>CM077082.1:78347840-81120283 GCA_039513925.1 Platanthera zijinensis
CATATGGAGAACTGCAAACTTCTAATGGATCCTTGCCTATTATGCTTTTAAACAAACTTCTTGTTTGCTTGTCTTTGATACAGCGTGACAAGGACTGTCCTAACGCACTTGACATTAGGTGCATCACGCACTAAGTTTTGAGAGAATAATTTTTTAATAGTTTTGAAATTATATGTGTGCTAGTCTCTTGTGCCATTGGTCAGCAAGAGATGCACTACTTTTTGCCAAAAGACATACTGGTGTCGAGGAGTCTATACAAATAAAATTTAAAACGGAAAATATTTCTGCTTCGAGTGCCTGTAAAATTTTCCATATTGTTAACTGATTTTTTCAAACACTTGTCAGCATGAAATTCAACTACGTATCCTTTGTCGCATAGTTGCTTATGCTGATGAGATTGTGTTCCAATCCTTCAACATATGCTACATTCGAAAAGATACTGCTACCATTAGAGATCATACCATAGCCTTAGTTGACCCACGATCTGAACCTCAAAGATGACCTTTGGTCCGTTGCAGACTGGGATGTAATTCGTAGTAGGCTCTTTGTCCCGGTCATATGCCGAGAGCATCCACTGTCCAAATACCAGATTGGCGTTTTGGTGGCCTTTGGACATACCTGCAATTACAATCATTTAGCCTTAGGAACCCAAACAAGTTGGTCCTTGGTTCTCGAGTTAGAATACTCCCCTACGAGTATTAGCCTCTGAGTGGTCACTCTCACGTTGCTAACTTTAGGGGTTGCAGCAATTTTCATGATTGAACCAACAATCACTGGCAAAATGACCAATTCTGCCACAAGCAACCAACAGTTGAACTGTTGTATCTTTGCCTTGTGTAGTCCTGCTTGACTTTCTGGAATGAAGGTCCAGCAGGAGCTTTACTCTTGGAGGAAGAGGCTTCATGATGATGGCAGTTACATGAGTCTTCTCCTTCATAGGCTTTTCTACAATGGGTTTTACTTTTGGTGTCTTTTTGAAATTATGACCATGAGCATAAGTTCCATAGCTTTGAAGTGAATCTCTCTCATAAGGTGCCTGAAGACACTCTCGCCAAAGTTACAGGACGAGTCCAACCTTGTTATCTTGACTTAGGCTTCTCTGGGATCGGCCTAGAAAAGTGTCCGTAGGTGGACTCATAACGAGTTCGTTCGTGGGAAGATAACTTTCTTGAACACAACAGGTTCCAAGGGAGCTTTCCCTTTTTCTTCAGCTAGAGCCTTCCGGGCAGCCTTATTCTTTATCTTGGCCTTGTTTCTCCTAGAGGATTTACTAGAAGAGACAACGTGGCCTAAACCAGCACCCTTGGCTTTAGCAGAGAATTCAGCAACGATTGGAAGAACTGTCTTAGGCTTGGAAAAACTCTCAACAAGTATCTTTTCAGCCTCGAGTTGTCGTTCCAATTCTTTGATGATTTCCTCTTAAGGTCTATGTGCTTGAGCCTTATTGTATTCCTCCATAGCTATATTGAGGTTCTCTTGAAGAGAGTTAGTCTTATCGACTTCTTCTCTCAAGCTGCTCTCACTAGCTCGTAGAGTATTTATCTCTTGGCTGAGTTTTCATTAATCTACGACATTTTTTCGTAGGCGGTGAGTAACTCCTTATACTGACCCATAGAGCTCAGATTCATCTTCAGGGGAATATCCCTCTTGCTCATTGTCATCATCAGAATCAGAGAGAGGAGTGTGAGATTTTAACCTCCCCAGTAAACTGGGGACTTGTTCATCATCTGAATGAGCCATGAGCCCAAAGTAAGCTTCCTCTTCTTCACTCGACTCAGATGAGTCAGAGTCGCTGAGAGTTTTGCTCTTCTTGGCTACCAAGCTTTTCTCTTTCCTGTTCTTATGGTGTGAGGATTTCTTTTCCTCCTCTTCTCCACCCTCTTTCTTTTTGTGACGGCAATCGGCGATGACGTGACCTGGCTTATTGCAACAATAATAAACGATGTCAGTTGAGATCTGTTTGTTCTGTTTAGATTATACCTGTCATGGCTGCTTGAGCCCTTTCTTCCGATGATCACCGTCATGTCGTGATCTTCTATATGAGGCATCCTTGCCTCTCCATTGCTTCTTCTTGTTCAAGAACTTCTTGAACTGCCTTGAGAGTAGGGAGAACTCTCCATCAGATAGTTCTGAGCCAGATGAGCTGGGCTTAGATGATTCTTCTTCATCAGCCTCAGGAACTGGTTGGCAGGAGAGCTAGGCCTTTATCTTCCTTGAGCTGTCTGCCTTTAGAGCGACAGATTCTCCTTGACAGACATGCTTGTCTCTTCTTCAGCTTTTCTTGAGTTGATTTGCAGCTCGTAAGACATAAGCTTTCCGAACAGATTCTGCGGGTCCGTCTCAGCTAACCTTCCAAACTCCCGAATGGCACATACCTTAATTGTCCCATTCCTTGGTTAGGGATCTTAAGAATTTGTCATTTGAGTTCCCCGTTGGTAAAGACACGTCCGTAAACTCTTAGGCCATTTACTATCTTGAAGAAGTTCTCAAAAGTGTCAGCTATGGCTTCCTTATGACCCTGCCTGAAGGCTTCATACTTTTGATTCAGAAGGGATCTACGATCATCCCTCACTTCCTCTGTACCTTCCATTAGAGTTCACTAGGGATTGCCACATCTCCTTTGCAGATTGGCAATGAATCAGATTTTGCAGCATTGAGTCATCGACTGCACTTTCTATGATATTCTTTGCTTTCTTGTCCAGAGAGACAAGTGCATTCTCATCCTTGTCTAGATCCATCAATTTCTTTGGTACCTTTCTGGTTGGATCTATTGTGATGCGGTCATAGGAACATGAGGACCTTCTTCAACAATCATGGGAATCCGAGGGTCTACAGCTTCAATGAAGAATTGACCCTTTTCCTTCCACATAGAAAGTTGTTCTTGGTGCAGATAGGGAGCTTGGACAAAAATCCTTAGTCTTACATGCTTGATACTCAACTTAGAAGGATACGATCAGGTGTTAACCTTATAACGATCACCACCCTCTGATACCAATTGAGAGGTCTAAGTTGTTAGCCTAAATCACATAGAGGGGGGTGAATAGGTGAAATGCGTGTTAAATGCGGAATTTAAAATTAACACAGCACACATCAAGCAATCACAGACGACAAGAGATTATAGTGGTTCCCCAACCTTGGTACATCCACTTTCCTCACCGATCTAGCAAATCACTAGACTCGGCTACTACCACTATCCTCAGATTGAAAACAATCCTACACCTCGGAACCACATTCCTACAAAACTCGATCCAACTGGATCTACAAAACTCGGAAGAAGGATCTTCCAACAATCTCTGAGAAGGGAACCGTCCTACAAAGAAATTTGTGGTTTTGTGAATAAAAATCAAACAACAATCACTCAGATCTGGATTTTGACAGTCTTCTTCTTAGGCTTCGGCTTGATCATCAGAAATAGTTGAAGATGACTTGAAGAGAGATCCCACGAATCTGAAAACTAGAACCACCTCGATCGAGAAGATAGATCTGAAATCTTTGAGGCTCGCGAGATCGATGATTCACTTTTGTCTGGATCGCTGGAGAAATAGTCGTTGAAGTGAGATCGGCGATCCAGAGTTTCTTCCGTGAACAACGATGGCGGCGGCGGCGTGAGAATAGGGTTCACGGAATTTTCTCTTTCTTAAAAAGAATATCTCTGTAATCTTGTTAATTAGTCAATTCTGAAATGACCTATTTATAGGTGGACTCCAACGGTCATAATCTTAATTAAGGATGACACGTGGACCAATCAGAATTGGACGGATTTAAAATACTTATGGCGAATTCGAAATTCTGGAATAGAGAACTGCTATACCCACTCGAGTAAGAGAAGATATACTCGAGTATGGGAATTTAGATACTCTGTGACAAATAGGATTATACTCGAGTATGAGAGGAGAAATTTACTGAGTGAAAGATGAACTACTCTCGAGTATCAAAAGAGATATACTCGCAGTATCAGAAAAGATATACTCGAGTATCAGCAAAGATATACTTGAGTGAAGGAGATTACTCGAGTATCAGAATAGTTACTCTAGTATTAAAATCAACTACTCGAGTATCAGAATACTTAATCGAGTATTAAAATCAACTACTCGAGTATCAGAATACTACTCGAGTATTGACTACTTGAACTTGCAGAGAAGAGAAGAATGGAGCTACTCGAGTATGATACATGATTTACTCGAGTGATTAAGTTACTTACTCGAGTATGAAAAGAACTTACTCGAGTGACTAACTAACTACTCGAGTATAGATTTATCTACACGAGTATTCAGCAGCCTACTCGAGTAAGTCTAACTGATTACTCGAGTATGTCTAACTAGCTACTCGAGTATGTCTAACTAGCTACTCGAGTATTAAGTCTGATACTCGAGTATAAAAAGGGGTTGCTCGAGTATTTGACTTAGAAATATTTTACTGAGGAAATTAGCTCCAATGCTTCTGTCCATCAATCCAAGTGCTGAATGAGAAGTGTATCCCAATAGAGAGGCTATACATGGGCCAACACTTTAGATCACACAATGAGGGATTACATTACATGGTCCTGTGTTTGGTGACCCATTATAGACTGACATTGGTCTACACTTGACAATTAGAACCTGCACACATACAACTCAAACACCACATCAAATACATCTTAATTCATCTTAGTTCAAGGTCTGACTTCCTACAAATCTGAGGTATGTGTGGAGACAAACCCCCACACTATCCAAGTGCCGGTTGAGGACTCCGAGTCATTTGCTACTTTAGAATGGAAGAACCCAACGTAGATGAGGCCATGCAAAGGACTATATCCTATTATGCACGACCGAACCTCGAGGGAACAGAATCAAGTATAGTCTGCCCTGCTATAGCAAATAATAACTTCGAACTAAAGCCCTAGCATATTCAAATGGTGCAGCAATATGTGCAATTTGACAGACTTTAAGATGAAGATCCGAACGCACATATAGCTAGCTTTCTTGAATTTGCGACACCTTTCAAGATAAATGGTGTCACAAATGATGCGATCAGGCTGAGACTCTTCCCTTTCTCTCTAAGAACTAAAGCTAAGCAGTGGCTTAACACACTTCTGAAAAATAGCATAACCACTTGGAATGAATTAACTGGAAATTTTTTTGGCGAAGTATTTTCCGCCTGCTAAAACTGCAAAACTTAGGAACGACATCTCTGCCTTCGGGGCAAATAGACTCTGAAACCCTATACGAAACCTGGAGAGATTTAAAGAATTATTATACGATGCCCCACTCACGCGCTGCCTGTATGGTTACAAGTGCAGACGTTTTATAACGGCTAAATCAAAGCACGAAGCAAATGATAGACGCAGCTTCTGGCGGTACTTTAAATCATAAGACCCCGGAAGCCGCTCTTGAGCTTTTTGAGGACATGGCCATGAACACTTTTAGTGGAATGTGCTAGGTCCCACCCGAACAAGCCTGCAGGTATCTATGAAGTGGACAACGTCTCCCAGCTCGCTCTGCAAGTAGAAATCCTAAGCAAAAAATCACGGAGATGACTGCTGCCTCCGCCCCTCAGGTATGGGAATCTGCAACCCCTCTCCGGAACATTTAGATTATGTTAATAATATGCCTAGAACTGCTTTTAATAATTTTTCTGCTGCGAATTTTCATCCGCCTGGTTTTAATTTTCCGAATAGTTATAATCCGCTTTAGAAATCATCCGAACTTTTCATGGAGTAAATCCATCGAATGCGATGCGCCCACCCCCTCAAAATGATTTTTCTGCACCACCACCACCACAACCACTTCTTCAAAATTACCCAAAACCTCCAAGCTTGGAGGAATTACTTTCTAAATACATCACCACAAATGACGCTACCATAAGAACTTTAACCGAAGCATAAAAAGTTTAGAAAATCAGGTAGGACAGCTCGCGAAAATAATTTCTGAGCGACCCGCAGGGTCTCTTCCTTCCAATACCGAACCCAACCGAGAGAGCAAGCGAAAGCTATAACTCTTCGGAGTGGGAAGCAAGTCTCCGGTATGGTAAGTGAAGAGCCCGAGGCAAGCTCCGCTTCCACTTTTAAAAATCAAAGCTCCGCTCCCGTTTTTAAAAATCAAAGCTCCGCTCCCATTTTAAAAATTCCGCCATCTGCTGAAGAAGTAATCACCCCTATTTTAAAAAATAATCTCACTCCACCACCCATCTTCAAAAATAATTCAACTCATCCATACCCCTCTAAACTTAATAGACAACGTCAAGATGATCAGTACTCCCGCTTCTTAGAAATCTTCAAACAAATCCACATTAATCTTCCCTTCCACGAGGCTATTTCGCAGATTCCGAAATACGCCAAATATCTTAAAGACCTCCTCACAAACAAGAGAAGTTAGAGAATCTTTCGCACGTCACGCTAAATGCCGAGTGCTCCCACCGTTTTAACAAACGGTTTGCCGAAGAAAATCAGTGACCCGGGTAGTTTCTCTATCCCGTGTGTTTCGGTGATCTTTTTGTTAAACACACGCGTTAGCCGACTTAGGTGCGAGTATAAACCTGATGCCCTTTTGTTGTTCAAAAAGTTCGGGATTGGTAGCCTTAACCCCACGCGTATGAGTATCCAGCTAGCCGATAGATCCGTCAAGTACCCGTTAGGAATAGTGGAGGACGTTCTAGTGAAAGTCGACAAGTTCATCTTCCCGGTGGACTTTGTCATTTTGGACATCGAAGAAGACGTCGAGGTTCCCCTGATCCTTGGCCGACCCTTTCTTGTTGCCACCTCCCGAGCCATCATTGACGAAAGCAATGGTAAGCTCTTTCTTCGAGTAGGCGACGACGAAGTCACATTTTCTTTCACCCCTTCGATGAAGAACACCTAGCGAACGATGACTCATGTTTTTTCGTAGACGCCCGTGAATGATGATTCTTCCTACTGCCTCTCCGACTTTGAAAAAGAATTTTCTACTTTTGCTCCTCTTTCTTACAACAGAATCACTGCAAGGAAGTGATGAATCTTCTTATTGTCTTTTCTGAGTTTGAAAAAGAATTTTCTGATTTTGTTCTTCCTCTATTCTTCTCACTGAATCGCTACAAGAAGTCGTCTTGGCTGCTAGCCCCACCCCTTATTATGTTCCTTATAAAAAAGTTTATGAAGATATTATTTTTGAAAAGAAAGAATCTCAAAATCCACTTATGAAGAACCCCCTACCCTAGAACTTAAAGAACTTCCCGAACACCTTAAGTATGCTTTCTTAGAAAAAGACTCCAAGTTACCAGTTATCGTTTCGGCCTATCCACGGATACGCAGAACGATAAACTTCTTCTAGTTCTACGTAAGCATCGCCGGGCTATTGCTTGGCAAATTTCTGATATCAAGGGCATAAGCCCATCTTTATATACCCATAAAATTTTAATGGAAGATAATTCGCGTAACTCTATCCAACTCAGCGCCGTATAAACCCAAACATGAAAGAAGTAGTTAAGGGCGAGGTTATGAAACTATTAGACTGCAGGAATATCTACCCTATATCGGACAGTAAGTGGGTTAGTCCCGTTCAGGTAGTTCTAAAGAAGGGAGGGATACCGTAGTTAGTAATGAGAATAATGAATTAATCCCGACGCGGACGGTGACGGGTTGGCGTATGTGCATAGATTACCGTAAGTTAAATGATGCCACCCGCAAGGACCACTTTCCTTACCTTTTATCGACCAGATTTTAGAACGTCTCTCCGGCCATAGCTTTTATTGTTTTCTCTCGATGGCCTCTCGGGATACTTTCAAATACCCATCTCTCCCGAGGACCAAGAGAAAACTAACGTTTCCTTCGGCACCTTCGCGTACCGAAGAATGCCGTTTGGATTATGCAATGTGCCAGCTACATTCCAGCGATGTATGCTCGCAATATTTGACAAGTACGTAGAAAGCATTATGGAGGTATTCATGGACGATTTCTCCGTGTTCGGCGATTCCTTCGATAGATGTTTAGAAAAACCTCGAAAAGTCTTAGAACGATGCGAAGAAACTAACCTTGCCCTAATTGGGAAAAATGCCATTTTATGGTGAGGGAAGGGTTAGTTTTGGGTCATAAAATTTCTGCTAAAGGTATTGAGGTAGACGTTGCCATGATAGAAGTTATTGAGAAGTTGTCGCCGCCTACAAACATAAAAGTTATAAGAAGTTTTCCTAGGCCACGCTGGTTTTTATCGTCGTTTTATAAAGGACTTCTCCAAGATCACTAAGCCCCTCACCCATCTCTTAGAAAAGAGGCTCCATTCATTTTTGATGACTCTTGTATTTCTGCCTTTGAATTAATTAAAGAAAAGTTAATTAACGCACCGATTATGATAGCTCCGGTGTGGGACCTTCCATTCGAGATTATGTGCGATGCGAGTAGTTTTGCAGTGGGAGCCGTATTAGGTCAACGCATATCTAAAAACTTCCACCCATCTATTATGCTAGTAAAACCCTCACATCTGCACAAGAAAATTACACCACACCCGAGAAAGAGCTCTTAGCTGTAGTATTTGCGTTTGATAAATTCCGCCCTTACATTACTCTTTCAAAAATCATTGTTTTTACGGACCACTCGGCCCTCAAGTACCTTCCTGCCAAAACGGATGCCAAGCCTCGCTTGATTCGCTGGGTCTTACTCCTACAGGAGTTTGACTTAGAGATCCGTGATAAGCGAGGAGCCGAGAACTTGGCCGCCGACCATTTATCAAGATTAGATAACCCCTTATAGAAAAATTAAATGAAAAATCTTTTAATGATTATTTTCCTGATGAGAAGCTACTTTTAGTTAACACATCTACTTCTCCTTGGTTCGCGCACATCGCCAACTATCTAGTGGCCCGGGTGCTCCCAAAAGAGTTCTCCTCTCAGCAAAAGATGAAATTCTTTTCTGAGCTGAGAACTACTTCTGGGAAGACCCGCATCTTTTCAGAATCTGTGCGGATCAAGTAATAAGGAGATGTGTTTCTTATGAGGAAGGAATCGATATTCTAAAACATTTGCATGAAGGCCCGACAGGTGGGCACTATCAAGCTGCTCGTACCGCTCATAAGATGCTTTGCGCGAGTTTTTACTGCCTAGCCTGTTTAAGGACGCGCAAGCCTTTGTGAGCAGGTGTGATAGTTGCCAACGGTCGGGCAACATCTCTAATAAAAATGAAATGCGCAAAATTATTTCTTAGAGTGCGAAATTTTCGACCTCTGGGGAATTGATTTTGTTGGCCCCCTTCCTTCTAGCTTCGGAAACAAATATATTTTAGTTGCTGTTGATTATGTTTCACGATGGGCTGAGGCCCAAGCTCTTCCTACGAACGACTCCCAGTTGTAGTCACGTTTTTTAAAAAATTATTTTCTAGATTCGGTACGCCTCGCGCAATCGTTAGCGATAGGGTTCCCATTTCTATAACGCACAATTTTCAAATCCTTACCAAATACGGTGTTACGCATAAGCTTTCCACTGCCTACCACCCCCAAACTAACGGACAAGTCGAAGTAGTTAATCGAGAAATAAAAGAATATTAGAAAAGACTGTTTTAACTTCTAGAAAAGACTGGTCAGCCAAACTTGACGATGCTCTATGGGCCTACCGAACAGCGTATATAACCGCCCTCAGATGTACGCTTCGGCTTGTCTATGGAAATCGTGTCATCTGCCCGTAGAGTTAGACACCGCGCCTTTTGGGGCTTAAAATTTTTAAACTTCGATCCCCACTCAGTCGGTGACCTCGAAATTTCAACTAAATGAACTCGATGAGTGGCGCTCTTATGCTTATGAAATAACAAACTTTATAAAGAGCGGACGAAGCGTTTACATGATAAACACTTAAGGCACCCTAAAAACTTTAAGCCGGGCGATAAAGTCCTTTTATATAATTCTCGTTTACGTTTATTTCCGTGCAAATTAAATTCTCGCTGGTCTGGCCCGTTTTCTGTTTAGAAGTATTTCCTTATGGAACTGTTTTAATTTCTCACCCTGATAAGGGTAATTTCAAAGTGAATGGTCAGCGTCTTAAACTCTACTTTTCTGGTGATGATGATGTCAGTCCAAACATTATTAAGTTTCTGCTTCACTGAACTCTAACTTTGAACTCTTAATTTTTGTTAAAAAAAAGAGACAATTTTATTTCGGGACAAAATATTTTTGGACAAAATTATTTTTTGATGCGTCGAGCTCAACGACGCTTTAACCAAAGGGCGCTCTTGGAGGCAACCCAGTTATCTTTTCTGTTTTCTTTGTTTTACAATTTTTGCCTCGGACGGCTCCGACAAGCTGAAGCTTCTGCGATCGCCTGCTCCAACATTGCTGAATCTATCACGAAGTCCAAATAAGACATTCGGAGGAGCGGCATCACTCAGTTTTCGCAGTAAATAAATCCGGGAAGTACCTGTATTTCAATTCTGTCTTTCAATTCTGTACTTTAGTTTTCTCTCCTTCTCCAATCCCCTTCTTTAGCCATTGAGGACAATGTCTGTTTAAGCTTGGGGAAGATTTCCTCCTTCATTTTTGCGTAGTGTAAATAATCTTCTTTGTATATATTGTAAATATTTCCAAAAAAATGAATATCTTAAAATTCCAAAAAAAAAAGAAAAAAATCCAAAAAAAAAGAGAATATTTCACAAAATTAAATTAAAAAAAATATATATGCGTTTTTGAATAGTTTAGACATTTGGTATTCAATAGTACCCCTAGTTTTTAGTTTTGTTTTACTCAAAATCTCCTATAAACAACTTAGTTAATTATAATTTTCTAATCGTTCTTTTTAATTATGTTTCACAAGTAAAATGTTGGCCATGCTGTGTTTCTAATTCACGGTAGCATGTTAAGGTGAAATATTTTTCTAAAACTCGCATTTCTATTATGGTTTTTTGTTGTTTATTTCCTTTACTTTCTTAAAAATTCATCATCCACTATTTTCTTTTTCGTTTTTGAATAATTTTTGTAAAGTCAACTTTTGAATAACGTAGTAGATGTGAACGATCCAAGTCACCTATTATTTCTATTTCAAGTTAATTTCATCAATCTTCTTTTATTATCTAGGACTCGCTTTTTGAAATTTTTCAAACCTTTGTTTTAAATAAATTCAAAAGCGTGAAAATGATTTAGGCCGTTTTTGTTTTCGTTTGAGCTCTCCTGCCAACCTAAAAACTTTTACCACTAGTTAGCCATTTTTGAGCCTTTTTCCGATTACATTTGAATAGCTCCTCCCTTCATTTCAGTTTCACCAAAGCCAAAATTTCCAACCTATCGAATCACACTAGCCTTTTGAGTTTCATAAATTAGTTTGACGATTTGATAGGATATTTGTTATTTTTGTAGGAGAAAGATTTTTGAAAAAAAAAAGGATGTCGAAAGTGATGTTTATTTTTGTTTGGCCAACTCAAAAAGGAAAATAAAATATTTATGGCCTTTGTTTTGAAAATAAAAAAAAAAAAAAAAAAGAAGAAAAAGAAAAAAATGTGTATATATTTTTATGAAATTTTTGAAACTCTTTGCTTTGGTTTAGTGTGATTTTAAAACCTTTACGTTTTCTTTGAATTCCACTCCTAATCATATTCCTATGCCAAACGTTTCTGTCCTATTAAGTCCTTTTGATTCACGCTTTTTGATTTTATTTAATAACTAAGAAAGAAAAACAGTAAATCAGTTTTAGTTTTGGATTTAAAACTAGATTTTTGTTAATTAAATTGATATAATTATAATGCGTTGCTTGGATCTAGTAACAACTCAATGCGTGTTTTTCATTTTCGTTGCCTTTGCTTAAGTCTATTTAAAAAAATCTCGTTAAAATTTTGGATAATTTGTTTTTATTGAGTAAAGTTTATAAAAGTTTTACCATATCTAAATAATTGTTTTAGACTTACATTTCACCTTTTCCCTACTAAGAATTTCGCATAGTACTTGTGTAGGCATAATTAGAACTTTTTGATTAGTCCTTTTTATAAATATCTAGTTTTTATATTTTTGCTTGGGGACAAGCAAAGCTAAGCTTGGGGGAATTTGATAATACGTTTTGTATCCTAAACTATTATCATATTTTCTATTTTATATTGTGCAAATCATGTCTATTATTAGTTTATTTTTATCATTGTTATGTAAATATTATTGCCACTGACTTTTTCTTGTCTTTTTGTAGGTTTCCAGAAAATTGGCCAAATGACCCTGTCACGCCCGCCCTGGCGTGACATAGGGCGTGTCACCCGATCCCGAGGACTCCTGCTGGAAGGGACAAAAACGGTCAAACCGCTGTCACGCCCCATGATACGCCCTCCCTGGGCATGTCACCCAGGCGTGACCAGGGGCGTGTCGCCCTCTGCCGCAAAGCCTGCCGCCGCATTAAATGCCGTTCCGCTCAGCATGCAAACAGTACTGTCACGCCCCATGTCACGCCGTGATATGGGCGTGACACCCTCCTTTTTCGGTGACTGACAGATTTCCGAACAATGATTTGGACATGACGTGCCTGTCACGCCCCCCCTGTCACGGGCGTGACCTAGGGCGTGACCACCGACGTAACCAAAGCAATCATCCCTCCCGCCAGAATCCAGAGCCCGAGGTCAACATAGTACTGTCACGCCCCCTGACACGCCCCCCCTAGGGCGTGTCGGAGGGCGTGACCAACCCGAGAAAATTTTCTATAATTGAGACCCCCCCTCTCCATTTCAGCAAGCTTTGGTTGAGAGGGGGAGGTGCTGCCCCTTTGGTTCTTGAGTTTTTTTTATGCTTTCCTCTCTCTCTCTCTCTTCCTTTGTAATTTTTGCTTAATCATGGTTTAATAGTTAGTTGCTTTAGCTTTTTTTGTAATCTTTTGCTCTTGCTTAGTGCTAATTGTAGGGCTAGAATAGGCTTTAATTTTCATGCACTTGTAATTTCAATTTCAATAGTGTAACTTGCCTTTTTTCATTAATAAAAGTGTTCTTCCTTTAATTGTGTTCCTTTATATGCTTTTCTACTCATCTCCCCCCCTCCACTCCATTATGATTAACTAATCCTCCTTGTACTCGATCTTGATGATCCGAGGTTAGAGCGATTATGTTATGATGTTTTAATTAATCTTTTCTTTTTAGGATAGGGCCTGAATTACTCTTGATTAATCACGGGTTTTAGAGTATATTTTCGATATATACTCTCCGCCTTTGCTTTCATTCTGGGCTAGCCGAGAGGCCAAAAGAATGAAGTGAGCATTCAAGAGTAAAGGGAGTTGTACGCACCCCTCGAGAGAGGCAGACGTCCAAATCTCCCGGATTGGAGTAAAATCCAATAGTGGGGTTCACCGCGTAAAGCGAGTTTTAGGCCTCCGATTTAGACGAGAGTCGGTCGGACCTTCCTAAACTCAGTTGGGCACGACTTCGAGAGAAGCGTGTTCAAGCTTTAGGAACCTCCACGGTCAAGGACCTTTGTCCTATTAAGTTCAGATTTTTATCGCATTTTCTTAATCGTCTTTAGCCGAGGTGAATCTTGATTGAGTGCATTTCCATCTCATATTTTCTACCTTTCGTAGTAATCACCTATCTTGTGCTCTTTAATTAACTGCAGTAGTTTCCTTTCTAGCATAGTTTCTTTGCTTAATAGCATAACTTAATTGCGGTAGTTCTCTTTCTAGTATAGCTTTAATTCCTCCCTTGCACTTAGATTTTCTAAACCCTAGTTTTTTCCGTCGATAAGATAATAGCGTTCGTGTGATTAAGCATAGCCAACAGTTCCCGGATTTCAATACGACACTTCTGTCCCCTTGCTACAATTCGATAGGTATACTTGCCTCATCGGGTTGCTAGTTCGGTTCCGTTTATTTTCTTCGAACCCTAGCGCGCAACAGTTGCTGAGCTGGTGGGATCCCACCCATCATGGGGCATTTTACCTGTGTATGTCTCGACTGGTGACAATGGTAACATGGTCGTGGGGTCAACTCTGTTAGAAACTACAAAACCCGTGACCCTTCCATATGGTACACCTAAAATGTTGTGGTTCGAAAACCGTTAGTCTAAAAGACTAAGCCCTATCATCCCCTACCCCTTCCCCCATGTCTCTTAGGTACCGAGAGGAGAGGAAGAAAGGAAAGGACATGAAGGTGGAGAATAAGTCAAAAGTAGGTGACAGCGGACCTATGCTAGCAATTCCATAGTAAATATAACAAAAGCAAAAGTAGGGAACGTAACCTTAACTTATGCGGAAGCGCATAAGCCAAGGGATCTTTTGCAGGGCTCCATCATATAAAGTGTCCCATACCATTATACACTTGGGTGTTCGGTTATCAAACAACAAGGAGTAGCAAGTAAGTAAAGCACAAGAAATATAACCATTCATTTATAGGGATTATCCCTATTGACCAAGGGTCATTTTTCAGGGCCTATTGTATAAAACGTCCCATACAATCTTATACGATAGGTGGCAATGTTTATGCTATGACACATAAATATGCTATGGAATGCACAAGCAAGTGCAACACACCCACCGACTCTATGCGCACAAACCTTTAGTTTCCCCCTGTTCGGGCAGCTAGCTTCACTCCCAGGAACCTCCGTGGTGGCAAATGGAGACAGTGGGTCGGGCCCCCCACTCCTAGGCAGGTAAACCACAGTACCAGGCCTAGCCCTTCCATACGCCCCTAGAAGAACATAACCTAGAGTATCCGCGTATTAGTGCTGGTTATATCCACCAGGCTTTTTTTGGCTAAGTGTCCCACACTGCCGAGTCAACGTACCGATGTCGGTGTGATCGATCGTCCAGTACCGATGACCCACCACTTTTATTCACATGGAATCATGACAGTTATATTTGTACAAGTTCTCATATTACCGAGCCTCCAGCTCTCTAGGCTACCAGCATATACCAAGTCCCCGAGCATCCCGCTCCCCGGACTTCCCAATCACAAACCAAACCATGATTGATATTACTAGTAGGCCCTTAGACCACGGACCTACTTTACCCATTCCATGCCAATCCTTCTTCCAGCATGTACAAGTGTTGGTGTGAGGTGCAACTATTATTAGTGTTACTCTTGATCATTTGTTTTTATTCCTAAGATTTAAGGTTAACCTTTGACTTCCCGAGGGTTACCCGGTTAAGGGCTCGCAGCGGTACTAGGAGCTATGATGGGTTGAATCCCAAAGCTCCCTTTCCAAGGCACTTATTATAATTGATTGGTTCCTTAACCCATTCCCTTATCATATTACAGTGGCTAATCCTAGGGTGACTTTGACTCTTCCTCTTCCCGGGGAGGACGATCTTCCGTCGAACCTGAACACTACTTAACGCTAGTCAATCTCACACCCTACCCCATCCTTACTTCCAATAATGAACTTGATTTTACTCACCCTATCCAAACCAGAAAACTACCAAAATTCCATCTCCCAAGTTCATTACCCACTCTAGTTCAGCTTCTGCAGTTTTTACTAAACGCAGACCATCCTAAGCTTGTGAGGTATGCAAGGGGTGGTACTCCAAATTTTCTTCTTCCAAATCTCCTATAATATTTACTGGATGTCTACCATGACATAATTAGTCTAAATCCAGAAATAATAATTTTCCTATTTTATTTGGCATTTAATTTATTTATTCTCAGCCTCCCAATGCCCTAGTATGAACATGAAGTGCACTAATGAGCCAACAATAAATCACCATTAAATCAGTAAAAATCCTATGAGCCATTTAAGCAGTAATTCCAAATTTTGAGAAATTTCAGAGGTATTTAGGCCTACATTTCCTTATTTACCATTTTAGGCCACTTTTACTATATTATGAAGCAAGTACTGTAAATATATATCCAAAAATCACAATAAAATTATAGAAGCTTTATAGTGACCTAAAACCATCAGAAACCAATTAACATAATTTTTCTCTAACATATAAGCTCTGAATTTATTTTAATGTAAAGTACTAATTTTCCTAACTCAGTGAAAGAGGGACTGTTTTTTAATAATCTAAAATTCCAAAAAAATTTACATGATGACTATCATTGTCTAAAACACCCACTGACAAATTTCATAATTTTTCAAATAACAAATGGGCATTATTTGTATTTTTGACTACATATCACAATTGGTACATTAAAGAAGCAAGTACCCAAATAATCAGATAAAACTTCCAAAAAAATACAAGGCATAACATGCTATAAGATGCCGTAATCCCAGATTTCATAACATTCCAGTGAACATAAATTTCATAATCATCAAAATTAATATCTAGGGCACAACTAGGATTGTGAATGAAGTACTGTATAAGTTAACCCAAAAATCTCAAAAAATTATATTATGTCCACTTGGACCATAAAATCACCCTACCAAAATTTTACTTGATTTGAAGTTCAGTTGAGAGCTTAATAATTCAAATTAAGGTTGGTGGCCTAAACTAGGGTTAGGGTTTTAGGGGGGTTAGAGGTCTCCAAATACCCTAAAATTTTGTCCAGAAAACTATACTGGCCCTATGGTTCTCTTCACCCAATTTTAAGTCAGTCCAAGGTCATTTGACCCCATGACCTTCACAACCCTAAAAATCAACATTAAGGGATTTTCCCTAGGGTTCTAGGGATACCCTATCCCAAACCACCCCAAATTACATTGGAGGGTGTTTCATGCCCCAAACAGCCAGTGGACAAAATATCAGCCTCTGTTGAGGTTGTTTGACCACTCAAATCCGAAAAGGAGTGAATTGACCTAATTAACCCCTATAAGGGCCAACCTAGGGTTTGATGAAAACCTATTAAAAACTTCACCAAAAGAGATGAAATTTTACCAGAACCTTATGATACACCCAGGGACCACTCACCAAAATTTGGGAGGGTTTGGATGTCATTTAGCCATCTAATTAAATTATGCTAGGATTATTGAATTTTTCTAAAAACTATAGAAACACATTTTCCAAAAATCCTAATTTTTGGATAGCACCTAGATATAGGTAAGATTAGGCGACACCCCAAATTTCAAGTCATTTTGATGACTGGATTGGAGTGGGAATTTTTCTAAGGTCAAGACAGCCCTATGGATAGACCTCACCAAAAAGTGTGCTGTGGTCTAACCAGGACTCCAAATTGAGTGAAATAAATTTTAAATTAAACTAGACTTCAAGGGCTACATTTTCTATGTTGACCACTTTTTATGTTTCAGCACCTACGTGCTACAATTTTCAGTTTAAACTTAGTGTACAGTAAAGGAAATTAATATCTAATTATACAATATTTAATATGTTAAAATAACACTGTTCATCTTCTTCTTTACCCGAACCCGAACAGAACTAGAAAAACAACTATTCCTATAGCTTTTCTAAAGATATTTCCCGGCCACCCAACCGTCTCCCTGGTCGGCCACCAGCACCACCACCTCTGTTGAGGTGAGGGCTACCGTCGGGCGGCGGCACGGCCGCCGGAGAGGCGGTTTCCGGCAAACCCGACCACCATTTATTTTTGAAAAACCATGGAAAAGCTCGCTCAATCTTGCTCCTTTGAGATCGACATCTCTCCTAAGTAATTTCTAAGATCTATTTAAAGAAGAAAGAGTAGAGGAGGACCTTATTCGCGATTTGGAGTCGAGTCGATCGTCGGGATGCCTTGGTGGAGGGGAGCTGAAACGGCTTGTAACAGCTAGAGGAGGGTTGGAAACTCCTCCTCTCCCTGAGAGGAGTTGAATCAAGCCGTGAAAGGGAAGGGGGAATGTAACGCCCCGTTTTTTCAGCGATTATTTTTATTCTCGTTTGGCGTTACGATGACGCGTTTCCGTGGCTTGTGCCATTTGTGGAGTGTGGTTTAGCTCCTTAGAACTGAGTGCCCTATTTTGTAGCCTGTTGGCAAGATCTCCCTAGCAAGCCGAGTCGTTTTGGGTGACCCGGTGTGGCCTCTCGGGGGGATGTTGGTGTTTGGCTTTATTTGGGTATAACTCGAGTTCTATTCGTCGAAAATTAATTTCGACTTCGCCGTTGTGTTCGTAGCGTGGGTATTTAGCTACGGTGCGAATTTCGTCGAATTCCGAGGTAGTTCGGTTTTCGTGTCGTTTAGGTGCTTTATGTAATTTTGTAATTAATTATATTATTATATATTAATATATATATATATATATAGAATGAAAAGGCACGCCATCTTCATCTTCTTCACGTTAAAACTGCCGCCTGTACGAGAGAAACGCAGAAACCGCCTACCCTTCCCTTCGGACGCCGATTCCCGGAGCATTTGTGGACGGAATTCGATTCCGAGAGTGGATTCGGATTGCTCTCGTCAAGACCTTCATTCCTACGGTAAGAAATTTGATTTTCGTGGAGTTTTGGGAGGATTGGAATTTTCGTTTTGGAGTTTTCCGCCATTAATGGCCGAGTGTTTGTTTTAGGTGTTGCGGCCGTTTTGATCCGTGCGAAGAGGAGGAATGCAGTCCAAAGCTTCGCTGTGATTTGAGGTAAGTGGTATTCTTGCCCTTGCCAAGTTTTTTTTCGATTTTACTTGCTGAAATTGAAATCCCGGTTAGCCCAGGTTAGAGGCCTTGTTGTTCTCATTTTCTTGCTAACTATAGGGCTTAGTTCTTCCTACTGAAACCCCCCTATTTTGTGATGATTGGAATCCAAATTGTCGGCGTGGAGCTGTTGTTTTCCTTTACTCTGATTGTTGCTCTGGTTCGGGTGTAGCCGAGAGGGAGAGTTAGGAGGGGTGTGTGGTTGCCGATTTTCGTTAAGGTATTACTCGAATGATTAGGCATAGTTTGTATAGTAGTGGTGCGCGACGTTGGTAGTTTCCTGCTGTTACTACAGTTGCATGAGTCGTGTGTGCGTTCCGGTGTCGTTCGGGAAATTCCAAACAGTACAGGTTAACGGGCGCACGGTCGTTAACATTAGGGCGCACGACCACTGGTCGTGTGCCTCTGTTCGTGCGCGTATAACTTTCAGTTTCCAAAGTTCTGTCTCAGAGATCGCACGAGCGCTGGCAAGCAGTGCGCACGACCACTGATCGTGTGTCACTGATCGTGCGCTGACGCTAAGTTTTTCTCAGGTTTTCCAGGTTCGCTTCGCACGATCAACAGCCGATGAGTGCGTACGACCACTGATCGTGCGTCACTGATCATGCGCTCTGTATATTTTCTTTTGCTAGGCGAATTTAGATGGTTTCGAGTGCGGGAGTTTAGATACTCAAGTGACAGGCAACTACTCGAGTTCTGGATCTTCTGCCTTGGTCGTTCGACTATCGTCGAGCTCCGTATTCTTTAGTGGGTTTGTGGGTAGTGGCATTATTTTGGCGGTGAGTGAGGCTAGCTCGCTCAACGCCAATGTTTTGGTAGGCACTGAGTGGGTTTCACTCAATGCCTAGTCGTGTTGGTTTATTTCAACACTCTTCCTTTACCTTGTCTTTCGTTTCCGAGTGGATTTCCAGTTGTATTTCTGGGTTTTCCTTGTCGGCCGTTTTCTTTATTTTCCTAGAGGCCGAATCGTGGGTCGTGGTTAGTAGTGGTGGTTGTAGCTCTTTATGGGGGTGGAGTTGTGTGATATAGCCAAGGCCACCCATGTTTTTCTTGCTCCAGGTACGGGCTGGGCTTGTCGGGTGGAAGATCCCTTGTGTTTTCACGTGTTGACCCTCGAGCTTTTGACTTGGACATGGTGGATTGGGGGACTGCGTTTGCCTTCGATCCGGTTCCTCATTGTTGTTTTTGCTACTATCACTTCCCACAGTTTAGGGTGTTAGAAGTTTCTTCTTGGTTGTTTGCAGTACTTTTGGCTCTTGGTAGCCTAGTAGTCCCTGCAGGATGTTGTTCCTGGTCTGGGTTGTTGCTGTTTTTTCTCGCACGTAGTGCTTTTCTTGTTGTCCTGTTTTGGACAGTTGTGGCTCTTTCTACTGCATGTTTTTTCCAGGTACCTTGTCCCTTTGGTTGACTCTTTCATGCAGTTTTACTTTGTTTAGCTTGCTGAGGTATTCTATTTTCTTTTGGAATACCCCAGGTTCTGAGCCGTAGCCAGTTGGGTGGCTAGTTTGCAGTGGTGGTGTTGGTGGTCTCTTGGACCTTGGAGTTCCGTTTGCCGTGTTGGTGAGGTAGTTTTTCAGTACTTTCTTACAGACATACATATATGTCAATGGGTTCGTGTCAGGTTGTTGGCGCTCACTGGTAGTTTTTACCTTTGCACTGGATATATTTACTTATGCTGCTACCGTTTTCTGGAGATAGTCTACTTGCTCTGAGAAGGTTTTATGCTAGGTTGCTAGTTATTTTTAAACTATAATTATTATTATAAATAAAGCTCATGATCAGCATGTTTTATAAGACGTATTCACTATTTTCCAAATCACGTATAAAGACCGCTTTCTTATATATTATATAAATTAAATGTAGGGTCTTGCATAGCATGAGTGGTTCTCTTGGAACCCTTATGCGCTCCTTAGGATGTTAAACCTAAATAAAGTATTTTTCTGCAGCGTATAAATATAGTTTTTTCTTTTGTGGACTAGGTGATCCACTGAGCCGAGGGATACGGTCTCTAAAATATAACTGATTTTCTAATCATTAATCACATGATTTTCTTTCATTAAGTTGGTAGTTGGTTTTGCCTGAGCGTCAGCAGTTATCCCCTGCTTGACGTGGCATCACGACGCGTGTTTTCTCTTACTCTGATAATTCTTAATTCGGAGAAAATGCGGGTTGTGACAGTTGGTATCAGAGGGAGGTTGCTTGACATGTTAGTTGAGCAACCTTCCTTTGTTCGCTTATTAGTAGTTCAACATCATGTCATTCACACACCGATATGTCATCAGCACGTCTTGGCAAAAGCACAAACACTACACTCATAGCATAACATGAAGTATACGGGGCATATTATGTAGTATGGGATGCATAATATGTGTTCGTATATGGATCCACCATAGGGGCAATATGTGAGGGTTATGTAGTATGGGATGCATAACCTCACCACATAGCTGCGACTAGCACGTTTTCTTTTTTGTTGCATGAGAATGTTATGTAGTATGGGATGCATAACATTTTCATATGTACGCCGCTCATAACATGCATTAGGGCCTTTTTAGAATGCATAACACAAACATGCATATCATAACATTGCATAAGCACAACGTGCCGAGCTAAAGATTTGCAGGATGACATATGTACACACATGAGTTTTCAAATTAACATAAATTCATGCATCCGATCTAGGCACAAGAGTTAGTAAGGTGGTGGTTAACCATCCTAGGTTAGGGCATATCATCGAATTTTTGTGAAGAAGATAAACTCTCAGAGCAAGTTTAACAGCTTTAAGTCTATATCTACATATGTATTGTCTGTACTGGTAATCGGTTCTAGTCGTTGGATTTGGATCTGATTTGCGTTGTAATGATTTTTTTAGAATGGCTAGGCGTCCTGCGACTCGATCGACTCCCCTGTCTGAGGGTGAGTCATCTGGGGCTCAGAATGATGCGGTGATCGAGAGTCTGCGTTTGAGTAGCGAAGCTATGGGCAGGCAGTTGGAGGAGGTGCAAGCCCAGATTCAGTCTTTGGTGGCTGTTGTGGCAGGTCAGGCTCAGGGTGCGCAAGTTCCTGCTGGGGGGTTAGCTGTTCCTCCTCCTCCTGCACCCTTGAGACCTCCAGTGGTGGTGCCAGCAGAGATGGCCTTCATCTCGCAGTTTCAGAGGCTGAGCCCTCCCACTTATGATGGGAAGGCAGATTTCATGGTGATAGACGACTGGCTGATCTCCATGGAGGAGATGTTCTCATACTCAGGGATTGCAGATGATTAGAGGGTGATGATAGCCGCCTATCAGCTTAAAGGTTTGGCTAAGAGTTGGTGGCTGAGAGAGAAGGAGAGCATGGTAGCCGGATGCTCTTGGGAAGTGTTCAAGGAGATGCTGTTGAGGAAGTTCTTACCCTCGGTCGAGCGTGACCGCCTCATGAACGACTTCCTCCATCTGAAGCAAAGGCAACTCACGGTGGGTGAGTATGAGATAGAGTTTAGTAAGTTGAGCCGTTTTGCCCCTGGATTGGTCAGCATTGAGGCTGATCGAGTTAAGCGATTTCTCGGTGGTTTGAGGAGTGAGGTGCAGCAGTTGGCCAGTGCTTATGGGTCAGTGACTTATGCTGGAGTTGTAGAGGCTGCTCTTAAGGTTGAGCCCATTGAGACGGCGAAGAGTAGAGGCCAGCAGTTGAAGAAGGATAAGAGGAAGTTGGTAGAGGAGAAGAAACCCCTGGTACCCGATGCTGTTCCGGGAAAGAGGAGCAGGGTGGTGTGCAGTTTTTGTGGCCGGTCAGGCCATCCTGTCGAGAGGTGTTTCAAGAAGGCGGCAGCTCAGAAGAAGGAGCAGGTTCATGCGATTCAGGGTGCTCCTAGGAGAGATGCCTCCTGTTCTGTTTGTAAGCGATCCGGCCATGATGCGGCCCAGTGTTGGACCAAGGATAAAGTCTGCTTTCAGTGTGCGCAGAAGGGACACATCAAGTCGAGGTGTCCTCTGTTTCATCCAGCTCTTCCTGCAGTTCCGTTACAGGCTTTACCTCCACCTACAGCGTGTGGACAAGGGAAAAGGGAAGCTGAACGTGATTTCTTCCGAGGAGGCTCAGACTTCGACCCAGGTGATCTCAGGTTAGTTGTTTGTTGTTTTTCTTTCTAGCCTGGTAGTTTAGTTGCTAGATTATTTGCGGTACTGTTGTGCTAGTTCCTTAGCTTTGTGCGCTCCTATAGGGAAATTTAAGGTGAAGAACCGCTGGGCGCGTGTTCTGTTTGACTCCGGTGCTACCCACTCGTTCGTGGCTAGAGCCTTTGTGGAGCGTCATCGGTTGTCTCTAGATCGTGTTCGGGATTCCTTCCGTGTCAAGTTTCCCTCTGGTGAATCTGTGTTGTCAGATTTGGGTATTTTGGATTGCCCGGTTTTGTTGGGGATTTTCTTGCGAAGGCGGACCTGAAGATGATTGATCTAGAGGACTTCGATGTCATTTTGGGCATGGACTGGCTCTCTCGGTATGATTCGGTCATTCAGTGCAAAGGAAAGCGCTTGGACTTCATCAGGGACGACGGTCAGCCCGGCAGCGTGTATGCTGATCCGTGTCAGGATTCTCCTGTTCTCTCTGCGGTATGTGTTCAGAGATTGTTTCTTTCTGATTGTTGTGTTTGTTTAGTCTCGGCGGTTGGAACCGTTGTTAGCGTGCCACGCTTGGAGGAGATTCCTATTGTTTGTGGTTTCGCCGATGTTTTTCCTAATGATCTTCCTGGTATCCCTCCTGAGCGGGATGTGGAGTTTGTTATTGATTTGGAGCCGGGTACGCGTCCTATTGCTAAGGCGCCGTACCGGATGGCCCCTCGTGAGTTAGAGGAGTTGCGAGGTCAGTTTGATGAGATGTTGGCTAAAGGTTTTATCAGGCAGAGTTCGTCGCCTTGGGGTGCTCCTGTTTTGTTTGTAAAGAAGAAAATGGGTCGATGCGGCTTTGCATCGACTATATAGAATTGAACAAGGTACTATTAAGAACAGATACCCTCTGCCGAGGATCGATGATTTATTTGACCAGTTGCGTGGTAGCACGGTGTTCTCCAAGATCGATCTTCGTTCGGGCTATCATCAGCTCAGGATCCGTGAGGCAGATATTCCACGGACTGCGTTTAGGTCGAGGCATGGACACTTTGAGTTTTTGGTGATGTCGTTTGGTTTGACCAACGCACCATCAGCTTTCATGGACATGATGAATCGGTTATTCAAGGATTTCCTAGACAAGTTCGTGGTGGTCTTCATTGATGATGTGTTGGTTTATTCTCGCAGTGCTGAGGAGCATGAGCAGCATTTGCGTTTGGTCCTATCAGAGTTGAGGAACCACAAGTTATTCGCCAAGTTGAGCAAGTGCGAATTTTGGTTGCCTCAGGTTTCTTTTCTAGGCCACGTGGTGAACAAGGATGGGATCTCGGTTGACCTAGAAAAGATTGCAGCAGTGATGGATTGGAGTAGGTCGAATACTCCTAAGGAGATCAGAAGTTTCTTAGGGTTGGCTGGCTATTACAGGAGATTCGTGGAGGGTTTCTCTTCTCTAGCCGCACCTTTGACCAAGCTGACTCAGAAGAATGTGGCTTTTGTTTGGAGCGAGAAGTGCGAAGAAGCTTTTCTGGAGCTAAAGAAGAGATTGTGCACTGCTCCCGTTCTGACCCTTCCTACTGAGGGCGTGGATTATGATGTGTATGTGGATGCTTCGCATATAGGACTGGGATGCGTATTAATGCAGGATGGAAAAGTAATTGCTTATGGTTCACGGCAGTTGAAGACTCATGAGAAGAATTATCCTACGCATGACCTTGAGTTTGCAGCGGTTATCTATGCGTTGAAGTTGTGGAGGCACTTACTTTATGGGGCTCAGTGCAAGATTTTTTACTGACCATAAGAGCCTGAAGTACGTGTTCACGTAGAAGGAGTTGAATCTGCGTCAGCGGCGGTGGCTAGAGTATGTGGCGGATTATGACGTAGAAATTCAGTATCATCCGGGCAAGGCCAATGTGGTGGCCGACGCCCTGAGCCGAAAGACGGGAAAGATCTTTAACCTCTCCGCCGATCGGTTAGTGGAGGAGTTCCTCCTTTTGGATATTTCAGTGAGATGCTGTAGTTTGCAGAGTAGCTTATCAGTGGAAGAGCCGTCCTGGATTTCTTTGACTAGACTGCATCAGAAGGACGATCCGGATCTGTTGCACCTTTTTACCAGGACAGAGAAGGGAGAGTTGCCAGATTTTGCTATTGATGATGCGGGTACTTTGAAGTACCGCGGCAGGTTTTGCGTTCCCGCTGTTGGGGACATTAGGAGTATGATTTGCAGTGAGGCTCATGGTTCCAGCGTTGCCTACCATCCAGGATCTACGAAGATGTACCGTGACTTAAGGCAAATTGCCTGGTGGTATGGTATGAAAGGAGATATAGCCCGATATGTTGCTGAGTGTCACACTTGCAAGCATGTGAAGGCCGATCATGGAAGGCCTGGTGGCAAGCTGACTCCGTTAGAGATCCCGACTTGGAAGTGGGAGAGTATATCTATGGACTTCATTACGGGTTTGCCAAAATCCCCGAGGGGATTTGATTCTGTTTGGTTATAGTGGATAGATTGACGAATTGTGCTCACTTTGTGCCTTATAAGATTGATTACCCGATGAAGAAGATAGCGGAGTTGTACTTGAATGAAGTCATCCGACTCCACGGTGTGCCGGTTAGCATCATTTCTGATCGAGACTCCCGGTTTACTTCTCGTTTTTGGCAGAGTCTGCAGGAGGGTTTGGGTACGGATCTGAGGTATTCTACTGCGTACCACCCTCAGACCAATGGGCAGACAGAGCGGGTTAATCAGATTGTTGAGGATATGATCCGGTGCTATATTTTAGACCACGGTGGAGCGTGGGATGAGCGTCTGCGACTCATGGAATTTGCTTATAATAACAGTTATCAGGAAAGCTTGCAGATGGCTCCGTTCGAAGCTTTGTATGGGAGGCGCTGTAGGACTCCGTTGTTTTGGCTGAGGCTTGTGAGAAGCCTTTGTTGGGTCCAGATGCTCTGGAAGAGATGGAAGTCGCCGTGAAGCTTATTCGTGAAAAGCTTCGTTTAGCTCAGGAGAGGTATGAAAAGAACGCCAATCGGCGTAGGTCTGCTTTGGAGTTTTTAGTAAGGGATCATGTATACCTCAAGGTTTCTCCAATGGTTGGTGTAAAGAGATTTGGTAAAAATCGGAAATTGGACCCAAGGTATGTGGGCCCGTTCAAGATTTTGGAGCGGATTGGTGTGTCTGCATATAGATTGGATTTGCCAGCGAACTTCCCTGGTGTTCATAATGTTTTTCATGTTAGCCAATTGCGGAAGTGTGTGCGCAGCAGTGGGCAACTCTTGGATGTTGTGCCCCAGTTGGAGCCCAACCTCTCTTTTGTTGAGGTGCCAGTTCGTATTTTGGATACTCAGGAGCGTGTGCTGCGAAAGAAGTCCATACCGATGGTGAAAGTTCTATGGAAAAATCAGGATTTGGAGAGCGCGACTTGGGAGCTAGAGTCGGCCATGAGGAGGGCGTACCCTTACCTGTTTCACTGATTTGATCGGTATGTTTCCCTTTGTAACTTCTGTTTGTTACTTTTCCTTCTTTAGTAGGAGGGTTGTGCGTAAAGTTTCGGGACAAAACTTTCTTTTAGGGGGAGTGACTGTAACGCCCCGTTTTTTCAGCGATTATTTTTATTCTCGTTTGGCGTTACGATGACGCGTTTCCGTGGCTTGTGCCATTTGTGGAGTGTGGTTTAGCTCCTTAGAACTGAGTGCCCTATTCTGTAGCCTGTTGGCAAGATCTCCCTAGCAAGCCGAGTCGTTTTGGGTGACCCGGTGTGGCCTCTCGGGGGGATGTTGGTGCTTGGCTTTATTTGGGTATAACTCGAGTTCTGTTCGTCGAAAATTAATTTCGACTTCGCCGTTGTGTTCGTAGCGTGGGTATTTAGCTACGGTGCGAATTTCGTCGAATTCCGAGGTAGTTCGGTTTTCGCGTCGTTTAGGTGCTTTATGTAATTTTGTAATTAATTATATTATTATATATTAATATATATATATATATATATATATATATATATATATAGAATGAAAAGGCACGCCATCTTCATCTTCTTCACGTTAAAACCGCCGCCTGTACGAGAGAAACGGAGAAACCGCCTACCCTTCCCTTCGGACGCCGATTCCCGGAGCGTTTGTGGACGGAATTCGATTCCGAGAGTGGATTCGGATTGCTCTCGTCAAGACCTTCATTCCTACGGTAAGAAATTCGATTTTCGTGGAGTTTTGGGAGGATTGGAATTTTCGGTTTTGGAGTTTTCCGCCATTAATGGCCGAGTGTTTGTTTTAGGTGTTGCGGCCGTTTTGATCCGTGCGAAGAGGAGGAAAGCAGTCCAAAGCTTCGCTGTGATTTGAGGCAAGTGGTATTCTTGCCTTGCCAAGTTTTTTCTTTTCGATTTTACTTGCTGAAATTGAAATCCCGGTTAGCCCAGGTTAGAGGCCTTGTTGTTCTCATTTTCTTGCTAACTATAGGGCTTAGTTCTTCCTACTGAACCCCCCCCTATTTTTGTGATGATTGGAATCCAAATTGTCGGTGTGGAGCCGTTGTTTTCCTTTACTCTGATTGTTGCTCTGGTTCGGGTGTAGCCGAGAGGGAGAGTTAGGAGGGGGGTGTGGTTGCCGATTTTCATTAAGGTATTACTCGAATGATTAGGCATAGTTTGTATAGTAGTGGTGCGCGACGTTGGTAGTTTCCTGCTATTACTACAGTTGCGTGAGCCGTGTGTGCGTTCCGGTGTCATTCGGGAAATTCCAAACGGTACAGGTTAACCGCGCACGGTCGTTAACCGTTAGGGCGCACGACCACTGGTCGTGTGCCTCTGTTCGTGCGCGTATAACTTTCAGTTTCCAAAGTTCTATCTCGGAGATCGCACGAGCGCTGGCAAGCAGGGCGCACGACCACTGATCGTGCGTCACTGATCGTGCGCTGACGCTAAGTTTTTCTCAGGTTTTCCAGGTTCGCTTCGCACGATCATCAACCGATGAGTGCACACGACCACTGATCGTGCGTCACTGATCGTGCGCTCTGTATATTTTCTTTTGCTAGGCGAATTTAGCTGGTTTCGAGTGCGGGAGTTTATATACTCAAGTGACAGGCAACTACTCGAGTTCTGGATCTTCTGCCTTGGTCGTTCGACTATCGTCGAGCTCCGTATTCTTTAGTGGGTTTGTGGGTAGTGGCATTATTTTGGCGGCGAGTGAGGCTAGCTCGCTCAACGCCAAAGTTTAGGTAGGCACTGAGTGGGTTTCACTCAACGCCTAGTCGTGTTGGTTTATTTCAACACTCTTCCTTTACCTTGTCTTTCGTTTCCGAGTGGATTTCCAGTTGTATTTCTGGGTTTTCCTTGTCGGCCGTTTTCTTTATTTTCCTAGAGGCCGAATCGTGGGTCGTGGTTAGTAGTGGTGGTTGTAGCTCTTTATGGGGGTGGAGTTGTGTGATATAGCCAAGGCCACCCATGTTTTTCTTGCTCCAGGTACGGGCTGGGCGTGTCGGGTGGAAGATCCCTTGTGTTTTCACGCGTTGACCCTCGAGCTTTTGACTTGGACATGGTGGATTGGGGGACTGCGTTTGCCTTCGATCCGGTTCCTCGTTGTTGTTTTTGCTACTATCACTTCCCACAGTTTAGGGTGTTAGAAGTTTCTCCTTGGTTGTTTGCAGCACTTTTGGCTCTTGGTAGCCTAGTAGGCCCTGCAGGATGTTGTTCCTGGTCTGGGTTGTTGCTGTTTTTCTCGCACGTAGTGCTTTTCTTGTTGTCCTGTTTTGGACAGTTGTGGCTCTTTCTACAGCATGTTTTTTTTTCCAGGTACCTTGTCCCTTTGGTTGACTCTTTCGTGCAGTTTTACTTTATTTAGCTTGCTGAGGTATTCTGTTTTCTTTTGGAATACCCCAGGTTCTGAGCCGTAGCCAGTTGGGTGGCTAGTTTGCAGTGGTGGTGTTGGTGGTCTCTTGGACCTTGGAGTTCCGTTTGCCGTGTTGGTGAGGTAGTTTTTCAGTACTTTCTTACAGACATACATATATGCAGTGGGTTCGTGTCAGGTTGTTGTGCTCACTGGTAGTTTTTACCTTTGTACTGGATATATTTACTTATGCTGCTACCGTTTTCTGGAGATAGTCTACTTGCTCTGAGAAGGTTTTATGCTAGGTTGCTAGTTATTTTTAAACTATAATTATTATTATAAATAAAGCTCATGATCAGCATGTTTTATAAGACGTATTCACTATTTTCCAAATCACGTATAAAGACCGCTTTCTTATATATTATATAAATTAAATGTAGGGTCTTGCATAGCATGAGTGGTTCTCTTGGAACCCTTATGCGCTCCTTAGGATGTTAAACCTAAATAAAGTATTTTTCCGCAGCGTATAAATATAGTTTTTCTTTTGTGGACTAGGTGATCCACTGAGCCGAGGGATACGGTCTCTAAAATATAACTGATTTTCTAATCATTAATCACATGATTTTCTTTCATTAAGTTGGTAGTTGGTTTTGCCTGAGCGTCAGCAGTTATCCCCTGCTTGACGTGGCATCACGACGTATGTTTTCTCTTACTCTGATAATTCTTAATTCGGAGAAAATGCGGGTTGTGACAGGGAAGGCCATGGCACCAAATGCCATTGATCGCCATGAAGTCTAGCACTCGGCCATGGCTGGAAGGAGAGTAGTCGGCTGCCACGTGGCATTGGCCGGTACAATTCACTAAATAGGGTTTTAATTAATTCTTAATAAGAGAAACGCCCCATTTAAGATATCCTGGCCTGCTTCCCGAAATGGCCCGGTTCAACTGAACCAGCACCCATCCAAAAAAAGATGCCAGAAAAATTCTAAGTAAAATGGCGTTGAGTGAGCTTTGCTCACTCAACGCCGTCCAGATTATGGCTTTGAGTGAGCTTAGCTCACTCAACGCCATCCAGGTTATGGCGTTGAGTGAGCTTAGCTCACTCAATGCCATCCAGGTTATGGCGTTGAGTGAGCTTAGCTCACTCAACGCCATCCAGGTTATGGATTTGAGTGAGCTTAGCTCACTCAACGCCGTCCAGGTTGTGGCATTGAGTGAGCTTAGCTCACTCAACGCCGTCCAGATTATCGCTTTGAGTGAGCTTAGCTCACTCAACGCCGTCCAGGTTATAGCTTTGAGTGAGCTTAGCTCACTCAATGCCGTCCAGGTTATGTCTTTGAGTGAGCTTAGCTCACTCAACGCCGTCCAGGTTATGGCTTTGAGTGAGCTTAGCTCACTCAACGCCATTCCAAGGTTACGGGCGTGACAGGTCGGTCACGGGCGTGTCTAACCTATGTTGAAATTTCTGAGCTCGACGATCATCTTCCTGAGGTCGACGATCTTCGAAGGAGGTCACGCCCAATGTCACGGTGTGACGGGTCGGTCACGGGCGTGACCACCCCTTGACTCAAAATCTTGGTCGACAAACTCCAATTCCTGGGCTTCCTAAGGTTCAATTAAGACAAAACCACTCCCAGGGGTCTAGTCGGAAATGGGATGTTACACCTGCATTCTGCCTTCACTCTTTGACAGGCCTCGCAATGTATAATAAAATACCTAACCTCTTTCTTCAACCCCGGCCAACACATGGTCTTCCGCAAGTCGGCTAACATCTTAGCAATCCCAGGGTGCACAAAATAATGAGAGCAGTATGCTTCTCTCAAGATATTCTCCCGAATATTACCGCCCTTGGGAATGTAAAGCCGGCCACGGAAATGAACAAGGCCGTCCTTTAGAGAGTACTCGCTAGTTATCCCACCTTCATTTGACTTAATTGTCGGGGCCAGAGCCTCATCCATTCCTTGCTTTGCCCGGATCCGTTCTCGCACATCGCAAACTATATTCATTGCGGTCAAGTACTCTATATACCCATCCGATTGTTCCTTGTACACCAAGGTGATCTCCATCTCCTCAAGCATCCGAGCTAACTCCATACACATCAATCAGGACTCATAACTTGCTTCCGGTACCTTCCTGCTAAAAGCATCAGCTACGGAATTTACTTTTCCGGGGTGGTAGTTCAGGGTGTATTCATAATCGCACAAAAACTCCAACCACCGCCGCTATCTCAGATTTAATTCCTTTTGGGTATGGACGTACTTAAGTTCTTATGATCCGAGAATATTTCGTAGTGAACGTCGTATAGATAGTACCTCCAAATCTTCAAGGCAAACACCACTGCCCCCAATTCCAAATCATGTACTGGGTAGTTGATTTCATCCTTCTTCAGTTGTCTTGAAGCATAGGAAATCACATGCCCGTGTTGCATCAATACTGCTCCCATTCCTTGATATGATGCGTCCGTGTAAACTTGAAATCCTTCCTTCCCGGAAGGAAGGGCTAGGATGGGTGCAGATATAAGTCTGTCCTTTAGTTCTTGGAATGCAGCTTCACATTGGGGTGTCCACTCATACGACACACCTTTCTTTATTAGGGAACTAAGAGGAAGAGTAATCTTTGAGAATCCCTTTACGAACTTGCGATTGTACCCGGCAAGTCCAAGGAAACTCCGCACGTCGGCCGCTGACTTCAAAGGAGACCACTCCTTCACGGCACACACTTTGGCCGGATCCATAGCTAGCCCAGCCCCTTTGATCGCATGACCCAAGAAGGCAACCTCCTTAAGCAAGAATTCACACTTGCTGAACTTGGCGAACAGGGCATGCGCTTTTAACTTCTTCAGTACTAAGGCCAGATGCCCGACATGTTCTTCCTCCGTCTTGGGGTAGACCATGATATCGTCGATGAAAACAATGATGAAAACATCTAGAAAGGGCTCGAACACTTTGTTCATTAAGCTCATGAAAGCTGATGGGGCATTAGTGAGCCCAAACTGCATCACTGTGAACTCATACAAGCCATACCTTGAGCTGAAAGCCGTTTTCTTAATGTAATCCTCTTGTATTCTCAATTGATAATACCCCGAGCGTAAATCTAACTTGGAAAACCAATGCGCTCCCACCAGTTGATCGAACAACTCATCGATTCGAGGTAACGGATAGGTGTTTCGTACCGTCAGTCGGTTGAGCTACCGATAGTCTATGCATAATTGCAGGGTTCCATCCTTCTTCTTAACGAATAGAATAGGGGCTCCCCAAGGTGATGAGCTTGTGCGAACAAATCCTGATTCTACCAACTCTTACAATTGAATCCTAAACTCTGCGAGTTCCTTTGGGTCCATCTGATAAGGAGTCCTAGAGACAGGCTTGGCACCTGGTACTAACTTGATTTGAAAATCTACTTCTTTATGTGGGGCTAATCCTGGCAATTTCTCCGGAAACACTTCTGGGAAATCGCTCACCACCCGCACATCCTGGATATCCAATGCCAACTCCTTCAGCTCGAAATAGATCATGAAAACTTCATCCCCCTTCATGTGGGCTTTTAAAGCCTGGACTGAAGATAATATCATACGGGGCGCGAAGATAATACCTTGAAAGATGACCTCCGAGTCTCCATGTCTCAACGAGATCCTTTTCTGCGCACAGTCAATCTTCGTATAGTACTGATCTAGCCATACCATGCCCAAAATGAGGTCGAACTCTGGCATTCCCAAGACTGTGGTAGGGGTTTCAAAGAGCTTTCCTTCAAGGAGAACCTCAAACTCGCACTTCGTGGTTTCCGTCATCTCTGATCCGTCTGGAAGGCACACCCTTTGAGCAATACCGGTGAAGTACTGCACCCCATCTATATCTTTGATGAAGTCTTCAGACACAAAAGAGTGCGAGGCATCAGTGTCGAATAACTTATAGGTCGGTTTCCCGCTGACCATTACAGTGCCTAAGTGTCAATAATAATTCTCAAGCTAGGTGTTTAATATATTTTAAGCAACTTGAGGATATTAATGAAAATAAAATGTCTAACTGTAATCATACCTGCAATCACCTCCTGAGGGTTCCGCTCTCGAGTCATGTCCAATGCATACATCTGATCTCAAGCGGGCCCGGGGTTTCCTCTTCGTGGTCCTCGTCCTCGACCAAGCAGGTGCCCCCGCCCTCGAGGAGCTGCCGGAGGGAAAGCGAGAGGCGCATTTCCAAATAGTTGTGGGCAGTAGCGGAGAATGTGGCCCGGTTGGTTGCATTCAAAGCACACTCGCTCCTGCCGCCCACCGGGTTGTGGAAATTGTTAAGGTGGAGGTAATGCTGGCGGTTACGGAACCGGGCTCTCCATCCTAAAATTATGGGGGAAACGTCCGCCACATCTTCGATATCCTCTTCCTCCTCTATTATAAAATCTCCTTCTATTGCTGGGTCCAGCTTCCATCACACCTTCAGTTGGCCTCTTACCACTTTCAAAATGGTCCGCTTCCAACCTCTTTGCCATGTCAATAATCTCGGCTAGACTAGAGTCCACTATAAATAAAAGTGCTTGCCTAAGGGGTCTCGCAAGCCTTTGTAGAATCGTTTTACATATCCTCTATCATCCAACACATAAGAGTCAGCAAATCTAGCCAACTGCTGAAACTCCCGTTGGTATTCTGTCACCGACTTGGACCCTTGCTTCGGTTGCAAAAATCTCTCTTCAAGATAATCCCGAGCTGCCGAGGGGATTAAATGTTCTAAAAAGGCTTCAAAGAATTCGCTCCAACTGATATCCGTGTACATCTGTCATTGAAAAGTGGAGGCCAAGAGGGACTTCCACCACCTTTTGGTGTGTAGCTCTAAGAGTGTCACTACAAGGGTCACCGCCATATTGTTTGGGTACCTTATTCCTTCTAACAGTTCTTGTACAGTGTCGATAAATTCTTCTGTACACACTGCCGACTCCGTCCCAAGGTAAGCAGGAGGGGAGAGAGCTCGGAAAGTGCTTAACCAAGTGGATCTCGGACCCTGCTGTTGAACAGGGGCTTGCTGAGATTGGGACCTGAAGGCGTCCAGGATAGTTGTGAGCATCTTCCCTAGTTCGGATTATTGGAATTGTGTAGGTACGGATGGGGTGGTGGTGCCCCTCACCGGCTCAACATGTACTTGTATCTATACGTAAGGTACAAACTTAAGGTTAGGTCGGATAATCTAAGGTCAAAGATGGACAAACTTAGTGTGAATTACATATGGGCACACCACTGCTTCTGCTAAGTCAGTTTGTCCCAAAACTGACTAATCGAACTGGGGTGGCACCATTATTAAATGACTTATTCAGTTTAGGATCGTAACAGTGGAAGCGTGGTGGGCCCATAACCCATAGGTCGGAGGATCGAAACCTCCCTCTAATACCACTTGTAAGACACCCCTCCCGGAACACAACAGGCGGCACGAGAGGGGTCTTATGCCCAGAACAGCCGCCTTGCGGTAGCACTAACACTCTGGCTAGCATGTACCACAAGACGCCTATCCTGCCGGCTATAACCAATATCATGCATTGCCAACCCAACCAAATATAACATAGAAGTCAAATCCACACCAAGCAGATAGTCCGTAATATTATAACAGTAGAGAAGCTTCAACAAGCTTCTAACATCAGAGTACGTAAATAGTTTTCCAAAAACGGGTACAACAAAAACCTCTCACACTCACATCAGTAACCGACGGTAGCGACGGTACCATCCCCTCAGGCCCTGTCGTCCTGGCCTGGCTGTCTCGCTGCATAACCTGCTGCTCCACCTGCGGGGTTTCCTCCTAAAAAGAAAGACGTAGCAACTGTTAGTCATACAGACTAAGTGGCTTCACATCCGCTCCCCTGGCGACTCCTCGGCACCGGGCGGGGAAAGGAACAGGGTACAATATAAATGAAACATAGGTACAAGCAGGTGGTATATCTCAATGTAAATAATGCAGTGTAATAAATGAGCAACAACTTATTCTTGCATTTCTATCATCTACAGATGCATGAGAGTATAGTATTATAAAAGAATGTAACTAAACTTATATCAATGCTTATACAAACATATAAGTTGAGGATCGTTCAGCAGTAAGTAACTCATCGTATAGGAGTGCCCATACAAACTTATACGATGAGGATCTTGAGTATGCATTGGAGTGTAATGACATGTATGCAATGCAATGACTCATCCATGAACACGCACATACACTCGCTATGTCGACACAGACTTGTAGTTCCCACTTTTCGAGCAGGTAGCTAACCTCTCAGGCATCAACCGTCGTGGACAGACAGTGATAGCGGAGCGGGCATCTCCACTACTAGGCTGGTCTACACACTACCTAGCCTAGGCCTTCGTATGCCTCAATGCTAAGAACACAACAACGGGGCTCACATGCATACTACGGCTGAGCGGGTGTCTCAGGTAGATGTGCACCGAGATCCTAGCACCGAACAGGCCTAAGGTGCGATACAGAAGGAGCCTCAGAAAGGAGTACAAGGACCAAGCCCAACCATTCACTTGGCACGAAAGGAGCCTCGGGACATTAACACCGAGGACCAAGCCCAACCGTCCAAGGTCTAGCTCTCAACTCCCATCGGTGTGATGATTGGCGAGCCCGTAGTCCTGCCAAACTCTCCTTAACCCAGGATAACGACACCGCGTGTCGACTCACACCGCGAGCCACTCAACCATACTTTGGTATGGAAGGAGCCTCAAAAAGGAGCACGAGGACCAAGCCCAACCGACCATTAGGCACGGAAGGCGCCTCGGGACATGAACACCGAGTACCAAGCCCAACTGTCCATTCATGACTCTTCTCACGACACCAACAACATTTAGTTTACCAACCCAATCACTCTTGAGCACATGAGTTACTCATCCGATTATCACAACACATGTCCATATCAATCAACACCGACCGAATACACAAGTTCTAGCATTCTCATGATTAGACCACAAATTATCATTTGCTCACTATCCCCCACAAAGTCACTTAATTCAATCACATACCATTTCACCATTAGTTTACGTCTGGAATAACCACTATCCAAGTACCATATAGGGGTATGGGCACTTTGACTAACCTGCATTGCATAATTTATTTTACCTTAGGGCCCCAATATCTATTGGGTCGTAGGTGCATGTTAGTCTGAAAATGGACTTGTCTACCAGCAGCTCTTTTGACTGGTGGACTAACACTATCTTTGGCACAATAGGATTGTGCCAGCAATCTAAGGAAAAATTCCCCACCTTGCAACAGATCTAGCACTCATGTATATTATACCTTCACTTTTGAGCAGGTCCTGCACTTGGTTTAACTACTGAGTGAACAAAAGGAAGATGTGCAGTTGCCTTCTTCAAATTCCTTTCAGCAAGGATCTGACTGAAGGTAAGCCTTTTAGTAGGTTTTCTAGGCTTACTCAAAATTCTATTTACAGCAGTCTTCTTTGCAGATGACATGTTGTTTATATCATCAGTGATAGCTAGATCTGGCATACTGATGGACTTTCCCTTAGTCTGGGTCTTTGTTGCATGGCCTTGAGAGTTAGCCACTGCCTCTTCATTAAGGGGAAGGCCTGGTGCACCAAACACAAATGGTCCATGATGGGCCATTTGTATTCCCTCATGAGGAGCCTTAAATGCACTCACTCCCCTACTATACCCTCCACTATAGCTGTGAACCTCATTTTTCACACTAGTAGATCTACCAATCATCTAGTGACCAATGATGCTCTCTTAGTCTAGCCCAACTGGCCTATTTTTGTGGCACAGAAGGTGCCTATTGGAGCGTACAACCACAAGACCAAGGCCAACCGTCCACTTTAAATGGAGTTTAACCAGGGGAAAAGTACTAAGGACCAAGGCTCACCGTCCAAAGTCTATCTATCAACTCCCATCGGTGTGACGATTAGCGGGCCCATAGACCTGCTATACTATCATTAACTCAGGATTATGACACCGCATGTCAACTCACACTACATGCAATTTCACATGGCTTTTCCATTAACCATCCACGGGCTCTAACTGAGACCCTTTTCATCATTACCAATCCAGGGTGGTCAAATACTCATGCACTTACACCCTTTCACATTTCTATGCTCCCAAAGCACTCAAGGGTTAAACATCAACATAGGTGGCAAGCCACCTTGAACAACATACCAATGCTAAACTACTACCCATTGGGAGACAAACTCTAAACAATGTACAATACAATTTATCCCTTCCAATACATGATATCACGATTCAACACATTTCATGGCCATGAGATTTAGCTCATTTGATTCTTCCTTATAATCAAGCATTCACAAACAATTATGCGCTCATACATTTATCCAACAATATATTAACCATTCACGTATTCAACAAGCACGATTATGTAATTATAGATTACACATTCAATCATCGGGCACCAGACCCTCTTTGAATCTTATATCATTCATCGGATTACAATCGCTCGCATCCTTACCAGATTTCACAACTTGCCATTTGTACAACCAAATTTTATCAAATCATTGGTCACTAATTTCCCCAAACCATTTGTTTATTAAATTCCTCCAAACCATTTGTATATCTCGGCTACATATAACTAAGCTCATTCAAACCTCGGCATAATCTTGTTACGTTTCTTCTACCTAGTCCAAAACCAGTTATACACTAACCCGAAAGCATCCATCACATAAGTTGTCACCATGCAACCACTTCGATTGGAAATTCTAGGAGCTAAAAGCTCTTATGAAAAAGTGCAACCAATCATTGGAAAGGTCTTTCCGAGGACTACAACTATAGTGTTCAGCTTAAGACTTAGATCTGGCCTTATCACACCAAAAAATGGCCTCGATGTTCGTTTCATGCAGGAAATTTTTTTTTGCACGCATCTTAAAGCAAAACAAATGACATTTGTTCGTCTTCTTCCTTTAGCCATTTGTTCTAAATCACATACAATAGTTCCTCATCCATTATTCACCCTCAATAGACCATTTTTCTTCACGAAACAAAGTCCACCATCTTCACAATGAAGAGAGGAGAGGTTGAAGACAACTAATATCTAGGACAAGGTCCTAGCAAGGTATCTTGCTAGGAGATCTTCATCTCGCACAAGTCGACATCTATACTACATTATTACTATAGATGTAGCACCAAGGAAGGGGGTAGGAATCTTACCTCATTTTTGGCAATGGATCTCATCACTCTCCTCTGCGGCATCGTTATTCACGAAGATGGAGAGACTTTTCCTCCAGAAATTCGACTCCAATGACATCTCTTCCTCCATCGGGTTTGGCAAGTAATGACTCAACAAGAAATGGATGTGACGGCTATGGTTAATCATTTCTCCCCTTTTATATGAAAGATTACGGTTTGAGACATACCTCCAAGTGTCATCCTAACATTGGACCGCCCATCATTACTTTTAAATAGGTCTTGTTTGAGAAGTCCAGGTCCAAATGAGCCATCAGCGCTTATCCCAAAACCCAGTTCAACCTATATATTTGAACAAGCAAACAGAGTCTGGGTCAAAAAATGCTCTAAGTCAAAATCGTCAAGTATCACACGACGATTTGTCGAATGGCGTCGAGAAAACTCAATGCCTATAAAATCGAGAATCATTCTCTATGTTAAAATATCATTCGTCCAGTATCACTCGATGCTTCATCGAGTGGAGTTTAGACCACTCCATGCACTTGATGCTTCCTGAAATAAGTATTATTCCAAGTCTTGTTATTCTTATGCATTGAGTATCACTCAATGCCTCGTCTAATGGCATTGAGACCACTCAACGCACTTCGACGCCTACTGAAACCACTATAATTCCAAGTCCATTCTTCTTAAGCGTTGAGGATCACTCAACGCCTCATCAAATGGCATTTAGACCACTGAACGCACTCAATGCATTCTAAAACTAGTATATTTCCTAAGTTAATTTATCGAGTTTCACTCTACGCTTCTTCAAATGACGTCGAACACACTCAACGCACTCGACACTTCCCGAATCAAGAATTATTCTAAGTCAAATTCTTCTTATGCATCGAGTATCACTCAACACACTCTACGCCTATCCACCAGTCGACACACTCAACGCTTTTTTGAGTCCAGAACTCTTCTAAGTGAAATTCGCCCTATTAGTCCATTATCACTCGACACCTGCTACTAGTGTACCCCGAGCCTAGGTCAACTTTCCTGACTCAAAACACGTATGAGGGGTCTAACTAGAATTGGGACGTTACATATCCTATAAACAAAATAAAAGATTTTGTCCTCGAAATTAGGCTAAGGCTATGGGGGATGTAAAGCATGAAGAATACAAAGTATGATTTAAGGTTACCTTGGGGAAATAGCTCTGGGTCGTGCTTCTACATAAAGTCCCACAGCTCTAATGTGTATTCCTTTTTCCCATGATTAGACCACAGGACTTTCTCTAAAGGAACGCTTTTTCGACGCAAGCTCCTTGTCTCGATATCCACTATCTGTACCGGCTTTAGTCGGATAGATCTATCAGTTGCCACTGCTCCACTTATAGCAGGGACATGCTGATCGAGTCATAGTAGTGCTTTTTGAAGCGATGGCACATGGAAGATGTCGTGAAAATTATCCATCTTTGGTAGCAGCTCCAATGTAAGACCCCCCTCCCGGAAAGCAAAACACGGCACGAGAGGGGTCTTATGCCCAGAACATCCGCCTTGCGGTAGCACTAACACTTGGGCTAGCCTGAAGCAGAAAACGCCTATTCTGCCATCCACAACCAATATCACACATTACCAATCCAACCAAAATATAAAATTATAGAAGTCAAATCCACACCAAGCATATAGTCTATAAAATATAACAAAAGTAGAGAAGCTACAACAAGCTTTTAATATCAGAGTGCGTAAATAGTTTTTCCCCAAAAGGGTACACCAAAAACCCCTAACACTCACATCAATAACCGACGGTAGCGACGGTACCGCCCCCTAAGGCCCTATCGTCCTGGCCTGGCTGTCCGACTACATAACCTACTGCTCCACCTATGGGGTTTCCTCCTAAAAAGGAAGACGCAGCAACCGTTAGTCATAAAGACTAAGTGGCTTCACATCCGCTCCCCCGGCGACTACTCGGCACCGGGCGGAGAAAGGAAAAGGGTTCAATATATATGAAATATAGGTACAAGTAGGTGGTATATCACTATATATATAAAGCAGTGTAATAAATGAGCAACAACTTATTCTAGCAATTATATCATCTACAGCAGCATGAGAGTATAATATTATAACAGTAAGTAACTCAACTTATATGAATGCCCATACAAGCATATAAGTTGAGGATCGTTCAGCAGTAAGTAACTCTTCATATATGAGTGCCCATACAAACTTATACGATGAGGATCTTTGTGTATGCAATGAAGTGTAATGACATGTATGCAATGCAATGACTCACCCATAATCACGCACATGTAATTGATATGTCAACACAGACTCGCAGTTCTCACTTTTCGAGAGAGTAGCTAACCTCTCATGTGTCATCCGTCGTGGACAGACGATGATAGTGGAGCAGGAATCTCCACTACTAGGCCGATCTCCACACTACCTGGCCTAGGCCTTCGTACGCCTCAACAATAAGAACACAATAACGGAACTCACATGCGTACTACGGCTCAGTGGGTGTCTCGGGTAGATGTGCACCAAGATCCTAGCCCCGAACTGGCCTAAGGTGTGATACCGAAGGAGCCTCAGAAATGAGCACGAGTACCAAGCCCAACCGTTCACTTGGAACGGAAGGAGCCTAGGGATGTGAACACCGAGAACCAAGCCCAACCACCCAAGGTTTAGCAGTCAACTCCCATCAATGTAATGATTGGCGAGCCTGTAGACCTGCCACACTATCCTTAACCCACGATTACAACACCGCGTGTTGACTCACACCACATGCACAACAACCACAACGTGGTACAGAAGGAGCCTCGGAAATGAGCACGAGGACCAAGCCCAACCTTCTACATGGCAAGGAAGCAGCCTCGGGAAATGAACACCGAGGGCCAAGCCCAACCGTCCATTTATTATTCTTCCCAATGTTACCAACCAGTGCAATCGAATATCCACACTCACCCCTTTCACAATCCGGTGCCCAAGGCACCATAATGGTTTACCACAAACACAGGTGGCGAACAACCTCATACAACTCCTTCACCAAAATCAATCATTTGTGTACACATGAGTTAACCATTTATCTAACACATCACATATTCATAATAACCAACATGAACAATTACCCAAACTCTATAAAATTTTGTTATAATTACCATTCGTTCACTAAACCCCACCAAGTCGTTTCATTCAACCACATACCATTTCAACATTTGTTTACGTGGGGTCTATCCAGTAATTTAATCATGTGTTGAATCATCACAGTTAGGCATATTATGAATTGCCTACAACTTAATGTCGGATTGTTACAAAATCTCTTCTGAGTCCAAACCCAACTTTACACTTACCCAGGAATTTCAGGTGCAGAACACCTGCTGGACAGCAACTTCAACCGGAGATTCCCGTGGCTACAGGAATTCGGTGAGTTAGTGTAACCCCTCGATGGAAAGGTCTTTCCATGGGCCACAACTTTCATGTTAAGTCTACAACCTAGGTCAGAGTGTATCATACATGAAATTTGCTCCAAAGGCTGCTGCGTACAGAATACAATTTCTGCACGCTTAGTCTGATAGCCCTCTAATTCAATTAAGCATTCCTGTGGCTACATACTTCACCCGCAGGCGTGTAACCACTCGTCAGAAAGTTAATTCCAAGGGCTATGACTCTCATGTTTAGTCGGAAGCCCAGATCTGGCCATATCCTGCATGATAATAGCCAAGAAAGTTGCTGCGTGTAGAACAAAGATTTCTACACGCATCTTGAGGTGAAATGAACGGCATCGGTTCATCTTCCTCCTCAAGATGATCCTCCCAAATCCTAACCAGAAGTTCCTCCACCCTTATTCACCCTCTTAAGGCCATTCCTCTTCATGAAACCACCCCCATCATCAATTTGAAGAAGAGGAGGTTGAAGATGACTAAACCTTAGAACACAAGTTCTAGAATGGCCCTCCTAGAAATATTCATCTCACACATCAAGACACTTTTGAGTCGATCTCTCGCCTAAGGATAACTAGAAATCTAGTACCAAGGGAGATGGTAGGAATCTCACCTCATTTCCAACAGTTCCGCCATCTCCGGCCATGGATCTTGTCATTCTTCTCGTCGGCATCCCTTTTCATTGGCGGAGGTGGCGATTCCTCACGGAGTTTGGTTTGCTCCAGCAAGTTTTCCTTCCTCCAGGAGTTTTATATAGCAGATGTGGCTTGGAAGAGAATGAAAACGGCTAGGGTTTCATTTTGCCCTTTTTATTTAGAAGTGATACGGGTAGGGACACGCCCGTATCCTTACCCGTATCATACTCGGGAGAAACGGCGTCAACGGTTCGACTGCTGCTTCATGCATATACACGGGTACTTACACGCCCGTGTCTGTACCCGTATCAAGGTGACATGGTCATGGTTCTGCCCGTGTCTATACCCGTGTCCTGCTATGGAAATATTTCTTCGAGCTTGACTTGACGCACACGGGTATGGACACGCCCGTGTCTCTACCCATGTACTTCTCGGGACAATGCCTACTTAACTCTCAATGCGATGCCACTCAATGCCACGACACACGGTTAGGGACACGCTCGTGTCTCTACTCGTGTCCTTCTCGGGAAAAGCCACTCGACGCAATTTTCTTATCACTCAACACCATACCACTCAAAGCCACGACACACGGGTAGGCACACGCCCGTGTCTCTACCCGTGTCTTTCTCGAGACAAGCCACTCAATGTCATTTTCTTATCACTCAACACTATGCCACTCAAAGCCATGGCACACGGGTAGGTACACGCCCATACGCACCTGATCGCATGCACTCTCTGATCCTAAATCTACTCTCCTGACTCAAAAGTGCGCACAAGGGGCCTAGCGCGAATTGGGACGTTACAATTCCTATAAACAAAATAGAAGATTTTGTCCCCGAAATCAGGTTAAGGCTATGGGGGAGAAAAGCATAAAATAGACATAAAATAAAATATGCTTTAAAAGGTTATCTTGATGGAACACCTCCGGGTAGCGCTTTTGCATCAAGTCAACCGACTCCCACGTGTACTCCTCTTTCCCATGATTGGACCACAACACTTTTACCAGAGGAACACTTTTGCGACGCACCTGATTGCCTGCACTTTCTGATCCTAAATCTACTCTCCTGACTCAAAAGTGCGCACAAGGGGCCTAGCGCGAATTGGGACGTTACAATTCCTATAAACAAAATAGAAGATTTTGTCCCCGAAATCAGGTTAAGGCTATGGGAGAGAAAAGCATAAAATTGACATAAAATAAAATATGCTTTAAAAGGTTATCTTGATGGAACACCTCCGGGTAGCGCTTTTGCATCAAGTCAACCGACTCCCACGTGTACTCCTCATTCCCATGATTAGACCATAACACTTTTACCAGAGGAACACTTTTGCGATGCAAAATCCTCGTCTCGTTGTCTACTATCCGTACAGGATCTAGTCGTACCGACCCATCAGTTTCAATTGCTCCGTTAGTGGTTGGTATATATTGTTCGGGTCGAAACAACGCCCTTCAGAGTGACAACACATGGAATACCTCATGAAGATTCTCTAGCTCCAACGGTAACTCCAACCGATACGCCAACGGACCAATCCTTTCCAATATGACATAGGGCCCAACGTACCTTGGGCTGAGCTTCTTCACACCACGTACCCTAGATACTCCATGCATCAGCCTGATCTTTAAAAATACCTTGTAGCCCACTTGAAATTCCACCATCCGGGGTTTTGCATTATAATACTTTGCTTGGCAGCTTTGAGCCTCGAGCATGCGGTCCCGTATTAGCCTCACAGCCGCATCAGTAACATCTATGTATTCAACTCCCAAAGCATTCAGATCTTCATCCTGCACCCATGGTAAGGGTGTTCTACACCTTCTTCCATATAGGGCTTCAGGGGGCGCCATCCCGATGCTATCTTGATAGCTATTATTGTATGAGAATTCTACCAAGGGTAGAAGCCTTTCCCACGACTCTCCTCTATCCAACACACACAACCTCAATAAATCTTCCAATATCCTGATGGACCTTTCAAGTTGCCCGTCAGTCTAAGGGTGAAACGATGTGCTGAATGTAAGGAGTGAACCCAGATATGCTTGCACAACTTTCCATTCCCTAGAGGTAAACCGACCATCCCGGTAAGAAACGATTGTCTTTGGCACACCATGATATCGTATGAATTGATCCACAAAAAGGCGTACCAAAACATCCACGTGTGCTTCTTTCTTCAAAGGTATGTGTAACGACTCCACCGGTTAAACAATATATAATAGAAGGTCCGGCCGGGGCCCCACACTATATGCAACCAACAGACTGTTATGTCACAGGTTAATACCACCAACGTATCCTAACTCAGAGCATGCTAGCGGAATCATAAGCAGTAGGCTGAACTCATACCAGGAATATCCTCTATATATATAACACCAAGGTTATATATACAACAACTCAAACGAGGGGTTAGCAAATAACACAGTTTGTCCTTAAAGTCTTATAGTTCCTCTCTAAACATTATAGATTACAGACATCGGCGTGCAGGCCGGCCATACATGAACAAAAGAAAATATATTAGCTAGCCTTCAAGGGCTAGCAGCAATAGCAACAGCAAGAGCGGCAACAACAGCAGTAGGGGCATCAGCCCTTCACTTCCCCTCGGCTCTCCAGCACCGGCACAGGGAAAATCCACACAGAAGGTGGCAAACAAGGAAACGGTCTGCATTTAGCTGACCAATTTATAACAATCCTACCCCTTTCCCGAGGCAGTGGAATTCCTTCCCTGCAGAGCAATACTTCCATTGAATTATATCATACATATTGTGCTCTCACGCACAAGCAATCCATCACAACTGTAACACCGCCTATTTTTCTGTATTTATTTAATTCTACTTTAGCATTATGTGGACGTGTTTTTCCAGCTCGTGCAGTTGTTAGAGTACCTCATTAGGTGTTCTTAGAAGTTATGGCCTGTTATATGGTTTCCCCAGCTAGCCGGCGTCTGTTTTCGAGGCCCGGCTGAGCCTCTTAGGGAATCCTTGTGCTTTAGCTTCGAGCGAGGTTATCTTGAGTGTGTGATCGTCGGAAGTTGTTTCCGACTTCACCGTTGTTTTTGTAGCCCGAGTATTTTTCTACGGAGCGAGTTTGGTCGAAAACCGAGAACGTTAATTTTCGCGTCATTCTGACGGTCGTTCGTTAGCGAGTCGTCACCTTATGCAAGCATATTTGCATGCTTATGCATTCTTGGCATAGCGAGTGGTTTGGGCGAGCCGATGCATAATTAAATGTGCGTGTGTGGGTGCGTGCGTGTGGGGTAGAACTTGTGCGCGCGGATGCATGTTAATAGACGCATATATATATATATATATATATATATATATATATATATATATATATATATATATATATATATATATATATATATATATTAGTGTACGTAACTAGTGTGGTTAGTTGTTTTCGTAATTAAATATTGAGTATATAGTCATAGAATTTTATAGTGTTTAGATTGGTTTTGTGATTTTATATATCGGTTAATATTAGGTTCCATTAAATCAATAGGCTTAATAAGGTGGCTTAATAGGTAGGATAATATTTATAGGTAGAATAATATTTATATAAGTATATATAGATATATACTTATAATAGGTAGTAAAATTACTATAATATTTATACAAGTAGTATGATATTTTTATAATATTTATAGGTTGTATAATATTTATATAAGCATATATAGATATATATATTATGTTAGGTTTCCCCCCCCCCTTTTTTCCTGTGCTCTTTCCCGAACCCGAGCCCTGTGCGGAAGTGGAAGAAGCGGACACCGGCCCTGCTCCGACCGCCCCCTCCCGCCGGATCCTGGCCACAAAACCTTCCTCTGAGGATAGATCAAGACTCCTCTCGCCGCGATCTCCGTTCCTAGGTGAGTATTTTGGGATTTCACCGTGGATTTTCCCGTATTAGGGGTGCGTCTTTTCCCTATTTTTCTTCCTTGCTTTGATGAGTTGTTCTTCTCAGTTTTTCCGAGGGATTTGCGTGCTTGTGGCTGGCCGGATTGCAAGGTTGTGCTGGCAAAATTTTTGGTGGAGAATCGAGGCAAGTGCGCCCATCGCCCTTACCGCTTGACCCCTTTAATTCGTTGTTTGTTGTTTTATTTTCGTATATTGGTTATCTAAATTGCTCCTACCCGAAACCGTAACGTTGTCTGATTTAGAACGATCTTTTATGGGTAGTTGTTCTTGTTGCAGCTTTGTCACGATAGGCATAAAAAAAACTGCAGTGTTTATGAAATTGCACTATGGGATAAAAATCTCGTTTGGGGGTTTGGATTTTTGCCCAATATCTTGTTAACCCCATTGCTCTCACGGTAGGAGTAGACCCTTGGTAGTGGTAAATTGCTATGAAAACAAATTCTTTTATTAAAGTTGTGCACGAGTCACTTGTTAGAACCCCGTGGAATGCAACTTATTGCGTAACCTGTGGTTTGCCCCTTGGGTGGAGCCATGTCTAGTTTTTTGGTATAGTGAGTCCCTCCTTCTCGAGTTGGTTTAGCATAATTTAGTTGTAGACGTGACGAAATCAAATGAACCGTGTAGGGTCGAACTTAAATTAATTTTATGCGTGTAGTTTGGAGATCAAATTACAGGCGTAGGTTCAAGGTCCTACCAGTTGTGGGTGCTTGGTATTTACCTGTTCGCGCATAACGAATAGCGAGTCTCCGTGTCTGTTTAGTTTTATAGGGCTCTTAGGTGGGTTGCTCTAGTGAGTTTAGGGCTCTTGGATTTGCTTGGGGGTACATGGGACCACCAGTACGAGTTTTCCTCGAGTCACTTAGGACTGGAGTAGGATGTGGTTTTAGGGTAGGTCGGACCGATGCCGCCACCCTGGTTTTCTTTCTTACCTTATTATGGCAATATGGGCTATTTGGGTTGAGTTGGATGGATACCACCACCACAGTCCATGAGGATATTTAGGCCGAATACACTTTTTTGGACATGCGCCCACCGGTCTAGGCCACTTGTTACTAAATTTTTATCCATCTCTAGTACTAGGTGACTCTTTCTGTTTTAGCCTATTACATGTTATGATTATTGTACTAATTCTTTTGCAGAGATCCTCGAAGCTTTGCTTCAATCGTGCACATGGTGCACCCCACTTTTTTACCTTTTTTACCGTTGATGAGTACTTTTAAATTCCCGTTTTAATTCCTTCTTTTACTACTGCACTTTCCGTTCCTGTTGAATATAATTTGCTGAGGTTTTCATTTTCTTTCTGAATACCTCAGGTCAAGGTTTTTAGCCAATAGTGTGGCTAGGCTGCTCCAGATATTTTCAGTGTTTGCTGTTGTTGTGAGTTTCTCTATTGAGAGGTAGATCCTTTAGACCCGTAGTATAGACATGCTAACTCACCAGTGGGTTCGTGTCAGGTGTTGACGCCCACTGGTGGTTTCTCTTGTAGACACTTTGTACTGATGTTTTCACTGCTAGATTTACTTCTTCTAGTTTGCTATACTTGCTCTCGGGAAGGATTTATGCTAGGTTGCTAATTATTATAAAACTTATAAAAATTTACTATATGTATAATATTACTCAACATGATTTAAAAAAAGCTAAAATATTACTTTCCACACAACGTAAAAAACAGTTTTCTTACTTATATTATACATTTAAATTAGGGTATTGCATTTTGTAAGTGGCCCTCTAGGGGCCCTTATGTACTTTTCTTAGGGTGTCCTAATAAATAAAATGAAGTATTTTTTTTCCTCTACGTAAAACTATAGATTTAAACTGCGGACTAGTTGATCCGCTGAGCCGAGAGATACGACCTTTATTAAATAAATAAACAAATAAAAACGTTTTTTTCCTAAATATTAAAAATCATGGATTCCTTTGAAGTGAGTTGTGGTGTTTGCCTGAGCATCGGCAGTTATCCCCTGCCTGACATGGCATCATAACGCGTGTTTTCTCTCACCCTGATACTTTTAAATTCGGAGAAAATGCGGGTTGTGACAGTTGGTATCATAGGGAGGTTGCTTGACGAATGGTCGGGCAACCTTTTCCTGTAAGTATTAGATGTTTAGAGTCATATCATACAGACACCGACATGTCATCGGCACGTCTTGGCTGAAGCACGAACACTACACTCATAGCATAACATGAAGTATACAGGGCATATTATGTATTATAGGATGCATAATATGTGTTCGTATATGGATCCACCATAGGAGGCAACATGTGAGGGTTATGTATTTATGGGGTGCATAACCTCACCACATGGATGCGGCTAGCATGTTTTCTTTTTCGTTGCATGAAAATGTTATGTATTATGGGATGCATAACATTTTCATGCGTACGCCGTTCATAATATGCATTAGGGCTTTTCTAGAATGCATAGCACAAACATGCATAGCATAACATTGCATAAGCACAACGTGCCAAGCTAAAGACTTGCATGATGACATGTGTACACACATAATTTTTGAGTCAAAAAGAATATAAATTCATGCATTCACGATCTAGGCATAAGAGTTAGGGTGATGATGGTAAACCATCTCAGGTTAAGCATGGCATTATCTTCATTTTTTATATAAAAAAAATATAAAAATATAATAAAACCCCAGAGCAAGTTTGCAGTGAAAGCAAGTACTTACGTAGGTTTGTTTGTACCTGTTTTGTTCTGTTCTAGTTGTTGAACTAGGTTTTGATGATTGCTTGTTTATTCTTTTAGCATGGCGCCTAAGCGTAGAGTGACGAGGTCGACTCCCCAATCTGAGGGCGAGTCTTCTGGTGCTCAAAGCGATGTGGTAGTGGCATGTCTGAGGCAAGGCAATGAGGCTCTATCGAGGCAGCTGGTAGAGGTTCAGTCTCAGATTAGGTCCTTGGTAGCTGTGTTGGCAGGACTAGCCCCGAGAGCGCAGGATCCTGCTGCGGGTTTAGCCGTTCCAGCACCTCCTGCACCCCCAGCTCCTTTGGTGCCTCCAGTGGTGGTGCCCCCGGAGATGGCTTTCATCACACAGTTCCAGCGACTGCGACCCCCTGCCTACGATGGTAAGGCGAACTTCATGGTATTGGATGACTGGTTGATCTCCATAGAAGAGATGTTTCATTATTCTAGAGTGTCTGAGGATTAGAAGGTGATGCTTGCTGCCTACCAGCTGAAGGGGCTAGCGAAGAGTTGGTGGATGAGGGAGAAGAAAGGCATGTTAGGAGTATTCTCCTGGGCTTCCTTCAAGGAGATTCTTATGAGGAAGTTTCTACCTGGAGTGGAGCGGGACAGGTTGATGAATTACTTCTTGCATATGAAGCAGAGGCAACTTAATGTATGCGGTTATGAGATTAAGTTTAGCAAGCTCGGTCGGTTTTCCCCCAGTTTGGTGAGCTCGGAGGATGATAGAGTGAAGCGCTTCCTTGGTGGGCTGAGGAGTGACGTCCAGCAGTTAACGGTTGCCCATGGAGCGGTGACTTATGTCGGTGCTGTTGAAGCTGCTTTGAAAGTGGAGGCCATCAAGAATGCGAAGCAGAGAGGGAAGCAGGCGAGAAATGATAAGAGGTAGGTTGTCGAAGCAAAGGGCTCTCAGGTGACCGGTGCTCCTTACGGTAAGAAGAGCAAGGAAATTTGTAGTTACTGTGGCCGTCCGGGCCATCCGGCGGAGAGATGTTTCAAGAGGTTAACAGCGCAGAAGGAGCAGGTCTATGCCATTCAGGGTTCTCCCAGTTAGAAGGCGGTGTGCTCATTGTGCAAGAAAGAGGGGCATGACGTTGCCCGTTGCTGGTTGAAGGACAAGGTCTACTATCAGTGCGGACAGAAGGGTCATACCAAGGCAAGGTGCCCGCAGCTTCAACTGGTGCTCAGTCTTGTTCCTCATCAGTCCTTGCCACCACCTCCGTCTACGGAGAAAGGCAAGGGAAGGATGAACGTGATTTCTTTAGCGGAGGCTCAGACTTCGACATAAGTCATTTCAGGTAGACTCTCTTTCTTGTCTTTTTACTTCAGTAAAGTTTTTGCATTACAATTTCCTCTCTTAGATGTGGGTGCAAATCTTTTATTTATATAGGGAGTTTTAAGGTAAAGAACAGTTGGGCGCACGTTCTCTTTGACTCAGGTGCTACCCACTCATTTTTGTCTAGAGCCTTTGTGGAGCGGTTCAAGTTGGTTCTAGATCGTATCGGTGAGGCCTTTTGTGTCAAGTTCCCCTCGGGTGATTCCGTGCTATCGGATCAGGGCATTCTGGATTGTCCTATTATTTTAAGGGATTTTCTGGCCAAGGTAGATCTGAAGGTTATTGACTTGGAGGATTTTGATGTCATCCTAGGCATGGATTGGTTGTCCCGTTACGATGTAGTGATTCAGTGCAGGGTAAAGTGTTTGGATTTCAAGAAGGACAACGGTCAGCTTGGGAGTATTTATGGTGATCCGTGTCAGGTTTCTCCGGCGATCTCTGCGGTTTGTGCTCAGAGGCTACTTCGTTTTGATTATTTTGCTTGCTTGGTTTCGATGTTGGGGACTGTTAGCAGTGGGCCGCAGTTAGATGAGATTCCTGTTGCGCGGGAGTTTCCAGATGTGTTTCCTAGCAATCTTCCAGGTCTTCCTCTAGACAGAGACGTTGAGTTTGTGATTGACTTGGAGCCCGGTACGCGTCCCATTGCTAAGGCGTCGTATCGGATGGCCCCGCGAGAGCTGGAGGAACTGCATGCTCAGTTGGATTAGTTATTGGAGAAGGGTTTCATTAGGCCGAGTTTGTCGCCCTGGGGTGCTCCCGTGCTCTTTGTAAAGAAGAAGGATGGTTCGATGCGACTTTGCATCGATTATAGAGACCTAAACAAGGTCATCATCAAGAACAGATATCCCCTGCCTAGGATCAGCGACCTCTTCGATCAGTAACGTGGGAGCGCTGTTTTCATGGAAGATCTTTAACCACACGACAGACCGTTTAGTGGAAAAGTTCTTGTTGATGGACATCTCCGTGGGATACTTCGATTTGCAAAGCAGTTTGGCAGTGGCAGAGCCATCTTGGATTTCACTCACCAGATTGCATCATAAGGATGATCCGGACTGTTTGCACCTGTACCTCAGGACTGAGAGAGGAGAGTTGCCGGATTTCTCCATTGACGATTTGGGTACTTTGAAGTACCGCAACAAGTTTTGCATCCCCGCGGTTTGAGGCATCAGTAGTATGGTATGCAAAGAGGCTCATGGATCCAGTGTTTCCTACCACCCCGGATCCACCAAGATATACCATGATTTGAAGCAGATCGCTTGGTGGTGTGGTATGAAGGGGGATATAGCACGGTATGTTTCATAATGTTACACTTGCAAGCGGGTGAAGGCCGATCATGGAAGTCCGGGTGGCAATTTGACACCTTTGGAGATCCCAACTTGGAAGTTGGAAAGTATCTCGATGGACTATACCACGGGCTTACCGATATCTCCGCGAGGCTTTGACTCTGTTTGGGCGATAGTGGACAGACTGACGAAGTGTGCCCACTTCGTACCGTATAAGATTGATTATCCGATGAGTAAGATAACGGAGCTGTATTTGAGCGAAGTCATCCGATTGCATGGGGTTCTTGTTAGCATCATATCCGACCGAGATTCCAAGTTTACTTCCCGGTTCTGGAAGAGCTTGCAGGAGGGTTTGGGCACGGACTTAAGATACTCTACCACATTCCACCCGCAGAGCAACGGGCAGACGGAGCGCGTCAACCAGATTGTGGAAGATATGATCCGCTGTTACATTCTAGACCACGGGGGAGCGTGGGACGAGCGCTTGAGAATGATGGAGTTCGCATATAACAACAGTTATCAGGAAAGCTTGCAGATGGCTCCTTTTGAAGCCTTATATGGGAGGCGCTACAGAACACTGTTGTTTTGGGATGAGGCTGGTGAGAGGACTTGTTGGGCCCTGATGCGCTCGAGGAAATGGAGGTTGTCGTGAAGCTTATTCGGGAGAAGCTTCGGGTGGCTCAGGAGAGGTATGAGAAGAACGCCAACCGACGTAGGTCTGATTTGGAATTTTCGGTGGAGGATCCTATATTCCTGAAGGTGTCCCCGATGGTTGGAGTGAAGAGGTTCGACAAGAACCATAAGCTGGATCCGAGGTATGTGGGCCCATGCAAGATTATAGAGCGTATTGGTGTGGCAGCGTACAGGTTGGATTTGCTAGCAACCTTTCCAGATGTGCACAATGTGTTCCATGTTAGTCAGCTGCGGAAGTGTGTGCGGAGTAGTAGGTAAGTGTTGGATTCGGTGCCTCAGTTGGAGCCGAAGTTGACTTTTTTGGAAAGGCCGGTCTGCATTCTGGATGAGCAGGATCAAGTGTTGCGGCAGAAGACCATACTCATGGTTAAAGTCTTGTGGAGGAACCAGGAGGTGTAAAGCGCCACTTAGGAGTTAGAGTCAGCAATGAGGGAGGCTCACCCTCATCTCTTCCCTTGATTTGTGCCGGGTACGTTTGCCTTCTCCTCTTTAGCCCTTGTTAGACTATTCCTGACTTTTTTTCCCTGTTGGGATCTTGTGTGTAAAGTTTCGGGGCGCATTTTTCCAGCTCGTGCCGTTGTTAGAGTACCTCGTTAGGTGTTCTTAGAAGTTATGGCCTGTTGTATGGTTTCCCCAGCTAGCCGGCGTCTTTTTTGGAGGCCCGGCTGAGCCTTTTAGGGAATCCTTGTGCTTTGGCTTTGGGCGAGGTTAGCTCGAGTGTGTGATCGTCGGAAGTTGTTTCCGACTTCGCCGTAGTTTTCGTAGCCCGAGTATTTGTCTACGACGCGAGTTTGGTCGAAAACCGAGAACGTTAATTTTTGCGTCGTTCCGACGGTCGCTCGTTAGCGAGTCGTAACCTTATGCGAGCGTATTTGCATGCTTATGCATTCTTGGCACAGCGAGCGGTTTGGGAGAGCCGATGCGTAATTACACGTGTGTGTGAGGGTGCGTGTGTGCGGGGAAGAACTTGTGCGCGCGGATGCATGTTAATAGACGCATTTGCCATGATTCAGCCGACCGGGCAAGCGCAGCCGGCAGTAGTGCCAGTTCGTGTTGATGTAAGACCCGAGCCGGTTGAGGCTGTAGATCCACGAGCAGCTGAACGACAGTTGAAGCAATTCATGAGCTTCAGTCCTCCTACGTTTACGGGAATGGGATCCCCAACGCAGGCAGAGGATTGGTTATCGCGTGTCAAGCAGATAATGACAGCGATCAGGGCGGAGGAAACTCTAAAGGTCACCTTGGCCACGTTCATGCTTGAAGGAGAGGCGAGGCTATGGTGGGACGAGGTTGAGGTACACCATTTGGCGGGCAGGCAATTAACGCAAGTGTCGATTGAGGAGTTCTCTCGGATATTTCTGGCGAAGCATGTCCCAGCGGCGCAATGCATTGCGATGGAAAATGAGTTCCAACGGTTAAAGCAAGGGGAAGATAGCGTGGATATCTACTTGCATGAGTTTACCAGATTGGGACGATATGCGGGTACAATCTTCGCGGATGACCAAAGGAAAACGAATCGGTTCTATGAAGGATTGCGGGATGAGTTGCGATTCCTGCTTTCGAGTTCAGTGAACCAAGGGTTTCAGGCGTTGGTTGATACTGCGTGCGCGTTGGAGAAGGACATGAGGCGGGTGCAAGGGAATAAGGGCTTGGCTGCGTCGAAGCCAGAGTTTCAAGCACCTCGCCCGAGCAAATCGTTTTACCAGAAGAAAGGGGGCAAGAGGTCCAAGCCGTCTGGGCAAGTGACTACGACCGTTGTGTCGGGAGCGACATCAAGGCCGGATTCTCGTACATGCTATAACTGTGGCCGGGTGGGGCATATCGCTCGTGACTATCGGGTTGTTCAGCCCAAAGGAGACAAGAAGACGGGTGCGTCTTATGCTGAGCAGGGCAAAGTGGTGGTTGATTCATCTGCGTCTCAGGCACAGCCCCAAATCTATCAGCTTGGCCAACAGGAAGCAATTAAGCAAAGTGACGTCGTCACAGGTACGAGTTGATTTAGCTTACTTGCTTATGTGCTATTGTTTTTGGTTATGTATAGCTTGTGCATGATGTGTGTGCTGCAGGCTTTGTCCTGATTTGGAATAATTTGGCGAGAGCCCTGTTTGACACGGGTGCTACGCATTCTTTTCTGTCTGAGGATTTCGTATCTCGCATTGGGGTACCAAGTCATGTGACGGTGGATAGTACAAGGGTGCTATTGCCGAATGGTTGTGTGATGCTTGCGGATAGGGCTTGCGATATGGATGTGCAAATAGGAAGTCGGGATTTCGGTTTGAGTGCAGCTGTGCTACCGTTATCGGAGTTTGATGTGATCTTTGGTATGGACTGGCTCTCGGAGCAGCGTGCCTTTATTGATTGCAACTCCAAGGAGATTACACTGGGCCAGAATACCGGACTTGTGACGAAAATCGCTGGTATACGAGGAGTTGGCGGGACTCTGCTGTCTGCACTCCAAGTCGTCAATGCTGTTCGGAAGGGCGTTGAGTTATTCTTCACGCCAATTCAGGCTGTTGAGCCAAAGGCCAGTGTCGGTGAAGTACTAGTTGTGTTAGAGTTTGCCGACGTGTTTCCTAAAGATCTTCCTGGGTTACCACCCCAGCGGGAGATTGACTTCTCTATTGAGTTGGTGCCAGGTGCGAAACCTGTGGCCCGCTCTCCATATCGCGTCGCGCCAAAAGAGATGGCTGAGTTGAAAGTCCAATTGCAAGAGTTGTTGGAGTAGGGATATATACGCCCAAGTATGTCACCTTGGAGCGCGCCTGTTCTATTTGTGAAAAAGAAAGACGGTAGTTTACGGTTATGTATTGACTACCGCGAATTGAATAAGCTGACGGAGAAAAACAAATATCCGATCCCACGGATTGATGACCTCTTTGATCAGTTGGCAGGATCAACGGTCTATTCCAAATTGGATTTGAAATCGGGATATTATCAGCTGAGGATTAGGGAAGGTGACATTCCCAAGACGGCGTTTGGAACACGCTATGGTCATTATGAGTTCACGGTAATGTCGTTTGGCCTATGTAATGCGCCTTCGGTATTTATGGACATAATGCATCGAACGTTCCGAGAGTACTTGGATTTGTTCGTTATTGTGTTTATCGATGACATCTTAGTATACTCTCAGTCGGAAGAGGATCATACAAACCATTTGCGGTTGGTCTTGCATACCCTGCGGAGGAATAAGCTTTATGCCAAGTTCTCAAAGTGTGAGTTCTGGCTCTCTTCAGTAGCCTTTTTAGGCCATGTGGTAAGCGGAGAAGGTATCACGGTGGATCCATTGAAGATAAGTGTCATTCGAGATTGGCCAGTGATGTCTTCAGTGGCCGAGGTCAGGAGCTTCCTTGGACTTGCGGGCTACTATAGACGGTTTGTGGAAAACTTCTCACGGATTGCTTTACCTCTGACCACGCTGACAAGAAAAGATCAAAAGTTCATTTGGACTCCGGAGTGCGCGCGAGCTTTTGAAGACTTGAAGAGTCGTTTGACCACGGCGCCTGTGTTGACATCGCCATGTGGTACCGATGGGTATGAGATCTATAGTGATGCTTCCGGGAGCGGCTTAGGCTGCGTTCTTCTGTAGTTTGGTAAAGTGATTGCTTATGGCTCGCGCTAGTTGAAAGTGCATGAGCGGAATTACCCCGTCCATGATTTAGAGTTGGCGGCGGTAATCTTTGCGCTCAAGTTGTGGCGGCACTATCTATATGGCGTTAAAGTGGATATCTATACAGATCATAAAAGCCTAAAGTATTTGTTGGATCAGAAGGATCTGAATATGCGACAACGAAGATGGATGGAGTTCCTTGGGGACTACACCTTCGAGATTCACTATACTCCCGGGAAGGGAAATGTGGTCGCTGATGCTTTGAGTCGGAAGACTCCGGTACGGGCAAGCTGGTTGCAGAGGCATGATCAGCGTTTAATCCAGGAATTGGAAGCGTTGGAGATATCTTGTGTTGACAAGGGTTCGTCAACCGATGCATGCTTGAACTGGACGGAGGTGCAATATGACCTTACGGACAGAGTTCGACGAGCAACGGAGCTTGATGAAAGTCTCCAGCGCTATGCAAAAGATGGGCCGGATGACCAATTCTCTTGGGATAACGGTTTGTTACGAAGAAATGGTCGAGTGTGCGTCCCGAGTGTGGGTAAATTGAGGGAAGAGTTGATGTACGAAGCTCACTTTGCAAAGTACTCAGTTCACCCAGGGAGCACAAAGATGTACAGAGATCTGAAAAAGCTGTTCTGGTGGCCTGGACTAAAGAAAGATATCGCACGTTATGTGGCTGAATGCAATATCTGTGCGTTGGTGAAAGCAGAATGCCAGAAGCCTGGCGGTTTCTTGAAGTCGTTACCTATTTCGGAGTGGAAGTTCGATGATATTTCGATGGATTTCGTGCACGGGTTGCCGAGATCTCAACGCGGTCATGATTCCATTTGGGTGATTGTGGACCGGTTGACGAAAGTGGCGCACTTCCTTCCAAACAGAAGAGACGATTGAGTGGAAACCTTGGCCAAGCTTTATGTAGAGCAGGTTGTTCGACTGCACGGTGTTCCTCGGAGCATCGTTAGTGACCGTGATGGGCGGTTCACATCGAATGATTGGCGGCTCGTTCATCAAATGTTGGGTACAAAGTTAGCGTTTAGTACGGCCTTTCATCCCCAAACGGATGGCCAGACTGAACGAACCAACAGGACGATGGAGGATATGCTCCGCATGTGCGCCCTAGACTTTGGTAAGAGATGGGAAGATTATATATTTCTTGTCGAATTTGCTTATAATAATAGCTACCAAGCGAGTATTGGTATGGCACCATTTGAGGCGTTATATGGTCGCAAATGTCGTACACCGTTAGCTTGGGCAGAAGCAGGCGAATCTAAGTTGAGTGGGAAAAAGGAAGCCGAAGAAGCTACCTCGCTCATACGCTCTATTCGGGAGAGGCTATTGATAGCCCAAGATCGTCAAGTAAAGTACTACAATGCCAAACATCGGAACGTGGAGTTTGCAGTGGGTGATTGGGTATATTTGAAGATCAAACCCTTCAAAGGCGTGTCCAGGATTCGGTGTTTGAAAAAGCTAAGCCCGAGGTATCTTGGTCCGTTTGAGGTGGTGGAGCGAGTTGGGGAAGCTGCTTATCGACTAGCACTTTCAGCAGACTTGGGTGGGTTACATGATGTGTTTCACATCTCAGTCCTTCGTAAGGCGGTGAAGGATCCAGCTCAAGTAGTGGAGAATGATCGGGTACCGGTCGAGTATGGGCTAATGACAAGGGTTATACCCATTCGGATCGAGGATCGAGCCGAGAAACAGTTGCGGAACAAAGTGATCGGGATGGTCAAGGTCCGATGGGACAATTGTGGCCGTGAAGAGCTAACATGGGAGCGAGAGCAGACCATGCGAGCTGAATTTCCCGAGCTGTTTGTATAAACTGTAGACCGTGTACTTTTGTTATATCAGAATTCTCAAGTTATAGCATTGTTAGTTCTTGTTTCCTTACCGTGCAAATTTTGGGACGAAATTTTGTTAAGGGGGGAGGATTGTAACACCCCAAAAAGACCCCAAAAAGACTCAAATTGGGTTTGAGGTGCAGGTCAGGTTACACGGCCTAGGACACGGGCGTGTCCCAGGGCGTGTCGGGGGTACACGGCCTGGGACACGGGCGTGTCCCAGGGTGTGTCACGCAAATAAAATGAGGTTTGAGTCAGAAGATTACACGGCCTTGAACCAAGCCTTGAACACGGGCGTGTCAGGTTAGACACGGGCGTGTCAGGTGCCGTGTGCCTACCCGTGTACTGCTTGCAGCTCGATGAGGCAGGGGTGACACGGGCGTGTCTCAGGAATGACACGGGCGTGTCAGGTCTGACACGGGCGTGTCGATGCCCGTGTTCTGGTAAATCTCAGTCGGTTCGTATACCGCGTGTGCCGCTTAAGGGTACACGGCCTGTGACACGGGCGTGTCACAGGCCGTGTCAGCCAAAAATTGAGTTTTTGGGCAAATCGTGGCCGTTCAAATTTCTCTCTTTTGATCCAAGGGCTCAGGTGATTTCCTGGCTGGATTTAATTCGTGAAGGCTGATGAAGACTTCATTCTTCATGTGCTTAAGGAAGAGAGAAAGAGAGAGGAGGAAGAAGAAGGAGGAGGAGATCAAGCCACCGGCGGAGTTCCCGTGGTCCGATTCGTGATCCGAAGCCGGCGTTGTGAAGGCAAGGCTACTGCGGTTCTTTCTCACCGGCTAGTTTTCGATGGCTCCGAAGAGATCGACAAGGGTAACGATCTCCCTTCTTGGACATGTGAAGTCCTTCTTTTCTGCATTGCATAGGGAAAACCCTTCCCCGCGAGTGTGCGGTGGGTTGTGGTGTCCCTTGGGATAGATATGTGAAGTCCCCCTTGTTAGAGGCCGGAATTGGAGTACGGCTCTAGGCATGCTGTGTGAAGCCCATCTGGACATGGTCTGGATTGGTGATGCTTGTTTGCATATCGGAGAAGGCTCCGTGATTATGGCTTGTGTTGCCTTGTGCCTACCTGTTGCTTGGTGCAGCAGGAAGTACTGGATGATGTCCAGGAAATGAAGAGGGTTGGATGCAACTCTTGTGGCCGTGCGTTGCCACTTTATGAGCGGTTGAGCCGTTGGGCTGCAACTCGATGAAAAGGCAGATTGCCGAATAGGAAAGGTGAAACCGACCCGCGCCTATTAATAGCCATGGATACTTCCGTATTCGAGGTGGCACGGCGACTTGAGAAACAGGGGGTGGCTGATCCGTACCTGCGTTAGGTTCGTCCGACTTGGAAGCCTGGTTATAGGTTTTGTTGGAGCGCCTAATGAGAGTCTTAGGCCCGCGCGCCGGAAAGACTAGAATGCTCAAATACCGTGTAGACGGTGGTGTTGACCCTGGTATTCCGGTACACCAAGAATGTGCCCTGAGTGCACGGACTGTCGGGTCGTGTGGCCGATGGTTGTGATGGCTTGAATGTGCCTACGCGCACATAGTTGCTATATGATGATGCCATGCTATGCAGGGAAAGAATGCTCATGCCCCGAGAAAGGGGTAGGATTGTTATAATTGGGTCAGCTGAATGCTGACCGTTGCATTGTTTGCCACCTGTTGGGTGGATTGTTCCCATGCAGGTGCTGGAGAGCCAAGTGGTACGTGATGGGCTGAAGCCCTACTGCTATTGCTGCTGCTGCTGCGGCTAGCCCTTGAAGGCTAAGCAAATGGTTTTGTTTATTTTGTTTTCCTCATGTATGGCCGGCCTGCGCGCCGAGGTTTGTAATCCATGTTGTATGGAAAGAGGAACTGTAAGGCTTTAAGGCCAAACTCATGTATTTGTTGTACATTCCGTGGTTATATATAAAGGTGGTTTATATATTGGACATTCCTGGTTAGAGTTCAAATTAAAACTTAAAGCTTCCGCTAGAATGCTCTGAGTTAGGATTCGTGTATTGTTTGGTATTATCCTGTGACCTCACCGTCTGTTTGTGGCATATAGTGTGGGGCCCCGGCCGGACCTTCTACTATACATCATTTAACGGATGGGGTCGTTACAGCCCTGCCACTACTACTACTACCAAGGACTAGATCTGGGTCTGAACCTCCATCATATGCCTGGTCAAAGACTCATTGCTCTGCCTCAGACTAGCTACAACTGTATCGCTTTGCGCCCTAGAAGACTCACCCTTAAACAGGGGAGTTGATCTAGTCGAAGGACGTCTCTCCATCCTACAATCATATCAACTGAAGTCAAAACCTAGTACATCAGTTAGGATAAAACTACAAGTACAGACAATACATATTTAAATATGAACTTAAAGCTCCTAAACTTGCTCTGGGGAGTTTGTTTGTATAAAAGTGATGTTATGCCTAACCTAGGATGGTTTACCACCACCATACTAACTCTTGTGCCTAGACCATGAATGCATGTATTTATATTCTTTTTGACTCAAAACCATGTGTGTTCATATGTCATCATGCAAGTCATTAGCTTGGCTGGTTGTGCTTATGCAATGTTATGTTATGCATGATTGTGTTATGCATTCTAAAAAGGCCCTAATGTATGTTATGAGCGGCGTACACATAAAAATATTATGCATCCCATACTACATAACATTTTCATGCAACGAAAAAGAAAACGTGCTAGCCGCATTCATGTGGTGAGGTTATGCATTCCATACTACATAACCCTTACATGTTGCCTCTTATGGTGGATCCATATACAAACATATATTATGCATCCCATACTACATAATATGCCTCGTATACTTCAAGTTATGCTATGAGTGTAGTGTTCGTGCTTCAGCCAAGATGTGTTGATGAGATATTAGTGAGTGTATGATATGATGCTAAACATCTAATACCTACAAGGAAAGGTTGCCCGACAAATTGTCAAGCAACCTCCCTGAAAGTGAAGGGATAGATACTACTCTAGAGGGGGGGGGTGAATAGAGTTATAAAATTTTGCACTAGACAAAACTTAATAGTCTACCCAACTCCCTTGGATTGAAATGCGGAATGAAAAGATTATAGATAAGGAGATAACCCTAAAGCCTAACACAAGTGTTGTGCACAAACTCAAGCTAACTGTAATTACAGTTAAGGCTTGGAAATCCTAATCAGCAACTAGCAAACCTAGTTATATCTAATCACAGCCACAATGCAAGTAATTAAATTAAGCAAGCCAGGCGACACAAGGAATTTATAGTGGTTCCCCAAACAACTTGGGTACGTCCACTCTTCTACCAACAAGGTAGGAATCCACTACAGGTTTTTGATCAGGTGCCCTGCCACCACAAGATCTGCTTCAGGTAGATCTAGAAACCCTTTAGACTTTTGATCAGGTGTCTAAAAAGCAACAACAGGTTTTTGATCAGGTGCCCTGCCACCAAGGGATACTTTTGAAGGGAGTAATAACCCTGTACAGGAGGGGGAAAGAAGGTTAAAAAGTCTTCTCTATTTTACAATAGATTAGAGGAGCACAAAGACTTGCACTGAGCTAGAAAGCTCAAAAGAATCAAGGCTCCCCCTGGCTCAAAGAATGTCCAGGTGAAGTCTTGCTTCAGTGCAGAAAACACTTTAGAAAGTTCTGAAGGAAAAACTACAAGAAGATATAAAATATAAAATAGAAATCTTCTAGCAGCTATCTTCTTCTTCTTCTTCTTCAAACGATCTCTGAGTTAGAACTTCCTGGAACAGGAGAACTCAGGTTGAAGAAGAGCAGAAGAGCTTAACACTTCTCAGTTGAATGAAGATTGCTGAGAGCAGTTAAACTAGTCTTGATGAAAGCTTGAATGCTAATTGAATAACTCTTAGAATAACTGGTTAGCTAGCTGAAATCCTTCTCCAAAGGATTCCTTTTATAGCAGCAACAAGCAACGGCTCTTTTCAATTTGAACTGTTTGTCTTCTTCTGAAACTTGAAACCTGGGCTGCAAATATCACAAAGACAAACAAACTCTGCAGCAAAATATTCTATAAAAGGGATAAACCTTTTTTAAGGAAGCTGCAGGAAGCAATCTGATAATAAAGGTACTAAATAAAATCACATCAGAGACAAACTCTTTATAGCAGAAGGAAGACTTTTCAGTCTAACGGCTATAAAGGACTGACAGCAGATAAAGTAAAATACACTATCAACTAATAAGACAAACAACTTTATCTGAAAAGATTTGACTCAGGCAAAAGAGATGGAGCAGATATTGCCTGGAAATATTATCATAAAACAACTGAAATAAAATGCCAGATAATATATTAATTAATTAAATAGAATAAATAAATACAAAATAAAAAGGCAAACAGAAAACGTCGAACGACCCTCGGAGATCGTCGACCGAAGAACGGAGATCGTTGAACTATCGGACAGATAGTCGAACGATCCAGATAGTCGAACTATCAAAGGAGATAGTCGAACTATCACAACAGATAGTCGAACTATCAGAAGATAGTCGAGCTATCAGATAGTCGACCTATCAATAGATAGTCGAACTATCAAAGCAAAACCGATAGTCGACCTATCAACATATAGTCGAACTATCAGAAGAGAAACAGATAGTCGATCTATCAACAGATAGTCGAACTATCAAAGAACGACAGATAGTCGAACTATCAACAGATAGTCGAGCTATCAGATAGTTGAACTATCAAAGCAGATAGTCGAACTAGCAAGGGAAAACAGATAGTCGACCTATCAACAGATAGTCGAACTATCAGAAGAAAGCAGATAGTCGACCTATCAACAGATAGTCGAGCTATCAAACAACGCAGATAGTCGACCTATCAAACAGATAGTCGAGCTATCAGATAGTTGAACTATCCAAGCAGATAGTCGAACTATCAAACAAACAGATAGTCGAACTATCAACAGATAGTCGAACTATCACAGCACACAGATAGTCAAACTATCAACAGATAGTCGAACTATCCACACAGACAGAACGACGAGCAACTGATAGACGATCGTCGAACAGTTAGTCGACGATAGTCGAGCGGCGTTCGACCATAGTCGAACGAACAAACTACTTAACCAAATTCTTATCTGGATAAGCTGGGAACTCTACAGCTAGACAACTAACCTTGACCATAGATAATTCATGGGTCAAGAGACTAAGAAGACAAGACTAAACTCAAAACAAACTAGGGTACCAACACTCCCTCTGATACCAACTATCACAACCCGCATTTTTCATCATGTTTTAGCATATCAGAGTAAGAGAAAAATGCGCGTCATGATGCCACGACATGAAGGAGATAAATGCAGTCGCTCAGGTGGAAACTCACTTCTAACTCAAAACAAGGTGATTTTAGTAATACTTATGAAGTTTGGGTTTGAAAACCGTGTCTCTCGGTTCGGTGAGTCATCTAGCCCACTAGAAGTGAAAGTATAATTTGCATCGGAAAACCTTTATTAACTTATCCAATAAGCCCTACATGAGTATGGGTGTTCATGTAGCATGTGTTTGTCGTGAGCACTATGTTATAGTATAAGTAGTAAAACCAGAGTTTTATACTTCAATTAAAATAGTTGAAAACTTGAGCTCCAAGAACGAACATGTATGCAATACAATTCCTTTTATAAGTTAAAATAACTAACATGCACCTAGCATAAAACATCCCAGAGAGCAATACAAAACAATTTGCAAGGGTAGCAATAATTAGAATTGAAGGGGCCCAAACGGTCCCAAAAGATAAAGCCAAGGGCGTCAATAACCTGGCACAAACCCTTGACATCACAAAACGAAACAAACATGGATCTAAAACCAAACACCGCTCCTCACCTACAATCTGAGGAGGAGAAAACTGCTATCCCAATGCTCCGGCAAAACACCAGCAACTCTACCTGCTACAACCTGGGCTTGAGGCATTCAAAACAGAAGAATGCCTCAGCAAAAGAGCGCAAGGGAAGTAGAAATATTCAAAATATAAATATATACCGTTTGGGGTACCAACTCCAAGGAAGTTATTAGAACAATAAACAATACGAAAATCAAGAGAATAGCATTATACAATGCTTGGCACAAAGCGGCCGAAGTAATGAGTTTTGCATTAATTGCGAATAGGACTCAAAAGATATCCTGGAAACAGTAATGAGCATACATTATTAGTAGCAACAATTATAGCACTTCGTAGGGTAATAAAAAACAAAATGGCACCATCACATGGCCCACAACAACATAAGAAGGCACCACCACGTGCCCCATAATAACCTGAAGTCACCACCACGTGGCCCATAATACATCAAGAAGGCACCACCACGTGGCCCATAATAATTTTACCAACTACCACCAAGTGAAACATATTGCATTCAACATTAAATAAGCTTACAGAAGTTAAATTAAGCAAATTAGGACATAGCTATAGAGGTTTCTAATAATGTTGAAGCAAACTAGTTATAGCAAAGGAGCAGCAGGGAATTTAAGATTAAAGTGGACATTGAAGGTCTATGGACTTAAATAAAACTTCCTCAAGGGGAACAATCAAGAATGAAAGAAGTCCCTAGCTTCCCAAGCAGGGGTGGCAACAAGATCTCGAGAAGGGCATAGGAGTTCTCGAGGGGTAGGATCAAAAGCTCTTGAGAAGCGGAATTAAGGGTCTCGAGAAGACCAAGTGGGTTCTCGAGAATATTTCAAGGCAGGCCACAAAGTTCTCGAGAAGGATCTACGGGTTCTCGAGAACTATCACACAGATTGATCAAAGTTCTCGAGAAAACCAAGTATGTTCTCGAGAAGAATTTTTTGTTTTCTCGGAAATTGAAGAGTGTCAAAACAGCAATAGGGCATTCATCAAAATTATTTGTATACCAGTAGAAATATTACAGGAAATTACAAGGCTTGCACTCCCAACTCGGGAGGAATGAGAAGTATAGCTTTCCGAAACCAGAATTCATAGCAAAAATTTAAGGAGGAAAATAGAAAATCTACCACTTGCCTATAAACCCCGCAAAAACGAATCTCTTGCTCCGAAAATCAAGAATCAACTTCCAAATATCTCGAGCTCCCAAGGTCTGAAACTTCAAGGGCAAAAAGAGGCATTAGGTCATTTCCTAATCCTCCAAAAATCAAAGAAACGAAGAAAAACTTACACCAATTCGAAGGCCTCGCCGAGAGCTTTCCAAAACTTCTCTCGGATCGCGATTCTGACTACTAGGGCTCTCGCAATGGCGGCCAGAAGGTTCTCTCGACATGCCACTCCCGTCACCGTGAAAACTCCCGATAGGCCCAATGAAGGAGTTCTAGGGTTTTAATTTAGCGATTTATACCCATTCCCAATATCTTGATTTAATAATTAATTAATTTGCCAAAATTTTACTTAACCTGCGAGGGTGCCTCAGACACCTCGAAATTTTATGAAATTCGTGTCTAAGCTGAAAATTGACGCTCTGAATCCAACAGCACAGTCAGAAATTGATTCCGACGAGCAAAACTCGAGATAAAATTTCTCGAAGCAAAAACCATATAAAATATTCGAGAACTCACCGAGGCTACGCCTCAACAAGAAACGTCGCAGGAACTCGCATGCGCGACCTAAAATAAACCTCTCAAAATAACCGGTGTCTAAAACGGAACTCCTATGCGCCAAGGTAACGCCACGACATCCAAAATTACGTCACCACAGGAGTTAAAAAAACGAAATTTCAGGGGGTTACAAGGTGGTAGATCACTATGTATATAAAGCAGTGTAATAAATGAGCAACAGCTAATCCAAGCAATTCTATCATCTACAGCAGCATGAGAGTATAATGTTATAACATTAAGTAACTCAACTTATATGAATGCTCATACAAACATATAAGTTGAGCATCGTTCAGCAGTAAGTAACTCTTCGTATATGAGTGCCCATACAAACTTATACGATGAGGATCTTTGGGTATGCAATGAAGTGTAATGACATGTATGCAATGCAATGACTCACCCATGATCACGCACATGCAATTGATATGTCAACACAGACTCGCAGTTCTCACTTTTCGAGCAAGTAGCTAACCTCTCAGGTGTCATCCGTCGTGGCCAGACGATGATATTGGAGTAGGAATCTCCACCACTAGGCTGGTCTCCACACTACCTGGCCTAGGCCTTCTTATGCCTCAATGCTAAGAACACAACTGCGGAGCTCACATGCGTAATACGACTCAGGGGGTGTCTCGGGTAGATGTGCACTGAGATCTTAGCCCCGAACTAGCCTAAGGTGTGATACGGAAAGAGCCTCAGAAATGAGCATGAGGACCAAGACCAACCGTTCACTTGGCACGGAAGGAGCCTCGGGATGTGAACACCTTGGACCAAGCCCAACCGCCCAAGGTTTAGCAGTTAACACCCATCGGTGTGACGATTGGCGAGCCCTAGAACTACCACACTACTCTTAACCCGGGATTACGACACCGCGTGTTGACTCACACCACATGCACAACAACCACATCATGGTACGGAAGGAGCCTCGGAAACGAGCACGAGGACCAAGCCAAACCGACCACATGGCATGGAAGGAGCCTCAGGAAATGAACACCGAGGTCCAAACCCAACCATCCATTTATGATTCTTCCCACCGTTACCAACCAGTGCGATCGGATATCCGTGCTCACCCCTTTCATAATCCGGTGCCCAAGGCACCATAAGGGTTTACCACAAACACAGGTGGCGAACAACCTCATACAACTCCTTCACCAAAATCAATCATTTGAGTACACACGAGTTAACTATTTATCTAAAAAATCACATATTCAAAACAACAAACACGAACAATTACCCAAACTCTAGTAAATCTTGTTATAATTATCATTCGTTCACTAACCCCCACCAGGTCGTTTCGTTCAACCACATACCATTTCACCATTTGTTTACGTGGGGTCTATCCAGTAATTTAATCATATGTTGAATCCTCACAATTAGGCATATTATGAATCGCCAACAACTTAATGTCAGATTGTTACAAAATCTCTTCCGAGTCCAAACCCACTTTACACTTACCCAGGAATTTCAGGTGAAGAACACCTACTAGAAAGCAACTTCAACCGGAGATTCCCGTGGCTACATGAATCTGGTGAGTGTGTGTAACCCCTCGATGGAAAGGTATTTCCATGGACCACAACTTTCATGGTTAGTCTATAACCCATATTACAGTGTATCATATATAAAAATCGCTCCAAAGGCTGCTACATACAGAATATAATTTATGCACGCTTAGTCTGACAACCCTCTACTTCGATCAGACATTCCCATGGCTACAGACTTCACCTGAAGGCATGTAACCACTCGTCGGAAAGGTAATTCCAAGGGCTACGACTCTTATGTTTAGTAGGAAGCCCAGATCTAGCCATAGCTTGCCTGAAAATAGCCAAGAAGGTTGCTGCGTGCAGAACAAAGATTTCTGCACGCATCTTGAGGTGAAATGAACGACATCGGTTCATCTTCCTTTTTAAGCCGATTCTCCCAAATCACATCCAGAAGTTCCTCCACCCTTATTAACCCTCTTAAGGCCATTGCTCTTCACAAAACCACCCCCATCATCACTTTGAAGGAAGGGGAGGTTGAAGATGACTAAACCTTAGAACACAAGTTCTAGCATGGCCCTCCTAAAAATCTTCATCTCAAACATCAAGACTCTTTTGAGTCAATATCTCGCCTAAGGATAACTACATTTCTAGAACCAAGGGAGAGTGGATGAAGCTCACCTCATTTCCAACGGTTCCGCCATCTCCGGCCATGGATCTTGTCATTCTTCTCGTCGACATCCCTTTTCCTTGGCAGCGGTGGCGATTCCTCACAGAGTTTGGTTGGCTACAACAAGTTTTCCTTCCTCCAGGAGTTTTTTCCAGCAGATGTGGCTTGGAAGAGAATGAAAATAGCTAGGGTTTCATTTTGCCCTTTTTATTCAGAGGTGACACGGGTCGGGACACGCCTGTATCCTTACCCGTGTCCTGCTCGGGCGAAACGGCATCAACGGTTCGACTGCTGCTTCGTGCACATACAAGGGTACTGACAGGCCCGTGTCTGTACCTGTATCAAGGTGACATGGCCGTGGTTCTGCCCGTGTCTATACCCGTGCCTTGCTATGGACATATTTCGTCGAGCTTAACTTGACGTACACGGGTAGGGACACGCTTGTGTCTCTACTCGTGTCCTTCTCAGGATAATGACTTTTTAACTCTCAACTCCATGCCACTCAATGCCACGACATACGGGTAGGGACACGCCCATGTCTCTACCTGTGTCCTTCTCGGGATAAGCTACTCAACGCCATTTTCTTATCACTCAACACCATGCCAGTCAAAGCCACGACATACGGGTAGGGACACGCCTGTGTCTCTACCCGTGTCCTTATTAGGACAAGCCACTCAACGCCATTTTCTTATCACTAAACACCATGCCACTCAAAGCTATGACATACGGGTAGGGACACTCCCGTGTCTCTACCCGTGTCCTACACAGGGCTAACTTCATTTTTCCCCATGAGTGCGCGCCTGATCTCCTGCACTCTCTAAGCCTAAATCAGCTCTCCTGACTCAAAAGTGCACATAAGGGGCCAAGCGCAATTCGGTACGTTACATCCAACCGATAGGCCAACCAGCTAATCCTCTCCAATATAATATAAGGCCCCATATATCTTGGGATGAGCTTATTCCTCCTTCCAAGAACAAGTGACACTACTTGCATCACTAGATCTTTAAGAACACCTTATCACCCACTTGAAATTCCACCATCCTATATTTCACATTATAATACTTTCCCTACCAACTCTGAGCCTCAAACATGCGATCTCGTATCAATCAAAGAACAACATTGGTATCATCAATATACTCGATTCCAGAAATCTTTGATTCTTCATCCTGTGCCCAAGATAAAGGTGTCCTACACCTCCTTCCATAAAGCGCTTTGTGGGGTGTCATCTGGATGCTAGCTTGATGACAGTTGTTGTATGAAAATTCCACCAGTGGTAAGAGTCTTTCTCAAGGCTCTCCTCTATCCAATACACACAACCTAAACAAATCTTCTATAGTTTTGATGGTCCTCTTAGATTAGCCGTCTATCTGAGGATTAAAGGTTGTGCTAAAGGTAAGGCGAAAACCCAAATACGCTAGAACGACGTACCATTCCTTGGAGGTAAAGCGACCATCAAGATCAGAGAATATTGTCTTAGGAACTCCATGGTATCATACAAATTATTCCACGAAGATACGAATCAATACATCCACATGCGTCTCCTTCCTCATTAGGATAAACCTGGCGACCTTGGTCAAGCGATCCTCAATCACCCAAAGCGAGTCATTCCCTGATCGTGATGGGGGAAGGCCGTGTACAAAATCCATTGAGATATCTTAAAATTTCCACTCTAGAATGGGCAATGATTGTAATAAACCTCCAGGCCTCTTACACTCTACCTTCACCTTCTGACAAGCCTCATAATGTGTAATATAGTATGGGAAATCCTTCTTCATACCTGGCCAAAACATGGTCTTTCTCAAGTCACTTTATGATGAGTTGTAAATATTCATATTTTTTCAGTACTTTATTTTGGTAGTTTTAGTTTATTTTCGTTGTTTTTAGTTATTTTTTCTTTAGTATAATGTTCCTTTTTTTGTATACTCCCTTCTAACTTAGCTTTATTTTGTTTTCAGAATTTTTCTAGGAAAAAGTCAAAAATTCAAAGTACATTCTCGTGACCTGTCTATCACGCACGTATCATACCGTTCGACACTTAATGCCAGCAGACTCGACACTCGACACCTCCAATAGACACTCAACTCCACTGACACGCCCGTGACAATTCCTACACGCCCGTGTCGGTCCAGTAGTTTTTGACCTCGTTGAAATAGTTGCTGCAGACATAAAATGTCTTCCAGGTGCCCAGTCACGCTCCACCTACACAGCCGTTACCCTCATGTCACGCCCATGAACAACACGTAGAATTTCCCGAAGCTTCCAGAACTAAGCCACCTGACCAAATTTTCAGCTTCACCATCATGCCAGACCCGACACGCCCCCCAGTCATGCCCGTGACCGGAGCGTATAATCCATTTTTTAGCTTATAAAAAGAACTTTTCTGTAAAGTCCAACGGTTCAAATTTTTGAGCCATTTTGCTGTTGGAGTGCTGTTTGGGTGCCTTTTATGCTATTTAAGGAGATTTTCTCCCCCACACATTAGTGTTTGCTTTAGAATGTTATAACTCTACTTTTGTCATTAATAAAAAATGCTTGTTTTCCTCTCCTTATATTGATTTGGAATGCATCTGAGTGCCCCTCTTTCAGTGATCTTTTGTATCTTTGATTTTTTTTTCTTTAAAATGGGTGTGTGTGTTTGTGTGTGTTTGAGTTAGATTTGTTTTTTTTATGTTTTCAAATTATCATTTTGCTTAGTTTAGTTTTAGATTTCCTCAAACTTATTTTTTGTTATGATAGCTTTTCTTATCTTGTCCCTTAGGTTTTTTTAGGTTTAGGATTATTGTGCTCTTCATTCATTCTTATGGATTTGTAAAAAAATTTTTAAAGTGCTTTTATTTTCTTAACTTAGTCTTTTTATTTTTGTAAAACTTTTCGTTCTTTTACTCTTTATTCAACTTTTTTAAGTATTTTCACAAAGATATAAGTATGAAAACGTTGTTTTAATTTTTGAAACACTTTGATTTTTGCATTTAATTGGAAACCTTTTTGCTCCTTTAATGTTTATTTCTTCATTTTGTGCATCATTAGCAAGTTGTAACGGTAGGAATGTAATCGTTTTAATTTTTTGATCACCTTTTTTTTCTCTTTTTTTTTGTTGTGTGAGAGTGTATGAGTTAGTACATTTTAGCTTTCTTTATCGCTTTCTTCCCTTCAAGTAGAGTGTGTGCGTGTATGAGATATCTTTCACCGCTTTCATTTCTCGCCTACTCGTTTGAGTTGGACTTGTCATATCCCGCCTACTCATTTGTGTTAATGCACGGAAACGGAGAGGAGGATCGCGGGCACCAGCAGCCAACGGGTGTGTTCGGTCTCACAAGCGAGGTGATTGAAGGAGGTTTTGGGAAAAAGCTTCTGAGTTATCTAGAGTGGAGCAAGTGCTTAATCAAGGGTTGCGGGGATAGAGGGAAGGAGGATGCTGATCCGAGTACGGAGATGGCAGGGACGGTTGATCAGGAACTGTCGAGCAGACGATTACTTTGAGGGTTAGCTCTTATGGTTGAGACAGAGAGAGGAGAGGATGTTAGAAGAAGAAGGGGGCCGCTAGCAGCGACAACAACAGAATTTGCCGGTCGCGGCTTTAAATAAACTCTTATGACATGCTTTCCTTTAATTAATATTCAGTGTTACAGCTTGTGTTGCACCTTTACATAAAATGCAAATAAAGGGTATACATGGGGAAGATGGCGGCTAAGGAATATGTCAGTGGCCGTGCAGTTTGACTAGAGAGGTCGGCAGACCGCATGATTTGTTGATCTCGCAGGACGCTTGAGCAAGCCGAGCGGACTGCGCGATCAAGAAGTGAGGACTTCAGAGGTCGCATAGACTGAGAAGTTGAGTCTGCAGGGTCTGATGCCATGACCTTGTCTACAGTTGTCCTTCTCTGTGTCGTGTCCCCCCGAATGAGAGGTATGGGGGGCTATTTATAGGCCCGAGGATGTAACGACTTTTGATAACATCACCCCCGGTGAGTCGGTGGATTATGCGAGAAGAACGAGGAGTCCGCCGATTAAACACCATGTTGTGCGGTTAGTGACTTGTCTTATGGAGCTAATCTGCTATTGGCGGATCGGATGAGTCCGCCTCTACTATAATAAGCGAACCTAAGCCGAGCTATGCGAGCTGAGTAGTTGTCTGCCTCTTGTTTGGAAGAGGCCAGTGCTGGAAAGCTGAGTGGCATACTGCATAGTGAGTCCGCCTTTACTGTAGGGAAGCATGCTGGTGGAAATGGTTTTCTAATGCAGGCGGATTAAAGGACTACATTATGAGTCCTCCTAGTCTGCAAAGGATGTGATGAGTCTGCCTTTTTTGGAAGCATCACTGGGTGAGGTTGGCGACCTGGCGGACTGAAGTAGAGCTCGCTAGATGTTTGTACTGATTGACAGAGAGCTGGAGCAAGTCCATGCTCCTTGGAAGGACAGAGATAGAGTCCGCGAACTACAAGCGGTCAAGAGCTGGTCGACTGGGAGACCTGACAGACTGATGAAACAGGTCACCCCCATGCTGAAGTCTGCCTCCTGTTGGATGGACAGGTTTGTCACCCCTGCTGGGTTGCCTAGAGGTTGTCTCCCTTTATCGAACGACTTAATGGAAGGTCACGCCCGCTGGTGGACGACCTGGAGAGTTTTCTCCTGCCCGGTGACTTGAAGATCGTTACTTAATGTTGAGTGACCTGGAGGCAGGTTGCCTAGCAATGTGGCGGTTTGCCTTGCTTATTGTGCAACTTGCTGAAGTGGTCTGGAGATGACAGTGACTCCTACAGAGTAAGCGGCAACCTGGCAGTCTGGGCAGATAAGAATCCGTGTATACCACTTAGTTGGATAGTTCGCATCTGTAGGGGCAAAGTGAATCATTGTGCGGTTAGCTGATCAAACCGCATGTCCTGTAGGTGAGGACTGAGGAAGCAGTCTACAGCTCCTGCAAAACAAGCGGCTGCTGTGCGACCTAGTTGATTAGACCGGGGAGACCGCCCAAGACAGGCGGCCTGAGCGGACAGAGGAGTCTGTCTGCCCATCCTTAGAGAGGATAGGTCGCAACCTCAAGGTTGAACTTGGAGGAAGGTGTGACTTGCAAGATGGCTATCTTGGGAGGGATCATCGATTTCTGGGTTAACATAATCCCTACACATTTTTAAGTCATGAAGGGAACATCGAAAAAGTAGGTGACCCACGAAAATCATGATCCACTCCTAATGAAAAGTAGGAGGTAAAGAGAGATAGAACCTGATGTCTTTCCTTAGAAGGAGTTTGTCAATGCCTATCTCTTTCCTGCAAAGGAAAAGTTAATGCAGGCAAAGAAGGGGGGTACATCTCGTGTGTACCTGAATTGCTTTTGCAGAATGAAGAAGACGTGAATGTCTTCCGCTGAGCTCTGCAAAGCAAATATATGAAGAAGGAATGGAAGAATAATAACTTTCAAATACCTGATGGAGGCTTACAATCACCTGTTAACTTCTACAAAAGAAGAGTAAACATCTGATATGAAGGAAAACTAAGTTGCAAGTACCTGGAGAGAACTTGCAAATATCTGCTAATCACCGCAAAAGGAAGAGTGAGAAGAAGATATGAAAGAAAACTAAGTCGTAAGTACCTAAAGAGTACTTGCAAATATCTTCTAATCTCTATAAAAGAGGAGTTAAAAGAAGATATGAAAGAAGAGTAACATGCAAGTACCTGACGGGAACTTGCAAATGTTGTCTATTGATATGACAAGATATAATTGGATTGCAAAAGAGATACTCGGTAAACTCTGCTATTAACTGAATAGATATCAAACTGCGATAATGATTGTCCGCATGATCAAGTATGATATCTTTAATATACAGTCCAGATCAGCAAGATTAAACCATCTTGATTAGAATTCAATAGCATGGCTTGCAAATAAATAGAAATAAATTCCTTGATTGAACAATAGATGCCAAGAATAATCACAATCAATCATCAACGGATGGAGCTTCATGAAAGCCAAATATATAAAATGAGCATAAGCAAGAAGATGCTGTAAATCCTTTTGATAGGTTGGACTTAACCTGTTAACCTGTAAGAAGACAAAAAGAAAAAGGAGAGCTGCACCCGAAGATGACCAAAAAAAGACTGGGTGTTGCCACAGGTGTTCCCCGTGGGCCTTATGCATTGCTTGCCTAAGAAAAATCATCTGGGGTGTAGTCCTACCTAGAGCAGGCTTGTCACATTCCCTTAGAAGGCACAAAAGAGAAAAAAGCACAAAAAATCCTGAGAAGGAAACGATATATGCACTGCTCTCATTCCTCGGGTTACAAACATCGCTGATCAATTAGAATAGATGTGCCAAGTGTCCTATTTCTTATCTATGGAGTGATCAACGGAGTTGTGGGCACTGTGAAGGCACGGATTGAGAGTACCATAGAGTATTCATCCATTACAATCATGAGATGATCGAGGAGGCAAGGCTTCACTAGATCTCCATTGCTTGCGTAGCAAAGATCATCGTAACTGTAATGTATCCTTAGCGAAGCACAACAGAGCTTACACATGGGACCTTCCTTGATCCATTCTTTGTTTAAGATACCGGCTATTATCCAAAGTCCCATAATCCTCCGCATGAGAGTTCAACGACCCCCACTACACATATGCGAACACTCCCCACTATATGTGGTCATTGTGGTCTTATGCCAGAGTCTAACCTCAAGGGGGCCCTAAGCAAGACTCAGCGATATCTCGATAGTTCAGTGATCTCTTTGGCAAAAAGAAAATAGAGGAGGAAGCACTCCATAAAGGGAAAAGTGTCATTATGAGATCTATGACGAAAAATCTATTGAAATGAATAAAAGAACACTTAGAGGTGTTTTAAAAGAGAATGTTCGAAGAGTAAATAAGAAACAAACAGTCATGATCGCAAGGAGATTTTGGAGTTACGATGTCCTTTTATTTCAAAATAGTCTTCCAAGGGAGCCCTCATCATCGGCATCAATGGCGTTGTCGATGATGAGGTTAGGATAATTGTTGATTTGATTCACTCCCTTTGAGCAGCAAGGAATATCTGCTACTTTTTTGCCTTTTAAAGTTGGTGGATCAGAGTGGTCATCTTTCTGTAACAAATCGCGCATCTTACCCTACATTAGCATCTTTTGTACCAGTTGACGAAATGCTCGCAAGTTTTCAATCAAATGCCCACTTTCTTTGTGAAACTCACAGAACGGAGCTGAATCTTTTGATCTTTGATCATTTGGCTGGCAAGGCCTTTTGAAATTAGCCCTACCCTTCATGATTTGGCTCACTTCTTGCATGGCCTCATCTAGTTCAGAATCTTGTAAGTCATCATCTTACTGCTGATGAATTGAAGCTGCTTGCGGAGTTGGGGATGACAATACTAACGATTGATCTCGGGCATGATCTTGGCCCAAGAAGTGATGTCGATGACGTTGAAATCTTCTTCCCTTCCTTGAGTGGGATGGTAAATCTTTCCCAGGATACCTCGGGGGCTGCATGTAAGAAGAAGGATATTTATCTGCTATAAGCCTAGAGACAAAGCTAAGATTTCTTTTCTCACTTCGTATGTAAGACTTGGCTAAGAAAAATAACTCTTGATATGTCCTTGGCACTCAGACATTAGCCTCAAACTTGAGTGGTCCTTCATGAAGACCACGAATAAGAGCCACTCGATACATTTCTTGATCGATGATCTCAATGTCCAAGATTTCTTTCTGAAAACGATCCACAAAATGAGACCAAGTCTCGTTCTCTTGTTGCTTGATCTCAAAGAGGGCTTCTGGACCTCCCTTCCTCTTCTTAGAGGTAGAAAACCTGAGCAAAAACTCTCTTCAAATCAGCAAAGGAAGAGATGGAATGAGGATGTTTTTCATAGAACCAATCCCTCACTTGTCCATCAAAGGTTGTTACATGGAGCTTGCATTTGGTAGCATCTGAAAGAGTCTTGAGAGTTACGGCTGATTCAAAAGCATAAAGGTGCTTCATTGGATTTGTCTCTCCAGTGTAAATTTGCAACGGTGGCTCTTTGAAGTTAACATGAGTTGGTTCATGCCGAACATTCTCTAAAAATGTTTACGGCTCTTCCTGCTCTCCTACAACATAAGTAAAATAGGGAGCATAAGTTGTAGCTATAAAAGAAGTAGGAGGATAGAAGGGAAAATACGTTGTTGGAGGAGCAATAGTTGGAGCTAAAGAATAGGGATGACTTCCCTGAAAATTTATAAATCTTGCTGGACTTCCTCGTGCAGCTTCCCGGAAGAAGTTTTTACGAGCTATGAACTCATCGTTTTGAGATCGCAAAGGAGCTACAGTCCCTTGCGGAAAGGTTGGTGGGTAAACAGGAAGACAGACTTGCGGATAAGCCGGTGTAAGAGCTTGCGGAGTCACAAATGCTTGTGCTGGATTAAATAAAGGAATTGGTGCTGCTTCCGATTGCACTTCTAATCGCTGAGTGATAGCAGCTAGAGTGCGGTTGATTGCTTCAAATTGGTGGGCAGTTTCTCTGCGTGATTGCTTCAAAGCTTCCCAGAGAGGATCTTCACTAGGACTTGAAGGAGCAAGGTTCTCGGCTGGTTGATGGTCTGACATGAGTAATCACAGATTTCACCGTCTATTCGAGATCTGAAGGTCACATGTTAACTGTTGATGCGCAGAAATAGATAGGAGGATCGTGGGCACCAGTAACTAATGGGTGTGTTCGGTCTCACAAGCGATGTGATTGAAGAAGGAGGTTGCGGGAAAAAGCTTCTGAGTGCTCGAGAGTGCAGCAAGCGCTTGATCAAGGGTTTCGCCGATAGAGGAAAGGAGGATGTTGATCTGAATGAGGAGATGGAAGGGAAGGTTGATCAGGAATTGTCAAGCAGACGGTTACTTTTACGGTTAGCTCTGATGGTTGAGACCGGGAGAAGAGAGGTGTTGAGAAGAAGGGGGCCGCTAGCAGTGGCAACATCAGACTTCGCCCACTGCGGCTTAAATTACACACTTGCGACGGGCGTTTCTTTAATTAATATTCAGTGTTACATCTTGTGTTGCACCTTTACATAGAAAGCAAATAAAGGGTACAAAGGGGGAAGCTGACGGCTTAGAAAGATGCCATATGCCACGAGGTTTGACTAAAGAGGTCGACATACCACACATTTAGCTGATCCCCCAGCTCGCTTGAGCATGCCGAGCGGACTACGCGATTAGGAAGTGAGTACTTCAGAGGTCGCGCAGACTGAGAAGTTGAGTCTGCAGGGTCTGATGCCTTGACCTTATCTACGGTTGTCTTTCACTGTGTTGTGTCCCCCGAATGAGAGGTATGGGGGGCTATTAATTGGCCTGAGGAGGTAATGGCTTTTAATAACATCACCACCACTGAGTCAGTGGATTATGCGAGTAGAATGAGGAGTCCACCGAGTCTGCACTATGCTATACGGTTAGGGACTTATCATTTGGAGCTGATCTACTATTGGTGAACTGGGACGAGTCCGCCTCTGCTGTAGTAAGCGAACCCGCACCGAGCTATGCGAGCTGAGTAGTTGTCCGCCTCTTACAGGGAAGAGGCTAGTGTTAGAAAGCTGAGTGGCGGACTGCATAGTGAGTCCGCCTATGCTGTAGGGAAGTGTGCTAGTGGAAATGGTTTGCCAATGCAGGAGGACTGAAGGACTGCATATCGAGTCCGCCCAATTCGCGACGGAAAAGATGAGTCTGCCTTTGCTGGAGGCGTCACTGGGTTAGGTTGGTGACCCTGCGGACTGAATTAGAGCCCGCTGGATGTCTGTGTAGATTGACGGAGAGCTGGAGAAAGTCCACTCTCCTTGGGCGGACTAAGATAGAGTCCGCAAACTACAAATGGTCGAGAGCTGGTCGAATGGGCGACCTAGCAGACTGACGAAGTAGGTCGACCCCACTGCCGATGTCTGCCTCATGTTGGATTGACAGGCTTGATGCCCCTACTAGGTGGCCTGGAGGTTGTCGCCCTTTATGGGACAACCTAAAGGCAGGTTGCGATTGCTGGTGGACAACCTGGAGAGTTGTCTCCTGCCCTGCAACCTGAAGCTCGTTGCTTATTGTTGATCGACCTGGAGGCAAGTCGCCTGGCGATGTGGTGGTTTGCCTTGCTTGTTGTGCAACTTGCTGGAGTGGGCTGGAGAAGAATGTGACTCCTGTCGAGTATGCGACAACCTAGCGGTCTGGGTGGATAAGAATCTGAGTTCGCCACTTAGTTGGATAGTTCACATCTGTCGGAGCAAAGTGAATCATTGTGTGGTTAGTTGATCGAACCGCACAGCATGTAGGGGCAGACATAGGAAGCAGTCTATAGCCCTTGCAGAATAAGCGGCAGCTGCGTGTCCTAGGCGATCAGAGTGGGGAGACCGCCCAAGCCCCGCATCCTGAGCGGATAGAGAAGTCTGTCCACCCATCCTTATAGAGGATAGGTCGCGACCTCAAGGTAGAACCTAGAGCAGGTCGCGACTTTCAAGCTGGATACCTTGGGAAGGATCACCGATTTCTTCATTTACAATATGAGTAGGACTTGTCAATTTACTGCTTCCATTTCCTGCCTACTCGTTTGAGTAGGACTTCTCATTTCCCACCTACTCATTTGAGTAGGACATGTAAATTTACTGCTTTCATTTCCCGCCTGCTTATTTTAGTAGGACTTGTCATTTCCCTCCTACTCGTTTGAGTAGAACTTGTAATTTCAATTATGTAATTTTCTTTTTTGTAACTTACCTTTTTCCTATATTATGGGTTTGGTTGAGTACGTGCGTTTTCACTTTTTTAGTAAGCACTTCTCTTTCTAATGTTACTTTATTTTATGTCTTCTTTTTTTGTAACCCTTTACCACTTAGTTTCAAACTTACGCATAACCAAACTCATAAGCCGTCCCCATCCCGATGAGTTGCTAATCGCTCTTAGCCCTTGGTATCGAATAGAATTGGGACATATAAATCTTTTTAAATAATTAAAGGTCTTCTTTTTCTCTTCAATTAAGAACTTAAGGTTTACCCTGGGTATACGATGTGTAGAACCACATATCAATGTGTGGGCTCTATTTCTGTTATCCATACGCTTGCTAGAAGAGAGGCCTTGCGTATGGACCGATCTACCTTGGGTAAAGAGAGTTTCACACTAAACCTCGGGTCAGGAGGCACAAAATTCTACCGGATTGGGTTCCCGACACAATTGCGGGGTTCTTAGCGTAAAGCCAACATTAAGGGGAATCTTTCGCCAAACGAGAGCTCGGTCTTATACTCTTAATGTTCATGTGAGCGATAGCCCTAGAGATCAGTGAGCTCATTCTTTTGGAACATCCATGGCCAAGTTTCATTTAATTGAATTGAAACCTAGGATCTCTAGTTATATAAAATTATTTTAGTCCAAACGTAATTCGATACCGAGTGTTATTTCATCATCAATCCTTTTCTAAAACTATTTTCCGCATTTTCTTAGAACTGTCACTTAGTTAGATAATCCGACAACTTTAATTTTTGGTAAGATAATATGATGGAGATGTTAAAGATGCGCCGCCTTTGATCCCCGTCTGAGCGAGTTCATTGATTGGGACGATCGTTGTCGCAAGCTCGAGGGTGGGATTCTACCACGATGCTAATGCCGCCGCCACTACATATTTTGCTTGGCGTCTGCCACCATCAAATAAAGATTTATAACTATAAATTAAATATTTATAATTATATATTATTAAGCAATTTAATTATTTTAAGCAATTTTATTTTACGTGTTTATTTTATGTTTTAATTATTTCATTTCATGTGTAATGATTGGTGCTTATAACCATCATGTGTTGTTTTAATTATTTCATTTCATGTGTTATGATGGGTGCATATAACCATCATGCTTTATTATATTTATGAAGTGTGGAGATTGAGTGGTGTAGACAATAAATAGCCATGGTTATGAAGGATTTTGGTAGAATTGAAGAATAATAATAATTGAAAACCTAAATTGGTTTCCCTCCTCCTCCACCTCTCTCTTTCTCCTTCTCCAAAATTTCAGCCCCCCTTGTCTCTCTCTTCCTCTTGACCGCCGGCCACCACTTCCCCTCTCTATCTCGACCCTCTTTCTCCTTCCCCTCCTCCCTTCTCAAGGTCTTCACCATATTCCTTCTCTCTCCCCAAAAACCGAGCCCCTCTTTCCCTAACAAAAAAACAACCTAGCCGGCCACCCTCATAGCCACCATCCACTCCCTCCCTTTCAAGAAAAAAATTCGGCCACCCTCATCAACCACCAACCCGAGCGCCCTCTTCCCCTTCAACACCTAGCCGACCACCCTCTCCATCGCCAAAGCCAAACCCGAACACCTTGGTTTATTTTCCACCACCTTTCCTCTCTCCACTTACCATATATATATTGGCTTCCAAGGATCTCCCTCCCCTAAGGTTATTGTAGTGGGAAAATGGCTCGCGTCTTCATCGTCCAGTGCGGATCCATGGGTTCACGTGGAGATTAGAAAATCAACCACCGCCGTGAGCGTTTCCTCAACTCAATATTGTGGAGGGACTTCTTGGGATTGGGTAATGATTCTTAAACATCTTTTTGTGAGATTTTTTCTTTAATATTTGTGAGATTTTTGGTGGAATAGAAGGCTAGTAATTTGTCCTGATTTATATTGAATATTATGCATAATTAAAATCTCAATTTTCAAGCATAAATTATCCGAATATTTTTATATAAATTGGAGCAGGTAAGCAACCCTCATGTTAATTAATTTTTTTGTGATTAATTTGTACTTAATTTTAAATCTCTACTTTAGTCCGGATTTTCTTATTTAGGAATTGTGAATGTTGACGTATAACTTGATTTGAATTGCTAATTGCCCGGATCGGGCTGGTCCTTTTCGCTTGAGCGAACATTGGCCTTTAGCCCTTGTTCAATATAAAAAAAGGGGTAGCATTTCTTTGTGTTGTGTGTGGCTATATTAGTTGATCATCGTTAGTAAAACTTTTAAAAAACTATTGCTCGCTACGTAGTCATTTTACATATCGAACCTAAGAGCGCGTAGTTTAAACCGTAGAAACCGTCGGCCAACATAAATTTGGTATCAGAGGGAGGTTCACGTCAATTTCCTAATTGGCCCCTCCTCCTTTTGCTTTGACCACCGACACGCACTTGCCCATTTCATTGCACAACATATAAATCAATTTTTAAATTTTTAGTCTGCAAATACCAGCTTAAAATTTTCAGTTTTTCTCAAAATTAAAAAAAATAAAATTCTTGAAATTCTCCATAATTTTATTAGTAATAAATCAAAAAAAAATTTATTTTTTATTAATCAATTATTTTTATTAAATCATTATAAAATTTTCATTTTGGTCTGCAAATAGAGGCCTATATTTTTATTATTTTTGCAAAAAAAAAATTAATCATCTTCATATTATTTACAGCAAGAAAAAAAAATATTTCTATTACCTTAAGTAATTAGCGGGAACAATTACATCTTTGAAAATTAAATACGGTCAGGTTATTTATTCATTGCATGTGCACCAGTTCCGGGTGAGATATTCTCTCCGGTTTTCACTAAAATGGCCTATGACGTTAACGTTTCCCGAGTAAAATATTTTGATTCCATGACGAACGTTAGGAATCCAGTATGGTCCCCGATAGTGGATGAGAATAAGGTTTTGATTGCACAATGAAAGAACTAGCTAAGTAGCACCACCACCCCCATGGCCACACCATATTTATCCTACTTATGACGGTTTAGGATGTCCACAAATTTTTAGAGATTGGCTTAAGGGATTAGAAAATTATTTTAATTGTCACTTGTGGGAGACCACAAAAAGGTTAACATTGCCTGAGAGCGATTAGTAGATCAAGCCCAGTTGTTTTGGTTAAACGAAGAGCGTTGTGTTGGTAGCTATCGTTATGCTTGGCCGCACATACATAGCCTACTCTCGAATCAATTTGATCCTTACTACCTACGTACTAATAGAAACACACCTGTTAGTAAGAATAGTTACGACACTAGACTCGTATCTGCTTATAGAGCGACCCTACGCCTCAGGATAGATCCTATCCCTAGAGAGGTAGTAATACCCAAAGTATGCATATCCCTACCTCAAGGGAACATAAGCCAATTAGACCCCAAAATTTTAATTCGAAAGAGGTTACTACTAGGGTGTCTTCTCCTTTAGTATCGACGAATAAGCAGATTTAGATAGTGACTGATACCACTAAGGATTCTGATGTGCATATAGAATCTCTAGATGCTGAAGTTGACAATCTAGTTGACAGTATTACTTCATGTACAATAGTGCCCGATGATTCTGATGATTCTAACATTGAAGGAATACGTAGTGATCTAGAAGACAATGTTTGGGATGATGATGATAGTCCAATCTGTGAAGTATCTTTTTGCCTATTACAGGCCCTATTAGCGTTGTGTATGTTCACCATAATATTGAGTTCCCTGTTGGAACCCTTGTTTGGATTTGTGCTAGGTATACTCTTAGGATGTTTTGACCCACCTGTATAGCAAGGGTCTTTGTCTAGTCTAAGCTAGTTCCATTTAGGTCAGGTTTCATCAGACCAGCATTGCAGTGGACTCAAGATTTAGACTCATAAGAATTCTGTGAAGTATTTATATCAGTTCGACTATAGTCGAACTCAGCTAGATGATCGTCAGTCTCCCATCGACGATCTCTTGTTTCTTAGCAGTTATCTCAGATCTACGATAGTCATTCTCTATTCGACGATCTCTTAACTGAGTTCGACGATATCTAAACTCAGGTCGACGATTTTACGCTGCTTGCAGATATTAGTTTACAGAAATTGTCTGAAGTATTTATTCTCTTTATGATCAATTATTTTATGGCAATTATATTCTGATAATTAATGCTGATATTATCAAGGCTAATAGCCATATTTCACAAGCATTAATTATGATATTCACAGAATATTTTAAGAAGACAGTTAAGGAAGTGCATTTATGTTGCCATCCATTCTAGCCGTTTGAGCTCCTAGATTCCTGCAGAGAATTAAGTATTGCCTTAGAAAATTCAAATAAAATATCGTTTTCTTTCTGAAGATTATAACAGAGATAGAAAAGTGAGAGCAATACAGTCAATCAGATAGTTAGAGAAAAAGATACAATCGACAGAAAGTTTTTCTTCTGTAGTATTCATTGTTTTCTCACAAGAATTTTTGCATTGCTTTCAAATGGAAGAAGAAGAATATTTTCAAAATAATTTTCTCAAGTCTTCTTCATTCTTCAGCCTTCAGAGATCCACAGAGACATCTAATCAATATCAGTCTACAGATCCAAAAAGGCACTACAACAATTCTTTGAAGACCTACATCAAGGACCAAGTTCCTTCATCCTGAATCTATACAACATTTCAGGGGAGCTTGGGCTTTCTACTGCAATCCACATTGTCTTCTCATTTGCTTGAGAAAGAGAATACTTCCATAAACTTTTCGTTTACCCCATATGTACAGGGTTATCTCTCCCTTCAAAAGTGAAGTCTTTGTGATAGGGCACCTGATCAAAAACCTATTAGATTTTGGGCTCCTGATCAAAAGCTCAAATGGTCTCTATATCTACCTGAAAGAGATCTTGTGGTAGCAGGGTACCTGATCAAAAACCTGTAGTGGATTCCTACCTGTGTGGTAGAAGAGTGGATGTACCCAGATTTGGGGAACCACTATAAATCTTCTTGTGTTGTCTGGTTTCCTTTGTGTTTTCTTTGTGTGTTGTGCTCTGCTGTGTTATCTTTGTTTGTTTTCTTTTCTCTCGTAATTATAAGTATTAGTATTTTAATTCCGCAATAAAACTAAGTAAAAAATTTTAATAATCTATTCCCCCCACTAGAGTAAATACTATTTATCCCCTCGCTTTCAATTGGTATTAGAGGGAGGTTCTAAGGTCTAACAGGCTAACACATGAACCTAAGATCTTTGATAGATACTATTTTACTCTACTGTCTTTTTGTCAAACCATGGCACAATACATGGACTTTTCAAGCACCAGACCTCAAGTTTGCAACTTGCAAAAGTTTGGAATCTAGAAGGTAAGAATCAAGCTTTATATGAATTATATTGATGAAGAAATTAATGTTTCCATCTTTACAGGAGTACCACCACCAGCTGCCCCGCCAACTGCTTCTACAAGCATGAATGCAGTACCTCCTCCAGACTACAATGATGCTCACATGAAAATAAAGGTTGCTGATGCAAAAGACATGAACATACTGGCTCAAACAATGTCTGATGATATATTCCAAAAAGTAGCTGAATGTGAATCAGCTAAGGCTATCTGGGATTCTGTAAACTAGATGGTTGCAGGATCAGCAGAAGAAAGGAAGGATATGAGATCTCATTTCCTCTCCCAGTATGAGAACTTCAGAAAGGAAGAAACTGAGCAAGTTTCTGAGATGTACAATAGACTAAGAATCATTGTTAATAAGCTAAAAACTCTTGACAAAGACATCTCAGTAACTGAAATAAATTACAAGATTCTCTTGTGCTTCCCCAGCTCATGGGATTCTAGAATCTGGCCTATCAGATAGATCAGAAGCACAAATGAGATGACAACAGAATTATTCTTAGGAAAGCTCAAATCTTATGAACAGCTCCTGAAGACAAGAAAAGCTGAAGTACAAAAGACTCCTACACCAACTAGGAAGGAGAAGAACATAGCTTTCAAAGCTTCTGAAGAATCAGAAGCCTCTCCATCAAATCAAGAATTGATGAGTCTCTTTGCAAAGATATTCTTCAAGATGGGGAGAAAAGAATTCTGAAGGAAGTCATCAAGAAGTGATGACAAACCAAGGTATGACAAAACTCCTTCTAAGGAGATTATTTTCTTTGGGTGAAGGAAACCTCAACACATTCTTCTAGAATGTCCAGAGAATAAGCATAAGGAAAGAAGAAAGGACAAATACTTTAAGAAGCACTACAACGAATCATCCTCCCACAAGCACAAGAAGAAGGAGAGAGGGTTTGTTGCAGAAACATGGAGTGATACTTAAGAATCATCTTCCTCCAGTTCTATTGAAGATGATGAAGAAGCAAAGGCAAAAGAAATTTGCTTAATGGCCATCAATGCTTCGGGGCATGTTTTAGAAGAAGAAGAATCTGATGAATCTTCAGATTGTGATCAGGTTTGGAAGGTTTTGATTTTACTTCTGAATATTTCAAAATTGATTTTAAATTTATGTGTAATGATCTAATAAGATCTTAGAAGGAAATCAAACATCTCAGAGATAGACAACTTTATTATGATAGTTTAGTTTCAGAAAACATAAAGTTGAATAATGAAATGAACATGTATAGTGAACAAATCACTTTCCTAAAAGTTGAGTTAAGTAAATCAAAATAGTTAGAAGAATCACTGAATGGAAGAAGCAAACAACTTGTAGAAATTACTAGCACACTTAATGCTAGGCTTAATAGAAGTAAATTAGGATTAGGTGCATCATCTAGTGAACCACCAACCATTCAGAAAAACCATCTCTCTTAACCCATAAAGTTCATATCAGATAAGGGTAAGAAGAAAACAGAACAAATCAAAAAGGTTAACAAAGTCTTAAAATAAGTTGAGATAAATAAGGAAAAACAAAAAGCTAAGTCTCAACAAAAATCGTCGAACCAAGATTGACGATCTCAGCATTATTCATCGAACGACGATCGACGATCTCTAAACCCAGTGTTTTAGCTTAAACACTCAGCAAATGGGGATCAACGATATTATTATGTATCGTCAAACAGAGGTTGACTATCATGGAACCCATATAATAATCACTATTACTCTAAGAACCAAGATCGACGATATCAATGCTGGTCGTCGAACGTAGATCGACGATCTCAACATAAATCGTCGAACCCAAATCAGTTTCATCAAAACTATAACTTCAACAGAAATTTCAATAAGAACTCTAACCCTAAACCTGTCAATCCCTTCACTAACTGGATAATTCCACCAACGTGATTTCATCCCATAGGTTATAAAAGTCAACCTGAATTCTTTTACATTTCAAGTTTTAAATATGAAAAGAAGCAAGGACCCAAGGTTACCTGTGTCCAAAATATATAAGCTATTATTTTGTTGGTGAAGACCTATCCTACCACACAGGATAAGTGGTATTTGGATAGTGGGTGCTCTAAGCACATGACAGGAAACAAGGCCAATCTAAGTAACTACAAAGCAAAGCTAGGTCCAAAGGTTATATTTGGGGACTCAAGCTTTGGTCAGACAGAAGGCTATGGAGAATTTACCCTTGGAGTTATCATATTCAGAAAAGTGGCATATGTAAGTGGCTTGAAACATAACTTGATATCCATAGGTTAGTTATGTGATATAGGTTATCAGGTATGTTTTACTTAATCCAAATGCAATATTTCTTTAAATAACAACACTATGTTATCTGGTCTTAGACTAGGTAATATTTATTTATTTGATTTTAATTCTGCTAGTTCAGAAATCTATTTGTTTAACTAGGTTAGCAATAACAATACACTGTGGCACAAATTACTAGGCCATGTAAATCTTAGAAACATTGCTAGGTAATCTAGGGACAACCTTGTTAAAGGATTGCCCTCTTGCCCCTACAAGAAGGAAATCCTTTGTTGGGCTTATCAAGAAGGCAAGCAAACTAAAAAGAGTTTTAAATCAGTTAATAAGAGTGAATCACCTAGGATTTTGTATTTGCTTCATTTGGACCTTTTTGGACCTATTATTGTACAAAGCCTAGGAGGGAAGTTCTATACTTTAGTTATTGTAGATGACTTCTCTAGGTTCACTTGGGTTTTCTTCTTGAGAAACAAATCTGATAATTTCAAAGTTATTACAAACTTTCTAAAATGCATAAAGATTGAGTACTCTACTCTAGTTACATTGATCCGAAGTGATCATGACACTAAGTTTGAATCTCTTCTTATGCAAGAATTCTGTGAGAAGGATGGTATCAGGCACTGCTTTTATGTTCTTAGAACTCCTCAACCAAATGGGGTAGTTTAAAGGAAAAATAGAACAATCATTGAAGCTGCATGCACATTGCTTGCTGATGCTCACATGCCTCTATCCTATTGGGAAAAAGTTGTAAGCACAACAAATTATGTCCTGAATAGAAGTTTGATACACAAACTTAAGGCAAGACTCCCTATGAATTACTCAAAGGAAAAAACCTAAAATAGATTACTTTAGAATTTTTGGTGGCATTTCTTATATACATAATCACAATAAACACTATATTAGAAAGTTTGATGCCAAATCTACAATGGGAATCTTTCTAGGATATTCCCAAGTCAGCAAGGCATATAGGGTTTTCAATAAATCATCTTTGAAAATTAAAGAATCTATGCACATTGCCTTTGATAAAACTATTATGTTCTATAAGGAGAAGGATACTTCTACCAGTAACTCTTTGCAGGTACTTAACTTATGTGAGAAGTTGGTTGACTTAAATCTAACCCAAAAGGTGATATCACATCCCTCTCCACAAGTTGATGAATATAGTGAAGAAGAATCTTTGGAAGTGGCTTAAATTCCTCCAACAGCAAATATAATTCCACAAGTGGAATTGATTCATAATGCTATTGTTGAACAAACTGCACCCCCTGACTATGTTACTTATAGAGATCATCCTATATCTCAAGTAATAGGAGACATGCCAGTTGGTGTGTAGACAAGGCATCAACACAACCAAGATGTGATGCATGTCTGCTTGTTATCTCAAATTAAGCCTCTATCCATCAATGATGCTGAGCAAGATCCATACTGGATTATTGCAATCCAAGAGGAGCTCAATCAGTTTGAGAGATGCAGAATTTGGAATTTTGTTCCTAGACCCAAAGGCCATCTAGTCATTGGAACTAAATGGGTTTTCAGAAACAAATTGGATGCTCAAGGCATAATTATAAGAAACAAAGCAAGAATAGTAGCACAAGGCTATAGGCAAGAAGAAGGTATTGACTATGATCAGACCTTTGCACCTGTTGTAAGGCTTGAAGCTATCAGAATATTCTTGGCTTATGCTGCATACAAGAAATTCGAAGTACATCAAATGGATGTCAAAAGTGCCTTTCTCAATGTGGAACTAAAAAATTAAGTTTACATGGAACAGCCACCAGGTTTTATCTCTTCAACTCATGCCTTTAATGCTTTCAAATTGCATAAGGCTCTATATGGTCTAAATCAAGCTCCAAGAGCTTGGTATGAGACCCTAGCTATCTTTCTTTTAGTGCATAAATTTTCTAGAGGCATTGTAGATAAGACTTTATTTATAAGACATCATCATGATATGATTTTGTTAGTTCAAGTATATGTAGATGACATTATATTTGGATCTACTGATTCTAAACTATACAAAAGGTTTTCTGACCTTATGCATTCTAAGTTTGAAATGAGTAGCATGAGTGAACTCTCTTACTTCCTTGGTCTCCAAGTGAAGCAAGCACCTGATGGCATCTTAATATATCAATCCAAGTATGTTAAGGAATTAGTTAAAAGGTTTTGGATGGCTGATGCCTCAGCTATGAAAACACCCATGGCTTCTAATTAAGTGATTGATTCTGATGAAAAGGGTAAACTTGTTGATAAGAAAAATTAAAGGGCCATTGTTGGGTCCTTATTATATCTTACTGCAAGTAGACTTGATATAATGTTTGCAACATGTCTTTGTGCTTGATTTCAAGTCAACCCTAAAGAATCTCATCTAATTCTTCTCAAGAGAATTTTAAGATATTTAAAGGGTTGTACTAATATAGGACTTTGGTATCCTACAAAGTCAGAATTTGACTTAACTGGTTATTCTGATGCAGACTATGCTGGATGCAGAGTTGACAGAAAAAGTACTTCAGGAACTTTCCAGTTCCTGGGTGATAGATTAGTGTCTTGGTTTTGCAAGAAGCAATCATCTGTGTTTACTTCAACTGCAGAAGCTAAATATATAGTAGCTGGAAGTTGCTGTTCACAAATTTTGTGGATTCAAAACCAGCTATTGGATTATGGATACTCTCTCAAAAATACCACCATATTTTGTGACAGTACAAGTGCTTTATCTATTGCACAAAATCCAGTCCTTCATTCTAAAACCAAGCATATAGAATTAAGGCATCATTTCCTTAGAGATTGTGTAGACAAAAACAAAATTAATCTCAAGTTTATCTCCACTGATTTTCAAAGAGGAGATATTTTCACCAAGCCCTTGGATGAGCAAAAACATCTATTATTTTTAAATCAGCTTGGAATGATAAATGGCATAAATTAAATTGAATTTTGTCTAAGTGTGAAGATTTATTCAACGATCGTCGAACGGAGATCGACGATCTTCGAACTCGTCTTGAGCTCTATCGTCGACCTTAGTTCGATGACAGCTCTGCTTGAAGACAAAAATCATCGACCGAAGATCAACGACTATGCTTCAGAGAATTTATCATCGACCTAAGATTGACTATCGATTTTATCTTCTGAAATCAGAGGCCAACGATATTATTTATTTATAAATTTATTGTTGACCTATAATCGACGACTTTGGTTTTATCGTCGGACAGAGATCGTCCTTTCATATTACAAAAACCTATATGTAATTTTTTATTCGATCTCTATCCCGCGCTTTCAGAATTTCCCTTGCACTTGATCATTTCTCTCGTTAGTCTACAGAACTTCAATGGCTATTCCAGCGGCGATTCTATTTGCAATGAAATTTGACACTGGCTTTTATGTCGACTTTGAATACCTCATCCATTGTGATCAAATATTCCAAGAGATACTACAGCTGTGTGAAGATCAGGGCCTGAAGAAAATTATGACAAGAAGGATTAAGCTATTTGTTTCACAGATAAAAGAATGGGTGTATTCTTCCTCCTTAACCGATGACCCCTCCATGATTTGATTTATTTCTAGACAGCAGGTGAATCTAAACCCTGAAATTCTTACTGATATTTTTGAATTAAAAAATGGAGATGAAGAGTTAGATCAGGATAGTGCTAAATATAAAAGGATGTTAGTTGAGATGGGTCATGCTGAAGGCATCCCATCTAAGCTTTTGAAAAAGAACTTATCTGTTGGTTTTAAATTTCTTGCTGATATTGTGGGCAAAGTGTTGCTGGGCAAGCATTCTGCTCTTGATAATATTAATAGGCAATAATTTACTATCATGTCTACTCTGGTTAACAAAAATTCCATAGATTGGGCTGGTTTGTTCTTCGATTTGATAAAGAGGAAAAATAGCAAGAAGGAAGTTTGTTTAGGAAGGATTCTGGGAGTCTTCCTACAGAAGAAAGTTCTTGAGCTACTGGTTTCTTCAACCATAACTATAAATGCTAGCAAGAGATTGGATTCTTATCTGTTTGGGTAGTGGGAGAGGACCATCCGAAAGCCATCTAAGGCTGGATCTTCTTCTAACATATCTGAGGACATAAGGGCTATAACAGCCACTTCTCACCCTAGTGAAGAAGTTCTTCCTCCTGCCATCCTTCTTGCTTCTTCTCAACCTTCAGATGTTGTTCAAAACTCCTCCATCATCCCCAGCTATACCTCTTTCTCCTCCAAAGTCACCAATTCCCCAACATCTTGTTGAAACTCAAACCTTCAACATTATGTCCCTTCCAAATTTTGACCTCCTCTCACCTCATTCGTCACATATCCATCAGCATGATTCCCCCATCCACATTGATGTCTCAACACAAAACTCTCCACATAATTCAGCTTCCTAGGATGAAATCATGACTGATTTCATTCCTCCATTCTCTTATCATTCTGTATCAACTCAGACACCCTCTGAGTTTCTGCACTTTGATTCCCCTCTCATTGCTCATCTTCTGGAGCTCATCACTCCAACTCTCAAATCTTTAATATCAGAGGCTATTTCCCCTCTTGCTCAATCTAGCTCAACTCTTGCTGCTTCCATTGCTTCCTTTTCTGTCCCTTCTACATCTAGGAACCCGGTTCTAGTTCCTACTGAAACCAGGCAGGGGAAGATAGGGCTGAGCATATTATTCAAAACTCGAAAATCGCTCGAAAATCGCTCGAAAATCGTTCGAAAATTGAGCCGAATCGGAATCGGTTAAAATTAATTCGACTCAATTTGAGTCGATTCAATTTGACTCGAATCTGATTTCGAGTCGATTTCGAGTCAGCCCTGAATCGCTCGAAATATGATTCGAATCAACTCGAATTAATTTAAAAAATTATGTATTTATTAATATATTCTTATTTTAAGATTAAAAATAATAAAATTTAAACCTAAATAAAAAGAATGAAGGCTTTCAATGTTTCATTTGCTAAATTTATAGGTTGCCCAATTTTATTTTGAGCAAACTAGGAATAAAACGAAAATTTGCTAAATTTTGAGCCGACTCAATTCGATTTTGAGCCGACTCGATTCGATTTTGAGCCGACTCGATTCGATTTTGAGCCGACTCGGAATCGAGCCATTTCAAGTCGAGCCGACTCGACTCGAAATCAATTTCGATTTCGAGCCGAGTTCGAGTCGAAAATTTCGATTTCGAGCCGAGCCAAAATCGCTCGAACTCGACTCGATATCAGCCCTAGGGGAAGATGTCCTATGAAAATGCAGTAGGTCCAGCAGCAGCAGATCTTCAAGCCCTGTATCCTCAATCAGTTCAAGAAGCAGTTCAAGAAACAGTTCAAGAAGTAGAAGACTCTGAAATGTCATGTTCAGATATAGTTTCATATTCAGATCTGTTTGCTTTTCTGAATTCAGAAGAGGACACTGATGTGCCAATTCGTAATATATCTAGCGGTGATTGCTTTATAAATCCCACAATTGATTTGTAGTTTCTTTTGTATTCTTTTTCTTTGTTTAGATAAGTTTTGTCTACAGTTGATTTAAGCTTCTCCAAGGCCATGGTCAGTTATACCAGACCCATGAGCCCTCAAGCTGTGGAACAACTTATGCAAAGTTCTGTTGAGCCTAGTATTTTAGTATCAGAAGATACAGTGGAATCAGTTGTTATATTAGTTTTAGTTTGTGCAGAAGTGCCATCTCCTATGGCTGTTGAACCTACATCTGTTATAGCAGATAAGGTTGAGCTAGATGCTCTTTTGATTGTTGAAGAACTTATTTGTCTAGTGACCTCTAAAAATCTTGATTCAGCTCTAAAGACAGAATTAATAAACCTATGTTAGCCAAAAGCTCCTTTTGTTGAATTGACTCCATCCTCTATGGATATTGATACTGTTGTTGTTATAACAAAACATGTTGATTTAGTTGTTGATCCAGTTTCAAGTCCCTCTGGACCATCGTATCCCATAGATGAAAACCCGTTTCTTTATTTGGATGAAATCTCAGCTCTTGATATTTAAAAAGAAGCTAAAGAATTAGCTGCCAAGAAGATTTCTGATAAGCAGTTAAAAGAAATTAATGATTTATATGACAATCCTCCTGATTCATCTGATGATGATGAGGATGATTACTCAGAGGATTCAAGTCCTAAGAAGAATAAAGTGTCAAGGAAAAGGAAGGCTATTCCAAAAGCTGCTCCTAAGCCAAGAAACACTAATGACACCCCTTATTACATTCTGAAAGGGATTACACCATATCCAGGCATGGAAAGCTAGAAGTGGTTGTCAAAGAATGAGCAAAAGGACAGGAAGAAGAGCAGTAGGTATTCTTCTCCACCTAAAAAGTTTCAAAGAGGTCCTCCTCCTCCTCCTCCTCCTGTCGGTGCCTCGGGAAATGTTTCTCAAAGTTCTAATGTATCTTCAAAGGCTACTTCATTTGCAAGAACTTATCAAATGCAGGACAGATCATCTAAACCTCAATACAAAGGAGGTAGTCAGCAGCAAAGAAATCTAAGTTTAGCTGAGCATGTAAAGGAAGTTATTTATCTAAGCCAACATTCTCTCCTCCTCAACAGTAAGCTCCACCTAAAGCTTAGAAGATAGCTCAATATCAATCCAGAAGGCATGATGAATCTCGCAAGCCTAAAGGAAAGTACAGTGAAGCAGCTCCTCCCAGATCTCTCTATTCTAAAGATGATGAAAATCAAAGTTTGCCAAACTTTCAAGCTCAGTCTACTTAGTTTAAATCTGTTACCCAGTTACCTCTTCAAGATGATCAGCCACCTATTGATTAGGAAGTATATCAAAACTTCAGGATGACCAGGTTCCAAGAGCTGATAGGCCTATCTCAAATAAGGAAAGCTAAAGAAGAAGGTGAATACCCATCCAAGTTCACTACTATGTCATCATTCAGAGAAAAGGAACTGGACAAGCTACAAGTAAGCAAGAAAGTTTTCAATCCAGCTGAGTATATGACACTGCACCCTGAAGCAGTTCTGCCCAGAACAGGATCTCAAAAAATTCTTGGTGAGCAGTACTTGAAGGCATCTAAGAAGGAAGCACCAGATCCTAAAAGAAAGATAATTTTCTCTAAACCCTCCTCTGGTACTCCTTCTGATAATTTTTAGTTTGTGTTCTTTAATTCTTAAATGATTAACTGAACTATGTATAATGCATTGATATAGTATATCTGTTGATATTATTTCATCCTATCAGATATTTATAGTCTTTGTATTCTTATTTCATTTCAGCTTATTTTATTTTATTCTTGAGTGACCTCACTCAAATAGGGGGAGATTGTTAGAACCCTTATTTGGATTTGTGCTAGGTCTACTCTTAGGATGTTTTGACCCACCTGTATAGCCAGGGTCTTTGTCTAGTCTAATCTAGTTCCATTTAGGTCAGGTTTCATCACACCAACATTGTAGTGGACTCAAGATTTAGACCCAGAACAATTCTATGAAGTATTTATAAAAGTTTGACTATAGTCGAACTCAGATCGACGATCGTTGATCTCCCATCGACGTTCTCTTGTTTATCAGTAGTTATCTCAGATCTACGATAGTCATTCTCGGGTCGACGATCTCTTAACTGATTTCGACTATCTTTGAACTCAGGTCGACGATTTTACGCTGCTTGCAGATATCAGTTTACAAAAATTGTCTGAATATTTATTCTCTTTATGATAAATTATTTTATGGCAATTATATTCTCAAGGATAATAGCCATATTTTACAAGCATTAATTATGGTATTCACAGAATGTTTTAATAAGACAGTTAAGGAAGTGGATTTATGTTGCCAGCCATTCTTGTCGTTTGAGCTCCTAGATTCATGCAGAGAATTATGTATTGCCTTGGAAAATTCAAATAGAATGTCATTTTCTTTCTGATGATCATAACAGAGATACAAAAGTGGGAGCAATATAGTCAATACGATAGTTAGAGAAAAAGATACAATCCATAGAAAGTTTTTCTTCTGTGGTATTCATTGTTTTCTCACAAGAATTTTTGCATTGCTTTCAAAAGGAAGAAGAAGAATATATTCAAAACAATTTCCTCAAGTCTTCTTCATTCTTCACCCTTCAGAGATCTACAGAGACCTCTAATAAATATCACGCTACAGATCCAAAAATGCTCTACAGAAATTCTTTGAAGATCTACATCTAGGATCAAGTTCCTTCATCCTGAATCTATACCACATCTCAGGGGGAGCTTGGGATTTCTACAGCAATCCACATGATCTTCTCATTTGCTTGAGAAAGAGAAGACTTCCTTAAACTTTTCTTTTACCACCATCTGTACAGGGTTATCTCTCCCTTCAAAAGTGAACTCTTGGTGATAGTGTACCTGATCAAAAACCTAGTTGATTTTGGGCTCCTGATCAAAAGCTCAAAGGGTATCTAGATCTACCCTAAAGAGATCTTGTGGTGGCAGGGCACATGATTAAAAACCTGCAGTGGATTCCTACCAGGGTGATAGAAGAGTGGATGTACCCAGATTTGGGGAACCACTATAAATCTTCTTGTGTTGTCTGGTTTGATTTGTGTTTTCTTTGTGTGCTGTGCTCTACTGTGTTATCTTAGTTTGTTTTATTTTCTCTCTTACTTATAAGTATCAGTATTTTAATTCCGCAATAAAACTAAGTAAAAAAATTTAATACTCTATTCCCCCTTTAGAGTAAATACTATCTATCCCCTCACTTTCATGCCCTCTCCAGGAAACGATCCCCATTGTATTAGAGCCTATGATTACACCCACTGAGACTTTATCTGACTTTCTTAAGGAGCTTGTGAGTGATGAATTCTCTATTGCCATTGATGACCCTGGCTTAATGGATATCCCGAATGATTGGGAAGACTCGCCTTATGTGAGAAGGTTATGTTTGGATGATTTTAGTACTGTGAACCCGAACAATAGTTATTTGATGTTACCACCATTGTCTGAAGCTCAATCTGAATTAAAATTTTTGTCGGGTTCGATTTTGCCCATTTCTGAGACCGTTACTGATTCTTAATTGAATGACTTGTGTAGTGTTTTGGAATAAATTGCAAGCGAGGAAGTGGTATTTTTGGATGATTCTTTGGTTTTACCCCCGGCTGAGAGTTCATTGATGTTATCACTGATAGGTGAAATTAATTCTTATTTGGATTTTATCCCGAGTTTTATTTCACCGACCCTTCCTCCTATTTTTATGCCCACATTAGTTAGCATTTTAGGATATGAGATCGGTAGTCCTACACTGAGTTGTTGTTACGCGCCCACTTTATAAGTTCTTATATTTGTGTTGTCTCAGCGTATAAACATTACTAAGTTGAGCGCACTAGTTTTTGGACTATTTACCCCACCCCGTAGATCTGACTACGTGTTACATTTGACTGATCATTTTTCTGCCTGTCTGATTACGGTTCTGTCCTCGACTGTTTCTAACTCTTTGGCTATTGTGCCTATGGATGTTGTGTCCCCAAGATATACTTATATACCACACCCGGTTGCACGCATTTACCCACCGCCATTTGATGACCCTCATTTCCCCACGTTAGTGACTATTGTTGGGTCCCTTGAGTTATTTCACTCGGACATCTATTCATATTCGGGAGCGTCCAATTCAATTGTTTATGATGAGCGGTTCACCCTGGCATATCTTCATGCCAAGCGTGAAATTATTAAAATTGAAATAACGACTGCTGTTTTGGAGACCATAAAAATCATCTCTGATTATAAGGCTCCCATGCCACCTGATTTAAACCCCTTATCCTCCATGTTTGGGTCAAGACATGTAGCACATGGATTATCTCCTCATGTATCTAGGACATTTGAGTTTCATTTTAAGTTATCTTGCACGCACTTCCACTCCTTTCTGAGACCGTCCGACGCTAGATTTAGTGATTTGGGTTTAGTATGGTCTGTCCTCGAGCGGATGCCTTCTAGCTCCATTAATTAATTAATACGTAGGAACACCGACCTATCCATGATTATGAAGAACGTCGGATTGCATGCTTTTATTTAAGATTTTTATAAAGCATAGGGTGTTTCACTTTATTTCAAATTTCTGGACTTTTTATTGTACGTCTTTGTTCAACCTGAGTACTTTTCTCCATTATTTCTTCCTAGCACTAAATTTTCTCTTTGGTTGGGTAGTGTTTGCACTTTCGTATCTATTGTCCAAATTGACTCCTTGGTTCTTGAACCGGATTGTAAGATTCTAGTTTTATTTCTTTTGCTTGACACGCTTTCGAGTTTCCTCATAAGCTTTGTTGTTTCTTTGATAGATAGGTTCTTAGTGTTGATGGATTTTCATGCTACTACAACACGGATAGCGGGGCTAGATTTGCCTCATGTTGCTGCTGCTTTTGACATTTCCCTCCTCATGGTCTGTAACACCCCAAAATGTTATAGGAGCGACGGGGATCACTTTTGGCCAAGACGAAGTTTTGGAGCAGGTGTCACGGGCGTGACACGGCCGTGTCACGGGCGTGATACGGGCGTGTTTGGCCACGGTCGTGCGGTCGACGCTTTGCCGGTCGACGGTGGTCGAGTTGTAGAACACGGCCTGGGACACGGGCGTGTCCCAGGCCGTGTCACTCTAGGGATTCTGCAAGTGTGGCACACGGGCCGTGACACGGGCACAAACACGGCCGTGTCAAATTTGACACGGGCGTGTCAGATGCCGTGTCACAAGGCCGTGTACCTTTCTGACTGCGAAGCGTTGGTCGATTGCACACGGGGGGGCGTGACACGGGTCCCAACACGGGCGTGTCGCAGGTGACACGGGCGTGTCGGAGGCCGTGTCAAAGACCGTGTGCTGGTTTTCGAATTGATCGAGATGGCGAATGGGTGACACGGCCAGGCACACGGCCATGTTGCAACCCGTGTTCGGCCCAGATTTTATGATTTCAGATCTAATCTTGGCCGTTCGTTTCCTTGGCTTGGGATCCGACAGCTGAGAGTGATTGCTGGCAGCTTAAACCCAAAAATATTGTTTGCAAACCCCATTTTCACTTGGGTTTTCTCTTTCTAAATCCTAGAGAGAAGGGAGAGCAAGGAGGAAGGAGGAGTCCAAGATCCGGCCGCCAGAGGAGCTTCGGAGCTCCAAATCGCGATCTGAGTCCAGATCCGCGGAGGTGACGCCGTTGCGGTGCTTTCCAACCGCATAGTTTTCGATGGCGCCGCGGAAAAGAGAAAGGGTAATGATTCTCTTCTTGAGCATGTGAAGCTCTTCTTCCTTTGCATGGGAAAACCCCTCTCCCGCGAGTGTGCGGCGAGATCGTGGTATTCCTTGGGGTAGATATGTAAAGTCACCCTTGTTAGAGTCTGGAATCGTAGTACGGACATAGGCATGGTGTGTGAAGCCTACCCGGACGTGTTTTCCGGAACAATGATGTTTTGCTATGCATATTTTAGCCGGAGAAGACTCCGAGCGTTGTGGTTGTTTTCAGGTTACTATGCGGTAGAATGCATCAGGGAATCTTGGGGATTAACCCTGAGGTGCACCCGGAAATCTGGGCGGAAACGAAGTTCTGCCATCTCGGTGGCCTGGCTGCCAGCCGGGAACATAGCGGGGCTATGTATCATGTTTTGATTGCGGCAGGGAGCCTTGGGGATGAAACTCGAGGTGCACCCGGAAATTTTTGACGGAAATGCAGTTCTATCATAGAGGTGTCCTGGGAGCCAACCGGGTACTTAGCGGGGCTATGTACCGTGTTTGATCGTTAATTGGGACTGGGGAAAACTTAGTCCGCGCCAAAGGGCCGAATGGCAGTGGCGGAGTGAGCAACGGACTAGTAGCCCCCTACCCGCTCCACCTGCTCGGTTAAAGCGACCTAAAGTGTTACGTGGGACTTACCGAGGTTTGGAGATCGAGTCTAGGCTGCGGCTGAGAAGACTAAATGCTCACAAAGATTGCCACCCTGGGGGTGGTGGTGGAGTTGAGGACCGGATGGGGTTCGGACTGGCTTTGCCGAGTAAGTGCCCTGAGAGCACGGGGTGTACGACCGTGAGAGCGTGCACCTATGATGAGATGCTTGTTTTTCTGTGTTGCTTGTTTTGCTAACAAGTGCAGGGAAGAAGCTTTGCCGCCCCGGTTTGGGGGCAGAATCGTTATAATTTGGTCAGCATTGCTGACCGTTGCTATTGTTCGCCACCGGGCGGTGGTTTGTGGCTTGCAGGTGCTGCGGAGCGGAGCGGGAAATAGCGGGCTAAAGCCCTTGTTGCTGTGCTGGCCCTCGAAGGCCTAATTGCTTATGTTTCTTTCCCGTTTTTCATGTATGGCCGGCCTGCGAGCCGAAGTATGAAAACACTACTTTTGTTAACTGAACAGTGTAAGGCCTTAAGTCCATTTCTCTTTTGGTGTATGTTTACATTCCTTAGTTTGTAGTGGACATTCATGCTGTTGTGGCTGGGTTCTTATTTCTTTTGCAACCTAATAAATTGCTTTCGCTAGGTGTTGTGTAGGACGACATGATTGGTTGAATGGTTTCAACGCGTAACCAACCGGTCTGTCCGTAGTATATGGCGTCGGGCCCCGGCCGGACCTACTGCTATATGCTATGTGACGGATAGGGGTGTTACAAATTGGTATCAGACTACTGGTTTCGGTCAAGCTTAAATGAATTCGTGGGCGAATTCACTTTAAGGGGTGATGAGCACATGTATGTGCGTCATCGTTATAACATGAAAAGAACACATGAATGTCCACTTAGGAATGAAAAATACACATGTTTGGGGAACTTGCGTGTTCCTATAATTGCTTTTTGCAATTTTGTTCGGTACCTTATTGGTGTTATGTACGATTGTAGGTGTCCGAGAGTGGCGCGTGGTAGTCTGAATGCGCACTTTCTGAGAAAAGTAATGCGCCCAGCGACGTGTTGGAGACCCCTACTTCTTTGGAAACCATAAGAAGGGTGGTTGAAGTGGTGTTCGCTGTGACCAATGCACATCATGGGAGTAATGTGCAACCATTTGTCCCTGAGATGGCCCCAACATCGGGTGGTATGTTGGAGCAAAGGGCATTTAGGGGTCAAGTAGAGCAGCAGAGGAGCATGACTGTGGCGCAGGGAGCGCATTCGGTGGACGCATATTTGCAGACGTTCCTTATGGTAAGGCGCTACCCAGGCTTTGAATGGGAAAGCGAGCAATCTATAGTGGATAGATTTTATAACGGTCTGCGCAGCGAGTTGCATATCCTACTGCTAGGACCAAAGTTATTGGGATTCCGAGCTTTGGTGGAATCGGCCAGAGCGTTGGAAGTGGAGTTGGGGGAAACTCACCGAGTACCGGTGAATAGGGTACCAAACCTTACAGATCCTATAAGGACTGCTTATCGAAAGATGCCGAGAGAAGAGGCTGGGTCATATACTACCCAAGCTACCGTCAAATGTTATTCTTGTGGCAAGAAAGGGCACCTCGCCAGAGAGTGTTGGGAGAGTGCTCAGAAGACAAGGAAAGTTTTAGCAGGAACAGTCGGAGATTCTGTGGCAAAAGATTCGGTGGTCAAGCGGACAACCTCAAAATCTGGGTACCGTAGGTGGTACAAGAAGGCTAGGAGGTCGGGTCTAGTCCCTTCATCTAGCACATCCGGAGCGACTACAGTCCAAACCCTGGATGAATGCTTTGTTTGTGGAAAGTCGGGGCACTATGCCCGGGATTGTTGGTTTGGACGCCCAGTGTCCAAAAAGAAGTCGGGGGCAACTTTTGAGGAGAAAGACAAGGCGGTGGCGTCCGCCGCATCGCTGATTACTCCGGCCCAACCGGGAGTGAACATCCTTGGCCAGCAGGAGGTCATGTGGCCGACCGTCGGGTCGACAGGTATGGTTTAATTGTTAGCAATTTAGCTTCTTATACCTGTTACCTTTTGCGTGTTAGCTTAGGACTGGATGTTCTAGGCTTTGTTTGGATTATTGGCAGTCCGGCGAGAGCATTGTTCGATACGGGAGCTTCACGCACCTTTTGTCCAAGGGGTTTATATCATGTATTGAAGTACCTTCTTCGATGGCAAAGGACAAACTAGATGCGTTGTGGCGTTACGGATATTCAATGCGCGCGAAAAGAGTTTCTGTGTTGCAAGGTTACGGTTTAGGTGTCAGGGATTCGACGTGCAACCGTCGTTACTGCCACCATGGAAGGCTTTGAAGCCTAAGCCTACATTGGGTAGTATCTAGGGTGTATCCGAATATCCTGATGTGTTTCCCTGGAGTCCCCCCGTAGCGAGCGATCGATTTCGCGAGTGAGCTGGCGCCAGGTGCCAAATCTGGGTCATGCTCTCCTTATAGGCTAACGCCTAATGAGTTGGCAGAACTGAAAGTTCAATTTGAAGAGCGTATGGATCAAGGTCTTGTGTGTCCAAGTTTGTCGTCTTGGATCACACCGGCCCTCTTCGTGTAGAAGAAGGATGGGAGTTTGCGGCTCTGAATCGTTTATGAAAAACTGAGCAAGTCGATAAAAGAGATCAAGTACCCGATCCCAAGGATTGGTGATCTGTTTGATCAGTTGGGTGGGTCATCGGTGTACATATAGTTGGAACTTAAGTCTGGTTACTATCAGATGAGAATCAAGGAAAGTGTTATCCCAAAGATAGCGTTCAGCACAAGATATGGGCATTTCGAGTTTACGGCCATGTCGTTCGGGCTGACTAATGCGCCATCGGTGTTCATGGACCTGATGAATAGAACGTTCAGGGAGTACTTAGACCATGTTGTGATCGTCTTTATTGACAACCTATCGGTGTGCTCGCAGTGCGAAGAAGATCGATTCAAGCATCTGCGTTTGGTTTTGGGGACGCTAAGGAGGAACGAGCTATATGCAAAGTTCTCCAAAGGCGAGCCTTGGTTATCTTCAGTGTCGTTCCTTGGTCACTTAGTCAGTAGGGAAGAGTTGTGGTGGATCCAGCGTAGACTGTTACAATACGAAAGTGGCCTGTGTTGTCTTCGGTAGCGGAAGTCCAGAGTTTGCTGGGGCTTGCCGGCTTTTACAGGCACTTCGTGGAGAACTTCTCGCGGATAGTGCTACCTCTCACAACTTTGACAAGGAAAGATCAGAGTTTTGTGTGGGCGCATGAGTGTGCGCAAGCTTTTGAAGAGCTGAAGAGTCGGTTGACCACGGCGCCAGTGCTTAGTTCGCCGAGTGGGACCGAGGGCTTCGAGCTTTTAGTGACGCTTCAGGTAGTGGTTTGGGCTGCGTGCTGGTGCAGCATGGGAACTTGATAGCCTATGGTTTGCGTCAGCTAAAAGTGCATGAAAGGAATTATCCGGTCCGCGACTGGGAGTTGGCGGCCGTGATATTTGCGCTTAAGCTGTGGAGGCGCTACTCGTACGACGATAGGTCGATATTCATACCGACCTTAAGAGCCTGAAATATCTGTTGGATCAATAGGACCTGAACTTGAGGCAGCGGAGATGAAAGGAGTTCCTGGGGGACTATACGTTTTATCATGCACCCGGCGAGGGCAACGCAGTGTGGATGCATTGAGTCGCAGGGCTCCCGCCCAAGCCAAATGGTTGTTGGTACATGTTGAGAGGCTAGTTCAGGAATTGGAAGCGTTAGAGATCCGTTGTGTTGACAAGCAGACTAGTGCCGAAGCATTGTTGAACTGGACGGAGGTTCAGTATGACCTGGTTGATCGTATTTGGCAGGCCATGGTTTGTGTAGCTGCATGAAGGAAATCATGAGTGCGGCTCGATGGGTCAAAATCCCGAATCGACGGTTGTAGGTGGGCTACCAAGGAAAGACCATTGTTTGTGCGGCCCAAGCATGGGTAATCTATGGGTGGAGTTGTGATACGTTATATCAAGTACTCAACTCGCTTAGGAGGCACGAAGTTGTGCCGATATCTGAAGAAGTGCTCTGGTGGCCAGAACTCTAGAAGTTCGTGGCACCATATGTAGCAAAGTGCCAGCCTTGCGCCTTAGTGAAGGCAGAGTGCCAAGTGCCGGGGGATTCTTGAATCCAGGCCTAGTTCGGAATAGAAGTTTGACTGGATTGTGGGCATGGTTTGCCAAAGTCACAGTGAATTAACGACGCCGTCTGGGTGATCGTAGTTGTGTTGACACTAGTGCCGCACTTCATTCCGCATAGGAAGGATGACTCGGTGGAGAAGTTAGCAAAGTTGTATGTTGACAATATCGTTAGGCGGCATGGTGTGCCCCGTAGCATTGTGAGTGATCGCGATGGGCGGTTCACGTCAATTGATTGGAAGTGGTTGCAGAAAGTGCTGAAGTTTAAGATGAAGTTTAGTCCAGTCTTACAACTGCGGACGGATGAGCAGACCGAGAGAGTCAATAGAACAATGGAGGACATGCTTCGCATGTGTGTTCTAGACTTAGGGAAGCTTTGGGAGGACCACCTGTTTTAGTGGAGTTCTCGTACAACAATAGCTACCAGGCAAGTATCCAAATGGCGCCCTTTGAGGCCCTATATGGTAGAAAATGTCGCGCGCCGTTGTCCTGGTTAGAAACGGGTGAGGCAAGGTTGTACAAGAAGCAGGAGGTGGAGAGTGCTACCTCGTTAGTGCGGATCATTCGGGAACGCTTGTTGATCGCCCAGGACCGGCAGGCGAAGTATTACAATGTCAAGCACCGGAACGTGGAGTTCACGGTAGGCGATTGGGTATATCTTAAAGTGAAGCCGTTCAAAGGGGTTTCGCGGGTGAGACGCTTGAAGAAGCTGAGCCCAAGATACCTTGGTCCTTTTGAGGTTCTGGAGCGAGTCAGCGAAGCGGCTTACCGTTTGAGGCTATCAGAGAAATTTAGTGGATTACATGATGTGTTCCACATTTCAGTGTTGCGGAAGGCGGTGCAAGAGCCTTCGCAGGTGATCGCGGTTGACCAAGTGCCGGTGGACGAGGGGTTGACGACTAGGGTCAAGCCCATTCGTATCAAGGATGTTGAGGTTAAGAGACACTGTAACAAGGAGATCCGGATGGTTAAGGTCCAGTGGGATAATTCCGGGCGAGAGGAGTTCTCTTGGGAACGGGAGCAGACTATGCTGGAGGAGTACCCGGAATTGTTCCGCTCAGGTACTGATTTACGTTAAGTCCTGTTTTTCCTTCATTAATTTCGTGGGCGAAATTCTTTAAGGAGGGTAGAATTGTAACACCCCAAAATGTTGTATGAGCGATGGGGATCACTTTTGGCCAAGACGAAGTTTTGGAGCAGGTGTCACGGGCGTGACACGACCGTGTCACGGGCGTGACAAGGGCGTGTCACGGGCGTGACACAGGCGTGTTTGGCCACGGTCGTGCGGTCGACGCTTTGGCGGTCGACGATGGTCGAGTTGTAGAACACGGCCTAGGACACGGGCGTGTCCCAGGCCGTGTCACTCTAGGGATTCTGCAAGTGTGGCACATGGGCCGTGATACGGGCACAAACACGGCCATGTCAAATTTGAAACGGGCGTGTCGGATGCCGTGTCACAAGGCCATGTACCTCTCTGACTGCGGAGCGTTGGTCGATTGCACATGGGGGGCGTGACACGGGTCCCAACACGGGCATGTCGCAGGTGACACGGGCGTGTCGGAGGCCGTGTCAAAGACCGTGTGCTAGTTTTCGAATCGATCGAGACGGCGAATGGGTGACACGGCCAGGCACACGGCCGTGTTGCAACCCGTGTTCGGCCCAGATTTTATGATTTCAGATCTAATCTTGGCCGTTCGTTTCCTTGGCTTGGGATCCGACGGCTGGGAGTGATTGCTGGCAGCTTAAACCCAAAAATAGGGTTTGCAAACCCCATTTTCACTTGGGTTTTCTCTTTCTAAATCCAAGAGAGAAGGGAGAGCAAGGAGGAAGGAGGAGTCCGAGATCCGGCAGCCGGAGGAGCTTCGGAGCTCCGAATCACGATCCGAGTCCAGATCCGTGGAGGTGACGCCGTTGCGGTGCTTTCCAACCGCATAGTTTTCGATGGCGGCACGGAAAAGCGAAAGGGTAACGATTCTCTTCTTGAGCATGTGAAGCTCTTCTTCCTTTGCATGGGAAAACCCCTCTCCCGCGAGTGTGCGGCGAGATCGTGGTATTCCTTGGGGTAGATATGTAAAGTCCCCCTTTTTAGAGTCCGGAATCGTAGTACGGACATAGGCATGGTGTGTGAAGCCTACCCGGACGTGTTTTCCGGATCGGTGATATTTTGCTATGCATATTTTAGCCGGAGAAGACTCCGAGCATTGTGGTTGTTTTTGGGTTGCTATGCGGTAGAATGCATCAGGGAATCTTGGGGATTAACCCCGAGATGCACCCGGAAATCTGGGCGGAAACGAAGTTCTGCCATCTCAGTGGCCTGGGTGCCAGCCGGGAACATAGCGGGGCTATGTATCATGTTTTGATTGCGGCAGGGAGCCTTGGGGATGAAACCCGAGGTGCACCCGGAAATTTTGGACGGAAATGTAGTTCTGTCATAGCGATGGCCTGGGAGCCAACCGGGTACTTAGCGGGGCTATGTACCGTGTTTGATCGTTAATTGGGACTGGGGAAAACTTAGTCCACGCCAAAGGGCCGAATGGCAGTGGCGGAGTGAGCAACGGACTAGTATCCCCCTACCCGCTCCACCTGCTCGGTTAAAGCGACCTAAAGTGTTGCGTGGGTCTTACCGAGGTTTGGAGATCGAGTCTAGGCTGCGGCTGAGAAGACTAAATGCTCACAAAGATTGCCACCCTGGGGGTGGTGGTGGAGTCGAGGACCAGACGGGGTTCGGACTGGCTTTGCCGAGTAAGTGCCCTGAGAGCACGGGGTGTACGGCCGTGAGAGCGTGCACCTATGATGAGATGCTTGTTTTTCTGTGTTGCTTGTTTTGCTAACAAGTGCAGGGAAGAAGCTTTGCCGCCCCGGTTTGGGGGCAGAATCGTTATAATTTGGTCAGCATTGCTGACCGTTGCTATTGTTCGCCACCGGGCGGTGGTTTGTGGCTTGCAGGTGCTGCGGAGCGGAGCGGGAAATAGAGGGCTAAAGCCCTTGTTGCTGTGCTGGCCCTCGAAGGCCTAATTGCTTATGTTTCTTTCCCGTTTTTCATGTATGGCCGGCCTGCGAGCCGAAGTATGAAAACACTACTTTTGTTAAGTGAACAGTGTAAGGCCTTAAGGCCATTTCTCTTTTGGTGTATGTTTACATTCCTGAGTTTGTAGTGGACATTCATGCTGTTGTGGCTGGGTTCTTATTTCTTTTGCAACCTAATAAATTGCTTCCGCTAGGTGTTGTGCAGGACGACATGATTTGTTGAATGGTTTCAACGCGTAACCAACCGGTCTGTCTGTAGTATATGGCGTCGGGCCCCGGCCGGACCTACTGTTATATGCTATGCGACGGATAGGGGTGTTACATGGTCCACTCATCGGTGATGAGTAATTTTGAGTAGAGTAGGATTGATGGAGATGTTGTAGATGTGGCCTCCATTGATCCCCATCTGAGCGAGTTCGTGTATTAGGACGATCATTGTTGCAAGCTCGAGGATAAGATTCTACCACGACACAAACGCTGCCACAACTACATGTTTTGCTCGACGTCCTCCACCATCGAATTATATATAATTATAAATTAAATATTTATAATTATATATTATTTAACAATTTAATTATTTTAAGTAATTTTATTTTACGTGTTTATTTTATGTTTTAATTATTTCATTTTATGTGTAATGATGGGTGCTTATAACCATCATGTGTTGTTTTAATTATTTCATTTCATGTGTTATGATGGGTGCATATAACCATCATGTTTTATTTTATTTATGAAGGGTGGAGATTGAGTGGTGTAGGCTATAAATATCCATGGTTATGAAGGATTTAGGTAGAATTGAAGAAAAAGAAAAATTAAAAACATAAATTGGTTTCCCTCCTCCTCCTCTCTCTTTCTCCTTCTCCAAAATTTCGCCCCCCCCCCCTTGTCTCTCTCTTCCTCTTGGCCGCCGCCTACCTCTTCCATCTCTATCTCGACCCTCTTTCTCCTTCCCCTCCTCCCTCCTCAAGGTCTCCACCATCTTCCTTCTCCCTCCCCAAAAATTGAGCTTCTCTTTCCCTAACAAAAAAATAATCTAACCGACCACCATCATAGCCACCATCCACTCCCTCCCTTTCAAGAAAAAAATTCAGCCACCATCATCCACCACAACCACGAGCCCCCTCTTCCCCTTCAACACCTAGCCGACCCCCCTCTTCATCACCAAAGCAAAACCTGACTACCTTGGAATATTTTCCACCACCTTTCCTCTCTCCATTTACCATATATATATTGGCTTCCAAGGATCTCCCTCCCCTAAGGTTATTGCAAAGGGAAAATGGCTTGCGTCTTCATCGTTCGGTGCGGATCCGTGGGTTCACATTGAGAATAGAATATCAACCACCGCCGTGAGCGTTTCCTCCACTCAATATTGTGGATAGACTTCTTGGGATTGGGTAATGATTCTTAAACCTCTTTTTGTGAGATTTCTTCTTTAATATTTGTGAGATTTTTGGTGGAATAGAAGGCTAGTAATTTGTAATGATTTACATTCAATATTGTGCTTAATTAAAATCTACATTTTAAAGAATAAATTGTCCGAATATTTTTATATAAATTGGAGCGGGTAAGCAACCCTCATATTAATTAATTTATTAGGGATTAATTTGGACTTAATTTTAAACCTCTACTTTAGTCCGGATTTTCTTATTTAGGAATTGGGAATGTTTGCGTATAACATGATTTGAATTCCTAATTGTCCGGATCGGGTGGGTCCTTTTCGCTTGAGCGAAAATTTGCCTTTAGCCCTTGTTCAATCTAAAAAAGGGGTTGCGTCTCTTTGCGTTGTGCGTGGCTATATTAGTTGATCATCATTAGTATAACTTTTAAAAAACTTCCTGCTCGCTGCGTAGTCATTTTACTTATCGAACCGAAGTGCGCGTAGTTTAAACTGTAGAAACCTTGGGCCTGCATCATAATAGTCCCACCGGGAGGTGTATAAATAATCAAACCGCCCTAGGAAATATATGACCTCGATGTTCTCGCCCAATATATTGTATTACTCGGGATAGGTGCACTTGCCTCTATTTCGTCGGGCGAAATCCGCACCCAGTGTACTCATTAGATAAATTCGAGCCTGGGCTTTATGCGCATCAAGTTTTTGGCGCCTTTGCCGGGGAGCACGCGTTGTTATTTTTAATTCCAAAGTCTATTACTTTTACCCTTTTTTCTAAAAAATTTAAAAAAAACTTAAAAAAACTCAACTTAAAACTCAAAAAAAGGAGAAAAGTTAATTATTTAGTATATATTTTTGGGTGTATGACTAGTGGACAACCCTCTGAATCTAAAAATTGTGATTTCTATCCTGAGTTCGAACGCTCTCTTGCGCGTATTCGATCTCATCACCGGAATCCTTTTTTAACCCTGAAGGATTTATCAGAGAACCCTCTGGCATATTTATGGTTGGCCCTAACCCAAACGTGGCCACAGAGCATACAATGTCTTACTACGCCTTGCCGAACCTGGATGATACTGGGTCTAGTATCGTTCGCCCGACCGTGGCGAAAAATAATTTCGAATTAAAATCTAGCGTTATTAAAATGATCCAAAACGTCGTGCAGTTCGATGGACTGCCGGATAAGGAAACGAACGTGTATTTATCTATTTTTTTACAAATTTGCAACACTCATAAAAATTAATGATGACACTGATGACACCATTAAATTTTGACTTTTTTCATTTTCCTTAAAATCCAAAGCTAAAGCGTGGTTGAATTCCCTCCCACGAGGATGTATCTGTTGGATCTACTGGCCACCCTTAGAGGGGGGTAAATAACGTTATATGCGTTAAATGGAATTTAAAAAATTTCGTCCCAGGAAATCAAATTCTGGAAGCTACCGTGGGGCATTAGTTAGCTAACGCGTGGCGGTAAGAATATGAACTCATTTCCTGTGCGAATTTGCTCATACACCATACACAAGAAATTAACCAAACATTCATAGCAGAATCATAGAAGCAAAAATATAGAAAATATATTTCATTGCAAGAATACATAGTAGATGCTTTTACAAATACAAAATTATGATCCCTATAATGTCGGGGATCGAAGGTGGTGAAAATGAAAACTCTTTTGTTTTCTATACCGACCCGCTCCACGGACCAGTTGGCTCTCTCCTTTTCACTCCAAGAAAAGTCTTCGAGCCAGCTCTTCACCTCCTCACAAGGATGGGTCTTAGAGCCCCGCAAGATCCTCCGATTTAGACATCCCTATCCCCAGGATGATTTACCGTGGAATCCTTCCTAGATTCTGACGACCCTTACCGGTCGATTTTCCTCTCCACACGGTTTAAATACAAAGGAAAAATAACATTAATAAAAGTGTAAATAATCTAATGGATGAAATTCTCCCTCTGGATGACTTCTCCGTTGAGCGATCTATTGGCGATGCTTGAGATCTTTGTTTGCTCCCCACCGGCCGGTTCTTCGTAGTCGATGTAGATCTTGGATCTCCGGAGTTCTTCGTTCACTAACGGGAGGGAGACAACTTTCTTCTTCTATGGCAGAGAATTTTGGAACGGTCCACAAGAAGGCGACCGAACCCTTGAATTCACGTACTCCCGTCGTTCTTCAGTCCTTCAATTAGAATCCTCATAAGGCAAAGAAACCAAGGCAGTCTTTTATACATCTTCATGAAAATAGGCTACCGTTGGCTGTAAGACTAGCGCCCTGTTGTAGGTTCGCGTGCATGTTGTTCTAGCTGTCCTACAAATCTGGAAAGAAATATTCAAAAACGAATATTTGTCGTTTTATTTGTGCTAGCACCGCGTGGTTACAGCTTCCACCGCGCGGTAATGTTGGACGCAACGATTCGAGAACAATGCGTCGATATTTGCAGATCGGCAAGCACGACGCGGTAGGGCTAGTGCCAATTTCTTCACGAGAGCTAAGTCCAAATAATTCTTTGTGTTAGCGTTTGCGGTTGTACTAGCGTCAGGCGGTAGGCCAGTGTCTCGACGAATCTGGCTCGGCATTCGTCGAAAGGCTAGTGTGGCACGGTAAGACTAACTTCGAGCGGTAGCATCCATAGGAGCCTTTTTTCCTTTGTTTTCATATGTCAACCAGCACACTCTATCAACACACGACATTATCAAATAGAACCTGGGAGATGATATTCTCAAACATAGGGAATGTGAAACATCGGTTCCAACAAACTCCCCCTTTTGATAATATCAAATCCCGTTCATGATAAGTAATACATGCGATAGAGTGCATATAGAAAATAAGAGTGATAAGCAAAAAATCAGGTTGTAGGTTCTTTATGGCTCCCCTACAAGCACGCTGCCCCTATCTATATGTTTGACTGTATCTCCCTATCTATGTGCACACATTGTTAATGTGCTCCCCCTACATGTGACCTTACCTTACCTGTGACTTATACTCATGAAATACTCATTAACACGATAACACAACTTATTCTCTCCCTTTGTAAATATCCAAAGGGAGGGCATGGCCTACCAGACATGACAGATGAAAAAATATGAGATATGATGAATTTTTAGACATAATGCAAATAGTGCACACACAAGGTAAAACAAACATTAAGAGACATAGGGTTGGCCAAAAAAATGCAAATTAGAGACTATAAAGTACTTGGGTCATACATAAGAGCGGAAATACACGAGCATAGATAAATCATTTTTCAGAGTTTATGAGAATTTGACAGCGCAGACTTAACTAAACACATAATAAGTAGAAATACAATGCTATGAGAGTTATACATTTAATCAAATTGATAAAATTGTAAACATTTCATGAGTGTAAATCGTGTGCTAGTATGTATTGTGCGAAAAATGGATAGTGGAATTTCAGTCAGATTCGTATGCGTGGAAGCATTAGATAAAGCAATGACCTGTGTATGGGTAGCATTGAAAGAGAAATAACTCTGTAAAAATATCTTATTTTACATGTTTATCTCGATTCTTGAGAATGCTAACAAAAGAGAAATATAGTGAATAATCACCTCACATGATGTAACATCCCATTTTCAACTAGACCCCTAATTATGGTTTTGTCATGACTAGGTCATGACAAAACCACAAGAATCTTAAAAGACTAGGTGAATGTGGCCCAAGGTGAAAATCACCTTGGTCTGGAAATAGTAGAATTCTAAACAATTGTTTATGATGACCATAGGACTTCACCTTGACTCCACGACCCCACCACAACATCCCTAACTACTTATAAGGTCAATTAGATCCATTGGGATCTATTGAGGTCAACCCAAAGTGGTCAAATTGACCTAAGACCTCATAGGCCTAAATTATACAAGGTGCCCTTACTAAGGGACAAGTGACCTCCAAGGTGCTAATTCGACCCTACCCAACCCTACCTAGACCTTAGGGTAGTCCAATGGGTCACCAAGGACCCATTGTGGTCAACCCAAAAGGTCAAATTGACCTATGTTAACTTTACCCAAGTGTTAGGTCAAGTTGGCTCAAATGGGCTAACTCGAGCTCAAACCCAATCCACTTGTGCTAACTTTATTCTAATTGATATCATGATCATGTGGGCTGCCATTAGGCTAGGTGGGAGTCAAATTCAGGTTTGGTGAGTAGGAAAGAGAAAAATCCAAAAAATGGAAGAGAGAGAAAGAGAGGAGAGTAATGGGGAAGACTTTGAGGCTCACCCTTCCCCTTCCCCAACCTCCCCCATTCAATCCACTTTGACAAGGGGAGTGAAGCTCCATTGAAACCAGATAGACTTTGACTGAAATGAGACATTCCTCATTATCCACCCACCATGGCCAAATTTTCCTAAAGGGGCCATTAATGGCCATGGCAACCTACACCCACCCCCACCCCCTTCTCTTCATCTTAAAAGCTTCACTTAACTAAAGGGATTCATTTCCAACCCTTACCTGAAGGAGCCAAGCCTTCCCACTGTGTAATCGCAAAAATCCGACCACCACCACCACCTTGTCAACTCGACGATCGGCGCGACTCAAGACCGCCGCAAAGGTCCTCCCCTTCCTCTCCTTCTCTGGTTAGATCATAGGAATAAATAGGGCCAAGAATCAGGCTCAATTGAGCCCGATTGGAGTGAGAAAATTTTTGCATTTTTATGGTTTTTTAAAAAAAAATGGAGTGGTCGGATCGCCGGAAACCACCACCTCCGGCGGCCAAACAACTATTGGGCGTTAGCCACCACCTCGACGAAGGTGGTGGTTGCGGTGGCTGGCCGGGGAAGTGGACGGATGGCCAGGAAATGGCCTTGGAAGTGGCTCCAGGTTGGGCAAATCGTGGCCTTTGGCTGGAGGAAGAAGACGATGCCAGGGCCCTTAGATCTTGCTTTAAGATTCGTGCTAGTTTTAATTATTAATTCCTATTATTCAAATTTCTATCATGTTTACTGGGTGGTTTTAAATTAAATATTTACAAATACATAGGCCCACCTACAGGAAAAGTGGTCAACATGAAATTTGTAGCCCATGAAGTCTAGTTTAATTGCAAATTAGTTTGAACCCATTTTGGTAAGTGGTTTGACCACAACACCCATTTCGGTGGGGTCTATACAAAGGCTACACCAGTTAGTATTTTGAGTTCCCCCACCAATCCAGACATCCAAATAACTTGAAATTTTGGCTGGGGGTCACTAGAACCTATACCTAAAACATATCCAAAAATGAGAATTGTTGGAGAACTTTGTCCTATAGTTTTTGTAAAAATTTAAGAAACCATTGATGAATTATTTTAGGGGTTTAATTACCTTTATACCCCCCAAGATTTTGGTGGCTGTCTCTTAGGGTCATTGTTTGACCCCGAAGAAAAATCTCAGCCCAATTGGGTTTTATTTGAATAGGTTTTGGTCTGACCAAAGTTTGGTCTCCTAAGGGGTACATTAGGGAAAAGAGTATTTGGGACATGGAGTGGCCAATTCTCACCCAAATGGGTTGGGAACTTGGCCAGAGTCCTATGGCCAGTAAAAGCACCCTCTCCTAGAATTTGACATGAATTGGGGTTGGTTTGCACTAGGACCTTAGTTCAAACCTTAAGGTTGAACTTTGGGGGCTTATGAAGGACATAAGGTGATATGTTCTTGAATGGACTTGGGATTTAGTCCATGTAATTCTAGGAGGTTGAAATGCCCTAGGAAGGGATTAGGAAGTAGTTGGACACATACACCCCACTTAAACCACTAAATAAATATTTAGGTCTTTACACCCTAGGAATTAATAAGTGGGTCATATGACCTTTAATCATGATGAAATTTTGGTAAAAGTATTTTTATAGTGCTAAGAATCTCTGGAAATTTTGTTATGAATTTTAGATTAATAAACAAAGTACTTCATTCACAACCCTTCAAATTGCACTATCTACTTAGGAATTTATTTTGAATTAACCACTCTTTGGAATATTGTGAAATTTGGTCAGAGGACCTTCAATGTGATTATACAGCTCTGTAAATTTTTATGGAATTTTTGAAATTGTATTAGAAGTACTTATTTCATTATATTGATAAATGTAAGTTATGTTCAACAATTATGTTTAGAGGTTTGAATATTACTGAAAAATTATAAGGCCTTGAATTTACATCCGAGAGGAGGTGGAGAAGCTCTTGAAGGCAGGGTTTGTATCAGAGATCCAGTATTTAGGATGGGTCTCTAATGTGGTGATTGTTAAGAAGGGGAATGGCTATTGGAGGATGTTTATCGACTTCTCTCTTTTAAATAAAGCATGTCCTAAAGTTTCTTACCCCTTGCCTCGAATCGACGTGCTGGTTAACTCAGTCATCGGTTTTTCGCTAAAGAGTTTTTTAGATGCGTTTTTAGGTTCTCACCAGATCAGGATGCAGCCACCCGACATGAAAGAAATCTCATTCATCATAGGGGATGGGTGCTACTATTATAAAATGATGCCCTTTGGGCTGAAAAATGCAGGGGCAACCTTCCAAAGGATGATGGATTGGGTCTTCCGGGAGTAGAAAGGGAGGAACCTGGAGGTGTACGTAGAAGACCTTATGATCAAGAGTCAGGACATGGACTCTCACCTCTAGGATTTGGAAGAGACCTTCAGCACCCTATGGAAGTATAAAATGATACCGAACCCCTCGAAGTGTGTCTTTGAGGCAAGCAGAGGAAAGTTCCTAGGCCATCTACTTACTCCCGCGGGAGTGGAGCCCCACCCTAATAAGGTGAGGTCAATAATGGAGTTGGGGTCGCCTCGGAATGCCAAGAAAGTCCAGCGCCTGACAGGGAAGCTGTCAGGGCTGAGCAGGTTCCTCTCTCAGGCTGGTGAGAAGTGCTCACCTTTCTTCAAGGCACTAAGAGGGGCCCGGAAGTTTGAGTGGTCCAAGGAGTGTGAGAAGACATTTCAGGCCTTAAATAAACATCTGAACTATGCTCCACTTCTCTAGGGGCCGAAGGAGGGGGAAGATTTGTCCCTGTATATTGGGGTTGGAGACGAGGCCCTGATTGTCCTGGTCCGGGAAAAGGGTAAAAAGTGGATGCTGATCAACTATGTAAGTAGGGTCCCAAGGAAAGCAAGTCTTTGGTACCCTATTTTGAAATAGTAGGCCTTCACCCTAGTCATCTCAGCTTGGAGGCTCTAGCCATATTTCTAGGCCCACTTTATCCGTGTAGTGACTAACCATCCCTTCACAACATCTTAGGGGGTGGAGCACTCCGAAAGGTTAGTTAACTTTTTCGTGGAGTTAAGCGAGTTTGACATATCTTTTGTACCTCTCCTCTCGATCAAGGCACAGGCGATGACCGACTTCCCAGCTGACTATGTGGTCGAGGTGGCAGAGACTGAGATCACTCATTCGGTCCCTTGGAAGGTGAAGGTAGATGGCGCGTCGGGAAGGCACTTCTTGGGCGTAGTGGTGATTTTGGAAAGTCCGTAAGGGACATAGATTGAGCAAACTGTGGTCATTCATATTCCCATCACTAATAATCAAGAAGAGTACAAGGTAGTGATCCCAGAGCTTCGACTAGCTAGGGAGCTGGGGGTGCAGGATGTGGAGGTACTAACAGACTCCATGTTAGTGTCCTCCATATCAATGACGAGTTCGAATAAAGGTAGCCCACCCTCTAGGTCTAGCTTGAAAAGGTGAAATAGGTCATCGACATGTTCCAAACATTCTCCATCATGCATGTGCCACGGGAGGAAAATGAGCAAGTGGACCAATTGGCCATGTTCGGACCCCGTACGAGAGGAACCCTGACAGACCTCTTCCACCCTTCCATTGAAGAGGGGGATCTGATGGAAGAGGATCGGCTCCCCTCCTAAATGGACCCCTTCATTACTTTATTACCCATATGGGAGTTTCCAAAAGGCCTGGACAAGAAGCGCTTCAAGTATAAGTCGCAATACTACCTAATGCGCGATGGTAAGCTGTATCGGAAGACTCTCTCAGGGATTTTAGCTCGTTACGTGGATAAAGTGGAGATCCTGAGGATCTTGGGGGAAGTTCACTCCAGGGAGTGCAGGAGTCACTCATGGAGCTGGACCCTGGAGAGAAGGATAGTAAGGCAATGATACTTTTGACCGACCCTGGGCCGAGAGGCCACCGAGTTTGCAAAGAAGTGTCAGAATCGCCAGTTATTCTCCCCTCTCCTATTGCTACCAGCCTAGAGACTCAGAAACATCACTGTGCCATGGCCATTTTCTATCTAGGGAATAGATCTTGTGGGACCCTTCCCCCAGGCCAGTGGGCAGAGGAGCTTCTTGCTAGTAATGATTCATTATTTTTCTAAGTGGTTGGAGGTCAAAGCGCTAGCCAAGATGACCTCCCAAGTGATCTAGAATTTTGTATGGGGGGAGATTATTTGTAGGCACGAGTTGCCTCAAGCCATCGTCATGGACAATGGGCCATAATTAACCAGCATAGAGTTCATCAAGCCTGTCTTGCGAAAGCAATGGGGATAACTTGTTAGTTGAGCCGTGGAGGCAACCTATTATGGCCGTGAGATCCATAACAAAGCTATGAGCGGTAGTGCCCAGCTCTAAAGGCTGATGAGCCAAATGGGAAATGAGAGGTCCACCCGCTTCTTGTCTATTATCCTTGATTGCTTCGGCTTTCGGAAGTGACATGGCGATCTAAGCAACAGGAAGTGGATAAACTATACATGCGTTATGTCGACCCTGGATAGATTGCCTAAAGTAATTGGCTCTCGTCGGATGGCATAATGAGAGTCTTAGGCCTAGGGCCGAAAAGACTAAAATGCTCAAGAATGAACTGTTGAGTCTTGAACCTATAAATGGGAGGTGGGAACCGGGATGTCCAGAACACCGTAAATGTGCCTTGAGTGCACGGGGCGTGCGGCCGTTAAGCCGACATCTGTGGTGAAAGGTGCTTGATTGCACATGGTTGTTGCCACTATATATATTTGCTGCTATTGCAGGGAAGGAGAATCGCTGCCCCGAGTAAGCGGTGGGATCGTTATAAATTGGTCGGCAATTGCTGACTATTACCTTATTTGCCACATTTTTGTGGGCTGTGCTTTGCAAGTGTTGGGGAGCTAAGTGGAAAGTAGCGGGCTGAAGCCCTTGTGCTACGATTAGCTGGCCTTCGAAGGCCCAAAGGTGAACTTTTACTATTTTCATGTGCGGCTGGCCTGCATGCCGATGTTTGCAAACCACACTTGTTAAGTATAACTGTAAGGCCTTTAGGCCGTAACATTTTGTGTATTTGTAATCGACATTCCTGTAATATATATAAATGATTTATATATAGTGGACATTCAATTGATTTGAGTTCGAGCAACCTTAAATCTTCAGGTAGAATGCTCTGAGTTAGGATGAGAGTAGTCTTTGGATATTAACCTGTAATCTCACTTCATGTTTGTGGAATATGGTGTGGGGCCCTAACCGGGCCCTCTATTATATTTCATGTGACGAATGGAGGTGTTATAATTTAGTATCAGCTTGTCTTTGTCTTCCTTCAGCGAATTCGTGGTCTTATTGTTTTGAGGGGTGGCGAGCATGTGTATGTGTTTACCGTTATTACAAAACTAACTCAAGAATGTCCACTTAGGAATGAAAATACACATGTTTGAGGGACTTGCGCGTTCCTATAATTTCTTTTGGCAATATTCTTAGTTGCTTAATTGTGTTTTTAATATTATAGGCGACTAGAAGTGGTGTGGGGCAGCAAGAACCCCAGTGCTCGGTGAAGAGTAGTGCACCAAATGAGGTGCCAACACCTCCTCCTTCTGCGGAAACTATACAGTTGGTTATTGAATCCATGTTCGCATTAATCAATGTGCAACCAAAAGGTCAGAGACAACCTCCTTATCTTGTGGTGGTCTAGGAACCGGTTGGCATAGTTGAGCACATAGTTGTGAGACAAGTGGTCATTGAACTAGTGGCCCCAAGGCGAGCGACGGAGAAGCAATTGAAACATGTTATGAGTTTTAATCCTCCTGTGTTTACCGATACTTGAACCCCTTCAGAAGCTGAAGATTGTCTCTCAAGAATAAAGAGAGTCCTGATGGCAACTAAAATGGAGGAGTGGCAACAATTTACTGTGCCTACCTTCTTATTAGATGGTGAGGCGAGACTATTGTGGGATGAGTTGGAGCTACACCAGTTTGTCGGTCGGTCGTTGATCGAAATCTCAATGGAGGAGTTCTCAAGCTGTTTTCTGGCGAGAAACCTTCCATCGACACAGTAGATTGCGTTGGAGAACAAATTTCATAGGCTAATTAAAGGCGAGAGGTCTGTAGACGACTACTTGCACGAGTTTACGAGATTGGGAAGGTATGCAGGCTTTACGTTTATAGATGAGGAACAAAAAACAAATTTGTTTTATGAAAGGTTGAGAGATGACCTGCGGTTGCTTCTCTCAGGACCAATGATGCAGGGTTTTCTTACCTTGGTCAATACGGCTCGTTCCCTCGAACTGGATATGAAGCGCATGTAGCGTAAGACTGATCTAGCAGTAAAGAAGTAAGATTTTAAGGTGCCGCATTCCTCAAAGTCTTAGCGCCGAAAGAGGATGAGGTCAAAAGCTAGGTCTTCAGGACCTACTGCCTCTTCAAGCAAGCCTAAAGTGAAGGCAGGAAAAATTCCTTTCACATGTTATACATATGGTAAGGTGGGACATATGGCTTGAGATTGTTGTAGTGGCCTTCTAAAAGGTGAGAAAAAGAAGGGTGTATCTTATGCTGAAAAGGGAAAGGCAGTGGTGGAGTCAACTTCATCTCAAGCGCAACCCCGAGTCTATAATCTTGGACAATAGGAGGCCAAAAAGCAAAGTGACGTAGTAACAAGTATGAGTTAAGATACAGTTTTTACTGCTTTCCATACTTAGTACCTTGTGTGTTGCTTGTGTATTATTGCTTTGAATTAGGCTTTGTCCCGATATAAGAATATCTGGCGAGAGAATTGTTTGATATAGGAGCTTCTCAATCCTTTCTGTCTGAGGAATTCGTGGGGAATATCAAAGCGCCTTAGTTTATGCTGATAGATCAAGTGAAAGTGTTGTTATCGAATGGGTGCTTAATGCATGTGGATTGAGCCTGATGTGTAAAAGTGCGAATAGGAAGTCGGGACTTTAGATTGAAAGCATATGTGCTGCCGATATCGGAGTTTGATATAATATTTGGTATGGACTGGCTCTCGGAGTAGCGTGCCTATATAGATTGTAACTCCAAGGAAGTCACTCTAGGACAGAACACCGAACGATAGACTATATTCGTTGGTATGCGAGGATCGAGCAAGATATAGATGTATACTCTCCAGGTATTCAAGGAAATTAGAAAAGGCACGGAGTTGTACTTCATGCTATTGGAGGTTGTTGAGTCGAAGCCCAGTGTGAGTGACGTTCCTATTGTATCAGAGTACACTGATGTGTTTCCTAAGGACCTTCCGGGGTTACCTTCCCAACGGGAGATTGACTTTGCTATTGAGTTGGTGTCAGGTGCAAAACCTGTGGCCCACTCGGCATATCGTGTTGTGCCAATGGAGATGACAGAACTAAAGGTAAAATTGCAAGAGTTGTTGGAGCAAGGCTACATACGCAGAAGTATGTTACCTTGGAGCACACCGGTTCTTTTGTGAAAAAAAGGACGGATTCTTACCGCTATGCATTGATTGTCACAACCCGCATTTTCTCCAAATTTAAAAAAAACATCAGAGTATGAGAAAACACGCATCGTGATGCCACATCGAGCAGGGGATAACTGTTGACGCTCAGGCAAAACCATCTACTTTACTTTATGAAAATTCATAAGTTTAATTATTGGAAAATCAGTTATATTTTTAAAGGTCGTATCCCTCAGCACAGTGGATCATCTAGTCCACAATTTAAAAACTATACTTATACGCTGCGAAAAATACTTTATTAAGGTTTGACATCCTAAAAGAGTGCATAAGTGCCCCTAGAGGACAACTTATACTATGCAGGACCCTATATTTAATTTATACTATATATATAGGAAAACGATCTTTTTACGTTATTTGGAAAATAATGGTTGAGTTTTATAAAACACGCTGATCATGATATATACTTATAATAGTGTTTTTAGGTTTAAAATTAACTAGCAACCTAGCATAAATCATCCCAAGAGCAAGTAGACTATCTCCAGAAAAAGGTAGCAATAGAAAGTTAACATATCTAGTATCAGGGTAAAACTACCAGTGGGCGCCAACAAACTGACACGAACCCACTGGCAAGTATGTATGTCTGTAAGAAATAAGTACAAAACTTCCTCACAAGACCAAAGAACAGATCTCCTCAGTACGAGAAACCACCAGCAATAGCACAGTACAACTAGCCGCTTAATCGGCTACTAACCAGAACCTGAGGCATTCAAGAAGAAAAGAATACCTCAGCAAGCTAAACAAGTAAGCTGTACAGAAATGTTAAGTAAAAAGGTAAACAAGAAGAGTAAGTAACCGAAACAAGCACCACTGTCCAAGGCAAGACAAAAAGGAAAAGCACTAATTGCGAGGAAACAACAACAACCTTGCCTAAAAGTCTTGCAGAGTTTTCAAGAATACTATGAGCCCAAAACGTTGCACTCTACAAAGGAAGAGATGTCTAACACCCTAAATTGTGAGAGATGGCAGTAGCAAAAACAACGCGGATCTGGGTTGGAGGCAAACAAAGTCCCCCAACCACCATTTCCAAGAATGAAGCTCAAGGGTCTACTTGTGAAAGCACTAGGGACCTCCCACCCCCATGGCCAGCCCGTACCTGGAGCAAGATAAAAGAAAAGGGTGGCCACTACTAAATTACACAACACCACCCCCATTAAGAGCTTCAAACCACCACTACTAACCATGACCTACGATTCGGCTTTTGTAAGAAAAAAACATAGCCGACAAGGAACCTCAAAACCAAAGGAAATTCACTCGGGAGAGAAAATCAAGGTAAGGGAAAAACGTTGAGATGACTCAACACGGCATGGCATTGAGTGAGCCCCACTCACTCAATGCCTAAACAGAAGGTGGCGTTGAGTGAGCTAACCTCACTCAATGCCAAAACAGCTATAGCGTTGAGTGAGGTTCACTCACTCCACGCCTTCTGCAACACTGGCTGTGGCGTTGAGTGAGCCAACCTCACTCAACGCTAAAACAGTTATGGCTTTGAGTGAGGTCCTCTCCCTCAACGCCTTCAGCAAAACAAGCTGTGGCGTTGAGTGAGCTAACCTCACTCAACGCTAAAACAGCTATGACGTTGAGTGAGGTCAACTACCTCAACGCCTTCAGCAAAAAAGGTTGTGGCGTTGAGTGAGCTAACCTCACTCAACGCCAAAACAGCTACGGCATTGAGTGAGGTCCACTCCCTCAACGCCTTCAGCAAAATAGGTTGTGGCGTTGAGTGAGCTAACCTCACTCAACGCCAAAACAGCTACGGCGTTGAGTGAGGTCCACTCCCTCAATGCCTTAGCACTTAGCCGCAAAAACCAACTGTGGCAATGAGTGAGTCCACCTCTCTCAACGCCAAAACAGCTTTGGGGTTGAGTGAGGTCGACTCACTCAACGCCAAAGTACTAGGCGCCAAAAATAAACTGTGGCGTTGAGTGTGTCCACCACTCTAAATGACAAAACAGCTTTGGCATTGAGTGAGGTCGACTCACTCAACGCCAAAGTACTTAGCTGCGAAAATACACTGCAGCGTTGAGTGTGTCCACCACTCTCAACGATAAAACAGCTTTGGCGTTGAGTGAGGTTGACTCACTCAACTCCAAAGTACTTGCCGCAAGAACAGACCAATCAGACCCGGCGTTGAGTGTGTGCACCACACTCAACGCCAAGCCCAAGAAGACCCAACGTTTAGTGTGTGCACCACCCTCAACGCCAAGTCCAAGCAGACCCGGCGTTGAGCGTGTGCACCACACTCAACTCCTAGTCCAAGCAGACCCGGCGTTGAGTGTGTGCACCACACTCAACGCCAAGCCCAAGCAGACCCAGCGTTGAGTGTGTGCACCACACTCAACGCCAAGCCCTGAGGTCTCCAATGCTAACTCCAATAATTCTAAGAACAGGTAAGGCTTCTGCTACAACCACTACACAAGCAAGCACACATACATCCCAACCCGAGCCTAAGCAAGATAGATTTTCATATAAATTAAACAATAGCTTTTCTCCTCTACCCGGCTACAACTACTACACAGGAAAATCGACCCAACCCTCAACCCTCACTCAGCCCGAGTACAAGGCCTCCTCTACTTACAGTTGGAGGAGAATAAAAAGAAAGGGATGCGGCTAAGAGTACCACTGAACAGGAAACTCATATCAGGTATGGTTAATATAAATCGAAGCCGAAGAATGAGCATTGGTTGCTATCCTAGGGCTAACAGTGTAACAAGGAGATAGACAAAAAGAATTACATGGCAAGGGCAAGAATACCACTTGCCTCAAATTTCCGGCGAATCTCGGTCGACCTCCTTAACTCTCACTCGGCACCAGCAGCAGCAACACCTAAAGCAAAAATTTGGGGCTTTAATGGCGAAAACGGACAACCCTAGAAAATCGAGACCCCTAGAAACACCACGAAAACTAAATTTCTTACTGTTGGAATGAAGTTCTAGGCTAGAGCAATCCAAATCCGCTTTCGGAATCGAATTCCGTCCACAAACGCTCCCAGAATCGGCATCCGAAGGGGAGCAGGTTCGGCGGTTTCTCTGTTTTCCGCGAACAGGCGTTGCAGGTTCGGCTTCGGGAAGAAGGTGAACAGGAGCGGTTTTTTTTTCTTAAGTCTAAACTATCCTATATATAGAACCCTATTCATCTTATTAGTAAATTAATTAAATATTATAAAATGAGACACCAAAATAACCACCCAAACACCCGCACCATTTCAAAATAATTATTAATATAATATTTACTAAATAGTTTTATTTTTCATAAAATACAAAACGACGCGAAAACCGAACATCCTCGGAATTCGACGAAATTCGCACCGTAGCTAAATATCCACACTACGAACACAACGGCGAAGTCGAAATTAACTTTCGACAAACAGAACTCTTGTTATACCCACCCGAAGCCAAAACACAAGAATCCCCCAAGAGGCCACACCGGGTCACCCAAAATGACTCGGCTTGCTAGGGAGATCTTGCCAATAGACTACAAAATAAGCCACTCAGTTCTAAGGAGTTAAGACCACACTCCACCGATGGCACAAGCCTAAAAAATGCGTTGACGTAACGCCAGGAATTAAATAATCGCAGAAAAATTGGGGGCGTTACATTTATTATCGAGAGATGAACAAGCTGACAGAAAAGATCAAGTATCTGATACCACAGATTGATGACTTATTCGATTAGATGGTTGGATCAACGGTATACTCAAAGATGGATTTAAAGTCTGTCTATTACCAATTGAGGATTCGAGAATGTGACATTCCCATGACAGCGTTTGGAATACGGTATGGTCATTACGAGTTCACTGTAATGTCATTTGGGCTAACTAATGCGCCATCGGTATTCATGGACTTAATGCATCGAATATGCAGGGAGTACTTAGACCTATTTGTGATCCTCTTTATTGATGACATATTAGTATACTCTCAGTTTGAAAAAGATCATGTGAACCATTTGTGGATTGTGTTACACACCCTGAGAAGAAACAAGCTCTATGCCAAGTTCTCCAATTGTGAGTTCTGGCTATCGTCAGTGACCTTTCTTGGCCATGTGGTTAGTATAGAAGGTATTGCGGTGGATCCGACAAAGATTGTTGCGATACAGGAGTGGCCTATGTTGTCTACTGTGGCAGAAGTCCGGAGTTTCCTTGGACTGGCAGGCTACTACAGACGCTTCGTAGAAAACTTCTCGCGGATCACCTTGCCTCTTACAACACTAACGAGGAAGGATCAGAAGTTCATTTGGATGCCAGAGTGTGCACGAGCTCTTGAAGAACTAAAGAGTCGTTTGACCACGACGCCTATTTTGACGTCGTCATATGGTAAGGACGGTTATGAAATTTTTAGTGATGCATCAGGGAGAGGCTTAGGTTGCGTTCTTCTTCAATTCGGAAAAGTGATAGCAAGTTGCTCACGCCAGTTGAAAGGTCATGAGCGGAACTATCCCGTCAGTGACTTGGAGTTGGTGGCGGTTGTTGGGTATTGTATCCACAATGTACCTGATTTGAAGAAGCCCCTGGACCATCTAAGGTGAATTGACATTGTATTTGATCATTTGTCTTCAAGTTGTGCTTGCAGTTATTTCACGTTAAGTACACACCAATATCAGGGTGCAGTAGGTCAATATACACGGGTCTGCGCAACGTAATCCCTCGTTGAGCAGATCAGTGTGTTGGCTTACGTGTACTCTCTCTATTGGGGTGTACTTACTTTCAAGTACAGGGCAGTGATAGATCAAGAGCTGACAAGGAGCAAGAATGGGTCAAAGACCAGCTCACGGGAAGATAGACGAAAATTCGTCTAAGTAAGATTCGACTAGAATCGACGAGAATCACTTAGTGATTCTCGCCGAATTGTCGAGAATCACTAGCCGATTCTCGCCGAATGCTTCCGGTTGTCTCAGCGCCGTCCAGAATTCTGCTAAGGCAGAATCGGCGAGAATCACTAAAGTGATTCTCGCTGAATCGGTGAGAATGACTTTGCATTCTCGCCGATTCGTCGAGAATGAATAAATGATTCTCGCCGACCTTCACCGGATGGCTTGCTCTCTGGATAAATTGCTTCCAAGGAAAATTCGACGAGGATCATAAGTGATTCTCGCTGATTCGTCGAGAATCACAAATGATTCTCGCCGAATTTGCCTTAGGCGAATTTCTGCGACTCGCTGGACCGGACCATGTATACAAGCGTTGGTTTGAACCGGACTTAGGGTTTCTACTGGTAGGGCCAACAACGGTCATAATGTATGACCTACTATATAAATACTGTTGTATTTCGAACATTACCAACAATCAATACCGAGAACAAGAAACGGGCCGCCATCGTGACCTAAAGCATCGCGGATTTCTTTCCGCCGCCGTCGCCACTCGGAACACCGTCGCCGCTCGGGAGAAAGTCACCGCCGCTGATCTTAGATTCATCTTGATCTCCCGGTGACAGAAGCTTAGTCAAGCAATACGTCTCACGTGTCTATCTTGAGATCCTTTGTCTCTTGGTTTGTAGATCGGGAATACCTTCCCTTTCCAAATCGATTGAGACGATCGATCCAAGTGTGATCGTTGGTAGACCTTGCTAGCTTTGCTACGAAAGGTTGGATCTACAAATCTCGCCACCGCAAACCTTGCCGTCGCCGATCCCGAAAGCCCCGCCGCCGCACTTCTTGCCGCCGCCGATTTTGGGGAGATCCTCTCCAAGTGAGCGCTTAGGTCGTGTACTCTTCGTCTTCATCGAGAAAGCTACATCGAACGAAGAGGGACACCAAGCACTCCATAAGTAGTTTGTATTTTATAGATTCTAATTTTTCTTTTTTTGTAAAGGAATGTTGGTTGCGTGTTGTAAGTGTTGGGTGCAACCCGTGGTGGAGGATTGGTGAATCCTTCGGGTGGAAGGGTTCCTTCCATTAGTGTGAGGATTGGATTTCAATCCAGTTGGTGAAGTGACCGAGTCATCCCTTATTGGGAGATAGGTCGAAGGGGGAAAGTGGACGTACCAAAATCGGGGAACCACTATAATTGCCTGCGTATTTTTGTGTTGTGTTGTTTTGTTTAAATGTGCAGGTATAATATTAATTCCGCTAAAAGACTGTGCAAGACACCTATTCCCCCCCATAGGTGAAGGTAGTTGACACTAGTGTGACTTTCAAGTGGTATCAGAGGGAGGTTACTCATCAAAAAGGTTAACACCTTGAGTAAGTTCCTGCCACTAGTGTCAAGAAGAAGGCAGATATCTACTATGGACGGACTCAAATACTCAGGCAAGATCCTAGTGTGCACCAGGCTAAACTTTCCTATCTGGAAGGAAAGGATTAGATTTTACAAGGAAGTTGTCGACCCTCGACTCTTCATGATTGTAAAGGAGGGACCTTATATTCCCACTAAGGCCTCCACCATTGATCCTACCAAAATGGTGCCAAAGAAGCTTTCTGAAATGGACAAGGACGAGATGGTGTTGGTCGGACTTGACAAGAAGGCACAGAACATACTAATCAGCGCAGTCGATGACTCCATGATGCACAACTTCTGCAACTACAGGACAACCAAGGATATCTGGCACAGCCTGATTATTCTGATGGAGGGCACATATGAAGTGAGGGATGATCGGAGATCCCTCCTGAACTAGAAATATGAGGCCTTCAAGCAAGGGCCCAAGGAAGAGATTGGAGTTACCTTCGAGAATTTCCTCAAGATCGTCATTGCTCTCAAGGGATATGGAAGAGTGTTCACTGATGGTGAACTTAATGATAAATTCCTTAGGTCCCTTACTAAGGAATGGGACACGAAGATCTGCGCCATCCAAGAGTTTGGCAGATTAGCAGAAACTGATCCTCAGATACTCTTTGGGAAGCTCATGTCCTATAAGCTCTAGTTGAACACGAGGAAAGAAAAAGAAGAAGCAGAGAAAGCCACAGCCAAGGAAAAGACTATGGCCCTAAAAGACATTCACTCCAGGAAGGGCAAGGGTGCGGATTCATCCCGTGCGGGGAAAAATGATGAGGAGGAAGACTCTTAGCCATGCTCCTCCGGCTCAGAGTTGTCTGAAGAAGACTTCTCCCTCATCACCCGAGAATTCAAGAAGTTCCTCAAGATGAGGAATCAAAGAAAGAGAGACGGCTCCTCCTCCAGAAATCAAAAGAAGAATTATTCTTCTAACAGGTATGAATCAAAACCGAACAAATATCGTCATACTGACATCATTTGTTTTGGGTGCAATAAGCCAGGACATGTCGTGGCTGACTGCCATCAAGGCAAGAGAGAGAAGGGGAAGGGAGAAGAGCACAGAACCTCTAGAGATAAAAAGAAGGAGAGGAGCTACATCGCCAAAAAGTCAAAGACACTTAGTGTGTCTTATTCCTAAGACGCTAGTGATGATGAGGAAGTCTACTTCGGGCTAGTGGGTCGCTCTAACTCAGAAGGAGAATGCCCCCATTCACTGGGAAGGTAAAGGCTCGTACCCCCCTCTCTGACTCTGACTATTAGTCTCCTGATGATGATCTTGAGGACAGTCCATCTGCCCGAGTAGCTCAGCTCCTCGAAAAGTATGAGCTTCTGCTCAACACCTTCGAGGAATGCCGCAAGAGATTGAGGGCTCAAAAAAAGGAAGTCAAATTCCTTAAGGTCGAGGGTGTCTCCCTAAGGGAAGAGATCACTAGCTTGATTTCTCTCCGACAGGAGCACCTGGACCTGATCTCTAAGCACTCAGAGTCTCTAAGTATCCTTGACATTAAACAGGAAGAAATCAATAAGTTGGAAGAACAACTTGCGGCAGAAAGGAAGATGGTCCAAAGCTTCTCTTTGCCAAAAACTGTTCTTCCACTGGTTGATACCTTCTCTGCTCAGGCTAAGGGGGCTGTCTTGGGGCATGTGGGTGTGCCTGATAAATACTCCAGGAGAAACAAAAAGCAGAGAAAAAATAAGGCTGCTAAGAAGGCCTCTGCTGCAGAAAAGGGAAAGGCCCCAATCAACCCTATTGTATTCAGGAAGCCTGGCTTTCCCTGCAATGAAAACGACTTTGAGTCAACCTATGTCCACTTCTTACGGCCCTCGTTTTATAAGCCTAAGAGCCGGTATGATTGTTGGGCCTTCCCCTACAACTTTGGCGAGAGTGTCTTCAAGGCACCTTATGAGGAAATCCAAGTGGAGGATTATGGCCACTTCTCTAGCGGCCATAATAGGAAGCAGGCACCAAAAGCCAAGCCTGTTATACTAAAGGAGCAGGAGGTGAAGAAATCATGTGACTGCTATCATCATGATGGCTCCACCTCAAGATCCAAGGCCCCGCCTGGACCCACCGTTCCTAGGGTGAAGCAGGAGCCTAGGAAAAGGTACAACAGATTTGACTGTTGGTGCTGTGGCAAAGTTGGTCACTTTGCCGTGGATTGCTGGTTTAATCCGAGATATAACAAGACTCCTCATGTTAGCAATGCGAGACAGACCACTCGTAGAGTTAACCATCCGAGGGGGAGTGTGCTAACAAGGAATCTAGGACCCAAGTTCGATTGGGTTCCTAAGGGAAACTGATTCTGTTTTGCAGGTTTGTCCAAAGGCCACCAAAACTCCTATATAGTACTTGGATAGTGGATGCTCCCGGCATATGACTGGGACAAGAAGCCTGCTGCGTGATTACTCTCCAGTCAAAAATGGACCCAAAGTCATCTTTGGAGGATCAGATCGAGGAGTCACCAGAGGTTACGGTATGATTTCCAATGGTATAGTCTCTATCATCGATGTGGCTTATGTTGAAGGGTTGAATCATAACCTGATCAGTGTAAGTCAGTTGTGTGATAAAGGTTATGACGTTAAGTTCTGGAAGGATAAATGCCTGATAATACCGTGTGCCTCTTCGGAGACGGTATTAACAGGCATTAGGAGCAGAAACATCTTATGTTTAGATTTTCTTAGTTTAGATTCATCTACCCCCGTGTGCCTAGTAGTAACAGGCAGTGCATCTCTTTGTGAACAATGGCACAAGAGATTGGCACATATTAATTTCAAGACAATTAGTATGTTGTTTTCTAAAAACTTAGTAAGGGATGCTCTCATCATTAAGTGCATCAAAGATAGCCTTGTATTGCATGCCAGAAGGGCAAACAGACTCAGGCTACCTTTAAGGGCATTGTAAACAAAGACTCTTCCATATGTCTTTATCTTCTGCATATGGACTTGTTTGGTCCAATGCAAGTTCATAGCTTGGGAGGCAAGTCTTATACACTAGTGATTGTTGATGATCACTCTCGGTTTACTTGGGTGTTCTTCTTAAAACGCAAGTCTGATACGTTTGACATCTTCACTAGTTTTGTCAAGCAAATTCAGAACGAACTTAACTGCTCGGTGGTCAAAATCAGAAGTGACCATGGAACAGAGTTCGAGTCTGGTGCTATGAAAGAGTTCTGTGAAGAACTTGGTATCTTTCATGAGTTTTCCTCCCCGCGCACTCCTCAGCAGAATGGAGTTGCGGAGAGGAGAATCAGAACACTCATCGAAGCTTGCACGACAATGTTGAATGACGCTTCTCTCCCAGAATACTTCTGGGCAGAGCCTGTCAACACAGCTTGTCATGTACAAAACCAGGCCTTGATCAACAAGAGCCATCGTAAGACGCCTTATAAGCTACTGAAAGGCAGGAAACCAACCATGTCCTATTTTAGGATCTTTGGTTGTAGATGTTATATACTAAATAACGAGAAGTGCTCGCATACTAAGTTTTGTGAAAAATGCTTCGAAGGCATATTTATGGGCTATAGTAGCCATAGCCGGGCATATAGGGTTTTCAATAAGAAAACCCTAGTGGTAGAGGATTCCATAAATGTGGTATTTGATGAAGGAAGCTTGCTTAACAGCAATTCTTCCAGTGGTCTTCTTGAAGATGCAGGTACAAGAATTGAACAGCTTAGACTCGATGAGACCGCTAAAAATGCAACTCCCAAGTACGTCAAAGTCTCCACCACAACACCTACCGGAGATGATGATGGTCAGAATGGAGTTGTCCTCCCTAAAGAGGAAGGAGACCCAGAAAATGTTAGAGCTCCAGATGTCAGACTGATAGAGCTTCGTCATGTGAGGGATCATCCCAGAAATCAAATCATCGGAGAACCCCGTGACGGTGTCAGAACTCGCCGAGGTACAATTAACGAGATTCTGCATTTAAGCTTTTTGTCACAGGTTGAGCAAAAGAAGTTCGACGAAGCGAACAAGGATGCAGCATGGATATTGGCCATGCAAGATGAACTGCATCAATTTGAAAGATGCAATGTCTGGACGCTGGTTCCCAGACCAAAGGGGCAGAATGTGATCGACACCAAGTGGATCTTCAGAAATAAACTGGATGAACATAGTGTCATCATAAAGTACAAGGCCAGGCTGGTGTCTCAAGGTTACAGATAGGAGGAGGGTATTGACTTCGACCAGACCTTTGCACCAGTGGCAAGGCTCGAGGCGATCAGATTGTTCCTTGCATATGCTTCACACAAAGGATTCACTGTCTATCAGATGGACGTGAAATCTGCATTCTTAAATGGAAACCTGAAAGAGGAAGTATATGTCGCACAACCCCCAGGTTTTGTTAATCCGAATTTTCCCAATCATGTATATTTTCTTAATAAAGCTTTATATGGCTTAAAACAAGCTCCTCGAGCTTGGTATGAGACTCTGTCTAGTTTTCTTCTTGAGAACAAGTTCTCTAGAGGAAAAATAGATAAGACATTGTTTCTTAGGGAAGTCAAAGGCAAGATTTTGCTGGTGCAAATCTATGTCGATGACATAATATTCGGGTCAACGGATAACAACCTTTGCAAGAAGTTTTCCAAACTTATGCAAGGGAAGTTTGAAATGAGTAGTATGGGAGAGCTGAAGTATTTCTTGGGACTTCAAGTGAAACAGTCTGAGGATGGGATTTTCATCTCTCAGATGAAGTTCACAAATGAACTACTCAAGAAATTCTGAATGGAGAGTGCAACCCATATGAGGACTCCAATGGGATCCACTGTGTCACTGGACAAGGATGAGAAAGGGAAACCTTTTGATGAAACCAAGTACAGAAGCATCATTGGATCCCTGCTCTACCTTACTGCAAGTAGACCAGATATTATGTTCTCCACATGCGTTTTTGCCAGATATCAGGTGAACACTAAGGAATCTCACTATGTCGCTGCAAAGCGAATTCTTAGATATCTTAAGGGTACACCTAATCTTGGCTTGCGGTACTCGAGAAACAATGATGTCGAGCTAATAGGCTTTTCAGATGTTGATTTTGCAAGAAGCAGGGATGATAGGAAAAGCACTTCCAGGACGTGTCAATTCCTCGGAAGAAGGCTTATATCATGGAATAGGAAGAAGCAGAATTGTGTTGCAACCTCCAAAGCTGAATCTGAGTACATCTCAGCAGGCAGCTGTTGCGCACAACTTCTATGGATCAGAAATCAGCTAGCACACTATGACCTTCAGTTCAAAGAAATACCAATGTACTGTGACTCCTTAAGTGCAATAGCCATTGCAAACAATCCCGTGTCGCACAGCAGGACGAAGCATATTGAAGTGCGCTACCACTTCATTTGGGAGCATGTGGAAAACAAGGACATCTTTCTCTGTTATGTCCCCACGGATAAGCAGATTTCAGATATTTTTACAAATCCCCTAGACGAAGCAAAGTTCAGTCTCTTCAAAACTGAACTTGGTATGCTAAACCTTGAGGAATGAAGAATACAGAGGCTCCCGGCTCTTGGATTAAGGGGGAGCATCCACAAAAAACTCAAGAGTAAGCACAGATGCAAGAACTGAGGGGGAGCATTGTGGCAAGTGCTAAAGTCCCAGATTTGTAGAAGCCGAAAAGGGGGAGATTACCCTCTCGGCTAAGGTTCTAAGGTGCTCACGCAAAGTATGCTCCAAATGATCTAAAGGTAATGGTATGGAAATTCATTCTCAACTGATTATTTAGTTTATCTTTTTCTTCCATCCGTTATATTCACCTTAGCTTGTAGGGTTTAGGCTTCTTCAAATAGGGGGAGATTGTTGGGTATTGTATCCACAATATACCTGATTTGAAGAAGCCCCTGGACCAGCTAAGGTGAATTGACATTGTATTTGATCATTTGCCTTCAAGTTGTGCTTGCAGTTATTTCACGCTAAGTACACACCAATGTCAGGGTGCAGTAGGTAAATATACACGGGTTTGCGCAATGTAATCCCTCGTTGAGCAGATCAGTGTGTTGGCTTATGTGTACTCTCTCTATTGGGGTGTACTTACTTTCAAGTATAGGGAAGTGATAGATCAAGAGCTGACAAGGAGCAAGAATGGGTCAAAGACCAGCTCACGGGAAGATAGACGAAAATTCGTCTAAGTAAGATTCGACGAGAATCACTAAGTGACTCTCGCCGATTCGACGAGAATCACTAGTGATTCTCGCCGAATCGTCGAGAATCACTAGCCGATTCTCGCCGAATGCTTCTGGCTGTCTCAGCACCGGTGAGAATCCAGAATTCTAAAGTGATTCTCGCCGAAGGCGAGAATCACTAAAGTGATTCTCGCCGTCGGCGAGAATCACTAAAGTGATTCTCGCCGAATCGGCGAGAATCACTTTGCATTCTCGCTGATTCGTCGAGAATGAATAAATGATTCTTGCCGACCTTCACTGGAAGGCTTGCTCTCTGGCTAAATTGCTTCCAAGGAAAATTCGACGAGAATCATAACTGATTCTCGCTTATTCGTCGAGAATCACAAATAATTCTCGCCGAATTTGCTTTAGGCGAATTTTTGCGGCTCGCTGGACCGGACCAAGTATACACGGGCTTTTTTTAACCGGACTTAGGGTTTCTACTGGTAGGGCCCACAACAGTCATAATGTATGACCTACTGTATAAATACTGTTGTATTTCGAACATTACCAACAATCAATACCGAGAACAAGAAACGGGCCGCCATCGTGACCTAAAGCATCGCGGATTTCTTTCCGCCGCCGTCGCCGCTCGGAAGAAAGTCACCACCGCTGATCTTGGATTCATCTTAATCTCCCGATGACAGAAGCTTAGTCAAGCAACGCGTCTCACGTGTCTATCTTGAGATCCTTTGTCTCTTGGTTTGTAGATCGGGAATACCTTCCCTTTCCGAATCGATTGAGACGATCGATCCAAGTGTGATTGTTGGTAGACCTTGCTAGGTTTGCTACGAAAGGTTGGATCTACAAAGCTCGCCGCTGCAAACCTTGCCGCCATCGATTTCGGGGAGATCCTCTCCAAGTGAGCGCTTAAGTCGTGTACTCTTCATCTTTGTCGAGAAAGCTACATCGAACGAAGAGGGACACCAAGCACTCCATAAGTAGTTTGTATTTTATATATTCTAATTTTTCTTTTGTTGTAAAGGAACGTTGGTTCCGCATTGTAAGGGTTGGGTGCAACCTGTGGTGGAGGAGTGGTGACTCCTTCGGGTGGAAGGGTTCCTTCCATTAGTGTGAGGATTGGATTTCAATCCGGTTGGTGAAGTGACTGAGTCGTCCCTAAATCGGGGAACCACTATAACTGCCTGCGTATTTTTGTATTGTGTTGTTTTGTTTAATTGTGCAGGTATAATATTAATTCCGCTAAAAGACTGTGCAAGACACCTATCCCCCCCATATGTGAAGGTAGTTGACACTAGTGTGACTTTCAGCGGTGATATTTGCACTTAAATTGTGGCATCAATACTTATATGGTGTGAAAGTTGACATCTTCACGGACCATAAAAGCCCTAAGTATCTTCTGGATCAGAAGGATCTAAATATGCGACAGCGGAGGTGGATGGAGTTCCTCAGGGACTACACCTTCCAGATACACTATACTCTCGGAAGGGAAATGTAGTCGCAGATGCCTTGAGTCAGCGGACTCCGACAAGGGAAAATTGGTTGCAGATGCATGATGAGCATCTGATCCAGGAATTGGAGGCCCTCGAGATTTCTTGTATTGACAAGAATGATACTGCAAATGCATAGATATAAATAAGAAAAAGGTAATGACTTTGATCAGACTTTTGCACAAGTGGCAAGATTGGAAGCTATAAGATTGTTCCTTGCATATGTTGCATATAAAGGATTCAAGGTCTACCAAATCTATGTGAAGTCAACCTTCCTAAATGGTGACCTGAAAGAAGAGGTCTATGTTGAGCAACCCTCGGTTTTATTAATCCTAACTCTCCTGATTTTGTATTTAAGCTTAGAAAAGCTTTGTATGTGTTGAAGTAAGCCCCTAGGGCATGGTATGAAACCATGTGTAGCTTTCTCATTGAGATCAAATTCTCAAGGTGAAAGATAAATACGACACTATTCCTAATGGAGGTTAAGGGTAAGATCACCCTTGTCCAAATTTATGTAGATTACATAATTTTTGGGTCTACGTATGATGACCTCTACAAAAAGTTTGCTAAACTTATGCAAGGGAAATTTGAGATAAGCAGTATGGGTGAACTTAAGTACTTCTTGGGCCTCCAAGTAGGACAGTTTGAGAATGGATTATCCATCTCATAGTCAAAGTTCACCAAGGAGTTAATTAAAAAGTTTGGAATGGAGAGTGCCTACATAATGAAAACTCCTATGGGGTCAAATGTGTCATTGGACAAGGATGAGACTGAGAAACTTATTGATGAAACCTTGTATGGAGGCATAATTTTCTCCCTCCATTACCTTACTATTAGTAGGCCAGATATCATGTATGATACATGTGTTTGTGCAAGATCCCAGGATTGTCCTAAAGAGTCTCATTATTCTGCAGCAAAATGAATTTTTAGATATCTCAAGGGCACACCTAATCTTGGCATATGGTAACCTAGGAATAGTGATTTTTGAATAACTCGTTATTCAGATGCAGACTTTGCAGGCTGTAGAGAAGATAGGAAAAGCACCTCTGGATCCTATAGATTTCTAGAAAGAAGGCTTATATCTTCGAGCAGAAAGAAGCAAACTAGTGTTTCAATATTAATAGCTGGGTCAGAATACATATCTGTTGGAAGTTGCTGTGCTCAGCTATTATGGATCTATCATCAGCTCCAATACTATAACTTCAAGCTAAGTAAAACTCCAATGTATTGTGATTCTACTAGTGCAATCTCTATTACTAGGAATTCTGTCTCTCATAGCAGAACTATGAACATAGAAATAAGATATCATTTCATTGGAGAGCATGTGGAATGTGAGGACATCAGTCTTTAGTTTGTCCCCATAGATAAGCAGGTGGCCGATATATTCACTAAGACACTAGATGAAGCCACGTTCAACTCCATCAAATTTGAATTGGGTATGATGAACTTAGTATAGCTTCAGTTGCTCTGCATCTATTTTACTTGCAGGTGGAATTTACCTATGTAGGAGAATAAATGAATGTGTGACCAAGTGTCCAGGCATCGAGAGCATTGATTCAATGGCTCAGGTGTCGAGTGTGCTGATTCTAAGGACTCATGTGTCTAGTGGAATATATAAATAAAATGTTGTGTGCTTAGAACAAAATACACTATTCCTCGCCTTTCTCTACCCCTTGCGAAAAAATGATGAAAGCTCGGAAAATCTACGGAAACTCAAAGAAATGATGGCTCAAAGAAGATTAGATTTCCTGTTTGAGGGTTCAGAGCTGTTTAGAAATGGGTTCAAAGGTGTGCCTGAGGAAGTTCAGCTGGTTCTCCACCTCCTTTAGGTCGCTGAACTAGAATATGTTCTTTTAGAGCCCAATCTCTTTGGAAAAGGGAAGTACTTTAATTATACTCTAATTCTAAGGTCCACTCATCATCTGTGAAAATCAGTTCTTCCATCAGTGGAAATAAGGTCAAGGTTACCCCCAAAAGACTAAGAAGGGCACTACAACTACCCAAGTTCAGGATGTTAGATGAAGAAGAAGAATTGGACCAAACTGATGTCAAATCTGCCCTGAAGTGGTGTGAATTATTTAAGCACTCTACTGGATCAATGTTGAGAAGAGAACTGAACTTGAAGGGAAAATTCCTAGTAGATGTTGTTGGGAAAACACTGTTGTGCAAGTGTGGCTCTCATGATAAAATTTCCAAGATGTTCAAACTAACGACAAGGATAATTCTTTCCAAGAAAACGGATTGGGGAAGGGTACTCTTTAACAGAATTATAGAATGCATCCTAGAGCAAAACCTGGGTAGGATTCTTTCTCTATTTTTGCACATCACAGTTCTAAGGATCCTTAACATAAGGCTAGGAACAAAATCCCATTATGAGGAGGATGGACTCAAAAATGCTCGATAAATAGGACAGATTTTTGTTTCTACATGCACAGACTGTTGAAAATAAGAAGAAGAAAGTTGTTCTAACTACTGAGAAGAGCATTGAAAGCAGTTCCTCAGAGAAGAGTGAAGAGGAGCATCATAATCCCCAACTCACTGAGTCTACTGAAGAGACTAGAAGAGATATGAGTACTTAAGTATTAATATCTTTTGAACTTGTTGCAAGGAACCATGTGGTCGGAACACAGTCTGAAGAAATTCAAGCAGAAGCCATGGACATTTTATCTGGTCAACTAGTAGAAAACATTTGTGTAGAAGTTGAGGGGGAGACTTCCCAGATCCTTTTTCCTACTAAGGGGGAGACTGTCCAATCAGTCTAATAATAGCTAGACTCATTCATTGAAAATCTGTAGAAATGGATTGATCAAACACCAGAGGGTCCTGGAGTTCTTTTATTCTGTCCTTAAGTTGAGGTGGAGTAAGTCCGTGAGAGGATGATGGAAGATGCTCCAGTCACAGCCACCTTAAAATAATAAATTCATAAGGAGAATACAAAATACCAAGATGTCCTGATGGACACGGCTGAGGTTGAGGGGGAGAATCACTCTGAACTCCCTGTTCATGATACAGTGTATAATATTGACTCCACTAAGTCTAACAAGGAAAATGTTGTTGTTGATGTACCTGCTGCTGCACACTCTTCAGAGTATATGATGGCTGATTCTAAAGATAGAGAAGTTGCAAGGCCAGAACAGCAAAATGTCTTTGATAAAGGGACATCTCATCCAGATGATAAAATTTCATCCTCCTTCATAGCCAAACTATAAGATTTACTTGATGATCAGAGACGACAACTAGAACATTACATTGATGACTCCATCAAGGTAGTGATACAAGATCTGTCCATTGAGATAAAGTCAATCAGGTTTGAAGTCAACTTACTCAAAGCTAATACAGTTGTATTCTTCCATAGGGTTTCTCCTATTGTAACCTTTACTGAAATTAAGTTGGCTGAAATAAGACAAACTCAGAATGATATCCTGGAGAATCAGAACAGAACAGTAAGTAACATGGAAGTGATTCACAAAGTACAGAAGAATCTGATGCAAACCCATAGGACTAAAATTGAAAGAAGAATGGATGTAAGTACTCAGATTCTGGATGACCACATGCTAAAAGTTTAAAATCATGTCACTAAGGGAGTCAACTTTCTGGGTTTATGACTCTTTGTAGCCAAGACTCCCTGACTATAATTGTTGGTGAAGAAGGCATAAAGGGGGAGGAAGCAATGATAAAGGCTAATACATAGAATGCAGTTTGGATTACAAATGTAATCAGAGGCTCAATGGGTCTTGAGCCACTCTCATATGAAAATATTAACCCCACTCCAATTCCTGAACTTCTGTATGGTGCACAATATTATGTCGATCAAAGTAGTGGCCAATATGCTGAATAGAGTGGTGCTCAGTGAGATGAACCTTCAACTGCTGATGTAATTCCTACATTCAACCCCACTGTTGATCAAATTGTAAGGTCCAAAGGGAAGTCAATTGTTGAAGAAGAGGAATAAGTAAGGCTTAGCAAGAAAATATACAGAGAAGGGATGGAGACCAGACCTGACTTTCAGAAGTGGAGTCCTCATTCAAGGACCATCATCTTGTCTGCTTGGAATCAAATTAAAGATCACAAAACTGATAGGGGAAAGCTCTATGAATCCCTAGATTGGTCCAAGCTTGAAAGGAATGAAGAGCTAAGGATAAATTTAAGAAGGGATAAAAAAGTCAGGTGCACTGCCACCAGATGTTGTGGAGCCCAGCAAGTACTTCCCCAAACCCTACAATTACTTTGAAAGATTGGTGGAAAGGTAAAGGACATCAAAGACAAAGAACAGGCTGCCAAGAAACCTAGTAGTGGGATTGTGATTAAGGAACCTGAAACTTGAGATGTTTCTTTCTTTCCTTAAGGGGCTATAGGAATATGAATATTTTGTATTAAGCACACAATCTGTTTATGAATATTTCCGTAAATGAAAATCTTAGTTCTGTGTGTTTATATCTTATGGATTTCATTTACATATTAATGATTTCATATTCTATAATATTTAACTACTTAGTTAAGTTAAGTGTATATCATTGACTAAGGTTCTGACTTCTTCAAATAGGGGGAGATTGTTGGGTCCATTGATCACAATGTCCTAGATTTGAAGAAGTCCCACAATTCAATGGTATATACATGAATATATTTGATGCATGCCCTTTGTTAAATATATGCAGGTTGATCTCTGTCTAACTAATTTGACATGTTGTCAAAGTCACAAAGTCAGATGGACTCATGACAGGATACTGGCAAAGCAGAAATCTAGCTAAGTCTAGAAGCATTGAGTGAAGGTAGTTCACTCAATGCCAAGAAGCAAAAGCATCGATTAATGCGCAAACAGTCAAAGACTTTATACTGCCAAAGCAAAAATATGGCTAAGTCTAGAAGTGTTGTGTGAAGGCAGTTCACTTAATGCCATGAAGCAAAAGTATCGACTAATGCTCAGACAGTCAAAGCCTCTATATGGCTAAAGTAGAAATCTGGCTAAGTCCAGATGCATTGAGTGAAGGCAGTTCACTCAATGCCAAGAAGCAAAAGCGTCGATAAGATAACATGAATTCAAAGCCGCAGGGTTGCTATCAAAGAAATTTGTCTAAGTCTACAAGCGTTTAGTGAAGGAAGTTCACTCAACGCTTCCTTAACAGATAATCCTCTAAGTATAAAAGCGTTGAGTGAAGAAAGTCCACTCAACGCCTCATCAAGAAGATCGGCAATGTTAGAAAGCATTGAGTGAAGAAGCCGCACTCGATGCCTTCATGTAGAGTAAATTAACTAAGTCCAGGTGCATCGAGTGTTGAAGGTTCACTCGATGCCTATGCTGTTAGGCTATAAAGTCTATATTTGTTGAGTGAGGAAGGCTCATTTAATGCTCTCAGAGCCTCAAGTCGCAAAATTCTGCTAAGTACTTTTGCATTGAGTGACAAGGCTTCACTCAATGCCTATGTAGTCTGTCTGAAATTTACTAAGTCTAGAAGCGCTGACTCATGCTGAAGTCAACATAAATTCAAATATTTTGGGATCGCTATGCTAAAGGACAAAAGGCACCTCTTGCTTTTAGTATAGCTGTGATGCAAAAAAGAAAAGTTGCAACTACCAAACCTTGTGGTTCATACTACTCAGAGAGCCATTGGATAGCGGAATAAGAATTTAGACTTCCGAGGAAAAGAAAATTTACTTTTGGAAAAAAGGTTTTTTGAGCTTCATCTTCCTTCTCTTGACCAAGTTGCAGAGCTTGAAAAAAACTCTCTCACTATTGTTCTGAAGTACACACAGTTAGCTGTTGATAGTCATATCTTCAACAGCTAGTTCACGAAGAAATATTTCTGATTTGATTCACAGCACAAGCAGAATATTCTTGAAGATCCATTTGTGGTGATGTGAAGAGTATAGGACTGAGTCTTCTATGTTCAGGAAGAGGCAGACTCAGAGATAATTTATTTGGAGTCAAATCATCAACAACAAACAACACATCTTCTGAAGTATCTTGGCTGATCTGAGTTGTAAGTTTTATCTATAAAGGCTGAGTGTAGGATCTGTTTGTTGATATGAGGAAAGGCATGTGTTTCTGAGGTGTAGATGATTTCATTTACTGAGTTTAGGATCCTCATATGGATCTGAGTGTAGGGCTATCCTCCTAGCCTAAGTGGTAGGACTTTGATTAAAGTCTGAGGTATGAGATCTGAGGATCACTGAGATGTAGGAGCATCATTTGTTATGAGTGGTAGGGCCTTGGGCCTGAGGTAGGACTTAGGGGAGTTTGAGAGATCCTTAGATATCTGAGTTGTAAGCTGTAACACCCCTATCCGTCACATAGCATATAGTAGTAGGTTCGGCCGAGTCCCGATGCCATATACCACAGACAGACCGACAAGTTACTAGATTAAACCATTCAACCAATACACATATCCTACAAAGAGCATCTAGTGGAAGCAATTATTAAGTTGTGAAAGCAAGAACCCAGCCACAAGCATGAATGTCCACTAACACAACCCAGTAGGAATGAACTATAAAATACACAAAAGTACTTGCCTTATGGCCTTACAATAGTTCACCAAATTTAAATAGTGTCTTGCAAACTTCGGCTCGTAGGCTGGCCAAACATGATTTAAACAAGGAAACAAACAAGGCCTTTGAGGGCCGGCTCAGCAACTTGGGCTTTGGCCCGCTATTTGCAGCTCGGCTCCGCAGCACCTGCAAGCACAATTCACCGCAACGGTGGCAAAAAAGAATAACGGTCAACTAAATCCGACCAAATTTTAACGATTCCGCCCCTAACTCTGGGCGGCAAAGCTCCTTCCCTGCACTTGTTAGCGTAACAAGCAATATATTGAATAAACACACCATCACAGGTGCAGGCACACACGGCCGCACACTCCGTGCTTTCAGGGCACTAACTCGGTGAACCCGGTCAAAACCGCGGTCTCACCACAATCCCTTGGGCGGTAAATCTCGTGAGCATTTAGTCTTTCCGACCTAAGCCTAAGACTCGTACGACTATGCCAGTGGCCAGTCCCTTTTTCAGGTATCTGTCACCAAACCACAAATCTCGGGTCCGGTTCCACAAGCCCATTGCTCACGCCGCACTGTCAAACTTAAGACAAGCGCGCATGTCAAACTTCGCCAGATCCCAAATTCGTTCATGCAATCACACAACCCAGTTATGTTCAAAGCTGGCTCCTAGGCCGCCAAGATGGCAGAAATGCGTTTTTGCCCAGTTTTCCGGGTGCGCCTTTGGCTTAATCCCCAAGGATCCCTATTAAAATATACCACGTAGAAACCCGAAAACAATCGAAGGCACGGAGTCTTCTCCGGCTAATCATGCATAGTAAAACATCACCGATCCAGACCAACATGTCTGGGTAGGCTTCACACACCATGCCTATGTTTGTTTCTCGATTTCGGACTCGAAATGCTAACAAGAGGGACTTTACATATCTATCTCAAGGAACACCGCAAACTCGTTGCACACTCGCGGGACCGGGTTTTCCCTATGCAAAAGAAGAAGATCTTCACATGATCAAGTAGTGAATCGTTACCCTAGCATTCCTCTTCGGCTCCATGGAAATCTACATGGATGAAAAGCACCGCGATGATCTCGCCTCCGTAGATCTGGACCCGGTTTGCAATTTGGCGATCCGAATCTCCTCCGGAGACCGGATCTTTCATCCTTCTTCCTCCTTGCTCTCCCTTCTCTCTAGAACTTATAAAGAGAGTGGCTAATGAAAAGTAAGGGTATAAACCCACAATCTCGACTGTAACCCTAGGATGGAGAGGCCTGAACCATTAAGTCCCAAAATAAGGAAACGAACGACCACGATTTACCCTGAAAATAAACTTCTTGGGCCGAGCACGGCTTGCGACATGCCCGTATCCAAGGCCGTGTAACTCATTCTTCATCATTCGGGAAAATCCCGACCATGATATGGCCTGTGACACGGCTTGGAACATGCCCGTGTTCCAAGTGACACGCCCGTATCATGGGTCGTGTGCCTCAGACGATACGGGACCAAACATGTACCGAGCATGACACGACCATGTGACACACCCGTATCACGTGTCGTCTGCTAGACATGCCCTAGGACACACCCGTGTCCCAGGCTATATAACTCCCTCAGCACAATTTAGCAAACTTCCCAAGCAGGACAAGGCCACTGACACGCCCGTGTGTCAGGTCGTGTGCCCTCACTCAACGCTAGTTGAGTGAAAATCGTTGAGTGTTCTGCAAGACGTCGAACATGCTCCTGACACGGCCCTGGGACACTCCCGTGTCCCAGGCTGTGTGACCTTTACCAAGGCCCAAACATGCCTAAAAATTTTGCTCGTTGCTCTTTTGAGTTTCGGGGTGTTACAACTCTCTTCCTATTAAAAGAATTTCGTCCACAAAATTACCAAAGGAAAAGATACAGAAAACCAAAAGCGGTACCTTAGTGGAATAACTCTGGGTACTCCTCAAGTATGGTCTGCTCCCGTTCCCATGAGAGCTCCTCCCGACCACAATTGTACCAACGGACTTTGACCATCCTGATCTCCTTGTTACGAAGTCGCTTGACTTCAAAGTCCTCAATACGAACGGGTTTGACCCTTGTCATTAACCCTTCGCCCACCGGTACTTGATCAACTACGATCACCTGCGAAGTCTCTTGCACCGCCTTCCGCAACACTGATAAGTGGAATACATCGTGTAGACCACTCAACTCCGCCGATAGCCTTATACGATAAGCCGCTTCACAGATACGCTCAAGAATCTCAAATAGTCCAAGGTATCTCGGGCTCAGCTTTTTCAAGCGTCGTACCCGTGAAACACCCTTGAACGGCTTTATCTTCAAATACACCCAATCGCCAACCTAGAACTCCATGTTCTGATGCTTTGCATTATAGTATTTAGCTTGTCTATCTTGTGCTATCAGCAAATGCTCTCGAATGGTTCGTACCAATGAACAGGCGCTTTCCACCTATTGCTTTTTGTACAACCTCGCCTCACCCATTTCCAACCACGACAACGGTGTGCGACATTTTCTACCATATGGGGCCTCGAAGAGCGCCATTTGTATGCTAGATAGGTAGCTATTGTTGTATGCAAACTCCACCAAATACAGATGATCTTCCCACTACTTTCCGAAGTCCAGGACGCACATGAGAAGCATGTCCTCCATCATCCTGTTGACCCTCTTATTCTGCCCATCCGTCTATGGATGAAAGGTTGTGCTGAACTTCAACTTAGTTCCCAACATTTGTTGCACCAACCTCCAGTCATTAGACATAAAACGCCCATCTCTATCCCTCACGATGCTGTGGGGCACACCGTGCAGTCTAACAATGTTATCCACGTAAAGTTTTGCCAGCTTCTCCACCGAATCATCCTTCCTATGCGGAATGAAGTGTGACACTTTTGTCAATCGATCTACGATCACCTAGATGGTGTCATTTCCCTTCTGCGACCTTGGCAAACCATGCACAAAGTCCATCAAAATGTCAAAGAACTTTCACTCCAGAATAGGCAAAGACTTCAAGAAACCGTCTGGTTTTTGGCACTCTGCCTTCACTAAGGCGCAAGTCTGAAACTTCGCCACATATAGTTCCACATCCTTCTTGAGTCCTGGCCACCAGAACATCTTCTTCAGAACTCGGTACATCATCGTTCTCCCTGGGTGAATTGAGTACTTGGTATGATGAGCCTCGTACATCAACTCCACCCATAAATTACCCACGTTCGGGACGCATAAATGATTGTCCTTCCTTAGCAGTGCATCTTAAACTGTAAATTTGGAATTTGACCCATCCGAAGTTGCATCCATGATTTCCTTCATGCTTCTATCAAAATCCATAGCCTGCCGAATCCGATCAGCCAGATCATAATGAACTTCCATCCAGTTCAATAACGCTTCGGCGCTAGTCTGCTTGTCAACACAACAGATCTCTAACGCCTCCAACTCCCGAATCAATTGCTCATCATGAATCGACAACCAGTTGGCTTGGGCGGGATCCCTACGACTCAATGCATCCGCAACTGCATTGCCTTTCCTGGGCACGTAATGAATTTTGAATGTATAGTCCCCCAGGAACTCCATCCATTTCCGCTGTCTCATATTCAGATCCTTCTGATCCAATAGGTATTTCAGGCTCTTATGGTCGGTATAAATATTGACCTTTACGCCGTACTAATAATGCCTCCACAGCTTTAGCGCTAAAATCACGGCAGCCAACTCCAAGTCATTGACCGGATAATTCCTCTTGTACACTTTCAGCTGACACGAGCCATAAGCAATAACACTTCCATGCTGCAGCAGCAGACAGCCCAATCCACTGCCCGAAGCATCGCTGTAGATCTCAAAAGCCTTCAGTCCCACTCGGCAAACTTAGCACTGGCGTCGTGGTCAACCGACTCTTCAACTCTTTAAAAGCATGTGCGCACTCCTGCGTCCAAACAAACTTCTGATCTTTCAAGGTCAATGTCGTGAGAGGTAATGCTATCAGCGAGAAGTTCTCTACGAAGCGCCTGTAATAGCCGGCAAGCCTTAGAAAGCTCCGGACTACCGCTACCGAAGACAACACAGGCCACTCCCGTAATCCCTTCTCCACTAACTATGTGACCAAGGAACGCCACTAAGGATAACCAAAACTCGCATTTGGAGAACTTTGCGTATAGTTTGTTCCTCCTCAGCATCTTCAAAACCAAATGCAGATGCTTGAAGTGATCTTCTTCGCACTGTGAGTACACCAATATGTCATCGATAAAGACGATCACAAAATAGTCTAAGTACTCCCTGAACGTCTTGTTCATCAGATCCATGAACACTGATGGCACATTAGTAAGCCCGAACGGTATGATCGTAAACTCAAAATGCCCATACCTTGTGCTTAATGCTGTCTTTGGGATATCACTCTCCCTTATCCTCAGCTGATAGTAACCAGACTTAAGATCCAATTTTGAGTACACCGATGACCCGACTAACTTATCAAAAAGATCATCAATCCTTAGGATTGGGTACTTGTTCTTTTCCGTCAACTTGTTCAGCTCTCTATAGTCTATATAGAGCCGCAAACTTCCGTCCTTCTTTTTAACGAAAAGGACCGGTGTTCTCCAAGGCGACGAACTTGGACGCACATAGCCCTGCTCCAACAACTCCTCTAATTGAACTTTTAGCTCTGACATCTCCTTAGGCGCCAACTTATAAGGAGAGCGTGACACAGGTTTGGCACCTGGCACTAACTCAATTGTGAAATTGATCTCCCACTGAGGTGGGGCTCTGGGAAGATTGTTCGGGAACACGTTAGGCTACTCGCACACTACTGGGATACTACCCAAAGTGGGTTTAGGCTTTACATCCTCCACTAACGTAAAGAATAGCTCTGCACCAGAACGGACTGCCTTGACCACATAAAGAGAGGACATTAAAGTCTTGCTCGACCCCTTCAGTCCAGCAAACGTTGTCTCCCGCCCAACACCCAGATTGACTTCCTTATGGTTGGAATCAATGTATGCCTTTTGCTCCAAAAGCCAGTCCATACCGTAAATGACGTCAAACTCTACTAGCGGCAGTAACGATGCTAGTAAGTCGAACTCCTGACTTCCAATACGAATCTTTACGACACATACTCTGTTCACACGCATAGAACACCTATTCGGCAGCAACACGTCCAATTTGTCCTTCGCCATCAAAGAAGGAACTCCAATACGCGATACGAAACCTTCAGACAAAAAGGAGTGTGAAGCTCCCGTATCAAATAGTGCCCTTGTCAGACTATCGCAAATTAGAACAAAGCCTATACAAACAATAATAAGCTAACAAGCTCTAGGTAACAGTATTTAAAGCTAACTTGCTATAAATTTAAACCGTACCTATCACCACATCTGCTTGTTTGATGGCCTCCTGCTGGCCCAGATTGTAGACGCTTGGTTGAGTCGGAGCATAATGGGATGCGGTTGAATCCACCGCCTTGCCCTTTTCCTCGTAAGGTGCTCCCTGCTTCCTCTCGGACTTTGCACGTCCGCTCCAACAGTCACGGGCAAAGTGCCCCGTCTTCCCACAAGTAAAACAAGCGCCCAGGGTTCGGTTCGTAGTTACCCCCCCCCCAGAGGCACCCAAAGAAGGGGCTGGACCCGATGTCCTAGCCTTCTTATTCCACCTGCAGAAAACGAATTTTGAAGACGGCACCTTGAATTCTGACTTCATAACACTGGAGTCTTTCTTTGCCTGAACATTCTTCATGTCTTTTTCCAAAGATCGGGTCGTGTTAACCAAGGTCATGAAACCCTGCATCATCGGCCCCGAGATTAGTAATCTCAAATCATCCCTTGGACCTTCATAGAATCAGTTTGTCTTTCGCTCTTCATCGACGAAGGTGGCGCATGCAAACCTACCTAAGAGAGTAAACTCGTGGAGATTTTCATCCACGCTACTCTCACCTTATACCAGCTTCTGGAACTCATTTTCCATAGCAATTCTCTGAGTCGAGGGGAGGTATCGAGCCAAGAACAGTCTTGAAAATTCCTCTATTGAGACGTCTGTAAGTTGTCTACCCCTTAGATGGTGTAACTCCAAGCCTTCCCACCATAATCTTGCGTCACCATCCAACAAGAACGTGGCAATAGTGGTCTTCTTCCACTCTTCCGTCTCTATAGCTATAATTACTCTCTTAACTCTGGAGAGCCAATCCTCCACTTTGGTGGGGGTTCCCATCGCTGAGAACACTGGAGGATTGAAGCACATAACGTTCTTAAGCTGTTTTTCCGTTGCTCACCTAGGCAACACAGGCTCCACTACAACCTGCTCCACTCTCCTTGGCTCCTCTACTTGGATCGGTACTTGCTCCACAGCAGGGGCAGGCTGCTGCACCTATCTTGTTGGCTGCGTGTTAAACATCGCAAACACTGCCTTCGCTACAATCGTATGGTCACAGCCGAAGGAGGTGTTGCTGGCGCATCATTTGGTGTGTTACTTGCCTCAGAAACTGGACGTTCAGACGGCCCTGCACCACTCCTGGTCACCTATAGTCGTACAAAAAACCGATAAGAGACCAAACAACATTGCAAAAAGCAATTATAGGAACACGCATGTTCCTCAAACATGTGTATTTTCATTCCTAAGTGGATATTCATGGGTTCTTTTCATGTTATAACAATGAAGCACACACATGTGCTCACCACCCCCTCAAAGTGAATTCGTCCACGAATTCATTTAAGTATGACTGAAACTGGTAGTCTACCAAATTGTAATACCCCTATCCGTCACATAGTATATATCAGTAGGTCTGGTCGGGGCCCAACGCCATATACCACAGACAGGCTGGCAAGTTACTGGATGAAACCATTCAAACAATACACACGTCCTACACAGAGCATCTAGCGGAAGCAATTATTAAGTTGTGAAAGCAAGAACCCAGCCACAAGCACGAATGTCCACTAACACAACCCAGTAGGAATGAAATACAAAATACACAAAAGTACTGGACATATAGCCTTACAATAGTTCACCAAATTTAAATAGTTTCTTGCAAACTTCAGCTCGCGGGCCGGCCACACATGATTTAAACAAGGAAACAAACAAGGCCTTCGAGGGCAGGCTCAGCAACTTGGCCTTTGGCCCGTTATTTGCTGCTCGGTTCCGCAGCACCTGCAAGCACAATTCACCGCAACGGTGGCAAAAAAGAATAACGGTCAGCTAAAGACGACCAAATTGTAATGATTCCGCCCCTAACTCGGGGCGACAAAGCTCTTTCCCTGCACTTATTTGTATAACAAGCAATATAGTGAATAAACACACCATCATAGGTGCAGGCTCACACGGCCACACACCCCGTGCTCTCAGGGCACGAACTCGGTGAACCCAGTCAAAATCGCGGTCTCACCGCCATCACTTGGAAGACAAATCTCGTGAGCATTTAGTCTTTCCGACCTAATCATAAGACTCATACGACTATGCTAGTGGCCAGTCCCTTTTTGATGTATCTGTCACAAAACCACATAGCCCGGGTCCGGTTCCACAAGCCCGTTGCTCACGCCGCACTGTCAAACTTAAGACAAGCGCGCGGGTAAAACTTTACCGGATCCCAAATTCGTTCATACAATCACATAACCCAGTTATGTTCAAAGCTTGATCCCAGGCCTCCAAGATGGCAGAAATGCATTTCCACCAAGTTTTCTGGGTGCGCTTTGGGGTTAATCCCCAAGGATCCCTGTTGCAATCTACCACGTAGAAACCCGAAAACAACCAAAGGCATAGAGTCTTCTCTAGCTAATCATGTATAGTAAAACATCACCGATCCAGACCAACATGTCCGGGTAGGCTTCACACACCATGCCTATGTCCATTTCTCGATTTTGGACTCGAAATACAAATAAGGGGGACTTTATATATCTACCCCAAGGAACACCGCAAACTCGCTGCACACTCGCAGGAGAGGGTTTTCCCTATGTAAAAGAAGAAGAGCTTCACATGCTCAAGTAGAGAATCGTTACCCTTGCATTCCTCTTCGGCGCCATGGAAATCTACACGGATGAAAAGCACCGCGATGATCTTGCCTCCGTAGGTCTAGACTCAGTTTGCGATTTGGCGCTCCGAATCTCCTCCGGTGACCGGATCTTCCCTCCTTCTTCCTCCTTGCTCTCCCTTCTCTCTAGACCTTAAAAAGAGAGTGGCCAATGAAAAGTGAGGGTTTAAACCCCCAATCCCGGCCTTAACCCAAGGATGGAGAGGCCTGAACCGTTAGATCCCAAAATAAGAAAACGAACGACCACGATTCGCCCTGAAAATAAACTTCCTAGGCCGAACACGGCTTGCGACACGCCCGTGTCCAAGGCCGTGTAACTCATTCTCCATCATTCGGGAAAATCCCGACCATTACACGGCCTGTGACACGGCTTGGAAAACGCCCGTGTTCAAAGTTACACGCCCGTATCAGGGGTCGTGTGCCTCAGATGACATGGGACCAAACACATCCTGAGCAGGATACGGCCATGTGACACACCCGTGTCACATGCCATTTGCTAGACACACCCTGGGACACGCCAGTGTCCCAAGCTATGTAACTCACTTAGCACAATCCCACAAACTGCACGAGCAGGACACGCCCGTGTGTCAGGCTGTGTGCCCTCACTCAATGCTCGTTAAGTGAAAATCGTTGAGTGCTCGGCGAGATGTTGAACACGTGCCTGACATGGCCCTGGGACACGCCCGTGTCCCAGGCCGTGTGACCTTTACCCAAGGCCTAAACACGCCTAAAAATGCTTCCCGTTGCTCTTTTGAGTTTCGGGGAATTACAGAAGCTCATAGAGTTGAGTTTGGAGAAGTTGATCTTGTCTAACAAACTATTAGATAGGTCGGTGGGATACTAGACGTACCTATTCCTTGGGGAATTACAATAAACACTTGTGTACTGTTGTGTAATCTTGAAAGCTAACTCATAACTAAGTCACAACACATCAAAGAAAGAAGATACTGAGAATATCCCTGAGCACCCCCCCTACCCTATAGGTGTTTAGCTACTCTAGAAAATAAAGACTTTAACATCCTAATGGACTCAAAGTGAGCAACGTATGCAAAATACTCCTCAAAATCCACCCCTTTAATCTGACAATATCCCTGAGCAACCAACCTAGCCTTATTTCTTGGTATCCTAGACTCATCATTGATTTTATTTTTAAAAATCCACTTTACACATATTACTAGATGGTCACTAGGGTGCTCTACTTAAGTCCACACTCTTTTTCTGTTTAATTTATTAAGTTCTTCAGTCATTGCTAGATATCATGATTCGTCATTTAGAGCTTCAGAAATATTCTTAGGTTTAGTTTCAGAAACAAAACATTGGTTTAAAAATGATTCATGCACCTTTGAGTGAGTTCTAATCCCATGTGAAGGTTCTCCAATTAATAGTTCTCTAGGACGGTTCTTTGAAAAAAAATTTCACTTGGACGCTTATATTCTTCCGTATTACCTAAACCATCTCCTACTTGTAACATCCCATTTCTGGCTAGACCCCTAGGAGTCGGATGGTCGTGACAGAACCCTAGGAAGCCTAAAAATTGAAATAAATCGACCGAGATTTTGGGTCACGGGTTGGTCACGCCCGTGACCGACCCGTCACGCCCGTGACCTAGGGCGTGACTCCTTCGACGATCGTCGATCTCAGTGAGACGATCGTCTGGCGCAGAATTTTCAACCCGGGCCTGTCACGCCCATGACCTATGTGTCACGCCCGTGACCTAGGGCGTGACCCCTTCGACGATCGTCGATTTCAGCGGGACGATCGTCGAAGCGCAGAATTTGCGTCATGTCCATGTCACGCCCATGACCCAGGTGTCACGCCCGTGACCAAGGGCGTGACCCCCTTCGACTATCGTCGATCTCAGCGCGACGATCGCCGAGCGCGGAATTTGCCTCATGACCCTGTCACGCTCGTGACCCATGTGTCACGCCCGTGACCTAGGGCGTGACAACCCTTCGACGATCGTCGATCTTAGTTCGACGATTGTCGAACTGAGAATTTGGCCACCTGGGCCTGTCACGCCCGTGACCTATGTGTCACGCCCGTGACCAAGGCCGAAACGTCAGCCAGACTGGAAATTTCGGTAACCGACGTTGTAATCAATTCTGATTATGGGAAGTTACACTAGGAGTATTTATGGGCCGTTTCCTACTCTAATTATTTAATAAAATAAGGAAATGTTGGTCCAATAGGAAATCACCACCTGGCAAACACCTCTTCGTTTCCAGCATTTCAACTGCCTCTACCATAACCGAAACGCTATTAAGAGAAATATTAATGGCCATGAACGTTTCATCCTTTTCCCTCCCCACTTGGAGATCTATAATAGCCTCCTTAGAGCAAGAGGAGAAGTTTACACGCTCGATTAAACGGATTCAGATTCCTCCACTTGTTGTTGAAGAATTTCCGGCGATGCCACCACCGCGCAAATGGCTACCCGACGGTCTACACGCCTCCAGCCCACGAACAAGGTCCTCCCCTCCATCTTCTTCCGCGGATAGATCTTAGAAATCGTTAGGAGAGATATCGAGCTCAAAAGAGCCAGATCGGGTGAGCGTTTCCATGGTTTTTCCAAAAATTTCATGGTGGCGGGTTCGCCGGAAACCTCCTCTCCGGCGGCCGTGCCGCCGCCCGACGGTAGCCCTCACCTCAACAGAGGTGGTGGTGGTGGTGGCCGGCCAGGGGGATGGCTGGGTGGCCAGGAAATGGCTTTAGAAAAGCTACAGGTTTCAAGCTTTTGTTTTTAGGTTGCTGGTTCGGGTGAAGAAGATAGTGAACAGTAGCATTGTATTATATAATATATTGTATAGTTAGGAATTAATTCCCTTTACTGTATACTAGGTTGAAACTGAAAATTATAGCCCGTAGGGGCTGAAACATAAAAGTGGTCAACATAGAAAATGTAGCCCTTGAAGTCTAGTTTAATTCAAAATTAATTTCACTCGATTTGGAGTCCTGGTTAGACCACAACACACTTTTTGGTGAGATCTATCCATAGGGCTGTCTTGACCTTAGAAAAATTCCCCACTCCAATCCAGTCATCAAAATGACTTTAAATTTGGGGTGTGGCCTAATCTTATCTATATCTAGATGCTGTCCAAAAATTAGGATTTTTGGGAAATATTTTTCTATAGTTTTTAGAAAAACTCAATAATCCTAGCATAATTTAATTAGATGGCTAAAAGACTTCCAAACCCTCCCAAATTTTGGTGAGTGGTCCCTAGGTTTATCATAAGGTTCTGGTAAAAAATTTCATCTCATTTGTAGATGTTTTGGTTAGGTTTGTGTCCGACTCTAGGTTGATCCTTATAGGATAATTTAGGATCAAACACCCCCTTGGTATTTGAGTGGCCATATCACCTCAACAGGGGCTGATATTTTGGTCACTGACTTTTTAGGGCATGACACTCCCTCCAAGGGAGTTTGGAGTGGTTTGGTGTAGGGTATCCCTAGAACCCTAGGGAAAATCCTTTAATGGTGGTTTTTGGGGTTGTGAAGGTCATGGGGTCAAATGACCTTGGACTGACTTAAAATTTGGTGGAGAGAACCATAGGGCCAGTATAGTTCTCTGGACAAAAGTTTAGGGTATTTGGAGATAGCTAGGCCACCTAAAATCCTAACCCTAGTTTAGGTCACCAACTTTAATTTGAATTATTAAGCAATCTAATGAACTTCAAATCAAGTAAAATTTGGGCAAAGAAATTTTCTGGTCAAAATAGCCATGATAAAATTTTGTTGATATTTTTGGATTAATTTATACAGTACTTCATTTACAACTCTAATTGTGCCCTAGATATTTATTTTGATGATTATGGAATTTCTGTTCACTAAAATATTATGAAATCTTGAATTAGGGCATCTTATAGCATGTTATACCTTCAGTATTTTTCTTGGAAATTTTAACTGATTATTTCTGGTACATATTTATTTAACGTACTAATTGTGATATGTAGTGAAAAATACAGTTAAGGCCCAATTACTATTTGGAAAATTATGAAATTTGGTCAGTGGGTGTTTCAAATTAAGTTAGTCACCATGTAATTTTCTATGGAATTTTAGATGGATAAAAACAGTACCGCCTTCATTAAGTTAAGAAAATTAGTATCTCGTATTAAAATAAATTCAGAGTTCAAATGTTAGAGAAAATTTATAGTACCTCGTTTATGATGGTTTTAGGTCACTATAAAGCTCCTATAATTTTTCTTGGGATTTTGGATACATATTTTCAGTACTTCCTTTATAATATGGTAGAAATGGCCTAAAACAGTAAATTAGGAAATATAAGCCTAAATATCTCTAGAATTTCTCAAAACTTGGAATTGTTATTTAAATGTCTCATAGGATCTTTACTAATTTTATGATGATTTATTGTTGGCTCATTAGTGCACTTCATGTTCATACTAGGGCATTCAGAATCTTAGAATAAATAAATTAAATGCCCGATAAATAGGAAAATTTGGGAATCTTGGTCTTAGCTATATTATGTCACGATAGACCTCCAGTAAATATCATAGGAGATTCAGAAGACAAATTAGAGTACCTCCCCTTATACTCCTCATGTATCTTAGGATGGTCTGCATATAGTAAAACCACGGAAACTGAACTAGAGTGATAATGAACTTGGGAAATGGAGTTTTGGTAGTTGCTGGTTGTTTAGGGCAAGCTAAGTTTAAGTCCATTATTGAGGTCAGGTTAGGTAGAGCGCGAGACTGGTTAAGGATGAGGGCGTACGGGAACGACGAAAGATCGTCCGCCCCCAGTAGGAGAGGGAGAGTCTTAATACTCTAGGGTTAGATCTAAAGTAACTTAAAGGGGATCGGGTTAAGGGAGATAAACCAATAACAATAAGTGCCTTGCGAAAGGGAACTTCGGGCCGTAATGCCGCTTTCTTGGTTCCTAGTGCCCTTTGAGAGCCCTTTACGGGGTATGTCGGGGGCAGTCCTGGGCTAATGTAAACCATAGGAACAATAAATTAAAAGAGCAACTAGTATAATTAGGGTTGCACACACATTCACCCCGGTAGCTAGGAAGGTAGAATAAGTTGCTTTGGTTGCCATTCAGACGGTAGCTCTGAAGGTAGATGCATGGACAGGACAGTCTGGGGGCCCGAGGGCTCGAGGGTTGGAGTACAGAATAAAGGTGGTGGGTCTTCGATATCTGATTGTCGTTCACACCGACATCAGTATGTTGACTCGGCGGTGTGGGACACTTAGCCAAAGAAAGTCTGGTGGGTATAGCCAGCAGTAGTACGCAGATACTCTAGGTTGTGTTCTTCTAGGGGCGTACGGAAGGGCTAGGCCCGGTAGTGTGGATACCCGCCTAGGAGTGGGGGGCCCGACCCACTGTCTCCGTTTGCCACTACGGAGGTTCCTGGGAGTGAAGCTAGCTGCCCGAACAGGGAGAACTAAAGGTCTGTGCGCATAGAGTCGTGTGCGTGAGTAGCACTTGCATGAATCATGGCATAGCATATCACTACACTCATATTTGCATACAACCGACACCCCAACGTATAAATCAGTATGGGACTTTTTATACGATGGGAGCCTTGCAGAAGACCCCTTAACTTATAAGTTTGTATGGGCATTCATACAAGTTAAGGTTACTTACTTATTTACTTGCTTGTTTACTTACTGTTCTCTAGCTGCCTTTTTATACAATTGCTACTTATTAATTGTCCTCCTTATTACTTACTGTCGTAGGATTGTTAGACCGACTTTATTCTAAATAATTGTTAGATTAGCTCCCTTGTCATCTGCTTGATTATTCTCCACTTTTGAAGCTTCCCTTTCCTCCTCTCCGCCCGGTGCTTAGGAGCCGTGGGGGGAAGAGGTAGGGGATGATAGGGCTTAGTCTTTATGACTAATGGTTTTCGAACCACAACATTACAGGAGCTCCGGATGGGAGACAGGGACCAGCAGTCCGGGGACCAGCACCAGCGGAGTACGGTGCGCATGGAGGTGGGTCAGTCTAGCACTGGTGCACCTACGACAAGTTCCGTGAGTGATTAGTATTTTTATAGCTTCCGCGATGAGTGATTTGTAGTGAGGACTCTGATGTACCGGGCTCGAGCCCTTTTATCTATTTCCTATTATTATCTACTGATGGACTGGATGTGATTTCACTTTTGTTTACATGTTTCTGTGGACTTGTTTACATTTTATGTTTAATTACTTCTCTCTCTTGTGATCAAAAAGGGCCGGCAGAATTGGCATTTTGTAGTGGCGGCCTTCCCGTGAGTCGGTGCCACCGCAAAGCGGCAATTCTAGGCTAAGACCCCAGTGGTTTAAAAAGAAAAAAAGGGGGGGGGGTCTTACAAGTGGTATCAGAGTAGACCTCGATCGATCAAAAGAGAAGTAGTCCACAAACCCTTGGGCCACACCCATGCGAGCTTAGTTTGCGGATAAACTAGTAGCGAAAGCAGTGGTGTGCCCATAGGGGAAATCACATGTGAAAGTCCATCCTAACTCTTCTTAAATTCTATTCATTCGCTCTCTAACAAATGGAATTTTTACTTGTAGCCTGCGACAAACCCTACATCACAGTATGGGACACCCCGGGCTCCGAATGTGGTCCCTCGTCCGCCAGCTCCAGCTCCGTTCCAGCAGACGGAGATGGGGCAAACACTGACAGCCATCCTGGAGGCCTTCAGAGCTCAGCAAGCCCCGACTCCACAGCCAAACCCTGGGGACAATTGGATGACTGTCTTCCGGGGACTTTCCCCTCCATCCTACTAGGGGACGGAGTCTACAGTACGTACGGAGGAATGGTTGGACACCATTTACGAGATGTTGGCAGGGATTCGATGCCCCGCGGAGGAGGCAGTCGCTTTGGCAGTCTCCTGCTTAGAGTCACACAGAAAGAGGTGGTGGAAATCTCAGCTGGACACCACCTTTGCGGGGATGGACTGCGTTGATATTACTTGGGAGGAGTTCAGAGCAGCGCTCTTGGGACATTTTGTACCTCAGTCGGCGAGGGATGACCTGGAGGATAGGTTCCTGCGGTTGAGGCAGGGGAACAGGACTGTGGTGGAGTACTATCAGGAGTTGACTCACCTGGCCCGCTATGCGGACGCTTACCAGTTAGACGATGCTGGCTATGCCCGGAGGTTTTATAAGGGGCTGCAAGATGACATGAGACAGGCCCTCCTTTTCGTCTCAGAGGGGAGTCTGGCCAGGATTCTAAAGATGGCTAAGAAGAGAGAGGCGGATCAGCTTACAGTGAAGAGTCGGAAGAGACCGGCTGATGATATAGAGATTGGAGGACGTAGAGACCGTCCTCGAGGCCAGGTTATTGGGGAAAGAAGGAACGAGGATCAGCCTCGTCAAGAGTTTGGGCAGGAGCAGAGGAGTCAGGGGGTATTGGCTCCCCAACCTATACAGATGCTAGAAATGCCAAGGACGGCAGAGCAGCCACCGGTATGCTATCAGTGCAACCAGCCGGGGCATATCAAGAGGAACTGCCCTGTGAGGCGAGCACCCCCACTAGCACATCAGGGCGCTCCACCTCCCCGACAGTTTGGCGGACGAGGACATGACCGAGGACGAGGATTTCAGGATCGAGGCCGCAGGCTAGAGAGGGAGCAGGTGTATGCTCTAGACCTAACATAGCCCCAGAACCCAGAGCAGGTTATCACAGGTATGGCAGTACTTTTAAATTTTCTTCATATAAACTAGTATTCTAGACATAACCTGGTTAGAAATTAAGAGAAGACAACTGTAACAAGAATACTAAGACAATTAATTACCCCAGGCATAGTCTTCGTTACCGGCAAGCACGCTCACATCCTCTTTGACACTGGTGAGTCGCAATCGTTCGTGTCGGAGGATTTCGTGAAAGGACTGGCAGGTGTGGAGCCATTCACCGGGAAGACGATGAGGGTGGCCTACCCGATGGATCAGAGATAATGACCTCTGCTCATTGCAATATGGAAGCGAGGATCGGCGGGAAGGCATTTGAGGCACCAATGACATTTCTGAAGATGCCAGATTACGATCTGATCCTGGGCATGACTTGGCTGTATTGGAACCATGCCCAGATCGATTGTGTGGCGAAGAGGATCACCGTGAGGCACGGCGAATCCTTCATTGTCATCGAAGGTATTATACCAGCACCCCAAACCTTACTATCGTCTGTGCAGGCCGTTAAGGCCCACCTGCAGGGGGAAGAAGTTTATCAGGTCCTTTTTGAGGCGGTCGTGGCCAAGGACTCCATTGCAGATATTCCAGTAGTGCGGGACTTCGCCGACGTGTTTCCGGAGAAGCTACCAGGGCTACCCCCGCACCTAGAGAAGGACTTCCAGATTCAGCTCGTACTAGGGGCTAAGTCGGTATCCAGAGCTCCCTATCGAATGGCCCCAAAGGAGTTGGTGGAATTTTGAAGCCAGCTTCAGGAGTTAGTGGAGGCCGGGTTCGTTCGGCCTAGCTCTTCACCATGGGGAGCTCCGGTGTTGCTCGTTAAGAAGAAGGACGAGACCCTTCGACTGTGCATAGATTACCGGGCTCTGAACAGGTTGACAGTCCGGAATACTTATCCCTTACCAAGGATAGACGAGCTATTTGACCAGGTGGAGGGAGCCCACTGGTTCTCAAAGCTGGATCTGAGGTCAGGGTACTACCAGCTTCGCATTCGAGAGGAGGACATCCCGAAGACGGCCTTCAGCAGCAGATATGGTTTGTACGAGTTTACTGTGATTCCGTTTGGGCTCACGAATGCACCCTCCGCATTCATGACCCTGATGAATCGGGTGTTTGAAGAGTATCTGGACGTCTTCGTTATCGTATTCATCGACGACATCCTTATCTATTCAAGGATGGAGGACGAGCACACGAGACATCTGACCTTGACCTTGGAGATGCTACGTGAGCATGAGATGTATGCCAAGTACAGCAAGTGCCAGTTCTGGCTAAAGGAGGTGGCCTTTCTGGGCCATGTCATCAGTGGAGCAGGTCTGACAGTGTATCCGGCGAAGGTAAAGGCAGTACGGGATTGGCCACCACTAAAGTCGGCCTCGGATGTTCGAAGTTTCTTGGGACTTGCCGGTTACTACCGGAAGTTCGTAAAGGGGTTCTCTCAGATTGCCCTCCCTCTTACATCTCTGACGAAGAAGGAGTCCCCTTTTATTTGGACGCCACGATGCGAATCTGCCTTCCAGGAGCTAAAGGATTGTCTCACCTCGGCTCCCATCCTTGCTCTTCCATCAGGAAAGGAGGGATTCCAGGTGTATACAGATGCTTCCTATCAGGGGATGGGTGCCGTTCTGATGCAGAACGGGCACGTAATAGCCTATGCCTCCCGTTAGTTGAAGCAGCACGAACAGAACTACCCCGTGCACGATTTGGAGATGGGGGCAGTCATTTTTGCTCTTAAGATCTGGCGACACTATCTCTAAGGAGTACATTGCGATATCTTCTCCGACCACAAGAATCTGAAGTACGTCGACACCCAGAAGGAGTTAAACATCAGACAGAGATGCTGGGTGGAGTTTCTGTCGGACTACCAGTATACCATGCACTACCATCCGGGGAAGGCGAACGTGGTCGCGGATGCTCTGAGCCGGAGAGCGAGTACGACAGGAGTAGGTCTGCAGCTGATGGCCTTGGAGTTGGTTAGATCATTAGAGGAGATGCAGATTTCACTAGTGTCTGAGGATGACCTGGAGCTATACATGGAGTACCTGGGGTCGATGGTTACTGATGATATTCGAGACCGCATCAGAGATGGGCAGATGCTGGATGAGAGAGCTGAGCCGATATTCCGAGCCTTGGAGGAAGGCACAACATGAGATTACTCTTTGAGGGATGGGCTCCTGTGTTTCCGGGCAGAGTCTACATACCAGCAGGAGGACAGATCCGGGAGGACATTTTGACGGAAGCTCACTACAGCTGATATTCTGTACACCCGGGGATCACCAAGATGGTAAAGGATTTGAAGAGGACAATGTACTGGCCGGGTATGAAGAAAGATATTACGTATTTTGTGACACATTGCGAGGCCTACCAGCTCGTGAAGGTGGAGTGTAGGAACCCGGCAGGCTTGCTGCAGCCGCTTCCGGTGCCGGAGTGGAAATTTGAGGATATAGCCATGGACTTCATACATGGGCTACCTTGGTCCCGTGCTGGGAATGACTCGATCTGGGTGATAGTGGACAGGCTAACAAAGGTTGCCAGATTCATTCCAGTGGCAAAGGACACACCGGTCAGTGTATTAGTACGGAGGTTCATTGAGCAGTTTGTGCGTTATCATGGGGTGCCTAAGACTATCATTTCAGATCGGGATGGGCGGTTTACATCCAGGGAATGGAGGTCAGTCCAGGCCCATCTGGGTTCTCGGTTGACATTCAGCACAACTTTTCACCCTCAGACCGAGGGACAGATAGAGCGCACCAACCGTACACTGGAAGATCTGTTGCGATTGTGTATTTTGGACCGTGGCGAGCCTTGGGAGAGATTGCTGCCACTGGTCGAGTTTTCGTACAACAACGCTCATCAGTCCAGCATAGGCATGGCTCCATACGAGGCATTGTACGGAAGGAGGTGCAAGACCCCACTATCATGGGTTCAGGATGAGGATCCGCAGGCACTAGGCTCGGAGTTTGTGGGAGATACAGATGCTCAGATTAGATTGATCCGGGACAGTATGTTGGAAGCCCAGAGCAGACAGGCGAAATACTATGATGCGAGGCATCGTCAAGTGGAGTTCCAGGTGGGAGACCGAGTTTTCTTGAAGATACGGCCGATGCACGGAGTTTCGCGGGTGCGCGGGCGGAAGAAGCTCAGTCCGAGATATATGGGGCCTTATAGGATCCTTGAGCGGATCGGCCCCTTAGCCTATATACTGGAGCTACCATCGGAGTTAGCGGGATTGCATGACGTCTTCCACGTCTCCTCACTTCGGAGGGCTCTGCTACGCCTTGAGCAGCTGATCTCCTCGGCAGATGGCCTGGTGGCCTCGGATCGGTCAGTCAACTTGGAGCCTATCAGGATTGACGATACAGCAGTGCGGATCTTGCGACGGAAGAAGGTTCCGTTAGTCAAGGTTCTGTGGAACAATCATGGGCAGGAGGAGCATACATGGGAGCCACAGGACTTGATGCGGCAAAAATACCCAGAACTTTTTCGTCAGGTATACCTCACAACCCCTCTGGACAATTATTTTGCCTTCCTGTTTTAAACCAATAGGACTTAAATTTCAAAAATAGGGGCTAATCTTTTGTTTATTGGGGTGTATATACCTAGTTAATTGGGCGAATTAATCTTAGATTTGAAACCGCACAAAGCAAACATAACGTAGAGATGTAATCTTTCAATTCTCATGGGATGTTACAAGCTTCTTTTTCCCGATTAGAGTCCCGTAGGCTTAACCTTGATTTCGGGGATGAAATCTTTGTTTTGTTTATTGGGATTTGTAACATCCCATTTCCGGCTAGACCCCTAGGAGTCGGTTGGTCGTGACAGAACCCTAGGAAGTCTAAAAATTGAAATAAATTGACCGAGATTTCGGGTCACGGGTTGGTCACGCCCGTGACCGACCCGTCACGCCCGTGACCTAGGGCGTGACTTCTTCGACGATCGTTGATCTCAGTGAGACGATCGTCGACCGCAGAATTTTCAACCCGGGCCTGTCACGCCCATGACCTATGTGTCACGCCCGTGACCTAGGGCGTGACCCCTTCGACGATCGTCGATTTCAGTAGGACGATCGTCGAAGCGCAGAATTTGCATCATGGCCATGTCAAGCCCGTGACCCAGGTGTCACGCCCGTGACCAAGGGCGTGACCCCCTTCGGCGATCGTCGATCTCAGCGCGACGATCGCCGAGCGCGGAATTTGCCTCATGACCCAGTCACGCCCGTGACATAGGGCGTGACCACCCTTCGACGATCGTCGATCTCAGTTCGACGATCGTCGAACTGAGAATTTGGCCACCTGGGCCTGTCGCGCCCGTAACCTATGTGTCACGCCCGAGACCAAGGCCGAAACGTCAGCCAGACTGGAAATTTCGGTAACCGATGTTGTAATCAATTCTGATTATGGGAAGTTACACCAGGAGTATTTATGGGCCGTTTCCTACTCTAATTATTTAATAAAATAAGGAAATGTTTGTCCAAAAGGAAATCTCCACCTGGCAAACACCTCTTCGTTTCCAGCATTTCAACTGCCTCTACCATAACCGAAACGCTATTAAGAGAAATATTAATGGCCATGAACGTTTCATCCTTTTCCCTCCCCACTTGGAGATCTATAATAGCCTCCTTAGAGCAAGAGGAGAAGTTTACATGCTCGATTAAACGGATTCAGATTCCTCCCCTTGCTGTTGAAGAATTTCCGGCGATGCCACCACCGCGCAAATGGCTACCCGACGGTCTGCACGCCTCCAGCCCACGAACAATGTCCTCCCCTCCCTCTTCTTCTGCGGATAGATCTTAGAAATCGTTAGGAGAGATATCGGGCTCAAAACAGCCAGATCGGGTGAGCGTTTCCATGGTTTTTCAAAAAATTTCATGGTGGCGGGTTCGCCGGAAACCTCCTCTCCGGCGGCCGTGCCGCCGTCCGACGGTAGCCCTCACCTCAACAGAGGTGGTGGTGGTGGTGGCCGGCCAGGGGGATGGCTGGGTGGCCAGGAAATGGCTTTAGAAAAGCTACAGGTTTCAAGCTTTTGTTTTTAGGTTGCTGGTTCGGGTGAAGAAGATGGTGAACAGTAGCATTGTATTATATAATATATTGTATAGTTAGGAATTAATTCCCTTTACTGTATACTAGGTTGAAACTGAACATTATAGCATGTAGGGGCTGAAACATAAAAAGTGGTCGACATAGAAAATGTAGCCCTTGAAGTCTAGTTTAATTCAAAATTGATTTCAATCGATTTGGAGTCCTGGTTAGAGCACAGCACACGTTTTGGTGAGATCTATACATAGGGCTGTCTTGACCTTAGAAAAATTCCCCACTCCAATCCAGTCATCAAAATGACTTGAAATTTGGGGTGTGGCCTAATCATATCTATATCTAGATGTTGTCCAAAAATTAGGATTTTTGGGAAATATTTTTCTATAATTTTTAGAAAAATTCAATAATCCTAGCATAATTTAATTAGATGGCTAAAAGACTTCCAAACCCTCCCAAATTTTGGTGAGTGGTCCCTAGGTTTATCATAAGGTTCTGGTAAGAAATTTCATCTCATTTGTAGATGTTTTGGTTAGGTTTGTGTCCGACCCTAGGTTGATCCTTATAGGATAATTTAGGATCAAACACCCCCTTGGTATTTGAGTGGCCTTATCACCTCAACAGGGGCTGATATTTTGGTCACTGACTTTTTAGGGCATGACACTCCCTCCAAGGGAGTTTGGAGTGGTTTGGTGTAGGGTAGCCCTAGAACCCCAGGGAAAATCCTTTAATGGTGGTTTTTGGGGTTGTGAAGGTCATGGGGTCAAATGACCTTGGACTGACTTAAAATTTGATGGAGAGAACCATAGGGCCAGTATAGTTCTCTGTGTACAACCCCGTACCCGGCCGAGTGGGATCCTCCCCAGGGAGCGGGCTCGAGACGTGCTACGAGCGGCGATTTGGTGCAGCCCTGTTCGAGGACGTGTGAATGCTCGTGCGGGCGCGTGGAGATTTTATGTTTCATTTTATAATGTATATATTTATTACATATATATATTTATTATATATATGTTTTTGTTATAATATATATATTTATTATTTATATATATTCATTATATATGTTAAAGGTGGGGGGAGAATAAAAAGGAGGAGGGGATAAAAAAATAAAAAGGCAGAATAAAGAGTAAATGCGGGCATCGGGTAGAGAGGGGGGAAATAAATATATATTCATTATATTCATGCTTCCTACCGGTTAGGGCTAGGCCAGGGAAGACACAGCCGCCATCCTCTCCCCCTTCTCTTTTCCCATCTCGCTCGCCTCTCTCTCTCGGTGCCACAGCAAGGAGAGGTCGAGCTCCTCTCCCCCTCTCCCATCGCCGGCCACTAGGGGCAGCCTGATCCCTGGATCTCCTCCCCCGTTGCCGCCGCCGGGAGCAAGACCGGTCTCAGAGCTCCTCTTCCCGTCGTGGCCGCCTGGATGCAAGGCTCGGCCTAGAGCAAGTCTCGGCATGGAGCAGGGCTCGGCCGCCCGGAGGGAACGCCGCCACCATCAACGTTTCTCTCCTCCTTCAGATCCCATCAACGTTCAGATTTGGAACGCCACCACCGTCGACGTCTTCCTCCTCCTTCAGATCCCGATAGGAAGAGCTGCTCCGGTTTTATTCTCCATGGCTGACCAAGAAGAGCTACAATCCATTTTTTTGTTGATAAGGCTCTATCATCTCCATGCAGATTTGGGAATTGAATATGAAACTCTTCTTATCATAGGCAAGTGCATATACTTTAGTGCTATGAACATAAGTGATGTTAGTACTGCAATAGAGAGACTTGAAGGTGGAGGTAGAGCTTCCTCCGCCATGGTTGAGGGAGCTAGTAAAGTTGCGTTGCTGAAATCCACCGTAAAAGAGGCCGATTTGAGACACAAACCTTCGAGTGGAGGCTAAAGTTGTATAAAGAGAGCCAGGAGCTCCTCTCCCGGCACCGTCTTCAGCAAGAACAACTAGGAGCTCCTCTCCCGACACCGCCGCCAAACACGCGTCAAGGGTAACGAAGTTTCTTCTCGGGCAGGTGAAGCCCTCAGTTTACATATTTGCATGGAAGCTCCTCTCCACCGACGGGTGGGGGAAGGGTGCTCTCCGACGGGTAGATGTTTACATCCCCGCTATTAATTACATTTAGCACCCGGAAGCGTGAGTATGGGTTTAGGCATGCTGTGTGAAGCCCATCCGGACGTATGAGCCGGATTGGTGATGTTCTGGGGTTCCCGGAGAAGACTCCGAGGAAGTTGTGCATTCTTAATGTAGCAGAAAGCAGCGGGCTTAAGCCCAAGTTTGTGCCGGCCCTAGAAGACCTTTTTTGTTTATGTTGTCGACCTGCGTGCCGAGGTATGGAACGTGCGTTCCTGTAATTTGAGATGCCCGCGATGCTTTTGCTAGCCCTTGAAGGCTTATGTTACATTGATGGCGGCCCAAAGGGGGCTACGGAAAAATAGAACGGTTAGGCGAGGTTATGTGCTATTAAGAGGGCAGTTGAAGGGCATTGTGCATGGACCCGAGGTGGCATCTTTAGTTAAGAGGGAGTGGATTTTGAGATCCTCCCTAGAGGTTCTGGTCGGCCAAGAGAGCCTTCCAAAGGTGCCAAGTTAGCTCAGCCTTTGGCTTGGGAGGGGAAGAGTTGGTTAGTCTTTCGGGTATGTGGTGGGACCTCCACACTGAGACCTTGGGTCTGTCCCTTACGTTCCTAGTCTAGTGTCTAGATTGTTCGCTTGAGCGTAGTAGGTGCGCGGTCACCCCTCTTTTGGGATCCCGAACTCCACGGAGACCGGTTTCCGGTTTTAACACTCTGGACAAAAGTTTAGGGTATTTGGAGACAGCTAGGCCACCTAAAATCCTAACCCTAGTTTAGGTCACCAACTTTAATTTGAATTATTAAGCTATCTAATGAACTTCAAATCAAGTAAAATTTGGGCAAAGGGATTTTCTGGTCAAAATAGCCATGATATAATTTTGTTGATATTTTTGGATTAATTTATACAGTACTTCATTTACAACTCTAATTGTGCCCTAGATATTTATTTTAATGATTATGGAATTTCTGTTCACTGGAATATTATGAAATCTTGGATTAGGGCATCTTATAGCATGTTATACCTTCAGTATTTTTCTTGGAAATTTTAACTGATTATTTCTGGTACATATTTCTTTAACGTACTAATTGTGATATGTAGTCAAAAATACAGTTAAGGCCCAATTACTATTTGTAAAATTATGAAATTTGGTCAGTGGGTGTTTCAAATTAAGATAGTCACCCTGTAATTTTTTATGGAATTTTAGATGGATAAAAACAGTACCTCCTTCATTAAGTTAGGAAAGTTAGTATCTTGTATTAAAATAAATTCAGAGTTCAAATGTTAGATAAAAATTATGGTACCTGGGTTATGATGTTTTTAGGTCACTATAAAGCTCCTATAATTTTTCTTGGGATTTTGGATACATATTTTCAGTACTTCCTTTATAATATAGTAGAAATGGCCTAAAACGGTAAATTAGGAAATATAGGACTAAACACCTCTGGAATTTCTCAAAACTTGGAATTGAAGTTTAAATGTCTCATAGGATCTTTACTGATTTTATGATGATTTATTGTTGGCTCATTAGTGCACTTCATGTTCATACTAGGGCATTCGAAATCTTAGAATAAATAAATTAAATGCCCGATAAATAGGAAAATTTGGGAATCTTGGTCTTAGCTATATTATGTCACGATAGACCTCCAGTAAATATCATAGGAGATTAGGAAGACAAATTGGAGTGACTCCCCTTATACTCCTCATGTACCTTAGGATGATCTGCATATAGTAAAACCACGGAAACTGAACTAGAGTGATAATGAACTAGGGAAATGGAGATTTGGTAGTTGTTGGTTGGTTAGGGCAAGCTAAGTTTAAGTCCATTATTGTGGTCAGGATAGGTAGAGTACGAGAATAGTTAAGGATGAGGGCGTACGGGAACGACGAAAGATCTTCCGCCCCGAGTAGGAGAGGAAGAGTCTTAATACTCTAGGGTTAGATCTAAAGTAACTTAAAGGGGATCGGGTTAAGGGAGATCAACCAATAACAATAAGTGCCTTGCGAAAGGGAACTTCGGGCCGTAATGTCGCCGTCTTGGTTCCTAGTGCCCTTTGAGAGCCCTTCACGGGGTATGCCGGGGGCAGTCCTTGGCTAATGTAAACCATAAGAACAATAAATTAAAAGAGCAACTAGTATAATTAGGGTTGCACACACATTCACCCCGGTAGCTAGGAAGGTAGAATAAGTTGCTTTGGTTGCCATTCAGACGGTAGCTCTGAAGGTAGATGCACGGACGGGACAGTCCAGGGGGCCGAGGGCTCGAGGGTTGGAGTACAGAATAAAGGTGGTGGGTCTTCAATATCTGATTGTCGTTCACACCGGCATCATTATGTTGACTCGGCAGTGTGGGACACTTAGCCAAAGAAAGTCTGGTGGGTATAGCCAGCAGTAGTACGCGGATACTCTAGGTTGTGTTCTTCTAGGGGCGTACGGAAGGGCTAGGCCCGGTAGTGTGGATACCCGCCTAGGAGTGGGGGGCCCGACCCACTGTCTCCGTTTGCCACTACGGAGGTTCCTGGGAGTGAAGCTAGCTGCCCGAACAGGGGGAACTAAAGGTCTGTGCGCATAGAGTCGTGTGCGTGAGTTGCACTTGCCTGAATCATGGCATAGCATATCACTACACTCATATTTGCATACAACCGACACCCCAATGTATAAATTGGTATGGGAATTTTTATACGATGGGAGCCTTGCAGAAGACCCCTTAACTTATAAGTTTGTATGGGAATTCATATAAGTTAAGGTTACTTACTTATTTCCTTGCTTGTTTACTTACTGTTCTCTAGCTGCCTTTTTATACAATTGTTACTTATTAATTGTCCTCCTTATTACTTACTGCCGTAGGATTGTTAGACCGACTTTATTCTAAATAATTGTTAGATTATCTCCCTTGTCATCTGCTTGATTATTCTCCACTTTTGAAGCTTCCCTTTCCTCCTCTCCGCCCGGTGCTTAGGAGCCGTGGGGGGAAGGGGTAGGGGATGATAGGGCTTAGTCTTTATGACAAATGGTTTTCGAACCATAACATTACAGGAGCTCCAGATGGGAGACAGGGACCAGCAGTCCAGGGACCAGCACCAGCGGAGTATGGTGCGCATGGAGGTGGGTCAGTCTAGCACCGGTGCACCTGTGACCAGTTCTGTGAGTAATTAGTATTTTTATAGCTTCTGCGATGAGTGATTTGTAGTGAGGACTCTGATGTACCGGGCTCGAGCCCATTTATCTATTTCCTGTTATTATCTACTGATGGACTGGATGTGATTTCACTTTTGTTTACATGTTTCTGTGGACTTGTTTACATTTTATGTTTAATTACTTCTCTCTCTTGTGATCGAAAAGGGCCGGCAGAATTGGCATTTTGTAGTGGCGGCCTTCCCGTGAGTCGGTGCCACCGCAAAGCGGCAATTCTGGGCTAAGACCCCGGTGGTTTAAAAAGAAAAAAAAGGGGGGGCGGGGGTCTTACACTACTACTATGACATCTTTCTTCTCACTCTCTTCTTCTAGAGATACGACGTCATCATCAACTACATGTGATTTTAGGTCTTTTTAGGGGCTATTTCATTAAACTGAACACGAATAGATTCTTCTACCACCAAGATTCTTTTATTGTAGACCCTATAGGCACGACTCGTGGAGGAATATCCTAAAAAGAAGTCTACGTAAGATTTTTCATCAAATTTCCCTAAGTTTTCCTGATGGAGACGACGACCCTCAACATATTGAAGATGGTGACGACACACTTATAGAAGAACTTTCTCCGCCTTCAAATAAAGATTTGCGGCGTCGTGATGACCATGTGGAGCGTCGCCATAATATTCACCTGGGGTGCAAACCAATTTATTAATAATTATTAATAATTTATTAAAAATTATTAAAAATTATTAAGACATTTTTAAGTTTGTTTTAATTTTCATTTCATGTGTAATGATGGGTGCTTATAACTATCATGTGTTGTTTTAATTATTTCATTTCATGTGCTATGATGGGTGCATATAACCATCATATTTTAATTTTGAATTTTGAATGGAGGGAGATGGAGTGGTGTAGGCTATATGTAGCCATATTATGAAGGATTGATTAGAGAGAAGAAGAATAAGAAAATAATCCCCCCTAAAATCTTTTGAGATCTTTCCTTTCCCCCTTGGCAAAATTCGGCCTCCACCCTGCTCTCCCTCTCTTGGCCGCCGACCCTCTCTATAGCCCCCCTCTTAGTGGCTCGACCACCTTCCCCTATCATCCTTTCCCAAAACCAACCTCCAACAAAGAAACCATTCAACCCACCTCCTTCAAGAAATCGGCCAAGGCAAAATTTCCTTTGTGGATTCCAACTCCGGCATGACGCGATGAAGGCTGACAAGGTTCTCTCCAACCGGCGTGACTCCGACGGAGCCGTTGAAGAATGATCCAAGTAGAGAAATCGGAATCATCCATTCTGATAGGGTAACGAATCCTTTTTACCGATTGTGTGTTCTCTTCCTAGATTAATTCCTATGGTGGTAGATTCTTAGCGTTGATTTTTTTATAGCAATAAAAATTATATCGTGGTGATATTTCAATTGCTCTTATTATCCCTCTTAATTTCCTTTAATTTCAAGAAAGGCTTGGCGAACCTTTGTTTTCTTTTGTTGGGTGAGATCTACCTTTTCCGAATCATATTTTATTTGGTAGATCTCTTTTGGTACAACACCGCTCGTTCGGAACAGGTAGGTCCTTTTGGCCGGAAAGAATATTGGCCTATCGCCTCTATTCGATCCTAATAAGTTTGGCTACCCGTACGCTAGCATATAATTGATAGAATTAATTAACGTGGTGCTGCGTAGAGCGATTATGCAAATATAGGATTTGGATTGTGGAGAGGTATTCGTGCTAGTCCGTAGATCTATTCATTGTCAAACGTGTGAGCTTGCATCAATTTGGTATCAGAGGGAGGTTCACGTCAATTTCTTAATTGTCCCCCTCCCCCTTTTTGCTTTGAACACCCACACGCACTTTGCACATTTCATTGGACAACATATAAATCAATTTATAAAAAAATTGGTCTACTAATAGCGGCCTAAAATTTTTCAGATTTTCTCAAAATTCAAAAAAATAAAATTTTGGAATTTCTCCATCATTTTCTTAGTAGGAAAACCAAAAAAAAATTATTTTTCATTAAGTCATTATTTTTATTAAGTTGTTTTAAAATTTAATTATTGGTCTGCAAATAGCGGCCTAAATTTATATTTTTTAGCAAAAAAATAAAAAAAAAATTATTTAATATTTTTCATATTAATCTCTGCAAGCAAATCAAAAAAAATCTTTTATCTCCATAGTTATTAAGTGGGAACAATTCCATCTTTGAAAATTAAATAGGGCCAGGTCATTTCTCATTGCATGTGTTCAAGTTCCGGGTGAGTTTTCTCTCCGATTCTCACTAAAATGGCATATGACGTATATGTTGCTCGGTTAGTCTATTCATATGCTAAGGATATGGCTAAAGACACCCCTAGGGCACACCATATTTATCCTACTTATGGCGGTTTAGGATGTCCCCAATTTTTTAGAGATTGGCTTAAGGGATTAGAGCATTATTTGAATTGCCACTTATGGGATGACCACAAAAAGGTTAACTTTGCTCGAGAGCGATTAGTAGGTCAAGCCCAGTTGTTTTGGTTAAACAAAGAGCGTCGTGTTGGTAGCTATAGTTACGCTTGGCCGCACATGCGTAGCCTACTCTCGGTTCAATTTGATCTCGCCTACCTTCGCATTGCAACCACCAAGCCTATGAGTGAGTATAGTTTTGGCAGTAGATCCATACCTGCCAATAGAAATGATTATAAACCAAGCGCCCAGACCAAGAGACAAATAACTAATGATTTGACTAAACTTAAACAAGGGAACAAGTCAGTCTCGAATTATATGCGTCTTTTTAAGGATATGATGGTTAGAAGTGGTGTGAAAGAGTTGCCCGAGATCACCCTATCTAGGTTTCGTAAGGGGTTAAGACCCTATATCCAGGGTAAATTACTACATTATTTTCACACCGATCTAGACACCACTTTTATTACGGTAGTAGAAATTGAGAAGCACTACATTCTTAGGAATAAAGCTCACTCATGCCAAACCGGAAAGGCTGTATTAGGACAACCTCCCCCCTATTAGGGAAACCTCTCCTAATAGGTTTTTTGTTGTGGACTCGATATATGTTATCACTATGGTTATGCCTTCGTTAACCTCTATATCTAATCCCCTAGAGATAGTGACTGATACCCCTGAGGATGCTGATGTTGATATACTATCTCTGGATTTTGAGGATGACCCCGTATGTGAGAGTATCCTGACATGTTTGTTAGTGCCCAATGATTCTGATGCGTCTGAGTCTGAGGGAATCCCTAGTGATCTAGAAGACAATGTTTTGGATGATGATGAGAGTCAAAGCTGTGAGAGTATCTCTTTGCCTATTAAATGCCCTAATAGCGTTGTGTCTGTGCACCCTAGTATTGAGTGCTCTCTCTTGGATACGATCCCCATCGCGTTAGAGCCTACGATTATACCCACTGAGATTTTATCTGACTTTCCTAAGGAGCCTGTGAGTGAGGATTTTTCCATTGTCATTGACGACCCTGACTTAGTGGATGTTCCAACTGATTGGGAAGACTCAACTTATGTGAGAAGGTTTTGTTTGGATGATTTTAGAGCTGCGAACCCGAATGATAGTTATTTGATGATATCACCATTGTGTGAAGTTCCATCTGAATTAAATTTTCCGTCGGGTTCGATTTTGCCCATTTCTGAGACCTTTACTGATTCTGAATTAAACGACTTGTCTTGTGTGCTGGAAGAAATCGCAAGCGAGGAAGTGGTATTTTTTAACGATTCTTTGGTTTTACCCCAGGTTGAGAGTTAATTGAAGTAATCACCGATCAGTGAAAGTTATTCTGATTTGGATTTTATTCCGGGTTTGATTTTACCGACCCTTCCTCCTATCTATAAGCCCACATTGGTTGACGATTTAGGACGTGGCATCAGTAGTCCTAGACTGAGTTGTTGTGACACACCCACTCTTTTAGTTCCTACCTTGGCATTGTCTCAGCACTTAGATATTAGTACGTTGAGCACGCTAGTTTTTGTTCTATTCACCGCACTGCGTAGATCTGACTACGCGACACATTTTGCTATTCATTTCCCTGCGTGTCTAGCTACGGTCCTATCCTCATCTGTTTCTGATTCTTTGGCTATTGTTCCTCTGGATGTGGTGTCTCCTTCACAAACTTATACACCACACGCGATCGCACGTATTTACCCACCGCCATTTGATGACCCTTTTTCCCACACGTTAGTGACCAAGGTTAGGTCCCATGAGTTGTATCACTCGCACCTCTTGTAACATCCGGGAGCATCCGATTTTTTTAGTATTTATGATGAGTGGTTTTCCTTGGCATATCTTCATGCCAAGCATGAAAATATTAATTATAAAATTAGGACGGCAAATTTGAAGCCTATGAAAATCATCTTTAATTATAAGGCTCTCGTACCCCCGGACTTAACCCCTTTACCCTCCGTATTTGGGTTAAGTCACGTAGCACATGAGTTCACACCATATAGTAGTAAGATACTTAGGCGCACTTTTACAAAGTTATTCAATCAAGTTGCGTCTTATTATTTATAAGCTTGTTGCTCGTCGAATGAGATTGTGCACAGATTTAAAGAATAAGTTCCTTTTGACTTTATTTTGTTACCACTGTCTTATACGACAAGTCAACTCACACTAGTTTATGTCTCTCATGCTCTAAAATTATATAAGCACATTAGTAAAGTGCTAACCATACCAAATACATTTTATCAACTTCATGCTAGCTTACATAAAAGGGCGTCTCACAATATTGTTGGTGATTTAGTTTTGGTGCATCTCATTCCTGAACGATTGTCTTAGGGCACTATAGAAAGTTGGCGAGTTGGTGAGTTGGATCATTTTTGGATATAAAAGAAATTAGGAGAATACACATATCATTTGAAGTTATCCGCTAATTGGGTTATTACCCCTATTTTTAATGTTTCTAATTTAACGCGATATATTTCTTCACCATTAGAATTATCTGACTGTCTGTTTGGGTCCACTTTGTTTTCTTATAGTTTGGGTAGTGAGTTTGTGCTTGGATAGCTCTCTTCATCGGTCTTTACTGGAGCTACGTTGATTGTTGATGAAGAAATTTGTTATCCTTTATTGCCTAATGATTTTCCGAGGTTCTCTAGGACCACCTTTTTGCATGACAAGATACTCTAAGTTGAAGTGCTCTCTTATCCAAGTGGTGCTATTTTCCGCTACGTGTTTCTTTGGGATGATGCTCTCCTTCACCGATACTTTCAGGCCAACTCATCGGTGATGAGTACTTTTGAGCAGGGGAGGATCGATGGAGACGACAACCCTCAAAATATTGAAGACGGTGACGACGCGCTTACAGAAGAACTTTATCCGCCTTCAAATAAATATTTGCGGCTCGTGATGACCATGTGGAGCGTCGCCATAATATCTTCCCAGGGCGCAAACCAATTTATTAATAATTATTAATAATTTATTAATAATTATTAATAATTTATTAATAATTATTAATAATTATTAAGTAACTTTTTAGGTTTGTTTTAATTTTCATTTCATGTGTAATGATTGGTGCGCGCTTATAACCATCATGTGTTATTTTAATTATTTCATTTCATGTGCTATGATGGGTGCATATAACCATCATATTTTCAATTTGAATTTTGAATTTTTAATGGAGGGAGATTGAGTAGTGTAGGCTATATATAGCCATGTTATGAAGGATTGATCAGAAAGAAGAAGAATAAGAAAATAATCCCCCCTAAAATCTTTTGAGATCTTTCCTTCCCCCCTTGACAAAATTTGGCCTCCTCCCTCCTCTCCCTCTCTTGGCCTACCACCCTCTCTATCTCTAACCTCTTAGTGGCTCGGCCACCTTTCCCCATCAACCTCTCCCATAACCGACCACCAACAAAGTAACCATTCAACCCACCTCCTTGAAGAAATCGGCCAAGGCAAAGATTTCCTTTGTAAATTCCAACTCCTGCATTATGCGACGAAGGCGGACAAGTTTCTCTCCAACCGGCATGACTCCGGCGGAGCTGTTGAAGAATTATCCAAGTAGAGAAATCGGAATCATCAATTCCGATAGGGTAACAAATCCTTTCTACCGATTGTGTGTGTTTCTCTTCCTAGATTAATTCTTGTGGTGGTAGATTCTTATCGTTGAATTTTTGAGAGCAATAAAAATTATAACGTGGTGATCTTTCAATTGCTCTTGTTATCCCTCTTAATTTCTTTTAATTTCGAGAAAGGCTTGGAGAACCTTCGTTTTATTTTTTTGGGAGAGATCTACCTTTTTTGAATCGTATTTTATTTGGTAGATCTCTTTAGGTATAACACCGCTCGTTCGAACCGGGTAGGTCCTTTTAGCCGGAAAGAAAACTGGTCTATCGCCTCTATTCGATCCTAATCAGTTTGGCTACCCGTACGCTAGCATATAATTGATAAAATTAATTAATGTAGTGCCGCATAGAGCAATTGTGCGAATATAGGATTTTAATTATGGAGAGGTATTCGTGCTAATTCGTAGATCTGTTCATTGTCAAACGTGTGAGCCTGCATCATATCCTTGGTGTTAAGAATGAAATAAGGGCAAACAAAGACTCTAAAGTAAGACTGATGCAGCGCCACCGCTACTTGATGATGACCCGGTTGCCGAAGCGCTACGACATAAAGATCTGAGATGCCGTGATGAAGCTGAAGGAAGTGCACGTTACAACCTCTGCCCGCGACGTGCTAAAACAGCCATGGAAAAATTAGCCAAATTTTCTTATTTCATGCACTTTATTTAATATTTTGGAATATAAAATTATCCTATGTTTAAGTGATAATTTTATATTCATGACATGTGTTATTTTTTTTCATTTGGAACAATATTTTATTTTGGTGTGCATTTAGTCTTTTGGATGGATGAGATTACATCTCCATCGTGGAGGGCTAAGAGTTATTGTAAACTCCTATTTAAGGAGGTGTTTAAGAGGAATATGATCATTGAATATTTGAAATCAAAAACTCCCTCTCCTTTGAGAATTTCGGCCAAGAGCTTTCTCCAAGCCGTCGACCCCTTGGTGGTGTGAAACTGCCTGTAAGACCCCCTTGTTTTTTTTAAAAACCCGGGGTCTTAGGCCCAGAATCGCCGCTTTGTTGTGACACCTTCACGTCCTGAAGGGTCATCACCACAAGGCGCCGATTCTGTCGGCCAATTCGATCACAGAAAGGTAGCACAATAATTGAAGTAAGAGCAAGTTCACTGAAAGTAAATCACATATATAGAATAAAAATCTCCACGAAGGGAGTGTCCACAAAATAACAATAATCAAAGTACTATAAATGCGGGCTTATGCTCGGTACATCATATACTCACTACAAATCTCTCATGCGGAAGCAAAAATAGAAACTACTCAGGGTCGAGACTCACGGTCCCGGTTGTATGAACTCCGGAGCTAGACTGCCCCATCTCCAGGCGCACCGGTCTCTAGGGCTGCTCCTCTATGCTGGGCTCCACGATCCCCTAAATGATGCAGTTCGAAAACCGTTAGTCAAAAAGACTAAGCCCTATCATCCCCTACCCCTTCCCCCATGGCTCCTAAGTACCGAGCGAAGAGGAAGAAAGGGAAGGACATGAAGGTGGAGATTTAATCAAGAAACAGATGGTAGCGGAACTAATCTAGCAATTCTATAATAAATATGACAGAAACATAAGGTACGAAAGGTAACCTTAACTTATGTGCGAAAGCGCATAAGCCAAGGGATCTTCTGCAAGGCTCCCATCGTATAGAGTGTCCCATACCACTTATACGTTGGGGTGTCGGTTATCAAACAGCAGCATATATATATTGAATTTAACCTTAATTTATAAACTTGCCCATACAAGCTTATAGACGAAGGGGTCGTTTTGCAATTCCTAATGTATAAGTGTCCCATATCACTTATACTTTAGGTGTTAGGGTTAAATGAATCGTTTATGCTATGACATGCAAGTGGGTATGATGAAACATGCAAGTGCAACTCACACACCCGACTCTGTGCACACAAACCTTTAGTTCCCCCTTTCGGAGCCGTTATCTCTCAGGATACCTCCGTAGTGGCAGACGGAAGCGGTGGGTTGGGCCTCGCCCACCTCTAAACCAGTAAAGCACTACCGGTCAGACCTATCGTATGCCTCAATGCTTGGTGTACTAAGCAGACGCCTGCGTACTCTTGCCGGCTAGCGCACCGGACTTCTGTTGGCGAAGTGCTAACCACACTTGCCGAGTCAGCGTATTGGCGTCGGTGCATCGACCCTCCAATACCGAAGACCCACCACCTTAATTTTCATTCCTTTTTATGCACATGCAAGTTTAATCGTAAACACACAAAAACCGAGCCGAAGCTCCCCAGACCAATACGTCCGTCTCTTAACCAACCGAGCCGAAGCTCCCCGGATCAACCCGTCCGTCTCTTAACCAACCGAGCCGAAGCTCTCATCAATCTTCCTGTGCCACACAGTGTTTGTGAAAGGTGTAGACCTAGTTACTAAGTTACTCTTGACAGTTTGTTGTTACAGTTTACGTTAACCCAGGACTGCCCCCAGTATTCCCTGTGAAGGGCTCTCAAAGGGCACTAGGAACTATGATGGTAGCTGAAGCCCATCATTCCCTTTCACAAGGAACTTATTATTATTGGTTGATCCCCTTTACCCATTCCCTTCTCATATTACGATAGACTATCCTAGAGTGATTTTTAACCTTCCTCACTTCGGGAAAGACGATCTTTCGTCGAACCCGAGCACCTCTTATCTCTAGCTATCACTACTTCTCTCTACTCTTCATATCATCCTATTGTGATTTCATCCACAATTGTCCACCCAGACCAAATGACTAACTCCAATGACTTTCTCAGATCATGTCCTATTGCAATTCACAAATTTGCTATATGTAGACCAACCTAGACTATATGTCGAACCGGTTATGCAATGATCCCAAAATTCATTCAAATGCCCTAAAATATTTACTGGGGACTTATCATGATATAAATGGCCTAAATCCAGAGTGTGGGAATTTTCCTAATTTATTTGGCATTTAATTAATTTCCTCGAAAATCCCAAGGGCTACCGGTTTGAACATGAACTACCCTAAGTTCTCATGCAAGATGTCCAGCAAATTTATGATAAATAGTAGGTTATCTCAATAGGGTAAATCCAAAGTATCATAATTTTTCTATCATCAAAAGGGCAACAAAACTATTTTAGCAATATTTACTATCTTCCATTATTTATGAACCAAGTACAGAGAATATTCTTCCACAAATTGTAAATAAATTATAATATGCAGATAGAGGCTTAAAAATAGCACTGGACCAATTTTATAATTTTTCAGTAATAAAATCATCCCTAAATAATTTTCAAATCATAAAACCCCTTTTTAACTTTTGTGAAGAAAGTACTGGATTTACTTAACTAAAAATTATACAAAAATTCAAGGATAACCACTCTGTCCTAAAACATTTATTTCCAAGATTTCATGAGACTTCCATGAATAGAAAGGTACAAATAATTAAAACATTAATTGGGGTTATAATCAACTTTACAAACGAAGTGCTAGAAATAAACATCATAAATTCCAGTAAAATTTTTATAAATTCTACCCACTTCAAAACTAACTCTACCCGAATTTCACAGCCTTTAGATAATTATTAGTGATGGATTGTGCTTAATTAGTATTTTAACCTAAAGCTAAGATTAAGGTTTTGAGGCATCTACTTGTCTCCAAATTTTCCAAGATTCCATCCAGACGATTATTATCATGCTGATATCAATTCTACAGAGTTTCAAGGCAATACGAGGGCAATTGCCCCCATATCCTTCACAACCCTCAAAACCCTCCATCTAGGGTTTGAGTTTGGATCCTAGGATAAACCAACCCTAAACCACATATTTTTCTCCAAGTGGGTTATAATAACCCTTCCAAGCCAGTGGTCATGATATCAGCCTCAGTTGAGGTGATATGACCATTTTAACTTCTAGTGCACTTTTTACTCAAAAATGCCTCACTCTTGCCTAGTTAAGAATAGGTGACTCCCTATCCAAAACTCATCCAAACGAGTTGAAAATTTGTACAGAGTTAAGTTTTATAGCCAGGGACCACTCACCAAAATTTGGGAGGGTTTGGAGGTTATTTGACTACATAAATAAATTCCTCTATCTTTATTAATTTAAAACAAAATCTTTAGGCAAAGTGTCTCCAAAAATTCCCATTTTTGGACCGCCTTTAGATATAGCTAAGTTTAACCCCCTGCCCAAATTTCAGGTCATTTGGACAAGGGACAAAGAGTGGGCATCCATTTTAATTTCTGCCCAACTCTAGGTATAGCCCCCACTAAAACAGGTGATGCGGTCAAACCGCGTACCCAAACAAGTTGAAACTAATTTTAAATTAATCTAGACTCGAAGGGCTACGACTTTCGTGATAGGTCATTTTTCCTAAATCGGCCTCGAAGTGCCTCATTTTGCAGCCTCTATATATACTCAAATAATATATATTTTCACTATTTATTATATACATTATTTATATATTATAAACTGGTTTTACTGTTCATCTTCTACAGGAACCCGAAAACAGAACATAGAAAACCATATTTCCTGTAACCTTTTTGTGATCCGTGGCCGGCCGTCCGGTCACTTCCCTGGCCAGCCAGCACCACCACCACCTCCGTCGAGGCAATGGCTAGCGGTCGGCGGTGGTTTGGCCGCCGGAGGTGGCGGTTTCCGGCAAACTCAAAACAATATTTTTTTTCCATGGTTTTCCATGAAAACACGAGATAGGTCAGGCTCTTTTGAGCACGAACTTCATTTCTAAGATCCTAAGATCTACCCATAAGAGAAGAAGTAGAGGACCTTGTTCGCGGTTTAGAGGCGAGATGAACGACGGGGTGCCATGGCGCAGTGGTGGCATCGCCGAACTTCTCCTACAGCAAGAGCAAAAGTCTGAATTTGTTTAATCCAGCGTGTAACCTTCTCCTCTTGCTCCAAGTGGTCTTTTATAGATCAGCAAGTGGGGAAGGGAAAGAGGTAAGCAATTATGGTCATGTAGGCTCCCCTTAATGGTGTTTCGGTTATGGCATAGGCAGTTGAAACGCTGGAAACGAAGAGCTATTTGCCAGGTGGCGATTTCCTATTTGACCAACATTTCCTTATTTTATTAAATAATTAGAGTAGGAAATGGCCCATAAATTCTCCTGGTGTACATTCCCATAACCAGAATTGATTATGACGTCGGTTACCGAAATTTCCAGTCTGGCTGACGTTTCGGCCCTTGTCACGGGGGTGACACATAGGTCACGGGCGTGACAGGCCCGAGTGGCAAATTCTGAGGTCGACGATCGTCGAACTGAGATCGACTGTCGTCGAAGGGTGGTCACGCCCTAGGTCACGGGAGAGACTCATGGGTCACGGGCGTGACAGGGTCAAGAGGCAAATTACGCGCTCGGCGATCTTCTCGCTGAGATCGACGATCGCCGAAGGGGGTCACGCCCTAGGTCACGGGCGTGACACCTTGGTCACGGGCGTGACATGCCCGGGCTGCAAGTTCGACGATCGTCTCACGAAGATCAACGATCGTCGAAGGAGTCACGCCCTAGGTCACGGGCGTGACACATAGGTCATGGGCGTGACAGGCCCGGGTTTCAAATTCGACAATCGTCTCACGGAGATCGACGATCGTCGAAGGAGTCATGCCCCATGTCATGGCATGACACATAGGTCACGGGCATGACCAGCCCGTGACCCGAAGTCTTAGTCATTGTACTTCAATTCTTGGGCTTCTGGGGTTCTCTCACGACAGACCGACTCCTAGGGGTCTAGCCGGAAATGGGATGTTACACCGCCGGCCCCCCTTGTGTGGTGTGAAACTGGCGCCCCTTGCTCCCTCCATCCGTTCGGTGAGACTCTGGCGTGGCTTCCTTGGTGCGACTCCGTGGAAGAAGGTTGCAAACCCCTCAGTGTGATGTCGGCGGATCCGTGGAGAGAGTGATTCTCCCACCTTATCTTTGTGTGAAATTTCATCCTGGTTGGGTAATCTCTTTCTTTGTGTGATTCTTGCTTTAGTTTGTGGAGGTTTTTCATGCACCGTTTTTTCCGCGATTTTTAAATCCGTCGCTTGCAAAATCTGAATTTGAAGGTGTTGTTATTGAATCTCTTGTTGTCCGGAACGGGTAGATCCGTCTCGGGAGTGCAACGTGTCCTAGCCTCGATTTGCTCTTTCGTTCGGCGCAATTTATGTGCCAACAAGGGAATTAATTACGACTCGAATTTTGATCGCTCTTAAAGGTTTTCCGCCGCTCTAAAATAAATTATTGCTGCGCTTGAAACGACTATATTGAAATGATTAGATGCTTGTGTAGGTGTGGTGAGTTGTGTGCTTGTTGGAGAGGTAGGTCTTAAGGACGTTGTATCAAGTCCGGCTTACGGTGAGTTATGTGCTTGTTGGAGAGGTAGGTCCTAAGGACGTGGTATCGAGTCCCCGATTTTGGGAACCAACCGACCCCTTTTCGTTCGCTTTTGGTCGGCGTTCCCTTTTTTTATTTCTTGTTCGGTAACGTTTAGGAGTCCGTATTGTAGTCACGTCTGAATCACGGTCGTCACTACATCAATTTGGTATCAGAGGGAGGTTGTTTCAACTCCCAAGTTGCAAACATCCTCTCTGCGTTCTTCGTTGGTCGATCTCATCTTTCTAGGATCTGAAATTTTCGAATTGGTCTGCATTTAGTAAAACCCTTCGGAATTTTAAACTTGTCAAAAAAATCTGAAAAAAAATCTGTAGCTTCCTGCACTTATTTCCAGCAACATTAAAACAGAAAATTTTTCGATTCGTCCTTGTTAGGTCAGCCTGAAAATTGGAACATCGTAATTCTGTCTAGTTGTTCTGCAAATAGCGGGCTGAAATCTTTATTTTTCAGCGAAATTTGAAAAAAAATTCAAATCTCAAAATTAAAATTTCAAATTTCAAATTTAAAATTTTCAAAATTTCAAATTTCAAATTTCAAAATTTAAAATTCCAATTTCGAATTTTAAATTTCAAGTTTTCAAAATTAAAATTTCAAAATTTAAAATTCAAATTTGAAATTGAATTTCAAATTTCAAATTCCAAATTTCAAATTTCAAAATTAAAAATTCAAAATTCAAATTTCAAAATTCAAACTTCAAAAATCAAAATTCAAATTTCATATTTCAAATTTCAAAATTTCAAATTTCAAATTTCAAAATTCAAAATTCAAAATTCAAAATTTCAAATAATAAAATTCAAAATTTCAAATTTCAAATTTCAAATTTCCAACTTCAAATTCCAAATTTCAAATTTTTCTCAAAATTACAAAATAAAATAATAGTGGTCTGCAAATAGCGGCCTAAAAATGTTATTTTTTTTTCCTCAAAATCTAAAATTTAGAATTTCTGGTATTTCTCCATCTAATTATTAGTAAGAAAACAAAAAAATTATTATTTTTCATTCAGTAATTATTTTTATTAAATAATTTGAAATTTTAGTAATTGGTGTGCTAATAACCGGCTAAATTTTATTTTCTGCAAAAAAAAAACTGAAAAAATTAATTAATAATCCTTATAATTTTCTTGCTCAGAAAATAAAAAAGTATGCATATATTATTTTTTGAAACTAGCGGGAACAATTAAATCTTTGAGATTTAATTATGGCAAGTTTACTTTTTTTTGCATGTGCACCAGTATCGGATCGAGTTTCTTCTCCGGTTCTCACTAAATGGCATATGACGTATATGCTTCTCGGCTAGACTATTCCTATGCTAAGGATATGGCTAAACACACCCCTAGGGCACACCACATTTATCCTACTTATGACGGGTTAGAGTATCCCCAAAATTTTAGAGACTGGCTTAAGGGATTAGAACAATATTTTAATTATCATTTATGGGATGACTACGAAAAGGTTAGCTTTGCCCGAGAGCGATTAGTAGGTCGGGCCGGATTATTTTGGTTAAACGAAGAGCGTCGTGTTGGTAGCTATCGTTATGCTTGGCCGCACATGCGTAACCTCCTCTCAGATCAATTTGATCCCGCCTACCTGCGCACTAATAGCACCACACCCGTTAGTAAGAATAGTTATATCACTAGACCCGTATCCGCTTATAGGAGTGACCCTACGCCTCAGGATAGATCCTATCCCCAGAGAGGTAGTATTACCCAGAGTGTGCCTAGTCCCACCTATAGGAAACATAAGCCATTCCGACCCAAAAATTTGAACTCGAAAGAGGTTACTATTAGGGTGCTTTCTTCCTTAGCCTGGACATCTAAGCCCTCTGATATAGTGACTGATACCTCTGAGGATGCTTATGTGGATATGAAATCTCTGGAAGATGAAATTAATCAGCTAGGTGAGAGTCTTCCTTCACTTACGATAGTGCATGACTCTCCTGTTGAACCTGAGGATGTGATTAGGACTGCGCCCGTCACTGAGGACGAGGCAAGTTTCACTGACGCTTTTAGTGACATTGAGGAGATTGGTTACCCTAGTGACCTGGAAGAGGATTTCTCCCCTGAGGAATCATCTCCAATCCCCTTCGACGATAATTTAGTCATGGAATCTTCTGTTGACCCTTAGCCAGTAGACATTCTGGTTGAGTCGGTAGAGTCATCCGATGCTGAGAGCTTACATGTCACTGATTTAGGTGATGACTTGCTAGGATCCGACGTTATATTGGTTGACCCAGGATTATTAGAGGTTTCTATGGTATTGGTAGAGTCACCTTGGGATGGATGTTCAGTTTGGGATAAGCTTAGTGTGATACATCCGGGAGTTAGTCCTTTGACGTTATTATCGCCGCTTGGAACTCAAGCTAATTATTATACTCCCCTGGATTCGATTTGCCCATCCCCCTATTCTGACTTAGACGATGTCCCCACCTCATGGGAAGAATTATGTTTGGATGACGATAGCACTGAGGGCCCAACTGACTTTTCTTTGATGATAGCCCCTTCGCCTGAGGCCCAAGTTAGTTTGGAAATTTTATCGGATACGAATTTGCCTACTATTGAGACGATCACTGTTTCTGACTTAAGTAAAATTTCTAATGATTTGGTGGATTCATTCTGGGGCGAAATGTTAACTGAGGATGAGTTTTCAGTGAGGACGAATCCACTATTCGAGTTTACTTTTTATTTTAAAGGCTTGCAACCGGAGGCGTTCTCTTGGAAGCTTAACCCATGCTTTGACGTTGAGTGTGACTTGGTTCCCCCTACGGAGTCAACCCTGTCGACTCTCCCTTCGGTTCCCTTTGCTCGAGTAGATGATTTAGTCATTTCTATCCCTTCATATTTAGAGAAGTTTATTATTTCCTCCATCCCGTTAAACTTACTTAGATGGACATGGGCGAACGTAGTTGATGACGAACGTTTTCCGCTGACTATTTATTATGATATTTTTAAATCAAAATTTAATTTTAAATTTAAAACGAAAACGTTGGAACCCACTACGTTAATTTTTGAATTTAAAGCACATGTGCCACCAGACATATTTCTGTTATTTTATACTATTAATTCAAGTCATGTGGCACATGGGTTCTCCCCTCATGGTTTTAATTTAATTAGGCGCATTTTTAATTTCTTGACCCTTCTAAATGCGTCCTTTAAATTACTTGCGAGGTTGTTTCGAATAGTCTTCCACCGTTATGTGAATGGTTTGGTTATGGATAATCGAAGCTTGGGTAGCCTTCTTAGATGCCTCGTAAGCGATCACAAAGGCACGTGGGATCTTATTCTTCCCCATGCCCAATTAGCTTATAATAATTCCAAAAATCGGTCTACTGGTCTATCACCAAACGAGATTGTCCATGGATACAAGGCCCCAGTGCCTATTGACTTGGTACCGTTGCCCCCAACATACAAGACAAGTCTGTTGGGTACATTGGAAAATGTGTACCTGATTTGAAGAAGCCCAACTTAGCTCAATGATATACATCAAGGTGTATTTGATGTTGTTTTGAGTTGACATGTGTAGGTGAAGAAGTATTAAATAATGCAGAAAAATATTCTAAGTCCACATGTCGACACCTGAAGAAATTGTGTCGACACTTCAGAATATTTGTGTCGACACTTCAGAATATCAGTGTCGACACAGAGAAAGATAGTCGACCACATTTATGTCGACACTGGGAAGTAGTGTCGACACATAAAGAAAATAGTCGACTTCAACTATCTCGACACTGGGAAGCAGTGTCAACACATAAAGAAAATCGTCGACCTCAGCACTGGGAAGCAGTGTCGACACCGTGAAAGATAGTCGACCAGAGAAAGTTAGTCGACTAGTGAAAGATAGTCGACTAGTGAAAGATAGTCGACCAGAGAAAGATAGTCGACTCACAGAATAAGATAGTCGACCACAACTGTGTCGACACTGGGTGGATGTGTCGACACCAGAAGACTGTGTCGACACATATTGGCAGAAGTCGTTTATGCTTGTGTCGACACCAGAAGACTGAGTCGACACATTTTGGCAGGATTGAAGATTGCTGTGTCGACACCTGAAGGCTGAGTCGACACATGCTGAGTTCTGAATCTACAACAACTGTGTCGACACACAGGACTTGTGTCGACACACTGCAGAGTCTAGACCAAGTTATTTTTTGAAGAAGCTGTGTCGACTTAAAGGCAACTTAGTCGACATCATCAAAGACTGTGTCGACACCAAAGTCACTTGTGTCGACACAGCTAGACAGATTGGTCTCGACACTTTCTAACTGACTGTCTCGACATTTTGCTGTCCAAGGCTAAGGTACAAGAACTGTTTGAAGACTTGACAGCTGTGGGTTGCCACCGTTTAACTGAAGCTGTCAGACTTGTCAGAAAACAGTTAGAAACCGGATTAGCCGGTTACCATGAAGAAAGTCTATAAATAGACACATTCAGAAGGAATTAAAAACAGCTAAGCCAAAAAAAAAAGTATAACTGAAGAAGATCTAAGAAGAAGAAACAGAAGGATTACAATCCTGTTGTAGCTTCAATTCAAGAAAGTGCTAAGCTCTAAAGAAGATCTTCATCAGTAGATCTAAGAAGAAGAAGAAGAAGAAGTCTGAAGTATCAGAAAAGGTGTTGGATAGAGAGGGATCCAGTCATCTTGAAGAAGAAGAAGGAAGCCATCAGTGGTTTCTCAAGAAGCTGTTTGGAAATCAACTCAGCAAAGTTCAGATTCAAGAAGCTTTGAAGAAAGCTCAGATTCAGTTGATTTCATCAGCTGATCAAGAAGTGTCTTGTCCTCTTCTCTCTCAACAAAGGCAAGACATTAAAATATCTTTTCTAAATTTCTGTAGGATCTGTTTATACAGATCTGAGTTGTAAGCCTGTGTTATAAAGGCTGAGTGTAGGAGAGGTGATCTCTGAGTGGTAGGGCTATTTGCCTGAGTGTAGGAGAAAGTTATTCTCTGAGTGGTAGGCCTTGAGGCAAGGCTGAGGTAGGGCTGTTGAGCCTGAGTTGTAGGAACCTATCCAGGTTCTGAGCTGTAGGATCTGAGGATCTGAGAATAGTGGAAGTTTGGCCGAATCTAGCAAACTGCTAGATAGGTGAAGGGGGAAAGTGGATGTACCCAGACCTTGGGGAACCACTATAAAACATTGTGCAATCTGTGATGCTTAATTATCTGTGAATGCTGTGCTAGATGTCTTAATTTGTAATTGAATTCTGCCTAGAAGTATAAACAAGAAATTAGAACCTATTCACCCCCCCCCTCTAGGTATTTAGGTTGTCTTGAAAGTAAAACTATCAAGTGGTATCAGAGGGAGGTTCCTCAAAAAGGACTTAACAGTCTGAGGTAGATCTGATAGGCAGAATCAAGATTCAAAAAGATGGGTTCTGGTGAGAATCATAAGGAGCTAGGGTCTATGAAATTACCCATATGCAAGAAAGAAATTTTTGGAATTTGGAAAGAAAGAGTCAGACTGTTTATGGAAGCATCTGACCCAAGGATTTACATCACAGTACAGGAAGGCCCCTTCATTCCAATGAAGGTATCAGTTCTTAATGTAAATATCCAAACTCCAAAGAGTTATTCAGAAATGACCAATGATGAAATCATCTTGGCAACCATGGATAAAAGAGCTCAGAACATTATTGTTAGTGCCATAGATGATTCAACATTTCAGAATCTGATTCACTGCAAGACCTCCAAAGAGATGTTGGACACATTGATTGTCTACATGGAGGGATCTGAAGAAGTGAGGCAGGACAGGAAATCTATGCTCAATCAGGAGTATGAAAGTTTTAGACAAGGAAAATCCGATAGCATAACTGAGTGCTACAAGAAATTCTATAGAATTGTGAATGAGCTTATGTCCTATAGAAGAGTCTTCAGTACTTATGAACTGAATGACAAATTCTTGAGATCCTTAACAAAGGATTGGGACACAAAGATCTGTGCCATAAGAGAAGTGGCTAAATTGGCAGAGATATCTCCTCCCACCTTGTTTGGAACATTACTATCCTATGAAATGCAACTTATGGTGAGGAAGGAGGAGGAAAAGAATTCAAGAGGAGAGCATAGAGAGAAGACTGTGGCATTCAATGCAGAAGCCACTAGAAAGAATAGGAGGAAATCACCATCTCCTCCTAAGGAAGTTGCAGAAGATAGTTCTGAAAATTCAGATAAGGGTTCAGAAAGCTGTGATTCAGATGCAGACTTTGCAGCATTCACAAGGCAATTCCAGAGGTTCTTGAAAAAGAAGCAATGGAAGTCTAGGCCTTCCACATCACAGCAAGTTGATGACTTTTATCAGAAGAAAAGGTCATCAAGGAAAGAGAAGAGCAGATCAAAGCCCAACAAAGCCACTACTTCAAAGATTGTCTGCTATTGTTGCAATAGGCCTAGACATGTAGTTGCTGACTGTCCTGATAAGAGAAAGGAATCTTCAGACAAAAAGAAGACTTATCAGAAAGGCAAGAAGGAGAAATCCTTTGTTGCAAAGAAAGATAAGAGTCTAACAGACCAGTCAACTTCAGAGTCAGAATCTGAAGCTGAAGCATATATTGGACTATATGCTGCATCTGAAGAAGAGGAGTTTCTGCAGTTGCTAGACTCCATCAATGAACAAAAGGATCATCAGTGTATGGGGCTGATGGCAGGATTAGAAGAGGACATATGCCAGAATCAGTCTGGTCATAATAAGGTACAATGTCCTTCTATTACATCTGTTTGTTGTACAAGTGAAGAATCAGCTACATCTACATCAACATATGTAGATGCATCTGAATCTGAAGGAGATGTCTATCAATTGATAGACAAGTATGGGGACCTGTTGCAGGCCCTTAAGAAAAGCAAGAACCTGGTTAAATCTCAGGCTCAAGAAATTGCTGAACTAAGGGTTGCTACAACTGAGTTAGAGAAAGTTATTGATCAAAACTTAAATGAAATAGCCAAGCTGAAGAATATAACTATTATTCAGATGAGCACAATTAATTATACTAATGATCAAGTGAAGAGTCTGGAGGCCAGACTTAGAATTGAAAGGGATTTAGTGGCTAGTTACTCTAAGCCAAAATCTGTCTTACCCTTGATAGATGAATTTGTCACTCAAAAGGGTAAGGCTGGATTAGGATTTAAAGGTAACTCCAGGGCTGGCAGATTCAAGAGGAAAGGCAAAGCTTCTGTTCAGCCACTAAACCTTTCAGTCCCCATAAAGTTTAGTAAGGTGGAAGTGCCTTCTAACAAATATGATCATGAAAATATTCAAGGTCATAATAAGACTAATGTTCTGAAGAACAAGGGTGTAAATGCAAGCAGGCCTACCTATGGTCATAAACCCAATGGTTTTAAGAAATCAGCAGGTGAAGTTGCTGCAGCACCAGCAATGAACAGAAATTCTTCTGACAAGGATGTATCTAGATCTAGATACAATAAGTTTGAATGTTGGTGCTGTGGCAAGAGAGGCCATTTTGCATTAGATTGCTGGTATAACACAAGTGTTATAAAGAACAATAGTCTACCTGTTAAAAGAGGTTATGGTAGCTTTATTAATACTAACCTGAACCAAGGACCCAAGACTTACTTGGGTTCTAAGGGTAAGTAATTCTGTGTTGCAGGTGAATCCATGTAACCATGCCCCTATATGGTACTTGGATAGTGGTTGTTCCAGGCACATGACTGGAACAAAGGGGCTGCTGAAGGAGTATTCATCTGTCAAAGATAGACCTAAAGTGATCTTTGGTGGATCTGAAAAAGGAGTCATCAAAGGGTTTGGTAACATTTCTTCTAACCTAATTACTATCACTCAAGTGGCTTATGTAAAAGGTTTGAAACATAATCTAATAAGCATAAGCCAGCTAAGTGATTTAGGATATGACATTTCATTTGTTAAAGATGGATGTCATATCAAGAGGTCAAGTGATCAAAAGATCATATTGACTGGGTATAGGAAGAGAAATGTATATTGTCATAATTTTGAATGTGAGAATAAGGCTTCTCCCATCTGTCTTGTAGCTGATGACAATGCTTCTCATTGTGTTAAGTGGCACAAGAGATTGGCTCATCTAAACTACAAGACAATTGGCCAACTCTTTAGCAAAGAGTTAGTGAGGAATGGACCTCAAATTAAGTGTATAAAGGAAGGGATATGCTCAGCTTGTCAAAAGGGCAAGCAGACAAAATCCTCCTTTCAAAGCCTTGAAAACAAGGATTCTGTGAGGTGCTTATACCTCTTGCATATGGATCTTTTTGGTCCTATGCCAGTTCATAGTCTAGGTAGGAAGGTCTACACTTTTGTGGTTGTAGATGACTATTCTAGATTTACATGGGTATTCTTTCTGAGACAAAAATCTGAAACCCCAAGTGTATTACTTAATTTTGTAAAGCAAATTCAGAATGAACTGAATAGTACAGTGGTCAAAATCAGAAGTGACCATGGTACTGAGTTTCAATCTGAAAGCATAACAAACTTGTGTAAAGACTTTGGGATTTTCCAAGAGTTCTCCTCACCTAGAACACCTCAGCAAAATGGAATTGCTGAAAGAAAGAATAGAACATTAATTGAAGCTGGTAGAACTCTATTGAGTGACACCTCTCTCCCAGAATATTTTTGGGCTGAGGCAGTTAACACTGCTTGTCATGTAATCAATAGGGCTACTATCACCAAAAGTCACAAAATGACTCCCTATGAGATTGTGAAAGGCAGAAAACCAAATCTATCTTACTTTAGGATCTTTGGTTGCAAGTGTTATATACTTAACAATGGCAAGTCATATTTGACTAAGTTTGCTGCCAATTCCCAGGATGGAATATTTGTTGGGTACAGCACAAATAGTAAGGCCTATAGAGTCTTCAACTTGACTACTCAAGTTGTTGAAGAATCTGTGCATGTTGTGTTTGATGAAACAAGATTAATCAACTGTGAGTTGTCTTGTAGATCAAATGACTCAACAGGTATAAGCAAAAGTATGGACAAGCTTTCCATTACTGAAGTATCAAAGGAAGATGGGGCATTGGAAAATGAAGGCTTCAGTCCAGGGGGAGAACAAGACACTATAGAAGCTGATGAAAATCAAGAGAATCAGTTAAATGAAGGAGTTGGAGATGTTCAACCAGAAGGAAATCTTCCTCCAGCTACAAGACATTTAAGAGATCATCCAGCTAATCAGATAATAGGTGATCCAAGACAAGGGGTGCAAACTAGAAGCAGAAATCAAAACACAGTTCTACATTCAAGTTTCCTGTCACAAATGGAGCCTAAGAAGTTTGAAGAAGCTATCCAAGACCAGCACTGGATTGATGTTATGCAAGAGGAGCTGAATCAATTCAGAAGGTGCAATGTCTGGGAGCTTGTTCCTAAACCAAGAGGCCACAACATAATTGGCACAAAATGGATCTATAGGAACAAGCTAGATGAAAGTGGAATAATAGTAAAGAATAAAGCAAGATTGGTTGCAAAAGGATACAGGCAGGAAGAAGGGATTGACTTTGATCAAACCTTTGCTCCAGTAGCAAGGCTGGAGGCAATCAGAATATTCCTTGCCTATGCAGCCTATCAAGACTTCAAAGTATACCAGATGGATGTGAAGTCAGCATTTCTGAATGGTGATCTTAAAGAAGAAGTATATGTAGAGCAGCCATCAGGTTTTGTAGATCCTCTTAAACCTGATTTTGTTTATAAGCTTAGGAAAGCTCTGTATGGGTTAAAGCAAGCCCCAAGGGCTTGGTATGAAACCCTGTCTACTTTCCTTATTGAGAATAAATTCTCAAGAGGAAAAATTGACAAAACTCTATTCCTTAGGGAATCCAAAGGCAAGATCATCTTAGTTCAGATCTATGTTGATGACATAATCTTTGGATCTACTGAAAACAACCTTTGTAAAAAGTTTGCCAAACTTATGCAAGGGAAGTTTGAGATGAGCAGTATGGGGGAACTGAAATTCTTCTTGGGACTCCAAGTAAGACAGACTGATGATGGCTTGTCCATATCCCAGTCTAAGTTCACCAAAGAATTGATTAAGAAATATGGTATGGAGTTATCCTCCACCATGAGAACTCCTATGGGAACAAGTATGCATATATGCAAAGATGATGCAGGTAAACCTGTTGATGAGACTTTATATAGAGGAATAGTTGGCTCACTACTATATCTCACTGCTAGTAGACCAGATATTATGTATGCTACATGTGTCTGTGCTAGGTACCAAGCCTGCCCTAAAGAATCTCATTATACTGCAGTTAAAAGGATTCTGAGATATCTTAAGGGCACACCTAATCTAGGTCTTTGGTACCCTAGGAATAGAGATTTTCAACTAACAGGCTATTCAGATGCAGATTTTGCAGGATGTAAAGAGGATAGGAAGAGTACTAAAGGTACTTGTCAATTCCTGGGAGGAAGACTAATATCATGGAGTAGTAAGAAGCAGACTAGTGTGGCAATTTCCACAGCTGAGTCAGAGTATGTTGCTGCTGGAAGCTGCTGTGCACAGCTACTATGGATGCAGCATCAGCTAAAGGATTATGGTATTCAAGTAAGTAGAACACCTCTTTTGTGTGATTCTAAGAGTGCAATTTCTATTGCTAATAATCCTGTTTCTCATAGTAGAACTAAGCATATAGAAATAAAATACCATTTTCTTAGAGAACATGTAGAAAAAGAAGACATCTCATTGGAATTTGTGAAAACAGATTATCAAATAGCAGATGTGTTTACTAAGCCCCTAGATGAGACAAAATTCAATAAATTCAAAATTGAACTAGGTATGTTAACCATTGATTAGTGTAATCACAAAATCATCAACAATAAAGTTGAAGTGGTAACAAGACATTCAAGTGATATTAAGACACATTGAAGTAGTATAAAGTACTTTGTTGTACTTATAAGTTGTGATGAACAAACAGAAATTGGCTAAGTAAGATGGTGTCGACACATTCAGTAATAATGTGTCGACTCAGGGTAGTAATGTCGACAAGTCAGAGACATTGTGTCGACACAGAAAATATGTGTCGACACTTAAGAATCTTAATGTCGACTTATCCAGAAATGTAGTGTCGACTTCACCAGGAAAGTGGTGTCGACACTTATAGATTTTGTGTCAACACTTATACTAAGAGTCGACACAGAATTTCTATTACTCTTCTATATATCTCTGGTGTCGACATAACCGCAAATTGGTGTCGACACCTAATAGACGAACTTGAAGTCGAGACAATAGAAGCTTGTGTCGACACAATCCATCTGTGTCGACACTTATAGTCTGTTTTTGGCGACTTTTGATCTTTTTTAAGCAGAAGGTATAAATAGGTCAAAAACTCATTCTGTCGACACGCTTACAAGGTTTTCGAAACCCTGTGTCGACATTCTCCCTCTCTCTCTCTTTCTCTCATCTTTCAAGCTTTCTCGACTGATCAATGACGCCAAAGATTGAAGACAATGTGAATGAAGGATATGAGTTGGTGCGCCAGGCCTTCGCAGCTGCCCCTCCAGATGTTCTTGGGGTTATCTCTCTCCTCTCCGACTCAGGTTTAGAATTTCTGGTCTCCGAACCATCAAAGATATGGAAGAAGGAGGTGCACGAGCTCTTTACCTCTGCATCTGTAGACTCTGAACGTCATGCGATAAAATCCACAGTTCTTGGGTCACCTGTGGAGATTACACCAAGTAAGATAAGAACAATTCTGCAATTACCTATAATTGAGAATGAAGAGGATGTCCCTCCTTCTAAATCTAGGGAGGCTCTTCAATGGTGTGGATTGGAATCCACCATGAAAATTGGAGCTGCGTTCAATCGGAAAGGAATGAATCAACAGGGCAAGTTTCTGTCAGAAGTGGTAGGAAAAGTTATTCTGTGCAAGCCAGGTGGACATGATAGGATTTCTGCCTATATGTTCAGCCTAATGACCAGGATTGTGTTTACAATTCCAACGGATTGGTCATCTGTAATCTTTGAGAAGATTAAGGAAGGAATCAAGAAGCCAAATCTGGCTAGGATAATGAGTATATACCTAAGTAAGGAGATTCCTGAGGTTATGCAACAACAACCTGGAACTAAAATTAATCACATGAGAAGGATGGACATGAGATTGTTCTCCAGATGGGATAGGGTGCTGACCAAAGAGATGCCTGAAGTGGAAAGGCAGGATTCACCTAAGAAATCCCCAGGTCATGCTACCAGTACTGGGCATCCACAAGAAGAGCAAGTAAGACTGGAGGTTGAAGATCAGCCTGCATCTACACAAGTTCAGGATGCCACAATACCTGCAGTTCAAGAAGAAGAAGTAAGTATACCAGCTCAGCAAGTTTATTTACCTACACAAACTGTATCTACTCATGACCAGGTACAGGTGCAGGGGAGCTGGTGTATTTTCCTACAAAAGAGATTTCTAATATTTCTATTTCTGCACAGGTCCAGGGGGAGCAAGTGCAAGAAGATGCTCAAATTGATCAATCTCCAAATTTGAATACTGCAAATGATCAAGCCCAGAAGGAATATACTCTGGACGAGTTATTCCCAAATGATGAAATAATTACTGATAGTCTGGAAGTGGAGCAAGAAATTGAGGGGGAGCCAGTGCATGTTGAGACTGTACAACCTGGCACTGAAGCAGCTGTTCCTCCTCCTCCCAAAGAAAGAGTTCAAATTGATAGTACTTCTGATTCAGAGACTGAAGAAGCCAGGGTGGCTAAAAAGAGAAAACTTATGGTCTTCCAGAGAAGGAACAAGAGCTATAAGCAGGCTCTACAGTCTACAGCACATCACACTCCTTCTGACTTTGATTATAACAAGTTCTTGGTAGATTTATAAGTGAAATTGGATGAACACAGAGTGGCTATAGAAAAATATATTGATGAGAACAACAAGTCCTTGCAATTTGACTTAGCTCAAGATATAAAATCAATTAGGTTTGAGGTCAATATGCATAAGAAGGAAATGATAGATTGCCTCCATAAGGGAGTTAATGTTGTGGTATATCTGGCAAAACAACAGCAGACTATCATCCCTAAGGTGGATGACATTGCTTTAAAGCAAAGCTATGTCTTGGAAAATCAGATAAGGATGAATGAGAATTTAACTGAATCTCATCATGAGATCATTGAGGAATTGAAGAAGATTGTTCCAGGCCTGCCTGCAGATAGAGCAAAAGAAATGGAAGAATTTGATAAGAACTTTCAAGCTGCTATTGCTTCTGTTAAGACTGCAATCACTACCTCTCAAAAGGAAATATCTTACAAGCTTCTAAAGTTAAAACCATTTTTTAAAGAGGGTGTGAATTATCTGGATGGCCAAATCAGATTTCAAAAGGAAGATCTCAGAGATCATGTTTCTAGAGAAGCCATAAAGGGGGAGAGGATGCTAGTTCATGCAGGCTCAGAGCACACCAAATGGGTGACCAATAGTATTCGAGCCACATTGGGATATCCCCCATTGTGTGATGATGCTATGGTGGCTGAGTCAGGAATACAAACAAGTCTACTTGAAGGCAATCAACCTGAGGTTGCCCAAGTCATTTAACCCCCTCCAGATTTTGACATGATTGATCAGCAGGTTCAAGGAATGTATAGTCCTCCAAAGGAGGTTACTAATATTGTTATTGGGAAGGTTGATAAGCCTGAGGCTACTTTGAAAGACCAGCAAGATGCTCTACTATTTAAGAAAAGATTTAGAGAGCAGGCTGAACTTAAGCCAGACTTTGAGCAGTGGAGTCCTACTTCCAGAAATATAATACTCACTGCATGGAAGGCTGTCAAAGACCAAGTGCAGGAAAGAGGCAAGTGGTACAATGAGATGGAATGGCAGAAGTATGAAGCCAGGCAAGATGCCATTGTACAGTTTAGAAGAAAAGCCAAGCTGGGTAGGCTGCCTTCAGATGCTTAGGAGCCAAGCAAGTACTTCCCAAAGCCCTTTCATTATTTTGAAAGGCAAAGGCTCAAGGAAGAAGCAAAGAAGAAGGCTGATCTAAAAGGCAAGAAGCCAGCTGAAGATTCTGAAGCTCTTGTGAAGGCTCAAGTTCTATCTGGCAAAGGGATTGTCATTAAAGAGCCTGATCAGTCTTAATTTTTTAGTTCTTTCAAAGTATTTTGTAATGTTTTGATTAAATCATTAAATGTAATTCTCTGTACTCAAACATTATCAAGTTATAAACAAAATGTTGTTTGGCATCATATAATGTTCATTCTGTGATGGATTGTTTTTATGTTTTGTTTATATTAAGTATTCCTGTTATGTCATATATCATCAGTTTATACTTTTTATAAATGGTGTATATCATTGGCTATAGGGTTATGACTTCTCCAAATAGGGGGAGATTGTTGGGTACATTGGAAAATGTGTACCTGATTTAAAGAAGCCCAACTTAGCTCAATGATATACATCAAGGTGTATTTGATGTTGTTTTGAGTTGACATGTGCAGGTGAAGAAGTATTAAATAATGCAGAAAAATATTCTAAGTCCACATGTCGACACCTGAAGAAATTGTGTCGACACTTCAGAATATTTGTGTCGACACTTCAGAATATCAGTGTCGACACAGAGAAAGATAGTCGACCACATTTATGTCGACACTGGGAAGCAGTGTCGACACATAAAGAAAATAGTCGACTTCAACTATCTCGACACTGGGAAGCAGTGTCAACACATAAAGAAAATCGTCGACCTCAGCACTGGGAAGCAGTGTCGATACCGTGAAAGATAGTCGACCAGAGAAAGTTAGTCGACTAGTGAAAGATAGTCGACTAGTGAAAGATAGTCGACCAGAGAAAGATAGTCGACTCACAGAAGAAGATAGTCGACCACAACTATGTCGACACTGGGTGGATGTGTCGACACCAGAAGACTGTGTCGACACATATTGGCAGAAGTCGACTATGCTTGTGTCGACACCAGAAGACTGAGTCGACACATTTTGGCAGGATTGAAGATTGCTGTGTCGACACCTGAAGGCTGAGTCGACACATGCTGAGTTCTGAATCTACAACAACTGTGTCGACACACAGGACTTGTGTCGACACACTGCAGAGTCTAGACCAAGTTATTTTTTGAAGAAGCTGTGTCGACTTAATGGCAACTTAGTCAACATCATCAAAGACTGTGTCGACACCAAAGTCACTTGTGTCGACACAGATAGACAGATTGGTCTCGACACTTTCTAACTGACTGTCTCGACATTTTGCTGTCCAAGGCTAAGGTACAAGAACTGTTTGAAGACTTGACAGCTGTGGGTTGCCATCGTTTAACTGAAGCTGTCAGACCTGTCAGAAAACAGTTAGAAACAGTATCAGCCGGATACCATGAAGAAAGTCTATAAATAGACACATTCAGATGGAATTAAAAACAGCTAAGCCAAAAAAAAGTATAACTGAAGAAGATCTAAGAAGAAGAAACAGAAGGATTACAATCCTGTTGTAGCTTCAATTCAAGAAAGTGCTAAGCTCTAAAGAAGATCTTCATCAGTAGATCTAAGAAGACGAAGAAGTCTGAAGTATCAGAAAAGGTGTTGGATAGAGAGGGATCCAGTCATCTTGAAGAAGAAGAAGGAAGCCATCAGTGGTTTCTCAAGAAGCTGTTTGGAAATCAACTCAGCTAAGTTCAGATTCAAGAAGCTTTGAAGAAAGCTCAGATTCAGTTGATTTCATCAGCTGATCAAGAAGTGTCTTGTCCTCTTCTCTCTCAACAAAGGCAAGACATTAAAATATCTTTTCTAAATTTCTGTAGGATCTGTTTATACAGATCTGAGTTGTAAGCCTGTGTTATAAAGGCTGAGTGTAGGAGAGGTGATCTCTGAGTGGTAGGGCTATTTGCCTGAGTGTAGGAGAAAGTTATTCTCTGAGTGGTAGGCCTTGAGGCAAGGCTGAGGTAGGGCTGTTGAGCCTGAGTTGTAGGAACATATCTAGGTTCTGAGCTGTAGGATCTGAGGATCTGAGAATAGTGGAAGTTTGGCCGAATCTAGCATACTGCTAGATAGGTGAAGGGGGAAAGTGGATGTACCCAGACCTTCGGGAACCACTATAAAACATTGTGCAATCTGTGATGCTTAATTATCTGTGAATGCTGTGCTAGATGTCTTAATTTGTAATTGAATTCTGCCTAGAAGTATAAACAAGAAATTAGAACCTATTCACCCCCCCCCTCTAGGTGTTTAGGTTGTCTTGAAAGTAAAACTATCAAAGTCAGTTTGCACAATCCTTCGCCCAACATATTCATGACTTACATGCACGTATACGAGCTACCTTGACTGCTCAATACGAGTCTTATCAGTCGCACGCTAATTTATATAGGAGGGTGTTGCACTTTAAAGTTGGCGATTTGGTCCTAGTCCGTTTAGTTCTCGAACGCTTGCCATCTGGCACCGTTAAGAAGTTGGCACAGAAGTGCGCCGGCCCTTTTCGGATTATCAAGAAAGTAGGTGACAACGCTTTCATTTTGGATTTGCCGGCTGATTGGGGTATCTCCCCTATTTTTAATGTCTCGGATTTGACGCTGTTTGTTTTACCTCCACCTGAGTTGAATTCTCTGTCGTCTTCTCCCTCCACTGAATTGAGCAGCAACATTCTCAAATTGTTGAACCACTACTTCTGAATCAGTAGCGTTCAATGGAGATTTTTCACCAATGTCCATGGGGACTTCTTCATTATCTTTCTCAGAGATTTCTTCATCAGATGCTTGATTCACTAGGGAGTGAATGTCCTTGTTAGATAAAGATATCAATTTAAAGTCCTGATTATAACCTTTAGAGGAAGTGATTTACCTTCTGGTTGCTCTAGATCTTTCATTAGAGACTCTTTCTCTGGAAACTCTTGATGTTCTTCTACAATTGCTATAAGGGGATGAGAAGAGTTGTCCTGAAGGGCCAAGGCATCACCTGAGACCACTTCAACAGACATCTCCCTCTGCATGACTTTAGTGGGGACTGGAGTCATGCATCTTACTGAAGAGGGCTCAGCAGAGGGTGGAAATGATTTGATGGCTTCAGTAAGGGCTTTGATGGATGCAATGAGAGGGGCATTGGCAGCCTCAATCATTTTTTGTATGGATGGAGTGATGAGCTCTACAATTTGTGCAAGCAATTCAGGAGTTATCTGAAATGCTGAGGATGTAGAGGTGGATGGAATGGAAGCAGTATGATCTACCACATGATCAAATGAATCATGTGGAGATGGGTGAACATCAGCATGAGTGTGGGATTCATGTTGAGATAAGTGTGTGAGGATGGTAGCAGTGACCATGTCAACACTGGCTGCGGCTGCCAGATGTTGTGGTATGGGTGACTGGGGTGGAGATGCATGTAAGATGGAAGATGCATGTTGTGGTGGCACTGCAGATTGTGTGGAGGGTAATGCAGGAGATGAGGATGCAGGGGTAAAGAGGGAGGATGAAGGGATTGCTGAGCCTTCCCCAGCAAGCTGGAGAGTGGCTGAATCAGCCCTTGTGTCTGATGGAGGGTTAGGATTAACCCTGGCTGACTTCTTGATAACTCTCTGAGATTTCTTGAACAGAGAGGGGTCCAACCTCTTGCTGGCGTTGACTGCGGAGGGTGCAGAAACAAGCAGCAGGGGTGCTTTCACATATAGAAACACACCCAACACCCTGGCAAGGTTTACTTCTTTCTGATTGTTCTTTCTCCTTATTAGTTCAAACAGAACTTTTCCCCAGGCAATCTGCGTCTTATTCACCAACACTGACATTAAGGCAAATTGTTGCCTGTTGATGTTGTCGTGAGCAGAATGTTTTCCCAAAACGACCTTGCCCACCAGGTCTGCCAGAAACTTATACTCTGGAGCCAGATTTATCTTTAGCAGCTTAGCTGGAATACCCTGAGCATGGCCCATCACAGTTAGCATGCGGCCATATTCTTCTGCAGTTTGCTCATAGTCCTCAGCACCAGTTGGCAGACCAAACAACTCAGTCAGAACTTCAGGAGTCAGGATGACCTCCTCTCCATTTATCTTTCCAGTCATCGCTTCGTCGCTGGAGGACGAGGTATATACCCATTCTCGAATCTCTGGTATATTAATCTTTGGTGAGAATGACATAAATTTCTTTAGCCCTTGATCTTCATACAGCTGCAGAATGTCTTGGATTGGTTGATCACATCGGCTGAAAGAATCGAAGTCGACACAGAAGCCAGTGTCGAACTTCATTCCGAAGAGAACTGCAGAAGGAATCGCCATTAGATTGAAGAGAGAATGACGAATCGAGATGCAAGGCAGGGGAGAAGAGAATCGCGCGGGATTAGAGTTCGAGAGCGAATTCTAAACCAGAAGATGGAATATGAAAAGACGGAGCGGAAGGACGACGATCTCCAGACCTAAATCGACTATCAGATATAAATCTGCGATCGTCGATCCCGGAATAAAATCGGTCGTCGAAAAATGACCGACGATAGTCAATTTTTGACTAAACGAAAAACATCGACCGACTACAAGCAGTCACCACGATCGTCGATCAATATATATTGGTCGACGATTTTCCACATAGCGCAGAAAATCTGTCATCGACCACTGGTCGACGATAGATACCTAAGGAGAGATCGTTGACCAGTTGATCGACGATTTCTGCCTTACTACCGAACGAGCTGTCGTCGACCGTTGGTCGACGATTGTTCTGACCTGGTCGAAGATCGTTGAGCAGTCGTTTGACGATTTTAGACAGAAAACAAAACTATCCAAATTTTCACTACTCTGAACCATTAATCATACCAAGCTGGTTCAGGAAGAACAAATGCCTTTGTTCATCAAGGGGCTTAGTGAAAATATCTCCTCTCTGCAGGTCTGTGGATATAAATTCCATTGCTATCTTGTTCTTTTCCACATTATCTCTTAGAAAATGATGTCTAATCTCAATGTGCTTGGTCCTGGAATGGTGCACAGGATTTTGAGCAATTGATATTGCACTGGTACTGTCACACAAAATTTTTGTTTTTGAGTGTGTATACCCATAATCCACTAGCTGATTTTGAATCCACAGGATCTGTGAACAACAACTAGCTGCTGCAATATATTCAGCCTCAGCAGTTGAAGTAGACACAGATGCCTGTTTCTTACAAAACCAAGAGACAAGTCTCTCTCCCAGGAACTGACAGGTCCCTGAGGTGCTTTTCCTGTCAACTCTACAACCAGCAAAATCAGCATCTGAATATCCAATTAATTCAAATCCTGACTCAGCTGGGTACCACAGTCCTAAGTTAGGGCATCCCTTAAGGTATCTCAAGATCCTCTTGAGGAGAGTTAAGTGAGATTCCTTTGGGTTGACCTGAAACCTAGCACATAGGCATGTAGCAAACATTATGTCAGGCCTACTTGCAGTCAAATACAGCAGGGAACCAACAATGGCTCTATAGTTCTTTTGATCAACAGACTTACCATTGACATCAGAATCAATAACTGCATTTGAGGCCATAGGTGTGCTCATTGATGAAGCATCAGACATTCCAAATCTTTTAACCAGCTCTCTGGCATATTTTGATTGAGAGATGAAGATACCATCAACACACTGTTTCACTTGGAGACCAAGGAAATAGGATAACTCACCCATGCTGCTCATCTCAAACTTGGAGTGCATTAGTTCAGAGAACCTCTTGCATAGTTTGGGATCAGTGGAGCCAAATATAATGTCATCTACATAGATTTGAACTAACAGTTGTGAGTCCTTATGATGTCTAATAAATAGTGTTCTATCTACTACACCTCTCACAAACTTGTGTTCTAGAAGGAAATTTGCTAAGGTCTCATACCAAGCTCTAGGAGCTTGCTTAAGTCCATATAGAGCCTTTTGGAGTTTGAACACATGAGTGGGTAAGGTTGATGAAACAAACCCTGGTGGTTGTTCAACAAACACCTCTTCCTTTAAATCTCCATTGAGGAAGGCACTCTTCACATCCATTTGGAAGACCTTAAATCTTTTATAGGCAGCATAGGCTAGGAAAATCCTAATGGCTTCTAGTCTAGCTACAGGGGCAAAAATTTGATCATAATCTATGCCTTCCTCCTGTCTATAGCCTTGAGCTACTAGCCTAGCCTTATTCTTAACTACTATGCCTTAGGCATCAAGCTTGTTTCTAAACACCCACTTGGTGCCTATGACCAGTTGGCCTCTTGGTCTTGGAACCAAAGTCCAAACTTTACATCTTTCAAACTGGTTAAGTTCCTCTTGCATGGCTATAATCCAGTGTGGATCAAGCTCAGCATCTTTAATGGTTAGGGGCTCAACCTGAGAAAGGAAACAAGCAAACATCACATCTTTGTTGAGTTGATGTCTTGTCTGGACTCCTACTGAAATGTCTCCAATCACTTGAGATACAGGATGATCTCTAAGTGTGACAAGATTAGTAGGTTCAACAATGATCTGATCTTCAACATGTTCAAAATTTAATTCCTCATGTGGGATTTGATCAACTGTTGGAGCAGGTGCTTTAACTTGCAAAAGTTCTACATCAGATTCAGAATCTGAAGAAGCAACCTGAGGAGTTTGTTGGGGATGATTCTCCTGTATGAGTCTCAACCCTTCCAAATCCTTACTTACTCCTAGGACTTGCACTGTACTATTAGAGGAAGAGTCCTTCTCCTTATAATACACGACTGTCTCATCAAAAGAGACATGTGCAGACTCTTCTATCTTAAGAGAGGATTTATTGAGGACCCTATAGGCTTTGCTTACTTGAGAGTATCCTAGAAAAACTCCCATTGAAGCTTTTGCCTCAAATTTTCTAAGGTATTCTTTGTTATTGTTATGAACAAAAGCAACACAGCCAAATACTCTAAAATAGTCTATTTTAGGTTTCACTTGTTTAAGTAACTCATAGGGAGTCTTACCCTTAAGTTTATGTATCAGGCTTCTGTTCAATACATAGTTAGCTGTGCTAACTGCTTCAGCCCAAAATGACAGAGGCATGTTAGCATCTGCCAACAATGTACTTGCAGCTTCAATTAGGGTTCTGTTTTTCCTTTCAACTACCCCATTTTGTTGAGGAGTTCTAGGAGCAGAGAAGCTATGTTTGATACCTTCCTTCTCACAGAATTCTTGCATAAGAAGAGACTCAAACTCAGTACCATGATCACTTCTGATCAAGGCAATCTGAGTAGAGTACTCACTCTGTATACACTTTAGAAAATCTGTAAGAACCTTGAAGTTATCAGCCTTAGTTCTCAAGAAGAATACCCAAGTGAACCTAGAGAAGTCATCTACAATTACTAGAGTGTAAGACTTTCCTCCAAGACTCTGTACAGCAATAGGACCAAATAGATCCAAATGTAGCAAGTACAGAATCCTGGGAGAATCACTTTTATTAACTGATTTAAAGCTATTTCTTGTTTGCTTACCTAATTGACAAGCTTTGCAAAGGCCTTCCTTCTTGTAGGGGCAAGAAGGTAAGCCTCTTACAAGGTTGTATTTGGCCAGCCTAGAAATGTTTTTCAAATTTACATGACTAAGTCTCTTATGCCAAAGGGTATTATTACTGGTTACTTCATTAAATAAGCATATCTCAGATTTGGATGAGTTAAAATCTACAACATAAACATTACCAATTCTAATACCTACTAACACAACAGTGTTATTTAAAGCAATATTACAAGCAGTGTCAGTAAACCATACCTTATACCCAGCATCACACATTTGGCTTACAGAGATTAGGTTGTGCTTTAGTCCAGAGACATAAGCAACCTTCTTGAATGTTACAGCTCCTATGGTGAAGCTGCCATACCCTTCAGTCTGTCCACAGCTGGAATCCCCAAATACAACTTTTGGTCCCAGCTTGGCTTTGAACCCTGACAGATTCTTCTTCTTTCCTGTCATATGCTTTGAGCATCCACTATCCAGATACCATTTGTCATGTATGACTGGATAGGTCTTCACCTGCAAAGATATCAATTATACATTGTGGACCCAGGTTACCTTGGGTCCAGTATTCTTAACAAAAGAAAAACTAGATATAAAAGATTTTGCAGGCTTAGATTTATATCCTAAAGGGTGTGATCTCCTAGGTGGGATAATCCATTCAGTTAAAGGATTAAACGACCTAGGGTAGTGATTGGGATTTGCAATTCTGGAAGTTTGAAATTTATTTTCCAGCTTAAGTCCAGATCGTCGATCCACGGTCAACGATCGCAAGTCATATCGTCGATCATTTGTAGTAGTGCTTTGTTCTGGATTCCACGATCGTCGATCACTGGTCGACGACTCAAGATGAGATCGTCGATCTCCTGCACCGAAGATATCATACTTGGTGAAGGTGTTCAGCGATCGTCGAAGGACGTTCGACGATTGGTTTGACGATCGTCGATTAATGTTCGACGATTTTTGTAAAGCTAGAAATTTTTTCTTCCTGTTCTCTTTCTTAATCTTATTCTGAATTTTCTTACATTTTTCAATTTCCTCAGTATTCTTTATTCCTGATTCAGAAATAAATTTTACTGGAGTGCTAAATCTCTCCTTTGTGAGGAGGATGGGTTCACTAGATGTAGCACCTAAGCCTAGTTTATCATTACCAACCCTAGTGTTTGCTATACTAGTTATTTCAGACAATTTAAGGCTTCTGCCATTTAATTGTTCTTCTAATCTCTTAGATTTAGCTAGTTCTAATTTTAGGAATGTTACTTCTTCTTTTGAGCTTTCTAATTCCTTTTCTAATCTAATTATTTCAGTACTTTCCATGTCTAGTTCCATTATCTTTAATCTGAGTGACTTAATTTCTTTTTCAGATAATAGTAAATCTAAACATAGAGTCTTAAATTTTAATTTGAACTCAGGAGATGAGAAATCAAATGAGTCGATTACCTGGTCTTCCATAAGGGAATCTTCTTCATTGTCTCCTTCTTCTTCAGAATTCTCTGCAGCTGACAGAGAGCTGCAGGCATCAATAGCCATGAGGCAGACCTCTTTGGCTTTCTTCTCTTCTTCTTCTTCTGAATCACTGGAGCTAGAGGAGCAGGTGTCCTCTTCTGTTTCACTCCAGGTAGCAGCCACAAATCCCTTGTCTTTCTTCTTGTATTTGTGTGAGGAGGACTTGGAGTGGTGCTTCCTGTACTCTTTCTCATGTTTCTTCTCCTTGTGTTTCTTCTCTGGACAATCTGGAGCAATATGTCCAGGCTTGCTGCAAACATAACAGATGATTTCTTTAGATGGAGTTTTGTCATACCTTGGTTTGTCCTCATACTTGGAGAACTTCTTTCTGAGATCTCTTCTTCCCATGTTGAAGAACCTTTTGGCAATGAGTGCTAGTAACTCCTCATTTGATTGACTTCCTTTAGAAGTCTCAGCAGCCTTAAGAGCTAGAGAATGCTCTTTCTTTGTAGGTGTGGGAGTTTTTACTTCAATTGCAGCAGCTCTGCTCTTTAAAGTTTGCTCATATGACTTGAGCTTTTCCAACAGAGCTTCTGTGGAGAGTTCCACAGTGTTTCTTCCATCCTTGATGGGCCATATCCTTGAGTCCCAAGAGATGGGAAGGCACATCAGGATCTTGTCATTGACTTCTGACAAAGTTATCTCCTTGTCCAAGGACCTCAGTTCACTTATTATTGAACTGAGTCTTGTGTACATTGTGTCAATGTCTTCAGCATCATCCTTCTTGAAATTTTCATACTGAGAAGTGAGATTGGATCTCCTGTCCTTCCTCTCGTCAGTTGAGCCAACAACTATATGGTTGAGGGAATCCCACATAGCTTTGGCTGAGGTACATTCAGTAAGCTTCTGGAATATTTCATCAGACATTGTCTGAGCTAGGATATTCATTGCTTTTGCATCAGCTGCTTTTGCCTTCTTGTAAGTTTCATTGTAGTCAGGTGGTGGCACAGCACTGAGATCAGCAGAAGTGGAAGCAGCAGCAGGCCTAGCAGGTGGTCCTGTCAAAATAGAAGAAAAGATATCTTCATCAATAGAATTCATGTATAGTCTTATCCTGGCCTTCCATATGCCAAACTTGGACAAGTTGCATACAGGAGGTCTGGTGCTTGAATAATCCTTAGACTGGGCCATGTGTGAAAGTGTTTGTGAATGGTATCAGGAAACAACTTATCACAGGATCTTTTAACTCAGGTGTTAGCCTGTATGAACAGCTAACCTCCCTCTGATACCAATTGAAAGTGAGGGGATAAGTTGTAAACTACTCTAGAGGGGGGGTGAATAGAGTATTCAAATTTTATGAATAACTAGTCAGCTCCCTTGGAGTTTATTTGCGGAATAAATAATCTGATACTTGAACCCTAAGAGCCTAACACAGTGAAGTCCACAAGTGAGAGAGTTAACTGAAATTTCAGATTAACTATAAGCCTATCACAGCAACTAGCAATCCTAGGTAGTTCTATCACAGCCACAGAATAAGCAATTTAAACAAAACAGCCAGAGAGACACAGGATATATAGTGGTTCCCTCTTAATAGGTACTCCACTCTTCTACCACCCTGGTAGGAATCCACTACAGGTTTTTGCTAAGGTGCCCTGTCACCAATGATCTGATTCAGGTAGATCAAACAGACCCTTTGAGCTTTTGATAAGGATGCTCAACCACAGGTTGTTGATAAGGTGCCCTGTCACCAATGTTCACTTTTGAAGAGGTGTGAAAACTCTTTTACAAAGGGGTTGAGAGGGTTAGATTGTCTTCTCTGTTGTTAATACAGATTAGAGAAGACTTGTGGATTCTCTAAAGAATCAAAGTCTCCCCCTGGCTCAGTGGAAGTCCAGGGAAAGCCTTTGCTTCAGGATGAAGGAGTTTCAGATATACTGAAACTAAATCCTCAGAGATCTGTAGACTGATTTTTATCAGTTCTTCAGATTCTGGAATAATTGAAGCAGAACTTGAGCTCTTTCTGAAATCTTGAAAACTCTAAGCAGATGCTCAGGAGACTTGAGAATGAAAGTAATTGCTCTGGGCTTATGCTTCAGGAAAACTTTTCTTCTTCTGATTGTGAGATTGTGAAGAGTTGCTCTGGAGATGCTTGAGAGAGTCCAGCACACAAAAAATCTCTCTATATTTGTAACTTCTTATTTTTCTGAGAGAAAAATCTCTCTTAAATATGTCTTCTCATTTAACTTTTGGAACGGCTCTATTGATTTGAATTCTCGAGCCCTGCAACAGATTATCTCAAAATAGAATATAGCAATAGGAATAGAATGACCTATTAGCTCTCTGTCAGTCCCAATAAGGAAATAAATGAATAAAAAAAATCTCAGCATAAAGACTTATCGTTCTTGGAAATAGCATACACCGCCAACGGCTAGAATACAGCCTGGCACTATATTTTGTATAATAAGACAAAAATGCTTTATCAGAATACGAAATCCCGTAATTTATGCTTAACATATTTGGTAAGTAATTCATTTGAATTTAAGCCATAAATTAGCAAAAACATTCTTCAGAAAATCTTTCTAACCACACGCTAAAACACTTGGAAATAAACCAAGGAATAAAATAAGTGCAAATAGATAAAGGCAGACAGAAATCGTCGAACAGGGGTTCGATGATCGTCGACCTAGCTAACAGATCGTCGACTAAAAGCAGAAATCTGTTATCACAGAAATCGTCGAACGGCAATCGTCGACCAGCTCAAGATATCGTCGACCTAGCAGAAAATCTATTAACACAGAAATCGTCGAACATCTCATGATGTCGACGACTAAGGCAGAGATCTGTCGAGACAGATATCGTGAAGCAAGACCACGATCGTCGAACTGCTGATAGCAGATCATCGACCAACCTTCAGAGCATAATAAGCTTGCTCTGAGATCGTCGACCATCGGTCGACGATAATTGTCTTGACTTCAACGATTCTATAGCCCTGCTATCGTCGACCACTGATCGACGATCGCGAGGCCTCGTTCGACGATGGTCGAACGGAAAAAGCCTTAACCAAAAAAATACATCTAGAACTACTAGCCTAAGCTCTAGGTCAGTTATAAACTGTCCTAGGGAAACTAAACAAGACCTAAACATGATCATATATAGTTATATGGATCAAGAGGGGCTGGAAAGGGATTACATAAGCCAAATCACATCTAGGGTACCAATAATTTCCATTGTCCATACGCAGGTGGCCGAGAGGCCATGCGTATGGACCAATCACCCTTGGGTAAAGAGAGTTCCACACTTACCCTCGAGAGAGGAGGCGCGTAACTCAGCCGGATTGGGTTCCCCACCCAATAGCGGGGTTCTTAGCGTAATGCGGGCATTATGAGGAATCCTTCGTCGGACTAACGTTCGGTCGAATAGTCTTAATGTTCAGGTGATCGATAGTCCTAGAGATAAGTGAGCTCATTCTTTTGGAACCTCCACGGCCAAGTCTCTGCCTTAATTAATTTGAAATTTAGGATCTCTATTTATTAAAAGTTTATTTTAGTTCGAATTCGATTTGATATCATCGCATTATTTTCTTCATCGGCCTTCCTGCATTTTTTATGCTTTCATTTTCTACACTTTAAAAAAAAATATATATATATATATATATATCTGACCTATTTTTATATAACAACAACAAAATATTATCGCTAAAACAATAGTCCTTTCAGGGAAAGAGTATAAATAGACAAACCGACTCCGAGAACAATACGACCCCGATATTCCTCACCGGAATATCCTGTACTACATGTGATAGGTGCACTTGCCTCCCTTTTGTTAAAACTCGGTTTCAACCCCTTTTTATATAAAATAAATCTGCGCGCCCTGTCTCTCTAAATAAATAAAACCACCGCTTCCTCTTCTTTATTAAACATCCCCACCCTGCGGGCACCGCGAGTTTTAACCATCATGTTTTTGGCGCCATTGCCGGGGATCTTTCGTTTTGCTATTTTGAATTTCTGAAAACTATTACATTTACCATTTTTTTTATTTATAAAAAAAAATGGCCACCAAAAAATATATTTACTAGAATAATAATAATAGTAATAATTATAATCATAACTTAAAAAAACAAAAAAAAACTTCAAAACTTAAAAATTTAAAAACATAAAAAACTAAATCTAAAAAAATCTGTAAAATTTCTTTTACCTTATTATTATTATTAATATTTCATATACATATTTCTTTATCTAAAAAAATAGTTAAATAAAAAAAAACAGAGTTTATTTTATGCTTATTATTTCATATATATATTTACCTATATACAAAAAAAATGAAATGATGTTATTTCCAAAGAATTCTAAAAAGCTAAAAAACTCAAAAAAAATCTAAAAAACTATAAAACTAAAAAAATGAAAAAATTATAAAACAAAAAAATCTTAACACATAAAAAATGAAATAACCATAAAATCTCAAAAAAAAATTCATTATTATTTTTATATGAAAACACTAAAAAACCTAAAAACAATTAAAAACCCAAAAACCTAAAAAATAATAATAATAATAACCCTACCTAAAAACCAACAAAAAAAATAAAAAACTGCTTCAAATATATATATATATATATATATATATATATATATATATATATATATATATATATATACTTTGTTATTAGAAATGTATATATGTTTTTTTAACTTATTAATTTTAACTTGTTTGGTTTTCACTTTTTTTTCATTTCTTTTTGGCACACTTCACGCTCTTGTAAGCGATAGGGGAACACATATCTCTCACACTCATATAGATAAGACGTTAGCTTTCGAGTCCCACTCACTTCCTCCCAACACCCGCGCACTTTTCGCCGACTTATCTTTTTCTCTTTTTTCTGTTATATTTTTGCTACTTCTCCTAATTTTTGCAGGGTCATTTCTTAACGGGCCTCCCCGAATACGTTTCAGGGAAGCTTTCTTAACACATGTTTTATTTTTTTGTACTTATATGTTTTTATATTTATCGTTCCTCGTACTTAGTGCAACATTGGGGATAATATTGGACTTAAGTATGGGGGGGTTTTCCTGCCTTTTGTTTTATTTATTTACTGTAATTTTATCTTTTCTACTCCAAATCAAAAATACAAAAAAAATTGCAAAATTTAAAAAACTCCAAATATTTTTATACTTTTATATTTAAAAACTCAATTTTTTTTGTTATAAATATGTAGAAATATCGCTCCGCGACGTTCGACTCATCGAACCAACCACCTAAATAAGAGTCTGTTTGCGGATGATCAGTTTTTTTTACTTTGTAATTATTTTTTGTAAATATTCTCTTTCCTTTTCTTTTTCGCTCTTTTCTTTGTAAATAACTTAAAAATCAAAAAAATAATATTTCAATATCCAAAAATCCAAAAAAATAGAATAATTCTAAAAATCTAAAAAAAGATAATAATAAAAAAAACAAAAACAAAAAAAAAGATAAAAACCCTAAAATCCAAAAAAACCATCTATTATGAAACAAATAAATCGAATATACCATGTCTTAACCCTTTTTGCTTTCCAAAAATCTAGTTTTGAGTTAATTTATATGCGAATTTTACTTATTCTTTTCTTACTATTCGTTTGTTAATTTTTTATTGAAAAATTTAAATAGTCTGGGATAAGTTTTAAAGAATTTATTATGCTCTGTTAAAATAGCTGACTCGTTTTTGGCATTACTTCTAATTTTTCATTGATAGGAGCACGTGTATTATGTTAGAAAGTAACGACTATAGAATTCAATTGTGTTTACTTTTAGCTTTCTTAAAAATTGGAACGTACAATTTATAAAGGTTACTCTCAAGAATTTTTTAATTAAAAAATCTAGTTTTTTTTTCTTCACTCATTTATTATGACCTACTTGGTATGATAAATATTTTACCCCTTAAAGATCCTATCTCAATGGGAATAAGATTTCATTTCATAAACATAGGCACCCAAATATTAAAAAATTATATGTTATGAAGTAAGTGGATAAAATTCATTACTCCTACACATATACATTGGGTTAATTTTATTATTATGAAGTAGAAATAGAAAAAAATTCATATTAGGAAAATAAGATTTCATTTTCTAAATAATAAAAAAGGAAAAAATGGAGGTTCGAGAAAAAATTACCTCGCCTCAAAATCCAAGCCACTTCATAAGCCACCGAACACCCTTATCCAATTTCACGACTCTAGAATTAATTCAAAAATCTTTTTGAGAGAATAATTTATAAATTGCATTATTTCCCGTAAAACTCCTATAAGCTAAAGTTCATATAATTCCAAACTATTTTTGTTAATCTAACCAGTATAATTATTGCTTTCTATTTGATTACATCAAGAAGTTTTTTGGACAAAACTTTTGCTCTATTTAAATCATCTACATAATTTTAGGACATAACTCTTATACACCGTATGTTTATTTAGATCTCTCTTATAATTAATTAAGTGGTAGATAAACTTAGAGTTTTTCTAATTCCTTATAAGTTCATCTCCAACTTTCTCTCTGAAATAGCAAAAGATGAAGTATGCGTGTATTTGATGAGTTTTAATTATACCTATTTTAAAGTATTTTTATTAAGTTATTTTAGTTTAGTTTTGCCATTTTTTGTTTGTTGTATTCAATAAATTGCTGCTTTTTGTAAATATTTTCTAACTAAAGTTTATTTTGATTTTCTGAAAATTTTCAGACAAAAGTCAAAAATTGACCTGACACGCCCGTGTCCCATGACTGACACGCCCGTGTCAGTCACTCAATGCCTCTCAATGCTTTCATTATTCACCTCTCAACGCCACTCAACACCATCATCAACCAGAGTGGGACACGCCCCTGTCCATACTCGACACGCTTGTGTCTATACTCGACACGCTAGTGTCAACCACTCAACGCCGTTGAGACAGAACACACTCAACACAATCAACTCAACTCTCAATTCCTCAACACCAGCTGTCACGTCCATGTCCATTTCTACACGCCCATGTCAATGACGGAACTCAACGCCTCCAGCCAGCGAAGATCAAATTGACTTCCTCCACCTAGCTGTCTAGTCACCCCACCCTACACGCCCGTGACAAACTTGACACAACCGTGACCGACACGTGTACATCCCCGAAGTCAGCTCTGCCGTCAAATTTCTGGATCGAATCATGCATAGTCCAGTCACGCTCCCTGTCACGCCCGTGACTAGGGCGTGTCGCACCCATAAAATTTGTCTATAAATAAGAGCTTTAAGTAAGATCTCCTGTCCACTTTTTTGACCACTTTGCTTAGGGTAGGTGCTGGCCATTTGGCTTCTAATGCTATGTAAGAAAAATTTCTCCCTCCCCTCTTAGTGTTTGTTTTTTTCTTTCAAGTAATCTCTTTCTTTTTATTTAATAAAATGTTAGTTTTTTTCTCTCTTTTCATAACTTGGTATTCATTTATGTGTCCTACCTTATGTGATTTTTCGTTCTCCTTTTTTATGTTTTTTTCTTTTTAGCTTTTATAACTTGTTTAGTTTTAGGAATTTATCCTAATTTCTAGCCGTTGTAATCGCAATTTTATTTTCATGCACCATACTTGTTTAGGTTTAGTTTGTTTTCTTCTTCTTTCTTAAGTTTTCATTCTTATATGTTTTATAAAAGTGTTTTAAAAGGTGGTTTTAATTTTCTTTAACTTAAGCTTTTTAGGAACGTAAAACTTTTTGTCTTTTTTAGTTTATTTTCACTTTTTAGCTCTTTTATAAAAACATAAGAATGAAAAAGTTATCATTTTAATTTTTCACTCACTTTGTTTTCACATTTATTTTTCAAACTTTTTCTAGTTTAATTTTTATTTTCTCTTTTTATGCATTTTTACCGCATTCTAGCGGTAGAAATGTAGTCGTTTTAATTTTTCAGTAACTTAGTTTTTCTAATTCTTGCACGTATGCGTGCGTGTATGAGTTAATTTTCATAGCTTTCTTTCAATTTATGTAAAGTGCGTGCGTGTGCGCATTTATTTTCGCCTACTCGTTAAGAGTTAAATGACATGCTTTTATTTCCCGCCTACTCATTTGAGTAGGACTTGCAATTTATTGCTTTCATTTTCTTCCTACTCATTTGAGTAAGACCTTGCATGTGTGCGTTTTAATTTCTGTAGAGTGCGTGCATGTATGAGATAGCTTTTTAAGTTTTCATTTATTCCTACCCACTCGTTTGAGCCGGGACTTGTCATTTACTGCTTTCATTTCCCGCCTACTCATTGGAGTAGGACTCACACTTTACTGCTTTCTTTACAGCTTTCCTTTACTGCTTTCCTTTTACTGCTTTCATTTTCTTCTTTCCTTTTATCGTTTTATAGTTTAAGCCATCCCCATTCTAATGAGTGGCTAAACGCTCTTAGCCCTCAATATCGAAGAGCATTGAGACAGATAAAATCACTTTAAATAATTAAAGGTCCTCCTTTTCTCATTAATTAAAAGTACTTAAGGTTTACCCCGGGTTAACGACGCGTAGGACCACATATCGATGTGTGGGCTCTATTTCCGTTGTCCATACACAGGTGGCTGAGAGGCCGTGCGTATGGACCGATCACCCTTGGATAAAGAGAGTTCCATACTTATCCTCGAGAGAGGAGGCGCGTAACTCTGCCGGATTGGGTTCCCCACCCAATAGCGGGGTTCTTAGCGTAATGCGGACATTAAAAGGAATCCTTCGTCGGACTAACATTCGGTCGAATAGTCTTAATGTTTAGGTGAGCGATAGTCCTAGAGATAAGTGAGCTCATTCTTTTGGAACCTCCACGACCAAGTCTCCGCCTTAATTAATTTGAAATTTAGGATCTTTATTTATTAAAATTTTATTTTAGTTTGAATTCGATTTGATATCGTCGCGCTATTTTCTTCATCGGCCTTCCTACATTTTTTATGCTTTCATTTTCTGCACTTTAAATATATATATATATATATATCTGCCCTTTTTTATATAACAATAACAAAATATTATCGGTAAAATAATAGTCCTTTCAAGGAAAGAGTAGAAGTAGGCAAACCGACATCGAGAACAATACGACCCCGATATTTGTCACTGGAATATCCTGTACTATACGCGATAGGTGCACTTGCCTCCCTTTCGTTAAAACTCGGTTTCAACCCCTTTTTATATAAAATAAATCTGCACGCCCCGCCTTTCTAAATAAATAAAACCACCGTTTCCTCTTCTTTAATAAACATCCCAACCATGCGGGCGCAGCGAGTTTAAACCCTCAGATACCCCGATCACATGAAGGGAATGATTATATTTTTGTGATTGTCAATAGATTGATGAATTTGACCAAGTTTATGTAAGACCCCCCTTTTTTTTCATTTTAAACCACCGGGGTCTTAGCCCAGAATTGCCGCTTTGCGGTGGCACAGACTCACGGGAAGGCGACCACTACAAAACGCCAATTCTGCCGGCCCTTTTCGATCACAAGAGAGAGAAGTAATTAAACATAAAATGTAAACAAGTCCACATAAACATGTAAATAAAAAGTGAAATCACATCCAGTCCATCAATAGAAAATAACAGAAAATAGATAAATGGGCTCGAGCCCAGTACATCAGAATCCTCACTACAAGTCACCCAACGCGGAAGCTATAAAACTACTAATCACTCACGAAGCTGGTCGCAGGTGCACCGGTGCTAGACTGTCCCACCTCCAAGCGCACCGTACTCCGCTGGTGCTGGTCCCTGGACTGCTGGTCCCTGTCTCCCATCCGAAGCTCCTACAATGTTGTGGTTCGAAAACCATTAGTCATAAAGACTAAGCATTATCATCCCCTACCCCTCCCACCACGGTTCCTAAGCACCGGGCGGAGAGGAGGAAAGGGAAGCTACAAAAGTGGAGAATAATCAAGCAGGTGACAAGGAAGCTAATCTAGTGGTTATTTAGAATGAAATAGGTCTAACAATCCTACGGCAGTAAGTAATAAGGAGAGCAGTTAATAAGTAGCAATTTGTATAAAAAGGCAGCTCGAGAACAGTAAGTAAACAAGCAAGTAAATAAGTATGTAACCTTAACTTATATGAATGCCCATACAAACTTATAAGTTAAGGGATCTTCTGCAAGGCTCCCATCGTATAAAAAGTCCCATACCGATTTATACATTGGGGTGTCGGTTGTATGCAATTATGAGTGTAGTGATATGCTATGCCATGATTCATGCAAGTGCAACTCACGCACACGACTCTATGCGCACAGACCTTTAGTTCCCCCTGTTCGGGCAGCTAGCTTCACTCCCAGGAACCTCCGTAGTGGCAAATGGAGACAGTGGGTCGGGCCCCCCACTCCTAGGCGGGTATCCACACTACCAGGCCTAGCCCTTCCGTACGCCCCTAGAAGAACACAACCTAGAGTATCCGCGTACTACTGCTGGTTGTACCCACCAGACTTTCTTTGGCTAAGTGTCCCACACCGCCGAGTCAACATACCGATGTCGGTGTGAACGACTATCAGATACCGAAGACCCACCACCTTTATTCTATACTCCAACCCTCGAGCCCTCGACCCCCCGGATAGTCCCGTCCGTGCATCTACCTTCAGAGCTACCGTCTGAATGGCAACCAACCAATTATTCTACCTTCCTAGCTACCGAGGTGTGTATATGTGCAACCCTAGTTATACTAGTTGCTCTTTTAATTTTATTATTCCTATGGTTTACGTTAGCCCAGGACTGCCCCCGGCATACCCCGTGAAGGGCTCTCAAGGGGCACTAGGAACCAAGACGGCGGCATTACGGCCCAAAGTTCCCTTTCGCAAGGCACTTATTGTTATTGGTTGATCTCCCTTAACCCGATCCTCTTTTAGTTACTTTAGATCTATCCCTAGAGTATTAAGACTCTTCCTCTTCTTCCCGGAATGGACGATCTTCCGTCATTCCCGAACGCCACCTAACCTTAACCGGTCTCACACGCTACTTATCCTGACTTCCAATAATGAACTTAATCGTAGCTTGCACTAACCGACCAGCAACTAGCAAAATTCCATTTCCCAAGTTCATTATTACTCTAGTTCAGTTTCCGTGGTTTTACTATATGCAGACCATCCTAAGCTATATGAGGTACACAAGGGAAGGTACACCAAATTATCTTCCAAATCTCCTATAATATTTACTAGAGTTCTACAATATCATAATTTGTCTAAATCCAGAAACTTATAATTTTCCTAATTAATCTGATCTTATTTAAATTTCCCAAATGACGAGCCATGGGTCATTTTAGACATGAACTACATGATTCTCCTAGGTAATAGCTACCCAAAAATCATGATCATTAAATAACAGTAAGATAACCTCAAATACAAATTTTCAGAATTTTACAGAAAGTATTTAGCCTCTAAATAATTTATCCAGTATAATCACGTTAATCCTACGTAAAGAAGGAAGTACTGAAATTACTCATCGGAAAATTTTGGAAAAATTACTAATCAGTAGTATGATATAGAAAAGATCTTTGTGTAAAGAATCATAATTTTACCAGCTTGCTAAACACCACTTTAGATTTAATCAAATATTCAAGGTAAAACATACTTAATGAAGCAAGCCTTAGAATTAAACTTCCAAAATTCCTAGAAAAATTCTCAGAGATTTAAAATCCTAATAAACGTTCTCTACATAAATTGCATCAATTTCCAGGAAGTATGTATTCCATATTAAATTTTCTAAGCAAATCATACAAGCTACTGAATCGTTAATGAAGTATCCAAAATAATGATCATAAAATTCATAGTAAAATATACAGAGCTTGTACCATCCCTATAATTCACTCTACCCAAACCTCATCACTTTTCAATGTGATTTAGTGTCATTTCCTATCTCAACAAGTTTTTCACCCTAAACTAGGGTTGGGTTTTTAAGCATTCCAACAGTCTCCAAATCTACTAAGATTTCATCCAGAGAACTATAATGGCCCTATGGTGCTTTTCACCAAATTTTGAGTCACTCCAAGGTCATTTGACCCCATGACCTTCACAAGCCACCAAGATCCATCCTTAGGGTTTGGCCTTGATTCTTAGGGCAAACTTACCCCGATCCACCTCAAACTCTTTCAGGGGGTGCTAGAGAATATTACTAGCCAGTGGTAAAAATCTCAGCCTCTGTTGAGGTGATCTGACCACTCAAATCTCAAAAGTGCACCTTTAACCTAAGACCCCTTATTAGGGCAAAACTTAGGTTTGATCATTTCTAATCCAAACCATCTCCAAATGAGATGAAAAATTATACAGAACCTTATGGTGAACCCAGGGACCACTCACCAAAATTTAGTAGGGTTTGGAAATTATTTAGCCATCTAATTAAATTAATCTAGGATTATTGAATTTTTCCTAAAAACTATAGAAAAGTATCTCCCAAAAATCCTAATTTTTGGATGGTACCTAGATATATGTAAGGTTGGGTCACACCCCAAATTTCAAGTCATTGTGCTGACAGGATTGGAGTGGGGAATTTTTCTAAGGTCAGGACAACCCTATGGGTAGACCTCACCAAAATGAGTGCTGAGGTCTATCCAGCAGTTCAAAATGCTTGAAACAAATTTTAAAATTCCCTAGACTCCAAGAGGTACAATATTGGTGTTGATCATTTTTCCTGCAGAAGCCTCTAGGTATTTTTCCCAAATTATTTAAAATGATAGATATTTTCATTCAGAAATTGTTTAAAAAAATAGAATCTAATTAATGGCACTGTTCATCTTCTCCTACAGCCCGAAACCAGAGGCCTGAACACTTATTTTCCTGTAGCTTTTCCAAAGCTATTTCCCGGCCATCCAGCCATCTCCCTAGTCGGCCACCACCACCACCACCTCTGTTGAGGTGAGGGATATCGTCGGGCGGCGGCACGGCCGCCGGAGAGGCGGTTTCCGGCGAATCCGCCACCATGAAAATTTTGGAAAACCATGGAAACGCTCACCCGATCTGGCTCTTTTGAGCCCGATATCTCTCCTAACAATTTCTAAGATCTATCCGCAGAAGAAGAGGGAGGGGAGGACCTTGTTCGCGGGCTGGAGGCATGCAGAGCGTCGGGAAGCCATTGGCGCGGTGGTGGCGTCGCAGGAAATTCTTCAACAGCAAGGGGGAAATCTGAAACAGTTTGATGGAGAGTGTAACCTTTTCCTCTTGCTCTTAGGAGTCTTTTATAGTTCAGCAAGTGGGGAGGGGAAAGGATGAAACGTTCATGGCCATTAGTATTTCCCTTAATGACTTTTCGGTTATGGAAAAGGCAGTTGAAACGCTGGAGATGAAGAGGTGTTTGCTAGGTGGCGATTTCCTGTTGGACCAACATTTCCTTAATTTATTAAATAATCAGAGTAGGAAACGGCCCATAAATACTCCTGGTGTAACTCCCCATAATCAGGGTTGATTACAACGTCGGTTACCGAAATTTCCAGTCTGGCTGACGTTTCGGTTTTGGTCACCGGCGTGACACATAGATCACGGGCGTGACAGGCACGAGTGGCCAATTCTGGGTTCGACGATCGTCGAACTGAGATCGACGAGCGTCGAAGGATGGTCACGGGCGTGACACCTGGGTCACGAGCGTGACAGGCCCGTGTGGCCAATTCTGGGTCGACGATCGTCGAACTGAGGTCGACGATCGTCGAAGGGTGGTCACGCCCTAGGTCACGGGCGTGATAGATGGGTCACGGGCGTGACAGGTCATGAGGCAAAATCCGTACTCGGCGATCGTCGCGCTGAGATCGACGGTTGCTGAAGGTGTCACGCCCTTGGTCACGGGCGTGACAGCTGGGTCACGGGCGTGACATGGCCATGACGCAAATTCTTCATTTCGACGATCGTCTACCTGAGATCGACGATCGTCGAAGGAGTCACGCACCAGGTCACGGGTGTGACACCTGAGTCACGGGCGTGACATGGCCGGGTTGAAAATTCTGCGCCCGACGATCGTCTCCCTGAGATCGACGGTCGTCGAATGAGTCACACCCTAGGTCACGGGCGTGACGGGTCGGTCACGGGCGTGACCAAGCCGTGGCCCGAAATCTTGGTCGATTTATTTCAATTTTTGGGCTTCCTAGGGTTCTATCACAACCAACCGACTCCTAGGGGTCTAGTCGGAAATGGGATGTTATAGTTTATTCCAGTTAGGAAGGACGCTCCGGTTAGTGTTCTAGTGCAGAGGTTCGTCGAGCTTTTTATTTGATACCATGGAGTGCCCAGGACGATTGTGTCAGATCAGGATGGATGGTTTACGTCCAAGGAGTGGAGGTCAATTCAGGCTTATCTGGGTTCTCGGTTGACGTTCAAAATAGCCTTCCACTCTCAGATACATGGGCAGACAGAGCGCACCAACTAGACACTAGAGAATCTTCTGAGCCTATGCATTTTGGACCGCGACGAGCCCTGGGAGAGACTGTTGCCCTGATTGAGTTCTCATACAACAACAGCCATCAGTCCAGCATAGGCATGGCCCCTTACGAGGCATTATACGGCTAGAGGTGTAGGACCCCATTATCTTGGATCCAAGATGAGGATCCAAAGGCACAAGGCTCGGAGTTCGTGGAGGATACAGATGCTCAGGTGTGATTTATCCGGGATAGGATGCTAGAAGCCCAGGGCAGGCAGGCCAAATACTACGATGCACGACATTGTCAAGTGGAGTTCTAGATTGGATACCAAGTTTTCTTAAAGATAAAACTGATGCATGGAGTCTCGCGGCTTCGCGAGCAGAAGAAGCTCAGTCCGAGATATATGAGGCCTTACAGGATCTAGGAGTGGATCGTCCCCTTTGCAAATAGATTAGAGCTACTGCCTTAGTTAGCGGGATTGCACGATGTATTCTACGTCTCTTCACTTCGTAGGGCTCTACTACGACCTGAGCGGTTGATTTCCACTATAGATTGCCCGGTGGCTTCAGATCGATCAAGCAGCATGGAGCCGGTCAGGATCGATTATATAGCGGTGCTTGTTTTGCGGCACAAGAAGGTCCCGCTGGTATAGGTCCTATGGAAGAACCATGGGCAAGAGGGGCACACTTGGGAGCCACGGGACCTGATGCGGCAAAGGTACCCGGATCTCTTCGAGTTTGGTATACCTTCAATTCCCAGGGATGTTACATACTTTTACTTCAGTAGAAACCCCGTTGGCCTAAACATATTTTCAGGGGCAAAATTTTTTATTTTTATATATTGGGATTTATAACATCCCTCAAACAACTAGACCACTAGAAGTGGTTTTTCATGACTAGGTCATGACAAAACCCTAGGAAACTCAAAAGACCAAGTGGGCAAAGATACAAGGTGAAAATCACCATGGTTTGCCTATAACACAACCTCACCACCAGACCTAGGTTTTGACCTTAGGACTTCAACTTGACTCCATGACCCCACCACAACACCCTAACCCCATGAGTGGTCCATAGGGTCACTAAGGACCCATTGTGGGGCAATCAAGTGGTCAAGTTGAACTAAGTTCAACCTAATCCTAAATAGGACAAACTAACCCACAAAGGGCCAATTGACCTTCCCTTAGCTAAATGGGCCCCAACAACACCTTCTTAACCCTTAAGGGAGGTCAATGGGTCACCAAGGACCCATTGGTGTCAACCCAAAAGGTCAATTTGACGAAGGTCAACTCCACCCTAGTTTTAGGTCAAACTAGCTCAAATAGGAAAAACTCAAGCTCAAGACCAACCCACTTGGGCTATCCTTATTTCAATTAATAATATGGGTTAGTGGGGTGCCTTTAGGCTGAATTCATCATCAAATTCGTCCTTGATGACTAGGAGAGAGAAAAGCTCCATTTTCCCTTTAATGGAGGAGAGAGAAAGTGGGGAGTAAAGGCCATTCATGGCTTTGAAGGCCAAGGGCCCCTCTCTTCTTGCTGGAATCATCTCCCCTGGATTGTTAGGATAAGGCCAAGGGTTTTCCCGACAATGGAAGTGACTAGGGGAGGAGAATTACAATGGCCGAAATTTCACCTTAATGACCATTAATGGCCATTGGTGATACACCCCCTCTTCCCTATTTTGCAATCTTAAAAGCTTCCCTAGGCCAAGAGAAATCATTTCCACCCTTCTGCTGAAGAATTCGAAGCATTTGGTTGCATTGTTGTGGAGAAACCGAAGCTCCGAAATCCAGCAATAGCATCCCGTCGATCGGCAAGGCTTCACGCCTCCGAGAAGGTCATGTCCCTCTCCTCTCTTCTAGTGGGTAGATCTACACTTGACGGCTGCCGGAATTGGGGCCAATTGGCCCAAGATCCGCATAGTCAAGAGCTTGTTTTCAAGCTTCTAAATTCAATGCACAAAACACTATTCCGGCCACCACCAGCCGGCCAACCACCGTGATTCGCCAGCCACCACCTCAATGAAGGTGGTGGTGGCTGTGGCCGGCCGGGAAGAGGTGCGGGTGCTCGGGAAATCGCCATCCAAAATGGCCTAGGTTGGGCTAATCTGGGCCGTTGGCGCGTTGGGGAAGACGAACTGATTCCGTCGGTTAGGCTTCAAGATTCGTGCAGGCTTATTTTATATATTTTATTTAATTCATTGATTCTATCACTGTTTTAGCACTAGATAGAATTAAATATTAAAAATAATTAGGGTCACCTACAGTGAATGTTATCTACATGAAAATTGTAGCCTTTGATGTCTAGTTTATTTTAAAATTTGTTTTAACCAATTTGGGCCCATGGTCTGACCACATCACACCAAATGGTACATCCTATATATAGGGTTATTCAGAAATTAAATTGATTGGCCCCATAAAACCAGTCATCCAAAAGACCTGAGATTTTGGGTAGGGGTCACTCCTATCTATTCCTATAAAATATCCAAAAATGGGAAATGTTGGAAAAAAGTTTCCTAATGTTTTTGAAGAAATTTAATAAAATATGTATGAACTACTTAAGGGGTCTAATGACAACTAAACCCACCAAAATTTTTGTAATTGTCTCTTAGGGTCATGACATGACTCTGATAAAAATGTCAGCCCAATTGGGTTTGATTTGAATATGTTTTGTTGAGACCAAAGTGTGGTCCTTTAAGGGCAAAATAGGACAATAGTGTGCTTGGGGCATGGAGGGGCCAATACTTACCCAAAGGGGTTGGGACCTTGGCCAGAGCACCAAGGTTAGTTTAAACTCCCTCTCATGGTGTTTGAGATGGATATGGGTGGATATTTTCTAGGACCCTAGTTCAAACCCTAAGGTTGAACTTTTGGGGTTTGTGAAGGACATAGTGTGATATATCATTGTATGGACTTGGGGTTTTGTCCATGAGGTAATACGGTGGTGAATAGCCCTAGGAAGGAATTTGGCGACTTCTAGACTTAGACACAGTATATTAGGAATTGTTTAGGAACATACCATTTTTAGAAAAATTGAAGGGCCATATGACTTTGGATCTTTATGAAATACTAGTAGAAGAGTTTTTATATCATTATGAATGTCTGAAATTTATTGTAGGGTGTTTGGAAGATAGTAGCTCATACTTGTAGTTATAATCTTTTTGTTGCCCCTATTGATGATTTTGACAACTTCATGGTTTAACTAACTTGGAATTGTATTAAACCCTGTCAGTAATGTTTTATGAAAATGTTTAAGATCTAGTAATTTTTGGATTATGATTAGTGGTACTTCCTTCTTTACCTTTTATTACTACAAATATATTGAATTAATGAATTATGGGCGAAAATATTTATGAAAGTTTGTAAAACTTGGTACTCTCTGATATTTTTGCATTATATAGTGACCATAATTATTGGAAGGCAATAACCTAAGGAAATCTAGTACTTCTTGTTCAAAACCATCCATACTCTAATTTTTGGGAAAATTTAATAAATGTTAAACTAATTAGGAAAATTACAAATTTCTAGATTTAGTATAAATATGACATGATAGATCCCCAGTAGAAAATTCAAGGACATTTGGAAGAATATTTGAAGGGGTCACCTTTCACACCCATCATGTAGCTTAGGTTGGTTTGCACCAAGTAAATCAGCAGATTTGTGATAACATGTGGGATGGTCATAGGAGGTTGGGAGTAGTATTATACTGATTTTGTAAGATGAAGAGGTGAGCTTCATTAAGAGTCATGATGAGGAGAAGGTTCGGTTATCCGAGCGGTAAGCTCGGTGGTTTTGGAAATGGGAGGGTTAGCCCGGTGAGCCGAAAGCTCGGAAGATAGTTGTAACGGACAGGATAGTACGGGGAGTTGATGGCTCCAGAAATTTATGATTGCATGTGCATAAAGTGGTGTGTCTTTGGTGTTAGACGGTCGTTTACACCGACGTCGATATGCTGACTTGGTGAGTGTGCTGGACACATAGCCAAGGAAAAGACTGGCGATGGGTCAGTATAGTACGTGGTGACTCTGGTGTGTCCTTTAGAAGCATACATATGGCTAGGCCTGGAATTGTGGATACCCGCCTAGGAGTGGTGGGCCCGACCCACTGTCTCTGTTTGCCATGGCGAAGGCTCTTGGGAGTGACTCTAGCCTTAAAATAGGTGGAACTAAAGGTCTGTGTGCATATAATTTTGTGTGTGTGTTGCATTTGCATGAATCATGGCATAACATTTCACTTCACCAATAATTGCATACAACCTGACACCCCATCGTATAAATTAGTATGAGACTTTTTATATGATTATAGCCTTGCAAAAGACCACTTAACTTATATGTTTTTATGAGCATTAATATAAGTTAATGTTACTTATTTCTTAGTTTACTTTTCATATTTTGCTGCTCTGTTTTACTTGTATACTCTACCGTTTTCTTATTATAGAACTGTTAGCTTGCCTTACTTTTACAGCTCTATAGATTTACTATATGCCTTCCATAATAGGTCCAACATCATCTACTTTGACCACATTCCACCTTCATAGCTTTCCTATCACTCCTCCAACACGGTGACTAAGAGCCATTGTGGGAGGGGTGGGGGAAATCAGGCATAGTAATTTTGACTAATGGTCGGTGGACCAAACATTTCACGGGCTCTGGATAGGGGACAAGGAGCAGCAGCAGGAGATACATCACTAGCATAGTACGGTGCACATTGAGGTGGGCCAATCTAGTACAGGAGCACAGGCCTCTGGCCCCGTGAGAAATAGTTATATTAGCTTCCGCGAGAGTCTTATAGTGAGGATCTGATGTAGCGGGCTTAAGATCGTTTATATTACTATATACTGTTCTATTTCAGTATTTCTTTTATCATGTGGACTTGTTGTAATTTCCTTACATATTACTTATATGTGATGTGTGGACTTGGATATGTCTGGTTTATGTATATGCTTCTCTTTCCTTGGTGATTGTAAAGGGCGGCAGGATTGGAATTTTGTAATGATGACCTTCCCGTGTGTCGGTGTCACCACAAAATGGTGATTCTGGGCATAAGACTCGGTGGTTTAAAAGAGAAAAAAATGGGGCCTTACAGAAGGTCTCTCTGATGCCTGGTGTTAAAAGATTTGGAAGGAACTATAAGTTGGATCCCCGATACGTGGGACCTTTCTAAATTATTGAGCACATCGGAGTATTTGCTTATAGAATGCTGTTACCTACTACCTTCCCTGACGTCCATGATGTGTTTCAAGTGAGCCAGTTACGGTAGTGTGTTCTTAGTGATCGTCATGTCCTCGACTCGGTGCCCAGTTGCATCCTAATCATTCGTACATCGAGGAACCTGTTCATATTCTGGAGACTCTAGATCGGGTGTTGCGGAGAAAGACAATTCCTATGGTCAAAATTCTTTGGCGGAATCAAGATGTTGTGAGCGCGACGTGGGAATTAGAGTCAGCAATGAGGGAATAAATTTCATTGGTTTAGTTTTGGAGTTGTGTCATGTTTTGGGATGAAACTTCTTTTTAGGGGGGGGGTGAGTGTAACTCCCTGATTTTCCTACAATTATATAATTTAGTAATAACTTATTTATGATGTCAGGGCTTTATTTTTAACGTCAAGTTGACGGTGAGATGCCGTTAGAGCGTTTCCGCATCCGTTAGGTCTGTTTGACAGAATTTTTGTTGTTTTCATCGAAAACTGAATTTTCTTTTTACGATGGAAAATTAAGTTAAGTAATTTTGGACTTGCTCATCAAGTTTCGTCGTGATCTGAGCATTTTTCGAGTCTCGGCGCGCGTTTGTAGTTTTGTATTATTATTTACATTTGTCGTAAACTTTAGAACTTAATATCTCGAGAACAGTATGTCGGATTTTAGTTTTGTCTTCATCGTTAGATTCGTAGCGTCAAAATTTACCGACAGTTCGAATTTCATTTGAATCAGGGTGCGCTTCGCCCCATATCGTAATTTTACCTAGAAAAAAAGTCGAAATCTGGTTTCTCGAGAGATTAGGTGATATCTCGAGAAATCAGGGTGATTTCTCGAGAGATCAGGGTGATTTCTCGAGAAATCATGATGGTTTCTCGAGAAATCCGGGTGTTTTCTCGTGAAATCCGGGTGTTTTCTCGAGAAATAAGGGTGGTTTCTCAAAAAATCAGGATGGTTTCTCAAAAAATCATGATGGTTTTTGAAAAATCTCAAAAAAACCTTTCACTCGGGAAATTCGTTCCTGCGCCTCCTGCAAACTTCAAGGAGCCGTTTGGAGGATCAAAATAGCGTCAAATAAAAAAACGGTTAACATCAAATTTGTTCCTCTCGACGAGATCTACAAGTTTCACGTTGATCACCTTTTGATACAAAGCCATCTTAAGCCTCTATTTTTGTTTCTAGCGCGCATGTGCATAAGTTTGTTCTTATTAATAACATTATTATCCATCTAATAATTAATAACTATATAAAGCTTAAGGTTAGAAAAAAAACCCTATTCTTCTTCTCCAAAGGACTGACCTTAACCAGAGTGGCGAGAGCGATGACTCCTTCCATTAATGAACATCCGACCGCGATTCTGGGAGCCTTGGAGGACGAAATCTTCAACGGAGCATAGATCCGGAAAGCTCTCGCCGAGAGCTACGTGTGTATGGTACGTATTTCCCATTTCAGGGACCTTTTCACGCAAGGTTTTTTGGCCCTAACCTCCGCTTTGGTCGATTTCCTGTAGATTTTTCTTCGTCGTGCCTTCTTTTAGACCGATCTACGATGTGGGGTATTTCAGAGCATGATTCCGGGCGAAATCGAGGCAAGTGGTGATTTTCTTCCTTCCATCTCATTCCGAATGTTGTAAGATTGTTTTTTTTGTTGCACCTTTGTAATTCCACTTAAAATAAAGATTTTCCATGCATTGATCCTCACTTGTTTTCTACCCGACAAATTGATGTCCTATTTTACCAAATCAACCGTGAAATTTTGCTTAAGTCCATATAGTCCAATAACTTGGTCGTTAATCTATTGTAAACATTCTTCATTTATTGAGTGAGCCTCCATTTCATCAAGAGTATTTGACTAGTTGTTTGGCGAGCCTAGTTGATTATTCGATAAGGCATGATTGCCTTGGTAAGATCCGTATGTAAAAGTTAGTGAAGTCGGGTCTAGTCCCTTGTGCCATTCTCGAGATATAAGTAGGTATTTTTGTTCTATTCGTGTTAGAGGACTAAACCACCGCCATAGAGTCCTATATTTTGAGCTTTTGTACCTTTCAGGATTTTCCCCGGTGTTGTTGGGTTACTGCTGGGGTGCTGGCGGAGGTTTCTCCCACCCAATTAAAAGTTTTTTTCCAGTTTTGTGTGTCGAGTTATGAGACCACTTCTTTTTCCCTTGTGTACTCATGGAGTTGGTTGGAGTGTTGGCGGAGGTGTCTCCCGCCACTATTGTCGGATGCTTACTGGTGTTTCCCTTGGGTCACTTGTGGAGTTTGTTTGTGGGTGTGTTGGCGGAGGTAACTCCCCCCATATTTATCGGATGCTTACCGGTGTTAATAATTTAATTTTTTGTTTAAACTATTAGGACCTTTGCTATATGTTTTGTGAATGAGTTCAGGGTTCTACCTAAATTATTGGTTCCCTAGTTTTGATTTGGGCCATGTCATCTAAATTAGGCTTAATTGACTCAAGAATTATCTATGGTCAATGTTTAGACTAAAGGTTAGTCTACCTTTAGGTTAGATTAGTTGAGATTGAATCGAAATGGAAATGGTTAAGTAGAATTCTGCTCGACGATAGTCGATTGGCGCTCGACGATCTTCGAATGATGATCGACGATCTCAGGATTATATGAACTCTGAAGTAGGTCGATGATCTTCTTATTCAGGTCGACAATCGTGTAGCCTTGGTCGACGATTTCTGTGAAGATAGTTTTTCTTTAGGTCGACAATCTGCTAGTTCAGATCGACGATCTTTGATCTCTGGTAGACGCTTTCTGTCTACTTTTATCTATAGCTATTTTATTTGATCTTTGGTTTGTTTCCTCTTGTTTAAGACATATTTTTTTAAGTATATTCTGCTAAATTTAAATCTTATATTCTTTTGCTTATTTGCAATTTTCCTTTTGCATTAATTGAGAGATTTGGCAGAATAAAGCCGTTTGTTTTATCAGAGGAAATCGTGCTTTTCTACAGTTGTAATATAGCTGTTAGGCTTGGTTTCCTGTGCCAATTTGTAAAGTCAAATTGAAACGATATTTTTTAATATCCTTAATTCCTTTTTGGGAATGACAGAAAAGATTGCAGGTGCAGGTTTCCTTATTTTGTTTTATTCTATTATTTGGAAAGTTTTTCTAGTGCAGGGCTCGAGGCTTTTTCAAAAAAGAGAAGTTTCTATATTATCAATGCAGTCGGCTGAAGACAAATATACTTACTCACTACTCAGAATACAGAGAACATACAAACTCTCACCAGACACAGAACCAGATAATCTCAAGAGAAAAGAAAAAGTTCTTCTTCTTCCTGAGTTCATCCTGTCTTCAGGAATATAAATACTCAGAGCTCAAGCTTTCAAGAAGAAGAACCTCCCATATTGCTGAACATTTCATTGTTGCAAACTCTCCCAGATTGCAAAAGCTATTGAAGAAGAACATTCATTCAAAATCTAGAGTCTTCTTCAAGGCTGCATCAAAAAAGTCTTCTCAAGCAATTTGGAGATCCTACACCCTGAAGCAAAGCTTCTTCCTGGACATTCTCTAAGCCAAGGGGAGCTTTGATATATTCAAAGCCATCCACTAGCTTCTTTGAACACAGAGAAGACATCTTATTTCTTTCTTTCAACCTCCTGTAAAAGGGTTATTACTCCATTCAAAAGTGAACTATTGGTGGCAGGGCACCTGATCAAAAACCTGTGTGTTTTGTTTTTAGGCACTTGATCAAAAGCCTGAAGGGTCTTTAGATCTACCTGAAGCAGATCTACTGGTGGCAGGGCACCTGATCAAAAACCTGTAGTGGATTCCTACCAGGGTGGTAGAAGAGTGGATGTACCCAATTGGAGAACCACTATAAAGCTCTTGTATTGTCTGTTGCTTATTTTAATCATTGTTCTGTGGCTATGATAGTTTTAACTAGGTTGCTCGTTGCTATTTTAGGATAAAAGTTCAACTGAACATTCAATGAACTTCTCTTGTATTCACTACATTCAGTTAGGCTTTAGATTTAAAGCTTTTATTTTTATATTCCGCAAATAGCTTTAAGAAGAGTGTTTAGAGTCTCCTTAATTTTTGAATACTCTATTCACCCCCCTCTATAGTAGTAAGTATCTTATCCCCTCACTTTCAATTGGTATCAGAGGGAGGTTGGTTATTCAACAACTAAATCCTTATTAGATTGATTGGTTGAACAGGTTAACACCTGAACCATTAGATCATGTGATAAGATACTTTGATACCATATTCACTCACATTAGATTCATGGCCCAGTACAAAGATTACTCTAGCACCAGACCTCTAGTATGCAACTTAGCCAAGTTTGGCATCTGGAAGGCAAGAATTAGACTTTACATGAACTCTATTGATGAAGATATTTTTTTCCTCTATCTTAACAGGGCCACCAACACCACCTGCTGCAGCTACTGCTACAACATCTGCAAATCTCAATGCAGTGCCACCTCCTGACTATAATGAAACTTACAAGAAGGCCAAGATAGCTCATGCCAAAGCTATGAATATTCTAGCTCAGAGTATGTCTGATGAGACATTCAAGAAAATGGCTGATTGCACCTCAGCAAAATCCATGTATGACTCACTGAATCAGATTATAGCTGGTTCAGCTGATGAGAGGATGGACATAAGGTCCAACCTCATATCCCAATATGAGAACTTCACGAAGGAAGAAGCTGAGACAGTAGAAGCTATGTACACAAGGCTCAGCCCCATTATCAATAAGCTTAGGACACTTGATAAGGAGATCACATTGACAGAAGTCAATGATAAAATACTGATGTGCTTCCCCAGCACATGGGATCTCAGAATCTGGCCAATAAAGGAGTCTAGAAGTACAACAGAGATTTCAACTGAAGCTCTCCTTGGCAAGCTCAAATCATTTGAGCAAGTACTGAAGACCAGGGAAGCTGAAGCTGAAGCCAAAGCATCTACTCCAACAAGGAAAGAGCAAACCCTTGCTCTTAAGGCTGATGATGAGTCCAAAGTGATTCAATTAAATGAAGAACTGATGGCACTCTTTGCCAAGAGGTTCTACAAGATGGGCAGAAAGGACAACAGAAGAAAGTCATCAAAATATGATGACAAGCCAAGGTATGATAAAACCCCATCTAAAGAAATTGTTTGTTATGGATGCAGGAAGCCTTGACACATTCTCCCTGAGTGTCCAGAGACAAAGCATAAGGAAAGGAGAAAAGAGAAAGAACATGAGAAGCATTATTCCAAGACATCTTCCCACAAATATAAGAAGAAAGAGAAAGGTCTTGTTGCAAAGACCTGGAGTGATACTGAGGAAGACTCCTCTTCCTCCAGCTCCAGTGAAGATGATGAAGAAGAGAAGAAAGCTAAGGAGATTTTCCTTATGGCAATCAATGCCTGCAGCAATAACTCAGCTGCAGAGATGACTGAAGATGAGGATGATGAATTATCTGATGAAGACCAGGTAATGGCATCTTAAGATTTTACCTCTGATGATTTTAAGCATGAATTTAAAACTCTTTGCCTAGATTTACTTAGCTCAGAAAGGGAGATTAAGTTGCTTAGAGATAAACTAGCTGGATCAGAATCTCTATCTAGTGAAAACATTAGGTTAGAATCTGAACTCACTAAAGCATCTGAAGAAATCAAATTTCTTAAATTAAAACTATCTAAAGCTAAGAGGTTAGAAGATTAACTTAATGGCAGAAGCCTTAAGTGGCTAGAAATCACAAGCACTTCCAACACTAGGACATGCAATAATAAGTTGGGCTTAGGTGCCTCACCTAGTGAACCCCCATTGCTCCTTTAATACAATTTGTCTACTCCAGTAAAGTTTGTTTTTAAAAAAGGAATACACAACACTGAGGTTATTCAAAAAGCTAAGAAAACCTTAAATAAGATTAAGAGAGACAAAAGGAAACATAAATTCATAGAAATACAAAAATCGTCGAATGCCCATCGATGATCGCTGCACCAATTGTCAAACGACAATCGACGATCTCTGAACTCACCTGCTGGGTATAACAACTTAGCAATGAGTGATCGACGATCTCAGCCTGAGTCGTCGAACTAAGATCGACAATCGTGGAATCTAAAATACTTTTATGTAAACCATGATCGACGATCTAGGTACCGATCGTCGAACATCGATCGACGATCAGAATAAAATTTCCAGAATCACAACAATGCTCACTGAAACAATAAATTTAATAGCAACCCTAGGCCTGCTAATTGGATTATCCCACCTAGGAGATCTCATCCCTTAGGATATCACCCTCAACCTGTATATTCTTTCCTTTCTAGTTTTTCCTATGTGAAGAATAATGGACACAAGGTTATCTGGGTCCACAATGTTTAATCTATCTTATTGCAGGTGAAGACCTATCCTATCACTCAGGACAAGTGGTATTTGGATAATGGATGCTTCAAGCATATGACTGGAAACAAACTGAACCTTTCAAGCTTCAAAGCCAAGTTGGGACCAAAGGTAGTGTTTTGTGATTCCAGCTATGGTCAGACTGAAGGATATTGTAAATTCACCATAGGGTCAGTGACTTTCAAGAAGGTAGCTTATGTCACAGGACTGAAGCACAATCTCATTTCGGTAAGTCAGCTTTGTGATGCTGGCTACCAGGTTTGGTTTTATAATACTCTGTGCAATATTAGTTTGAATAATAAAGTTGTACTAGTAGGCATTAGGCAAGGAAATATTTATCTTGTAGATTTTAATTCCACCTCTTCTGAAATTTGTTTATTTAATGAGGTGAGTAGTAATAATACTTTGTGGCATAAGAGGCTAAGTCATGTTAACCTTAAGAATATATATAGGTTATCTAAATACAACCTTGTTAGAGGTTTTCCCTCTTGCCCCTACAAGAAGGAAGGCCTATGCAAGGCTTGTCAGCTAGGCAAGCAAACCAAGAATAGTTTCAAAGCTGTAAATAAAAGTGATTCACCTAGAATCCTATACTTATTTCACTTGGATCTCTTTGGTCCAATAGCTGTACAGAGTCTAGGAGGGAAATTCTATACCCTAGTAATTGTACATGATTACTCTAGGTTCACTTGGGTGTTCTTCTTGAGAACTAAATCTGATAACTTTAAAGTTCTTACAGATTTTCTACTTTGTATACAGATTGAGTACTCTACTCAAGTTGCCTTGATCAGAAGTGATCATGGTACTGAGTTTGAATGTCTTCTTATGCAAGAATTCTGTGAGAAAGAAGGTATCAGGCATAGCTTCTCTGCTCCTAGAACTCCTCAACAAAATGGGGTAGTGGAATGGAAAAACAGAACCCTGATTGAAGCTGGAGGAACATTGTTAGAAGATGCTAATATGCCTCTATCCTTTTGGGCAGAAGTAGTTAGCACAACTAACTATATACTGAATAGGAGTCTGATACATAAACTAAAGGGGAAGACTCCCTATGAATTGCTTAAAGAAAAAAAACCTAAAATAGATTATTTTAGAGTTTTTGGCTGTGTAGTTTTCATTCACAACAATAACAAAGATTATACTAGAATGTTTGAAGTAAAGGCTTCAATGGGAATCTTTCTAGGATATTCCAAAGTAAGCAAAGCTTATAGGGTATTTAATAAATCCACTTTAAAAATTGAAGAGTCAGTACATATATCTTTTGATGAAACTAAAATGTTTTACAGAGAGAAGGAAACTTCCTCCAGTAACTCTTTGCAGGTACCTGACTTGAGCAAGAATTTGGATGAACTGAAAATCACTCAGGAGATTCAACCTCAACCAACTCTTCAAATAGCTGATTTAGACAGTGATGAAGACCTAGTAGAAGTGATTGCAACTCTACTAACAGCCAATCTAATTCCACTTGAGGAATTGATTCCAACTGCTGTTGAAGATCACATACCACCAACTGATTATGTCACACTTAGAGATCATCCTACATCTCAAGTGATTGGAGACATTTCAACTGGTGTGCAAACTAGACATCAACTAAGTCAAGATGTGATGCTTGCTTGTTTTCTTTCTCAGATTGAGCCCCTAACCATAAAAGATGCTGAGCAAGATCCCCACTTGATCATTGCTATGCAAGAAGAGATAAATAAGTTTGTAAGGTGTAAAGTTTGGAATTTGTTCCCTAGACTAAAAGGTCAGCTGGTTATAGACACCAAATGGGTGTTTAGAAACAAGTTGGATGCTCAAGGAATTATTATAAGGAATAAAGCAAGGCTTGTAGCACCGGGTTACAGACAGGAAGAAGGCATAAATTATGATCAAACTTTTTCTCCTGTTGCAAGGCTAGAGGCAACAAGGATCTTTCTAGCCTATACAGCCTACATGAAGTTTAAGGTGTTCCAAATGGATATAAAGAGTGTATTCCTGAATGGAGAGCTAAAGGAAGAGGTATTTGTTGAACAACCCCCTAGTTTTATTTCTTCAAGTTATCCCTCACATGTTTTTAAGTTGCAAAAAGCTCTATATGGACTTAAGCAGGCTCCTAGAGCATGGTATGAAACTCTAGCTAGTTCCCTATTAGAACATAAGTTTGTTAGAGGCATAGTCGATAGAACCCTTTTTTATTAAGCACCACAAGGACAAGATCCTGTTAGTTCAAATTTATGTGAATGAAATTATATTTGGTTCCACTGATCCCAAACTATGCAAAAGGTTCTCAGACCTAATGCATTCTAAGTTTTAGATGAGTAGTATTGGTGAGCTGTATTATTTCGTTGGTCTCCAAGTGAAACAAGATGATGATGGCATCTTCATCTCCCAATCTAAGTATGCCAAGGAAATGGTAAAGAAGTTTGGGAAGACAGATGCTTCAGCAATGCATACTCCTATGACTACTAATGTAGTTATTGATTCTGATGAAAAGGGAAAGCCTGTTGATCAGAAAAATTATAGGGCCATTGTTGGTTCCCTATTATATCTAACTGCAAGTAGGCCTGATATAATGTTTGCCACATGTCTCTGTGCTAGATTTCAGGTCAACCCAAAGGAATCTCACTTAACTCTTCTTAAGAGAATCTTAAGATACTTGAAGCGATGCCCAAATTTAGGACTTTGGTACCCAGCTGAATCAGAATTTTAGTTGATTGGATACTCAGATGCTGACTATGCTGGTTGTAGAGTTGACAGGAAGAGCACCTCAGGGACTTGTCAGTTCCTAGGTTAGAGATTAGTCTCTTGGTTTTGCAAGAAGCAGTCTTCTGTTTCAACTTCAACTACAGAGGCTGAATATATAGCAGCTGCTAGTTGCTGTTCACAGATATTGTGGATTCAAAATGAACTCTTGGATTATGGGTACACACACAAAAACACTAAAATTATGTGTGACAGTACCAGTGCTATTTCCATAGTACAAAATCCTTCGCACCATTCTAGAACTAAGCACATAGACATTAGACACAATTTTCTTAGAGACTGTGTTGACAAGAATAAAATAAATCTCGAGTTTATACTCACAGATCTTCAGAGAAGTGATTTATTTACAAAGCCTTTAGATGAACAGAAACATCTTTTCTTTTTGAATCAACTAGGTATGATGAATGGATCAGACTAAGTGTAAAAATCTGCTAAGTTGAAATCTGTTCTGAGATCCTCGAACGGTGTTCGAAGATAGTCGAACAGGTTGAGCGAAATCGTCGACCCTTGGTCTACGACAGCTCTTTGCCTTTAGAGACAGAAATTGTCGATCGATGATCGATGACTCTGCTTCGGAAATCGACCGTCGATCGATGATTGACGACCGATTCTATTGATCTTCATTCAGAGATCGACGATTCTAGTCTATTTCTAGACGATCGTCTATTTAGGTCTGAAGATCGTCGACGGAGCTCGCCATTTCGTATTCTGCTTTCAGAACTGTTTTGAGCTCTCGTCCCGCGCTTTCTCTCTCTCTCTTGCGATTTCTCTCATCGACTCTATGGCGATTTCCTCTGCAACCCTGTTTGTGATGAAGTTCGATGTCGATTTCAGTGTTGATTTTCATTTGTTCAGCGACTGCAAACAAGTTTTCCGAGAGATGCTGCAGTTATGTGATGATCAAGGCCTCAAGAAACTCATGTATACAAAAATCAAACTCCACCTATCAGAAATAAAGGAATGGGTCTATACATCTCCTTCAGATGACAAAGCAATGACAGGAGCCATAAACGGTGTGGAGGTAACTCTTACTCCCGAAATACTGACTGAAATCTTTGAGTTAAAGAATGGATTTGATGAGTATGAGCAAGATTCTGCTGAGTATGGTAGGATGCTGTTAGAGATGGGACATGCAAAAGGCATTCCATCTAAGCTCCTGAAAGTTAATCTATCTGTTGGTTTTAAGTTCTTGGCTGACTTGGTTGGAAAAGTGTTGCTTGGAAAGCATTCTGCCCATGACAACATTAACATGGAACAATTTGCCTTGATGTCAGCGATACTGAATAAGAAATCAATCAACTAGGCTAGATTGATATTTGAATTGCTCAGGAAGAAGAACAACAAGAAAGAGGTAACTCAAGGTAGGATGATTGGGTTCTTTCTATCTAAGAAAGCTTCCCAGCTGTTAGGTTCTGCTCCTATAGCAATCAATGCTAGCAAGAGAATGTATCAGTCTCTATTTGCTAAGTGGAAAAGGACCATCCAGAAACCATCAAAGGCTGGGTCTGCCCCTTCAACATCTGAGGGAACAAGGGCTCCTGAAGCCACTTCCCACCCTAGTGAAGAAATTCCTGCTTCATCCTCCTTGCCATCCACCTCCATTGTAACTCATTCTTCTCCTGTGAACCATCCATCACAATCTGCTTCTCCAACTCTAGCTCATCTAGCTGAGATACCCAACTTCAACATAGATTCCATGTTCAATCTGCTCACACCATCTCCTCATCACTCCCTAGCTACTTCAAAACATCAATCACCCACAAATGATCATCCATCTCATCATAATTCTTCAATTGATGAAGCCCCAGTTCAGAAGACCATCAATTCTGATGATGCCCCTTCTATGATTCCTCCATCATTTAATATTACACCAGAATTCATTGCAAATATCCTAGACCTCATTACGCCATCCATCAAAACAATGATAGATGAAGCCATTGCCCACCCCTTGCTAACTCCATCTCTTCACTTGCTGCTTCCTTCACTGCCCTCTTAGCCCTTTCTTCATCTAGGGGCATGGGTTTAGTTACCACTGAACCCAGGCAGGGGGAGATGTTCAATGATGATGATTCAGGCTCTGCTTTGGATCATTAGGTTATGCAATCTCCAGTAGCAGTGGAGCTAGAAACATGTTTAGATATAGTTCCAGATGAAGTACAAAGGATAGTAATAGATATAGATGCTCCAGTAGTTCATGATGAACTGGAGGCATTTCTTGATTCAGATGATGAGTCCTCTCTCTCTTTCCTTGGAGGACATTATATCTGTCATCCCTCCCCTTGTTCTTTTTATCCTCTTCAGGCCATTATGTGCTATTAGAAACCAATGTGCCTTCAGTTTTTGGACAGTTTTATTATTTCTGAAGCAATAGCTGAAGCAGCCTTTTCCTTCAAATTTTGTCTTGAGGAGATTTCCACTCCTATAGTTGCCAGACATCTAGAAGGTATTATTACATCCTTCTTAGAAGATAAGTGGAATTCAGTAGAGTCTTCAGATAAAGGTGTGCTAGTTGTTGTTCCAGAGGTTGTATCTGCTGTATATTCTGCGCCCTCTACTCTTTGGGATGACACCCCAGGTCCAGATTTGGACTCTCTCTTGGCACAAGATATTTTAGAAGAAGAAAGAGAAAAGGCTCTGATGAAAGCTAAAGAACAAGAGGAAGCTCTTCTAAAAGACATTGATGATCTGTATGCAAGACCTCAGTCCTCACATTCTGAGGATGAGGATGAAGATTCTAATGATTCAGAAGATTATAAGAAAAATAAAAGGACTGCACAAAAGAAAAGGAAGGCCATTGCTCCAGCACCTCTTAATCCAGACCATGATATTCCATACTATATTCTGAAAGGAATTGATCCTAAATCTATGAATTTTGAGGCTTGGATGTGGTACTCTTAAAATGCTCAAAAAGCAAGGAAGAAGAGAAGGAAGAACTCTCCTCCTCCCAAGGGGATTTAGAGAGGTCCTCCTCCTCCTCCTCCCTCTACTGGTGCTTCAGGGAATGTTGCTCCCAGATCTTCTGCTCCTTTTACCAGACCAAATCAACAATACACCTATCAGAGGAAAGGCAAGCAGCCTCCTCCCAGCAGGTCTCATAATCAGAGGCAGACTAGGCATTTAGATAGTAAAAGAGATCAAGTAAAAGAAGTTGTATTTCAATAACCAACTTTCTCTCCTCCTTCAGCTCCTAGGTCTCTTCTCAAAGTAAAGTTGTCACCTTCAAAGGAAAAACTTGCTTAGGTAAAGCTAGCAGATGTCAAAATAAAAAGAGTTATATATTCTGACAAATCAAGTAAGAAATATATTGAGTTTGCTCCTCCATCCAGTCTTATGATTCAAGAGCCAAAGGATTCAAATATCAAGCCATCTCAAGAGCAAACGTAGAGTTTTCTAACTCAATCAGTAAAGTTTAAGGCTGTAAATCCTTTGAATCCAGATGATGAAAACACTTATGAAAGTACAGAGCTTGATCCAAACTTCAAAATGGCTGGACTTTTAGAATTGGCTGGGAACTGCTCAGATCAAGACAGATAAAGCTGAAGATAAAGATATCACAGGATTATCTACCATGTCAACATACAAAAAGAAAGAATTGGACAGATTCCAGGTAAGCTCAGAAGTTTTTAATGCCTCAAAGTATATGGAGAAACATCCTGAAGCTGTTCTACCGAAAGCTGGAGAATTAAAGATTATTGGAGAGCAAGATTTGAAGTTATCAAAGAAGGATGCATGTGATCCTAGAAGAAAAATCACCTTCTCTCCTGCTACTTCTTTTCCTCCTTCAGACTCTTTTGATAAATGTTTGTGATGTTTGCTCTGCCTATCTATTTTAATCTAATCTATTTGCTGATGTTTATTCTTATCTGCTTGTAGTAGATTTGTTTTTGTTTGAGTTACATCACCCAAATAGGGGGAGATTGTTGGTTCCCTAGTTTTGATTTAGGCCATGTAATCTCAATTAGGCTTAATTTACCCAAGAATTATCTATGTTCAAAGGTCAGACTAAAGGTTATTCTACCTTTAGGTTAGATTTGGTGAGATTGAATTGAAATGGAAATGGTTAAGTAGAATTGTGCTCGATGATAGTCGATTGGCGCTCGACGATCTTCGAATGATGTTCGACGATCTCAAGGTTATATGAACTCTGAAGTAGGTCGATGATCTTCTTATTCAGGTCCACGATCGTGTAGCCTTGGTCGACGATTTCTGTGAAGACAGTTTTTCTTCAGGTCGATGATCTGCTTGTTCAGATCAACGATCTTCGATCTCTGGTCGACGCTTTCTGTCTGCTTTTATCTATAGATATTTCGTTTGATCTTTGGTTTATTTCCTCTTGTTTAAGACATATTTTATTCAGTATATTCTTCTCAATTTAATGCTTATATTCTTTTGCTTATTTGCAATTTTCCTTTTGCATTAATTGAGAGATTTGGCAGAATAAAAATGTTTGTTTTATCAGAGGAAATCATGCTTTTCTACAACTGTAATATTGCCGTTAGGCTTGGTTTCTGTGCCATTTTGTAAAGTCAAATTGAAAGGATATTTTTTAATATCCTTAATTCCTTTTTGGGAAAGACAGAAAAGATTGCAGGTGCAGGTTTCCTTATTTTGTTTTATTCTATTATTTGGAAAGTTTTCTAGTGCAGGGCTCGAGGATTTTTCAAAGAAGAGAAGTTTCTATATTATCAGTGCAGTCGGCTGAAGACAAATATACTTACTCACTACTCAAAATACAGAGTACAACTCATACAAACTCTCAGCAGACACAGAACCAGATAATCTCAAGAGAAAAGAAAAAGTTCTTCTTCCTGAGTTCATCCTGTCTTCAAGAAAATAAATACTCAGAGCTCAAGCTTTCAAGAAGAAGAACCTCCCAGATTGCTGAACATTTCATTATTGCAAACTCTCCCAGATTGCAAAAGATGCTGAAGAAGAACATTCATTCAAAATCTAGAGTCTTCTTCAAGGCTGCATCAAAAATGTATTCTCAAGCAATTTGGAGATCCTACACCCTGAAGCAAAGCTTCTTCCTGGACATTCTCTAAGCAAGGGGGAGCTTTGATATATTCAGAGCCATCCACTAGCTTCTCTGAACACAGAGAAGACATCTTATTTCTTTCTTTCAACCTCCTGTAAAAGGGTTATTACTCCCTTCAAAAGTGAACTATTTGTGGCAGGGCACCTGATCAAAAACCTGTGTGTTTGGTTTTTAGGCACCTGATCAAAAGCCTGAAGGGTCTTTAGATCTACCTGAAGCAGATCTACTGGTGGCAGGGCACCTGATCAAAAACCTGTAGTGGATTCCTACCAGGGTGTTAGAAGAGTGGATGTACCCAATTGGGGAACCACTATAAAGCTCTTGTGTTGTCTGTTGCTTATTTTAATCATTACTCTGTGCCTGTGATAGTTTTAACTAGGTTGCTAGTTGCTGTTTTAGGATAAAAGTTCAACTGAAAATTCAGTGAGCTTCTCTTGTAGTCACTACACTCAGTTAGGCTTTAGATTTAATCTTTTATTTTTATATTCCGCAAATCGCTCTAAGAGAAGTGTTTAGAGTCTACATAATTTTTGAATACTCTATTCACCCCCCTCTAGAGTGGTAAGTATCTTATCCCCTCACTTTCAAATCACCTAGAGGGGGGTGAATAGGTGAGTTGTGCGTCTTTTTGCGGAATAAAAATTTAGAGACTATGCACACAAATCAACCAAGCAATCATAGATGACAAAAGATTTATACTAGTTTCCCAACCTTGGGTACATCCACTTTCCCTCACTGATCTAGCAAACCCCTAGACTCTGCTACTCCACTATCTCGAATTGAAAACCAATCCGTCACCTCGGAACAAAGTTCCTACAAACTCGATCCAAACAGATCTACACTCAGAAGATAAAACTTCCTACAACTCGGAGAGAAATCTCCTACAAGAATTAAATAGAGAGAAATTTTAAAATACAAACAATAATCTTCAAATCTTGAATCGATCTACCAGGATCTTCTTCTTATAACTTGCGGCTCTGTCAGAATTGTTGAAGAAGATAACTCGACAAGAATGAGATATGAAAACTTCTTTTGACTTCACCCGATTGGAGAAATGATGAAGAGCGAACAATAATCCCGATCTGGAAATCAATCTTATCTGAATCCTTGAATCGAAAACCCTAGCCCTTGCACGAAGAAGATCGATAGTGGTGACTTTCATTGTGGAGAGAGAAAATGTTATTCAGAGAACTTAGAATATTATGACAGCTTGTAAAATCCTTCTTCGGGTTAGTCAGTTGACAAGACCTTATATAAGATATCCGTAACGGTCATAATTATCCTTAATGACGTACACGTGGACCAATCACCTCATGTCATTTGAAAATCCCGTCAAATCTGGACTTAACAAAATTTCTGCAAATATGAACTGCATTTTTCGAGTGAAGTAATATTACTCGAGAAGTGAAGCTATTACTCGAGTGGAAAATGAAGATTACTCGAGAAGAGGAATTTCTGAAAATACTCGAGAAGAAGAAAGCATTACTCGAGTATAAGATTGGTTCTCGAGAAATTAACTTGAATTACTCGAGAAGAAGTTTAACAGAAGTATCCGAGACAAAAAGAATCATTACTCGAGTAGAATGGAATTACTCGAGAACTGGGAATTTACTCGAGAAGTAGAATAAAACTTCTCAAGAACAAAGACTTAGCAAAAAATTTCATGATCTGAAAGATGGTTACTCGAGAATTAGAAATGATTACTCTAGAAAAGAAGAACTTCTCAAGAAAAAAATATAGGATTACTCGAGAACTAGGGATTGTTCTCGAGAACTACTCAAGAACTGGACTTAGAAAAATTCTTGGAAAGAAAGATTGCTGTTACTCGAGACGTACTATCAACTACTCGAGTACAAGATAACTTCTCGAGAACTATACTTAGAAATTTTCTGAGCTAAGATCCTGAACACACTACACCATATCATGCATATGATAGCGCTCAAAAAATGCTACTGTAGTTGAAAAAACCGCTATAGTAAGACTACGGTAGCGGCAGCGCGTGTGTTTCATCTGCTGTCGTGGTCATAGGATATGGTAGCAGTTACCCAATGTATTGTGGCGTTCTTGTAATCGCTTCTATATGTCCATCTATTGTAGCTATTATGATTTTCAATGGTAGCGATTATTCCATTTTACAACAACGGTTACGATAATCTATGGTAGCGTTAATGCTTGTTTTTTTCAACATTTATTATTTTTTATGGCAACGATTTTCCTCATATATAGCAATGGTTTTTTATTTTCAATGACAATGATTTTAATGATCAATACAAGCAGTCCAAGAATGGACACAAAATTCAATAATATTCAATTTGGTGGCAAGAGTGGACCCAAAATTCAATTACAAATATGAAATAAAGAAAAACTTCATATGTGCTTTGTCATTCCCAAACTAAGAGTTAAAATCTTCAATGAAAAATAATACAATTAGCTATATATTATCATCAACTAGATGACAAAAAAAATTTAAAACTTTCCTCAACCCATACATCAAAAACACTCAAATTGATAACAGAATCAACAGACTAAGAAATTTGCTGCACCTCCGTCAATTTTTCCACAGTTTGTGGCCGAAGACCTAAAAGCAACACCCCCAAGTTCTTCTTTTGAATACTTCCGGTAGATCACAGTCAGCTTGTCATCTCGTATAGAAGAATGAAATCCCACCATAATCTCAGCGCACTCCCTGCACCACAATCAGGATTGTCAATTACAAACATGTTGCCTTACCGCCAAAAAAATTCTACAAAAAATATCACCAATAACAAGAGTTTAATACCTCAGCTGCGGCTCCGAAAAACCATAATCAGGATTGTCAATTTCACAACCTTGTATGTTCTTGTTAAAAAAACAATATTGAATAGGCATTAAATAATCAACAGATCAATACATACAACATATGATTATTCAAGTTAATCCAAATGTAAACATGCAATAATGCATAACCAACATATGGGAGAGTCAATCCATCTATTCTCCATTTGGCGCGGCGTTTTGATCTGTTTTTTTGGATAAAAAACGACACAATTAAGAATGTATGTTTGGCATGACACTGGTGATGGCCTCCACCAAGAGAAAAAAAACTTGAAAGAAAGCAAGCACCTTCACTGTAATGAAGCAAATATATCACCATCAAAATTATTGGCTGGCAATTAAATTTTCAGAAAATGTGGCAAATTGATAATGCAATGTTTGTACAATGAAAATTTTATAAATTGCATCGCTGAAATTCTAAATACAGATTGTGTGTCAAAAGAAACATGACCCCGTGTTATTTTCACTATGGTAAAACATGAAATTACTAATCCTACATATATAAACAAAGTATGAGAGACAAATATGTTAAGAGTACTCGCGCTATACCAACAACTTATAAAGATCATTTAAATATAACAGGAATTGGAATCTCTAGCACTACATTTAGAACCAAGAATCACTTACAACAGAGCCTGATATTCACTCATGCTATTGTCGACCTCGATGATCTTAGATCCAGCAAGGAGCTGCATCACCAACCCCGATGTCACGATAGGTATGATTTCTAGCCCCATAACAGTTCCTCGATTAGAAGCATCCAGTAGAACATATCCGCACAGGTGGTGGAATGGATGTCATAGGGAGGGAGTTGACTAGACACAAGAAAGAAAAAGAGCTATCACGGTATAGATGACCTTTTCCCTTAACGGTATCCTATGATCGGCAGTCTCCACCTCCGGCAAGATCGTAAGGAACAGCCTCACCAGATGTAGTACCCTAAACCCACCCGCCATGTTTCTTTTCAATGATCGATCAGAAAAGGGGAGCATCGCCTCTATTTAACTGCAGAAATGGATGGGAAAAAGAGGTATACAGTAAACAGATCTGAGATTAGAGATGAAAGTATGAGAAGAGAGATGAGGATGAATGGGCAAATGATTGAAGCCCGGGCATACAAGCAATATGAATCCCAGAAAAGAGTGATGAGGACGAGGCTGTATTTCTAGCGGTAAAATTGATGACCGCGACGCAGTTGTCGGGAGACGGACGAATAAAATGAAGATCTGAACCCTAACTATTCCCCTCTTATTTCAATAAGGCAGGTGACGAATCCGATCTACTAGGGTTCATTTGATTGAAGGGTGTGGGATGAGTCGGTGGGTGCAAATAGAGTAAATGTCTCTGACGCCCTTTTTTTAATCGCCGCCCGGCAACGTTTTCTCTAAATGGAGATGGCGAAACGCCAAACCAAACGAAGCCTAAATTTTTGAATCCATGTTTTTGGTGGTGATTAAGGCTTCGTTTGGTGGGGTATTGGCGGTGAGCGCGGTGGTCATGAACCATCTTTTGTCATTCGTCGTTCGTGAATGCCCAACTGCACCTAAAAAAATTCTTGCATTTATGCTCGAAACTAGTTTATTTTATTGGTAGCTGTCATAAAGTTTGTCTTGTCAAACATACATTCTATTATAATTCTATGATAATGACGGTTTTGACCAAATTCACCAGAGAAAATAAGCCGCGTCAAACAAAGCCTATGGCTCCCTTTGGCGTGGAGGTAGAAGATGTGAACGCGGTGATTACGAGCCTACATTTGTGAATGCCCGACCTCACCTAAGGAACTTCATTCAGTTTTATATTCAAAAATTGTTATTATTATTTTTTATTTATCATTATTATTAATATTAATTATTCTGATATATTTATTAGTTCGCAAGACAAACGTGACCTGAAAAATCTTGAATATTTGGGACAGATTCGCAACACTTGTTTAAAACGAGGCGGAAATTTGAACTACGGTTTTAATGACAAACACTATTTTTATTTCTTCACATGGATTGATTTTCATATCCCTCATAGCCAAAAAAGTTAAAGAAGTTTAGGCACACAGAAAATATGTCTATAAAAAGAATGTGTAACTGGTGTCTAAAATGGTCATAAAGTAACAGAATTTTAATGTAAAAAATGAACTCATGAGGTTGCTAAATTACTTGGAATCATACAGAGATAATAGTTTTTATCATGGAAATTTTGGGGAAGTGTGGGAGAAAATGTTGGGGAAAAATTAGGGTGTGGTAGCTTTTATAATATATAGTAGTGGTTGTAAACATAACCATAAATTTTTATTGGTAGCGTTTTTGTAACCGCGACAAAATAACTGATACTGTAGGTGTGATATATTATAGTAGCGTATGTTTATTAACAGTTATAGTTATAAATGCTACCATCAATATCTTTCAGTAGCGTTTATATAACTGCTACAAATTAAGCGCTACCATATGCATGATATGGTGTAGTGACACTCGAGATGTTGAGATAAAGTCCACTCGAGAACTAAACCTGGTTACTCGAGAACTAGAATAGTATTACTCGAGAACCAACTTTTGTACTTGAGTAATAAGACTGACTTCTCGAGAACTTCTACTCCTTCTACTCGAGTACAAACAGTCTACTCGAGTAAAAGACATGGAAAATTTCTGACTTTTAGAAAATTTTCCTTCTTGAATCAAGTCATCCCCAACACTTCATCCATTGGTCCAAGTGCTTTAATAAGAAGTGTATCCCAATAGAGAGGTACACATGAGTCAACACCTTGGATCACACAATGAGTGATTTCATTGTATGGTCCTATGTTTATGACCCACTGTAGACTGACATTGGTCTACACTTAGCAATAGAGCCTGCAAACACATAACTAAAATAGAAGATCAAATACAACTTAACTCATCTTAGTTCAAGGGTGACTTCATGCAAATCTGGGTTATTGTGGATGCAATACCCAAAAATCTCCCCCTATTTGTAGAAGTCAGAATCCTCTACACTAAGGTGAATTATACCACAAGAGAAAGAACTAGATATGAAAAGGTAAGAGTGAGATAAAATGCAAGAAATAAAGAAAAACACATAATCATCAATATTAGAGATTATATAATTAGAAGTGTTTTAGATTTCATTTCTACAAGCATTCAATCCTCAATCTCAAAAATCAAAAATTTAGTTCTAGCTCTGATGTTGTTGATGATATTGCTTGTCAAACTTTTCCTGTTACCTCCTTTGATAGCTGAATGGCTTAGGAAGGTTCTTTAGAGGTCTTGGAGGTGCCTTTGGGTTGTTCCTTCCATATTCTCTATCATAAATCCTTCTCTTCATGATAGATTTTTCATACATTTCTCATTCAGAAAAACTGTAATGGAGATCTCTGCTTTCATTATAGTCCATTACAAGTTTCAGATTATCTAGAATCAAGGACTTTGAAGTTGGGCTCCAAACTTCAGAAAATTCTTGAGCTTTTCTCTTTTCTGATTCTAGAACTGGAACTGATCTGCTAGTAGAGGGACCTTATCCATATTTCCTTCTCTTGGGGATCTGAACTTCAGGTAAATCTTTGGGGATGTCAGATTCCCAAACTTAAGAATATTATTCTAGAGGAAGGGTTGCATCATCAGGCCTAGGAGAGAATGTTGGCATTTGAGGAGGCATCTTAGCTGGAGTAGCTAGCTGACCTTCAGCAAGAGGATTTAAATGATGAGGAATGATGTTTGCATCAGCTTGAAAATCTAGAAAGATCTGGTTATGTATCCAAACTGTAGTGTCATAGGTATAAAACTTTACTGACTGGATCTGAGCTAGCACATTTTTGTTGATTTCAGTGAACTTCTCAGTCCAGAGAGTGTTAGCAGTTGCAACAAACTTATCTACAAACTTTTGTATATGTTCTTTCACTCGAGTCTCCCCCTTTTTGAATTCTGCACAGAGGGTATCTATGGTCTCATCATTGAAAGTTCCAACTTCTTCACAAACTTGCATAACAAGTTCTTGGGCTTTCTTCTCAAGTTGAATTTGATTGTTGGCCAGAGTTATAGATTGGTTCATCACTTCACCAACACTGGTAATAGTGTGGTCCAGAGCTTTTCCACCTACCTGAAAAAGGTGCTTCAATTGATTTGTGTTATGCTGTATCTCAGCAAATCCTCTGCTCATCTCTTTCTCAAGAGCAGTTACTTTATCTTCCACACGTTTCGGAGAGTCATCAAAATGCTTTCTTTGATCAGTCAACATCTATTCAATCTTACTCACAATATCAGAAGAAGTGGTTGTAGCAGCAACAGTAGCAGTAGCAGCAGGAGGAACAAGAGCTGGAGGAGGAGGAACTTTCCATGGAACCAGTTCTTCAATTACTACCGAGCTTTGAGCTCTTGTAGTATGGACAAAAACAAATTCATCCTCACCAGTGAAGGTGGGAATAAAGAAGTCTAGGTTCCTTAAGGGAGCATCAACAGGCTCTGAAGAACTTATATCTTCATCTGAAAGTAGAACAGTATCTGGGTTGTCTTTCTCAGTAGCTAGAGAATGAGCAGTAGGTGACTTGGGAGATTGTATAGGTGAGGGAGTAGGTGCTGGAGATTGGGAAGGAATAGGAGTGGGTTGCTTGTGTTGCTCTGTTGAGGTTGATTTGGGAGATGGTGCAGGTTATGGAGATTGTACAGGAGTTTGTACTTCTGGTGGCTCTTCAGCAGTTCCAGAATGGAGTGGAGGTATGGGCTCATTTGAAGTAAGCTCTTCCATCATCTTGTTAATATCTTCTGCTGTATATATGATGGTTTCCTGAACTTGATCATCTGTATGGAACTCAGTTGAGAGAGCTGGAAGGGGTGATCTGACATGAGGAGGAGAGGGAATCCTTTCTGGATGTTCTGAATCTGCAGGAGGAGAAGGAATTCTGTCATGGAAAGAAGGAGAAGGATCTCCCTCAAATGTTGCACCTGAAGTGCCAACAAGCTGATGCTGAGAAGGAGATGGAGTCCTGTCCTCTGAGGAAAAAATTTCATGAGCATTAGCAGCTTGAGTAGGATTTTTCAGCTTTAATTCCCATCTTTGGAGAGAGGAAATAGAGACCTTCATCAAATGATGTATAGAAGTACCTTTGGAAAAATCAAACACTTGAGGATTAATCTCATGAAGCATCAAAGAGATTATCCTTGCAAAATTAGGATCCTTGATTCTCTCCCTGATCTTATCAAGAATCATCATGCCAAATTGGAACTTTTTTCGACAGATTATTGCAGTCATAACATTGAATAAGTCATATGAGATGAAACTTATAGAAGAGGTCTTGAACCAGAGAACTTTTCCAATGATATCCACTAGCAGCTTGCTTTAAGCTTTCAGATCAGGACTTCTGACGGCAGGAACCTCAGTAGAAATTCCAAAGAATCTACAATCCTTATCATTGTTCTCTACATTGAGATCATCTTCTTCATCAACAATCGGCATTTTTCAGAAGCTGAGACACAATGGTCTTGTTCAGTTTGATCTTAATGCCCTTCACCCTTGACTTCAAAACTGTGTTATTTCTCCTTACCTTAATATTATGGAAGAATTCTTCAACCTCGGGAAAGAGGATTTTGCAGGGTTCCTGTAGAACAAAGGTTAACCCTGCGCTGTCGAGTAAGATCAACAAGTTCTTGAAATCGTCTGATATCTCTACGATTCCTGCAATCACGAACTCACTTGCAACACCAATCTTGGACTGCGGCGCCATTGAATCTTCAGAAAATGATGACAAGCATATGGAAAATGAAGGCGACGACGGTTGCTCTGTGTCAGCGGCGGAAGGCGAAGAGGTTTTCGAGAGAAAGAGGATTTGAAGTTAGAGTAGATTTATGAAGTCTAAGATTTTCTATTTATATAAGAATAGTAATGATGATTAGGGCTAAATCAAGCCTTAGATAAGGGCGGAAATCATGCGTGAAGTGAAAGTGAAGAAATTGAAAAATTACGAAAAGTGTTGGGTCATTTCTTGAGTGGAATCTTAGTTCTCGAGAGAGGGAATTTTAGTTCTCGAGAAATCAAAGCTTAGTACTGGAGTGAATTTTTACTTCTCAAGAAGAAGGTTACTGCCCGAGTGATGGTACTCGAGTAAAATTTCTTGGTTCTCGAGAAGAAGGGGATTACTCGAGTAGTCAGATATTACTTCTCAAGAAGTCATTCCATGTCTCGAGAAATGAAGTCCAGTTAGAGAAATTTCTAACCTTTTTGACTTGTCCTCGATTTCTGAGCCTTGAAATGATTCCACCTTGTCTATCCTTCTTTGTTGAGCATGCAAGCTCAGTTTTGAAGAAGTTGAACTTGGTCTCGTCCAGCGGCTTCGTGAAAATGTCTACAACTTGTCTATCTATTAAAACATACTACAGATCAACGTCCCCTTGCTCCACATACTCCAAGATGAAGTGATATCTTAACTCGATGTGTTTTGTCCGGCTGTGCGAGACTGGGTTGTCTGCATTTGGTATCGTGCTGGAGGAGTTGCAAAACAATGGAATGTCTTTAACCCTCATGTTGTTGTCTTCCAGCTGATTCTTTAGTCAAAGCAACTATGCACAACAACTGCCGGCAGAAATATATTCTGACTCGGCCATTGAGATTGTGACATAGTTTTTCTTTTTGCTACTCCATGAAATAAGTCTCCATCCAAGGAATTGACAAGTCCCGGAAATACTTTTTATGTTATCCTTACTTCCTGCAAAGTCAGCATCTAAAAAACCAATCAGCTCGCTGTCATTACTTCTTGGGTACCATTATCCAAGATTCTGTGTACCTTTAAGGTATCTCAAAATCCGCTTTGCAGCAGCGTAGTGAGATTCCTGATAGTTCACTTGGAAACTAGCACAGACACATGTAGGAAAAATTATGTCTGGTCTACTGGCAGTAAGGTAGAGCATGGATCCAACTATGCTTCTTTACTTGGTTTCATTAAAAGGTTTCCCTTTCTCATCCTTATCCAGAGACATGGCTGAACCCATTGGAGTCCTCATATAGGTTGAACTCTCCATTCAGAATTTCTTAATCAACTTTTTGGTGAACTTAGTCTGCGAGATGAAAATTCCATCTTCATATTATTTCACCTGAAGTCCTAAGAAATACTTCATCTCTCTCATACTACTCATTTAAAACTTCCCTTGCATAAGTTTAGAGAACTTCTTGTAGAGGTTGTCGTCTGTAGAATCAAAAATGATGTCGTCGACATAGATTTGCATTAGCAAAATCTTGCTTTTAATTTCCCTAAGAAATAATGTCTTATCAATCTTTCCCCTTGTGAACTTGTTCTCAAGGAGAAAGCTAGATAGCATTTCATACCAAGCTCGAGGAGCTTGTTTAGAACCGTACAACGCTTTAGATAATAGATAAATGTAATCAAGAGAGTTAGAATCAACGAAACCTGGGGGTTGTTCCACGTACACTTCTTCCTTTATGTCACCATTAAGGAAGGCGGACTTCACGTCCATTTGATAGACAGTGAAGCCCTTCAGTGCAGCATATGCTAGGAACAACCTGATTTCCTCCAGCCTTACCACTGGGGCATATGTCTGGTCGTAGTCGATTCCTTCTTCTTGACGATATTCTTTGCCGACAAGTCTGGACCATTTCTTTATGATCGTTCCATCTTCGTCCATCTTGTTCCTGTAGACCCACTTTATCTCGATGACATTCTTACCTTTGGGTCTTAGAATAAGTTTCCAAACTTTGTAGCGCTTGAACTGGTTCAATTCTTCTTCCATGGCCAAGATCTATGATGCGTCTGAGTTTGCTTCCTCAAACTTCTTTGGTTCATCCTGTGAGAGAAAACCTAAATATAAATTTTCATTAGTTGTACCTCTACGAGTTCTGACACCATCCAAGGGATATCCTATGATTTGGGTCATTGGGTGATCCTTTAGATGTCTGAGCTCTAGAGTCCTTGCATTTGGAACTTCAACCACTAGAATGACTTCATCAACTTGGACTACTTCTTCATCATGATCATCTACCTCTCTAATAGGTGTTGGAGTGGTGATCTTGATGAACTTTTCACCTTCATCTTTGTTTGGTTCATCCAAGCTAATTTCTTTCAACTTTGTACCTACATCTTCAATGAGCAAAGTAGAAGAATTACTTTGCAGCAAGCTCGTCTCATCAAATACAACATGTATTGATTCTTCCACAACAAGAGTTTTTCTATTAAATATCCTGTATGCCTTACTATGGCTACTATAACCTACAAAAATATATTCAAAACTCTTTTCACTAAACTTGGTAGTGTGATACTTACCATTATTAAGCACGAAGCATTTACCACCAAAAATTTTAAAATATGAGACAGTCGATTTCCTGCCCTTTAGAAGTTCGTAAGGTGTCTCATCATGGTTCTTATTTATGAGTGCTCGATTTTGCATGTGGCATGCAGTGTTGATGGCTTCACCCCAGAAGTACTCTGGTAGTGAAGCATCACTCACCATAGTCCTGCAGGCCTCTATGAGTGTTCTATTCCTTCTCTCATCTACTCCGGTTTGTTGTGGACTACGAGGAGAGGAAAACTCATGAAAGATACCTAGGATTTCACAAAATTCTTTCATGGCTCAAGACTTGAATTCATTTCCATTGTCACTTCTAATCTTGACTACGGAACAATTATATTCATTCTGGATCTGCCTAACAAAATTTGTAAAGATATCGAAGGTATCTGACTTGTGTTTCAGAAAAAACACCCATGTAAAGCGCGAGTAGTCATCAATAGTAGCCAACGTATAATCCTTTCCTCCTAAACTTCTAACGTGTAGTGGACCGAACAAGTCCATGTGAAGTAGGTGTAAACACCTAATAGACTCTTTTCCTATAATGTTTTTAAAGGTAGCCGTTGTTTGCCTGCCTTTTACGCATGCATGACATGGTATATCCTTGACGTACTTGACATTCGGTGCATCACGTACCAAATTTAGTGAAAATAATTTATTAATAGTTTTAAAATTAATATGTGCTAGTCTCTTGTGCCCTCGGTCACCAAGATACGTACTATCTTTTGCTAAAAGGCACACAAGTGTAGAAGAGTATATACAAATGAAATTTAAACAAAATATATTCCTGCTTCGAGTGCCTGATAGAATCATTTCCATATTGTCAACAGACTTTATCAAGCACTTATCAGCATGGAATTCAACTATGTATCCTTTATCGCATTGTTGGCTTATGCTTATGAGATTGTGTTCCAATCCTTCAATATAAGCTACATTTGAAAAGGATACACTACCGTTAGTGATCATACCGTAGACTTTAGTGATTCCTCGGTCTGAACTTCAAAAGATGACCTTTGGTCCGTTCAAAATATGGGAGAAGTTCTGAAGTAGGCTTCTTATCCCAGTCATGTGCCGAGAGCATCCACTGTCCAAATACCAGATAGGCATTTTGGTGTCTTTGGACATAACTGCAATCATAATCAGTTTGCCTTAAGAACCCAAATACTTTTGGGTCCTTGGTCTCGTGTTAGAAAACTCCCCCTGCGAGGATTAACATTATGAGTGGTCATTCTCATGTTGCCAACTTGGGGAGTTGCAAAACTTCTCGGATTAAACCTGCAATCGATGGCAAAATTACCAATTCTTCCACAGCACTAACAGTCGTGTAATGCCCCAAAACTTAAATGTGGAACGGACGGTATCCGAATCAAGTTCGGGTCTAGGTAGGGTGAACACGGCCTGTGACACGGGCGTATCACATGGCCGTGTCGTGCTCAGGTAGTCAAGTCGAGGCCAACTAGCATTAAGTGCTCAAATACGGCCTATGATACGGGCATGTCACAGGGCGTGTAAGGCACACGGCATGTGACACGGGCGTGTCACATGGCCGTATACTCCTCTGGAAGTTTGGTCCTGTGCCGACTGAGTGACACGGCCCTAAACACGGGCGTGTACTGTATGACATGGGCGTGTCAGATTCGGCACGGGCGTGTGGCCACCCATTTCCACCAAGGGACGTGACGGTTGGCGTGGAGGTTATGCGTGACACGCCCCTGGTCACGGGAGTGTCGATGACTCGACACGGGTGTGTCATGTTGTGACACGGGCGTGTCCTAACCCGTGTGCGTTTTTGTACTCAACTATCGTGTCTGGATCAAGGCATACGGCCTAGGACACAGTCGTTTGCAAAGCCGTGTTCGACCTATTTTAGTGACTTTTTGGCTGGATCCTAGCCATTCGTTTTCTTTAAATCAGATCTGACGGCTTAGGATTAATCCTCCTTCCTTAAGGCCGGGAGTGGGGGTTAAACTCCTCATTTTCTTTTGTCCTTTCTCTTTTTTAAGTCTTAGAGAGAGGAGAAAGCAAGTAAGAAGGAGGGGGAGGATCCCAGCCACCGCTGGAGCATCGGAGCACCAAATCGAAAACCGAGACCGGATCCGCGGAGGCATTCTCGTTGCGAAGCTTTCCATCCGGCTTGTTTTTCATGGCGTCAAAACGGACTTCAAGGGTAACGATTCTAAACTTGGACATGTGAAGTCCTCTTCCTTTCTACATGGTAAACCCGCTCCCGCGAGTGTGTGGTGAGTGTGCGGTGTTCCTTAGGGTAGATATGTGAAGTCCCCTTGTTTAGAGTCTTGAATCGAAGTACGGTCATAGGCATTGTGTGTGAATCCTACCCGGACATGTTTCTCTGGATCGATGATGTTGCATTGTGCATTGATTGTCGAAGAAGACTCCGTATTATGTTGTTTTTCGGGTTTTCTACAAGGTAGATTCCGATTGGTAGCCTTGGGGATTAACTCTAAGGTGCACCCGGAAAACTGGGCGGAAACGCATTACTGCCAACTAGGTTTCCTGGGGCCAACCTTATATAATTGGGATTGTATGTGCGAGGCCTGTCTCCAGGAGACATGTAGGGTCTTTCTTTGGAAAACGGTGAGCCCATGGGGTTTAGAATTATTAGGCCAGGGAGCCGAACAGGAAAGGCAAAATCGACCCGCACCCTGCAGGTTTGGCCATGAGTACTACGGTATTCGGAGACTATTAGGCGACTTGAGCAATGGGAAATGATGGAGCTGTACCTGCATTATGTGGACTATGACATGAGAGTAGCGGAAATTGGCTCTCGTCGGTGGCATAAGGATATTCTAAGGCCAGGGGCCGTAAAGACTTAAATGCTCAAAGTAATCCGTCAAGTCAAAGACGTCTGAACAGAGGTGGTATCTGGGAAGTCCGGTACACCTTCAATGTGTCGTGAGTGCACGAGGTGGGCAGCCATGTGAGCCTCCACCTGTGGTGAAATCTGCTAGGTTTTACTTTAACTAGGATTTTTGGATGGTAGTCAAGCCACGGAATTGACCAGATTCACTGAGAATGTGCCCTGAGTGCACGGGGTGTTTGGCCGAGCGAGCTAATACCCGTGGCAAAATATACTTATGCACTTAATTGTTTAGCTGGGCTAATTAAATGCAGGGAAGGAGCACCGCCGTCCCGAATAAAGGGCGGGGTCATTATAATTTGGTCAGCTTTAGCCTACCGTTGCTTTGTATGCCACCATACGGTGGAATGCTGCTTGCAGGTGCGGCGGAACCAAGTACCAAATAGCGGGCTGAAGCCCAAGCTGTTGTACTGGACCTCGAAGGCCAAAGTGAACTGTTATTTTATTTCTATCATGTGTGGCCATCCTGCGAGCCGATGTCTGTAAACCACTATGTTGTTAAGTGAACATTTGTAAGGCTTTAAGGCCACGTACTTTTATGTATTGTGGTATTTATTTCCTAATGTGGTTAGTGGGCATTCATGTTTCATATTATCTGTTATTTGGGTTCTTCCAACTAATTAAAAACTTCCGCTAGTTGCTCTGTGTAGGACGTTTATGTTTGGGAGAATGGTTTCATTTTGTAATCCTTCGGTCTGTCTGTAGTATATGTCGTCGGGCCCTGGCCGAACCTACTGCTATATACCATGCGACGGATAGGGGTGTTACAATTTGGTATCAGACTACCGGTTCCGGTCTTGCTTATTGGAATTCGTGGACAAATTATTTTAAGGGGTGGTGAGCACGTGTATGTGCGTCATTGTTATAAAATAAAAAGAACCCATGAATGTCCACTTAGAAATGAAAATACGCTTGGTTTTAAGGAACCTGAGTGTCCCAATGATTGCTTTTAGCAATTTGTATGTCGCCTAATCGATAGTTATGCTTTATAGGGGACTGCGAGTGGTGCGGGGCAGTCGCACGGTCTGCACTCCACGGAGAGTAGTGCACTTAACAACGTGCCTGAGACCCTGCTTTCTATTGAAACCATGAGAAGGATAGTTGAAGTGATGTTAACAGTGACTAAAGCACAACTTGGAGGGCAAGTGTAGCCCCCTATCCTTAGGGTGAATTCAACACCGAGTGGTATGATGGAACAACTGGCATGTATATGACCTTTGGATCAGCAATTGAACATGCTTTTAGTGCAGGGTACGCACTCAATTGAGGAGTATTTGCAGGCGTTTCTTTTTATAAGGTGCTACCCAGTGTTTAATTTGGAGAACGAGCAGACTATAGTTAATAGATTCTACAACGGTCTGCGTGATGAATTATGACTGCTACTCATAGGACCAAAGTTACTTGGATTTCCAGCATTAATGGAGGGGCTAGAGCTTTGAAAGAAGATGTGGCCAGAATCAACCAGACGTTAGTGCGCAGGTTACCAAACTCCCAAGGTCCCGCAAATTCTGTACACCGAAAGAGGAGTAAAGTGAGGCCTGACATATCTGCTAGTCAAACTCCATATTACTGTTATAAATGTGCAAGGTTTGGTAACTTTGCCCGAGATTGTCGTTAAGACGATCAAGGGACAGAGAGAGCTATGAAGGGAGTCCAAGAGAAGAAAGAATCCAGTGCTGAGAAGATAGAGTTCAAGGCGCTACCCACCTCGAAGTCCGGTTTTCGTAGATGGTGTAATAAGGCAAGGAGGTTGGGTCTAGTTCCTTCTTTTGGTGCGTCTGGAACAATTATTGGCCGAGACCTGGATGCATGCTTTTGCAGTGGAAAGCTAGGACACTTTGCCTGAGACTGCGAAGCGGACATCTGGAGTCCGAGAAGAAGCCTAGAGCGACTAACAGAGAGAAGGGAAAGGGGTTGGAGACTGCTACACCTCAATATGCTCCATCCCAACCTAGAGGATACAAATTTGGCCATCAGGAGGTTATGAAATATGCTGACATGGTGATAGGTATGGTTTAATTTTTGGTATGTCAGTTTTATATACTTGTTGACTTGCGCATATTAACCTATGTTTGGTTATGATAGGATTTGTATTGATTTTCTGAGTGTCCGACGAAAACACGATTCGTTATGGGAACTTCCCATTCCTTTTTCCCCGAAGGACGTGTATCGTGCATCAGAGTTCCTTCTTTGATGACAAGAGTCAAATCGAGAGTATTGCTTCCTAACGGGTACTCTTTACACCCGAATAGAGCATGTTGTTTCAAGTTACGGTTAGGGATTCAGGAGTTTTGACTTACAAGCATCGCTACTGCTGTCTGTAGAGTTCGATGTAATCTTTTGAATGATTGGCTCTTGGAGCAGCGTGCGTACATCAATTTCAAACGTAAGGTGGTCAGTTTGGTACTAGCTATGGTTGTGAGATGTCGGAACTGAAGTATTACTTCAAGAGCTAGTAGAACAGGGTTATGTGCATCCAAGTTTATTGCCTTGGAGCACATCGGTCCTCTTGTTAAAAGAGGATGGAAGCTTACAACTATGTAATGGTTTCTAAGAGTTGATTAAGTTAATCGGAAAAGATTAAGTATCCAACCCAAGGAGTGATTATCTGTTCGATCAACTCAATGGGAAAAGTGTGTACTCAAGTTGGATCGGAAGTCTGGATACTATTATTTGTCGCTAAGGGAAAGTGATATTCCCAAAATAGCATCTAGCACCCGATATTGGCATTATGAGTTCATCGTTATGCCTCTTGTGCGTACAAATGTGTCGTCCGTGTTAAGGATTTGAGGTATTGGGCATTCAGTGAGTACCTGAACCAGTTCATGATAACCTTTATCTACGACATATTGGCATACTTTCGGTATGAGGGTGATCATTCAAAGCATCTGGATTCGGTATTGGAGACATTAAGGAGAAATCAGTTGTATGCCAAATTCTCTAAGTGCGAGCTTTGGTTACCCTCAGTAGCGTTTCTTGGTCACGTCTTGAGTGGAGAAAGTGTCGTGGTGGACCCGTCAAAGATATTTGAGATACGTGAGTTGCTTGTGTTATCTGCGTTGGCAAAAAGTCCGAAGTTTATAGGACTGGCTGGCTAGTACAGACGCTTCATAGAGAACCTCTAGCGGATAACATTACCCCTCACGACTTTGGCGAAGAAAGATCAAAAGTTTGTGTGGTTACTGGAGTGCGCGCAAGCTTTCGAAGAGATGAAAAGTCGGTTGACCTCAGCTACTATTCCATGTTCACCGAGTAGGACCGAAGAAGTTGAGATTTACAGCGATGATTGGGGAAGTGACTTGTATTGTTTTCTGCTCCAGCATAGGAGTGTAATAGTATATACCTCGCGTTAGTTGGAAGTACACGAGAGGATTTATCCGGTCCATGACTTCAAGTTAGCGGTCGTGATATTCGCCCTGAAGCTTTAAAGGCGCTACCTAAACGGCATGAAGGTCGGTATCTAAATCGATCTCAGGTGCCGGAAGTACTTATTGGATAAAAAGGATTTAAACTTGTGGCAGCGGAGGTGGATGGATTTATATGGGGTCAACACCTTCGACATACATTTTGGCGTATGTTTTGGAGATATTGGAAATCTCTTGCGTGGACAAGCAGATCACGGATGATGCTTTTGATTGGTCAAATCCCCGATATGGTTTTGAAGACGGACTGTTGTGGAAGGACATTCATCTGTGCGCCCCAAGAGTGGAGAGTCAGTGGCAGGACTTGATGTTTGAGGCTCATTATACTAAGTACTCAATTTACTCGAAGTGCACAAAATGTATAGAGGTTTGAAGGAGTTGTTCTGATGGCCCGGAATGAAAAAGGATGATCCGGTGGAAAAGTTAGCCAAACTCTACATGGATAACATTGTTGGGTTATATGGTGCACCCCGCAGTATTGTAAGTGACTGAGATGAACGCTTCACGTTGAACGATACCCGGATGGTGCATAAATTGTTGGGAACTAAGCTAAGCTTCAGTACGGTCTTCCATTCGCAAACGGATGTTCAGACCGAATGGGCCAGCAAACGATGGAGGACATAATTCACATGTGCGTCTTGGATTATTGAAGGTAATGGAAAGATCACATGCACATAGTGGAGTTTGCGTATAACAACCGCTACCAGGTTAGTAAACAAATGGCATCTGTCGAGACCTTGTATAGGATAAAAAGGTCGCACGCCATCGTCTAAGCTGGAGGCTGGTGATTCGATATTGTACAAACATCAGATAGTGGAAGACGCCACTTCAACGGTACATATAGTTCAGGAATGGTTGCAGATCGATCACAACAGACAGGCAGAATACAATAATGCCAAAGCATAGGAATGTGGAGTTCGTTGTTACCGATTGAGCATAGTTGAAAATCAAGTCGTTCAATGGTGTCTCGCGAGCTCGACGCCTGAGGAGGATTTGTTCGAGGTATCTTGGACCGTTTGAGCTCCTAGAGCTGAATGGTGAAGTAGGGTATTGACGGAAGTTGTCAGTGAACTTGAGTGGGCTACATAATGTGTTCCACATATCGGGGTTGCGGAAGGAGGTGCTAGAGCCTTCGCATGTATAGGCTTCTTATCCCGGTCATGTGCCGAGAGAATCGACTGTCCAAATACCAGATAGGTTTTTTTGTGGCCTTTGGACATAAATGCAATCCTAATCAGTTTGCCTTAGGAACCCAAACACTTTTGGGTCCTTGGTCTCGTGTTAGAAAACTCCCCCTGTGAGGATTAGCATTATGAGTGGTCATTCTCATGTTGACAACTTGGGGAGTTGCAAAACTTCTCGGATTAAACCAGCAATCAATGGCAAAATGACCAATTCTTCCACAGCACTAACAGTCGTGTAATGCCCAAAAACTTAAAAGTGGAACGGACGGTATCCGAATCAAGTTTGTGTCTTGGTAGGGTGAACATAGCCTGTGACACGGGCGTGTCACATGGCCGTGTCGTGCTCGGGTACTCGATTCGAGGCCAACGAGCGTTGAGTGCTCGAACACGGCCCGTGACACGGGCATGTCACAGGGCGTGTCAGGCACATGTCATGTAATACGGGCGTGTCACATGGCCGTGTACTCCTCTGGCTGTTTGGTCCTGTGTTGACTGAGGGACACGGCCCTGAACACGGGCATGTACTATATGACACGAGCATGTCAGATTCGGCACGGGCGTGTGGCCACCCGGGTACAACAAGGGACGTGATGGTTGGCGTGGCGGTTATGCGTGACATGCCCCTGATGACGGGTGTGTCGATGACCCGACACAGGCATGTCTGGTTGGGACACAGGCGTGTCCTAACCCGTGTGCTTTCTGTACTCAACAATCATGTCTGGATCAAGGCACACGGCCTAGGACACGGCCGTGTGCAAAGCCGTGTTCGGCCTATTTTTATGACTTTTTGGCTGGATCCGAGCCGTTCGTTTTCTTTAAATCAGATCTGACGGCTTAGGATTAATCCTCCTTCCTTAAGGCCGGGAGTGGGGGTTAAACTCCTCATTTTATTTTGGCCTTTCTCTTTCTTAAGTCTTAGAGAGAGGAGAAAGCAAGGAAGAAATAGGAGGAGGATCCCAGCCGCCGGCGAAGCATCAGAGCACCGAATAAAAAACCGAGACCGGATCCGCGGAGGCATTCTCGTTGCAAAGCTTTCCATCCGGCTAGTTTTTCATGGCGTCAAAACGGACTTCAAGGGTAACGATTCTCAACTTGGTCATGTGAAGTACTCTTCCTTTCTGCATCGGAAACCGTCTCCCGCGAGTGTGCGGTGAGTTCGCGGTGTTCCTTGGGGTAGATATGTGAAGTCCCCCTTGTTTAGAGTTTGGAATCGAAGTACGGGCATAGGCATTATGTGTGAAGCCTACCCGGACGTGTTTGTCTGGATCAGTGATGTTGCATTGTGCATTGATTGTCGGAGAAGACTCTGTGTTGTGTTGTTTTTCGGGTTTTCTACACGATAGATTGCAACAGGGAGCCTTTGGGATTAACTCTAAGGTGCACCCGCAAAACCGGGCGGAAACACATTCCTGCCAACTAGGTGGCCTGGGTCAAACCTTGTACAATTAGGATTGTATGTGCGAGGCCTGTCTCTAGGAGACGTGTAGGGTCTTTCTTTGGAAAACGGTGAGCCAACGGGGTTCAGAATTATTAAGCCAGGGAGCCTTACAGGAAAGGCAAAATCGACCCGCGCCCTGCAGGTTTGGCCATGAGTACTATGTTATTTGGAGACGGTAGGGTGACTTGACAAACGGGAAATGGTGGAGCTGTACCTGCGTTATGTGGACTATGACATGAGAGTTGCGGAAATTGGCTCTCGTCGGTGGCATAATGAGAGTCTCAGGCTAAGGGCCTTAAAGACTGAAATGCTCAAAGTAATCTATCAAGTCAAGGACCTCTGAACGGAGGTGGTATTTGAGAAGTCTGGTATGCCATCACCGTGCTGTGAGTGCACGGGGTGGGTGGTCGTGTGAGCCTCCACCTATGGTGAACTGTGCTAGGTTGTACTTTTACTAGGATTTTTGGATGGCAGTAAAGCCACGGAATTGACCGGATTTACTGAGAGTGTGCCCTGAATGCACGGGGTGTTTGGCCGAGCGAACCTACACCTGCGCCGAAATATACTTATGCACTTAATTGTTTAGCTGGGCTAATGAAATGCAGGGAATGAGCACCTCCATCCCGAATAAGGGGTGGGGTCATTATAATTTGGTCAGCTTTAGCTGACCATTTCATTGTTTGCCACTGTACGGTGGAATGTTGCTTGCAGGTGCGGCGGAACCAAGTACCAAATAGCGGGCTGAAGCCCAAGCTGCTGTGCTGGCCCTCAAAGGCTAAAGTGAACTGTTATTTTATTTCTATCATGTGTGTCCTACCTGCGAGATGATGTCTGTAAACCACTATGTTGTTAAGTGAACATTTGTAAGGCCATAAGGCTAAGTACTTTTATGTATTGTGGTATTTCTTTCCTAATGTGGTTAGTGGACATTCATGATTCATACTATCTGTTATTGGGGTTCTTCCAACTAATTAAAAACTTCTGCTAGTTGATCTGTGTAGGACTTTTATGTTTGGGAGAATGGTTTCATTCTTTAACCCTTCAGTCTATCTGTAGTATATGGCGTCGGGCCCCGGCCGGACCTACTGCTATATACCATGCGACGGATAGGGGTGTTACAAGTCGAACCTATTGTTTCCTTGCCTTACGTTCTCCTGCTTGACCTTCTGAGATAGTGGTCTAGTAGGGGTTGCTTTATTGGAGGAAGAGGCTTCATGATGATGACAATCAAATGATTTCTTCTCCTTCACAGGATCTTCCACAATGGGTATTACCTTTGGTGCTTTCTTGAAGTTATGACCATGATCAAAAAGACCATAGCCTTGAAGAATGACTTCTTCATAAGGTTCCTTAAAGACACTTTCACCAAAGTTTCTATGGAGAGTTCATCCTTGGTAACGAGACTTTGGCTCTTCATAAGTAGGCCTAGTCAAGTGGCCATAGGACGAGTCAATATCATACTCATTAGTTGGAAATATGACTTTCTTAAAGATAGTCTGATCTTGAGGGGCCTTCCATTTTTTCTTTGGTCGAGGCCTTCTTGGCGCCCTTAATCCTTCTCTGAGCCTAAATCCTCCTAGAGAATTTACTAGGAGCTTTTATATGGCCTAGCCCAGCACCTTTGGCCTTAGCTGAGAATTCAGCAACAAGAGGACGGACAGTCTTAAGCTTTGAGAAACTTTCAACAAGTTTCTTTTTAGCAGCGAGTTTTTCTTCCAACTCCTTTATGATTTTCTCTTTTAAGTTGTTGGGTATTGCATCCATAATAGACCTGATTTGAAGAAGAGCCTAAACAAGCTAAGTTGAATTGACAATGTATTTGACAATTCTATCAAGTTGTGCTTGCAGCTATTCCATGCTAAGTATACACCAATGTTAGAGTGTAGTGGGTCAATATACACGGGTCTGGGCAACGTAATCCTTGTTGTGTAGATTAGTGTGTTGATCCATGTGTGCTCTCTCTATTGGGGTGTACTTTTTTTCAAGTACATGGTTAAGGTAGAACAAGAGCAGAAGAAGGAGCAAGGATGGGTAAAAGACCAAGCTATCAAAAGAAGGAAGGAGGAAAATTCTTCGAAGTAATAATTGATGGGAGTCATTAGTAATTCCCACCGACTTCGACGGGAATAACTAAGTGTCTCCCGCTGATTCTACTTCCGGCCGGCAAAGTTAGAAATTTTGCCAAGGCAGAATCGACGGGAGTCAGGAGTGATTCCCGCCGACATTGACCGGAATCACCAACGACTCCCGCCGATTTTGCCTTAGGGATATTCTCGCCGCTCGCTGGACCGAACCGAGCCGTCGTGAGCTATTTCGGCCGAGGCTAGGGTTTTTCCTCATTGGCATCATAACGGCTCTTAGGGTTGTCTCCTGGTATAAATACTTACGTATTTTGAAACTCTACAGTAACAAAACTGGAATACAAAATCACGCCGCCGTGACCTAGTGCATCGCGAGCTCCGCCCGCACGCACGTCGCCGATCGGAAGTTGTCGCCGCCGCTGATCTCAGCTTGTCTCTGATCGCTCGACGATAGTACCGAGGCAAGCACCCGGTCTCACATGTCTCTCTCGAGATCTCTTGTCTTCCGATTCATTGAACGAGACTTGTTCTCCCTTTCAAATCGGTTGAGACGTTTGATCTGACTGAGATCATTCGAAAACATAGCTTGCTTCGTCAAGAAGTTTGAATTTGCAAAGCATCGCCGCCGCACTTGCTTGCCGCCGCCGATCATTACAAGATCCATTCCAAGTGAGAAATACGGTTGTGGACTCTTCGTACTTTTCGTGCAATCTTCAATGAACGAAGGACATCGGAATCTCCATAAAGCATTGTTTGTATTTTTATTTACATTTAATTTTGTTGTAAAGGAATTTTCATTCCTATTTTTAAGGGTTGGGTGTAACCCGTTGTGGTGGAGTTGTGCTCCATTGTTGGAAGGGTTCCTTCCGTGGTTAGGGGAGCGTTGCTCCTAGTTTGAGGATTGGATTTCAATCCATTTGGAAAAGTGACCGAGTCGTCCCTTGGTGGGAGATAGGTCGAAGGGGGAAAGTGGAAGTACCCAAATCAGGGAACCACTATAATTCTTTGTGTATTTTTTGTGTTTTGTTTTCTTACTTGTGCAGATTTGTTTAATTCCGCAAAATATTGCACGACACCTATTCCCCCCTATAGGAGGATTAGGTTGACACTAGATACTTTCAAGTGGTATCAGAGGCAGGTTACTCATCAATAAGGTTAACACCTTGAGTAACATCCTGTATCTAGTGTCAAGAAGAAGGAAGATCTCAGGAATGGACGGACTCAAGTATACAAGAAAGATTCCAGTATAAACCAAGCTGAATTTTCCCATCTGGAAGGAAAAGATCAGGTTTTACATGGAAGCAGTCGATCCCCGACTCTTCATGATAGTGGAGGAGGGGCCTCATATCCCCACTAAGGCCTCAACCATTGATCCGACCAAGATGGTGCCCAAGAGGCTCTCCGAAATGGATAAGGATGAGATGGTGCTTGTCGGCCTAGAAAAGAAAGCTCAAAACATTTTAGTGAGCGTCGTCGATGATTCAATGATGCAGAATTTCAGCAACTGTAGGACTGCCAAGGACATCTGGCACTACCTGATCATTCTGATGGAGGGCACAGACGAAGTAAGGGATGATCGAAGATCCCTTCTGAACCAGAAGTATGAGGCCTTCAGGCAAGGTCCCAAGGAGGAAATCATATTGACATTCGAGAACTTCCTGAAGATCGTTAATGCTCTGAATGGGTTATGGCAGAGTGTTCACCAATGGTGAAATAAATGACAAATTCCTTAGATCCCTGACTAAGGAATGGGACACCAAGATCTGCGTCATCAGAGAGTTTTACAAGCTGGCAGAAACTGATCCCCAGATTCTGTTTGGGAAGCTAATGTCCTACGAGCTTAAGCTGAACACCAGAAAAGCTGAAGAGGAGGCCGATAAGGCAACAACCAAAGAAATGACTATGGCCCTTAAAGCTAATAGCTCAAGGAAAGGCAAGGGTGCAGCCTCGTCCAGCTCTTTGAGAAAGGCTGAGGAAGAAGACTCTGAGCCATGCTCATCCGGCTCAGAGCTATCTGAAGAAGAATTCTCTCTAATCACTCGAGAGCTCAAGAAGTTCCTCAAGATGAGAAATCAGAGAAAAGGAGATGGCTCCTCCTCTAGACATCAGAAGAAGAATTACTCTTCTGACATGAATGATTCTAAATAGAGCAAACATCATTCTGCTGACATTATCTGCTTTTGGTGCAATATGCCAGACCATGTCATTGCTGACTTCCAGCAAAGCAAGAGAGATAAGGGGAAAGGAGAGGAACACAAGTCCTCTCGAGACAAGAAGAATTAGAGGAGCTACATTGCCAAGAAGCCAAAGACAATGAGTGAATCTGACTCTTCAGACTCCAGTGATGATGAGGAAGCCTATTTCGGGCTAATGGGTTGCTCCGACTCAGATGGTGATTGTCCCCCATTTACTAAGAAGGTAAAAGATCGCACCCCACTCTCTGACTCTGACTCTAAGTCTCCTGAAGATGATCACGAGGACAACCAATCTGTCTGTAAAGCTTAACTCCTCGAAAAGTATGAGCTCCTGCTCAATACATTTGAAGAATACCGAAAGAGGTTGAGCGCTCAGAAAAAGGAAGTCAAATTCCTTAAGGCTGAGGGAGTGTCCCTAAGAGAAGAGATCACTGGCTTGATATCTCTCCGACAGGAACACCTAGACCTGACTTCTGAGCACTCGGATTCTCTAAGGCTTCTTGACCAAAAGCAGGAAGAAATTAACAAGCTGGAAGAACAACTTGCGGCCGAGAGGAAGATTATCAAAAGCTTCTCTATGCCCAAGACCGTTCTTCCTCTGGTTGATGAATTATCTGCTCAGGCTAAGGGGGCTGGCTTAGGGCATGTGGCTGTGCCTTGTAGATCATCCAGGAGAAACAGAAATTAGAGGAAAAATAAGGCTACTAAGAAGGCCTCTTCTTCAGAAAAGGGAAAGGCCCCACTCGGTCATATTTCATTCTGAAAGCCTAGCTTTCCCTGCAATGAGCATGACTTTGAGTCAACCTATGGCCACCTATTCCGGCCCTCGGTTGAAAATCCCAAGAGCCGGTATGATGGATGGACCTTCCCCCACAACTACGGTGAGAGTGTCTTCAAGGCACCTTATAAGGAAATCCAAGTGGAGAATTATGGCCCCTTCTCTGGCAGCCATAATAGGAAGCAGGCATCAAAGGCCAAGCCTGTTATACAGAAGGAATAGGAAGTGAAGAAATCGTGTGACTGCTATCATCATGATGCCTCCACCTTCAGATCCAAGGCCTCGGCTGGACCCACCATTCCAAGGGTGAAGCAGGAGCCTAGGAAACGGTACAACAGGTTTGACTATTAGTGTTGTGGTAAAGTTGGTCACTTTTCCGTGGATTGCTGGTTTAATACAAGAAACGATGAGACTCCTCATGTTAGCAATGCGAGGCCGACCACTCGTAGGGTTAACCACCCGAGGGGGAGTGTGCTAATAAGGAATCTAGGACCCAAGTCTGATTGGGTTCCTAAGGGAAACTAATTTTGTTTTGCAGGTATGTCCAAAGCCCACAAAAACGCCAATCTGGTACTTGGACAGTGGATGTTCCCGGCATATGATCGGGACAAGAAGCCTGTTGCGTGATTACTCCCCAGTCAAAAATGGACCCAAAGTCATCTTTGGAGGATCAGATCGAGGAGTCACCAAGGGTTATGGTATGATATCCAACAGTGTATTCTCTATCACAGACGAGGCCTATATTGAAGGGTTAAACCTTAACCTGATTAGTGTAAGCCAGTTGTGTGATAAAGGATATGACGTTAAGTTCTGCAAGGAAAAGTGCCTGATAATATCGTGTGCCTCTTCGGAGATGGTATTAACTGGCATTAGGAGCAGGAATATTTTCTTCTTAGATTTTCTTAGTAAAGACTCTTCTACCCTCGTTTTCCTAGTAGCAAAAGACAGTACATCTCTCTGTGAACAATGGCACAGGAGATTAACACATATTAATTTCAAAACTATTAATATGCTGTTTTCTAAGAACTTAGTAAGGGATGCCCCTACTATTAAGTGCATCAAAGATAGCCCTTGTCTTGCATGCCAGAAGGGAAAACAGACTCAGGCTACCTTTAAGGGCATGCAGACAAAGACTCTTCCAGATGTCTTTATCTTCTGCATATGGACTTGTTCAATCCAGTGCAAGTTCATAGCTTAGGAGGCAAATCGTATACGCTAGTGATTGTTGATGATCACTCTCAGTTTACGTGGGTGATCTTCTTGAAACGAAAGTTAGATACATTTGACATCTTCACTAATTTTGTCAAGCAGATTCAGAACGAACTTAACTACTTTGGGGTCAAAACCAGAAGTGACCATGGAACATAATTCGAGTCTTGGGCTATGATAGAATTCTGTGAAGAACATGGTATCTTTCATGAGTTTTCATCCCCACGTACTCCTCAATAAAATGGAGGTGCGGAGAGGAGGAATAGAACGCTCATTGAAGCATGTACGACAATGTTGAATGACGCTTCTCTACCAGAGTACTTCTGGGCAGAGGATGTCAATACAACTTGCCACGTGCAAAACCGTGCCTTGATCAACAAGAACCATCATAAGACGCCTTATGAGCTATTGAAAGGCAGGAAACCGACATTGTCCTATCTAAGGATTTTTGGCTGCAGATGTTATGTACTCAATAACGGGAAGTACCCACGTACTAAGTTCGGAGAAAAATGCTTCGAAGGCATATTCGTGGGCTATAGCATCCATAGTCGGCCGTATAGGGTTTTCAATAAGAAAACCCTAGTGGTAGAAGAGTCAATTAATGTTGTATTTGATGAAGGAAGCTTGCTTCACAGCAACTCTTCTAGTGGCATTCTTGAAGATGCAGGTGCAAGGCTTGAACAGCTAAGTCTAGATGAGAATGCTTAAAATGAAGCACCCAAGTACGTCAAGGTCTCCACATCAACACCAACTGGAGAAGATAATGGTCAGGATGGGGAAATTTTCCCAAAAGAGGGAGGAGCCCGAGAAGCTGTAGGAGCTCCAGATGCCAGACTCTTAGAGCTCAGACACGTGAGGGATCACCCAAAAGATCATATCATACGGGATCCTCGGGACGGTGTCAGAACTCACAGAGGTACAATTAACGAGATTATGAACTTTATTTTTCTATCACAGGTTGAGCCGAAGAAGTTTGACGAAGCGAAAAAAGATGCGTCGTGGATATTGGCCATGCAAGATGAACTTCATCAATTCGAATGAAGCAACGTCTGGATGCAAGTTCCCAGACAAAAGAAACAGAATGTGATCAGCACTAAGTGGATCTTTAGAAACAAACTTGATGAACACAGTGGCATCATCAAGAACAAAGCTAGACTGGTGGCTCAAGGATACAGACAAGAGGAGGGGATTGACTTCGACCAAACCTTTGCACCAGTTGCAAGGCTTGAGGCGATCAGGTTGTTCCTGGCGTATTCCTCTCACAAAGGATTCACTGTCTATCAGATGGACGTGAAGTCTGCTTTCCTGAATGGAGATTTAAAAGAGGAAGTATACGTCGTGCAACCCCAAGGTTTTGTTAATCCAACTCTCCCTGTTCATGTTTACTTTCTTAATAAAGCATTATATGGCTTAAAACAAGCTCCTCGAGCTTGGTATGAGACTCTGTCTAGTTTTCTTCTTGAGAAACAGTTATCGAGAGGAAAAATAGATAAGGCATTGTTTCTTAGGGAAGTCAAAGGCAAGATTTTACTGGTGCAAATCTATTTCGATGACATAATATTCGGCTCAACGGACAACAACCTGTGCAAGAAGTTTTCCAAACTTATGCAAGGGAAGTTTAAAATGAGCAATATGGTAGAGCTGAAGTATTTCTTGGGACTTCAAGTAAAACAGTCTAAGGATTGAATCTTCATCTATCAAATGAAGTTTACAAATGAACTCCTCAAGAAATTTGGAATGGAGAGTGCAACCTCTATAAGGACTCCAATGGGATCCACTGTGTCTCTGGACAAGGATGAGAAAGGGAAAACTTTTGATGAAACCAACTACAGGAGCATAATTGGATCCCTGCTCTACCTTACTGCTAGTAGACCAGATATTATGTTTTCCACATGCATTTGTGCCAGATATCTGGTGAACACTAAGGAATCTCATTATGTCGCTGCAAAGCGGATTCTTAGATACCTTAAAGGTACACCAAATCGAGCTTGTGGTACCCAACAAACAATGATGTCGAGCTGATAGGCTTTTTAGATGCTGACTTTGCAGGAAGCAGGGACGATAGAAAAAGCACTTCCAGGACGTGCCAATTCCTCGGAAGAAGGGTTATATCGTGGAGCAGTAAAAAGCAGAACTGTGTCGCAACCTCTACGGCTGAATATGAGTACATCTCAGCAGGCAGCTATTGCGCACAACTTCTATGGATCAGAAATCAACTCAAAGATTATGACTTTCAGTTTAGAGAAGTTCCCATGTATTGCGACTCCTCGAGCGGAATTGCAATTGTGAACAATCCAGTGTCGCACAGCAGAACAATGCATATTGAAGTGCGCTACCACTTCATTCGGGAGCATGTGGAGAACTAAGATATATCTCACTGCTATGTCCCCACGGATAATCAGATTGCAGATATCTTTACGAAGCCACTAGATAAGGCCAAGTTCAATTCCTTCAAAACTGAACTCGACATGCTGAACTTTGAAGATTGAAGACTGAAATGCTCAAGGCTCTTGGATCAAGGGGAAGCATCTACTAGGAACTCAAGATCGGGCACGGATGAAAGAACTGAGGGGGAGCATTTTGCTCCAAGTGAAGTCCCAGGTTTGTAGAAGCCGAAAAGGGGGAGATTACCCTCTCGGCCAAGGCTAAGGTGGCTGCTAATGCTAAGTAGGCCACAAAGGCTATGTTGCTCTCAGATAAGGGGAGATCAACTCGGCTAAGGCTATGTTGCTCTCAGGAATATGGTAATGAATTCCACACTCAACTGAATTTTCATTTTATGATTTTCATTTCCATCTGTTCTATTCACCTTATCTTGTAGGGTTTAGGCTTCTTCAAAAAGGGGGAGATTGTTGGGTATTGCATCCACAATAGACTTGATTTGAAGAAGAGCCTGAACAAGCAAAGTTGAATTGACAATGTATTTGACAATTCTATCAAGTTGTGCTTGCAGCTATTCCATGATAAGTACACACCAATGTCAGAGTGTAGTGGGTCAATATACACGGGTCTGTGCAACGTAATCCCTCGCTATGTATATCAGTGTATTGATCCACGTGTGCTCTCTCTATTGGAGTGTACTTATTTTAAAGTACAGGGTCAAGGTAGATTAAGAGTAGAAGAAGGAGCAAGGATAGGTCAAAGAAAAAGCTATCAAAAGAAGGAAGGAGGAAAATTCTTCCAAGTTATAATCGACGGGAGTCGTTAGTAATTCCCGCTGACTTCGGCGGGAATCACTAAGTGACTCCCGCCGATTCTACTTCCAGCCGGCAAAGTTAGAAATTCTGCCAAGGCAGAATCGATGGGAGTCGGGAGTGATTCCCGCGACATCGACGGGAATCACCAAAGACTCCCATAGATTTTTCCTTAGGCAGATTCTAGCCGCTCGCTGGACCGAACCGAGCCGCCGTGCGCTGTTTCGGCCGAGGATAGGGTTTTTCCTCGTGGGCCCCACAACGGCTCTTAGGGTTGGCTCCTAGTATAAATACTTGCGTATTTTGAAACTCTACTGTAACCACACCGGAATACGAAATCACGCCACTGTGACTTAGCGCATCGCGATCTCCTCCCGCCCCCACGTCGCCGATCGGAAGATGTCGCCGCCGTTGATCTCAGCTTGTTTCTGATAGCTCGACAACAGTACCGAGGCAAGCACCCGGTCTCACGTGTCTCTCTCGAGATCTCTTGTCTTCCGATTCATTTAACGAGACTTGTTCTCCCTTCCGAATCGGTTTAGACGTCTGATCCGTCTTAGATCGTTCGAAGACCTAGCTAGCTTCGTCAAGAAGTTTGGATTTGCAAAGCATCGCCGCCGCACTTGCTTGACACCTCCGATCTTGACAAGATCCATTCCATGTGAGAAATCCGGTTGTGGACTCTTCGTACTTTTCGTGCAAGCTTCAACGAACGAAGAAGGACATCAGAATCTCCATAAAACATTATTTGTATTTTTATTTACATTCACTTTTGTTGTAAAGGAATTTTCATTCCTATTTGTAAGGGTTGGGTGCAACCCGTTGTGGTGGAGTTGTGACTCCGTTGTTGGAAGGGTTACTTCCGTGGTTAGGGGAGCATTGCTCCTAGTGTGAGGATTGGATTTCAATCCGTTTGGAGAAGTGACCAAGTCGTCCCTTGGTGGGAGATAGGTCGAAGGGGGAAAGACGACGTACCCAAATCGGGGAACCACTATAATTCTTTGTTTGTTTTCTGTGTTTTGTTTTCTTACTTGTGCAGGTTAGTTTAATTCCGCAAAAGACTGCACGACACCTATTTCCCCCCTATAGGTGGATTAGGTTGACACTAGGTACTTTCATATGTCAAGGTGCTCTAGAGCCTAATAATATTATTCAATAATATTATTGAAATTCTCCTTCAGTGAGTCAGTCTTAGCAACTTCCTCTCTCAAGGTGCTCTCTTCAGCTTTTAGAGACTTTATCTCCTTATCTTGAGTTTTTACCACTCGTCGACATTTGTCGTAAGCCTTGATTAACTCCTTATACTGGGCCATGAGTTCAGAATCATCGTCAGAAGAGCTGTCCTCATTATCATGCTCAGAAGCTTCAGATTTTGAAATAGTATTGTTATAGTTTACCTTCCCAGTCAACTGGGGCTCTTGTTCATCATCTGTCTAAGCCATAATCCCAAAGTAGGCTTCTTCTTCTTCACTCGACTCAGATGAGTAAGAGACACTGAGAGTTTTGCTCTTCTTGGCTATCAGGCTCTTTTTTGTCCACTACCTATTATATGAGGACTTATTTTCTTCTCTCTTTTCACCCTCCTTTTTCTTGTGGGGTCAATCAACAATTACATGACCTGGATTGTTACAACAATAACAAACTATGTCAGTCGAAATATGTTTGTTAGGTTTAGAATTATACTTGTCATGGCTACTTGTGCCTTTCTTTCGTCGATCACAATCATGTCATTATATTTTGTATGAGCCATCCTTTCCCCTCCATTACTTCTTCTTGTTCAAGAATTTCATGAACTGTCGTGAGAGTAGTTAGAACTCTCCTTTAGATAGCTCTGAGCCTGAAGTATATGGCTCAGATGACTCCACTTCACTTTCTTCTGGAGCAGGTGTAGGTGAGGCAACTTTTCCCTTCCTTGAACTATCTGTCTTCAAAGCAATAGACTTTTCCTTTGAAGAGAATTTACTTTTCTCTTCTTCTGTCTTTCTGGAGTTTATCTGCAGTTCATAGGACATCAACTTGCCAAATAGGTTCTGATGGTCTGTTTCAGCTAATTTGCCAAATTCCCGGATGACACAAACTTTGTTGTCCCATTTCTTTGTGAGGGACCTCAGAAACTTGTCATTAAGCTCTCCATTTGTGAAGACTCAGCCATACACTCTTAGGCTGTTTACTATCTTGAAGAATTTCTCAAATGTATCAACAATGGTATCTTTAGGTCCTTGCCGGAAGGCTTCGTTTTTATGATTCAAAAGGGATCTTCTATCATCCCTAACTTCTTCTGTGCCTTCCATCAAAGTGACAAGGGATTGCCACATCTCCTTAGCAGACTTGCAGTGGATCACGTTCTACAGCATTGAGTCATCGACTGCACTTGCTATTATATTCTTGGAATTCTTGTCCATGGTGACAAGTACAATCTTGTCCTTATCTAGATCAATCAATTTCTTTGGAACTTGTTTTCTTGGATCTATTATGGAGGTAGTCATGGGAATGTAAGGACCTTCTTCAACAATCATGAAGATCCTGGGATCCACAGCTTCCATGAAAAATTTAATCCTTTCTTTCTACATGGGAAAGTTATTCTTTGTGCACAAGGGAAGTTTGGCAAAATCTTTAGCCTTATCCATGCTTGGAAAATCTCAAGAGACAACTAGGGACGGATTCGATTAAGGTGTTAACCTTTTACTGATCAACCTCCCTCTGATACCAATTGAATGAGTTCAGTTGTCTACCTAAATCACCTAGAGGGGGTGAATAGGTGAGTTGTGCGTCTTTTTGCGGAATAAAAATTTAGCAACTATGCACACAAATCAACCAAGCAATCACATACGACAAAAGATTTATACTGGTTCCCCAACCTTGGGTAAATCCACTTTCCCTCACTGATCTAGCAAACCATTAGACTCGGCTACTCCACTATCTCGGATTGAAAACCAATACTTCACCTCGGAACAAAGTTCCTACAAACTCGATCCAAATGGATCTACACTCGGAAGAGAAAACTTCCTACAACTCGGAGAGAAATCTCCTATAAGAATTGAATAGTGAGAAATTTGAAAATACAAACAATAATATTCAAATCTTGAATCGATATGCCTAGATCTTCTTCTTATAACTTGCGGCTAGTTGGCAGTGTTGGGATCCTCGAGGGACATCACTTTGGCTCTGGAGCTAAGTTTCGAGATGCTCTAGCTGTAAGGATTCCATCTAGCTGGCAGGGACGGGATCCTTGATGGGCATCGTTCTTGCTCTAGAGCCAAGTCCTGGGCTGCTATTGCCAATCAACACCAGGCAGTTGAAGTTACTTGGGGCAGCGGCTGGGGAAACATGAGGCCCAACAATCTTTGGGTAAGATGGGGGTGACGAAATGGGATCTTGATAATTACCATGGGGGTGGCATTATCTGAGCAATAAAGGATCATAGATGGCGAGCTAAGATCTCAGCTGAAGGGTGGTCTGAGGCTATGCTTGGCAACTACGCCCTATCCTATGGAGATTTTACTTTGAAATTTTCAAAGAAATTTTGGGCTTTGAACAAATCTCTAAGAATAAGAGATCTCATAGGCAAGCTGGATTTTCATGGGGCCAGCACAATGAGTGGTTTACCTCCTGATGATCTAGGGCCTGCGATATCTCAAGGTATCCTCATGGGTATGTTACGTAACTCAAGTACATTCTAATGGCGAATGTTATCCTAGCGAGGTCGCGTGTGCAAGAGCAATACAGAAAGTAAACAGAAAGGAGAAGGAAGATTTGGCAAAGTGATTTTTCATTATTGTACATTTCATTACAGTAAGGGGTTTTGCCTCGGTGAAGTTACAAAATTAGGGTGGGAGATCATTAAAAAAATAAAATAATGGACTGCTAATTTGATAACTCTAATTTTATTTGATAACTCCAATTTTATCCATACTTTTATATAGTTTTTATTTATTAATTATTTAATTTTTATTTATATTTTATGAATTTAGTTTCTAATTTCTTTAATTTTTATTTTAGGGTCAATCTGGGTTGCCAATTTAAATTTAGAGCTTACAGGACTGATCAACAGAAGAAGATGGACAAAACTGGAAAAATGCCAATTTTACGTTTTGGTCACGGGCGTGACCATCAAGTCACGGGCATGACAAGCAGGCTTGACCCCTCCTGGTGCGCTAGAATTCTTTGCCACTTCGGATTAAAAGTATATGCCCATGTTATGGGTGTGACCATTAGGTCATATGCGTGACTAGTAGGCGTGACTCTCAGGCATGCCGGCTTTATGAAGAAATTTTTAGATCAGGAAGTTTTCAGCTTACACGCCCTAAGTCATGGGCATGACACTGGGTGTGACCTCTTCAACAAAGCCATATTAACTCTCGTCGTTTCTCCTTCCTGCCATTTCCAGTAACACTAAAGACACGCCCTAGGTCATGGGCGTGACCTGTAGAATGGCGATTTTTGGCAAATTTTCTCCAACGTTCCCAGATTTTCAAGACAGTGGTTCCGCAGATTACACGCTCCCATCTCACGGGCATGACTGAGGGGCGTGACTCTAGAAGAAAAATTCTATAAATTCAAGACCTTTCCAGAAGCTTAAGGGGCATTAAGAGAGAGTCTTGGAGTCAGTTTTGGAGTTCATTTTTAGCTTTTCTTGCACTTTGTTTCATGTATTTGTCTAATTGTTGTTTAACTTTTAGCTTGTTTAATTTTCAATTCAGGTACTTCTTTTTATAATCATGTCTCCTTTAGACCTTTCATGTAATTTTCCTATCATGATGAGTAGCTAAATTTCATTTAGCACTTGATCATAATAAACCTTGGAATAAATTAAATTGGTTTTATTTATCTCAATCTATCAAGTTTTCTATTTTGTTTAATTCGATTTATCTTGAATTCAACTGGGTAGATTTCATTTGTCTTGAATATGATTTTTCGATCTTAGATCCATATTCCAAATTTACCGAGAGGTTAACGATACGAGTATATCACTCAAAGATAAAAGGACTTGCATGAACTCCTCGAGAGAGGATAGCATGAGTGCTCCGGATAGGAGTCAAATCCAATATTGAGGTTCTCCGCTTAAAGCAAGCTTAGGGGTTTCGATTGGACAAGAGTTCTTAATCGATCAACCTGAGCTTAGTCGAGAGCGTATTCTCGAGAGATGCGCATCCGTATTTTTGGAACCTCCATGATAAAAATTGGTAATTTAGAGACTTGTATTTCTTAGTTTCATGAAAGTTTATTTTAATCCAAGGGGATTCTAGATCAAGTGATAGTTTTTAAATCATCGAATTTATCTCTAGTTAAATCGTTATTTTCCTTTGTTTTTTCCAATATCACAAAACTAACTTTCGTTTGACAAAATAATAGCTCTTTCTTGTTAGTACAAGTACTCAATAGTCCCCGTGTCTAAATACGACACGTGACCCTATAATCTAGAACGATAGGTATACTTGCCTTATCGATTTAGAATCGCATGCTAGCGTGAATTTTAGTACTATGTTTTTGGCACCGTTGTCAGGGACCTTTTGTAAGACCCCATTTTTTTATTTTTAAACCACCGGGGTCATAGGCCTAGATATGCCACTTTGCGGTGACACCCTCATGCCCGGGAAGGTGGTCAGTATAAGGCGCCGATTCTGCCGGCCATATCGATCGCAAATTAGTAGCAATGTATATGAGAGAATATAAAACAAACTCAACATATATGTCCACAAAAGATCACATATAACAAGAGAAGTAATAATCTCCACAAAGGAAGAGTCAACAATAATAAAAGTAAGAAGAGTACTGAAATAAGGGCTTATGCACGGTACATCAAAATCCTCACTACAGAGTCACTCATCGTGGAAGCAAAATGGAACACTACTAAAGATCGAGACTCACAGTCCCAGCTATCTGAACTCCTGTGCTAGACTTCCCCATCTCCAAGCGTGTTGACCTCTAGGGCTGCTCCTCCTTGCTGTGATCCATGATGCCCTAAATAATGTGGTCTGAAAACCGTTAGTCTATAAGACTAAGTCCTATCATCCCCCACCCCTTCCCCCATGGATCCTAGGCACCGAGCGGGGAGGAAGAAAGGAAAGGACATGAAGGTGGAGAATAATCAAGTAACAGATGATGGCGAACCTATGCTAGCAGTTCTATGAGTATAATGGCAGTAAGTGAAAATATGAAAGTAACATTAACTTATGTGAGAACACATAAGCTAAGGGATCTTCTACAAGGCTCTCATCGTATAAAAAGTCTCATACCAATTTATACGATGAGGTGTCAGTTTACAAGCAATCAATATTTATCATAGGAAAATAACCATAACTTATAAGCATGCTCACACAAGCCTATAAGCTATGGGGTCGTTTTTGAGGTCCTATTGTATAAAGCGTCCCATACCACTTTATACAATAGGTGTTAGGGTTATATGCAATGGTTATGCTATGACATGCAATTATGTCATGATATGAACATGTAAGTGAGACTCACCCGCTCGACTCTGTGTACACAGACCTTTAGTTCCCCCTTTCTGGAGCCGAACCTCCCAGGATACCTCCGTAGTGGCAGACGGAAGCGGTGGGTTGGGCCTCGCCCACCTCTAAACCAGTAATTACACTACCGGTCAGACCTATCATACGCCTCAACGCTGGTGTACAAAGCGGACTCTTGCGTACTCTTGTCGGCTGGCGCACCAGAGTTTTATTTTGCCAAGTGCTAATCCACACTCTCCGAGTCCAAGTATTGGAGTCGATGCATCGACCCTCCAATACCAAAGACCCACCACCTTTCCTTTTTGCACATGCAATTGTTATGAATACAATCTCCGAGCCAAAGCTCATCGGACTACCTTGTTCGTCCCAATCACCAACCGAGCCAAAGCTCACTGGGCCATCCTGCCCATCACCAAAACCCCCAGGGCAACAACCCATATGAACCAACCTAGCATTCCGAGACATCAAGGTGAGTGAAAGTGAATCCCTAATTATGCTAGTTACTCTTGCAAATTAGTTTGCCTATAGTTTAGGTTAACCCAGGACTGCCCCCGGTATACCCCGTGAAGGGTTCTCAAAGGGAACTAGGATCTACGATAGGCTGAAGCCAAAAGCTCCCTTTCGCAAGACACTTACTATTATTGGTTGCTTTCCTTTACCCAATCCCTTTTTATATTACACTGGACTAAACCTAGTGTGATTTTTACTCTTCCTCCCTTCGAGAAGGGCGATCTTTCGTCGATCCCGAGCACCACCTAACACTAGCCATCACCACACCTTAATCAACCTATCTTCCAAAGGTGACCCCAATTACTTATCCAAAACCATCAGACTATTGGAATCCCAAACCTCAGGCCTACACACCCACATCACCTCTTTTCTGTCCTTTTACTAATCGCAAACCATACTTAGTGATACGATGCACATATTAGGTAGCACTACAAATAATCATCCAAATGCCTCAAGATAATTAATGGGGGTCTATCATGACCTAAATAGGCTAAATCCATTAATTAGTATTTTTCCTAATTAATCCAGCATTTATTTTAATTTTCCTAAAAGATGCAGGTGCTACCAGTTTGAACAAGAAGTATCCTATATATTCATGCATGATACTTAAACAAAATTATGAAAAATATTAGGAAAAATCAATACTGTAAATCTAAAATATAACCATTTTTGTAGTATCTAAAGGACCCTAAAACTATTTTTGTAATATATCCTATTTCCCTTCAATATTGAAGTAAGTACAGCAAATAAACATCCAAAAATTGTGAATTAATTTTCTTATGCAACTACTGTCTTACCAAGATATTTTACAAGGTTTCATGATTTTTTAGTAGGAAATAAGATCTGGATAAATTAAATATCAAATTCCCAAAATGATGGGTTTGTAAAGTAAGTACTTCAAATAGTCGTTTAAAACTCATGAATTAATTTCTCCAAGTAGTTATTGACGTAAAAGCAATAGTGACAAAATTTCATAATTTTTGCAATTTGAAAATAGCTCTAAATAATTCATAGAACATAAATGCCCCTTTTGAATCTTGTGAAGAAAGTACTGAAACTGATGAACTAAAATTTATAATAAAATTCAGGGATAATTATCTTGACCAAAAATGTCTCCTGCCCAAGTTTCATAGGATTTTTATGAAGAGAATGATCCTTATAAAGAAAATATAATTTAGGGTTATATCATGTATATCAAATGAAGTGCTTAAAGTATTGTTCATAAAATTCCAATAAGTTCACTAAAGGTTCTATCTAACCTAAAATCCATGATGCCTAAGTTTCACACCCATTTAGTAAGTTTTGGTGGGTTATTCTACCCAAACAGTGATTATTCCCTAAGTTAGGGTTAGGGTCTTGAGATGTCTATATTTCTCCAAATCCTCTAAGGTTCATATCAGAGGTATTAGGCTACTCATTAATCATTTCCACTAAGTTACAAAATCACACAAGGGCATTTTCCCCCGTATCCTTCACAACCCTCAAAAGCCCCTCCTTAGGGTTTGAGTTTGGATCCAAGGGCAAAACTACCCTAGACCACCCCATAATCCCTATGAGGGTGATAATGGCCATTCCAAGTCAGTGGTAAAAATCTCAGCCCCTGTTGAGGTGATTTGACCACACAAAGCCAAAGTACACTTTCTACTTAAGAACCCTTTATTAAGGTAGAATTAGGGTTAGGTAATTACCAATCCAAAACACCTCCAAATGAGGTAAATTTTATACAGAGCCATATCATTATGACAGGGACCACTCACCAAAATTTGAGAGGGTTTGGAGGTCATTATACCACTTAATTAAAATACCCTAGTATTATTAAATAAAAATAAAAACCATAGACAAATTATCTCAAAAATTTTCCATTTTTGGACAGGCCTTAGGTACAGCTATGGGTGACCCCCTACCCAAATTTATGGTAATTTGGTCAAGGGATGAAGAGTTGGCACCCATTTTAATCTCAGGACAGCCCTAGGTATAGGTTCCACCAAAATGGATGCCTTGATCCAACCAGAGGTTCAAATTGATTCAAATTAATTGTGGATTAAAGTAGACCCCAAGGTCTACAACTTTTATGTTTTGCACTTTTTCATCAGAGGCACCTAACTATTTTTAATATTTATTTCAAAATACTATAAATAAGGTGACAGAAAATCATTTAAAATGAAGTATTTTCATTTGATCCAGCACGGATCTTGGCGCAAATCCAAGGTCCCGGTCTCATCGTCTACCACCAGCCAACGACTGAGATAGCCCGAGCCTGGAGCCACTTCCAGCCGCCACCGCCGCCCATCCCGGCCCTTCCCCCGCCAGCCATTGCCACCAAAACCTCCGTCGAGGTGGTGGCTATCGACTGGCGGTGACTCGGCCGCCAGAGGGGCAAATTCTGGCAGTTCTACCAAGAAAATTTCTCGGCCGAAACCATAAAAACAAGAAATTGGTTTAGGCTCAATTGAGCCCAAACCATGAACCTAAGCATTGATATGATCTAACCATAAGACAAGGAGAGGAAGAGGACCTTGCCGGCGGCCTGAAGTTGAGAAGATCGCCAGGAAACCATCTTTGAAGGTGGCACCGCTCAGTTTCTTAAACTACACAGTGGGGAGGCTCGATTCCTTCACGTAAGGGTTGGGAAATCCTTCTCTCAGCCCACTGATGGTGTTTAAAGCTTTAGTCTGGGAGAGGAGAGGCTGGATTATTAATGGCCATTAAAGCCATTAATGGCTAGGCTCGGGTTAGGAGGAGGGTGGCTGAACCAGCACCTTGGTGGCCGGGAAACGGCTGTAAATTCCTCCCCTTCCCAAGGGTAGTTGAATTCAGCCATTAAAGGTGGCCTTTGGCCTCCCTTTGGTCGAGCCCCTTCACCCCCTTCCTCTTTCTTCATTTCTCTCTCCTCCGTTAACATGGAATGGAGCTCACCTTCTCTCTCCTAGTCACCAGGTTGACTTGGTCAACCTTATTGTCTATTGGCAGCCCACACATACACATTACTCCCTAATGAATCCACTTGAGGAGGCTTGAGCTTGGGCTAGCCCATTTGGGCCTTGTTGTCTCAAAGTAGGCTTGGGTTGACTCTAGTCATTTTGACCTTTTGGGTTGGCACCAATGGGTCCTTGGTGACCCATTAGCCTTCACCAAGGGTCTAGGTGGGGTTTGGTAGGTTGACTTGGCAACTTGGAGGTCAATTGACCCTTAATAAGGACACTTGGACCAATATAAGGCTAGAGTTGACTTTGGTCAACATGTCCATTAGGGTTGACCCCAAGGGGTCCTTGGTGACTCATTGGCCTCCAGTAAAGTGTAGAAAGGCTTGGGTAGGGTTGGTTTGGCATCTTGGGGGGTCACTTGACCCTTAGTAGGGGCACTTGACTAAATTAGGGCTAGAGTTGACTTTGGTCAACATAGCTCCGTTGGTTGTCTCCAATGGGTCCTAGGTGGCCCATTGACCTCACCCTTGGGTTAGGAGGGCATGTGTGGGATCTTAGAGTCATGGTGAGGCCTCAAGGTCATTCTACACTAGAGTTTAGGAATCTTCTATTTGCAGACCATTCACCCCAGTCACCCTTGTTCCCAAGTCCACTAGGTCCACTTGGGCTTCCTAGGGTTTTGTCATGACCTAGTCATGAAAAAACCACTCCTAGGGGTATAGTTGTTTGAGGGATGTAACAAATCCCAATATATAACAAAAAATTTCGTCCTCGAAATTCTAGTTTGGCCTACGGGGTTTCAAACATGAAGTAAATTGTAACATCCCAGGAGGTTGTGAGGAGTACCTGACCGAAAAGCTCCAAATACTTCTGCTGCATCAGGTCACGTGGCTCCCACGTGTGCTCCTCCTACCCGTGATTCCTCCACAAGACTTTAACCAACGGGACCTTCTTGCATCGCAAGGCCCGCATCGCAGTATCGTCTATCCGAACTTTCTCCAAGTGCATCGATTGATCAGAGGCTACAAGCTCATCTGTAGTAATAATTTGTTGCTCAAGCCGAAGTAGAGCTCTCCTCTGGGAAGAGACATGAAAAATGTCGTGCAAACCCGCTATCTCTTGCGGCTGCTCCAGTCTATAAGCCAAGGGGTAAACCCGCTCCAGGATCCTGTAAGGCCCCATGTATCTTTGACATAGCTTCTTCTTACCACGCACCCGCGAGACTCCATGCATCAGTTAGATCTTCAAGAATACCCAATCCCCTACCTAAAACTCTTCCTGACGGTGCCGAGTATCATAATATTTTTCATGTCTTCCTTAGGCTTCCAGCATCCTGTCTCGTATAAAACCGCACCTGAGCATCTGTATCATCCACGAACTCCGAGCCATGTACCTTTGGATCCTCATCCTGGATCCAAGACAAAGCAGTCTTGCATCTCCGCCTTTATAGAGCCTCATAAGGGGCCATGCCAATGTTTGAATGATGGCTATTGTTGTATGAGAACTCGATCAACGGTAGCTGCCTCTCCCACGGCTCTTCACGGTCTAGTATGCATAGTCGCAGTAAATCCTCCAGGGTCCGATTGGTGCGCTCTGTCTGTCCTTCTATATGAGGGTGGAAGGCGGTGATGAAAGTCAACCGTGCCCCAAATATGCCTGAACTGACCTCCATTCCTTAGACGTAAATCTTCCATCCCGATGAGACACTATCGTCCTCGACACCCCATGATATCGAATGAACTGCTCCACAAACTTCTGTACTAAGTCACTCACCGGAGCATCCTTACTGATTGGTATAAACCTTGCCACCTTCGTCAGTCGGTCGACGATCACCCATATCGAGTCATTCCCCACATGCGACTTAGGAAGACCAGGTATGAAGTCCATGGCAATGTCGTCCAACTTCCACTCCGGCACCGGAAGTGGATGCAATAACCCGGTCGGGTTCCTACACTCCGCCTTCACCAACTGGCAAGCCATGCAGTGGGTCACGAAGTTGGTGATATCCCTCTTCATGCTTGGCAAGTACATTGTCCTTTTTAAGTAGGCCGTCATCTTGGTGATGCCCGGGTGCACCGAGTATCTGCTGCAATGTGCCTCTATCATGATGTCCTCCAAGATTTGGCCTCCTGCGGGTATATAGACCCTTCCTATATAACATAGGAGTCCATCCCATGAGGAATAATCTCTTGCCGTACCTCCCTCCAAGGCCCTGAATATTGGCTCTGCCTTCTCGTCCGGCCTCTGCCCATCCCAAATACGGTCCCAAAGGCCATCTATGGCAACCATCGATGCTTGATACTCCATGTACATCTCTGAATCATTCTCGGACACTAATTATATCTGCATGTCCTCTAACATCTTCACCAACTCCAAGGCCATTAGCTGAGGCTGTTGGTACCCTAGTTTGGATTTGAGTTAAGTCTTTCCTTTTAGATCTTGACCCAAGATTTATCTATGGTCAAAATCTCATTGTTGAGTATTCTCTTTTCCAGTAAAATTCTGGCTAAGTCTTTTTCGGGTTCGACTATCGTCGAACGCCGATCGACTATCGTCGATCAGTCGGTCGACGATCGTCTGTCTCTTGCCAGCTCGACGTTCTGCTAGATCGTCGAGCTCCGGTCGACTATCTCTTGATAGTTCGACGTTTTCTGTCTTGCCCGAGTCGGTCGACTATCTTCCTGATAGCTCGACTATCTCAGTGGGCCGTTCGACGATCTCTAAGGATCGTTCGACGCTTTCTGTTTTGTTTAAGTCGGTCGACTATCTGACTGATAGCTCGACGATCTCAGTAGGTCGGTCGACGATCGTCGAGGATCGTTCGACTATCTTCTGGTCTGCATATGTAATATTATATGCGTTTTATTTGTTGTTTTATTTCCTATATTTTCTGACATGTTTTATTATGGATTATTTAATTGATCTTATGCATATATCTCAAAGCAAACGTGCTTCTATATTTATGCATAAGTCAATTCTTTCTGGCAATGTCTTTTGTCTTATTATCTGACTTTATTGTTGCAGCTGTCCTTTATAGCCGTTGGCTGTAAAGAGCTATTTCCGATGTGATTTATCAAACATCCTTTATGAGTCTATTTATTGCAGCTGCTGTAGTTTTCCCTTTTATAGGATATATATCTGCAAGACTTGTTTTTGTGTTAATTGCAGCCCAGATTCAAGATCTGAGAAGAAGACAAAAGTCTTGCTCTAATAGAGCCGTTGCTGCTGCACCTATTTAAAGAGTTCTTTTGGAGAAAGAAAAAAAGACACACGACACACACGAAACATACAAGAAGAAGACAGTGACCAGAAACACACAGACGAAGCTGTAGAACAAATGTGAAAGAAGACTGCTACCATCAACATTCAGCAGTCTTCAAGAAAGAAAAGATACAGCTGCTCACAGCAATATCTATCCAACTGTGAAGATATCTCTTCTGCTCTTCCTCAATCTGAGTGCTCCTGTTCCAGGAAGATACACTCAGAGATTTTGAAGAAGAAGAAGAAATAAGGAAGCTGAAGAAGAACATCTAAATCCAGATCTCTAGTCTTCTTCAGGCCTTACTCCTTCAGAACCTCGTGACAGTATTCTGTCATAAGTTCTGAAGAGTCTCTTATGCTTCTCTAATCTGTTTTAAAATAGAGAAGACAATCTAACTCTCCTTCCCCCTCCTGTAAAGAGTTTGTTCACACCTCTTCAAAAGTGAACGTTGGTGACAGGGCACCTTATCAACAACCTGCTTGGTTTTTAGACACCTGATCAAAAGTCTAAAGGGTCTGTTTGATCTACCTGAATCAGATCATTGGTGGCAGGGCACCTTAGCAAAAACCTGTAGTGGATTCCTACCAAGGTGGTAGAAGAGTGGACGTACCTATTGAGAGGGAACCACTGTAGCTCCTTGTGTCGTCTGGTTTGCTTGCTCTGTTTCTTTTGTGCTATGCTCTGTTATGTGTTTTAATTTTTAATTTTCCGCATTAACTCTTCCTAAAAGAAAATATAAGATCTACCCTCACTTTCAATTGGTATCAGAGGGAGGTTGATTGTTTGTACAGGATAACTCCTGAATCAAAAGATCCTTGAGATAGATCTTATACTTATTTCTTAAGAGTTTTTCATGGCACAAAATGAAGAATGGTCAAGCACCAGACCTCCAGCTTGCAACTTAGCTGAGTTTAGCATCTGGAAGGCAAGAATCAAATTATTTATGAACAATATTGATGAAGAAATATTTTCTTCTATTTTGACAGGTCTTCCAACATCGGCAACAACAACAAAAAGTGCCAGGCTAACTGATGCCCGAGCAATGAATATCCTAGCTCAGTCATTGTCTGATGACATTTTTCAAGAGATTGTTGAATGTTCAACAGCTAAGGAGATGTGGGATTCCCTTCACCAAATGGCTTCTGAACCCGTGGATGACACATCAGAAGGAAGCCACATCATCTCATTTGACGAAGAAGAATTAACATCCCTAGATGTTATCTGGGATGTCTCCGATGATGACTCATCATTTGAAGATGAAGAGGAGGAAGCAAGGGCCAAAGAATTCTGCTTAAAGGCCATAAATGCATCAAACAACAAGGAAAAGCCTGAATCAGAACTTAGAAAATATCAGGTGATATCCAATACTAACTACATTTCAAAATATCCTAAATCAATCTCTAACTTGAATACAACTAAACCTTCAAGAGAAATATTAAGAAAATTCAACAACATTGATTTTGTTTTTCAAAAGTTTTCTCAAATTTTTCAAACATACATGAAATATTTTTTGAAAAATTTATTTAATAAACCAATAAAACCTCATTACATTTATGGTCTGAAAATTTTCCTTTTTGATGAATCTTAGATCTCAAAGAGGCATAGTAAGATAATTCTACATCCTTACAGATTTTTCACAAAATTATCTACACTAAAACTCAACACAGACTTGATCCAGTGGATCATCACACTGTGTTGAAGTTTTTATTTGTGATAAAGTGATTCTATAGGAAGGGAATTATCAGACAGTGCCTTTCTGATTTTAAAGATTTTCTTCAAAATCTTTTTCAGATTATCCTAATGAGTGCTGTGCTCATTAAATTGCATTCCCCTGTCATTTTCTCTGCCCTCATTTTTTTTTCTTCTTCAAGATTTGCTTCATTCATTTGTTCATGCACAAAAGCAAAAAACTGCATCTCTTCTTGTTCCCTTTGCACTTGATCTGTTTTCTGTCTTGCAGGATTACAGACTCAAAATTTCCAACATGAAGAGATGATCAAGAACAGGGCCAAACTCTACAAAACTTTCAATCTCAGTTTGCTATTTCATAAATCTGTTTTATACTCATAGTTAAATATTTTCAAATCCTTTTATTATTAGGAACAGATTTATTAGGAAGCATCTTCTTTTCTTATAGCTGATTATATCTGATTGATGTTATGTTCAAATATTTCATTCAGATTTCTGTATAAAGAAATTCTCGGTCAGATAACTCTATTTCTTATAGATCCTTTTCTAACTTCATTTAGATTGAGTCCTCTACTCTAGTTGCATTGGTCAGCTGAGTTTGAATCTCGTCTAATGAAAAGAAATTCTATAGGAAGGAAGATATCTGATTTTGTTTTTCAGATCCAGAATCTTAATCAAATTTGCTGGACAAAATATCATTTTTGCTGCTAACATACCCTTTTTCAAGGAGAGAGCAATCTCTACCATAGCCTTCTGCAGGTACTATCTACAGGAGTTAGCTGGATGACTCAATCAATATTCAAAGTCATCTCAGCTGAGTCCAAATCACATGTACTGCATCAACATAGGGGGAGATTGCAAATGCCAGCAAGCAGCCAGCCAAACAAAGCTTTTCTTTATATATTTTATGCTTTGCAAATTTTTATTATTTTGCTAATAGGATCCTCACCCAAATAGGGGGAGATTGTTGGAACCCTGGTTCTGATTTGGGCTAGGATCTCTATTAAGTTGTTTGAGTTTAGTTTATTTGTTTTTAGTAGTTTTAAGTTTGTGAAAGACTTAACCCAAATAGGGGGAGATTGTTGGTACCCTAGTTTGGATTTGAGTTAAGTCTTTCCTTTTAGATCTTGACCCAAGATTTATCTATGGTCAAAATCTCATTGTTGAGTATTCTCTTTTCCAGTAAAATTCTGGCTAAGTCTTTTTCGGGTTCGACTATCGTCGAACGCCGATCGACTATCGTCGATCAGTCGGTCGACGATCGTCTGTCTCTTGCCAGCTCGACGTTCTGCTAGATCGTCGAGCTCCGGTCGACTATCTCTTGATAGTTCGACGTTTTCTGTCTTGCCCGAGTCGGTCGACTATCTTCCTGATAGCTCGACTATCTCAGTGGGCCGTTCGACGATCTCTAAGGATCGTTCGACGCTTTCTGTTTTGTTTAAGTCGGTCGACTATCTGACTGATAGCTCGACGATCTCAGTAGGTCGGTCGACAATCGTCGAGGATCGTTCGACTATCTTCTGGTCTGCATATGTAATATTATATGCGTTTTATTTGTTGTTTTATTTCCTATATTTTCTGACATGTTTTATTATGGATTATTTAATTGATCTTATGCATATATCTCAAAGCAAACGTGCTTCTATATTTATGCATAAGTCAATTCTTTCTGGCAATGTCTTTTGTCTTATTATCTGACTTTATTGTTGCAGCTGTCCTTTATAGCCGTTGGCTGTAAAGAGCTATTTCCGATGTGATTTATCAAACATCCTTTATGAGTCTATTTATTGCAGCTGCTGTAGTTTTCCCTTTTATAGGATATATATCTGCAAGACTTGTTTTTGTGTTAATTGCAGCCCAGATTCAAGATCTGAGAAGAAGACAAAAGTCTTGCTCTAATAGAGCCGTTGCTGCTGCACCTATTTAAAGAGTTCTTTTGGAGAAAGAAAAAAAGACACACGACACACACGAAACATACAAGAAGAAGACAGTGACCAGAAACACACAGACGAAGCTGTAGAACAAATGTGAAAGAAGACTGCTACCATCAACATTCAGCAGTCTTCAAGAAAGAAAAGATACAGCTGCTCACAGCAATATCTATCCAACTGTGAAGATATCTCTTCTGCTCTTCCTCAATCTGAGTGCTCCTGTTCCAGGAAGATACACTCAGAGATTTTGAAGAAGAAGAAGAAATAAGGAAGCTGAAGAAGAACATCTAAATCCAGATCTCTAGTCTTCTTCAGGCCTTACTCCTTCAGAACCTCGTGACAGTATTCTGTCATAAGTTCTGAAGAGTCTCTTATGCTTCTCTAATCTGTTTTAAATAGAGAAGACAATCTAACTCTCCTTCCCCCTCCTGTAAAGAGTTTGTTCACACCTCTTCAAAAGTGAACGTTGGTGACAGGGCACCTTATCAACAACCTGCTTGGTTTTTAGACACCTGATCAAAAGTCTAAAGGGTCTGTTTGATCTACCTGAATCAGATCATTGGTGGCAGGGCACCTTAGCAAAAACCTGTAGTGGATTCCTACCAAGGTGGTAGAAGAGTGGACGTACCTATTGAGAGGGAACCACTGTAGCTCCTTGTGTCGTCTAGTTTGCTTGCTCTGTTTCTTTTGTGCTATGCTCTGTTATGTGTTTTAATTTTTAATTTTCCGCATTAACTCTTCCTAAAAGAAAATATAAGATTTTTCCGCATTAACTCTTCCTAAAAGAAAATATAAGATCTACCCTCACTTTCAGAGGCCCTACCTCTGTCGTAGTTGCTCTCCGGCTCAGAGCGTTTGCCACCACGTTTGCCTTCTCGGGGTGGTAGTGCATCGTGTACTCATAATTGGATAGGAACTCCACCAATCGTCTCTGACGAACGTTCAACCCCTTCTGGGTATCAACATATTTCAGATTTTTGTGATCCGAGAATATATCACAGTGCACACCATAAAGGTAATGCCGCCAAATCTTCAGAGCGAACACTACCACTCCCATCTCTAGATCATGCACCGGGTAGTTCTGCTCGTGTTTCTTCAGCTTCCGCGAGGCGTATGCTATCACATGACCATGCTGCATCAGCACAACTCCCATCCCTTGGAAAGATACATCGGAGTACACCTGGAAGCCCTCCTTCCAAGACGGGAGAGCGAGAATGGGGGCTGATGTAAGAAGACTCTTCAATTCCAGAAAGGCTACCTCACACCACGGCGTCCACACGAACGGAGAGTCCTTCTTGGTCAATGTAGTGAGTGGGAGGGCTATCTGAGAAAAACCCTGCACAAACTTCCGGTAGTATCCGGCCAAACCCAAGAAACTTCGGACATCTGTGTCCATCTTCAGCTGACGCTAGTATCGCTTTGCCTGAATCTTTACGGGGTCCATTGCCAGACCCTCTCCTATGATGATATGGCCTTTGAAGGCCACCTCCGTCAACCAAAACTGGCACTTACTGAACTTGGTGTATAGCTGATACTCCCTGAGCTTCCCCAAGGTCAAGGCTAGATGTTGTTTATGTTCCTCCTTCGTCCTCGAGTAGATCAGGATGTCATCTATGAATACTATGAAAAACCGGTCGAGATATGGCTGGAACACCTAGTTCATCAAGCTCATGAAGGCTGATGGTGCATTCGTGAGCCCGAAGGGCATCACGGTAAACTCAAACAACCCATATCTGCTACTGAAGGTAGTCTTCGGAATGTCCTCCTCCCGAATCCGCAGTTGATAGTAGCCCGACCTAAAATCCCGTTTTGAGAAGAAATATTCCCCTTCCAGTTGATCAAAGAGCTCATCTATTCGTTTCAAGGGATAGGTATTCCGGACTATCAATATGTTCAGCGTTCGGTAGTCAATGTATAGTCTTAGTGTACCGTCCTTCTTCTTGACTAACAGTACGGGGGCTCCCCATGGTGAAGATCTTGACCGGAAAAATCCAGCTTCCACTAATTCCTACAGCTGGCTTCGAAACTCCATCAACTCCTTCGAGGCCATTCGGTAAGGGGCTCTAGATGTGGGCTTAGCTCCCGACATGAGCTGTATTTGCAAATCCTGCTCTCGATGCGGGGGTAGCTCTGGCAGCTTTTCTGGGAATATGTCAGCAAAATCCCGCACTACCGGGATATTAGAGATGGAAACCTTGGCCTCAGCCATTTCAAAAAAAAACCTCATATACCTCTTCCCTTTGAAAGTGGGCCTTAACGACCTGTACAAACGATAAGAAGTGAGGAGAAATAGGTCTAATAACTTCGATGACGACAAAGGAGTCCCCATGCTTCAAGGTACCTCTCTTCGCTAGTCAGTCAATCTGGGCGTGGTTCCATCGCAACCACGTCATGCCAAAAATTAGGTCGAATTTTGGCATCCTTGTGATTGTCATTGGTGCTTCAAATGACTTTCCACCGATCTCCACCTCCATGTCTCAGTGGTCCGAGGTGAACAGCTCTGATCCGTTGGGTAACCGTATCCTCATCATGAAGCCCGTGAATCGCTCCTTACCTTCCAACCCTTCCACGATGGCCTCCGATATGAACGAGTGTGAAGCACCCGTATCGAACAACGTATAAGCGGGCTTGCCACTGACAAAAAATATGCCAGGGTGGGGGAGTTAAAAGTCTTAGAATCTAGTTATGGTTTTCTTTCCTAGATTATCAGTTAAATATCCATAAGTTAAAGTGTTAAGGAAAGAAAAACTTAAAACTTTTTGGCGTACCTGTGATCACTTGCTCCGGGTTCTGGGGTTGGGCCAGATCCAGTGCATAAACTTACTCCCTATCCTGCCTGCAATCTCCACCCTAGTATCCACATCCTCGACCACGTCCTCGACCTCCAAACTGCTGAGCATTTGAGGCAGCCTGTGGTCCTAGTAGAGGTGCTCCACTCATGGTGTAGTTTCTCTGGATGTGCCCTGTCTGGTGGCAGTTGTAGCGCTCTGGCGGGGGAAATTCCATACCCCAGGGTCTCGGTGCCTCCCACATCTTAAGAGGCTGAGGAGCCACTACCAACGACTCCCTCTGCACCTGTCTCACCTCCTGTCGAGGCTGGACCACTACTCTTCTTCCCTCTCTCCCATCAGTGATGCGGCCCCGTCGCTGATCATTCCTGGCTCATTTGCCCTTGTCCTCCGTTGGCCTCTTCCAACCCCTAGTCGTGTACCAATCAGCCTTAATCCTCTTGGCCATCTCTAACATCCGAGGTATAGGCCCGTCAGATACGAACAGAAGGGACTCCCTCAACTCATCTCGCAGGCCTTTATAGAACCTCTTGGTGTATCCTACCTCATCCAGCTGATAGGAGTCCGCAAACCGGGCAAAATGGTTGAACTCCCGGTGGTATTCTACCACTATCTTGTTGGCCTGCTTCAACTACAGGAACCTATCCTCCAGCTCATCCTTAGCCGACTGTGGAACAAAATGCTCCAGTAACGCGGCCCTGAACTCCACCCAAGTAATCTCTGCAACCTCCATATCTGAAAAAGTCATATCCAACGACGTCTTCCACCATCTCTTGGCATGAGACTCCAAGCAAGAGACAACCAATGACACCCTCTCCTCCCAGGGGCACCTTATCCCGGTCAACATCTCGTGCGTAATGTCCAGCAACTCCTCCGTCCAAACAGCTGACTCTATCCCTAAGTAGGATGGGGGGAGAGTCCTCAGAAGATTCTCACCCAATTGGCCCCCGGGTTTGGCTGCGGAGTCGGAACCTGCTGGGCCCTAAAAGCCTCCAGAATGGCTATCAGAGTCTGCCCCATCTCTGACTGTAGGAACGGAGTGGGGACCGGGGGAGGTGGTGCAATATTCGGAGTCTACTGGACTCTGCCCTGTGGTCTAGGCTGTGTCGGAAGCTACATATCCAAAAACCATTTATAAGCAATTGGCTCAAGACTAATTAGAAGTGGACCATTACATGTGATCCCCACATGGGCAAACCGTGCTTCAGCTTCTTAGTTTGTCCCAAAACTAAAAAGCTCCAGTAACGCGGCCAGCTCCTTATCCCAAGCAAGAGACAACCCATTTTTAAGACCCCATTTTTTTTCTTTTTAAACCACCAGGGTCTTAGGCCCAGAACCGCCGCTTTGCGGTGACACCCTCACGGCCAGGAAGGTCGTCACTACAAGGTGTCGATTCTGCCTGCCATATCGATCGCAGATTAGTAACAATGTATATGAGGGAATATAAAACAAACTCAACATATATGTCCACAAAAGATCACATATAAAAAGAGAAGTAATAATCTCCACGAAGGGAGAGTCCACAATAATAAAAGTAAGAAGAGTATTGAAACAAGGGCTTATGCATGGTACATCAAAGTCCTCACTATAGAGTCACTAATCACGGAAGCAAAACGGAACACTACTAAAGGTCGGGACTCACAGTCCCAGCTGTCTGAACTCCTATGCTAGACTGCCCCATCTCCAAGCATGTCGACCTCCAGGGCTGCTCCTCCATGCTGGGCTCCACGATCCCCAAAATGATGTGGTTTGAAAACTGTTAGTCTATAAGATTAAGTCCTATCATGCCCCACCCCTTCCCCCATGACTCCTAAGCACCGAGCAGGTAGGAAGAAAGGAAAGGACATGATGGTGGAGAATAATCAAGTTACAAATGATACCGAACCTATGCTAGTAGTTCTATGAGTATAATTGTTATAAGTGAAAATATGAAAGTAACCTTAACTTATATGAGAACACATAAGCTAAGGGATCTTCTACAAGGCTCCATCGTATAAAAAGTCTCATACCAATTTATATGATGAGGTGTTGGTTTACAATCAATCAATATTTATCATAGGAAAATAACCATAACTTATAAGCATGCTAATGCAAGCATATAAGCTATGGGGTCATTTTGCAGGTCCTATTGTATAAAACGTCTCATACCACTTTATACAATAGATGTCAAGGTTATATGCAATCGTTATGCTATGACATACAATTATGCCATGATGTGAACATGGAAGTGTGACTCACCTGCTCGACTCTATGTACACCAACCTTTAGTTCCCCCTTTCTTGAGTCGAACCTCCCAGGATACCTCTGTAGTGGCAGACGAAAGCGGTGGGTTTGTCCCGCCCATCTCTAAACAAGTAATTGCACTACCGATCAGACCTATCGTACGCCTCAATGCTGATGCACAAAGCGGACTCCTGCGTACTCTTGCCGGCTGGCGCACCAGATTTTTATTTGGTCAAGTGCTAATCCACACGTGCCGAGTCCACGTATTGGCGTCGGTGCATCAAACCTCCAATACCGAAGACCCACCACCTTTCCTTTTATGCACATGCAATAGTTATGAATTCAATATCCGAGCCAAAGCTCACCGGACTACCATGTCCATCTCAATCACCAACCGAGCCAAAGCTCACAGGGCCATCCTGCCCATCACTAAAACCCCAATGGCAACAGCCATATGAACCAACCTAGCATTCCAAGACATCAGGGTGAGTGAAAGTGAATCCCTAATTATGCTAGTTACTCTTGCAAATTAGTTTGCCTACAGTTTAGGTTAACCCAGGATTGCCCTCGGTATACCCCGTGAAGGGTTCTCAAAGGGCACTAGGAACTATGATGGGCTGAAGCCCAAAGCTCCCTTTCGCAAGGCACTTACTATTATTGGTTGCTTCCCTTTACCCATTCCCTTTTTATATTATGCTGGACTAAACCTCGTGTGATTTTGACTCTTCCTCCCTTCGGGAAGGGCAATCTTTCGTCGATCCCGAGCACCACCTAACACTAGCCATCACCACACCTTAATAAACCTATCTTCCAAAGGTGACACCAATTACTTATCCAAAACCATCAGACTATTGGAATCCCAAACCTTAGGCCTACACAGCCACTTCACCTATTTTCTGTCCATTTACTAATCGTAGACCATACTTAGTGATACGATGCACATATTGGTTAGCACTACAAATAATCATCCAAATGCCTCAAGATAATTAATGGGGGTCTATCATGACCTAATTAGGCTAAATCCAGTAATTTATATTTTTCCTAATGAATCCAGCATTTATTTTAATTTTCCTAAAAGATGCAGGTGATACGAGTTTAAACAAGCAGTATCCTATATATTCATGCATGATACTTAACAAAATTATGAAAAATATTAGGAAAACACAATACTGTAAATCCCAAATATAACCATTTTTTCTGTATCTAAAGGACCAAAAAACTATTTTGGTAATATATCCTATTTCCCTTCAATATTAAAGTAAGTACAGCAAATAATCATCCATAAATTATGAATTAATTTTCTTATGCAACTACTGTCTTACCACCATATCTGGCAAGGCTTCAAGATTTTTCAGTAGGAAATAAGCTCTGGATAAATTAAACATCAAATTCCCAAAATGATGGGTTTGTAAAGTAAGTACTTCAAATAGTCTTCTAAAACTCATGAATTAATTTCTCCAAGTAGTTATTGACCTAAAAGCAATAGTGATCAAATTTCATAATTTTTGCAATATGAAAATAGCTCTAAATAATTCATTGATCAAAAATTCCCCTTTTGAATCTTGTGAAGAAAGTACTGAAAATGATCAACTAAAATTTATAATAAAATTCAGGGATAATTATCATGACCAAAAATTTCTCTTGCCCAAGTTTCAAAGGATTTTAATGAATAGAATGATCCTAATAAATAAAATATCATTTAGGGCTATTTCATGTATATCAAGTGAAGTGCTTTAAGTATTGTTCATAAAATTCCAATAAATTCACTAAAGGTTCTATCTAACCTAAAATCCATGCTGCCTAAGTTTCACACCCTTTTAGTAAGTTTTGGTGGGTTATTCTACCCAAATAGTGATTATGCCCTAAGCTAGGGTTAGGGTCTTGAGATTTCTATATTTCTCCAAATCCTCTAAGGTTCATACCAGATATATTAGGCTACTCATTCATCATTTCCACTAAGTTACAAAATCACACAAGGGCATTTGCCCCCATATCCTACACAACCCTCAAAAGCCCCTCCTTAGGTTTTGAGTTTGGATCCAAGGGCAAAACTATCGTAGACCACCCCATAATACCTATGAGGGTGATAATGGCCATGCCAAGTCAGTGGTAAAAATCTCATCACCTGTTGAGGTGATTTGACCACCCAAAGCCAAAGTACACTTTCTACTTAAGAACCCTTTATTAAGGTAGAATTAGGGTTAGGTCATTACCTATCCAAAACACCTCCAAATCAGGTGAAATTTTATACAGAGCCATATAATGATGCCATGGACCACACACAAAAATTTGGGAGGGTTTGGAGGTCATTAGTCCACTTAATTAAAATACCCTAGTATTATTAAATAAAAATAAAAACCAAAGACAAAGTATCTATAAAAATTCCCATTTTGGACAAGCCCTAGGTATTGCTAAGGGTGACCCCCTGCCCAAATTTCAGGTCATTTGGTCAAGGGATGAAGAGTGGGAACCCATTTTAATCTCAGGACAGCCCTAGGTATAGGTCCCACCAAAATGGATGCCCTGGTTCAACCAGAGGTCCAAATTTATTGAAACTTATTTTTGATTAAAGTAGACCCCAAGGTCTACAACTTTTATGTTTGACACTTTTTCATCAGAGGCACCTAACTATTTTTAATATTTATTTGAAAATACTATAAATAAGGTGACATAAAATCATTTAAAATGAAGTATTTTCATTTGATATAGCACGGATCTTGGCGCAAATCCAAGGGCCCTGGCTCATCATCTACCTCCAGCCAACGACTAAGATAGCCCAAGCCTGGAGCCACTTCCAGCTACCACCGCCGCCCATCCCGGCTCTTCCTCGGCCGGCCACCGCCACCTCCACCAACACCTCCGTCGAGGTGGTCGCTATCGACTGGCGGCGACTCGGCCGCCGGAGGGGCGAATTCCTGCGGTTCTACCAAGAAAATTTCTCGACCGAAACCATGAAAACCAAAAATTTGTTTGGGCTCAATTGAGCCAAACATTGAACCTAAGCATTGCTATGAACTAACCATAAGACAAGGAGAGGAGGAGGACCTTGCCGACAGCCTGAAATCGAGAAGATCGCCGGGAAACCATCTTTGAAAGTGGCGCCGCTCGGTTTCTGTAACTACACAGTGGGGAGGCTCGATTCCTTAAGGTAATGGTTGGGAAAGCTTTCTCTTGGCCCGCTAATGGTGTTTAAAGCTTTAGTTGGGGAGAGGAGAGGTTGGATTATCAATGGCCATTAAAGCCATTAATGGCTAGGCTCGGGTTAGGAGGAGGGGGGCTGAACGAGCCCCCTGGTGGCCAGGAAATGGATGTAAATTCCTCCCCTTCCCTAGGGGAGTCGAATTAAGCAATTAAAGGTTGCCTTTGGCCTCCCTTTTGCCGAGCCCCTTCACCCCCTTCCTCTTTCTTCATTTCTCTCTCCTCCATTAACATGGAATGGAGCTCACCTTCTCTCTCCTAGTCACCAGATTGACTTGGTCAACCTTGTGGTCTATTGGCAGCCAACACATACACATTACTCCCTAATGAAGCCACATGAGGAGGCTTGAGCTTGGGTTAGCCCATTTGGGCTTGGTTGTCCCAAAGTAGGCTTGGGTTGACTCTAGTAATTTTGACCTTTTGGGTTGGCACCAATGGGTCCTTGGTGACCCATTAGCCTTCCCCAAGGGTGTAGGAAGGGTTGGGTAGGTTGACTTGGTACCTTGGAGGTCAATTGACCCTTAATAAGGGCACTTGGACCAAGATAAGGCTAGAGTTGACTTTGGTCAAGATGACCATTAGGGTTGACCCCAAGGGGTCCTTGGTGGCCCATTGGCCTCCCATAAAGTATAGAAAGGCTTGGGTAGGGTTGGTTGGGCATCTTGGAGGTCAATTGACCCTTAGTAGGGGCACTTGACCAAATTAGGGCTAGAGTTGACTTTTGTCAACTTAGCCCCTTTGGTTGACTCCAATGGGTCATAGGTGGCCCATTGACCTCACCCTTGGGTTAGGAGGGCATGTGTGGGATCTTAGAGTCATGGTGAGACCTCATGAACATTCTATACTAGAGTTTAGGAATCTTTTATTTGCAGACCATTCACCCCAGTCACCCTTGTTCCAAGTCCACTAGGTCCACTTGGGCTTCCTAGGGTTTTGTCATGACCTAGTCTTGACAAAACCACTCATAGGGGTCTAGTTGTCTGAGGGATATTACACCTTTCTTTGTTGATATTTTGAAAGCAAGGATCTATTAATTTTATCATTTTCTTTTTGTTTTTAAATTAATAAAAATAAAAAACATAATATTTTATTTTGTTTTTTTTCTTTAAAAGTTTTATCTTTAATTTTTTATAATTAAAATTTCATGTGAAAGGGCCGTGTAGGGCTTTCATCCAGTAATACCGCCTAGTACCTTGTGAACTCGTCATCGGGTAGTCCTTGGGAAGTCCAAGAAATTTTATTTTATAAATTTTTAATCTTAAAACTTACTTTTACTTTTACTTTATTTTGGTGTGTGACTCGAGGGAATTCGTCAAATCTATTTGACCTCAATCCGGAGATAGAGCAAAGCTTACGGTGACGCCTATGACTCAATGAACTCAATTCTCCAGATTTGGTTGAGGAATCCGTAGGTCACATTTCTTCTTCTTCTTCCACTTCTCCTTCTTTTCAATTTTCTTCTATCATGGGTGACCCAAATCCGAATATAGCCGATAAATGGACTATGTCCTATTATACTCGTCCAAATTTGGATGAGGCACATTCAAGTATTGTTCGACCCGCAATTGCGAACAATAACTTTGAATTGAAGTCGAGCAACATTCAAATGGTACAACAATCAGTACAATTTGATGGGTTTCAAGATGAGGACCCAAATGCGCATATTTCTAACTTTTTTAGAAATATGCGATACCTACAAAATCAACGGGGTTTCCGATGATGCCATTCGGTTAATGCTTTTTACTTTCTCTTTGCGAACCAAAGCTAAGCGGTGGTTGGGTTCTCTACCAAGAGGCTTCAACACTTCATGGGCCGAGATGAAAAAAAAAATTCTCACAAAATATTTTCCGCCTGCTAAAACGGTCAAGTTATGCAATGATATTACATATTTTTTCAAAGTTGATATAAAAACGTTATATGATACTTGGGAATGATTTAAGGAATTGCTTTGCCATTGTCAGCATCATGTAATCCCCGATTGGTTGCAAGTACAAAACTTCTATAATGGCCTCAAATCTCAAATGAGGTAACATATTGATGTTGCCGCCGGTGGAATGTTAAGCAACAAGACACCAACGACCGCCCAAGAACTTATAGAAGGTATTGCTATGAATATGTATCAGTAGAGTACACCCAGGTCTCGTTCACCTAAATTGGCCGGGATGTACGAAATCGATACGGTTTCTTGTTTATCTCTCCAGGTTGAGAGACTACAAAACAAATGGACGAGGAGTCTGCTTCCTCGTCTACACCTACCTATGATCACCAATATTGGGAACCTTCCACTATTGCGAAACATGTGGATTACATGGGTAATCCTAATCTGACACCTTTTAATTCGGGTAATAATTATGGTAATACTTATCACCCGGTTGTAAGGAATCACCCAAACTTCTCTTGGAGTAATCCAGGGAACACGGCTCGCCCACCAAACACAATTCCACCCAGTTTCTTACCACCACAAGCTCCAAAACCTCCCACTCCAAAGGAGGCTTTCCACAATTATGCCACTACTAATGATGCCAATATTCAGAATCTCACCAGATTTATTCACAAATTGGAGAATCAATTTGGGAAAATAGCAAAAATGTTCTCTGATCGACAACAAGGAGCATTATCGGGCAATACATAGCACAACCCAAAGGAGCAAGCGAAGGCTATCACGCTACGGAGCGCGAAGTAGGTACATACTTCCTCAAATCTAGTTGAAACGGAGGTAACAATTTCTACATCTCCTTCTCCTCCTATGATTTTTAATGAAAATAAAATTAAAGAATTTCAACATACTCATCCCTATCCGTCTAAATTAAAGAAAGACTGGATAGATAAGCTTTACGGTAAATTTTTAGAACTATTTAAGCAAATTAAGATAAATTTACCGTTTTACGAAGCGATAACGCAAATACCGAAGTACGCTAAGTACCTTAAGGATCTTTTATGTTATAAAAATAAACTTGAGGATATCTCTATAGTTCAATTGAACGCGAATTGTTCGGTTGTTTTACTTAATAAATTGTCAAAGAAATTAACCGATCCGGGTAGTTTCTCTATTCCTTATTTATTTGGTAATTTATTAGTAAAAAATGCTTTCGCCTATCTAGGGGCCTCGATTAATTTGATGCTGAAAGTATCTAGTGTCGACTAAATCCACCTATGAGGGGGGGGGGGGGAATAGGTGTCGTGCATTCTTTTGCGGAATAAAATTTATCTACACAAATAAACAAATACAGCACAGAAAACACACACAAAATTATAGTGGTTCCCCGATTTGGGTAAGTCCACTTTCCCCCTTTGACCTATCTCCCACCAAGGGACGACTCGGTCACTTCTCCAAACGGATTGAAATCCAATCCTCACACTACGGAAGGAACCCTTCCAACCAAAGGAGTCACAACTCCACCACCACGGGATGCACCCAACCCTTATAACTAGGAATAAAAATTCCTTTACAACAAATCAAAAATTGAATGTATAAGAAAAATACAAACAAGGCTTTTGGAGAATCCGATGTCCTTCTTCATTCGTTGAAGCTTTCTTGGAAGTAACGAAGAATCCATGACCGGAGTTCTCTCTTGGAGAGGATCTTGTCAAGATCGGCGGCGGAAAGCGATTGTGGCGGCGATACTTTGTAGATCCAAACTTCTTGACGAAGCAATCATGGTCTATGAACGATCTCAGTCGGATCAGTCGTCTCAATCGATTCGGAATGAATAACTAACCTTGTTCAACGAATCGAGAGATAAGAGATCTCAAGAGAGATGCGTGATACGCTCGTCTTGCATCGGTACTATCGTCAGAAGATCAGAGAACCTCTTAGATCAGCGGCGGCGACTAGGTTGCGAGCGGTGATAGAGATCGGCGACGTTCCGCGATATGCTAGGGCACAGCGTCGGCTTTTTGATTTCACGTGAATAGTTGTTGTATAAGTTCAAAATACGCATGTAAATATACCCAATCCAACCCTAAAAGAGCGTTGTGGGGCCAATAGGGAAAAGCCCTAGCCCCGGCCGAAATAGCGCACGGTCTCTTTGTTCGGTCCAGCGAACAGACGAAAATTGCCTAAAGAAAAATCGGCGAGAATCGTTGGTGATTCCCGTCGAAGTCGGCGGGAATCACTCATGATTCCCGTCGATTTTGCCTTAGTAGAATCCCTGTCTGGAAAACAGTCAGTCGAAAGAAATCGGCGGAAAAGGCTAGCTTATACTCGACGAATCGACGGGAATGCAGACAGATTCTCATCAAAGTCGGCGGGAATCACTTGCGATTCTCGTCGATTCTGCCTTGCAAGAATTCTTGTTGGATAACTGTCAGCCGGAAGGAATTCGGCGGGAATGAAGAGTGATTCTCGTCGAATCGGCGGGAATCACTAACGCTTCCCGTCGAAGTCGGCGAGAATCACATAGTGATTCCCGTCAATTTTGACTTAGCTGGACATAATCTTTGACCCATCTTTGCTCCTCTTCTGCGCTTGATCGACCTCGACCCTGTACTTGAAAATAAGTACACTCCAATAGAGAGAGCACACATGAGTCAACACACTGATCTACTCAATGAGGGATTACGTTGCGCAGACTCGTGTATATTGACCCACTGCACCCTGACATTGGTGTGTACTTAGCATGGAATAGCTGCAAGCACAACTTGATAGAAAATCATCAAATACATTATCAATTCAACATATCTTGTTTAGGGGCTTCTTCAAATCAGGTACATTGTGAATACAATACTCAACAATCTCCCCCTATTTGAAGAAGCCTAAACCAAACAAGCTTAGGTGAATAGAACAGATAGGAATGAAAATCATAAACTAAAAATTCAGTTGAGAGTGAAATTCATTACCATTTTCCTGTGAGCATACTTAACATTGGAGGCCACCTTAGCCTTAGCCGAGAGGGTAATCTCCCCCTTTTCGGCTTCTGCAAATCTGGGACTTCACTTGGAGCACAAAGCTCCCCCTCAATTCTTGCATTCATGCTCGAGCTTGAGTTCCTTGCTGATGCTCCCCCTTGATCTAAGAGCCTTGAGCCCTTCAGACTTCAATCTTCATAGTTCAGCATGCCGAGTTCAGTTTTGAAGAGACTGAACTTGGCCTCGTTTAGGGGATTTGTGAAGATATCTGCAACCTGCTTATCCATGGGGATATAGCAGAGAGATATATCTTTGTTTTATACATGCTCCCGAATGAAGTGGTAGCGCACTTCAATATGCTTCGTTCTGCTATGCGACACTGGATTGTTCGCAATTACTATTGCGCTCGAGGAGTCGCAATACATACGAACTTCTCTGAACTACAAGTCATAATATTCAATTTGATTTCTGATCCATAGAAGTTGTGCGCAACAGCTGCTTGCTGAGATGTACTCAGATTCAGTCGTGGAGGTTGTGACACAGTTCTGCTTTTTACTGTTCCATGAAATAAGCCATCTTCCGAGGAATTGGAACGTCGCGGAAGTGCTTTTCCTATCATCCATGCTTCCTATAAAGTTAGCATCTGAAAAGCCTATCAGCTCGACATCATTTTTTCTTGGGTACCACAAGCCAAGATTTGGTGTACCCTTAAGGTATCTAAGAATTCGCTTTGCAGCGATATAATGAGATTCCTTAGTGTTCAACTGATATCTAGCACAAACGCATGTGGAAAACATAATATCTGGTCTACTAGCAGTAAGATAGAGCAGGGATCCAATTATGCTTCTGTATTTGGTTTCATCAAAAGGTTTCCCTTTCTCATCCTTGTCCAGAGACACAGTGGATCCCATTGGAGTCCTCATAGAGGTTGCATTCTCCATTCCGAATTTCTTGAGGAGTTCATTTGTGAACTTCGTCTGAAAATTGATAATTCCATCCTCAGACTGTTTCACTTGAAGTCCCAAGAAATACTTTAGCTCTCCCATGTTGCTCATTTCAAACTTTCCTTGCATAAGTTTAGAAAACTTCTTGCAAAGATTGTTGTCCGTTGAGCCAAATATTATGTCATCGACATAGATTTGCACCAGCTGAATCTTGCCTTTGACTTCCCTAAAAAACAATGTCTTATCTATTTTTCCTCTCGAGAACTTGTTCTCAAGAAGAAAACTAGATAGAGTCTCATACAAAGCTCGAGGAGCTTGTTTTAAGCCATATAATGCTTTATTAAGAAAATAAACATGATTAGGAAGAGATGGTTTAACAAAACCTGGGGGTTGCGCGACATATACTTCCTCTTTCAAATTTATTTAGAAACGCAGATTTCACGTCCGTCTGATAGATAGTGAATCCTTTGTGAGAGGCATATACCAGGAACAATCTTATCGCCTCCAGCCTTGCAACTGGTGCAAAGGTTTGGTCGAAGTCAATCCCCTCCTCCTGTCTGTAACCTTGTGCAACCAGTCTGGCCTTGTTCTTGATGATGACACCATGTTCATCCAGTTTGTTTCTGAAGATCCACTTTGTGCCGATCACATTCTGTTTCTTTGGTCTGGGAACAAGCGTCCAGACGTGGCATCGTTCGAATTGATGCAGTTCATCTTTCATGGCCAATATCTATGACGCATCTTTGTTATCTTCGTCGAACTTCTTTGGCATAACCTGTGACAGAAAACTAAGGTGCAAAATCTCGTTAATTGTACCTCTGCAAGTTCTGATACCGTCACGAGGATCTCCTATGATCTGATCTCTAGGATGATCCCTCACGTGTCAGAGCTCTAAGAGTCTGGTATCTGGAGCTCTAACAGCTTCTCGGGCTTCTCCTTCGTCTGGGAGATTTTCACCATCCTGATCGTCATCTTCTCCAGTTGGCGTTGAGGTGGAAACCTTGACGTACTTGGGAGTTGCACCTTTTGCAGTCTCATCGAGACTTAGCTGTTCAAGCCTTGCACCTGCATCTTCAAGAATGCCACTGGAAGAATTGTTGTGAAGCAAGCTTCCTTCATTAAATACAACATTAATGGATTCCTCGACCACTAGGGTTTTCTTATTGAAGACCCTATATGCCCGTCTATGGCTACTATATCCCATGAAGATGCCTTCGAAGCATTTTTCTCCGAATTTAGTACGTGGGTACTTCCTATTATTGAGTACATAGCATCTGCAGCCAAAAATCCTTAAATAGGACATGGTCGGTTTCCTGCCTTTCAATAGCTCATAAGGCATCTTATGATGATTATTGTTGATCAATGCTCGGTTCTGCACATGACATGCCGTATTGACAGCCTCTGCCCAGAAGTACTCTGGAAGAGAAGCGTCATTCAACATTGTCGTACATGCTTCAATGAGGGTTCTATTTCTCCTCTCCACAACTCCATTTTGCTGAGGAGTACGCGGGGAGGAAAACTCATGAAAGAAAGCAAGTTCTTTACAGAATTTTGTCATAGCAGTAGACTCGAATTCTGTTCCATGGTCACTTCTGATTTTGACCACGAAGCAGTTAAGTTCATTCTGAATCTGCTTGATAAAATTAGTGAAGATGTCAAACGTATCGGACTTTTATTTCAAGAAGAACACCAACGTAAACCGAGAGTGATCATCAACAATCACTAGCATATACAATTTGCCTCCTAAGCTATGAACTTGCACTGGACCGAACAAGTTCATATGCAGAAGATACAGACATTTGGAGGAGTCTTTGTCTGCAATGACCTTAAAGGTATCCCGAGTCTGTTTGCCCTTCTGGCATGCAGGACAGGGGCTATCTTTGATGCACTTAATAGTAGGGGCATCCCTTACTAAATTTTTGGAAAATAATATATTAATAGTCTTGAAATTAATATGTACTAATCTCTTGTGCCATTGTTCACAAAGAGATGCACTGCCTTTTCCTACTAGGCACACGGGGGTAGAAGAGTCTAAGCTAAGAAAATCTAAGCAAAAGATATTTCTGCTCCTAATGCCAGTTAATACCGTCTCCGAATAGGCACACGATATTATCAAACACTTATCCTTGCAGAACTTAACGTCGTATCCTTTATCACACAACTGGCTTACACTGATCAGATTATGGTTTAACCCTTCAATATAGGCCACGTCAGTGATAGAGAGTACACCATTGGAAATCATACCATAACCTCTGGTGACTCCTCGATCAGATCCTCCAAAGATGACTTTTGGTCCATTTTCGTCTAGGGAGTAATCACGCAATACGCTTCTTGTCCCGGTCATATGCCGGGAACATCCACTGTCCAAGTACCAGATTGGCGTTTTGGTGGCCTTTGGACATACCTGCAAAACAGAATTAGTTTCCCTTAGGAACCCAATCAAACTTGGGTCTTAGATTCCTTGTTAGCACACTCCCCCTTGGGTGGTTAACCCTACAAGTGGTCGGCCTCGCATTGCTAACATGAGGAGTCTCGTTGAATCTTAGATTAAACCAGCAATCCAAGACAAAGTGACCAACTTTTCCACAGCACCAACAGTCAAACATGTTGTACCGCTTCCTAGGCTCCAGCTTCACCCTTAGTATGGTGGGTCCAGCCGGGGCCTTGTATCAGGAGGTGGAGGCATCATGATGACAGCAGTCACATGACTTATTCACTTCCTATTCCTTCAGTATAATAGGTTTGGCCTTTGGTGCCTACTTCCTATTATGGCCGCTAGAGAAGTGGCCATAATTCTCCACTTGGATTTCCTCATAAGGTGTCTTGAAGACACTCTCACCGTAGTTTCGGGGGAAGGTCCAACCATCATACCAGCTCTTGGGCTTTTCAACCGAGGGCCGGAAGAAGTGGCCATAGGTTGACTCAAAGTCCTGCCCATTGCAAGGAAAGCCAGGCTTTATGAATGAAAAAGGATCAATTGGGGTCTTTCCCTTTTCTGTAGTAGAGGCCTTCTTAGCAGCCTTATTTTTCCTCTATTTTCTGTATCTCCTGGATGATTTACCAGGCACACCCACATGCCCTAAGCCAGCCCCTTTAGCCTTAGCAGAGAATTCATTAACCAGAGGAAGAATGGTCTTGGGCTTGGAGAAGCTTTTGACAATCTTCCTTTCTGCCGCAAGCAGTTATTCCAACTTATTGATTTCTTCCTATTTTGGTCCAGGAGCCTTAGAGACTCTGAGTGCTCAGAAGTCAGGTCCAGGTGTTCCTGTCGGAGAGAAATCAAGCTAGTGATCTCTTCTCTTAGGGACACACCCTCAGCCTTAAGGAATTTGACTTCCTTTTTCTGAGCCCTCAACCTATTGCGGCATTCCTCAAAGGTATTGAGCAGAAGTTCATACTTTTCGAGGAGCTCGACTTCACGGGCAGATGGGCTGTCCTCAAGATACTCATCAGGAGACTCAGAGTCAGAGTCAGAGAGGGGGGTATGATCTTTTACCTTCCAAGTAAATGGGGGGCAGTCTCCTTCTTAGTCAGAGCGACCCATTAGCCTGAAGTAGGCTTCCTCATCATCACTGGAGTCTAACGAATCAGATTCACTCAGTGCCTTTAGCTTTTTGGCAATGTAGATCCTCTCCTTCTTCTTATCTCTAGAGGACTTGTGCTCCTCTCCCTTCCCCTTATCTCTCTTGCTTTGGTGGCAGTCAGCAATGACGTGGCCTGGCTTATTGCATCCAAAGCATATGATGTCAGTAGAACGATGTTTGTTCTGTTTAGATTCATACCTGTCAGAAGAGTAATTCTTCTTCTGATGTCTGTAGGAGGAGCCGTCTCTCTTTCTTTGATTCCTCATCTTGAGGAACTTCTTTAACTCTCGAGTGATGAAGGAGAACTCTTCTTCAGATAGCTCTTAGCTGGAAGAGCATGGCTAAGAGTCTTCTTCCTCATCCCTTTTCTAGGAGCGGGACGTGTCTGCACCCTTGCCTTTCCTTGAGTGATTGGCTTTCAGGGCTATAGTCTTTTCTTTGGCAGCAGCTTTATTGGCTTCTTATTTTGCTTTTCTGGTGTTCAGCTGAAGCTCATAGGACATAAGCTTTCCAAACAGAATCTGGGGATCAATTTCTGCCAGCTTGCCAAACTCTCTGATGGTGCAGATCTTGGTGTCCCATTCCTTAGTAAGGGATCTAAGGAATTTGTTATTTAGTTCACCATCGGTGAACACTCTGCCATACCCCTTCGGGGCATTGACGATCTTCAGGAATTTCTCAAATGTCACTCCGATTTCTTCCTTGGGACCTTGCCTGAAGGCCTCATACTTTTGGTTTAGAAGGGATCTTCGATCATCCCTTACTTCATCTGTGCCTTCCATCAGGATGATCAGGCAGTGCCAGATTTCCTTGTCAGTCCTGCAGTTGCTGAAATTCTGCATCTTGGAATCATCGACGGTGCTTACAAGAATGTTCTGAGCTTTCTTGTCTAGTCCCACAAGCACCATCTCATCCTTATCCATTTCAAAAAGCTTCTTGGGCACCATCTTGGTAGGATCAATGGTGGAGGCCTTAGTGGGGATATAAGGGCCCTCCTCCACTACCATGAAGAGTCGAGGGTCGACTGCTTCCATGTAGAACCTGATCCTTTCCTTCCAGATGGGAAAGTTCAGCTTGGTGCACACTGTGATCTTTCCTGAATACTTGAGTCCGTCCATTTCCGAGATCTTCTTTCCTCTTTACACTAGACACGGGATCTTACTCAAGGTGTTAACCTTATTGATGAGTAACCTCCCTCTGATACCACTTGAAAGTAACTAGTGTCGACTAAATTCACCTATGGGGGGGGGGGAATAGGTGTCGTGCAGTCCTTTGGGAATTAAATTTACCTGCACAAATAAACAAACACAGCACAGAAAACACACAAGAAATTATAGTGGTTCCCCGATTTGGGTACGTCCCTTTTCCCCTTTGACCTATCTCCCACCATGGGACGACTCGGTCACTTCTCCAAACAGATTGAAATCCAATCCTCACACTACGAAAGGAACCCTTCCAACCAAAGGAGTCACAAATCCACAACCACGGGTTGCACCCAACCCTTACAACTAGGAATAAAAATTCCTTTACAACAAATCAAAAATTTGAATGTATAAGAAAATACAAACAAGGCTTTTTGAGAATCCGATGTCCTTCTTTGTTCGTTGAAGATTTCTTAGAAGTAACGAAGAATCCTCGACCGGAGTTCTCTCTTGGAGAGGATCTTGTCAAGATTGGCGGCGGCAAGCGATTGCGGCGGCGATACATTGTAGATCAAAACTTCTTGACGAAGCAAGCAAGGTCTACGAACGATCTCAGTCGGATCAGTCGTCTCAATAGATTCAGAATGAAGAACTAACCTTGTTCAATGAATCGAGAGACAAGAGATCTTAAGAGAGATGCGTGAGATGCTCGTCTTGCCTCGGTACTGTCGTCGGAAGATCAGAGAACCTCTGAGTTCAGCGACGGCGACTAGCTTGCGAGCGGCGACAACGATCGGCGACGTTCCGCGATCTGCTAGGCCACGACGTCGGCTTTTTGATTTCGCGTGAATAGTTGTTGTAGACATTCGAAATACGCATGTATATATACCCGAGCTAACCCTAAAAGACCATTGTGTGGCCCACAAGGAAAATCCCTAGCCCTGGCCGAAACAGCGCACGGTGTCTTGGTTCGGTCCAGCGAACAGACGAAAATTGCCTAAGGCAAAATCGGCGAGAATCGTTGGTGATTCCCGTCGAAGTCGGTGGGAATCACTCATGATTCCCGTCGATTCTGCCTTAGCAGAATCCCTGTCTAGAAAACAGTCAGCCGAAAGAAATCGGCGGAAAAGGCTAGCTGATACTCGACGAATCGACGGGAATGCAGACAGATTCTCATCGAAGTCGGCGGGAATCACTTGTTATTCTCGTCGATTCTACCATGCTAGAATTTCTGTTGGATAACTATCAGTCGGAAGGAAGTCGGCTGGAATGCAGAGTGATTCTCGTCGAATCGGCGGGAATCACTAACGCTTCCCGTCGAAGTCGGCGAGAATCACTTAGTGATTCCTGTCGATTTTTTCTTAGAAGATTTCTCTTCCTTCCTTTGAGGACTTAGTCTTTGACCCATCTTTGCTCCTATTCTTCTCTTGATCTACCTCGAACCTGTACTTGAAAATAAGTACACTCCAACAGAGAGAGCACACATGAGTCAACACACTGATCTACTCAACGAGGGATTACGTTGCGCAGACCCGTGTATATTGACCCACTACACCCTGACATTGGTGTGTACTTAGCATGGAATAGCTGCAAGCACAACTTGATAGAAAATCATCAAATACATTATCAATTCAACTTAGCTTGTTCAGGGGCTTCTTCAAATCAGGTATATTTTGGATACAATACCCAATAGATGCCTTATTCGTTATTTAAAAAATTGTGATTAGGAGAGCCTAATCCCAAAAGAATGAGCGTCCAATTGGCGGATCGGTCCATTAAATACCCTATGGGTATTTTTGAGGATGTGCTTGTCAATGTTGACAAATTTATCTTTTTGATAGAATTTGTCATCCTTGACATAGAAGAGGACACTGAGGTTCCGTTTATCCTCAGTTGCCCTTTTCTTTCCACCTCACGCACAATTATAGATGTTAGTTACGGTAAACATCTGCTTAGAGTCAGAGATGAAGAAGTTACCTTTCCAATTAAATAATCTATGAAAAATACGTTTTATAACGACGAATCATGTTTATTTTTGGAGGCTTCTTCCGAAGAAGTCTCCATTTTATTTTCTAAAAATTTTTATTCGCCTATTTTTCATGACGAAAATTTTGGAAGTTTAGATTTAATTTCTCATGAAAATAGTAGTGATAACTTGGTCACATGCACGCCAATTTTAGAAATGCTAGAATTAGGTAGTGACCAATTAAAAACATCGTATGAGGAACCTCCAACTTTAGAACTTAAACAATTTCCAAACCATTTTCAATATTTATTTCTAGCGGAGGGTTCAAAACTTCCCGTTATTGTGTCGGCCTATCTCTCAGATGAAGAAAAGTTAACATTATTAAATGTTTTAAAACTTCATCGAGGCGCAATTACATGGAAAATAAAGGATTTAAAAGGGATTAATCCCTCCTTTTGCACTCACAAAATTTTATTATAAGAAAATTCACACAAAACTATTCAACCTCAACGCTGCCTAAATCTTTATACTATAAGCAAGGAGCAAAAGTGAAAATGGTGTAACATTTTAATACAATAATACCCCTCATAGAATCAACTATCCTTCTCATTTATTTAGGGCTTTTTGGTCATTCCTTATATTATATCCTTTTTATCTTTATTATACTATATATTTCTCCTCTCCCAATGCACGCTTCCCTCACCCAATGTACGTTGCCCTCACCCAATATCTTTATTATATTATATTATATATCCTTTTATATCTTTATCAACTATCTTTATTATATTTCACCTCTCCCAATGCACCCTGCCATGCTGTACCTCCACACGCTACCCTCATCTCTGCCATACATGCTTTTTCCTACCCCGTATGCTACCCTCACATCCGGCCATCGCGTCTTGCCTCGACTGCCACCCGCCGTAAATGTAAATGCGTGTATGACCCTACTCGAGCCACGTCGTAACTCTTCTCCATGGCAAACCCATAAAGGATGGCTCACGACAGAGCTCCTCCTTCTTTTACCAAGTTTAGCCGTTGCGACAGTGCTCCTCCTTCTAGCTCACAACAAGTTCCTCTTTCTGTCTTGAGCCTCCCTTCTCCATGACAAATGTATGAGCATGACACCTTCACATTCTCCATTCCCGCTTTGTTTATCTGCTTTCTCCTCCCGCTTTATTCATGTTTAGGCTTTGTTCTAATTTAGTCTTTTTAAGCTTTGTTCATGTTTACAGAGCTCCTACTCCTTCTTTCAACAAGTTCCTCCCGGAATCACGGAACAGTTATTTATTATCTTAGGCCTCACTTCTCCATAGTAGAGGTATGACCTCGGCACCTTCACAATCTGCATTCCAGCTTTGTTCAAGTGCTTTCTCCTTCTCCTCCCGCTTTGTTCTAATTAAAGCTTGGTTTTTTTAAGCTTTGTTCTAATTTAACTTTCTTCATGTTTAAGCTTTGTAAGCTTTGATAATGTTTAGTCTTTGTATGCTTTTTGTAAGCTTTCTTAAAGTTTAATCACTATAAGCTTTGTTTTCAACAATACTATTGAACTAAAAGGAATTCGAGTGGAGAGAGTACATAGGTTTTTAGCTTTGATTGTTCATTCTAATTTAAGCTTCACTAAAATAAAACTAAAATTTGAACAAAGTGCCAATATGTGGTTTCTCCAATGTTTTTTAATTCTCTAATTAGCTCCAAAGGTGTAAGACCCCTCCCTTACCAAGGAGGCTCCCCATATTATGCCCAGAACCGCCGTCTTACAGTGTCCCTAACTCACGGGTTAGTCGACACCGCAAGACGCCGATCCTGCTGGCTAGTACGATCATATAACCTGTTCGGCCAATCGAGAAATAAAAGTATAAAAGTGGAGTATATAACAGCTAGTCCACAAAAGGGTGGGTGAGCACGTGTATGTGCGCTACCGTGATAACATAATTGAACCCATGACTGCCCACTTAGGAATGATAATACACATGTTTGCGGAACTGGTATGTTCCTGTGATTGCTTTTGGCAATTTTTGTAGTTGCCTAATTGAGTGGTTCACATTATAGGGGAATCGAAGTGGTACGTTGCAGCAAGGTCCCTAGCCCTCGGGGAGAACAGTGCACCTAATGAGGTGCCGACACCTCCTCCTTCGGCAGAAACTATACGGTTGGTTGCGGAAGCCGTGTTTGTAATGATTAATGCGCAACCTGGAGGCCAGGGACAACCTCCTATTCCTACGATGGTATAAGAACCGGTTGGTGTAGTGGAGCATGTAGCGATGATACAAGTGGTCGTTGAGTAAGTGGCCGCAAGGCGAGCCATAGAGAAGCAACTAAAACACGTGATGAGTTTCAATCCCCCTGTGTTTAAGAGTAATGTAACCCCTACATTATCCGAAGATTGGCTCTCAAGAATAAAGAGGGTCTTGACGGCAACTGAAAATGGATAGTGGCAAATTATCATTGTGACTACCTTCTTATTGGATGGTGAGGCAAGACTTTGGTGGGATGAGTTGGCGTTGCACCAGTTCGCTGGTTGGCTATTGGGTGAGATCTCAATGGAGGAGTTCTCAAGGTGTTTTCTGGCAAGATATGTTCCATCAGCACAGCAGATTGCTATGGAGAACCAATTTCAAAGGTAAACTCAAGGAGAGAGGTCGGTGGATGACTACTTGAACGAGTTTACACGATTTAGAAGATATGCAGGCTTTACGTTTGCAGATGAGGAACAGGAAACAAATCGGTTCTAAGAAGGGCTGAGAGATGACTTGAGATTGCTTCTCTCAAGACCGATGACGTAGGGTTTTCTTACCTTTGTCATTACGGCCCGCTCCCTTGAGCTGGATATGAAGCACGTGCAGCGTAAGAATGACTTGGCAGGGAAGAAGCAAGAGTTCAAGGTACCTAGTTATTCAATGTTTGGTTCTCGACAGTGGAAAATAAAGCCTAAAACTTCTGCTCCGGCTCCTTCTAATCCTCCGTCTAGAGCAACATCTTGGAGAGGTTCACTCACATGTTATACATATGGCAAAGTGGGGCATATGGCTCAAGATTGCTGGAGTGGCCTTCCAAAAGGGGAGAAAAAGATGGGTGCGTCTAATGTATTGAAGGGGAACGCTGTGGTGGAATCAATTGCATCTCAAGCACAACCCCGAGTCTTGGCCAACAGGAGGCCATAAAATAAAGCGACTTCGTAACAAGTATGAGTTAAGATACAGTTTTTACTTCTTTCCATACATAGTACCTTGTGCGTTTCTTATGAATGATTGGTTTGCTTCGTCCTATGCTCTGATTTTGGAGTGTCCGACGAGAGCACTGTTCGATACAGGAGCTTCTCATTCTTTTCTGTCATAATACTTTGTGGGGCGTATTGTAGTGCCTTCATTTACATTAATAGATCGAGTGAATGTGATGCTACCTAATGGGTGCATGATCCGCGCGGATTGAGCCTGTTGTGTTGAGGTGCGATTAGTAAGTCGGAACTTTGGATTGGAAGCACAAGTGCTACCGATATCAGAGTTTGATGTCATCTTTGGTATTGATTGACTCTCGGAGCAGCATGCCTATATAGATTGCAACACCAAGGAGGCTAAATTGGGCAGAATACCGAACGATAGACTAAATTCGCTAGTATACGAGGATCGTGCAAGACATTGATGTCTGCTATCCAAGTGGTCAAGGAAGTTCAGAAGGGCACGGAGATGTTCTTCACATTGTTAGAGGATATTGAGTCTAGGCCTAGTGTTAGTGATGTTCCTATTGTATCGGAGTACGCTGATGTTTTTCCTAAGTATCTTCGGGGTTACCGTCCTAGTGGGAGATTGACTTCACGATTGAGTTTGTGCCAGGTGCGAAACCTGTGGCCCGCTCGCCATATTATATTGTGCCTAAGGAGATGACAGAACTAAAGGTTTAATTGTAAGAGTTATTGGAGTAAGGTTTTATACGCCCAAGTATGTCACCTCTGAGCGCTCCGGTCCTATTTGTGAAAAAAAGGACAGAGTCTTGCGTCTATGCATTGACTATCGAGAGCTAAATAAGCTTACGGAAAAGAACAAGTATCTGATTCCATGGATTGATGACTTATTTGATCAGGTAGTGGGCTTAACTGTCTAATCAAAGCTGGATTTAAAGTCTGGTTATTACCAGTTGAGGATTCACGAATGTGATATTCCCAAAACTGTGTTTGGTACATGCTATGGTCATTACAAGTTCACGGTAATGCTGTTTGGGCTAACTAATGCGCCATCGGTATTCATGGACCTAATGCACTGAACGTTTCGAGAGTACTTGTATTTATTTATCATTGTATTTATTGACGGCATTTTTGTGTACTCTCAGTCTGAAGAAGATCATGCAAACCATTTACAGATGGTGTTGCACACCTTGAGAAAGAACACGATCTATGCCAAGTTCTCGAAGTGTGAGTTCTGGTTGTCATCAGTGGCCTTTCTTGGCCATGTGATTAGTGGAGAGGGCATTACCATGGATCCTTTGAAGATAGTTGCGATACGGGAGTTGCCGGTGTTGTCTTCTGTCACTGATGTCAGGAGTTTCCTTGGACTGGCAGGCTACTGTAGACGTTTCGTAGAGAACTTCTCGCGGATTGCCTTGCCTCTGACCACACTGACGAGAAAAGATCAGAAGTTCATTTGGACGCCGGAGTGCGTACGATCTTTTGAGGAGTTGAAAGGTCATCTGACTACGATGCCAATCTTGACGACACCATGTGGTTTGTATGGCTATGAAATTTATACTAATGCATCAGGGAGCGGCTTAGGCTGCGTTCTTCTTTAGTTTGTGTAAGGTGATAGCTTATGGCTCATGCCAGTTAAAATTGTATGAGCGAAATTATCCCGTCCACGACATGGAGCTGGCGGTGGTGATTTTTGCACTCAAATTGTGGCATCACTACTTATATGGTGTGAATGTTGATGTAACATCCCATTTCAAACTAGACCACTAAGAATGGTTTTGGGCCATGACTAGGTCATGAAAAAACCTTAGGAAGCTAAAATGGGCCAGGTAATCAAAGGCGAAGGTGAGAATCACTTTGGTCTTCCAATGGCACAACCTCATCACCAAACTTAGGGATTGACCATAGGGCTTCACCAGGACTCCATGACCCCACCACAACATCACTATCCTATTAGAGGGTCCACTAGTGCCTTAAGGGTCCATTAGAGTTACCCTAAAATGGCCAATTTGACCTAGGACCACCAAAGGCCTAAATTGGGCAAAGTGTCCTAACTAAGGGCAGTTGGCCTCAAATATGCCCAACCAACCCTGCCCAGGCCTTCCTAGACCTAAAGTGGTGTCAATGGGTCACCAAGGACACATTGGGTTCTGTCCTAGGGGCCAATATGACCCAAGTAAAGTCTAGCGCCAAAGTGGTCAAAGTGCCCTTACCAAGGGTCATATGACCCTCAAGGTGCCTAGTGGGTCTTGTCCCACCCCACCTAAGCCTTAGGGAAGACTAATGGATCACCAAGGACCCATTAGGGGCAACCCTAAAGGTCAAAAGGACCAAAGTCAACCCAAGCCAACTTTGGGTCAACCTAGCCCAAATGAGCTAGCATAAGCTCAAGCCCCCTCATATAGCTTCATTAGGAATATTATGTGTATGTGTGGGCTGCAAATAGACCCCAAGGTTGACCAAGTCAACCTGGTGACTAGGATAGAGAGAGAAGCTCCATTTCCATGGTTATAGAGGAGAGACAAAAAGAGAGAGTGAAGGGGCAAGTCAAAACCGGCCAAGGGAGGCCAAAGGCAACCCTTAATGGCTGGATTCAACTCCCCTGGTGAAGGGGAGAAGTTTCTAGCCATTTCCCAGCCACCAAGGGGCTGATTCAGCCCCCTCCCCCAAACTGGTGCCCAAGCTTTCATTGGCATTAATGGTCATTGAAGTTTTGGCCTCTCCCCTCCTCAACTGAACCTTTAAACACCACCAGTGTCCCAAGAGGAACATTTCCCGTCCTTTTATAGAAGATTTTGAGCCCTCCCACTATACTGTTGCAGAAGTCGAGCGGCGCCACCATCGGAAATTGTTTCCCGACCATCGTCGTGCTTTCAGGCCGCCGGCAAGGTCCTCCTCATCTCCTTGTCTCATGGGTAGATCATAGGAATGCTTAGGTTCAAGGTTCGGGCTCAATTGAGCCCGAATCAAATCTTAATTTTCATGGTTTCGGACCGAAAAACTTCCTTGTCGAACTGCCGCAATACGCCCCTTTGGCGGCAGCGCCGCCGCCAGTCAATATCCACCACCACAACGGAGGTGTTGGTGGCGGTGGCTGGCTGGGGAGGTGGCCGGATGGTCGGTTGTGGAGGTTTGAAGTTGGCCTAGGCGCGCGCAATCAGGATCGTTGGATGGAGGAAGACGATGAGCCCGGGCTGCAGGATCCGCGCTAAGATTCGTGCCGCATTAGATTTCAAACTTTAGGATTATATATTTCATTTTATTTCATTCTGTCACACGTTTTGTATTTAATGTCTTTAATTTTTAATAATACATAGAGGCAATTTTAGAGGAAATGGTCAACATAGAAATTGTAACCTAATGAGTCTAGTTTACTATAAAATTTGTTTTAACCAATTTGGGTGCCTGGTTTGAACAGTGCACTCATTTTGTTTGTTCTATACATATGGTTGGGCAAAAATTGAAATGGTTGCCCACACCTCATCTTTGTTCCAAATGACCTGAAATTTTGGCAAGGAGTCACCCTAGACCTTATCTAGAACCTGCCCAAAAATGGGAATTTTTGGGAACAATTTTTCTATCATTTTGTGCATAATTTAATTTATCTAGGGTAAATTAATTTAGGGGTCAAATGTACTCCAAACTCATCCAAATTTTGGTGGATGATGCATGGGGTCATTATTAACCTCTGGTTAAAATTTTATGACATTTGGTGGTGGTTTGATTTGGAAGCTTGCAAACCCTAGTCTTGCTATAATAAGGGTAATTTGGTCCAAATGCTCTTTTGATGTTTAAGTGGTCCAATCACCTCAACATAGACCTATTTTTAGGCCACTGATTTTATATGGCTTGTAACACCCTCCTATTGGATTTGGGGTGGTTTGGGGTTGGGTAGCCCTTTGGACCTCGGATAGGCCCCTTTATTGAGATTTCTAGGATTTGAAGGTCTTAGGGTCAAATGACCTTAGAATGACTTGACACTTGGAGGAAGGGATCAAAGGGTAGCTATGGCCCTCTGTTTGAAATTTTAGTGAGTTTGGAAGCCTTTGATTTCCTCAAAACCCTAACCCTATTTTAGGGTAGAATCACTTTTGTATAAAGTAAGCCACTATAACTTACTTGAAGAATGTGAAACTTGGGTAGCATGGGTTTTAGGTTAGGTAGAACCCTTAGTAAAATTATTGGATTTTTAAGAGTAATATTTTTAGCACTTCCTTTATTAGGAATGATTTAGCCCTAGGTGATATTTGATTTATTAAGATCACTATGTTATAACAAATCCCATGAAACTCTGGAAGTAGAAATTTTAGGTCAAAATGGTTGCCCATGATTTTTATTATAAATTTTAGTTGATTTATTTCAATACTTTATTCACAAATTTTTAAAGGGGCTATTATGATCATTAAATGGTTTAGAGTTAATAATCAGTTGAAAAATTATGAAATTTGGTCAGTGCTGCTGGTAAGATAGTAGTTGTCCATGAAAAATTAATTCACAATTTTTGGATGATTATTTACTGCACTTACTTCATTAACAAAGGAAAATAGGATATATTACCAAAATTATTTTATGGTCCATAAATTTTTGGAAAAATTGTCATACTCTTGATTTACAGTTTTGGGATAGCCTAGAATTTATCATGATTTTCCTAAGAATCATGCATGACTCTATTGTATACTTCATGTTCAAATTGGTAGCACTTGGAACTTTTAAGAAAATTAAATAAATGCAAGATTAATTAGGAAAATTGTAAATTTCTGGGTTTAGTCTATTCAGGTAAGGAGAGACCCCCATTAGTTATCTTGAGACATTTGGATGATTATTTGTTCTGCTACCTAATATGTGCATCGCATCGCTAAGTATGGTCTGCGATTAGAAAAAAAGATAGAAAATAGTTGATGTGGGTGTGTAGGCCTAAGGTTTGGGATTTCTATAGTCTGATGGTTTGGATAAGTAATTTTGGTCACCTTTGGAAGATAGGTTGATTAAGGTGAGGTGTTGACTAGTGTAGGTGGTGCTCTGGACCGACGAAAGATCGTCTTATCCCGTGGAGTGGAAAGGTCAAAATCACCCTAGGAAAAATCTAGCATAATATGAAATGGGAATGGGTAAGGGAAGCAACCAATAACAATAAGTGCCTTACGAAAGGGAACGATGGGCTTCAGATACCATCATAGTTCCTAGTGCCCTTTGAGAACCCTTCACGGGGTATACCGGGGGCACTCCTGGGCTAACGTTAACTGTAGGAATGATAAACCATAAAGAGAAACTTGTATAATTAGGAATTCAATTTCACTCGCCTTGATGTCTCAGAATGCTAGGTTGGTTCATGAGGGCTGATGACCTGGGGGTTTTGGAGATGGGCAGGTTGGACCGGTGAGCTTTGGCTCGGTGAGAAACGTATTAATATTGCATGTGCATAAGTTATAAGGTTGTGGGTCCTCGGTGTTAGTGGTCGATGCACCGACGCTAATACGTAGGCTCGGCAAGTGTTGTTAGCACTTCTCCAACAGAAGTATGGTGCTCCAGCCGGCAAAAGTACGTAGGAGTCCGCTTCGTGCACCAAGCGTTGAGGCGTATGATAGGTCTGACCGGTAGTTCTTTACTGGTTTAGAGGTGGGCGATGCCCAACACACCACTTCTGTCTGCCACTACGGAGGTATCCTTAGAGGTGAGGCTCCAAAAAGGGGGAACTAAAGGTCTGTGTACATAGAGTCGGGTGGGTGAGTTGCACTTGCATGATCGTATCATACCCACTTGCGTGTCATAACATATTCATTGCATATAACCCCTATCACCTATTGTGTAAGTGGTATGGGACGCTTACACAATAGGACTTGCAAAACGACCCGTTGGTCTATAAGCTTGTGTGGGCAAGTTTATAAATTAAGGTCAAATTGTTCATATATATATTGTGGTTAATAACCGATACCCCATCGTATAAATTGGTATGAGACTCTTTATACGATGGTAGCCCTATAGAAGATCCCTTGGCTTATGCATTTCCGCACATAAGTTAAGGTTACTTTTCATACTTTACTCTACTGCCACAATTACTATAAAATTTCTAGTAGAGGTCCGCTTCCATCTGTTTCTTGTTTACTCTCAACCTTCAAGTCGTCCCCTTTCTTCCTCTCTGCTCGGTGCCTATGGGCAATGGGGGAAGGGGTGGGGGATGATAGGGCTTAGTCTTATAGACTAACGGTTTTCAGACCACATCATTTATGGGATCGTGGAGCCCAGTATGGAGGAGCAGCCCTAGAGGTCGGCCTGTTTGGAGATAGGGCAGTCTAGCTCATGAGTTCAGACAGCTGGGACTGTGAGTCCCTGATTCCAGTAGTGATTTATTTTGTTTTCGATTGAGTTACTATGTAGTGAGGATTTGATGTATCGAGCTTAAGCCCTTATTTTCAATACTTTTAGATTTTGTGGACTCTCTCTTTGTGGAAATTTTATTACTATAATGTGATTTTATTGTGGACATTCGGTTAGAGTTTTTACCTCTCTTGTGTATACTCTACTTTTGTTTCTTTTCTGCGATCGAATCGACCGGCAGAATCGGCATTTCGCGGTGATGACCCTTCATGGCGTGAATGTGTCACCGCAGAGCGGCGATTCTAGTCCTAAGACCCCGATGTTTAAAAAAGGGGGGGGGGACTTACAAGTGGTATCAGAGGAACCTCGATCGGAAAAGTACCTGTCCACAAATCCCTAGGTCACCCCCGCGTCGGTTTAGTTTGAGGACAAACTAAGCAGCGGAAGTGTGGTGTGCCCATGTGGGGAATCACATGTAATTGTCCACTGCAAATTGGGCTTGAGTCAATTGCTTACAGATGGTTTTTGATATGCAACCTCCAGTGTAGCCTATACCACAGGGCAGAGTCCAGAAGACTCCGAATATTGCACCACCTCCCCAGGTCCCCACTCCGTTCCTATAGTCGGAGATGGGGCAGACTCTGATAGCCATTCTGGAGTCTTTCAGGGCTCAGCAGGTTCTAGTCCCGCAGCCAAACCCGGGGGCCAACTGGCTGAGCATCTTCCAAGGACTCTCTCCCCCATCCTACTTAGGGATATAGTCAGCTGTCCGGATGAAAGAATGGCTGGACATTATGAACAAGATGTTGACCGGGATACGGTGCCCCTATGAGGAGAGAGTGCCATTGGTGGTCTCTTGCTTGGAGTCTCACGCAAAGAGATGGTGGAAGACATCACTGGATACGACTTTTGCGGATATGGAGATTGAAAATATTACTTGGGAGGAGTTCAGGGCCACGTTACTGGAGCATTTTGTTCCACAGTCGGCTAAGGATGAGCTGGAGGTCAGGTTCCTACAGCTGAAGTAGGGCAATAAGACAGTGGTAGAGTACCACCGGGAGTTCAACCATTTAGCCCGGTTTGCGGACTCCTATCAGCAGATGAGGTAGGATACATCTAGAGGTTCTTATAAGGGCCTGCGGGAGAACTTGAGGGAGGCCCTACTATTCGTATCTGACGGGCTAATACCTCGGATGTTAGAGATGACCAAGAGGATAAAGGCTGATTGGTAAGCTACTCGAGGCTGGAAACGGCCAGCGGAGGATCAGGGTTGAGGAACAAGAAATGATCAGAGATGAGCACGTATCACAGACGGGAGAAGGGTCGAGGACCAGCCTCGTCAGGAGGCAAGACAGGAAATAAGGGAGCCAGTGGTGGTGGCTCTACCACCTCTTCAGATACGGGAGGGCCAGAGACCCGAGGGAATGGCATATCCCACGCCAGAGTGCTTCCACTGTCATCAGGTTGGGCACATCCACAGAAATTTCCCTATGAGAGGGGCACCCCCACCAGCTCCGCCGCTTGCCCTGCCAGCACAGTATTTTAGAGGCTGAGGTCATGGCCGAGGACGTGGATACCCGGGGGGAGATCATAGACAAGAAAGGGAGCAGGTGTATGCTTTGGATCTTGCGCAGCCTCGGAACCTAGAGCAGGTCATAGTAGGTACACCGAGTTGCTTAATTGTTTAAAAAGAATTTCCCCTTTCTCAGTTGACAAATTTGTAGAACTGCACTAAATAGAATAAATAGGAAAGAAAAACTCATTATAGAATCCTAAGACATTTAACCACTTCAGGTATAGTCTTCATCAACGGCAAGCCTACATGCACGCTTTTCGATACCGGAGCTTCTCACTCCTTCGTGTCGGAGACATTCGTAGAAGGATTAGAAGGCGTGGAGCGATTCATGGGCTCGGAGATGAGGGTGCGACTACCAGATTGATCTGAACTCCTTACCTTGGACTACTACAACATGGAGGTAGAAATCGGTGGAAAGGCGTTTGAGGCTCCAGCGACGCTTTTGAATTTGACGGACTATGAATTGATCCTGGGCATTGAATGGCTGCACTGGAACATGGCCCAGATTGATTGCCAAGCAAAGAGGATCATCGTGAGGCACGAGGACTTTTTCATTGTCATCGAAGGTATAAGACCTGCCTCTCGTATACTCTTATCTTCAGTATAGGCCATTAAGGCCCATCTGTAGGGAGAGGAGGTCTATAAGATTCTATTTGAGATGGCGGAGGCCAAGGAGTCTGTGACTGACATTAGGGTTGTGCGAGATTTTGCTGACGTCTTTCAAGAGAAACTGCCAGGACTACCTCCGCATCGAGAGCAGGACTTCCAGATATAGCTTGTGTCGGGGGCCAATCCGGCATCTAGGGCTCCTTACCGGATGGCCCCAAAAGAGTTGACAGAGTTCTGAAGTTAGTTGCAGGAACTAGTAGAGGCAGGGTTTGTCCGACCAAGCTCTTCACCGTGGGGTGCCCCGGTGCTATTCGTCATGAAGAAGGACGGAAGTCTCCGCTTGTGTATTGATTATCGAGCACTGAACTGACTGACGGTCTGGAATACATACCCGCTGCCACGGATTGATGAGTTGTCCGATCAACTAGAAGGAGCGCATTTGTTCTCGAAAATTTACTTGAGGTCAGGTTATTACCAGCTACAGATTCAAGAGGAGGACATTTCGAAAACCGCCTTCAGTAGTAGGTACGGACTGTTTGAGTTTACAGTGATGCCCTTCGGGCTCACAAATGCGCCGTCAGCATATACAAGCCTCATGAATAGGATATTCGAGGAGTATTTGGATGTATTTGTCATCGTATTTATTGACGACATCCTCATCTACTCAAGGACGAAGGAGGGCATACAAGACACCTAACTTTGACTCTAGAGAGGCTAGGGGAGCACCAGCTGTATGCGAAGTTAAGCAAATGCCAGTTTGGTTAAAGGAGGTGGCCTTCTTATGTCATATTTTCAGCGGTGCTGGGTTGGCAGTAGACCCGGCCAAGATTCGGGCAATTCAAGATTGGCAATCGTTGAAGACAGCCACGGATATACGGAGCTTCCTGGGACTTGCTGGATATTATCAGAAGTTTGTCAAAGGATTCTCCTGGATTGCACTCCCTCTTACATCCCTGACGAAGAAGGAATCCCCTTTCGTTTGGACGCCATAGTGCGAGGCGGCTTTTGTGGAGTTGAAAGGTCGGCTTACCTCGGCTCCCATTCTCGCTCTTCCGTCAGGAAGGGAGGGATTCTAGGTGTACACGGACGGCTCCTACCAGGGGATGGGTGCCGTTCTGATACAGAATGGGCAAGAAATAGCCTACGCCTCCTGACAGCTGAAGATACATGAGAAGAACTATTTGGTGCATGATTTATAGATGGGTACAGTGATCATTGCTCTAAAGATTTGGCGACACTACCTCTACGGGGTTCACTGTGACATCTTATCAGATCACAAGAATTTGAAATACGTGGATACACAGAAGGAACTCAACATCAGACAAAGACGTTGGGTGGAGTTCCTGTCGGATTACCAGTACACCATGCACTACCATCCCGGGAAGGCGAACGTGGTAGCAGATGCTCTGAGCCGGAGAGGATATACCTCAGGGAAGGGACCACAACTGTTGTCCATGGAGCTAGTCCGGTCTTTCAAGGATTTGTAGATATCCCTCGTGTACGAGAATGTTCCAAAGCTGTATATGAAGTATCTAGCATCGATGATTTCCATAGATGATATTCAGGACCGCATCCGGGATGGACAGAAGACAGATGCATGGGCAGAGCCGATATTCCAAGCCTTGGAGGAGGGTTCACGGGCGATTATTCACTGAGAGATGGATTGTTATATTTTAGAGGAAGGGTCTCTATACCTGCAGGAGGTCAGATTCAGGAGGACATCATGGCGGAAGTACATTGTAGCAGATATTCCATACACCCGGGGATCACCAAGATGACGACAGACTTGAAGAAGATGATGTTCTGGCTGGGGATGAAGAAGGACATTACATACTTCGTGACTCATTGCGAGGCATGCCAGCTGATGAAGGCGGAGTGCAAAAACCCCGTAGGATTGCTACAGCCACTTCCGGTACCGGAGTGGAAATTTTAGGACATCACGATGGATTTCATTCATGGCCTCCCCCGATCACGGACGGGAAACGATTCGATTTGGGTCATCGTCGATCGGTTGACAAAGGTTGCCAGATTCATTCCGATCAGAAAAGATGACTCGGTTGGGGTACTAGTGTGGAGATTCGTAGAGCAGTTCATTCGTTACCACGGGGTGCCCAGGACGATCGTGTAGGATCGGGATGGTCGGTTCACATCCAGGGAGTGGAGATCCGTGCAGACTTACTTAGGCACGCTACTGACCTTCAGCACAGCTTTTCATCCCCAGACGGATGGGCAGACGGAACGCACCAATCGGACATTGGAGGACCTCCTAAGGCTATGCATTTTGGATCGAAACGAACCATGGGAGAAGCTTTTACCACTAGTCGAGTTCTCCTATAACAACAGTTACCAGTCCAGCATAAGGATGGCTCCTTATGAAGCCTTGTACGGAAGGAGATGCAGGAATTTGCTTTCATGGATTCAAGACGAGGATCCAAAGGTGTTGGGATCAGATTTTGTCGAAGACACCGAAGCTTAGGTGAGACTAATACGGGACAGAATGCTGGAAGCGCAAAGCCGACAGGCTAATTACTACGACGCCCGACACCGTCAGGTAGAGTTTCAGGTGGGAGACTAGGTTTTCTTGAAGATCCAGCCCATGCACGGAGTTTCACGGGTACGTGGTCAGAATAAGAAGCTCATCCCTAGGTATATGGGCCCTTACAGGATCATGGAGCGGGTCGGGCCCCTAGCTTACAGGCTGGAGTTGCCACCAGAATTAGTAGGCTTGCACGATGTGTTCCACATTTCTTCACTTAAGAGGGCTCTAATACGCCCGGAGCAGTAGATTTCAACCACAGATGGGCCGGTAGATTCAGACTGGTCAGTTCACTTGGAGCCGATTCAGATCGATGATAGAGGAGTACGGATCTTGCGTCGCAAGAAGGTTTCATTAGTCAAAGTCCTGTGGAGTAACCATGGCCAGGAGGAGCATACCTTGGAGCCGCAGGACCTGATGCGACAAAAGTATCAAGAGCTGTTCAGTCAGGTATACCTCACAACCACTCAGGATGTTCGATTTACCTTCCTGTTTTAAACTAGTAGGACTGGAGTTTCAAGAGTAGGGGCTAATCTTTTGTTTATTGGGGTCTAGACTTTGCCAATTGGGTGAATTAGTCATAGATTTGAGCTTCCCTTTAAACTACACTTAGCAAACATGGCATCGTGATGTAACCTTTCACTTCTCATGGGATGTTACAAGCTTCTTTTCTTCGATAGGAGCCTCCGTATGCTTAACCTTGATTTCGGGGATGAAAACTTTGTTTTGTTAATTGGGATTTGTAACATCCCATTTCCAACTAGACCCCTAAGACTGGTTTTTTGTCATGACTAGGTCATGAAAAAACCCTAGGAAGCTAAAAAGGGCCAGGTAATCAAAGGCCAAGGTGAGAATCACTTTGGTCTGCCAATGACACAACCTCATCACCAAACCTAGGGATTGACCTTAGGGCTTCACCAAGACTCCATGACCCCACCACAACATCACTAGCCTATTAGAGGGTCCACTAGTGCCTTTAGGGTCCATTAGAGTTGCCCTAAAATCGCCAATTTGACCTTGGACCACAAAAGGCCTAAATTGGGCAAGGTGTCCTAAATAAGGAAATTTGGCCTCAAATGTGCCAAACCAACCCTTCCCAGGCCTTCCTAGACCTAAAGTGGTGTCAATGGGTCACCAAGGACACATTGGGTTCAGTCCTAGGGGCCAAGATGACCCAAGTCAACTCTAGCCCCAAAGTGGTTAAAGTGCCCTTACCAAGGGTCATATGACCCTCAAGGTGCCCAGTAGGTCCTGTCTCACCCCACCTAAGCCTTAAGGAATACTAATGGATCACCAGGGACCCATTAGGGGCAACCCTAAAGGTCAAAAGGACCAAAGTCAACCCAAGCCTACTTTGGGTCAACCTAGCCCAAATGAGCTAGCATAAGCTCAAGCCCCCTCATATAGCTTCATTAGGAATATTATATGTATGTGTGGGCTGCCAATAGACCCCAAGGTTGACCAAGTAAACCTGGTGACTAGGAGAGAGAGCGAAGCTCCATTTCCATGGTTATGGAGGAGAGAGAAAAAGAGAGAGTTAAGGGGCAAGTCAAACCCGGCCAAGGGAGGCCAAAGGCAACCTTTAATGGCTGGATTCAACTCCCGTTGGGAAGGGTAGAAGTTTCCAGCCATTTCCCAGCCACCAAGGGGCTGATTCAGCCCCTCCCTCAAACCCGAGCCCAAGCTTTCAATGGCATTAATGGACATTGAAGTTTTGGCCTCTCCCCTCCTCAATTGAACCTTTAAACACAACCAGTGGCCCAAGAGGAACATTTCCCGATATTTTACTCAAGATTTCGAGCACTCCAACTGTACTGTTTCAGAAGTCAAGCGTCGCCACCATCGGAAATGGTTTCCCGACGATCGTCGCGCCTTCAGGCCACCGGCAAGGTCCTCCTCCTCTCCTTGTCTCATGGGTAGATCATAGGAATGCTTAGGTTGAAGGTTCGGGCTCAATTGAGCCCGAACCAAATCTTGGTTTTCATGGTTTCGGGTCGAAAAACATCCTTACGGAACTGCCAGAATCCTCCCCTCCGGCGGCTGCGCCGCCGCCAGTCGATAGCCACCACCTCAACGGAGGTATTTGTGGCGGTGGCTGGCTGGGGAGGTGGCCGGATTGTCGGCTATGGAGGTTTGAAGTTGGCCCAGGCGCTCGCAATCGGGATCGTTGGCTGGAGGTAGACGATGAGCCCGGGCCATAGGTTCCGCCCCAAGATTCGTGCAGCATTAGATTTAAAACTATAGGATTATATATTTCATTTTATTTCATTCTGTCACATGTTTTGTATTTAATGTCTTTAATTTTTAAAAATACTTAGAGGCAATTTCAGAGGAAATGGTCAACAAAAGAAATTGTAGCTTGATGAGTCTAGTTTACTGCAAAATAGGTTTGAACCAATTTGGGTGCCTGGTTTGACCAAATCACTCATTTTGGTGGGGTCTATACATATGGTTGGGCAGAAATTGAAATGGCTGCCCACACCTAATCTTTGGTCCAAATGACCTAAAATTTTGGCAGGGAGTTAAACTAGACCTTATATAGACCCTAACCAAAAATGGGAATTTTTGGAAACAAGTTTCCTATAGTTTTGTGCATAATTTAATTTCTCTAGGGTAAATTAATTTAGGGGTAAAATGAACTCCAAACTTATCCACATTTTGGTGGATGATGCATGGGGTCATTATTAACCTTTGGTTAAAATTTTATGATATTTGGAGGTGGTTTGATTTGGAAGCTTGCAAACCCTAGTCTTGCTATAATAAGGGTAATTTTTTCCAAATGCTCTATTGATGTTTAAGTGGTCCAATCACCTTAACAGAGGCCTATTTTTGGGCCACTGATTTTATATGGCTTGTAACACCCTCCTATTGGATTTGGGGTGGTTTGGGGTTGGGTAGCCCTAGGTACCTAGGGTAGGCCCCTTTATGCAGATTTCTAGGTTTTGAATGTCTTGGGGTCAAATGACGTTAGAATGACTTGACACTTGGTGGAAGGGATCATGGGGTAGCTATTGCACTCTGTTTGAAATTTTAGTGAGTTTGGAAGCCTTTTACCCCCTCAAAACCCTAACTCTAGTTTTAGGGTAGAATCACTTTTGTATAAAGTAAGCCACTATAACTTCTTTGAAGAGTGTGAAACTTGGGTAGCATGGGTTTTAGGTTAGGTAGAACCCTTAGTAAATTTATTGGATATTTAAGAGTAATATTTTCAGCACTTCCTTTGTTAGGAATGATTTAGCCCTAGGTGATATTTGATTTATTAAGATCACTATGTTATAACAAATCCCATGAAACTCTGGAAGTAGAAATTTTAGGTCAAAATGGTTGCCCATGATTTTTATTATAAATTTTAGTTGATTTATTTCAATACTTTATTCACAAATTTTTAAAGGGGCTATTATGATCATTAAATTGTTTAGAGTTAATTATCAGTTGAAAAATTATGAAATTTGGTCAGTGGTGCTGGTATGATAGTAGTTGCCCAAGAAAAATTAATTCAAAATTTTTGGATGATTATTTACTGCACTTCATTAACAAAGGAAAAAAGGATATATTATCAAAATTATTTTATGGTCCATAATTTCTGGAAAAATTGTCTTACTCTTGATTTACAGTTTTGGGATAGTCTAAAATTTATCATGATTTTTCTAAGCATCATGCATGACTCTATTGTATACTTCATGTTCAAATTGGTAGCACTTGGAACTTTTAAGAAAATTAAATAAATGCCAGATTTATTAGGAAAATTGTAAATTACTGGGTTTAGTCTATTCAGGTCTGGAGAGACCCCCATTAATTATCTTGAGACATTTGGATGATTATTAGTTGTGCTACCCAATATGTGCATCACATCGCTAAGTATGGTCTACGATTAGAAAAAAAGACAGAAAATTGTTGATGTGGGTGTGTAGGCCTAAGGTTTGGGATTCTATAGTCTGATGGTTTGGATAAGTAATTGGGGTCACCTTTGGAAGATAGGTTGATTAAAGTGAGGTGTTGACTAGTATAGCTGGTGCTCAGGACCGGCGAAAGATCGTCTTATCCCGTGGAGTGGAAAGGTCAAAATCACCCTAGGATAGATCTAGCGTAATATGAAATTGTAATGGGTAAGGGAAGCAACCAATAACAATAAGTGCATTGCGAAAGGGAAAGATGAGCTTCAGCTACCATCATAGTTCCTAGTGCCCTTTGAGAACCCTTCATAGGGTATACCAGGGACAGTCCTGGGCTAACGTAAACTGTAGGAATAATAAACCATAAAGAGCAACTAGCATAATTAGGAATTCACTTTCACTCGCCTTGATGTCTCGGAATGCTAGGTTGGATCATGAATGCTGATGCCCTAGGGGTTTTGGAGATGGGCAGTTTGGACCAGTGAGCTTTGGATCAGTGGGAAATGTATTAATATTGCATGTGCATAAGTTATAAGGTGGTGGGCCCTCGGTGTTAGTGTTCGATGCACCGATGCTAATACATTGGCTCAACAAGTGTGGTTAGCACTTCGCCAACAGAAGTCCGGTGCGCCAGCCGGCAAGAGTATGCAAGAGTCCGCTTCGTGCACCAAGCATTGAGGCGTACGATAGGTCTGACCGGTAGTGCTTTAATGGTTTATAGGTGGGCGAGGCCCAACCCACCGCTTTCGTCTTCCACTATGGAGGTATCCTGGGAGGTGAGGCTCCAAAAAGGGGGAACTAAAGGTCTGTGTACACAGAGTCGGGTGGGTGAGTTGTACTTGCATGATCGTATCATACCCACTTGCATATCATACCATATTCATTGCATATAACCCCTGTCACATATTATGTAATTGGTATGGGACGCTTACACAATAGGACTTGCAAAACGACCCCTTTGGTCTATAAGCTTTTGTGAGCAAGTTTATAAATTAAGGTCAAATTCTTCATATATATATTGCTTTTAATAACCGACACCCCATCGTATAAATAGGTATGAGACTATTTATATGATGGGAGCCCTGTAGAAGATCCCTTGGCTTATGCATTTCCGAACATAAGTTAAGGTTACTTTTTATACTTTACTCTACTGCCACAATTACTATAAAATTGCTAGTATATGTCCACTGCCATCTGTTTCTTGTTTACTCTCCATCTTCAAGTCCTTCCCTTTCTTCCTCTCCGCTCGGTACCTAGGGACCATGGGGGAAGGGGTGGGGGATGATAGGGCTTAGTCTTATAGACTAACGGTTTTCGGACCACATCATTTAGGGGATCGTGGAGCCCAGCATGGAGGAGCAGCCCCAGAGGTCGGCCCGTTTGGAGATAGGGCATTCTAGCTCAGGAGTTCAGATAACTGGACTGTGAGTCCCTGATTCTAGTAGTGATTTACTTTGCTTCTGATTGAGTGACTATGTAGTGAGGATTTGATGTATCGGGCTTAAGCCCTTATTTTCAGTACTTTTAGATTTTGTGGACTCTCCCTTCGTGGAGATTTTATTACTCTGATGTGATTTTATTATGGACATTCGGTTAGAGTTTTTACCTTTCTTGTCTGTACTCTACTTTTGTTGCTTTTCTGCGATCGAATCGGCCGGCAGAATCGGCATTTCGCGGTGATGACCCTTTAGGGCGTGAAGGTGTTTTTGCGGCGGTTCTGGGCCTAAGACCCTGGTGTTTTTTTTAAAAAAAATATTGGTCTTACAGTTGACAACTTCACAGACCATAAGAGCCTTAAGTACCTATTTGATCAGAAGGATCTCAATATGCGACAACGAAGGTGGATGGAGTTCCTTGGGACTATACTTTTTGATATTCATTACACTCCTGGGAAAGGAAACATTGTCGCAGATGCCTTGAGTCGTAGGACTCCGATAAGGGAAAGTTGGTTGCAATTGAATGATGAGTGTGTTATCTAGGAGTTGGAGGCCATAGAAATCTCCTGTGTGGACAAGAATGCTACTACAAGTGCATGCCTGAACTGGATGGAAGTACAATATGACCTCACGGAAAGAATTTGGCGAGCAACAGAACTTGATGAAAGTCTACAATGTTATGCAATGGATGGGTCAAATGCCCAATTCTCCTGGGATGATGGCCTTATGTGGAAAGGTGATCGTTTGTGCGTCCCGAATGTGGGTAAATTACGTGAAGAATTGTTGTATGAGGCACACTTCACGAAGTATTCAATCTACCTAGGGAGCACATAAATGTATATGGTCATGAAGAAGATGTTCTGGTGGCCAGGTCTGAAGAAAGAGATAGCCCATTATGTGGAAATTATCAAACTTGTGCCTTGGTAAAAGCATAATGACAGAAGCCTGGAGATTTCCTGAAGTCGATACCTATTCCGGAATGGAAGTTTGATGATATTTTGATGTATTTCGTGCACGGTTTGCTGAGATCTCAACGCGGGAACGATTCTGTTTGGGTGATCGTGGACCGGTTGACTAAAGTGGCTCACTTCATTCTGAACATGAGGGGCGATTAAGAGGAAATTTTGGCTCAACTTTATGTCGAGCAAATGGTACGATTGCATGGTGTGCCCCGTAGCACCGTTAGTGACCGAGATGGGCATTTTACTTAGAATGATTGGAGGCTAATCCATCAGTTGTTGGGGACAAAATTAAAGTTTAGTACGGCCTTTCATCCACAAACGGATGGTCGGACCTAAAGGACAAACAGAACTATGGATGATATGCTCCGGATGTGCGTCTTGGATTTTGGTAAGAGGTGGGAAGACCATCTCTATAAGGTAGAGTTTACCTACAACAATAGCTATCAAGCTAGAATAAATATGGCGTCTTTTGAAGCTTTGTATGGTAAGAAGTGTCGTACACCGTTAGCTTGGGAGGAAATAGGAGAGTAAAAATTATATAAGCATAAGGAAGTAGAAGAGGCTAATTCGACGATACGCTCTATTCTTGAGAGGCTATTGATAGCCCAAGATAGGCAAGCAAAGTACTAAAATGCCAAGCGTCGAAATGTAGAGTTTGCGTTTGGCTATTGGGTATATTTAAAAATCAAGTCATTCAAAGGCGTGTCCAGGATTCGGCGCTTACAAAAGTTAAGTCTGAGGTTTCTTAGTCCGTTTGAAGTGGTGGAGCAAGTTGGAGAAGCTGCCTATCAGCTTGCTCTTTTGGCAGAATTGAGTGGATTGCACGATGTGTTCCACATATCAGTGCTTCGAAGAGCCATGAAAGTTCCAGCTCAAGTAATTGCGAATGATCGCGTACCGGTCGAATCTGGGATAATGACGAAGGTTAGGCCCATTTGGATCGAGGATAAAGCAGATATGCATCTGTGAAATAAGACAATCGGATGGTCAATGTCCGGTGGGACAATTGTAGCTGTAAAGAGCTAACATGGGAGCGTGAGCAGACCATGCGTGATGAATATCCCGAGTTGTTTGTGTAAGTTGTTATAATATTATTTGTATGAATAAAAAGTTGTTGTAACTTTTAATTTGTTGTCTTCCTAATAGCTGTATGCAAATTTCGGGACGAAATTTCTGTAAGGAGGGGAGGGTTGTAACACCCCAAATTTGACAATAGAAATATTGTCACTATCGCTGTGCGATACTGGGTATCGCTTGATGGCGATAGCGATGCAGAGTTAGTCGAGTTGCACTCGATGCACTCAATGCTCTCGACAAATCGTCGAAATGATATCGCCGAGTAGCGATAGTGGGTATCGCTAGATGGCGATAGCGGTAAGTGTTTTGGAACTCGACGCACTCGATGAACTCATCGCCTGAAAGCGTTGAGTGGCTTGATATCGCGGGCAATAGTGGATATCGGCGGGCGATTGTGTCACGTGAAATGTGTCAGTGGCTGTTAAGCGGCCAATAAGTGGTGGTTGACCATGTTCAAAGCAATCAAAGCGGTGAAATCGATATCGCCGTGTGGCGATAGTCGATATCGCCAGGCGATAGCGCAAAAGTTGACCAATCAACTCAAATCTTTGCTTTTGCTTTGTTTTGAATGAGAGGTCATGTGGCTGGGACTAATCCCAAATCCACTTAATCAGAGAAGAATAGGAAGGAGGTTTCATTCTCTTTCTCTCTCTCGCTCTCTTCTTTTCTTGATTTTCCTTGAGTAAAAAGGAAGAAGAAGCTAAGGAAGTGCTGGGCTGAGTTTTGTGAGCTCGCTGAATGAGATCTTGTGGTAGGAGGACTGATCTGAGGATATATTCATGAAGAGGAGAGCGACGTGCTCCTTTCCATCCTCATAGAAGAGCTTCTCCATGGCTCCGAAGAGAACTACAAGGGTAACGAGCTTCTCCCGGACAAGTGAAGTCCTCAATATGCATATTTGCATAGATCCCCTCCCTAAAAGGTGGAAAAGGGTAGATTCCAATGGGAAGATCAGTTTGAACCCCATATATTCCTGTATTTAGATCCGAAAATGTAGAGTACGGAATAGGCATGTTATGAGAAGACCATCTAGACAAGTTGGTCTGGATTGGTGATGTTTAATTTGCATGCAAGAGAAGATTCTGTGGATATGCGTGTGATGTACGTGTGAAATCCGGGGTCTAGGGGTGTGTAGGATGCTGCATCAAAGTACTGGCAGCATTTCCAGGAAATAACCCAGAAACAATCACAGTCTGGAGAAATATTGATATCGCCGGGCGATAGTGAGTATCGCCAAGCGATAGCTCCTTGTGAACTGGAATTTGTGTGGTCTATCTTTCAAGACCTGGGGATCACTGTATGCGAGGCCGTGAGCTTAAATTGCCCAGCAATGGTGGGTTCTAGCCTGAAATGAAAAAAGAATGAATTGTGTTGTGAAGGCCAATTACTATGCCATCAAGTTATGTACCTCTGAACGACAGAGTCATCAAGTTAAGTACCTCTGAATGGGCACTTAGTCGTTAAGTTAATTACCTCTAAACAACATAGTCATCAAGTTAAGTACCTCTAAACGACAAAGTTAACGGTAGTGATACACGGGAAGCTGTGGACACCGAAAATGTGCCCTGAGTGCACGGGGCATGTGGCCGTTGAGCCTACATCTGTGATGAATGGTGCTTAAATTGCACTTTGAAAATGCTACAATATATATGATTCCTTGTTTGCAGGGATGGAGAAATGCCACACCAAGTAAGGGGTGAGATCGTGATAAACGGGTTAGCAAAATGCTGACCATTGCTTTGTTTTCCACGATTTGGTGGGCCCTTTTATGAGGGTGTTGGAGAGCCAATTGGAAAGTAGCTGGCTGAAGCCCATGTGCTACAATTGGATAGCCCTTGAAGGCCCAAAAGGCGAATGTTTACTATTTGCATGTGTGGCCGGCCTGCGTGCCGAAGTATGAAACCACTTGTTGAAATAGGAAATAGTTTTAATAAGGCTACGACCAAAACATGTTTTATGTATATATCGATATATCATTCCAGTTGTGTAGTGGATATTCTTGTTTTGTATGGGTTCTTTAACTAAAATGCTTCTGCTAGAATGCTCTAAGTTAGGGCGCATTCATAAGTGAACTTGGATTTGGAAACAACTTGTAATCTCCTTACCTGTCCGTAGTATATAGCGTCGGGCCCCGACCAGACCTTCTGTCATATAATATACGATGGATCGGAGCATTACACATTATCCCTCTGCGCCTTTCTAACATTGTAACATCCCAAATTTCAAATGACTTAGATTTGGGTTAGACATGTGGTGGATGCTAGGGTTTAGCTAGGTTTGACCCTAAGAGGAGGATTTAGACCATGTGGGGCCCACTATGGGACCCAAGTCAACCTAGGTCAAACTAGGCTAAATACAAACCCTAGCCACACCATGACCCCACCATATTGCCCTAACCCTAAATACAATCTAAGTGGACCCTAGGGTAGGCCATGGGGTCAACTAGTTGACCCATGTCGGGTCAAGTCAACATGTTGACCTAAATAGTGAAAATGGTGCCCTAGCCCATTTCACTAGGTTGGGTCCACCCAAACCAACCCAGAATCACTAGGTGGGTCTAAAGTGACCCTATACCCCCTATGGAAGAGAAAAATAGGGGCATGCAATGGTAATTTTGGGAATTACCTAGGAGAGAGAAAAGAGGAGGAATAGGAGATAGAAAATGTTAAGGAGTTATTTTGGGCCACTTGGGCTCATCCCACCAACCCACAATGGGTTGGCTGACCATGTAGGGGTATTAGGAGGAGAGGGGGAGCCACCATGCAGCCTTGGGTCAAGCCCAAGCCCAAACTCGAGCCTACCTAGCCCATTCCATGTGTGTGAGCCAATTCCCCCACCTCTCCACTCACCAAATCCAACTCCACTTTAGAACCCGACCCATTAGGGGTTAACTGACCCAGCAAGTGCAGTGGGGCCCACTCCCAAGCCACCAGCCAGCCCACACACCCAACCCGAGCCCCCACCTTGGTGAAATCGCCCAGCCTAGGTGAAATCGCCCCCCCCCCTCTCTTATCTCAGCCCAAAACCGAGCTCACACCCTCATTCCCACTCATTCCACCCCAGAGAGAGAGAGAGAGAAAGCAAGAAACCACTACTGCCATGGCTAACCAAAGAGGAGTTCGCCGGAGTTTGCATGCTATGGGAAACCGCCGCCACCCTCAACCACAACCGCCGCCAATGGTCCGTATCCCTTCCCCTCCAAGTGTACTAGTTTCCTAGATCCACTAGGCTAGAAGTCGAGCTCAAACGAGCTCGACGTTAAGGAATCAAAAGCTGGAATTTTCTGTAAAAATGGTGTCCTGGGGAGCTTTCGGCTCGGTTGCGCCGCCGCCGTCCGCTACTCTCCGCCGCCCAGTCGCCGACCAGCGCTAGCCCCGACCACCGTGAGGCCGGGGAAGGACTTGGCCGGAGGTCCCGCCGCCGGCAATGGCCGGGAACGGCCCCGCAAAACCACCCAGCACGGGTTGGCCATGCATGCATGCATGGGGAAGAAAAGCAGATGCCGTCCGATTGCTTCAAGATTCGTGCGGCCGGATCAAGATATTATAATAAATCTGTTACTATTTAAATTAATGAATAGTGATTTAATTTGTGACATTTTGGCAGTCACTTTGCATGTTGATATTAAGGCCCTTACGGTCACCTGATGAATTTTTGCCCAACATGAATATTGTAGATCTCTGTGTTATCTTTGATTTGACATGTTACTCATCAAATTTGGTTAAGTATTCTGCCCTGTAGGTCCATTTTACTAGGACTACTCCTAGGGTAGGACAGAAATTAAATTAATTCCTCAGCCCAAACCCTTGGTCCAAATGGTCTGAAATTTGGGCTAGGTTACTAAATTAGGCTTATCTAGGCCCTCCCCAAAAATCAGAGTTTTTGGGGAATATTTTGCTATAGTTTTTACAAAAATACCCAAAAGTAAATAAATGTGATTTTTGGAGTTTCCTAACTCCAAATGGCCCCAAATTTTGGTGGCACCCTCTCATGGGTATATTAGACCCATGGTTAAAATTTGGGCTAAATTGATGCACTGCATGTTGAGGAATCTCACTTGCATGTTTGAGAAATAATATTTGGCTTGGGCTGCAAATAGCAATTTTGCAGAATTTCAAATGGCTGCCCAAGTCAAACCAGAAGCCCCCTTGACCTGAGATTTTGGTCAAAGGTATAATTAGGGCATATTTAGGCCCTGCCCAAAAATGGGATTGATGGGAAAATAAAATATGGGAAAATTACCAAAATACCCCTAGGGCTTAACTAGGTGATTCTTGGGGTTAGCTAACTCCAAATGGCCCCATGTTTTGGTGGCTGGCCCTTAGGGACCATATAGACCAGTGGTAGAAATTTCTCTGAAATTGGAACAAGTCATGTTGGGAAAGACCTGCATGCAAGAATTGAACTACTCAGACTCGGGGTGCAAATAGTAAATGTATGATATTTGACTAAAGGGGTGCATTTAGAATGCACACCCCCTGATTTAGTAGACCAGTAGGGTATAATTTCAAACCCTAAATTAGTTGGGATTTTTGGGGAGCAAAAACCCCACACTTAGTGAATTTGACAATTTTTGAGAATTTGGTGAACACTTAAGAATTTTCTAAAATGAATCAAACTAGGGTTTAGAAGATTTACAAAACCCTAATGATATTATTTAAACTCATGGGAGACATATTTGAGCCCTTGAGATTCGACTTGATAAATTGAAGATTTAATTTATAAGTATACGGGAAAATGGCAATTTTACCCTTAACAATAATTGAATGATTCTGGTGGAGATAAAATAATGAATAAATTGATGTATCATATCTATAATAATCTCATGTGATTAAACACAATACAACGCATTTGGAAGTTCACTCAATTGATCATTAGTTAGGTCATCCTACCCTAGTCGCTCTGTCTCGATAGATGTGTCGTATGTAAATACTTATCTAGAGAATACCACCCTAGATTAATGAACAAAACGATGGGGATGGTAGTGTAATTTGAATATGGCAGGGTGGTATTAGGTCTGGGGCTACATTTGGCATAAGTAGGTTTACCCTACTAGGACCACCGGGAGATAGAATAGAATGGGATAGTTGTGGAAATTGGGAATAAACCCTGGTGGTGTTGATAGCGTCATAAGTATAGTAACGAGTGATAGAGTGCAAATCACTTTACAATAGGAATAACGGAGCCCGACGGGAAACCCTCGACTTCCGATTAACACCATAAGTCATCAGGCCACTAAGGAGTAATACTAAAGGAGAATCGTGGGTAACGGGTAAACACCAACTAAAAGTAATTATCCTTGCGAAAGGGAACTTTGGGCTTGTCATCCCATCGTAGTTCCTAGTGCCTTCGAGACCCCTTCATTGGGCATACCTTGGGCAGTCCTAGGATTCACCCTAAATGGTTATGTGTAATAAACCTTAGACAAGAGTAGTCTAATAGGCCTGGAGTTCTACGCGATAGGTTCACCGGTTTAATAAGGTTGGAAACTTCATACGGATTACTTGCTCACCTGTTTCATAAGGTTGGAGGGATACAAGTGATGAGCTCATCCTAACCGGGTTGGAGGGTTACGAGTGGCTTGCTCACCTATTTCATAAGGTTGGAGGGATATAAGCACTTGCTCACCCAAATTGGGTTGGAGGGAATGTGTTATCAATATCAGTACGAGCAGGAAGCTCAGATTAATACCTTGCATGTGCATAAAATTAGTGGCGAGTCACGCGGGACTGGCCAGTCGATGCACCGATGGCAGTACGATGACTCGGGCGAGGCGTACGGGTGGAGGGGCCAGTATGCTAAATATATAATACTGCGGAATCCCCGAAGACATACACTCGACCTACAAGACTGACGGGTAGTCAGCAAAATACGTATGCAAAACTCTAGAGTGCACCTAGGACGTGTACAGAGGCGTATGAGAGGGGTCTAGGTCTGGTAGTGCTTATACCCACCTAGAAGTGGAGAGCCCGCTCCACTGTTGCCGTAGCCACAACGGTAGTACCCGAGAGTGATGCAAGCTCTCAAAAAGAGGGAACTAAAGGTCTGTGATCACGGAGTCGTGTGTGTGTGTTGCACTTGCATGTTTAACATACTCATCATAACATACATTCATTCATTAGGACATACGCTTCATAGATCCTTATCATATAAATTGTATGGGCGGTTTATATGATAAGTTACTTTTGGAAACCCTAACTTATAAGTTCGTATGGGCGTTCATATAAGTTGGGGTATTTCTGTGATATTGATAGGAGTAGGAGTAGCAGTAGCGTACTTTCCTTTCTGTACTGCATTTACTTCCAGTTCTATCTTCTTACTGCAGTTCTTTTCTTTCTGCACTGTCTTTACTTACTTGCACTTTATATAGAACTGCTAGATTATATATAGAACTGCTAGATTTTACTTACTCCTGATAGATAGAAATGTCACCTGCTTCCACTTTGCTACCCCTTGTTGTCCTCCTCATCCTCCTTCCATCCGGTGCCTAAGAGCGACAGGAGGAGGTGTTGAGGATACGACTTAGTCTTTTTGACTAACATACGTTGACTCCCCCTTTTTAGGAGTTCGAGGAGATGGACCAGCACGTCCAGCGGGACGAGGAGGCAAGGCATGAGGAGCAGCTACCACCACCACCAGACACTACTACCGCACGACCTCAGGTGGGAGGAGATGTAGTAGATAGCGTAGTTTACAGCTTTCTGTTTTGTGAGAGAGAGTCTGATTTCTATTGATATATAAGGGCATAAGCCCTACTTTCTCTTTTGTACTCATTATGGACTATAGTAGCACTTTCATTTCCATATATATGATATGCTCTGTGATTTCTGTGGACATGTGTATTAGCTTGTTTATACACTTTTACTTCCGCATCTCTAGTGAAAAATGATCGTAATAGCCGGCAGAATCGGCGTCTTACGGTGTCGACTAACTCAGGAGTTAGTGTCACCGTAAGGCGGCGGTTCTGGGCATAAGATCCGGGATGCCTTCGAAAAGGGAAAAGGCGGATCTTACAAACTGGTATCACTTGAAAAAATACGATCATTAGAGAAAGAAGTCCACAACACTGGAACACCCCGCTCGAGAGTAGTTTGCGGACAAACTATTCAGCGGAAGCAATGGTGTGCCCATGTGTAAAAAGTCACACTAAATAGTCCATTAAACAATGAGTTAGGCCAAATTTTGAAGAATTTGGACTTAAGAATCACCTTTTTGCAACCTCTACAGGTCGCCGTGCCACAGAACGTGGTCCCTCCCCCTCCGGCTACCACTCCGTTCATGCAGACTGAGATGGGACAGACCCTTACTGCGATCCTAGACGCATTTAGAGCCCAGCAGGCCCCGGCACAGCTGCCAAATCCGGGGTCAAACTGGTTGAGTGCGTTCAGGAGCTTGTCCCCGCCCATGTACCACGGGACGGAGAATGCTGTGAAGACAGAGGAATGGCTGGAGGCCATACAGGAGATGCTTGCAGGCATCAGTTGCCCGGTGCAACAGGCAGTACCCTTGGCGACTTCTGCTCTAGATTCACATGCCCGGAGATGGTGGAAATCCATGATGGATTCCACATATGCTGATAGGGACCTATCAGAGATCTCATGGGAGGAGTTCAGTGAGTCCGTCCTTGGACATTTTGTGACAGATACAGACAGAGACGAGTTGGAGGAGAGGTTTTTGAACCTCAAGCAGGGGACTCGTTCAGTGATTGAGTACCAGAGGGAATTCTCCCATCTAGCCAGATTTGCAGGCATTCATGATCTAGAGGACCGGAGGTATGTAAAGAAGTTCTACCGAGGACTTAAGGATTCAGTGCGGCAGGCACTGCTATTTATTTCTCATGGATCATCGACAGAGATCATCGAGATGGCAGAGAAGCACGAGGCGGACCAGCTTATGACACAGAGTAGAGGGAAGAGGCCACTTGATGGGCCATGGCACGGAGAGAGTAGTAGAGGCCACCAGAGGGGCAAGGTCATTGGGTTCAAACGGGGTGGGGGACGTCGTCGTCCCAACTACCGGCAGGAGAACTACAGGCAAGAGAATTACAGACAGGAGAACTACAGGCAGGAGCAGAGGCCTCCTCCAGTATATGCTCCTCCACCTCTTCAGATTCATGGACCGATCGGGCAGGAAGATCAAGGTCAGAGACAAGTGGTCTTTTTTGGGTGCCACCAGCTAGGGCACTATAGAGCTGATTGTCCGCAGCAGTTCCGTCAGCTTCCTCCTCCTCCTCCACCCCCTCCAGTGGCCCCTCCAGCATACCAGGGCCGAGGTCGAGGATGAGGCCGAGGCCGAGGACGAGGACATCACGGCCGAGGCAGGGGTCGCGATCAGATGTACGCCTTGGATCTTGCCGCTCCAAGAAACCCAGAGGAGGTCATTACAGGTAATTTAAAACCTTAAAAGTTTTATTTCCTTCAAATTACATGATCTTATAAGCTCATTAACCCTCGTAGAATAACACTCGTTAAAATAATCAAAACCTCAGGCATAGTCATCGTCAATGGCAAACCCGCCCATACCTTATACGACACGGGTGCTACACACTCGTTCATATCAGAAGCCTTCATCGAAGGGCTAGATGGCGTGGAAAGATTCACGGGCGCGGAGAGAAGGGTGCGTCTGCCCGACGGCTCGGAGATAGTGACTACGGAGCATTGCAACCTGGAGGGCGAGATCGCTGGCAAGATATTCCAGATACCGGGGACGATCCTGATGCTGCAGGACTTCGACATTATTCTGGGCATGGTGTGGTTACATTGGAACTACGCCCAAATAGACTGTCTGTCCAAGAGGATCACCCTCAGGCATGGCGACTCCTACGTCACCATCGAAGGTATCCGACCTATCCCATCTCTTTCATTATCTTCCGTTCAGGCTGTCAAATCCTACGAGCAGGGCGAGGAGGTGTATCTTGTATGTTTCGAGATGATAATGGCGGAGACGGCCATTTCCGATATACTCGTGGTTCGGGATTTCTCCGACGTATTCCAGGAGAAATTGCCTGGACTACCGCCGGCCAGAGACACCGACTTCCGTATCCAGTTGATACCAGATGCCAAGCCCGTATCCCGGGCACCGTACCGGATGGCTCCAAGGGAGCTGGCAGAGTTCAGGACGCAGTTACAGGAGCTAGTGGAGTCCGGATTTGTCCGGCCTAGTTCATCGCCCTGGGGAGCACCAGTTTTGTTCGTAAAGAAGAAAGACGGTTCGCTCCATTTGTGCATCGATTACCGGGAGTTGAACCGGCTTACGGTCCGGAACACTTACCCACTGCCACGGATTGATGAGCTGTTCGATCAGCTTCAGGGAGCATTCTGGTTTTCGAAGCTGGACTTGAGATCTGGATACTATCAGCTGCGAATCCAAGAGGAGGACATACCGAAGACGGCGTTCAGTTCTCGGTATGGATTGTTTGAGTTCACGGTGATGCCCTTCGGGCTCACGAATGCACCCTCAGCATTCATGAGTCTGATGAACCGTGTATTCGAGCCTTACTTGGATCGGTTCGTCATAGTCTTCATCGACGACATTTTGGTCTATTCCAAGACCAAGGAGGAACATGCGCAGCATCTATCGCTGGTTTTGGGAAAGCTGAGGGAGCATAGCATGTATGCTAAGTTCTCTAAGTGCCAGTTCTGGCTTAAGGAGGTAACATTCTTGGGACACACCATCAGTGGTGCTGGACTAGCCGTGGATCCAGCTAAGATCGAGGCAGTTAGAGATTGGCCGCAGCCGAAATCGGCCACGGAGATACGCAGCTTCTTGGGGCTAGCAGGCTACTACCGCAAGTTTGTGGAGGGGTTTTCCAGGATAGCTCTCCCCCTCACATCCTTGACGAAGAAAGAGGCAGGATTTCATTGGTCTGAGAAGTGCGAGGCAGCGTTCCAGGAATTGAAGAGCAGGCTCACCTCATCCCCTATCCTTGCACTTCCAGCTGGGAAGGAAGGATTCCAGATTTACACCGACGCATCATACCAGGGGATGGGTGCTGTCCTAATGCAGCACGGTCATGTGATAGCATACGCTTCGAGACAGTTGAAGAAGCACGAGCACAACTACCCAGTTCATGACCTAGAACTCGGGGCAGTGGTATTCGCATTGAAGATATGGAGACACTATCTGTATGGGATCCATTGTGATATTTTCTCCGATCATAAGAATCTCAAATACATCGACACTCAGAAGGATCTGAATCTACGCCAGAGGAGATGGCTAGAATTCCTATGTGACTATCAGTACAAGATCCATTACCACCCGGGAAAGGCAAACACTGTGGCGGATGCCTTGAGCAGGAGAGCCGGCACTACTAGTCCGGAACCTCGGGTGGGAGCTATGTCGTTGGCTCAGATGGTGGAGGGCATGCACATTACTGTGGTGTCAGAGACTGAGCCAGAGCTGTACCGGGAGTATCTGAACTCCCTGATTAGTGATTGTGACATTCGGGAGTGCATATGGGCGCATCAGAGGCAGGATGCAGATTTAGAGCCGATATTCGGAGCCCTAGCTGAGGGCAAGGCAGAGGATTACACGCTACGCGACGACCTCGTTCATTTCCGTGGCCGTATATATATACCCGCAGGAGGTGGTATCCGGGAGGATATACTCAGGGAGTCGCACCACACACAGTACTCAGTGCACCCCGGTATCACCAAGATGTCGGCTGATTTACGGAAGAGCATGTACTGGCCCGGGATGAAGAGGGAGATCATACATTATGTTACACACTGCGAGGCATGTCAGCTAGTGAAAGCTGAATGCAAGAGCCCAGGAGGGTTATTACAGCCATTACCGGTGCCTGAGTGGAAGTTTGAGGATAGTGCTATGGATTTTGTGCATGGGTTGCCTCGCTCCCACTCTGGGCACGATTCCATTTGGGTCATCGTCGATAGATTGACCAAGGTAGCCAGATTCATACCAATCCGGAAGGACGCCCCAGTTGCCGTATTGGTAAGATTGTTTGTGGAGCAGTTCGTAAGGTACCACGGCGTCCCCAGGACGATTGTCTCGGATCGTGACGGTCGGTTCACTTCTAGGGAGTGGAGGGCAGTGCATGCTTACTTAGGTTCGCAGCTCTCTTTCAGCACTGCCTTCCATCCACAGACCGACGGTCAGACAGAGCGGACCAACAGGACTATGGAGGATCTGCTGCGTCTTTGTATTTTGGATACGGGGAAGCCCTGGGAGCGACTGTTGCCCTTGATTGAGTTTTCTTATAACAACAGTCACCAGGCGAGCATTGGGATGGCTCCTTACGAGGCACTATATGGGAGGAGGTGTCGGACACCTCTATCATGGGTACAAGATGAGGATACACGAGCTCACGGTTCAGAGTATGTCGAGGATACGGAGGCTCAGATACGTCTGGTCAGAGATCGGATATTGGAGACCCAGAGCAGACAGGCGAAGTATTACGATGCGCGGCATGGTAAGGTGGAGTTCCAGGTGGGAGACAGGGTTTTCTTGAAGATACGTCCAGTGCACGGTGTTTCCCGGGTGCGGAGGCACAAGAAGCTCAGTCCGAGATATATGGGGCCTTACTTGATCCTGGAGCGGATCGGCCCCTTGGCTTACCGACTGCAGCTACCGATAGAGTTGGGAACTCTGCACGACGTCTTTCACGTCTCCTCCCTACGACGAGCACTCCTTCGCCCTGAGCAGTATATTTCTACTACCGATGGGCCAGTAGCATCAGATCGATCAGTTCGTTTAGAGCCGGTCCGGATCGACGATACCGCCGTCCGAGTGTTGCGGAAAAAGAAGGTCCCTCTCGTGAAGGTGTTGTGGTCCAACCACGGACGGGAGGAGCACACCTGGGAGCCGAGGGATCTCATGATGGAGCGACACCCGGAGCTATTCTCCTCAGGTACAACTTAGTTTTATATTTTCCTTTTAGTTACGTTTCGAATCTTTTAAAAGCTTGTCGTAGAAACCCCGTAGCCCGAACTTAAATTTCGGGGACGAAATTATTTTTTTTTGTTTATAGGGTTTGTAACATCCCAAATTTCAAATGACTTAGATTTGGGTTAGACATGTGGTGGATGCTAGGGTTTAGCTAGGTTTGACCCTAGGAGGAGGATTTAGACCATGTGGGGCCCACTATGGGACCCAGGTCAACCTAGGTCAAACTAGGCTAAATACAAACCCTACCCACACCATGACCCCACCATATTGCCCTAACCCTAAATATAATCTAAGTGGACCCTAGGGTAGGCCATGGGGTCAACTAGTTGACCCATGTCGGGTCAAGTCAACATGTTGACCTAAATAGTGAAAATGGTGCCCTAGCCCATTTCACTAGGTTGGGTCCACCCAAACCAACCCAGAATCACTAGGTGGGTCTAAAGTGACCCTATACCCCCTATGGAAGAGAAAAATAGGGGCATGCAATGGTAATTTTGGGAATTACCTAGGAGAGAGAAAAGAGGAGGAATAGGAGAGAGAAAATGTTAAGGAGTTATTTTGGGCCACTTGGGCTCATCCCACCAACCCAAAATGGGTTGGCTGACCATGTAGGGGTATTAGGAGGAGAGGGGGACCCACCATGCAGCCTTGGGTCAAGCCCAAGCCCAAACCCGAGCCTACCTAGCCCATTCCATGTGTGTGAGCCAATTCCCCCACCTCTCCACTCACCAAATCCAACTCCACTTTAGAACCCGACCCATTAGGGGTTAACTGACCCAGCAAGTGCAGTGGGGCCCACTCCCAAGCCACCAGCCAGCCCACACACCCAACCCGAGCCCCCACCTTGGTGAAATCGCCCAGCCTAGGTGAAATCGCCCCCCCCCTCTCTTATCTCAGCCCAAAACCGAGCTCACACCCTCATTCCCACTCATTCCACCCCAGAGAGAGAGAGAAAGCAAGAAACCACTGCTTCCATGGCCAACCAAAGAGGAGTTCGTCGGAGTTTGCTTATTATGGGAAACCGCTGCCACCCTCAACCACAACCGCCGCCAATGGTCCGTATCCCTTCCCCTCCAAGTGTACTAGTTTCCTAGATCCACTAGGCTAGAAGTCGAGCTCAAACGAGCTCGACGTTAAGGAATCAAAAGCTGGAATTTTCTGTAAAAATGGCGTCCTGGGGAGCTTTCGGCTCGGTTGCGCCGCCGCCGTCCGCCGCTCTCCGCCGCCCAGTCGCCGGCCAGCGCTAGCCCCGACCACCGTAAGGCCGGGGAAGGACTTGGCCGGAGGTCCCGCCGCCGGCAATGGCCGGGAACGGCCCCGCAAAACAACCCAGCACGGGTTGGCCATGCATGCATGCATGGGGAAGAAAAGCAGATGCCGTCCGATTGCTTCAAGATTCGTGCGGCCGGATCAAGATATTATAATAAATCTGTTACTATTTTGGCAGTCACTTTGCATGTTGGCAGTCACTTTGCATTAAATTAATGAATTAAATTAATGAATAGTGATTTAATTTGTGACATTTTGGCAGTCACTTTGCATGTTGATATTAAGGCCCTTACAGCCACCTGATGAATTTTTTCCCAACATGAATATTGTAGATCTCTATGTTAGCTTTGATTTGATATGTTACTCATCAAATTTGGTTAAGTATTCTGCCCTGTAGGTCCATTTTACTAGTACTACTCCTAGGGTAGGACAGAAATTAAATTAATTCCTCAGCCCAAACCCTTGGTCCAAATGGGCTGAAATTTGGGCTAGGTTACTAAATTAGGCTTATCTAGGCCCTCCCTAAAAATCAGAATTTTTGGGGAACATTTTGCTATAGTTTTTACAAAAATACCCAAAAGTAAATAAATGTGATTTTTAGAGTTTCCTAACTCCAAATGGCCCAAAATTTTGGTGGCACCCTCTCATGGGTATATTAGACCCATGGTTAAAATTTGGTCTAAATTGATGCACTGCATGTTGAGGAATCTCACTTGCATGTTTGAGAAATAATATTTGGCTTGGGCTGCAAATAGCAATTTTACAGAATTTCAAATGGCTGCCCAAGTCAAACCAGAATCCCCCTTGACCTGAGATTTTGGTCAAAGGTATAATTAGGGCATATTTAGGCCCTGCCCAAAAATGGGAATGATGGGAAAATAAAATATGGGAAAATTACCAAAATACCCCTAGGGCTTAACTAGGTGATTCTTGGGGTTAACTAACTCCAAATGGCCCCAAGTTTTGGAGGCTGGCCCTTAGGGACCATATAGACCAGTGGTAGAAATTTCTCTGAAATTGGAACAAGTCATGTTGGGAAAGACCTGCATGCAAGAATTGAACTACTCAGACTCGGGGTGCAAATAGTAAATGTATGATATTTGACTAAAGGGGTGCATTTAGAATGCACACCCCCTGATTTAGTAGACCAGTAGGGTATAATTTCAAACCCTAAATTAGTTGGGATTTTTGGGGAGCAAAAATCCCACACTTAGTGAATTTGACAATTTTTGAGAATTTGGTGAACACTTAAGAATTTTCTAAAATGAATCAAACTAGGGTTTAGAAGATTTACAAAACCCTAATGATATTATTTAAACTCATGGGAGACATATTCGAGCCCTTGAGATTCGACTTGATAAATTGAAGATTTAATTTATAATTATACGGGAAAATGGCAATTTTACCCTTAACAATAATTGAATGATTCTGGTGGAGATAAAATAATGAATAAATCGATGTATCATATCTATAATAATCTCATGTGATTAAACACAATACAAGGCATTTGGAAGTTCACTCAATTGATCATTAGTTAGGTCATCCTACCCTAGTCGCTCAGTCTCGATAGATGTGTCGTATGTAAATACTTATCTAGAGAATACCACCCTAGATTAATGAACAGAACGATGGGGATGGTAGTGTAATTTGAATATGGCAGGGTGGTATTAGGTCTGGGGCTACATTTGGCATAAGTAGGTTTACCCTACTAGGACCACCGGGAGATAGAATAGAATGGGATAGTTGTGGAAATTGGGAATAAACCCGGGTGGTGTTGATAGCGTCATAAGTATAGTAACGAGTGATAGAGTGCAAATCACTTTACAATAGGCATAACGGAGCCCGACGGGAAACCCTCGACTTCCGATTAACACCATAAGTCATCAGGCCACTAAGGAGTAATAATAAAGGAGAATCGTGGGTAACGGGTAAACACCAACTAAAAGTAATTATCCATGCGAAAGGGAACTTTGGGCTTGTCATCCCATCGTAGTTCCTAGTGCCTTCGAGACCCCTTCATTGGGCATACCTTGTGCAGTCCTGGGATTCACCCTAAACGGTTATGTGTAATAAACCTTAGACAAGAGTAGTCTAATAGGCCTGGAGTTCTACGCGATAGGTTCACCGGTTTAATAAGGTTGGAAACTTCATACGGATTACTTGCTCACCTGTTTCATAAGGTTGGAGGGATACAAGTGATGAGCTCATCCTAACCGGGTTGGAGGGTTACGAGTGGCTTGCTCACCTGTTTCATAAGGTTGGAGGGATATAAGCACTTGCTCACCCAAATTGGATTGGAGGGAATGTGTTATCAATATCAGTACGAGCAAGAAGCTCAGATTAATACCTTGCATGTGCATAAAATTAGTGGCGAGTCACACGGGACTGGCCAGTCGATGCACCGATGGCAGTACGATGACTCGGGCGAGGCGTACGGGTGGAGGGGCCAGTATGCTAAATATATAATACTGCGGAATCCCCGAAGACGTACATTCGACCTACAAGACTGACGGGTAGTCAGCAAAATACGTACGCAAAACTCTAGAGTGCACCTAGGACGTGTACAGAGGCGTATGAGAGGGGTCTAGGTCTGGTAGTGCTTATACCAACCTAGAAGTGGAGAGCCCGCTCCACTGTTGCCGTAGCCACAACGGTAGTACCCGAGAGTGATGCAAGCTCTCAAAAAGAGGGAACTAAAGGTCTGTGATCACGGAGTCGTGTGTGTGTGTTGCACTTGCATGTTTAACATACTCATCATAACATACATTCATTCATTAGGACATACGCTTCATAGATCCTTATCATATAAATTGTATGGGCGGTTTATATGATAAGTTACTTTTGGAAACCCTAACTTATAAGTTCGTATGGGCGTTCATATAAGTTGGGGTACTTCTGTGATATTGATAGGAGTAGGAGTAGTAGTAGCGTACTTTCCTTTCTGTACTGCATTTACTTCCAGTTCTATCTTCTTACTACAGTCCTTTTCTTTCTGCACTGTCTTTACTTACTTGCACTTTATATAGAACTGCTAGATTATATATAGAACTGCTAGATTTTACTTACTCCTGCTAGACAGAAATGTCACCTGCTTCCACTTTGCTACCCCTTGTTATCCTCCGCATCCTCCTTCCATCCGGTGCCTAAGAGCGACAGGAGGAGGTGTTGAGGATACGACTTAGTCTTTTTGACTAACATACGTTGACTCCCCCTTTTTAGGAGTTCGAGGAGATGGACCAGCACGTCCAGCGGGACGAGGAGGCAGGGCATGAGGAGCAGCTACCACCACCACCAGACACTACTACCGCACGACCTCAGGTGGGAGGAGATGTAGTAGATAGCGTAGTTTACAGCTTTCTGTTTTGTGAGAGAGTGTGTGATTTCTATTGATGTATAAGGGCATAAGCCCTACTTTCTCTTTTGTACTCATTATGGACTATAGTAGCACTTTCATTTCCATATATATGATATGCTCTGTGATTTCTGTGGACATGTGTATTAGCTTGTTTATACACTTTTACTTCCGCATCTCTAGTGAAAAATGATCGTAATAGCTGGCAGAATCGGCGTCTTACGGTGTCGACTAACTCAGGAGTTAGTGTCACCGTAAGGCGGCGGTTCTGGGCATAAGATCCGGGATGCCTTCGAAAAGGGAAAAGGCGGATCTTACAAACATTGAGTTAGATCAGGGTCTCCCCCCAAAACTCGACTCTAGATGAGCTTATAACTCGATCGCGTAGGAACACTTAGTCTCCTCCAAGACTTACTCTTTAGGAACAAGGCCCTACAATGCAGTGGCTAAATAACCACCTACCTCATGCCAACGACCCTACAACTCAGGCTGGGAGGACAGCCCTACACTTAGATCCCAAAATGGATCCTCCACTCAGCCTTAATAACACAGGCTTACCCACTCTGATTCCTCACGAAATCCTACCACCCCATCTTTATAAATCAGGCCTACAAACTTAGACTCAACACTGAATTCTACCACTCGGCCATATACAGAAAATATTATAATTCAGATCCTAGACAGGATCCTACAGAAGGATTATAAAGGTGTTTGTTTTGAATTTGAAACTAGAGAGGAACTTTGTGTCCACTTCTTCCTGGACAGAGCAGATATCAGTCCAAGATTTTGCTCTTGAAGACACTGGATTTGATAGTTAGAATCTTCTTTAGTCAGCAACCTTCTCCTGTAGAGCTCATGTGATCTGCCTCCTCAGAATTCACTTCTGAACCTACTATCGCAAATGATGATGGCTTTAGCTCTCTCTTTCAGCTTTCAGGTTAACTGAACTGAATTGGTCCTTCCGGCTCGACAATAATGATGATGAAGAAGATGATGCTCAGCCGCAATTGCGTTTCAAAAAACCCTCATTGCTTTTCGTCGACACAGCCAAACATTCCCTTTTATTGCTCATCGAATGACGGCTCTTTGCATTGTGGGGCCCAACATTAATTTCCCATTTGCCACCTTACATTTGCAAATGATGACAAAAGTTGGCCACAGGTACCATCAATGGCTTACTCCATCTTTCCCGCAATGATTTTGATTTTCATTGACTTTGTTGACTTTTGCAGACTCATGCTGACGTCAGCCATCTGTGGACTTAGAAAAAAATAAAACATTAGCATAGGCTTTCAGTGAGTATGCTTCACTCAGCGCCAAAACACTTAGACAGATTTTCTGTCATCAGGCGTTGAGTGAGCAACCTTCACTCAAAGCCAAAACACTTAGAAAAAATTTCTATCACTAAGCATTGAGTGAGCAACCTTGACTCAACGCCAAAACACTTAGAATAATTTTTCAGTCATTAGGCGTTGAGTGAGCAACCTTCACTCAACGCCAAAACACTTAGAAGGTTATTCTAACTCTAGGCGTTGAGAGCGTTGAGTCCACTCAATGCTCTCTGCCTTAGCATAGTTTCTGTCACTTGGCGTTAAGAGAGTAAGCTGCACTCAATGCCAAACTATGTTATCTAGAGTTGAGTGAGTAAGCTACACTCAACACCGTTGGACTTAGCCAATTTTCTGTGTCTAAAAACACTTGCTCTGACTGGATAAGAATCAGTCAAAGCCTTTTATCACATGATATTGAGTGAGTGAGCTTCACTCAATGCTTGTGGACTTAGTTATAAATTTACACAGAACTTGTGTGGCTTAGGATGATTGAGCAATACTCAATGATTTTGAAGTTATGGCGTTGAGTGAGCGGACTTCACTCAATGCCTATAGACTTAACCACTTCTCATCAAGTTTCTCTTAAGACTTTGACTGTCCCATCCTGTCTCATAGCTTTTTGTTGAATGACATTGATTGAGTAGACTACACTCAACGCATGAGGCCTTAGCCACATTTTTTTGTTTTTTCTTAGGCTTTGCCTATCTCATAGCCTTTTGTTGAAAGGCATTGAGTTAGTAGACTATACTCAACGCCTTTGGCCTTAGCCATATTTTAAGCTTGCCAATTATTGAACTTATAGTAACCTAGAAATATTCAACAAATTTGCTAACCTCGCATTGAGTGAGTAAACTTCACTCAATGCCCGTAGACATGGCAGATCTCAGTTCTTTATTGTGTCGAGAAAGTTGTATTATCTCGACACTACTTTCCTGAGCTATCTCGATACATCTAAATTGTCTTGACACTACTCCTATAGAGGTGTCTACATCTTTGTCTCGACACTTATTTCTAAATTATCTCTTCACTTCTCCTATAGAGGTGTCAACATATTTGTATCGATGCTTTTGTATCGACACTTTTGTCCTTAGACATTTCCTTAAGGTTCACCCTACACCTAGCATTGAGTTAGCTTGTTTCACTCAACGCATGTGAACTTAGGCAAATTCCTGTCTGTCCACTAACTTGCTTCTTGTCTACCTACATGCATAAACTCAAACACACATCAAATACAACTTGTGTGTCTGACATTAAATTGTTTGACTTCTTACAAATCTAGGCCATGTGGATCAATGGGCCCAACAGTTTCCCGTAAGTCACCTTTTATAATGTGGAATTAGGGTAAACTTCCTTGCCATGTTTCGGCCTGATATTGGACATCTCATTATTATTCAAATTAAGTCTTATTGAACAGAACAGTCCAAATAAGTCAATAGGCTCCAATCCCGAAATACTTGTTCAGACCGGGCATTTGACAGTAAGCAGACTGCGCTAGAAAATCCGCTAGGTCAAAGTCGTCGAGTAAGCAACCCTTAATCAACGAATCGTCAAGCATCATACACTTACTCGATGAATCATCGAGATTCGTCATTACCACTCAACGCCATATATAAGTACATCAGTTCCATGTTAAAATCGTCGAGTATACCTTCTTTACTCGATGAATCGTGTATAACCTCAGAATAACACTAAGTGCAAAGCGCTGAGTTTACTAATCTTTACTCGACGAATTGTTGAGTGTGTCGAGTACACTCGATGCCTTCAGTTCTCAGAATAATTCTAAGTAAAAGAATTGAGTGGAATTGAGTCCACTAAACTCCGCTTTGACTTCACTCAATGCCGCAACTTAATTCGTCGAATGGCGTTGAATGGTGTTGAGTCCACTCAACACCGCTTTGAATTCACTAAATGCTGCAACTTCCAGAAACTTTTCTAAATAAAATACATTAAGTGGTGTTGAGTCCACTCAACGCCTCAGCATAATTCGTTGAATAACATTGAGTGGTGTTGAGTCCACTCAACTCCTAAGCTTATTTGTTGAATGACGTTGAGTGGCATTGAGTCCACTCACCGCCTCTTCTTATTCGTCCAATGGCGTTGAGTGGTGTTGAGTCCACTTAATTCCTGAGTCCAGAAAATCTTTAAAGTACAATTTCATCAAGTGGTGCTGAGTCCAAACAACGCCTCACCACCTATAGAGCTTCTATGTTATAATTCATCGAATGGCATCGAATGCACTCAACGCACTCGACGCCTTCAATTTCTAGAAATGTTCTAAGTAAAATCTGTTCTATTCGTCGAGTCCAGTCGACTCATGGTGATTGCTTTCTGTATAAGAAAAGAGAGCCGAATTAGCAATCCAATTCGGCAAGTATACCAATCGAAATGTAGCTAGGGGACACAAGTGTCGTATTGAAATCTGGGAACTGTTGAGTAGACTTACTCACACGAAGACTATTATTTTATCGACGGAAAATCATTAGGGTAAAAGAAAAATCTAAACACACTACAAAAAGGAAATATTGCATAAAAAGAGAACTAATGGCACTAAAATAAAGAGAGCATAAAAGAAATGATTATAATAAAGGATTATAACGATGAAATGGAAATGCACTCGATCAAGAATCACCTCGGCAAGAGTCGATTAAAACCACGATAAATAAACCTAAGCTTAAAAGGGTAAAGGTCCTTGACTTTGAAGGTTCCTAAAGCTTGAACAAGCTTCTCTCGAAGTAGTGCCCAACTGAGTTTTGGAAGGTCCGACCGACTCTCGTCTAAATTGGAGGCCTAAAGCTCGCTTTACCCGGTGAACCCCACTATTGGATTTTACTCCAATCCAGGAGATTTGGAGGTCTGCCTCTCTCGAGGGGTGTATACAACTCTCTTTACTCTTGAATGCTCACTTCAAACTATCGGCCTCTCGGCTAGCCAAGAATGAAAGAAAAATAGTAAATTATATATCGACAATATAATTCCAAATGAGAAAAAATCAAGAGTAATTCGAAGGCCTAAACCATAAAAAGAAAAGTTAAATTCAAAGCGTCTTAACTTAATCACTCAAACCTCGGATCATCAAGATCGAGTACAAGGAGGATTAGTTAATCATATCGAAGTGGAGGAGGGGGGATGAGTAGTAAGGCATTAAGAATAGAAATAAGAAAAGAGCACTTTTATTAATACCAAAAGAGAGCTACACTTGCATGAAAATGAAAAGTTACAATTGCATGAAATGAAAATCCTATTCTAGCCCTACAATTAGCAACTAGAGAAAGTGCAAAAACTACACTAAAAGCTAATACAACAAAAGCATTAAGTTAGGGTTAATAAAATTATAAAATAAGGAAGAGAGAGAGAGGGAAGAACACTAAAAAAGGACAAGAAACGAAGGGGCAGCATCTCCCCTCTCAATCAAAGCTTTCTAAAATGGAAGGGGGGGTCTGAATTAAAAGATTTTTCCACGGGTTGGTCACGCCCTAAGCTACGCTCGGGGAGGGCGTATTAGGGGGCATGACATGTACGTGTTTGACCTCGGCCTCTGGATTCTAGCGGGAAGGATGATTGCTTCTGTACGATGGCTGACACGCCCTGGGTCACGCCCGTATAGGTTGGGCGTGACACGTACGTCAAATCTCAATTATTAGTCGGAAATCCGTCATTCTTGGAAAAGGGGGCAAACATGTCATGGGTCACGCCCTTGACGGGGGGCGTCACAGTACTATTGGCATGCTGAGGCGAAAATGGTTTTAATGAGTGATGAAACTTTTTCTTAGTATGTTTAACTTGATGCAGATTCATTCTACACTTTAGAATAAACTATGTAGATGGGCATAAGCTAGATTGAATTATCTTTCAGGCAAGTGCACCTATCAATCATAGTATAGGAGAAATCTACATCTCATGTCGTATTCCACAGGGCTTTTTCAAATACTCGTACTCACCCTCACTCTATAAACATACCTATAATTTAAATTGATTTTTAATCTAAATAAACCTAACTATGACTAATTGGATAAAGTACATTGGAGAATTAAAGATGATAAAACATCAAAAGTCTAAGAGCATTCACATGAACATAAACACTTATTAATTCAAATCTATGTAATCATGAAATAACAAAGCTATCAAATTCATTGTATTGTAAAGGGTTAAACATTTATCAAATTCTCTATCGAGCAATTCAAAATCTAAACCTAAGTTGAGTAAATTTTCTCTCGAGAAATTTACAACACTCAAATTTGCATTAATTACAATACCCTATCTCCTACATAAATTCATGAAATCTTATCTCTAAAATACCATGAATATATTTATCCGTACTACAATTATCCAAATAGCATATCTCTCGATCATGAACTTTGAAATATAAAGAGGAATAACATGGAAATATGAACATTTAACCATCATTCCAAGCATCCAATCTCTTAATCTAGAAGTTTGGAATTCATGTAAAAAAAAACTACATTCATATCTAGGACAAATCTCTTTGTTTGCAAGCCTATATACAAATAAAATACCACGAATTTGATGAAAACAAGAAGATACATGATTACCAAATTGTTCAAATTAAATGTTCAAGTGAAATAAAAGATAAATAAAGTTAGATCACCAAGAGAAAGGAAAGATTGAGAGAGATACATTAAAGATTAAAATGCATACAAAATCTCCTCTAATTCCTCCTTCTCTTGGATGATCAAATTTCGTCCTCCAAGAGTGTTGCAAATGAAATGATCCAAAAGTCCAGAATAAAATTTTCACACAGGTTTTTATAGTCTCCTTGCAAACAGGGTTGGACACAGGTTCAAACACGGCCGTGTTACAGAACGTGTTGACGGTTCAAGGGAAGTTCTACACGATTCAGCGTGTCTAGACGTGGGCCGTGTCAGATAACACAGGTGGTGACACGGCCGTGTTAGATGACACGACCGTGTTGTTCTTCAAGTTCTTCAGACACAAGTTGGTTGGAAGCAGCTCTTCAATTTGTTCTGAAAAGGACACGGGTTGGCACACGGGCGTGTTCCCACCCGTGTGGTGCTCTGACTTGTCTTCCAATTTTTCAGAACCATCCTAGATAGGACACGGGTAGGCACACAACCGTGTTCCTATCCCTGTTCGCCCAAATTTTGTCCTGTCCTAAGCCATGTTGACTCCGTGACCTTCTCCGTTTGCTCCGAGACTTTTAGTTCCACTAGTTAGCCATACCTGTATTAGGAAAATGATTGAATAAGTACATAACTAAATACATGAAATAATATAAACTCCATACTGTGCTTTTCTATTCATGATAATACGAATTCTTAAATATTCTTACGAAATTTCAACCTAGAGAGGTGGAAAATAGTGGACATGATTAAAATTATGATAGTAAAAATCCTATCATAATTGTACTCATCAAATACCCCCAAACATAGATGTTTGCTTGTCCCTAAGCAAACTAATTCACACACTTGGGTTACCATTAAAAAATTTTGCTTCCGCACACTGGTTTCTATGAAATTAAAGCAAACTTTGATGATGTAATTGTATAGGAAATAGTGTAGAAGACTTTTCTAAATATACCTTTATCTTAAAATTCCTCCAAAATATCTTTTAACTATCTTTCAATCTTTCTTAGAAATAGAAGTATAGTCATCCATAATAATCGTGAGGAGAAAATAATAATTTCACTAAAATATGCATTAGTATTTCAATAATTATAAGTACCAATATTGATAGTCATGAGCTTACCTTTTCACAACCTCTCCACGACACTAGTTAGAATTAGTGAGGTTGGATCCTTATCACTTGTATGGTTGTGTAACCTTTTTGGCTTAGGATAGGCGATTATAGGTGGGGTAAATAAATTTGATGGTTTTTATCACACCTAGATCACAATTGAGCCCTTTGTATGGTAAATACCTTTACATACATTAATATTATAAGAGCACCCCCAGACTTTGAACATAGTATACTTCCCATATTTTTTTTTGATGATGGATACTCTATATTTTTTTTCTTAATCAAGGGTCCATAATAGGGATCATTCCGAGTGGGTGGCAGTATACACGCACTCAGGCCACATATCACTATGTTTTTCTTTTAGGATTCATAGTAGGGATCATTCAAAGTGGGTGCAAGTGTACACGCACTAAGGCCACATATCACTATGAATAAACTCATTTCATAAAGATCTCAATGATAGGCAAGCTAATTGGTAAGGATTGGCCATGGTGGATTTAAGTGGTGGAGTATCAAAAGGCATAGGGAATAGGTTCAAATTGGGTGTGCAAGGGTTTAATGTTAAAGGATGTGGGATTACAAGGCTCAAACTATCCAAAAGGAGGCCTAGGTCATTTCCGACCTCCTTAAACAACATATGTGAATGTTTTAAGGATTGCTAGAAGGTTAGTTCTAGACATCAATAAAGAGTATTTTTTTCTTGATTTCCTAATACAAAATTATAAAAATGTTACACTCATCGACTCGCTTTATTATAATTAATTATATTTTCTAAAATAGAGTGATTGTTAGTTAATAATATAGAGGAATAATCTTTAAAAATAAATTATATAAAGAAAATTACGCTAATGAATTTCTAAATGTAATTACTAATCAACAAATTTGAATACTCAATGAGTCTACTTCAATTCATTTTAATCAGGGTGCAAAAGTAAATTAAGTATTTATAATCCCAAATAAATGAATCAATGAGAGCTTAAGGAAAATTAAAAAAAATTGGGGTGTTTAACCTTGAGTACTATGATAGCAAGAGTATAATCAATTGTAATCATGTCCATCACAGAAATAATATAATTGAAGAACATCCACCCCCAGACTGAATAATTACAATGTCCTCATGGCAATGTAAAAAAAATTGAGAGAGCAATTTCACAAAAATATAACAAACTGACTATCATGAATATAAAAGGGCAGACACAGTAAAAAGGAGCAAATATGATAATATATAAATAAACTGATAATATAGTGTAAAAAGAAATGCGACAGAACTACATGTCCAAATACACAGTGATACATATCAGAAATATGCAGGAGGGCTATCCTGATCGTCCTGGGAGCGCGGCGGGCGAGGAACTGTCTGTGGTGTGCTAGAAATCCCCAAATGAGCTCTTATCTGCACAATAGCTTCCTCCGTCCTCCTCCGGGCCTCCTCAATACTCAGAAGGCGCGGCGAGAGTTGAGTGTCATAATAATACTATAACTCGCGGGCGTACCGAGACTGCGATGGAAGCGGGGCAGTAGAGGACTCTCCCTGAGTGTTGGTGGAGTGGGCTCGGGGAATCAAAGGCTTATAGAGGTCAGGATCGACCTCGTCGTTGTCGTCAGCAGCAGCATGAGGTCCACGTCTCTCAATGGTATAAGTAATCCCGCCCCGGCCCTGACGGGCGGTGACGAGGCGGAGAGATCGTAGACTAGCCATGGTGATGGGCATAGTCTTTGCCACTACGGTCATGGGAGAAAGAGACGAGAATATGCCCATATTATTTGCCTGGCGCGTGATGTAGAGGGCTACACAAATAGACCCGATACGTGAGTTGTCCGCCTGGTGACAGATGAACTGAGCGAGCATAAAGCCCAGGTTGATGGGATAACGGGCCGACATACTACTGAATACGCCAGAGCATTCGCCCGGGCCGCTCAAAGTATTGCTAAGGAGGTGGTGGATGTAGTGGAGAGCAGGAGAAACTAGCCTGGAGGCCTTAGACCTCTTGGCCTCATACGGGTCTATATAAAAAATAAGCCGAGCCAAGATGGTGCCTGCTTGGTCACGATTGGGGAGATTAAAATGAAGTTCAGAGTAGGAGGCAGTAGAGAAGAACGACTCCTCATACACCCCTAAATATTGGGTGAACTGGAGGAGGGTGAACGTATGAAAAGTGTTTGCCACTTTAAATGATATGATTCCCTCTTGCGCGTTTCCATGCTTAGCGAGGGATGGTCTAACGTTTAAATAAAAAGTTGACAGGAACTCGAGCGTGAGTTCCCTAAATCCTAGCTCCTCTATAGCAAATATTCTTTCCACCCCACTACAGATATTAACTCTCGAGCATCTCCCGCTAAACTTATTTCTTCCAAGACGTCCCAGTCAATCAAGAGAATGTCCTTAAATTTCTTCGATTGGAGACGGTTGTTGCGATTTATATGTGCTTGATTCGTGAATTCAAGCGGTGGAATTGCGTCGCGCCTCTTTGTAGACAGCGCTTGGAGCTCTGGGTGACGTCAGCAACCCCTTGGCTATGAGATGAAGACATGTTCTGCGATCATGAAGATCAATTTTTAAAAATGAGGGAGGAAGAAGAAGAGAGGATGAGAATGTGAAGAAGGAGAAGAGAATGGAGGAATAAGAACATAAACTCAAAAACTTTTACCTAGGAGGAATGAGCGTGAGGAGGGGAGACAAATCCACCAACTTTGAAGCCCAAAAACTTAACCAGCCCTGGGAGATAGGTAGTATAGGAGGTAAAGTTGGAGAGCAGGAGAGGATGAAGATGAAATTAACGGAGGCCTATATAAAGATAACTAACACGGGTTGACACACGGACGTATGTGTAACCCGTGTTAAGGAATCTTATCACTGTGGAACACGGTCTCCCACGAGACGTGTGGTCAAACTGACAGGATAGGACACCGTCAAGTGAACACGGTCCACCACACGGGTTGTGTATGGACCCGTGTGGTCAAACCCGTGTGGTCAAACTGATAGGCGCTAGAGGGGAGACACGGTCTACAATACGTATGTGTATCAACCCGTGTCCTGCTCTTGCGTTGAGTAAATAAATTACACACGGCTATAAACACGGCTGGGTATGACGCCATGTTTTTCTCTGTACAAAAATAATAAAATTGTCAAGCTGCGACACGGGATTAAACACGGCTGGGTGTCAAGCCGTGTGCTTCTCGAGACGAATATCGTCGTTCAGGAACACGGTGAAGAACACGGTCGGGTGGATACTCGGGTTCTGCTCTGGAAAATAATCCTCTTTATGGAACACGGTCGGGTGAGTGGATATGTTAACAAACACGGTCGGACACATGAATGGGTGTCCAACCGTGTGGTGGTCGAGTAAAAAATGACCCCTGCTCATTTTTAATAAGGACATGGCTGGGCTAAACCGTGTGTGACATACACGGCCAGGCACATAGTCGTGTACTTACCCATGTCCTCCTCTGAAAAAATTTTCCCTAAAATGATTTTTTTTTATAAAATTTCTATATGAACATTGAACTAAAATTTCTACAAAAAATTTAAATAACTTGAACAATTACTACGCTATACTTACTCCTAATCTAGACAAAGGCAGGATTCTTGTCGAGCGAAGTCTTGAGGAAGTGCACCATAATAATGTTTTTAATCGGTGACCATTTAGTTTAAAATCTCACTTCTCAGGGTGAGTTAGCTCGACGGCGCCATAGGGAAAGACTTCTTTGACTTGGAATGGGTCAGACCACTTAGATCTTAGCTTCTCGGGGAATAAATGAACTCGAGAATTTAAAAGGAGAACTTGGTCACCTATTTGGAATTGCATGGGTTTATGAAGGTGACGGTCATGACATTGTTTAGTCTTCTCCTTGTAAATCCAGGAGTTCTCATAGGCCATAGTTCTCCACTCATCTAATTCGTTAAGTTGAAGTTTACGTTTCTCCCCTATAGAATTAGTATCAAAATTTAAAGAGCGTATTGCCCAAAACAACTTGTGTTCTAATTCTATAGGTAAGTTCCATGATTTACCATAGACTAATCTAAAGGGGGTGGTCCCTATAGGTATTTTGAAGGCGGTCCTATATGCCCACAAACAATCGTGCAGTTTCCTAGATCATTGTTTCTTATTCCCTTCTATAGATTTTTCTAGGATTCTCTTAAGTTCTCTATTTGAAACTTCGACTTGACCACTAGTTTGTGGATGGTACGGTGTAGCTATCCTATGTGTGACTCCATATTTTTGCAACACTTTGTCTAGCTGTAGATTACAAAAATGTGAACCCCTATTGCTAATAAGTGCACCTGGTGTGCCAAATCGTGCGAATAGAGATTTCAAAAACTCAATTACTACTCTACTATCATTAGTGGGCAACGCTTGCGCTTCAACCCACTTTGATACATAATCTACGACTACCAAAATATATTTATTCCTATACGAAACTGGAAATGGTCCCATAAAATCAATTCCCCAAACATCGAATACTTCACATTCAAGAGTAAAATTTTGTGGCATATCATATAACTTAGAAATATTACCTGATTTCTTACAAGAATCACATGAAAGCACATACCTTTGGGCATCCCTAAATTGAAGGGGCCAATAAAAGCCAGAGTCAAGAAACTTTTTGGTAGAACGATTTGCTAAATAGTGACCACCAGTAGGGCCTCAATGGCACTGCTCCAGGATTCTCCAACCTTCCTCCGCTGATACACACCTTCGAATAACGGAATCTACACATATCCGAAAAAGAAAAGGGTCCTCCTAGAAGAAATATTTCAAGTCAGAGAAAATTTTTTCTGCTGATATGAAAAATTCTTTGGAAGGACCTTAGCCATGAGATAGTTTGCATAATCGGCAAACCATGGATAATCACGATTGATACTTGTAGATAAGGCAAATAACGATTCCTCAGGGAATGTTTCAGAAATCTCAGATTCATCTAACATTTCTCGTAGTGGATTTTCTAAATGTGAGAGATGCTCTGCCGCTAAGTTTTCTGCTCCTCGTTTATCCCTAATTTCTAAATCAAATCCTTGCAATAAAAGAACCTAATGGATTAAACGAGGCTTTGCTTCCTCCTTGGCCAACAAATATCTAAGGGTAGAGTGATCTATGTATACTACCACTTTAGATAATGTTAAATAAGATCTAAATTTGTCAAAGGCAAATACCACTGTTAGGAGTTCTATTTCAGTAGTTGTATAATTCTCCTTGGCATTATTAAGTGTTTTACTAGCTTAAAATATAGGATGAAAGTGTTTGTTTCGGCGTTGTCCTAAAACAGCTCCTACCGCAAAACTACTAGCGTCACACATGATCTTTAATGGCTGAGTAAAATTAGGTGCGATCATAATAGGAGAATTAATTAATCTTTCTTTTAAGAACTCAAAGGCATATAGACACTCTTGATTAAAAATAAAAGTTGCGTCCTTTCCTAAAAGTCTAGTAAGTTGTTTAGCAATTTTGGAGAAGTCTTTAATGAACCGGCGGTAGAATCTGGCATGTCCAAAGAAGCTTCTCACTGCTTTAACGGAGGTTGGTGGTGGTAACTTTTCTATGGTTTTTATTTTGGCTCTATCGACTTAAATTCCTTGGCTAGAGATTTTATGGCCTAATACTAACCCTTCTTGTACCATAAAATGGCACTTTTCCCAACTAAGGACTAGGTTTGTTTTCTCACACCTCCTAAGAACTTTTTCTTAATTATTCAAACACAAATCAAACGAATCTCCAAATACAGAGAAATCATCCATAAACACTTCCATTATATCTTCAACATACTCGTTGAAGATGGCTAACATGCATCTCTGGAAAGTGGAGGGGGCATTACATAGACCGAATGGAATACGCCTATAGGCAAATGTACCGAATGGGCAAGTGAAAGTTGTTTTCTTTTGGTCCTTTGTTGTTATAGGAATTTGGAAATACAGAGAAAGTCTATCTAGAAAACAATAATAAGAATGTCCTGATAATCGTTCTAATATTTGGTCAACGAAAGGTAAAGGGAAAAGGTCTTTCCTAGTGGCATCATTTAGCTTCCTATAGTCAATACAGACACGCCAATCTGTTATAGTTTGCATTGGAATTAATTCATTCCTATCGTTTGTAACCATAGTTAGGCCACCCTTCTTAGGAATGACTTGCACAGTACTTACCCATGAACTATCCAAAATAGGGTATATCATACCAGCATCTAACAACTTAACAATCTAAGCCTTAACTACAATTTTCATATTTGGATTTAGCCTACATTGCGGTTGAATAGAGGATTTATAGTTTTATTCCAAAAGGATTTTATTAGTGCAAAAACTAGGATTAATACCTTTTATATCAGATATTTGCCAAGTTATTGTACCTTTACATTTCTTCGGCACAATTATTAATTTAGATTTTTCAGTATGAGAAAGTATAGAAGAAATAATAACTGGGTAAGAAGAATTAGTTCCTAAGAATGCATACTCAAGATGTTCCTGAAAGTCCACCTAGTGCCAACTACCTTCACCTATGGGTGGGGGAATAGGTGTCTTGCAGCATTTTTGCAGAATTAAAACTATACCTGCACAAATAAACAAAACAACACAGCACAGAAAGACACAAGCAATTTATAGTGGTTCCCCGATTTGGGTACGTCGACTCTCCCCCTTCGACCTATCTCCCAACAAGGGACGACTCGGTCACTTCACCAACAGGATTGAAAACCAATCCTCACACTAAGGAAGTAACTCTTCCACACGAAGGAGTCACCACTCCTCCACCACGGGTTGTACCCAACCCTTACACAGAGGAACCAACGTTCCTTTACAACAAAAGAAAAACTTGAATGTATAAAATACAAATTACTTTTGGAGCCCTTGGTGTCCCTCTTCGTTCGACGTTGCGTTCTTGAATAAGTCGAAGAGTCCACGACCTAAGTGCTCTCTTAGAGAGAATCTCCCCGAAACCAGCGGTGGTAAGAAGTGCGGTGGCGTAGCTGTCAGGATCGGCGGCAGCAAAAAAGTACGGCAGCTGAGCTTTGGAGATCCAACCTTCGTAGCAAAGCAAGCAAGGTCTACCAACAGTCTTGCTAGGATCGATCGTCTCGATCAATTCGTAAAGGGAAGGTATTCCCGATCAACAAATCAAGAGACAAAGGATCTCTAGGTAGACCCGTGAGACGCGTTGCTTGGCTGAGCTTCTGTCGCCGCGAGATCGAATGATCAGCAATGGCGACAACCTGCACGAGAGGGGATGGCGGCGGACGGCGATCTACGATATGTTAGGTCAAGTCGGCGGCCGGTCTTTTTCGTTTTGGTTCACTACTCATTACGTTCAAAATAGGAGTGTATTTATACAGTAGAATACTCCTTTATGACCGTTGTGGGCCCCACCAGAAGAAACCCAAAATTCGGTTCAAAACAGCGCCTGAATATTTGGTCCGGTCCAGCGAGCAGAAGAAATTTGCCTTAGGCAAATTCGGCGAGAATCATTGGTGATTCTCGACGAATCGGCGAGAATCACTTATGATTCTCGCCGAATTCTACTTGGCAGAATTCTGGCTGAAGATCTTGCCATCTGGAGAGAATCGGCGAGAATCATCATTCATTCTCGACGAATCGGCGAGAATGCAAAGTCATTCTCAACGATTCGGCGAGAATCGACTAGTGATTCTCGACGATTCTGCCTTAAGCAGAAATCAAAACGGCATTGAGACAGCCGGCAGCAATCGGCAAGAATCAGCGAGTGATTCTCGACGATTCGGCGAGAATCACTAGTGATTCTCGTCGAATCGGCGAGAATCACTTAGTGATTCTCGACTATTTATACTTAGACGATTTTCGTCTTTCTTCCCGTGAGTTGCTTTGACCCATCCTTGCTCCTTGTCTGCTCTTGATCTTTCTCAGCCCTGTACTTGAAAGTAAGTACACTCCAATAGAGAGAGTACACGTAGGCCAACACACTGATCTGCTCAACGAGGGATTACGTTGCGCAGACCCGTGTATATTGACCCACTGCACCCTGACATTGGTGTGTACTTAGCGTGGAATAACTGCAAGCACAACTTGATATATATCATCAAATACATTGTGGATTCATCTTAGCTAGACAGGAGGCTTCCTCAAATCCAGGTAATTGTGGATATAATACCCAACAATCTCCCCCTATTTAAAGAAGCCAAAATCCTACTAGCTAAGATGAATTTCACCAATCCAGATAATACATACAGCAAATCAAGAGAAGAACAATAAATGCAAACAGAACAATACTAGAGTCAATCATGAAATCACATATCTATATAGAGATATCCACTATAATTGTTCATATGATAACATGATAAGAACGATAAACAAAAAGGACTACATCAGCAAAAATCCTAGGTCTCTTTCTCCTTAGCTATTTCATCGTTTAGTTGCTGCGCCAAGTGTTTCTTGCTTTGTCTTTCGAAGTATTCCTTTGGCTTGGGGTAGTATCTGGGGGGAGGAGCTTTATTCTCCACAGTGCTGGACCTGAATAAGATGTTTCATTTAGCTTCAAAGGTCTTGTGCGGCTCCCACTCGTACTGACTATAGACGTCGTTCCGTTTTATCTCCCCCCTCTGTTGTAGTATAAATGTATCCAAAATGATACGCCTTGATACCGAACTCCACCTTTCATTCCTCACCTCATCCTCTTTCAATCTGATTTTCTTTTCCGTTTGCGTTTCCTTGGATGTTCCTTCTTGAATTTTTCTCTTGCCTTTAGCTTTTGTTAGGGCTTCTTGGTCAAACTAGGCACTGCGCTCAACTCTTGCAGTAGCACTAGCAGCCTTCTTAGATTCAGCCTCACTCAGTGGAACTTCTTCAACCCTTTGTTCTTTCTCATCAGTAGCAGCATTCTCTTCCGGAGGGGCAACCAGAACATGAATGCCTGAGGCCTGTTGAACTAACCAGTGGGCCGTTTCAAAAACATACCTATTCGATTGATCGAAGTTGTCGAGTATTACTTATTGAAGCCCTGCCATCTTAGCTTTATGATCTTCCTCCCCCTTTTTGTCTTCCACAGCAATTGAGTTTGCTGTCTTTGTAAATTCATTATGTAGGGTCTTTTGATTCGTGTTCAGAGTCACCATGTTGGCATAGAATATTTGGATGCTATTAGCCACAACATGTGCATTCTGATTAACCACTGCCAGGTCATCCGTGTTCTTTTTAAGTCCTTGCATAAAAAGAGAGACAGTTGTGCCGGCTGCTGTGTACTTTTCCTCGAACTTCTTTTCTATTACATCCAGCTTGTGATTAATTTCAACTACGTTCTTTAGCATCAGATCCTCAGATTCCTTAATTCTTTTTAGCACTTTGTCTTGTGCTTTCTCAAAAGTAACTTTGAGTTCATCCAGAATTCCTTGAACAATGTTCACAGTATGATTAGCTAGATTAGCTTGTAGTGGATGACCCTGAGGCAAGCCTTGGTCTGGCTCTTCAGTAGATTCACTAGGAGAGCTGGACACTTGCACGGTTTCTACAGAGGGAAAGTTGGCAGTCTTGTTAGATTTCTCAGGAATGCTTACCAATTGTTGCTGAGAGTACTCCCCCTCCATAGTTGCACTGGTTTTCTCAGGAACTACCTCAGGAGCTTGTTTTTCAGATGGAACTGCAGTGTCATCCTGAGGCTCCATTACTTCCTACCTCTCATTTCCTTCTTCCTCATCCTCATCATCCATGTTCTCATTCTCAACTGCAGCATTGTCTATATCCTGTTCATCATCCTCCAGATCAGCATCTCCATCTCCCATATCATTATTGTTCAGGGCCGCCTCATCTTTCTCTACATACTCACTTTCTTCTTCCAGGTTCTCAACTACATCCCTTACTATCAGAGAGATGTCAGATCTAATATCAGCAGGAGCGGGTAGAGACTCCCCCTCAGTTCCTGCAGTCAGCATATCAGGAACTTCACCGGGTACAGCCACGGAGTCTGCTGGAGTCCTATTGTCCTGATTCCCATGGGACTCAGCTGGGGAATCATCTCGTTCTTCACCTACGGCAGCATGCCCGATCCTTCTCTCCCTTCTATCAAAGACACTTGAGTCCATTTTCTTCAGATAGTGGAGGGGAACTCCTTTACTCATATCAAACTTGTCTCCATCCAGTTGGTTAAGATAAAGACTAATAATCCGTCCAAAACTGGGGATTCGCAGAGTATCCTTTATTCTCTCAAATAGCATGGCCCCCCAGTTGAATCTCTTCCGACAGACGATGACCACTAGGATCTTGACCATCTCACCTGAGATATGATCGTGGGAGCCTGGTTTACAGATCAGTACTTTCCCGATGATGTCTGACAAAAGCTTCCCTTCCTTGTTCATTTCCTTCCTCTTGATATATTTGATTCCTCTTGGTAGTCCACAGAACAGAAGGGTCTTGGCTCGATCCTGTTCTTCCAGATAATCCTCTTGATCAAAGTTGCAGAGCTGCAAGTATTGCGTCAATTTCCTTGCAATCATTTTGATCCTTGCATCTGCAATCTTACACTTGATTATAGTATCTTCACGCCGAAGTTTTGCAGTTGCAAAGAATTCCATCACCTCCTTATCCAGTATTTTGCATGGGTGCTCAAGGATGAATGTGAGTCCAACCTCTTCAAGCATAAGAATGATATTCCTGAACTCAACTTAGGCATGAGAAAAGCATGTTCGAAGCAGTTCGCATCCAGTGACAAGGCCGGTGGTGGTTCTTGGAGCCATTTTAAACCTAAGGAGGAAATACCCAAGTCTAAACCTTATCAGTAACTCTAGTAGGAAGCTACACTATAGACAAGTCACTGCAAGGAAGAAGAAACGTTACCCTAATGCAGAATAGTTTTTCGGGATGACGGTGACGGAATCGGCGGGATCGACGGGAACGCCTGGACGAGCTAGGGAAGGAGTCTAGATTCGAGAGATCACTGGGATTCAAAGCCGAGACCGTCGAGATGCATGCGATTCCAGGTAGTGGACGGGATGCCGGGGATTGAAGCCACTCTAAAGCCGCTCTGAGACCACTCGACGGAACACTGCGAAGGAGGGAAGCGAATCGATGGGATACGAAGGGTCGGCGAGATTTACGCGATATACGGTATTACGAACCGGGCGGGTTACACGGGATTTTGACTAGGTTTTCTAATAGATTCCTTTGACTATTGCAGTTAGATTTAGACAGAGCAATGATTTAGGAGAGTTCCACGAGATTTTCTAAACAACTCCGAGAGGCATGTTAATTTTGTTACACTCGAGTCAATGACCGAGGTATATAGCATTTGCCTCCAAGTCATTTCTTGATTAAGTAACCTCGATCGATTTGAACACAATATAAGCCCTATACTTAATTCCAGAGTACTTCTAGGTGAGAGAAAGTAATCTTTTGTTCCACCTATTGGCATACATTCCTTAATTTCAAATGGGCTGACTTATGCCTATTTAGATCCCTTTTCACATCTATAAATGTGTGACTATAAAGAATTCTTCAGATAGTACTTTAAGGTGATTTTACAGATTCATTCTGTCCTCAGGTGTGAAAACATATATGTGTATATAGACACATAACCACTTACCTTTTAGAGCAGGAATTCATAAATTTGTGTGGATATATAAGTATATATATATATATATGTAAATATCAATATAATATGACTCAAATATTGAAACTGAATGCAAGTACCTGGGATCATAAGATTTATCATTCAGATCTTCAGTTTAAGACACACTATGTGTTCAATTTGAGTATGCCATTGTAGATATCACTGCTCTTATTCCAAGTACATGTTCCAAGTCATTCTTGGAACATCTCCTGTCTAGTTCCCATCATGTTTACAGGAACCTAGACTGTCCTGCAAAAGAGAATTACCTTGCCTTAGGAACCCAATATGTATTGGGTCCTAGGTTCTTGTCAGTGTAAAATATTGAATGCCTTCCTACAGGAATCCTGTCAGGAAGGCTAACTCTGCTCGGAGGAAGTGGATATGCCCTTGCCCTTGGCATAGAGGGATTGTGCCAACAATCTACGGCAAAGTGACCCACCTTGCCACAGCACCAACAGTCGTAAATGTTGTATCGCTGTTTCAGACCCGATCTATTAACTGAGGTAGTCATGAGCTTAGGTCTAAATGGGATAAAGCCGGTTCTGCTCACAACATTGCCTTTTCCACCGTGACACGTGGGAGGGTGGAAAGAATGCATGTGGTGAGTGTCACGAGGCCTGGGAGGTGGTGCCTTGCTTTCAGTCAGCACACTTCCAGAGGCCCCATGGGTACTTACCACATGTTTCCTGACCCCCCTTTCTTGTGTCCTAGGGTGGAAAGTACTGCAGTGAGAGCTTGTTCCTACATATTCATGATGAGTTGGGGCTGAGGCTGAGAATACAAAGGGTTCAGAATCAGCCTTGGGTATTCTCTCATGGGTAGCCATGACAGCTCTGGTACTGTGGGTATTTCCACCGTAGGGCTGATCATTCTTGCAGTGACCAACGTTGTTTCTGTGGTCATACTTGAAGGCATGATGAGTGCCCTTCCTACTCGGGGTGGGGGGTCTGAAAACAGTTTCCCCATTTCTCCATGAATTAATAATTCGGGAGATCCACCCATTTTCTTCTTTTCTCTTGATAACATCTATCGTGGAAAAGTTAGAAACTATTCTTTTCTCGGTCTCTAGATGACTTTCTAGATCCGAGATCTTTATGTCCTTTACCTTGATGGATTCCAATTGGATATTCATCAAGGTCTTCAGCTGAGCAATCTCCTTAGCTTGCTCCTCAACAAGTAAGTTGCTCTTCTGAAGAGCACACTGAAGGGATTCAAGATTTTCAATCTTCTGATTGAAGCTATCCATATCCCTTGCATCACTAGAGGGACAATCCTCTGAACTATTCCTGTCTTTAGGAACTGCAAGAGGAGAGGGGCATGATGAAGAAGTTACCAGCTCCTTGCTTTGCTGTTCAGGGTTACCTTCAAGATCGGAAGAGACTGTTGAGTTAGCTTCATCAGAACTGCTTTCCTCAACTTCTTCTTCAGTCTCTGACAAGGACACAGGAGCCCTGATACTCATAGATTGATCATGCCCTTCATCTTTAGAAATGAGGACCCCCACATAGGCTTCATCCTCTTGCTGACCACTGATCCCTTCTTTCTCTGATCCCTCCATGAGGTCTGAGATAGTTTTCCACATGGACTTGGCCGTCCTATACTTATCCAATTTAGAGCGAGATGGTCCAGAGCAGACATCAGTGATGATTTGACGAATCACCTTGTCCAGGTTGAACAGTGAGAGCTATGTCTCCGACATCTCTTTGGGACACTTGGGGATTTGGAGATCATTCCCCGAGCCGGAAGCCTTCATGGGAATGAAAGGACCCTCTTCCAGAATGAGTGATGCTCGAGGGTCGATGGCCTCTAGATGAAATAGTACTCTCATCTTCCATACAGGATAGTACTCCTTTGTACATGAGGGGAGTCTTAGAGGAGGGACATCAGAATCCAACTCCATGCTTGAGTCTGATCTTCTTGTTGACAGTAGATGCAGGAACTTACTCGAGGTGTTAACCCCTTTGATGAGTAACCTCCCTCTGATACCACTTGAAAGTCCACCTAGTGCCAACTACCTTCACCTATGGGGGGGGGGGAATAGGTGTCTTGCGGCGTTTTTGCGGAATTAAAACTATACATGCACAAATAAACAAAACAACACAACACAGAAAGACACAGACAATTTATAGTGGTCCCCGATTTGGGTACGTCCACTCTCCCCCTTTGACCTATCTCCCAACAAGGGACGACTCAGTCACTTCACCAACAGGATTGAAAACCAATCCTCACACTAAGGAAGTAACTCTTCCACACGAAGGAGTCACCACTCCTACACCATGGGTTGTACCCAACCCTTACACAGAGGAACCAACGTTCCTTTACAACAAAAGAAAAACTTGAATGTATAAAATACAAATTACTTTTGGAGCCCTTGGTGTCCCTTTTCGTTCGACGTTGCGTTCTTGAATAAGTCGAAGAGTCCACGACCTAAGTGCTCTCTTAGAGAGAATCTCCCCGAAACCAGCGGCGGCAAGAAGTGCGGCGGTATAGCTGTCTTGATCGGCGACGACAAAAAAGGTGCGGCGACTGAGTTTTGGAGATCCAACCTTCGTAGCAAAGCTAGCAAGGTCTACCAACGGTCTTGCTAGGATCGATCGTCTCGATCAATTCGGAAAGGGAAGGTATTCCCGATCAATAAATACAGAGACAAAGGATCTCTAGGTAGACACGTGAGACGCATTGCTTGGCTGAGTTTATGTCTCCGGTAGATCGAGAAGAAACCACGATTAGCATTGGTGACAACCTGCACGAGCGGCGATGGCGGCGGACGACGATCTACAATCCGTTAGGTCAAGTCGGCGGCCGGCCTTTTTTGTTTTGGTTCACTACTCATTACGTTCAAAATAGGAGTGTATTTATACAGTAGAATACTCCTTTATGACCGTTGTGGGCCCCACCAGAAGAAACCCTAAATCCGGTTCAAAACAGTGCCTGAATATTTTGTACGGTCCAGCGAGCAAAAGAAATTTGCCTAAGGCAAATTCGGCGAGAATCATTGGTTATTCTCGACGAATTGCGAGAATCACTTATGATTCTCGCCGAATTCTACTTGGTAGAATTCTGGCTGAAGATCTTGCCATCCGGAGAGAACCGGCGAGAATCATCATTCATTCTCGATGAATCGGCGAGAATGCAAAGTCATTCTCAACGATTCGGCGAGAATCAACTAGTGATTCTCGACGATTCTGCCTTAAGCAGAAATCAAAACTGCGTTGAGACAGCCGACAGCAATCGGTAAGAATCAGCGAGTGATTCTCGACGATTCGGCGAGAATCACTAGCTCGTCGAATCAGCGAGAATCACTTAGTGATTCTCGACGATTTCTACTTAGACGATTTTCGTCTTTCTTCCCGTGAGTTGCTTTCACCCATCCTTGCTCCTTTTCTGCTCTTGATCTTTCTCAGCCCTTTACTTGAAAGTAAGTACACTCCAATAGAGAGAGTACATGTAGGCCAACACACTGATATGCTCAATGAGGGATTACGTTGTGCAGACTCGTGTATATTGACCCACTGCACCCTGACATTGGTGTGTACTTAGCGTGGAATAACTGCAAGCACAACTTGAAATATATCATCAAATACATTGTGGATTCATCTTAGCTAGACAGGAGGCTTCCTCAAATCCAGGTAATTGTGGATACAATACCCAACAGTTCCGGTAGTTCTTTAAGTTCTACCACCGGTGGATCCTAAGTATTATTCTTATGAACTTCATAATCTCCTTCAGTAATCAAACTATACTCAGTCGTTCTATTCATCGAAATAGAATTATCTAGATAAAATAAATGCTCAAAAATGTCTTCATTCTTTTCATCTTCTAGATAACAGTTAGTTATGCAAATTTCTAAAGGATCTCGGTAATAAAAATTAGAATTCATAGAAGTCAAAAAATTATCAACACCATGAGAAAAATAGCAATAATCATCATTATCTAAGGATTGTTCCATAGTATTTCCTATTTGAAAAGTGACTTCATCTTCCCCTACTCGCAAAACTAATTTACCATCGAAAACATCAATAAGAGCTCTAGATGTGGCTAGGAATAGACGACCTAGTATGAGTGGCACTTCAATATTTTCATCCATATCTAGAATAACAAAATCAGCAGGAAATATAAACTTATCTACCTTAAACAGTACATCCTAAACTATGCCTCTAGGATACTTAACTGACCGATCTGCTAGTTGAATACTCATTCTAGTCGGGCTAAGTTCTCCTAGACCTAGTTTTAGATATAGTTTATAAGGCATTAGATTTATACTAGCTCCTAAATCTGCTAATGCTTTATTAACTTGTAAATCACCGATTAAGCATGGAATTGAAAATGAACCTGTATCCTTAAGTTTTTGAGGTAATTTGTTTTGTAAAATAACGGAACATTCTTCACTAAGTGTTACTAAAGATAATTCTTCTATTTTCTTCTTATTTGAAATTAAATCCTTCAAAAATTTTGCATACTTAGGCATTTGAATAATTTAAGAAAAGGGTCAATTGACAAGCAATTGTTTAAACAAAGATAAGAATTTAACATATTGCGCATCCATGCGCTCCTTGTTCAGCTGCGCTGGATATGGTATTGCTGGTTTATACTCCATTGGCTTCATGTTCATGTCATTTGGTGCTTCACTGCTAGACTCCTCTTGGGGTGCTTCCTTTGTAAGCCTTGGGTCTTATAACTCCTTTCCGCTCCTCAACTGGATTGCTTTTGCATGCTCCTTCGGGTTTATCTCAGTGTTACCCAGAAGTGTTCCTTGCTGCCTTTCATACACAATCCTTGCAAGTTGCCCAATATGGTTCTCCAAATTTCAAATTGAGCCCTCTTGATTCTGGAAGGCTACATCAGTAGTTTGTATGAACTTGGTATGCACATCTTCCAATTTTGGCTTCCTTTGCTCTGGTTGTTGTTGTCCAAACATAGGTTGTTGTTGTCCAAACATAGGGTGCTTGCCTTATCCTCCCCAAGAGAAATTGGGGTGGTTCCTCCATCAAGGATTGTATGAAAGACTATATGGGTTATTTGCGGGATTGAAAGGTGGTCTGGGATTGTTACCCATATAGTCAGCATGCTCTTGCACTTGAGGTTCACCACTAGGCATTCCACCTAGTGAAGGGTCCCATTACTAAGGTACCATGGAGGGTGATGCTAAAGAAAGGTTGTCCATCATTTCGTGAAGCTTATCCACTTGAATGGATAAGGCAGTAACAACATCCACTTCATACATTCCTGCAGACTTTATAAGCTTTGGTCTCACGGTAGTCCATTGATAGTTATTCATAGCCATGTCTTCTATCAACTGCTGAGCCACTTCAGGTGTCTTATTATTCAAGGTGCCCCCACTACCCGCATCGATCCTCTATTTGGTGGATGGATTAAGACCATTGTAGAAAATCTGAATCTGGATCCATGAAGGTAAGGCATGATGAGGACATCTCCTTAATAGATCCTTGAATCGTTCCCATGTGTCGTACAACAATTCAGACTCCAATTGAATATATGTAGAGATGTCGTTCCTTAACTATACAGTATTCGCCGGTGGAAAATACTTCATCAAAAACTTCTCAACCATCATGTACCAAGTAGTAATCGACCCTCTAGGTAAAGAGTTGAGCCACTGCTTCGCCTTATGCCTTAGTGAAAACGAAAACAATCTCAATCGAATGCATCGTTTGAAACACCATTGATCTTAAATGTATCGCATATTTCTAAGAATCCGGCTAAGTGTGTATTGGGATCCTACTCTTGCAAGCCATCATATTGGACATATTGTTGGACCATTTATATAACACTAGGTTTCAATTCGAAATTATTGGTTGAAACTGGTGGTCGAAGGGTGCTCGACCCAGTACCTTAGAGATTGGGCCTCGCAAAGTCAGACATGGTTTGCTCATTCTGGTTCTCCATGGTATCTAAATTCTCTGGATGATGTTCTCCTTGGTTTACTGTTTCCTCTTCTAACATTCCGTTTGAAATATCTGTGGTATTAGTTCCCACGGCCCTTTGGTTAGTGTTATGAATAATTCGTTCCGGGTCAGGATGAAATGGTAATAGCCTAGAATTTCTTCCCCTAGTTATAGACTAACAGACTACAAAATAGAGATTAAGTAATATAATTATACTATAAACTAAATTACAATTATTTGTTTGTAAGCAAAAATGGTAGATTAATAGAGTTTAAGCTTTCAAAATATTGAAAAACGAGTCTCCGGCAACGATGCCAAAAACTTGATGAAACTTTTACTGAGTGTGTTTAACTTGATGCAGATTCATTCTACACTTTAGAATAAACTATGTAGATTGGCATATGCTAGATTGAATTATCTTTCAGGCAAGTGCGCCTATCAATCATAGTATAGGAGAAATCTATATCTCATGTCGTATTCCACAGGTTTTTTCAAATACTCGTACTCACCCTCACTCTATTATCATACCTATAATTAAAATTGATTTTTAATCTAAATAAACCTAACTATAACTAATTGGATAAAGTACATTGGAGATTTAAAGATGATAAAACATCAAAAGTCTAAGACCATTCATATGAACATAATCACTTATTAATTCAAATCTATGTAATCATGAAATAACAAAGCTATCAAATTCATTGTATTGTAAAGGGTTAAACATTTATCAAATTCTCTCTCGAGCAATTCAAAATCTAAACCAAAGTTGAGTAAATTTTCTATCGAACAATTTACAACACTCAAATTTGCATTAATTACAATACCCTATCTCCTACATAAATTAATGAAATCTTATCTCTAAAATACCATGAATATATTTAGCCGTACTACAATTATCCAAATAGCATATCTCTCGATCATGAACTTTGAAATACATAGAGGAATAACACCCAAATATGAACATTTAACCTTCATCCCAAGCATCAAATTTCTTAATCTAGAAGTTTGGAATTCATTTAAAACAAAAGCTATATTCGTAACTAGGTCAAATCTCTTTGTTTGCAAGCCTATATACGAATAAAATACCACGAATTTGATGAAAACAAGAAGATACATGATTACCAAATTGTTCAAATAAAAAGTTCAAGCGAAATAAAAGATAAATAAAGCTAGATCACCAAGAGAAATAAAAGATTGAGAGAGATACATGAAAGATTAAAATGCATACAAAATCTCCTCCAATTCCTCCTTCTCTTGGATGCTCCACTTTCCTCCTCCAGAAGTGCTACAAATGAAATGATCCAAAAGTTCAGAATAAAATTTTCTCACAGGTTTTTATAGTCTCCTTACAAATAGGGTCGGACACGGGTTCCAACACGGCCGTGTTACAGGGTGTGTTGATGGTTCTAAGGCAGTTCCACACGATTCGGCGTGTCTGGACATGGGTCATGTCAGATGACACGGGTGGTGACACTTCCGTGTTAGATGATACGGTCGTGTTGCTCTTAATGTTCTTCAGACACGGGTTGGTTGGAAGCAGCTCTTCAATTTGTCACGAAAAGGACACGAGTGGGAACACGGGCGTGTTCCCACTCGTGTGGTTCTCTGACTTATCTTCCAATTATTCAGATCCATCTTGGATAGGACACGAGTAGGCTTACGGCCATGTTCCTACCCATATTCGCCCAAATTTTGTCAGTTCCTCAGCCATATTGACTCCGTGACCTCCTACGTTTGCTCCGAGACTTTTAGTTCCACTAGTTCGTCATACCTGCATTAGAAAAATGACTGAATAAGTACATAGCTAAATACATTAAATAATATAAACTCCTAACTGTGCTCTTCTATTCATGATAATACGAATTCTTAATTATTCTAGCGAAATTTCAACCTAGAGAGGTGGAAAATAGTGGACATGATTACAATTATGATAGTCAAAATCCTAGCATAATTGCACTCATCAATGGGGCGGCAGACTTCGGGCAAAGGGCGTCATGCCCCGTATCATGCCCGGGGACACACCCGGGGAGGGCGTCAGGGGGGGCGTGACATCCGTTTTTCCTGTTATTTTGTCTTTATTAGCAAGCTTCATCGGGATCGGGTGACTAGCCTTGTGACACGCCTAGGGAGGGCGTGACAGGGGGGTGTGTCAAGTCATTTTTGACCAAAATTCTGGAAGCCTGCAAAAAGACAAGAAAAGTGGCAATAATATTTACATAAGAAAGATAAAAATTAAGCTAACAAGACACGATAAGCGCCTTCAAAACTAAAACATACGATAATAGTTTATGCTACAAAACGTATTATCAAATTCCCCCAAGCTTAAGCTTTGCTTGTCCCCAAGCAAAAATATAAAAACTAGATAATCATAAAAAGTGACTAATTAAAAAATTCTTATTATGCATACACAAGTACTATGCAAAATTCTAAGTATGAAAAAGGTGAAACGTAAATCTAAAACAATTATTTAGATATGATTTAACTTTTATAAACTTTACTTAACGAAAATAAATCATCCAAAATTTTGACAAAATTCTTTAAATAGATTTAAGCAAAGCAACGAAAATTAAAAAATAGCATTGAGTTGTTACTAGATTCAAGCAACGCATTATAATTATATAAATTAAATAACAAAAATCTAAGTTTAAATCCAAAACTAAAACTGATTTACTTTTCTTCTTTTCTTAGTTATTAAATAGAATTCAAAAGCATGAATCAAAAGGACTTAATAGGACTGAAGCGTTTTGTTTAAGGTTATGATTACGAGTGGAATTCAAAGATAAACAGGGAGGCTTAAGATCACACTAAACCAAAACAAAGAGTTTAAAAAATATAAACAAAATATTTTTTTTTCTTTTCCATTTTTTCTTTCATTTTCTTTTTCAAAACAAAAGCCATAAATATTTTTATTTTCATTTTGAATTGGCCAAACAAAAGCAAGCATTTCTTTTGATCATACTTTTTTAAAAAACTTCTCCAAAAATATCACAAAATAACCAAACATAAACATGAAAATTCTTTATGAAACTTAAAAAGGCTTGTGTGATTAGATAGGTTGGAAATTTTGGCTTTGGTGAAAATGATATGAAAAGAGGAGTTATCAAATGAAATTGGAAAAAATGCTTCAAAAGCGGCTAACTAGTGGTGAAAGTTTAAAGGTTTGCAGGAAAGCTCAAATGAGAACAAAAACTGCCTAAATCGTATTGATGCTTTTAAATTTATTTAAAACATAGATTTGAAAATTTTCAAAAAGCAAGTCCTGGATAATAAAAGAAGATTGATGAAATTATCTTGAAAATAGAAATAATAGGTGGCTTGGATCATTCACATCTACTACGCTATTAAAAAGTGTACCTTATAAAATTTATCGAAAAATGAAAAGGAAAATAGTGGATGATGAATTTTTGAGAAAGTAAAGAGAATAAAGAACAAAAACCATAATGAAAATGCGAGTTTTAGAAAAAATGTTTTACGTTAACATGCTACCGCAAATTAGAAACACAGCATGACCAACATTTTACTTGTGAGACATAATTAAAAGGGAGATTAGAAATATTATAATTAATTCAGTTATTTATATGAGATTTTGAGAAAAATAAAACAAAAACCAGGGGTACTATTGAATTACCAAAAAGTCTAAACAATTAAAGTAATAACAAAAAGCATATTTTTTTTGAAATTTTTTATTTTTATTTTTATTTTTAAGATATCCATTTTTTGGATTTTTGAAAAATATTCACAAAAAGAAAAATATTCACACATAATAAAAAGAAGGAGGAAGTCCTCCCCCAAGCTTAAAATGGACATTGTCCTCAATGAACAAAGGAGGTTAGAGAAGGAGATAAAATGAAATTACATAATTGAAAAACAGAATTGAAAAACAGGTACTTCCCCAGATTTATTCGTTGCGAATGTTGATTGACGTCGTGTAACATCCCATTTCCGGCTAGACCCCTAGGAGTCGGTTGGTTGTGGTAGAACCCTAGGGAGCCCAAAACTTGAAATAAATCGACCAAGAAATCGGGTCACGGGTTGGTCACACCCGTAACCGACCCATCACGCCCATGACATAGGGCGTGCCACATTCGACGATCGTCGATTTCAGTTCGACGATCGTTGATTTCAGTTCGACGATCGTCGAACCCAGAATTAGTCACCAGACCTGTCACGCCCGTGACCCACCATGTCACGCCCGTGACATAGGGCGTGACCATGATCGTCGATTCCAGGTCGACGGTCGTCGACCCAAAATTGGCCCCACGGGCATGTCACGCCCGTGACCCGCCATGTCACGCCCGTGACATAGGGCGTGACACGCTCGACGATCGTCGATTTCAGTTCGACGTCGTCGAACCAGAATTAGTCACCAGGCATGTCATGCCCGTGACCCACAATGTCACGCCCGTGACATAGGGCGTGACACGCTCGACGATCGTCGATTTCAGTTCGACGTCGTCGAACCAGAATTGGCCGCACAGGCCTGTCACGCCCGTGACCCAGGTGTCACGCCCGTGACCACCCTTCGATGATCGTCGATCTCAGTTCGACGATCGCCGAACCCAGAACTGGCTAACCGGGCCTGTCACGCCCGTGACCTATGTGTCATGCCCGTGACCAAGGCCGAAACGTCAGCCAGACTGGAAATTTCGGTAACCGACGCCATAATAAATTCTGACTATGGGAATGAAAATCAAGAGTATTTATGGGTCGTTCCCTACTTTAATTATGTTAATAATTAAGGAAAAGTGGGTCCAATAGGAAATTGCCACCTGGCAAACACCTCTTCATCTCCAATGTTTCAACTGCCATTCGTCATAACCGAAACGTCATTAAGGGGATTATTAATGGCCGCCAACGTTTCATCCTTTCCCCTCCCCATTTGCTGATCTATAAAAGACTCCTAAGAGCAAGAGGAAAAGGTTACACTCCCTCAAACTGTTTCAGACTTCCCCCTTGCTGTTGAAGAATTTTCGGCGACGCCACCACTGCGCAAATGGCTTCCCGACGCTCTGCACGCCTCCAACCCGCGAACAAGGTCCTCCCCTCCCTCTTCTTCTGCGGATAGATCTTAGGAATCGTTAGGAGAGATATCGGGCTCAAAAGAGCCAGATCGGGTGAGCGTATTCGTGGTTTTCCGAAAATTTCATGGTGGCGGGTTCGCCGGAAACCGCCTCTCCGGCGGCCGTGCCGCCGCCCGACGATAGCCCTCGCCTCAACGGAGGTGGTGGTGGTGGTGGCCGGCCAGGGAGATGGCTGGATGGCCGGGAAATAGCTTGGAAAAGCTACAGGAAATTAGGTTTTCAGGCCTCTGGTTCGGGCTGTAGAAGAAGATGAACAGTGCCGTCAAATTAGATTTTATTTTTAAAACAATTTCTGAATGAAATATTTGTCATGTTAATTAAGTTGGGAAAAATACCTAGAAGCTCCTACAGGAAAAATAAATCAACATAGATAATGTAGCCCTTGAAGTCTACTTTAATTCAAAAATTATTTCACTCGATTTGGAATCCTGGTTAGACCACAGCACCCTTTTTGGTGAGGTCTATCCAGAGGGCTGTCTTGACCTTAGAAAAATTCCCCACTCCAATACAGTCATCCAAATGACTTGAAATTTGGGGTGTGGTCTAATCTTACATATATCTAGGTGCTATCCAAAAATGAGAATTTTTGGAGAATATTTTTCTATAGTTTTTAGAAAAATTCAATAATCCTAGCCGAATTTAATTAGATAGTTAAATAATTTCCTAACCCTCCCAAACTCTGGTGAGTGGTCCCTGGGGTCACCATAAGGTTTCTGTATAATTTTTCATCTCATTTGTAGATAGTTTAGATTAGAAATGATCAACCCTAAGTTTTGCCCTAATGAGGGGTCTTAGGTTAAAAGTGCACTTTTGAAATTTGAGTGGTCAGATCACCTCAACAGAGGCTGAGATTTTTATCACTGGCTAGTAATATTCTCTATCACCCCCTCATGGAGTTTGAGGTGGATCGGGGTAAGTTTGCCCTAAGGACCAAGGCCAAACCCTAAGGATGGATCTTGGTGGTTTGTGAAGGTCATGTGGTCAAATGACCTTGGATTGACCCGAAATTGGGTGAAGAGAACCATAGGGCCAATATAGTTCTCTGGAAGAAATCTTAGTAAATTTGGAGACCGTTGGGATACCTAAAAATCTAACCCTAGTTTGGGGTGCAAAACTTGTAGAGATAGGAAATGACACTAAATCACATTGAAAAGTGGTGAGATTTGGGTAGAGTGAATTATAGGGATGGTACAAGCTCTGGATATTTTTCTATGAATTTTATGATCATTATTTTGGATACTTCCTTTAATGATTTAGTAGTTGTATGATTTGCTTAGAAAATTTATTAGGGAATACACACTCCCTGGAAAGTGATGAAATTTAAGCAGAGAACGTTTATTATGATTTTAAATCTCTGTGAATTTTTATGGGATTTTTGGAAGATTAATTCTAAGGCTTGCTTCATTAAGTATGTTTTACCTTGATTATTTGATTAAATCTTTAGTGGTGTTTAGCAAGCTAGTAAAATTATGATTCTCTGCACAAAGATCTTTTATGTATCGTACTACTGATTAGTGATTTTTCTATAATTTTTAGATGAATAATTTCAGTACTTCCTTCATTACGTTGAATTAACGTGATTATACTGAATAAATTATTTAGAGGTTAAATACTTTCTATAAAATTCTGAGAATTTGTATTTGAGGTTATCTTGCTGTTATTTAATGATCATGATTTTTGAGTAGCCATTACATAGGAAGATCATGTTGTTCATGTTTAAAATGACCCGTGGCACGTCCTTTGGGAAAATTAAATAAATATCAGATTAATTAGGAAAATTATAAGTTTCTGGTTTTAGGCAAAGTATGATATGGTAGACCTCCAGTAAATATTATAGAAGATTTGGAAGACAACTTGGTGTACCTCCCCTTGGGTACCTCATATAGTTTAGGATGGTCTGCATATAGTAAAGCCACAGAATTCTGGTAATTGATGGTTGGTAGGGCAAGTTAAGATTGAGTTCATCATTAGAATTCAGGATAAGTAGAGTGTGGGACTGGTTAGGATAAGGGAGTACGGGAACGACGAAAGATCGTCCATCCCGGGAAGAAGAGGAAGAGTCTTAATACTCTAGGGTTAGAACTATAGTAACTAAAAGAGGATCGGGTTAAGGGAGATCAACCAATAATAATAAGTGTCTTGCGAAAGGGAACTTCGGGCCGTAATGCCGCCGTCTTGGTTCCTAGTGCCCCTTGAGAGCCCTTCACGGGGTATACCGGGGGCAGTCCTGGGCTAACGTAAACCATAGGAATAATAAATTAAAAGAGCAACTAGTATAACTAGGGTTGCGCACACTCACTCCCCGATAGCTAAGAAAGTAGAATAATAGGACTTGTTGACATTCAGACAGTAGCTCTGAAGGTAGATGCACGGACAGGACTGTCCGGGGGCCGAGGGCTCGAGGGTTGGAATACAGAATAAAGGTGGTGGGTCTTCGGTACCTGATCGTCGTTCACACTGACATCGGTACGCTGACTCGGCGGTGTGGGACACTTAGCCAAAGAAAGTCTGGAGGGTACATCCAGCAGCAGTACGCGGATACTCTAGGTTGTGTTCTTCTAGGGGCGTACGGGAGGGCTAGGCCTGGTAGTGTGGATGCCCGCCTAGGAGTGGGGGGCCCGACCCACTGTCTCCGTTTGCCACTACGGAGGTTCCTGGGAGTGAAGCTAGCTGCCCGAACAGGGGGAACTAAAGGTCTGTGCGCATAGAGTCGTGTGCGTGAGTTGCACTTGCATGAATCATGGCATAGCATATCACTACACTCATATTCGCATACAACCGACACCCCAACGTATAAATCGGTATGGGACTTTTTATACGATGGGAGCCTTGCAGAAGACCCCTTAACTTATAAGTTTGTATGGGCATTCATATAAGTTAAGGTTACATACTTATTTACTTGTTTGTTTACTTACTGTTCTCTAGCTACCTTTATATACAATTTGCTACTTAATAATTGCTCTACCTATTACAACATTTATACTGTTCACCTGTTATAACTTGCTAGTTAGGTCCACCGTCACCTGCTTGACTATTCTCCACTTTTGTAGCTTCCCTTTCCTCCTCTCCGCCCGGTGCTTAGGAGCCGTGGTGGGAGGGGTAGGGGATGATAGGGCTTAGTCTTTATGACTAATGGTTTTCGAACCACAACATTACAGGAGCTCCGGATGGGAGACAGGGACCAGCAGTCCAGGGACCAGCACCAGCGGAGTACGGTGCGCATGGAGGTGGGACAGTCTAGCACCGGTGCACCTGCGACCAGCTCCGTGAGTGATTAGTATTTTCTTAGCTTCCGCGATGAGTGACTTGTAGTGAGGTCTCTGATGTACTGGGCTCGAGCCCATTTATCTATTTTCCTTTTATTACTATTGATGGACTGGTTATGATTTCACTTTTATTTACATGTTTCTGTGGACTTGTTTACATTTTTGTATAAATGCTTCTCTCTCTTGTGATCGAAAAGGGCCGGCAGAATTGGCATTTTGTAGTGGTTGCCTTCCCGTGAGTCGGTGCCACCGCAAAGCGGTAATTCTGGGTTAAGAACCCGGTGGTTGAAAAAGAAAAAAAAGGGGGTCTTACAAGTGGTATCAGAGGAAACCTCGATCGAAGAGAAGTAGTCCACAAAATCTTGGGTCACCCCCGCGCGAGCTTAGTTTGCGGACAAACTAGCAGCGGAATCAGTGGTGTGCCCATAAGGGAAATCACATGTGAAAGTCCATCATAACTCTTCTTAAATTCCATTCATTCGCTCTCTAACAAATGGAATTTTTGCTTGTAGCCTGCGACGAACCCTACATCGCAGCAGGGGACACCTCAGGCTCCGAATGTGGTCCCGACTCCGCCAGCACCAGTTCCGTTCTAGCAGACGGAGATGGGGCAAACACTGACGGCCATCCTGGAGGCCTTCAGAGCTCAGCAAGCCCCGGCCCCACAGCCAAACCCCGGGGCCAATTGGATGACGGTCTTCCGAGGACTTTCCCCTCCATCCTACCAGGGGACGGAGTCTACAGTACGTATGGAGGAGTGGTTGGACACCATTTACGAGATGCTGGCAGGGATTTGATGCCCCACGGAGGAGGCAGTCGCTTTGACAGTCTCCTGCTTAGAGTCACACGGAAAGAGATGGTGGAAATCTCAGCTGGACACCACCTTTGCAGGGATGGACTGTGCTGATATTACTTGGGAGGAGTTCAGAGCAGCGCTCTTGGGACATTTTGTACCTCAGTCGGCGAGAGATGACCTGGAGGATAGGTTTCTGCGGTTGAGGCAGGGGAACAGGACTGTGGTGGAGTACTATCAGGAGTTCACTCACCTGGCCCGTTATGCGGACGCTTACCAGTTAGATGATGTTGGCTACGCCCGGAGGTTTTATAAGGGGCTGCAGGATGACATGAGGTAGGCCCTCCCTTTCGTTTCAGAGGGGAGTCTGGCCAGGATTCTGGAGATGGCTAAGAAGAGAGAGGCGGATCAGCATACAGTGAAGAATCGGAAGAGACCGGCTGATGATTCAGTGATTGGAGGTCGTAGAGACCGTCCTCGAGGCCAGGTTATCGGGGAGAGAAGGAACGGGGATCAGCCTCGTCAGGAGTTTGGGCAGGAGCAGAGGACTCAGGGGGTATTGGCTCCCCAGCCTATATAGATGCTGGAAATGCCAAGGACGGCAGGGCAGCCACCGGTATGCTATCAGTGCAACCAACCGGGGCATATCAAGCGGAACTGCCCTGTGGGGCGAGCACCCCCACCAGCACATCAGAGCGCTCCACCTCCCTGACAGTTTGGCGGATGAGGACAGGACCGAGGACGAGGATTTCAGGATCAAGGCCGCAGGCCAGAGAGAGCAGGTGTATGCTCTAGACCTGACACAGCCTCGGAACCCGGAGCAGGTTATCACAGGTATGGCAGCATTTTTAAATTTTCTTCATATAAACTACTATTTTAGACGTAACCTGGTTAGAAATTAAGAGAAGATAAACTGCAACAAGAATACTAAGACACTTAATCACCCCAGGCATAGTCTTCGTTAGCGGCAAGCCCGCTCACACCCTCTTCGACACTGGTGCGTCGCAATCATTCGTGTCGTAGGATTTCGTGAAAGGACTGGCCGGAGTGGAGCTAAGCACCGGGAAGATGCTGAGGGTGCGCCTACCCGATGGATCAGAGATATTGACCTCTACTCATTGTGATATGGAAGCGAGGATCGGCGGAAAGGCGTTTGAGGCACCAGCGACGGTTTTGAGAATGCCAGATTACGATCTGATTCTGGGCATGACCTGGCTGTACTGGAACCATGCCCAGATCGATTGCGTGGCGAAGAGGATCACCGTGAGGCACGGTGACTCCTTCATCATCATCGAAGGTATTATACCAGCACCCTGTACCTTACTATCGTCTATGCAGGCCGTTAAGGCCCACCTACAGGGTGAAGAGGTTTATCAGGTCCTCTTTGAGGATGTCGTAGCCAAGGACTCCATTGCGGATATTCCAGTGGTGCGGGACTTCGCCGACGTGTTTCCAGAGAAGCTACCAGGGTTACCCCCACACCGAGAGAAGGACTTTCAGATTCAGCTCATACCGGGGGCTAAGCCGGTATCCAGAGCTCCCTATCGAATGGCCCCAAAGGAGTTGGTGGAATTCCGGAGCCAGCTTCAGGAGTTAGTGGAGGCCGGGTTCGTTCGGCCTAGCTCTTCACCATGGGGAGCTCCGGTGCTGTTCGTTAAGAAGAAGGACGGGACCCTTTGACTGTGCATCGATTACCGGGCTCTGAACAGGTTGACAGTCCGGAATACTTATCCCTTACCACGGATAGACGAGCTATTTGACCAGCTGGAGGGAGCTCATTGGTTCTCAAAGCTGGATCTGAGGTCAGGATACTACCAGCTTCGTATTCGGTAGGAGGACATCCCGAAGACGGCCTTCAGCAGCAGATATGGCTTGTACGAGTTTACCGTGATGCCGTTCGGGCTCACGAATGCATCCTCCGCATTCATGACTTTGATGAATCGGGTGTTCGAGGAGTATCTGGATGTCTTCGTCATTGTATTCATCGACGACATCCTCATCTATTCAAGGACGGAGGAGGAGCACGCGAGACATCTAGCCTTGACCTTGGAGAAGCTGCGTGAGCACGAGATGTATGCCAAGTACAGCAAGTGCTAGTTCTGGCTAAAGGAGGTGGCCTTTCTGGGCCATGTCATCAGTGGAGCAGGTCTGGTAGTGGATCCGGCAAAGATCCAGGCAGTACGGGATTGTCCACCACTAAAGTCGGCCACGGATGTTCGAAGTTTCTTGGGACTTGCCGGTTACTACCGGAAGTTCGTAAAGGGGTTCTCTCAGATTGCCCTCCCTCTTACGTCTCTGACGAAGAAGGAGCCCCCTTTTATTTGGACGCCGCGATGCGAATCTGCCTTCCAGGAGCTGAAGGATCATCTCACCTCGGCTCCCATCCTTGCTCTTCCATCAGGGAAGGAGGGATTCCAGGTGTATGCAGATGCTTCCTATCAGGGGATGGGTGCCGTTCTGATGCAGAACGGGCACGTAATAGCTTATGCCTCCCATCAGTTGAAGCAGCACGAGCAGAACTACCCCGTGCACGATTTAGAGTTGGGGGCAGTCATTTTTGCTCTTAAGATCTGACGACACTATCTCTACGGGGTACATTGTGATATCTTCTCCGACCATAAGAATCTGAAGTACGTCGACACCCAGAAGGAGTTAAACATCAGGCAGAGATGCTGGGTGGAGTTTCTTTCGGACTACCAGTATACCATGCACTACCATCCGGGGAAGGCGAACGTGGTTGCGGATGCTCTGAGCCGGAGAGCAAGTACGACTGGAGTAGGCCCGCAGCTGATGGCTTTGGAGTTGATTAGATCATTCGAGGAGATGCAGATTTCGCTAGTGTCTGAGGATGACCCGGAGCTGTACATGGAGTACCTGGGGTCGATGGCTACTACTGATGACATTCGAGACCGCATCAGAGATGGGCAGATGCTGGACGAGAGAGCTGAGCCGATATTTTGAGCCTTGGAGGAAGGCACGACAGGAGATTACTCTTTGAGGGATGGGCTCCTGTGTTTCCGAGGCAGAGTCTACATACCAGCAGGAGGACGGATCCGGGAGGATATTTTGACGGAGGCTCACTGCAGCCGGTATTCGGTACACCCGGGGATCACCAAGATGGTAAAGGATTTAAAGAGGACGATGTATTGGCCGGGTATGAAGAAAGATATTACGTATTTTGTGACGCATTGTGAGGCCTGCCAGCTCGTGAAGGCGGAGTGTAGGAACCCGGCAGGCTTGCTGCAGCCGCTTCCAGTGCCGGAGTGGAAGTTTGAGGATATAGCCATGAACTTCATACATGGGCTACCTAGATCCCGTGCGGGGAACGACTCGATCTGGGTGATAGTGGACAGGCTGACAAAGGTGGCCAGATTCATCCCAGTGGCAAAGGACACACCGGTCAGTGTATTAGTACGGAGGTTCATTGAGCAGTTTGTGCGTTATCATGGGGTGCCCAAGACTATCGTTTCGGATCGGGATGGGCGGTTTACATCTAGGGAATGGAGGTCAGTCCAGGCCCATCTGGGTTCTCGGTTGACATTCAGCACAGCTTTCCACCCTCAGACCGACGGACAAACAGAGCGCACAAACCGTACACTGGAAGATCTATTACGACTATGTATTTTGGACCGTGGCGAGCCTTGGGAGAGATTGTTGCCACTGGTCGAGTTTTCATACAACAACGCTCATCAGTCCAGCATAGGCATGGCTCCATACGAAGCGTTGTACGGAAGGAGGTGCAGAACCCCACTATCATGGGTTCAGGACGAGGATCCGCAGGCACTGGGCTCGGAGTTTGTGGGAGATACAGATGCTTAGATTAGATTGATCCGAGACAGGATGTTGGAAGCCCAGAGCAGACAGGCGAAATACTACGATGCGAGGCATCGTCAAGTGGAGTTCCAGGTGGGGGACCGAGTTTTCTTGAAGATACGGCCGATGCACGGAGTCTCGCGGGTGCGTGGGCGGAAGAAGCTCAGTCCGAGATATATGGGGCCTTATAGGATCTCGGTGCGGATCGGCCCCTTAGCCTATAGACTGGAGCTACCGCCGGAGTTAGCGGGATTGCATGACGTCTTCCACGTCTCCTCACTTCGGAGGGCTCTGCTACGCCCTGAGCAGCTGATTTCCTCGGCAGATGGCCCAGTGGCCTCGGATCGGTCAGTCGATTTGGAGCCTATCAGGATTGACGATACAGTAGTGCGGGTCTTGCGACGGAAGAAGGTCCCGTTAGTCAAGGTTCTGTGGAAAAATCATGGGCAGGAGGAGCATACATGGGAGCCACGGGACTTGATGCGGCAAAAATACCCGGAACTTTTTCGTCAGGTATACCTCACAACCCCTCTGGACAATCAATTTGCCTTCCTGTTTTAAACCAATGGAACTGAAATTTCAAGAATAGGGGCTAATCTTTTGTTTATTGGGGTGTATATACCTAGTTAAGTGGACGAATTAATCTTAGATTCGAAACCGCACAAACAAACATAATGTAGAGAGGTAATCTTTCAGTTCTTATGGGATGTTACAAGCTTATTTTTCCCGATTAGAGTCCCGTAGGCTTAACCTTGATTTCGGGGACGAAATCTTTGTTTTGTTTATTGGGATTTGTAATATCCCATTTCTGGCTAGACCCCTAGGAGTCGGTTGGTTATGGTAGAACCCTAGGGAGCCCAAAACTTGAAATAAATCGAACAAGAAATCGGGTCACGGGTTGGTCACGCCCGTGACCGACCCGTCACGCCCGTGACATAGGGCGTGACCACATTCGACGATCGTCGATTTCAGTTCGACGATCGTCGAATCCAGAATTAGTCACCAGACCTGTCACGCCCGTGACCCGCCATGTCACGCCCGTGACATAGGGCGTGACCATGATCGTCGATTCCAGGTCGACGGTCGTCGACCCAAAATTGGCCCCACGGGCATGTCACGCTCGTGACCCGCCATATCACGCCCGTGACATAGGGCGTGACACGCTTGACGATCGTCGATTTCAGTTCGACGTCGTCGAACCAGAATTAGTCACCAGGCATGTCACGCCCGTGACCCACAATGTCACGCCCGTGACATAGGGCGTGACACGCTCGACGATCGTCGATTTCAATTCGACGTCGTCGAACCAGAATTGGCCGCACAGGCCTGTCATGCCCGTGACCCAGGTGTCATGCCCGTGACCACCCTTCGACGATCGTCGATCTCAGTTCGACGATCGCCGAACCCAGAACTGGCTAACCGGGCCTGTCACGCCCGTGACCTATGTGTCACGCCCGTGACCAAGGCCGAAACGTCAGCCAGACTGGAAATTTCGGTAACCGACGCCATAATAAATTCTGACTATGGGAATGAAAATCAAGAGTATTTATGGGTCGTTCCCTACTTTAATTATGTTAATAATTAAGGAAAAGTGGGTCCAATAGGAAATTGCCACCTGGCAAACACCTCTTCATCTCCAACGTTTCAACTGCCATTCGTCATAACCGAAACGTCATTAAGGGGATTATTAATGGCCGCCAACGTTTCATCCTTTCCCCTCCCCATTTGCTGATCTATAAAAGACTCCTAAGAGCAAGAGGAAAAGGTTACACTCCCTCAAACTGTTTCAGACTTCCCCCTTGCTGTTGAAGAATTTCCGGCGACGCCACCACCGCGCAAATGGCTTCCCGACGCTCTGCACGCCTCCAACCCGCGAACAAGGTCCTCCCCTCCCTCTTCTTCTGCGGATAGATCTTAGGAATCGTTAGGAGAGATATCGGGCTCAAAAGAGCCAGATCGGGTGAGCGTATTCGTGGTTTTCCGAAAATTTCATGGTGGCGGGTTCGCCGGAAACCGCCTCTCCGGCGGCCGTGCCGCCGCCCGACGATAGCCCTCGCCTCAACGGAGGTGGTGGTGGTGGTGGTCGGCCAGTGAGATGGCTGGATGGCCAGGAAATAGCTTGGAAAAGCTACAGTAAATTAGGTTTTCAGGCCTCTGGTTCAGGCTGTAGAAGAAGATGAACAGTGCCGTCAAATTAGATTTTATTTTTAAAACAATTTCTGAATGAAATATCTGTCATGTTAAATAAGTTGCGAAAAATACCTAGAGGCTCCTACAGGAAAAATGATCAACATAGAAAATGTAGCACTGGAAGTCTACTTTAATTCAAAAATTATTTCACTCGATTTGGAATCCTGGTTAGACCACAACACCCTTTTTGGTGAGGTCTATCCAGAGGGCTACCTTGACCTTAGAAAAATTTCCCACTCCAATCCAGTCATCCAAATGACTTGAAATTTGGGGTGTAGTCTAATCTTACATATATCTAGGTGCTATCCAAAAATGAGAATTTTTGGAGAATAGTTTTCTATAGTTTTTAGAAAAATTCAATAATCCTAGCCGAATTTAATTAGATAACTAAATAATTTCCAAACCCTCCCAAATTCTGGTGAGTGGTCCCTGGGGTCACCATAAGGTTCTGTATAATTTTTCATCTCATTTGTAGATGCTTTGGATTAGAAATGATCAACCCTAAGTTTTGCCCTTATAAGGGGTCTTAGGTTAAAAGTGCACTTTTGAAATTTGAGTGGTCAGATCACCTCAATAGAGGCTGAGATTTTTACCACGGGCTAGTAATATTCTCTAGCACCCCCTCATGAAGTTTGAGGTGTATCAGGGTAAGTTTGCCCTAAGGACCATGGCCAAACCCTAAGGATGGATCTTGGTGGTTTGTGAAGGTCATGTGGTCAAATGACCTTGGATTGACCCGAAATTGGGTGAAGAGAACCATTGGGCTAATATAGTTCTCTGGATGAAATCTTAGTAAATTTGGAGACCGTTGGGATACCTAAAAATCTAACCCTAGTTTGGGGCGCAAAACTTGTAGAGATAGGAAATGACACTAAATCACATTGAAAAGTGGTGAGATTTAAGTAGAGTGAATTATAGGGATGGTACAAGCTCTGGATATTTTTCTATGAATTTTATGATCATTATTTTGGATACTTCCTTTAATGATTTAGTAGTTGTATGATTTGCTTAGAAAATTTATTAGGGAATACACACTCTCTGGAAAGTGATGAAATTTAAGCAGAGAACGTTTATTATGATTTTAAATCTCTGTGAATTTTTATGGGATTTTTGGAAGATTAATTCTAAGGCTTGCTTCATTAAGTATGTTTTACCTTGATTATTTGATTAAATCTTTAGTGGTGTTTAGCAAGCTAGTAAAATTATGTTTCTCTGCACAAAGATCTTTTATGTATCATACTACTGATTAGTGATTTTTCTATAATTTTTAGATGAATAATTTCAGTACTTCCTTCATTACGTTGAATTAACGTGATTATACTGAATAAATTATTTAGAGGTTAAATACTTTCTATAAAATTCTGAGAATTTGTATTTGAGGTTATCTTGCTGTTATTTAATGATCATGATTTTTGAGTAGCCATTACTTAGGAAAATCATGTAGTTCATGTTTAAAATGACCCGTGGCACGTCCTTTGGGAAAATTAAATAAATATCAGATTAATTAGGAAAATTATAAGTTTCTAGTTTTAGGCAAAGTATGATATGGTAGACCTCCAGTAAATATTATAGGAGATTTGGAAGACAACTTGGTGTACCTCCCCTTGGGTACCTCATATAGTTTAGGATGGTCTGCATATAGTAAAGCCACGGAATTCTGGTAATTGATGGTTGGTAGGGCAAGTTAAGATTGAGTTCATCATTAGAAGTCAGGATAAGTAGAGTGTGGGACTGGTTAGGATAGGGGAGTACGGGAACGACGAAAGATCGTCCATCCCGGGAAGAAGAGGAAGAGTCTTAATACTCTAGGGTTAGAACTAAAGTAACTAAAAGAGGATCGGGTTAAGGGAGATCAACCAATAATAATAAGTGCCTTGCGAAAGGGAACTTCGGGTCGTAATGCCGCCGTCTTGGTTCCTAGTGCCCCTTGAGAGCCCTTCACGGGGTATACCGGGGGCAGTCCTGGGCTAACGTAAACCATAGGAATAATAAATTAAAAGAGCAACTAGTATAACTAGGGTTGCGCACACTCACTCCCCGATAGCTAGGAAAGTAGAATAATAGGACTTGTTGCCATTCAGACAGTAGCTCTGAAGGTAGATGCACGGACAGGACTGTCCGGGGGGCCGAGGGCTCGAGGGTTGGAATACAGAATAAGGGTGGTGGGTCTTCGGTACCTGATCGTCGTTCACACCAACATCGGTACGCTGACTCGGCGGTGTGGGACACTTAGCCAAAGAAAGTCTGGAGGGTACATCCAGCAGCAGTACGCGGATACTCTAGGTTGTGTTCTTCTAGGGGCGTACGGGAGGGCTAGGCCTGGTAGTGTGGATGCCCGCCTAGGAGTGGGGGGCCCGACCCACTGTCTCCGTTTGCCACTACGGAGGTTCCTGGGAGTGAAGCTAGCTGCCCGAACAGGGGGAACTAAAGGTCTGTGCGCATAGAGTCGTGTGCGTGAGTTGCACTTGCATGAATCATGGCATAGCATATCACTGCACTCATATTTGCATACAACTGACACCCCAACGTATAGATCGCTATGGGACTTTTTATACGATGGGAGCCTTACAGAAGACCCCTTAACTTATAAGTTTGTATGAGCATTCATATAAGTTAAGGTTACATACTTATTTACTTGTTTGTTTACTTACTGTTCTCTAGCTGCCTTTATATACAATTTGCTACTTAATAATTGCTCTACCTATTACAACATTTATATTGTTCACCTGTTATAACTTGCTAGTTAGGTCCACCGTCACCTGCTTGACTATTCTCCACTTTTGTAGCTTCCCTTTCCTCCTCTCCGCCCGGTGCTTAGGAGCCGTGGTGGGAGGGGTAGGGGATGATAGGGCTTAGTCTTTATGACTAATGGTTTTCGAACCACAACATTACAGGAGCTCCGGATGGGAGACAGGGACCAGCAGTCCATGGACCAGCACCAGCGGAGTACGGTGCGCATGGAGGTGGGACAGTCTAGCACCGGTGCACCTGCGACCAGCTCCGTCAGTGATTAGTATTTTCTTAGCTTCCGCGATGAGTGACTTGTAGTGAGGTATCTGATGTACTGGGCTCGAGCCCATTTATCTATTTTCCTTTTATTACTATTGATGGACTGGTTATGATTTCACTTTTATTTACATGTTTCTGTGGACTTGTTTACATTTTTGTATAAATGCTTCTCTCTCTTGTGATCGAAAAGGGCCGGCAGAATTGGCGTTTTGTAGTGGTTGCCTTCCCGTGAGTCAGTGCCACCGCAAAGCGGCAATTCTGGGCTAAGACCCCGGTGGTTGAAAAAGAAAAAAAAGGGGTCTTACACATCGCTCCCCCATGCTTGTGCTTTTGGATCTTCATGAAATGTCTTCTTTGGACTTCGTGGTGGATTCAATAACGTTGGAGCAGGCGATCGCCGAAGCTTCACACGTTGGAGCAGGCCATCGCCGAAGCTTCAGCTTGTCGGAGCTGTCCGGGGAAAAATTGTAAAATAAAGAAAACAGAAAAAGATAACTTGGGTTGCCTCCCAAGAGCGCCCTTTGTTAAACGCATCGTTTGAGCTCGACGCAACAAAATAATAATATCCAAAAATATTTTGTCCAAAATAATAATTTATAAAGTTTTTAACAAAAAATAAAAGTTCAAATTTAGAGTTCGTGCAGCAGAAATTTAACAATGTTTTTACTGACATCATTATCACTAGAGAAATATAGTTTAAGACGCTGACCATTTACTTTGAAATTACCCTTATCAGGGTGTGAAATTAAAACAACACCATAAGAAAAAACTTCTAAAACAGAAAATTGCCCAGACCATCGTGACATTAATTTCACGGAAATAAACGTAAACGAGAGTTATAAAAAAGAACTTGGTTGCCAAGCTTAAAGGTTTTTGGGTGCCTTAAGTGTTTATCGTGAAAACGTTTCATCTGCTCTTTATTAAATTTGTTGTTCTCGTAACCGTAAGAGCGCCACTCGTCGAGTTCGTCAAGTTTAAATTTTCTAAGGTCGCCGATAGAGTGGGGATCAAAATTTAAAAACCTTAAGGCCCAATAAGCGCGGTGTTCGAGTTCTACGTGTAAATGGCATGATTTTCCATAAACCAATCGATACGGCGAACATCCGAGGGCAGTTTTGTACGCTGTTCGGTAAGCACATAGAGCATCATCTAATTTGGCTGACCAGTCTTTTCTAGATGTTGAAACAGTCTTTTCTAAAATTCTTTTATTTTTTTCTATTCACTACTTCAACTTGTTCGTTAGTTTGGGGGTTGTAGGCAATTGAAATCTTATGCGTAACGCTGTATTTAGTAAGGATTTTATAAAACTATGAGTTACAAAAATTGGAACCCATGTCACTAACGATGGAGCGCGGTGTACCGAATCGAGAAAATATTTTTTTTAAAAACGTAACTACGACTCGAGCGTCGTTCGTAGGAAGCTCTTGGGCTTCAGCCAAACGTGAAACATAATCGACGAATACTAAAATATTCTTATTCTCGAAGCTAGAAGGAAGAGGGCCAACAAAATCGATTCCCCAGAAGTCGAAAACTTCACACTCGAGGAAATAATTTTGTGGTATTTCATTTTTATTGGAAATATTGCCCGACCGTTGGCAACTATCACACCCGCTCACAAAGGCATGCGCGTATCTAAATAGTCTAGGCTAGTAAAAACCCACGCTTAGCACTTTGTGAGCGGTGCGAGCAAATTGATATTGTCCACCTGTCGGTCCTTCATGCAAATGTTTAATAATATCTAAACCTTCTTCATAAGAAACACATTTCCTTATCACTTGGTCCCCACAGATTCTAAAAAGATGCGTGTCCTCCCAAAAGTAGTTCTTCAACTAAGAAAAGAATTTCTTCTTTTGTTGAGAGGGGAACTCTTTTTGGAGCACATGATCTACTAAGTAGTTGGCAATGTGTGGAAACCAAGGAGAAGTAGATGTGTTAATTGAAAATAGCTTCTCGTTAGGGAAGAAATTGTTAAAAGATTTTTCATTTAATTTTTCTCTAAAAGGATTATCCAATCGGGGGAGATTGTCGGCGGCCAAGTTCTTGGATCCTCGCTTAACACGGATCTCTATGTCAAACTCCTGGAGGAGTAAGACCCAGCGATTCAAGCGCTGCTTGGCATCTGATTTAGAAAGAAGATATTTGAGGGTCGAATGATCCATAAAAACAATAATTTTTGAAAGTGTATTATAAGGGCGAAATTTATTAAAAGCGAATACTACAGCTAGGGGATCCTTCTCGGTCATGGTGTAATTTTCCTGTGCAGATATAAGCAATTTTCTAGCGTAATAGATGGGGTGGAAGTTTTAGATATGCGTTGAACTAATACGGCTCCCACTATGAAAGTACTCGCATCGCACATTATCTCAAAGGGAAGGTCCCACAATGGAGCTATCATAATCGGGGCATTAATTAATTTTTCTTTTATTAGATTAAAAGCAGCTAGGAAAAGGTCATCAAAAATTAATGGGGCGTCTTTTTCTAAGAGATGGGTAAGGGGTTTGGTAATCTTGGAGAAGTCCTTTATGAAGTGGCGATAGAAACCAGCGTGACCTAGGGAACTTCTTATAACTTTTATGTTCGTAGGCGGCGGCAGCTTCTCGATAACTTCTATCTTGGCGATATTTACCTCAAATCCTCTCGCAGAAATTTTATGACCCAAAACTAACCCTTCCCTCTCCATAAAATGGCATTTTTCACAATTTAGGGCAAGGTTAGTTTATTCGCATCGTTCTAAGACTTTTTCGAGGTTTTCTAAACAACTATCAAAAGTGTCACCGAACACGGAGAAATCATCCATGAATACCTCCATAATGCCTTCTACGTACTTGTCAAAGATAGCGAGCATACATCTCTAGAATGTAGATGGCGCATTGCACAATCCAAACAGCATTCTTCGGTAGGCGAAGGTGCCGAAGGGACAAGTAAACGTAGTTTTCTCCTAGTCCTTGGGAGAGATGGGGATTTGAAAATACCCTGAGAGGCCATCGAGAAAACAAAAAAAGCTATGGACAGATAATCGTTCTAAAATTTGATCGATGAACGGAAAGGGAAAGTAATCCTTTCCGGTGGCGTCATTTAACTTACGAAAATTTATACACATTCGCCACTCGTTCACCGTCTGTGTCGGGATTAATTCATTATTCTCAATACTAACTGCCGTTATCCCTCCCTTCTTCGGCACTACCTGGACTGGGGTAACCCACTTACTATCAAATATTGGATAGATAATTCACGCGTCTAAGAGTTTCATAACCACGGCCTTAACTAATTATATCATGTTTGGGATTATACGGCGCTGAGGTTCTATGGAGTTACATGAATTATCTTCCATGAAGATTTTGTGAGTGCATAAAGATGGGCTTATACCCTTGATATCAGAAATTTGTCAGGCAATAGCTCAGCGTTGTTTACGTAAAACTAAAAGAAGTTTATCATTTCACGCATCCATGACGTAGGGCGAAATTGTAACATCCCTCATATAAATAGACCCCTAGGAGTGGTTTTATCATGACTAGGTCATGACAAAACCCTTGAAAGCCCAAAGAGACCAAGTGAACAAGGCTCAAGGTGAAAATCACCTTGGTCTGCAAGTAGTAGAATCCAAAGAACAATCCTAGGCATGACTTTATGGTTTTAACTTAGTTCCATGATCCCATCATGGCACCTCTAATCCTTAAGGGAGGCCAATATGTCGCTATGGACCCATTGGGGTCAACCAAAAAGAGTCCAAGATGACTCAAGTCCGGGAAGCGTCGATTGAGTTGACAAGACTCGATGAGTAGATCAGGTATCTACTTAGAAAGGTTTTTGGGCTCGGGCGTTGAGTGCGTGGAGTGCACTCAATGTCATTGGCTGAATGGCATTGAGTGCACTCAACGCCATCTTACTTGGGCTCAATGGCATTGAGTGTGTCGAGTGCACTCAACGCTAGAGGCTGAATGGCATTGAGTGCGTTGATTGCACTCAACGCCATCTTGCTTGGGCTGAAAGGCATTGAGTCTAACACCTCTACCCATCACGTAGGATATCATAGAGGGTTCGGCCGGGGCCCAACACTATATTCCAAAAACAAGCACAGAGATCACGAAATAATACCAAGAACCAACGAACCCTACACAGAGCATTCTAGCGGAAGCTTCAGAATTGAAAACTTGAACTCAACAACAACAGAAATGTCCACTTCGAATAAAATAGGAATGTATATAACTAAATACACAAGGTACACAGCCTTATGGCTTTTATAAGTTTCTCTTAACATAAGGTGTGGTTTACAAACATCGGCACGCAGGCCGGCCACACATGAATAAGAATAAGCAAAACAAGGCCTTCGAGGGCAGCATCGCAGCTTGGGCTTCATCCCGCTAAGTACCGCTTGGACCAGCAGCACCAGTACCTGCAAGAACCAATCCACCAACCGGTGGCAAATAGGGAAACAGTCAGCATTTAGCTGACCAATTATAACAACCCTGCCCCTGGCACGGGGAAGCATAATTCCTTCCCTGCATAGAATTTTACATTATATATATATATATATTCAGCCACCAATGCAATACATATCACAAAAGTTGGCATGACGGCCCGACATTCCGTGCACTCAGGGCATATTCTGCTGTACCAGAAACACCGGATCCGACCACCGTTCAGAGGTCCAAGACATGATGGTCAAACTTGAGCACTCCTAGTCTGATCAGAATGCAAGCGATCGACTCTCGCTATGTGATCCTAACAGGGCCTTAAACACCCAAGGTTAGACAACCATAACGTGGGCACGGATCAACCTTTCCTGTTGCTCAAAATCGTCAAACTCAAGACTAGACTAACGCGAGTACAGCTTCACCTTGCCCGTTTTCCACAAAGGCATTCCCTCCAGTTGCAGCCCAACGGCTCAACTTCATACCACATGGCACTCATGGCCACAAGAGTTGAACCCAACTCTCACCATTTCCTGGACTTCCTCCAGTACTTCCTGCGGCACCAAGCCAAAGGTAGCCACCACAGATTTCATGCACACAAGTAATAAACACGGAGTCTTCTCTGATGTGCAAACAAGCATCACCAATCCAGACCAACATGTCCAGATGGGCTTCGCACATTATGCCTAACCGTACTCACCCTTCCGATTCTAATATAATACAACAAGGGACGAACTACCGACCCAAGGGAATCGCTTCGCCATCCACCTTTTTTGTGGAGGATTCCTATGCAAATGCAGGAAAGAAGGACTTCACTTGTCTAAGGAGGGAATCGTTACTCTTGGAAGACGCTTCAGAGCAATGAGGAGAAAAGTAAACGGATGAACGTTCTCGCAGTAGCCTTGCCTTCGCAAATCTAAACTCAGCTCGTGATTTGAACCACTTTAGAACCACCGGCAGCCGGCATTCCATCTTCTTCCTTCTATTGCTCTCCTCTCTCTATTTCTTTAGGAAGAGAATGACACAACTCAAACATGAGGCTTCTTCTCCTCAAGGCCGGCCTTATCACCCCACTGAAGAGCCTAGACCATTGGATTTTGGTAAAAGAAAATGAATGGCTCTGATCAGCCCTTAAACTAATTTCCTGGACTGAACACGGGTTGTGACACGCCCATGTCACTGGTCGTGTTCCTTAAGTGGCTACAGAACTGACTCACCCAGTCCAGAATACGGGATTAGACACACCCGTGTCAAACACCTGACATGCCTGTGTAAGAAAGCATATGACCGTGTGACTGGCCGTGTCACTCCTTCAACATAGGACCAGATCACCTGAGAAGAACACGGCTAAGGCACACGCTCGTGTCCTTAGCCTTGTGCAAAACACGCCCCCATGACACGCCCGTGTCACAGGTTGTGCACCACACTCAACGCCACTCAACGCCACCCGGGAATTCACCCGAGCAGGACACTCCCTGGTAGACGCCCGTGTCCCAGGACATGTCACCTCTCGACGATCGTCGACCATGCTATCTCGAGAAGTCGATTCGATGCCTACAATAAATGACACGCCCTGGGACACGCCCGTGTCCCAGGCCGTGTACACTAGACATGCCATAAGATATGCCCATTTCCCAAGACGTGTTGCCCAGCCTGAACCTCAAATTTAGCTTTTGAGATTTTTGGGGTGTTACAACCCTCCCCTCCTTACAATAAATTTCGTCCCGAAATTTCGACACAATAAGGAAGTGCAAGCATTACACAATATGTGATACTTTACATATCAGATGTAACAAAATACAGACGAGCCAACAGTTTACATAAAAACTCGAAAAATTCAGCTCGCATGGTCTGCTCTCGCTCCCATGTTAGCTCTTCTCGGCCACAATAATCCCACCAGACCTTGACCATCCCGATCATCTTCTTCCGCAACTGTTTCTCTGCTCGATCCTTGATTCGAATAGGCCTAACCTTCATCATTAGCCCACTATCGACTGATACTTGATCTGCAACAACCACTTGAGTTGGCTCACTTACCGCTTTCCGCAACATCGAGACAAGAAACACATCATGTAAACCGCTCAGCTCTTGCGAAAGTGCTAACCGATATGCCGCTTCACCAATACTCTCGACCACTTAAAAAGGTCCAAGATACCTCGGGCTCAACTTTTTCAAACGCCGTATCCTGGACACACCTTTGAATGGTTTGATTTTCAAGTACACCCAATCGCCCACCATAAACTCCACGTTTCGGTGCTTGGCATTGTAATACTTAGCTTGCTTGTCTTGAGCCACCATCAGGTTTTAACGTATCAACCGTATAATTGATTTGGCATCATCTAACTCTTTTCGCCGGTACAACTTCGTTTCTCCTGTCTCCGCCCAAGCCAAAGGTGTACGACATTTTCTACCGTATAATTCCTCAAAGAGCGCCATCTGGATACTAGCTTGGTAGCTGTTATTGTAGGCGAATTCAACCACACCGAGATGATAATCCCAATTCTTCCCGAAATCTAGCGCACACATTCGTAGCATATCCTCCAACCTCCTGTTGGTCCTCTCGGTCTGACCATCCGTTTGAGGATGGAATGCCATGCTGAAATGTAATTTCATACCCAATAGTTCGTGAACTAATCTCCAATCACACAAAGTAAAACGCCCATCTCGATCAAAAACGACGCTATGGGGCACACCGTGCAATCGTACAATAGTATCCACGTACATCTTTGCCAATTTCTCAACTGAATCGTCCTTACGGTTCGGGACGAAGTGCAATCTACACAAGCATGCTGCTCTGAAAGCCAGTCCATACAAAAGATTAAATCAAACTCTGATATCGGCAATACTAATGTTTCCACCTTGAAATCCCGACTCCCTATCTTGAGCTCAACACAACAAGACTTATCCGCACACATCAAACATCCGTTAGATAGTAACACCTTCAGGCTGTCTGTTGTGGTCTGTATAGGCACCCCAATTCGGAAGATGAAATCTTCCGACAGAAACGAATGTGAAGCACCTGTATCAAACAGTGCTCGTGCCGGATAGTCCTGTATAAGGACAAAACCTATAACACAAAGATTAAAACAAGTATAGCACACAACATAAAAGAAAATTAAAACTACGCGCACCTGTGACGACATCGGCATGCTTAATGGCCTCTTGTTGCCTAAGGTTGAAGACCCAGGGCTGCGCGTGCGATGCAAAAGACTCCACCACAGTCTTCCCTTTCTTCGCATAAGATGCTCCCGTCTTCTTTTCACCCTTCGGAGGGCCAACTCGACAATCACGTGTAAAGTGTCCTATCTTCCCACACATAAAACAAGCACGAGATCCATACCCAGAAGATGCTTCCGTCACAGTCGCTGAAGGAGCTTGTCTAGTAGATTTGGACTTCTTATTCCATCTCCTTCGGTACCCAGACTTCTCCTGATACGGCGGCTTAAACTCCGGTTTTGTAACAGTGTCCTCTTCTTATATCATTTTCCAAAGACAGGGCCGTACAGACCAATGTTTGGAATCCCTGATTCACAGAATTCTAGAGAAAATACCGCAGCTCATCTTGTAGCCCCCCATAGAACTGACTGGTCTTACGCTCCTCTTCGAAAAACATATTGCCCGCATACCATCCCAAAGGTGTAAACTCATGCAGATACACATCCACACTATGCTTCCCTTGTGTTAAACGTTGGAACTCCAACTACATGGAAATTCATTGCTGCATCGGGAGATGCTTTCCTAAAAACAATCGAGAGAACTCTTCAATCGAGACTCCCATCAAACACCTGCCCGCCAAGTTATGCAGTTCTACCTCGTCTCACCACAACCGAGCATCTCCCTCAAGAAGGAAAGTGGTTAGTGTGACTTTTTGTTCCTCCTCTACTCTGATAGCTATCAAGTGTCTCTTAATCCTTGAGAGCCAATTCTTCGCTTGGGCTGGGGAACCCGCTCCAGTAAATTGAGGAGGATTAAAGAGCATGAACAACTTAAATTGTTGATCTGCCGCCCGCGGATAAACTAGTGCTTCCACTGGTTCTTGTCTTATCTCAGCATGCATTGGCACCACTGCAGGCCGAGCCTGACCAGCTTACAGAGCATTCATAACTGTAATCACTATCTCCGTAATCAAACAGACAGTTTCAGCAGATGGAGGAGGTGTGGGCACCCCAGCCGGTGCCGCACTTTCAATAGAATGTTGAGGTTCCGACTGACCCGCAACACTTCTAGTCACCTATATGTGTAGAAACAAAATTTAGCGACTAAACAAACGGCATACATACAAAAATGAACACACACGTTTAACAAACAAGTGTATTTACATTCCTAAGTGGACATTCTTGAGTTCAATTTATGAGTTAGCACTGCAGCACTTATACAGGCTCGCCACCCCGCAAAAGAATTCATCGCGAATTCGGAAGAGATCGACCAACAAGCTGATACCAAATTGTAACACCTCTACCCGTGATGTAGGATATCATAGAGTGTCCGGCCGGGGCCCCACACCATATTCCACAAACAGGCGGAGACGTCACGAAATATTACCAAGAACCAACGCACCCTAACACAGGGCATTCTATTGGAAGCTTCAGGGTTGAAAACTTGAACTCAACAACAACAAAAATATCCACTTCGACTAAAATAGGAATGTATACAACCAAATACACAAGGTACACAGCCTTATGGCTTTTACAAGTTTCTCTTAACATAAGATGTGGTTTACAAACATCGGCACGCAGGCCGGCCACACATGAACAAGAGTAAGCAAAACAAGGCCTTCGAGGATAGCAGCGTAGCTTGAGATTAAGCCCGCTAAGTACCGCTTGGACCAGCAGCACCTGTACCTGCAAGAACTAATCCACAAACCGGTGGCAAATAGGGCAACAGTCAGCATTCAGCTGACCAATTATAAAGACCCTTCCCCTTGCACGGGTCAGCGGAATTCCTTCCCTGCATAGCATTTTACATCGCATACATATATATATTTAGCCACCAAGGCAATACATATCACAAATGCCGGCACAACGGCCTGACATTCCATGCACTCAGGGCACATTCTGGTGTACCAGAAACACCGGATCCCACCACCGTTCAGATGTCCCAGACATGACGGTCAAAGTTGAGCATTCCTAGTCTGATCAGAACGCAAGTCATCGACTTTTGCTATGTGATCCTAACAGGGCCTTAAGAACCCAAGGTTAGACAACCATAATGCGGGTACGGATCCACCATTCCTGTTGCTCAAAATCGTCAGACTCAAGACTGGACTGACGCGGGTCTAGCTTCACCTTGCCCTTTCACCACCAAGGAATTTCCTCCAATTGCAGCCGTACGGCTCAACTTCATACCACATGGCACTCACGGCTACAAGAGTTGAACCCAACTCTCACCATTTCCTAGACTTCCTCCAGTACTTCATACCGCACCAAGCCATAGGTATCCACCACAGATTTCATGCACACAAGTAATAAACACGGAGTCTTCTCCGATGTGCAAACAAACATCACCAATCCATACCAACATGTCCAGATGGGCTTCACACAACATGCCTAACCGTACTCACCCTTCCGGTTCTAATGCAATACAACAAGGGACGAACCACCCACCCAAGGGAATCGCTTTGCCATCCACCTTTTTGGTCGAGGATTCCTATGCAAATGTTGGAATGAAGGACTTCACTTGTCCAAGGAGGGAATCGTTACCCTTGGAAGGCGTTTCGGAGCCATGGGGAGAAAAGTAAATAGATAAACGTTCTCACAGCAGCCTTACCTTCGCAAATCCGAACTCGGCTCGTGATTTGATCCACCGTAGCACCACCGGCAGCCGCCTTTCCCTTCTTCTTCCTTCTCTTGCTCTCCTCTCTCTCTCTCTTTAGGAAGAGAATGACATAACTCAAACATGAGCCTTCCTCTCCTAAAGGCCGACCTTATCACTCCATGGAAGAGCCTATACCATTGGATTTTGGTCAAAGAAAATGAACAGCTCAGATCAGCCCTTAAACTGATTTCCTGGAATGAACACGTATTGTGATACGCCTGTGTCACAGGCCGTGTTCCTTAAGCAGCTACAAAACTGACTCGCACAGTCCAAACACGGGCATAGAAACGCCCGTGTCAAACACCTTACACGCCCATGTCAGAAAGCACACGGTCGTGTGATTGGCTGTGTCACTCCTTCAACACAGGACCAGATCACCCGAGAAGAACACGGCTAAGGCACATGCCTGTGTCCTTAGCTGTATGCCAAACATGCCCCTGTGACATGCCCGTGTCACAGGCCATACTCCACACTCAACGCAACTCCACTCAATGCCACCCAGGTATTCACTCGAGCAGGACACGCCCTTGGACACGCCCGTGTCCCAGGCTGTATCACCTCTAGACGATCGTCGACCATGCTATTTCGAGAACTCGAGTTGACGCCTATAGCAAAGGATACGCCTTGGGACACGCCCGTGTCCTAGGCCGTGTATACTAGACACGCCCTGAGACACGACCGTGTCCCAGGCCGTGTCGCCCAGCCTGAACCTCAAATTTAGCTTTTGAGATTTTTGGGATGTTACATTGAGTGCGTTGAGTGCACTCAATGCCATAAGATGAATGGCGTTGAGTGCGCTAACAACACTCAATGCCATTGTACTTGGGCTGAATGGCATTTAGTGCGTCGAGTTCACTCAACGCCATAGGCTGAATGGCAACGAATGCGATGACTGCACTCAACGTCATCCTACTGGGGCTGAATGGCATTGAGTGCATTGAGTGCACTCAACGCCATCCTACTTGGAATATTTTATGGGATTATGGCGTTGAGTGAGTTGAGCTCACTCAATGCCATAAACTGAATGGCGTTGAGTGAGCTCACGTTGAGTGAGCTGAGCTCACTCAACACCATAGACTGAATGGAATTGATGGAGCTGAGCTCACTCAATGCCATAGACTCACTCAATGCCATTGAACTTAGAAAATTCCTGTCAAATTTCGGCCTGTTTGCTGGTTCGGCTGAACCAGATCACTTTAGGATTTGTGCCAGGATGAGTTAATTGGCTATTTCTTTTATTAAGACTCATTTTAAAACAATAACAAACGATCAAATGATAGAATGCCACGTAGTATAAGCTTTAAACTCGAATTCCGGGATAATGGAGAAAGAGAAAAAGGGTGTGTAACCGCCATGCATGGCCTGAAAGGCTAAGGGCCCACTCTTAATGCTGAAAACACCTCCCTTAGTTAGTTAGGAGAAGGCCAAGGTCTTTCTCGGCCATAACCGCAACTAGGGGAGGAGATTTACTGTTACAGCAAAGCTATTCAAGGAGCATTAATGGCCATCACTAGCTAACCCCTCCCCTCCCCCATTTTTATTTTTTTAAAACACTTACTAGACTTAGAAGAGCTTTTCCACACACAAACCTGAAGGAGACGGGAGCCTAGGAAGAAAGCTGAGCCGTTATAAAAACCGAGCGCCACCACCACCAATGACTTCCCGGCGATCGACACGTCTCCAAGCCGCAAGCAAGGTTCTCCCCTTACTCTTTCCTTATGGGTAGATCTTAGGAGTCTTTTAGGTTGAGAATCGGGCTTAGTTGAGCCTGATCATGCAAAGATTTTCCATGAATTTTCCGTGAAAATGGTGTTCGGGTTAGCCCCCACCTCAACGAATGTGGTGGTGGTGGTGGCCGGTAGGGGAGGGGGAAGGTTGGCCGGGAAATTTGCCTGTAAATGGTTGCAGGTCGGGCAAATAGTGACCTTAGGCTCAAGGAAGAAGACGATCCAGCAGCCTTCGGATCTTGCATCAAGATCTGTGCTGGTCATTTAAACCTTTTCTTTTAAATGAATTTTCTGTATTATGATAACAGTCACATTAGAAAATTAATGAAAAATACTTAGAGGCTTTATATGAGGAATTGGTCAACAGATAATTTGTAGCCCTATGGGTCTATTTATTTGAAAATTAGTTTGGGTCAATTTGGCCAACTAGTTTGACCAAAGAACCCATTTTGGTGGGGTCTATACCTAGACTTAGGCAAAGATAAAAATTAGTGCCCCACTATATCCCTTATCCAAATAACCTAAATTTTTGACAGGGAATCCCCCCTAACCTATATTTAGGTCTTGCCCAAAAAGGGGAATTTTTGGAGACACTTTTCCTATTGTTTTTGTAATTATTTAATAATCTTAGTGTATATAAATTAGGTGGTCTAATGACCTCCAAACCCTCCCAAATTTTGGTGAGTGGTCCTTGGGTTCAACAGGAGGCTCTCTATAACTTTTCATCTTATTTGGAGATGATTTGGTTTGAAATTTTTCAAACCTTAGCCTTGCCATAATAAGGGTATTTAGGTTAAAAGTGCACTTTGTGATTTGGATGGTCAACTCACCTCAACAGAGCCTGAGATTTTGACCACTGACTTGGCATAACTTTTAACACCCTCCCATGGAAGATGGGGTGGATTGGGCTAGATTTGCCCTAGGATCCAAGACAAAACCCTAAGGATTATTTTGGGTGTCTTGAGTAGGGCATGTGGTCAAATGACCTTGAATTGATTTGAAATTTGGTGGAGAGGACTCTAGGGTAGTTGCTCTGGTAGAAATCTTAATGGATTTAGAAGATGTTAAACACCTTAAAATCCTAACCCTAGTCTAGGGCACAACCCTTGTATGGGTAGGATAAGCCACCAAAAATTAATGAAAAGTCATGAAACTTGTGTAGCATGGACTCAGAGATAGTTTGAACCTCTAATGAATTTATTGGTAATTTAGGAGCAAAACTATTAGCACTTCCTTTGTTGTATATGAAATTGCCCTTAATGGTTTTTTATGTATTCTGATCACACTATTCAATAGGAATCTATGAAATTTGGGAAGAAGATATTTTAGGTCAATTTACTTATACTTGAATTTTATTATTAATTTTAGCGGTATAATTTCAGTACTTCCTTCACAAGCTTGAAAAAGTGCAATTATGATCAATAAATTATTAGGAGCTCATTAGATGTTAGAAAATTATGAAACTTGATTTGTAGTTGTATTAGATTAATATCTTCCTGAAGAAATTAATTCATAATTTTTAGATGCTTGTTTGAAGTACTTGCTTTACAAATCCATAAATTTGAGAATTTGATCAATAAATTATTTAGAGCCCATTATAAGTTGGAAAATTATGAAACTGGGTCAATAGTATGGTTAGCTAAGTTCTTATATAGGGAAATTCATTGACAATTTATGGTTGAATATTTTCTGTACTTACTTCATTAACACATCAAAATGGGACATGTTTTAAAATAAACTTTAGAGTTCTTATTTACTGGAAAGAAATTGATAGACCTTGGTTTTATAGTAAAAATGATGCCTAGTATTTATCATGATTTTGTGAAGCATTTTGAATGACTAAATAGGGTACATCATGTTCAAACTTGGGTCTTGGATTACTCAGGAAAAATTAGTCAAATTACTAATTAGGTTAGGAAAATTATGAAATTCTGGATTTAGGCTAATCATGGCATGGTAGACCCCCAATAATTATTATAGGGATATTGTATGATATTTTAGTGTACCTCCTATCATGTGCATCATGTATCATAGGATGGTCTGTCTTTAGCAAAAATACTAAAAGCCTGCTAATATAGAATTCAGGCTTATGGGATGGAGTTAGTTGATTGATGTTGGATAAACGAGTTGGAGTTCACCTTTGGAGGAAAGGAGGGGTAGAGTGTTAGATTGGCTAGTTTTAAGTGGTGTCCGGGATCGACGAAAGATTGTCTTTCCCGTGAAGAGGAAGAGTAAAATTCCTCTAGGCTAGATTCAAAATAATATTAAAAGGGATCGGGTATCGGTTATTAACCAATAACAATAAGTGCGTTGCGAAAGGGAGATTTGGGCTTCAGCCCATCGTAGTTCCTTGTGCCCTTTGAGAGCCCTTCATGGGGTATGCCGGGAACAGTCCTGGGCTAATCTAAACTATAGGTAAAACTGAATTGCAAGAGTAACTAGCATAATTAGGGGTTCACTTTCACTCACCTCGTTGTCTCGGGATATTAGGATGGTTCACATGGGCGGTAGGCCCGGGGGGATTTTGTTAATGGGCAGCTTGGCCCGGCGAGCTTTGGCTCAGTTGTTGGATGTGACCGACGGGATAGTCAGGGGAGCTTAGGCTCGGTTGGTGATTGAGACGGACGGGATAGTCCGAGGAGCTTGGGCACGGTTGTTGGATTTATAACTATTGCATGTGCATAAAAGTATAAGGTGGTTGGTCTTCGGTATTGGAGGGTCAATGCACCGATGCCGATACATTGACTCGATAAGTGTGGTTTAGCACTTGGCCAAATAAAGTCCGGTGCGCCAGCCGACAAGAGTACGTAGGAGTCCTCTTTATGCACTAGCATTTAGGCGTACGATAGGTCTGACCGGTAGTGCAATTACTGGTTTAGAGTTGGGCGAGGCCCAACCCACAGCTTCTATTTTCCACTACGAAGGTATCTTGGGAGGTTCAGCTCTAGAAAGGGGGAACTAAATGTCTGTGTACACAGAGTCGAGTGGGTGTGTTGCACTTGCATGTTCACATCATGGCATAATTGCATGTCATAGCATAACCATTGCATATAACCATGACACCTATTATATAATATGGTATGGGATGCTTTATACAATAGGCGTTGCAAAACGACCCTTTTGTTTATAAGTTCACGTGAGCGTGCTTATAAGTTAAGGTTTTTATTCAGTAGATTTATATATTATGCCTGCTAGAAAACCGACACCCTAACGTATAAAATGGAATGAGACTTTTTATATGCTAGGTGCCTTGCAAAAGATCCCTTGACTTATGTTCTTTCATATAAGTTAAGGTTACATATTTCTTAGTTTATCCGTTATATATTTCCTTCCTTTCTTTACTTGTTTATATAGAATTGCTAATCTAGTTCCGCCGTCATCTGCTTTTGCTATTCTCCACTATCATGTCCTCTCCTTTCTTCCTCCCTGCTCGGTGCCTAGGAGCCATGTGCGAAGAGGCGGGGGATGATTGGGCTTAGTCTTTAAGACTAACGATTTTCAAACAACATCATTTTAGGGGACCGTGGAGCCCAACATGGAGGAGCAGCCCCGGAGGTCGGCACGCTTGGAGATGGTGCAGTCTAGTACCGGAGTTTAGACAACTGGGACTACGAGTCCCAACCGCTAGTAGTTTATTAGTTTTGCTTCTACTTGAGAGACTCTTGTAGTGAGGAATTGATGTATTGGGCATGAGCCCTGTTTTCAGTACTTTATTATTCTGTGGACTCTCCCTTCGTGGAGATATTTACTATGATATGTGATTCCCGTGGACTTGCTCTCTTCTATATTTTGCTACTATTGTGATAAAATCGGCCGGCAGGATCAGCGTTTTGTAGTGGCGACCTTCCCGGGTGTGAAGGTGTCACCACAAAGCGGCGGTTCTTGGCCTAAGACCCCGGGGTTTGAAAATAAAAAAAGGGGTCTTACAGAAACTATCACTGGTAACTTGGAATCTTTTTCTAAGAAAGCATATCTAAGATGTTCAGGAAGTTCTTTTAATTCTAGGGTAGGGGGTTCTTCATACGAGGTTTTAGAAATTCTTTCTTTTTCAAATACTATGTCTTCGTAGACCTTTTTTAAAGGAAAATTAAAAGGGGTGGGGCTAGCGGCCATGGCGTCTTCTTGCAGCGATTCAGTTGGAGAAGTAGAGGAGGAACAAAAATCAGAAAATTCTATTTCAAAATCAGAAAGGCGATAGGAGGATTCTTCACTTAAGTGCATCGATTCAGATAGAAGAGAAGAGCAGGAATAAAAATCAGAAATATCTTTTTCAAAATCAGAAAGGCGAAAGGAGGATTCTTCACTTAAGTGCAGTGATTCAGTTGGAATAGAAGAGGAGGAACAAAAATCATAAAATTCTTTTTCAAATTTAGAGAGGCAATAGGAGGATTCTTCACTTAAGGCATCTACGAAAAAGCAGGAGTCATCATTTGCTAGGGTGGTCTTCATCGAGGGGGTGATAGAGAAAGTTACTTTATCATCGCCTACTCAAAGGAAGAACTTGACATTGATTACTGTAAGTTCACCTAGTGTCAACTACCTTCACCTATGGGGGGGGATAGGTGACTTTTGTCGCTTTTGCGGAATTAAAAACGGTACCTGCAGAATCAAAACAAACCACACAGCACAGAAAATAATACAGGCAATTTATAGTGGTTCCCCGATTTGGGTACGTCCACTTTCCCCCTTCGACCTATCTCCCAACCAGGGACGACTCGGTCACTTCACCAACAGGATTGAAATCCAATCCTTGCACTATCGGAAGGAACCCTTCCACACGTAGGAGTCAACACTCCCACAATACGGGTTGCACCCAACCCTACAACTAGGAACCAAATGTTCCTTTACAATGAAAAAGAAATTGGAGTGTATAAGAAATACAAACAACTTGAAGATCTAGGTGTCCCTTTTCGTTTGACTACTTGTTCTTGTAGGCAACGAAAAGTCCACAACCCTTGATCTTTCTTGGAGAAAATCTCCCCGAGACCGGCGGCGGCAAGGCTCTCGGTGTTGGCGGCGGCAACTGAAAACAGCAGCGATGCACTGGAGATTCAATCTTCTTAGCGAAGTCGGCAAGGTCTTCCAACGGTCACACTAGGATCGATCGTCTCGATCGATTCGGACGGGGATGGATTTCCCTATCTCAAATCAAGAGACAAAAGATCTCTGGTTAGACGCGTGAGACACTGTGCAAGACTTGGCTTCTATCACCGGGGATCTGGAGGAGATCGAGATCAGCTACGGTGACCACTGCACGAGCGACGGCGACGGAGGCGGAGCTGGTTCGCGATTTTAGGGTTAGTCGGCGGCTCGGCTTTCGTATTCTATATCCGTCAACCACTCTACACAAATACCTGTGTATTTATACAATAGGTCATGGAGATGACCGTTGTGGGCCCCACCAAAGCAAAGAACAAAGTCCGGTTCAAATAGCTGCAGGTAACATGGACTGGTCCAGGAATTCGGAAAAATCGCCCAAGGCAAAATCGGCGAGAATCGTAGGTGATTCTCGACGAATCGGTGAGAATCACTTACGATTCTCGCCGAATTCTACTTGGCGAATTCTGGCTGCACAGGTTATAGAGGCCAGGGAGAATCGGCGGGAATCACATTTGATTCTTACCGAATCGTCGAGAATGCAAAGTCATTCTCGACGAATCGGCGAGAATCACTTAGTTATTCTCGACGATTCTGCCTTAGAGAATTTTCTGACTGCGTCGAGACAGCCGGCCCAACCCGGCGAGAATCATCTACTGATTCTCGACGACTTTCGAGAATCACTAGTGATTCTCGACGAATCGGCGAGAATCACTTAGTGATTCTCGATGATTTACACTTAGACGATTCTCGTCTTTCAACCCGTGAGCTGGTCTTTGGCCCAACCTTGCTCCTTGTCTGCTCATGATCTTTCATGACCCTGTGCTTGGAAATAAGTAAACTCCAATAGAGAGAGTACACGTAAGCCAACACACTGATCTGCTCAACGAGGGATTACGTTGCATAAACCCGTGTATATTGACCTACTGCACCCTGACATTGATGTGTACTTAGCAATGAATAGCTGCAAGCACAACTAGAAGAAATTCATCAAATACATAGTGAATTCACCTTAGCTTATTCAGGGGCTTCTTCAAATCAGGAACATTGTGGATACAATACCCAACAATCTCCCCCCATTTGAAGAAGCCTAAACCCTACAAGGTAAGGTGAATACAACGGATTCGAAGAACAGAACTTAAAATAAAAAGTTGAAATTCCATACCGTTATCTTTAGAGCTTGTGGAGCTATCACCTTAGCACCTTAGCCGAGAGGGTAATGGTAATCTCCCCCTTTTCGGCTTCTGCAAATCGGGGACTGAAGCATGAGACACCATGATCCCCCTCAGTTCTTGTACCTTTGCTTTCACTAAATTCCTAGCAGAGGCTCCCCCTAGACGCATGAGCCTTAAGCTTCTGTAGTCTTCATTCCTCGTAGTTTAGCATCCCCAATTCAGTTTTGAACATACTAAACTTGTCCTCGTCAAGGGGCTTTGTGAAAATGTCTGCAATCTGCTTGTCAGTGGGAACATAGCAGAGAGAGATGTCCTTGTTCTCCACGTGCTCCCGAATGAAATGGTAACGCACTTCAATATGCTTCGTTCTGCTGTGCGATACCGGATTATTGGCAATAACAATTACACTGGAGGAGTCTTACTACATCGGTACTTCCTTGAACTGGAGATCATAGTCTGCTAACTAATTTCTGATCCATAGAAGTTGTGCGCAACAGCTCCCAGCCGAAATATATTCCGATTCCGCTGTGGAGGTTGCAACACAATTCTGCTTCTTGCTATTCCATGAGATGAGCCTTCTTCCGAGGAATTGACACGTCCCGGAGGTGCTTTTCCTGTCATCCCTACTTCCTACAAAATCAGCATCTGAAAAACCTATTAGCTCGACATCATTGCTTCTCGGGTACCATAAGCCAAGATTAGGGGTACCTTTAAGGTATCTAAGAATTCGCTTTGCAGCGACATAATGAGATTCCTTAGTGTTCACCTGATATCTGGCACAAACACATGTGGAGAACATGATATCCGGTCTACTCGCAGTAAGATAAAGCAGAGATCCAATGATGCTTCTGTATTTGGTTTCATCAAAAGGTTTCCCTTTCTCATCCTTATCCAGAGACATGGTGGATCCCATTGGAGTCCTCATAGAGGTTGCATTCTCCATTCCAAATTTCTTGAGGAGTTTATTTGTGAACTTTTTCTGAGAAATGAAGATTCCTTCCTCAGACTGTTTCACTTGAAGTCCCAAGAAATACTTCAGCTCTCCCATACCGCTCATTTCAAACTTTCCTTGCATAAGTTTGGAAAACTTTTTGCAAAGATTGTTGTCCGTTGAGCCGAATATAATGTCATCAACATAGAATTGCACCAGCAAAATCTTGCCTTTGACTTCCCTGAGAAACAATGTCTTGTCTATTTTTCCTCTAGAGAACTTATTCTCAAGAAGAAAACTAGACAATGTCTCATACCAAGCTCGAGGAGCTTGTTTTAAGCCATATAGCGCTTTATTAAGAAAATATACATGATTAGGATAAGTAGGATTGACAAAACCTGGAGGTTGAGCGACGTATACTTCCTCTTTCAAGTCTCCATTCAAGAAAGCCGATTTCACATCCATCTGATAGACTGTGAATCCTTTGTGAGAGGCATAGGCTAGGAATAGCCGGATTGCCTCGAGCCATGCAACTGGTGCAAATGTCTGGTCGAAGACAATCCCCTCCTCCTGTCTGTATCCTTGAGCCACCAGTCTGGCTTTGTTCTTGATGATGACTCCATGTTCATCCAACTTGTTTCTGAAGATCCACTTGGTGCCCATCACATTTTGCGTCTTCGGTCTGGGAACCAGCGTCCAGACTTTGCATCTTTCGAATTGATGCAGCTCATCTTGCATGGCCAAAATCCATGACGCGTCTTTGTTCGCTTCGTCGAACTTCTTTGGCTCAACCTGCGATAGAAAGCTAAGATGCAAAATCTCGTTAAGAGTACCTCAGCGAGTTCTGACACCGTCTCGGGGATCTCCAATGATTTGATTTCTGGGATGATCCCTCACGTGTCTGAGCTCTAGAAGTCTTGCATCAGGAGCTCTAGCAAATTCTGGGGCCCCTTCCTCTTCAGGGAGGACCGCTTCATCCTGACCGTCATCCTCTCCGATCGGTGTTGAGGTGGAGACCTTGACGTACTTCGGAGTTGCATCTTCCTCGGGCTCATTCAGGTGTAGCTTGTCGAGTCTGGCACCTGTATCTTCAAGAAGACCACTGGAAGAGTTGCAATTAAGCAAACTTCCTTCATCAAAAACAACATTAATTGATTCCTCTACCACTAGGGTTTTCTTGTTAAAAACTCGATAAGCCCGACTGTGGCTACTATAGCCCATGAATATACCTTCGAAGCATTTTTCACCAAACTTAGTACGAGGGTACTTCCCATTATTCAGTACATAACATTTGCAGCCAAAGATCCTCAGATAGGACATGGTTAGTTTCTTGCCTTTCAGTAGCTCATAAGGAGTCTTACGATGGCTCTTGTTGATCAACGCACGGTTTTGTACATGACAAGCCGTGTTGATAGCCTCGGCCCAGAAGTATTCTGGGAGAGAAGCGTCATTCAACATTGTCGTGCACGCCTCAATGAGTGTTCTATTCCTCCTCTCCGCCACTCCATTCTGTTGAGGAGTGCGAGTGGAGGAGAACTCATGAAAGATACCAAGCTCTTCACAGAACTCTGTCATAGCCCAAGACTCAAACTCTGTTCCGTGGTCACTTCTGATTTTGACCACTGAGCAGTTAAGTTCGTTCTGTATCTGCTTGAAAAAACTGATGAAGATGTCGAACGTATCAGACTTGCGCTTTAAAATGAACACCCACGTAAACCGAGAGTGATCATCTACAATCACTAGCGTATACGACTTCCCTCCTAAGCTATGAACTTGCATAGGACCAAACAAGTCCATGTGCAGAAGATAAAGACATCTGGAGGAATCTTTGTCTGGGATGCCCTTAAAGGTAGCCCGAGTCTGCTTACCTATCTGACATGCAGGACATGGACTATCTTTAATGCACTTAATAATGGGAGCATCCCTTACTAAGTCTTTGGAAAACAACATATTAATTGTCTTGTAATTAATGTGTGCCAATCTCTTGTGCCATTGTTCACAAAGAGATGCACTGCCTTTTGCAACAAGGCATACTGGGGTAGAAGAATCTAAACTAAGAAAATCTAAACAGAAAATATTTCTGCTCCTAATGCCAGTTAATACAGTCTCCGAAGAATCACATGATATTATCAGGCATTTATCCTTGCAGAACTTAACGTCATACCCTTTATCACATAACTGGCTTACGCTGATCAGGTTATGATTTAACCCTTCAACATAAGCTACGTTAGTGATAGAGAGTATACCGTTGGAAATCGTACTGTAACCTCTAGTGACTCCCCGATTAGATCCCCCAAATATGACTTTGGGTCCATTCTAGACTGGAGAGTACTCCCGCAGCAGGCTTCTTGTCCCGGTCATGTGACGGGAGCATTCACTGTCCAAATACCAAATAGGAGTTTTGTTGGCCTTTGGACATTCCTGCAAAACAAAATTAATTTGCCTTAGGAACCCAATCGTACTTGGGTCCTAGATTTTTCATTAGCATACTCCCCCTCGGTTGGTTAGCCCTACGAAAGGTCGGCCTCACATTGCCAACATGAGGAGTCTCGATATTCCTTGGATTAAACCAACAATCCATGGCAAAGTGACCAATTTTACCACAGCACCAGCAGTCAAACCTGTTATACCTACTCTTGGGCGCCTACTTCACCCTTGAAACGTGGGGTTCAGCCGGGGCCGAAGACCTGGAGGTGGAGGCATCATGATGACCACAGTCACATGACTTCTTCACCTCTTGGCTTTTCAGTGTAACAGGCTTGGCCTTAGGTGCCTGCTTCCTATTATGGCCGCTAGAGAAGTGACCATAATGTTCCACGCGGATTTCCTCAAAAGGTGCCTTGAAGACACTCTCACTGAAGTTACGGGGAAAGGTCCACCCATCATACCGGCTCTTCGGCTTTGCAACCGAGGGCCTGAAGTGATGGCCATATGTTGACTCAAAGTCATGTTGGTTATAGGGAAAGCTAGGCTTTCTGAACTCAACAGGGCTGAGTGGGGCCTTTCCTTTCTCAGCAGCAGAGGCTTTCTTGGCAGCCTTATTCTTCCTCTTGTTCCTGTTTCTCCTGGATGAGGAGCTAGGTGCCCCTACGTGCCCCAAACTAGCTCCTTTGGTCTGAGCAATGAAGGTATCAACTAGTGGAAGAACTGTCTTCGGCATAGAGAAGCTCTTAACGATCTTCTTTTCTGCCGCAAGTTGTTCTCCCAACTTGTCGATTTCCTCTTGCTTAAGATCGAGGAGCTTAAGGGACTCAGAATGCTTTGAATCCAGGTCCGAGTGCTCCTGTCGGAGGGAGATCAAACTGGTGATCTCTTCCCTCAGGGATACACTCTCACCTTTAAGGAATTTAACTTCCTTCTTCTCAGCCTTCAGTCTCTTTCGACATTCCTCGAAAGTATTGAGCAGAAGCTCATACTTATCAAGGAGCTCAGCTTCACGGACCGAAGGGCTATCCTCAGGGTCAACATCCTGAGACTCAGGATCGGAGTCAGAGTCGGAGAGAGGGGTGTGAGCTTTTACCTTCCCAGTAAGTCACAGCGACCCATTAGCCCAAAGTAGGCTTCCTCGTCATCGCTGGTGTCTGATGTGTCAGATTCACTCAGCGTCTTTGGCTTCTTCGTGATGTAATTCCTCTCCTTCTTCTTGTCTTTTGAGGACCTGTGCTCCTCTCCCTTTCCCTTTTCCCTCTTGCCTTGATGGCAGTCGGCCACGACGTGTCCTGGCTTGTTGCAACCAAAGCAAATAATGTCAGATGAGCGGTGTTTGTTCGGTTTGGAAACATACCTGTCAGAAGAATAGTTCTTCTTCTGATCCCTTGAAGAGGAGCCATTTATCTTTCTCTGATTCCTCAGCTTGAGGAACTTCTTGAATTCCCATGTGATAAGGGATAAGTCTTCCTCAGACAATTCTGAGCCGGAGGAGCTTAGCTCAGAGTCTTCCTCTTCATCCTTCTTCCACGCACGGGAAGAAGCAGCACCCTTGCCCTTTCTGGAATGAATGGCTTTTAGGGCCATGGTCTTTTCTTTGGCTGCGGCTTTCTCTGCTTTCTCTTCGGCCTTCCTTGTGTTCAATTGAAGCTCATAGGATATGAGCTTCCCGAACAGAATCTGAGGGTCGGTTTCCGCAAGTCTGCCAAACCCTCGGATGGCGCAGATCTTTGTGTCTCATTCCTTAGTAAGGGACCTAAGGAACTTATCATTGAGCTCAGTGGTCAAATAGCAGCGATGCACTGGAGATTCAATCTTCTTAGCGAAGTCGGCAAGGTCTTCCAACGGTCACACTAGGATCGATCGTCTCGATCGATTCGTACGGGGATGGATTTCCCTATCTCAAATCAAGAGACAAAAGATCTCTGGTTAGACGCGTGAGACGCTGTGCAAGACTTGGCTTCTATCACCGGGGATCTGGAGGAGATCGAGATCAGCTACGGTGACCACTGTATGAGCGGCGGCGACGGAGGTGGAGCTGGTTCGCGATTTTAGGGTTAGTCGGCGGCTCGGCTTTCGTATTCTATATCCGTCAACCACTATACACAAATACCTGTGTATTTATACAATAGGTCATGGAGATGACCGTTGTGGGCCCCACCAAAGCAAAGACCAAAGTCCGGTTCAAATAGCTGCAGGTAACATGGACCGGTCCAGGAATTCAGAAAAATCGCCCAAGGCAAAATCGGCGAGAATCGTAGGTGATTCTCGACGAATCGGCGAGAATCACTTACGATTCTCGCCGAATTCTACTTGGCGAATTCTGGCTGCACAGGTTATAGAGGCCGGGGAGAATCGGCGGGAATCACATTTGATTCTCGCCGAATCGTTGAGAATGCAAAGTCATTCTCGACGAATCGGCGCGAATCACTTAGTGATTCTCGACGATTCTGCCTTAGAGAATTTTCTTACTGCGTCGAGACAGCCGGCCCAACCCGGCGAGAATCATCTAGTGATTCTCGACGAGTCGGCGAGAATCACTTAGTGATTCTCGACGATTTACACTTAGACGATTCTCGTCTTTCAACCCGTGAGCTGGTCTTTGGCCCATCCTTGCTCCTTGTCTGCTCATGATCTTTCATGACCCTGTGCTTGGAAATAAGTACAGTCCAATAGAGAGAGTACACGTAAGCCAACACACTGATCTGCTCAACGAGGGATTACGTTGCACAGACCCGTGTATATTGACCTACTACTCCCTGATATTGGTGTGTACTTAGCAATGAATAGCTGCAAGCACAACTAGAAGAAATTCATCAAATACATAGTGAATTCACCTTAGCTTGTTCAGGGGCTTCTTCAAATCAGGTACATTGTGGATATAATACCCAACACTTACGTCAATGATATCTCGGGAGGTGGCAAGGAAGGGTCGACCAAGGATCAGGGGAACCTCAACGTCTTCTTCGATGTCCAATATGACGAAATCCACCGGGAAGATGAATTTATCGACTTTTACTAAGACATCCTCCACTATTCCTAATGGGTATTTGACAGATCTATCGGCGAGCTGGATTCTCATGCATGTGGGGTTGAGGCTACCAATTCCTAACTACTTAAACAACGAGAGGGGCATTAGGTTTTTACTCGCACCTAAGTCGGCCAATGCGTTCTTCACAAAAAGATCACCAAAGACACACAGAATAGAAAAACTACCCGGGTCACTGATTTTCTTTGGTAAATCATTTGTCAAAACAGCAGAGCACTTGGCATTTAACGTGACATACGAAAGGTTTTCTAACTTCTTCTTGTTGGTCAGGAGGTCCTTAAGGTACTTAGCATACTTCGACATCTGTGAAATCGCTTCGTGGAAGGATAGGTTTATGTGTATTTACTTGAACATTTCTAAGAAGCGGGAATACCGATAATCCTCACGTTGCTTATTAAGTTCGAAAGGGTATGGCGGGGTTGGATTATTTTTGAAAATGAGTTGTGGAGTGAGATCTCTTTTAGAACGGGGGTGATAACTTCTTCAGTAGAGGGTGGAATTTTTAAAATAGGGGCGGAGCTTTGATTTTTTAAAACGAGGGCGGAGCTTTCCTCGGGCTCTTCACTAACCATATCGGAAACTTTCTTCTTACTCTGAAGAGTTATATATTTCTCTTGCTCTCTCAGGTTGGGCTCGGTATTGGAAGGAAGGGACCATGCGGGTCGCTCAGAAATTATTTTTGTGAGCTGTCCTACTTGATTTTCAAGACTTTTAACGCTTCTAGTTAAGGTTCTTATAGTAGCATCATTTATGGTTATATATTTAGAAAGTAACTCCTCCAAGCTTGGAGGTTTTTGATAGTTTTGAAGAGGTGGTGGCGGTGCAGAAAAATCATTTTTAGGTGGTGGGTGCATCACGTTCGAAGGATTACTCCATGAAAAATTCGGGTGATTTCTTAAAGCAGGATTATAACTATTCAGAAAAGTAAAACCGGGCGAAGGAAAATTCGCAGTAGAAAAATTATTAAAAGCATTTCTAGTCATATTATTAACATAATCTACTTGTTCGGGAGAAGGAGTTGCATATTCCCATACCTTAGGGGCGGAGGCAGCGATCATCTCCGTAATTTTTTTGCTTAATATTTCAACTTGCAGAGCGAGCTGGGAGACGTTGTCCACTTCAAAGATACCTACAGGTTTGTTTGGGCGGGACCTAGGCACATTCCACTGATAAGTGTTCATGGCCATGTCCTCGAAAGGATTAAGAGCTGTTTCCGGGGTCTTACGGTTTAAAGTACAGCTAGAAGCTTCGTCTATCATTTGCTTTGTATTTTTATTTAGCCCGTTATAAAATGTCTGCACTTGTAACCATACAAGCAGCGCGTGATGTGGGCATCGCCTTAATAATTCTTTAAATCTTTCCCAAGTTTCATATATGGTTTCAGAGTCTATTTTTCCAAAAGCAGAAATATCATTCCAAAGTTTTGTAGTTGTAGCTGGCGAAAAATACTTTGCCAAGAATTTTTCATCTAATTGATCCCAGGTTGTGATGCTGCTTTTAGGTAGAGTGTCCAGCCACTGCTTAGCCTTAGTTCTAAGAGAAAAGGGAAATAATCTTAGCCTAATAGCGTCAATTGTAACACCATTTATTTTGAAGGTGTCACAAATTTCAATAAAGCTTGCTATATGTGCGTTCGGATCTTCATCTTGAAGTCCTTCATATTGCGCATACTACTGCACCATTTGAATTATGTTAGTCTTCAGTTCAAATTTTTTATTAGATATAGCAGGACGCACTATACTAGATTCTGTTCCCCCTAGATTAAGTCGTGCATAATAGGACATAGGCCTTTGCATGACTTCCTCCACTTGGGGTTCTTCCATTCTTAAAGTAGAAAATGATTTGGAATCCTCAACAAGTATTTGGAGAGTAGGGCCTTGAAATCTCGATCTTCTCCGAAAAGTACGCTCAATTTCGTGGTCCAAGTCAAAAATAGTCGACGAACTCCCGCGAGTCATGCACTAAAAGAAGAGAAGAGAAATAAAGAGAAATAAATAAAATAGAAAAATGCTAGATTTTTTTTGAAATAGATTATTTTAATATTTAAAGTCCTGAACATCCCAAGGGCTACCCAATGAAGGGTTCGCAAGGTACTAGACAAGATAGTGGCACTTAAAGCCCTTTGGACTTTTCGAGAGAATTAGGTGGCGTAGAAAAATTGTGAAGTGGGTTTTTTTAAGAGAGATAATAAAATTTTTTTGGATTTAAAATTTTTTAGGAGGATGAGAAAGAGAAATGATAAAATTAATTGGTTCGTGTTTTCGATATATCAATAAAAATTGCTCCTCGGTAACGGTGCCAAAAACTTTGTGATTGCTTTTCGCTTAAGAAAAAAGAGCCAAACTTGAAATCCAATTAGGCAAGTATGCCTATCGAACTGTAGCTAGGAGACACAAGTGTCGTATTGAAATCCGAGAACTGTTGAGTACACTTACACACACGAAGACTTTTATTTTATCCACAGAAACTCTTTAGGGTAAAAGAGAAATCTAAACGCACTACAGAAAGAAAATATTGCATAAAAAGAGAACTAATTGCACTAAAATAAATAGAGAAAAAATGAAATGATTACAATAAAGTATTAGAATGACGAAATGGAAATGCACTCGATCGAGATTCACCTCGGCAAGAGTCGATTAAAAACACGATAAATAAACCTAAGCTTAATAGGGTAATGGTCCTTGACCGTGGAGGTTCCAAAAGCTTGAACACGCTTCTCTCGAAGTCATTCCCAACTGAGTTTAGGATGGTCTGACCGACTCTTGTCTAAATCAGAGGCCTAAAGCTCGCTTTACGCGGTGAACCCCACTATTGGATTTTACTCCAATCCGTGAGATTTGGACGTATGCCTCTCTTGAGGGGTGCGTATAACTCTCTTTACTCTTGAATGCTCACTTCAAACTATCGGCCTCTCGGCTAGCTAAGAATGAAAGCTAAATTGGAAATTATATATCGACAACATAATTCCAAACGAGAAAAATCAAGAATAATTCAAAGGCCTAAACCCTAAAAAGAAAAGGTAAATTCAAAGCATCATAACTTAACCACTCGAACCTCAAATAATCAAGATCGAGTACAAGGAGGATTAGTTAATCATAGCGAAGTGGAGGAGGGGGGATGAGTAGTAAGGCATTATGGACACAAATAAGAAAAGGGCACTTTTATTAATACTAAAAGAGAGCTACACTTGCATGAAAATGAAAAGTTACAATTGCATGAAATGAAAATCCTATTCTAGCCCTACAATTAGCAACTAGAGCAAGTGCCTTAACTGCACTAAAAGTTAATACAACAAAAGCATTAAGCTAGGGTTTAGAAAATTAAAAAATAAGGAAGAGAGAGAGGGAAGAACACTCAAAAAGGACAAGAAACAAAGGGGCAGTACCTCCCCTCTCAAACCAAGCTTGCTGAAAATGGAAGGGAGGGTCTGAATTTAAAGATTTTTCCACCGGTTTGTCACGCCCTAGGTCACGCCCGGGGAGGGCGTGTCAGGGGACGTGATACGTACGGGTTTGACCTCGGGCTCTAGATTCTTGCAGGAAGGATGATTGCTTTTGTACGATGGCTGACACGCCCTGGGTCACGCCCGTGTAGGGGGGGGGGGGCGTGACATGTATGTAAAGTCTCAATAATTGGTTGGAAATCTGTCAGTCTTGGAAAAGGGGGCGAACACGCCCTTGGTCATGCCTGTTATGGGGGGCGTGATAGTACTGTTAGCGTGCTGAGGAGAAAATGCATTTAATGTGGAGGCAGACTTCGGGCAGAGGGCGCCACGCCCCGTGTCATCCTTGGGGAAATGCCCGGGAAGGGCTTGTAAGGGGGGCGTGACAGCCGTTTTTCCTGTTATTTTGTCTCTATCAGCAAGCTTCATCGGGATCGGGTGACACGCCCTGTGGCACTCCCAGGGAAGGCGTGACAGGGGGGGCGTGTCAATTCATTTTTGACCAGAATTCTTCAAGCCTGCAAAAAGACAAGAAAATGTTTGTGCAATAATATTTACATAAGAAAGATAAAAAATAAGCTAATATGACACAATTAGCGCCTTCAAAACTTGAAAATATGATAATAGTTTAGGCTACAAAATGTATTATCAACTCACTCGATGCTTCCAAGCCTGAGTCAATTCTCTTGACTCAAAACACGTGTGAGGGGCCTAATGCAAAATTGATCGTTACACAGGTATAATTCTAAACCCTGTAAACAGTTTTCTTCTAAAATTGTTTGCTATTGCTGCTACAAGACACAACATGTCATAGCTGACTATCCTATCAAGAGAAAGGAGAATGGTGAGAAAAAGCACCACCAATAAAAGGGCAAGAAGGAAAATAACTTCATTGCCAAACATGAAAAGAGTTGAAGTTAGAGTGACTCAGCTTCTTCAGATTCTGAAGAAGAAGAGGAAGCATATATTGGGTTTTTTACTGTAGTGGCTAATTAAGATGAATAGGACTATCCTACTGCAAGGATAGGCATCAGTACCCCACTATCACACTCAGACAATGACACTGAGGAGAATTAAGTAGTTGACAGTAGTTATGGTCTTATGGCCATGATAGATAAAGAATCCAGCCAGGACCAGCCTGGTCCAGATAATGTATACTCACTGTCCAACACCTCTTCTAGTTTAGACTATGAGACTAGTCCCAGTTCTATTGTATCTTCATCATGTGTTGAAGATGGGTTAGAATCTGAGGAAGATGTTAATCAATTGATTGACAAGTATGGTGACCTTCTGGATTCTTTGAAGATAAGCAAAAGTTTGGCCAAGAAATTAGTTTAGGAGATCATCTCCCTATAACTAGCTGCTTCCCTACAGTCTAACTCAGCATCTTTGCTGCATAAGAAGATGAGAGAAGTTAGCCAACTGAAGGCCATCACAATCATCTAGATTGGGGCCATCAGCCACAAGAACACAATCATTATGGATTTTGAGGAGATGTTACAAAGGGAGAAATGATTGTGGCTAAATATTCAAAACAAAATACTTTCCTACCCCTGATAGACTCATTCTCCTCTCAAAATGATAAGAGGGGTTTGGGTTTCAATGGGAACCCAAGAGTTGGCCATTCCAAAGGGAAAGGAAAAGCTCCAATTAAGCCTCCCATCTCTTTTAAGAAAGTTGTGTTACTATCAAACGGGTATGACCAAGAAATTAACTATGGTCACTAGTTGAATGGAAGATCTATAAGTGTGAACAAAAATGTTCACAACAAGGGGATGAGTGCGTTTAAGGCCCCTCATGAGGAAATTTAGATGGCATATCATGGACCATTTGTCTTTTGTACCCCACCCCTCACTCAGAAATAAAGCAGTGGCCTGTGATCAAACTCTTCTCGCAAACTCTCAGACCATAGGTAAGTAAGTTAGAAAGCCTGAATTGGCTATCTTTTATTCCACCAATACCTTGTCTACTGCAAAGAAAACTGTTGTTAGTGGTACACAAAGTAAGCCAAGTAATTTTGATGACAGACTTTCTTTCAGTCATATCCTTGCTGACAAAAACTTGAAAAAGAATGTTGCTCTCCCTTCTGAACAGATTGTTATTGGCATGTCCACAAGTGAAGTTCGGAAGAGTGGATACAATATCGATGAGTGTTGGTCCTATGGTAAAGTGGGTCACTTTCCCATACATTGTTGGCACATCCCAAATGTGCCTAGGGAAAGAGTTAGTCATCCCGTCAAAAAAGTTGTGGGTGGACATGTTCAAGTTCAAACTCACATGCACCAAGGACCCAAACCCGTTTGGGGTCCTAAGGTTACCTAAATTATGTTTTTAGGATAGTCCAAGAACCCGTACTCCTATATGGTACTTGGATAGTGGATGTTCCAAGCACATCATTGGAACAAGGTATCACTTAAAGGACTACACTCTAGTGAAGAATTGACCTAAAGTTATCTTTGGAGGTTCAAACAAAGGAGTTAGTAAGGGATTTTGAAAGTGAGGGATAGATATAACTTAACTCTAGAGGGGGTTAATAGAGTATTTTAATAATTATTAACTTGTTTTTATAGTGGATTAAAGTAGGTGATATATATATTTTTTAAAAATAAAAATCACAACACACAAATAAAACAAGTAAAGGCAATCCAGACAACACAAGGATTTTATAGTAGTTCCCCAATAAACATGGGTACATCCACTATTCTACCACCATGGTAGGAATCCACTACAAATTTTTGCTCAGGGGCCCTGCCACCACAGGTTTTTACACAGGTGCCCTGTCACCAGAAGATCTATTTTTCAAAGGTAGATCCAGCAACCCTTTAAGATTTTGATCAGGTGCCCAAAAACCAATCCCAAGTCTTTTGTTTAGGTGACTTGTGAACAAAAGGGTTTACTCTTGAAGGGAGATAAAACCCTGTAAACTGTTAATGAAAAATGAAAATGTTTTTGTCTTCTCTGTCTCAAATCTCTGAGAAGACTAGTGGATTATTGATGATGTCAAAGCTCCCCCTGAGTTGTGTAGATGATTAGGAGATGGAAGCTTTGCTTCAGGGTGTAGGACTTCAAAGTTGATGTTGCTCTTCAGCAAAACTTTCAGACTGATATTTGATTTGTTGTCTCTTGAAAGCTTGAAGCAGATGATGAAGAACTCTGTATATAAAATTGTATTTGTTCTTCAATTATTTTTTGTACTCAATTCTACATTCATTTGCATCTGCAATTTTCTTAAGGAGTATATATATAATAGCAAATTTTAAACCTTTTAATTTTAAAATCTTTCCTTGAATTTGTACGCATAATCTCTTGGAGTTAGAACGACTCAATTTGTCTTGAATGCATTTCCATAACTGTCCAAGTAATTTGGTATGGTAATAACTCTTTGAAATCCATAATTAATGTTGCCTGGTAACGACTATATTCGATGGGAATATTATGCATTAATTATCTGAGTATCACTTAATTTAATTAATTTGAAATTGATTTGTCATTAGTTAAATTGAAAAACTGCAGAGAATTAGTTGAACAGAACCTAGAAGGAGTTAGTTGAACTAAGAAAATATTCGTCAACCTGAAGTCCAAGTTCATCGAGCTGATAACTCTCTTTCATCGAGCTGATCTCCAAGATCGTTGAACTGAATTATTTACTTCTTCAATTTGAGCTCCATGTTTGTCAAACTGAGTAAGTCCTTCATCGAGATGAACTTCAAAGTAGAGAAAGAAGTTCGTTGACCTCAGCTTGAATTTTGTCAAGCTAAACTCAGAGAAGGAACTCTGAGTTCATCGATCTGAGATCGACGATCGTCGAACTTATTTCAGGTTTCGTCGAACGACTTTTTCTGCATACTTTTAACTGATTATTCTCAAAAGTATTTTGTCTCTAAAGTCTTCTAAGGGTAGGTTCCAACAATCTAATATCATGTTACTGACCTTGACCCTAGAAACATCATATGATCCTAGACTATACATGTTGGATCATCTAATCAATCCTAATAGTAATCCTAGACCAAATCACAAGTAGGGTTCCAACAATATCCCCCTATTTTGGTGAGAACACTACAAAAACAAAGAGAATCACAAAGCAAGAAAGTATCTAACAGAATTATAAATTATTCAGCAGATATAAACAAAAGTGCCTTGTGAGTATAATACAAAAATATTAAAGTTTAAAAAGCATAAGCAAAGAATTATGAATCCTTTTGTGAAGCTGTAGAAGAAAAATCTAAAGCAGGTTTAGTGAAAATCACTTTTATGGTAGGGTTTTCATGCTTCTCTCTATGTCATCTTCATGTCTTCAGAACCAAGAATCTTCACAGAAGTAGCTCTAGGCACAACTTCCTCCAAATGCAAAGATATATATTGGTCAACATTAAATAGATTTTCCTTTGCATACCTGTCTATCTCTTTCTGTGTGTAGTGAGACATTGTTGAGAATTCAGATGTATCCTTCCCTTCTTCTCTAGCTTTCCTAATCTGAGAAAGAGCTACAATCTCATTGAACCTAGCCTTTCTGAATTTGGGATCCATCTCTGGATCATAGATAAGAGATGGTGGTCTTTCTTGAGTTGAATGTTGAAGGCATCTCTGGCTACTGTGAGACTCAGACCTTGAAGGTCTATCTTATTCATGATGAGAATGTCTGGATTGCTGAGAAGTTGTAGACCTTTAAGATGAAGAAACATTTCCTGCTGAACCAGCTACTGGAGGAGTATCAAAAACTAATAATAAAGAACTCAAGTTGACTATGGGATTAATAGAGACATTCCTAACAGAAGCAACTTTAGGAGTTTCTTGTAACTGCGTCTTCAACTGTACTGAGCATCCCTATATCTTGAAAAATAACTACTTCTGCTGCTGGGATTGGAGCAAGAGATGATTGAGCTTCTACATTAGGCATCTCTTCTTGCCTATTTCTAGGGAAACCTGAATCTAGGCCCCCAGAAGAAGGGACAATAGAGGAGGAGGCAAGTTGAGAAGATATGGAAGTAATAGAAGCAACAATAGTAGCCACTGCTTCTTCTATTAGCTTTTTGAGGGTAGGAGTAATAAATTCAAGAAGATTATTATTAATAGAAGAAAAATCCAAATACATAAACTCAGAAGAGTTCTGAGTAGATGTAGATGTTGGATTTTGAGTGGAAGTAGATGTAACGGAAGGGTAATGATAGTTTGGACAGATTGTGAATGCTTGTGGAATTGAAGATGAATGGATGACAGATGGGAGTTCATCTGGAATAAATTCCTGAACTGGTGAATGAGGTGGAGATGGAGGAGAGAGTGGATTGAATGTAGGAAAAGAAGTAGAAGGAATGTCCTCAATAAGATAAGATGGTAGTGGTGATTGAGGAACTGGAGAATATGGGAGTGATGGAATGTCTTCAATGACCATGGATGGTAGAGGTGAAGGAGGAAGTTCCTAAAAAAAATAGGTTGTTAGGAAAGAGGAGATGACTGTTTGGGTGATGGAGGTTGAGGTGGTAAACGATTAGGACAGGGAGGAAGATCAGGAATTTCTTCTGAGGTTGGAGGAGTGGCTGCAGGAGCCCTTGTGTCCTTAGAAGAAGTCTTGGAAGAGGAAGCCCTGGAGGGCTTAGTGATGACCCTCTCCTATCTTCCAAAGAGGGATGATGTGAGCCTATGGGAAGCATAGATAAATATGGTCTGGGAGACCAATAATTCTGGTCATTTGGCCTACAGGAAGAAGCCCAAAATCTTGCCATACCCTACATCCTTCTTATTAATCTTTTTCTTAAAAGAATCAAACAAAATTCCTCCCCAGTTAACTGACTTTTGATTCACCAAGGCACTCATCAACAAAAATTGGTACATATTTATATAATCATGAGCACTATGCTTGCCCAAGATTACCTTACCCACAACATCAGCCAAAAACTTATATTCAACAAGGAGATTTTTCTTCAGCAAATGATTAGGGTTTCCCTCGGTGTGACCCATCCTTTCTAACATTTCATCAAACTCAACACTAGATAGTTCTATTTAATCTTCCCGATTAATAAAGCCAAAAACTTTAGTAAGAATAACAGGTGTAAGAGGAACCTATTGTCCAGATATTGATCAAAGGATTGTAGAGGATTCAGGAGTCCTTGCAGTATAGACCCATTCCTTTATCTTAGATATAAGAAGCTTTATCCTGGTAGTCATGAACTTTCTTAGTTATTGAGCCTCAAACAATTGGAGAATGTCTTTGAATATCTTGTCAGAATGGTTGAAGGAATCAATATCAATGTCAAAACAGGCATCAAACTTCATCCTGGAGGGAGTCACCGCAGAAATCGCTATTGTTGTCTTGTAAAGAGAAAAGATCAAGTGCAAGAGAACTAGAAAGAGCGGGATGGAGTTCGATAAAAACATAATTATAAGTTTTCAGAAGATGAAAAGGCGAAATCCGTCCAAGGAAAAATAAAACTTCGAACTCAGTTCGACGAAAAATCTCTTAAATAAATAAAAGCGTCTATCTAAGTTTGAAGAGAAGAAAACATTTCGTCATTCTCCGTTCGGCGAAAAATTTTTTGAACAAACTTTGTCGATCTCCATTCGACAAAAAGTTTCTGAAACACACTTCATCGATCTCCGCTCAACAAAAAGTTTCACAAAGGAAGGTTCGTCGATCTCCGTTCGACGAACACTCCATGAAGAGTTCACAGTTTGTCGATCACCATTCGACGAAATATGGACAATTCATCAACCACAGACAAATCAAATTAAAGCTTCTTCATTAATAATACCAAGCTAATTTAGGAAGAACATATGTTTCTTTTCATCTAAGGGTTTGGTGAAAATATCGGCCCTTTATAAATCATTAGAGATAAATACAAGATTAATTTTATTTTTGTCCACATTGTCTCTAATGAAATGATGCCTTATCTCAATATGCTTTGTCCTACTATGATGCACTAGATTTGGTGCAATTGAAATTGCACTAGTATTATCACAAAATATGGTTGAATTATTTAAGTTGAAACCATAATCCAGAAGTTGGTTTTGAATCCACAAAATCTGTGAACAGCAACTACCTGCTGCTATGTATTCAGCTTCAACAGTTTAAGTTGGCACAGATGTTTGTTTCTTGCAAAACCAGGACACAAGCCTATCACCAAGGAATTAATAAATTCCTGATGTGCTTTTCCTGTCAACTATATATCCAGCAAAGTCAACATCTGAGAATCCAGTTAATTCAAATTCTAACTCAGTAGGATACCAGAGTCCTAGATTAGGACAACCGTTTATATATCTTAAAATCCTTTTAAAAAATATAAGGTGAGATTCTTTAGGGTTGACTTGAAATCTAGCGCAAATACAAGTAGCAAACATAATATCAGGCCTACTAGCTGTAAGATACAATAAGGACCCAACAATAGGCCTATATGTTTTCTGATCAACTGGTTTGCCCTGTTCATCAGAATCAACTACATCATTAGAGGGTATGGGTGTTTTTATTGCTGAGGCATCTGACATCCCAAATCTTTTAAGTAGCTCATTAGCATAATTAGACTGGGATATAAAGATACCATCAGTGGTTTGCTTCACTTGAAGACCAAGGAAGTAGGATAGTTCACCCTTGCTACTCATTTCAAACTTTGAATGCATCAGGTCAGAAAATCTTTTGCATAGTTTGGAATCAGTAGAACCAAAGATTATATCATCTATAAATAGTTGTACTAGCAAAATTTTAGTTTTATGATGTATAATAAATAAAGTCCTACCTACAATGACTCTAATAATATGCTCTAAAAGAAAACTAACCAAGCTCTCATGCCAAGCACTTGGAGCTTACTTTAGACCATAAAGGGCTTTATGTAGCTTAAAAACATAAGAGGGATTAGTTGAAGAAATAAAACATGGAGGTTGTTCAACATATACTTCCTCTTTAAGTTCTCCATTTAGAAAGGCACTTTTTACATCCATCTGATATACTTTGAAGATATGGAATGTAGCATAAGCAAGAAAGATCCTGATAGTTTAAAGTATTGCAACAGGAGCAAAGGTTTGAACATAATCAATGCATTCTTCCTGTGAATATCCTTGGGCTACCATCCTAGCTTTATTTCTTACTATTACTCCTTGTGCAACCAACATGTTCCTTAAGACCCATTTAGTTCCAATGACTGGGTTGTCTTTGGGTCTTGGAACTAAATACCAAACTCTACACCTCTCATATTGATTGAGCTCCTCTTGCATTGCAATAATCTAGTGGGGATCTTGCTCTGCATCATTAATGTATTGAGGCTCAATTTGAGAAATGAAGCAGGCATGCATCTGATCTTGGTTGAGTTGATGCGTTGTTTGCACACCAACTGATACGTCTCCAATCACTTGAGATATATGGTGATCTCTAAGTGTGACAAGATCAGTAGATGGATTTTGTACATCAATAGCTAGTGGAGTTAATTCCTCTTGTGGAATTACATTTGCTATTATTGGTTCAACAATTTCAACATAATCTTTGTCACTTTCTTCATCAATCTATGGAGAGGGATACAAAGTAACCTCTTGTTTAAGGTTTAAATCATCCAACTTCTCACACAGATAGGATACCTGCAATGAGTCTATGGTAGAAGAATCCTTATCCTTGTAAAATATGTTAGCCTCATCAATAGATATATGAAAAGACTCTTCCATTTTTGTGTTGATTTATTAAAAACCCTATAAGCCTTGCTGTCTTGGGAATATCCAAGGAATATTCCCTCTACATCTTTGGCTTCAAATTTCTTAAGGTGTTTCTTGTTATTATTATGAATATAACACTTGCATCCAAAGACTTTATAACAATCTACTTTAGGTTTCTTCTCTTTAAGTAATTCATAGGGAGTCTTACCCTTAAGTTTATGAATCAAACTTCTGTTAAGAAGATAAATTGTTATGATTACAGCCTCTGCCCAAAAGGATAGGGGCAAGTAAACATCTGCAAGTAATGTCCCAGAAGATTCAATTAGTGTTCTATTTTTTCCTTTTAGCAATCCCATTTTGTTGAGGAGCTCTAGAAGCATAAAAATAATGTCTGATACCTTCCTTCTCACAGAATTCTTTCATCATAAGAGATTCAAACTCGGTGCCATGTTCACTTCTTATCAATATAACCTGAGTAGAGTACTAAATTTGATGTTCCTAAGAATGTCTGTAAGAACTTTAAAGTTATCTGACTTGTTTATAAGAAAGAATACCCAAGTGAATCTAGAGAAGTCATCAACAACAACTAGAGTGTATGACATTCCTCCCAAACTTTGTATAGCAATAGGGCCAAAAAGGTTCATATGTAGCAAGTACAAAATCCTGGGTGAATCACTTTTATTAATGGATTTAATACTATTTTTAATTTGCTTGCTTAATTGACAAGCCCTGAAGAGTCCTTTCTTCTTATAAGAACCAGAAGGCAGTCGTCTAACATGGTTGTCCCTAGATAATTTGGCAATATTCCTAAGGTTATATGACCTAATCTCGTATGCCATAATTCATTGGTTGAACTAATTTGATTAAATAAACAAATTTCTGAATTAGCATATTTAAAATTTACTACATATATATTGTCTTGTCTAATTATAGTTAAAACAGATTTGTTGTCACTAGAAGTAATAATGCAGGAAGATTGATTGAATGATACCTGATAACCTTCATCACATAATTGACTTATGGATATTAGGCTATGTTTGAGACCACTTACATAAGAGACCTACCTGAAGGTAACTACTCCAACTTTGACATTTCCATAGCCTTCTGTTTATCCATAGTTGGAGTCTCCAAATATTACCTTTGGTCCAAGCTTTGACTTGAAGTCTGTTAGATTTAATTTACTTCCAGTCATATGTTTAGAGCACCGACTATCTAGATACCACTGTTCCTTTTTGGTAGGATAGTTCTTCATTTGCATAAAAAATAGGTTAGGTGTTCTTGACCCAAGTAACCTTGGGTCCTTTATTTCTTTCAAACTTATAATTAGAAATATAGGAAAATTCAAGCTGATCCTTATAACGTAGTGGCTGAAATCACCTAGGAGGAATTATTCACTGGGTAAAAGGATTAATAAAAGTTTTATCTTTATTAAAAGTTTTAAAAGAATTAAAGTTTTTGTTAAATAATTCTGGGTCGATGAATTAAAATAAGTTCATCGATCAGAGTTCGATGAATGGGGATGAGTTCGTCGACCTCCGTTCATAGAATGAAAATATTCATTCTCTGTGCCCCACGTTCATCGATCGCAATTCGATGAACCATATTGAGATCGTCGAGCAACATTAGTAGAATAATTATACTGAAGTTCTGGGTTGATAGTTCGTCGGTTTGAGTTCGATGAATAATAGCTATTTTGTCGAGCTCGGTTCAACGAATTATGCTGAACATAATTTTTATGAAAATTCTTCTTTTTATTTTGTTTAGTCTTGTGAAAAACTTCAGTTTCTTTATTTAAATCTTCTAATTTTTCTTTTCCTTTTTTAGAAACAAACTTTACAGGAGTTGATAATATGTTTTTCTATAGCAAAGGAGGCAAGCTAGATGAAGCTCCCAAGCCCAGTTTATCATTTAGCCTGGCATTTACTGTACTTGTGATATTCATCAGTTTGATATTTCTCCTATTAAGTGATTCTTAAACTCCTTAGCCTCAGATAATTTTTTTTAAGGATATTATTTGTTCTCAAGCATTGTCTAAATCATCTTTAAGTTTAATATTTTCAGAAAATAAATTATCATATTCAATTAATTTTTCTCTCAGAAGTTTGATTTCCTTCTCAGATTTGATTAAATCATTACATAATACTTTAAAATCAGTTTTGAATTATTTTGAAGTAAAATCAAAAGAAGAAATTACATGATCTTCTTCTGATTCTGATTCAGCTTTAGAAATTTCAGCTTCAGAGTGGCTGCATGATGCATTGATTGCAATCAAGTAGACCTCTCTGTCCTTAGCTTCTTCTTCACCCTCAGTAGAGCTGGATGAAGATTCATCCTCAGATTCACTCCATGTTTTAGCAACAAAGACCCTGTCCTTCTTCTTGTGTTTGTTTGAGGAGGACTTGTGAGTATACTTCTTCGAGTGCTTCTCCTTCTTCCCTTTCTTCTGGTTCTCTGGACATTCTGGAAGTATATATCCAGTTTTCTTACACCCATAACAGACAATCTCTTTAGTAGGAGTATTGTCATACCTTGGCTTATCATCATTTCGAGTTGATTTTCTCCTTAAGTCCTTCCTTGCCATCTTATAAAATTTCTTAGCCAAGAGACTCATTAGTTCTTCGTTGTCAGGAATGGCTTCTTCTTCTTCAGTTGCTTTAAAAGCAATCCTTTGCTCTTTCCTTACTGAAGAAGTTGTTCTTTGTTCAGCTTCTCTGGTCTTGATGTGCTGTTCACAAGATTTGAGATTGCCCAACATGGTCTCTGTAGAGATTTCATTGAGTCTTCTGGCTTCTTAGATTGACCAGATCCTTATATCTCATGTTTTAGGGAAGCACATAAGGATCTTTTGATTTATCTCTGTCAATGTGATATTCTTGTCCAATGATTTCAGCTCAATTAATATGAGGCAGTGTCTATTATATATATCAGCAACTAATTCTTCTTCTTCCTTCTTGAAGTTCTCATACTGAGAGATAAAATGTGATCTCCTATATTTTCTTTCATCTGTAGATCCTGCTACAATAGCATTGAGTGTATCCTAGATTGCCTTTTCTGAAGTGCATTCAGCAATTTTCTGGAATATGTCATCTGACATAGTCTGGTCCAGAATGTTCATTGCTTTGGCATCATCAATCTTGACCTTCTTCTGAGCTTCAGTCCACTCAGGTGGTGGAACTTCACTAGTGCTTGTAGTTACGACTAATAATGGTGGTCCTGTCAAAATAGAATTATAGAGGTCCTCATCAATAGAATTCATGTAAAGTCTTATCGTTGCCTTCCAAAGTGAAAACTTATTCAGATTTCACACTAGAGGTCCGGTGCTTGAATACTCTTTATTTTGTGCCATGAGAAAAAGAACAAACTAGAGTAAATAAGATCTATAAATGATCTTTTGGTTTAGGTGTTAGCCTGTGAAACCAAATAACCTCCTCTGATACCAATTGAAAGTGAGGGATAGATCTAACCTAACTCTAGAGGGGTGGCGGTGAATAGAGTATTTTAAATATTATTATCTTATTTTTATAGCTTATTAAATTAGGTGATATATATGTATATGAAAAATAAAAATCACAACACACAAATAAAACAAGCAAAGGCAATCCAAATAACACTAGGAATTTATAGTGGTTCCCGAATAAACATGGGTACATCCATTATTCTACCATAATGGTAGGAATCCACTATAGATTTTTGCTCAGGTTCCCTCCCACCATAGGTTTTTACATAGGTTCCCTGTCACCAGAAGATCTACTTTTCTAAGGGAGTTTTAGCAAACCTTTGTGATTTTGATCAGGTGCCCAAAAACCAATCCCAAGTCTTTTGGTCAGGTGACTTGTGAACCAAAAGGTTAACTTTTAAAGGGAGTTAAAACCCTGTACACAGTGAAAGAAAAATGAAAATGATTTTGTATTCTCTATCAAATCTCTGAGAAGACTAGTGGATTGTTGATGATGTCAAAGGTCCCCCTTAGTTGTGTAGATGATCAGGAGATGGAAGCTTTGCTTCAGGGTGTAGGCCTTCAAAGCTAATGTGGTTATTCAGCAAAAATTTCAGACAGATTTCTTTACTCTATTCTACATTCATTTGCATCTGCAATTTTCTGAAGGAGTATATATAGGATAGCAGATTTCAAACCTTTTAATTTTGAAATCATTCCTTGAATTTGTTTGAATAATCTCTGGGAGTTGGAACGAGTCAATTTGCCCTGAATACATTTCCATAATTATCCCAGTAATTTGGTATGGTAATAACTCTGTGAAATCCATAATTAATGCAGCCTGGTAACAGTTATATTCATTAGGAATATTATGCATTAATTATCAGAGTATTACTTAATTGAATTAATTTGAAATCGATCTGTCATTAGTTGAACTGAAAAATTGCAGTGAATTAGTCGAATAAGAACCTGGAAGGAGTTAGTCGAACTCAGCAAATTTTCGTCGACCTGAGCTCTAAGTTTGTCGAGCTGATAACTCTCTTTCGTCGAGCTGAGCTCCAAGATTGTTGAACTGAATTATTTACTTCTTTATTCTGAACTCCAAGTTCGTCGAATTGAGAAAGTCCTTCGTCAAGCTGAACTTCAAAGTACAGAAAGCAGTTCGGCGACCTCAGCTTGACTTTTGTCGAGCTCAACTCAGAGAAGGAAATCTGAGTTCGTCGATCTGAGATCGACGATCGTCGAACTTTGATAAGCTTTCATCGAATGACTTTTTTTTGCATATTTTAACTGCTTTTTCTCTAAAGTCTTCTGTCTCTAAAGTCTTTTGAAGGTAGGTTCCAACAATCTAATATAATGTGACTGACCTTGACCCTGAAAACATCCTATGACCCTTGACTATACATGTTGGGTCATCTAATCAATCCTAATAGTGATCCTAGCCCAAATCACAAGTAGGGTTCCAACAGATATGGTATGCAAACCAATGGCATAGTCTCAATCTCAAAAGTGGCTTATATAGCAGGATTGCAACGCAACCTATTAAGCATAAGCCAATTATGTGATCTTAGCTATGTCATTGTATTCCACCAGGATGAGTGTCAAATTAAGAGGTTAAGTATCCAAGAGGTCATCTTGATAGGCACTCGGAGTGGAAATGTTTATTTTTAAACTTTATATGTTTATGTAAAGACTCTCATATATGTTTAGTTACTAAAAAGAAAGTCTCATATTATGTGCAATGATATAATAGAGTAGCTCAGCTTAATTATCAGACTATAATTAAGTTTTTCAGTGAAGAGCTAGTCAGGAATGGTCCCAAAATGAAATGCACCAAGGAGGGCATTTGCTCTACTTGCCAAAAGGGCAAGCAGACAAAAGCTTTTTTAAGAGCATTGGGTTTAAGGACTCTGTGAGGTGTTTATACCTCCTTTATATGGACTTGTTTGGTCCTATATCTGTTAATAGTATAGGTAGGAAAGTCTACACACTTGTAATAGTTGATGACTTCTCTAGGTTTTCTTGGGTCTTCTTCTAGAAGAAAAAGTCTGAAACCCTTGACATCTTCATGACCTTTTTCAAGCAAATTCAGAATGGATTGGACAGTTATGTGGTCAAAATCATAAGTGACCATGACATTGAATTTCAGTCGGATGGCATGACAAAATTTTGTAAAGCACAATAGATTCTCCAAAAAATTTCTTCCCCAAGGACACCTGAGCAAAATGGGATAGCTTAGAGGAAAAATAGAAGTCTAATAGAAGCTGGAAGAACACTAATAAGTCACACATCTCTCCCAAAATATTTCTGGGCTGAGGCAGTAAATACTACATGTCATGTCCTGAATAGGGCTTCTGTCAACAAATATCACAAGAAGACTCCCTATGAGATCATGAAAGGCAAAAAACAAAACATTGCATAATTCAGGATCTTTGGTAGCAAATGTAATGTGCTCAATAATGGGAAGTCATATATGACTAATTTTCCTACTAAATCCTATGAACGAATATTTTTTGGGTACAACAACCAGAGTAAAGCATATAGAGTGTACAACTTGAAAAATCAAGTTGTAGAAGAGTCTGTAAATATAGATTTTAATGAATCTTCTTTTATTAACAGTGGGCTACCTAGCTCCTCATCTAGATCTATAAGTATAGAACAGGTAATGGACAAGCTAACCATAAAAGATGCTTCTCCTGCTACCTATGATGAAGATAAGGGAGTACGCATTTTAGAAGGAGGACAAGACACACATGATGAGGATGAAGATCTCAAGAATCCAACCATTGAAGTCAATGATATTGAAGAGAGATTGCCTACAATAGTTATACATTTAAATGATCATACCAGACATCCAATAATTGGAGATGCCAACCAAGGGATTACAATAAGGAGCAAAATCATGAACAAAGCTATATATTCCAGCTTTTTCTCTCAGGTTGAGCCTAAGAGATTTGAAGATGCCAACATAGACCCATATTGGATTATAGCAATGCAAGAGGAACTGAACAAGCTCAAGAGACATAAGGTCTAGAAGCTGGTTCCAAGACCACAAGGACATAACATCATTGGAACTAAGTTGATCTACAGGAAGAAGTTGGATGAAATGGTGTTATAATTAAGAATAAAGCTAGACAGGTGGTCAAGGGTTTAGACAAGAAGAAGGTTTTGATTTTGATCAAACCTCTGCACCAGTAGCTAGATTAGAAGCCATCTGACTGTTCCTTGCATATACTGCCCTCAAGAGATTCAAAGTCTACCAGATGGATGTGAAGTCAACCTTCCTAAATAGTGACTTAAGAGAAGAAGTCTATATTGAGCAACCATCAAGTTTTGTTATTCCTAACTCTACTAATCATGTGTATAGACTTTGGAAAGCTTTGTATGGGTTGAAACAAGCCCCTAGAGTATGTTATGAGACCCTATCTAGCATTCTTATTGTGAATAATTTCTGAAGGGGAAAGATAGAAAAGACTCTATTCCTAAGGGAATCCAAGGGTAAGATCATACTAGTCTAAATTTATGTATATGACATAATTTTTTTGTCTACTGATGATTAATTTTGCAAGAAATTTTCCAAACTTATGCAATGGAAATTTAAGATGAGCAGTATTGGTGAGCTCAAGTACTTCTTGGGCCTCAAAGTTAGACAGTCCGAGGGTCGAATTATCCATCTCTCAGCTAAGTTCACTAGGGAGTTAATTAAGAAATTTGGAATGAAGAGTGCCACCATAATGAAACTCCCTTGTAGGCATATATGTTAATATACAATGATGAAACAGAAAAACTTATTGATAAAACCATGTATAGTGGCTTAGTTGCCTCCCTCCTTTATCATACTACAAGTTGGCAAGACATCATGTATGTTACATGTGTTTGTGTTGGATACCAAGCTTGCCATAAGGAAACTCACTATTCTGCATCTAAAATAATTCTGATATATCATAAGGGCACACCATATCTTAGCCTATAGTACCCTAGGAATAGTAAATTTGAGATAACTAGGTATTCTGATGTAGATTTTGCAGGCTGTAGAGAAGACATGAAAAACACATCTGGCTCCTGCCAGTTCTTGGCTGGAAGACTTGCATCTTGGAGAAGCAAGAAGCAAACTAGTGTTGCAATATCTACAACAGAGTAAGAATATATATCAGCAGGAACATGCTCTACTCAGTTGCTGTAGATCCAACACCAGCTCTATGATTACAACCAAAAGCAAAGTAACACTCCATTATATTATTATCAACTAGTGCAATCTCAATTGCTAGGATTCATTTCTCTCATAGTAGGTCTAAGAATATAGAGATTAGGTATAACTTCATTAGAGAATATGTGGAAATTGAAGGCATCAGTCTTGAATTTGTCCATGCAGATAAGTAAGTGACTGACATCTTCAATAAGCCACTAGATGAAGAAATTAAACACCTTCAAATTTGAATTGGGAATGTTGAATTTAGCCCAGCTTCAGTAGATATCCATATAGTTTCTGTTTGTTGCAAGTATTTCTATTCCTTACAAGATAAATTAAAGAGAAATGGACTAAGTATTCAGGCATCGAGTGCACTAAGACAAGATCTGGAGTCATGTGCACTGAGTCGAGTTCATTGAATGAACTACAAGCATCGAGAGCATTGAGGTTGTCGAGTTGACTCAACACAAGCTCCCAGTGAGAATATTTTACGGCTAAGTCTCAAAATCAATCAAAATCGTTGATCATTTCTTTATCATAAACAGGCACACGCCTCTCTACCTTCTAAAAATAGAAATCACTATAAGTAGAAGGTTGTGTGTGTTAAGCAAAATAAACTGTTCCTGGCCCATCTCTGCCCCTTGCGATGAATTGAAGAAGCTTGGAATATGTTCAGCAATTCCTTAAAAATGGCACTAAAAGGGTTGGATTTCTTGTTTGAGGGTTTGGAGCTGGTGTGAAATGGATTCAAGTATGCACCTGAAGAAATACAGTTTGTTCTCTATCTACTTGAGGTCCCTGAACTAGAATTTGTTCTTTCGGAGACAAGTTTGTTGTGGAAGAGAGAGGTGCATGAGTTATACTCAAATGCTAAGGTCAACTCTTCTTCCACTAAACTCAAGACCTACATCAGTAGTAATGAGATTTAGATATTCCCAAGGAGACTGAGTAAGGAACAGAAACTACCCAAGTTCACAGAGTTATATGAAGAAGATGAACTGGATAAGACTGATATCAAATCTATAATGAAGTGGTGTGGACTCTCTAAACACACCCCTGGATCAATTTAGAGGAAGGAGTTGAATCTAAAGGGCAAATTCCAAGCTGATGTCATTGGAAAAGCCCTATTGTGCAAGACTTGCTCACTTGAAAAATCTCCAAGAGAATGTTTGAGCTGATGGCAAGGATAATCTTATCCTAGAAGACTGATTGGGGTTTGATACTATTTCAAAGGATAGTTGACAGTATAGCAGAACCAAATATGGGAAGGATTCTTTCCCTATTTCTGTTAAAAAGTGTTCCAGGGATCCTTAATATAAGGCTTTGCAAAAAGATCCATCACATGAGGAGGATGGACTTAGAAATTCCTTATAGATGGGACAGAGTTCAGTTGCCTCATGCTCAAGCTGTTGCCAAGAAAAATAAGAAAGCAATTCTAGTTCTAAAGGAAAGTACTGACAGCAGCTCATTAAAACAGACTGACAAAGAGCCTCATGAACATCAACTTTCTCAGTCTTCTGAAGAAACCAGGAGAGACACAAGTGCTGAGGTATCATTTTCCTCTAAGCCTACAACAATAATTCAAGTAAGTAGAACTCAATTTAAAGAACTTAATATTGAGGATGCAATGGATATACCTCTAGTTGAGATTGCTGAAGAGGTTGCTGGAGAAATAGTGAACAAGATTTCTGACGAGATAGTAGAGGAAACTGTCAAAACTCCAGCTCCTATTGAAGAAGAAACTGCTCCCATAGATTAAGTTCCATAAGGTGGATACATACCCAAAGTGAGGGGGAGAAACTCCTTGAGAAAGTGATGGAAGATGCTCTTGCTGAGGGAGAGCAAATAAAGATTCTGATGGAAGATATTCAGCTTCCTCTTGTGAATTAACAATCTACAGATAACATCACAGCTGATGCCCTAGATGTCCCTATAGACATGGCAGAGATTGAGGGGGATATTCAACCTAAACTGTAGGACCCCCCTCCCAGAACACAACACACAACACGTGGGGAATCTTATGCCCAGAACAGCCGCCTTGCAGTAGCGTTAGAACATGGGCTAACCTGTACTACATGACGCCTATCTTGCCGACTACAATCAGTATCATTCATTGCCAAGCCAATCAAGAGTATAAAACAGAATTCAAATCCGCACATAAGTAATATAGTCCAAAAGAAAGTACATAAAATAAAAGAAGCATCAACAAGGGTTCAATAATATTTGTGTACAAGCCAAAAAGGCTACAAGATGTGTCTCTCAGAACTCACATCAGCCATAAATGGTAGAGATGGTATCCTTACTTTAGGCCCTATAGTCCTGGAGTGGATACCATGTTGCATAACCTACTGCTGCTCTATCTGCAGGGTTTCCTCCTAAAAAGGAAGACGTAGCAATCGTTAGTCATAAAGACTAAGCTGCTATCACATCCGCTCCCTTGGTGACTCCTCGACACCGGGAGGAGAAAAGAACAAGGGTATAATATTGCTGAAGCCAAAACTTGACATCAATGAAAGTTCGAAAATAAGGGCGTAGCCAACACCAACTTCCCCAAGCTCCGTTCTTTGAATGGTTGTAAGGGATCAAGAACCAGCCCAAAGCCTCAACAGGGAGGTCCCACCTCTTACCCAGAAGATCTCTAAGAGCTTCCCCTCCAAATCCAAATGCTGGGCTTGGAGCTCCTCAGAAAGCACAAGAAGGTCTTAGAGAAATATGAAAGCTTGCCTTCTAAAGAGCCCATGTAGGTCTATTTATAGTCTTTTCTAACCTGAAATTACTAAATTACCCCAGTCTAGTCTGCGAATAGCCAAATCCCTTTATTATTAAATGCTAAATGCAAAGCCTGGGGGTATATAGGTAATTTAACCGAGGGTAACTAGGTAATTTCTCCCTGGGCCACACCCGGCGAGAACATCTATGCCGAGAACTGGAGGTTCTTACATATTGCCGAGAACCCTCCTGCCCTCACTCTACGGGAGCTAAAAAGGTGTTGAAGAATGCCTCAGACTGAGCCAATTCCCGGCTTCCGTGAGGCGCAAGCCTTCTCGCCCGCCTCTAGTCATAAGTAGGTCCAAGCCAGGGCTTGAGTGCGAGCGCTCTCGCTCACTCCTAGATGGGAGCTCATCTGCTCTGAAGACCAAAGCTTGCCCAAAGCTAGCCCAAACCTGGCCCTCGGTGCCTCTGTGTTCCACTCAGTGAATATGGGGTTGTACACAATCCCCGCTCTTTTCGAGCTAGCCCTGTGCTCCAAAAGACATGTCCAACCAATAGTATTTGGTGAGTGCGTGCTGTCCTAAAATGAGAATCTTTTGGTGGGGCCATCCCACGGCTATATATGTGTGTTCTGATAGACGGTCATAAATCTGTCCCTGCCAACCACTACCCTATTTCTGAGTATTTGCGTGGTCCCAAGATGCATTCCAAATGCACTAAGAAGCCGCTCTCATAGATCCTTCAAGACCGCATCGATGCGGCGCAGGTGCGAGCCCTTGCGAACAGTGCCTTAATAGCCCCGTGTTTGGCGAGAAAGGCGCCGGCCGCTGAGCCCCCACAACTGAAGAAGAAGAAAAAGAAGAGGGTGAAATTGGTCCAGAGAAACCTCTAAAACGAGAACTGGGGCTTGCCTACCCCGTCCCCAAGCCGCGCGGATAATCCTTCACCTCTGTAGAAGGTATGTCCCTGCGATTTGCTGACTATCGAGAACTGTGAATTGCTATAAAAGAAAGACCGATGATTGATATGCAGTACTTCGCGCAGAAGGCGTTTCCAAACGTCGATCCCGGGTCCCTGCGGACACCCCCTTAGTCGATGCCTCTCCCTCTAGATGATCCTTCACGGATCCTAGTTGCCGTTCCCATGGTCGACCCTCCGATAACCCCAAGTAACACTTTTTACCCCTCCTTTGTCCGATTTTTCAATCAACCCATTCTTATTGCTTAAATGATTTCCCATAGCGCCAGCTCCCGCCAGCCCGGGTCTCGAAACCCGGGAAAACGAGACCGCACTCATCAACCCAGACTCCTGGGAGGCTGACCTCGCCCTACCGGCGGGAGGAGTGGCCATCGAGCCTTTCGTGCCTACACACGGGTCTCCCCCCTTGATGCATTTACGGCAAGTGTACCGGTCGCACAAGTAATATAAAATGGGCGAATTTTCCCAAGTATCGATCTCGAGGGAACACAGTAAAGTGGTGTTAATTTTGAGGAGGACTTCAGATTGAATTCCTTAGTTCTGAGTTAACGATGGGGTGGTTTTGGTATTTACGGAAAAAGAAATTAAAATGTTATCATTCTACTCTTATGCAATGCCGCTATGCAATGCTTCGATAGACGGGATGGAAGACTAATCGGGCCGCTATGCACCGAATCGTAGGGCGGATGGACGAGTAGGCTTTTGGAATGAGGGTCGAGAGAACCTCTTCGATACGAATGCCACTAGTAATTGCTAGTGCTGCAAAGGTGGATGGTGGATGGAATATGGTGCACCTCAAGCAACTTAAGCAGTAAAACAACACAGAATCACATAGACATGAATCAAGTAATGTTTACAGCTAAGTGCACATCATCTATTAATAAAGTTTTACAACACATAAACAACAATAAAGGAAGAATAAGGCAAGATATCGACCGAATCTGAAGTCTTGCTAAGGGTTCACGGAAGGAATCCCAGGGTTGTCAATCCGCATCCTAGCCCAGTCCTCAACTGCGTTCGGGGTAGAGAAGGGCTGTCACTACCTTCCAATTGACCTGTCTTCTTCGTGTCATGATTGTGGAAGAAAGTTGCAAGCTTCCCCTTGCTTGGTGGATATGGAACCAAAACATGAAATAGAGCCCAAGAGATGATGGAGGAGGCCGAGAGGAAACTCCGGCTTTGATTTGGCTGTGAAAGCTTACCTGGAGCACGTCCCTACAATGGAAGATGAAGGGGAATGGAGGAACCCTTCGTCGGAGGCAAAAAATGGCGAAAAATGGCGATCGATCCGTAATTAGGGCCAAACCTGTGTATTTATAGAAAGCAAAATCAAACAATACGCACGATCACAGACGCACGACCAGTGGTCGTGCCCACTATGGTAAGTGATCGTGCATATTGGCATGGCAAAATTAAGAGAAGAACTGGGGTAACGCGCACGAGCGATGGCGCACGACCGGTGGTCGTGCGCACTAAGTCCAATGGTCATGCGATTACCCCAGACAGAACTCCAAGAAAAGAGTAATCAATGCACACGAACAGTGGCGCACGACCGGTGGTTGTGGGCACTATGTCCAGTGGTCGTGCGATTATCCCAGGCAGAATCTGGAAATAAGGAGACCATTGCGCACGATCATCGGTGCACAACCAGTGGTCGTGCGCATTTGATCTGATGATCGTGCGCAGTATTACAGCTTCCAAACATCCCCAGAACACGCACACGACCCCTAAACCCATCACTGATATGTGCAGACATTCCAAACAAGCACAAAAAGGAGTATAAACAATAAAAGTACAAAATACACAACCACGGGCCTAAAGGTGCACTTCCTATGTAAATAAGGATAAGATGAAATATAAACGATAATGAACTAAAAGTGAAGTGCTTGCAAAAGAAAACAAGCCCAGATTAGTCTGAAAGTCACTATAAAAAGAGGACTCATCACCGCCCCAGACTTACATGTTTGCGCGTCCCGAGCAAACAAAATCTAAGTAGATAGGGAAAATTACTAGCTAACAAAGAAATTGAAAAACAGAGTACCATGCGAAGTCGCATGCTCGCATGCGTAAAAATACAATAGAGAAAATTTCTAAGTTTGCAGAATAGTTAATATTTTTCACAATGCGCATCAAAGTTTTATTACTACGCAAAAAGTGTATCACGATGAATCAACCGGACACGCATAGGAAGAAAGTAGGCAGGCCACTAAGGTGAGGTTTGCCAAAGACCGAAGCTCAGGATCACCTTCAAAGGAATCCACCAATGTCGGGGACCATACGCTTGCCCGTTCACACTCTCTCCACGGAACTAGTTCGACTCAAGCACGAATCTGTAGGACTTTAGGATAAGAGATGGGGCTTGGGTTACGGTGAGGTAAACAAAGATAAACATGAAGGATATGCACCTAACCCAAATGAGCTAGCCTAAAACAAATTAATACAACCGCTAACCACAATATATGCAGGTACACCACACCCCCAAACCTAACTTCTAACATATGGGTGTGTGCACCTCCTACTCCAAATACTATCATATCTCCAAAAAGATTTTCAATCAAACTTTTTCTTTTCATTTTATTTCTTTACAAATATTCTTCTTTTTTTCATCTTTTTATTTCCACAATCTCAGCAAATATAACTTAGGAGCACTTCCACATATTCACATGTAATATCACCACATCACATCCCAACATGAAAATGTAAAACACTAAAGCTCGACTTGGGTGTGCGACTAGGATAGGCTATGAGGCTTTGCTGAAATCATGGTGGAGCTGACTCAAAAAGAAGGGGTAGGCACAACGGGGCTAGCGAGGATAAGGCGTTTGGAACAGTACAAAGCTCAACCTGGCCCAAATAATGGCCTACTCACGCTCACCATAGACAAACCATGCACCAATGCTTCGAGAATAGCTTGGGGCAAGTTCTTAGCCACCGAGAAAAATGATCCTTCCTCCCGACTCAAGCAAAACGAGTCTAGTGACAGCTACACACATCCCTACACTACTGTTTTATTCACACCAGATTCACCAATTTTTGAGTAGAATAAAAAGTATTTACGCAAATAGAAAAATATAAAACTACGAGAATTCAGAAAAATTAAATCTACTCAAATTTCTACACGAGACGAGAGCAATTGACTAGGAGCACAGCAAGGTCAACATTTTACTTTGTCTCACAATCCTAAGCCAGCACCATAATTTTCCCAAATCTAACGAAAAAATGAGTTTAACTCACGGCATGCTAAAAGCTAAGCATGCGCTCATGTGGGTGCAGTGGTGTGCAATGCAATGAACTAAACAAAATTAAACTATAAAAGCTTCTAGTATGCACATGAAATGTGCACGAGAGAGGGCATTAATGCGTGTCTCTCCCCCATACTTAATCTAAGCAGCACAACATAATGATATGATAGTGAAAATCAAAACAGAAAGCTAGGAGAGAAGTTACCCAATGCTCGGGCAGTGAGCTTACTAGAAGACGCGTGAAAAACCTGAAGCAGGCCCGCCATACGAAGAATCACAACCCCGCCAATACTAAGTTGCCATGAATACCTACAGGGGTGAGCTCCGTAAAAACAAAAGAAAAAAAATAAAAAAGAAATACTAAAACTAAAAATTGATATGAAAAATAAAATGCAGAAATTATAAGATAACTACTGGGTTTACATTCATCGCAGCATGACTTATTAAATTCTATACAGTTCTAGCTAATGGGCCTATGAAATAAGAAATGCACAGGTAACTGGCCCAATATCCGTTGCGGTAGCAAGTATCGATACGGGGATAGAGCAGCTACCCCTCTGCCTAAATAATCATACCTGCTCCTCGCAGGCAGAGGAAATAGGAAGTAAGATGAGGAGGAGGACTGGTCCTCACTCATCTCACCACCAAACAAATCCTTGCCTAACAAGATATCATCCACCACAAGTTCGTTGGGGGCTAAGCTGATGGACGGGGCTTCTACTGTGAAGGAGGTGGGAACCTCCTCACACAAGTGGAAGCACTCGTTGACAGCCCGAGCGCAAGGCTCAATGTCAACCCCACTTACCCTTGGAGATTCAACCTGCACAGGCTCAAATAAAGAAGGGGGTCAAGAAATAAAAGAGACGAAAAAAATAAGGAAATAATCGGGGGAGTGATCCCGGTTTCTCTCCCCAAAGGCTGAGGTAAAAAAATATCGTTGGAATTGTCGACAATGCAACAAGGCTCGACAGGATCCATAGAGGCCTCCATAAAGACTTGGACTTCCTCCTTTGGTGTCGATGGAGAATCCTCGACACCAGGAAGGTGTTCCTCCTCCATGGGAGTGGAAACAATCCATGTATCACAAGCCTCAACTTGTGTTGCATCGTCAAAAATGTCGTAAGAAATGACTGTAGTAGAATGCACAAAATGAGGAAGATAATAGCTAGTGCGGCAAGGTTGGACGGTGGATGGAATATGACGCACCTCAAGCAACTTAAGCAGTAAAACAACACAAAATCACAAAGACATGAATCTAGTAATGTTTACAACTAAGAGAAACTCATCTATTAATAAAGTTTTACAGCACAAATAATAATAAAGGAAGAACAAGGCAAGAGATCGACTGAATTCAAAGTCTTGCTGAGGGTTCACGGAAGGAATCGTCGGGTTGTCAATCCGCATCCTAGCCCGGTCCTCAACTACGTCCGTGGTAGAGAAGGGTAGTTACTACCTTCCAATTGACCCGTCTTCTTCGTGTCACGATTGCGGAAGAAAGTTGCAAGCTTCCCCTTGCTTGGTGGATATGGCGCCAAAACTTGAAATATAGCCCAAGAGATGATGGAGGAGGCTGAGAGGAAACTCCTGCTTGGATTTGGCAGTGAAAGTTTGCCTGGAGCACTTCCCTACGGTGGAAGATGAAGGGGAATGACTGAACCCTTCGTCGGAGGCGAAAAATGGCAGAAAATGGCGAACGATCAAGAATTAGGGCGAAACCTGCGTATTTATAGAAAGCAGAATCAAACAATGCGCACGATCACGGGTGCACGACCAGTGGTCGTGCGGACTATGGCCAGTGATCGTGCGTATTAGCATGGAAGAATTAAATGAAGAACTACGGTAATGCACACGAGCGATGGCGCACGACTGGTGGTCGTGCACACTATGTCCAATGGTCGTTCGATTACCCCAGACAGAAATCCAGGAAAAGAGGAATCAATGCACACAAACAGTGGGGCATGACCGGTGGTCATGTGCACTATGTCCAGTGGTTGTGCGATTATCCCAATCAGAATCTGGAAATCAGGACACCATTGCACACGATCATCGGCACACGACCAGTGGTCGTGCGCATTTGATCCGATGATCGTGCGCATTATCGCTGCTTCCAAACATCCTATAACATGCAAACAGCCTCTAAACCCATCACTGATATGTGGAGACATTCTAGACAAGCACAAAAAGGAGTACAAACAATGAAAGTACAAAATACACAACCATGGGCCTAAAGGTGCACTTCCTATGGAAATAAGGATAAGATGAAATATAAACGATAATGAACTAAAAGTGAAGTGCTTGCAAAAGAAAATAAGCCGAGATGAGTCTGAAAGTAAATATAAAAAGAGGACTCATCACCCCCCCCCCCCCCCTGCGAGAGAGCGCGTCTCCCCCCTCCCTGTCGGGCCGAGACTGCTACGCACAAAAAATTCTGCTGGGGGTGAGGAAAACCGTTCCACGTCCTCTTTGGAAAGGAAACTGAGGGCGAGTCTGAGCCTTCTCGCCTGCCGCCGACCGATGGCTCTAGCCATGCTGCAGGTACGCGAGAAATCACTATTTGCCCCACTTTTCTCTAGTCGTAACCAAGGAACATCTCTTTTACCAGGGGATGTGGACCCTCGGACGGGAGCCGATGAGGGAGATGGAGACGAAGATGATGATGAAGCGGAAAGGGAAGACGCTGAGAGATCCCCCTTTCCTTCTTCTGATGAGATGGAAGAAATCCTGGACGCTGTCGGGAATGTCAGAAAATGATGGAAAAGGATAGCGGCTCTCTTGTCAAAGCTCGCGCGACGGGACAAGGCCAATTCCTCCGCAGTGAAGGAAATTCCTGAAGTGGTGGAGGAAATCCGCGAAATGGTGGAGCGAGGGCTTGAGGACCGTGAGCGGGACTACAAATTCCTGGGCGAGACAGAGCGGCAGGATACGTCTACCGCCGAGTCATCCCCAGGGCGGTGTATCACGCGGATTCGGGACTAGGCGCGCCAGATCAACCTTGGATGCACCGCCTTATATTCCTACTTTAACCCGCGGGCGCCTACAAAGACAAGAAGGCGAGAATGAGGGAGATGGCGCTAGGAACCATGTTGAACAACGAATTCCCACCTCCCCCATCCCTTGGCCTACCCTTCCCGCGATGTACCCCATCTCGAATTTGAATCTTGGCAATGTTTGAACTTGTTGGGCATTGCATCCACAATAACCCAGATTTGCAAGAATTCACCCTTGAACTAAGATGAATTAAGTTGTACTTGATATCTTATTTAAGTTGTGTGTTTGTAGATCATCATTACTAAGTGTAGACTAATGTCAGTCTACCGTGGGTCATGAACACAATACCATACAGTGTAATCCCTCACTGTGTGATCCAAGGTGTTGACTCGTGTGTAGCCTCTCTATTGGGATACACCTCATATTCAAACACTTGGACCATGAAATGAAGATTTGAACCTTGAAGAGAAGAAAAAGTTTCTTTCTAAAAAGTTCAAAAATTTTCTAAGTCCACTTCTCGAGAAGTCCTTTCAGTTCTCGAGAAGTAGAGTTAGAAGTTCTCGAGAAATAGGAGTTTAGTTCTCAAGAAGTTTAGCTGTTTCAGTTCAAAAAAAAATTCTAAGTATGATTGATAATACGTTTTGTAGCCTAAACTATTATCGTATTTTATATTTTATATTGTACAAATTTTGTCTATTATTAGTTTATTTTTATCCTTTTTATGTAAATTTTTATTGTCACTAACTTTTTCCTGTCTTTTTGCAGGTTTCCAGAAAAATCGCCAAAATGGCCTGTCACGCCCCCCTGTCACGCCCTCCCTGGGCGTGACCTTGGCGTGTCACCCGATCCCGAGGACACCTGCTGGAAGGGACAGATAACGGTCAAAACCGCTGTCACGCCCCCCTGTCACGCCCTCCCTGGGCGTGTCACCGGGCGTGACATGGGCGTGTCGCCCTCTGCCGCAAAGCCTGCCGCCGCATTAAATGCCGTTCCGTCTCAGCACGCAAATAGTACTGTCACGCCCCATGTCACGCCCGTGACATGGGCGTGACACCTTCCTTTTTCGGTGACTGACGGATTTCCGACCAATGATTTGGACATGACATGCCTGTCACGCCCCCCTGTCACGGGCGTGACCTAGGGCGTGACCACCGACGTACCGAAGCAATCATCCCTCCCGCCAGAATCCAGAGCCCGAGGTCAACATAGTACTGTCACGCCCCCCTGACACGCCCCCCCTAGGGCGTGTCGGAGGGCGTGACCGACCCGAGAAAAAATCTATAAATTGAGCCCCCCTCCTCCCATTTCAGCAAGCTTTGGTTGAGTGGGGGAGGTGCTGCCCCTTTGTTTCTTGATCCTTTTTCATGCTTTCTCTCTCTCTCTCTCCCCCTCTCTTTGTACTTTTTGTTAACCCTAGTTTAATCATAGTTTGTGCTAGCTTTTAATGTAATTTTCTTCTTGCTTAGTGCTTAATGTAGGGCTAGAATAGGGTTTAATTTTCATGCACTTGTAATTTCATTTTCATTAGTGTAACTTGCCCTTTTTCATTAATAAAATTGTTCTTCCCTTAGCTTGTGTTCTTCTTATGTTTTTCTACTCATCTCCCCCCCCCCCTCCACTCCATTATGATTAACTAATCCTCCTTGTACTCGATCTTGATGATCCGAGGTTAGAGCGATTATGTTATGATGTTTTAATTAATCTTTTCTTTTTAGGTTAGGGCCTTGAATTACTCTTGATTTATCACGGGTCGGAGGTATATTTTCGATATATACTCTCCGCCTTTGCTTTCATTCTGGGCTAGCCGAGAGGCCGAAAGAATGAAGTGAGCATTCAAGAGTAAAGGGAGTTGTACGCACCCCTCGAGAGAGGCAGACGTCCAAATCTCCCGGATTGGAGTAAAATCCAATAGTGGGGTTCACCGCGTAAAGCGAGTTTTAGGCCTCCGATTTAGACGAGAGTCGGTCGGACCTTCCTAAACTCAGTTGGGCACGACTTCGAGAGAAGCGTGTTCAAGCTTTAGGAACCTCCACGGTCAAGGACCCTTATCCTATTAAGTTTAGATTTTTATCGCATTTTCTTAATCGTCTTTAGCCGAGGTGAATCTTGATCGGGTGCATTTCCATTTCATATTGTTCTACCTTTTGTAGTAATCTCATATATTGTGCTCTTTTATTAACTGCAGTATTTCCTTTCTAGCTTAGTTGTTTACTTAATAGCCCTCTTAATTGCAGTGTTTCTTTTTCTAGAATAGCTTTACTTTCTCCCCTGCACTTAGATTTTCTAAAACCCTAGTTTTTCCGTCGATAAGATAATAGCGTTCGTGTGAGTAAGCTTAGCCAACAGTTCCCGGATCTTAATACGACACTTGTGTCCCCTTGCTACAATTCGATAGGTATACTTGCCTCATCGGGTTGCTAGTTCGGTTGCGTTTATTTCTTCGAACCCTAGCGCGCAACAAGTTTTTGGCGCCGTTGCCGGGGACCCAACTTCCGTTGATATTTTGAAAACACGAACCTATTAATTTTATCTCTTCTCTTTCTCATCCCCTTTCTTTAAAGTTTTAAAAAAAAAAAAAATCAAAAAAAATTTTATCACCGCTCTTAATAGAAACCAACCTCACAATTTTTCTACGCCACCTAATTCTCTCGAAAAGGGCAAAGGGCTTTAAGCGCCACTGTCTTGTCTAGTACCTTGCGAACCCTTCACGGGGTAGTCCTTGGGAAGTTCGGGAGTTAATCTATAAAAAAAAATCTATTTCAAAAAAAAAAAAAATTTAATTTAATTTTCTAAATCTAGTTTTTCTTTCTAGTTTATCCTTTTTCTCTTTCTCTTCTTCTTTTCTGTTCTTTTAGTGCATGACCCGCGGGAGTCCGTCGGTTATTTTGGACTTGGACCACGAAATTGAGCGTACTCTTCGGAGAAGATCGCGATTTCAAGGTCCTACCATCCAAGTGCCGGTTGAGGACTCCGAGTCATTTAATACTTTAAGAATGGAAGAACCCAACGTAGATGAGGCCGTGCAAAGGACTATGTCCTATTATGCACGACCGAACCTCGAGGGAACAGAATCGAGTATAGTCCGCCCTACTATAGCAAATAATAACTTTGAACTAAAGCCTAGCATAATTCAAATGGTGCAGCAATATGTGCAATTTGACGGACTTCAAGATGAAGATCCGAACGCACATATAGCTAGCTTTCTTGAAATTTGCGACACCTTCAAGATAAATGGTGTCACAAATGATGCGATAAGGCTAAGACTCTTCCCCTTCTCTCTAAGAACTAAAGCTAAGCAGTGGCTTAACACACTTCCGAAAAATAGCATAACCACTTGGAATGAATTAACTGAAAAATTTTTGGCGAAGTATTTTCCGCCAGCTAAAACTGCAAAACTTAGGAACGACATCTCTGCCTTTGGACAAATAGACTCTGAAACCCTTTACGAAACCTGGGAGAGATTTAAAGAATTATTAAGACGATGCCCACATCACGCGCTGCCTGTATGGTTACAAGTGCAGACGTTTTATAACGGGCTAAATCAAAGCACGAAGCAAATGATAGACGCAGCTTCTGGCGGTACTTTAAATCATAAGACCCCGGAAGCCGCTCTTGAGCTTTTTGAGGACATGGCCATGAACACTTATCAGTGGAATGTGCCTAGGTCCCGCCCGAACAAGCCTGCAGGTATCTATGAAGTGGACAACGTCTCCCAGCTCGCTCTGCAAGTAGAAATCCTAAGCAAAAAAATCACGGAGATGACTGCTGCCTCCGCCCCTCAGGTATGGGAATCTGCAACCCCTACTCCAGAACATTTAGATTATGTTAATAATTTGCCTAGAACTGCTTTTAATAATTTTTCTGCTGCGAATTTTCATCCGCCTGGTTTTAATTTTCCGAATAGTTATAACCCCGCTTTAAGAAATCACCCGAACTTTTCATGGAGTAATCCATCGAATGCGATGCGCCCACCTCCGCAAAATGATTTTTCTGCACAACCACCACCACCACCACTTCTTCAAAATTACCCAAAACCTCCAAGCTTGGAGGAATTACTTTCTAAATATATCACCACAAATGACGCCACTATAAGAACGTTAACCGAAGCGTAAAAAGTCTAGAAAATCAAGTAGGACAGCTCGCGAAAATAATTTCTGAGCGACCCGCAGGGTCTCTTCCTTCCAATACCGAACCCAACCCGAGAGAGCAAGCGAAAGCTATAACTCTTCGGAGTGGGAAGCAAGTCTCCGGTATGGTAAGTGAAGAGCCCGAGGCAAGCTCCGCTCCTGCTTTTAAAAATCAAAGCTCCGCTCCTGCTTTTAAAAATCAAAGCTCCGCTCCTGCTTTTAAAAATCAAAGCTCTGCTCCGCTTACACCCTCTGCTGAAGAAGTAATCACCCCCACTTTAGAAAATAATCTCACTCCACCACCCATCTTCAAAAATAATTCAACTCCTCCATACCCCTCTGAACTTAATAGACAACGTCAAGATGATCAGTACTCCCGCTTCTTAGAAATCTTCAAACAAATCCACATTAATCTTCCCTTCCACGAGGCTATTTCGCAAATGCCGAAATACGCCAAATATCTTAAAGACCTCCTCACAAACAAGAAGAAGTTAGAGAATCTTTCGCACGTCACGCTTAACGCCGAGTGCTCCGCCGTTTTAACAAACGGTTTGCCGAAGAAAATCAGTGACCCGGGTAGTTTCTCTATCCCGTGTGTCTTCGGTGATCTCTTTGTTAAACACGCGTTAGCCGACTTAGGCGCAAGTATAAACCTGATGCCCTTTTCGTTGTTCAAAAAGTTAGGGATTGGTAGCCTTAACCCCACGCGTATGAGTATCCAGCTAGCCGATAGATCCGTCAAGTACCCGTTAGGAATAGTGGAGGACGTTCTAGTGAAAGTCGACAAGTTCATCTTCCGGTGGACTTTGTCATTTTGGACATCGAAGAAGACGTCGAGGTTCCCCTGATCCTTGGCCGACCCTTCCTTGCCACCTCCCGAGCCATCATTGACGTAAGCAATGGTAAGCTCTTTCTTCGAGTAGGCGACGACGAAGTCACATTTCCGATCACCCCTTCGATGAAGAACACCTTAGCGAACGATGACTCATGTTTTTTCATAGACGCCGTGAGTGATGATTCTTCCTACTGCCTCTCCGACTTTGAAAAAGAATTTTCTACTTTTTGCTCCTCTTCTCTTACAACAGAATCACTGCAAGGAAGTGATGAATCTTCTTATTGTCTTTCTGAGTTTGAAAAAGAGTTTTCTGATTTTTGTTCTTCCTCTTTTCTTACCACTGAATCTGCACAAGAAGCCGTCTTGGCTGCTAGCCCCACCCCTTATTACGTTCCTTATAAAAAAGTTTATGAAGATATTATTTTTGAAAAAGAAAGAATCTCAAAATCCTCTTATGAAGAACCCCCTACCCTAGAACTTAAAGAACTTCCCGAACACCTTAAGTATGCTTTCTTAGAAAAAGACTCCAAGTTACCAGTTATCGTTTCGGCCTACCTCACGGATACGCAGAACGATAAACTTCTTCTAGTTCTACGTAAGCATCGCCGGGCTATTGCTTGGCAAATTTCTGATATCAAGGGCATAAGCCCATCTTTCTGTACACATAAAATTTTAATGGAAGATAATTCGCGTAACTCTATCCAACCTCAGCGCCGTATAAACCCGAATATGAAAGAAGTAGTTAAGGGCGAGGTTATGAAACTATTAGACGCAGGAATTATCTACCCTATATCAGACAGTAAGTGGGTTAGCCCCGTTCAGGTAGTTCCAAAAAAGGGAGGGATAACCGTAGTTAGTAATGAGAATAATGAATTAATCCCGACACGGACGGTGACGGGTTGGCGTATGTGCATAGATTACCGTAAGTTAAATGACGCCACCCGTAAGGACCACTTTCCTCTACCGTTTATCGACCAGATTTTAGAACGTCTCTCCGGCCATAGCTTTTATTGTTTTCTCGATGGCCTCTCGGGGTACTTTCAAATACCCATCTCCCCCGAGGACCAAGAGAAAACTACGTTTACTTGTCCCTTCGGCACCTTCGCGTACCGGAGAATGCCGTTTGGATTATGCAATGCGCCGGCTACATTCCAACGATGTATGCTCGCAATATTTGACAAGTACGTAGAAAGCATTATGGAGGTATTCATGGACGATTTCTCCGTGTTCGGCGATACCTTCGATAGATGTTTAGAAAACCTCGAAAAAGTCTTAGAACGATGCGAAGAAACTAACCTTGCCCTAAATTGGGAAAAATGCCATTTTATGGTGAGGGAAGGGTTAGTTTTGGGTCATAAAATTTCTGCTAAAGGTATTGAGGTAGACGTTGCCAAGATAGAAGTTATTGAGAAGTTGCCGCCACCTACAAACATAAAAGCTATAAGAAGTTTCCTAGGCCACGCTGGTTTTTATCGTCGTTTTATAAAGGACTTCTCCAAGATCACTAAGCCCCTCACCCATCTCTTAGAAAAAGACGCTCCATTCATTTTTGATGACTCTTGTATTTCTGCCTTTGAATCAATTAAAGAAAAGTTAATTAACGCACCAATTATGATAGCTCCGGTGTGGGACCTTCCTTTCGAGATTATGTGCGATGCGAGTAGTTTTGCGGTGGGAGCCGTATTAGGTCAACGCATATCTAAGAACTTCCACCCCATCTATTACGCTAGTAAAACCCTCACATCTGCACAAGAAAATTACACCACAACCGAGAAGGAGCTCTTAGCCGTAGTATTTGCGTTTGATAAATTTCGCCCTTACATTACACTTTCAAAAATCATTGTTTTTACGGACCACTCGGCCCTCAAGTACCTTCTTGCCAAAACGGATGCCAAGCCTCGCTTGATTCGCTGGGTCTTACTCCTCCAGGAGTTTGACTTAGAGATCCGTGATAAGCGAGGAGCCGAAAACTTGGCCGCCGACCATTTATCAAGATTAGATAACCCCTTTATAGAAAAATTAAATGAAAAATCTTTTAATGACTATTTTCCTGATGAGAAGCTGCTTTTAGTTAATACATCTACTTCTCCTTGGTTCGCGCACATCGCCAACTATCTAGTGGCCCGGGTGCTCCCAAAAGAGTTCTCCTCTCAGCAGAAGAAGAAATTCTTTTCTGAGCTGAAGAACTACTTTTGGGAAGACCCGCATCTTTTCAAAATTTGTGCGGATCAAGTGATAAGGAGATGTGTTTCTTTTGATGAAGGAATTAATATTCTAAAACATTTGCATGAAGGTCCGACAGGTGGGCACTATCAAGCTGCTCGCACCGCTCATAAAGTGCTTTGCGCGGGTTTTTACTGGCCTAGCCTGTTTAAAGACGCGCAAGCCTTTGTGAGCAGGTGTGATAGTTGCCAACGGTCGGGCAATATTTCTAATAAAAATGAAATGCCGCAAAATTATTTCTTAGAGTGCGAAATTTTCGACCTCTGGGGAATTGATTTTGTTGGCCCCCTTCCTTCTAGCTTCGGAAACAAATATATTTTAGTTGCTGTTGATTATGTTTCACGATGGGCTGAGGCCCAAGCTCTTCCTACGAACGACTCCCGAGTTGTAGTCACGTTTTTAAAAAAATTATTTTCTAGATTCGGTACGCCACGCGCAATCGTTAGCGATAGGGGTTCCCATTTCTGTAACGCGCAATTTTCAAAAATCCTTACTAAATACGGCGTTACGCATAAACTATCCACTGCCTACCACCCCCAAACTAACGGTCAAGTCGAAGTAGTAAATAGAGAAATAAAAAGAATATTAGAAAAGACTGTTTCAACTTCTAGAAAAGACTGGTCAACCAAACTTGACGATGCTCTATGGGCCTACCGAACAGCGTACAAAACCGCCCTCGGATGTACGCCGTATCGGCTGGTCTATGGAAAATCGTGCCATCTGCCCGTAGAGTTAGAACACCGCGCCTTTTGGGCCTTAAAATTTTTAAACTTCGATCCCCACTCAGTCGGTGACCTTCGAAAATTTCAACTAAATGAACTCGATGAGTGGCGCTCTTATGCTTATGAAAATAATAAACTTTATAAAGAGCGGACGAAGCGTTTACACGATAAACACTTAAGGCACCCTAAAAACTTTAAGCCGGGCGACCAAGTCCTGTTATATAACAGTCGTTTACGTTTATTTCCGGGCAAATTAAAATCTCGCTGGTCTGGCCCATTTTCTGTTTTAGAAGTATTTCCTTATGGAACTGTTTTAATTTCTCACCCTGATAAGGGTAATTTCAAAGTGAATGGTCAGCGTCTTAAACTGTATTTCTCTGGTGATGATGATGTCAGTCCAAACACTATTAAGTTTCTGCTTCACGAACTTTAATCTTGAACTTTTTATTTTTTTTTGCTAAAAACAATTTTATTTCCGGGACAACAATATTTTTGGACAATATTTATTTTTGATGCGTCGAGCTCAACGACGCTTTAACCAAAGGGCGCTCTTGGGAGGCAACCCAAGTTATCTTTTTCTGTTTTCTTTATTTTACAATTTTTGCCTCGGACGGCTCCGACAAGCTGAAGCTTCTGCGATCGCCTGCTCCAACATTGCTGAATCCATCACGAAGTCCAAAGAAGACATTCGGGGAGCGGCATCACTCAGCTTTCGCAGCAAATAAATCCGGGAAGTACCTGTATTTCAATTATGTCTTTCAATTCTGCACTTTATTTTTTTATTTTTCTCTCCTTCTCCAATCCCCTTCTTTAGCCATTGAGGACAATGTCTGTTTTAAGCTTGGGGGAGGATTTCCTCCTTCATTTTTGCTTAGTGTAAATAATTTCCTTTTTTGTAAATAGTTCTATAAAAAAAAAAAAAATGAATATCTTAAAATTCCAAAAAAGAGAAAAATTCCAAAATCCAAAAAAAGAGAATATTTCTCAAAATAAAAAAAATGTATGTGTGTTTTTGAATAGTTTAGACATTTTGGTATTTCAATAGTACCCCTAGTTTTTAGTTTTGTTTTACTCAAAATCTCCTATAAATAACTTAGTTAATTATAATATTTCTAATCGTCCTTTTTAATTATGTTTCACAAGTAAAATGTTGGCCATGCTGTGTTTCTAATTCGCGGTAGCATGTTAAGGTGAAATATTTTTCTAAAACTCGCATTTCTATTATGTTTTTTGTTTTTTTTATTTTCTTTACTTTCTCAAAAATTCATCATCCACTATTTTCTTTTTCGTTTTTGAATAATTTTTGTAAAGTCAACTTTTGAATAACGTAGTAGATGTGAACGATCCAAGTCACCTATTATTTCTATTTTCGAGTTAATTTCATCAATCTTCTTTTATTATCTAGGACTCGCTTTTTGAAATTTTTCAAACCTTTGTTTTAAATAAATTCAAAAGCGTGAAAATGATTTAGGCCGTTTTTGTTTTCGTTTGAGCTTTCCTGCCAACCTAAAAACTTTTACCACTAGTTAGCCGTTTTTGAGCCTTTTTCCGATTTCATTTGATAGCTCCTCATTTCATTTCAGTTTCACCAAAGCCAAAATTTCCAACCTATCGAATCACACTAGCCTTTTTGAGTTTCATAAATTATTTTGACGATTTTGATAGGGTATTTTGTGATTTTTGTGGAGAAAGGTTTTCGAAAAAAAAAGAAGTATGTTCAAAAGTGATGTTTATTTTTGTTTGGCCAACTCAAAAAGGAAAATAAAAATATTTATGGCCTTTGTTTTGAAAAAGAAAAAAAATGAAAAAGAAAAAGAAAAAGAAGGAAAAAATGTGTATATATTTTTATGAAAATTTTTGAAACTCTTGCTTTGGTTTAGTGTGATTTTAAACCTTCACGTTTATCTTTGAATTCCACTCCTAATCATTTTCCTAAACCAAACGTTTCTGTCCTATTTAAGTCCTTTTGATTCACGCTTTTTGTTTTTTATTTAACAACTAAGAAAAGAAAATAGTAAATCAGTTTTAGTTTTAGATTTAAACCTAGATTTTTGATAATTAAATTGATATAATTATAATGCGTTGCTTGGATCTAGTAACAACTCAATGCGTGTTTTTCATTTTTGTTGCTTTACTTAAGTCCATTTAAAAAAATCTCGCTAAAATTTTGGATGATTTGTTTTTATTAAGTAAAGTTTATAAAAGTTTTACCATACCTAAATAATTGTTTTAGACTTACATTTCACCTTTTCCCTACTAAGAATTTCGCATAGTACTTGTGTAGGCATAATTAGAAGTTTTTGATTAGTCCTTTTATAAATATCTAGTTTTTATATTTTTGCTTGGGGACAAGCAAAGCTTAAGCTTGGGGGAATTTGATAATACGTTTTGTAGCCTAAACTATTATCGTATTTTATATTTTATATTGTACAAATTTTGTCTATTATTAGTTTATTTTTATCCTTTTTATGTAAATTTTATTGTCACTAACTTTTTCCTGTCTTTTTGCAGGTTTCCAGAAAAATCGCCAAAATGGCCTGTCACGCCCCCCTGTCACGCCCTCCCTGGGCGTGACCTGGGCGTGTCACCCGATCCCGAGGACACCTGCTGGAGGGACAGATAACGGTCAAAAAACCGCTGTCACGCCCCCCTGTCACGCCCTCCCTGGGCGTGTCACTAGGCGTGACATGGGCGTGTCGCCCTCTGCCGCAAAGCCTGCCGCCGCATTAAATGCCGTTCCGCCTCAGCACGCAAATAGTACTGTCACGCCCCATGTCACGCCCGTGACATGGGCGTGACACCTTCCTTTTTCGGTGACTGACGGATTTCCGACCAATGATTTGGACATGACATGCCTGTCACGCCCCCCTGTCACGGGCGTGACCTAGGGCGTGACCACCGACGTACCGAAGCAATCATCCCTCCCGCCAGAATCCAGAGCCCGAGGTCAACATAGTACTGTCACGCCCCCCTGACACGCCCCCCCTAGGGCGTGTCGGAGGGCGTGACCGACCCGAGAAAAAATCTATAAATTGAGCCCCCCTCCTCCCCATTTCAGCAAGCTTTGGTTGAGTGGGGGAGGTGCTGCCCCTTTGTTTCTTGATCTTCTTTTTCATGCTTTCTTTCTCTCTCTCTCTCTCCCCCTCTCTTTGTACTTTTTGGTTAACCCTAGTTTAATCATAGTTTGTGCTAGCTTTTAATGTAATTTTCTTCTTGCTTAGTGCTTAATGTAGGGCTAGAATAGGGTTTAATTTTCATGCACTTGTAATTTCATTTTCATTAGTGTAACTTGCCCTTTTTCATTAATAAAATTGTTCTTCTTCCCTTAGCTTGTGTTCTTCTTATGTTTTTCTACTCATCTCCCCCCCTCCACTCCATTATGATTAACTAATCCTCCTTGTACTCGATCTTGATGATCCGAGGTTAGAGCGATTATGTTATGATGTTTTAATTAATCTTTTCTTTTTAGGTTAGGGCCTTGAATTACTCTTGATTTATCACGGGTCGGAGGTATATTTTCGATATATACTCTCCGCCTTTGCTTTCATTCTGGGCTAGCCGAGAGGCCGAAAGAATGAAGTGAGCATTCAAGAGTAAAGGGAGTTGTACGCACCCCTCGAGAGAGGCAGACGTCCAAAATCTCCCGGATTGGAGTAAAATCCAATAGTGGGGTTCACCGCGTAAAGCGAGTTTTAGGCCTCCGATTTAGACGAGAGTCGGTCGGACCTTCCTAAACTCAGTTGGGCACGACTTCGAGAGAAGCGTGTTCAAGCTTTAGGAACCTCCACGGTCAAGGACCCTTATCCTATTAAGTTTAGATTTTTATCGCATTTTCTTAATCGTCTTTAGCCGAGGTGAATCTTGATCGGTGCATTTCCATTTCATATTGTTCTACCTTTTGTAGTAATCTCATATATTGTGCTCTTTAATTAACTGCAGTAGTTTCCTTTCTAGCTTAGTTGTTTACTTAATAGCCCTCTTAATTGCAGTGTTTCTTTTTCTAGAATAGCTTTACTTTCTCCCCTGCACTTAGATTTTCTAAAACCCTAGTTTTTCCGTCGATAAGATAATAGCGTTCGTGTGAGTAAGCTTAGCCAACAGTTCCCGGATCTTAATACGACACTTGTGTCCCCTTGCTACAATTCGATAGGTATACTTGCCTCATCGGGTTGCTAGTTCGGTTGCGTTTATTTCTTCGAACCCTAGCGCGCAACAATGATCTCGAGAAGTATCTCTTAGTTCTCGAGAAGTCCTTTCAGCTCTCGAGAAGCTTGGCTCTTAGTTCTCGAGAAGTCCCCGAGTAGTTCTCGGGATGTTAAGAAAGTTTCAAGAAATTCTTTCTAAGTCTTAGTTCTCGAGAAGTCCAGATTAGTTCTCGAGAAGTCCTCAGTTCTGGAGAAACTCAGCTTCATAGTTCTCGAGAAATCAGGCTATAGTTCTCGAGAAGTCAATATTGTTTTCGAGAAATATTGATCCTGAAGTCTCAAAAACTATGTTCAATTCCAGACAGTTTACTTCTCGAGAAATTCAATCAGTTCTCGAGAGCAAATGCTACTTCTCGAGAACTGCAGACTAAATTTTTTTTCTGAAATTTGTTTAAGTCAAGATCGGCCAGATTTTTGAATGACTTGACGTGATTGGTCCATGTGTCGTCATTAATGTCTTTTCTAACCGTTAGGAGTACTCCTATATAAGGTCTTTTCAATAAGACCTAACCCTAACAATTATCTTTTGCAAGAAGCGGTTATCCGTTCACTCGAAATCCTTCTCGTCGGCCATCTCTAATTTCAGATCTCTGAAGCTACCGCCGCCGCTCACTCTCAGATCTACTCTTCTATTGTCGATCAAGAAGACTTGCTGTTCAAGGATTCTCATCTTCTCCTTATTCAAGTTGGTCAAAGCTTTCTCGGATCAGATCTTCTCATCTTCTTCAACATTTCTGAAAGAGCCGCAAAGTTCAAGAAGAAGATTCAGATATTCACTTTTCTAGATCTGAGAAACTTATTCTGTTTGTAATTCAAATTTTCTTTACTATTATTGTTGGAGATTTTCTCCGAGTGTAGGAGCGTTGTTCTCCGAGTTTGCAAGAAGTTTTTATCTTCCGAGTGTAGATCCTTTTGGATCGAGTTTGTAGGAACTTGGTTTCGAGGCGTAGGATTGTTTTCAATCTGAGATAGTGGAGTAGCCGAGTCTAGTGATTGGCAAGATCGGTGAGGTAAAGTGGACGTACCCAAGATTGGGGAACCACTATAAATCTTCTTGTCTTTCTGTGATTGCTTGATCTCTTGTGCTAGATTGCTAAAAAATTTATTCCGCAAATAGACGCACGATTCACTTATTCACCCCCCTCTAGGTGATTCAGGTTGACAACTTCACACTTTCAATTGGTATCAGAGGGAGGTTGGTCGTTAAAAGGTTAACACCTTGATCAATTTCCTCTCGAAAGTTGTCATTTGGTTATTCAAGCAATGGACAAGGTCAAGGATTTTGCCAAGCTTCCCCTGTGCACAAAGAATAACTTTCCCATGTGGAAAGGGAGAATTAAATTTTTTATGGACGCTGTGGACCCCCGGATCTTCATGATTGATGAAGCAGGTCCTTACGTCCCCATGACTATCTCCACTATAGATCCAACAAAGAAGGTTCCTAAGAAATTGATGGATCTAGGTAAGGACGGGATTGCAATTGTCTCTTTGGACAAGAAAGCTAAAAATATTATAGCAAGTGCAGTCGATGACTCGATGCTGCAGAATCTGATTCACTGTCAATCGACTAAGGAGATGTGGCAGTCTCTAGTTACTCTGATGGAAGGCACTGAAGAAGTGAGGGATGATAGAAGGTCCCTACTGAACCAAAAATATTTAGCCTTCAGGAAAGGGTCAAAGGAGACCATTGCAGATACTTTTGAAAATTTCTTCAAGATAGTAAATGGCCTAAGAGTGTATGGTCGTGTATTCACCAATGGAGAGCTGAATGATAAGTTTCTAAGGTCTCTCACAAAGGAATGGGACAGCAAAGTCGGTGCCATCCGGGAGTTTGGTAGACTAGCTGAGACAGACCCACAGAATCTATTTGGCAAGCTGAAGTCATATGAACTGCAGATCAATTCTAGAAAAGCTGAAGAAGAGAATAGTCGCTTCTCCTCAAAAGAGAAGTCTGTTGCATTAAAGGCTGACAGTTCAAGGAAGGGCAAAGCTGCCTCACCAACACCAGTTCAAGAAGTATGTTAGGAAAGCTCCGAGCCAAGCACCTCAGGCACAGATCTATCTGAAGGAAAATTCTCGTTGCTCTCTCAGCAGTTCAAGAAATTCTTGAACAAGAAGAAGCAGTGGAAGGGAAGGATGCCTCATACAGAAGATCACGACACGACGGTGATCAGCGAAAGAAAGGCTCGGGTAGCCATGACAGGTATAAATCTAAACAGAACAATCAGATTTCTACTGACATCGTTTGCTACTGTTGCAATAATCCAGGTCACATCATAGCTGACTGCCCCCACAAGAAGAAGGAGGGTGGCAGAAGAGAAGAAAAAAAGTCATCATACCACAAGAAGAGGACAGAGAAGAGCCTGTTGGCCAAGAAGGGCAAAACTTTCAGCGAATCCGACTCATCTGAGTCGAGTGAAGAAAAGGAAGCCTACATTGGCCTCATGGCTCAATCAGATGACGAACAAGAGCCCTAATTTACCGGGGAGGTAAAATCTCGCACTTCTCTCTCTGAATCTGAAAGTTCTAATCATGATCATGAGGAAAGCTCTCCTGACGATAAGTCGGAACTTATGGCCCATTATAAGGAGTTGATCATGACTTATGACAAATGTCGCCGAGTCGTGAAAACTCAGGCTAAAGAGATTAAGTCTCTAATGTCTATTGAGAGTAGCCTGAGAGAAGAAGTAGCTAAGACTGACTCTCTTCAAGAGAACTTCAATTTTGCTATGGAAGAATACAATCAAGCTCTTAAGAACCTCGACCTTAAAGATGAAATCATCAAAGATTTGGAAAAACAACTCGAGGCTGAGAAGAAACTTGTTGAAAGTTTCTCTAAGCCTAAGAAAGCTCTTCCACTCGTTGCTGAATTCTCAGATAAGGCAGAAGGAGCTGGACTAGGCCATATTGCCGCTCCTAGTAAATCTTCTAGGAGAAACAAGGCTCAAAGGAAGAATAAGGCCGCCAAGAAGGCATTGGCCAAAGAAAAGGGGAAAGCACCTCTAGGTCAGACTGTATTTAAGAAAGTCATCTTTCAAACAAATAAGTTTGATCTGGACTCGTCCTATGGTCACTTGACCAGGCCTACTTACGTAGAGCAAAAGTCTCGGTACCAAGGATGGACTCGCCCTTGGAACTTTGGTGAGAGTGTCTTTAAGGCACCTAATAAAGAAGTTATTCTTCGGGGCTATGGTCCTTATAATCATGGACACAACTTCAAGAAAGCACCTAAAGTAAAGCCCATTGAGGAAAGGCCTCTGAAGGAGAAGAAGTCATGTTATTGCCAACATCATGAAGCCTCCTCCTCCAAGAATGCTACCCTTGCTAGACCACCATCTCAAGAGGTCAAGCAGGAGTACGTAAGACAAAGATACAATAGGTTTGACTGCTTGTGCTGTGGAAAAATTGGTCATTTGGCCATCGATTATTGGTTTAATACCAGGAAGGTTACTACTCCTCAAGTTGGCAACATGAGATTGACCACTCAAAATGCTAATCTTCGTAGAGGGAGTGTTCTAACCTGAGACCAAGGACCCAAACATGTTTGGGTTCTTAAGGAAAAGTGATTATGAATGCAGGTATTTCCAAAGGCCACCAAAATGCCAATCTGGTACTTGGACAGTGGATGCTCTCGACACATGGCCGGGATAAGAAGCCTACTCCCGAATTTCACTCCAGTCTGCAATAGACCAAAGGTCATCTTTGGAGGTTAAAACTGAGTGATAACTAAAGGCTACGGTATGATCACTAACGGTAATGTATCCTTTTCGGATGTAGCTTATGTGGAGGGATTGGAACACAATCTTATAAGCATAAGTCAACTATGCGACAAAGGATACAAAGTTGAGTTCCACGCTGACAAGTGCTTGATAAAGTCTGTTGACAATATGGAAATAATTCTATCAGGCACTCGAAGCAGGAAAATATTTTTTTAAATTTCATTTGTATAGATTCTTCTACACTAGTGTGTCTTTTGGCAAAAGATAGTGCGTCTCTTGGTGACCAATGGCACAAGAGGCTAGCACATATTAATTTTAAAACTATTAATAAATTATTCTCCCAGAACATAGTACGTGATGCCCCAAATTTCAAGCACGTCAAAGAGAGACCTTTTCATGCATGCGTAAAAGGCAAGCAAACAAGGGCTACCTTTAAAAGCATTATAGGCAAAAACTCTAATAGGTGTTTACACCTACTTTATATGTACTTGTTCGGTCCACTGCAAGTAGAAGTTTAGGAGGTAAGGATTATACTTTGGTAATTGTTGATGACTACTCGCATTTTGCGTGGGTGTTCTCTCTGAAACACAAGTCAGATACCTTTGATATCTTTACAAATTTTGTCATGCAGGTCCAGAATGAATACAACTGTTCCATAGTCAAAATCAGAAGTGACAATGGAACGGAGTAAAAATCTGGGGCCATGACAGAATTTTGTGAAAGCCTAGGTTTCATTCATGAGTTTTCCTCTCCCCGTACTACACAACAAAATAGAGTAGCTGAGAGAAGGAATAGAACACTCATAGAGGCTTGCAGGACCATGTTGAGTGATGCTTCACTACCGGAGTACTTCTTGGCTGAAGTCGTCAACACTGCTTGCCACGTGCAAAATCGAGCCCTCCTAAAAAAGAATCATGATAAGACACCTTATGAACTTCTAAAAGGCAGGAAACCAACAGTTTAATATTTTAGAATTTTTGGCTGCAAATGCTTCGTATTTAATAATGGTAAGTATCATACTACTAAGTATAGTGAGAAAAGCTTTGAAGGTATTTTTGTAGGATATAATAGCCATAGTAAGGCTTACAGGGTTTTCAATAGAAATACTCTGGTTGTAGAGGAATCCATACATATTGTATTTGATGAGACGAGCTTACTGCAAAGCAAAACGTCTAGTGTGCTTGTTGAAGATGCAGGTTCAAGGCTTAAAGAGATCAACTTGGATGAATCGATCGAAGGTAAAGATGAAAAGTTCATCAAGATCACCTCTCCAACCCCTATTGGAGAGGTAGAGGATCAAGATGAAAATACTGTCCAAGTTGATGAACTCACTCTGGTGACCGAAGAAGTTCCAAATGCGAGGAACCAAGACCTCAGACATCTGAAGGATAACCCAATGGACCAGATCATAGGAGATCCCCGGGATGGTGTCAGAACTCGTCGAGGTACAACTAACGAGAATCTCTATCTAAGTTTTCTCTCACAGGTTGAACCAAAGAAGTTTGAGGAAGCAAACTCAAACGCATCGTGGATCTTGGCCATGGAAGAAGAATTTAATTAGTTCAAGCGCTGTAAAGTTTGGACGCTTGTTCCAAGACCCCAAATGTAGGAATATCATCGGAACGAAATGGGTCTAAAGGAACAAGTTGGACGAGAATCTGATAATCATTAAGAACAAGGCCAGACTCGTCGCAAAAGGATATCGTCAAGAAGAAGGGTTCGACTTTTACCAGACATACGCTCCAGTGGTAAGACAAGAGGTCATCCAACTGTTCCTGGCTTATGCTGCACTGAAGGGATTCACTGTCTACCAAATGGACATGAATTCCGCCTTCCTAAATGGTGACATAAAGTAAGAGGTGTACGTGGAATAGCCCCCAGGTTTCGTTGATCCTAATTTTCCTTAGTATGTTTATTTATTATCAAAAACGCTGTACGGTTTGAAACAAACTCCTCGAGCTTGGTACGAAATGCTATCTACCTTTCTCCTCGAGAACAAGTTCATAAGGGAAAAGATAAACAAGACATTATTTCTTAGGGAAATTAATGGCAAGATTTTTCTAGTGCAAATCTATGTCGACGAAATTATTTTTGGCTCTACAGACGACAACCACTGCAAAAAGTTCTCCAAACTTATGCAAGGGAAGTTTGAAATGAGTAGTATGGGCGAGCTGAAGTATTTCTTAGGACTTCAGGTGAAACAATATGAGATGGAATTTTCATCTCATAGACGAAGTTCACCAAGGAGTTGATTAAGAAATTCGGAATGGTGAGTGCAGCCTCTATGAGGACTCCAATGGCCTCAGCTATTTCTCTAGACAAGGATGAGAAAGGGAAACCTTTTGACGAAACCAAATACAGAAGCATAGTTGGATCCTTGCTCTATCTTACTGCCAGTAGACCAGACATAATGTTCTCCACATGTGTATGTGCTAGATTCCAAGTGAACTGTAAGGAATCTCACTATGCTACTGCAAAGTGGATCTTGAGATACCTTAAAGGTACACTGAATCTTGGCTTATGGTACCCAAGAAGTAATGATAGCGAACTAATTGTTTTATCAGATGCAGACTTTGCAGGTAACAAAGATGACAGGAAAAGCACTTTCAGGACGTGTCAGTTCCTTGGAAAAAGGCTTATTTCATGGAGCAGCAAAAAGAAAAACTATGCCACAATCTCAACGGCCGAGTCAGAATATATTTCTGCCGGTAGTTGTTGTGCACAGTTGCTTTGGCAAAAGAACCAGCTAAAGGAATACAATATGAAGATCAAAGACATTCTATTATTCTGCGACTACTCCAGCGCAATCACAATCGCAAAAAACCCAGTCTCGCACAGCCGGAAAAGCACATCGAGCTCAGATATCACTTCATCTGGGAGCATGTGGAGCAAAGGGATATAGACCTGCAGTACGTGCCAACATATCAGCAAGTTGTAGATATTTTCACGAAGCCCCTGAATGAGACCAAGTTCAATTTCTTTAAAACTGAACTTGGGATGCTGAACAAAGAAGGATAAGTCACAAGAGATCAGTTCAAAGCTCAAAAATTGAGGATACTTCAATCAGGTCAGAAATTTCTCAAGAGGAAGGTAGTTCTCGAGAACTCTGTCTACTTCTCAAAAAGTAACATATTCATTCTCGAAAACTCAGACTCCTTCTCGAGAACTTGACTTATCTCTCAAAAAGTTTTCCCAGTTCTCGAGAACTTTGAATTATCTACCGAAAAGTGTCTTCCGTTCTCGAGAACCAGTTTATTACTTCTCGAGAAGTCCCCTGGCAGTTCTCGAGAACTATACCCGACTTCTCGAGAAATGCTCATTGCCTTTTCTACTTCTAATTAATTGCTTCTATTTCGAAAACTCGGTGATTTAAGCCCTAATCCTAGATTAATTAGACACTTAATTGACATTACTGGGATTATATATATATATAATAATTTAGAAATCCCAAATCAACCGACATTTCAAAATTCCTCTTCTCGAAAACACTTCATCTTCCACAGACAGATAGCTTCGTCGCAGCCATCATCCTGCACTCTGTCCGTCGCCGTCGATAGCGTCCATGGAGCACAGTTCGAAGATAGGAATCGACAGTGAACTAGTCGTCAAAGGAATTACAGACATTTCAGATGATTTTCAGAACTTGCTTCTTCTCCTGGACACGGCCAGACTGATGTTCATTCTATCAGAACCCTGCAGGATTGTTTTTCCAGATGTCGAAGAATTCTTCAGAAATGCAAAGGTAAGGAGGAATGGTATGATTTTGAAAACGAAAGTAAAAGGGATAAAAATCAAGTTAGATAAAAAAAAAAGTTTCAAAGCTTCTAAAGATGCCCATTGTGGATGAAGAAGATGACCTAACTCTGGATGATTATGACAGGACTTACTCCTTTTGTGGAGTTTCTGAGGAATTCAACTCCTTAAGGAGAAATCTTTTCAATCATGTAGGAAAACTTCTGGCAGACATCATTAGAAAAATCTTATGGTGCAAAGCAGGGTCGATTAGTTTCATAACAAATGATCTATTTGGAGTAATGACAGTTGTAATCTGTAGAAAGAAATTTCAATTTGCCATGATGGTATTTGAGATGATCAGGGACAGCATTCAAGATCCCAAATTTGCAAGGATAATCTCTTTATTGCTGAGTGAGATTGATCCAGTCATTTTCAAACTTTCCAAAGGCACTCTAGTTCACCACTTGAAAAAGATCTCATTGGCTTCCATCCAAAGATGGGAACTCAAGCAAAAAAATCCAAAGCAGTTAGCTAAATAAATTGCAGCTTCTACCTCTGAGGTCAGTACCCCATCTCCCTTCTATCATTATATTGCTAAACCATCTGGTGTAGTAACTCAGGGGGAGCCTGCAGCCTCTGTTTCTGTTGTCAGATCTCCTCCTCCCTCTCCAGCAAGATCAGCAAGCAGATCTCCCATCAGAAGTCATGTCAGCTCTCCAGCAAAGTCGCCAGTGGCACTCTCTCAAGAAGATACCATTCCAGATGCTCAAGTCCAAGAAACCCTCCAAAACACTACAGAAGCCATTAACAGAATGGTGGAAGAACTCACCTCAGATGTTCCTCCCTTCTACAAGGAACCAGCTGAAGAACATCCAAAAAACCTTCTCCAGCTCCCTCTCCTTCTCCTATCAGATTACCAGAATCTCCTCCCGCTCAATCCCCTTCTGCCAAGCAAGATATCCCTGAGACTATTCTTCTTTCTGATGAAGACAAAATCTCTCCTGAGCCTGCTGATCTTCCCTTTAGGATGTAAGATTTCTCCATCCCCACATTCATTGATCAGGCTGATATTACCCTTATTCAGACTACCAGAGCTGTAAGCTCAGTGATTCTTGAAGAGATACCTCTATGGAAAGCCCCTCCTCCTGCTACTATTACTGCTTCTGCCTCTGCCTCTACCTCTTCTACTACTGTTACTACTGCTGCTAACCCTTCCAACTCAGAACTTCTTATCCAGATAGGCCAAATGCTCTCTGATCAAAGGAAACATTTTGATGATTCTCTGAAAGTGATGCAAGACAAGGTGACTGCCTTGGAAACAAAAATGAGTCGAGGATTTGCCGAGATCCAACACAACACTGACTCTCTCAAGAGCTTATTTCAAATTGGTGGCAAAGCCATAGATCACACTATTACTTGTGTTGGTCAGGTTATGGAACAATCTCTGACTCTTGCTAATAATTAGATTGAATTAGAAAAGAATGCTCAAAAACATGTGATGAAGGTTTGTGAGGAAGTTGGTACTTTCAAGGAAGAAGCCATATAAAAACTTCATGTAGAATTCAGAAAGGGGGAGAGCCTAGTGAAAGAACATGTAATCAAACTTGTGGATAAGTTTTACGCAGATGCTAACACTCTCTGGGCTGAGAAAATTTCTGAAATCAGTAAGAATGTTTTAGCTCAAATCCAGTCAGTGAAGTTCTATACTTATGACACCATAGTTTGGATGCACAATCAGATTTTCCCTAACTTTCAGGCTGATCCCAATATTATTCCTCATCATCTGAATCCTCTTGTTGAAGGACAGCCCAGTCAGGTGCCAGCTCAAATGCAACAACCTCAAATGCCCTGCTTCTCTCTTAGGCCAGAAGATCAAGATCCTCCTCCAGCCTCTTATGACCAGGTATGGGATGACCTTATTCCTCAGGATTTACCAGAGATCAATAATTCTAAGAAGAGTAAATATGGAGAAGGGCCATCTGCCAGCAGAAGCATTCCCAAAGTTGATTCAGATAAAAGGAAAGCCCAAGAATTTGCTGAAGTTTGGAGCCCCACTTCTAAGAGTTTAATTCTTGATGCTCTTAAGTTGGTAATGGACTATAATGGGAATAGAAATCTCCACTACAGCTCAGTTGAGTGGGAATTATATGAAAAGTCCATGACCAAAAGGAGGATATATGATAGGGAATATGGAAAGAATAATCCTAAAGCTCCTCCAAAGCCCCAAAGGTATTATCCCAAACCATTCAGCTATCAGAGAAGGCAGATGGAAAAGCAGGAATGACAACCTTAGAGCAAAGAATGTACTTTTGTTGAGTAATTCTTGAGAATTTTGTTGAAATGGTTGTTGATTAAGAAATCTAAAACATTACTTATATACAATTTCCAGTTTTGCCTAATTATGTTCGATTAATCTCTTACTGCCTTAGTTTAAATTTTCATTTCCAGTTCTTTCTTAATTGTCATAATTCACCTTAGTGTAGAGGGTTCTGACTTCTACAAATAGGGGGAGATTATTGGGCATTGCATCAACAATAACCCAGATTTGCATGAAGTCACCCTTGAACTAAGATGAATTAAGTTGTATTTGATATCTTGTTTAAGTTTTGTGCTTGCAGATCAGCATTACTAAGTGTACACCAATGTCAGTCTACAGTGGGTCATGAATACATGACCATATAGTTTAATCCCTCACTGTGTGATCCAAGGTGTTGACTCATGTGTAGCCTCTCTATTAATATACACTTCATATTCAAACACTTAGACCATGGAATGAAGATTGGAACCTTGAAGAGAAGAAAAATTTTCTTTCTAAAAAGTTCAAAAATTTTCTAAGTCCACTTCTCGAGAAGTCCTTTCAGTTCCCGAGAAGTAGAGTTAGAAGTTCTCGAGAAATAGGAGTTTAGTTCTCAAGAAGTTTAGCTGTTTAGTTCAAAAAAAAATTCTAAGTATGACTCTCGAGAAGTATCTCTTAGTTTTCGAGAAGTCCTTTCACCTCTCGAGAAGCTTGGCTCTTAGTTCTCGAGAAGTCCAAGAGTAGTTCTCGAGAAGTTTAGAAAGTTTCAAGAAATTCTTTCTAAGTCTTAGTTCTCGAGAAGTCCAGATTAGTTCTCGAGAAGTGAGGCTATAGTTCTCGAGAAGTCCATATTGTTTTCGAGAAATATTGATCCTGAAGTCTCGAAAACTAAGTTCAATTCCAACAGTTTAGTTCTCGAGAAATTCAATCAGTTCTCGAGAGCTAATGCTACTTCTCGAGAACTGCAGACTAAATTTTGTTTCTGAAATTTGTTTATGTCAAGATCGGTCAGATTTTTGAATGACTTGACGTTATTGGTCCACGTGTCATCATTAATGTCCTTTTTAACCATTAGGAGTAATCTTATATAAGGTATTTTCAATAAGACCTAACCCTAACAATTATCTTTTGCAAGAAGCGGCTGTCTGTTCACTGAAAATCCTTCTCGTCGGTCATTTCTATTTTTCAGATCTCTGAAGCTGCAGCTGCCGCTCACGATAAGATCGACTCTTCTATTATCGATCAAGAAGACTTGCTGTTCAAGGATTCTCATCTTCTCCTTGATCGAGTTGGTCAAAGCTTTCTCGGATCAGATCTACTCATCTTCTTCAAGATTTCTGAAAGAGCCGCAATGTTCAAGAAGAAGATTCAGATATTCACTTTTCCAGATCTGAGAAAATTATTCTGTTTGAAATTCAAAATTTCTTTACTATTATTGTAGGAGATTTTCTCCGAGTGTAGGAGCGTTGTTCTCCGAGTTTGTAGGAAGTTTTTATCTTCCGAGTGTAGATCCTTTTGGATCGAGTTTGTAGGAACTGTGTTCCGAGGCATTGGATTGTTTTCAATCCGAGATAGTGTACTATCCGAGTCTAGTGATTTGCAAGATCGGTGAGGTAAAGTGGACGTACCCAAGATTGGGGAACCACTATAAATCTTCTTGTCTTTCTGTGATTGCTTGATTTATTGTGCTAGATCGCTAAAAATTTTATTCCGCAAATAGACGCACGATTCACCTTTTCACCCCACTCTAGGTGATTTAGGTTGACAACATCACACTTTCAATTGAACCTTTATTATTATTACTTATTATGCGGCTCTCGCCCGGCAAGAGCCCCTTTTTCATTTCTATTTCATACAGATCTATTACATGCTGTTTTCTTGGTACTTACGCGAACTCAAACTGTCTGCCAATCACTGTTATCTATGGGCCGGGATCTTGTAACTGGCTTAAGTGCCCGAGGTGTTTTAGAGTGGAAAACGAGGCGCCGTCTTCTCGGGATATGGTGATCGTACCCCTGTCGCCATTTTGGGAAAAGTATCATTACCACATTTTTCTATAAATAGGTCGGTCCATCCATCGCATTTATTCCTCCAATCTGAAACCCTTGCCTCCCTTCTTACTGCTCTCGCACCTCGTCGATAACTTCCCTTGCTTCCTCCACCTTCTCTCGCTCTCTCCTTTCTCCCAGAGTTCTCGCCTAGAACCCCTTGATCATGTTGTCGGGCGAGAGCGAAGGACGTTCCAACTGCACGCAAGCCTTCCGGAGGCATAAGTTTCCTCCCTTCCTTCTGACATTAGATGAATTTCAGATGATCACAACCCGCTACATCCCCGCCGGGTTCTCTGCGAGAAACCGGGCAACGACGATGGTCTGAAACTCGCGGGAGAGGGAGAGCTCGCCATCCCCCTCGAGCACTTTGAGGTGGGCTTCCGCCTGCCCCTCTGGCCCGAGATGTGCCAAGCCCTTTGTTACTACGGGGTAGTTCCCGATCAGCTCAATCCTAACTCAGTCTCCATCTTGGTAGCATTCATCTGGTACACGTGGTCTGAAAGTACAGAGATCATCCTACCCATCTTCCGGAAGCTATTCGTCTTCCGAGCCAAGAGCGGGGTATTCTTATTCTCCAAACAGCTGCTCAAGACCTGCGGTCTCGCCAAAATTCACCACAACTAGGGTGAGAAGTACGTCTACGTATCCGACGACTTTGGCAACATGCCCCTCGTGCTCATCTAGTACGATGACGCCGCCTACAAGCCGCAAACTCTGGGGTCGCCTGAGAGCATCCTTCTGGATGCGGAAGGGAATCCCCTGCTCCAGATGGATCCAGAGGCCAACCGGGTCTCCATCTATACCCTCCTCCCCATCTGGGAGGAGCGCAATAAGGTCATCGGTGATGCTTTCGTGTTTGGCTATGGCCATTACAATTGAGAAGATGTCAGAGCTTTTGACCAATCGCGCACCCGTCTCCTGGCCTTCGACTCCATCCGGGCCTTGATGCGCGGATTCAAGCTCACGCATATGCGTGCGCGCCAGTGCATCAGCATCGACCGCAATTTCTCCGAGATGCTCAAGGCGAGGGACAAGGCGGCGGCCCACACGGTAGTCCTAAAGGGCGAGCTGGCAGATACCCAGCGACTTCTATCATTGCGCTCGACGGAAGAGGTAAGCGAGGTCTTCTGAGGCACTATCTCTCTCCCCTGTAATTCATAGTCTGCTTCTCTTTTTTCTATACTGACAGGTTTTTCCTGTACATAGGATTTCGCCTAGAGCATAATGATTCGCGCTCACCTGGTCGACATGGAGTGCGAGAACGTCCTGCAGAAGGACCAGCTCCGGCACGCAGAAGTGGTTCTAGTTGCGATCCCGCCCCCTACTTTGCTGGATAAGAGGCTGAGGAGCCTCCACTACTTGAAGTACGACATCGACAAGCTGCTACAAATCAACGCCCAAGCAATGGCCAAACTAAACATTGAGACATTACGGGATGTGTGGTGCTTGAGTGAGGGCGGCAAAACCATCGTCGCCCGCCGGCTTCTCCCGTGGCTCTTTGAGCCCATACCTAAGCCCCCGGTCGCACCTAACTCCCTACCCTCGGATGTCCCGAATTCTCCCACCGCTGTAGGCGAGATATCCGGGGAGGGTTCTGGCGAGAGCTCCTGCGGGAGCTCTAGCGAGAGCTCGAGCGGGGGGTATAACGCGTCCCCCTGACTAGTTTATCCCCCCCCTCTTTTGTTCCCTTATAATGCGCGAGATATTCTCGCCTGTAATTACTTTTTGAAGAATACATTGGTTGTACATATTTTTATATTAAGATTTGTATTTTACTTCTATTTACAAAAGCTCTATAAAGTGTCAAAAGCTTCTCAAGCGCATTCTCGCTGAGGCCCTCGGCCTCCCTAGGATAGATGTTCCCCTTAGTGATCAATAGACGGAGACCTGCTGAGAGTTCAAGTCCCAGCATGCCATTTCCGAGTGCCTTCCTCCAAGAACCTTTTACTGGAAGCGCTGCCCGTAGGTTCCCAAGGGGAGCGCTGACCCCTTCACTTTTCGCGAGAGAATGGAGTTTTTGCCAAGAACTCCCTGTTGTTGGGCCAAGAACCCCTCGCTGAAGGGCTTCCTGCAAGGAACTCCTTTCGCCGAGAACCTCTTGGTCGAGACCTCTTGGCCGAGACTTCTCCCGCCTGAGGAGGCTCTCAAACTCTTTCTTCTGTCTCCCAGGTGAGCATCCTATTTTGCCCAGAAGGCCCGGTCAGTGAGTCTACCCGGGGTCAAGCCTCGCTCGGCGTAGTGCCAAAGTTTCCAAGCCGCGGTGCCTCAAAAAGCACATCCGAGAAAAAGTACTTTCTACCTAGGTGTGCCAACCGCCCTGCCCAACGAATGAGAGTCTGATCAGTGAGTCTACCTGGGTCCAAGCAGCACTCGGGATCCCTTACACCCACAGGCGAGCCTTCAGACCTGCCAGCTAATGAGAGCCTGCACAACGGGTCTACCTTGGGCCGAGCCGGGCTCGGGGTAGTGTAATCTTCCGATTCGAAGTATCTTAAATAACACATCCAAGACCAAGTCCTTTCACCCCAAGTGTGCCTACCACCCTGCACACCTAATGAGAGCCTGAGCAGCGAGTCTACCCGGGGCCAAGCAGCACTCGGGGTCACTTACCCCCACAGGCGAGCCTTCGGACCTGCCAGCTAATGAGAGCCTGCGGAGTGGGTCTACCTGGGGCCGAGCCGGGCTCAGGGTAGTGCAATCATCCGAGTTAAAGTATCTCAAAGAACACATACAAGACCAAGTCCTTTCCCCCCAGGTGTGACTGCCGCCCTGCCCAGCTAATAATATCCTGAGCTGGGAGTCTACCTAATGCAGAGCAGCACTCGGGGTACCTTACCCCCATAAGCGAGCCTTCAAACCTGCCAGATAATGAGAGCCTGCGCAGTGGGTCTACCTGGGACCGAGCCTCCCTCGGGGTAGTGCATTCATCCGAGCCAAAGTATCTCAAAGAACACATCCAAGACCAAGTCCTTTCCCACCAGGTGTTTTTACTGTCCTACCCACTTAATGAGAGCCTGAGCAGTGAGTCTACCTAGGGCCGAGCACCACTCAATGTCCCTTACCCCCACAGGAGAGCACTTTGACCAGCCTTCTATTGAGAGCCTGCGCAGCGGGTCTACCTAGGGCCGAACTGGGATCAGGGTAGTTCAATCATCTTAGCCAAAGTATCTCAAAGAACACATCCAAGAATAAGTCCTTTCCCCCTAAATGTGTCTACCGCCCTGCCCAGCTAACGAGAGTCTGAGCAGCGAATCTACCCAGGGTCGAGCAGCACTCGGGGTCCCTTACCTACACAGGCGAGCCTTCAGACCTGCAAGCTAATGAGAGCCTGCGCAGCGGGTATACCTAGGGCCGAGCCTCGCTCGGGGTAGTGAAATCATCAGAGCCGAAGTTTCTCAAAGAAGAAATCAAAGACCATGTCCTTTCCCCCTTGGTGTGCCTACCGCCCTGCCCACCTAATTAGAGCCTGAGCAGTGAGTCTACCTAGGGCCAAGCAGCACTCGGGGTCCCTTATACCCACAGGCTAGCCTTCGAACCTGCAAGCTAATAAGAGCCTACGCAGCGGGTCTACCTGGAGCTGAGTCGGGCTCGGGGTAGTGCAATCATCCGATCTTAAGTATCTTAAAGAACACATCCAACACCAAGTCCTTTCCCCCTAGGTGTGCCTACCGCCCATCAGATCTAATAAGAGCCTGAGTAGTGAGTTTACCCAGGGAAGAGCAGCACTCGGGGTCCCTTATCCCCATAAGAGAGCCTTCAGACCTGCCAGCTAATGAGAGTCTGCGCAACGGGTCTACCAGGGACCGAGTCGGGCTCGGGGTAGTCCAATAATCTGAGCTGAACTCTCTCAAAGAACACATCCAAGACCAAGTCCTTTCCCCTAGTTGTTCCTACCACCCGGCCCAACTAACGAGAGCCTGAGCAGCGAGTCTACCCGGGGGCTGAGCAGCACTCGGGGTCCCTTACCCCCACAGGTGAGCCTTCGGACCTACCAGCTAATGAGAGCCTGCATAGCGAGTCTACCTGGGGATGAGCCGGTCTCAGGGTAGTGCAATAATCCGAGCCGAAGTATCTCAAAGAACACATCCAAGACTAAGTCATTTCCCCTAGGTGTGCCTACCACCCTACCCAGCTAATGAGAGCATGAGCAACGAGTTTATCCGGGGGCGAGCAACACTCGGGGTCCCTTACCCCAACAGGCGAGCCTTCAGACCTTCCAGCTAATGAGAGCCTGTACAGCAGGTATACCTGGGGCCGAGCTGGGCTCGGGGTAGTGCATTCATCTGAGTCGAAGTATCTCAAAGAACACATCCAAGACTAAGTCCTTTCCCCCAAGTGTGCCTACCGCCCTGCCCAGCTAATGAGAGCCTGAGAAGCGAGTCTACCCGGGGCCGAGCAGCACTCGGGTTCCCTTACCCCCACAGGAGAGCCTTTGGACCTGCCTGCTAATGAAGGCCGTCGCAGCGGGTCTACCTGGGACCGAGCTAGGCTCGGGGTAGTGCAAGCATCCGACCATCTTATCACCAGAATTTCACAATAGGTAAAGCTAAAACAACAACAAGTTAGTGAATATAATATAATAACTTGACTTTGAATATACAAATTCACCTTCCCCCCTCATGGGTAGATGCATTTTAGGTCATCAGCACTCCAGGTGTCGCTCATGGATCTCCCCTCCACATCCTAGAGGTGGTAACCTCCCGTTCTTAGAACCCTTTCAACAATGCAAGGTCCTTCCCATTTTGGGTTGAGCTTGCAAACGGGGGCTGGTCTTCCAGTAGCATCAACTTTCTTTGACACCAGATCTCCTTCTGCGAACTGTTTGATTCTGATGTGGTTGTCAAAGTACCTTGCCATTCGCCGCATGATTTCCTCCTGCCTGATAGCTGCGACATCGCGCAGCTCTTCCACCATATCCAATGAGAGGCGTAACTCCCCCTCATTATCCAACCTCAAAACCTCGTCTCCTTCTCCCGCGGACATGACCCGCGGTGATCGGACCTCGCACTCAACTAGCAGGACCAGCAAACACCAATGAGAAAGTTTGAAGGGGGTCTCGCTGATGGTCGTGTTCGGGGTTGTCCGCATGGCCCATATAATTGAGGGGAGCTGTTCCACCCAATTCCCCCTCAAGTTCTCCACCTTCTTCTTGAGCAAGTTCACAATGATCTTGTTTGCCGCCTCCACCTAGTCGTTGCTCCTGGGGTGGTGGACAGAGTCAAACCTAAGGTCTATCCCCAGTTAGGTGCAGAAGCTGATGAACTCTTCGCTGTCAAATTGGGGGCAATGGTCTGTCACTATTGCCTGGGGCAACTCATGCCTGCATATGATCTCTCCACACACGAATTTTCTACTAACTTGTGAGGTGACCTTGGCCAGCGCCTTGACCTCCAGCCACTTTGAAAAGTAGTCAATCATGACTAGAAAAAACCTTCTCTACCCACTAGCCTAGATGGAGAATGGCCATGGTGTTGTGATGCTTCAGAGCCTTTGAGCGAGCAAGAGCTATAGGGGGCATACAGCTGGCACTTTCGACAACTCCTCGCAAACTTAGCCGCATCCTTCCTCAGGGTTTACCAGAAATACCCCTGCCTTACCACCCTGAATGCACTTCCTCCAGGATACTCGGGATCTCTTCCTTGGTCACACACCTCGCCAGCAGCCCCGACAACATCTTCCGATACAACCCTCCTTCATGCATTAGGTAATGGGCTGCCTTGTGCCTGAATCTTTTGGCCTTATTAGTCCCTTCTGGAAGCTCGCCAGTGGTCTGAAAGGTTACCAATGGGTCCACCCACGAGGGTCTCCGATCCACCTCCATCAACTCCCCTTCCTCGATTGTCGGTCAAAATAGCTTGGTCATGGTTCCTCCCCCCGAGGTCCAAACTTAGCCATCCGATCGACTGCTACACACTCTTCCTTAGGAATATGTTGGATTGAGAATGTTCGGAACCCTTCGATGATCATCCTTACCTTAGACAGATACTTTGCAAGGGTGGGCTCCCGAGCTTCGAACACTCCTCGGATCTGTGATGCTACCACCAACGAATCCGTAAAAGCCTCCACAGCCTGGATCTCAAGCTCCTTTGCCAAACGAAGGCCGACTGTCAAGACCTCGTACTCTGCTTGGTTATTAGTCACAGGGTAGTGCAAGACCACTGCTTGTTCTATAGTGACCCCTTGAGGGCTTATCAACACCACTCCTCCCCCGAGAGAATTGTTTCCCGAGGCCCCGTCAACCACCATTATCCATGCCCCCTACGGCCGCGACTCCTCACCCCCCACCTCAATGACGTAATAGGCCAAGAAGTCAGCCACTACTTGCGCCTTGATGGAGAGCCTTGGCACAAACAAAATGTCGAATTCACTTTGTCCAATGGACCACTTGGCTAACCTCCCTGAGTGCTTAACTCCTTCAAAAATCATGCAGAGGGGATGGTCTGTCACCACCTTAATCAAATGGGCTTGGAAGTACGGCCGAAGCTTCCTGGCTGAAATAATCAAAGCATATGCTAGGTTTTCTAGGATGGGATAGCGGAGCTCTGAATTTTTCAGGGTCCGGCTAACATAATAGATTGGCAACTGTTTCTTCCCCTCTTCCCTGACCAGGAAATAGCTCACGACCTCTGCTCCTACTCCGAGGTATAAGGCTAGATCCTCCTACTCCTCTTGGCTTTGAAGTAGCGGAGCATGGGAGAGTTGCCTCTTCAGCGCTTGAAAAGTCTCTTCACATTCGGTGGTCCACTCAAACTTTTGATTACCCCGCAGCACTTTGAAGAATGATGAACATTTCTCTCCCGACCTGGAGAGGAACATACTTAGCCCGTCCAGCTTGCCTGTCAAGCGCTGCACCTCCTTAGCGTTACGTGGTGACCCTAGCTCTAGGATGTCCTTCACCTTATCTGGGTTAGTCTATACCCATGCCGGGGTCAGAAGATATCCAAGGAACTTCCTACGGCTCACCCCGAAGACACACTTCAAGGGGTTCAGCCTCATCTTGAACTTCCGTAGGGTGTTGAACGTCTCCTCCAGGTCCCGTAGGTACGATTCCAGACACCTACTCTTGACCATTATATCATCAACAATGACTTCTAGGTTCCTCCCTCTTTGAACCTGGAAGACATGATCCATCATGCATTGGTATGTAGCCCCTGTGTTCTTCAACCCAAAGGGAATCATCTTATAGCTGAAACACACCTCTCTCATGATGAAGGAGAAATCCTTGACTTAAGGAGTGTGCATTCGGATCTGGTGATAACCTGAAAAAGCATCTAAAAAACTCATAATAGAAAAACAAACGGTTGAATCCACTAGCGCGTCGATTCGAGGCAGGGGGTAGCAATACTTAGGGCATGATTTATTTAATAAGGAAAAATTGATACACATGCGCCACTTCCCTCCCCTTTTTTTACCATTACCACGTTGGAGATCCAGCCTGGATATTAGATCTCCGAGATGAAGCCAGCCTCTAGAAGCTTCTTGACCTCCTCTCGGATGGGCTCCTCCAGCTTGGTAGCGATGGTCCTCATCTTCTGGAAGATGGGGTGCGTCCGGGTGTCCAGGTTCTGGAGGTGGCAAGCTACATCCACATCGATGCTTGATATGTCAGCCGCACTCCAAGAAAAGATGTCGACGATGCTCTGGATGCAAGCTCGCACTCACTCCTGGTCCTCGGGACCTAAGCCGCCGCTGATCCACGCCCTTTGCACCTGGCCGACACTGGTGAAGACTTCCATCTTAACCACCTCTTCAGTCGGTTCCTGCCGCGAATGCTCCCAGCCGGCCCTCTTCCTCCCCTCCTGCCCCCTCCACTTCCATTGCCTCTCCCACGCTCTTATGCTACTCTACTTCTATGCCCCTCAGGGCCTCAATATCAACTCCTCCTCCTACTTCCTCGACACCTCCTATTTCCTCGACTCCTACCTCTTATCATCCCTCTTGCGGCTCTGACTCTCCGTCTCTCTGGATCTCCTACACAACTCCTCTCTGCTCCTCCACCATCTCCCCGATCGCCTCCTATAGACTCACCTCCTCTCCGACAACCTCCTCATGCTCTGTCATCTCTCTCTCCAACTCTTTTTCCTCTGCCATCTAAGATATGGTGTTGAGCGCCGTCACGTAACACTACCTCGCCACCTTTGGGTCCCCCCTGATCCTAACCTGCAACCCTTCGTTGTTAAACATGAGACATTGATGAAACGAGGAGGGGACGTAGCGAAAGGCGCTAATGAGGGGGCGCCCAAAGATGGCGTTATAGCTACTCGGGGAATCCCCGACCACGAACCTGAAGTTTCGTGACACACCCCTCAACTTCACATGCAGCCCTACTCCTCTTTCTACCTCCTTCCTCTTTCCTGAGAATCCAAACAATGGTCCGTCCGAATCTAAGACCCTCTTGGCCTCAACCCTCATCTCATTGAAGGCCTTCTTGAAGATCACATTCACGGAGCTCCTGTTGTCCACCAAGATCCTAGAGACCGTGAAGTTCTCTATTGCCGTCTGTATCACAAAGACATCATAGAATGAGTCCTCATAATCTGACATATCTGCTAATGAAAAGGTAATTTTTTCTTTCGGAGGGGGAGCCTATGAGGTCGAGGCGACCCCCCTTCGGAACATTGTCTGAAGGCTCCCCTTACGAGTTTCCTTAATCCCAACTCCTCTGTGGATAACTCCAATCCCTCCCCGGGTTCCTACTTCCGCTAGGTCCTCACACCAGTCTTCCCTGTCTCCTTGCTGCACGTCCATGATCCTTATTGGCGTATCATGCCTCCCCAGCCCCCTAGCTTCTCTTATCTGCAGGAACTCAGGGTAGGAGGCTGTCTCGTGACCCTCCTCCTAGTATAAGTCACAGAAATACAATGCCACCCTACCCCCTCTTCCTTATCTGCCTCCTCTTCTTCCATCACCTCCCCGAACTCCTCTCCTTCCTCCTCTACCTCGACCGACCTCCATCACTTCTTGATGCTGCGGTAGGTGACCCATCTGCCCCTGCCTCCACGGCGGCTTCTCTAACCACCTTGGCTCGCGAAATTTGTCTCTTCCCTGAAAGCCTCCTCCTTGCCCCTAGGGGCGACCCTCTTGGGGCCTCCAATCCAACCTGTTGTTCGGCTCCCGGGCTCCCCATCCTTGATACTGCCCCTGTCCTCGGGGCTCCTCCCTCCTTCTCTTTTCTCTCTGCTCCCTCCACTCCCTATGCTCCCTCTGCCTTCCTGCTCCTTGTTCCTTCACATCATCCTCCGCCTACCTGGCCAGCTTCCTGGCAAAAGCCAGATTGGCCCTCTCAAAGTCTATCTCCTTCATCACCCTCTCCATGAGCTCATCAAAAGAGAGGGGGCACTCTCTTTAACTCTTTGCTAAAGAATCCTGGCCTCAACCCCAGGGTGAAAGCGAGCATCAGTGCATACCCTGGGACCTCCTAAACAAGGAGGATCTCCACCTGAAACCCGTCAACATAGTGACCCAACGTCTCGTCTTTCTTTTTCCTCACCACAAACAGGCATTCTGCCTCCTTCTTACGCTTCTTTAAAGTCGAGAACCTCAATAGGAACCCTCGACAAAGGTCCTTAAAACTATAGATCGAACTTAGCGGCAGCTGGTGGAACCAGTCTCAAGCCTTCTCCTTCAACAAGATGGCAAATAGCCGACACTTGAAGGCGTCCGTCATCTACCTTATCGAAACAACATCTTCGAACAACTTTACATGCTGCATAGGGTCATCTTTCCCTGAATAGTAGGACATGTCGGGCTTCTGGAACCCCTCTGGCACTGGAGCCGAGATGATGAGCTCACTGAAAGGTCTAACAACACCTGCTTGCCGAGAAGGCACGTCTCGTGTCCTCGGCTGGCTGGCCTGATCCGCGGGACCATGCCAAGGGAAGAGTTCTCGCACTACCGCCTCCCTCTCGCCAACCTTTGACGGAACCTCCTTCCCGTGATGCTTGATTGGGAAGAGCTCTCGCGCGGCTACGTCCCTCTCCCCCACCTCCACCGAGACCTCCTTCCCGGGGCACTTCCTAGGAGCGTTCTCGCCCAAAAGCAGGACCACCTCTACCGAAACCTGAGGCATTGCCCACTCGCTTCTTGGCGAGAAGGCCAAGCTGATGGTCTACAAGACCTTTCGCCTGAAGTCCTCAAGCATCTTCTTTGTAGCCTCCTCTCCCTGTGAGGGGGAACCTCCAGAACTAGATCCTTCACCTTCACCTCCTATCATGGGACAAAACTCAAGACTTTCTTGTATTTGCTACCTTCCACGCTCACCACCCCAGAACTGTTGAAGCCAAAACTTGACCTCAACGAAAGTTCGAAAATAGGGGTGTAGCAACCACCTACTTCCCCTAAGCTCCTATCTCTGACTGGTTGTAAAGGGTCAAGAACTGACCCCAAGCCTCAACAGGGAGGTCCCACCTCTTACCCTGAAGATTTCTGAGAGCTTCCCCTCCCAAGGCAAAAGTTGGGCTTGGAGCTCCCCAGAAAGCACAAAAAGATCTTAGAGAAATATGAAAGCTTGCCTTCTGAAGCGCCCTATGGGTCTATTTATAGTGTTTTCTGACCTGAAATTACCAAATTACCTCTGGATGGTCTGCCAACAGCCAAATCCCGCTGTTATGAAATGCTAAATGCAAACCCTGTCGGTATATAGGTAATTTACCCGAGAGCAACTAGGTAATTTCTCCCTGGGTCGCACCCGGCGAGAACCTCTATGCCGAGAACTGGAGGTTCTTACATATTGCCGAGAACCCTCCCGCCCTCACTCAGCGGGTGCTAAAAAGGTGTTGAAGAATGCCTCAGACTGAGCCAATTCCCGACTTCCGCGAGGCGCGAGCCTTCTCGCCCACCTTTGGGCAGAAGTAGGTCTCGGTCAGGGCTTAAGTGCGAGCGCTCTCACTCACTCCTATGTAGGAGCTCATCTTCTCTGAAAAGCTAGCTCGATGTTAGCCCAAACCTGGCCCTTTGTGCCTGTGGGTTCACTCAGCGAATATGGGGTTGTATAAATTTATATATATAAACAGTAGTACAAACAGGTGGTAATGGATTAATCAATATCAGTGAATATCAGAGTAAGTACATCAAATGAGTATAACAATTTACTGTAGCAGTTCTACAATCAACAGCAGTATAAAATATGAATCTACGACAGTAAGTAACTTAACTTATATGAATGCCCATACAGACATATAATTTAAGGATCAGCTCAAAAGTAAAGTAACTAATCGTATAGGAGTGCCCATATAAACTTATACGATGAGGATCTTGTGTATGTAATGTATGCAATTATATGTATGTGATGCGTCGGCAAGTGCACCGTTCACTATAAAGTAATAGTTTGGGGAATAGCTTCCGCGAATGTCGATCTCGAGGGAATGCAGGTTAGGTATCGTGATAGCGTCGTAGAAAGATCGTTACTAAGAGTTAAACGAAACACAAGGGGGTTGGTTTTTTAATTCCTAATGCTAACAAAACAAAAAGAAAACTAACGCTAGTCGCAAGCACCGCTTTGCTCTGTGGATGGAACTAGTGCAGGCCGCTATGTCGTGCTTCGTTAGGGGAATGGAAGGAGAGCAAGCGGATGGAATGAACACAAGTATGGAAAGTGAGGGTCATTGAAAGTGCGGAAGAGAGATCTACCTTCACTCTAGAGGGGGGGTGAATAGAGTATTTTAAAATAATTTTCAGTTTAAAAGAAATAAGGCAGATTAAGATTTAATTTATATTTAAGTGTATATGTGCTTGCTATGAAACAAAGATAAAATAAAAACTAAAGAAACACACAGCACAAAGCAAAGATAAACACACAGCAAACCAGACGACACAAGGAGCTATAGTGGTTCCCCAATAACTTGGGTACATCCACTCTTCTACCACCCTTGGTAGGAATCCACTCAGGGAGAGTTGATCAGGTGTCCTGACACCAAAGAGCTTTTGATAAGGTGCTCAAAAACCAAAACTAGATTTTTTGATCAGGTGTCTTGCCACCACTGAGTTTTGACAAGGCTCTCAGAACCACACTCAAAACTTTTGAAGGGAGTCTTGATAACCCTTTTACAGCAGGAAAGTAAAAAGTAAAGAGGTTGATGTTGTCTTTTATGTTCTCAAATCAAATGAGAGAAGCACAAGTGGATTTGATGAAGATGTCAAAGCTCCCCCTGAGATTAGCAGTAGGTTCAGGAGTAGAAGCTTTGCACAGGGTGATAGGCCTTGAATGAGACTTCTCTAGCAAATGATGATTTCAGCAAGGCTGAAATGTGAGTTGCCTGGAGACTTGAATGATGAAGCCTTTTAGCACTTGTAGCAGATCTTTTAGTCACAAAAGATGAAAACTTGATTAGAGATTTTTTTTGTTCTTCTTCTGTAATGCAATTCTTGTGTCTCTTGGTGTTGGTGTTGAATGATCTGTCTTCTTGTTTCTCTCTTTTCTTCAGCTCAATAATCTCCAAAAGAACTGAGAGAATAATAATAAATTCTTGACTTGAATGGCCGAATAAACAGTCTTGAATGATTTCCAAAAACATCATTTGTCTCTAGGGAAAGTCCATTAGCAATATTCCATTTTTACCTTCCTTGACATTTGCATCAGATAGCTTGAAACGGCTAGGAAATCTTTTGCCATTAATGCAGCAATTAACTCTGAAAGAATTTGAAATAATTCCATAACTGATATTGACTTGATAGCAGAAAACGTCGACCTCATCAAGAAATAGTCGATCGGGGATCGACTATGGTCGACCAGAGCTCAGAGATAATGAAATTGAACTGGAACAGAGATAGTCGATCTGAGCTCGGAGAAAATGGAGATAAGCAACAGACAGAAAGCGTCGACCTGAAAACGTCGACCTTAGCTTCAACAGAAAACATCGATCTGAACTCAGGGAAAAGCGTCGACCTGAGCTCACCATAAAACGTCGACCTGGCTAAGGCAGAAATCGTCGACCTTGCTAAATCAGAAATAGTCGATCTTGAGCTTAGCAGAAATCGTCGACCTTCTCTTAGACAGAAATAGTCGACCTAAGCTTGACGACAAAGCGTCGATCTAAGCTCAGCAACAAAGCGTCGATCTAAGCTTGACGACAAAGCGTCGATCTAAGCTTGACGACAAAGCATCGATCTAAGCTCAGCAACAGAGCGTCGATCTAAGCTTGACGACAAAGAAATAGCTGAAGGTCGGGCGCTGATCTAAGCTCGACGATCGTCGGACTAAAGTTCGATGATAGTCGACCTGAGTTTGATTATTTTTAACATTTGTCTCAGCTTGGATTCTTGATCTTGAATGGTCCTGGGGGCAGCTTCAAACCTAAGTTCTAAGCCCTAGACACATTCTAACTTGACCTTTTCAACTATACAACTAGGTCAAACAGATATCCTAAATACATAGCGATCCTTGCCCAAATTAGTAATAGGGTGTTCCAACAGTCGTAATCACCTCATCAACTACCAACACTAGTCTTTGCTAGAGTGTTACTAGTGCGCGAGTGAGTGGAAGTGAATGGAGGCGAGTGCAACACAGCGAACAACAAGGATGTAACTCAAAAAAAAGACTTCATTCATAGACAAATAAAAGTAAGTTCAAGTTCATTATAATCTTAAGAATACACTTCACAATGAGAAGAGGTAGAATAAAACGATAGGGGGAAAGCCTAGCCGTGGTTCATGGTCATAGTGGTTGGTTGTCAGTCCACTTCACGGCTCGGTCCGTGGTTGATTCCGGAGGTAAATGGGTTGTAGATCCACTTGTCTTCCTACATCTTCTTCCCCTTCATTCAATCTTTTCTCCCTTTGCCCAAATGAGTTGTATCGAAAGATCCTTGTTGTACACTGCTACTGGACGGAAACTCTCAAAAGAGTTAAAGATGGCTTCAAATCGCCAAAGAAATCTTCCGGGAGGATGGAGATGAGTGGAAGACCTGTTGGGGTAAAAATCGGCGCTTCGCGCGGAGTAGTGGTGTGGAAAAATGAAAAGCATTGACCTAATTCGCGGAGCACGGGCTTAAACACGAGAAGCTTAAAGTCAGAGCGCACGATCAGTGGCGCAAGACTGGTGGTCGTGCGTACTGATGGTTGATGATCGTGCGCACTGCTCTAGAGGAACCTGCAGCTGGACATAAAAATTAATATATATGTGCACGATCAGTTGGGAACAAACGGTGGTCATGCGCACTTGAACCCATGATCGTGCGATAAGAAAAGACAGAACTCAAGAAAAATTGGGATAATGCGCACGAGCAGTGGAGCAACACCAGAGGTCATGCGCACTGTGTCTAATGGTCGTGCGTTTACCAAAGACAGAACTTGGAAAAATGGTTAATTGTGCTCACGATCAGTGGCTCACGACTAGTGGTCGTGCGCTATAGATCCAATGATCGTGCGCAGTGTTCCTGTACTGTTTGTTATTCGATGAACTGACCGCGCATGACCAGCGGTCGTGCGCTGAGGAGTCCACTGACTGTGTGCGTGTAAAAATGCACGATCATTGGCCCTTAGGCGAAAAAATTCCCAAACAATCTCGAAACACACATACGACCATTGTACCTGCAGAAAAAATAGAAGAGCCGCCGAAATAGGCATACCACATTCTCCAAACACAGAAAAACACCAAGTATAAGGCAAAAGTATAATAACTACAAAATCACACTGAAAATGGGCCAAAAGTGCACTTAACATGGAATGGATTTAATAACAAATATGAATATTTATGGCTCTCTAGTGTAGTGCATCAACGAGAAAACTAGCCCAGATGAGTCCAAAAATATGTATATAACTTGGACTCATCGCACCCCCAAACTTAAACGTTTTCTCGTCCCGAGCAAATCATCATACCGTGGACTCGAAAATAGTTAGCTGGCTTAGTAATTTTCAAATATAGTATTGAGAGAAATCAAATATATCATGGGCATAGAAAATAGAATAGACAAACTTTTTAAATATACTACATAATTTATACTTTTTGACAGGCGTAAATAAATATTATATCTACTCATAATTTGAATCCTGGAGAATCGTTCGGTCGTGCGTAGGAAGAAAGTAGGCAGGACACTCAGGTGCGCATTGCCAAATACTGGGGCACGGGATCACCTCCAAAGAAATCCATCAGTGTTAGGGACCATATGCTTGCCCGTTCACACTCTCTCCACGGTACTAGTTTGACTCAAGCATGAATACTTAGTCCTTTAGGATAATCATGGGGCTTATGATATGGTTTGGTAGTCAAAGATAAACATGGAGGCTACACGCAATCCAAGCGAGCAAATAACGAGCTAAACCAATACAGTCCCTCAGAATTGCACGTGTGCCACACCCCTAGACATAGCTTGAAAACCAGGTGTGTACACGGCCTAACTCGACCAATATCATGATAACCTGATGGGTATTCCATTTCTCATTGTAATTCTTTTAAAAAATATTCTGATTCTATTCACTACTTTTTCTTTTTTTTTTCTATTGCAATCCCCAAATTTAGCACGTAGAAATTCTTGATTTCATCCACCATATCTCTTGAATTCCACACATCACACCAAGTCAAAATATTAAATTCATTGGAGCTCATGGATTTGGTTGCGAAAGGGGGATTGGCTTTAGGCTTTGGTGAATGAAGGTGGAGCTGAATCCAAGGAGGGGTAGGAACAAACTTGGCTTGCAACGATTAGTAGTTAGGACAAGGTTTATAAGGCTCAAACTTGCAAAATTGATGGCCTACGTCACGCCCACGCTTGACTAACCATGCACCAATGCTTCGAGAGTCTCTTGGGGCAAGTTCTTAGCCACCGAGAAAGATGATCCTTCCTCCCGACTCGAGCAAAACGAGTCTCATGATGGCTAAACACATCCCTACACTACCGTTCGATTTGACCAGATTCAACATTTTTGAGTAGTACAAAAAATATTTACATCTGCAGAAAAAGTATAAATCTACGTGCATAAAGAAAAATTAAATCTTTACTATTTCTACACAGAACATGAGTACTCGATTAGGAGCACTGCACAAGTTTCGCACTACTCTATCCTAAAATCCTAAGCCAGCACCACTATTTTAAAGTTTACATGCAAGAAATCCATTTGACTCGAGTCGCGCACATGGATAAGATCGCACTCATGTGGGTGATTCATTGTGTGCAAAAGTGATTTTGAAATAAATAAATAACAACGTTATGCAATAAAATGTGTGCTCGTGTAGTGACCACGGGCATGCTCTCTCCCAGAATTGAATGCGACAACAAGAAAAACTAAACATTCTAAAGAATATAAAGAGTTAGGGGTAAGAAATACCTATGCTCAAAACTGAGCATTCCAGTCGATTGGCGTTATTTTCATAAGAAAGTCCACTGCCCCAAATGATCTCCACCTGCAGAAGATATTACCTCCAAGAACAGCACAAAGACTATATATATATATATATATATATATATATATATATATATATATATTCATAACAACATAATTAAGAAATTTAAAAGCAGCGAAATTTATTTCTCCCAAAAGACCTTTTCTTTACCGCCCTTACGGTGGACTGAATACCTGTATTAAGCATAATCTATAAAAATAACATTCGGCACCCAGATGGGCGCCCACAGAAATATATTTATTCCAGGACCAAACCTGCTAAATAAAGTACAATACATTTTAAAAAAAAGAAATGCTAATCTAGATAACTGATGGGGTTATTGTCTCCTAACAGGACTTATTCAAGGACCATGCACTCTCTTGACTGATGGGCGTATGTAATTTGAAGTATTCGGGCAGTTATTCAAGTTCACATTTTGGTAGCGGGTATCAAAACGGCGATAGAACAAATACTCACGTTCCTGTGTAGTTATACATGTCTTGAACAAAAGGCATTGGTAGAATAAACGTTATGAAGCTCGATAAATCTGACTCCACCTGCACCCGATCTCCATCAATGCTAGGCTGCATTACAGGCCCTTGCACTAAGTGGACCGGTTCCACGATGTGGTCCTACAGAGAAGTAGGCACGAGAGTGGGGTTAAGAAATAAATTTGAAGAATGACAAAAAGTAACCTCAATCTTGGGGATGATTTCGGTGTCATCTCCCATCGGCAAAATTGTGCGTGGATCCACACAACTGTCTAGGCTAGTGCAAGAATGTGCTGGAGTTGCATCTGCCTCGTCCGCCAATTGGACTTCCTTGCATGGGACTGAGGCAGCAACCTCGGCCATGCAGATGTCCTCCTCGAATTTATCTAGCATAATGCTACAAACACCAGCTTCTCCCTGCGAATCAACCTCCATAACAGTGTTAGAAGTAGAAAGAATGCTTTGAAAAGTAGAGTATAGAGGGGCAGTGCTCGATAAAAAGTCAAGCACAGGCTCCTCACAACTAACAGACTCTATGCAAGATGATATATGTACATTAGGAGTAAAAACATCCATTCCAGTGTTTAGATCGACAAACGTGTCTGTGGAAATACTAGTATTTCTCCCTTGAAAATCTGAAGGTGGCACTAGTACGTACCTAGATACAGAAGGGGTGTTGCAAGTTTTCGGAGTGGAGACAATATGAACATCCGGTTCATCATCCTCCTATAATAGCGTCAAGTATGCAGCACACTCCTTCAAAGTGTGATCCAAACTCCGATAAAATAAACACTGCTTAGCCGGCTTTGTCGGTACAATGGGTACTGACGCCGAAAGAAAGTAGTGTGGCAATGGAAGCGCGGATGAGTAGCTAACTGGCTTATGTCTACCATATTTAGTACCAAATGAGGTTGGTGCTCCATATGTAGATCCTTGAGTGTCTTAGCTACCATACTCCTTAGGACATCTATCACTTGAATGAGAGATATCTCCGCACTAGCGGCAATGTATATTAAAACAGGCCCACATTGCAGAGATCTTTAATTTCCAGGATTAAACTACCTTGCATAGATTCTCAATAAAAATCTAACAATTCCAACAGATATAAAAAGCAAAAATAGACTGGGATAAAACAAATTCAAAATAAGAACCTCCGTCATAACTCTCATAACACAACACAAATCCACAATACGCCTGCAATCCCCGACAACGACGCCAAAAACTTTATGCGTCAGCAAGTGCACTGTTCGCTGTCAAGTAATAATTTTGGGAATAGCTTCCCCGAATGTCGATCTCGAGGGAATGCAGGTTTGGTATCGTGATAGCGTCGTAGAAAGATCGTTACTAAGAGTTAAACGAAACATAAGGGGGTTGGGTTTTTTATTCCTAGTACTAACAAAACAAAATGAAAACTAATGTGGGTCGTATGCACCGCTTTGCGTGGTGGATGGAACTAGTGAGGATGCTATGTCGTGCTTCATTAGGAGAATGGACGGAGAGCAAGCGGATTGAATTAACACCAGTACGGAAATTGAGGTTCGTAATCACCTCATCAACTACCAACAATAGCCTTTGCTAGAGTGGTACTAGTGTGCGAGTGAGTGGATGTGAATGGAGGCGAGTGCAACACAGCGAACAACAAGGATGTAACAAACCAAAACATACTTCATTAATAGACAAATAAAAGTAAGTTCAAGTTCATTACAAGCTAAAGAATACACTTCATAATGAGAAGATGTAGAATAAACCGATAGGGGGAAAGCCTAATCGTGGTTCATGGCCGGAGTGGTGGGTTGTCAGTCCACTTCATGACTCGGACCGTGTTGCTGCAGGATGTAAATGAGTTATTAATCCAATTGTTGATAATATGTTTTGTAGCCTAAACTATTATCGTATTTTCTAGTTTTGTAGGCGCTAATCTTGCCTTATTAACTTATTTTTTATCTTTCTTATGTAAATATTATTGCCAATAACATTTTCTTTTCTTTTTGCAGGTTTCCAGAATTTTTGCAAAAAATCACCCATCACGCCCTCCCCGGGCATGACCTAGGGTATATCACCCGATCCCGAGGAAGCTTGATGACAGCTAAAAAATACCAGGAAAAACAGATGTCAAACCTCCCTAACACGCCCTCCCCGGGTGTGTCCCTGTGCATGACACGGGGGGGGGGGGGGGCCTATGCCCAAAATCTTCCACCGCATTAAATGCATTTTTGCCTCCTTATGCCAACAGTACTGTCATTCCCCCCGTCACGGGCGTGACCCAGGGCGTGTTTGCCCCCCTTTTCCAAGAATGGTAGATTTTCGACCAATGATTGACACTTGACATACGTGTCACGCCCCCTACACGGGCGTGACCCAGGGCATGTATGTAACACCCCAAAATGTTGTAGGAGCGACGGGGATCGAGTTTGGCCAAGACAGGATTTTTGGTACAGGTGACACGGGCCCCGACACGGGCGTGTCGGAGGCCGTGTCGGGCATGTCGAGCTCGGGCCGTCGAGCTGGCCGTAAAGTCGACCAGTGCAGGTCGACGATGGTCGTGTGGTGGAACACGGACTAGGACACGGGCGTGTCCCAGGCCGTGTCACACCTGGGCTGTATGGTGGGATACACGGGCAATGACACGGGCACGAACACGGGCATGTCTAGTTTGACACGGGCGTGTCTGATGCTGTGTCACCAAGCCGTGTACCTCTCTGACTGCATATTGTCGGCCGATTGCACACGGGGGGCGTGACACGGGTCCCGACACGGGCATGGCACAGGTGACACGGGCGTGTCGGAGGCCGTGTCATATGCCGTGTTGCTGATTTTCAATTTTGGTCGAGACGGCGAATGAGCTACACGGCCAGGCACACGGCCGTGTGTGAACCCGTATTCGGCCCAGATTTTATGATTTCAGATCTAATCTTGACCGTTCGTTTCCTTGGCTTTGGATCCGACGGTGGGGGGCTGTTCCTGAGAGGTTTTAGCTGGGTTTTAGGGTAAGAATCCCTCATTCCATCCAAGTAAATCTCTCTCTAAGTTTTAGAGAGAGGGGAGAGCAAGTTTGGAGGAGGAGACCAAGATCCGGCCGCCGGAGGAGCTTCAGAGCTCCGAATCGTGATCCGAGTCCAGATCCGCGGAGGTGACGCCGTTGCGGTGCTTTTCAACTGCATAGTTTTCGATGGCGCCACGGAAGAACGCAAGGGTAACGATTTCTCATCCTTGGGCATGTGAAGCCCTCTTTTCCTTTGAATAGGAAGCCCTCTCTCGCGAGTGAGCGAAGAGTTGGAGCGTTCCTTGGGGTAGATATGTGAAGTCCCCCTTGTGTAGAGTCCGTATGCGTAAACGAACATAGGCATTGTGTGTGAAGCCTATTCGGACATGTTGGTCCGGATCGGTGATGTTGCATTGCATTTGAACCAGGCAAGGATCCGGGTGTTTGGGTGTTTTCGGGTTTTCTACATGGTAGATTGCATCAGGGAGCCTTGGAGATTAACTCCAAGGTGCACCCGGAAAACTGGGCAAAAGCGTGTTTTGCCAACACGGTGGCCGGGGAGCCAACGTGAACATAACCGGGTTATGTGATTATTGTGGTGGAAGCGGGACTCGGTGAGTCTTGACCTGCGCATATGGCTTAAATTGCCGTTGCAGTGTGAGCACGGGTCAGGCAGAATCGTACCCGGTCTATGTCGTTCGGTAGGACCGTTGGCATGGATGAGGGTCTTCGGCGGTCTATGGCTTAAATTATCGTGACCAAGGCCAGGAAGGCAAAATGCTCATATGGATGACCGTCCAAGAGGCGGTGGTGGATTGGGAACGTCTATGGCTTGAAATGACGTGACGTTGGTCGGTTCGCCGAGAATGTGCCCTGAGTGCACGGGGTGTGTGGCCGTGCGAGCCCACGCCTATGGAGAAGTGCAAATACTTTATATAATTGCCTATGCTAATAAAGTGCAGGGAAAGAGCATTGCCGCCCCGAATATGGGGGAGGGATCGTTATAATTTGGTCAGCATTGCTGACCGTTGCTATTGTTTGCCACCGGGCGGTGGTTTGTGGCTTGCAGGTGCTGCGGAGCAGAGCGGGAAATAGCGGGCTAAAGCCCTTGTTGCTGTGCCGGCCCTCAAAGGCCTAATTGCTTATGTTTCTTTCCCGTTTTCATGTATGGCCGGCCTGCGTGTCGAAGTTTGGAAAATACTTCTTTTTTTAAGTGAACAGTGTAAGACATTAAGGCCATTTCTCTTTTGGTGTATGTATACATTCCTGAGTTTGTAGTGTACATTCATGCTGTTGTGGCTGGGTTCTTATTTCTTTTGCAACCTAATAAATTGCTTCCGCTAGGTGTTATGTAGGACGACATGATTGGTTGAATGGTTTCAACGCGTAACCAACCGGTCTGTCCGTAGTATATGGTGTTGGGCCCCGGCCGGACCTACTGCTATATGCTATACGACGGATAGGGGTGTTACAAATTGGTATCAGACTACTGGTTTCGGTCAAACTTAAATGAATTCGTGGGCGAATTCACTTTAAGGGGTGGTGAGCACGTGTGTGCGTCATCGTTATAACATGAAAAGAACCCATGAATGTCCACTTAGGAATGAAAATATACATGTTTGAGGAACCTGCGTGTTTCTATAATTGCTGTTTGCAGTAATTTTTGGTCGCTTATCGGTGTTTTGCACGATTATAGGTGAACAGAAGTGGTGTTGGGCCGTCTGAACGGCCAGGTTCTGAGGCGAGCAGTGCGCCAAGCGATGCGCCTACAACGCCTCCGTCTGCCGAGACCATTAGGTTGGTGGCAGAAGCGGTCATGGCAATGATCAATGCGCAACCTGCAAGGCAGGTGCAGCAGCCTGCTCCTGCTGTGGAGCAAGTACCGCTTCAGACGGCAGAGCAAAGGAGGGTTGAGCAAGTAGTTTTGGAGCCAGAGTTGCCTCGGAGAGCAACTGAAAGACAACTGAAGCACGTGATGGGCTTTCATCAATCGGTATTCACGGGGGCAGAAACCCCAACCCAAGCAGAGGATTGGCTCTCAAGGGTCAACAGGGTGATGACTGCGACGGAAACGGAAGAGTGGCAGAAAACCACTATAGCGACGTTCCTTTTGGATGGGGACGCAAGACTATGGTTGGAAGGCCTAGAGCTACACCAGTTGAGGGGAAGGCCGTTGGCTGAAGTTTCGATGGAGGAGTTTGCGAGACTATTCATGGCTCGATACCTCCCCTCGGCGCAGAGAATTGCGCTAGAAAGCGAATTTCAGAAGTTGGTGCAAGGGGATTGCACCGTTGATGAGTACCTCCACGAGTTTACTCTGTTGGGGAGATATGCCGGCGCTACCTTCGCAGACGAGGAGCGCAAGACGAGCCGCTTCTATGAAGGGCTAAGAGATGATTTAAGGTTGCTACTATCGGGGCCCAAGGTGCAGGGTTTCATGACCCTGGTCAATTCGGCCTGGTCCTTGGAGAAGGACATGAAGAATGTCCAAGCGAAGAAGGAATCCGGTAGTAAGAAAGCGGAGTTCAAGGCACCGACTACGTCGAAGTCGAGCTACCGCAGATTCTATAAGAAAGCTAAGACGTTGGGTCCAGCTTCTTCAGGTGCCTCATGGGCAACTACCAATCGAACCCCGGGCGCTTGTTTCACGTGTGGAAAGACGGGGCACTTTGCCCATGATTGCTGGAGTGGACGCTCAAAGTCCGAAAGGAAACAAGGAGCTACCTACGAGGAGAAGGGAAAAGTGGTAGAGTCTACCGTGTCCCACTATGCTCCGACTCAGCCTAGAGTCTATAACTTGGGCCAGCAAGAGGCCATCAAGCAAGCGGATGTGGTGACAGGTATGAGTTAATTTATAGCAAGTTAGCTTTAATACCGTTATCTATTGCTTGTTAGCCTAATATTGTTTGTCTAGGCTTTGTTGTGATTAGTGATAGTCCGGTACGGGCACTGTTCGACACGGGAGCTTCACATTCCTTCTTGTCCGAAAGTTTCATATCGCGCGTCGGAGTCCCTTCTTCGATGGCGAAGGACAAGTTGGAAGTGCTGCTACCGAATGGGTGCTCGATGCGTGCGGATAGGGTGTGCGCCGTAAAGGTTCACATTGCTCCTCTAGTAGAGTTCGACTTGCTAGCATCATTGCTGCCGCTAGTAGAGTTCGATGTGATCTTTGGGTTGGATTGGCTTTCGGAGCAGAAAGCTTGGATTGACTGTGACCGCAAGGAGGTCAAGCTGGGTGTTGGGCGGGGGACAACATTCGAGGGACTCAAGGGGTTGAGCAAGACGCTGATGTCTGCTCTTCAGGTGGTAAAGGCAGTTCGTGCTAGTGCAGAGTTGTTCTTCGCAATAGTGGGGGCGGTGGAGCCAAAGTCCACGTTGTATAGCATTCCCGTGGTTTGCGAATACCCCGATGTGTTCCCGGATAGTCTTCCCGGAGCCCTACCGCAGCGGGAGATTGATTTCACCATCGAGCTCGTGACAGGGGCCAAACCGGTGTCACGTGCTCCGTATAGGTTAGCGCCTAAGGAGATGGCAGAGTTGAAAGTTCAGCTAGAGGAGCTGATGGAGCAAGGGTATGTGCGTCCAAGCTCGTCGCCTTGGAGCGCACCGGTCCTCTTCGTTAAGAAGAAGGATGGTAGTATGTGATTGTGTATCGGCTACAGAGAATTGAACAAGCTGACGGAGAAGAATAAGTACCCGATCCCGAGGATTGATGATCTCTTTGATCAGTTAGTCGGATCGTCAGTATACTCCAAGTTGGACTTGAAGTCGGGATACTATCAGCTGAGGATCAGGGAGTGTGATATCCCGAAGACGGCGTTCAGCACAAGGTATGGGCATTTCGAGTTCACGGTCATGCCATTTGGACTGACGAATGCGCCATCAGTATTTATGGACTTGATGAACAGGACGTTCCGAGATTTCCTGGATCGCTTTGTGATCGTCTTTATTGACGATATTTTGGTGTACTCGCAGTGCGAAGAAGATCACTTCAAGCACATGCATCTGGTGTTGGAGACTTTGAGGAGGAATGAGCTTTATGCAAAATTCTCCAAGTGCGAGTTCTGGCTACCCTCGGTAGCGTTCCTTGGTCACATTGTTAGTGGGGAAGGTATAGCGGTGGATCCGGCGAAGATCATTGCGATACAGGAGTGGCCTGTGTTGGCTTCTGTCGCGGAAGTCCGTAGTTTTCTCGGGCTTGCCGGATATTACAGGCGCTTCGTAGAGAACTTCTCGCGGTTAGCATTACCTCTCACGAAGTTGACAAGGAAGGATCAGAAATTCTTGTGAACGCAAGAGTGCGTGCAAGCTTTTGAGGAGCTGAAGAGACGGTTGACCACGGCGCCAGTGCTTAGTTCTCCGAGTGGGACCGAGGGCTTTGAGGTGTATAGCGACGCTTCGGGTAGTGGCTTGGGCTGCGTGTTGTTGCAGTATGGGAGCGTGATAGCGTATGGATCACGTCAGTTGAAGGTGCATGAAAGAAATTATCCGGTGCACGACTTGGAGTTGGCGGCCGTGATATTTGCACTCAAGTTGTGGAGGCACTACCTTTACGGCGTAAGGGTCGATATATACACCGATCACAAGAGCCTAAAATACTTGTTGGATCAAAAGGACCTTAATATGAGGCAGAGGAGGTGGATGGAGTTCCTAGGGGACTACACCTTCAAAATACATTATGTACCCGGGAAGGGCAACGCAGTGGCGGATGCGCTGAGCCGCAGGGCTCCCGCCCAAGCCAACTGGTTGTCGGTGCATGATGAACGGCTAGTGCGGGAGTTGGAGGAGCTTGAGATCTGTTGCGTTGACAAGCAGACGAGCGCCAAAGTAATGTTAAACTGGACAGAAGTTCAGTATGACCTGGCTGACCGGGTTCGGCAGGCAGTGGAGTTAGATGACTCCATGAAGGAGCTTATGGAGGCAGCGTTGGATGGGTCAAATTCCCAGTTCTCGGTGGAAGATGGTTTGTTAAGGAAGGATCATCGGTTGTGCGTCCCAAGCGGGGGTAACCTCCGGGTGGAGTTGATGTACGAGGCTCATCATACCAAGTACTCAATCCACCCAGGGAGCACAAAGATGTACCGTGACCTCAAAAAGTTGTTTTGGTGGCCGGGGCTCAAGAAAGATGTGGCGTTGTACGTGGCTAAATGCCAAATGTGTGCCTTGGTGAAGGCGGAATGCCAAAAGCTGGGAGGATTTCTGAAGTCCATGCCTATACCGGAGTGGAAATTCGACGATATATCTATGGACTTTGTGCACGGGTTGCCAAGGTCGCAGAAGGGGAACGACGCCATCTGGGTGATCGTAGATCGGCTAACCAAGGTGTCGCATTTCATTCTGCATAGGAAGGATTACTCGGTGGAGAAGTTGGCGAAGATTTACGTGGATAATATTGTTAGGCTGCATGGTGTGCCCCGTAGCATTGTGAGTTATCGCGATGGGCGGTTCACGTCAAATGATTGGAGGTTGGTGCAGCAGATGCTGGGAACAAAGTTAAAGTTCAGCACAGCTTTCCATCCGCAGACGGATGGGCAGACCGAGAGGGTCAATAGAACGATGGAGGACATGCTCCGCATGTGTGTTTTAGACTTCGGGAAGCATTGGGAAGACCACCTGTATTTGGTGGAGTTCGCGTACAACAACAGCTACCAAGCAAGTATACAAATGGCGCCCTTCGAGGCCCTGTATGGTAGGAAGTGTCGCACGCCATTATCGTGGCTTGAAACGGGTGAGGCAAGGTTGTAGAAGAAGCAGGAGGTGGAGAGTGCTACCTCGTTAGTGCGGATCATTCGGGAGCGCTAGTTGATCGCTCAGGACCGGCAGGCGAAGTATTACAATGCCAAGCACCGGAACGTGGAGTTCACGGTAGGCGATTGGGTATATCTTAAAGTGAAGCCGTTCAAGGGGGTTTCGCGGGTGAGACGCTTGAAGAAGCTGAGCCCAAGATACCTTGGACCTTTTGAGGTTCTGGAGCGAGTCGGCGATATAAGACCCCTTTTTTTTTTTTGAAAACCCGGGGTCTTATGCCCAGAACCGCCGCTTTGCGGTGACACCTTCGCACCCGGGAAGGTCGCCACTACAACGCGCCGATTCTGTCGGCCTTTTCGATCACAATAAGTAGCAAGCAAGAGAGAAGCAAGTCCACCAAAAGAGAATATCACATAAAATAAAACTCCACGAAGGGAGTGTCCACAGAAAATCATCAGAGTATAAATAGTCTGGAAATAAAAGGGCTCATGCCCGGTACATCAAATCCTCACTACAAGATCACTCAAAAGCGGAAACAAAACTAAAACTCTACGAAGGGCCGGGACTCACAGTCCCCGTAGTCTGGACTCCAGTGCTAGACTGTCCCATCTCCAAGCGTACCGGCCTCCTAGGCTGCTCCTCCATGCTGGGCTCCGCGATCCCCTAATATGATATGGTTCGAAAACCGTTAGTCTAAAAGACTAAGCCCTATCATCCCCCACCCCTTCCCCCACGCTCTAAGGCACCGGGCGGAGAGGAAGAAAGGGGAGGGCATGAAGGTGGAGATAAATCAAAAGCAGATAACGGTGGACCTAACTAGCAAGTTATGACATGGGAGCAATATAAGTGTTGAAATAGGTATAACAAAAAGGAAGTAAGTAAGAAATTAAACCTTCGCTTATGTGAGTACACATAAGCCAAGGGATCTTTTGCAAGGCTCCCATCGTATAACGTGTCCCATACCGCTTATACGTTGGGGTGTGGGTTATCACGCAGCAGGTATACATATATCAAATTAACCTTAATTTATAAACTTGCCCACACAAGCTTATAGACCAAGGGGTCGTTTTGCAAGTCCTAAAGTATAAGCGTCCCATTCCACTTATATTTTAGGTGTCAAGGTTGTTATGAATGATTATGACATGCAGCTATATGGTCGGTTATGATGTTCAAGCAGTGCAACTCACACACACAACTTTAAGTACACAAACCTTTAGTTCCCCCTTTCAGAGCCGTTACCTCCCAGGATACCTCCGTAGTGGCAGACGGAAGCGGTGGGTTGGGCCTCGCCCACCTCAAAACTAGTAAAAGCACCACTGGTCTGACCTATCGTATGCCCTCAACGCTTGGTGCACAAAGCGGACTCCTGCGTACTCTTGCCGACTGGACCGCCGGACCTAACCTTGGCTAAGTGCTAGTCACCTTGCCGAGTCAACGATATCGGTGTCGGTGCAATCGAACTCCCCGATATCGAGAACCCACCACCTTAATCTTTCCTATTTTTATGCACATGCAGCAGTTAATATAAGAAGTCAAGAGTAAAGCTCCCGGACCAAACCGTCCAGCTCAATCACAAACCGAGACTAAGCTCCCCGGACTAAACCGTCCGGCTCAATTCCAAACCTCATCCCTTTGAGCACCGCAGGATGGCGCCCCTTTGAACACCTCGGGACGACTTAACCTTTTCCAAATGTCTATCTAACTAGTGTGTGAAGTGTAAACTTATTTCAACTAATTACTCTTTTGATTTATTTAAGATTTACGTTAGCCCAGGACTGCCCCCGGCATACCCCGTGAAGGGCTCTCAAGGGGCACTAGGAACCAAGACGGCGGCATTATGGCCCGAAGTTCCCTTTTGCAAGGCACTTATTGTTATTGGTTGTTTTTCCCTTACCCGTTCCCTCTATAAATTGCATCGAACTAACCCTAGGGTGGATTTAACTCTTCACTCCTAGGGCAAGACGATCTTTCGTCTACCCCGAACACCTCCTATGCTAGCCAAACACATCTTTACTCATCATAATCTCCAATGATGAATTCCATGCTCATTTTCCCAAGCCTATAAGGTACAAAACTCCACCCTTATATCCAAGTCCCATACTAACACTGTTCATGCCTTTTTCACACCAGACATACCCTTCTACCCTATACGTTGCCCATGATAGAACATCCATTAAATTCTCTTCCAAAACCCTTGTAATAATTACTGGGAATCTACCATGTCATAATATGCCTAAATCCAGAAAATTATTATTTTTCCTAATTAAATTGATAATTAATTAATTTTCCAAATAATTGACCATGGGTGATAATGAACATGAACTACATGATCTACTCAAGTATTGGTCATCCAAAAATTATAGTTACTGTATAACAGTGAATTATTACTAAATATTAACTCCCATGATTTTACAAATAGTATTTATCCTCTAATTAAATTATTCATCAAAATTCCACAATTCATATTTAATGAAGGAAGTACAACAATTAATCATCATAAAATTATGTAAAAATTACAGAGCCTTGATAATTATCAGAAAAGTCCTCTGACCAAAAATAATAATTTTATTTGCATTTAATATACAAAATTGAATTTATCTAAATTTTTATGGGCAATAACATTTAATGAAGCAACCCCTAAATTTATAATTCAAATAATTCCATAAAAATTCATTGAGATGTAATATGATATTAAAACTCCTCTGACTAAATTTCACAAACTTTAAATGACTGGTTACTTCATAAATAATTCCTAAGTAAAAATCTCTATTTGCTAAGTTGTGAAGGAAGTACTCTAATTATTATCCCATAAATCATGATAAAATTTCCAGAGGTTTAATATATCCTAAAAACATGATGTACACAATTTCATAAAAATCTAAATCATACTACCGCATAAATTATTTCTCCCAAGATTCTACGATTATGTACTTTTGTTAAGATACCCATATGAAAACTTATGAAACAACAACTACTGTTCAATATATCAAAATTAACATCCTCTATCATAATTTTACATGAACTTAAAATCCTTTGACTCATCATCCATTCCATAAGATATAAAGACCTAATTTTGTATAATTAGAATTAAGTGATGTGACTAAGTACCCATACCATGCAACTCCTTCCTAGGGCATAATTCCACCCCTAGAACATCATGGACTAAACTCTAGATCCATACAAAGTCATAAAACCTTATGTCCTTCACAAACCCCATAGATCAACCCTTAAGGTTTGAACTTGGATCCTAGGGAAAACCCACCCCAAACCATCTCAAATTCCATGAGGGGGTGTTTTCTCTGTCCATGGGGCTCTGGCCAAAATCCCAACCCATTTGGGTGAGAATTAGACCCACCATGCCCCAACAACCCCTTGCCCTAATTTTCCCCTTTAAGGACCAATCTTTGATCACATCAAAACCCAATCATTTCAAACCCAATTGGGCTGAAAGTTTCATCAGAGCTAAATGATAACCCTAAAAACATGCCTCCAAAATTTTGGAGACTTTTGAGGTGATTTGACCCTTCAACTACCTTACCCTAGCTTCTCTAGGTTTAGGGCAAAACCCTAGGTTAAACTTCTTTAAATGGGTTCCAATTTTTACAGGAGCTAGGTCTAGGTGAGATTAAGCCCCTGTCCAAAATTTAAAGCATTTGGACCAAGGGTTAGGTGTGGGGAAGTTTTCAAAGATTTGCCCTATTTGTAAGACCTACCCTAGAAAAATGACCCTACAGGTCAGAATACTTGTCCTAAAATTTTCCATAACATATCAAACTGTAGATAATTAAAAAGCCTACAACATTCATGTTGATCAAATTTGATGGACAAGCCTCTAAAGGGCCTAAATAATTTTTATAGGAAATCTGCCCTAATCCTAGGACATACCCTTACTAAAAAGGCTCTACAGGGCCGTCCCCTCATCCAATTTTTCACCACTGCATATCAAATTGTAGGTATTCAAAATACCTACAACTTTCATGTTGTACACTTTTTCAGAAGATGCCTCTAAGTGGCCATGATTTCAATTACAGTAATCTGTGTAATATAAAATTCAGAATTCGTATTTAAATAAAACCTAAAAGATATAAGGAGGACCGCACGGATCTTAAAGCGGATCCAACGGAATCTGTTCTTCATCTTCCCCAAATAGGCTGGTTTATATCCATCGGGGAGGAGGAATACGGGGCTGTTTCCGGCGACCCAAGGCAGCGCAACCACCGGGAATCGTCTCCCCTATGTCCCCGGTGGTGGGGGATGACCTTTGCCGGCGGTGGGGCGGCCGGAGGTGGCGGCGCCGCCTCACCAGAGAACTCTCCAACTCCATTAAAAATGGAGTTTTTCCTGGTTTTTCCACCTCACGACCGGCTCGGTTGAGCCCGAAACCTTCACCTAACAAGCTCTATGATCTAAGCACAAGAGAAGGAGAGGAGGAGGACCTGAGTTCGGGCTCGGATGCGGGTGGAGCGACGGGAATGCATGGCGGCGGTGGTGGCGGCATTTCCTCCCTTGGTGGCGACGGCAGCGGCTCTCCCTCCTATCTAGGGTTTCGAAATCCCTCACCCAAGCTTGCTGATGGGGTATAAATGGCCAGGAGGGGAGGGGGAAGGGTGGTTTTGAAAATGGCCATCAAAGCCATTAATGGCTAGGTTTGACCATGGAGGAGGGGGCTGAACAAAGGCCTAGGTGGCCGGGAATGGGTTGAAAACTTCTCCCCTTCCCCTGGGGAGTTGAATTCAGCCATTAAGGGTGGCCTTTGGCCTCCCCTTGGCTGAATTCCTCCTTCCCTCTCTCTTGAATTTTTCTCTCTCCTCCATTATCATGAAAATGGAGCTCTCCTTCTCTCTCCTAGTCACCCAGGTTGACTTGGTCAACTCCCTAGGATATAGGCAGCCAAATATCATGCAAAAATAATTATGCAAGAGTTAGCCTAAGTGAGAGGGTGGTTTGAGGGTGGGTTAGCCCATATAGGCTAGGTTTGACTTGATTTGGGCTTGGGGTTGACTTGGTCAAATTGACCACTATGGTTGACCCAAGTGGGTCTTTGGTGACTCATTGGGCCCACATTAGGTCTAAGGGAATTTTTTTGAGTCACAATGAACCTACTAGGCCACCCAAAATCAGAGTTTTGAAAATTACTATTTGCAGACCAAGTGAGTCTCAACTTGGTTTTTAGGTCACTTGGTCTCCTTGGCTCACCTAGGTTAACTCATATGACCTTGTTATGCACAAGTCACTCCTAAGGGGTGGTCTAATTAGAAAAATGGGATGTTACAAATCCCAATAAACAAAACAAAAATTTCGTCCTCGAAATTAAGGTTAAGTCTACGGGGATTTCCACCAGGTTAGCCTAAGCTTGTAACATCCCATGGAGGGTGGAAGCGCCTACTAAGTTAAACAAAGCAAGGGCTAGCCCCAATAAACAAAGGATTAGCCTCTACCTTTTTAAATAATTCTACTAGCACAAGAAAATAAGGAAAAACACTAGTACACCAGAGTAGTTGCGAGGTATACCTGACTAAAAAGCTCCGGGTATTTTTCCTGCATCAGGTCCTGAGGCTCCCAAGTATGCTCCTCTCGTCCATGCTTTCTCCACAGGACCTTGACTAGCGGGATCTTCTCGCACCACAAAACTGTACTACTAAATCAGGGTTTCCCCAACTATCTCCCTCAATCTATCCTCGAACTTCCACTCCAACTCTGGAAGTGACTATAATAGTTCTTCAAAACCCTTATACTTGCTTATACCATTCGGCAAACCTCACCGTGCGTAGCCAAATCCGTGACTATAATAGTTCTAATACACACAATCTTCTTCTATTAAATTGAGTTTTTGTTTGTAACGGTAGACATCGACTCTATAAACCTCCTCCACGCGATCATGTTCCTATTCCTTCATATACGCCCGAGTAATCAATCAATTTGACCCTATGATTTATCCAACTCTGGTCGTTAACGGGAAAGATTACTTCGTCAAATGACCCGTCGTCCGCAAGATTTAAGGGGGTGTACTCGTGCATTTTTAGAGGTTGTCATTTATACCTTTTTAATTTGTTGTGCCATTCTGCCGTAGTTACACTTGATTTTCCAAACATTTATTTATCATAGCCGCGACCCTTGCTAACCATGTTTGTGTCATCAAATGTATCTAATCTTGTCTTGATGCTATCTGAATCGAGTCTGCAAGGTCATACCTAAGATATATGTTCTCGATATATCGTCTGCTAATTTCTTTCAAACTCTTAGTGTTATCATACTCATGATGTTACATCATAGTGTCTCAGTCTTATCTTCCCAAATCTACTTAGTCTTACTACCCGTCATCAAATTCACATGGTATCTTCTAGAAGTTATGTCTCGTAGTTACTCCTCATTATTACCATGACATCATTCGAGTGGCGTCGAATAAGACCAACCTCAACATTACTGTGTTTGGGGCAACACACTTTCTAAATTTGGTCTAGGAGACCTAAGCCATTAACTCACTTGCCCAATAAACAAAAGATAAGCCCCCAATAAACAAACGATAAGCCCATATCTTCCTTGGGCTAATTTTCTTTTATCTTACCATGTAATATCTGTCCTAGCTGAGTGTACAATCCCTAGTGCATCAATCTATGACTTGGGGTTCCAAACTGACATTTGTAGATATACTCCATACTTTAAACCCTCCGAGTCAAATTTACGACACACTTATCAGGGTTGTTCCCACTCCCAATTGGGTCTCTTTCGAACTTGAATTCCTACCCGACCTTCAGTGTTTATCTTGTAGTTGTCCCTGAGTAATCTTGTTACTGGTACGGGGGTTAATACTACGTGTCTTCTACCATTCTGATAATGGATTATTGGTCAGTCCCAATAGATTGAGTAATCCTTGTTAGGGACCATAGGGACACCAGAGTTTATGTCTTAGGTATCCATTCACCTATTAAACTCCTCCTTTAATCTCTTTAGGTATTTCCTTACCTAACCAAATTCATACTTAAGGTCTGTTTCAGACTATGGCACAGTATAAGTTATCGGGTTAGTCATATATCATAGCGGTTGAGTCTAACCTATTGACTAGAGAATTACAAGAAGAGGTCTTTGCAACCAGAGGTGCTCCCTGCTGGGGACAGGGTTTGCCGCAGGATACAAAGAAGAATTCCAATTGTTAGCTAATGTACAAATGGAATGGATGGAAAGTGGACAATTTACATGTGATTCCCCATATGGGCACACCACTGCTTCCGCTGCTTAGTTTGTCCGCAAACTAAACTCGCGCGGAGGTGACCCAGGGATTTGTGGACTGCTACTAATCCGATCGATGTTTCCTCTGATACCACTTTATAAGACCCCATTTTTTTTTAAAACCCGGGGTCTTATGCCCTGAACTGCCGCTTTGCGGTGACACCTTCGCACCCGGGAAGGTCGTCACTACAACGCGCCGATTCTGCCGTCCTTTTCGATCACAATAAGTAGCAAGCAAGAGAGAAGCAAGTCCACCAAAAGAGAATATCACATAAAATAAAACTCCACGAAGGGAGTGTCCACAGAAAATCATCAGAGTATAAATAGTCTGGAAATAAAAGGGCTCATGCCCGGTACATCAAATCCTCACTACAAGATCACTCAAAAGCGGAAACAAAACTAAAACTCTACGAAGGGCCGGGACTCACAGTCCCCGTAGTCTGGACTCCAGTGCTAGACTGTCCCATCTCCAAGCGTACCGGCCTCCTGGGCTGCTCCTCCATGCTAGGCTCCGCGATCCCCTAATATGATATGGTTCGAAAACCGTTAGTCTAAAAGACTAAGCCCTATCATCCCCCACCCCTTCCCCCACGCTCTAAGGCACCGGGCGGAGAGGAAGAAAGGGGAGGGCATGAAGGTGGAGATAAATCAAAAGCAGATGACGGTGGACCTAACTAGCAAGTTATGACAGGGGAGCAATATAAGTGTTGAAATAGGTATAACAGAAAGGAAGTAAGTAAGAAATTAAACCTTCGCTTATGTGAGTACACATAAGCCAAAGGATCTTTTGCAAGGCTCCCATCGTATAACGCGTCCCATACCGCTTATACGTTGGGGTGTCGGTTATCACGCAGCAGGTATACATATATCAAATTAACCTTAATTTATAAACTTGCCCACACAAGCTTATAGACCAAGGGGTCGTTTTGCAAGTCCTAAAGTATAAGCGTCCCATTCCACTTATATTTTAGGTGTCAAGGTTATTATGAATGATTATGACATGCAGCTATATGGTGGGTTATGATGTTCAAGCAGTGCAACTCACACACAAAACTTTGTGTACACAAACCTTTAGTTCCCCCTTTCAGAGCCGTTACCTCCCAGGATACCTCCGTAGTGGCAGACGGAAGCGGTGGGTTGGGCCTCGCCCACCTCAAAACTAGTAAAAGCACCACTGGTCTGACCTATCGTATGCCCTCAATGCTTGGTGCACAAAGCGGACTCCTGCGTACTCTTGCCGACTGGACCACCGGACTTAACCTTGGCTAAGTGCTAGTCACCTTGCCGAGTCAACGATATCGGTGTCGGTGCAATCGAACTCCCCGATATCGAGAACCCACCACCTTAATCTTTCCTATTTTTATGCACATGCAACAGTTAATATAAGAAGTCAAGAGTAAAGCTCCCGGACCAAACCGTCCGGCTCAATCACAAACCGAGACTAAGCTCCCCGGACTAAACCATCCGGCTCAATTCCAAACCTCATCCCTTTGCGCACCGCGGGATGGCGCCCCTTTGAACACCTCGGGACGACTTAACCTTTTCCAAATGTCTATCTAACTAGTGTGTGAAGTGTAAACTTATTTCAACTAATTACTCTTTTGATTTATTTAAGATTTACGTTAGCCCAGGACTGCCCCCGGCATACCCCTTGAAGGGCTCTCAAGGGGCACTATGAACCAAGACGGCGGCATTACGGCCCGAAGTTCCCTTTTGCAAGGCACTTATTGTTATTGGTTGTTTTTCCCTTACCCGTTCCCTCTATAAATTGCATCGAACTAACCCTAGGGTGGATTTAACTCTTCACTCCTAGGGCAAGACGATCTTTCGTCTACCCCGAGCACCTCCTATGCTAGCCAAACACATCTTTACTCATCATAATCTCCAATGATGAATTCCATGCTCATTTTCCCAAGCCTATAAGGTACAAAACTCCACCCTTATATCCAAGTCCCATACTAACACTGTTCATGCCTTTTTCACACCAGACATACCCTTCTACCCTATACGTTGCCCATGATAGAACGTCCATTAAATTCTCTTCCAAAACCCTTGTAATAATTACTGGGAATCTACCATGTCATAATATGCCTAAATCCAGAAAATTATTATTTTTCCTAATTAAATTGATAATTAATTAATTTTCCAAATAATTGACCATGGGTGATAATGAACATGAACTACATGATCTACTCAAGTATTGGTCATCCAAAAATTATAGTTACTGTATAACAGTGAATTATTACTAAATATTAACTCCCATGATTTTACAAATAGTATTTATCCTCTAATTAAATTATTCATCAAAATTCCACAATTCATATTTAATGAAGGAAGTACAACAATTAATCATCATAAAATTATGTAAAAATTACAGAGCCTTGATAATCATCAGAAAAGTCCTCTGACCAAAAATAATAATTTTATTTGCATTTAATATACCAAATTGAATTTATCTAAATTTTTATGGGCAATAACATTTAATGAAGCAACCCCTAAATTTATAATTCAAATAATTCCATATAAATTCACTGAGATGTAATATGATATTAAAACTCCTCTGACTAAATTTCACAAACTTTAAATGACTGGTTACTTCATAAATAATTCCTAAGTAAAAATCTCTATTTGCTAAGTTGTGAAGGAAGTACTCTAATTATTATCCCATAAATCATGATAAAATTTCCAGAGGTTTAATATATCCTAAAAACATGATTTACACAATTTCATAAAAATCTAAATCATACTACCACATAAATTATTTCTCCCAAGATTCTACGATTATGTACTTTTGTTAAGATACCCATATGAAAACTTATTTAAATTTCATGAAACAACAACTACTGTTCAATATATCAAAATTAACATCCTCTATCATAATTTTACATGAACTTAAAATCCGTTGACTCATCATCCATTCCATAAGATATAAAGACCTAATTTTGTATAATTAGAATTAAGTGATGTGACTAAGTACCCATACCATGCAACTCCTTCCTAGGGCATAATTCCACCCCTAGAACATCATGGACTAAACTCTAGATCCATACAAAGTCATAAAACCCTATGTCCTTCACAAACCCCATAGATCAACCCTTAAGGTTTGAACTTGGATCCTAGGGCAAACCCACACCAAACCATCTCAAATTCCATGAGGGGGTGTTTTCTCTGTCCATGGGGCTCTGGCCAAAATCCCAACCCATTTGGGTGAGAATTGGACCCACCATGCCCCAACAACCCCTTGCCCTAATTTTCCCCTTTAAGGACCAATCTTTGATCACATCAAAACCCAATCATTTCAAACCTAATTGGGCTGAACTTTTTATCAGAGATAAATGATAACCCTAAAAACATGCCTCCAAAATTTTGGAGACTTTTGAGGTGATTTGACCCTTCAACTACCTTACCCTAGCTTCTCTAGGTTTAGGGCAAAACCCTAGGTTAAACTTCTTTAAATGGGTTCCAATTTTTACAGGAGCTAGGTCTAGGTGAGATTAAGCCCCTGTCCAAAATTTAAAGCATTTGGACTAAGGGTTAGGTGTGGGGAATTTTTCAAAGATTTGCCCTATTTGTAAGACCTACCCTAGAAAAATGACCCTACAGGTCAGAATACTTGTCCTAAAATTTTCCATAACATATCAAACTGTAGATAATTAAAAAGCCTACAGCATTCATGTTGATCAAATTTGATGGACAAGCCTCTAAAGGGCCTAAATAATTTTTATAGGAAATCTACCCTAATCCTAGGACATACCCTTACTAAAAAGGCTCTACAGGGCAGTCCCCTCATCCAATTTTTCACCACTGCATATCAAATTGTAGGTATTCAAAATACCTACAACTTTCATGTTGTACACTTTTTCAGGAGATGCCTCTAAGTGGCCATGATTTCAATTACAGTAATCTGTGTAATATAAAATTCAGAATTCGTATTTAAATAAAACCTAAAAGATATAAGGAGGACCGCACGGATCTTAAAGCGGATCCAACGGCATCTGTACTTCGTCTTCCCCAAATAGACTGGTTTATATCCGTCGGGGAGGAGGAATACGGGGCTGTTTTCGGCGACCCAAGGCAGCGCAACCACCGGGAATCGTCTCCCCTATGTCCCCGGTGGTGGGGGATGACCTTTGCCGGCGGTGGGGCGGCCGGAGGTGGCGGCGCCGCCTCACCCGAGAACTCTCCAACTCCATTAAAAATGGAGTTTTTCCTGGTTTTGCCACCTCACGACCGGCTCGGTTGAGCCCGAAACCTTCACCTAACAAGCTCTATGATCTAAGCACAAGAGAAGGAGAGGAGGAGGACCTGAGTTCGGGCTCGGATGCGGGTGGAGCGACGGGAATGCATGGCGGCGGCGGTGGCGGCGTTTCCTCCCTTGGTGGTGACGGCAGCGGCTCTCCCTCCTATCTATGGTTTCGAAATCCCTCACCCAAGCTTGCTGATGGGGTATAAATGGCCAGGATGGGAGGGGGAAGGGTGGTTTTGAAAATGGCCATCAAAGCCATTAATGGCTAGGTTTGACCATGGTGGAGGGGGCTGAACCAAGGCCTAGGTGGCCGGGAATGGGTTGAAAACTTCTCCCCTTCCCATGGGGAGTTGAATTCAGCCATTAAGGGTGGCCTTTGGCCTCCCCTTGGCTGAATTCCTCCTTCCCTCTCTCTTGAATTTTTCTCTCTCCTCCATTATCATGAAAATGGAGCTCTCCTTCTCTCTCCTAGTCACCCAGGTTGACTTGGTCAACTCCCTAAGATATAGGTAGCCAAATATCATGAAAAAATAATTATGCAAGTGTTAGCCTAAGTGAGAGGGTGGTTTGAGGGTGGGTTAGCCCATATAGGCTAGGTTTGACTTGATTTGGGCTTGGGGTTGACTTGGTCAAATTGACCACTATGGTTGACCCAAGTGGGTCTTTGGTGACTCATTGGGCCCACATTAGGTCTAAGGGAATTTTTTTGAGTCACAATGAACCTACTAGGCCACCCAAAATCAGAGTTTTGAAAATTACTATTTGCAGACCAAGTGAGTCTCAACTTGGTTTTTAGGTCACTTGGTCTCCTTGGCTCACCTAGGTTAACTCATATGACCTTGTTATGCACAAGTCACTCCTAAGGGGTGGTCTAATTGGAAAAATGGGATGTTACAGGCGAAGCGGCTTACCGGTTGAGGCTATCGGAGGAATTAGGTGGTTTACATGATGTGTTCCACATTTCTGTGTTGCGGAAGGCGGTGCAAGAGCCTTCGCAGGTGATCGCGATTGACCAAGTGCCGGTGGACGAGGGGTTGACGACTAGGGTCAAGCCCATTCGTATCGAAGATGCTGAGGTCAAGAGACTCAGTAACAAGGAGATCCGGATGGTTAAGGTCCGGTGGGATAATTGCGGGCGTGAGGAGCTCTCTTGGGAACGGGAGCAGACTATGCTCGAGGAGTACCCGGAATTGTTTCGCTCAGGTACTGTTTTACGTTAAGTCCTGTTTTTCCTTCATTAATTTCGTGGACGAAATTCTTTAAGGAGGGTAGAATTGTAACACCCCAAAATGTTGTAGGAGCGACAGGGATCGAGTTTGGCCAAGACAGGATTTTTGGTACAGGTGACACGGGCCCCGACACGGGCGTGTCGGAGGCCGTGTCGGGCGTGTCGAGCTCGGGCCGTTGAGCTGGCCATATAGTCGACCAGTGCAGGTCGACGATGGTCGTGTGGTGGAACACGGCCTAGGACACGGGCGTGTCCCAGGCCGTGTCACACCTGGGCTGTACAGTAGGATACACGGGCAGTGACACGGGCACGAATACGGGCGTGTCTAGTTTGACACGGGCGTGTCTAGTTTGACACGGGCGTGTCTGATGCCGTGTCACCAAGCTGTGTACCTCTCTGACTGCATATTGTCGGCCGATTGCACACGGGGGGCGTGACACGGGTCCCGACACGGGCGTGGCGCAGGTGACACGGGCGTGTCGGAGGACGTGTCATATGCCGTGTTGCTGATTTTCAATTTTGGTCGAGACGGAGAATGAGCTACACGGCTAGGCACACGGCCGTGTGTGAACCCGTGTTCGGCCAAAATTTTATGATTTCAGATCTAATCTTGACCGTTCGTTTCCTTGGCTTTTGATCCGACGGTGGGGGGCTGTTCCTGAGAGGTTTTAGCTGGGTTTTAGGGTTAGAATCCCTCATTCCATCCAAGTAAATCTCTCTCTAAGTTTTAGTGAGAGGGGAGAGCAAGTTTGGAGGAGGAGACCAAGATCCGGCCGCCTGAGGAGCTTCGGAGCTCCGAATCGCGATCTGAGTCCAGATCCGCAGAGGTGATGTCGTTGCGGTGCTTTTCAACCTCATAGTTTTCGATGGCGCCGCGGAAGAACACAAGGATAATGATTTCTCATCCTTGGGCATGTGAAGCCCTCTTTTCCTTTGCATAGGAAGCCCTCTCTCGCGAGTGAGCGAAGAGTGGGAGCGTTCCTTGGGGTAGATATATGAAGTCCCCCTTGTGTAGAGTCCGTATGTGTAAACAGACATAGGCATTGTGTGTGAAGCCTATTCGGACATGTTGGTCCGGATCGGTGATGTTGCATTGCATTTGAACCGGGCAAGGATCCGGGTGTTTGGGTGTTTTTCGGGTTTTCTACATGGTAGATTGCATCAGGGAGCCTTGGAGATTAACTCCAAGGTGCACCCGGAAAACTGGGCAAAAGCGTGTTTTGCCAACACGGTGGCCGGGGAGCCAACGTGAACATAACCGGGTTATGTGATTATTGTGGTGGAAGCGGGACTCGGTGAGTCTTGACCTGCGCATATGGCTTAAATTGCCGTTGCGGTGTGAGCACGGGTCAGGCGGAATCGTACCCGGTCTATGTCGTTCGGTAGGACCGTTGGCATGGATGAGGGTCTTCGGCGGTCTATGACTTAAATTGCCGTGACCAAGGCCAGGAAGGCAAAATGCTCATATGGATGACCGTCCAAGAGGCGGTGGTGGATTGGGAACGTCTATGGCTTGAATTGACGTGACGTTGGCCGGTTCGCCGAGAATGTGCCCTGAGTGCACGGGGTGTGTGGTCGTGCGAGCCCACGCCTGTGGTGAAGTGCAAATACTTTATATAATTGCCTATGCTAATAAAGTGCAGGGAAAGAGCATTGCCGCCCCGAATGTGGGGCGGGATCGTTATAATTTGGTCAGCATTGCTGACCGTTGCTATTATTTGCCACCGGGCGGTGGTTTGTGGCTTGCAGGTGTTGCGGAGCAGAGCGGGAAATAGAGGGATAAAGCCCTTGTTGCTGTGCCGGCCCTCGAAGGCCTAATTGCTTATGTTTCTTTCCCGTTTTCATGTATGGCCGGCCTGCGTGCCGAAGTTTGGAAAACACTTCTTTTGTTAAGTGAACAGTGTAAGGCCTTAAGGCCGTTTCTCTTTTGGTGTATGTATACATTCCTGAGTTTGTAGTGGACATTCATGCTGTTGTGGCTGGGTTCTTATTTCTTTTGCAACCTAATAAATTGCTTCCGCTAGGTGTTATGTAGGACAACATGATTGGTTGAATGGTTTCAACGCGTAACCAACCGGTCTGTCCGTAGTATATGGCGTCGGGCCCCGGCCGGACCTACTGCTATATACTATACGACGGATAGGGGTGTTACAAATTGGTATCAGACTACTGGTTTCGGTCAAACTTAAATGAATTCGTGGACGAATTCACTTTAAGGGGTGGTGAGCACGTGTGTGCGTCATCGTTATAACATGAAAAGAACCCATGAATGTCCACTTAGGAATGAAAATATACATGTTTGAGGAACCTGCGTGTTCCTATAATTGCTGTTTGCAGTAATTTTTGGTCGCTTATCGGTGTTTTGCACGATTATAGATGAACAGAAGTGGTGTTGGGCCGTCTGAACGGCCAGGTTCTGAGGCGAGCAGTGCGCCAAGCGATGCGCCTACAACACCTCCGTCTGCCGAGACCATTAGGTTGGTGACAGAACCGGTCATGGCAATGATCAATGTGCAGCCGTTTCCGGGGAGCAGCTTCTGTTTTTCTAGCATAGTTTTATTTCCTTAATTGCAATTATTTTATCTAAACCCTAGATTTTTTGTGAATAAAATAATAGTCTTCGTATGAGTAATTGTACTCAGTAGTTCCCAAATTTCAATACGACACTTGTATCCCCTAGCTACAGTTCGATAGGTATACTTGCCTCATTGGATTGCTAGTTCGGTTGCTTTTATTTTCTTCGAAGCTTAGCGACCACCATATTTTTGCCACCGTTTCCGGGGAGCAGCTTTCGTTGATATATCGAAAACACGAACCTATTAATTTTATCATTTATCTTTCTCAACCTCCTTCTAAAAAATTTTAAAATCCAAATTTTTTTTATTATCGCTCATAATAGAAACCCACTTCCCAATTTTTCTACATCACCTAATTATCTCGAAAAGGGCAAAGGGCTTTAAGTACCACTATCTTGTCTAGTACCTTCCGAACCCTTCATTAGGTAGCCCTTGGGAAGTTTGGGAGTTAAGCTATTAAAAAAATCTATTTCAAAAAAAAATTATTTTTATTAGTTTTCTTTTTATAGTTTTTTTTATTTCTCTTTTTTTTCTCTTCTCTTCTTTTAGTGCAAGACTCGCAGGAATTCGTTCGTTATTTTGGACTTGGACCACAAAATTGAGCATACTCTTCGGAGAAAATCGAGATTTTAAGGCCCTACTCTCCAAATATCGGTTGAGGATTACGAGTCATTTTCTACTTTAAGAATGGAAGAACCCCACATGGAGGAGGTCGTGCAAAGGCCAATGTCCTATGATGCACGACCGAATCTAGAGGGAACAAAATCTACTATAACGCGCCCTACTATAGCAAATAATAACTTTGAACTAAAGCCTAGCATAATTCAAATGGTGCGCAGTATGTGTAGTATAACAAACTTCAAGATGAAGATCCGAACGTACATATAAAAAGCTTTCTTGAAATTAATGACACCTTCAAAATAAATGGTGTTATAAATGATGTTATTAGGCTAAGATTATTTCTTTTTTCTCTTAGAACTATGGCTAAGCAGTGGCTGAACACTCTACCTAAAAACAACTTCACAACCTGGGATCAATTATGTTTAATCCCATTTCCGACCAGACCCCTAGGAGAGGTTTTGTCATGACTAAGTCATGACAAAACCATAGGAAGCCCAAGGAGTCCAAGTGACCCGGGCTCAAGGTGAAAATCACCATAGTCTGCAAATAGTAGGTCAAAAATTTACTTAAAATAGGAATTTGTCTCGGGCATTGAGTGTGTCGAGTGCACTCAACGCCAAAGTCTGGATGGCAATGAGTGCATCGAGTGCACTCAACGCCATAAGATGAATGGCGTCGAGTGCACTGACTGCACTCAAACCATCGTCCTAAGGCTAGATGGCGTTGAGTGCATCGTGTGCACTCAACACCATAAGCTGAACGGCATTGAGTGCACTGACTGCACTCAACGCCATCGTTCAAAGGTTGGATGGCGTTGAGTGCGTCGAGTGCACTCAATGCCATAAGCTGAAGGCATTGAGTGCACTGACTGCACTCAATGCCATCGATCTTAGGCTAGACGGCGTTGAGTGCGTCGAGCGCACTCAACGCCATAAGCTAAACGACATTGAGTACACTAACTGCACTCAACGCCATCTTATTTGGGATGTATGGCGTTGAGTGAGCTGAGCTCACTCAATGCCATCAACTGGATAGTGTTGAGTGAGCTGACCTCACTCTATGCCGTAGGCTGGATGGCATTGAGTGAGCTGGGCTCACTGAACGCCATTTTACTTAGAACTTTACTGGCTGTTTTAGCTTGTTTGCTAGTTCAGATGAACTGGACCATTTCGGGAGGTGGGCCAGGATGTCATAAAGTTAGTCATTTCTCTATGAACACCTAATTAAGTCTTATTTAAAAATATTGACCGGTCAAATGGAGGTAGGTCACGTGGCCGACGAATATGAAGATGAAGAAGGCTTCAGCCATGGCCGATTACCGGCTTTCATGGCCAGTAATGGCACTTGATGCCTTGGCCCTTCCCCTCCTATTTTATGACTGGATTCAACTCATTTAGGGAAGAGAAGGAGTTTCTAGCCATTATCTTGCTGGACAGTGCCGTTTTTATCCCCTCACCACCATGGACAAAAAAGCTTTAAAGGACCGTTAATGGCCACCAACAGTTATACCTTTCCCCTCCCTCCTTTTACTGGATTAAAAGCTTCCCTAGACCTCAAGCACTCATTTCCACACTTTGCATGAAGGAGATGATAATACATTTTGTTGCCTAAACTATTATCGTATTTTTCTAGTTTATAATGTACAAATCTTGTATTTTAAGCTTTATTTTTATCTTTATTATGTTAATTTTATTGAACCTAACTTTTTCCTCGCTATTTGCAGCTTTTTTGTAAATTAGTCAAAATTGACCTGACACGCCCCCCTGTCACGCCCTCCCCGGGCGTGACCTAGGGCATGTCACCTATGCCAGAGGAAATCAAAAGGTAGAGGAAAATACTAGGAAAAATGGTTGTCACGCTCCCTGACATGCCCTCCCCGGGCGTGTCGCCCTCTGCCCAAAGCCTACCGCCGTATTAAATGACATTTCGTCTCAGCACTCCAACAGTACTGTCACGCCCCCTATCTCGGGCGTGACATAGGGCGTGACCCCTCCTTTTTTGGTGACTGATGGATTTCCGACCAATGATTTTGACGCGACGTGCGTGACACGCCCCCCCTACACGAGCGTTACCCAGGGCGTGTCCACCGACGTACAGAAGCAATCATCCCTCCCGCCAGAATCCAGAGCCCGTGGTCAAACCCGTACATGTCACGCCCCCTGACATGCCCCCCTAGGGCATGTTGAAGGGCATGACCAAACCGTGAGCTTTTCCTATAAATTCAGACCCCCCTTCTATTTCAGCAAGCATTGCTTGTGAGGGGGATGTGCTTCCCCTTTCTTTATTGGTTTTTTTAATGTTCTTCTCTCTCTTTCTCTTTCTCTTTTTGTAATTTTCTTAACCCTAGCTTAGCTCTTACTTTGTTTAAGCTTTTATTGTAATTTATGCACTTGTTTTAGGTTATAAATGTAGGGCTAGATTAGGATTTTAATTTCATGCAAGTGTAGTTTTAATTTCATACAAGTGTAGTTCTCATTTCCGTGCAAGTGTAGCTCTCTTCTACTATTATTAAAAGTGTTGTCTTCTCTCATTGTTTACTTGTGTTCTTACTATGCTTTCCAACTCATCCCCCCTCCTCCACTGAATTATGATTAACTAATCCTCCTTGTACTCGATCTTGATGTTTCGAGGTTTGAGCGATTAAGTTATGACGTTTTAATTTACCTTTTCTTTTTTAGGTTTTAGGCTTTTAATTACTCTTGATGTTTCATGGGCTGGAGGTATATTATCGATATATATTCTCCACCTTATCTTTCATTCTGGGCTAGCCGAGAGGCCAATAGAATGAAGTGAGCATTAAAGAGTAAAGGGAGTTGTACGCACCCCTCGAGAGAGGAAGACGCCCAAATATCCCGGATTGAAGTAAAATCAAATAGTGGGGTTCACTGCGTAAAGTGAGCTTTAGGCCTCCGATTTAGACGAGAGTCAGTCGGACCTTCCTAAACTAAGTTGGGCACGACTTCGAGAGAAGCGTGTTTAAGCTTTAGGAACCTCCATGGTCAAGTACCTTTACCCTATTAAGTTTAGGTTTTAATCGCATTTCTTAGTGGACTTTAGCCGAGGTGATTCTTGATCGAGTGCATTTCCATTTCATAGTTTCATCCCTTCGTTGTAATCGCTTCTAATAGCTCTTTAATTAACTGCAGTAGTTCTTTTTCTAGCATAGTTTTATTTCCTTAATTGCAATTAGTTTCTCTAAACCCTAGATTTTCTGTCGATAAAATAATAGTCTTCGTATGAGTAAGTGTACTCAGCAGTTCCCGGATTTCAATACGATACTTGTGTCCCCTAGCTACAGTTCGATAGGTATACTTGCCTCATTGGATTGCTAGTTCGGTTGCTTTTATTTTCTTCGAAGCTTAGCGACCACCATGTTTTTGCCGCCGTTTCCGGGGTGCAACTTTCGTTGATATATTGAAAACACGAACCTATTAATTTTATCATTTCTCTTTCTCAACCTCCTTCTAAAAAATTTTAAATCCAATTTTTTTTTTATCGCTCTTAATAGAAACCCACTTCACAATTTTTCTACATCACCTAATTCTCTCGAAAAGGTCAAAGAGCTTTAAGTGCCACTATCTTGTCTAGTACCTTGTGAACCCTTCATTAGGTTGCCCTTGGGAAGTTTGGGAGTTAAGCTATTAAAAAAATCTATTTCCAAAAAAATTATTTTTATTAGTTCTCTTTTTTTAGTTTTTTTATTTCTCTTTTTTTCTCTTCCCTTATTTTAGTGCATGACCCGGAGGAATCCGTCTGTTATTTTGGACTTGGACCACGAAATTGAGCATACTCTTCGGAGAAAATCGAGATTTCAAGGCCCTACTCTCCAAATATCGGTTGAGGATTACGAGTCATTTTATACTTTAAGAATGGAAGAACCCCACATGGAGGAGGTCGTGCAAAGGCAAATGTCCTATTATGCATGACCGAATCTAGAGGGAACAAAATCTAGTATAGTGTGCCCTGTTATAGCAAATAATAACTTCAAACTAAAGCCTAGCATAATTCAAATGGTGCAGTAGTATTAGTAGTATAACAAACTTCAAGATGAAGATCCGAACGCACATATAACAAGCTATCTTGAAATTTATGACACCTTCAAAATAAATGGTGTTACAAATGATGCTATTAGGCTAAGATTATTCCCTTTTTTCTCTTAGAACTAAGGTTAAGCAGTGGTTGAACACTCTACCTAAAAAAAGCATCACAACCTGGGATCAATTATATAACATCCCATTTCCGACTAGACCCCTAGGAAGGGTTTTGTCATGACTAAGTCATGACAAAACCATAGGAAGCCCAAGGAGGCCATGTGACCCGGGCTCAAGGTGAAAATCACCTTAGTCTTCAAATAGTAGGTAAGAATTTTTCTTAAAACAGGAATTTGGCTCGGGTGTTGAGTGTGTCGAGTGCACTCAATGCCAAAGGCTGGATGGCATTGAGTGCATCGAGTGCACTCAACTCCATAAGCTGAACGGCGTCGAGTGCACTGACTGCACTCAACGCCATCGTCCAAAGGATAGATGGCGTTGAGTGCATCGAGTGCACTCAACTCCATAAGCTTAACGACATTGAGTGCACTGACTACACTCAATGCCATCATTTAAAGGTTGGATGGCGTTGAGTGCGTCGAGTGCACTCAACGCCATAAGCTAAACGGCATTGAGTGCACTAACTGCACTCAACGCCATCGTTCTTAGGCTGGATGGCGTTGAGTGCGTCGAGCGCACTCAACGCCATAAGCTGAACGACATTGAGTACACTAACTGCACTCAACGCCATCTTATTTGGGTTGTATTGCGTAGAGTGAGCTGAGATCACTCAACGCCGTCGGCTGGATAGTGTTAAGTGAGCTGAGCTCACTCAATGCCGTAGGATGGATGGCGTTGAGTGAGCCCAGCTCACTCAATGCCATTTCACTTAGAATTTTTCTTGCTATTTTAGCTTGTTTGCTGGTTCAGATGAACCAGACCGTTTCGAGAGGCGGGCCAGGATTTTGTAAAGTTAGTCGTTTCTCTATTAACACCTAATTAAGTCTTATTTAAAAATATTGATCGGTCAAATGGAGGTAGGCCACATGGCCGACGGATATGAAGATGAAGAAGGCTTCAGCCATGGCCGAGTACTGGCTTTCATGGCCAGTAATGGCACTTGATTCCTTGGCCTTCCCCTACTCTTTTATGACTTGTTCAACTCCACTAGGGAAGAGGAGGAGTTTCTAGCCATTATCTTGCTGGACAGAGCCGTTTTTATCCCCCCACCACCATGGCCGAAAAAGCTTTAAAGGAACATTAATGGCCACCAGCAGTTATACCTTTCCCCTCCCTCCTTTTATTGGTTAAAAAGCTTCCCTAGACCTCAAGCACTCGTTTCCACACTTTACCTGAAGGAGATGATAATACGTTTTGTATCCTAAACTATTATCGTATTTTTCTAGTTTATAATATACAAATCTTGTATTTTAAGATTTATTTTTATCTTTCTTATGTTAATTTTATTGACCCTAACTATTTCCTCGCTTTTTGTAGCTTTTCTGGAAATTAGTCAAAATTGACATGACACCCCCCTGTCACGCCCTCCCCGGGCGTGACCTCGGGTGTGTCACCTATTCTAGAGGAAATCAGAAGGCAGAGGAAAATACTAGGAAAAATGGTTGTCACGCCCCCTGACACGCCCTCCCCGGGCGTGTCCCCGGGCGTGACACGGGGCGTGTCGCCCTCTGCCCGAAGCTTGCCATGGTATTAAATGACATTTCATCTCAGTACGCCAAAAGTACTGTCACGCCCCCTGTCAAGGGCGTGACACAGGGCGTGACCCCTCCTTTTTCGGTGAATGACGGATTTCCGACCAAAGATTTCGACACGCCGTGTGTGTCACGCCCCCCTACACGGGCGTGACCCAGGGTGTGTCCACCGACGTACAGAAGAAATCATCCTTCCCGCCAGAATCCAGAGCCCGTGGTCAAACCCGTACATGTCACACCCCTTAACACGCCCCCTAGGGCATGTCGAAGGGTGTGACCAACCCGTGAGCTTTTCCTATAAATTTAGACCCCCCTTCCATTTCAGCAAACATTTATTGTGAGGGGGAAGTGCTTCCCCTTAAGTTCTTGGTTTTTTTCATGTTCTTCTCTCTCTTTTTCTTTCTATTTTTGTAATTTTCTTAACCCTAGCTTAGGTCTTAGTTTTTTTAAGCTTTTATTACAATTTATGCACTTGTTTTAGTTAATAAATATAGGGCTAGATTAGGATTTTAATTTCATGCAAGTGTAGTTCTCATTTTTGTGCAAGTGTAGCTCTCTTCTAGTATTAATAAAAGTGTTGTTTTCTCTCATTTTTTTCTTGTGTTCTTACTATGATTTACAACTCATCCCCCCTCCTCCGCTCCATTATGATTAAATAATCCTCCTTGTACTCGATCTTGATGATCCGAGGTTTGAGCGATTAAGTTATGATGTTTTAATTTACCTTTTATTTTTAGGTTTTAGGCCTTGAATTACTCTTGATTTTTCATGGGCTGGAGGTATATTATCGATATATACTCTCCACCTTTGCTTTCATTTAGGGCTAGCCGAGGGGCCAATAGAATGAATTGAGCATTAAAGAGTAAAGGGAGTTGTACGCACCCCGCGAGAGAGGAAGACGTACAAATCTCCCGGATTGAAGCAAAATCCAATAGTGGGGTTCACCGCGTAAAGCGAGCTTTAGGCCTCCGATTTAGACAAGAGTCAGGCGGACCTTCCGAAACTCAGTTGGGCACGACTTCGAGAGAAGGGTGTTCAAGCTTTAGGAACCTCCACGGTCAAGGAACTTTCCCTATTAAGATTAGGTTTTTATCACATTTCATAGTCGACTTTAGCCGAGGTGATTCTTGATCGAGTGCATTTCCATTTCATAGTTTCATCCCTTCGTTATAATCGCTTACTTTATGCTCTTTAATCAACTGCAGTTGTTCTCTTTCTAGCATTGTTTTATTTCTTTAATTGCACTTAGTTTCTCAAACCCTAGTTTTTCTGTCGATAAAATAATAGGCTTCGTGTGAGTAAGTTTATTCAATAGCTCCCAGATTTCAATACGACACTTGTATCTCCTAGATACAGTTAGATAGGTATACCTGCCTCATTGGATTGCTAGTTCGGTTGCTTTTATTTTCTTCGAAGCTTAGCAACCACCATGTTTTTGCCGCCGTTTCTGGGGAGCAACTTTAATTGATATATCAAAAACACGAACCTATTAATTTTATCATTTCTCTTTCTCAACCTCCTTCTAAAAAATTTTAAAATCCAAATTTTTTTTATTATCGCTCTTAATAGAAACCCACTTCACAATTTTTCTACATCACCTAATTCTCTTGAAAAGGGCAAAGGGCTTTAAGTGCCACTATCTTGTCTTGTACCTTGCGAACCCTTCATTAGGTAGCCCTTGGGAAGTTTGGGAGTGAAGCAATTATAAAAATCTATTTCAAAAAAAATTATTTTATTAGTTCTCTTTTTCTAATTTTTTTTATTTCTCTTTTTTACTCTTCTCTTCTTTTAGTGCATGACGCGCAGTAATCCGTCGGTTATTTTGGACTTGGACCATGAAATTGAGCATACTCTTCGGAGAAAATCGAGATTCAAGGCCCTACTCTCCAAATATCGGTTGAGGATTACGAGTGATTTTCTACTTTAAGAATGGAAGAACCCCACATGGAGGAGGTCGTGTAAAGGCCAGTGTCCTATTATGCACCACCGAATCTAGAGGGAACAAAATCTTCTTTAGTGCGCCCTGCTATAGCAAATAATAACTCCGAACTAAAGCCTAGCATAATTAAAATGGTGCAGCGGTATGTGTAGTATAACAAACTTAAAGATAAAGATCTGAACGCACATATAACAAGCTATCTTGAAATTTATGACACCTTCAAAATAAATGGTGTAACGAATGATGTTATTAGGCTAAGATTATTCCCTTTTTCTCTTAGAACTAAGGCTAAATAGTGGTTGAACACACTACCTAAAAACAGCATCACAACCTAGGATTAATTATGTAACATCCCATTCCAACCAGACCCCTAGGAGAGGTTTTGTCATGACTAAGTCATGACAAAAACATAGGAAGCCCAAGGAGGCCAAGTAACCCGGGCTCAAGGTGAAAATCACCTTGGTCTGCAAAAAGTAGGTCAGAAATTTTCTTAAAACAGGATTTTGGCTCGGGCGTTGAGTGTGTCGATTGTACTCAACGCCAATGGCTGGATAGCATTGAGTGCATCGAGTGCACTCAACACCATAAGCTGAACGGTATTGAGTGCACTGACTGAACTCAACGCCAAGGTACAAAGGCTGGATGGCGTTGAGTGCGTCGAGTGCACTCAACTCAATAAGCTGAACGGTGTTGAGTGCACTGATTGCACTCAACGCCATCGTTCAAAGGTTGGTTGGCGTTGAGTGCATCGAGTGCACTCAACGCCGTAAGCTAAACAACATTGAGTGCACTGACTTCACTCAACGCCATCATTCTTAGGCTGGATGGCGTTGAGTGCGTCGAGCGCACTCAACACCATAAGCTGAATGACATTGAGTACACTGACTGCACTCAACGCCATCTTGTTTGGGCTGTATGGCATTGAGTGAGCTGAGCTCACTCAATGCCGTCGGCTGGCTAGTGTTGAGTGAGCTGAGCTCACTTAATGTCGTAGGCTGGATGGCGTTGAGTGAGCTGGGCTCACTCAACGCCATTTTACATAGAATTTTTCTGGCTGTTTTAGCTTTTTTGCTGGTTCAGATGAACCGGACCGTTTCGGGAGGCGGGCCAGGATGTCGTAAAGTTAGTCATTTCTCTATTAACACCTAATTAAGTCTTATTTAAAAGTATTGACCGGTCAAATGGAGGTAGGCCACGTGGCCAGTGGATATGAAGATGAAGAGGGCTTCAGCCATGGCCGAGCACCGGCTTTCATGGCCAGTAATGGCACTTGATGCCCTTGCCCTTCCCCTCCTCTTTTATGACTGGATTCAACTCCTCTAGGGAAGAGGAGGAATTTCTAGCCATTATCTTGCTGGACAGAGCCATTTTTATCCCCTCACCACCATGTACGAAAAAGCTTTAAAGGACCATTAATGGCCACCAGCAGTTATACCTTTCCCATCCCTCCTTTTACTAGTTTAAAAGCTTCCCTAGACCTCAAGCACCCGTTTACACACTTTGCCCAAAGGAGATGATAATGCGTTTTGTATCCAAAACTATTATCGCATTTTTTTAGTTTATAATGTACAAATATTGTATTTTAAGCTTTATTTTTATCTTTCTTTTGTTAATTTTATTGACCCAAACTTTTTCCTTGCTTTTTGCAGCTTTTCTGGAAATTAGTCAAAATTGACCTGACACGCCCCCCTGTCACGCCCTCCCCAGGCATGACCTAGGGCGTGTCACCTATGCCAGAGGAAATCAGGAGGCAGAGGAAAATACTAGGAAAAATGGTTGTCACGCCCCCTGACACGCCCTCCCCGGGCGTGTCCCAGGGCGTGATACGGGGAGTGTCGCCCTCTGCCCGAAGCTTGTCGCCATATTAAATGACATTTCATCTCAGCACGCCAACAGTACTGTCACGCCCCATGTCACGGGCGTGACACAGGGCGTGACCCCCTTTTTCGGTGACTGACGGATTTTCGACCAATGATTTTGATGAGACGTGCGTGTCATGCCCCCCCTACACGGGCATGACCCAGGGCGTGTCCACCGATGTATAGAAGCAATCATCCTTCCTGCCAGAATCCAGAGCCCGTGGTCAAACCGTACATGTCACGCCCCCTGACACGCCCCCTAGGGCATGTCGAAGGGCGTAACCAACCCTTGAGCTTTTCCTAAAAATTCAGACCCCCCTTCCATTTCAGCAAGCATTGGTTGTGAGGGGGAGGTGCTTCCCCTTTGTTTATTTGTTTTTTCATGTTCTTCTCTCTCTTTCTCATTCTCTTTTTGTAATTTTCTTAACCCTAGCTTAGTTCTTAGTTTGTTTAAGCTTTTATTGTAATTTATGCACTTATTTTAGTTGATAAATGTAGGGCTAGATTAGGATTTTAATTTCATGCAAGTGTAGTTTTAATTTCATGCAAGTGTAGTTCTCATTTCCATGCAAGTGTAGCTCTCTTCTAGTATTAATAAAAGTGTTGTTTTCTCTCATTTTTTACTCGTGTTCTTAATATGCTTTACAACTCATCCCCCCTCCTCCGCTCTATTATGATTAACTAATCCTCCTTGTACTTGATCTTGATGATCCGAGGTTTTAGCGATTAAGTTATGATGTTTTGATTTACCTTTTCTTTTTAGGTTTTAGGCCTTGAATTACTCTTGATTTTTCAAGGGCTGGAGGTATATTATCGATATATACTCTCCACCTTTGCTTTCATTCAGGGCTAGCCGAGAGGCCGATAGAATGAAGTGAGCATTAAAGAGTAAAGGGAGTTGTACGCACCCATCGAGAGAGGAATACGTCCAAATCTCCCGGATTGAAGTAAAATCCAATAGTGGGGTTCACCACGTAAAGCGAGCTTTAGGCCTCCGATTTAGATGAGAGTCAGTCGGACCTTCCTAAACTCAGATGGGCACGACTTCGAGAGAAGCGTGTTCAAGCTTTAGGAACCTCTACGGTCAAGGACCTTTACCCTATTAAGTTTAGGTTTTTATCGCATTTCTTAGTCGACTTTAGTCGAGGTGATTCTTGATCAAGTGCATTTCCATTTCATAGTTTCATCCCTTCGTTATAATCGCTTACTTTATGCTCTTTAATCAACTGCAGTTGTTCTCTTTCTAGCATAGTTTTATTTCTTTAATTGCACTTATTTTCTAAAACCCTAGTTTTTCCGTCGATAAAATAATAGCCTTCGTGTGAGTAAGTTTATTCAACAGCTCCCGGATTTCAATATGACACTTGTGTCTCCTAGCTACAGTTCAATAGGTATACCTGCCTCATTGGATTGCTAGGTCGGTTGCTTTTATTTTCTTCGAAGCTTAGCGACCACAATGTTTTTGGCGTCGTTGCCGGGGAGTAACTTTTGTTGATATATTGAAAACACGAACCTATTAATTTTATCTCTTGTCTTTCTCATCCTCTTTCTTAAAAATTTTGAAAATTAAAAAAATAAATAAATTATTACCGCTCTTAATAGTAACCAACTTCACAATTTTTCTACGCCACCTAATTCTCTCGAAAAGGGCAAAGCAGCTTTAAGTGCCGCTATCTTGTCTAGTACCTTGCGAACCCTTCACCGGGTATTCCTTGGGAAGTTCGGGAGATAATATATTTTAAAAGTCTATTTCAAAAAAAAATTAATCTAGTTTTTCTTTCTAGCCTTTCTTTCTAGTTTATTTTATTTCTCTTTCTTCTCTTCTCTTATTTTAGTGCATGACCCGCGGGAGTCTGTCGGTTATTTTGGACATGGACCACGAAATTGAGCGTACGCTTTGGAGAAGATCGCGATTTCAAGGCCCTACTTCCCAAATACCGGTTGAGGACTCCGAGTCATTCTATACTCTAAGAATAGAAGAACCCAATGTAGATGAAGCCTTGCAAAGGAGTATGTCCTATTATGCATGTGATGGGATAAAACACGAACAGGCAAGTGTACCTATCGAATTGTAGTATCAAGGTCGTATTTAAAACTCGGGGATGTCAAGTATTGCTACTCACGCTCGAACTATTATCCTACCGGAAAACTGTTGGGATTTGAGAATTTTTAAAAGTAAAATAAAAGACAATTTTTTAGATGAAAAACTTATAATAAAGAGATAGCATTCGATCAATGATTCACCATAAAATGAAATGAGAGGGATAAAAAGATATAGTTTTAAATTTGCAAATCATACTCGATCATGACGTATCCGATATTAGGAAATAATCTAGCTATAGAATTAAATCCCCTTACTTATAGACGTTCTGACCAAAATCTCTTTCAAGTCAAAAAGGCCTAAAGACGCATTATCGAGGTGACCCGCACTATTGGATTTGACTCCAATTCGAAAGATTTACGTCATCCTATCTCTAGGGGTGCATTCAACTCCCTCCTTATTTGAGTGATCTTTCACATTCACGAGCCTCTCGGCAACTCAAATATGAGATCCAAAGCCTACTACCGTATACCGGAAATACGGAGTCGACAAAATAAAAATCAAAGAAGGATCGAGTAAAATTAAGCAAAAAGAAAACTATGAAATAAAAGAAACCCTCATCTCATTTTATGGATCCTCATGATCGAAAGCTAAGAGAAATTAGCTACTCATGATTGAAAGGAAAGACAAAATAAAAAAAGAGAATGACATTTTTATTACTTGCAAAAAGGAAGAGTACACAACAAGGAAATAAAAGGCAAAATTATTCTACTAATAAAAAGACAATTACAATGACAAGGAGATTACAACAAGGAAGAACAAAACATACATAGAAATAAAATTGAAGACTTGCACTAGAACTCTCTTGCTCTCTCCAAAAGACAAAACTTAACTTAAAACTTCACTTCCAAAAACTTAACCCTTTAGCTTGAGGGATGGGGTGGCTTTTATAGGAGATGGAGAAGCTTCTAGATGATAGGAAATATGAGGAGACAAGGGGGTGGCCAGCCATGTAGGGGAACAAGGTTCATGCATTGCTTTAAATGAGGGGGAGAGAGAGAGGAAGGATTCAATGTATTTAATTTTTGGGAATGATCAAAGAGAATGTAAAGTAGTGAGGGCGAGTGAATATGGAATAAAGAAGAGAGAAAGAGAGGGAAGATTCAATGTAGATGGAGAGGGAGGAAGGTGGCCGGCCAAGCATAGGGGGATGAATGCATGTGGAAATAATGAGGAGAGAGGGAGAGAGAATGAATGTGGAGGGGAAGGTTGCCGGCCAAGCATAAGGGTAAATGGGCTATTTTTTTGTGGGCTTAAAGAGGGCTCGGGTAGGATAATATTGAGCAGCTAGGTGGGCTCGGGTAGTATGAAATGGAGGGTTGCACCATGTAGGCTCGGGCTACACATGTTGGGATTGAATGATGTGCTAGGGTAGGGGCTGCACTTGTAGGCTTGGGTTGCTTGTAATGGAGGTCGGGCTGCATGCAATGGAGGGCAGCACTTGGTATTCAAATGTGGGTTGCACCATGCACAAGTAGGCTTGGGTTTGTCTTGAGGGCTTCTATAAGATTGAAGGCTGCATCATGTTGAAACTCGGGCTGCATGCATCAAGAGGACTTGAACCTACAAATAATAAGACAAAACATTAGACACATAATATTAACATTGAACATAATAATTAAATAAAACTAATCATCTCATAATATGATATAATATAATACAATATAATAAGATCAAACACAACATAACAAAACATAAAATAAATGAACAAAACACATAAGACATATACTAATAACTAGAAATATTTATATAAAAGACGTTAAGTGAGAAATAGCATAAAATAAACAAATAAATATAAACAAACTTAGGGATTTCTTAAACAAAATTATACCAAAAAATGATGACTATAAGTAGTCATCAGCATGTCTGAATCTCGAGGGAACAGAATCTAGCATAGTTCGCCCTACGATGGAAAATAATAACTTCGAATTAAAGCCTAGCATAATTCAAATGGTGCAGCAGTATGTGCAATTTGACGAACTTCAAGATGAATATCCGAATGCACATATAGCAAGCTTTCAAGATATTTGTGACACCTTCAAGATAAATGGTGTCACAAATGATGCAATCACGCTAAGACTCTTCCCCTTCTCTTTAAGACCTAAAGCTATGCAGTGCCTGAATACTCTACCTAAGAATAGAATAACTGCCTGGAATTAATTAACCGAAAAAATTTTGGCGAAGTATTTTTTGCCAGCTAAAACTGCAAAACTTAGGAATGATATTTCCTCTTTTGGACAAATAGACTCTGAAACCTTATACGAAACCTGGGAAATATTTAAAGAATTATTAAGACGATGCCCACATCACGCGCTGCCTGTATGGTTACAAGTTCAGGCGTTCTATAACGGGCTAAATCAAAGCACAAAGCAAATGATAGACGCAGCGTCTGGCGGTACTTTAAATCATAAGACCCCAGAAGCAGCACATGAGCTTTTTAAGGACATGGCCATGAACACTTATCAGTAGAATGTGCCTAGGTCACGCCCGAACAAGCCTGCAGGTATCTTTGAAGTGGACAACGTCTCCCAGCTCGCTCTATTAGTTGAAATATTAAGCAAAAAGATAACGGAGATGACTGCTGCATCCGCCCCTCAGGTATGGGAATCTGCAACTCCTTCCCCCGAACAATTAGATTTTGTTAATAATATGCCTAGAAATGCTTTTAATAAATTTTTTGCTGCGAATTTTCATCCTCCTGGTTTTAATTTTCATAATAGTTATAATCCTGCCTTAAGAAATCATTCAAATTTTTCGTGGAGTAATCCATCGAATGCTATGCGCCCGCCACCACAAAATGATTTTTCTGCACCACCACCACCACCTCTTCAAAATTATCCAAAACCTCTAAGCGTGGAGGAGTTACTTTCCAAATATATTTCCACAAATGACGTTACTATAAGAACCTTAATTGGAAGTGTTAAAAGTCTTGAATATAAAGTAGGACGGCTCGCTAATATTATTTCTAAGCAACCCGCAGGGTCTCTTCCTTCCAATATCGAGCCCAACCCGAGAGAGAAAGCGAAAGCTATAACTCTTCGGAGTGGGAAGCAAGTTCCTGGTATGGTTAGTGAAGAGCCCGAGGCAGGCTCTGCCCCCGCTTTTATAAATCAAAGCTCCGCTCCCATTTTAAAAATTCCACTTTCTGCTGAAGAAGTTATCACCCCCATTTTAGAAAAAGATCTCACTCCACAACCCATCTTTAAAAATAATCCAAACCCATCTTACCCTTCCGAACTTAATAAATAACGTCAGGACGATCAGTACTATCATTTCTTAGAAAGGTTCAAGCAAATCCACATAAATCTGCATTTCCATGAAGCGATTTCACAGATGCATAAGAATGCCAAGTACCTTAAGGACCTCCTAACCAACAAGAAAAGTTAGAGAACCTTTCGCACGTCACGTTAAACGCCGAGTGCTCTGTGGTTTTGGCAAACGGCTTACCAAAGAAAATCAGTGACCCGAGTTATTTTTTTATTCCGTGTGTCTTTGGTAATCTTTTTGTCAAGAATGCATTAGCTGACTTAGGTGCGAGTATTAACCTAATGCCCCTCTCGTTGTTTAAAAAGTAAGGAATTGGTAGCCTCAACCCCACAGGCATGAGTATCCATCTCGCTGACAGATCCGTTAAGTACCCGTTAGGAATAGTGGAGGATGTTCTAGTAAAAGTCGATAAGTTCATCTTCCCGATGTACTTTGTAATTTTGGACATTGAAGAAGACGTCGAGGTTCCCCTAATCCTTAGCCGACCCTTCCTTTCCTCCTCCTGAGCTATCATTGACGTAAGCAATGGTAAGCTCTTCCTTCGATTAGGCGATGACGAAGTCACTTTCTCTATCACACCTTCGATGAAAAACACCTTAGCAAATGATGAATCCTGCTTTTTCGTAGATGCCGTGAAGGATGAATCCTCCTATTGCCCCTCTAATTTTGAAAAAGAATTTTCTGCTTTTTATTCCTCCTCTTATTTTCCAACTGAATCGCTACACCTATGTAAAGGGAGTGTAGAATCCTCTTATCTTTTATCTGATTTTGAAAAATAATTTTCTAATTTTTGTTTCTCTTCTACTCTTCCAACTGATTCACTATAAGAAGACGCCTTGGCCACCAGCTCCACCCCTTTTAATTTTTCGTCTAAAAAAGTCTACGAAGATATAGTATTTGAAAATGAAGAATTTCTAAAACCTCTTATGAAGAACCCCTACCCTAGAACTTAAAGAACTTCCTGAACATCTCAAGTACGCCTTCTTAGAAAAGAACTCCAAGCTGCCAATTATAGTTTCGGCCTACCTCAGGGATGTCCAAAATGAAAAACTTCTTTTAGTTCTACGTGGACATCACTGAGCTATTGTTTGGCAGATTTCCAATATCAAGGGCATAAGCCCATCCTTCTGCACTCATAAAATTTTAATGGAATATAATTCGCATAACTCCATTCAACCTCAGTGTCGTTTAAACCCGAACATGAAATAAGTAGTTAAGGGTGAGGTTATGAAATTATTAGATGCAGGAATTATCTACCCTATATCAGATAGTAAGTGGGTTAGCCCTGTTCAGGTAGTACCAAAGAAGGGAGGGATAATGGTAGTTAGTAATGAAAATAATGAATTAATCCCGACACGGACAGTGATGGGTTGGCGTATGTGTGTATATTATAGGAAGCTGAATGACGCCACCTGCAAGGATCACTTTCCTTTGCCTTTTATCGACCAGATTTTAGAACGATTATCCTGCCATAGCTTTAATTATTTTCTCGATCACCTCTCGGGGTACTTTCAAATCCCCATATCTCCTGAGGACCAAAATAAAACTACGTTTACTTATCCCTTTGGCACCTTTTCCTACCGAAGAATGCTGTTTGGATTGTGCAATGCGCCAGCGACATTCCAGCGATGTATGCTCGCTATCCTTGACAAGTACGTAGAAAACATTATGGAGGTATTTATGGACGATTTCTCCTTGTTCGGCGATTCCTTGGATAGATGTTTAGAAAACCTCGAAAAAGTCTTAGAACGATGCAAAGAGACTAACCTTGCCCTAAATTGGGAAAAATGTCATTTTATGGTGAGAGAAGGGTTAGTTTTGGGTCATAAAATTTCTACAAGAGGTATTGAGGTAGATATTGCGAAGATAGAAGTTATCGAGAAGCTGATGCCGTCTATGAATATAAAAGCTATAAGAAGTTTCTTAGGTCACGCTGGTTTCTACAACCGCTTCATAAAGGACTTCTCCAAGATCACCAATCCCCTTACCCATCTTCAAGAAAAAGACGCCCCATTCATTTTAGATGACTCTTGTCTTTCTGCCTTCGAATCGATTAAAGAAAGGTTAATTAACGCACCGATTATGATAGCTCCGGTGTGGGACTTTCCATTTGAGATAATGTGTGATGCGAGTAGTTTCGCAGTGGGAGCCGTATTAGGTCAATGCATATCTAAAAACTTCCACCCCATATATTACGCTAGTAAAACGCTCACATCTGCACAGGAAAATTACACCACGACCGAGAAGGAACTCCTCGATGTAGTACTCGCTTTCGATAAATTCCGTCCTTATACTACACTTTCAAAAATTATTGTTTTTACGGACCACTCGACCCTCAAATATCTTCTTGCAAAATGGATGCCAAGCCGCGTTTGATTCGCTGGGTCTTAATCCTCCAGGAGTTTCATTTAGAGATTTGTGATAAGCGAGGAGCCGAGAACTTGGACGCCGACCATCTCTCTAGATTAGACAATCCCTTTATAGAAAAATTTAATGAAAAATCTTTTAATGAATATTTTCCTAATGAGAAGCTGCTTTCAATTTACACATCTACTTCTCCTTGGTTCGCACACATCGCCAACTATTTAGTGGCCCGGGTGCTCCCAAAAGAGTTCTCCTCTCAGCAAAAGAAGAAATTCTTTTCTGAGCTGAAGAACTATTTTTGGGAAGACCCACATCTTTTCAGAATCTGTGCGGACAAAGTGATAAGGAGATGTGTTTCTAAGTAAGAAGGAGTTGATATTTTAAAACACTTACAAGAAGGTCCGACAGGTGGGCACTATCAAGCTGCTCGCACCGCTCACAAGGTGCTTTGCGCGGATTTTTATTGACCTAGCCTTTTTAAAGACGTGCAAGCCTTTGTGAGTAGGTGTGATAGTTGCCAACGGTCGGGCAACATTTTAAATAAAAATGAAATGCCACAAATTTATTTCCTCGAGTGCGAAATTTTCGACCTCTGGGGAATCGATTTTGTTTGCCCTCTTCCTTCCAGCTTCAGAAACAAGTATCTTATAGTTGTCGTTGATTAAGTTTCATGTTGGGCCGAAGCCCAAGCTCTTTCTACGAACGACTCCCGAGTTGTAGTTACCTTTTTGAAAAAAAAAATTCTTGATTCGGAACGCCGCGCGCCATCGTTAGTGACAGGGGTTCCCATTTCTATAACGCGCAGTTTTCAAAAATCCTTACTAAATATGGCGTTACACATAAGCTTTCAACAGCCTACCACCCCCAAACTAACAGATAAGTCGAAGTAGCGAATAGAGAAATAAAAAGAATATTAGAAAAGACGGTTTCAACATCTAGGAAAGACTGGTCAAAAAAAATTAGACGATTCTCTATGGGCCTACCGAACTGTGTACAAAACCTCCCTCGGATGTACGCCGTATTGGTTGGTGTATGGAAAATCGTGCCATCTGCACGTATAATTAGAACACCGCGCTTTTTGGGACTTTATTTTTTTAAACTTCGACCCCCACTCTATCGGTGACCTTAGAAAATTTCAACTTAATGAACTCGACGAGTGGCGCTCTTACGCTTACGAAAATAACAAACTTTATAAAGAGCGGACGAAGCGTTTGTACGATAAGCACTTAAGGCATCCAAAAACTTTTAAGTTGGGTGACCAAGTTCTTCTTTATAATTCTCGATTACGTTTATTTCCGGGCAAATTAAAATCTCGTTGGTTTGGGCCTTTTTCTGTTATGCAAGTTTTTCCTTATTGTACTATTTTAATTTCTCACCATGTTAAGGGAAATTTCAAAGGGAATGGTTAGCGTCTTAAACTTTATTTCTCTGATGATAATAAATTCAGTCCAAACATTATGAAGTATTTGCTGCACGAACTCAAGCTTTAAACTTTTATTTTTTGTTATAAACTATTTTATTTCTGGACAAAAATATTTTTTGGACAATATTATTGTTGATGCGTCGAGCTCAATGACGCTTTAAACAAAGGGCGCTCTTGAGAGGTAACCCAAGTTATCTTTTTATGTTTTCTTTATTTTACAATTTTTGCCCCGGACGGCTCCGACAAGCTGAGGCTTCTTCGATCGCCTGCTCCAACGTTGTTGAATCAATCATGAAGTCCAAAGAAGACATTTGGTGGAGTGGCATCACTAAGCTTTCACAGCAAATATATCCGGGGAAGTACCTGTTTTTCAATTCCGTCTTTCAATTCTTTACATTAATTTTCTCTACTTCTCCAATCCCCTTCTTTTTGCCATTGAGGACAATGTCCATTTTAAGCTTGGGGGAGGACATTCTCCTTCTTTTTGCTTAGTCTTAATATTTTTTCTTTTTGTGTATATTTTTTTTCAAAAAACCCAAAAAAATGAATATCTTAAAATTCCAAAAAAGGAAATATTTCCAAAATCAAAAAAGAGAATATTTCAAAAATAAAAAATATATATATATTTGTTTTTTTGTTCTTACTTTAATAGTTAAGACATTTTGGTATCTCAATAGTACCCCTAGTTTTTTTTTGTTTTCTCAAAATTTCCTATAAATAACTTAGTTAATTATAATATTTCTAATCGTCATTTTTAATTATGTTTCACAAGTAAAATGTTAGTCATGCTGTGTTTCAAATTTACGGTAGCACATTAAGGTGAAATATTTTTCTACAACTCGCATTTCTATTATGGTTTTTCCTTCTTTATTTTCTTTACTTTCTCAAAAATTCATCATCCACTATTATCTTTTTCATTTTTGGATAATTTTTGTAAGATCAACTTTTGAATAGCGTAGTAGATGTGAATGATCCAAGTCACTTATTATTTCTATTTTCAAGAAAATTTCATCAATCGTCTTTTATTATCTAGGACTTGCTTTTTCAAAATTTTCAAATCTTTGTTTTAAATAAATTTAAAAGTGTGAATATGATTTAGGCCGTTTTTGTTTTCGCTCTAGCTTTCCTGCCAACCTAAAAAATTTTACCACTAGTTAGCCGCTTTTGAGCCTTTTTTCCGATTTCATTTGATAGCTCCTCTTTTAATTTCATTTTCACCAAAGCAAAAATTTCCAACCTATCTAATCACAGTAGCCTTTTTGAGTTTCATAAAATATTTTCGTGATTATGATAGGTTGTTTTGTGATATTTTTGGGAGAATGGTGTTGAAAAAGAGTATGTTCAAAAGATATGTTTGTTTTTGTTTGGCCAATTTAAAATGAAAATAAAAATATTTATGGCCTTTCTTTTGAAAAAAAAGAAAAGAAATCGAAAAGAAAGAAAAAAAATATATTTTTTATTTTAAATGAAATTTTTTGAAACTCTTTGTTTTGGTTTAGTGTTATTTTAAGCTTTCACATTTATCTTTGAATTCCACTCCTAATCATATTCCTAAACCAAAAGTTTCTGTCTTATTTAAGTCCTTTTGTTTCACGCCTTTTGAATTTTATTTAATAACTAAGAAAAAAAGAAAAGTAAATCAGTTTTAGTTTTGGATTTAAACTTAGATTTTTGTTAATTGAATTGATATAATTATAATGCTTTTCTTGGATCTAGTAACAACTCAATGCATTTTTTCATTTTCGTTGCTTTGCTTAAATCTATTTTAAGAATTTCGTCAAAATTTTGGAGGTTTATTTTTGTTAAGTAAAGTTTATAAAAGTTATACCATACCTAAATAATTGTTTTAGATTTACGTTTCACCTTTTCCCTACTTAGAATTTCGCATAGTATTTATGTTAGCATAACTATAACTTTTTGATTAGTACTTTTTTATGATTATCTAGTTTTTATATTTTTGCTTGGGGACAAGCAAAGCTTAAGCTTGGGGGAATTTGATAATACGCTTTGTAGCCTAAACTATTATCATATTTTTCTAGTTTATAATGTACAAATCTCGTATTTTAAGCTTTATTTTTATCTTTCTTATGTTAATTTTATTGTCCCTAACTTTTTCCTCACTTTTTGCAGCTTTTCTTGAAATTAATCAAAATTGACCTGACACGCCCCCCTATCACGCCCTACCCGGGCATGAGCCAGGGCGTGTCACCTGTTCTATAGGAAATCAGAAGGCAGAGGAAAAAACTAGGAAAAACGACTATCAAGCCCCCTAACACGCCCTCCCAGGGCGTGTCCAAGGGCATGAAACAGGGCATGTCGCCCTCTGCCCGAAGCCTGCCGCCGCATTAAATGACATTTCATCTCAGCACGCCAACAGTACTGTCATGCCCCTATCATGGGAGTGATATAGGGCGTGACCTCTCCTTTTTCGGTGACTGATGGATTTCCGACCAATGATTTCGACACGATGTGCGTGTCACGCACCCCTACACGGGCGTGACCCAGGGCGTTTCCACCGACGTATAGAAGAAATCATCCTTCCCGCCAGAATCCAGAGCACATGGTCAAACCTTTACATGTCATGCCCCCATAGGGCGTGTCGAAGGATGTGACCAACCCGTGAGCTTTTCCTATAAATTCAGACCCCCCCCTTCCATTTCAGCAAGCTTTGGTTGTGAGGGGGAGGTGCTGCCCCTTTGTTTCTTAGTTTTTTTTCATGTTCTTCTCTCTCTTTCTCTTTCTATTTTTGTAATTTTCTTAATCCTAGCTTAAGTCTTAGTTTGTTTAAGCTTTTATTATAATTTATGCACTTGTTTTAGTTGATAAATGTAGGGCTACATTAGGATTTTAATTTCATGCAAGTTTAGTTTTAATTTCATGCAAGTGTAGTTCTCATTTCCATGCAAGTGTAGCTCTTTTCTAGTATTTATAAAAGTGTTGTTTTCTCTCATTTTTTACTTGTGTTCTTACTATGCTTTACTACTCATCCCCCCTCCTCTGCTCCTTTATGATTAACTAATCCTTCTTGTACTCGATCTTGATTATCCGAGGTTTGAGCGATTAAGTTATGATGCTTTAATTTACCTTTTCTTTTTAGGTTTTAGGCCTTGAATTACTCTTGGTTTTTTATGGGCTGGAGGTATAATATCAATATATACTCTCCACCTTTTCTTTCATTCTGGGCTAGCCGAGAGGCCGATAGAATGAAGTGAGCATTCAAGAGTAAAGGGAGGTTTACGCACCCCTCAAGAGAGGCAGACTTCCAAATCTCCTGGATTGGAGTAAAATCCAATAGTGGGGTTCACCGTGTAAAGCGAGCTTTAGTCCTCTGATTTATACGAGAGTCGGTCGGACCTTCCTAAACTCAGTTGGGCATGACTTTGAGAGAAGTGTGTTCAATCTTTAGGAACCTCCACGGTCAAGGACCTTTACCCTATTATGTTTAGGTTTTTATCGCATTTTCTTAGTCGTCTTTAGCCTAGGTGATTCTTGATCGAGTGCATTTCCATTTCATAGTTTCAGCCCTTCATTATACTCGCTTACTTTATCCTCTTTAATCAACTGCAGTTGTTCTCTTTCTAGCATAGTTTTATTTCTTTAATTGCACTTAGTTTCTCAAACCCTAATTTTTCTGTCGATAAAATAATAGCCTTCGTGTGAGTAAGTTTATTCAACAGCTCCCGGATTTCAATACGACACTTGTGTCTCCTAGCTACGGTTTGATGGGTATACTTGCCTCATTGGATTGCTAGTTCGGTTGCTTTTATTTTCTTCGAAGCTTAGCGACCACCAGGAGACGAGGGAGTTCTGAGTGATGTTGAAGACCGGCGACGACACCTTCACCATTAATGGCTTTCCATCGATCTACACGCCTCCTGCCCGCGAATAAGGTCCTCCCCTCCTCTCTCTCTATGGGTAGATCATAGCTTTCCTTAGGATTAATATTCAGGCTCAACTGAGCCATATCGGGAAGAGGTGATCTTCCTGGTTATTTCTGCAAAAGAAAAACTTGTCGGGTTCTTCGGATTTCGCCTCTCCGGCGGCCGCGCCGCCTCCCGACGATGGACACCACCTCAACGGAGGTGGTGGTGGCGGTGGCCGGCCAAGGAGGAGGCAGGATGGCCGGCGGCAACGTCTGGAACGCACTCCAGGTCGGGCTAATCTTAGCCCTTGGCTAGAGGAAGAAGATGACCAATAGACGATAGATCTGCTTTAAGATTTGTGCTGGGTTAAATTATTAATTCATATTATTTCAATTACTATCATGTTTACAGGGTGGTTTTAAATTAAATATTAAAAACTACTTACAGGCTAGATTAGGAAATACTGTTAACATGAAAATTGTAGATCTATGCGTCTACTTTATTTTAAAATGTATTTGAACCAATTTGGAGTCCTGGTTAGACCACAACACTCATTTTAGTGAGATCTATACATAGGGTTGAACTTGGAATGATTTGAGTGCCCCCATCAATCCAGCCATCCAAATGACTTCAAATTTGGGATGGGAAACATTCTTATCTATACCCACAATATACCCAAAAATGAGAATTTTTGAATATAAATTTTCTATAGTTTTTGTAAAAATTTAAAAATCCATGTATGATTTAATTAGAGGGCCAAATGACCTCAAATGTCACCAAAATTTTGGTGGCTGGTTTCTAGGGAAATTATTTAGCCCTAATAAAAATTTAAGCCCAATTGGGTTTGACATGATTAGGTTTTTGTGGGGCCAAAGTTTGGCCTTTTAAGGGAAAATTAGGGCATGGGATTTTTGGGGCATGGTGGGGCCAATTCTCACCCAAATGGGTTGGGATTTTGGCCAGAGTCCAAGGGTTAGTGAAAACACCCTCTCACGGAATTTGAGATGAATTGGGGTGGGTTTTCCCTAGGACCCTAGCTCACACATTAAGGATTGAACAATGGGGGTTTGTGAAGGACATAGGATGATATGTTCTTGTATGGACTTAGGGTTTAGTCCATATGGTTCTAGGGTGGAAATATTCCGTAGGGATGATTTTGGGAGTATTTGTACTTAGGCACAACACTTAATCCACTTTGTATTAAATTAGGCCTTTACACCTTAAGGAATAACTGAGGGGTCAAATGATCTTGAATTTCCACGAGAGGACGGTAAGAGTTATGTTTATAGTCATATTAAACTTTGAATCATGTTACGTAGTACTTGGTTAAGCTTTCAAATAGTCTCTTTTATAAAAGTGCACAATCATAGATTCTCTTGAAGAATTAATTATGTTACGCTCTAACTTTGGATTTGAATTAAATTGTGTCAATCATGTTTTAGGGTTATAACAAAGCTCTAGAAATTTTATTATAAATTTAGGATTATTATTTTGAACACTTCATTCACAATTTAGCAGGTTGTATTATTTAATTAGGAATTTATTATGTGGTAAATACCTATTGGAAGTTGATAAAATTTAGTGAGAGGATCTTTTAATATATTATGAAGCTCTGTGAATTTTTATGGAAATTTCTGAAGTATATTTATAAGGGTTGCTTCACTAAGTATTGTTTCCCACGAAAACTTAAATGAAATTATTTTGGTGTCTAGTAAGCCAGGAATATTATGATTTTTGTTCAATGGCTCTTTCTTTACATTATTAAGGTTTAGTAATTTTTCTACAATTTTCTGATGAATAATTTTAGTACTTCCTTCCTTAAATACGATTAATGAAATTGTGTTGGATAAATTAATTAGAGGCTAAATATTTTCTATAAAATTGTGGAAATTAGTATTTATTGATATCTCTCAGTTATTTAGTGGTCATGATTTTAGTGCGGCCATTACTTGAGAAAATCATGTAGCTCATGTTTAAAATTACCCATGGCCAATCTTTTTGGAAAATTAATTAAATATCATATTAATTAGGAAATTTATAATTTTCTGGATTTAGCCTAATTATGTCCTAATAGACTCCCAGTAAATAACTTAGGTCATTTGGATAAATATTTTGAGTACTTCCCATTATATACATCATATAACTTAGGATGGTCTGCGTTCAGTAAAAACTGTAGGAATCATATTAGGGTGCAGAAGTGAACTAAGGAGATGGAATATTAGTGTAATGGGCTGATAAGTGATATGAGGAGTCATGATGAGGAATGAGAAGTTTGGCTAGAGTTTTGAGGTGCTCGGGGACAACAAAACATCGTCTACCACGTAAGAGAGAAAGTGTCAAATACACTAGGGTTAGAACCAATATAACACAAGAGGGATTGGGAATTTGGGTATTAACCAATAACAATAAGTGCCTTACGAAAGTGAATGATGGGCTTCAGCTTCCATCATAGTTCCTAGTGCCCTTTGAGAGCCCTTCACGGGGTATACTAGGGGCAGTCTTAGGCTAATGTTAACTATAGGAATAATAATCTAAAAGAGCAACTAGTATAACTAGGGTTTCATATTCACACACCCCGATAGCTAGGAAGGTTGAATAGGATTGGTTTGATTATCATCCGGACGGTAGCTTCGGAAGGTAGATGCACGGACGGGATAGTCCGGGGAGACGGGGGCTCGAGGGTTTGAATATAGAATAAGGTGGCGGGTCTTCGGTATTTGACAGTCGTTCACACTAGCGTCGGTACATTGACTCGACGGTGTGAGACACTTAGCCAAAGAAATTCTGGTGGATATAGTTAGCACTAGTACGCGGATACTCTAGGTTATGTTCTTCTAGGGGCGTACGGAAGGGCTAGGCCCGGTAGTGTGGATACCTGCCTAGGAGTGGGGGGGCCGACCCACTATCTCCGTTTGTCACTACGAAGGTTCCTGGGAGTGAAGCTAGCTGCCCGAACAGGGGGAACTAAAGGTCGATGCGCATAGAGTCGTGTGCATGAGTTGCACTTGCATAAATCATGAAATAACATTTCACTATACTTATACTTGCATTACAACCGACACCCAAACGTATAAATCGGTATGGGAATTTTTATACGATGGAAGCCTTGCAGAAGACCCCTTAACTTATAAGTTTGTATGGGCATTCATATAAGTTAAGGTTACTTACTTACTTATTTCGTAACTTGTCTTTTATTACATTTGCTGCTTATTTTATATGTTTACTTTACTGCTCACTATTTTAGAACTGCTAGATTGTACCTTCCCTACTTAGTTGATATACAACATGAATAGTTGCTTGATTAGTTTCACTGCCATTTGCTTTTCTTACTCTCCACCTTTATAGCTTCCCTTTCCTCCTCTCCACTCGGTGCTTAGGAGCCATGGGGGGAGGGGTAGGGGATGATAGGGCTTAGTCTTTATGACTAATGGTTTTCGGACCACAACATTATAGGAGCTCTGGATGGGAGACAGGGACCAGCAACCCAGGGACAAGTACTAGCGGAGCACGGTGCGTATGGATGTGTGCCAGTCTAGTACCGGAGCACCTGTGACCAGCTCCATTAGTGATTAGTCTTTCTTATAGCTTCCACGAGAGATTGTACTGAGGTTTTGATGTACCGGGCTTAAGCCTATTTTTATTTCATCTGAATTGATCTTTTACAATACTCTGTTTTCTTTATTTATATGGACTTATTGTGATTTCCATTTACATGTGATTTGTTGACCTGATTATATTCAGTTTATATTTACTTCTCTTTCTTATGATCGAAAGGGCCGGCAGAATTGGCATTTTGTAGTCGCGGCCTTCCCGAGTGTCGGTGCCACCGCAAAGCAACAATTCTGGGCATAAGACCCCGGTTGTTTGAAAAAGAAAAAAAAATGGGGTCTTACAAATTAACTGAAAATTTTTTGGCGAAGTATTTTCCCCCAGCTAAAACTACAAAACTTAGGAACGAAATTTCTGCTTTTGGACAAATAGACTTCGTAACCTTATATGAAACTTGGGAAAGATTTAAAGAATTATTAAGATGATGTCCACATCACGCGCTGCCTGTATGGTTACATGTGCTTCTACGTTCTATAACGGGCTAAATCAAATTACAAAGAAAATGATAGACGCAGCTTCTGACGGTACTTTAAACCATAAGACCCAGAAAGCAGCTCTTGATCTTTTAAAGGACATGCCATGAACACTTATCAGTGGAATATGCCTAGGTCCCACCCAAACAAACCTGCAGGTATCTTTGAAGTGGACAATGTCTCCCAGCTATCTCTGCATGTAGAAATATTAAGCAAAAAAATTACGGAGATGCCTACTGCTTCCGCCCCTCAGGTATGAGAATCTGCAACTCCTAACCCAGAACAATTAGTTTTGTTAACAATATGCCTAGAAATGCTTTTAATAATTTTTCTGCTGCGAATTTTCCTTCACCCGGTTTTACTTTTCAATATAGTTATAATCCTGCTTTAAGAAATCACCCGAATTTTTCGTGGAGTAATCCTTCGAATGCGACGCACCCACCACCTCAAAATGATTTTTATGCACCACCTCCACCTCTTCAAAATTATCCAAAACCTCCAAGCTTGGAGGAGTTACTTTCAAAATATATCACCACAAATGACGCTACGATAAGAACCATAACTAGAAGTGTTAAAAATCTTGAAAATCAAGTAGGACAACTCGCAAAAATAATTTCTGAGCGACCCGCAGGGTATCTTCCTTCTAATACCGAGCCCAACCTGAGAGAGAAAGCGAAAGCTATAATTCTTCGGAGAGGGAAGCAAGTTTTTGGTAGGGTTAGTGAAGAGCCCGAGGAAAGCTCCGCCCCTGTTTTAAAAAACCAAAGCTCCACCCTCGTTTTAAAAATTCCACCTTCTACTGAAGAAGTTATCACCCCCGTTTTAGAAAAAGATCGCACTCCACCCCCAATTTTCAAAAATAATCCAAATCCACCATACCCTTTCGAACTTAATAAGCAACGTCAGGAAGATCAGTACTCCCACTTCTTAGAGATGTTTAAGCAAATCCACATTAATCTGCCCTTCTACGAAGCGATCTCCCAGATGTTGAAGTACGCTAAGTACCTTAAGGAACTCCTGACCAACAATAAGAAGTTAGAAAATTTGTTGCATATCACGTTAAATGCTGAGTGCTCTGCGGTTTTGACAAACGGCTTACTAAAGAAAATCAGTGACCCGAGTAGTTTTTCTATTCCGTATATCTTTGGTGATCTTTTTGTCAAGAACACATTAGACAATTTAGGTGCGATTATTAATCTGATGCCCCTCTCGTTGTTTAAGAAGTTAGGAATTAGTAGCCTGAACCCCACACGCATGAGTATCCAGCTCGCCGACAGATCCGTAAAATACCCGTTAGGAATCGTGGAGGATGTCTTAGTAAAAGTCAACAAGTTCATCTTCCCGGTGGACTTCATCATTTTGGACATCGAAGAAGACGTCGAGGTTCCCCAGATCCTTGGCCGACCCTTCCTTGCCACCTCTCGAGCCATCATAGATGTAATCAATGACAAGCTCCTCCTTCGAGTATGCGATGATGAAGTAACTTTCCCTATCACCCCCTTGATGAAGAACACCCTAGCAAATGACGATTCATGTTTTTCGTAGATGCCCTAAGTGAAGAATCCTCCTATTGCCTCTCTAAATTTGAAAAAGAATTTTCTGATTTTGTTCTTCCTCTACTCTTCCAACTAAATCGATCCACCAAAGTGAAGAATCCTCCTATCACCTCTCTGAATTTAAAAAAGAATTTTCTTATTTTTTTCCTCCTCTACTTTTCAAATTGAATCGCTGCAAGAAGACACCATGGTCGCTAGCGCACCCATTTCAATTTTCAGTTAAAAAGGGTCTACGAAGACATAGTATTTGAAAAAGAAAGAATTTCTAAAACCTCGTATGAAGACCCCCAAACCCTAGAATTTAAAGAACTTCCTGAACATCTTAGATATGGTTTCTTAGAAAAAGATTCCAAGTTACCAGTAATAGTTTCGGCCTACCTCACGGATGCACAAAATGATAAACTTCTTTTATTTCTACGTATGCATCGCCGAGCTATTACCTGGCAAATTTCCGATTTCAAGGGCATAGTCCCATCTTTCTGCACTCACAAAATTTTAATGGAAGATAATTCACGTAACTTCATACAACCTCAATGCCGTATAAACCCGAACATGAAGAAGTAGTTAAGGGCAAGGTTATGAAACTCTTAGAGGCAGGAATTATCTATCTTATATCAGATAGTAAGTTGGTTAGCCCTATGCAGGTAGTGCCGAAGAAGGGAGGGATAACGGTAGTTAGTAATGAGAATAATGAATTAATCCAGACACGGACGGTGACCGGGTGGCGAATGTGTATATATTATCGTAAGTTAAATGATGCCACCCGCAAGGAACACTTTCTCTTGCCGTTCAATCTGATTTTAGAATGATTATCTGGCCATTGCTTTTATTGTTTTCTCGATGGTCTCTCAGGGTATTTTCAAATCCCCATCTTCCCTGAGGACTAAGAGAAAAATACATTTACTTGTCCCTTCGGCACCTTCGCATACCGAAAAAATGTCGTTTGGATTGTGCAATACGCCAGCTACATTCCAGCGATGTATGCTCGCTATCTTTGACAAGTATGTAGAAAGCATTATGGAGGTATTCATGGATGATTTCTCCGTGTTCGGTAACGCTTTTGATAGTTGTTTAGAAAACCTCGAAAAAGTCTTAGAACGATGCGAAGAGACTAACCTTGCCTCAAATATGGAAAATGCCATTTTATGGTGAGGGAAGGGTTAGTTTTGGGTCATAAAATTTCTGTGAGAGTAATTGAGGTAGATATTGCCAAGATAGAAGTTATCGAGAAGCTGTCACCACCTACAAACTTAAATGCTATAAGAAGTTTCCTAGGTCACGCTTGTTTCTACTGTGAGACCCCTTTTTTTTAAACACCAGGGTCTTAGGCCCAGAACTGCCGCTTTGCGGTGATATATTCTTTCCCTGAAGGGTCATCACCGCGAAACGCCGATTATGCCCACCGAATCGATCATAACCGCAGCAAGGAAATAGAGAACAACCAGTCCACAGAGATCACATATATAGAAATAAAAGTCTCCACGAAGGGAGTGCCCACAAAATAATATATTAGAGTACTAAAATATGGGCTTATGCCCGGTAAATCATGTCCTCACTACAAATCACTCATGCGGAAGCAAAAACAGAACATCTACTCAAGGTCGAGACTCACTGTCCCGGTTATATAAACTCCGGAGCTAGACTGCCCCATCTCCAAGCGCACCGGTCATTGGGGTTGCTCCCCCGTACTGGGCTCCACGATTCCCTAAAATGATCTGGTTCGAAAATTGTAATTCATAAAGACTAAGCCCTATCATCCCCTACCCCTTCCCCCATGGCTCCTAAGTACCGAGCGGAGAGGAAGAAATGGAAGGACATGAATAAGGATATTAAATCAAAAGAAACAGGTGGCAGCGGAACTAAGCTAGCAATTCTATAATAAATAATGGCAATAAGACGAAATATGAAAAGTACCCTTCACTTATGTGGGAACAGATATGCCAAGTGGTCTTCTACAAGGCTCCCATCGTATAAAAGTCCCATACCAATTTATACGTTGGGGTGTCGGTTATCAAACAGCAGTATATATATATATCACAATTAACCTTGATTTATAAACTTGCCCACACAAGCTTATAGACCAAGGGGTCGTTTTGCAAGTCCTAATGTATAAGCGTCCCATTCCACTTATAACTTAGGTGTCAGGGGTAAAATGAATCGATTATTATATGACATGCTAGTGGGTATGATGGAATATGCAAGTGCAACACACACACCCGACTCTGTGAACACAGACCTTTAGTTCCCCCTTTCTGGAGCCGTAAACTCCCAGAATACCTCCGTAGTGGCATACAGAAGTGGTGGGTTGGGCCTCGCCCAACTCTAAACAAGTAAAGCACTACCGGTCAGACCTATCGCACGCCTCAACGCTTGGTGCATGAAGCGGACTCCTGCGTACTCTTGCTGGCTGGCGCACCGGACAGCTGTTGGCGAAGTGCTAACCACACTTACCGAGTCAGCGTATTGGCGTCGGTTCATCGACCCTCCAATACCGAAGACCCACCACCTTAATTTTCTTTCCTTTTTATGCTCATGCAAATTTAACATATTTAATAAAAAACAAAAACCGAGTCGAAGCTCCCCAGACTAAAACATCCGTCTCAAACAATCGAGCTGAAACTCCCTGGACAAAAACATCCGTCTCTTAACTAATCGAGCTGAAGCTCCCCGGACCATTCCGTCCGTCTCTTTACAAATCGAGCCGAAACTCCCAACAATCTTCCTGTGCTAACAATGTTTGTGAAATGTGAGACCCTAATTACTAGGTTACTCTTTTCAGTTTGTTAATACCATTTACGTTAACCTAGGACTGTCCCCGGTATACCCCGTGAAGGGCTCTCAAAGGGCACTAGGAACTATGATGGTAGCTGAAGCCCATCGTTCCCTTTCACAAGGCACTTATTGTTATTGGTTGATTCAATTTACCCATTCCCTTCTCATATTTCGATAGACTAACCTAGTGTGATTTTTAACCTTCCTCTCTTCGGGAAAGACGATCTTTCGTCGAACCCGAGCACCTCTTAACTCTAGCCAACACCACTTCTCACTAACCTTCCAATCCTTATATGGTGAACACTTTCACATCCTTCCAATTCAGCAGATTAACTAACTCCAACGTTGTGCCCCATTATATCCTATGACTGTTAACACAATTGCTATTTGCAGACTATCCTATACTATATGTCGAACCGGATAGGAAATGATCCAATACTCACTCAAATGCCCTAACTTATTTACTGGAGGTATATCATGATATAATTAGCCTATAATCAGAAAATTATAATTTTTCCAAATTTATCTAGCATTTAATTAATTTCCTCAAAAATTCTAAGGGCTACCGGTTTGAACATGAACTACACTAAGTACTCATGCAAGATGTCCAACAAAATTATTATAAATATTATGTTATCTCAATGTGGTAAATCCAAAGTATCACAATTTTTCTATCATCAAAAGAGCACTAAAACTATTTTAGCAATATTTTCTATCTTTCGTTATTTATGAATCAAGTACAGAGAATATCCATCCAAAAATTATAAATTAATTATACAATGCAGATACAACCTTAAAAATAGCATTGGCTAAGTTTCATAATTTTTCAGCAAGTATTAATCTCTGAATAAATTAATTATCAAAAATCTCCATAAGGTGGACTTGTAAAGAAAGTGTCGTAACTAAGATTCTAAAAATCATTAATAAAATCCTACAAGCATATAATGGCCTGAAAGTCTCAACTTCTAAGTCTAATAATTTTTCAATAGCAATATCATCCATAATTAATTTTTAAACCATAAAACTCCTTTTTAACATTTGTGAATGAAGTACTAGATTTACTCTACTAAAAATTATACAAAATTTCAAGAGCAACCATTCTGACCTAAAACATTTACTTCTTAGATTTCATGGGGTTTTAATGAACAGAAAGATCTAAATAATTAAAATGTCAATTAAGGCTATAGCAAACTTTACAAATGAAGTGCTAGAAATAAACATCATAAAATTCTAGTAAAATTGCTATAGGTTCTACCCATTCCAAAACTCACTCTACTCGAGTTTCACAGCTTTTAGATAATGTTTAGTGACTGATTCCACTTATTTGAGATTTTACCCTAAAACTATGGTTAGGGTTTTGAGGTATCTACCTATATCCAAATCCTCCGAGATTCCATCCAGATGATTTATATTATATTTTCGACTCTACTGAATTTCAAGGCAATATGAGGGAATTTTCCCCCATGTCCTTCACAACCCTCAAAACCCTCCCTTTAGGGTTTAAGTTTGGATCCTAGGGTAAATCAACCCTAAACCACACCATTTTTCTCCAAGTGGGTTAAAATAACCCTTCTAAGTCAGTTGTCAAAATATCAGCCTCTGTTGAGGTGATTTGACAATTCCAACCTCTTAGTGCACTTTTTACTCAAAATGCCTCATTAATGCCAAGTTAAGGATAGGTGATTTCCTACCCAAAAATCATCCAAATTAATTGGAATTTTGTACAGAGCTAGGTTTTATAGCCAGGGACCACTCACCAAAATTTGGAAAGGTTTGGAGGTCATTTGACGACTTAAATAAATTACTCTAACTTTATTAAATTAAAACAAAAACCTTAGGCAACGTATCTCCAAAAATTCCCTTTTTTGGATAAAATCTAGGTATTGCTAAGGGTAACCCCCTGCCCAAATTTCAAGACATTTGGACAAGGGACGAACAGTGGGCATTCATTTTAGTTTCTGCCCAACTCTAGGTACAACCCCCACTAAAACGGGTGCTGCGGTAAAACCACTGACCCAAACGAGTTGCAATTAATTTTAAATCAATCTAGACTCGAAGGGAAACATCTTTTGTGACTGGAAATTTTTCCTAAATCGGCCTCTAAGTGCCTCGTTTTGCAACATCAAAATGCGCTCATTTAATATATCTTTTCCTTATATACTATATACATGATTTTTATATTATAAAAATGTTGTTACTGTTCATCTTCTATAGAACCCGAAAACCTGAACTCAGAAAACTTATATTTCCTGTAGCTCTTCCGTGATCCGTCGCCGGCCGTCCGGTCACATCCCTTGCCAGCCAGCCACCACCACCACCTCCGTCGAGGCGATGGCTATCGGTCGGCGGTGGTTTGGCCGCCGGAGGTGGCGGTTTCCGACGGCCCCGAAAATATATTTTTCATGGTTTTTTCATGAAAATGCGAGATAGGTTCGACTCCGTTGAGCACGAACTTCCTTTCTAAGATCCTAAGATCTACCCATAAAAGAAGAAGTAGAGGAGGACCTTGTTCGCGGTTTGGAGGCTAGATGAACGTCGGGTTGCCATGGCGCGGTCGTGGCATTGCCGAACTTCTCCTATAGCAAGAACAACAACTCTAATCCGTTTGGTCAAGAGTGTAAACTTCTCATCTTGCTCTAAGGGGGCTTTTATTGATCACCAAGTGGGGAGGGGAAAGGGTAAAGCATTTAAGGCCATGAAGGCTCTCCTCTTAATAGCATTTCATTTATGGTGGAGGGAGAGGAAAAGGTGGAAGATGGAAAGATGTGTCCAAGTGGCGATTTCCTATTGGACCAACTCTTCCTCATTTTATTAAGTAATTAGAGAAGGAAACTGCCCATAAATACTCCTGGTGTAACTTCCCATAATCAGAGTTAATTATGGCATGTGTTAAAGAAATTTCCAGCCTTGCTGACGTTTCGGCTTTATCACGGGCATGACACGTAGGTCACGGGCATGACACTAGTCCATTCGTCATTCTCGAGTCGACGACCGATTTTTCTGCGTCGGTTCACGGGTCACCCCACCCATATCATGGGCGTGACACGTTTGTCACGGGCGTGACAGGTGTTCTTTGGTCGACATTCGTCGAGCAAAGGTCGACGGTCGGTGGGGGCGTCACGCTCTAGGTCACGGGCGTGACGGGCCTATCACGGGCATGACATGTGTTCTTCGGTCGACGTTCGTCGATCTGAGGTCGAGGGTCGGTGGGGGCGTCACGCCCTAGGTCACGGGCGTGACGGGCCTTGTCATGGGCGTGACCATCCCGTGACATGAGTTCTGAGCTCAGCGATCAGCTTCCTGATTTCATCGACCATCAAAGGAGGTTACGGGCATGACAGGCTAGTAACGGGTGTGACCAACCCGTGACTTGGGATTTCGATCGACAGACTTCGGAGGATTGCATCTTCGGCTAGCCGTCGTGCCTGAACCTATTTTTAGATCTGTTACTGTCAATTTCTAGGGTTTACGGGGGTTCTATCACGGCAGATCGACTTCTAGGGGTCTAGCCGGAAATTGGATGTTACAAATCCCAATAAACAAACCAAAATTTCGTCCCCAAAATTGAGGTTAAGCCTATTGGGATTTCTACGGGAATAAAATAAACTTGTAACATCCCATATGGTTTTCCTATTGAGTCGAAGTGACTACTTTTTCAATAAACAAATGCAATTCCCCAATAAAATAAAGATTAGCCCTTACTTTCCTGACTGATTGCGCATGCCTAGGTTCTCAATTTCCCTTATCTAGTCCTATCGGTTCAATACAGGAAGGTAATTTATAGTATACCGAGAGGTGGTTAGGTATACCTGACTGAACAACTCCGGGTATTTTTGCCTCATCAGGTCCTGCGGTTCCCAGGTGTGCTCCTCCTGACCGTGGTTCCTCCAGAGAAACTTGACTAAGGGGATCTTCTTGCGGCGCAAGATCCGTACTCCTTTTTCATCGATCCGAACCGACTCTAAGTGAACAGACCGGTCTGAAGCTACCGGTCCTTCGATGGTCAAAATCTGCTACTACGGGCGTAGTAGAGCCCTCCTTAGTGAAGAAATGTGGAAGACGTCGTACATAGCTACCAGCTCTAGTGGCAACTCCAGCTTATAGGCTAGGGCCTCGATCCGATCCAGGATCCTGTAAGGTCCCATATACCTAGGGCTGAGCATATTCCTCCGACCGCGCACCCGTGAAACTCCATGCATGGGCCAGATCTTCAAAAACACTCGGTCCCCCCACCTAAAAATCAACCTGACGGTGTCGGGCATCATAGTACTTAGCCTATCTGCTCTGCGCCTCTAACATCATGTCTCTGATCAGTCTCACCTGAGCCTCGGTGACTTCCACAAAATCCGATACCAACGCCTTCGGATCCTCGTATTGAATCCAGGAAAGCGGGGTCCTGCATTTCCTTCCGTACAAGGATTCGTAAGGCGCCATCCTGATGTTGGACTGGTAGCTGTTGTTATAGGAGCACTCGACCAGGGGTAAAAGCTTCTCCAATAGTTCCCCGAGGTCCAAAATGCATAGCCTCAGAAGATCTTCCAGCGTTCGATTGGTGCGTTCTATCTGCCCATTCGTCTGGGGATAAAATGTTGTGCTGAAGGTCAGCCGCGTGCCTAAGTAAGTCTGTACAGATCTCCACTCCCTGGATGTGAACCGACCATCCCGATAATACACAATCGTCCTTGGCACCCCGTTTTAATGAATGAATAGCTCTACGAATCTCTGCACTAGTACCCCAAACAAGTCATCTTTTCTGATCGGAATGAATCTGGCCACCTTCGTCAGCCGATCGACGATGACCCAAATCGAATCATTTCCCATCCATGATCGGGGGAGGCCATGAATTAAATCCATCGCGATGTCCTCAAATTTCCACTCCGGCACCGGAAGTGGCTGTAGCAATCCTGCGGGGTTCCTGCACTCCGCCTTCTCCAGCTGGCATGCCTTGCAATGAGTCACGAAGAATGTAATGTCCTTCTTTATCCCTGGCCAAAACATCATCTTCTTCAAGTCTGCCGTCATCTTGGTGATCCCCGGGTGTATAGAATATCTGTTATAATGTGCCTCCGCCATGATGTCCTCTCGAATCTGGCCTCCTGCGGGTATATAGACCCTGCCTCTAAAACATAGCAATCCATCTCTCAGTGAATAATCTCCTGTCGAACCCTCCTCCAAGGCTTGTAATATCGGCTATGCCCATGCATCTGTCCTCTGTCCGTCCCGGATGCGGTCCCGAATATCATCTATGGCAACCATCGATGCTAGATACTCCATATACAGCTCTGGATCATTCTCGTACACTAGGGATATTTGCATATCTCTGAAACACCAGACCAGCTCCATGGACATTAGTTGTGGTCCCTTCCCTGAAGTATCTCCTCTCCGGCTCAGAGCATCTGCCACCACGTTCGCCTTCCTGGGGTGGTAGTGCATGGTGTACTAGTAATCTGAAAGGAACTCCACCCAACGTCTCTGTCTGATGTTGAGTTCCTTCTGTGTGTCCACGTATTTCAAATTCTTATGATTTGAGAAGATGTCACAGTGAACCCCGTAGAGGTAGTGTCGCCAAATCTTTAGAGCAAAGATCACTGCACCCATCTCCAGATCATGCACCAGATAGTTCTTCTCATGTATCTTCAGCTGTCGTGAGGCATAGGCTATTACATGCCCGTTCTGCATCAGAACGGCACCCATCCCCTGGTAAGAGGCGTCAGTGTACACCTGGAATCCCTCCCTTCCCGACGAAAGAGCGAGAATGGGAGCCGAGGTAAGCCGACCTTTCAATTCCACAAAGTCCGCCTCGCACTGTGGCGTCCAAACGAAAGGGGATTCCTTCTTTGTCAGGGTTGTAAGAGGGAGTGCAATCCTAGAAAATCCTTCGATGAACTTCCAGTAATATCCATCAAGTCCCAGGAAGCTCCGTACATCCGTGGCTGTCTTCAACGGTGGCCAATCCTAAACTGCCCGAACCTTGGTCGGGTCTACTACCTACCCAGCACCGCTGATAGTATGACCAAAGAAGGCCACCTCTTTTAACCAAAACAGGCATTTCCTGAACTTCGCGTACAGCTGGTGCTCTCGTCCAGAGTCAACGTCAGGTATTGTGTATGCTCCTCCTCCGTCCTTGAGTTGATGAGGATTTCGTCAATAAATACAATAACGAATACATCCAAATACTCCTCGAATACGCTGTTCATGAGGCTTGTAAATGCTGACGGCGCATTTATGAGCTCGAAGGGCATCACTGTAAACTCAAGCAGTCTGTATCTACTACTGAAGGCGGTCTTCGGAATGTCCTCCTCTCGAATCCGTTGCTGGTAATAACCTGATCTCAAGTCAAGTTTCAAGAAGAAATACGCTCCCTCCAGTTGATCAAACAACTCGTCAATCTGTGGCAGCGGGTATGTATTCCGGACCATCAGTATGTTCAACGCTCAATAATCAATACACAAGCGGAGACATCCGTCTTTTTTATTGACAAATAGCACCGGGGATCCCCACAGTGAAGAGCTTGGCCGGACAAACCCTGCCTCTACTAGTTCCTGCAACTGGCTTCGGAACTCTGTCAACTCTTTCTGGGTCATCCGGTAAGGGGCCCTAGATGTCGGCTTGGCCCCCGACACAAGCTGTATCTGGAAGTCCTGCTCTCGGTGCGGAGGTAGTCCATACAGTTTCTCTGGAAAGATGTCAGTGAAATCTCGCACCACCGAGATGTCTGTCACAGACTCCTTGACTTCCGCCATCTCAAATAGAATCTGATAAACCTCCTCTCCCTGCAGATGGGCCTTAACGACCTGTATCAAAGATAAGAGTATACGAGAGGCAGGTATTATACCTTAAATGATAATGAAAGATTCTCCGTGCCTCACGGTGATCCTCTTCGCTTGGCAATCAATCTGGGCATGGTTCCAGTGCATCCATACCATGCTAAGGATCAAGTCATAGTCCGTCAACTTCAAAAGCATCGCCGGAGCCTCAAACTCCTTTCCACCGATTTCTACCTCCATGTTGTAGTGGTCCGAGGTAAGGAGTTCAGAACCATTGGGTAGTCGCAACCTCATCACCGAGCCCGTGAATCGCTCCATGCCTTTCAATCCTTCTATGAATGTCTCTGACATGAAGGAGTGAGAAGCTCCGGTATCAAAAAGCGTGTGGGCAGGCTTGCCGCTGATAAAGACTATACCTGGGGTGGTTAAATGTCTTAGGATTCTATAACGAGTTTTTCTTTCCTATTTATTCTATCTAGTGCAGTTCTACAAAATTTGTCAACTGAGAAAAAGGAGAGGATAGAGAGGGATCCACTCATTTTGAAGAAGAGGAAGGAAGCCATCAGTGGCTTCTCAAGAAGCTGTTTGGAAATCAACTCAGCTAAGTTCAGATTCAAGAAGCTTTGAAGAAAGCTCAGATTCAGTTGATTTCATAAGCTGATCAAGAATTGTCTTGACCTCTTCTCTCTCAACAAAGGCAAGACATTAAAACTTCTTTTCTAAATTTCTGTAGGATCTGTTTTACACAGATCTGAGTTGTAAGCCTGTGATATAAAGGCTGAGTGTAGGAGAGTTGATCTCTGAGTGGTAGGGCTGTTTGCCTGAGTGTAGGAGAAGGTTCTTCTCTGAGTTGTAGGCCTTGTGGCAAGGCTGAGGTAGGGCTATTGTGCCTGAGTTGTAGGAACCTATCCAGGTTCTGAGCTGTAGGTTCTGAGTTGTTGTACCTTTGGTGTCAGGGGTAAAATTAATCGATTATGCTATGACATGCTAGTGGGTATGATGGAATATGCAAGTGAAACACACGCACCCGACTCTGTGCACACAGACCTTTAGTTCCCCCTTTCTGGAGTTGTAACCTCCAAGGATACCTCCGTAGTGGCAGACGGAAGCGGTGGGTTGGGTCTCGCCCACCACTAAACAAGTATAGCACTACCGGTCAGACCTATCGTACGTCTAAATGCTTGGTGCATGAATTGGACTACTGCGTACTCTTGCCGGCTGGCGCACCGGACTTCTGTTGGCGAAGTGCTAACTACACTTGCCGAGTCAGCGTATTTTCGTCGGTGCATCGACCCTCCAATACCGAAGACCTACCACCTTAATTTTCTTTCCTTTTATGCACATGAAAATTTAACGTATTAAAAAAAAACAAAAACCGAGCAGAAGCTCCCCGGACCAAAACATCAGTCGCAAACAATCGAGCAGAAACTCCACGGACAAAAACGTCCGTCTCTTAACTAATCGAGCCGAAGCTCACCGGACCATTCCGTCCGTCTCTTAACTAATCGAGCCGAAACTCCCAACAATCTTCCTGTGCTAACAGTGTTTGTGAAATGTGAGACCCTAATTACTAGGTAATTCTTTTCAGTTTGATAATATAGTTTACGATAACCCATGACTGCCCCCGGTATACCCCGTGAAGGGCTCTCAAAGGGCACTAGGAACTATGATGGCAGCTTAAGCTCATCGTTCCTTTTCGCAAGGCATTTATTGTTATTGGTTGATTCCCTTTACCCATTCCCTTCTCATATTTCGATAGACTAACCTAGTGTGATTTTTAACCTTCCTCTCTTAGGGAAAAATGATATTTCGTCGAACCCGAGCACCTCTTAACTCTAGCCAACACCACTTCTCACTAACCTTCAAATCCTTATATGGTGAACACTTTCACATCCTTCTAATTCAGCAGATTAACTAACTCCAACATTGTGCCCCATCATATCCTATGACTGTTAACACAATTGTTATTTGCAGGCTATCCTTTGCTACATGTCGAACCGGATAGGAAATGATCCAATACTCATCCAAATTTTCTAACTTATTTACTGGAGGTATATCATGATATAATTAGCCTATAATCAGAAAATAATAATTTTTCCTAATTTATCTGGCATTTAATTAATTTCCTCAAAAATTCCAAGGGCTATCGATTTGAACATGAACTAACCTAAGTACTCATGGAAGATGTCTAACAAAATTATTATAAATATTATGTTATCTCAATCTAGTAAATCCAAAGTATTACAATTTTTCTATCATCAAAAGGGCACTAAAACTATTTTAGCAATATTTTCTATCTTTCGTTATTTATAAATCAAGTACAGAGAATATCCAACCAAAAATTATAAATTAATTATACTATGAAGATACAACCTTAAAAATAGCATTGGCCAAGTTTCATAATTTTTCAGTAAGTATTAATCTTTGAATAAATTAATAATCAAAATTCTCCATAAGGTGGAATTGTAAAAAAAGTGTCGTAACTAAGATTCCAAACATCATGAATAAATGTCTACAAGCATATAATGTCCAGAAAGTCTCAATTACTAAGTCTCATAATTTTTCAACAGCAATATCATGCATAATTAATTTTTAAACCATAAAACTCATTTTTAACATTTGTGAATGAAGTACTAGATTTACTCAATTAAAAATTATACAAAAATTCAGGAGCAACCATTCTGACATAAAACATTTACTTCCAAGATTTCATGGGGTTGCAATGAACAAAAATATCTAAATAATTAAAACATCAATTAGGGCTATAACAAACTTTATAAATGAAGTGCTAGAAATAAACATCATAAAATTCCAGTAAACTTTCTATAGGTTCTACCAATTCCAAAACTCACTCTACCCGAGTTTTATAGCTTTTAGATAATTTTTAGTGATTGATTCTACTTATTTGAGATTTTACCCTAAAACTAAGGTTAGGGTTTTTAGGTATCTACCTATCTCCAAATCATCCGAGATTCCATCCAGATGATTTATATTATGCTAACGTCGACTCTACTGAATTTCAAGGCAATACGAGGGCATTTTCACCATGTCCTTCACAACCCTCAAAACCCTCCCTTTAGGGTTTGAGTTTGGATCATAGGGTAAATCAACCCTTAACCACACCATTTTTCTCCAAGTGGTTTATAATAATCCTTCTGAGTCAGTGGTCAAAATATCAGCCACTGTTGAGGTGATTTGACCGTTCGCACCTCTTAGTGCACTTTTTACTCAAAAATGCCTCATTAATAGCTAGTTAAGGATAGGTTATTTCCTACCCAAAACTCGTCCAAATGAGTTGGAATTTTTTACATAGCTAGTTTTTATAGCCATGGACCACTCACCAAAATTTGGGAAGGTTTGGAGGTCATTTGACTACTTAAATAAATTACTCTAACTTTATTAAATTAAAACAAAAACCTTAGGCAAAGTATCTCCAAAAATTTCCTTTTTTAACCTCTAGGTATGGCTAAGGGTAACCCCCTGCCCAAATTTCTGGTCATTTGGACAAGGGACGAAGAGTGGGCATTCATTTTAGTTTCTGCACAACTCTAGGTACAGCCCCCACTAAAACGGGTGCTGCGGTCAAACTACTTACCCAAACGAGTTGAAATTAATTTTAAATCAATCTAGACTCAAAGGGCTACAACTTTTGTGACTGGCCAGTTTTTATAAATCGGCCTCTAAGTGCCTCGTTTTACAGCATCAAAATGAGCTAATTTAATGTATCTTTTCCTTATATACTATATACATAATTTTTATATTATAAAAATGTTTTTACTGTTCATCTTCTACATAACCAGAAAACCTGAACTCAGAAAACTTATATTTGCTCTTCTGCGATCCGTCACCGACCGTACGGTCAATTCCCTGGCCAGCCAGCCACCACTACTACCTCCGTCGAGGCGATGGCTATCGGTCTGCGGTGGTTTGGCTGCCGGAGGTGGCAGTTTCCGACGGACCCGAAAATATATTTTTCATTGTTTTTCCATGAAAACATGATATAGGTCTAGCTCCGTTGAGCATGAACTTCCTTTCTAAGATCCTAAGATCTACCCATAAAAGAAGAAGTAGAGGAGGACCTTGTTCGCAGTTTGGAAGCGAGATGAACGTCGGGTTGCCATGGCGCGGTGGTGGCATTGCTGAAATTCTCCTATAGCAAGAGAAACAACTCTAATCCATTTATTCAAGATTGTAAACTTCTCATCTTGCTCTAAGGGGGATTTTATAGATCATCAAGTTGGGAGGGGAAAGGGTAAAGCATTTAAGTCCATGAAGGCTCTCCTCTTAATAGCATTTCGGTTATGGTGGAGGGAGAGGAAAAGATGGAAGATAAAAAGAAGTGTCCAAGTGGTGATTTCCTATTGGACCAACTCTTCCTCATTTTATTAAGTAATTAGAGAAGGAATCTTCCCATAAATACTCCTGGTGTAACTTCCCATAATCAGAGTTAATTATGGTATGTATTAAATAAATTTCCAGCATAGCAGACGTTTCGGCCTTTGTCACAGGCGTGACACGTAGGTCACCGGTGTGACACTAGTCCATTCGTCGTTCTCGAGTCGACGACCGATTTTTCTACGTCAGTTCACGGGTCACTAATAATACGTTTTGTAGCCTAAACTATTATCGTATTTTCTATTTTATATTGTACAAATTATGTCTATTATTAGTTTATTTTTATCATTTTTTTTTAAATATTATTGCCACTGACTTTTTCTTGTCTTTTTGTAGGTTTCCAGAAAATTGGCCAAAATGACCTGTCACGCCCCCCTGTCACGCCCTCCCTGGGCGTGACCTAGGGCGTGTCACCTGATCCCGAGGACTCCTGCTGGAAGGGATAGAAAACGGTCAAAATCGTTGTCACGCCCCCTGACACGCCCTCCCTGGGCGTGTCACCAGGCGTGACCATGGGCGTGTCGCCCTCTGCCGCAAAGCCTGCCGCCGCATTAAATGTCGTTCTGCCTCAGCACGCAAACAGTACTGTCACGCCCCATGTCACGCCCGTGATATGGGCGTGACACCCTCCTTTTTCGGTGACTGACGGATTTCCGACCAATGATTTGGACATGAAGTGCCTGTCACGCCCCCCTGTCACGGGCGTGACCTAGGGCGTGACCACCGACGTACCGAAGCAATCATCCCTCCCGCCAGAATCCAGAGCCCGAGGTCAACATAGTACTGTCACGCCCCCTGACACGCCCCCCCTAGGGCGTGTCGGAGGGCGTGACCAACCCGAGAAAAATTTCTATAAATTCAGACCCCCCCCCTCTCCATTTCAGGAAGCTTTTGTTGAGAGGGGGGGTGCTGCCCCTTTGGTTCTTGAGTTTTTTATGCTTTCTCTCTCTCTCTCTCTCTCTCTCTCTCTCTCTCTCTTTGTAATTTTTGTTTAACCCTAGTTTAATCTTAGTTTGTTCTAGCTTTTATTGTAATTTTGCTCTTGCTTAGTGCTACTTGTAGGGCTAGAATAGGATTTCAATTTCATGCACTTGTAATTTCAATTTCAATAGTGTAGCTTGCCCCTTTTAATTAATAAAAGTGTTCTTGTTTAGCTTGTGTTCTTCTTATGCTTTACTACTCATCCCCCTTCCTCCATTCCATAATGATTAACTAATCCTCCTTGAACTCGATCTTGATGATCCGAGGTTAGAGCGATTATGTTATGATGTTTTAATTAATCTTTTCTTTTTAGGTTAGGGCCTTGAATTACTCTTGATTAATCATGGGTTGGAGGTATATTTTCGATATATACTCTCCGCCTTTGCTTTCATTCTGGGCTAGCCGAGAGGCCGAAAGAATGAAGTGAGCATTCAAGAGTAAAGGGAGTTGTACGCACCGCTCGAGAGAGGTAGACGTCCAAATCTCCCGAATTGGAGTAAAATCCAATAGTGGGGTTCACCGCGTAAAGCGAGTTTTAGGCCTCCGATTTAGACGAGAGTCGGTCGGACCTTCCTAAACTCAGTTGGGCACGACTTCGAGAGAAGCGTGTTCAAGCTTTAGGAACCTCCACGGTCAAGGACCTTTATCCTATTAAGTTCAGATTTTTATCGCATTTTCTTAATCGTCTTTAGCCGAGGTGAATCTTGATTGAGTGCATTTCCATTTCAAATTTTCTACCTTTCGTAGTAATCACCTATCTTGTGCTCTTTGATTAACTGCAGTAGTTTCTTTCTAGCATAGTTGTTTGCTTAATAGCTTTACTTAATTACAGTACTTCTCTTTCTAGTATAGCTTTACTTTCTCCCCTGCACTTAGATTTTCTAAAAACCCTAGTTTTTACATCGATAAGATAATAGCGTTCGTGTGAGTAAGCATAGCCAACAGTTCCCGGATTTCAATACGACACTTGTGTCCCCTTGCTACAATTCGATAGGTATACTTGCCTCATCGGGTTGCTAGTTCGGTTGCGTTTATTTTCTTCGAACCCTAGCGCGCAACAAGTTTTTGGCGCCGTTGCCGGGGAACCAACTTTCGTTGATATTTTGAAAACACGAACCTTTTAATTTTATCTCTTCTCTTTAAAATTTTAAAATCAAAAAAATTTTATCACCGCTCTTAATAGAAACCAACCTCACAATTTTTCTACGCCACCTAATTCTCTCGAAAAGGGCAAAGGGCTTTAAGCGCAAATGTCTTGTCTAGTACCTTGCGAACCCTTCACGGGGTAGTCCTTGGGAAGTTCGGGAGTTAATCTAAAAAAAAATCTATTTCAAAAAGAAAAAAAAATTCTAATCTTTTTTTAGTTTATCCTTTTTCTCTTCCTCTTCTTCTTTTCCGTTCTTTTAGTGCATGACCCGCAGGAGTCCGTCGGTTATTTTTGACTTGGACCACGAAATTGAGCGTACTCTTCGGAGAAGATCGCGATTTCAACGTCCTACTATCCAAGTGCCGGTTGAGGACTCCGAGTCATTTGCTACTTTAAGAATGGAAGAACCCAACGTAGATGAGGCCGTGCAAAGGACTATGTCCTATTATGCACGACCGAACCTCGAGGGAACAGAATCAAGTATAGTCCACCATGCTATAGCAAATAATAACTTCGAACTAAAGCCTAGCATAATTCAAATGGTGCAGCAATATGTGCAATTTGACGGACTTCAAGATGAAGATCCGAACGCACATATAGCTAGCTTTCTTGAAATTTGCGACACCTTCAAGATAAATGGTGTCACAAATGATGCGATCAGGCTGAGACTCTTCCCCTTCTCTCTAAGAGCTAAAGCTAAGCAGTGGCTGAACACACTTTCGAAAAATAGCATAACCACTTGGAATGAATTAACTGAAAAATTTTTGGCGAAGTATTTTCCGCCAGCTAAAACTGCAAAACTTAGGAACGACATCTCTGCCTTCGGACAAATAGACTCTGAAACCCTTTACGAAACCTGGGAGAGATTTAAAGAATTATTAAGACGATGCCCACATCACGCGCTGCCTGTATGGTTACAAGTGCAGACGTTTTATAACGGGCTAAATCAAAGCACGAAGCAAATGATAGACGCAGCTTCTGGCGGTACTTTAAATCATAAGACCCCGGAAGCCGCTCTTGAGCTTTTTGAGGACATGGCCATGAACACTTATCAGTGGAATGTGCCTAGGTCTCGCCCGAACAAGCCTGCAGGTATCTATGAAGTGGACAACGTCTCCCAGCTCGCTCTGCAAGTAGAAATCCTAAGCAAAAAGATAACGGAGATGACTGCTGCCTCCGCCCCTCAGGTATGGGAATCTACAACCCCTACTCCAGAACATTTAGATTATGTTAATAATATGCCTAGAACTGCTTTTAATAATTTTTCTGCTGCGAATTTTCATTCGCCTGGTTTTAATTTTCCGAATAGTTATAACCCTGCTTTAAGAATTCATCCGAACTTTTCATGGAGTAATCCATCGAATGCGATGCGCCCACCCCCGCAAAATGATTTTTCTGCACCACCACCACCACCAATTCTTCAAAATTACCCAAAACCTCCAAGCTTGGAGGAATTACTTTCTAAATATATCACCACAAATGACGCTACCATAAGAACTTTAACCGAAAGCGTAAAAAGTTTAGAAAATCAGGTAGGACAGCTCGCGAAAATAATTTCTGAGCGACCCGCAGGGTCTCTTCCTTCCAATACCGAACCCAACCCGAGAGAGCAAGCGAAAGCTATAACTCTTCGGAGTGGGAAGCAAGTCTCCGGTATGGTAAGTGAAGAGCCCGAGGCAAGCTCCGCTCTCGCCTCTAAAAATCAAAGCTCCGCTCCCGTTTTAAAAATTCCACCCTCTGCTGAAGAAGTTATCACCCCCGCTTTAGAAAATAATCTCACTCCACCACCCATCTTCAAAAATAATTCAACTCCTCCATACCCCTCTGAACTTAATAGACAACGTCAAGATGATCAGTACTCCCGCTTCTTAGAAATCTTCAAACAAATCCACATTAATCTTCCCTTCCACGAGGCTATTTCGCAGATGCCAAAATACGCCAAATATCTTAAAGACCTCCTCACAAACAAGAAGAAGTTAGAGAATCTTTCGCACGTCACGCTAAACGCTGAGTGCTCCGCCGTTTTAACAAACGGTTTGCCGAAGAAAATCAGTGACCCGGGTAGTTTCTCTATCCCGTGTGTCTTCTGTGATCTTTTTGTTAAACACGCGTTAGCCGACTTAGGCGCGAGTATAAACCCGATGCCCTTTTCATTGTTCAAAAAGTTAGGGATTGGTAGCCTTAACCCCACGCGTATGAGTATCCAGCTAGCCGATAGATCCGTCAAGTACCCGTTAGGAATAGTGGAGAACGTTCTAGTGAAAGTCGACAAGTTCATCTTCCCGGTGGACTTTGTCATTTTGGACATCGAAGAAGACGTCGAGGTTCCCCTGATCCTTGGCCGACCCTTCCTTGCCACCTCCCGAGCCATCATTGACGTAAGCAATGGTAAGCTCTTTCTTCGAGTAGGCGACGACGAAGTCACATTTTCTATCATCCCTTCGATGAAGAACACCTTAGCGAACGATGACTCATGTTTTTTTGTAGACGCCGTGAGTGATGATTCTTCCTACTGCCTCTCCGACTTTGAAAAAGAATTTTCTACTTTTTGCTCCTCTTCTCTTACAACTGAATCACTGCAAGGAAGTGATGAATCTTCTTATTGTCTTTCTGAGTTTGAAAAAGAATTTTCTAATTTTTGTTCTTCTTCTATTCTTCCCACTGAATCGCTACAAGAAGCCGTCTTGGCTGCTAGCCCCACCCCTTATTACGTTCCTTATAAAAAAGTTTATGAAGATATTATTTTTGAAAAAGAAAAAATCTCAAAATCCTCTTATGAAGAACCCCCTACCCTAGAACTTAAAGAACTTCCCGAACACCTTAAGTATGCTTTCTTAGAAAAAGACTCCAAGTTACCAGTTATCGTTTCGGCCTACCTCACGGATACGCAGAACGATAAACTTCTTCTAGTTCTACGTAAGCATCGCCGGGCTATTGCTTGGAAAATTTCTGATATCAAGGGCATAAGCCCATCTTTCTGTACCCATAAAATTTTAATGGAAGATTATTTGCGTAACTCTATCCAACCTCAGCGCTGTATAAACCCAAACATGAAAGAAGTAGTTAAGGGCGAGGTTATGAAACTATTAGACGCAGGAATTATCTACCCTATTTCGGACAGTAAGTGGGTTAGCCCCGTTCAGGTAGTTCCAAAGAAGGGAGGGATAACCGTAGTTAGTAATGAGAATAATGAATTAATCCCGACGCGGACGATGACGGGTTGGCGTATGTGCATAGATTACCGTAAGTTAAATGACGCCACCCGCAAGGACCACTTTCATTTACCGTTTATAGACCAGATTTTAGAACGTCTCTCCTGCCATAGCTTTTATTGTTTTCTCGATGGCCTCTCGGGGTACTTTCAAATACCCATCTCTCCCGAGGACCAAGAGAAAACTACGTTTACTTGTCCCTTCGGCACCTTCGCGTACCGAAGAATGCCGTTTGGATTATGCAATGCGCCAGCTACATTCCAGCGATGTATGCTCGCAATATTTGACAAGTATGTAGAAAGCATTATGGAGGTATTCATGGACGACTTCTCCGTGTTCGGCGATTCCTTCGATAGATGTTTAGAAAACCTCGAAAAAGTCTTAGAATGATGCGAAGAAACTAACCTTGCCCTAAATTGGGAAAAATGCCATTTTATGGTGAGGGAAGGGTTAGTTTTGGGTCATAAAATTTCTGCTAAAGGTACTGAGGTAGACGTTGCCAAGATAGAAGTTATTGAGAAGTTGCCGCCGCCTACAAACATAAAAGCTATAAGAAGTTTCCTAGGCCACGCTGGTTTTTATCGTCGTTTTATAAAGGACTTCTCCAAGATCACAAAGCCCCTCACCCATCTCTTAGAAAAAGACGCTCCATTCATTTTTGATGACTCTTGTATTTCTGCCTTTGAATCAATTAAAGAAAAGTTAATTAACGCACCGATTATGATAGCTCCGGTGTGGGACCTTCCTTTCGAGATTATGTGCGATGCGAGTAGTTTTGCGGTGGGGGCCGTATTAGGTCAACGCATATCTAAGAACTTCCACCCCATCTATTATGCTAGTAAAACCCTCACATCTGCACAAGAAAATTACACCACAACCGAGAAGGAGCTCTTAGCTGTAGTCTTTGCATTTGATAAATTCCACCCTTACATTACTCTTTCAAAAATCATTGTTTTTACGGACCACTCGGCCCACAAGTACCTTCTTGCCAAAACGGATGTCAAGCCTCGCTTGATTCTCTGGGTCTTACTCCTCCAGGAGTTTGACTTAGAGATTCGTGATAAGCGAGGAGCCGAGAACTTGGCCGCCGACCATCTGTCCAGATTAGATAACCCCTTTATAGAAAAATTAAATGAAAAATCTTTTAATGACTATTTTCCTGACGAGAAGCTGCTTTTAGTTAATACATCTACTTCTCCTTGGTTCGCGCACATCGCCAACTATCTAGTGGCCCGGGTGCTCCCAAAGGAGTTCTCCTCTCAGCAAAAGAAGAAATTCTTTTCTGAGCTGAAGAACTACTTTTGGGAAGACCCACATCTTTTCAAAATTTGTGTGGATCAAGTGATAAGGGGATGTGTTTCTTTTGATGAAGGAATTGATATTCTAAAACATTTGCATGAAGGTCCGACAGGTGAGCACTATCAAGCTGCTCGCACCGCTCATAAGGTGCTTTGCGCAGGTTTTTACTGGCCTAGCCTGTTTAAAGACGCGCAAGCCTTTATGAGCAGGTGTGATAGTTGCCAATAGTCGGGCAACATTTCTAATAAAAATGAAATGCCGCAAAATTATTTCTTAGAGTGCGAAATTTTCGACCTCTAGGGAATTGATTTTGTTGGCCCCCTTCCTTCTAGCTTCGGAAACAAATATATTTTAGTTGTTGTTGATTATGTTTCACGATGGGCTGAGGCCCAAGATCTTCCTACGAATGACTCCCGAGTTGTAGTCACGTTTCTAAAAAGATTATTTTCTAGATTCGGTACGCCACGCGCAATCGTTAGCGATAGGGGTTCCCATTTTTGTAACGCACAATTTTCAAAAATCCTTACAAAATACGGCGTTACGCATAAGCTGTCCACTGCCTACCACCCCCAAACTATCGGACAAGTCAAAGTAGTTAATAGAGAAATAAAAAGAATATTAGAAATGACTGTTTCAACTTCTAGAAAAGACTGGTCAGCCAAACTTGACGATGCTCTTTGGGCCTACCGAACAGCGTACAAAACCGCCCTCGGATGTACGCCGTATCGGCTGGTCTATGGAAAATCGTGCCATCTGCCCATAGAGTTAGAACACCGCGCCTTTTGGGCCTTAAAATTTTTAAACTTCGATCCCCACTCAGTCGGTGACCTTCGAAAATTTCAACTAAATGAACTCGACGAGTGGCGCTCTTATGCTTATGAAAATAACAAACTTTATAAAGAGAGGACGAAGCGTTTACATGATAAACACTTAAGGCACCCTAAAAACTTTAAGCTGGGCGACCAAGTCATTTTATATAATTCTCGTTTACGTTTATTTCCGGGCAAATTAAAATCTCGCTGGTCTGGCCCGTTTTCTGTTTTAGAAGTATTTCCTTATGGAACTATTTTAATTTCTCACCCTGATAAGGGAAATTTCAAAGTGAATGGTCAGCGTCTTAAACTCTACTTTTCTGGTGATGATGATGTCAGTCCAAACATTATTAAGTTTCTGCTTCACGAACTGTAATCTGAAACTTTTAATTTTTTGCTAAAGACAATTTTATTTCGGGACAACAATATTTTTGGACAAAATTATTTTTTGATGCGTCGAGCTCAACGACGCTTTAACCAAATGGCGCTCTTGGGAGGCAACCCAAGTTATCTTTTTCTGTTTTCTTTATTTTACAATTTTTGCCTCGGACGGCTCCGACAAGCTGAAGCTTCTGCGATCGCCTGCTCCAACATTGCTGAATCTATCATGAAGTCCAAAGAAGACATTCGGGGAACGGCATCACTCAGCTTTCGCAGCAAATAAATCCAGGGAAGTACCTGTATTTCAATTCTGTCTTTCAATTCTGTACTTTATTTTTCTCTCCTTCTCCAATCCCCTTCTTTAGCCATTGAGGACAATGTCTGTTTTAAGCTTGGGGGAGGATTTCCTCCTTCATTTTTGCGTAGTGTAAATAATCTTCTTTTTGTATATATTGTAAATATTTCCAAAAAAAATGAATATCTTAAAATTCCAAAAAAAAAGAGAAAAAAAAATCCAAAATCCAAAAAAAGAGAATATTTCACAAAATTAAATTAAAAAAAATATATATGTGTTTTTGAATAGTTTAGACATTTTGGTATTTCAATAGTACCCCTAGTTTTTAGTTTTGTTTTACTCAAAATCTCCCATAAACAACTTAGTTAATTATAATATTTCTAATCGTTCTTTTTAATTATGTTTCACAAGTAAAATGTTGGCCATGCTGTGTTTCTAATTCGCGGTAGCCTGTTAAGGTGAAATATTTTTTCTAAAACTCGCATTTCTATTATGGTTTTTTGTTGTTTATTTCCTTTACTTTCTCGAAAATTCATCATCCACTATTTTCTTTTTCGTTTTTGAATAATTTTTGTTAAGTCAACTTTTGAATAACGTAGTAGATGTGAACGATCCAAGTCACCTATTATTTCTATTTTCAAGTTAATTTCATCAATCTTCTTTTATTATCTAGGACTCGCTTTTTGAAAATTTTTCAAACCTTTGTTTTAAATAAATTCAAAAGCTTGAAAATGATTTAGGCCGTTTTTGTTTTCGTTTGAGCTTTCCTGCCAACCTAAAAACTTTTATCACTAGTTAGCCGTTTTTGAGCCTTTTTCCGATTTCACTTGATAGCTCCTCCCTTCATTTCAGTTTCACCAAAGCCAAAATTTCCAACCTATCGAATCACACTAGCCTTTTTGAGTTTCATAAATTATTTTGACGATTTTGAAAGGGTATTTTGTGATTTTTGTGGGAGAAAGGTTTTCGAAAAAAAAGTATGTTTGAAAGTGATGTTTATTTTTGTTTGGCCAACTCAAAAAGGAAAATAAAAATATTTATGGCCTTTGTTTTGAAAAAAAAGATGAAAAAAAGAAGAAAAAGAAAAAAATGTGTATATATTTTTATGAAAGTTTTTGAAACTCTTTGCTTTGGTTTAGTGTGATTTTAAACCTTCACGTTTATCTTTGAATTCCACTCCTAATCATATTCCTAAGCCAAACGTTTCTGTCCTATTTAAGTCCTTTTGATTCACGCTTTTTGATTTTTATTTAACAACTAAGAAAAGAAAAAAAAGTAAATCAGTTTTAGTTTTGGATTTAAACCTAGATTTTTGTTAATTAAATTGATATAATTATAATGCGTTGCTTGGATCTAGTAACAACTCAATGCGTGTTTTTCATTTTCGTTGATTTGCTTAAGTCTATTTAAAAAAATCTCGTTAAAATTTTGGATGATTTGTTTTTATTGAGTAAAGTTTATAAAAGTTTTACCATACCTAAATAATTGTTTTAGACTTACATTTCACCTTTTCCCTACTAAGAATTTCGCATAGTACTTGTGTAGGCATAATTAGAACTTTTTGATTAGTCCTTTTATAAATATCTAGTTTTTATATTTTTGCTTGGGGACAAGCAAAGCTTAAGCTTGGGGGGATTTGATAATACGTTTTGTAGCCTAAACTATTATCGTATTTTCTATTTTATATTGTACAAATTATGTCTATTATTAGTTTATTTTTATCATTTTTTTTGTAAATGTTATTGCCACTGACTTTTTCTTGTCTTTTTGCAGGTTTCCAAAAAATTGGCCAAAATGACCTGTCACGCCCCCTTGTCACGCCCTCCCTGGGCGTGACCTAGGGCGTGTCACCCGATCCCGAGGACTCCTGCTGGAAGGGACAGAAAACGGTCAAAACCGTTGTCACGCCCCCTAACACGCCCTCCCTGGGCGTGTCACCAGGCGTGACCATGGGCGTGTCTCCCTCTGCCGCAAAGCCTGCCGCCGCATTAAATGTCGTTCCACCTCAGCACGCAAACAGTACTGTCACGCCCCATGTCACGCCCGTGACATGGGCGTGACACCCTCCTTTTTCGGTGACTGACGGATTTCCGACCAATGATTTGGACATGACGTGCCTGTCACGCCCACCTGTCACGGGCGTGACCTAGGGCGTGACCACCGATGTACCGAAGCAATCATCCCTCCCGCCAGATCCAGAGCCCGAGGTCAACATAGTACTGTCACGCCCCCTAACACGCCCCCCCTAGGGCGTGTCGGAGGGCGTGACCAACCCGAGAAAAATTTCTATAAATTGAGACCCCCCCTCTCCATTTCAGGAAGCTTTTGTTGAGAGGGGGGGGGGGGTGCTGCCCCTTTGGTTCTTGAGTTTTTTATGCTTTCTCTCTCTCTCTCTCTCTCTCTTTGTAATTTTTGTTTAACCATAGTTTAATCTTAGTTTGTTCTAGCTTTTATTGTAATTTTGCTCTTGCTTAGTGCTACTTGTAGGGCTAGAAAAGGATTTCAATTTCATGCACTTGTAATTTCAATTTCAATAGTGTAGCTTGCCCCTTTTAATTAATAAAAGTGTTCTTGTTTAGCATGTGTTCTTCTTATGCTTTACTACTCATCCCCCTTCCTCCATTCCATAATGATTAACTAATCCTCCTTGTACTCGATCTTGATGATCCGAGGTTAGAGCGATTATGTTATGATGTTTTAATTAATCTTTTCTTTTTTAGGTTAGGGCCTTGAATTACTCTTGATTAATCATGGGTTGGAGGTATATTTTCGATATATACTCTCCTCCTTTGCTTTCATTCTGGGCTAGCCGAGAGGCCGAAAGAATGAAGTGAGCATTCAAGAGTAAAGGGAGTTGTACGCACCCCTCGAGAGAGGCAGACGTCCAAATCTCCCGGATTGGAGTAAAATCCAATAGTGGGGTTCACTGCGTAAAGCGAGTTTTAGCCCTCCGATTTAGACGAGAGTCGGTCGGACCTTCCTAAACTCAGTTGGGCACGACTTCGAGAGAAGCGTGTTCAAGCTTTAGGAACCTCCACGGTCAAGGACCTTTATCCTATTAAGTTCAGATTTTTATCGCATTTTCTTAATCGTCTTTAGCCGAGGTGAATCTTGATTGAGTGCATTTCCATTTCAAATTTTCTACCTTTCGTAGTAATCACCTATCTTGTGCTCTTTGATTAACTGCAGTAGTTTCCTTTCTAGCATAGTTGTTTGCTTAATAGCTTTACTTAATTGCATTAGTTCTCTTTCTAGTATAGCTTTACTTTCTCCCCTGCACTTAGATTTTCTAAAAACCCTAGTTTTTTCGTCGATAAGATAATAGCGTTCGTGTGAGTAAGCATAGCCAACAGTTCCTGGATTTCAATACGACACTTGTGTCCCATTTCTACAATTCGATAGGTATACTTGCCTCATCGGGTTGCTAGTTCGGTTGCGTTTATTTTCTTCGAACCCTAGCGCGCAACAGTCACCCCCCATGTCACGGGCGTGACACGTTTGTCACGGGCGTTATATGTGTTCTTCGGTTGACGTTCGTCGAACTGAGGTAGACGGTCGGTGGGGGCATCATGCCCTAGGTCACGGGCGTGACGGGCCTGTCACGGGCGTAACAGGTGTTCTTCGGTCGACGTTCGTCGATCTGAGGTCGAAGGTCGGTGGGGGCGTCACGCCCTAGGTCACAGGCATGACGGCCCTTGTCACGGGCGTGACCATCCCATGACATGAGTTCTGAGCTCGGCGATCAGCTTCCTGATTTCGTCGACCATCGAAGGAGGTCACGGGCATGACGGGCCGATCACGGGCGTGACCAACCCGTAACTCAGGATTTCGGTCGACGGACTTCGGAGGATTGCGTCTTCGGCTAGCCGTCGTGCCTGAACCAATTTTTAGATCAGTTATTGTCAATTTCTGGGGTTTACGGGGGTTCTGTCACGGCAGACCGACTCCTAAGGGTCTAGCCGGAAATGGGATGTTACATCTACCACCGCTTCATAAAGGACTTCTCCAAGATCACCAATCCCCTTACCCATCTCTTATAAAAAGAAGCCCATTTATTTTTGATGACATTTGCCTAGCTTCTTTTAATCTAATAAAAGAAAAATTAATTAATGCCCCGATTATGATAGCTTTGGTGTGGGACCTTCCCTTTGAGATAATGTGGGATGCGAGTAGTTTCGTGGTGGGAGCCATATTAGTTCAACGCATATGTAAAATCTTCCACCCCATCTATTACGCCAGTAAAACTCTTATATCTGTACAGGAAAATTACACCACGACCGAGAAGGAGCACCTAACTGTCGTATTCGCTTTTGATAAATTCAGCCCTTATATTACACTTTCAAAAATTATTGTTTTTACGGACCACTCAGCCCTCAAATATCTTCTTTCTAAATCGGATGCCAAGCCGCGCTTGAATCGCTGGGTCTTACTACTCCTGGAGTTTGACTTAGAGATCCTTGATATGCGAGGAGCCGAGAATCTTGCCGCCGACCATCTTTCTCGATTGGATAATCTGTTTATTGAAAAATTAGATGAAAAATCTTTTAACGATTATTTTCCCGACGAGAAGCTATTTTCTATTAACACAAATACTTCTCATTGGCTCGCACACATCGCCAACTACTTAATGGCTCGTGTGCTCCCAAAAGAGCTCTCCTCTCAACAAAAGAAGAAATTATTTTCGGAGTTGAAGAACTACTTTTGGGAGGACCCACATCTTTTTAGAGTCTGTGCGGACCAAGTGATAAGGAGATGTTTTTCTTATGAAGAAGGTTTAGATATTATTAAATATTTGCATGAAGGTCTGACTATTGGACACTATCAAGCTGCTCACACTGCTTACAAGGTGCTTTTTGCGTGTTTTTACTGGCCTAGCATGTTTAAAGATGCGCAAGCCTTTGTGAGTAGGTGTGATAGTTGCCAACGGTCGGGCAATATTTCCAATAAAAATGAAATGCCACAAAATTATTTACTCGAGTGCGAAGTTTTCGACCTCTGGGGAATCGATTTTGTTGGCCCTCTTCCTTCTAGCTTTGGGAATAAGTACATTTTAGTTGCCATCGATTATGTTTCACGTTGGGCTGAATCCCAAGCTCTTCCTCCGAACGATGCCCAAGTCGTAGTTTCGTTTAAAAAAATTATATTCTCGATTCGGTACGCTGAGCGCCATCGTTAGTGAAAGTGTTTCCCATTTCTATAATGCACGGTTTTCTAAAATCCTTACTAAAAACAGCGTTACGCATAAGCTTTCAACTGCATCTCACACCGAAACTAATGGACAACTCGAAGTAGTGAACAGAGAAATTAAAAGAATTTTAGAAAAGAATGCTTCAACTTATAGGAAAGACTGGTCAGCAAAATTAGACGATGCTCTATTGGCCTACCGAATAGCGTACAAAACCGCCCTCGATGTACGCCACATCGATTAGTTTATGGAAAATTGTAACAACTCCCCTGTAAAGACCATATAATATGGGTCCGGCCGGGGCCCCACAACATACGGACACCACAACTTTAGTATTAAAATATGATATGAAACTACCCAAACTCAAAACTCCAGACATACACAGCAGAAACATATAACTAAAAGACAGAAGTTATCCACTAATAATAGAGTATCGAAATGGCCTTAAGGCCTTACACAATATAAGTCCAAAAATATAAAAGTGCCAAGCACTCCTAGGCTACCTCGGCATGCAAGCCGGACATGATCAAACAGCATCAGCAAAATAAGGAAAAAGAACTAGCCAAGCACAGCAACACTTCATGAGGCTTAGGGCTTTTCGCCCGGCGCGCTAGCTCCTGCCTGCGATCCTTGCCCTGTAAGGATTTGAAGTAACGTGGGTCAGCAAAGGCTGACCTCTACTGTGTAACAAAGACATCTCCTCCCGGCCGTCCCTAACGGACCCCGGGGTACCACTCCACCTGCAAGTTAACACGTCGTATACCAAAAAAGCATATATATATTAAAGCGGTAAACAGGCTTGGATGTCTCATACAGCATACATGTTCTCAATGTTTTGTACAAAGTAAAAGGGGCCTACTATGCAACATGAATGCAACCCGGGTTTCACCCAAGAAACCCTAGCTCGTATGCATCTAGCACAACATCAAACATTGGGTACTTCCGTTTCCCCATTGGCTTAAAGCCGCAAACAAAAGGGAAACACCGTGTCCCCAACGGCACACAGGCCGTCACACGAAACCTTGCAATGGCCCCACCCGCACATGGGTCTTAAACCCCGGGCTTGCCCGCATATTCTGACGTCGTACGTCAGGGTTCCGTCTCACACTGATCGATTCTAAGAAGCCTTGCTGGACCCCACCCGCTCATGGCCACATTGCCCGGGCTTGCCCTCCGCTCGGCATTCTCGTCAGTCTCATACAAGGGCTAGTCTCGCCGGGACATTTTCCCCACATGACTTGCGCGTCACGGGATAGCCAGCCGACCACGGAGACCTAGCCGCACCTTTGCACAGCACAAAACAAGGTTTCCCCACCCCAATTACCACTCGCACCGTATCTTTCCCGTGCTCCAAGGAAACAATCTACCGCACAAAGCGGAGCTAACCTCGTCCGGTTCCGACTACAAGTACTCACTCAAATACAAGGGGGAAAACGCATACATACAACGGCGTATTGCCGCAACGGATTTTCTACCGAAGCTCGCTATGCAACATCACAGGTTCGGACTATCGGTCGCGACCACGACTTCACCCACAATGCCTAATCCGCTAACGGAGCGGATCTCTAATGCAAGCATGCCGGGATGAACATACTCAACCCGGAGGTTCCTCTTGAACCGCTACATGAATCCCTCTCATTTGAGAGATTCGGCGCTCAAAATACGAAAGGAAGGGGATGCTATTCATGCATCTTAAATCCTAAAAACCGAGATGAGAAGTGTCGTTACCTTCCGTCCCCGCTTCCTAGCGATGGAGAAGATTTGCTCGGTTGAACACCACCGCAACGCTCCCACCTTCGCGGATCTGAACTCCGCTCGCGAAACGGACCTCCGAAGCTTCGCCGGCGGCCGGAACTTGGCCTCCTTGCTCTCCCTTCTCTCTAGAACTTAGAGATAAAAGAAAATGGGGAATGAGGGTTTGGAACCCTATTCCCGGCCTTAAACCGCCCAGGGAGGCCACCCACCGTTGGATCTTCCAAGGAAAAGAACGAACGGCCACGATCGGAACCTAAATTAGAAAATCTGGGCCGAACACGGGTTGCAACACGGTCGTGTGCATGACCATGTTAGCCATTCGCCGTCTCGATCAATTCGAAAACCAGCACACGGCTCCTGACACGGCCTTCGACACGGCCTTCGACACGGCCGTGTCTCGCTCCACACGGCTGTGTCGTGACCCGTGTCACGACACCCGTTTTCAGCATTTTCAGTAAGAGAAGTACACGGCCTCTGACACGACCCCTGACAAGCCCGTGTCACCTGGGACATGGCCGTGTACAGACCCGTGTCATGCCCCGTGTGCAATACCTCAGAAAATTCGAAACGACCCGATGCTACACGGCCTGGGACACGGCAGTGTGCCTGGCCATTTTCCATACCCGACGATCGTCGACCTTAACATGGTCGACCACACGGCCAGCTCGACACGGCCGACACGGCCTCCGACACGGCCGTGTCGTGACCCGTGTCACCTGCTAAAAAACAGTCTTGGCCAAAAGCGATCCCCGTCGCTCCTACAATATTTTGGGGCGTTACAATCCCCCCCCCCTTAAAAGAATTTCGTCCCGAAATTTAAAACATGGAAAGAACACAAATTCTAAACGATACCTGAGGAGAAAAGCTCGGGGTACTCCTCCAGCATGGCCTGCTCTCGCTCCTATGAGAGCTCCTCGCAGCCACAATTGTCCCAACGGACCTTTACGAGTCGGACCTCCTTGTTCCGCAGTTGCCGAACCTCCGAATCTTCTATCCCGACAGGACGTACTCGCGTCCTCAAGTCTTCCTCTACCGGCACCGCCGCCGGTTCAATCACCACGCTGACCTCTAACAAGGCTTTCCTCAAGACGGAGACGTGAAAAACGTCATGCAATCCACTTAGCTCCGTGGACAACGCCAACCGGTACGCTGCCTCTCCCACTCGCTCGATGACCTTGAATGGTCCCAAAAATCTCGGACTCAGCTTCTTGAGTCGGCGAATTCGTGAAATGCCTTTGAACGGCTTGATCTTAAGATGCACCCAGTTGCCCACCGCGAATTCCACATGTCTGTGGCGAGCATTGAAATACTTCGACTGCCGATCTTGAGCTACCTTCATGCGCTCTTGGATGGTCCGCACTAGCTCACTAGCATCGGCTACCACTTCTTTCCCCAAAAGCTTTGTGTCTCCCGCCTCTGTCCAAGACATCGGTGTTCGACACCGCCTCCCATAAAGAGCTTCATATGGCGGCATCTTGATACTAGCTTGGTAGCTATTGTTATACGCAAACTCCACCATGAAGAGGTGATCCTCCCACTTCTTGCCGAAGTCGAGAGTACACATCCTTAGCATATCTTCCAAAGTACGGTTCGTTCTCTCAGTTTGCCCATCGGTTTGAGGATGAAAAGCCGTACTGAACTTGAGTTTTGTGCCCAAGCTCTTCTGCACCAACCGCCAATCCTTAGACGTGAAACGTCCATCCCGGTCGCTGACTATACTCTTCAGAATCCCATGAAGTCGCACAATATTGCGGACGTACAACTCCACCAACTTTTCCACAGCGTCCTCCTTCCGGTTTGGGATGAAATGTGCCACTTTGGTCAAGCGGTCTACAATCACCCAAATGGCATCATTGCCTTGCTGCGATTTAGGTAACCCATGCACAAAATCCATGGAGATGTCCTCAAATTTCCATTCGGGGATTGGAAGAGGCTTCAAGAACCCGCCCGGCTTCTGACACTTGGCTTTCACTAAGGCACAAGTTTGGCACTGACTCACACACAAAGCTACATCCCGCTTCATCCCAGGCCACCAATAGGACTTCTTCAAATCCAAGTACATCTTTGTACCACCCGGGTGAACGGAGTACTTAATGAAGTGGGCCTCATACATCAACTCCTCGCGGAGCTTGCCGAACTGCGGTACACAAATCCTTCTGCCCTTCCTCAGAACCCCATCAACCATCTCCCAGACATTACCCTCGCCCTTAAGAGCTTCCTCCACGAAGGGTTGGAACTCCTCATCCACACGGGTCGCTTCCAGAATACGATCGTATAAGTCATTCTGCATCTCAATCCAGTTTAGCCGAGCCACGCTAGACTCGCCTCTTGCCACACATTCCAAACCAAGGGACTCCCAGTCCCGCCTTAACCGCTCATCGTGAGCTTCAATCCAACTTCCTTGCCCCGAGTATTTCCTACTCAAAGCATCCGCCACCACATTGGCTTTTCCTGGCGTGTACTGAATCGCCACCTCGTAGTCCCCAAGGAACTCGACCCACCTGCGATGCCGCATATTTAGGTCCTTCTGATCCAGGAGATACTTTAGACTCTTGTGGTCCGTGAAGATCTCCACCTTCGCACCGTAAACGTAGTGCCTCCACAGCTTCAAAGCAAAAATTACCGCCGCCAATTCCAGATCATGGACGGGGTAATTTATCTCATGAGGCTTCAGCTGCGTCGACCCAAAAGCTATCACACTGCCATGCTGCACCAACACGCACCCTAAACCGCATCTGGATGCGTCGCTGAAAATCTGAAATCCTTCGGTCCCCTTTGGTAGACTTAGGATCGGTGCCATCATCAGCTTCTCCTTCAGGGTTTCAAACGCCTGACTGCACTCTTGAGTCCACACGAACTTCTGATCCTTGCGAGTTAGCGAAGTGAGGGGTAGAGCTATCTGCGAAAAGTTTTCCACAAACCTTTGATAGTACCCGGCTAGTCCAAGAAAGCTCCGGACTTCCGCCACAGTCCTCAAAACTGGCCAATCTCTGATGGCTTCCACTTTCGTTGGATCTACCGCCACCCCATCCCTACTAATCACATGGCCTAAAAACGCCACCTTCTCCAACCAAAACTCGCACTTGGAGAACTTCGCATAGAGTTGGTTCTCTCTCAATACTTGCAACACTGTCCTCAAGTGCACCTCGTGCTCCGCTTCCGACTTGGAATACACCAAAATGTCATCAATAAAAATGACGACGAACCTATCCAAGTATTCACGAAACACTCGGTTCATCAAGTCCATGAACACGGACGGCGCGTTCGTCAACCCGAACGGCATCACCGAGAACTCAAAATGACCATACCTCGTACCAAACGATGTCTTGGGTACGTCTTCGTCACGAATCCGCAACTGATAATATCCGGACTTCAGGTCCAACTTGGAGTACACCACCGACCCCAACAACTGGTCAAAAAGGTCATCTATCCGAGGAATCGGATACTTGTTCTTGATTGTCAATTTGTTCAACTCTCGGTAGTCTATGCACAAATGCATACTACCATCCTTTTTCTTTACGAATAACACCGGCGCACTCCACGGTGAAGAGCTGGGTCTGATATACCCTTGATCCAAAAGCTCCTGCAACTGAACCTTGAGCTCGGCCAACTCCTTTGGTGCCATCCTAAATGGTGGACGTGACACCGGTCTAGCCTCGGGCACTAACTCGATGGAGAAATCAATCTCCCGCCGAGGAGGTGCTCCCGGTAGCTCCTCGGGAAAAACATCTCCAAACTCCGCCACCTCGGGCACTTCTCCAAGAGACAGCCTGGAAAGGCTAACCTCCAACAACGCTACTAGAGCTACACCTCCCTGGTTAACAGCTCGCACTAGCTGAAGTGCCGAAACTAGGGAACAGGCAACTCCATGCAGGCCTTCAAACTTGACTTCCGCTTGCCCCACGCCCCTCAGGGTTACCACCTTGGACCAGCAGTCGATACTGGCACGCTACTCCGCTAGCCAGTCCATCCCCAAGATCACATCGAACTCAGACAATGGCAAGATTGCCTCTACCAACACGAAGTCGACCCCCTCAAGTCTCCAACAAATCCGGCCTCTAGCCCTGGTAGTCATAGATGACCCATTGGGCATGCACACCTTCAACTCTGAGTCCGTTGAGAAGGACTCAACTCCAATCCTCCGGATGAAACTTTCCGCAAGGAAGGAGTGTGACGCTCCCGTATCGAAAAGTACCCTAGCGGGGTACACTGATACCACTACAAAGCCTACACACATGCAACAAACATAAAAAGGCTTGAAAGGAAGAAATCTAAGGTGCAGGTTGAATTCTCGTACCTGTCACCACATCGGGTTGACGGATTGCTTCCTGCTGCCCAAGGTTGTAGGCCCTTGGCTGCACTGGTTGAAACCGGGAAGCACTCGACTCCGCCATCTTCCCTTTCTCTGCGGCACTGGGGCCGGAGCGCACAGTCTGCTCCTGCCTTGGCTCTTGCTCAGCGCCCCCTTGGGTACAAAATCTTGCTATGTCGCCTGGCTTGCCACAACAGTAACACGTCTGCGGTCCCTTAGAGCGTGACCCTCCGGACGTCCAAATACTTTTCTCGCCCGACTTAAACGGGGGAGGCTTCTTCTTCCATCGGCTCCCTTCCGCCTTTCCATGGGACTGAGCCGACTTCTTCTCTTCCCCCTGCTTGGGTGTGAAACCCTTTCGGCGCTGGGATCGCTCCATATCGCTCTCCAAAATTCGGGCCGCCTCCACCAATTCGTTGAAGCCCGCACGCTTCATCGATATGAGGGGTTGTCTTAGATTTTCCCTCAATCCATGGTAGAAGAGATTGTCCCTCTCTTCATCGTCCGCCATGGTCGTCCCTGCATAACGACCCAATCGAGAAAATTCCTGAACATACTCATCCACTATCTTGTCTCGCTGCACAAGATGTATGTAAGAAGCGAACTAAAACAAGCCGGAAATGGTATAACTGAAATTTTATTATCAAAAAAAGGTATCTATTACAAAGGTATGGCCTCCCTTATATAGAATGGAGGAGAGAAGAGAGAATACAAATAAGAGATGTGGGACTAAAACTATACAAAAGAATCTGGGCGGCTAGAACAACAGACCGGAACAAGCCACGCGGTTAGACAGAAGGGCTAACCGCTCGGCCACTGCCAGAGAGAGAGACAAGCCGCCAAGTGAGACCGTTAGACCGCCCGGTCTCCTAGTCGCCAGTAACAGACCGCTAGACCGCTTGGACCTCAAACCTCAACGCAGCAACCAACCCGCTGGAGGCAAACCGCCAAACCGCCCGGTCAATAACCCGCCAAGCCAGACCGACAGACCGCCCGGTCTCAACTTCAACACTCCCCCTCAAGCTGGAGCATATATGTCGATCATGCCCAGCTTGTCACATATATGAAGAAATGAGGTGGATACTGGCTTGGTGAAGATGTCAGCCAGTTCTTTTTCAGACGTGACGAAGGGAGTGCAAATTTGTTCCTTCAGAATCTCTTCACGAATGAAATGACAGTCGACCTCAATGTGTTTGGTTCTCTCATGGAAGACTGGATTTTTGGAGATATATATAGCAGCCTTGTTGTCACAGAACATAGGTAGAGGATGGTTGTAGACCTCTCCTAAATCCAACATGAGAGCCCGTAGCCACTTTAGCTCGCAAGTGGTCGATGCCATACTCCGATACTCAGCTTCAGCACTGGACCTGGAGACAACAGATTGCTTCTTGCTCTTCCAACTTACCAGATTGCCCCCAACAAAGGTACAGAAACCGGAGGTAGACTTGCGGTCCCCTTTGTCATCCGCGTAACTCGCATCTGAGTAAGCTTCAACCCTCAGATGATCGTTCTTCTGAAAGAGCAATCCTTTCCCGGGGCTGCTTTGACGTACTCCAAGATCCGCAAGGCGGACTGTAGATGGCACTCCCTGGGAGCTTGCATGAATTGACTCACCTTGCCCACAGCATAGGAGATGTCGGGCCTAGTCACGGTGAGGTATATGAGCTTACCAACTAGACGCCTGTACCGCGAAGCATCTGAAAGAAGAGGCGAATCATCTGTCCAGGTTTTGTCTTCTCCAACAGCCATGGGACATCGGGCAGGTTTGGCCCCAGTCAATCCTGCTTCTTTTAAAATATCAAGAGCATACTTACGCTGAGAGAGGACTAAAGAGTTGGGCTTCCGAGAGATTTCGATCCCCAAAAAGTACTTCGGAGAACCCATATCTTTCGTGACTAGATGTTGGCGAAGATGCCGCTTTGTCAAGGCTACCCCTTCCTGGTCATCACCAGTGAGAAGAATATCATCCACATATACTGCAAGAACCACCAGTCCCGAAGAGGTTTTGCGAATAAATAGAGAGTGATCAGCAGCGCTGCGAGCAAAACCAACGGCCGCCACGATGCCGCTGAATTTGTCAAACCAAGCTCGAGGGCTCTGCTTGAGGCCATAGATTGCCTTCTGTAGCCGGCAGACTCGTGTCTCCCCCTGAGCAACATACCCTGGAGGTTGCTCCATGTAGACGACCTCCTGAAGATCACCATAAAGGAAGGCATTCTTGATATCCAACTGGGAAAGGGGCCAGTCTTTGTTGACTGCCACAGAGAGAAGGACCCGTATAGTGCTGAGACGAGCCACGGGAGAGAAGGTGTCAAAGTAATCAACCCCATAGGTTTGAGTAAAGCCCTTAGCCACCAGACGAGCTTTGTAACGGTTTACAGTGCCATCTGGGCCAAACTTGACTACAAAGACCCATCGACAGCCAACAACATCTGTATCAAGAGGAGGAGGGACAAGAGTCCAGGTACCCCGCTCTGTGAGGGTCGCCATTTCCTCATCCATGGCCAGCTTCCAGTGAGGAATGGCAAGGGCCTCCTGGTAGGAACGAGGTGTGGTAGTAGCAGAGATAGCCAGCGCAAAGTCCCTGCGAGAAGGGGTTAGACGATCATATGAAACAACAGCAGCAAGGGGGTGTAGGGTACACGTCCGCACCCCTTTGCGAAGAGCGACAGGAAGATCCAGGTCGGCGGGCTCCTCGGCATCCAGAGCATCCGTGGCAGAGAGAGCTGGCCCGGGAGGAGAGAGCGACGGCAGCGGAGATGAGGGAGATGGAGGCGGAGAGAGAGGAAGAGGAGTGGGCGGAGACGGAGGAGGAGCGGATATCGCAGTAGGAGACGAGGGAACGAACGGAATAACAGGAGAATCCGAGGTGAGAGGAAGAGAAGAGGAGGCATCCGAGAAGTAGGAGGCATTCTCGAAGAAGGTAACGTCAGCGGAGACAAACTGTTTACGAAGAACAGGATCAAAGCAGCAGTAGCCTTTCTGAGTGACCGAGTACCCCAGAAAAACACATTTGGTGGAGCGAGGGGAGAGCTTATCACGGGTGGCAGATGGGACATGCACAAAAGCAGTGCACCCAAAGATTCGGAGAGGGAGAAGAAAAGGCTCCTTGCCAGGATAAAGGATGGAAAAAGGGGTTTTTCCCTGAAGAACGGAGGAGGGAATGCGATTGATGAGATAGCAAGCAAGAAGAACAGCATAGCCCCAATATGAGCGAGGGACATGCATTTGAGTCATTAATGTGCGAGCAACATCGAGGAGGTGACGGTTTTTGCGTTCCGCCACCCCATTTTGTTGGGATGTATAGACACAACTCGTCTGATGAATAACGCCATGTTGAACACAGAAAGAGGTAAAAGCATGACTTAAGTATTCTTTTGCATTATCAGAGCGAAAAGTTTTAACACTAACACCAAACTGATTTTTGATTAAATGATAAAAGGAGGTCCATACATTAAAAAGTTCAGAGCGATCTCGTAAGAGATACACCCAAGTACATCTAGAAAAATCATCAATAAAAGTTACAAAATAAGAACTACCCCGACCAATAGTAAGGGTAGGAGCAGGTCCCCAGATATCGGAGTGGACTAGATCAAACGGACGGGTAGAGCCCCGACCTTGCTTCGGCGGGAAGGAGGAACGATGATGCTTGCCAAGTTGACATGCTTCGCAGTGGAGAGGAGTAGTGGAGGGAGGGAGGTGGGGCAGAAGCTGATGCAGAAGCCGTGGTGGAGGATGACCGAGACGGAGATGCCACTGGAGAAGATCCGTACAAGAAGAAGAGAAGGCGGACAAAGCGGAAACGTTGTCGAGGAAGTAGAGGCCGCCGCTCTCAGTCCCAGTAGCAATCGTCCGTTGGGAGCTCGGATCCTGAAAAGAGCAAGAAGATGGAGTAAACGTTACAGAACATTGAAGCTGCTTGCACAAAGAAGTAACCGATAACAAATTGCACGGAAACTTGGGCACATAGAGAGTGTCCTCTAGCCGAAGGGACGGAGTAACATGAACCACTCCCGACCCATGAACTGGGGAGGGAGAACCATCTGCAATGAGGACCGGGGGCAACCAATCATGCTGTTCGAGGAGAGAGAAGCACTGAGGATTGCCCGTCATATGATTAGTAGCACCGGAGTCGATAAGCCATTTACCTTGAGTGACTATATGGGCACTACCTGATGATGTGACCACGGAAGCAGACGGCTTGGAAGAAGAGGCGGAAGAGTCACCCGAGGGGCGAAGATGGGGATGTTTTGTCCAGCAGCGGTCAAGAGTGTGTCTGGTGCGGCCGCAGTGAGAGCAGAGATAGCGGGAAGAAGGACGTCCGCCAGACTGATGACTGCGGCTACCAGAGCCACTTCGCTGAGTTTGATGAGCATAGTTATCCGGAGGAGAAGGAGCGGGTAGAAGCGGGCGCTGAAGGAGAGATGTGACAGCGGCAATGCGAGCAGCGGTGGCATCTAAGGTAGGAGATTCCGCCTCACCCAGAATTTGTTGGCGGATCATGTCATAAGTGTCAGGAAGACGGAGCAGATAACACACAACCAGAAGCTCCTGGAAGTGCTTGTGTTGTTGAGCCAGATCTGCAGAAAAGGGGCGATTCTGAAGAATCTCAGCCCCAAGAGCTTGAACTTGTTGGTAGGCAGCAGCAGGAGACAAGGTAGGCCGGGCAAAGAGGTCCGCATACAACGTATAGATGCGGGACGTCTGAGCCCCTTTGGAATACAAAGCAGCAAGATGAAGCCAAGCGGCCTTCACCGTCTCATCATGACGGAAGACGGGAAGGCATTCATCGGATAGACTATTAGCGAGCCAAGTACGCACAAGAGCGTCACTCGCATCCCAGTCATCAAAGAGAGGGGAAGTGGTAGGAGGAGGGTCATCAACGAGATGGTGGCGTTTGCGTTGCGAGCGAAGGAGAAAGGTGAAAGAGACGCTCCAATCCGGGTAGTTGGAGCCGACAAGCTTGGAAACGGTGCCAAGGTTCCCGGAAGGAGTTGGAGGAGGAGCCGGATTAGCTACAGGGGGGGTGGTAGGAGTGGTGGCAGTAGAAGCATCAGAAAGAGCCATAAGAGCTACCAACAGGAAGCCGCGCGGTTAGAAAACAGGCCGCGCGGATAGGCAGAAGAGGAACTGCAGCGGTCAGGATGTCAGACACCAGCGACCAGAGAGACCACGACCAAGCCGCAGTAACAAGCAAAGGGGAAGAAGTCGAGCGGCAAGCAGACAGTCCGCTCGAACAGAAGCACAAGAGAGGGCAAGGCACAGGGCAATAGGTCGCGGCGAACTAGGCAACAGGTCGCGGCGAACTAGGCAATAGGTCGCGACGACCAGAGCAACGACAAGGAGACCGCGCGGACAGGGCGCAAGCCGGAGAAGCAAGCCGCGCGGACAGAGAGAAGACAGAATCAGGAGGAAAGGATCGATTCCTCTGATACCATGTAAGAAGCGAACTAAAACAAGCCGGAAATGGTATAACTGAAATTTTATTATCAGAAAAAGGTATCTATTACAAAGGTATGGCCTCCCTTATATAGAATGGAGGAGAGAAGAGAGAATACAAATAAGAGATGTGGGACTAAAACTATACAAAAGAATCTGGGCGGCTAGAACAACAGACCGGAACAAGCCGCGCGGTTAGACAGAAGGGCTAACCGCTCGGCCACTGACAGAGAGAGAGACAAGCCGCCAAGTGAGACCGTTAGACCGCCCGGTCTCCTAGTCGCCAGTAACAGACCGCTAGACCGCTTGGACCTCAAACCTCAACGCAGCAACCAACCCGCTGGAGGCAAACCGCCAAACCGCCCGGTCAATAACCCGCCAAGCCAGACCGACAGACCGCCCGGTCTCAACTTCAACAATGTAGAAACTGCCTCTGGAGGGCTAACCTTGTTGATGCGGGAATGTACTTCTTCAGAAAGGCATTCCCAAATTTCTCGATGGACGGTGTGCGTCCTGGGAACTGCCGACCACTGTGGCTCACCCACCATAACTTGGCATCTCCCTCCAACATAAAGGCTGCGAACTCTGCCTTTTTCTCATCTGGCACCTCTGCCTCCCTCAGAAGCTCCTAAATCCTAGCGCACCAATCCTCTGCATCTGTGGGCGTGCCGATTCCCTTGAAGGTTGGAGGGTGGAAACTCAAAAAGTACTTCATTTGCCGGTCCCCATGCCCGACAACCACTCTCTCGGCCTGCGGCTCCGCCCACCTGGCCTCCTCAACCTGCACGGTCGCTGCTGTGACCGGGGTAGCAGGAGTTGCTACCTGAGCAACGAGAGCTGCTACCTGTGCTGTCGCTGCAGCTTGGGCCACCACCATCGCTTCTGCAAGCATGCGGCAGAAGTCGGCCGGTGTGACCCCCATCCCTAGCGGACCTTGCGCGGTCGCACTACTTGACAAGAGCTCTTCTCTTGGCCTCGAGGTCCCAGCCTCGTTGCTTGTACTCTAAACACAAGCAAGAAAACGCAAATCAGTCTCTAATTGCAAGACTCGAACACAAGGACACTCATGGTCCCGCGATACTCCTATGTGGATAACTTCTTATACGCGACTCTACTTATACTTTCGACCGCGAAAATTCTCCTTGGAACGCAAACCTCGCTCTGATACCAAATTGTAACACCTCCCCTGTAAAGACCATATAATATTGGTCCGGCCGGGGCCCCACAACATACGGACACCACAGCTTTAGTATTAAAAGATGATATGAAACTACTCAAACTCAAAACTCCAGACATACACAGCGGAAACATATAACTAAAAGACAGAAGTTATCCACTAACAATAGAGTATCGAAATGGCCTTAAGGCCTTACACAATATAAGTCCAAAAATATAAAAGTGCCAAGCACTCCTAGGCTACCTCGGCATGCAAGCCGGACATGATCAAACAGTATCAGCAAAACAAGGAAAAGGAACTAGCCAAGCACAGCAACACTTCATGAGGCTTAGGGCTTTTCGCCCGGCGCGCTAGCTCCTGCCTGCGATCATTGCCCTGTAAGGATTTGAAGTAATGTGGGTCAGCAAAGGCTGACCTCTACTGTGTAACAAACACATCTCCTCCCGGCCGTCCCTAACGGACCCCGGGGTACCACTCCACCTGCAAGTTAACACTTCGTATACCAAAAGAGCATATATATTAAAGCGGTAAACAGGCTTGGATGTCTCATACAGCATACATGTTCTCTTTGTTTTGTACAAAGTAAAAGGGGCCTACTATGCAACATGAATGCAACCCGGGTTTCACCCAAGGCACCCTAGCTCGTATGCATCTAGCACAACATCAAACATTGGGTACTTCCGTTTCCCCATTGGATTAAAGCCGCAAACAAAAGGGAAACACCGTGTCCCCAACGACACACAGGCCGTCACACGAAACCTTGCAATGGCCCCACCTGCACATGGGTCTTAAACCCCGGGCTTGCCCGCATATTCTGACGTCGCACGTCAGGGTTCTGTCTCACACTGACCGATTCTAAGTAGCCTTGCTGGACCCCACCCGCTCATGGCCACATTGCCCGGGCTTGCCCTCCGCTCGGCATTCTCGTCAGTCTCACACAAGGGCTAGTCTCGCCGGGACACTTTCCCCACATGACTTGCGCGTCACGGGATAGCCAGCCGACCACGGAGACCTAGCCGCACCTTTGCACAGCACAAAACAAGGTTTCCCCACCCCAATTACCACTCGCACCGTATCTTTCCCGTGCTCCAAGGAAACCATCTACCGCACAAAGCGGAGCTAACCTCATCCGATTCTAACTACGAGTACTCACTCAAATACAAGGGGGAAAACGCATACATACAACGGCGTATTGCCGCAACGGATTTTCTACCGAAGCTCGCTATGCAACATCACCGGGTCAGACTATCGGTCGCGACCACGGCTTCACCCACAATGCCTAATCCGCTAACGGAGCGGATCTCTAATGCAAGCATGTCAGGATGAACATACTCAACCCGGAGGTTCCTCTTGAACCGCTACACGAATCCCTCTCATTTGAGAGATTCGACGCTCAAAATACGAAAGGAAGGGGATGCTATTCATGCATCCTAAATCCTAAAAACCGAGAGGAGAAGTGTCGTTACCTTCCGTCCCCTCTTCCTAGCCATGGAGAAGATTTGCTCGGTTAAACACCATCGCAACGCTCCCACCTTCGCGGATCTGAACTCCGCTCGCGAAACGGACCTCCGAAGCTTCGCCGGCGGCCGGAACTTGGCCTCCTTGCTCTCCCTTCTCTCTAGAACTTAGAGAGATAAAAGAAAATGGGGAATGAGGGTTTGGAACCCTATTCCCGGCCTTAAACTGCCCAGGGAGGCCCCCCACCGTTGGATCTTCCAAGGAAAAGAACGAACGGCCACGACCGGAACCTAAATTAGAAAATCTGGGCCGAACACGGGTTGCAACACGACCGTGTGCATGGCCGTGTTAGCCATTCACCGTCTCGATCAATTTGAAAACCAGCACACGGCTCCTGACACGGCCTTCGACACGGCCTTCGACACGGCCGTGTCTCGCTCCACACAGCCGTGTCGTGACCCGTGTCACGGCACCCATTTTCAACATTTTCAGTCAGAGAAGTACACGGCCTCTGACACGACCCCTGACACGCCTGTGTCACCTGGGACACGGCCATGTACAGACCCGTGTCATGCCCCGTGTGCAATACCTCAGAAAATTCGAAACGACCCGATGCTACACGGCCTGGGACACGGCCGAGTGCCTGGCCGTGTTCCATACCCGACGATCGTCGACCTTAACATGGTCGACCATACGGCCAGCTTGACACGGCCGACACGGCCTCCGACACGGCCGTGGTGTGACCCGTATCACCTGCTAAAAAAACAGTCTTGGCCAAAAGCGATCCCCGTCGCTCCTACAATATTTTGGGGTGTTACAAAAATCGTGTCATTTACCCGTAGAACTCGAACACCATGGTTTTGGGCCTTAAGATTTTTAAACTTCGATTCCCACTCTGTCTGCGACCTTAAAAAATTTCAACTAAATGAACTCGATGAGTGGCATCTTACGCATACGAAAATAACAAACTTTATAAAGAGTGGACAAAACATTTTCACGATAAACACTTAATTCACCCAAAAACCTTTAATCCAGCTGACCATTTTCTTTTGTATAACTCTCGTTTACGTTTATTTTCGGGGAAATTAAAGTCACGATGGTCTGGGTCGTTTTCTATTTTAAAAGTTTTCTCTTTTGTGTTGCTTTAATTTCAAACCCTGATAAGGGAAATTTCAAAGTAAATGGTCAGCATCTTAAATTATATTTCTCTAGTGATGATGATATCAGTACAAACATTGTTAAATTTCTACTGCACGAACTCTAACTTCAAACTTTTATTTTTTGTTAAAAACTTTAATTATTATTATTTTGGAAAAAATATTTTTGGACATTATTATTTTTGTTACGTCGAGCTGAAACGACGTTTTAAACAAAGGGCACTCTTGGGAGGCAACCCAAGTTATCTATTTCTTTTTTCTTTATTTTACAATTTTTGCCCCGGACGGCTCCGATAAGCTGAAGCTTCTGCGATCGCCAGCTCCAATGTTGTTGAATCCATCATAGAAGTCCAAAGAAAACATTTCATGAAGATCCAAAAGCGTAAGCATGGGGGAGCGACATCAATCAGCATTCACTTCGAATAAATCTGGGGAAGAACCTGTTTTTCAATTCTGTACTTTAAATTCTGTAATTTCATTTTCTCTCCTTCTCTAATCCCTTTCTCCATTGAGGACAATGTCCATTTTATGCTTGGGGGAGGACTTCCTCCCTCTTTTTGCTATGTGTGAATATTTTGCTTTTTGTAAATATTTTTCAACAAAAATCCAAAAAAATGAATATCCTAAAAATAAAAATAAAAATAGAAAGTATTTCAAAATTAAAAAAATATATTGCTTTTTGTCATTACATTAATAGTTTAGACATTTTGGTATTTCAATAGTACCCCTTATTTTTGTTTTGTTTTGCTCAAAATTTCTTATAAATAACTTAATTAATTATAATATTTCTAATCACCCTTTTTAATTATGTTTCACAAGTAAAATATTGGCCATGCTGTGTTTCTAATTCGCAGTAGCATATTAACGTAAAACGTTTTCTAAAACTCGCATTTCCATTATGGTTTTCATTCTTTATTTTCTTTACTTTCTCAAAAAATCATCATCCACTATTTTCCTTTTCATTTTTGGATAAATTTTGTAAGATCAACTTTTGAATAACATAGTAGATGTGAATGATCCAAGTTACCTATTATTTCTATTTTCAAGATAATTTCATCAATCTTCTTTTATTATCTAGGACTTGCTTTTTGAAAATTTTGAAATCTATGTTTTAAATAAATTTAAAAGCATGAATATGATTTAGGCCATTTTTGTTTTCGTTTGAGCTTTCCTGCAAACCTAAAAAATTTCACCACTAGTTAGTCATTTTTGAGTTTTTTTTTCCAATTTCATTTGATAGCTCCTCTTTTCATATCATTTTCACCAAAGCCAAAATTTCCAACCTATCTATTCGCACTAGCCTTTTTGAGTTTCATTAAGAATTTTCATGATTATGTTAGGTTGTTTTGTGATATTTTTGGGGAGAAGTTTTTGAAAAAAGTAGTGCTCAATAGAAATGTTTACTTTTGTTTGGAATTCAAAATGAAAATTAAAATATTTATGGCCTTTGTTTCGAAAAAGAAAAAAAAATGGAAAGGAAAAGAAAATTGTTTAAAATGAAAATTTTTGAAACTCTTTATTTTGGATTAGTGTGATTTTAAACCTCCATGTGTATCTTTGAATTCCACTCCTAATCATTATCCTAAACCAAACGCTTCGGTCCTATTAAGTCCGTTTGATTCATGCTTTTGAATTCTATTTAATAACTAAGAAAAGAAAAAAAGTAAAACAGTTTTAGTTTTGGATTTAAACATAAATTTTTGTTATTTGATTGATATAATTATAATGCGTTGCTTGGATCTAGTAACAACTAAATGCGGTTTTTTCATTTTCGTTGTTTTGCTTAAATATATTTAAAGAATTTCGTCAAAATTTTGGATGATTTATTTTCGTTAAGTAAAGTTTATAAAAATTAAACCATACCTAAATAACTATTTTAGATTTGCTTTTTACCTTTTCCCTACTTAGAATTTCGCATAGTACTTGTGTGGGCATAATTAGAACTTTTTGATTAGTCCTTCTTATGATTATCTTGTTTTTATATTTTTCTTGGGGACAAGCAAAGCTTAAGCTTGGGGGAATTTGATAATACGTTTTGTAACCTAAACTATTATCGTATTTTCTAGTTTTGTAGGCGCTAATCTTGCCTTATTAGCTTACTTTTTATCTTTCTTATGTAAATATTATTGCCACTAAATTTTCTTGTCTTTTTGCAGGTTTCCAGAATTTTGGCCAAAAATGACCTATCATGACACCCCGGTCACTCCCTCCCTGGGCGTGACCTAGGGTGTGTCACCCAATCCCGAGGAAGCTTATTGACAGCGAAAAATACCAGGAAAAATGGCTGTCACGCCCCCCTGACACGCCCTTCCTAGGCATGTCCCCGGGCGTGACACAGGGCATATCGCCCTCTACCCGAAATCTGTCGCCACATTAAATGCATTTTCGCCTTCGCACGCCAACAGTACTGTCACGCCCCCCATCACTAGCGTTACCCAGGGCATGTTCTCCCCCTTTTCTAAGACTTATGGATTTCTGACCAATGATTGAGACTTGACGTATGTGTCACGCCCACCCTACACGGCATGACCCAGGGCGTGTCAGCCATCGTACAGAAGCAATCATCCTTCCCGCAAGAATCCAGAGCCCGAGGTCAAACTCGTACGTATCACGCACCCTGACATGCCCTCCTCGGGCATGACCTAGGGCGTGACCAAACCGAGAACTTTTCCTATAAATTCAGACCCCCCTTCCATTTCAGCAAGCTTGGGTTGAGAGGGGGAGGTGCTGCCCCGTTGGTTTCTTGACTTTTTCATGTTCTTCCGTCTCTCTCTCTTTCATTTTGCATTTTCCCTTAATTCTAGTTTAGTTTAAGATTTTGTACTAGCTCTTGTATTTTTGTTAGTAGCTTACTGTTATGCAAGCTTAGGATTTTCATTTCATTACAATTGTACTTTTCATTTTCATGCAAGTGTCGCTCTCTTTTATTATTAATATAAGTGCTCTTTTCTTATACTTGTGTTCTATGCTTTACTACTCATTCGCCATCCTCCACTTCAGTATGATTAACTAATCCCCCTTGTACTCGATCTTGATGATCCGAGGTTCGAGTAATTAAGTTATGATGCTTTAATTCTACCTTTTCTTTTTAGGGTTTTAGACCTTGAATTACTCTTGAATTATCTTGGGTTGGAGATATATCATCGATATATATTCTCCACCTTTGCTTTCATTCTTGGCTAGTCGAGAGGGCGATAGTTTGAAGTGAGCACTCAAGAGTAAAGGGAGTTGTACGCACCCCTCGAGAGAGGCAGACGTCCAAATCTCCCGGATTGGAGTAAAATTCAATAGTGGGGTTCAGCGTGTAAAGCAAGCATTAGGCATTTGATTTAGACGAGATTTGGTCGGACCTTCCTAAACTCAGTTGGGCACGACTTTGAGAAAAGCATTTTAAAGCTTTAGTAACCTCCACGGTCAAGGACCTTTACCCTATTAAGTTTAGGTTTTTATCCCATTTCTTAGTCGACTTTAGCCGAGGTGATTCTTGATCGGGTGCGTTTCTATTTCATAGTTTCAGCCCTTCGTTGTAATCGCTTCTAATAGCTCTTTAATTAACTGCACTAGTTCTCTTTCTAGCGTAGTTTTATTTCCTTAATTGCAATTAGTTTCTCTAAACCCTAGATTTTCTGCCGATAAAATAATAGTCTTCGTGTGAGTAAGTGTACTCAACAGTTCCTGGATTTCAATACGACACTTGTGTCCCCTGGCTACAGTTCGATAGGTATACTTGCCTCATTGGATTGCTAGTTTGGTTGCTTCTATTTTCTTCGAATCTTAGTGACCACCAAGTTTTTGGCGTCGTTTTCGAGGAGCAACTTTCGTTGATATATCGAAAACATGAACCGATTAATTTTATCATTTCTCTTTCTCAACCTCCTTCTAAAAAATTTTAAAATCCAAAATTTTTTTATTATCACTTTTAATAGAAACCCACTTCACAATTTTTCTACGTCACCTAATTCTCTAGAAAAGTGCAAAGGGCATTAAGTGCCACTATCTTGTCTAGTACCTTGCAAACCATTCATTGGGTAGTTCTTGGGAAGTTCGGGAGTTAAGCTATTAAAAAACTTGGATAATGCGCATGAGCAGTGGCACACGACTAGAGGTTGTGCGTACTATGTCCAATGGACGTGCGATTGCCCCAGACAGAACTTTGAAAAATGGAGAATAGTGTGCAACCTCAGTGGATTACGACCAGTGATCGTGCACAGTTTTCCTGTACAGTGTGGGGTTCGATGAACTGACTGCGCATGACTAGCGATCGTGCTCTAAGCGGTCCACTTACCGTGCACGTGTAAAAACGCACGATCAGTGGACCTTAGGAAAAAAACATTCCAAACAATCCCGGAACACACACACAACCATTATTCCTGCAGTAAAAATAGAATAGCCACCGAAATGGGCATACCAAAATCACCCGACACAGAAAAACACCAAGTATAGGGAAAAAGTATAATAACTATGAAATCACACAAAAAACTATCCAATAGTGCACTTAACATGGAATATACGTAAAAATAAATATGAATAATTATGGCTTTAAGTGTAGTGCATCAATGAGAAAACTAGCCCAGATGAGTCCAAAAATATGTATATAACTTGGACTCATCAGTATGCAATGCAATGTCTCACACATGATCATGCACAAGCAATTTCTATGTCGACACAGACTTGTAGTTCCCACTTTTTGAGCAGGTAGCTAACCCTTCAGGCATCATCCGTCGTGGCCAGACGGTGATAGTAGAGCGCGCTTATCCACTATTCGGCTAGCATCCACACAACCTGGTCTAGGCCTCCGTATGCCTCAATGCTAAGAACATAACAACAGAGCATACATGCGTACTATGGCTCAGACGGGTCTTCGGTAGATGTGCACCAAGAACAATGCCCAAACTGACCTATCATCGTGGCACAGAAGGTGCCTCTGTGAACATATCACCAAAGGACTAAGGACAACCATCCAGTAGCACGGAGGGTGCCTCAGTAAGTAAACACTGAGGACCAAGTCCCAGCCGTGCAAGTCTATCTATCAGCTCCAATTGATGTGACAACAAGCGAGCCCCTAGACCTGCCAAAATATCCTTAACCCAGGATTATGACACCGCGAGTCAACTCACACCGCATGCAATTTCACATTAAGGGCACTACTTTGAGTCTTTTTTATTTAATCACATCTCGTGCTCAACAACACACAAAGGATCCACACCGAGTCCCTTATTTATTTAATCACATATCGTGCTTAATAGAACGAAAGGGCTCCACACCGTGTGACTGATTTATTTAATCACATCTCATGCCAAACAGCACGCAAGGGCTCCACACCGATCCCTAAGTTATTTAATCACATCACGTGCTCAACAGCATGCAAGGGCTCCACATTGAGTCCCTTATCAACATGTCATTTTAGTGCGGCAACACCCTCGCACTTCCAACCCTTCTACATATCCTTAACAGACAAGAGTACATCATTTACACAGGTGGCAAGCCAACGTATACAACACACCAATCCCACACTGCTACTCGTAGGGAGACACAACTCTAAGTAGTGTACTAATATATTCATTCCATTAACCATCATACTACATGGCCAGACATTAACCTCACCTAGTTCCTCTTTTAATAACCAAGAATTCTCAACAATTGTACTTCCACATGACCTTCACAACAACATAATGGTACTTCACATATTAATCAACCATTTGATTATCATAATTACATATAGACTACGGTCAACAACAGGATACAATCTCTTTACCAAGTTCAAACTATTCGTGCACATATGGATTCATCAACTAAATGCCAACAACCATTTTTTCATCACAATCACTACCAATTATGTACAACAAACATCAAGCCAATCTCATCATTCTTCATCGTATCACCATTATCAAGTATATCATTATCGGTTCACAAATTTAAATCATTCCTACCATCCCAACTCGTCAACCCATTCATTCACTAACCTACACCAAATCATCTCGTTCAAGTACACTTCACGATATTAGTTGTTCGATATGGATCTATCCAACAAATGTCATTAACCATATTTTATCTCAAATACTTATAGAATAAATACACCAAAACATTAACGTTATTGCACTATAATCTCTCTACCAAATCCGAGATCGATTCAGCTCAAACCCGAGAACTATGTGTGTAGGAAGGATTATTGTATAATAACTTCGATCGGGGATTCCAGATATACAAAAATCCCAGTGGAGGCGCGTAAAAACATGGTTGAATGGTATTTCCAAGGTCTACGACTTGCGTGTTTATTCGAAAGACCAGATCCGGCCATATCATGTCCGAAAACGGCCTCAAAGTTTGTTGCGCTCAAAAAACAGATTTCTGCGCATCTTAAAGCGAGACGAACGACATCGGTTCATCTTCCTCCTCTAATCAATATTCCCAAATCACTTCCAGAGATCCTCCTCCCTTATTCACCCTCATAGGGCCACTTCTCTTCACGAAACCAACCCCCATCTTCACATAGAAGGAAGTGACGTAGGGATATCAGTAGATATCCGGCGATCAATGGAGTCATGAAAATAACCTCTCGGTAAGCTGACTTACATCCGCTCCCGACTCTACGTCCGCACTTTCCACAACATGAAACCAAGCAACAACTAAAATACGGATAGCCACCCGTGGTGTGAAAGGACAAAGGAGATAAGCCAAGATCCGATCACGCTAAAGGGACGAATATTGCGTCCGGACGAGCGAGTTGTACCAAAGGAGATCAATCCAAAATAACGATCAAGACAAGGAAGATCTCTCCCAACAAAAAATAGCGAGGTTCGCCAAACCTAAACAAACTTAAATCAGCTAGAAAGTAAATGATAATCGATTAGAGTCTATTACGACGCATTCAATGCTACCGAAATTACAACAACGCTTAGCCACCACAAGAATATCAAGAGGGAAATCACAAGTGGTAGGAGTTTCGTTACCCAAGTTAGAATAGGTGATTCTAACTATCTAATCTCGATCACCCGTTCACGGTTCCTTCGGAAGCGTGGAGTAGGAGGTGAAGATCTCCGTCGTAGAAGCGTCACGCCAAACCAAGCAGATTCAAAGAGCCTCCAACCACACAAATCCCCTCGGAGGGAGGGTAGCCGACCAACTAGGGCTCACGGGTGGGAGCCGGGACGGGAACTGGGGGCTCGGGTTGAGGCCGAGACGGGAGCGGGAATAGGAAGAGAGGCGGCTTGGTGGAGAGGGAGAGGAGGCCGTCAGGTATGGAGGAACGATGGGGGGTGCTCGGATTTGGGAGAGGTGGCAGTTTTGTTGAGGTGCGGTGAGGGGAAGCGGCCGAGAGCTAAGAAGGCGGGAGGGTTGTGTGAAGCTGGCGGCTAGAGGGAAAGAAGGAGAGGGTTAGCAAGGGGAAGGGAAATCAGGGTTTTTTCTATTTCTTTCATTCTGCCCAAAATAAAACAATACTCAAGCCTATATATAGGCTTGAATAGAAATTCGGCTATTTGCAGCCCAATAGCAGAAAATTAAAAAGTTCTGAAATACGAAAATAAGTGCTCCCAAACAATGAGCAATATAAATAATGACTTCTAAATTATTTATCGGGAGTGTTGCGTCGCAGGCGTAAGTTGTAGCGTCTCAAATCCCTTGGTGGAGACGATGGGGGGTCTTCCGCGTCCGTGTTGTCATTTGCCTCCGCATGTTATGGGCCGTAGTCTCCATCAACCCTCCCCCGCCCGAAAGAACTCATCATCGATGAGTTGACTCGAAGGTACTGGCGTAGGAGAGCATCATCCAACCGGGCCAACTCCGACTCAAGAACCCAAGAATCATCGGAGGCCGGCCGATTGCGCCATCGGATCAAGAAGCGGCGCACATCACCATCTGGAGAACATAGTACATCATCTTGAAGAATCCTGTCCGGCATGTAATGTGTCCTGGCAAAACTTGGAAAAGCATTAGGCAACAACTGCGGAAAATCTTTTTCATCATCCAACCACGTACCGCCGTTGGAGACCAATGAAGAGGGCGATCGAGAATTACACTCACCCCCCGTCCCAATAGATTGTTCAGTGGAACTAAACGGAGAGAGAGATAACTCATGTGGCGGAGCAACATATGGTGTTAAGTCAGAGACATTAAAAATAGGGGAGATTCCCCAATCGTGTGGTAACTCTAACAGAAATGCATTTTCCCCTAGCTTCTTTAAAATTCGGAAAGGTCCCGCTCGCCTGTTCGCCAATATTTTTATGGTGCCCGAAGGCAACCGTTCAGGGATTAGACGTACCATGACCAGATCGTCAACCTTTAAAACAGACGCTCGCTTATGTATGTTAGCTGAAGCTTGATAAGACTCGTATTGAGTGACTAACCTTTCCCGGATAAGCATGTGTAAGTCATGAATATGAGACGCAGAATCCTGTGCGAATTGACATGATTTATATGATGGTGGTAAAGGGACTAAGTCAAGAGGCACAGGTGCCTTGTAACCGTGCACGATCTCGTTAGGTGACATTCCCGTAGACCTATTCCGAGAATTGTTGTAAGCTAATTGGGCATGGGGAAGGACTAGGTCCCAAGTACCTTTGTGGTCTCCCACAAGGCAACGTAATAAACTGCCCAAACTTCGATTCACAACTTCCGTTTTCCCATACATTTGCGGATGGTAAGCTGAAGTAAACAGGAGTTTGGTGCCCATAATGCGCCAAAGGGTCTTCCAAAAATAACTCGTAAATTTTACGTCCCTATCCGTAACGATAGATTTCGGAACGCCGCGGTGACCCACTACTTCCTTAAAATATAATTGCGCCACGTATGATGTGTCGTTGGTTTTATTGCAAGCTATGAAATAGACCATCTTGGAAAAACAATCTACCACAACTAATATTGAATCGTGACGTCTAAAAGTGACCGGAAGGACCAGAACGAAGCCCATACTAACGTCCGACCACGGAATAGAAGGAATCGGAAGAGGAGTGTAGAGCCCCGCATTTGTCTTGTTCCCCTTAGCCAATTGGCCCACACGGCAACTCCCTACAACTTTATTAACCATGGCCTTAAGACTGGGCCAATAGAACTTATCCTCCACTAACGTGATCGTCTTGTCACGGCCAAAATGTCCCCCTAACCCTACACTATGCGATTCCCACACAATAAAGTGGCGTAGGGAGGAGCGGGGAATGCATAGCCTCGCATGGTTGAATAAATAACCGTCACGAATATAAAACGAAGTAATGGTTGACGGCTCGTTGTCTTGGGTGGAGATGTAGATATCCTTGAAATCCGGGCAGTTGACGTACTCATCCTTAATTCGGTCAAAGCCAATCAGCTTAACCTCTAGCGTGGCTAGTAATAATGATACAGGACTCAGGGCGTCGGCCATGCGGTTTAGGGTACCCTTAAGGTGTTTTATGATGAATGTATACTCCTGGAGGAAGGAGACCCACTTGACATGCCTAGGACTGACCTTGGATTGGGAGTTAATAAACCTTAGCGCCTCATGGTCGGATAAAATGACAAATTCATTAGGCAACAAATAATGTCGCCAATGTTGGAGGCATCGGATGACTGCGTAAAACTCCCGGTCATAATTTGAATAATTGAGTTTCGGGCCTGCCAATTTCTCGCTAAAATATCCCACGGGGTGGCCTTCCTGGCTCAGCACACCACCAATTCCCACCCCTGACGCATCACTTGACAACTCAAAAACCTTGGAAAAATCAGGTAGTCGGAGAAGGGGGGCCTCCAACATATGCGTCTTAATTAATTGAAACGCCTTAGTGGCCGAGCTTGACCAAATAAAGTCACCTTTTTTCAGACACTCGGTAATGGGGGCCATAATGCTGCTAAAATCCTTAATAAATCGCCGATAGAATGTGGCGAGCCCATGGAAACTACGAACGGCCCTAATGTTGGCGGGCTCGGGCCAATCTCTAATGGCTTGCACCTTTCTAGGATCCACGTGGATTTCCTTCGAGCTCACTATGAAGCCGAGGAACTCAACCGAAGACACGTGGAATGCACACTTCTTAATGTTCACAAACAATTTCTCCGTTCTCAATGTGGTAAGGATGATCTTCAAATGCATTTCATGGTCGATCGTGGACGTGCTAAAGACCAAAATATCATCAAAATATATCACGATAAACTTTCCCATAAAGGGTTGGAAGACATGGGTCATCATCCTTGAGAAAGTGATGGGGGCATTAGAAAGCCCAAACGGCATGACAAGCCACTCGGAGAGCCCTTCCTTAGACTTAAAAGCGGTCTTCCACTTGTCACCTTCCCTAATGCGGATCTGATGGTAACCACTCCAAAGATCCAACTTGGAGAAGATCGAGGCTCCGGCTAACATATCTAACAAATCGTCTAAACGGGGAATGGGAAAGCGATACTTGACAGAGATTTTATTAATCGCTCTACTATCCACACACATCCTCCACGAACTGTCCTTCTTGGGGGCAAGTAAGGGGGGAACGGCACACGGGCTCATGCTGTGGCGGATAAAACCCTTCTGCAATAAATTCGAAATCTGGGCTTGTAACTCTAGGTGTGCGGAAGGATTTAGTCGGTAATGGGGAAGGTTGGGTAAAGAGGAACCCGGGATAAAGTCTATCGCATGCTGGATGTCTCTCATGGGTGGTAGCTCGGACGGAAGCTCGTCCGAATACACATCCACAAACTCTCCCAAAAGTTCTCTTAACGCCGGGGGTAAACCCTCAAAAGAGACCACCTCTTCCCTAGCTTGTAGGCAAACTAGCGCATATAGGACCCCGTCCATGAAAGAGGTTCTCTTAAACTCCATCCGGCCTATTAAGCTTAAGACTTTCTTCTCAACCGGGACGACCGTACCCTTGGAGGGTACCGATGGGTCCTTTGGTGGGGCGGGCTTCAAGATGACGGTGCGGTCATTGAACTTGAACTCATAGGTGTTTGCCCTACCAAAATGGGTGACGTCGTGGTCATATAACCAGGGGCGACCCAACAACACATGACAGGCATCCATAGGGATGACGTCACACCAAATCTTCTCTGAATATGCCTTGATGGTAAGGGGCACCAAGCATCGTTTCGACACCGGGAGGGACGACTTGTTCACCCAAGCCACCTTATATGGGTGTGGGTGGGGTTCAGTCGATAGAGACATACGCTTCACTGCAGCCTCGGATATGACATTCATACAACTACCACCATCGATAATCAACCGACACCACTTCTCACCACACTTGAAGTTCAAGGTAAAAATATTCGTTCTATTCTAATCGTCCAACGCTCTGGGGGTCGTCAGGATACACCTCATCACCATCATATGGGAGTCATCCTCCATATCACTAGGTATTCCGTCCGAATCACTCTCTTCCCCCGCCTCGAACGTGAGGTCGTCCGACCCGCCAGTGGAATCTAGCAAGGCTAACGATTGGGCTTAGTAGGACAGTCACTAGCGTAGTGCCCCTGAATACCGCACGCGAAACAAGTGACGTTCGTCCGGGTGACCCGACCCACGGGGACTCTCTCACCTGAGGGGTTTCTATTATTTCTAGCCGTTACCATAATAGAGGCTGAATCGGGGGATCGATATCTTCCTTTATCTTTCGTGGTGGTCGCGGGAGGTGGTCCTAAGATGGACTTTCCCTTCTGAAACGGATGCGTCTTACCCTTAAGCATATTATGTTTCTCGATATCTAAGGCGGCGTTAAAGGTGACGTGCAGGTCAGTGTGACCATAACGCAGTAATTTTCCTTGGATGTCGGAGTTTAGCCCCTTTCGGAACCTAGAGAGGGTCACCTCGGGCATCTATTTAACATCACACCTAACCATCATGTCCTTTAGCAGGCTCATGTACTCTGAGACCGATCTATTCCCCTGAGTGAGGGTAGCTAAATCATCGAACATTTGGATTCGATGGTACGTGGGGACATACTGCTCGGTAAGTTTGGCTTTCATTTCGTCCCAGCCTATGGGCAAAACCCCATTCTCTATCCTCAGACGACGCTCCTCATTTAGCCAGAATATTTTGGCGCGCCCAAACAACTTCATTCGTGCTACCCTCACCTTATCCGCATCATTCAGCATATACCACTCAAAATAACATTCCATCTCCATGATCCAGTCCTGGAAGACTTGGGGGTCCCCCAATCCATCGTAGGAAGGTGGTTTGACTCGAACGGCTCAAGTGAGATCAAACTCATACGGTGCTCGCTGAATATACTCATTTGGAGGGTTGGGATTAGGGTTGGGATAAGGAATGTGGTTTCCTCCCATCCGAGGGTTAGCGGGAGGATTACGTGGTCCCCCTTGCGCTAGACCCATCCCATGAATCGCTTCCCTAAGGGCCATCATTTGCTCCGTGAGGTCTTGTCGGAGCACCTCAATCTCCGTGAGATCACGAACATCATCCCGTTCATCCGCCATGGTGGAAGATGTGGGGGAATACTCCGCCCCTGATCTAGTGCGCATGCAAAACGGAGACACAAGTTTGAGACAAACTTAGTTGAATTAAAAAAAACCACTTAATTACTAAATTTTTTTTTTGATTTTGACTACTAACAAGCAAGCAACGACGCGGAAGGCGGGAGTCGATTAAGAAATCGACTTCAACCTGCCTCTGATACCAAATTGACGTAGGGATATCAGTAGATATCCGGCGATCAATGGAGTCACGAAAATAACCTCTCGGTAAGCTGACTTACATCCGCTCCCGACTCTACATCCACACTTTCCACAACGTGAAACCAAGCAACAACTAAAATACAGATAGCCACCCATGGTGTGAAAGGACAATGGCGATAAGCAAAGATCCGATCACGCTAAAGGGACAAATATTGCGTCCAGACGAGCGAGTTGTACCAAAGGAGATCAATCCAAAATAACGATCAAGACAAGGAAGATCTCCCCCAACAAAAAATAGCGAGGTTCGCCAAACCTAAACAAACTTAAATCAGCTAGAAAGTAAATGATAATCGATTAGAGGCTATTACGACGCATTCAATGCTGCCGAAATTACACCAACTCTTAGCCACCACAAGAATATCAAGAGGGAAATCACAAGTGGTAGGAGTTTCATTACCCAAGTTAGAATAGGTGATTCTAATTATCTAATCTCGATCACCCGTTCACGGTTCCTTCGGAAGCGTGGAGTAGGAGGTGAAGATCTCCGTCGTAGAAGCGTCATGCCAAACCAAGCCGATTCAAAGAGCCTCCAACCACACAAATCCCCTCGGAGGGAGGGTAGCCGACCAACTAGGGCTCACGGGTGGGAGCCGGGACGGGAACTGGGGGCTCGGGTTGAGGCCGAGACAGGAGCGGGAATAGGAAGAGAGGCGGCTTGGTGGAGAGGGAGAGGATACCGTCAGGTATGGAGGAACGGTGGGTGGTGCTCGGATTTGGGAGAGGTGGCGGCTTTGTTGAGGTGCTGTGAGGGGAAGCGGCCGAGAGCTAAGAAGGCGGGAGGGTTGTGTGAAGCCGGCGGCTAGAGGGAAAGAGGGAGAGGGTTAGCAAGGGGAAGGGAAATCAGGGGTTTTTCTATTTCTTTCATTCTACCAAAAATAAAACAACACTCAAGCCTATATATAGGCTTGAATCAAAATTCGGCTACTTGCAGCCCAATAGCAGAAAATTAAAAAGTTCTGAAATACGAAAATAAGTGCTCCCAAACAATGAGCAATATAAATAACGACTTCTAAATTATTTATCGGGAGTGTTGCGCCGCGGGCGTAAGTTGTAGCGTCTCAAATCCCTTAGTGGAGACGAAGGGGGGTCTTTCGCGTCCGTGTTGTCGTTTGCCTTTGCATGTTGTGGGCCGTAGTCTCCATCAGGAAGGAGAGGATGAAGATGTCTAATCTTTCGGACTCAAGTCCTACCATGGCCCTTTCCTAGAAAATCTTCTTATTGCAAATCAAAACTCCTTTGAGTCTATATCTCTCCTAGGAATAACTAAATATCCAGCACCAAGGGAGGGGGTACGAAGCTCTCCTCAGTTCAAGCATTTTCGGCCATGGATCTCGTCACTCTCCTTGGCGGTATCCTTCTCCTTGCTAGTATTCTTCTTTACGGGAAGAGAGAAAGGGAAGATTTTCTTCCATAAATCGACTCTGGTGGCTTCTCTATTTCATCGGGCTCGACAAAGACAACTGCTCGACAAACTGGTAAAGAGACGGCAAGGGTTTTTGGTTCAGCCCTTTTTATAATCGTATATTTGGTTTAACTCACTTGCCAAGTGTGGTCGTACGAGTGGACCGCCCATTATTTCTTTAAATCTGTCTTATTGAGAATACGCGTTCGATGCAATTGTTTTGGCACAATTCTTGAAAATCCTGTTCAGACCGGCTAGGGGACAGCAAGTAGACAACGCCAGAATTCTATTAAGTCGGATTCATCGAGTAAGCACTCCTTACTCGACGAATTGTCGAGTATTATACTCACTTGATGAATCGTTGGGATTCGTCGACACCATTCAACGCCATATAAAAGCACAACACTTTCAAAGTAAAAATCGTCGAGTGCACCTTCTTTACTCGACGAATCGTCGATTAGCAACGAGTGCACTCAACGCACTCGATGCCACAGCTCTCAGAATAATCTAAGTAGAAGCGTTGAGATCACTTACCTTTACTCGACGAATCGACGAGTGGCGTCGAGTGCACTCAGCCCACTCGATGTCAATCATCCAGATATCTTCTAAGTCAAACGGAGTTGAGAGCACTCAACGCCCTCAACGCCGCGTTGAGTGGCGTTGAGTCCACTCAACGCCTCAACCTGTTTCGTCGAATGGCGTTGAGTGAACTCAACGCACTCAAAACCGTGTTGAGTGGCATTGAATCCACTCAACGCTAACTTTCCATTATAATTTCTAAGTCCATATACTCGACAAATTCGTACGATATTCATGACACTTTTCGACGAATAGTATTGGTCCCAACTTCACAAGCCATACTCGACAAATTCGTCGGATATTCGCGATGATATCTTACGAATTTTACTTGTCGAGTCTGGCGCACCCCGAGCCCGAGTCCACTCCCTTGATTAAAAAACTCGTGTGAGGGGTCTAGCGTGAAACGGTATGTTACAAATCCTATAAACAAAATAAAAGATTTCGTCCCTGAAATATGGCTAAGGCTATACGGAAGTAAAGCATGAACTTAAACAAAAATATGCTTTTAAAATTACCTTGGGAAAATAATTCTGGGTAGAGCTTTGCATCTGATCAACCGGTTCCCAAGTGTATTCTTCTTTCCCGTAGTTAGACCATTAGACCTTTACCAATGGTAAGCTTTTCCGCCACAAGTTCCTCATTTCAATGTCCATTATCCGCACCGGCTCCAGTCAGACAAATCTATTTGTTGCTACTGCACCATCTGTGGTGAGAACATGTTGATCGGGCCGCAGCAGTGCCTTTTGAAGTGACTACACATGGAATATGTCGTGTAAATTCTCTAGCTCCAGTGTCAGATCCAACTGATAGGCCAAAGGGCCAATCCTTTCTAATACAACTTAAGGTCCAACGTATCTTGGACTGAGCTTCTTCATACAACGCACCCGTGACACTCCATGCATCGGCCGGATCTTCAGGAACACCTTTTGACCCACTTGAAATTCCACCATCCTGTGATTTGCATTATATACTTAGCCTGCCGACTTTGAGCCTCAAGCATGCGGTCCCGTATTAGTCTAACAACAACATCAGTATCATCAATGTATTCAATTCCCAAAACCTTCGGGTCTTCATCTTGCACCCAAGACAAATGAGTCTGACACCTTCTCCCTTAAAGGGCTTTATGGGGTGCCATCCCGATACTGGCCTGATGACTATTGTTGTATGAAAATCCTACCAGGGGTACGAGCCTTTCCCACGGCTCTCCTCTATCTAGCACACAAAACCTTAATAGATCTTCCAAGGTTCTGATGGTCCTCTCTGACTTACCATCTGTCTAAGGATGAAAGGTTGTACTTAAGGTAAGACGTGAAACCAAATACAAAGGTACTGTCTTCCAGTCCTTAGAAGTGAAATTACCATCCTGGTAAGAAAAAATTGCCTTTGGAACGCCATGGTACCGTACAAACTGCTCCACAAAGAGGCACACAAAAACGTCTATATATGCCTCCTTCTTCATTGGAATAAACATGGCTACCTTCATCAGGCGTTCCACGATTACCCAAACTGAATCATTCCCTAGTCGTGAGCGAGGTAAACTGTGAACAAATTCCATGGAGATATCCTCGAACTTCCACTCGGGGATGGGCAATGACTGTAATAATCCTCCGAGGCTATTGCATTATGCCTTCACCTTTTGATAGGCTTCACAGTGCGTGACAAAATACCTGACGTCTCTCTTCATTCCAGTCCAACACATGGTCTTCTGCAAGTCAGCACATATTTTGGCAATCTCAGGATGCACTGAATATTGAGAGCAATGTGTTTCTCTAAAAATATCTTCCCGAATTTTGACGCCTTCGGGAATTTAGAGCCAGCCACGGAAAAGAATGAGGCCATCTTTTAAAGAATATTCGTCAGTAGGCCCTGATGAGTCCCCATTTTATATCTATTTTCAGACTCATCTGGGCTCGTTTTCTTGTCTTTGCACTATCATTTTTCGTCATTAGCACTCATTTTAGTTCGCTTAGACATTACACGTCTTGTGCACTCTTTTAGCCTATATCTGTGTGTGTGTGTATTCCCCTCGTGTGATGCATTTCATTTATATCTGTGACTGCCATGATCGACAGCGCGTGCAGTTTTCCTGCAGGTTCGGGGATCGTGTGGGCGTCCGGCGTAGGACTTTCTCCATTTTTGGCAAAGGAGTCAATGGTCGTGCGTTGTTACCCACGCACGACCATCGACCTCTTTGGCGCACGACCGCTGGTCGTGCGCAATCTGGGCTCTCATCTTATTGTCCTGTCCCGCCATATCGCACGATCACCAGCTATACCGCGCACGATCACCGCTCGTGCGCTGTCGGTCGTGCGGAGTCATGCCATATTTTTCCACTTTTCTGTCCCATATCGCCCGATCACCACCCTTGCCGCGCACGATCACTGATCGTGCGCTGCTGATCGTGCGCATGCTTAAATTTCCTGGTGCAGGTTCTACAGGTTGTTGCCGAACGGGCGCTGACATTATTCGCGCACGACCACTAGTCGTGTGCCGGTGGTCGTGCGCGCTATTTAATCCTGCTTCTATAAATTGGCCTGCTCCGCGAATGAGGTCAACGGACCTTGATCGAACTTGGTCGCCACTTCGCCCTTCTGCATTTCAGACGCTCCATCCATCTCCACCTTCATCCCTACCATCGGGAGGTGATTTCCGGCGATTCTAAAGCATTCCGCATCCTCCGGTGACCCTTCCGGCCATTAATGACCTCTTCTCCGAGCTTTCTACCGAAGAAGAAGATTACGGAGATGACCTAGAGAACAGACTCAAAGGCCCTCGAGGTGACAGCTCGTCGGTACCGGAAGCCTCCTCGGACTGTGCGTGGAAGCGGATTGACAACCCGCACCTCCGGCCAATAACCGTGGTGGATCTTCACTCTCTTGGTTTACTCTTCCTCTATCTTTCTTGTTTTGTATGAATGACTCATGCTTGTTGTGAACTTCAATGTATAATTATTTGTAATTGGATTCTTGTTGTTTGAACTTGTTTGTGAGATTTGTGTTGTGATGCGCCTCACCCCATCTCACTTCCATCGTTCCACTTGATTGCACTCCGCACTAAACACCTCACTCACTGGCTCACCGTCCATTCGCCCTACCGAAGTACGGCATAACGGCCGATACACTTATCTCGCCTTGCGAAGCGGTGAGTGCAACCCGCATTTTTCCTTTTAGTTTAATTGGTTGTAAGAACACAAATCTCAAAGCCCCTTTGTTCTTTCTTTTATTTCACAACTCTAATAACAATAATTTCGGATTATTCGTCGTTTCACGCCAACTGCATTCCTCAAGAGACCAACACTCGGGGATTTATTCCCAAACTTTATTACTTGTGCGACCGGTGCGCTTGCCGTATTTACACGCATCAAGTTTTTGGCGCTGTTGCCGGGGAATGCAATTGTAGAACAACCGTGACGTTTGAAAATATTGTTGTAAGAGTTAGTGTTTTTTGACCGTTGTTTCTTTGTTTAGCTGCTGCTGTGAATGCAGGGACGTGCTGCAAGAGATCTTGTAGCTTACGACCCCGAGATCGAACGAACCCTTCGTGCACAAAGACGTGTTGCTGCCATCAATCAAGACCCAATGGGGGACCAGCTGAACATTGATGCCAGAAACCGTGTTGGAGGGATCCTTCATGGTGACCGAATTGGTGATGAGAATGAAGTAAACCCGCCCAAGGTCCGCACCATGAGGGACTACACCACACCGACTATTGGGAGTATTTACCTTGGCTTCGGACCGGCGATCACCAACCAGCAATTTGAGATCAAACCAGCCATTCTGAACATAATCCGGAACAACGCACAGTTCTCTGGAATGGTCACTGAAGACGCTCATCTTCACTTGGCCGAATTCTCCGTGATCTGCGCCACATTTTGCTATGCTGGGATCTCCGACTATACAGTCAAGCTCTGCCTTTTCCCCTTCTCCCTCAGAGACAAAGCTAAGACTTGGCTCCACTCTCCTCCGCCTGGAACAGCCACCACATGGGAGGCGTTGGCAATGAAGTTTTTAGCCAAGTTCCATCCGGTGGACCGGATTGTGTGTATGCGGCGTGTTATTGCCAACTTTCGGCAAAATGGTCAAGAAAGCCTAGCTGAGGTGTGGGAACGCTTCAACGAGTTGTTGAGGAAGTGTCCGAACCACGGATTCCAAACTTGGAATCTCGTTGAAAGCTTTTATTTCGTTATTGAACCACAGCACCGAGCTATGATTGATGCGGCCTCTGGTGGAACGATAATGAATCTTCTGCCTGATGATGCATTGAGAATCTTGCAGGATACCGCCATCCACAGTGCATATTGGACTGCAGGAAGAAATATTCCACGAGGTACTAGCGGAGTTTTTGCTATGGAAGCATCCAGGCCCGCCGTTGCTGCTGCCCCAGTCATGGCAATCTCATGCCAGGGTTGTGGAGGTTCCGACCACCACATCTTTGAATGTCAAGCAGGCAAGGTACGTGATGAAACTACCTTCTTTGATGAATCAGTTAATTATATTGCGAACCAAAATAGGGGAGCACCTTATGGGAACACGTATAATCCGGGGGTGAGAAATCATCCAAATTTTTCTTGGAATCAAAACGCACCAGGCCAACGATGGCAGTCGGGACAGCATCAAAATGATGCGTATGCCTCCGGAAGCCAACCGCGGCCGCCTCAACCGAATTACCCCCAAGGGCCCCCTGCTATAAAAACAAATTCTTTAGCTGAGATGTTTGAAAAGTTTGTTGAGGTCTCCCAGACTAATATGACAAACCAAGCTGCCTCAATGCGTAAGCTAGAGGCACAATTGGGCCAACTGGCCCAAATGGTCTCTGAGCGGACTCAGGGCACTTTACCGAGCAATACTGAGAAAACCCCCATAAGCAAGGAAAAAGCCTTGGGGAAGAAAATAAAGAAAAGACTCATGAGCTCGTGGTAGAGTGTAAAATCAATAATGTTGAAACTACTGCTTTGTGCGATTCCGGAGCATCTAGCAACATCCTCGCCATGCAGGATGTTGCGAAGATGAACCTTCATGTTGATCCAGCAAACCGGAAGTCGCTAGTTTTAGCTAATGGTATTTTGGTTGACACTGAGGGAGGTGTGCAATAAGTTGAAATCGAGGTTAATGGGAAGTGCATAACCACTGATTTCCAGGTTTTGGGACCCAAGGAAAACAATTCGATTCCTATATTGGGGGTTCCATTCCTGAAGGCTAGCGGCGCATCTCTTGATTTCTCCAAAGGATGCGTAACTTTGCCAGTTGTTGCTTCAACCTTTGATGTCACTTCTATACATGACCCTCTTCCCCATAATGACAATTTTCAAAGTGCTGCAGATATTAAGATTGGTTTGGAACTCCCCTTGGTGAGTGATGCTCAGACGAAAGAGATGATTAAGGAAGTACTTTCCGAGGAGATGATCAAGAATGATGAGAAGGAGTTCAAGGAAGAGACCGAGTGCGCTGATGCAAGGGCCACCTACCCGTTTCCCGTCACCTCAATTTTTGAGCACGGTGAAACTAGTTTTATTCGGGAGAAATCCCTGGACATTGAATTTTGTAATATTGTTTCAAACTCTGCTAACCGATCAGTAGCTTGGGCTGATCCGGTTGCCGTTATGGTACCGGAAATGAAGTCGCCAACCGCAAAATTGGAACCCACCACGGACTGCAACATTTGGAAATCTCCCACCGTGGAGAAGCTGAAAAAGGCCAAGCGTATACGCGATCAGCGTTATGCCGCCCTCCGGCGCGAGGAAGTGCACATTCGGAGTAAAGGGAAAGTCCTTTCTCCCGATGCAAAAAGGCACTCTACTGTTCCCTCGCATCCCACCGGAGAGATTTATCACAAGTCCGCATTCAGCTGATTGCTCCGCCCCTTTCCTTGATTACTTATGCTTCTGCGTACTTATTTTTTCTGCAACTTTCTATTTACTGCAAAAACAATTTATAAACTGCTAATACAGGTATTTGGTCCACCTTAAGGACGGAAACAAAAGGGCTATTCGGGAGACAACCCAAGCTTGGACCTCTTTGGTCCCTCTTCTTTTTATGCTCTTTATTTCACTTGTCTATTTTATTTGCTGTTATTTGTTATTTTTGTTTGTTTGTCTGTTCCACCTAATTTGCAGGTACAACATATTTTTGTGCGATCCAGCAACCTCCGCCTTCTGGTATGCTCCTTCTTTGGAGCATGGGTACCCTCTCTCCTCATCCTTCTTTTTATTTTAGATGCTCATTTTCATTTCTGCCTGTGTTTTCATTCAAGTCTGGGGGCGAGAGCCGCTTATGCACTCCACGAGCACACTGATAGCATGCCAGTAGTTTTATTTTATATTTCATTACTGTAGAATCCTGCTGCACACACCTTGCCACCCACACGAGTGCGCACTTGCCCACGCGTACGGCTCGAGTCAATGTTATCGTTTTGTGTCAATTTTAAAATGGCGGTGCTGACTCAGGATTTTAATTTAGAGTAGTTCGAAACTCGTGCAGTGCTCCTAATCGAGTACTCTCGTGGTGTAGAAATTGTATAGATTTAATTTTTCTTTATACTTGCAAATTTATATTTTTTCTGCATTCGTAAATGATGTTTGTCCTACTCAAAATTGTGAATCCGGAGCAATCTGTCGATAGCGTAGGAATGTGTGTAGGCGTCTCTAGCTTCGTATTGCTCGAGTCGGGAGGAAGGATCATTTTTCTCGGTGGCTAAGAACTTGCCCCAAGCTACTTTCGAAGCATTGGCGCATGGTTAGTCTAGCGTGAGAGTGATGTAGGCCATCATATTGGCCCGGTTGAGCTTTGTACCCTTCCTAACGTCGCCCTCGCTAGCCCCTTTGTGCCTACCCTTCCTTTTGATTCAGCTCCACCATTATTTCACCAAAGCCTCATAGTATATCCTAATCGCACACCCAAATCGAGCTTTAGTATTTCATATTTTCATTTTGGGTTGTGATGTGGTGTTTTAATTGTGAAAAAGTGGAAGTGTGCACAAGTTAAATCGGCTGAATTGTTGAAAATAAAGAGCTGTAAAAGAAAAAAAAAGAAAAAAAAAGGGGAAAATGACAAGTGAAAAGAAAAATAAAAATTGTTTGAAATTCTTGTTGATTATGCTCTTGATTTGGAGTAGGCGGTGCACACACCCATATTGCAAAAGTTAAGTCTGGGGGTGTGGTACACTCGCGCGTTTTGTGGTTTCCCGAGGGATTCTATTAGGCGAGCTCTTTGGGTTAGGTGCTTAGCCATTATTTTTTATCATTGTTGACCTCACCGTAACCCAAGCCTCATCATTACCCGAAGTCCTACGGACTCACGCTAGAGTCAAACTAGTGCCGTGGAGAGAGTGTGAACGGGCAAGCATATGGTCCCCGGCATTGATGGATTCCTTTGGAGGTGATAATGAGCCCCGATCTTTGGCAATGCTTAGCCGAGCGACTTGCCTACTTTCTTCCTACACATGACCGAGCGATTCTCTGGCATTCAACTTTTGAGTAGTGATAATATCTTTTTACGTTTGTCAAAAATTATCAATTTCATAGTATAATTAAAAATTTCTTCTATTATATTTTCTGTACGCTTGAGTCTTCGATTTCTCGTTCTACTTTAGATCGAAGTTACTTCGTCAGCTTGCTGTTTTAGAGTTCGCAGGATGATTATTTACCCAGGACATGCAAATGGTTAAGTCTGGGGGTGTGATAAGCCCCCATTTCATATCTATTTTCGGACTCATCTGGGCTCGTTTTCTTGTCTTTGCACTACCATTTTGCGCCATTAGCACTCCTTTTGGTCGCTTCGACATTACACGTCTTGTGCACTCTTTTAGCCTATTTCTGTGCGTGTGTGTATTCCCCTCGTGTGATGCATTTCATTTATATCTGTGACTGCCATGATCGACAGCGCATGCAGTTTTCCTATAGGTTCGGGGATCGTGAGGGCGTCTGACGTAGGACTTTCTCCATTTTTTGCAAAGGAGTCAATGGTCGTGCGTTGTTACCCACGCACGACCATCGACCTCTTTGGCGCACGACCGCTGGTCGTGCGCAGTCTAGGCTCTCATCTTATTGTCCTGTCCCGCCATATCGCACGATCACCAGCTATACCGCGCACGATCACCAGCTATACCGCGCACGATCACCACTCGTGCGGTGCCGGTCATGCGCAGTCATGCCATCTTTTTCAACTTTTCAGTCCCATATCGCACGATCACCACCCTTGCCGCGCACGATCACTGATCGTGCGCTACTGATCGTGCGCATGCTTAAATTTCTTGGTGTAGGTTCTACAGGTTGTTGCCGCACGGGTACTGACATTGTTCGCGCACGACCACTGGTCGTGCGCCGGTGGTCGTGCGCGCTATTTAATCCTGCTTCTATAAATTGGCCTGATCTGTGAATGAGGTCAACGGACCTTGATCGAACTTGGCCGCCACTTCTCCCTTCCGCATTTCAGACGCTCCATCCATCTCCACCTTCATCCCTACCATCGAGAGGTGATTTCCGGCGATTCTAAAGCATTCTGCATCCTCCGGTGACCCTTCCGGCCATTAATGACCTCTTCTCTGAGCTTTCTACCGAAGAAGAAGATGACGGAGACAACCTAGAGAACGGACTCAAAGGCCCTCAAGATGACAGCTCGTCGGTACCGGAAGCCTCCTCGGACTGCGCGTGGAAGCGGATTGACAACCCGCACCTCTGGCCAAAAACCGCGGTGGATCTTTACTCTCTTGGTTTACTCTTCCTCTATCTTTCTTGTTTTATATGAATGACTCATGCTTGTTGTGAACTTCAATGTCTAATTATTTGTAATTGGATTCTTGTTGTTTGAACTTGTTTGTGAGATTTGTGTTGTGATGCGCCTCACCCCATCTCACTTCCATCGTTCCACTTGATTGCACTCCGCACTAAACACCTCACTCACTGGCTCACCGTCCATTCGCCCTACCGAAGTACGGCATAGCGGCCGATACACCCATCTCGCCTTGCAAAGCGGTGAGTGCGACCCGCATTTTTCCTTTTAGTTTAATTGGATGTAAGAACACAAATCTCAAAGCCCCTTTGTTCTTTCTTTTATTTCACAACTCTAATAATAATAATTTCGGATTATTCGTCGTTTCACGCCAACTGCATTCCTCAAGAGACCGACACTCGGGGATTTATTCCCAAACTTTATTACTTGTGCGACCGGTGCGCTTGCCGTATTTACACGCATCAGGCCCATCTTCAAATGACTTAAATACTAGGGCCAGAGTAGCATCCTTCCCTTTCTCTATCGTGATTCAGTCCCGAATGTCACAGACTATGCTCAACCAAGACTCAGGGTTCGATTCTATTACCTTTCTACTGAAGGCATCAACAACAGAGTTTGCTTTTCTGGGGTGGTAGTTCAAAGTAAATTCCTAATCACATAAAATTTCTAACCACTGCCGTTATCTCAGGTTAAGTTCCTTTTGAGTGTAAACATACTTTTAATTCTTGTGATCTGAAAATATCTCACAGTGGACGCCATATAGATAGTGTCTCCAAACCTTCAAGTCAAACATCACTGCCACCAACTCCAGATCATGATCTTGGTAATTAGCTTCATGTTTCTTCAGTTTCCTCAAAGCATAAGCAATCACATGTCTGTTCTGCATCAGCACTGCTCTTATCCCTTGATTTGACGTGTCAGTGTAGACTTGAAATCCTTCCTTCTCAAATGGAAGGACAAGGATGGGTGCGGTATTAAGCCTGTCTTTCAGTTCTATGAACGCAGCTTCACACTAGGGTGTCCACTCGTATGACACACCTTTCTTTGTCAGAGTAGTAAGAGGAAGTGCTATCTTTTAGAATCCTTTCACGAACTTGCGATTGTACCCAGCAAGTCCAAGGAAACTCTGCAGATCGGCTGCTGACTTCAGAGGAGTGATGAGTCCGAGTTATATACATATTTTTGGACTCATCTGGTCCAGTTTTTTCAATGATGCACTACACTTGAGAGCCAAAATTGTTAGTATTTGTTACTATGTCCATTCCAAGTTAAGTGCACTTTAGGCCCATTTTCAGTGTTATTTAGTAGTTATTGTACTTTTGCCCTATACTTGGTGTTTTTCTGTGTCTGGAGAATGTGGAATGCCGATTTCGGTGGCTCTTCTGTTTTTACTGCAGGTACAAAGGTCGTGTGAGTGTTCCAGGATTGTTTGGGAATGTTTTTTTTCCTAAGGGCCACTGATCAGGCGTTTTTACACGGGCACGGTCAGCGGACACTTTAGCGCACGACCACTAGTCGTGCGCGGTCAGTTCATCTAACCCCAAACTGTACAGTAACACCACGCACGATTATTGGATCTATAACGCATGACCATAGGTTATGAGCCACTGATCGTGCACACTATTCTCCATTTTTCGAAGTTCTGTCTGGGGCAATCGCACGACCATTGGACATAGTGCGCACGACCTATGGTCGTGCGCCACTGCTCATGCGCATTTATCCCATTTTTCTGGAGTTCTTCTATTGTTTATCGCACGATCATGGGATCCATTGCGCATAACCTCTGGTCATGTGCCACTGATCCTGCGCATATATATTAATTTTTTTGTCCAGCTACAGGTTTCTCTGGAGCAAAGCGCACGATGATCAACCGTCAGCGCACACGACCAACGATCGTGCGCTATGATTTTCTTCTGACCGTATTTAGGCACGTGATCCTGCGAATTAGGACACACCATTTTCATTTTCTGGTGCACTGCGCGCGGAGTACTGTTTCTCTCCCCTATAGGTCCTCCACTCATCTCCACCCTCCGAGAAGCCTTCTCTGTCTATCTGAAGTCATCTTCAACCCTTCGGAGAGTTCTCGGCCACCAGCAGTGTGCAACAGTGATCTTTTGGTACTACTCATTTGGGCAAAAAGGGAGAAAAGACTGAAGGAAAGGGAAGAAGGAAGAACACAAGTGGATTGACAACCCATTTACCTACGGACGCAACCACAGTCTGAGTCGAGAAGTGGACTGACAACCCACCATTCCGGCCAAGAACCACAGTTATGCTTTCCCCTTTTTGGTTTATTATTCCTCTTCTCCATAGTGAATTGTATTCTAAAGCTTTAATGAACCTAAACTTGCTTTTATTTGTCTATGAATGAAGTTTGCTTGGGTTAGTTACATCTTCTTTTGTTAGTTGTGATGCACTCGCCTCCATTCAAATACACTCCACTCACGCACTTGAACCAGTCTAGCAAAGGCTAGTGTTGGTGGTTAAAGAGGTGATTACGACCCTCACTCTCTGCACGTGTGTTCATTCCATCTGCTTGCTCTCCGTCCATTCGCCTCACGAAGATCGGCATAGCAGTCTGCACTAGTTCCATCCACCAAGCGAAGTAGTGCTTACGACTCGCATTAGTTTTCTTTTAGTTTATTTATCATTAGGAATAAAAATCCAACCTCTATTATTTCGTTTAACTCTTATTAACTATCTTTCTACGATGCTATCATGATACCCAACCTGCATTACCTCGAGATCGATATTCGGGGAAGTTATTCCCAAAATTATTACTTGACAGTGACCAGTGCACTTGCCGACGCATCATGTTTTTGTCATCATTGCCGGGGATTGCTGGTCCGAGAGGGAATTGAGCTGCGGCTGGAGGGTAGAATTTTGATGACAAAGAGGTAAATAGGCCGAGGCCTCGAACAATGAGAGACTACAATACCCCCACTTTTGTGAGTGTGTATCCAGCCTTTGTGCCGGCCATCCCTAACATGCAGTTTGAAATCAAATCGACCATTTTGAACATGATACACAGCAATGCTCAGTTCTCTGGGTTGTCGAGCGATGACCCACAAATGCATCTCTCGAATTTTTTTGAGATATGCGGGACCTTCCGTTATGGCGGAATACCCGATGAAATGGTGAAGATGAAGCTATTCCCATTTTCACTGCGTGATAAAGCCAAGGCGTGGCTGCAAAGCTTGCCTCCAGGAATTGCCACAACGTGGGATGGTTTAACAGCGCGATTCCTGGAGAAGTTCAATCCGGTAGACAAGATTGTGAACTTGCGCTAGGAGATAGGTAACTTCCGCCAGTTTGATCAAGAGAGCCTGGCAAAGGCATGGGAATGCTTCAATGACTTGCTACGGAAATGCCCAAACCATGAGTTCCAGCCTTGGAACTTGGTGGCATGTTCTACTTTACCATCAAGCCGAATTTTAGGGCTATGATTGACGCCATTGTAGGAGGTTCATTGATGAACCTCACACCTGAGGTAGCCCTGAGGCTTCTGCAATATACAGCCTCACACAGCATATATTGAACTGCTGAGAGAAATTACCAAAGGAACACCTGTGTAATATTCGATCTTGGATCAGCTGTACCCACCGCAACACATGTTATGGAAATCTCTTGCCAAGGATGCGGCGGGGACGACCATCACACATATGAATGGCTGGGAGACGAACTATCTGGTGAGCTGTATAATCTAAATATGAACGAATCTGTGAATTTCATTGCTAACTAAAAAAGGAGTGTACCATATGGGAATGCGTATAACCCAGGGGTGAGAAATCACCCCAACTTTTCGTCGAACAAAAATGTCGGTGGCCAACAATGGCAACCAGGGCAGAATCAATTCGATGCCTCAGCCTTTAGGAGCCAACTGAGGCCACCTAATCCGGGTTATAATCAGACCCCTTTGGCACCTAGGAAGAGAAACTTGGAAGAAATGATGGAGAATTTTGTTGAGGTCGCTCAATCGAATATGGCTAATCAGACAGCATCTATGCGGAATCTTGAAGTGCAACTAGGACAATTGGCCAAGGTTCTAGATGAGCGTCCCCAAGGGACTCTTCCAAGCAATACAGAAAAAAACCTCGTAGATCAGGGGTGGAGTCTTGCTGAGAAGGAAGAGAGGGTGTGTAGGGATCTAGTGATCACTTGTACGATCAACAACATCGATACCTCCACCCTTTGTGATTCCGGATCTTTTAGAAACATTCTCGCATTGCAAGATGTCGAGAAGTTTAATTTATAATTAAATCCGGATGATCGTACCTTTCTTATTTTATCTAACGGAGTTCTGGTGGAGACTTAAGGAGAGGTGAAAGAGGTTGAAGTTATGGTGGATGGAACCAAGGTTGTAGCAGATTTCCATGTATTGGGGCCTATATAAAATACTTCGATCCCAATCTTCAGAATCCCATTTTTGAGGGAAACCAGTGCCACCTTGGATTTTTCCAAGGGACGGGTAGTTGTACCAAATGTCGTTAAACCAGAGTGCTTTCCAGGCACCGTGACTGAACCTCTGTACCCCCTCCTATTTTTATCACTAACGAATTGTTTGGTAATGTGGATCATAGAGATAAACAAGAGATGTGGAAGCAGAAGGAGAGAAGAAGTAAATCTGAAGAAGAGCGTGGTGATTAGGAAGAGAATATGGAGTTGTTGGTTCGTGAGGAGGCTGCTGATGAAATTCCAGAGTTTAGATCTGTATAGGAGCAAGATTCTCCACCTCCTCATGCTGAATTTATGGATAAACAATTTAATTGTAAGGTTTCGTTGGCGGATCTAGTTGTCACTATGGCGTTGGAGATGATGAAACCTAAAACCTTTGATGGAGAGTCAGTTGATTACACTAGGTGGCGTTCTCCTACAGTCGAGAAAAAGAAAAATGAACGTTTTTTGCGATCCGCTCGTTTTGTTGCTCTCAAGGGAGAGAAGAAAGGGGTTGGGGCCGGTTGGGTAAAACCAATTTGAACCCTAAAGCTTCAAAACCTGGCCTTTCTCAGACTTGTGGGGAGCTATATCATAAATCGGAATTTAGTTGATAGTTTGTTGGATAGTTTATGCTAGTAACTGCTTGGTGGACTTGCGTAGTTTTTTTTATTTAGTTTGTTGAGGACATAAAACTCTATATCATGCTTAATATAGGTATTCAATCCACCTTAAGGATGGTAAACAAAATGGCTCTTGGGAGACAACCCATGTAGGACCACTTGGTCCTATTTTGTGTGTTGTGTTTCTTTTTATATGTGTATTTCTATTTTCTTATTTTGGGTGGGATCTCTAATTCGCAGGTGCTGGAAATTTTTGAAATGCGGAAAACCAGCCGCTAACGGACAACATCGCAGCACAACTGGTATGCTCAGTTTTGAATATAGGTACTTCTTACCCCTAGCCCTTTATATTATTTGGAAAGTTTAGTTTTACGATTTGTCGCATTCAAGTTTGGGGGGACAGCATGCCTGTGGTCACTACACAAACACACATTTTATAGCATACCAATTTGTTATTTATTTATTTCAAAATCACTATAGCACACATTGAATCACCCATTTGAGCCCGATCTTATCCACGCGTGCGGCTCGAATCAAATGCACTGCTTGTGTGTAAACATTAAAATAGTGGTGCTAGCATAGAATTTTATGATAAAGTAGTGCAAAACTCGTGCAGTGCTCCTAATCAAGTACTCATGGTCTGTGTAGAAATAGTATAGATTTAATTTTTCTTTATGCTCGTAGATTTATACTTTTTCTGTAGATGTAAATATTGTTTGTGCTACTCAAAAAAATGTTGAATCTGGTGAAATGAAACGGTAGTGTAGGGATGTGTGTAACCGTCACTAGACTCATTTTGCTCGAGTAGGGAGGAAGGATAATCTTTCTTTGTTGCTAAGAACTTGCCCCAAGCTACTCTCGAAGCATTGGTGCATGGTTAGTCAAGCGTGAGCATGACGTAGGCCATCAATTTGGCTTGTTTGATCCTTGTTTACCTTGTCCTAGCTACTAACCGTTGCAAGCCAAGTTTGAGCCTACCCCTCCTTTGATTCAGCTCCACCTTCATTCACCAAAGCCTAAAGCCAATCCTCCTATCGCAGCCACATCCATGAGCTCCTGTGAATTTAATATTTTGACGAGCTATGATGTGTGGAATTCAACTGATATGGTGGATGAATCAAGAAATTGTACTTGCTAAAAATTGGGGATTGCAAAAGAAAAGAAGAAAAAGGAGAGAATTGAAAAAGAGAATCTAAAAAGAACTATAATGAGAAATAGAATCCCCATCAAGTTTATCATGATATTGGTCGGGTTAGGCTGTGTACACACCCGGTTTTCAATCTAAGTCTGGTGGTGTGTCACACGTGCAATTCTGAGGGGTTGTATTGGTTTAGCTTGTTGTTTGCTCTCTTGGGTTGCGTGTAGCCTTCATGTTTATCTTTGACTACCAAACCTTAGCCTAATCTCCATTCGACCCTATAAGTCCTACAGATTCATGCTTGAGTCGAACTAGTACCGTGGAGAGAGTGTGAACGGGCAAGCGTATGGTCCCCGACATTGATGGATTTCTTTGGAGGTGATCCTAAGCCCCGGTCTTTGGCAATGCTCACCTGAGTGGCCTGCCTACTTTCTTCCTACGTATGACCGAACGATTCTCCAGAATTCCAAATTTTTAGTAGATAAAATATTTATTTAGTCCTGTTGAAAAGTATAATTTTTGTAGTATAATTAAAAAGTTTGTCTATTATATTTTATATGCCCATGATATATTTGATTTCTCTCAATACTTTATTTGGAAATTACAAAGTCAGCTAACTATTCTCTAGTCCACGAAGTGATGATTTGCTCGGGACGAGCAAATGTTTAAGTCTTGGGTATGATGAGTCCAAGTTATATACATATTTTTGTACTCCACTGGGACAGTTTTCTCTATGATGCACTACACTAGAGAGCCATAATTGTTCATATTTATTACTATGTCCATTCCATGTTATGTGCAATTAAGGCCCGTTTTCAGTGTTATTTCATAGTTATTGTACTTTTGCCCTATACTTGGTGTTTTTCTGTGTCTAGAGAATGTGGAATGCCCATTTCGGTGGCTCTTCTATTTTTACTGTAGGTACAAAGGTCGTGTGAGTGTTCCAAAGATTGTTTGGGAATGTTTTTTTCGCCTAAGGGCCATTGATCGTGCGTTTCTATATGCTCACGGTCAGTGGAATCCTTAGTGCATGCCCAATGGTCATGCGCGGTCAATTCATCGAACCCTAAATGGTACAGGAACACTGTACACGATCATTGCATCTATAACGTACGACCAGGGGTTATGAGCCACTGATCGTGCGCACTATTCTACATTTTCCCAAGTTCTGTCTGGGGCAATCGCAGGACCATTGTACATAGTGCACATGACCTCTGGTTATACACCACTGCTCATGCCTGTTTATCCCATTTTTATGGAGTTCTGCCATTGTTAATCGCACGATCATGGGATCCAGTATGCACGACCTTTGGTCGTGCGCCACTGATCGTGCGCATATATATTAATTTTTTCTTTCCAGTTATAGGTTTCTCTAAAGCAGAGCGCTCGATCATCAACCGTCAGTGTGCATGACCACCGGTCATTTGCCACTGATGATGCGCTCTGATTTTCTACAAACCGTATTTAAGCCCGTGCTCCCGCAAATTAGAGCTTGCCATTTTCATTTTTTGGCCCGCTGCTGTGCGCGGAGCGCCGTTTCTCTCCCCACAAGTCCTCCACACATCTCCACCCTCTAGGAAGCCTTCTCCGGCGATTCGAAGTCATCTTCAACCCTTCGGAGAGTTCCCGGCCACCAGTAGTGTGCAATAGAGATCTTTCAGTACTACTCATTTGGGAAAAAAGGGAGAAAAGACTGAAGGAAAGGGAAGAATATGGAGGAAGATAAGTGTATTAACAACCAATTTATCTCTGGACACAAACACGGTCTGAGTCGAGAAGTGGACTAACAACCCACCATTCCGTCCAAGAACCACAGCTAGGCTTTCCCCCTTTCGGTTTATTCTACCTCTTCTCCATAGTGAATTGTATTCTAAATCTTGTAATGAACCTGAACTTGCTTTTATTTGTCTATGAATGAAGTTTGCTTGGGTTAGTTACATCCTCTTTTATTAGCTGTAATGCACTCGCCTCCATTCACATCCACTCCACTCGCGCACTAAAAACACTCTAGCAAAGGTTAGTGTTGGTTGTTGAAGAGGTGATTACGACCCTCACTCTCCGCACGTGTGTTCATTGTAACGCCCCCGATTTTCCTGCGTTCATTTGTATTCTCGTTGGCGTTACGATGACGTGTTTCCGTGGCTTGTGCCATGTGTGGAGTATGGTTTAGCTCCTTTGAACTGAGTGCCCTGTTTGGTAGCCTGTTGGCAAGATCTCCCTAGCAAGCCGAGTCGTTTTGGGTGACCCAGTGTGGCCTCTCGGGGGGATGTTTGTGTTTGGCTTTGTTTGGGTATAACTCGAGTTCTGTTCGTCGAAAGTTAATTTCGACTTCGCCGTTGTGTTCGTAGCGTGGGTATTTAGCTACGGTGCGAATTTCGTCGAATTCCGAGTTGATTCGAATTTTCGTGTCGTTTGGTGTGTTATTAGTATTTGTGATCAATTAATTAAATTGATTTGGCTTGTTCTGTAGCCCTTCGGTTTTGACCGATTAATAAATTCTGCGGGAGAATTTATTTGGGCAGTTATTGCCTCGCCTTGGTGGCAGCCATATTTTTTGGCTTATACCTATTTTGGTATTTACTTAATGAAATTAAGTAATTAGGCGTTTTAGGGTTCGGTTATGGATGAACCGGTGTTTAGCTTTTCGTATAAAAACTCTGTTTAAGAAGTGACGGCCCACTTCTTCTTCTTCTTTTCCTAAGAGAGAAGCCGTCGCTGCCTTTTTCGCGGAAATCATAGGAGAAAACCGCCCGTCCTGTACCTCCTTCGGTCGGCGATTCCAGGCTTGTTCGTGGACGGAATTCGATTCCGAAAACGGCGTTGTCTTGCTCTCTCCGAGATCTTCATTTCGACGGTAAGATATTTGTTTTCGTGGAGTTTTGATGAGATTTGGGTTTTCGGTTTTGGAGTTTTCAGCCATTAATGGCCTTGAGATTTATTCTAGGTGTTGCGGCTGTTTGTTCCGTGTGAAGAGGAGAGCCATCCAGGCTTCGCTGAAAGTTGAGGCAAGTGGTATTCTTGTCCTTGCCAAGTTTCTTTTGATTATTTTTGCTGAAATAGAAATCCCTGTTAGCCCAGGTTAGAGGCCTTGTTGTTCTAATCTTTCTTGCTATCTATAGGAATTAGTTCTTCCTATTGACCCCCCCTCTTGTGCTGTTGGAACCCAACTTTGCCGGCGTAATGCCGTTTTTCTTTGTTCAGATTTTCTCTTGTTTGGGTGTAGCCAAGAAGGAGTGTTAGGAGGGGAGGGGGGTGTTTTTCCCAAATTTGTTGAGTGTATTACTCGAGTATGGGAGTATGTTACTCGAGTAGGTAGTAGATTACTCAGGTAATAGTTCTGGAGTACTCGAGTAGTGGCTTCGAGATACTCGAGTGGTAGTTTGAGATACTCGAGTAGAAGTAGATTACTCGAGTATTAGCTGTGGAGTTACTCGAGTAGTAAGTAACTACTCGAGTAGGGGTCTTGAGTTACTCGAGTAGTGGGCTCGAGTACTCGAGTAGTAGCTTTGAGATACTCGAGTAGAAGGCATTAACTCGAGTATTTGCCTTGGAGTTACTCGAGTAGTAGGTAACTACTCAAGTGGGGGTTCTGAGTTACTCGAGTAGTAGTTAACTACTCGAGTAGGTGGGTTGGTTTACTCGAGTAGTAGGCATCTACTCGAGTGTAGCTGTTTTTAGATACTCGAGTAGTTGTTTGTATACTCGAGTAGCTGCGTGTAGATACTCGGGTAGCTGTTTAGAGATACTCGAGTAGTTGTTTGTATACTCGAGTAGCTATTTTAGATACTCGAGTAGTTGTTTGTATACTCGAGTAGCTGCTTGTAGATACTCGAGTAGCTGGTTGTAGATACTCGAGTAGTTGTTGCAGATACTCGAGTAGCTGGTCGGAGTACTCGAGTAGTTGGTAACTACTCGAGTGCTGGCTATGTTTGTATACTCGAGTAGTAGGCGACTACTCGAGTAGAGGGTTGAGGTACTCGAGTAGTTTGTAACTACTCGAGTGCTGGAATTTGAATACACGAGTAGTAGGCAACTACTCGAGTACTGGAAGTTCCCTGCCTCTTGTCTTAGAATCGTTCGGCTATCGTCAATCTCTAAATGGAGATCGTCGATCTCAGTTTCTGCCTTAGGCCGTTCGACTATCGTCGACCTCTGGTCGACAATCGTCGAGCTTCGTTTTACCTTAGTGGGATTGTGGTTAGAGTTTGGTTCTGGCTTTAAGTGAGGTTAGCTCACTCAACGCCAAGGTTTAGGTAGGCACTGAGTAGGTCTCACTCAGCGCCTTGTCGTGTTGATTCTTTTCAACACTCTTCCTTTACCTTGCTTTTCGTTCCCGAGTGGTTTTCTTGTTATATTTCTGGTATTTCCTTGTCGACCGTTTTCTTTACCTCCTTAAAGGCCGAATCGTGGGTCGTGGTTAGTAGTGGTGGTTTGTAGCTCTTCAAGAGGGTGGAGTTGTGTGATATAGCCAAGGCCACTCTTGTTTTTCTTGCTTCGGGTACGGGCTGGGCATGTGTGGGTGGAAGGTCCCTTGTGCTTTCTCATGTAGACCCTTGAGCTTGCTGACTTGGACATGGTGGATTGGGGGACTGTGTTTGCCTTCGATCCGGTTCCTCGTTGTTTGTTTTTGCTAATACCACCTCCCACAGTTTAGGGTGTTAGAAGTTTCTTCCTTGGTAGTGCAGCACTTTTGGCTCTTGGTAGCCTAGTAGGCCCGGCAGGATGTTGTTCCTGAGTGGGGTCGTTGTTGTTTCCTTTGCTCGTTGTGCTTTTCTGTTGTCCTATTTTGGACAGTTGTGGCTCTTTCTACTGCATGTTTTTCAGTTACTTCTTCCTTTTGGTTGACTCTTACATGCAGTTGTTTTTACCTTGTTGCTTGCTGAGGTATTCTGTTTTCTTTTGGAATACCCCAGGTTCTGAGCCATAGCCAGTTGGGTGGCTAGTTTGCAGTGGTGGTGTTGGTGGTCTCCCAGACTTTGGAGTTCCGTTTACCTTGTTAGTGAGATTGTTTTTCAGTACTTTCTTACAGACATACATATGTGTCAGTGGGTTCGTGTCAGGTTGTTGGCGCCCACTGGTAGTTGTTACCTTGTACTGGATATATTTACTTATGCTGGTACCATTTTCTGGATATAATCTACTTGCTTTGAGAAGGTTTTATGCTAGGTTGCTAGTTACTTTTAACCTATAAATATTATTATAAATAAAGCTCATGATCAGCATGTTTTATAAGCTTAATCGCTACATTTCCAAATCACGTATGAAAACCGTTTTCTTATATATTATCTAAATTAAATGTAGTGTCTTGCATAGCATGAGGGGTTCTCTTGAGGCCCTTATGCGCTCTTTAGGGTGTAAAACCTAATTAAAGTAGTTTCCTTTCCGCAGCGTATAAATATAGTTTTTCTTTTGTGGACTAGGTGATCCACTGAGCCGAGGGATACGGTCTCTAAGAATTAACTGATTTTCTATTCATAAAACACAGGATTTTCTTGCATAAAGTTTGTGGTTGGTTTTGCCTGAGCGTCAGCGGTTATCCCCTGCTTGACGTGGCATCATGACGCGTGTTTTCTCATACTCTGATAATTCCTATAATTGGAGAAAATGCGGGTTGTGACAGTTGGTATCAGAGGGAGGTTGCTTGACAAGTTAGTTGAGCAACCTTCCTTTGTTTGCTTTAGTAGTTCAGCATCATGTCATTCACACATCGATATGTCATCAGCACGTCTTGGCAAAAGCACGAACACTACACTCATGGCATAACATGAAGTATATGAGGCATATTATGTAGTATGGGATGCATAATATGTGTTCGTATATGGATCCACCATAGGGGCTACATGTGAGGATTATGTAGTATGGGATGCATAACCTCACCACATGACTACGACTAGCACATTTCTTTTTCGTTGCATGGGAATGTTATGTAGTATGGGATGCATAACAATTTCATGTGTACGCCGCTCATAACATGCATTAGGGCCTTTTTTAGAATGCATAGCACAAACATGCATAGCATATCATTACATAAGCACAACGTGCCAAGCTAAAGATTTGCAGGATGATATATGTACACAAATAAGTTTTCAAATTAATTTAAAGTCATGCATTCCCGATCTAGGCACAGGAGTTAGTAAGGTGGTGGTTAACCATCCTAGGTTAGGGCATGTCATCAATTTTTTGTTAAAAAGATAAACTCCCAGAGCAAGTTTAGCAGCTTTAAGCCTATATCTATATATGTATGGTCTGTACTTGTGTTTGGGTTCTAGTTGTTGTTAGGGGATCTGATTTGGGGTGGTTATACTTATAGGATGGCTAGGCGACCTGCGATGCGTTCGACTCCCCTGTCTGAAGGTGAGTCATCTGGGGCTCAGCGTGATGCGGTAATCGAGAGTCTGCGTCAGAGTAGCGAAGCTATGGGCAGACAGTTGGGGGAGGTGCAAGCCCAGATTCAGTCTTTGGTGGCAGTTGTGGCAGGGCAAGCTCAGGGTGCGTGAGTTCCTGCTGGGGGTATTGCTGTTCCTCCTCCCCCTGCGCCCGTGAGACCTCCAATGGTGGTGCCAGCGGAGATGGCCTTCATCTCGCAATTTCAGAGACTGAGCCCTCCCACTTATGACGGGGAGGCAGATTTCATAGTTATAGATGATTGGCTGATCTCCATGGAGGAGATGTTTTCGTATTCAGGGATTGCTGGTGACCAGAGGGTGATGATAGCCACCTATCAGCTTAAAGGATTGGCTAAGAGTTGGTGGCTGAGAGAGAAGGAGAGCTTAGTAGCTGGATGCTCTTGGGAAATGTTTAAGGAGATGTTGTTAAGGAAGTTCTTGCCTTCGGTCGAGCGTGACCGCCTCATGAATGACTTTCTCTATCTGAAGCAAAGGCAACTCACGGTGGGTGAGTATGAAATAGAATTTAGTAAGTTGAGCCGTTTTGCCCCTGCCTTGGTCAGCGTTGAGGCTGATCGAGTTAAGAGATTTCTTGGTGGTTTGAGGAGCGAGGTGCAACAGTTGACCAGTGCTTATGGGACTGTGACTTATGCTGGAGTCATAGAGGCTGCTCTTAAGGTTGAGGCTATTGAAACGGCAAAGAGCAGAGTCCAGCAGATGAGAAAGGACAAGAGAAAGTTTGTCGAGGGGAAGAAGCCCGTAGTACCCGATGCTGTTCCAGGAAAGAGGAGTAGAGTAGTGTGCAGCTTCTGTGGCCGATCAGGCCACCCTATTGAGAAATGTTTTAAGAGGTCAGCAGCTCAGAAGAAGGAGCAGGTTCATGCGATCCAGGGTGCTCCTAGGAGAGATGTCTCTTGTTTAGTATGCAAGCGATCCGGGCATGATGCGGACCAGTGTTGGACCAAGGACAGAGTCTGCTTTCAGTGTGGGCAGAAGGGTCACATCAAGTCGAGGTGTCCTCAGGTTCAGTCATCTCTTCCTGCAGTTCCATTGCAGGCTTTACCTCCACCTCCGCGTGTGGACAAGGGAAAGGGGAAGCTGAACGTGTTTTCTTCTGAGGAGGCTCAGATTTCGACCCAGGTTATCTCAGGTTAGTTGATTGTTATTTTTCTAGCCTGGTAGTTTTATTTGCTAGAGTGTTGCGGTATTGCTATGGTAGTTCCTTAGTTTGTGTGTTCCTATAGGGAAGTTTAAGGTGAAGAACCACTGGGCGCGGGTTCTGTTTGACTCCGGCGCTACCCACTCGTTCGTGGCTAGAGCCTTTGTAGAGCGTCATCGATTGACTCTAGATCGTGTTCGGGATTCCTTCTGTGTCATGTTTCCTTCTGGTGAATTTGTGTTGTCAGATTTTGGCATTTTGGATTGCCCGGTTTTGTTGGAGGACTTTCTTGCGAAGGCGGACCTGAAAATGATTGATCTGGAGGACTTCGATGTCATTTTGGGCATGGACTGGCTCTCTCGGTAGGATGTGGTCATTCAGTGCAAAGGAAAGCGCTTGGACTTCATCAGGGACGACGGTCAGCCCGACAGCGTGTATGCTGCTCTGTGTCAGGATTTTCCTGTCATCTCTGCGGTATGTGCTCAGAGGTTATTTCTTTCTAGTTGTTGTGTTTGTTTAGTCTCGGCGGTTGGAGCCGCTGTTAGCGTGCCACGCTTGGAAGAGATTCCTATTGTTCGTGGTTTCGCCGATGTTTTTCCTGATGATCTTCCTGGTCTTCCTCCTGATCGGGATGTTGAGTTTGTGATCGATTTAGAGCCGGGTACGCGTCCTATTGCTAAGGCGCCGTACCGGATGGCCCCTCGTGAGTTAGAGGAGTTGCGAGTTCAGTTGGATGAGCTGTTAGCTAAGGGGTTTATTAGGCAGAGTTCGTCGCCTTGGGGTGCTCCTGTTTTGTTTGTAAAGAAGAAAGATGGGTCGATGCGGCTTTGCATCGACTATAGAGAGTTGACCAAGGTCACTATCAGGAACAGGTACCCTCTGCCGAGGATTGATGATTTGTTTGACCAGTTGCGTGGTAGCACGGTGTTCTCCAAGATCGATCTTCGTTCTGGTTATCATCAACTCAGGATCCGTGAGGCGGATATTCCGCGGACTGCATTTAGGTCGAGACATGGACACTTTGAGTTTCTGGTAATGTCATTTGGTCTGACCAACGCACCTTCAGCCTTTATGGATATGATGAACCGAGTGTTCAAGGATTTCCTCGACAAGTTCGTTGTGTTCTTCATTGATGACGTGTTAGTTTATTCACGCAGTGCTGAGGAGCATGAGCAGCATTTGCGTTTGGTCCTATCAGAGTTGAGGAACCACAAGTTATTCGCCAAGTTGAGCAAGTGCGAATTTTGGTTGCCTCATGTTTCTTTTCTAGGCCACGTGGTGAACAAGGAGGGGATCCCGGTCGATCTAGAAAAGATTGCAGCAGTGATGGATTGGAGTAGACCGAGTTCGCCTAAAGAGATCAGGAGTTTCTTAGGGTTGGCTGGTTATTACAGGAGATTTGTGGAGGGTTTCTCTTCCCTAGCCGCACCTTTGACCAAGCTGACTCAGAAGAATGAGGCTTTTGTTTGGAGTGAGAAGTGTGAAGAAGCTTTTCTAGAGCTAAAGGAGAGATTGTGCACTGCTCCCGTTCTGACCCTGCCTACCGAGGGAGTAGATTATGATGTTTATGTGGATGCTTCGCTTGTAGGTCTGGGATGCGTATTAATGCAAGAGGGAAAGGTAATTGCCTATGGGTCAAGGCAACTGAAGACTCATGAGAAGAATTATCCCACGCATGACCTCGAGTTTGCAGCAGTTATTTATGCTTTGAAGTTGTGGAGGCACCTACTTTATGGAGCTCAATGCAAGATCTTCACTGATCATAAGAGCCTAAAGTACGTGTTCACGCAGAAGGAGTTGAATCTGCGTCAGCGGCGGTGGTTGGAATATGTGGCTGATTATGATGTGGAGATCCAGTATCATCCGGGCAAGGCCAACGTGGTGGCCGACGCCCTGAGCCGAAAGACGGGAAAGATCTTTAACCTCACCGCCGATCGTTTAGTGGAGGAGTTCCTCCTTATGGATATTTCAGTGGGATGCTGTAGTTTGCAGAGTGCCTTGTCAGTGGCGGAGCCATCCAGGATTTCTTTGACTAGGCTGCACTAGAAGGACGATCCTGATCTTATGCACCTTTTCACCAGGACTGAGAAGGGAGAGTTGCCCGATTTTGCTATCGATGATGCAGGTACTTTGAAGTACCGCGGCAGATTTTACGTTCCCGCTGTCGGGGATATTAGGAGGATGATTTGCAGTGAGGCTCATGGTTCCAGCGTTTCCTACCATCCAGGATCTACGAAGATGTACCGTGACTTAGGACAAATTGCCTGGTGGTATGGCATGAAAGGAGATATAGCCCGATTTATTGCTGAATGTCACACTTGCAAGCGTGTGAAGGCCGATCATGGAAGGCCTGGTGGTAAGTTTTCTCCACTAGAGATCCCGATTTGGAAGTGGGAGAGTATATCTATGGATTTCATTACGGGTTTACCAAAATCCCCGAGAGGATTTGATTCGGTTTGGGTTGTAGTAGATAGATTGACGAAGTGCGCTCACTTCGTGCCTTATAAGATTGATTACCCGATGAAGAAGATAGCGGAGTTGTACATGAATGAAGTCATCCGACTCCACGGTGTGCCGGTTAGCATCATTTCTGATCGAGACTCCCGGTTCACTTCTCGTTTTTGGCAGAGTCTGCAGGAGGGTTTGGGTACGGATCTGAGGTATTCTACTGCCTACCACCCGCAGACCAATGGGCAGACGGAGAGGGTGAACCAAATTGTTGAGGATATGATCCGATGCTATATTTTAGACCACGGTGGAGCGTGGGATGAGCGATTGCGACTCATGGAATTTGCCTACAACAACAGTTATCAGGAAAGTTTGCAAATGGCTCCGTTTGAAGCCTTTTATGGGAGGCGCTGTAGGACTCCGTTGTTTTGGGCTGAGGCTGGTGAGAGGCCTTTGTTGGGTCCCGATGCGCTTGAGGAGATGGAAGTCGCAGTGAAGCTTATTCGGGAGAAGCTTCGTTTAGCCCAGGAGAGATATGAAAAGAACGCCAATCGGCGTAGATCTGCTTGGGAGTTTTCCGTCGGGGACCTTGTATTCCTAAAAGTTTCCCCGATGGCAGGTGTTAAGAGATTTGGTAAGAACTGGAAGTTAGACCCAAGGTATGTGGGCCCGTTTGAGATTTTGGAACGGGTTGGCGTGTCAGCATACAGATTGGATTTGCCAGCGAACTTCCCAGGTGTGCATAATGTTTTTCATGTTAGCCAATTGCGGAAGTGTGTGCGCAGCAGTGGGCAGCTCTTAGATGTTGTGCCCCAGTTGGAGCCCAACCTCTCTTTTGTTGGGGTGCCGGTTCGTATTTTGGATACTCAGGAGCGTGTGCTGCGAAATAAGTCCATACCGATGGTTAAGGTTCTATGGAAGAATCAGGATTTGGAGAGCGCGACTTGGGAGTTAGAGTCGACTATGAGGAGGGCTTATCCTCACCTATTTCGTTGATTTAATTGGTATGTTTTCCTTCTTGTAACTCCTATTAGTTGTTGCTCCTTCTTTAGTAGGAGTGTTGTGCGTAAAGTTTCGGGACAAAACTTTCTTTTAGGGGGGGTGACTGTAACACCCCCGATTTTCCTGCGTTCATTTGTATTCTCGTTGGCGTTACGATGACGTGTTTCCGTGGCTTGTGCCATGTGTGGAGTATGGTTTAGCTCCTTTGAACTGAGTGCCCTGTTTGGTAGCCTGTTGGCAAGATCTCCCTAGCAAGCCGAGTCGTTTTGGGTGACCCGGTGTGGCCTCTCGGGGGGATGTTTGTGTTTGGCTTTGTTTAGGTATAACTCGAGTTCTGTTCGTCGAAAGTTAATTTTGACTTCGCCGTTGTGTTCGTAGCGTGGGTATTTAGCTACGGTGTGAATTTCGTCGAATTCCGAGGTGATTCGGTTTTTCGTGTCGTTTGGTGTGTTATTAGTATTTGTGATCAATTAATTAAATTGATTTGGCTTGTTCTGTAGCCCTTCGGTTTTGACCGATTAATAAATTCTACGGGAGAATTTATTTGGGCAGTTATTGCCTCGCCTTGGTGGCAGCCATATTTTTTGGCTTATACCTATTTTGGTATTTACTTAATGAAATCAAGTAATTAGGCGTTTTAGGGTTCGGTTATGGATGAACCGGTGTTTAGCTTTTCGTATAAAAACTCTGTTTAAGAAGTGACGGCCCACTTCTTCTTCTTTTCCTGAGAGAGAACCCGTCGCTGCCTTTTTCGCGGAAATCAGAGGAGAAAACCGCCCGTCCTGTACCTCCTTCGGTCGGCGATTCCAGGCTTGTTCGTGGACGGAATTCGATTCCGAAAACGGCGTTGTCTTGCTCTCTCCGAGATCTTCGTTTCGACGGTAAGATATTTTTTTTCGTGGAGTTTTGATGAGATTTGGGTTTTCGGTTTTGGAGTTTTCAGCCATTAATGGCCGTGAGATTTATTCTAGGTGTTGCGGCTGTTTGTTCCGTGTGAAGAGGAGAGCCATCCAGGCTTCGCTGAAAGTTGAGGCAAGTGGTATTCTTGCCCTTGCCAAGTTTCTTTTGATTATTTTTGCTGAAATAGAAATCCCTGTTAGCCCAGGTTAGAGGCCTTGTTGTTCTCATCTTTCTTGCTATCTATAGGAATTAGTTCTTCCTATTGACCCCCACTACTTGTGTTGTTGGAACCCAACTTTGCCGGCATAATGCCGTTTTTCTTTGTTCAGATTTGCTCTGGTTTGGGTGTAGCCGAGAGGGAGTGTTAGGAGGGGAGGGGGTGTTTTTCCCAAATTTGTTGAGTGTATTACTCGAGTATGGGAGTATGTTACTCGAGTAGGTAGTAGATTACTCGGGTAATAGTTCTGGTGTACTCGAGTAGTGGCTTCGAGATACTCGAGTGGTAGTTTGAGATACTCGAGTAGAAGTAGATTACTCGAGTATTAGCTGTGGAGTTACTCGAGTAGTAAGTAACTACTCGAGTAGGGGTCTTGGGTTACTCGAGTAGTGGGCTCGAGTACTCGAGTAGTAGCTTTGAGATACTCTAGTAGAAGGCATTAACTCGAGTATTTGCCTTGGAGTTACTCGAGTAGTAGGTAACTACTCGAGTGGGGATTCTGAGTTACTCGAGTAGTAGTTTACTACTCGGGTAGGTGGGTTGGTTTACTCGAGTAGTAGGCATCTACTCGAGTGTAGCTGTTTTTAGATACTCGAGTAGTTGTTTGTATACTCGAGTAGCTGCGTGTAGATACTCGGGTAGCTGTTTAGAGATACTCGAGTAGTTGTTTGTATACTCGAGTAGCTGTTTTAGATACTCGAGTAGTTGTTTGTATACTCGAGTAGCTGCTTGTAGATACTCGAGTAGCTGGTTGTAGATACTCGAGTAGTTGTTGCAGATACTCGAGTAGCTGGTCGGAGTACTCGAGTAGTTGGTAACTACTCGAGTGCTGGCTATGTTTGTATACTCGAGTAGTAGGCGACTACTCGAGTAGAGGGTTGAGGTACTCGAGTAGTTGGTAACTACTCGAGTGCTGGAATTTGAATACACGAGTAGTAGGCAACTACTCGAGTACTGGAAGTTCCCTGCCTCTTATCTTAGAATCGTTCGGCTATCGTCAATCTCTGAATGGAGGTCGTCGATCTCAGTTTCTGCCTTAGGCCGTTCGACTATCGTCGACCTCTGGTCGACAATCGTCGAGCTCCGTTTTACCTTAGTGGGATTGTGGTTAGAGTTTGGTTCTGGCTTTAAGTGAGGTTAGCTCACTCAACGCCAAGGTTTAGGTAGGCACTGAGTAGGTCTCACTCAGCGCCTTGGCGTGTTGATTCTTTTCAACACTCTTCCTTTACCTTGCTTTTGGTTCCCGAGTGGTTTTCTTGTTATATTTCTGGTATTTCCTTGTCGGCCGTTTTCTTTACCTCCTTAAAGGCCGAATCGTGGGTCGTGGTTAGTAGTGGTGGTTTGTAGCTCTTCAAGAGGGTGGAGTTGTGTGATATAGCCAAGGCCACTCTTGTTTTTCTTGCTCCGGGTACGGGCTGGGCATGTGTGGGTGTAAGGTCCCTTGTGCTTTCACGTGTAGACCCTTGAGCTTGCTGACTTGGACATGGTGGATTGGGGGACTGCGTTTGCCTTCGATCCAGTTCCTCGTTGTTTGTTTTTGCTACTACCACCTCCCACAGTTTAGGGTGTTAGAAGTTTCTTCCTTGGAAGTGCAGCACTTTTGGCTCTTGGTAGCCTAGTAGGCCCGGCAGGATGTTGTTCCTGAGTGGGGTCGTTGTTGTTTCCTTTGCTCGTTGTGCTTTTCTGTTGTCCTGTTTTGGACAGTTGTGGCTCTTTCTACTGCATGTTTTTCAGTTACTTCTTCCTTTTGGTTGACTCTTACATGCAGTTGTTTTTACCTTGTTGCTTGCTGAGGTATTCTGTTTTCTTTTGAAATACCCCAGGTTCTGAGCCATAGCCAGTTGGGTGGCTAGTTTGCAGTGGTGGTGTTGGTGGTCTCCCGGACTTTGGAGTTCCGTTTACCTTGTTAGTGAGATCGTTTTTCAGTACTTTCTTACAGACATACATATGTGTCAGTGGGTTCGTGTCAGGTTGTTGGTGCCCACTGGTAGTTGTTACCTTGTACTGGATATATTTACTTATGCTGCTACCATTTTCTGGAGATAGTCTACTTGCTTTGAGAAGGTTTTATGCTAGGTTGCTAGTTACTTTTAACCTATAAATATTATTATAAATAAAGCTCATGATCAGCATGTTTTATAAGCTTAATCGCTACCTTTCCAAATCACGTATGAAAACCATTTTCTTATATATTATCTAAATTAAATGTAGTGTCTTGCATAGCATGAGGGGTTCTCTTGGGGCCCTTATGCGCTCTTTAGGGTGTAAAACCTAATTAAAGTATTTTCCTTTCCGCAGCGTATAAATAGAGTTTTTCTTTTGTGGACTAGGTGATCCACTGAGCCGAGGGATACGGTCTCTAAGAATTAACTGATTTTCTATTCATAAAACACAGGATTTTCTTGCATAAAGTTTGTGGTTGGTTTTGCCTGAGCGACAGCGGTTATCCCCTGCTTGACGTGGCATCATGACGCGTGTTTTCTCATACTCTGAAAATTCCTATAATTGGAGAAAATGCGGGTTGTGACATTCATTCCATCCGCTTGCTCTCCGTCCATTCGCCTCACGAAGCACGGCATAACGTTCTGCACTAGTTCCATCCACCAAGCGAATCGGTGCTTATGACCCGCATTTGTTTTCTTTTTGTTTTTTAGCATTACGAATCAAAAGCCAACCTCTGTTGTTTCGTTTAACTCTTAGTAACGATCTTTCTACGATGTTATCACAATACCCAACCTTCATTACTTCGAGATCGACATTTGGGAAAGCTATTCCCAAAATTATTACTTGATATCGACCGGTGCACTTGCCAACACATCAAGGAGACCATTCCTTCACATTACGCACCTTGGCTGGATCCACAGCTAACCAAGCATCACTGATCACGTGGCCTAAGAAGGCAACTTCTCGAAGCCAAAATTCACACTTGCTCCATCGTCAAGTGTTCCACATGATATTCTTCTGTCTTCGGATAGACCAAAATGTCTTCGATAAAAATGATGACGAAGACAGCAAGGTTCGGCTCAAACACTTTTTTCATCAGACTCATGAACACTGAAGGAGCGTTGGTGAGTCCAAAAGGCATCACGATGAACTCATATAGCCCATAACTTTACCTAAATGCCATTTTCTGGATATCATCCTCTTGTATCCACAATTAGCAATACCTCGAGCGCAGATCAAACTTTGAAAACAAGTGCGCTCCAACTAGTAGATCGAACAACTCATCTATCTGGGGTAGAGGGTAGATGTTCCGCACCATCAAATGATTGAGCTCCCAGTAATCTATACATAATCATAGTGTTCCATTCTTCTTCTTAACAATTAGAATAGGGGCTTCCCATGGTGATGAACTTGGACAAACGATCCCAAACTCTACTAATTCTTATAACTAAACTCTAAACTCAGCGAGTTCCTTAAGGGCCATACGATAAGGGGTTCTAGAGATGGGCTTGGAAATCGGTACTAACTTAATTTGTAATTCCACTTCTCGATACGGGGGTAATCCCGATTGCTTCTCGGAAATACCACATGGAAATCTCGTACCACCCGCACATCTTTCATATCTATTGCAATCACTTTCAACTCAAATATATCATATATACATCATCCCCTTTCATATGTGCTTCTAAGGTTGCACTTGAAGATAACAACATACGAGGTGCAAGTCTAATACCTTGAAAGATGACCTCAGGGTGTCCAAGCCTCAAGGAAATTTGTTTCTCAACACAATCAATCCTGGCATGGTGCCAATCCAACCATGTCGTACATGCCCATAATGAGGTCGAGTTCTGGCATTCTCAACAATATTATAGGGGTTTCAAAGATCTTTCCTCCAAGAAGTACCTCCAACTTCACACTTTGCGAATGTAGTCATCTTAGAACTATCCAGGAGGTGTACTCTATGAGTAATATCGGTGAAATATTCCACTCCTTGTAGGTCTTTAACAGAAACTGTTGACACAAATGAGTGTGTGACACCGGTATTTAATAGAGTGTAGGCTGGTTTCTTACCAACCATTAAGCCTAAGTATCAATTATAAAGCCTCAAGCCAGATTCCTTGCACAAACCTAGGTAGACTAAGGATGAATGTTTATAACATGTTAATTTCTTCCTCATGGTCCTTGTACTAAAGTTGGGCCCTGCTTCCATTATTCCATCAGCGGGTCTCTTACCGCTAGCCTGGACTCCCTATGGATTCGCATCCAACCATTTTACCATATCTATTATCTCTGCCAGGCTTGAGTCCTCTATAAACAAAAGTGGTTGCCCTAGGGAATCTGCCATATCTGTTATCTCCATAAGATTCAAATCGGCTATAAACAAAAGTGCTTTCCCTAGGGAATCTAGCAAGCCTTTATACAATAGTTTTACGTACCTGCGATCATCCAAACTTTAGGAGATTTACGTATAAAGGTACGAACCTAAGGTCAGGTTGGCTAATCGTAGGGGTCAAAATTGGACTTATTTAGTGTGAATTACATATGGGCACACTACTGCTTCCACTAAGTCAATTTGTCCCCAAACTGACTAATAAAACTTGGGTGGCACCATTGTTCCTTGACTTCTTTAGTTCAGGATCATTACAAGCTGATACCATTTGTAAGACACCCCCTCCCAGAACACAACACATGACACGAGGGGAGTCTTATGCCCAGAACAACCACCTTGCAGTAGCGTTAGAACACAGGCTAAACTGTACTACAAGACGCCTATCCTGTCGGATACAATCAGTATCATTCATTGCGAAGCCACCAAGAGTATAAAATAGAAGTCAAATCAACACATAAGTAATATAGTCCAAAAGAAAGTCCATTAAATAAAATAAGCATCAACAAGGCTTCAATAATATCTGAGTACAAGCCAATTAGGCTACATGATGTGTCTCTCAGAACTCACATCAGTCACTAACGATCGCGATGGTATCGTCACTTCATGCCCTGTCATCCTGGCTTGGCTACCCTATTGTGTAACCTGCTGTTACTCTGTCTGCGGGGTTTCCTCCTAAAAAGGAAGACGTAGCAAATGTTAGTCATAAAGACAAAGGGGCTATCATATTTACTTCCCCGACAACTCCTCGACACCGGGAAGAGAAAGGAACAAGGGTACAATATATATAAATAGTAGTACAAATAGGTTTTAAAGGATTTATCAATATCAGTGAATATAGGAGTAAGTACATTAAATGAGTATAGCAATTTACTCTAACAATTCTACCATCAATAGCAGTATAAAATATGAATCTACAATAGTAAGTAACTTAACTTATATAAATGTCCATACGGACATATAAGTTAAGGATCAGCTCAATAGTAAAGTAACTCATCGTATAGGAGTGCCCTTACAAACTTATACGATGAGGATCCTATATATGTAATGTATGTAGCGATATGCATGTAATGAGATGACTCACCTATGATCATGCACAAGCAATTGCTATGTCGACACAGACTTGTAGTTCCTACTTTTTGAGCATATAGCTAAACTCTCAGGCGTCATCCATCGTGGCCAGATGGTGATATTAGAGCGGGTTTCTCCACTACTAGGCTAGCATCCACACTACCTGGCCTAGGCCTCTGTACCCCTCAATGCTAAGAACACAACATCGGATCTCACATGGGTACTACTGCTCAGAGGGGTCTTCGGTAGATGTGCTCCAAGAACATAGCCCAAACTATCTTATCATCGTGGCACGGAAGGTGACTCTATGAACATATCACCAAAGGACCAAGGCCAACTATCCACTAGCACGGAGGGTGCCTCGAGAAGTAAACACTGAGGACCAAGGCCCAACCGTGTAAGTCTATCAGTCAGCTCCCATCGGTGTGATGACCAGTGAGCCCATAGACCTGCCACACTATCCTTAACCCAGGATTATGACTCTGTGTGTCAACTCACACCGCATGCAATTTCTTATTAAGGGCTCTACTTCGAGTCCTTTTTATTTAATCACATCTCGTGCTCAACAGCACAAAAGGGCTCCACACCGAGTCCCTTATTTATTTAATCACATATCGTGCTCAATAGCACACAAGGGCTCCACACCGACTCCCTAAGTTATTTAATCATATCTTGTGCCCTGCAACACGCAAGGGCTCCACACTGAGTCCCTTATAAACATGTCATTTAAGTGCGGCAACACCCTCACACTTCCAACCCTTCCACATGTCCTTACAACACAAGGGTTCATCATTTAAACAGGTTACAAGCCACCGTATACAAATAACAATCCCACACTACTACTCATAGGGAGACTCAAATCTAAGCAGTGGACTACTATATTCATTCCATTAACCATTATACTACATGGCAAGACATTAACATCACTTAGTTCCTCTCTTACTAACCAAGCATTCTCGACAATTGTACTTCCACATGACCTTCATAATAACATAATGGTAATTCATATATTCATCAACCATTTGATTTTAATAATTACATATAGACTATGGTTATCAACTTGATACAGTCTCTTTACCAAGTTCAAACTATTCATGCACATATGGATCTATCAACTAAATGCCAATAACCATTTGTTCATCGCAATCACTACAAATTATGTACAACAAAATTCAAGCAAATCTCATCATTATTCATCGTATCACCATTATAAAGTACATCCTAATCGGTTCACATATTTAAATCATTCCTACCATCCCAACTTGTCAACCCATTCATTCACTAACCTCCACCAAATCATCTCGTTCAAGTACACTTCACTACACCATTTGTTTGTTAAGGATCTATCCAACAAAATGTCATTAACCATATTTTATCACAAATACTTATAGACTAAATTCACCAAAATATTAATGTTATTATACTACAATCTCTCTACCAAATCCAAGGTCAATTCAAGTAAAACCCAAGAACTATGTTTGCAGGAAGGATTACTGTACAACAAATAGGATCTGGGATTCCCAAGGCTACAGGAATCTTTTGGAGGCATATAACCAATCGTTGGAAAGGTATTTCCAAGGGCTATAACTTTCTTGTTTAGTTGAATGCCAAGCTCTGGCCGCATCATATCAAAAAATGTCCTCGAAGTTCGCTGCGCGCAGAAAACATATTTATGCATGCATCTTAAAGAGAGACGAACGACATCGGTTCATCTTCATCCTCTAATCAATATTCCAAAATTATATCCAGATATTTTATAGGCTGAATGGCATTCAGTGCGTTGAGTGCACTCAACTCCATCTTACTTGGGAAGAATGTTGAGCTCGGGGCGTTGAGTGCGTCGAGTCCACTCAATGCCATGGGCTAAACGACATTGAGTGCATTAAGTGCACTCAACGCCATCTTACTTGGAAAGAATTTTGAGTCGGGGAATTGAGTGCACTGAGTCCACTCAATTCCATGGGTTGAATGGCATTGAGTGCGTTGAGTGCACTCAACGCCATCATACTGAGAAAGGATTTACTGGAATTATGGCGTTGAGTAAGTTGAGCTCACTCAATGCCATAGACTGAATGGTGTCGAGTGATCTCAACGCCATTGTACTTAGAAAATTCCTGGCGATTTTTTGCGTTGAGTGTGGAGGCTTGTCTAAATGCATTTTCCTTAGCAAAATTTCCGGCCCTATTTGCTGGTTCGTATGAATAGGCTGAACCAGACCTTTTCTGGAATTGCTCCAAACAGAATTAATAGGCTCGATCCTTTCATTAGGACTCATTTAAACATCAATAAGCAATCCAAGGGTAGAATGACACGTGGCAGACGTTTTATCCCAAAATAATGGCCGAAATTTGGCTTTTATGGCCATCAATGGCACTTGAATGCATTGGCCTCATTCACCACCCCTTTTATGGCTGGATTCAACTCCTCTGGAGAAGAGGAGGAGTTTCCAGCCATTTCTTGGCTGGATTGATCCCATATTCATCCTCCTCCTCCATGGTCGAAAAGCTCTTAAAGGGGCATTAATGGCTACCACCAGCTAGACCCCTCCCCTCCCCCATTTTATCATTTTAAAAGACTCACTGGACTTAGAGGAGCACTTTCCACACAAACCTGAAGGAGCCGAGGAAGACACTGTGCAGTTGCAGAAATCGAGCGGCGCCTCCACAGACCATGGTATCCCAGCGATCGATACGTCTCCAGGCCCCGAGCAAGGTCTTCCCCTACTCCTTCTATGGGTAGATCTTAAGAGTCTTTTAGGATGAGAATAAGGCTCAATTGAGCCCGATCAGGTGAAGCTTTCCATGGATTTTCCGTGAAAACGGTGTGCGGGTTCGCCGGAAACAGCCCCTCCGGCGGCCGTGTCGCCGCCCGTCGATAGCCCCCACCTCAACGGAGGTGGTGGTGGACGTGGCTGGCCGGGGAGGGGCATGGGTGGCCGGGAAACAAGCTTGGGATAGGCTCCAGGTCGGGTGAATCCTGGACTTTGACTGGAAGAAGAAGAAAGCTAGGAGCCCCATGATTGTGCTTTAAGATGTGTGCTGGTGATATTTTATTAATTCCTGACTTTGTGTTTTTTGTCTCCTAATATCAGTCACATTGAAATAAATATTAAAAATACTTAGAGGCAAAAATAAAGAAAACGGTCAACATGAACTTTGTATATCTTGAGGGTAACTTTAATTTAAAATTGTTTCAACCACTTTGGATAAGTGGTTTGACCACAACACTCATTTTGGTGCAACCTATACCTAGGTGTGACTAGTCACAAAAATTATTGCCCATACCAAACCACTTACCCAAATACTTTGAAAGTTAGGACATAGGATTTTCATAACCTTCACCTCATACTGTCCAAAAATCAAAATTTTTGGACAATATTTTTATATAGTTTTGTGAATAATTTAATAAATTATATGGAATTAAATTAGGTGCCTTAAACCCCTCAAAAACATCCCAAATTTTTGTGGGTGATCTTGGGCCATGGTATAAGGCTCCATATTTATTTTCATCACTTTTGGTGATAATTTAGGTTGGAAGCAAGCAACCCTAGCCTTACCCAAAAAAGGGGTATTTAAGTCAAAAGTGCACTTGGAGTTTTGAGTTGCCAAATCCCCTCAACAGAGGTTTAAATTTTGACCACTGGTTTGTTATGACCTGTAGCACCCTCATATAGAATATGGGGTGGTTTGGGATTGAATTGCCTTAGGACCCAAGTTCAAACCCTATGTTTGGACTTTGGGGGTTTTAGAAGGGCATGTGGTCAAATTTCCTTATATAGACTTGAAGTTTGGTAGAGTTGAACATATGGTAGCTAAGTTCCTCTGGTGAAAATACTAGTGGACTTAGGAACAGTTTGGCCTCTCAAAACCCAACCCTAGTTTAGGGCGCAAACCTTTTAGTGGTAGAATAGGTTATTAAAACTCATTGAAGAATGATAAAACTTGGGTGGTGTAGTCTTAGGGTTAGTATGAACCTCTAGAAATTTAATTGGGAACTTTGGAACATTAATCTTAGTACTTCCTTTGTAATGCATGAGTTAGCCCTACTTAATTATTTCGATATTATGAACTCATTGTCCATTGGAAAGTCATTAAATTGGGCAGAGGGAGTTTTAGACCATTATGCTCATGTATGAATTTTATTAGAATTTTTAAATACATATTTACAGTACATACTTCACAAGCTCATCAAAATGGAAACTTGTTCAAAAATTTATTCAGAGCTCATTATTTGTTGTAAAATTGTGAAACTTGATCAGTAGTGTTCCTAGGTCAAAATGCTCATATGGGGATTTTATTACAATTTTTAGATGAATAATTATTATGCATAGTTCATTAACCTGTTAACTTAGATTACTATGAGAAAATCATGTTTAGAGTTCATTATTCACTGATAAATTATGAAACTTGACCTAGAGTGTTTATATGTCATTATGATCATCCTTGAATTTTCTCAGAAGTTTTGGAAGTATATTGGCAGTACTTATCTCTTTAAAATGATTAATGTAGGTTGTATTTAAAATTAGATTTAGAGGCCTAAACCTTGCTGGAAAAAATTGGGAGACTCTTATTTTACTATCCAATAATCATCATGTAATTATCATAAATTTTGTAGAGCATTTTCAAGTCTGAAAAGGGTACTTCATGTTCAAACTTGGGTCTTGGATTACTTAAGAAAATTAAATAAATTATCAAGTAAATTAGGAACATTATGAAATTCTGGATTTAGGTTAATCATGGCATGGTATACCCCAATTAATTATTAAAGTGATATTGGATGATAATTTTGAGTACCTCTCATTGTATACATCAAATAGCTTAGTATGGTCTGCGTTTAGTAAAAAATGCAGAAATCATGATATGGTTCAAGAGGAATCCAGAGAGTCGGGATGTTAGTGTATTGATTTATTAAGTGGATAGGGTATACAATTAGAAGTTGAAAAGAGTAGGTAGTAGAGTGGCCTAAATTTAGGTGGTGCTCGGGATCGACGAAACATCGTCTTCCCTGTGGAGAAAGAAAGAGTCAAAACACACTAGGATTAGATCCAAGATAATAATAAGGGATCGGGAATCGGGTATTAACCAATAACTAAAAGTTCCTTGTGAAAGGGAGCTTTGGGCTTCAGCCCATCCTAGTTCCTAGTGCCCTTTGAGAGCCCTTCATGGGGTATGTCGGGGGCATTCCTGGGCTAACCTAAATAGTAGGAATAATAAACTTCAAGAGCAACTGGTATTACTAGGGTTTCACTTTCACTCACCTCGATGTCTTGGGATATTAGGTTGGTTCGCACGGGCTGTAGGCCCGGGGACTTTGGTGATGGGCAGGTTACTCCGGGGAGCTTTGGCTCGATTGTTGGTTGTGACGGACGGGATAGTCCGGGGAGCTTTGGCTCGGTGGATGATACATTAAGGTTTCATGTGCATAAAATATAAGGTTGTGTTTCTTCGATAGTTGAGGGTCGATACACCGATGCCAATACGTTGACTCGGCAAGTGCTGTTTAGCACTTTGCCATAAAAGTCCGGTGCGCTAGCCGGCCATTGTACGCAGGCACTCCGCTTAGTGCACCAGCGTTGAGGCGTACGATAGGTCTGACTGGTAGTGCAATTACCGGTATAGAGGTGGGTGAGGCCCAACCAACCGCTTCAGTTTGCCACTACAGAGGTATCCTAGGATGTTCGGCTCCAAGAAGGGGGAACTAAAGGTCTGTGTACACAGAGTCGAGTTGGTGAGTTGCACTTGCTTGTTCACATCATGGCATAATTGCATGTCATAGCATAACCGTTGTATATAACCCTGGCACCAATTGTATAAAGTGGTATGGGACACTTTATAAAATAGGCCTTGCAAAACGGCCCCTTTGTTTATAAGTTCTGCGCAAGCGTGCTTAGAAGTTAAGGTTTTTATTCAGTAAATATATATGATAAATATTGCTTGCTTGTAAACCGACACCCTATCGTATAAATTTGTATGAGAGTTTTTATACGATAGGAGCATTGCAAAAGATCCCTTGGCTTATGTGCTATCATATAAGCTAAGGTTACTTATTTCTTGAGTAGTTTTTCTTACCTTTTTATTGTTATATTTATACATGCTCATCAAACTTCTAGTCTAGTTCCGTCTCACCTGCATTTGTTCTTCTCCACTATCATGTCCTCCCCTTTCTTCCTCCCGCTCGGTGCCTAGGAGCCATGGGGGAAGGGGCGGGGGATGATAGGACATAGTCTTTTACACTAACCGTTTTCGAATCACATCATTTTAGGGGACCTAGGAGCCCAACATGGAGGAGCAGCCCCGAAGGTCGACACGCTTGGAGATGGGGCAGTCTAGTACCGGAGTTCAGACAGCTTGGACTATGAGTCCCGATCGTTAGTGGTTATTAGTTTTGCTTCCGCTATGAGTGATATTTGTAGTAAGGATTTCGATGTACTGGGCTTGAGCCCTTATTTTAGTACTTTTATTATATCTGTGGACATTCCCTTCGTAGAGAATATTTACTATATATGTGATTCTTGTGGACTTGCCTTCATTATATTGCTACAGTTGTGATCGAATCGGCCAGCAGGATCGGCATTTCGTAGTGGCGACCTTCCCGGGTGTGAAGGTATCACTACAAAGCGGCGGTTCTGGGCCTTAGACCCCAGTGTTTAAAAAGAAAAAAATGGGGGTCTTACAAGTTATATCAGAGGAAACCTCGATCGGAAAAGTAGCAGTCCACAACCACTGGGTCACCCGCACACGTGTTTAGTTTGGGGACAAACTAAGCAGCGGAAGCAGTGGTGTGCCCATATGGGGGATAACATGTAAATTGTCAACATTTAATTAGGGTTGAACGTTTACTTTCAAATGAATGTTGTTACAAAGCCCCCAGCACAGCCTAAACCACAGGGCGGAGTCCAGCAGACTCCGAATGTTGCACCACCTCCCCCAGTCCCCACTACATTCCTACAGTCAGAGATGGGGCAAACCCTGACAGCTATTCTTGATGCTTTCAGGGCCCAACAGGTTCCGTCTCCACAGCCAAACCCGGGGTCCAATTGGGTGAGCATTTTCCGAGGACTTTCTCCCCCAGTCCGAAGGAGTTCTTGGACATCATGTATTAGATGCTGACTGGGATACGGTGCCCATGGGAGGAGAGGGTGCCTTTGGTGGTCTCTTACTTGGAGTCCCATGCCAAAAGATGGTGGAAGACATCATTGAACAAGATGTTTGCTGATATAAAGGTTGTAGAGATTGCTTGGGATGAGTTCAGGGCCACACTATTGAAGTATTTTGTTCCGTAGTCAGCCAGAGATGAGCTGGAAGTCAGATTTTTATAGTTGAGGCAAGGCACCAAGATGATGGTGGAGTACCACTGGGAGTTCAATCATCTGGCCTTATTTGTTAATTCTTATCAGTTGGATGAGGATGGATACACCAAGAGGTTCTATAAGGACCTATGAGAGGATCTGAGGGAGTCTCTTCTGTTCGTGTATGACGGGCCTATTCCTCGGATATTGGATATGACAAAGAGGATTGAGGCATATTGGCACACTACTCAAGGCAAGAATCAGCCAACTAAGAATCAGGGCTGGGGAGCCAGAGATGATCAGCGAAGGGGCCGCTTTGTTGATGAGAGAGATGGTAGAAGGTCAGAGGACCAGCCTCGTTATATAACGGTCCAGGCCCGCCAACCCTGCGGGACCCACCCGGCACCGCCGGCCTACATGAAGTCCAGACTCAGGCCCATTACTGGTAGTCATCCCATCACATCAAGACTGCATGCCATGCACCCCAGCCCCTCTCCGCGCCTGTTTTTCAGCAGCGGTAGGTTGTTTCCACTGGGGATCGAACCCAGGACCTTGATAAGTGACTATTTACCACAACTCTCATCACCAACTGAGCTGCTCAGTTGGTGACAAGAGCTGTGGTAAAGAGTCTCTTATCAAGGTCCTGGGTTCGATCCCCAGTGGTAACAACCTACCGCTGCTGAAAAACAGGCGCGGAGAGGGGTTGGGGTGCATGGCCTGCAGGCTTGATGTGATAGGCTGACTACCAATAGTGGGCCTGTGTCTGGACTTCTGGTAGGCCGGCGGTGCCGGGTGGGTCCCGCAAGGTTGGCGGGCCTGGACCGTTATAAAAAGTGCACTTTTTACTCAAAAATGCCTCATTAATGCCTAGTTTAGAATAGGGTATTTCCAACCCATAACTCATCTAAATGAGTTGAAATTTTTTGCAGAGCTAGGTTTTATAGCCAGGAACCACTCACCAAAATTTGGGAGGGTTTAGAGGTCATTTGACAACTTAAATAAATTACTCTAACTTTATTAAATTAAAACAAATACCTTAGGCAAAGTATCTCCAAAAATTCCCATTTTTGCACAGCCTATAGGTATGTCTAAGGGTAACCCCCTGCCCGAATTTCAGGTTCTTTGGACAAGGGACGAAGAGTGGGAATTCATTTTAGTTTCTGCCCAGCTATAGGTATAGCCCCCACTAAAACGGGTGCAGCGGTCAAACCAATTACCCAAACGAGTAGAAATTAATTTTAAATTAATCTAAACTCAAAGGGCTACATCTTTCGTGACTGGCTATATTTCCTAAATCGGCCTCTAAGTACCTCGTTTTGCAGCATCAAAATGCGCCCATTTAATGTATCCTCTCCTTATATATTATATACATAATTTTTATATTATAAAAATGTTTTTACGATGGATATCGGTCGGCGGTGGTTTGGCCGCAAGAGGTGGCGGTTTCCGGCGTACCCGAAAATATATTTTTCATGATTTTTCCATGAAAACGCGAGATAGGTCCGGCTCCATTGAGCACGAACTTCTTTTCTAAGATCCTAAGATCTACCCATAAAAGAAGAAGTAGAGGAGGACCTTATTCACGGTTTGGAGTTGAGCCGATCATCGTGATGCCATTTGCGTAGTGGTGGCGTCGCCGGAATTCTTCAACAGCAAGGTAATAAGCTGTATCTATATCGGGCAAGGGTGAAAACTTCTTCTCTAAGTCTAGGGAGTCTTTTATAGGAGAAATAAGGCTGCGTGTGGGGGTATACACTGTCCAGCCATTAATGCCTCCTTACATGCATGCTTCGGCCATGGTGGGGGGAGATGAAACGGTTCCAAAACAGCTAAGAGAAGGCTGGAAACTCCTCCTCTCCCTGAGAGGAGTTGAATCCAGCCGTTTAAAGGGGGAGAGGATGGAGCCGAGCCTTAAAAGCCATTAATAGCCATGCAAACCGTCGCTCGGCCATGGCTTGAAGGAGAGGAATGGCTGCCACGTAGCATTGACCGGTGAAATTCATAAAATAAGGCTTAACTAAGTCTTAATAAGAGAAAACGGCCCAATTACGCATTCTGGCTCACTTCCTAGACCGGCCCGGTTCAACTGAACCATCAGCCAAGCTTAAAAAAGTTTCTAAGTAAAATGGCGTTGAGTAAGCTCAACTCACTCAACGCCATCCAGGCTACGGCATTGAGTGAGCTCTACTCACTCAACGCCATCCATGCTGCAGCGTTGAGTGAGCTCTGCTCACTCAACGACATCCAGGATACGGCGTTGAGTGACGCCATCTAGAATACGGCCCTTCCAGACTATGGCATTGAGTGAGCTAAGCTCACTCAACGCTGTCCAGATTATGGCGTTGAGTGAGTTCAGCTCACCCAACACCATCAAATTATGGTGTTGAGTGAGCTCTTCTCACTCAATGCCACCCAGACTATGGCATTGAGTGAGCTCAACTCACTCAATGCCATCCAGATTATGGTGTTGAGTGAGCTCTGCTTACTCAATGCCATCCAGACTATGGCATTGAGTGAGCTCAGCTCACTCAACGCTATCCAGATTTTGGTGTTGAGTCAGCTCTGCTCACTCAACACCACCTAGACTATAGCGTTGAGTGAGCTAAGCTCACTCAACGCCATCCAGATTTTGGTGTTGAGTGAGCTGTGCTCACTCAACGCCACCCAGACTATGGCGTTGAGTGAGCTAAGCTCACTCAACGCCATCCAGATTATGGTGTTGAGTGAGCTCTGCTCACTCAACGCCACCCAGACTATGGCATTGAGTGAGCTCAGCTCACTCAACGCCATCCAGTCAACACCAGATGGCGTTGAGTGCAGTCACTGTACTCAACGCCAGTCAACTTATGGCGTTGAGTGCACCCGAAACACTCAACGCCAACCCACCTATAAGATGGCGTTGAGTGTAGTCAGTGCACTCAACGCCATTCTGCTTCTGGCATTGAGTGCACTCGACGCACTCAATGCCCGAGTACCAATCTTATTTTAAGCAAGTTTCTGACCTTTTATTTGCAAACCAAGGTGATTTTCATCTTCCTACCAATGCTCTCTTGGTCTTTTGGGTTTCCTAAGTTTTTGCCATGACCTAGTCATGGCAAAACCACTCCTGGGGGTCTAACTAGAAATGGGATGTTATAGGTGATACAGGAGCAGAGGGAACCAGTGGTGATGGCTCCTCAGTCTCTCTATATACGGGACATGCAGAGACCTGGGGATATGACATATCCCTCGCCAGAGTGCTTCAACTGTCATCAGGTGGGGAATATTCAGAGGAACTGCACCATGAAGGGGGCACCACTACCAGCACCACCGGCTGCCCCTCCTGCTCAGAATTATGGAGGCCGAGGATATGAATGGTCAGAGACCGCAGGCAGGAGAGGGAGCAAGTGTATTCTCTGGATCATGCTAAACAACGGAACCCGAAGCAAGTGATCACAGGTACGCCAGTAAATTTTTTGCTTTCTTTCCTAAACTTTTAAGACTCATGGATATAAAATTTGCAAACTACGAAAGAAAACCTTAACTAGATTTTCTAAGACATTTAACAACCCCAGGAATAGTCTTCATCAGCGGCAAGCCCTCTTATACATTGTTCGATACGGGTGCTTCACACTCGTTCGTGTTAGAAGCCTTCGTGGAAGGGTTGGAAGGCGTGGAGTGGTTCATGGGCTTGATGATGAGGATACGACTACCAGACGGATCAGAGCTATTCACATCTGCCCACTGAAACATGGAGGCGGAAATCGGCGAAATGGCATTTGAAGCACCAGCAACGATCCTATATATGCCAGTCTTTTATTTGATCCTGGGCATGAGATGGTTGCATTGGAACCATGCCCAGATTGACTTCTTGTCAAAAAGGATCACTGTGAGGCATGGTGATTCGCACATTGTCATCGAAGGTATTAGACCTATTCCCCCACTATTGCTATCATATGCGCTGGTCATCAAGGACCACTTGTAGGGGGAGGAAGTCTATGAAGTGTTGTTCGAAATTGATGAGGCCAAGGATTCTATCTCTGACATCTCGGTGGTGCGAGATTTTGCTGACGTATTTCCAGAGAAGCTGCCAGGGCTACCCCGCATCAGGAGTAGGATTTCCGAATACAGCTGGTGCCAAAGGCTAAGCCGGCATCTAGAGCCCCATACCGGATGGCCCCGTAGGAGTTGACGGAGTTTTGAAGCCAGCTGAAGGAACTAGTGGAAGCCGTATTCATCCGGACGAGCACTTCAAGATGGGGAGCCCCGGTGTAGTTCATCAAGAAGAAGGACGGGACACTTATATTGTGCATCGACTACCGAGCACTAAACCGACTGACATTCCGGAATACCTATCCATTGCCAATGATAGATTAGTTATTTGATCAGTTTGAGGGGGTGCATTTCTTCTCAAAGTTGGATTTAAGGTCGGGCTACTGCCAGCAGCAGATTCAGGAGGATGACATTCCGTAGATTGCCTTCAGTTATTGATATGGGTTGATCGAGTTTACCGTGATGCCATTCGGGCTCACGAATGCACTGTCAGCATTCATGAGCCTCATGAACCGGGTGTTCGAAGCATATCTGGATGTGTTTGTCATTGTGTTTATTGATGGCATCCTCATCTACTCGAGGACAGAGGAGGAGCACACTCTATATCTGATGCTGATACTAGAGAGACTGCGGGAGCACCGTCTTTATGCGAAGTTCAGTAAATGCCAGTTTTGGTTGAAGGAGGTGGCTTTCCTAGGCCATATCACCAGTGGAGCTGGGTTGGCAGTGGACCCGGCTAAGATTCAGGCAGTTCGGGATTGGCCTCAGCTGAAGACGTCCACGGATGTGCAGAGTTTTCTAGGACTTGCCAGTTTTTACCGAAAGTTCGTGGAGGGTTTCTCTTGAATTTCCCGTCCACTCACATCCCTGATGTGGAAGGATGGGCCCTTTATCTGGACCCCGCAGTGCAAGGTTGCTTTTCAGGAGCTGAAGGATCGACTCACCTCAGCTCCTATACTTGCCCTTCCTTCAGGGAAAGAAGGATTCCAGGTCTACACCGACGCTTCTTACCAGTGCATGGGAGCAGTTCTGATGAAGAAGGGCCAGGTGATTGCTTATGCTTCTCGCCAGCTAAAGAAGCATGAGCAGAACTACCCTGTTCATGACCTAAAGATGGGAGTGGTCATGTTTGCTCTGAAAGTCTGGAGACATTATTTGTACGGTGTCCACTGCGACATATACTCCGATCACAAAAATCTAAAGTATGTGGACACGCAGAAAGAGCTGAACAACAGACAGAGACGATGGGTGGAATTTCTAGCAGACTACCAGTACGAGATGCATTACCACCCAGAGAAGGCGAATGTGGTAGCCTATGCGCTGAGTCAGAGAGCCGCCACCACTACACCGGAGCCCAAAATTACGTCCATGGAGATGGTACAGGGATTAGAGGATATGCACATCACGTTATTGTCCTATGAAAACCCGGAGCTTAATGAGAAGTATCTAGCGGCGATAAGTGCCATAGATGACATTCGAGACTGAGTCAGAGATGGGCAGAGGCAGGATGCCAAGCTGGAGCCGATATTCCAGGCCTTAAAGGCAGGTACTGCTGGGGATTACACAATGAGAGATGACCTGGTATGCTTCAGAGGACGTGTTTATATACTAGAGGGATGCTAGGTCTGGGAGGATATCATGACGGAGGCCCGCTGCAGTAGGTTTTCAGTACACCTGGGATTTACGAAGATGACTGCGGATCTGAAGAAGACCATCTATTGGCCAGGCATAAAGAAGTATATCACCTACTTCGTTACCCACTACGAGACATCCCAGTTGGTGAAGGCAGAGTACAGAAACCCCGTAGGATTGTTGCAACCGATCCCAGTGTCGTAGTGGAAGTTCGAGGATATCGCGATGGACTTCATACATGGGCTTCCCCAATCACGGACAGGGAATGATTCGATCTAGGTAATCGTCGATCGGCTGAAAATGGTAGCTAGATTTATCCCTATTAGTAAGGATGACTCGGTTGGTGTGTTGGTTCAGAAATTTGTGGAGCAGTTCGTCCGTTATCATGGCATACCAAGGAAGATTGTATCGGATCGGGATATATGGTTCACATCTAGTGATTGGAGATCAGTGTAGACTTACTTAGGCACTCGGCTGACTTTCAGTACAACTTTTCATCCCCAGACCGATGGGAAGACTGAATGCACAATTCGGGCCTTGGAGGATCTGCTGCGACTATGCATTCTATATTGCGGAAAACCTTGGGAGAAGATGTTACCATTAGTCGAGTTTTCATATAATAACAGCTACCAGTCCAGTATAGGGAAGTCTCCTTATGAGGCCCTATACATACGAAGGTGTTGAACTCCGCTGTCATCGGTACAGGACGAGGATCCAAAGGCTTTGTGTTCGGAGTTTGTGGAGGACACTGAGGCTCAGGTGAGGCTGATACGGGACAAGATGTTAGAGGCACAGAGCAGACAGGCTAAGTACGATGCTCGACATTGTCAGGTGGAGATTCAGGTGGGGGACCGGGTATTCTTAAAGATCCGACCAATGCATGGAGTTTCACGGGTGCGTGGTCGGAAGAAGAAGCTCAACCCAAGATATATGGGGCCTTACCGGATCATGGAGCAGATCGGTCTCTTAGCATACAGGTTTGAGATTCCGCCGGAGCTGGCAGGTCTACCCGACCTATTCCATGTATCATCTCTTAGGAGGTCTCTACTACGCCAGAAATAGCAGATTACGGCCACGGATGGGCCGGTAGCATCTGATAAGTCAGTTCACCTTGAACCGGTCCGGATTGACGACAAGGGGATACGAGTCTTGCGCCGCAAGATGGTTCCATTGGTCAAGGTCCTGTTAAGGAATCATGGTCTAGAGGAGCACACATGGGAGCCACAAGATTTGATGCAACAAAGATACCCCGAGCTTTTCAGTCAGGTATTACTCACAACCTCTCGGGATGTAATAATTTACCTTCATACTTGAAACCCCGTAGGCCAAACTAGAATTTCGGGGATGAAATTTTTTGTTTACATATTGGGATTTGTAACATCCCTCAAACAACTAGACCCCTAAGAGTGGTTTTTTCATTGCTAGGTCATGAAATAACCTTAGAAAGCCCAAGAAGACCAAGTGAACAAGGCCCAAGGTGAAAATCACCTTGGTATGCAAGTAGTAGAATCTCAATTACAATTCGAGGCATAACCTTAGGGTTTTAACTTGGTTTCATGATCCCATTATGTCACCTCTAACCCTAAGGGAGGCCAATATGTCGCTATGGACCCATTGGGGTCAACCAAAAAGAGACAAAGATGACTCAAGTCTGGAAGCGTCGAGTGAGTCGACAAGACTCGACGAGTGGATCAGGTATCTACTTAGACATGTTTTCGGGCTCGGGCGTTGAGTGCGTGGAGTGCACTCAACTCCATGGGCGGAATGGCGTTGAGTGCATTGAGTGCACTCATTGCCACCTTACTTAGGAAGAATCTTGGGCTCGGGCGTTGAGTACGTCGAGTGCACTCAACGCCATAGGCTGATTGGAGTTTAGTGCGTTGAGTGCACTCAACGCCATCTTACTTAGAGAGAATCTTGGGCTCGGGCGTTGAGTGCGTCAAGTGCACTCAACGCCATAGGCTGAATGGCATTGAGTGTGTTTAGTGCACTCCACGCCATCTTACTTGGGAAGAATGTTGAGCTCGGGGCGTTGAGTGTGTCGAGTCCACTCAACGCCATAGGTTGAATGGCATTGAGTGCGTTGAGTACTCTCAACGCCATCTTACTTGGAAAGAATTTTGAGTCGGGGCGTTGAGTGCACTTTGTCCACTCAACGCCATGGGCTGAATGGCGTTGAGTGCACTCAATGCCATCATACTAAGAAAGGATTTTCTGGAATTATGGCGTTGAGTGAGTTGAGCTCACTCAATTCCATAGACTTAATGGCATCGAGTTAGCTGAACACCATTTTACTTAGAAAATTCCTGGCAATTTTTGGCGTTGAGTGTGGAGGCTTATCTCAACGCACACCTTCAGGGGTTTTCGAGTTCTGGTTATGAGGACTGGCGCCTTCCCTATTTTGTCCTTAAGCCCTAGTATGTAGATGATATCCCTCACTGCGGCGCCTCTGAAGGGCCCAGTTCATTAGCTCGTAAACTCGCTCCTGGGGCTTTTTCACTAGAAGAATCAATTTGTCGTTGTCAACCAGATATAGATAGGCGATAGCGAGCGTTAGCGAAGTGGATTCTTTAGAATAATTCCCCTATCAATGTGGAATTGAGAAAGAAATGAATGCGAACAGGATGAGCAATTCTTCAGATATCGTTCTCGTAGATAATGAGAAAGAAAATCTTCTGATCTCATTTCTCGTAGATAATGAGAATGAAAAGAGAAGAGAAAGAAAATCGAAAAAAGATAGATTGGCTATCTACAAAGGGAGTGGAGCAAGACCTTCTAGACCCTAAATCCTTAACTGAAAAGTCATTTTTGCTTTGAATCTCTTGTCAATTTCTTTGAAAAAGAAAGCTCCTACTACTCCTCCTATTACCCCTTACTTTAGTCGTCGTTGGTCCTTCTTTCAGATGTCATTTCAAAAGAACCGGTCCATGAACGTGAACAGGTGGGTCGGGTCGGTTGTAGCTACTCCTTTCACTGTGCTTCAGATATACTTCTGACTTCGGTAGTACCCCAACAACGAGGGCTCCGTTCGGGCGTCCTCTTTTCACAAGAACACCTTTTTGTGTTGTGAGATACTTCGGTTCGGAGCTTTCTTTTAGAAAACAAAATGACCTCCATTTCGCCCATGAAAGGAAAGGGCGGTTTGTTTGTTGCAAACACAACCTAGACTCCATTAGACTATTCTATTCTATATAAGAGAATCACTCTATTCTATCTTCTATATCATAGATAGAAGAACTAGATTCTATATGAATATCTAGGAGAATCACTCTATTCTACTATTAGATATCTCTTCGTCTTAGCCCTGCTTCTCAGCATCCCTTTGGTCGCTCGAGCTACAATAGATACAGATCATCGACTTCAAGGAGAGTTTTACAAGGATTAGTTAGATCTTCGTTAGACGAACTCCATTCGAGAAAGATTCTCTCCTCGATCTCCGAACTCCGTTCTACGAACTTCATTCTAGAAAAGATCTTCGTTCGTAGAACTCATTCGCTTCGCTCTTCGAGCTCCCTTTACCGCTTCGCGGACTCGTGTTCGGACTGAACACTCACCCAATGAGCTCTTCGAGCTCGCTCGATTCTAGAAGATAGAATATTCTAGAAGATAGAAGATAGAATAGAGGAGGAGGAACTCCGAACTCCTCACTCCTCGCTTCGCTCGATTAAGATATGAGACTCCTCGCTTCGCTCATGGAATAAGGGACGACCCCGACCAAGCCATAACTCAAATGGCAAGGTGGTCTTGGTCCACATAGCCAACAAACGGTTGACATGTGCAGACCGAGAAGGGTCAAGTCTAGAGAGTACTCTATATCCTCCACCCGATATCCATAGCTACTTACCTTATTAGATAGGGGGAAAAGCGAGAGCTTCAAGAACAAGGACTATTGGGAGGAGCGAGATATCTATAGCCCGATATCAGTACTTGGCACCACCGCGCACGATCAGGTTACGACAGCCAACTACTTCCCGGAAGCCGACAGCTTTTCTTCACTTCACTTCAATAGTACTGGATTAATATTGAGAATGGGAAAGAACGTCTTGGCTTTCTTTCCTACGGGAAAAAAGGGTACTGGGCAAAGAGGAATATCTAATAACTCACTAGGTAAGCTCTTTCTTTCTCTTGCTTTATGAAAATTGTCTGATATTAGTCATTCTCTTTACCTTCGCGCCTAAAGGCCGACATCCGAGAGAAAACGGGACAGCTTTCTTCAATTTGATTGGAAGATGTAAGTAACAGCTGAAAGATTGAAAGAGCGCAAATCTTGCTTCTAATCTCTGAGAGAAGGGTGCATATCTACTTGAAACTAAGTCGGTGATCAATCGACTTCACTCTCAATCACTAATCGAGCAAGTGTCAAACACTTGACCAGGCTACCGTAATGACGGTAGTATGCGCACCTCTCTCTCACTGCCCTTTAGTTTGGTTTGACAGATCTATTTCATCTCAATTCAGTAGATCTAGGGGTCGATACGCTGAAGGCGTCATTCTCTTTACCTTCAAGACACCGCTCCGTGGGCTCAGGCTGTAAAGAAGATCTGGATCTAATTGGTTGGAAGACCAAAACGCTACGCGCCTTTACTCTTTCCATAGCTATATGGGTCAAACCCACAGCCACTCTTAACTTAGAGTAGCAGAATGGAATCCGTTTACCAGGCGGACTTCCATGCCAACACGAGTCGTTTCACTTCTCATTACCTCGTCAGGGCGGTTTTTGATTTTTTTGCTAGACTCTAAATTTCTTCAAATAGCATACGTTGAACGAGAGTTTTTACTAATTCTGCTTAGTAGGGACCTAAACGTTTTTCCGAGACGAAAGGAGGAGAAAGGCAAATAGAATCATCTCACCCGCCGATCTGTGATCAAACTCCAGCCCCATATCCTTTGATGTCTGCAGATAGAAAAATTTTCACAGAAGGGAGGTTAGCGGGATCCCTTATCTGAGGCGCGTAGTGAAGAAGCTCGACCATGAAAAGGAGTGGAACCCTAGCAATAAGGATGACTCTCGAAAGCTTGCCACCCTTATTCCATTAGTGGGACGGGGATATCTGAAGTATACTCTTTCTCCTCAATCGGGGGGGATGCCATTCTTAAGATCTTTCGCTACCTTTCTTTCACAGGTGGCAGAATTAGAGACCATATAACCTTGCCAACTAAAAAAGCGGACTACTCTATCGCAGTAAGGGCTTAAGCGATCGAAGTGACCTAACCGCTAGAAGGGCCCTCGGTCCTCTATTTCGTCTTTGGAACTCCTAAAAGAGTTTACGGGCCTAGCTCAACGAAAAGGCAATCCAGGTTCGAGCGATGGTTCACCAGTAAGAGATCAACGAAAAGCAAGCCTTCTTCCCTAAAAGCAAGTAGTTGAAACTCCCTCTCGTATTGTTGCTTTTAGGCGTGATCCCTCTCTCTGCTTTTCATAGTCAAAATGTGCCCTTGTGATGATCAGAGAGAGGATTGAGCAAGGTATGACCATGCTCAGCAGCATCACGCCACCCATAGTCGAGGAAGAAGTGAGTGACTCCTGGCTCGATGCCAAGTTGAACTCTCGTCTCTGGTAAGATGCATGGGTTTGAAAGCACTCAAGCTAGGCCATGATAAAGCAGTCGGAATCTACCAACCACGTAGACCCACGGAGCAGTAATTACTTTCTAAAAAAAGAAAGCCCAAAAGAAAGGGAAAGCAAGTACCAATCACATTAGCCAGGGAAAGTTCATTCACTCACCGGACCGTAGTTCTTGTCGATTTGCACCCGCATCAGACGAGATAAGAATGTCTTGCACTTGTCTCGCCCAGGAAGTGGGTTGAGAAACTACATGCCATATCATTGTTCCCACTTACAAGTTGAGACTATGCAGGGCTCTTGCTTTACCTAGAAAACCATTACCTTCTCTTCGAAGAAGGAAAAAAAGTTGGCTGCTTCTTTGTCTTTCCCGGTGGTGCCTTTATATATCCTAAATCCGTGGGAAAGCAGACCCCCTGCAACTAGATATGAGACCGATTCGACAGACAGATGCCAGTTCTGCTGATCGTAATCGGATTGAAAGAATGGAATTCCAATTCCCAGAAAAGGTACAAGTAATCCCACAGTAGGGGAGAGAAAGTCCAATCCCCGGGCAAGTTCGAACTAATCTAGTAATAGAGGTGGTATTGCTGGCCCAGGCAAGAGATTGAGTTTTGTTTCTGCTCTTCCCAGAATAAGAGGGTGGCCTTACAAGTCAAGATGGATGGAAAGATTGAAATGACAATGAGTGAATCTTTTCGCCGTCGGCCCCTAGCGTGGACTAACTTCGCCCCAACTCTCCTCATCTTCCTATGAAAAAGTGAGAGCTTACTTCGACCTACCCCAGGATTTGCTTGAAAACATTCGAAGAATCTTTATGAAACCCGAGGAAGATGAAGATTGAAAGCGAAATCGCAGTTGCCAAGTCAGAGGACTCATTCGAAAACAGTTGGAATGACCAGGCTTCTTACTGAAAATCGTATGTTAGAACATGTGTGAACTTGGTTGAATAGAACATCCTGTGAGGGAGATTCGTTACCGCCCCGTGGGCTCCCGGGTTGAAGCAGAAGCAGAAGAAGCTTCAGAATACGCTTTGGTAGAAGAAAAAACCCCTGGCTTAAGCTGTTCACTTCACTTTGAAATCCCCTCTAAAGAGGCGGGGTCCCTTGGGTACTTGGACCACTGCTGTTCACTGACCAACCGGTCTACTTTTGCCTGACTCTACTCGTCGGGATACAGATACCCGGCCGACGCATCACCTTCTTCGGGTTAAGAGCACTTTGGAAAAACCTGGTGTAAAGACCTCAGACCTTGCTTTACTCTCTGTGAGAAACTGTTATTGCTTCCCCGGTCTACTCAATAACTAACTTCTTCGGGGACTACTCGCTCAGGCGTGAATGAGGTCTTCCTCACATTTTTTCATTTGAACGTCAGATTTCGAGTGCTTTCTCACATCCGAGGGTGCTGGTGGAACTTCCACTGAGCATCTTTCGCTGAGAAGTCTTCCTCGGTACCGAAGGTAAGTAAAGGAAGAAGTTCTTCAACTTGAACAGATTGAAGAGATTTAGCCCACGGAGTTAGGGTATATAAAGTAGTCTCAGACTTTTCTTGTCGAGCCACATTCCATAATAAGAGAAAGAAAGTCGAAGTTTGCTCTCCAACTAGTCGAGCCCTCGAATCGGTCGGCTTCGCTCCTCTCCCTGGGCTCCCCCTAAGCCTCTGTCTGGCCAAAGGGCTGTCTCTAAGCCTTCAACTCTGCGATACCTCACTTAGAGAGCATAGCAATTCATACATCGATTCTTATAGTTTGAGGGGGAAGTCTGCTTTGCTGCTTTCTTAGTTCTCAAATGATTATGCTATAATATAAGCTGTCTTACATGTCCACAAAAGCAAGTGCTGGGCATGAAAAAACTATTCAATATGCGGTTGGCTATCTTCCTTATCCTTGCCTTGATTTGCCGGAAGTTCGAAAAGCCTAAACCAGTTCACAAGATCCACTCCTAGTAGGGCACGAATGGTATTCAATTGATTTGAGCTCTATCGTCCCACCGGTCCAAGCGAAAACAAAGGTCCGGATATCCCAGGAGGCAATCTATGTAGAAGTTACTCCATACCTACTTTCCTGACATCCAACGGATGAGGCGGGAGTAAATAGACTGAGTGACTATGGTCAGGTAGCTCAGCTCCTGTTCACAAAAGGAAAGAAGCAAGGGATTTCTTAGAAGAGAAGGCAAGAAGGAATAAGCAAGCCTACTCTCCAACCATTACCCCCGCCCTCGGTGCCTTCCCTTTTCCCCGAAACTTCTTCTTTACTTGAAGAGGGGACACATTGAAATCCAATCCACTTTCAAGTCTTCGTGACACACGCCCGGGAGGCACTTCGATCACTCAAGGAAGCGAAATACATGATTCCTCACCGTTGAAGAGGTTTCAATTGTCAATTTCCCCCAAAGCTAATGGACTGCTTACGGACCTTCTCCCACTAAGGTCCTAGACCTGTACCTGGATCTGCAGACACCGAAAAGCCAGCCCTACTAAGCAGAATCCCGATATGGGGCTGGAGTTTGATCACAGATCGGCGGGTGAGATGATTCTATTTGTTTCGCTGCCCCAAGGATATGTTCACAATAATGTGACACCGCTCACTAATGCTACTCACCACGTTCACCCAATAGCAGTCTGTTACTCGCCTATCGATAGATAGCAGGTTGCTCCCAAGCTTTGAAAATGCTACTTTCTGCTTTTTCTTGAGCTCCTGCACCTTCACCAGCGAGCGTAGCGCTCGCCTGCTTACGAAGACTTTCCAAGCGAACTACTGAAGCCCGATCCCGATTACGCTACTGGGAGTGGGAATCAAGCTCCAGCCCTTAGCCCTGAACTCCCTCAATATCGCACCTACTACCACATACAGACAGCAAGCAAGAGCTGTGCCGGCTGATCTTCTTGCCACCCCAAATGCTACTACCTCTGTGCTAAGCAAGGAATGCTTTCTCGAGAAAAGCAAGCAAAGAAGCAGCAGGATACGGAATATGAAGGGGCTGGAGGTAGAGCCAATTGAAGATCTATCGAATTTCGGTATGTTGCCCTCAATCACCAGCGGCATAGATTGTATAGACTCTCGCCGATTCAGGCAAATTATGCCACGAAAAAACAAAGAAAGTAACAAAAAGCAAATTTGATTTTGAACTTTCTTTGCTTTGCAAGCTCTTTTCGTCCTCGAGCAAAGCGAGAGAAAGAGTATAGAATTGTGCTTTTTTTGATATAACAAAGAAGATAGCGAAATGCGCATCCAAGGATGGTGAATGAAGGTCATCAGATTAGGAATCTTCTTTCTATCCACTAATGGTGGGTGATCGACATATATATGCCTCTTTCTATAAGCCCCCTATCAGTCTAAAAGAGGGCTTCTCATTATGTGGATACAAAGGCTTCAAGTGGTGCGGTTCCCACAGGAATTGCAAACACCTGAAGAGAGCGGGTCCAACCCGATATCCTTCTTTCACTTGAAAGAAGTCTTCATAGTCCAATCCATTACAGCCCGGCAGTCTAACAGGCGTAGATCACACTGGCACTTTCTGACCGTCCCATCTATACTCTTCTTTGAATGAAGAAGATCAATAATTGAGATATTTGACTTGATCTTCTTCTCCAACCCGCTCATCTCGTAATGAGAATAGAATAGGAAAAGTCCGTAACGAAAGCCTGCGCGCTCTATGTATTGAACACGAACCTAACTACTCGGACATATACGATCGATCAAGTGTTGGGCTCTGCTTTTGCCGTTGCTGGTCGGAGCTCTTGGTCTCGCATAATCGGCTCAACGAAAGCCACCTTTTGTCCTTCTTCAAACCGTACTAAAAAAGAATAACAACAACTGCTCACTAGGAGAATTCATAGTCAATCCTGACATCAAATGAAAGAGCGGAGCCCCTATTATGTAAACGTCAGCGCTTCGCTTCTACCAGATTTCCTCGCCCTTGCTATCAAATGAATGAGCTGGTCACCGGGAAGCTAACCACCAAATCTAACTGAAACCCCAAGAGATAGAACTCCGTTTTTCGCCCGCGCCCGAGGCATGAGCTTTTTACACGCTTCCAGGCGGGATGGTAACTCAGAGCTTGGGTTGAGAAAGGAGATGCACTCATTGAGGGATCGGTTCCAGAGTGTGATCGACGCGACGGGTTGAAGGAAGAAAGAAGACATTGGAGTGTAGCAGTCGCTTCGACTCCATCCGGTGATGGGCCGTCAGAGTCTAACCCACGGGGCGGTGAAGGCACCTGGCCCCTGTCGTCGCACATGGGAATGGTGTTTAGAGGGCGGGTGAATACTGACTTACTTGGATAGTGATCTCGATATCGTAGCGGTAGCGTAGAGAGTGAAAAAGAGCGTAGCGTAGAGAGTGGAATTGACAATCTCGTTTCAAAGAGCGTAGCGTAGAGAAAGCAAAGTCAAATCTAGTTTCAAATCTCTACGAGAAATCTAGCCCAAACAGACGAGACTAGCAACCCGAGCGGGGTTGACTTGACGCCGGGCTCCTCCGGGGTTGACTTGACTAGGGGCTCCTCCTCCGGGGTTACTGTACTAGGCCCTTGTCTGACTTGCTTTGCCTACCGGCAAATCCAAGAAAAAGAGTGAGGATAAACATGACTATATATGAGGAAAAAAGTGCCGGGGTCGACTTCTGACTCTATACTAAAGCTCTCCACTGACCCCTACTATATCTTCATGAAATGAAATAGGGTCGCCTTTTTCTAGTTGTTGCAGGTGCAGGCTACTTCTAAGGCTGTGCCCTCTCTGCTTCCTTCGCCCTCTATACTCTTGAGACAGATGGCTACGCCTATCAATACTATGTATACGTTGCTATATAGGAGGTATGAGATTCAGGCTGCGGCGGCCCGGCTTGACTTGACTTAAGGTTGTTTTTCTCTCTTGTTCGTGATCTTGGTTGTTGTTGTTCTATCTTTCTTATACAGCTCGCGAGCTTCGCATACGCTCGCCTCTCGCCTCTCTCCTCCTTTCTCACCCAGAAGGATGGATGAATCAAAAGGAGATACACGGCGCAAAGAACTTCATTAGGAAAAGTGCCTCCTAAAAGTGATGAAAGCTTCACTGACATACCCGGCTCAACATTCTTTGAAAACGATTGAATTCCTTCTTTTTTCTTGAGCCCTTCCTTCTTCGCTTCGTATCTATCTTCGCTCTCGCTCGCCTTTTCCCACGGGGGGGCGGTACTCAATCATCTATCCAATCCCGATCACTCTCTCGGTTTGAGCTCTTTTGCATCGCATCGCATCCCTAGCCATATCCATAGAAGAAGGCCAATTGCGCACCTTGTCTGTGCAATCTTCTGTTCTGTATAGATTGACCGGTGTTGTTGTCAGACCTTATCTTGAACTTCTTCAAGTCTCTTTGCTGCGCTAGTCACCGAGGCACTAGGAACACCCTATCTCTGAGGGTAGGGGGAGGGGGAAAATGAGGCAGCTGAACCCAGATTCGATTGAGGCAGTTCACGCTGAGTGCTCGCACAATTGACCTCGCAAGTAGCCGTCATACACGCTAAATTGGACTACGAAACATGGCTTAGAGCCTGGGCTCTTCTGATTTGATTCTCAGCTCCAACTACAGGCTGATTTTGTTTTGGGCTCTTCTGAACTTTTTTTTTCCCACAGATACCTGACTTTCTCTTCATGTCACCTTCGACTTCCTAGATTAGTGAGAAGTAGTTCTTCCGGTTTTGGAAAAGATAGTGAGATCCTTCACTATCTCACGTGAAACTAGAAAGATCTTGTTTCCAACATGAGTTCAATTGAGGTGGATTTTCGAAGTCTCATCTGATTCTGATTCATTTCATTACTGAACCAAGTCTAACCAACTATGCATGAGTTGCAGTCTTGTCTTTTTTTATGGCTTTTCGGATTAGAGAGAATGAAATTGAACATTCATATATAAGAAAGACAGAATCTTGCTTTCTTTTCTTCCTGACTCTTGTTGTTTTGTTCCGATAGAGAGCTGCGAGGTCTAATCGTCTGAGAGACAAGTTCCAATCACTCTATACATAGGTCTTTTTGAAAGCCCTAGTTTAGTTTCTAAAGTGCAATCCTTTCCGGCTTCCTAAACGAGCTTACAAACTGGTGAATCTTCCGTCTCCCCCTCTTTCTCGTGATCGTATAGAATGAGAAAGCAAATCTTATGATCTCGTATCTCGTATATAGAATGCGATGCGAATGCGAACAGGATGCGATATCTTCTATATTCAAGTATCTCAGAATAGGATCAGAATCAGATGCTCTTGATTTGCTTTGACCGCGTTGTAAGCTCATCAGTCTTCCAATTCCCTCCGCTCCCACTCTTGTTGGCTCTCTCTCTTTCTTCTTTCTTGAAGCGGAACATGCCGCGCCTCTCAGCCTATTTGCCAGGTAGATTTAGTGGGGGCGACTTCCCGTCTTCTGTTCTCTTTGTCGCCGACCTGGTTCGGGCCCTTCCGATAAGAAGTGGAAATTGCCTAGAAAAAGGGGGGGAAATTCTAGAAAATGGCTGGGCATCGGCTTTCTTCTCATGAGCCTTGATTGTAGTGAACGGCTTAGACAGATGTGGTGGTTTCTAACAAGAAGACTCTCTTTCTCATGCTCATAGAAGTGCCATTCCGAAGATGGAGGACGGCGCCTAAGAGGATCAAGCAATTCAGAGAATAACCCACCTTGGCTTCGCAACGTCTTTCCGGCAAGCCTCTGTATGTAGGAGGTTCTCTACTGAGATCAATAGAAATCGAAGTCGTGGTTGCTTCCTTTTCTCAAAGGTAGGGGCCAGAGGGGATTTCTCCTTCCAGCAGCGCAGGAAGTCTGCTCCTGCCGAAAGAACTCAAAATGCAAATCTCGGATACCGTCTGCTTTGATATCTGAATAGAACAAGTAGGAAGAGTTTTGGCAAAGAAGATGAGATCATTAGCGAAGCATAGACAGACTTGGCACGAGATTATGGTCAACCTTTTGTGCCCGCAACAGCTCTATTCAACGCAAACTCTCAAACAATAGAAAAGAGAGTTGGTAAGGCCGTCTCCCCCTCTTTTGAAGGAAAAGTCCAATCAGTGAGCCATTGAGTGAGATAGAAAATGAGTGGTTCACTAGAAGCCATTTACTGAGGATATAGTTCATAAGATTTGATTTCTCCTTCCATTTAGTAGTTGAAGATCATCATAGATTTTCCGGAAGTTGTTATACTTAGAGAAGAGCCCTTCGACGATGAGTGGCTCTTGATATACGTGGAGCCAGGATTTACATAGTTTGAGTTTTTGAATGAGATCACTATAATTAGTTGAGTTAGCACCTTTCTTTTTGTGAGATCGTTTGGCAAAAAGCCTAATCTGTTGAAGAGAGAATTTCCCCCATACAAGGGGCTCAGTATCTTCTTTCAGAATATAGGTGCAGATAGAGTTCCACCCTTTATGAAACTTGACAACACATTGTTTCCCTTCGAACTCAGGGAAAAGCTCCCGAATTTTGCGAGTAAGAGTATACCTAGAGGCATCCTTGTTTAAAACCCCGATATGATAATGTAACCCGAGCTGATCCTGATGTTGCTCTTGCGCGATAACGATAGAATAGCAAGAGAAGGCACCTTGAATTCTAAGGCAAGCATCATCCTTAGAAAGATTCCTTTTTTCCGTATGACTGAGCGTGATAAGTAAGAACCTGCGCAAATAAGAATTAGAGGATGTTGTCATAAGGAAATAATAAATTCTTTATCGAATTGAATTCGAACTTCTCCTCTTCCTATGGATCATGTAGTGCGGTTCGTTCCTCAGTCTCATGTAGTTGTTTAAGTAGCTGCATCGAGTATTTACTGAAGAAGGACTCAGCTGTTTTGAGTTAATCAAGAGTAGTAGTTCGAGTTGTGAAGATTTCAAAATTAAGTTATCCCGAAAGGGATATCGCCAATTTGAAATCGAAAGTCCCCCCGTGGCGGGGGATTTAGGGGGGGAGTCTCCCCTTGGGGGCAAGGGGGGAAAGCGTATGAACGCTAGATCTTCCGAGTAGGAAGTCTGAGTTCATATACGAGAAAGGGTCCCCCGAGGGGTAAGGGGGTAACGGTCAAAAGATGAGAGCGTAGAGTGAAGAGCTTGGGAAGCGCTTCACTAGTAGCGATCTTGCTCATGACTTAAGGCTCTTCGCCTTGTACTAACACCCCCGAGGGGCGGGGGGTAACGATTTAGGTCAATCCGAAGCGGAGAGGAAAGGGCTCCTTCCTAAATGCAAGGAGCGCTTTACTAGTAGCTTCGAAGCGGAGAGTAAAGAAAGCTCCTCACCAAGGAGCGCTTTACTAGTAGCGCCAGAGCGTAGAGTGAAGAGCTTGGGAAGCGCTTTACTAGTAGCGATCCACCCCCGAGGGGCAAGGGGGTAACGGTCCTATAGAATATAGAATATAGAAGGATTTGGCTTGCTTCCTCTACTCCTTTTCTCTTGTCTGATTGACTTGTATTTCGTCCCTCCGTCCAACGAACGTAAGGTACGCCATTCCATCTATCCCCTCTTTCGTGTAGAACGTATTGAAATCCTGTACTACATCCGTGAATGGTCTATTCGTTCTGTGGGTAAGCGAGGGCATGTGTGAATACCTGCCTTAACGAAGTTTCCGACCCTGTTCGCTGGTTTGTATGAATAGGCTGAACCGGACCTTTTTGGGAATTGTGCCAAACTGAATTAATAGGCCTGTCCTTTCATTAGGACTCATTTAAACAATAATAAGCAGTCCAAGGGTAGAATGACACGTGGCATACGTTTTAACCTAAAGCCATGGCCGAAATTTGGCTTTTACGGCCATCAATGGCACTTGAATACCTTGGCCTCATTCCCCACCCCTTTTATGGCTGGATTCAACTCCTCTGGAGGAGAAGAGGAGTTTCTAGCCATTTCCTGGCTGGATTGAGCTCATATTCATCCTCCTCCTCCATGGCTGAAAAGCTCTTAAAGGGGCATTAATGGCCACCACCAGCTAGACCCCTCCCCTCCCCAATTTTATCATTTTAAAAGACTCACTGGACTTAAAGGAGCGGTTTCCACACAAACCTGAAGGAGATGAGGAATCCACTGTGCAGTTGCAGAAATCGAGCGGCGCCATCACCGACCATGGCATCCCGGCGATCGATACGTCTCAAGGCCGCGAGCAAGGTCCTCCCCTACTCTTTCTTCTATGGGTAGATCTTAGGAGTCTCTTAGGATGAGAATCGGGCTCAGTTGAGACCGATCAAGTTAATCTTTTCCATTGATTTTTCATGAAAACGGTGTGCGTGTTCCCCGAAAACTGCCCCTCCTGCGGCCAGGCCTCTGCCCGGCGATAGCCCCCACCTCAACGGAGGTGGTGGTTGAGGTGGCCAGCCGGGGAGGGGAATGGGTGGCCGGGAAACAAGCTTGGTAAAGGCTCCATGTCGGGTGAATCCTGGCCTTTGGCTGGAGGAATAAGAAAGCCAAGAGCCCCACGATTGTGCTTTAAGATGTGTGCTGGTGATATTTTGTTAATTCCTGACTTTGTGTTTTCTATCTCCTAATATCAGTCGCCTTGAAATAAATATTAAAAATACTTAGAGGCAAAAATAAAGAAAACAGTCAACATGAACTTTGTAGATCATGAGGGTAACTTTAATTTAAAATTTGTTTCAACCACTTTGGATAAGTGGTTTGACCAGAACACTCATTTTCGTGCAACCTATACATAGGTATGGCCAGTCACAAAAATTATTGCCCACACCAATTCACTCACATGAATACTTTGAAATTTAGGACATAGGCTTTTCATAACCTTCACCTCATATTGTCCAAAAATCAGAATTTTTGGACAATATTTTTCTATAGTTTTGTGAATAATTTAATAAATCATATGAAATTTAATTAGGTGCCATAACCCCTCAAAAACCACCAATATTTTGTTGGGTGATCTTGGGGGATGATATAAGGCTCCATATTTATTTTCATCACTTTTGGTGATGATTTAGGTTGGAAGCAAGCAACCCTAGACTTGACCTAAAAGGGGATATTTAAGTCAAAAGTGCACTTGGAGTTTTGAGTGGCAAAATCCCCTCAATAGAGGTTGAAATTTTAACCACTAGTTGGTTAAGACCTGTAGCACCCTCATATAGAATATGGGGTGGTTTGGGATTGAATTGCCATAGGACCCATGTTCAAACCCTATGTTTGGACTTTGGGGGTTTGAGAAGGGCATGTGGTCAAATGTTCTTGTATGGTCTTGAAGTTTGGTAGAGTGGAACTTGTGGTAGCTAAGGTACTCTGGTGAAAATACTAGTGGACTAAGGAACAGTTAGGCCTCTCAAAACCCTAACCCTAGTTTAGGGCACAAACCTTGTAGTGGTAGAATAGGTTATTAAAACTCATTGAACAGTGATGAAAATTGGGTGGTGTAGTCATAGGGTTAGTATAAACCTCTGGAAATTTAATTGAGAACTTTGGAACATTAATCTTAGTACTTCCTTTGTAATGCATGAGTTAGCCCTACTTAATTATTTGGATATTGTGAACTCATTGTCCATTGGAAAGTCATATAAATTGGGAAGAGGGAGTTATAGACCATTATGCTCATGTATGAATTTTATTATAATTTTTAAATACATATTTACAGTACATAATTCACATGCTCATCAAAATGTAAACTTGTTCAATAATTTATTCAGAGCTCATTATTTGTTGTAAAATTGTGAAACTTGATCAGTAGTATTCTTAGTTCAAAATTCTCATATGGGGATTTTATTACAATTTTTAGATGAATAATTGTTGTACTTAGTTCATTAACCTGTTAACCTGGATTACTGTGAGAAAATCAAGTTTAGTGTTCATTATTCACTAATAAATTATGAAACTTGACCTGGAGTACTTATGTCTTTATGATCATCCTTGAATTTTCTCCGAATTTTTGGAAGTATATTGGCAATACATGTCTCTTTAAAATGATTAATGTAGGTTGTATTTAAAATTAGATTTAGAGGCCTAAACCTTGCAGAAAAAAATTGGGAGGCTCTGATTTTACTATCAATAGTCATCATGTAATTATCATAAATTTTGTAGAGCATTTACATGATTGAAAGGGGTACTTCATGTTCAAACTTGGGTCTTGGATTACCTAAGTAAATTAAATAAATTATAAAGTAAATTAGGATCATTATGAAATTCTGGATTTAGGATAATCATGGCATGTTATACCCCCAATAATTATTATAGTGATATTGGATGATAATTTTGAGTACCTCCTATTGTATACATAAAATAACTTTGGATGGTCTGCCTTTAATAAAAACTGCAGAAATCATGATATGGTTCAAGAGGAATCCAGAGAGTCGGGATGTTAGTGTATTGATTTAGTAAATGGATACGGTATATAATTGGAAGTTGGGAAGAGTAGGTAGTAGAGTGGCCTAAATTTAGGTGGTGCTCGGGATCGACGAAACAATGTCTTCCCTGTGGAGAGAGAAAGAGTCAAAACACATTAGGATTAGATCCAAAGTAATATTAAGGGATCGGGAATCGAGTATTAACCAATAACAATAAGTGGCTTGCGAAAGGGAGCTTCGTGATTTAGCCCATCGTAGTTCCTAGTGCACTTTAAAAGCTCTTCACGGGGTATGCCAGGGGCAGTACTGGGCTAACCTATATAGTAGGAATAATAAACTTCAAGTAGTATAACTAGGGTTTTAGTTTCACTCACCTCGATGTCTTGGGATGTTAGGTTGGTTCACACGGGCTATAGGCTCGGGTGACTGTGGTGATGGGCAGGTTAGTCCTGGGAGCTTTGGCTCTATTGTTGGTTGTGATGGACGGGATAGTCCAGGGAGCTTTGGCTCGGTGGATGATACATTAAGGATGCATGTGCATAAAGTATAAGGTGGTGGGTCTTCGGTATTGGAGTTTCGATGCACCGACGCCAATACGTTGACTCGGCAAGTGTGGTTTAGCACTTCGCCATAAATGTTTGGTGCGCCAGTCGGCTAGAGTACGCAGGAGCTCCGCTTAGTGCACCAGCGTTGAGGCATACGATAGGTCTGACTGGTAGTGCAATTACCGATTTAAGGTGGGCGAGGCCCAACCCATCGCTTCTGTTTGCCACTACGAAGGTATCCTGGGATGTTCGGCTCCAGTAAGGGGGAACTAAAGGTCTGTGTACACAGAGTCGAGTGGGTGAGTTGAACTTGCATGTTCACATCATGGCATAATTGCATGTCATAGCATAACCATTGCATATAACCCTGACACCTATTGTATAAAGTGGTATGGGACACTTTATACAATAGGCCCTGCAAAACGGCCCCTTGGTTTATAAGTTTCGCGCAAACATGCTTATAAGTTAAGGTTTTTATTCAGTAAATATATATGATAAATATTGCTTGCATATAAACTGTCACCCTAACGTATAAATTGGTATGAGACTTTTTATACGATAGGAGCCTTGCAAAAGATCCCTTGGCTTATGTGCTTTTATATAAGCTAAGGTTACTTATTTCTTGAGTAGTTTTTCTTACCTTTTTATTGCTATATTTATACATGCTCATCAAACTGCTAGTCTAGTTTCGACGTCACCTGCATTTGTTATTCTCCACTATCATGTCCTCTCTTTTCTTCCTCCCACTCGGTGCCTAGGATCCATGGGGGAAGGGGCGGGGGATGATATTACTTAGTATTTTAGACAAAGGGTTTTAATACCACATCATTTTAGGGGACCGTGGAGCCCAGCATGGAGGAGCAGCATCGGAGGATGACATGCTTCGAGATGGGGCAGTCTAGTACCGGAGTTCAGACAGCTGGGACTGTGAGTCCTAATCGCCAGTGGTTATTAGTTTGCTTCCGCTATGAGTGATATATGTAGTGAGGATTTCGATGTACTGGGCATGATCCCTTACTTTAGTACTTTTATTATATCTGTGGACACTCCCTTCGTGGAGAATATTTACTATATATGTGATGCTTGTGGACTTGCCTTCATTATATTGCTACAGTTGTGATCGAATAGGCCGGCACGATCGGCATTTTGTAGTGCCGACCTTCCCGGGTGTGAAGGTGTCACCGCAAAGCGGCGGTTCTGGGCCTAAGACCCCGGTGTTTAAAAAGAAAAAAAATGGGGGTCTTACAAGTGGTATCAGAGGAAACCTCGATCTGAAAAGTAGCAGTCCACAACCCCTGGGTCACCCCCACACGAGTTTAGTTTGGGGACAAACTAAGCAGCGGAAGCAGTGGTGTGCCCATATGGGGATCCCATGTAAATTGTCCACTTTTAATTAGGGTTGAACGTTTACTTTCAAATGATTTTTGTTACGTAGCCCCCAGCATAGACTACACCACAGGGCGGGGTCCAGCAGACTCCAAATGTTACACCACCTCCCCTGGTCCCAACTCCGTTCCTACAGTTAGAGATGGGGCAGACCCTGATAGCTATTCTGGATGCTTTCAGGGCCCAACAGGTTCCGGCTCCACAGCCAAACCCGGGGGCAAATTAGCTGAGCATTTACTGAGGACTTTCTCCCCTATCCTACTTAGGGACAGAGTTGGCCGTTCGGACGAAGGGGTGGTTGGAGATCATGTATGAGATGCTGACTGGGAAACGGTGCCCTTGGGAGGAGAGGGTGCCTTTGGTGGTCTCTTACTTGGAGTCCCATGCCAAGAGATGGTGGAAGACATTGCTGGGCATGACGTTTGCTGATAGAGAGGTTGCAGAGATTGCTTGGGATGAGTTCAGGGCCGCACTGTTGGAGCATTTTGTTCCGCAGTCGGCCAGAGATGAGCTGGAAGACAGATTTTTAAAATTGAGGCAAGGCACCAAGATGGTGGTGGAGTACCACCGAGAGTTCAATCATCTGGCCCGATTTGCGGATTCCTATTAGTTGGATAAGGTTGGATACACCAAAAGGTTCTATAAGGGCCTGCGAGAGGATCTGAGGGACGCTCTGTTGTTCGTGTCTGACGGGCCTATTCCTCGGATATTGGAGATGGAAAAGAGGATTAAGGCAGATTGGCACACTACTCGAGGCCGGAAGCGGCCAACTGAGAATCAGGGCCGGGGAGCTAGAGATGATCAATGAAGGGGCCGCTTTGCTAATGGGAGAGAAGGTATAAGGGCAGAGGACAAGTCTCATCAGGAGGTGAGACAGGAGCAAAGGGATCCAGTGGTGAGGGCTCCTTCGCCTCTCCAAATGTGGGAGATCCATAGACCTGGGGGGTATGGTATATCCCCCGCCAGAGTGCTTCAACTGTCATCAGGTGGGGCATATTTGGAGGAACTGCCCCATAAAAGGGGCACCACTACCAATACCACCGACTGCCCTGCCTGCTCAGTATTATGGAGGTCGAGGACGTGGTCGAGGACGTGGATACAAGGGCAGAGACCGCAGGCAGGAGAGGGAGCAAGTGTATGCTCTGGATCTGGCTCAACCACGGAAACTGGAGCAAGTGATCGCAGGTACTCCAGTAAATTTTATGCTTTCTTTCCTAAACTTTTAAGACTCATGGATATAGAATTTACAAACTAGGAAAGAAAAACTTAACTAGATTTTCTAACATATTTAACAACCCTTGCCATAGTCTTCATCAGCGGCAAGCCTGCTTATACACTATTCGATACGGGTGCTTCGCACTCGTTCATGTCGGAGCCTTCGTTGAAGGGTTGGAAGGCGTGGAGCGGTTCACGGGCTTGATGATGAGGATATGGCTACCAGACGGATCAGATCTATTCACATTTATCCACTACAACATGGAGGCGAAAATCGGCGGAAAGGCATTTGAAGCACCAGCAACGATCCTAAAGTTCCAGACTTTGATTTTATCCTTGGCATGATATGGTTGCATTGGAACCATGCCAAGATTGAGTGCCTGTCAAAAAGGATCACCGTGAGGCATGGGGATTCACACATCATCATCGAAGGTATTAGACCTATTACCCCTCTATTGCTATCATCTGTGTAGGCCTTCAAGGCCCACTTGCAAGTGGAGGAAGTCTATGAAGTGCTGTTCGAAATGGCTGAGGCCAAGGATTCTATTTCTTACGTCCTGGTGGTGCGAGATTTTGCTGATGTATTCCCAGAGAAGCTGCCAGGGCTACCCCCGCACTACGAGCAGGATTTCCGGATACAGCTATTGTCAGGGGCTAAGCAAGCATTTAGATTCCCTTACCGGATGGCCCCGAAGGAGTTGATGGAGTTTCAAAGCAAGCTGGATGAACTAGTGGAAGCCGGATTCGTCCGGCCGAGCTCATCACCATACGGAGCCCCGGTACTGTTCATCAAGAAGAAGGACGGGACACTTAGGTTGTGCATCGACTACTAAGCACTGAACCAGCTGACAGTCCAGAATACCTATCCATTGCCATAGATAGATGAGCTATTTTATCAGCTAGAGGGGGCGTATTTATTCTCAAAGTTGGATTTGAGGTTGGGCTACTACCAACTGCGGATTCGGGAGGAGGACATTCTGAAGACTACCTTTAGTAGCAGATATGGGTTGTTTGAGTTTACCGTGATGCCCTTCGGGCTCACGAATGCACCATCGGCGTTAATTAGCCTCATGAACCAGGTGTTCGAGGCATATTTGGATGTGTTTGTCATTGTGTTTATTGATGACATCCTTATCTACTCGAGGACAGAGGAGGAGCACACTCGACATCTGATATTGACCCTAGAGAGACTGCAGGAGCACCATCTTTATGTGAAGTTCAGCAAATGATAGTTCTGGTTGAAGGAGGTGGATTTCCTAGGCCATTTCATCAGTGGAGCTGGGTTGGCAGTGAACCCGGCCAAGATTCAGGCAGTTCGGGATTGGCCGCAACTGAAGGCAGCCACGGATATACAGAGTTTTCTAGTACTTGCCGGTTATTGTCGGAAGTTTGTGGAGGGTTTCTCTCAAATTTCCCTTCCACTCACATCCCTGACGAGGAAGGATGTGCCTTTTATCTGGACCCCGCAGTGCGAGGTTGCTTTTCAAGAGATGAAGGATCGACTCATCTCGGATCCAATACTTGCCCTTCCTTCGGGGAAAGAAGGATTTTAGTTCTACACCGATGCTTCTTACCAAGGAATGGGAGCAGTGCTATGTAGTAGGGCCACGTGATTGCTTATACTTCTCGCCAGCTGACAAAGCATGAGCAGAACTTCCCTGTTCATGACCTAGAGATGGGAGCGGTCGTGTTTGCTCTGAAAGTCTGGCGACATTATCTGTACGGTGTCCACTGCGACATATACTCCGATCACAAAAATCTAAAGTATGTTGACACGCTGAAAGAGCTGAACATCGGACAGAGATGATGGGTGGAATTTCTAGCAGATTACCAGTACGAGATGCATTACCACCCAGGGAATGAGAATATGGTAGCCGGTGAGCAGAGTCGGAGAGCCGCCACCACTACAGTGGAGCCCCATATTATGTCCATGGAGCTAGTATAGAGATTAGAGGATATGCACATCACGCTGGTATCGTTTGATGACCCCGAGCTTTATGAGAAGTATATAGAGGAAATGAGTGCCACAAATGACATTCGAGACCGAGTCAGAGATGGGCAGAGGGAGGATGCCAAGCTGGAGCCGATATTCCAGGCCTTGGAGGCAGGTACTGCTAGGGATTACACATTGAGAGATGACCTTGTATGCTTCAGAGGACGGGTTTATATACCAGAGGGATGCCAGGTCCGGGAGGATATCATGACAGAGGCCCACTGTAGTCGGTATTCAGTACACCTGGGATTTACGAAGATGACTGCGGATCTGAAGAAGACCATGTATTGGCCAGGCATGAAGAAGTATATCACCAACTTCGTTACCCACTACGAGACATGCTAGTTGGTGAAGGCAGAGTACAGAAACCCCGTAGGATTGTTGCAACCGCTCCCAGTGCCGTAGTGGACATTCGAGGATATCGTGATGGACTTCATACATGGGCTTCCCCGATCACGGACAGGGAATGATTCGATCTAGGTAATCGTCAATCAGCTAAAAATGGTAGCTAGATTTATCCCTATTAGGAAGGATGACTCAGTTGGTGTGTTGGTTCGGAAATTCGTGGAGTAGTTTGTCCGTTATCATGGCATACCCAGGATGATTGTATCTGATCGGGATGGATGGTTCACGTCCAGGGAGTGGAGATCAGTCCAGACTTACTTGGGCACTCGTCTGACTTTCAGTACAGCTTTTCATCCCCAGACCGACGGGCAGACGGAACACGCAAATCGGACCTTGGAGGATCTGCTGCGACTATGCATTCTAGATTGAGGAGAACCTTGGGAGAAGATGTTACCATTGGTCGAGTTTTCATATAATAATAGCTACCAGTCCAGCATAGGGAAGGCTCCTTATGTGGCCCTATACGGACGAAGGTGAAGGACTCCGATATCATGGGTACAGGACGAGGATTCGAAGGCTTCGGTTTCGGAGTTTGTGGAGGACACCGAGGCTCAGGTGAGGCTGATACTGGATAGGATGTTAGAGGCACAGAGCCGACATGCTAAGTATTACGATGCTCGTTCTCGTCAAGTGGAGTTTCAGGTGTGGGACCGGGTATTCTTGAAGATCCGACCAATGCATGGAGTTTTACGGGTACGTGGTCGAAAGAAGAAGCTCAACCCAAGATATATAGGGCCTTACCAAATCTTGGAGTGGATTAGTCCCTTAGCATATAGGCTGGAGCTGCCATCGGAGCTGGCAGGTCTACACGATGTATTCCACGTATCTTCTCTTAAGAGGGCTATACTACGCCCAGAACAGTAGATTAAGGCAACGGATGGGCCGGTAGCATCTGATCATTCAGTTCACCTGGAACCGGTCTGGATTTACGACAAGGTGATACGAGTCTTGCGCCGCAAGAAGGTTCTATTGGTGCGAAAAATCAAGCGTGCGTTGTAGGCGAATTAGAGTTTTCTCCGTTTAAAATTTCACGGTGACATACGCTGCATCAATTTGGTATCAGAGGCGGTCGTTTAAACATCCACGTTGCAAACATCCTCTCTGCGTTCCTTGTTAGTCGATCTCATCTTTCAAGGATCTGAAATTTTCGGATTGGTCTGCATTTAGTAAAACCCTCGGAATTTTAAACCTTTTCAAAAAAATCTGAAAATTTTTTTGTAGCTTCCTGCACTTATTTCAAGCAACATTTAAACAGAAAAATTTTCGATTCGTCCTCGTTAAGTCAGCCTGCAAATTGGAACATCGTAATTCTATCTAGTTGGTCTGCAAATAGCGGGCTGAAATTTTATTTTTCAGCGAACTTCCAGAAAAAAAAAATTTTAACGTTCTAAAATTTTATCACGTCGGGAAATTATAAAAATCTTTTGTTTTCAATATAGGGTCAGCCCTAGGAAAAATCATTTTCCCAAAAATAATTCTACCTGCAGGGTGATTTTATCTCCAAAAAAACAAAAAAAAACTGTTTCCTCTTGCACGCACCTTAGAACGTGTTTATCGTACTCTCCCGTCCCCACTGAGTATGTCCCATGACGTTAATGTTTCCATGTCGGACCTTCGGGAACTGTTTGCCAAAGTTATGGCTAACCACACCCCTACTTTGTCTACAAGCTATAGGAAACCCAACCATCTCTACACTCTTCCGCGCACTAGAAAAGATGCACCCACTTATGATGGCTATGGGAATCCACAACTTTTTAGGGATTGGCTTAGGGAGATAAAATGCTATTTCGATTTGCACGCCTTAGACGACCTCCAAAAGGTTGTTATCGCTCGAGAGAAGTTGTTAAGACAAGCCCAAGTGTTTTGGCTACATGAAGAGCGTCGAGTAGGTGGTATAGCTTATGCGTGGCCTTACATGCGTAGCATACTCACTTCTCAATTTGACCCTGATTACCACCGCACAGATTGCTCCAAGCCTGTGAGTGAGTGTCGTTATGGCTCTAGGTCCATACCTACTTATAGGAATGATGGTAGGCCTCTGACTAAATCTTTTCCCCACAAAGGTCGGCCTGTCCACAGTGTGCCTACTTCCACCTTTAGGGAAAATAAACAGTTTAGGTCCTATATTTCGGATTCGACGAATATTATTGATAGGGATTCCATGAGCCAACATGATGAGAGTATTCTTGTAAGCGAGAGTAACAAGATTATTCCTACATGCTATGCTAGTGTGGTGTCTGACCACCATACTATTGAGTGTCCCATCCTGACTACGGCCTTGACCCTTTTTGATCCTACTCTTGAGCCTTCTGCGATAGTTGACGATGTGTCTGATGAGCCTGAAGGAGGTGATATACCTAGTGTCGTGGAAGAACTACTTAGCGAGGGAAGGGTTGGTTTGGACTACTCTAATAGTGTATTTCCGGATGAGCTTTCTTTGGTATTGTCACCGTCGTGTGAAATCTCTTCATCTGATCTAGATTTTATCCCAGGAACAATTTTACCGGTCGTCCCTTCCGCTCATTTGACTCGACTAGCGAACTTTTTAGGATGCGGATTAGTTAGGCCAAGTTCAAGTTATTGTGAGATGCCCACTTTATTAGTCCCTACCTCTGACATGTCTCGGCGTATATGTGTTGATGAGTTGATCGCTCTCTTGTTCGATCTTTCCACCACCCTTCGTAGGTTTTACTACGCATTACCTGTGATTGACCATTTTGCTAAGTGCATGATTATGGATATGTCTTCATTGCCTGCCGTTTATGATTCTATGGCGATCGTACCTTTTGACTTGGTGTCATCACAACATTTTTACCCATCAAATCAGGTGGTACATATCTTCCCTTTATCCCTCTTTGATCATCGCTTGCACATGTCGGTGATGTTAGCTGGCTTCTTGGAGTTGTGTTGCATGCATTCCCATTCACTTCAGAGAGCGTCTTACTCTAGAGTTGATGATTTGAATTTAGAGGTGAAACACTTTGGGGGGGACAAAATGATTACGCTCGTAGAGGAGAAATTCTATTGGCCTAAACTAAAGGCGATGGTTGGGAGGGTAGTGAACAGTTGCCGTACGTGTCAAGTTTCTAAGGGTACTAAATCCAATATAGGTTTGTACACCCTGCTACCTATCTCGTCCGTACCATGGGAAGATGTGAGCATGGACTTCGTATTAGGCCTTCCCCCCACCCTTCGACGTCACGACTCTATTCTCGTCGTTGTGGATAGGTTCTCCAAAATGGCATATTTTATTACTTGTAGTAAGACCAACGACGCTTCTCACATAGCGAAGCTGTATTTTAAGGACATCATTAGTCACCGAGGAGTGCCGAAGACTATTGTCTTGGATAGCGACGTAAAATTCACTAGCTACTTTTGGAAAACCTTGTGGGTTCTTCTGGGAACAAAATTTCTATTCTCCGCGGCTTATCATCCGCAAACTGATGGACAGACGGAGGTAGTCAATAGGAGCCTAGGAAATCTTCTTCGATGTCTAGTGGGCGATCACAAAGGCACTTGGGATTTACTTCTTCCACATGCCCAATTGGCCTACAATAATTCAAGAAATAGGTTTACGAGTATGTCCCCTAATGAGATTGTTCACGGGTATAAGGCTCTGGTGCCCCTTGACTTGGTTCCATTACCACCAACCTATAAAACAAGTCAATTTGCACAATCCTTCGCCCAACACATTCATGATTTACACGCACATATCCGAGCAACCTTGACCTATCAATATGACTCCTATCAAGCACATGCTAATCAACATAGGAGAGTGTCGCACTTTCAAGTCGGCGATCAAGTCTTAGTCTGCTTTGTTCCCGAACGAATGCCAACCGGCACCATTAAAAGTTAGCGCCAAAGCGAGCCGGCTCTTTCCGGATTAAAAAGAAACTAGACGATAACGCTTTTGTCTTAGATTTGCTTGCTGATTGGGGTGTTTCACCCATTTTGACTGTCTCGGATTTAACGATGTTTGTTTCGCCTCCACAAGATCTTACTTCTTTGTCGTCTTCTCCCTCCACTAATATTTCTAATGGGTTGGGGAGTGGTAGTACGGATGATCTCTTTCTTATGGTTCCCACATGTATAACATCGGATGGTAAGTTGTCTTCTTTTATTCCTACTACTGACATGTTTCTCAGGTTCCCGAAGACATTTCTAATTCCAGATGTGATTCTTGCTGTTGAGCCACTTACTACTCCTGATGGTGCTACCTACCGCTTCCTCATCCGTTGGCGTGACCGCCCCCCTTCTAACGACTCATGGGTACTCGCGACAGAGATTCAACGTTTGGATGTCGAGCTTCTCCACCGCTATCTCTTGGACCACGCATCGGAGATACACGATTTTTAGTGGGGGAGGATTGATGGCGCGGCTCCTCCAACACTTCTTGATGATGACCCGGTTGTTGCGGCGCAACAACATAAAGATTTTAGGTGTCATGACAACGCCACGGGCGCTAACAGAAATCTGCGTTACAACCTCCGTCTGCGGTGCACAAAGACTACTTGAAGAAGTTTTAAATAGTTTTAATTAGTTTAACTCTATTTGCTTTAAAATATAACTTGTAATATTTTTATTTTAATGTTTGTGTGTTGTTAGACATTTGGTGTGCTGTTAAAAATCCAGATTGATGAGATCTTCATCTCAAATCTTGGATGGTTGGATTTCATTTGTAACTCCTATTTAAAGGAGGATATTATGATGAGTTAATATTTGAGATCTTCATCTCAAATCTTGGATGGTTGGATTTCATTTGTAACTCCTATTTAAAGGAGGCTATTATGATGAGTTAATATATTGAAGATTTGGAAAACCTATACCATTCCCCTTGCTAAGGAATTTCGGCCATGGAGAGACTCCTCTAGCCGCCGCCCCCCCTTTTTGGTGTGAAGCCATCCTTTGCCTCCTCCATCCGCGTTCGGTGCGACTCCGACGTGGCTTCTATCGGTGTGACTCCATGGAAGAATGTTGCAGCCCCATTCGGTGTGAAGCCGGTGGATCCGTGGAGAGAGTGATTCTCCCACTTATCTTGTGTGTTCTTCTTGGTTGGGTAATCCCTCTCCTTTCTTGTGCTTCCTTCTTGTTAGATTTGTGGAGGAAGAACCATCGTGTTCTCCGCGATTTGAAATCTCAAACACTCTCAAATCTCTGATTTAAAATTGTTATTGATCGCGTTTCTTTTTCCGGATCGGGTAGATCCATTTTGCTTGATCGGATCTTGGCTTATTGTCTTGGTCTTGTTCTTGAAAAGGATTGGCAACCTTGGCATTTTCTTGGGGAACAAGTCGACTCATATTTTGATCACTATTTTAGATTTGACACTCCTCCAATTTGTTTTGGATTGTTTGCGGAAAGGAACATATTGCGAGCGATAAATGCTTGAGTAGGTGCGAACAATCAAGCTTGCGTTGTAGGTGAATTAGAGTTTTCTCCGTTTAAAATTTCACGGTGACATACGCTGTATCACAAGGTCCTGTGGAGGAATCATGGGCGAGAGGAGCACACATGGGAGCCACAGGACTTGATGAGACAAAGGTACCCGGAGCTTTTCAGTCAGGTATTACTCATAACCTCTCGGGATGTTACAATTTACCTTCATACTTGAAACCCCGTAGGCCTAAGTAGAATTTTGGGGACGAAATTTTTGGTTTATATATTGGTATTGTAACATCCCTCAAATAACTCGACCCCCTATTAGTGGTTTTGTCGTGACTAGGACATGACAAAACACTAGAAAGCCCAAGAAGACCAAGTGAACAAGGCTCAAGGTGAAAATCACCTTGGTATGCACGTAGTAGAATCCCAATTATAATCCTATGCATGACCTTAGGGTTTTAGCTTGGTTCCATGATCCCATCATGACACCTCTAACCCTAAGGGAGGCCAATATATTGCTACAGACCCATTGGGGTCAACCAAAAAGAGACAAAGATGACTCAAGTCCGGAAGTGTCGAGTGAGTCAACAAGACTCGACGAGTGGATCAGGTATCTACTTAGACAGGTTTTTGGGATAGGGAATTGAGTGCGTGGAGTGCACTCAATGCCATGGGCTGAATGGCGTTGAGTGCGTTGAGTGCACTCAATGCCACCGTACTTAGGAAGAACCTTGGGCTGGGCGTTGAGTGCGTCGAGTGCACTCAATGCCATAGTCTGAATGGCATTGAGTGCATTAAGTGCACTTAACGCCATCTTACTTAGGAAGAATCTTGGGCTCGGGCGTTGAGTGTGTCGAGTGCACTCAATGCCATAGGCTGAATGGCGTTGAGAGCGTTGAGTGCACTCAACGCCATCTTACTTGGGAAGAATGTTGAGCCTGGGGCGTTCAGTGCGTCGATTCCACTCAACGCCATGGGCTGAATAGCGTTGAGTGGGTTGAGTGCACTCAACGCCATCTTACTTGGAAAAAATTTTGAGTCGGGGCGTTGAGTGAGCTGAGTCCACTAAACGTCATGGGATGAATGGCGTTGAGTGCGTTTAGTGCACTCAACGCCATCATACTGAGAAAGGATTTTCTGGAATTATGGCATTGAGTGAGTTGAGCTCACTCATTTCCATACACTGAATGGCGTCGAGTGAGCTCATCTCACTCCATGCCATTGTACTTAGAAAATTCCTGGCGATTTTTGGCATTGAGTGTGGAGGCTTGTCTCAACGCTTTTGCCTTAGCAAAATTTTCGACCCTATTCGTTGGTTTGTATGAATTGGCTGAACCGGACCTTTTTGGGAATTGTGCCAAAATAAATTAATAGGCCCGGTCCTTTCATTAGGACTCATTTAAACAATAATAAGTGGTCCAAGGGTAGAATTATATGTGGCAGACGTTTTAACCCAAAGCAATGGCCGAATTTTGGCTTTTAAGACCATCAATGGCACTTAAATGCCTTGGCCTAATTCCCCTCCCCCTTTTTGGCTGGATTCAACTCCTCTGGAGAAGAGGAGGAGTTTCCATTAATTTCCTTGCTGGATTAAGCCCATATTCATCCTCCTCCTCCATGGCCGAAAAGCTCTTAAAGGGGCATTAATGGACACCACCAGCTAGACCCCTCCCCTCCCACATTTTATCATTTTAAAAGACTCAATGGACTTAGAGGAGTGGTTTCCACACAAACCTGATGGAGCCAAGGAAGCCACTGAGCAGTTGCAGAAATTGAGTGGCACCACCATAGACCATGGCATCCTGGTGATCGATACGTCTCCAGGCCCCGAGCAAGGTCCTCCCTTACTCCTTCTTCTATGGGTAGATCTTAGGAGTCTTTTCGGATGAGAATCGGGCTCAATTGAGCCCGATCATGTGAAGATTTTCCATGGATTTTCGGTGAAAACGGTGTGCGGGTTTGCCGAAAACCGCCCCTCCGGCAGCCGTGTCGCCTCCTGGCGATAGCCCCCACATCAACGGAGGTGGTGGTGGCGAGGCCAGCCGGGGAGGGGGATGGGTGGCCGGGAAACAAGCTTGGTATAGTTTCTAGGTCGGGTGAATCTTGGCCTTTGGCTGGAGGAAGAAGAAAGTCGGGAGCCCAACGATTGTGCTTTAAGTTGTGTGCTGGTGATATTTTATTAATTACTGACTTTGTGTTTTCTGTCTCCTAATATTAGTCACCTTGAAAAAAATGTTAAAAATACTTAAGGGCAAAAATAGTGAAAACGGTCAACATGAACTTTGTAGATCTTGAGAGTAACTTTCATTTAAAATTGGTTTCAACCACTTTGTATAAGTGGTTTGACCACAACACTCATTTTGGTGCAACCTATACCTAGGTGTGACCAGTCACAAAAATTATTGCCCAGACCAAACCACTCTCCCAAATACTTTGAAATTTAGGACATAGACTTTTAATAACTTTCCCCTCATACTGTCCAAAAATTAGAATTTTTGGACAATATTTTTCTATAGTTTTGTGAATAATTTAATAAATCATATGGAATTTAATTAGGTGCCTTAAACCCCTCCAAAACCTTCAAAAGTTTGGTGGGTGATCTTGGGGGATGGTATAAGGCTTCATATTTATTTTCATCACTTTCGGTGATGATTTAGGTTGGAAGCAAGCAACCCTAGCCTTGCCCAAAAGGGGGTATTTAAGTAAAAAGTGCACTTGGAGTTTCTAGTGGCCAAATCCCCTAAATCATATGGAATATGGGGTGGTTTGGGATTTAATTGCCTTAGGGCTTAAGTTCAAACCCTATGTTTGGACTTTGGGGTTTTGAGAAGGACATGTGTTCAAATGTCCTTGCATGGACTTAAAAGTTTGGTAGAGTGGAACTTGTGGTAGTTAAGGTCCTCTGGTGAAAATACTAGTGGACTTAGGAACAGTTAGGCATCTCAAAACCCTAACCCTAGCTTAGGGCACAAACCTTGTTGTGGTAGAATAGGTTATTAAAACTAATTGAACGGTGATGAAACTTGGGTGGTGTTGTCATAGGGTTAGTATGAACCTCTTGAAATTTAATTGGGAACTTTGAAACATTAATCTTAGTACTTCATTTGTAATGCATGAGTTAGCCCTACTTAATTATTTGGATATTGTGAACTCATTGTCCATTGGAAAGTCATATAAATTGGGTAGAGGGAGTTTTAGACAATTTTGCTCATGTATGAATTTTATTAGAATTTTTAAATACATATTTACAGTACATACTTCACAAGCTCATCAAAATGAAAACTTGTTCAATAATTTATTTAAAGCTTATTATTTTTTGTAAAATTATGAAACTTTATCAGTAGTGTTCCTAGGTCAAAATGCCCATATGGAGATTTTATTACAATTTTTAGATGATTAATTACTGTACTTAGTTCATTAACCTGTTAACTTGGATTAATATGAGAAAATCAAGTTTTGAGTTCATTATTCACTGATAAATTATGAAACTTGACCTGGAATGTTTATGTCTTTCTGATTATCCTTGAATTTTCTCAAAATTTTTTGAAGTTTATTTATAGTACTTGTCTTTAAAATGATTAATGTAGGTTGTATTTAAAATTAGATTTAGAGGCCTAAACCTTGCTGAAAGAAATTGGGAGACTCTGATTTTACTATCTAATTGTCATGTAATTATCATAAATTTGGTAGAGCATTTGCATGTCTGAACGGGATACTTCATGTTCAAACTTGGGTCTTGGATTACTTAAGTAAATTAAATAAGTTATTATGTAAATTAGGAAAATTATGAAATTCTCGATTTAGTCTAATCATGGTATGGTAGACCCCCAATAATTATTGTAGGGATATTGGATGATAATTTTGAGTACCTCCTATTGCATACATCAAATAGCTTTGGATGGTCTACGTTTAGTAAAAACTGCAGAAATCATGATATGGTTTCAGAGGAATCCAGAGAGTCGGGATGTTAGTGTATTGATTTTGTAAGTGGATAGGGTATACAATTGGAAGTTAGGAAGAGTAGTAGTAGAGTGGCCTAAATTTAGGTGGTGATTGGGATAGACGAAACATCGTCTTCCCTGTGGAGAGAGAAAGATTCAAAACACACTAGGATTAGATCCAAGATAATAATAAGGGATCGGGAATCAGGTATTAAGCAATAATAATAATTGCCTTGCGAAAGGGAGCTTTGGGCTTCAACCCATCGTAGTTCCTAGTGCCTTTTGAGATCCATTCACGGGGTATGCTGGGGGCAGTCCTGGGCTAACCTAAATAGTAGGAATAATAAACTTTAAGAGCAACTAGTATAACTAGGGTTTCACTTTCACTCACCTCGATGTCTTGGGATGTTAGGTTGGTTCACACGGGCTGTAGGCCCAGGGGACTTTGGTGATGGGCAGGTTAGTCCGAGGAGCTTTGGCTCTATTATTGGATGTGACGGAGGGATATTCCGGGGAGCTTTGGCTCGGTGGATGATACATTAAGGTTGCATGTGCATAAAGTATAAGGTGGTGGGTCTTCAGTATTTGAGGGTTGATGCACCGACGCCAATACGATACTCGACAAGTGTGGTTTAGTGCTTCGCCATAAAAGTCCGGTGCGCCAATCGGCAAGAGTACGCAGGCGCTCCGCTTAGTGTACCAGCATTGAGGCTTATGATAGGTCTGACTGGTAGTGCAATTATGAGTTAAGAGGTGGGTGAGGCCCCACCCACCACTTTTGTTTGACACTACGGAGGTATCCTAGGAGGTTCAGCTCAAGAAAAGATGAACTAAAGGTCTGTGTACACAAAGTCGAGTGGGTGAGTTGCACTTGCATGTTCATATCATGGCATAATTGCATGTCATAGCATAACCATTGTATATGACCCTGACACCTATTATATAAAGTGGTATGGGATGCTTTATATAATAGGCCATGCAAAACGACCCCTTGGTTTATATGTTTCGTGCAAGCGTGCATATAGGTTAAGGTTTTTATTCAGTAAATATATATGATAAATATTGTTTGCTTGTAAACTGACACCCTATTGTATAAATTGGTATGGGACTTTTTATACGATAGGAGCCTTGCAAAAGATCCCTTGGCTTATGTGCTTTCATATAAGCTAAGGTTACTTATTTCTTGAGTATTTTTTCTTACCTTGTTATTACTATATTTATACATGCTCATCAAACTTCAAGTCTAGTTCTGCCGTCAGCTGCATTTGCTCTTCTCCACTATCATGTCCTCTCCTTTCTTCCTCCCACTCGGTGCCTAGGAGACATGGGGGAAGGGGCGGGGGATGATAGTACTTTGTCTTTTAGACTAACAGTTTTCGAACCACATCATTTTAGGGGACCGTGGAGCCCAGCATGGAGGAGCAGCCCTGTAGGTCGACACGCTTGGAGATGGGGCAGTCTACAACGGGAGTTTAGATAGCTGGGACTGTGAGTCCCGATCGCTAGTGGTTATTAGTTTTGCTTCCGCTATGAGTGATATATGTAGTGAGAATTTTGATGTACTGGGCATGAGACCTTAATTTAGTACTTTTATTATATCTGCGGTCACTCCCTTCATGGAAAATATTTACTATATATATGATGCTTGTGGACTTGACTTCATTATATTGCTATAGTTGTGATCGAATCGGCCGACAGGATCGGAATTTTGTAGTGGAGACCTTCCCGGGTGTGAAGGTGTCACCGCAAAGCAGCGGTTCTGGGCCTAAGACCCCGGTGTTTAAAAAGAAAAAATGGGGGTCTTACATCACAGGTCATGTCCTTGACACACCCTGTGACACGCCCGTGTCCCAGGACGTGTTCCCAGCCTCACTGATCATCGACCTTGCCTCAAAAACCCGAGCATAACACGGTCATATGACATGCCCGTGTTACAGGCCATGCTCACCTTACCAAGACCCAAACTTGGCTCAAACGCCGCTCGTTCCTCTTTTGAGTTTCGGGGTGTTACAACTCTCTCCCTCTTAAAAGAATTTCGTCCACGAAATTAACGAAAGGAAAAGACACACAAAACAAAAATGGTATCTGAGTGGAATAACTCGAAGTACTCCTCAAGCATGGTCTGCTCTTGCTCCCACGAAAGCTCCTCAAGACCGCAGTTGTCCTAACGGACTTTGACCATCCTGATTCCCTTGCTACGAAGTCGCTAGACTTCAGAGTCCTCAAAGAGAACGGGTTTGATCTTAATCATCAACCCAACATTAACTGATATTTTATCAGCCTCAATCACTTGCGAAGGCTCTTGCACCGCCTTCTACAACACCGAAATATGGAATACTTCATGTAGACCGCTCAATTCCACCGATAGATTTAGTCGATACGCTGCTTCACCAATCCGCTCCGGGATCACAAATGGTCCAAGGTTCCTTGGGCTCAGCCTCTTCAAGCGTCGTACCAATAAAACACCCTTGTATGGCTTAATCTATAAATACACCCAATTGCCAACAATGAACTCAACATTTTGATGCTTGGCCTTATAGTATTTAGCATGTTTGTTCTGAGCGATCAGGAATCGTTCTCGAATAGTTCGTACTAATGAAGTGGCACTTTACACTTCTTGCATTTTTGTACAACCTCGACTCGCTCGTTTCCAACCACAACAATGGTGTGCGACATCTTGTACTATATAGGGCCTCGAAGGGCGCCATTTGAATGCTCGCTTGGTAGCTGTTGTTGTACGAAAATTCCACCAAGTATAGGTGATCTTCCCACTGCTTACCGAAATCCAGGACGCACTTGAAAAGCATATCCTCCATCATCCTGTTGATTCTCTCGGTCTGACTATCCATCTGCGGATGGAAGGCAGTGCTGAAACTCAGCTTGGTCCCCAATATCTACTGCACCAACCTCCAGTCATTTGGCATGAACCGTCCATCTCGATCGCTCACAATGCTGCGGGGTACACCGTGCAGTCGAACAATGTTATCCACATAGAGTTTCACCAGTTTCTTAACTGAATCATCCTTCCTATCCGGAATGAAGTGTGATACCTTTGACAAAAGATCTACGATCACCCAAATGGCGTCGTTTCCCCTTCTGCGATCATGGCAAACCATGCACAAAATCCATAGAAATATCATCGAACTTCCACTCCGAGATAGGCAAAGACTTAAAGAAACCTCCGGGCTTCTAGCACTCCACCTTCACAAAGGCGCACGTTTGACACTTTGCCACGTAAAGTTCCATGTTCTTCTTCAAACCTGGACACCTCAACAACTTCTTCATATCCTTTTACATTTTCTTGCTCCCCAGGTGAATTGAGTTACTTGGTATAATGTGCCTCGTACTTCCATTCATCCCACAGTTTACCCACATCAGGGACGCACAAACGAGTGTCCTTCCATAACAGTCCATCAACAACATTAAACTGTGAATCTGACCCATCTAGAGCCTCATCCAAGATTTGCCTCATGTTGTTATCCAGCTCAAGAGCCTGTCGAGCCCGATCAGCCAGGTCATACTGCACCTCTGTCCAGTTCAGTTGTGCTTCAGCACTAGTCTGCTCTTCCACACAAGAGATCTTTAATGCCTCAAGCTCCTGAATCACCTGCTTGTCATGAACCGACAACCAGTTGGCCCGCGCAGGGGCCTTGCGACTCAATGCGTCCGCAACTACATTACCTTTCTTAGGCACATAAAGAATCATGAATGTATAGTCACCCAGAAACTCCATCCATCTCAGCTTCCTCATGTTTAGCTCTTTTTGATCCAACAAGTATTTTAGGCTCTTGTGGTCGGTATAGATATCGACCTTCACTCCATACAGGTAGTGTCTCCATAGTATCAGAGCAAATATCATGGCCGCTAACACCAAGTCATGGACCGGATAATTCCTCTCATGTACATTCAGCTGACGCGAACCATAAGCTATCACACTGCCATGCTGCAGTAGAACGCAACCCAAACCACTGGCTGAAGCATCGTTGTAGATCTCAAAACCTTTGGTCCCACTCAGCGAACATAGAACAAGCATCGTGGACAACCGTCTCTTCAGCTCCTCGAAAGCTTTCTCGCACTCTAGCAATCTCATAAATTTTTGATCATTCCTCATAAAAGTCGTTAGGGGTAACGCTATCTGCGAGAAGTTCTCTACGAAGTACCTGTAGTAGCCGGCCAGCCCCAGAAAACTCCGAACTTTCGCTACCAAACACATCATAGGCCGCACCCGTATCGTAACTATCTATGCCGGATCCACTGTAATTCCCACTCCACTAACTATCTAACCAAGGAACGCCACCGAGGATAGACAAAACTCATTTTTGGAGAAGTTGGCGTATAGATGGTTCCTCCTCATCATCTCCAACACCAAATGCAGATACTTTAAGTGATCCTCTTCACACTGTGAGTACATCATTATGTCGTCGATAAAGACGATCACGAAATGGTCTAGGTACTCTCTGAATGTCCTATTAATGAAATCCATGAACACGGATGGCACATTAGTCAGCCTAAACGGCATGACAGAAAACTCGTAATGCTCATACCTCGTGCTGAAAGCTGTCTTGGGGATGTCACTTTCACTTATCCTCAATTGATAATACCAAGACTTAAGATCCAACTTCGAATATATCGACGACCCAACTAACTGATCGAACAGATTGTCAATTCTTGGGATCAGATACTTGTTCTTTTCCGTTAACATATTTAGCTCTCTGTAATCAATACAGAGCTGCAAACTTCACTCCTTCTTAACAAAGAGGATCAGTGCGCTCCAAGACGACGAACTTGGATGCATAAAACCCTATTCCAAAAGCTCTTTTAGTTGAACCTTCAGTTCCGCCATCTCCTAAGGCGCTAACCGATAAGGAGAGCGTGACATAGGTTTGGCGCCTAGCACTAGCTCAATCGTGAAATCATTCTCTCATTGCGGTGGGGCTCCAGGGAGATCGTCAAGGAACACATCAGGATACTCCGATAAAACCGAGATTCTGTCCAAATTAGGCTTAGGCTTCGAAGCCTCCAAAAGTCATCTCACAACCAGTTTCCAACTTGACCTCCTTGCAATTGCAATCGATGTATGCTTGCTGCTCCGAGAGCCAGTCCATACTAAAAATTATGTCGAACTCCACCAGCGGTAGTAACGACGCTTGCAAGTCGAACTCCTGCCTCCCAATCTGTATCTTTACTCCACAGACTATATCCGCGTGCTTTGAACACCAATTCAGCAACAACACATCCAATTTTTCCTTTGCCATAGAAGAAGGTACTCTGATGGGCGATATAAATCCTTCAGAAAAAAAGTGTGCGAAGTTCCCGTATCGAACAATGCTCTCGCCGGATTACAGAAAATAAAAACAAAGTGTAGTACCTTCAATCCTAAGCTAACCCGCATAAGGAAACAGGTATAAAAAGCGAAATTTCTATCAATTAAACCATACTTATCATCCCGAGAGTCATCCACTTGGCCTCCTGCTGGCCAAGGATGTACACTCTCGGTTGGGCCGGAGTATAGTGCGATGCGGTGGACTCCACCGCTTTGCCCTTCTCCTCATATGATGCTCCCGACTTCTTCTCGAACATTGGGCGTCCGCTCCAGCAATCACGGGCAAAGTGCCCTGGCTTCCCACAATTGTAGCATGCACCCGGGGTTCGGCCTGTAGTCGCCCCGGATGTGCTAGAAGAAGGGACGAGACCCGAAGTCCTATCCTTCATATACCACTAACGGTACCCAGATTTTAAGGAGCTCAGCATTTTGAACACCGTTTTCTTTGCGCCAGAGTCCTCAACTGCTCCTGACATAGCTTTCTTTGTCTTTTGAGCACCCTCCCGACAATCTCGGGCAAAGTGCCCTTTCTTGCCACAAGTATGACAAGTGTAAGTAGCTTTGCTAGTAGATGTTTTAGCCTCCTATCTCAGCATTCTGCGGTAGGAAACCCTTATAGGATATGCAAAGTTTGGTACCCTACTCACTAGTATCTGGTGAGTTTTCCCCAACTCTACTTCCAAAGATCTGGCCGACTCCACCAAGGCTTGGAATCCCAATAACTTTGGTCCGAGAAGTAGGATTCGCAACTCGCTACGCAAACCATCATAAAATCTATCGACTATAGACTGCTCGCTTTCAAACTCAAAGCCTGGGTAGTGCCTTATCATAAGGAGCGTCTGCAAATATACGTCAACTAAGTGCGCTCCCTGTAATAAAAGCATGTTCACCTGCTGACCCAATAGTCATCCAAATGCCATTTGCTCCATCACACCACCCGGTGTCGAGAACACCTCAGGTACAGAGGGTTGCCCATTCCTTCCATATTGTGCGTTTGTCACAGCGAACATCGCCTCGACAACCTTCTTATGGTTTCAATAGAATGAGGGGTCTCAGGCACGTCGCTGGGTACAGTACTTTTCTCAGAAAGCGTGCGCTCAGACTACCATACGGCACTCCCGGAGACCTAAAGTCATACAAAAAACCATTAAGTGACCTCACAAAATTGCTAAAAGCAATTATAGGAACACGCAGGTTCCTCAAACATGTGTATTTTCATTCCTAAGTTGACATTCATGGGTTCTTTTTATGTTATAACAATGACGCACACACATGTGCTCACCACCCCTTAAAAAAATTCGTCCACAAATTCCAATAAGCATGACCGAAACCGGTAGTATGATACCAAATTGTAACACCCCTATTTGTCGCATAGCATATAGTCATAAGTCCAGCCGGGGCCCGACGCCATATAACATAGACAGACCGGCGGGTTACTAAATGAAACCATTCAACCAATAACATACGTCCTACATAGAGTACACTCTAGCGGATGCAATTTATAAGTTGCAAAGTTAAGAACCCAAGCCAAAAGCATAAATGTCCACTATGATACTCAAATAGGAATGAACGTACAAAATACACAAAGTACTGGCCTTAAGGCCTTACAAGGGTTTACTCAATTAAACTATGTCTTACCAAAATCGGCACGCAACCCGGTCACATATGATTAAAACAAGTAAACATTCACATGGCCTTCGAAGGTCGGCTCAGCAACCAGGACTTCAGCCTGCTACTTTCCACTAGGCTCTGCAGCACCTGCAAGCAACAATCCACCGCACGGTGAAACAAAGCAACGGTCTTTTAAAGCTGACCAAATTATAATGACCCCACACCCTTTCTCGGGGTGGCGGTGCTCCTTCCCTGTAATGTGTTATTATAAACAACAATTTAAGTGAAAGTACACACTTGCACAATACACCACAAGTGCAAGCTCGCTCGGTCAAATATCCCGTGCTCTCAGGGCACTTACTCGGTGAAGCCGGTCCGAACCTTGTCCATTCTATGGCTCCATCACTGCCCCCAGGACTGCAAACCTCATGAGCATTTAGTCCTTTCAGCCGTAGCCTAGACTCGTTCTCCAAATTTTCGTTAAGTCTCATGTACCTTAGGTCGCTTTAACCGAAGCAAATGGGTAGGGTTCCACCAGCCTGATGCTCACCCCGCCACGACCATATGGCCTTCGACACTAGCCAAGCTTCCCCCAGTCCCAACTATCAATCATACATGGTACATAGCCCTGTTATGTACCAGGCTGGATCCCAGACCACCAAAATGGCAGAACTTTGCTTTTTCCCTGATTTCTGGGTGCACCTTGGGGCTAATCCCCAAGACTCCCTGCTGCAATCTACCACGTAGAAAAGCCAAAAACAACCATCGGCACAGAGTCTCCTCCTGCTATTCATGCATAATGAAACATCACCGATCCAAACAAACATGTCCGGGTAGGTTTCATACACCATGCCTATGTCCGTATTTCGATTCCGGACTCTACATGCAAAACAACGGGGACTATTCATGTCTACCCAAAGGAATACCTCAAACTCACAGCATACTCGAGAGAGCGGGCTTCCTATGCAAAAAGGGAAGAGTACTTCATATGTCCAACAAGAGAACCATTACCCTGGTATTTCTCTTCGACGCTATGATGATCTAGTTGATGGAAAGCACCGTATAAGCCTCGCCTTCGCAGATCTAGACTCGGATCGAGAATCGGAGCTCTAAAGCTCCACCGGCGGCCGGAGTTGACCTCCTTCTTCCTCCTAGCTCTCCCCTCTCTCTAACCTTTTATAAAGATAATGGTCAAATGGAATGAGGGTTTGAAAACCATATTCCCAGCCTTAAACCCAGCCAAGACAAGCCAGGGCCCTTGGATCCCTTTTGAAAGAAACGAACGACCACGATTTGCCCTGAAAATAACATTTCTAGGCTGAACACGGCTTGAACACACCCGTGTCCAAGGCCGTGTTCACCACTTACCATAAACCATGGATTAAAGAATAGGACACGGTTTGTGATATGGCTTCTGACACGCTCGTGTCACCCATGGACATGCCCGTGTCATGGGCCATGTGCCTTAATCGATGCTAAAATCGTCACGTCCCGAAAGGGACACGGGCTTATACACGCCCGTGTCAACTTTGACATGCCTGTGTCAATCAGTAAACGAACATGTAGCGGGGTGTGTTCCCCAGTCGATACAGAACCAAAACTTCCAGAAGTGGACACGGCCATGTGACACGCCCGTGTCACAAGCCATGTGCTTGACACGACCTTGGACACGCACGTGTCCTAGGCCGTGTTCCCAGCCTCACCGATCGTCGACCTCTCGTCGATGACTCGAGCATAACACGGCCATGTGACATGCCCGTGTCACAGGCCGTGTTCATCTTACCAAGACCCAAACTTGGCCCAAACGCTGCCCGTTCCTCTTTTGAGTTACGGGGCGTTATAATTAATGACAAAATTTTTATTAACAAATAACTAAAAGGGTCGCTACCCCTTATAGAGATTAAATAAATGGCTATATGCCAATGTTTGCTCAAGAGAAAAGGACCTACCCGATTCGTACAATTAGCAATTCCAATTAAATTATTTGCTAGCAAATCACAAGCCAAAATGAGAGGATCCAGACTAAATAATGATTCAAAATAAAGTCCAAATCAATCCCGAAAATTAATTAATATGAGGGTATACCAAATAACTTGAACTCAAGGAGAAATCAAAGGTGATGAACCCGATTTCTTCTAGTGTTCACGAGATCTACCTGATCCAATTTATACGAAAAATATTTGGAAAATTAACACATAAAATTTAGATTTAAATTAGCATGATTTCAATATAAATAAGGACAATAAACTAGCCTTCTAATTCCACCACAATCTCACAAATATTTTAGAAGAAATAACACAAAATAGTTTTAAGAATTGTTACCCAATGCCAAGAAGTCCGTCCACAATATAGAGTAGAGGAAGCGCTCACGACGGTGGTTGATTATCTATTTTCCACGCAAACGATGGATCTGCACTGGATGATGAAGAAGCTAGCCATTTCCTTTGCAATAACACTAGGGGAGGGATAAACCTTGAAGACAATTTATATTTTGAAAGAGGAGGTAGGAAAGGTAGTGGAATAATTTCCAAAGATGATTGATGATAGTCAGATTTTGTATGGAGGATGGTTGGTTGGGTTTGGCTTTGGTGATGAAGAGGGTGGTCGATTTTTTCTTGGAATAGGGAGGCTCGGGTTGGCGGGAGGAGGAGGCTAGAGTGTGGTGGAATGGTGGCCAGAGTGATTAAGGGAAGAGGAGGTTGGTGGCTAGGGGAAATGGTTGAACTTTAGAGAGGAGGGAGAAGGGGGGTCAGCAGTTTGGAGAGGAGGAGATTGGCTTGGCCGAAATTTTGAAGAGGAGGAGGATTGTTGTCGAGCAGAAAGAGAGGGGGAGGAGGGGAGGAGGCTTGTGGCCGAATTCCACAAGGAGGGAAGGAGAGGGTAAGGAAGCCAGCGACAAAGAGAGGGGAGAAAGAGGGAGATCCGAAATTTTAGAGAGGGGGAAGGGATCAAGAGGAGGGAAACTAAATTAGGGTTTTTCTTTTCATTCATTCTCTAATAAAATCCTTCATAACATGGCTATATATAGCCTACACCCCTCCTTCTCCTCCAATTCATAATTCAAAATGAAACTATGATGGTTATTTGCACCCATCATGAAAAAAAAAACAATACAAAATTTAAATGCATGAATTTAAAATACTCTTGATGGTTATAGACACCCATCATTCAAGAAATAAACTACATTAATTAAATGCAATAAAATAAAATGCATGAAATAAAATGGTTTAAAATAACAATTGATAAAATAATAATAATTTTATAAAATATATAATTATAATTATTTAATTTATAAATATATATTATATTTAATAGTGATGACGGCGTTTGCGTCGTGGTAGAGTCCCATCCTTGAGCTTGCGACAACGATCGTCTCAATCCACAAACTCTCTCAGACGGGGATCAATGGCGGCTGCATCAGCAACATCTCCATCAAATAAGCAATTAACAAAAACTGGAAATGAATTTTATTAAAACTGAATCAACAACTGTTTTTATCAATTACAAAAACTTGAACCCTATGACGCTGGAGATTGGAGGCGGTGAAGGAAGAAACACTTTTGATTTTTTATACCGACCCACTACACGAACTAGTTGGCTCTCTCCCAATCCCTCCAAGAAAGGTATTTGAGCCAGATCATCACCTTCATGCAAGGAAGTGTATTAGAGCCCCTCTAGATCACCCAATCTAGACGCCCCTTCGTTGGGATGATTTCTGACGGAATCCTCCCCGGATTCCGATGACCTCTACCGGTCGATTTCCCTCATCAAAAGAATAGAGAGATGAGAAAAAAATACAACAAGAATGAAAGATTAAAGTTTGAATCTCCCTCAAGACGATTTCTCCATTGAGCGATCCGTGACCGGTGCATGAGATCTTCGTGTGGATGCAACCGATCAACTCCTCATAGTCATTGATGTCTTTGGCTTGCCAGAGTTCTTTGTGTGTGAATTGGAGGGAGGCAGTTTCCCTTTCCATCAGCGAAGACAGTGGAACGAAGCACAGAGGTGGCTACTGAACCTTAGGAATGATAGATATGACTCTATTCGTCTTGACAAGGAATTTAGTAAAAGAAATGCCTTTTATACATCTTTGTAAAAATAGTCTACTGTCGGTTGTAAGATTAGCGCCTGACGGTAGGTTCATGCGCTTGATACTGACATCTGCCCTGCAAATTTTGAATAATACTCAAAATTTTCCTCTTTTTCTTGCTATCGTGGAACGGTAGAAAGATATCGCGTGGAGGTAGTCCATTCATCTTAACGAATCCATCTCGACTATCATTGGGTGGGCTAGCACTGAGTGGTAATACGTTAATGTCGGCACGGTCGCATCCCGAGCGCCTAGCTGAATTAAATTATTAGGCTAGAGAGGGCGGTAGAACTAGCATGGTTCGGTAACAACCCGAGCTCCATGACTAAGAAATTTAGGCTACCGCCCGATGATAACTGCTACCACTCGGAGGTAGGTGTAAGAGGAGAGCTTCTTGCTTTTCTTGGACATGTAAACCTGCACACTCTACCAAACACAAGATGTGATCAAATACAACATGTGAAATGATATTATCAAACTGAGGATATGTGAACCTACAACTCCAACAGTTAGCACATCTACTGAAGCTATTGCAAGGTAGCTGTTCTGGACATAAGACCCCCCTGATCATGTTCTGTATTCTGGGAGGGGGGTTCTTACAAATGGTATCAACTTGCAACTATCCTGAGATAAAGATGTGTAGTAAACCACCAGGCCACCACCACTCGATCATTCATTTTGTGGCCTTACTAAAATAGCAGAATCAGTGATGTGCCTAATGGTGATTCACATTTAGTATGTCCATTTTCTATAAAATTGCCAGCCTAATCCTAATCTCAAATCTTTACATGTTGATCCCTGTATATTCTGAGCTTGTGATTGGCACCCCTGTTCCTCAAGAGTCTACTATGTTCCACTAGTTGGAGATGGGGAAAACCTTGAATGCAATCCTTGACACCTCCAATTCCAAGTAGGCCCCGGTGTAGCAACAAAACCCAAGCTCAAACTAGTTGAGCACCTTCAGAGCTCTCTCTGCCTATTTATTGCAGGATAGTGCCAACCATTCATACAAAGGAGTGGATTCATACAATGTAGGAGTTGATAGATGGGATCTGATCCCCTATCAATATGGTAGTTTCCCTAATAGTCTTTGTCTTAGAACCACATGCAAATCGGTCAAGGAAGTCCATCACGGGCTCCACTTTTGAGGGATGTGCACATACAAACATCACTCGAGATGATTTCACAAATGTGTTCCGGGAGCATTTTTCCCCATACTACACGCGATGAGCTCGAGGAGTAGTTCCTACAGTTAAAGTAGGGATCTAGTTCAGTCCTGGAATACAAGCAGTAGTTTCAATATCTGGCCAAATTTTAAAGCTCGTCTTACTTAGACAATCGAAGGTACGTGAAGAGGTTTTTGCACGGGTCTGCGAGACCTTCTTAGACATGCTCTACTTTTTGTAGCTGATTCTAACCTTGCATGAATCATTGAGACAACAAAAAGATTGGATGCGGACCACCTTGGGGTCCAAAATAGTTTAAAGAGGCCAGTAGAGGGTGTAATAAAGGCTGGGACAAGCATGAGTGATGCGCATACAACAAGTGCACTGGTCGCACATGTAATATAAAATGTGGGAGTAGATCCCCAAGTATAGATCTCTCAAGGAACATAGTAAGGTGGAGTTTACTTTCGAGGAGGTCTTGAGATTGAAGTCATCACCGATGGAATTATAACGGAGCTTTAGATTTGTAGAAACAAACTAAAGTAAAACTAAAATAACTACTCCTATGTAGGCCACTATGCATTACTTCGCTCGACAGGATGGAATCTACGCAGGCCGCTATGCATTTCTTCGAGAGGTGGATGTACGAGTAGTTAAGCAGAGTGAGGGTTGCAAACACCTCATCGCAAAGTACTCCACTAGCAAGTGTTAGTGTGATAACCAAACATGGCGGGATGGAAAATGGCGGCATAACCTCAATTACACACAAGAAAAAGAAGTAGATTCAATAACATGAATTTAACATTAAATGTTAAAGTTCGTGTGTGCACATCATAAATACATGAAAAAAAACTATCTAACACAATTATCAAAACAAGATAAAAAGGCAATGGAATCGACAAAATCCGAAGCCATGTTGAGGGTTCATGATAAGAATGGTCGGGTTGTCAATCTGCATCCTAATTCAGTCCAAAACTGCGTCCGGGGTAGAGTAGATTTGTCACTTTCTCCCAATGGCCCATCTTCTTTGTCTCAATTTACGATCTCTTCTAGTGCAAATCTTCTTTGCTTGATGGAGAGTGTAGGGCTAGAATCCCCTTCCTTGAAGCTCTTGGATGATGGAGGAGGTGTTTGGTCCATTGATCACAATGTCCTAAATTTAAAGAACGCCCACAAGTCAATAGTATACATATATTTGTATTTCATATATGTTCAAGTTCAATATATACAGGTTGTCTACTGTTCCATGATTAGATAGATTGATTCAGTCAGAACTTTGGTTAGACTCAAGACAAGACACAATTGAGAGGCATAACTTTGCCTAAGTCAACAAGCATTGAGTGAGCACACTTCACACAACGTCAGAGGCTGAGAAGCGCTCATAGAAGCTCTTGCATTCAGAGCCTCGGTGGTACTGGACTCAAATATGTTTAAGTCTAGAAGCGTTGAGTGAATACCTTTCACTCAATGCCTACTCAAAGTAAATCTTTCCAAGTAAGGAGTATTGAGTGAAGAAGGCTCACTCAATGCATTATAAAAAATTTAGCAAAGTCTAGATGCGTTGAGTGTAGAAGATTCACTCAATGCCTTTATCCAAAATTTTTGCATAGGGCTAGAAGCATTGAGTGTAGAAGGTTCACTCAATGCCTTTAGTCAGGATAACTGCCATGTATAGGGGTATTGAGTGAATGCGATTCACTCAATTCTTTCAACCAAAAGAATTCTGTTAATTCTATATGCATTGAGTCTCAAGACAGCACTTAACGCCTCAATGCGTTGAGTCCTAAGACTTCACTCAATGCATGTGCAAATTGTTTATGAAAGTTGCAAAGTCGATAAGTGCTGATTCATATTGATGTCATCCAAATTCAAATGAACTAGGATTTGCACACTAGAAGCCAATTGACGTCGTATACTTTCTACATAGTAGTTAAAGCTAAAAGTAACTTTACCGCTGCTTATTTGGCATGCCCATACGGGATTGATAGTCGTTGAACTATGGGATATAAAATGTCCTTTTAGAGAAATTAAAAAGAGTTCAACAGTCAAATCATTTTCTTGCAGGAAAATTTTTTGAAATAAAAAAACTATAAGGAGTCTTCAGTAAGAACTGAAACCCTAATCTTCTGTAAGGTTTAGTTAGAAGAGTAGTCCAGAAAGTTGTTGTTGTTCTTTAAGGTTACTACTTTTTAACTCAGAATAAATTCAAGCTTGAAAGAATAGAGCTCTGCAACATATCTTCTCAGCACAAGTTGAACAAACTTGAAGATCCACATTTTTTTGCTATGAAGAGTTAGGTCTAGTTATTCAGAGTCCAGGAAGCTGACTTAGAGACATACTTCTCTATAGTCAATCTCAATAAAATATTATTTAATCGTAGGATCATTAAATTATCTGATCTTTAAGCCTATGCTATAAAGGTTGAGTAGTAGGATACAGGAGTGGATCTGAGTGGGTAGGATCCCAGGGTGAATTTGAGGTAGGATCCTCAGGGATTTGAGGTAGGATATTGGGTTAATCTCTAAGATTGGGCTGCTGAGCATTAGGTAGCAAATTCTAGATGCCTTATGACCTTACAAGTGTTTACTTAAAACAATAAATGTCTTCCAAATAATGGCACTCAGGCCGGTCACACATGAGCATAAAGAATAATAATTCGCTTTGGCCTTCAAGGGACGTCTCAGCTATAAGGGATTCAGCCTGTTATTTGCAACTAGGCTTCGCAGCACCTGCAGGCAACATTCCACCGCAAAAGTGGCAAATAAAAGCAACGGTCAACTAAAGCTGACCAAATTATAACGACCCCATTTCTAACATGGAGTGGAGGTGCTCCTTCCCTATAATACATTAGTATTACCAAAACATGGTATTAAAAGTACATTCTAAGCACACTTCACCATAGGTTTAGGCACGCACGGCCACACACCCCGAGCTCTCAGGGCACTTATTCGGTGAACCCGGTCCAAACCCAGCCCGTTCCGCAACTCCACTACCGTCCCCAAGACAGAAAACAATGTGAGCATTAAAGTCCTTTCAGCCTAAGCCTAGAATCACTCTCCAAGGCTTCTTTAACTGAACCACTTAGAGTGGGTAAGGTTCCACCAGCCCGCTGCTCACCTCAACACGATAATTTAGCCATCAATGCGAGACAAGCTTAACCAAATCCCAACATATAGATCATACAATAGTACATAACCCAGTTATATACAAGGCTGGCTCCTAGCCCACCAAAATGACAGAACTTCGCTTCTTTCCAGATTTTCGGGTGCACCTTAGAGTTAATCTCCAAGACTCCCTGTTGCAATCTACCATGTAGAAAACCCGAAAAAAAACCATCATCACGGAGTCTTCTCCGGAAATCCATGCATAATGAAACATCATCGATCCAGACCAACTTGCCCGGGTAGGCTTCACACACCATGCCTATGTCCGTACTTCGATTCCGGACTCTATATGCAAAACTACAGGAACAATTCATGTCCACCCGAAGGAATACCTCGCACTCACCGCACACTCGCGAGAGTAGGTTTTCTATGCAAAAAGGAAGAGGACTTCACATGTCCAAGAAGAGAATCGTTACCCCTGCGGTTCTCTTTGGCCCCATGGAGAAGAGAAGAAACTATACGGATGAAAAGCACCGCAACGTCCTCGCCTTTATGATTCTGGACTCAACTCGCGATTTGGGGCTCCAAAGCTCCACCAGTGGAAAGATTTCTCCTTATTCTTCTTCCTTGCTCTCCCTTCGCTCTAACTCTTTTAGAAAGAGAATGACCTAAGAGAAATGAGGGTTTAACCATCAACTACCGGCCTTATAACAAAAAGGAGATCTCTGGACCGTTGGATCCTATAAGAAGGAAATGAACGGCCACGATTCGCCCTAAAAATCACTTTCCTAGGCCGAACATGGCTTATGACACGCCCGTATCACAGGCCGTGTCCCACGATCTGAACACAATCGTCGAGCACAGAACAGGACACGGGCTCATACAAGCCCGTATCATTGCTTGACACGCCCGTGTCATCTTCTGACACGCCCGTCCCACAGGGCGTGTTCCTCAAGCGACACTGGAAACCGTCGTGTCCGACCAGGACACGGCTTTGAACACGCCCATTTCCTAGCCCATGTTCAACAATTGACACAGGCCGTGCAAACAAAGAGAATGACATGGCTCTGAACACGCCCGTGTCCTAGACCGTGTGCCTAACACGGCTTCAGACACGCCCGTGTCCCAGACCGTGTACCTCACTCGACACTGCCAGCTAACATAGAGCAAGGCACGACCCATATGCCCGTGTCACAGGCCCTGTGAACCTAATCAGGCACCAAATTGGTCTTAAAATGTTATCCATTCCTTTTTGAGTTTTGGGCCGTTACAATTCTCCCCCCTTAAATGGATTTTGTCCCGAAATTCTAGAATGGAAAGTTACATAAAATTAAATGGTACCTGAGCGGAATAGCTCGAGGTACTCCTCTAACATGGTCTGCTCTTGCTCCCACAAAAGCTCCTCCCGACCGCAGTTATTTCAACGTACCTTGACCATCCTGATGTCTTTGTTACGAAGTCGTTTTACTTTAAAGTCCTCAATCTGAACGGGCTTGACCTTCGTCGTCAACCCATTATCAATAGGTACTTGATTGACCGCAATCATTTGCAAAGGCTCTTTCACCTCCTTCCGCAACACCGATATATGGAATATGTCGTGTAGACCACTCAATTCAACTGATAACTTCAGTCAATAAGCCGCTTCACAAATTCGCTCTAGTATCTCAAACGGTCCAAGGTACCTCGAACTGATCTTATACAAGCGTTGTACCCAAGAGACACCCTTGAATGGCTTAATTTTCAAATATACCCAGTCGCCAAAAGTGAACTCAACGTTCTTATGCTTGGTATTATAGTATTTAGCCTGTCAGTCCTAAGTGATCAGCAATAGTTCTCGTATTATTTATACCAACGAAGTAGCATCTTCCACTTCTTGTCGTTGGTACAGCTTCGACTCACCTGTCTCAAACCACGATAACGGCGTGCGATATTTTCTACTTTATAGGGCCTCGAAGGGCTCCATTTGAATACTCACTTGGTAGCTATTATTATAGGAAAACTCCATCATGTACAGGTGATGTTCCCACCGCTTTCTGAAATTCAAGACGCACATATGAAGCATGTCCTCCATCATCCTGTTGACCCTCTCGGTATAGCCATCCGTTTGCGGATGAAAGGCCGTGCTGAAACTCAGCTTAGTTCCCAACAATTGATACACTAACCTCCATTCGTTGGATGTGAAGCACCCATCTCGGTCACTCATAATACTACGGGGCACACCGTGCAGTCGAACAATGTTATGCATATAAAGTTTTTCCAGTTTATCCACTGAATCATCCTTCCTATTCGAAATGAAGTATGACACCTTCGTCAATCTATCTATGATCACCCAGATGGCATCATTTCTCTTCTGTGACCTTGGCATCCCATGCACAAAATCCATTGAAATATGGTCGAACTTCCACTCCGGGATAGGTAAAGACTTCAAGAAACTTTTAAGCTTCTTGCACTCCGCCTTCACCAAGGCGCACGTTTGACACTTCGCCACATAAAGTGATACGTCCTTTTTAAGTCTTGGCCACCAGAACAACTTTATCATATCTCTAAACATTTTTGTGCTCCCCGGGTGAATCGAGTACTTAGTATGATGAGCCTCGTACATCAATTCCTCCTGAAAATAACATTCCTGGGCTGAACACGGCTTAAAAACACCCGTTTCCAAGGCCGTGTTCCACACTTACCGTAAACCATGGATTAAAGAATAGGACACGGTTTGTCATACGGCTTGTGGCACGCTCGTGTCACCCATGGACACGCCAGTGTCATAGGTCGTGTGCCTTAATCGACGCTAAAACCGTCACGTCCCGAAAGGGACACGGGCTTATACACGCCCGTGTCAACTTTGACATGCCTGTGTCAATCAGTACACGCCCGTATTGCGGGGCGTGTTCCCCAATCGACACAGAACCCAAACTTCCAGAAGAGGACACGGCCATGTGACACGCCCGTGTCATAGGCCGTGTGCTTGACACGACCTTGGACGCGCACGTGTCCCAGGCCGTGTTCCCAGCCTCACCTATCGTCGACCTCTCCTCGATGACTCGAGCACAACACGTCCATATGACACGCCCGTGTCACAGGCCGTGTTCATCTTACCATGACCCAAACTTGGCTCAAACGCTGCCCGTTCCTCTTTTGAGTTACGGGGCGTTACAATTAATGAAAAATTTTTTATTAACAAATAACTCAAAGGGTCGCTACCCCTTATAGAGATTAAATAAATGGCTATATGCCAATGTTTGCTCAAGAGAAAAGGACATACCCGATCCGTACAATTAGCAATTCCAATTAAATTATTTGCTAGCAAATCACAAGCCAAAACGAGAGGATCAAGACTAAAATAATGATTCAAAATAAAGACCAAATCAATCCCGAAAATTAATTAATATGAGGGTATACAAAATCACTTGAACTCAAGGAGAAATCAAAGGTGATGAACCCGATTTGTTCTAGTGTTCACGAGATCTACCCGATCCAATTTATACGAAAAATATTTGGAAAATTAACTCTTAAAATTTATATTTAAATTAGCATGATTTCAATATAAATAAGGACAATAAACTAGCCTTCTAATTCCACAACAATCTCACAAATATTTTAGAAGAAATAACACAAAATAGTTTTAAGAATTGTTACCCAATCCCAAGAAGTCCGTCCACAATATAGAGTAGAGGAAGCGCTCACGACGGTGGTTGATTATCTTTTTTCCACGCAAACGATGGATCTGCACTGGACGATGAAGAAGCTAGCCATTTCCTTTGCAATAACACTAGGGGAGGGATAAACCTTGAAGACAATTTATATTTTGAAAGAGGAGGGAGGAAAGGTGGTGGAATAATTTACAAAGATGATTGATGATTGTCAGATTTTGTATGGAGGATGGTTGGTCGGGTTTGGCTTTGGTGATGAAGAGGGTGGTTGATGTTTTCTTGGAATAGGGAGGCTCGGGTTGGCGGGACGAGGCAACTAGAGTGTGGTGGAATGGTGGCCAGAGTGATGAAGGGAAGAGGAGGTTGGCGGCTAGGGTAAATTGCCGAACTTTAGTGAGGAGGGAGAAGGGGGGTCGGCGGTTTGGAGAGGAGGAGATTGGCTTGGCCGAAATTTTGAAGAGGAGGAGGATTGTTGTCGAGCAGAAAGAGAGGGGGAGGAGGGGAGGAGGCTTGTGGCCGAATTCCACAAGGAGGGAAGGAGAGGGGAAGGAAGCCATCGGCCAAGAGAGGGGAGAAAGGGGGAGATCCGAAATTTTAGAGAGGGGGAAGGGATCAAGAGGAGGGAAACTAAATTAGGGTTTTTCTTTTCATTCATTCTCTAATAAAATCTTTCATAACATGGCTATATATAGCCTACACCACTCCTTCTCCTCCAATTCAAAATTCAAAATGAAACTATGATGGTTATTTGCACCCATCATGAAATAAAAACAATACAAAATTTAAATGCATGAATTTAAAATACTCTTGATGGTTATAGGCACCCATCATTCCAGAATTAAACTACATTAATTAAATGCAATAAAATAAAATGCATGAAATAAAATTGTTTAAAATAACAATTGATAAAATAATAATAATTTGATAAAATATATTATTATAATTATTTAATTTATAAATATATATTTTATTCAATAGCGATGAGGGCATTTGCGTCGTGGTAGAGTCCCATCCTCGAGCTTGCGACAACGATCGTCCCAATACACAAACTCTCTCAGATGGGGATCAATGGCGGCCGCATCAGCAACATCTCCATCAAATAAGCAACTAACAAAAATTGGAAATAAATTTTATTAAAACTGAATCAACAACTGTTTTTATCAATTACAAAAACTTGAACCCTATGACGCTGGAGATTGGAGGCGGTGAAGGAAGAAACACTTTTGATTTTCTATACCGACCCACTACACGAACCAGTTGGCTCTCTCCCATTCCCTCCAAGAAAGGTATTTGAGCTGGATCATCACCTTCATGCAAGGAAGTGTATTAGAGCCCCTCTAGATCACCCGATCTAGACGCCCCTTCGTCGAGACGATTTCTGACGGAATCCTCCCCGGATTCCGATGACCTCTACCGGTCGATTTCCCTCACCAAAAGAATAGAGAGACGAGGAAAAATACAACAAGAATGAAAGATTAAAGTTTGAATCTCCCTCAAGACGATTTCTCCATTGAGCGATCCGTGACCGGTGCTTGAGATCTTCGTGTGGATGCAACCGATCAACTCCTCATAGTCATTGATGTTTCTGGCTCGCCGGAGTTCTTTGTGTGTGAATGAGAGGGAGGAAGTTTCCCTTTCCATCAGCGAAGACGGTGGAACGAAGCACAGAGGTGGATACTGAACTTTAGGAATGATAGATATGACTCTATTCGTCTTGACAAGGAATTTAGTAAAAGAAATGCCTTTTATACGTCTTTGTAAAAATAGTCTACTGTCGGTTGTAAGACTAGCGCCCGACGGCAGGTTCATGTGCTTGATGCTGACAGCTGTCCTGCAAATTTGGAAAAATACTCAAAACGAAAATTTTCCTCTTTTTCTTGCTATCGTGGCACGGTAGAAAGATATCGCCTGGAGGTAGTCCATTCATCTCGACGAATCCATCTCGAATATCATTGGGTGGGCTAGCACTGAGCGGTAATACGTTAATGCCGGCACGGTAGCATCCCGAGCGCCTAACTAAATTAAATCATTAGGGTAGAGAGGGCGGTAGAACTAGCATGGTGTGGTAACAACCCGAGCTCCATGACTAATAAATTTAGGCTACCACCCGATGATAACTGCTACCACTCGGCGGTAGGTGTAAGAGGAGAGCTTCTTGCTTTGCTTGGACGTGTAAACCTGCACACTCTACCAAACACAAGATGTGATCAAATACAACATGGGAATTGATATTATCAAACTAAGGATATGTGAACCTTCAACTCCAACAGTTAGCACCTCTACTGAAGCTATTGCAAGGTAGCTGTTCTGGGCATAAGACCCCCCCCCCTGATTATGTTCTGTATTCTGGGAGGGGGGTTCTTACAAATGGTATCAACTTGCAACTATCCTGAGATAAAGATGTGTAGTAAACCACCAGGCAACCACCGCTCGATCATTCATTTTGTGGCCTAACAAAAATAGAAGAATCAGTGATTTGCCTAAGGGTGATTCACATTTAGTATGTCCACCATTTTCTATAAAAATTGCCAGCCTAATCCTAATCTCAAATCTTTACATGTAGATCCCTGTATATTCTGAGCTTGTGATTGGCACCCCTGTTCCTCAAGAGTCTACTATGTTCCATTAGTCGGAGAAGGGGAAAACCTTGAATGCAATCCTTGACACCTCCAATTCCAAGTAGGCCCCGGTGTAGCAACAAAACCCAAGCTCAAACTAGTTGAGCACCTTCAGAGCTCTCTCTGCCTATTTAATGCAGGATAGTGTCAACCATTCGTACAAAGGAGTGGATTGATACAATGTAGGAGTTGATAGATGGGATATGATCCCCTATCAATATGGTAGTTTCCCTAATAGTCTTTGTCTTAGAACCACATGTAAATCGGTCAAGGAAGTCCCTCACGGGCTCCACTTTTGAGGGATGTGCACATACAAACATCACTCGAGATGAGTTCACAAATGTGTTCCGGGAGAATTTTTCCCCATACTACACGCGATGAGCTCGAAGAGTAGTTCCTACAGTTAAAGTAGGGATCTAGTTCAGTCCTGGAATACAAGCAGTAGTTTCAATATCTGGCAAAATTTGAAAGCTCGTCTTACTTAGACAATCGAAGGTACGTGAAGAGGTTTTTGCACGGGTCTGCGAGACCTTCTTAGACATGCTCTCCTTTTTGTAGCTGATTCTAACCTTGCATGAATCATTGAGACAACAAAAAGATTGGATGCGGACCACCTTGGGGTCCAAAATAGTTGAAAGAGGCCAGTAGAGGGTGTAATAAAGGCTGGGACAAGCATAAGTGATGCGCATACAACAAGTGCACTGGTTGCACATGTAATATAAAATTTGGGAGTAGATCCACAAGTATTGATCTCTCAAGGAACACAGTAAGGTGGAGTTTACTTTCGAGGAGGTCTTGAGATTGAAGTCATCACCGATGGAATTATAACGGAGCTTTAGATTTTTAGAAACAAACTAAAGTAAAACTAAAATAACTACTCCTACGCAGGCCACTATGCATTACTTCGCTCGATAGGATGGAATCTACGCAGGCTACTATGCATTTCTTCGAGATGTGGATGTATGAGTAGTCAAGCAGAGTGAGGGTTGCAAACACCTCATCGCAAAGTACTCAACAAGCAATTGTTAGTGTGATAACCAAACATGGCGGGATGGAAAATGGCGGCATAACCTCAATTACACACAAGAAAAGAAGTAGATTCAATAACATGAATTTAACATTAAATGTTAAAGTTCGAGTGTGCACATCATAAATACATGAAAAAAAACTATCTAACACAATTATCAAAACAAGATAAAAAGGCAATGGAATCGACAAAATCCGAAGCCATGTTGAGGGTTCATGATAGGAATCGTCGGGTTGTCAATCTGCATCATAATTCAGTCCAAAACTGCGTCCGGGGTAGAGTAGATTTGTCACTTTCTCCCAATGGCACATCTTTTTTGTCTCAATTTACGATCTCTTCTAGTGCAAATCTTCCTTACTTGATGGAGAGTATAGGGCTATAATCCCCTTCCTTGAAGCTCTTGGATGATGGAGGAGGTGTTTTGTCCATTGATCACAATGTCCTAGATTTAAAGAACGCCCACAAGTCAATAGTATACATATATTTGTTTTTCATATATGTTCAAGTTCAATATATACAGGTTGTCTACTGTTCCATGTTTAGACAGATTGATTCAGTCAGAACTTTGGTTAGACTCAAGACAAGACACAATTGAGAGGAAAACTTTTGCCTAAGTCCACAAGCATTGAGTGAGCACACTTCACACAACGTCAGAGGCTTAGAAGCGCTGACAGAAGCTCTTTCATTCAGAGCCTCGGTGGTGCTGGACTCAAATATGGCTAAGTCTAGAAGCGTTGAGTGAATACCTTTCACTCAATGCCTACTCAAAGTAAATCTTTCCAAGTATAGAAGTATTGAGTGAAGAAGGCTCACTCAATGCATTATCAAAAATTTAGCAAAGTCTAGATGTGTTGAGTGTAGAAGATTCACTCAATGCCTTTATCCAAAAATTTTGCATAGGGCTAGAAGAATTGAGTGTAGAAGGTTCACTCAATGCCTTTAGTCAGGATAACTGCCATGTATAGGGGCATTGAGTGAATGCGGTTCACTCAATTCTTTCAACCAAAAGAATTCTGTTAATTCCAGATGAATTGAGTCTCAAGACAGCACTTAACGCCTCAATGCGTTGAGTCACAAGACTTCACTCAATGCATGTGCAAATTGTTTATGAAAGTTGCAAAGTCCATAAGCGTCGATTCATACTGATGTCATCCAAATTCAAATGAACTAGGATTTGTGCACTAGAATCCAAATGACGTCGTATACTTTCTACATAGTAGTTAAAGCTAAAAGTAACTTTACCGCTGCTTATTTGGCATGCCCATACGGGATAGATAGTCGTTGAAATATGGGATATAAAATGTCCTTTTAGAGAAATTTAAAAGAGTTCTACAGTCAAATCATTTTCTTGCGGGAAAAGTTTTTGAAATAAAAAAACTATAAGGAGTCTTCAGTAAGAACTGAAACCCTAATCTTCTGTAAGGTTTAGTTAGAAGAGTAGTCAAGAAAGTTGTTGTTGTTCTTTAAGGTTACTACTTTTTAACTCAGAATATATTCAAGCTTGAAAGAATAGAGCTCTGCAACATATCTTCTCAGCACAAGTAGAACATACTTGAAGATCCACATTTTTGTTGCTATGAAGAGTTAGGGCTAGTTATACAGAGTCCAGGAAGCTGACTCAGAGACATACTTCTCTGTAGTCAATCTCAATAAAATATTATTTAATTGTAGGATCATTAAATTATCTGATCTTTAAGCCTATGCTATAAAGGTTGAGTGGTAGGATCCAGGAGTGGATCTGAGGGTAGGATCCCAGGGTGAATTTGAGGTAAGATCCTCAGGGATTTGAGGTAGGAGATTGGGTTAATCTCTAAGATTGGGCTGCTGAGCATGAGGTAGCAAAGTCTAGATGCCTTATGACCTTACAAGTGTTTACTTAAAACAATAAATGTCTTCCAAACAATGGAACGCATGTCGGTCACACATGAGCATAAAGAATAAACATTCGCTTTGGCCTTCAAGGGACGTCTCAGCTATAAGGGCTTCAGCCTGCTATTTGCCACTAGGCTTTGCAGCACCTGCAGGCAACATTCCACCACATAAGTGGCAAATAAAAGCAACGGCCAGCTAAAGTTGACCAAATTATAACGACCCCACCTCTAACATGGAGTGGAGGTGCTCCTTCCCTATAATACATTAGTATTACCAAAACATGGTATTGAAAGTACATTCTAAGCACACTTCACCACAGGTGTAGGCACGCACGGCCACACACCCCGTGCTCTCAGGGCACTTACTCGGTGAACCCGGTCAAAACCCAGCCCGTTCCGCAACTCCACTACCGTCCCCAAGACAGAAAACAATGTGAGCATTAAAGTCCTTTCAGCCTAAGCCTAGAATCACTCTCAAAGCCTTCTTTAACTGAACCACTTGGTGTGGGTAAGGTTCCACCAGCCCGCTGCTCACCTCAACACGATAATTTAGCCATCGATGCGAGACAAGCTTCACCAAATCCGAACATATTGATCATACAATAGTACATAACCCGTTTATGTACAAGGCTGGCTCCTAGGCCACCAAAACGACAGAACTTTGCTTCTTTCCAGATTTCCGGGTGCACCTTAGAGTTAATCTCCAAGACACCATGTTGCAATCTACCACGTAGAAAACCCGAAAAACAACCATCATCACGGAGTCTTCTCCGGCAATCCATGCATAATGAAACATCACTGATCCAGACCAACTTGTCCGGGTAGGCTTCACACACCATGCCTATGTTCGTTCTTCGATTTCGGACTCTATATGCAAAACTACAGGAACTATTCATGTCCACCCGAAGGAATACCTTGCACTCACCACACACTCGCGAGAGTAGGTTTTCTATGCAAAAAGGAAGAGGCCTTCACATGTCCAATAAGAGAATCGTTACCCCTGCGGTTCTCTTTGGCCCCATGGAGAAGAGAAGAAACTATACGGATGAAAAGCACTGCAACGTCCTCGCCTTTACGGATCTGGACTCGACTCGCGATTTGGGGCTCCGAAGCTCCACTAGTGGACAGATTTCTCCTTATTCTTCTTCCTTGCTCTCCCCTCGCTCTAACTCTTTTAGAAAGAGAATGAACTAAGAGAAATGAGGGTTTAACCATCAACTACCGGCCTTATAACAACAAGGAGATCTCTAGACCGTTGGATCCTATTAGAAGGAAATGAACGGCCACGATTCGCCCTGAAAATCACTTTCCTGGGCCGAACATGGCTTATGACACGCCCGTATCACAGGCCGTGTCCTACGATCTGAACACAATCATCGAGCACAGAACAGGACATGGGCTCATACATGCTCGTGTAATTGCTTGACACGCCCGTGTCATCTTCTGACACGCCCGTGCCACAGGGCGTGTTCCTCAAGCGACACAGGAAACCGTCGTGTCCCGACCAGGATATGGCTTTGAACACGCCCGTTTCCTAGCCCGTGTTCAACAATTGACACAGGCCGTGCAAACACAGAGAATGACATGGCTCTAAACATGCCCGTGTCCTAGACCGTGTGCCTAACACGGCTTCAGACACGCCCGTGTCCCAGACCGTGTACCTCACTCGATACTGCCCAGCCAACATAGAGCAAGGCACGACCCTAGATATGCCCGTGTCACAGGCCCTGTGAACCTAATTGGGCACCAAATTGGTCTTAAAATGTTATCCATTCCTTTTTGAGTTTTGGGACGTTACAATTCTCCGCCCTTAAATGGATTTTGTCCCAAAATTCTAGAATTGAAAGGTACATAAAATTAAATGGTACCTAAGCGGAATAGCTCGAGGTACTCCTCTAACATGGTCTGCTCTTGCTCCCACAAAAGCTCCTCCCGACCGTAGTTATTTCAACGGACCTTGACCATCCTGATGTCTTTGTTACAAAGTCGCTTAACTTTAAAGTCCTCAATCTGAACGGGCTTAACCTTCGTCGTCAACCCATTATCAATAGGTACTTGATTGACCGCAATCATTTGCGAAGGCTCTTTCACCTCCTTCCGCAACACCGATATATGGAATATGTCGTGTAGACCACTCAATTCCACTGATAACTTTAGTCAATAAGCCGCTACACCAATTCGCTCTAGTATCTCAAACAGTCCAAGGTACCTCAGACTGATTTTATGCAAGCATCGTACCCAAAAGACACCCTTGAATGGCTTAATTTTCAAATATACCCAGTCGCCAACAGTGAACTCAACGTTCCTATGCTTGGTATTCTAGTATTTAGCCTGTCAGTTCTGAGCAATCAGCAATTGTTCTCGTATTATTTATACCAACGAAGTGTCATCTTCCACTTCTTGTCGTTGGTACAGCTTCGACTCACCCGTCTCCAACCATGAAAACGACGTGGGATATTTTCTACTGTATAGGGCCTCTGTTGGAACACCCTAATTTGGATTTGGGTCAGGATCACTATGTCTTTCAGTTTATTAGATTGACCCATCATGTATAGCTAAGGGTCATAGGTTGTGCTAAGTCAGTGGCTCTCAGAGATAGAAGAAATCAGCCAAGAGAAATCAGTCAGAGAAATCAGCCTAAAGAAATCAGAACTCAACACTATGCTCAGGTCGACGATCGTCGAGCTCCGGTCGAAGATCGTCGAGCTCATCTCTGCAAGATCGTCGAGTTTAATCTTTGCTGTAACGTCGAGCTCTGGTCGACGCTTTATCTCAAGCTGCGGTCGACGTTTTATCTAAAGCTCAGGTCGACGCTTTCCAAGCTCAACTATGCTGGAACGTCGAGCTCCGCTCGACGCTAACCTATGCTGGAACGTCGAGCTCCGGTCGACGTTCTCCGAACTCCGTTCGACGATTTCTGCCAGAACTTTGAATGCAAGTTTCCAGGCGGATTTTCAGGATATTCTTTGGTCCAATCAAAGCCAGCTGTCAATATTCAAATACAGCTTTATTACAGGACTATTACAGGAATGTATTTATGAGTATTATAGCCGTTGGAGTATCCAAAAAGGAAACAGTAGTAATTGCAAATATTCAAATGAAAGTTTCTCTTCGATCAGAATAAATATACAGAGAAACAGAGGAACAAGACATACAAGAAAAACCAAGAATAGAGATAACCTGTACAGTAAAGTTCTCTTCTCAGATTTACTGTTCCAGGAAGCCTGAAGAGACAACTTCTCTACATCAGTCTGAAGGCTTACTGGAAGATCATCATCAAGGCTTCATCATTTACTCTCCAAGACAACAAACATTTCAGCCATTGCTGAAATCATCATTTGCTGGAGCAGTCATCAACTGAAGGCCTATCACCCTGTGCAAAGCTTCCACTCCTGAACCTACTGCCAATCTCAGGGGGAGCTTTGACATCATCAATCCACTTGTGCTTCTCTCATTTGATTGAGAACAGAGAAGACACCTTCAACTCTTATTTTTCTTTTCCCGCTGTAAAAGGGTTCTTGAACTCCCTTCAAAAGTTCTGCTTGGTTCTGAGAGCCTTGTCAAAACTCAGTGGTGGCAAGACACCTGATCAAAAAATCTAGCTTTGGTTTTTGAGCACCTTATCAAAAGCTTATTGGTGTCAGGACACCTGATCAACTCATCCTGAGTGGATTCCTACCAAGGGTGTTAGAAGAGTGGACGTACCCAAGTTGTTGGGGAACCACTATAAAATTCTTGTGTCGTCTGGATTGCAATTTTTATTTCTTGTATTCTTGTTTTGTGTGTTTGCTCTAATCTCTAGGATAGATCTGACTTTCAATTGGTATCAAAGCGAGGTTGGTTATACAACAACTAAACCATCACTAGGTTGGTTGTTCATACAGGCTAACACCTGAACCAAAAGATCTCTGGTTTGATCCATTCTAGTTAGATTAATTATTATAATTTTCACATAGCAAGAATATGGAATATTCTAGCACCAGACCTCCTAAGTGCAACATAAACCAATTTGCACTTTGGAAGACAAGAATTAAATTATATATGAACTCTATTGATGAAGATATTTTTCCTTCTATTTTGACAGGTCTCCCAACATTGGTAACAACAACTAAAAAGGCCAGGCTAGCTGATGCCAGAGCCATGAATATCCTAGCACAGTCATTATCTGATGACTTGTTTCAGGAAGTTGTTGAATGCTCAACAGCTAAGGAGATATGGGATTCCCTCCATCAAATGGCTTCTGAACCTGTGGATGAAATATCAGAAAGAAGCCACAACATATCATTTGAAGAAGGAGAATTAATATCTCTAGATATTATTTGGGATGTTTCAGATGATGAGTCTTCTTTTAAAGATGAAGAAGAGGAAGAAAGGGCCAAAGAATTCTGCTTAATGGCCATAAACTCTTCCTGCAGGAATTTAAAGGCTGAACAAACAGAAGGAAATTCAAAACCTGAAAAGGATCAGGTATTATCAAACTTTGTTTTTAGTTCAGTTAAATTAGAACTTCAAAATTGCTGCCAAGATTTAATGAAACCTGAGAAGGAAACAAAACTTCTCAGAGGATTATTTTCAGAATATATTCTCAGGAAAAAGAAATATTTTATTCAACAAAATGAGTTCAGACCATCGAACTCAGTCTGCCTTTTCATAAATCTGATTCATAAATATAAGGATAAACTAATTAAAATATTTTCAAATCCTTTTCTTATTTGGAACAAATTTATTAGGAAACATCTTTTCTTAGGGCTGTTTCTATCGTATTGATATTTTGTTCAAAATTATTTTAGGACCTCTGTATGTGAATTATTTGTCAGATACTTTATATTTCTTATAGATCTTTTTCTAAATTCATCTAGATTGAGTCTTCTACTCTAGTTGCATTGGTCAGCAGTGATCATAGCACTGAGTTTGAATCTCTTCTGATGAAAAGAAATTCTATAGGAAGGAAGATATCAGACTTTGTTTTTCAGATCCAGAATCCTAAATTTTGCTGGACAAATATCATTTTTCTGCTAACATATCCTTTTTAAGGAGAGAGCAATCTCTACCATAGCTTTTTGCAGGTACCATCTATAAGAGTTAGCTGAATGACTCAATCAAAATCCAACTTTAAGAGTCATCTCAGCCTCCTCCAATCACAGTTACTGCATCAACATAGGGGGAGATTGTAATGCCAGCAGAAGTTAGTTTTTAACAACAAAAGGAGCCAGCATTGCAAAGCTTTTCTTTTTATATCTCATGCTTTGTAATATTAATTTGTTGTAATATTTTAATTCTCATGTAAATAGTAATCCTAACCCAAATAGGGGGAGATTGTTGGAACACCCTAATTTGGATTTGGGTCAGGATCACTATGTCTTTCAGTTTATTAGATTGACCCATCATGTATAGCTAAGGGTCATAGGTTGTGCTAAGTCAGAGGCTCTCAGAGATAGAAGAAATCAGCCAAGAGAAATCAGTCAGAGAAATCAGCCTAAAGAAATCAGAACTCAACACTATGCTCAGGTCGACGATCGTCGAGCTCCGGTCGAAGATCGTCGAGCTCATCTCTGCAAGATCGTCGAGCTTAATCTTTGCTGTAACGTCGAGCTCTGGTCGACGCTTTATCTCAAGCTGCGGTCGACGTTTTATCTAAAGCTCAGGTCGACGCTTTCCAAGCTCAACTATGCTGGAACGTCGAGCTCCGCTCGACGCTAACCTATGCTGGAACGTCGAGCTCCGGTCGACGTTCTCCGAACTCCGTTCGACGATTTCTGCCAGAACTTTGAATGCAAGTTTCCAGGCGGATTTTCAGGATATTCTTTGGTCCAATCAAAGCCAGCTGTCAATATTCAAATACAGCTTTATTACAGGACTATTACAAGAATGTATTTATGAGTATTATAGCTGTTGGAGTATCCAAAAAGGAAACAGTAGTAATTGCAAATATTCAAATGAAAGTTTCTCTTCGATCAGAATAAATATACAGAGAAACAGAGGAACAAGACATACATGAAAAACCAAGAATAGAGATAACCTGTACAGTAAAGTTCTCTTCTCAGATTTACTGTTCCAGGAAGCCTGAAGAGACAACTTCTCTACATCAGTCTGAAGGCTTACTGGAAGATCATCATCAAGGCTTCATCATTTACTCTCCAAGACAACAAACATTTCAGCCATTGCTGAAATCATCATTTGCTGGAGCAGTCATCCACTGAAGGCCTATCACCCTGTGCAAAGCTTCCACTCCTGAACCTACTGCCAATCTCAGGGGGAGCTTTGACATCATCAATCCACTTGTGCTTCTCTCATTTGATTGAGAACAGAGAAGACACCTTCAACTCTTATTTTTCTTTTCCCGATGTAAAAGGGTTCTTGAACTCCCTTCAAAAGTTCTGCTTGGTTCTGAGAGCCTTGTCAAAACTCAGTGGTGGCAAGACACCTGATCAAAAAATCTAGCTTTGGTTTTTGAGCACCTTATCAAAAGCTCATTGGTGTCAGGACACCTGATAAACTCATCCTGAGTGGATTCCTACCAAGGGTGGTAGAAGAGTGGACGTACCCAAGTTGTTGGGGAACCACTATAAAATTCTTGTGTCGTCTGGATTGCAATTTTTATTTCTTGTATTCTTGTTGTGTGTGTTTGCTCTAATCTCTAGGATAGATCTGACTTTCAGCCTCGAAGGGCTCCATTTGAATACTGACTTGGTAGCTATTATTATAGGAAAACTCCATCATGTACAGGTGATGTTCCCACTGCTTTCTGAAATCAAAGACGCACATGTGAAGCATGTCCTCCATCGTCCTGTTGACCCTCTCGGTCTGGCCATCCGTTTGCGGATGAAAGGCCGTCCTGAAACTCAGCTTGGTTCCCAACAATTGATGCACTAACCTCACGTCGTTGGACGTGAAGCGCCCATCTCGGTCACTCATAATACTGCGGGGCACACCGTACAGTCGAACAATGTTATCCACGTAAAGTTTTGCCAGTTTATCCACTGAATCATCATTCCTATTCGGAATGAAGTATAACACCTTCATCAATCTATCTATGATCACCCAGATGGCATCGTTTCTCTTCTGTGACCTTGGCATCCCATGCACAAAATCCATTGAAATATCGTCGAACTTCCACTCCGGGATAGGTAAAGACTTCAAGAAACTTTTAGGCTTCTGGCACTCCGTCTTCACTAAGGCGCACGTTTGACACTTCGCCACATAAAGTGCTACGTAATTTTTAAGTCCTGGCGACCAGAACAACTTTATCATATCTCTAAACATTTTTGTGCTCCCCGGGTGAATCGAGTACTTAGTATGATGAGCCTCGTACATAAATTCCTCCTGTAGTTTACCCACACTTGGGACGCACAGACGACTGTCCCTCCATAACAGTTCATCCTTAACAATAAATTGGGAATTTGACCCATCCAAAGCCTCATCCATGATCTGCCTCATGCTATTATCCCCACCCAAGGCTTGTTGAATCCTAACATCAAGGTCATACTGCACCTCTGTCCAGTTCAATTACGCTTCGACAGTAGTCTGCTTGTCAATACAAGAGATCTATAATGCCTCCAAATCACGAACTAAATGCTCATCATGTATCGACAACTAGTTGGCTTGCACAAGACCCTTGCGACTCAACGCATCTGCAACTGCATTGACTTTCCCAGGCATATAATGTATCTTGAAGGTGTAGTCACCCAGGAACTCCATCCACCTCCGCTGCAGCATGTTTAGGTCCTTTTGATCCAATAAGTACTTCAGGCTCTTGTGATCAGTATAGATATCGACCTTCACACCGTATAGGTAAAGCCTCCACAACTTCAGGGAAAATATCACGACCGCTAAATCAAAGTCATGGACCGGATAATTCCTCTCATGTACCTTCAGATGATGCGAGCCATAAGCTATTACACTCCCATGATGCAGTAGAACACAACCTAAGCCACTGCCCAAAGCATCACTTTAAATCTCAAATCCTTCGGTCCCGCTCGGCGAACACAGAATAGGTGACATGGTCAAAAGACTTTTCAGTTCTTCGAAAGCTTGCGCGCACTCCAGTGACCATAAAACTTTTGATCTTTCCTCGTCAAAGTCGTGAGGGGTAACGCTATCCACGAGAAGTCCTCTACGAAGCGCCAGTAGTAGCCGGCAAGTCCCAGGAAACACCGGACTTCTGTCACTGTAGATAACACAGGCCACTCCTATATCGCAACTATCTTTCCCAGATCTACCACAATCCCTTCTTCACTAACTATATGACCAAGGAATTCTATTGAGGATAACAAGAATTTGCATTTCGAGAATTTGGCATAAAGTTGATTTCTCCTCAATGTCTCCAACACCATATGCAGATGCTTAAAATGATCCTCCTCGGACTAAGATTACACCAATATATCATCGATAAAGACTATCACGAAGTGGTCTAGGTACTCTCTGAACGTTCTATTCATCAAATACATAAACACAGATGGTGCATTAGTCAGCCTAAACGGCATGACGATGAACTCATAATGCCCATACCGCGTGTTAAAAGTTGTCTTGGGGATGTCACTTTCTCTTATCTTCAAGTGATAGTATTCGGATTAAAGATCCAATTTCGAGTACACCGATGACCCAACTAACTGATCGAAAAAATCATCAATCCTTGGGATCGGATACTTATTCTTCTCCGTTAGCTTATTCAACTCCCGGTAATCGATAATAAGTCGTAAGCTTTCGTCCTTCTTCTTAACAAAAAGGACCAGTGCGCTCCAAGGCGATGAACTTGGACCAACATAACCCTATTCCAACAGTTCTTGAAGTTGTACTTTCATTTCCGCCATCTCCTTAGGTGCAAACCGATACGGAGAGCGTGACACAGGTTTGGAACCTGGCACTTGCCAATAGTGAAGTTGATCTCTCGCTGAGGTGGGGCTCTAGGGAGATTGTCGGGCAACACATTAGGATACTCATATACAACTGGGATACTATCCATACTAGGCTTAGGCATCGAAGCCTCCACTAATGTGAAAAACAACTCTGCACCAGCACGAAATGCCTTAACCACCTTGAGAACAGACATTAAATTCTTGCTCGACCCTTTCATGCCCGCAAAACCCGTCTCACGATAAGTTCCTAATTTGACCTCCTTGCAGTTGCAATCAATGTATGCCCACGACTCCGAGAGATAGTCCATCCCAAAGATCACGTCGAACTCCACTATTGGCTGTAGCAACGCTTGCAAGTAAAACTCTTGACTCCCAATAAGTATCTTTACGCAACAAACTCTATCTGCGCACATCGAACACCCGTTAGGCAACAACACATCCAATTTTTCCCTTGTCATCGAAGAAGGTACTTCGATGCACGATACAAATCCTTCAGACAAAAAGGAATGCGAAGCTCCCATAGCGAATAGCTCTCTCGCCGGATAATCGAAAATTAAAACAAAGCCTAGCACAAGCAGTTATAAGCTAATGCACAAAGGTAATAAATATATAAAGCTAATCAGCTTTTAATTAACTCATAACAGTTACAACGTCAGTCTGCTTTATGGCCTCCTAAAGGCAAAGATTGTACACTCTAGGCTGGGCTGGAGAATAGTGGGATGTTGATGACTCCACCACCTTCCCCTTTTCTTTGTATGTTGCTCCAGTCTTCCTCTCAGAATTTGTACGTCCGCTCCAACAATCTCGGGCAAAATGCTCCGACTTTCCACAGTTGTAACATGCGCCCAAGGTTCGACCTGTAGTTACCCCAAATGCACCGGAAGAATGGGCTGGACCTAAAGTCCTAGCCTTCTTATTCCACTTATGGAACTTAGACTTTGAGTAGTTCGGCACCTTGAACTCCGTCTTCTTCGCACTCGAGTCCTTCTTTCCTTGGACATTATTCAGGTCTTTCTCTAGTGATCGGGCTGTATTCACAAGGGTTAGGAAGCCCTGCATCATAGGCCCCGAGAGTAGTAGCCTTAGGTCATCATGCAAACCCTCGTAAAATCGGTTGGCCTTACACTCCTCATCATCCAAAGTAGAGCTATCAAAACGACCCATCCACGTAAACTAGTGGAGGTACTCATCCACGCTACTATCTCCCTACGTTAGTCTCTGGAACTCGTTCTCCATGGCGATCCTTTGTGCCGAGGGAAGGTGCCTTGCCAAGAATAGCCTGGAGAATTCCTCCATCGAGACATCTGTGAGTTGTCATCCTGCCAAGTTATGCAGCTCCAACCCTTCCCACCACAACCTTGCCTCTCCATCCAACAGGAAGGTGGCTATGGTGGTCTTTTTCCATTCCTCCATTTCTGTGGCTGTCAAGACTCTCTTCACCCGAGAGATCCAATCCTCGGCCGGGGTTGGGGTTCTTGTTCCCAAAAACACTAGAGGTTTAAAGCCCATTATGTGTTTGAGTTGCTTCTCTGTCGTTCTTCTAGGTATCAATGGCTCTACCACCACTTGTTCCACCTTTCTGGGTTCTGTTTTTCAAAGCGGTACCTACTCCCCTGCAGGGGAAGGATGTTGCACTTACATTCCTTGCTGGGCATTTATCATCGCAAATAACGCCTCAGCCATAAGTCTTATTGTTTCTACTTAAGGAGGGGTTGCAGGCACGTCATTGGGTGCACTGCTTGCCTCAAAAAGCGGGAGTTTTGACTTCCTTGTGCCACTCCTGGTCACCAATAATCGTACAACACAATGTTTAGTCACCAAACAAAATTGCAAAAATCAATTATAGGAACATGCAGGTTCCTCAAAAATGTGTATTTTCATTCCTAAGTGGACATTCATAGTTTTTTTATGTTATAACAATGACGCACATACATGTGCTCATCACCACTTAAAAGAATTCACCCACGAATTCAAATAAGCAAGACCAAAACCGATAGTATGATACCAAATTGTAACACCCCTATCTATCACATGGCATATAGTAGTAGGTCCGGCCGTGGCCCGACGCTATATACTACAGCCAGACCGAAAGGTTACTAAATGAAACCATCCATCCGACATAACATGTCCTACACAGAGAACAATCTAGCGGAAGCATTTTAAAGGTTGAAAAGTAAAGAACCCAAACCACATCATGCATGTCCACTAAAATCCAAAGTAGGAATGACAGAACAAATACAGCAAATAGTACCTAGCCTTATGGCCTTACAAGTGTTTACTTAAAACAATAAATGTCTTCCAAACTACGGCACGTAGGCCGGTCACACACGAGCATAAAGAATAAACATTCGCTTTGTCCTTCAAGGGACGGCTCAGCAACACGGGCTTCAACCCGCTATTAGCCATTAGGCTCCGCGACACCTGCAAGCAACATTCCACTGCAGTGGTGACAAACAAAAGCAATGGTCAGCTAAAGCTGACCAAATTATAATGACCCCACCCATAACTTGGGGTGGCGGTGCTCCTTTCATACAATACATTAATATTACCAAAACATTGTATTTAAAGTACATTTCAATCACACTTCACCACAGGTGTAGGCACGCATGGCAACACACCCCGTGCTCTCAGGGAACTTACTCGGTGAACCCGGTTCGAACCCAGTCCGTTCCGTAGCTCCAACACTGCCCCAAGACGGCAAACAACGTGACCATTAAAGTTCTTTCAGCCGAAGCCTTGACTCGCTCTCCAAGCTATCTTTAACCGAACCACTTGGAGTGGGTAAGGTTACACAAGCCCATTGCTCACCTCGCCACGACAATTTAGCCATCTATACGGGACAAGCTCCACCAAATCCCAACATATCGATCATACAATAGTACATAACCCGGTTATGTACAAGGTTGGCTCCCAGGCCACCAAAATGGCAGAACTTCGCTTCTGCCCAGATTTCCGGGTGCACCTTGGAGTTAATCCCCAAGATTCCCTGTTGCAATCTACTACGTAGAAAACCCATAAAATAACCATCGGCACGGAGTCTTCTCCGGCAATCCATGCATAATGAGACATCACCGATCCAGACCAACTTGTCTGGGTAGGCTTCACACACCATGCCTATGTCTGTACTTTCATTCTGGAGTCTATATGCCAAACTACGGGGACTATTCATGTCCACCTGAAGGAATACCTCACACTCACCGCACACTCACGAGAGCGGGTTTCCTATGTAAAAAGGAAGAGGACTTCAGATGTCCAAGAAGAGAATCGTTACCCTTGCGGTTTGCTTTGGTCCCATGGAGAAGAGAAGGAACTAGATGGATGAAAAGCACCGCAACGGCCTCGCCTCCACGGATCTTGACTCGACTCATGATTTGGGGGTCTGAAGCTCCACTGGTGACCGGATTTCTCCTTCTTCTTCTTCCTTTATCTCCCCTCTCTCTAACTCTTTTAGAAAGAGAATGACCTAAGAGAAATGCAGGTTTAACCCTCAACTCTCGGCCTTATAACAGTAGGGAGATCTCTGGACCGTTGGATCCTATTAGAAGGAAATGAACGACCACGATTCACCCTAAAAAACACTTTCCTCGGCCGAACACGGCTTGTGACACGCCCGTGTCACAGGCCGTGTCCCACGATCTGAACACGATCGTCGAGCACATAACAGGACACAGTCTTAGACATACCTGTGTCACTGTTTGACATGCCCTTGTCAGCTTCTAACACACCAGTGCAACAGGGCGTGTTCCTCAAGCAACAAAGGAAACCATCGTGTCCCGACTAGGACACGGCATCGGACATGCCTGTGTCCCAACCCTTGTTCAACAATCGACACAGGTCGTGCAAACACAGAAAAGGACACGGCTCTGGACATGCTCGTGTCCCAGACCATGTGCCTGACATGGCTTCAGACATGCATGTATCCCAGACTGTATACCTCACTCGACACCGCCCTGCCAACATAGAGTAGGACACGGCCCTAGACACGCCCGTGTTACAGGCCGTGTGAACCTAATCAGGCACCAAATTGGTCTTAAAATGTTATCCATTCCTTTTTGAGTTTTGGGGCGTTACAGAAGGGACATAAGAGGTGAGGGATGACATTAAATCCTTCCAGAATTAATAGTATGAGGCCTTTAAGCATGGAAAGAAAGATTCCATAGCTGATTGCTATGAAAAGTTCTTCATGATAGTGAATAGTTTGATCACTTATGGAAGACAGTTCATAAATTATGAGCTGAATGATAAGTTCTTGAGATCTCTCAACAAGGAATGGTATATCAAGATCCGTGCCATTAGGGAGGTTGGCAATATAACACCCCAAAAAACATAAATCCCAAAATGGGGTCAAGCTGGGTGATACGGCCTGGGACACACACATATCCCAGGGTGTGACCAGTGCACACGGCCTGGGACACGGGCGTGTCCTTTACGGTGTGTGTCGAGTTGAGTTCTCGAGATAGCACGGTCGATGATTGTCGAGAGGCGACATGGCCTGGGACACGGGCGTGTCCCTGGGCGTGTCCTGCTCAGGTGAATAACCAGGTAGCGTTGAGTGGCGAGCACGAGCTATGACACGGGCGTATGACAGGGGCGTGTTTGGTACACGGCTAAGGACACGAGCGTGTGCCTTATTTGTGTTCTTTTGGGGTGATTTGGTCATGTGTTGAAAGGGTGGCACGGCCAGTCACACGGATGTGTCAAGTTGACACGGGCGTGTCTACCCTGTGACACGGTCGTATTGACACCCGTGTTCTGATCTGGTTTGAGTTGGTTCGTGCACCGCTTGGAGTACACGGCCTGTGACACGGGCGTGTCACAGGTCGTGTCAAGTCAAAAATATGATTTTGGGCAGATCTTGGTCATCCAATTATTTCTATTTGGATCCAATGGACCAGGTGCTTTCCTGCAGTGATAAGACAGGAGGTTGGCATCTTCTCTCATTCAAACCAAGAGAGAAAAAGGGAGAGCTTGGATGAAGGAAAAGGAGGAGAAGGGCAAGGCATTGGTGGAGCTCCCAAGGTTCGATTCGAGATCCGAGGCTAGTTCTGCGGTGCTTTCCAACCGGCCAGATTTTTGATGGCTCCCAAGAGATCTTCAAGGGTAACGATCTTCCATCTTGGACATGTGGAAAGAGTGGGTGATTCTGGTGGGTTGATAGTTGCTATCCACTGTTGAGTCTGCATCTAGACTCATAAGTGTGTAGTACGAGATATGCAAGTTGTGTGAAGCCCATTTGGACATGTTGGTCTGAATTCGTGATGTTGCATTTACGCACTAGAGAAGACTCCGCGTATACTCGTGTAGTTAGTGGGTTCGTTGGGTTGTTCCTGTGAAGGGGAGTAGCAGGAAGTACTGGAATGTGGAATTCCAGGAAAACGCCCTTGTGCTGTTTGTGTTGTTGTTACGGTGTAGCCAGTCCTTGATGGACAATACACCCAGTCCTATTTGGACAGTGTGGCTATTGTGAAGCCAGTCCTTGGCGGAATTTATGTCTAGTGTGAGCTGTGAGCTCTTAAAAAGGCTTCGTGCCGAACAGGAAAGGTGAAACTGACCCGCGCCTTTAGTGTAGCCTCAAGTACGCTGTACTTGGTGATGGCAAGGCGATTTGAGCAATGGGGGGTGATTGATCTGTACCTGCGTTATGTCCGTCTGATGGGAGGACCTGAGTGATGGTCATGTTGGAGAACATAATGAGAGTCTTAGGCCTGCGCGCCATTAAGACTAAATGCTCAATACCGTGTAAACGGTGGTGTTGACCCTGGTTTGTCGGTGTACCAAGAATGTGCCCTGTGTACACGGATCGTCGGGCCGTATGGCTGGCGGTTGTGTTGGCTTGAATGTGCGTGAAAGCACGATATATGATATATTGATGATGTATGGCTTTGAAGGGAAGGAATGCCACTACCCCGGGAAAGGGGTAGGATTGTAATAAATTGGTCAGCTGAATGCTGACTGTTGCCTTGTTTTCCACCTTCTAGGTGGATTTTCCCTGTGCAGGTGTTGGAGAGCCGAGCAGAAAGTGAAGGGTTGATGCCCCTGCTGCCGTTGTTGCCTATCTTGTCGCTGCTATTGATGCTAGCCCTTGAAGGCTAGCTAATTATGTTTTCTTTTATTCATGTACGGTCGGCCTGCGTGCCGATGTCTATAATCCACACTGTACAAAGATGAATTGTAAGGCCTTAAGTCCAAACTATGGTATTTGCTATCCCCTCGTTTGAGTGGTTGTATATATAACTTTGGTTTATATATATAGTGGATATTCCTGGTATGAGTTCAGCCTACTGTTTAATATTTCGCTAGCATGCTCTTAATCAGGTTGCGTTGGTGGTAATAACCTATGAACTCGCTGTCTGTTTGTGGCATATAGTGTGGGACCCCAACCGGACCTTCTATTATATGTTGTTTAATGGGTGGAGTCGTTACATTTTGGTATCAGCTTGTCTCGGTCTTCCTTTTTTGAATTTGTGGTCGAATTCTTTTGTGCGGTGGAGAGCACGTGTTTGTGTGAACCGCTGTAGCACTAATGAACTCTGGAATGTCCATTAAGGAATGCAAATACACTTGTTTGAGGAATCTGCGCATTCCTACATTGTTGTTATTGTTTGCGTATTGTCTCTAATGTGTGTCTTATCTACCCATAGGTGACTCGTAGTTGTGCTGGGCAGTCTTAGCCCCAACGCTCTAATGAGAGTGCGACACTAGCTGATGTGCCAACACCTCCTCCATACTACGGAAAATGTTCGATTAGTTGCTGAGGCTCTATTTGCGATGATTCAGCCGAGCGGGCAGGCGCCGCCGGCAGTGGTGCCAGATCGTGTTGGTGTCAGACCCAAACCGGTTGAGGCTGTGGATCCGCGAGCAGCTGAACGAAAATTGAAGCAATTCATGAGCTTCAATCCGCCTACATTCATGGGACTGGGATCCCCAACGCAGGCAGAGGACTGGTTATCGCGAGTCAAGCATATCTTGATGGCAATTAGGACGGGGAAACTCAAAAGGTCACTTTGGCCACCTTCTTGTTGGAAGGAGAGGCGAGGTTGAGTTACACCATTTGGCGGGCAGGCAATTGAGTCAAGTATCAGTTGAGGAGTTCTCTCGCATGTTTTTGGCAAAACATCTACCAGTGGCACAATGCATTACTATGGAGAATAAGTTCCAGCGGCTAACACAAGGAGAAAATAGCGTTGATGCGTACTTGCATGAATTTACAAGATTGGGACGGTATGCAGGATTAATCTTCACCGATGAACAAAGAAAAATGAATCAGTTCTGTTGAAGTTGGAGACCGGGCAGTCTGTTGGTCTGGCTTTGCGGGTTATTGACCGAGCGGTCTGACAGTTTGCCTTCAGCGGTTTGGTTGCTGTGTTGCGGTCTGAGGTCCAAGCGGTCTAGCGGTTTGTCACTAGCGACTTGGAGATCGGGCGGTCTAACGGTCTCACATGGCGGCTTGTCTCTCTCTGGCAGTGGCCGGGCGGTTATCCCTTCTGTCTAACCGTGCGGTTTGTGTGGTTTGTGTTTGTACAGTCCGCGTGTTTTTAGTCCCACATCTCTTATTTTTATTCTCTCTTCTCTCCTCCATTCTATATAAGGGAGGCCATACCTTTGTAATAGATACCTTTTTCTGATAATAAAATTTCAGTTATATCATTTCCGGCTTGTTTTAGTTCGCTTCTAACATGGTATCAGAGGAATCGATCCTTTCCTCCTGATTCTGTGAGCCCCCTCTGTGTGCGTGACCTGTTGCCTTGTTTGCTGCGATCTGTCGCCTTGTTCGCCGCGACCTGTTGCCTCTGTCTGCGCGACTTGCTTCTCCGGCTTGCGCCCTGTCCGCGCGGTCTCCTTCTCTCCTTGTCGTTGCCCTCTGTGTGCGCAACCTGTTGCCTTGTTCGCTGCGATCTGTCGCCTTGTTTGCCGCGACCTATCGCTGTGTGCCTTGCCTTCTCTTATGCTTCTATTCGAGCGGACTATCTGCTTGCCGCTCGACTTCTACCCCTCTGCTTGATACTGCGGCTTGGTCGTGGTCTTTCTGGCCGCTGGTGTTTGACATCCTGACCGCTGCAGTTTTTCTTCTGCCTATCCGCGCGGCCTGTTTACTAACCGCACGGCTTCCAATGCCTCCTACTTCTCGGATGACTCCTCGTCTCTTCCCCCCACCTCTGATTCTCCTGTTATTCTGTTCGTTCCCTCATCTCCTACTGCGATATCCGCCCCTCCTTCATCTCCGCCCACTCCTCTCCCTCCGCCTCTCTCTCAACCTCCATCTCCCTCATCTCCGTTGCCATCGTTCTCTCCTCTCGGGCCAGCTCTCTCTGCCACGGATGCTCTGGATGCCGAAGAGCCCGCCGACCTGGATCTTCCTGTAGCTCTTCGCAAAGGGGTGCGGACGTGTACCCTACACCCCCTTGCTGTTGTTGTTTCATATGATCGTCTTACATCTTCTCGCAGGGACTTTGCGCTGGCTATCTCTGCCACTACCACACCTCGTTCCTACCAAGAGGCCCTTGCTATTCCTCACTGGAAGATGTCCATAGATGAGGAAATGGCGACCCTAACAGAGCGGGGTACCTGAACTCTTGTCCCTCCTCCCTTTGATACAGATGTTGTTGGCTGTCGCTGGGTCTTTGTGGTCAAATTTGGCCCAGATGGCACTGTGGACCGTAATAAAGCTCGCCTGGTGGCTTAGGGCTTTACTCAGACCTATGAGGTTGATTACTTTGACACCTTCTCTCCCGTGGCTCGTCTCAGCACTATACGGGTCCTTCTTTCTGTGGCGGTCAACAAAGACTGGCCACTTTCCCAGCTGGATATCAAGAATGCCTTCCTTTATGGTGATCTTCAGGAGGCCGTCTACATGGAGCAACCTCCTGGGTATGTTGCTCAGGAGGAGACACGAGTATGTCGACTACAGAAGGCAATCTATGGCCTCAAGCAGAGCTCTCGAGCTTGGTTTGACAAGTTCAGCGGCATCAAGGCGGCCGTTGGTTTTGCTCGCAGCTCTACTGATCACTCTCTATTTATTCGCAAAACCTCTTCGGGACTGGTGGTTCTTGCAGTATATGTTGATGATATTCTTCTCACTAGCGATGACCAGGAAGGGGTAGCCTTGACAAAGCGGCATCTTCGCTAACATCTGGTCACGAAAGATATGGGTTCTCTGAAGTACTTTTTGGGGATCGAAATCTCTCGGAAGCCCAACTCTTTAGTCCTCTCTCAGCGTAAGTATGCCCTTGATATTTTAAAAGAAGCAGGATTGACTGGGGCCAAACCTGCCCGATGTCCTATGGCTGTTGGAGAAGACAAAACCTGGACAGATGATTCGCCTCTTCTTTCAGATGCTTCGCGGTATAGGCGTCTGGTTGGTAAGCTCATATACCTCACCGTGACTAGGCCCGACATTTCCTATGCTGTGGGAAAGGTAAGTCAATTCATGCAAGCTCCCAGGGAGTGCCATCTACAGTCCGCCTTGCGGATCTTGGAGTACGTCAAAGCAGCCCCAGGGAAAGGATCGCTCTTTCAGAAGAATGATCATCTGAGGGTTGAAGCATACTCAGATGTGAGTTACGCTGATGACAAAGGGGACCGCAAGTCTACCTCCGGTTTCTGTACTTTTGTTGGGGGCAATCTGGTAAGCTGGAAGAGCAAGAAGCAGTCCATTGTCTCCAGGTCCAGTGCTGAAGCAGAGTATCGGAGTATGGCATCAACCACTTGTGAGCTAAAATGGCTACGGGCTCTCATGTTGGATTTAGGAGAGGTCTACAACCATCCTCTACCTATGTTCTGTGACGACAAGGCTGCTATATACATCTCCAAAAATCCAGTCTTCCATGAGAGAACCAAGCACATTGAGGTCGACTGTCATTTCATTCGTGAATAGATTCTGAAGGAACAAATTTGCACCCCCTTCGTCACGTCTAAAAAAGAGCTGGCTGACATCTTCACCAAGCCAGTATCCGCCTCGTTTCTTCATATATGTGACAAGCTGGGCATGATCGACATATATGCTCCAGCTTGAGGGGGAGTGTTGAAGTTGGAGACCGGGCGGTCTGGCGGTCTGGCTTTGCGGGTTATTGACCGAGCGGTCTGACGGTTTGCCTTCAGCGGTTTGGTTGCTGTGTTGCGGTCTGAGGTCCAAGCGGTCTAGCGGTTTGTCACTGGCGACTTGGAGACCGGGCGGTCTAACGGTCTCACATGGCGGCTTGTCTCTCTCTCTGGCAGTGGCCGGGCGGTTAGCGCTTCTGCCTAACCGCGCGGTTTGTGCGGTTTGTGCGGTTTGTGTTTATACAGTCCGCGTGTTTTTAGTCCCACATCTCTTATTTGTATTCTCTCTTCTCTCCTCCATTCTATATAAGGGAGGCCATACCTTTGTAATAGATACCTTTTTCTGATAATAAAATTTCAGTTATACCATTTCCGGGTTGTTTTAGTTCGCTTCTAACAAGTTCTATAAAGGATTGCGGGATGAGTTGAGGTTCCTGCTTTCTAGTTCAGTGAACCAAGGATTTCAGGCTTTGGTTGATACACCGTGTGCGCTAGAAAAGGACATGAAGCGGGTGTAAGGCAGGAAGGATTTGGTTATGGCAAAGCCCGAGTTCAAAGCACCCCGCTCTGGCAAATCGTATTACCAGAAGAAGTGGGGAAAGAGGTCCAAGCCTTCTGGGCAAGCTTCTATAACGGTTGCATCGGGAGCAACATCGAGGCCGGAGTCTCGTACATGTTTTACCCGTGGCAAAGTGGGGCATATAGCCCGTGATTGTCGGGTTGCTCAACCCAAAGGAGAAAAGAAGACAGGTGCCTCTTATGCTGAGAAGGGAAAAGCAGTGGTTGATTCCTCTACATCCCAGGTGCAGCCCAGAGTGTACAATCTTGCCCAACAGGAGGCTATCAAGCAAATTGACATCGTCACAGGTACGAATTAAGATAATTCTTGTTTTAGTAATTGAATATTTTGTATGTAGCTTGTGCATGATGTGTGTGTTGCAGGCTTTGTCCTGATTTGGAATAATCCGGCGAGAGCCTTGTTTGATACGGGTGCTTCACATTCTTTTCTATCTAAGGACTTCGTAGCTCGAATTGGAGTACTGAGTCACGTGACGACAGATTGTGTAAAGGTGCTATTACCGAATGATTGTGTCATGCTTGCGGATAGGACTTGTGATGTGGAAGTGCATATAGGGAATTAGGATTTCAGATTGAGGGCATCTGTGCTACCGCTATCGGAGTTTGATGTGATTTTTGGCATGGACTTGCTCTCGGAGTAGCATGCCTTTATTGATTATAACTCAAAGGAGGTTACATTGGGCCAGAATACCGAGCTTGAGACGAAATTTGTTGTTATGCGAGGAGTAGGCGGGACCTTGTTATCTGTGCTCCAAGTCGTCAGTGCTATTCGGAAGGGCGCGGAGTTATTCTTCACGCAAATTCAGGATGTTAAGCCAAAGGCAGTGTAAGTTAAGTTCCGATTGTGTCGGAGTTTGTCGATGTATTTCCTAAGGATCTCCCTGGGTTACCTCCCCAGCGGGAGATTGACTTCAATATTGAGTTGGTGCCAGGTGCGAAACCTGTGGCCCGCTCACCATATCACGTCGCGCCAAAAGAAATGGCTGAACTTAAAGTGCAATTGCAAGAATTGTTGGAGCAGGGATACATACGTCCAAGTATGTCACCTTAGAGCGCGCCTATTATATTTGTGAAAAAGAAAGACGAAAGTTTGCGGTCATGTATTGACTACCGCGAATTGAATAAGCTGACGGAAAAGAACAAATATCTGATTCCACGGATTAATGACCTCTTCGATCAGCTAGCGGGGTCAACCGTCTATTCAAAGTTGGATTTTAAATCGGGATATTATCAATTGCAAATTCGGGAAGGTGACATTCCCAAGACAGCGTTTGGGACACGCTACGGTCATTATGAATTCACGGTAATGAAGTTTGGCTTATGTAATGCGCCTTGGGTATTCATGGATCTAATGCACTGGACGTTCTGAGAGTACTTGAATCTATTCGTAATTTTATTTATTGATGATATTCTTGTGTATTCTCAGTCGGAAGATGATCATGCAAACCATTTGTGGTTGGTATTGCATACCCTATGGAAGAATAAGTTGTATGCCAAGTTCTCAAAGTGTGAATTCTTGCTATCATCAGTGGCTTTTCTGGGCCATATGGTAAGTGGAGAGGGCATATCAATAGATCGAGCAAAGATAAGTGCCATACGGGATTGGCCAGTGATGTCTTTTGTTGCGGAAGTCAGGAGCTTCCTTGGACTGGCGGGCTACTATAGACGGTTTATGGAAAACTTCTCACGGATTGCTTTACCTCTGACCACGTTGACGAGAAAAGATCAGAAGTTCGTTTGGATGCCGGAGTGCGCGCAAGATTTTGAAGAGCTGAAGAGTCGTTTGACCACGACGCTTGTGTTGACATCGCCATGTGGTGCAAATGACTATGATATCTACAATGATGCTTCAGGAAACGGCTTAGGCTGCATTCTTCTGCAATATGGTAAAGTGATTGCTTATGGCTCACGCCAGTTAAAGGTACATGAACGGAACTACCCCTTTCATGACTTGGAGTTGGCGGCGATAATCTTTGCGCTAAAGTTGTGGCGGCACTCTCTCTATGGCGTTAAAGTGGATATTAATACAGATCACAAGATCCTAAAGTAGTTATTAGATCAAAAGGATCTGAATATGCAACAACGAAGGTGGATGGAGTTCCTTAGGGACTACACTTTTGATATTCACTATAATCCCGGGAAGGGAAATGTGGTCGCTGATGCTTTGAGTCGTAGGACGCCAGTACGGGCAAACTGGTTATAGAGACATGATGAGCGGCTAATCCAGGAGATGGAAGCATTAGAGTTATCTTGTGTTGACAAGGATTCTACGACTGACGCATGCTTGAACTGGACAGAGGTACAATATGACATTGCGGACAGAGTTCGGCGAGAAACAGAGCTTGATAAAAGTCTCCAACACTATGCAAAGGATGGTTTCGTTGACCAATTCTCCTGGGATGATGGCTTGTTACAAAAAGATGATCGGTTGTGCATCCCAAGTACGGGGAAGTTGAGAGAAGAGGTTATGTATGAAGCGCACTTTCCCAAGTACTAAATTCACCCTGGGAGCACAAAAATGTACATAGACATGAAGAAGTTGTCCTGGTCGCCCGGACTAAAGAAAGACATAGCACGTTATGTGGCGGAATGTCACACTTATGCATTTGTGAAAGCGGAATGCAAGAAGCCTGGTAGTTTCTTGAAGCTGTTACCGATTCCGGTGTGGAAGTTTAATTATATTTCAATGGATTTCATGCACGGGTTGCCGAGATCTCAACGCGGTCATGATTCTTTCTGGGTGATTATAGACCGGTTGACAAAAGTGGCTCACTTACTTCCAAACAAGAGGGTCGATTCAATGGAAACCTTGGCTAAGCACGGTGTTCCTTGGAGCATTGTCAGTGATCTTGATGGGCGATTCACCTCAACTGATTGGAGGCTAATTCATCAAATGTTGTGCATAAAATTAGCATTCAGTACGGTCTTTCATCCCCAAATGGATGGCCAGACTGAGCGAACCAACAGGACGATGGAAGATATGCTCCGTATGTGCGCCCTAGATTTCGGTAAGAAATGGTAAGAGTATATTTATCTGGTGGAATTTGCCTATAATAACAACTACCAAGCGAGCATCGGTTTGGCACAATTTGAAGCTCTATATGTTCGTAAATTCCGTACACCATTTGCTTGGGCAGAAGCAAGTGAATCCAAGCTGAATGGGCGAAAGGAAGTCGAAGAAGCTACCTCGATAATACGCTGTATTCGGGAGAGGATATTGATATCCCAGGATTGACAAGCAAAGTACTACAACGCCAAGCATCAGAACGTGGAGTTCGCGGTGGGCGATTGGGTATATTTGAAGATCAAACCCTTCAAGGGCGTATCTAGGATTCGGCATTTGAAAAAGCTAAGTCCGAGATACCTTAGTCCATTTTAAGTGGTGGAGCGAGCTGGGGAAGCTGCCTATCGGCTAGCGCTTTCAGCAGAGTTGAGTGGGTTGCATGATGTATTCCACATCTCAGTACGTTGTAAAGCTGTCAAGGATCCAGCTCAAGTAGTTGAGAATGATCGTGTACCGGTCGAGTATGGGCTAACGATGAAGGTTAGGCCCATTCGAATCGAGGATCGAGCCGAGAAATAGTTGCGGAACAAGATGATCGGGATGGTCAAAGTCCGGTGGGACAATTTTGGCCATGAGGAGCTAACATGGGAGCGAGAGCAGACCATGCGAGCTGAGTTTCCCGAGCTTTTTGTATAAAATAAGGAACGTGTCCATTCTGTTGTAACAGATCTTTTAGCACGATAGAATTGGGATTTGTGTTCCCATGCTGCGTACAAATTTCGGGACGAAATTTATATTAAGGAGGGTAGGATTGTAACACCCGAAAAAACATAAATCCCAAAATGGGGTCAGGCTGGGTTACACATCCTGGGACACGGGCGTGTCCTTTACGGTGTGCATCGAGTCGAGTTCTTGAGATAGCTCGGTCGACGATCGTCGAGAGGCGACACAGCCTGGGACACGGGCGTGTCCCAGGGCATGTAATGCTCGGGTGAATAACCGGGTAGCGTTGAGTGCCAGGCATGGCCTGTGATACGGGAGTGTCACAGGGGTGTGTTTGGTAAACGGCTAAGGACACGGGCGTGTTCCTTAGACGTGTTCTTCTTGGGTGATTTGGTCCTCTGTTGAAAGGGTGACACGACCAGTCACACGGCCGTGTCAAGTTGACACGGACGTGTCTACCCTGTGACACGGGCGTGTTGACGCCCGTGTTCTGATCTTGTTTGAGTCGGTTCGTGCACCGCTTGGAGTACACGGCCTGTGACACAGGTGTATCACAGGCCATATAAAGTCAAAAATATGATTTTGGGAAGACCTTGGTCATCCAATTATTTTTATTTGGATCCAATGGCCCAGGTGCTTTCCTGTAGTGATAAGACTGGAGGTTGGCATCTTCTCTCATTCAAACCAAGAGATAAAAAGGGAGAGCTTGGAGGAAGTAAAAGGAGGAGAAGGGCAAGCCATTGGTGGAGCTCCCGAGGTCCGATTCGAGATCCGAGGCTAGTTTTTTGGAGGCAAAGCTAGTGCAGTGCTTTCCAACCTGGCCAGATTTTTGATGGCTCCCAAGAGATCTTCAAGGGTAATGATCTTCCTTCTTGGACATGTGAAGTCCTCCATTATGCATGATTCAGGAATCCTCTCCACTAAAAGGTAGAAAGAGTGGGTGATTTCGGTGGGTTGATAGTTGTTATCCTCTATTGAGTCTACATCTAGACCCAGAAGTGTGTAGTACGGGATAGGCATGCTGTGTGAAGCCCATCTGGACATGTTGGTCTGAATTGGTGATGTTGCATTTACGCACCGGAGAATACTCCGCGTATACTCGTCTAGTTAGTGGGGTCGATGGGTTGTGCATGTGAAGGGGAGTAGCAGGAAGTACTGGAATGTGGAATTCCAGGAAATTTCCCTTGTGCTGTTTATGTTATGGCTACGGTATAGCCAGTCTTTGATGGACAATGCAGCCAGTCCAATTTGGAAAGTATGGCTATTATGAAGCCAGTCCTTGGCGGACGTTATGGCTAGTGTGAGCTGCGAGCTCTTAAAAGTCTTCGTGCCAAACAGGAAAGGTGAAACCGACCCGTGCCTTTAGTGTAGCCTCGAGTACGCTGTATTTGATGATGGCAAGACGATTTGAGCAATGGGGGTGGTTGATCTGTACTTGCATTATGTCCGTCTGACAGGAAGACCTGAGTGATGGTCATGGTTGAGCGCATAATGAGAGTCTTAGGCATGCACGCCATTAAGACTAAATGCTCAATATCATGTAAATGTTGGTGTTGACCCTGGTTCGTCGGTGCACCAAGAATGTGCCTTGAGTACACGGATCGTCGGGCCGTATGGCTAGAGGTTGTGTTGGCTTGAATGTGCGTGAAAGCACAATATATGATACATTGATGATGTATGGATTTGCAGGGAAGGAATGCCACTGCCCCGGGAAAGGGGTATGTTGGGTATTATATCCACAATGCACCTGATTTGAAGAAGCCCCTGAACAAGCTAAGGTGAATAGATAATGTATTTGATGATTTTCTATCAAGTTGTGCTTGCAGTTATTCCACGATAAGTACAAACCAATGTCAGGGTGCAGTGGGTCAATATACACGGGTCTGCGCAACGTAATCCCTCGTTGAGCAGATCAGTGTGTTGGCTCACGTGTAGTCTCTCTATTGGAGTGTACTTATTTTCATGTACAGGGCTGAGATAGATCAAGAGCAGACAAGGAGCAAGGATGGGTCAAAGACCAGCTCACGGGAAGATAGACGAAAAACCATCTAAGGAAAATTCGACGAGAATCACTAAGTGATTCTCGCCGATTCGACATGAATCACTAGTGATTCTCGTCGAATCGTCGAGAATCACTAGCCTACTCTCACCGAATGCATCCCGCTATCTCAACACTGTCTAGAGTTCAGCTAAGGAAGAATCGACGAGAATCACTAAGTGATTCTCGCCGAATCGTCGAGAATGACTTTGCATTCTCGCCGATTCGTCGAGAATGGATTGTGATTCTCGCCGATTCTCTCTGGATGGCTTGCTGTTCAGCTAGAATTATACTAAGGAGAATTTGACGGGAATCATAAGTGATTTTCGCCGATTCGTCGAGAATCACCAATGATTCCCGCCGAATTTGCCTTAGGCAAATTCCATTGGCTCGCTGGACCGGACCAAATGTCCAGGCGCTATTTGAACCGAAATGAGGGTTTCTTCTTGTGTGGCCCACAACGGTCATAAAGGATGATCTACAGTATAAATACTCGCTTATTTTGAATATTACATATCATCCCTACACGCGAAAAAGAAACGAGCTGCCGACTTGACCTAGCTCATCGCGGAACTTCTTCCGCCTCCGTCGCCGCTCGAAAGGTTGTCGCCGTCGCTGGTCTTGGATTTTTCTAGATCTCCCGGCGATAGAAACTCAGCCAAGCAACGTGTCTCACGTTTCTATCTTGAGATCCTTTGTCTCTTAGTTTGTTGAACGGGAATTCTTTCCCCTTCCGAATCGATTGTGATGATCGATCCAAGTAAGATCGTTGGTAGACCTTTCTAGCTTTGTTACGAAGTTTGGATCTCGAAAGCATCGCCACCACAATCCTTGCCACCGCCGATCTCGGGGAGATCCTCTCCAAGAGAGTGCTTCGGTCGTGGACTCTTCTTCTTCTTCAAGAACGCTTCATCGAACGAAGAGGGACACCGATCGCTCCAAACGTAGTTTGTATTTTGTACATTCTATTTTTACTTTTCTTGTAACAAAACTTTGGTTCCTCATTGTAAGGGTTGGGTGCAACACGTGGTGGAGGAGTAGTGACTCCTTCGGGTGGAAGGGTTTCTTCCATAGTGTGAGGATTGAATTTCAATCTGGTTGGTGAAGTGACCGAGTCATCCCTTGTTGGGAGATAGGTCGAAGGGGGAAAGTGGACGTACCCAAATCGGGGAACCACTATAACTGCCTGTGTGTTTCTGTGTTGTGCTTGTTTTGTTTTATTGTGCAGGTAAATTTTTAATTCCGCAAAGCGACTGCAAATAACCTATCCCCCCCATACGTAAAGGTAGTTGACACTAGAGTGACTTTCAAGTGGTATCAGAGGGAGGTTGCTTATCAAAAAGGTTAACACCTTGAGTAAGTTCTTGCCACTAGTGTCAAGAAGAAGGCAGATATCTACTATGGACGGACTCAAGTACTCAGGCAAGATCCCAGTGTGCACCAGGCTAAACTTTCCTATCTTGAAGGAAAGGATTAGATTTTACATGGAAGCAGTCGACCCCCGACTCTTCATGATCGTGGAGGAGGGACCTTATATTCCCACTAAGGCCTCCACCATAGATCCTACCAAAATGGTGCCTAAGAAGTTTTCTAAAATTGACAAGGATGAGATTGTGCTGGTCGGACTTAACAAGAAGGCACAGAACATTCTAGTCAGCGCAGTCGATGACTCCATGATGCAGAACTTGTGCAACTGTAGGACAGCCAAGGATATCTGGCACTGCCTGATTATCCTGATGGAGGGCACAGATGAAGTGAGGGATGATCGGAGATCCCTCCTGAACCAGAAATATGATGCCTTCAGGCAAGGGCCCAAGGAAGAGATCGGAGTTACCTTCGAGAATTTCCTCAAGATCGTCAATGCCCTAAAGGGATATGGAAGAGTGTACACTGATGGTGAACTGAATGATAAATTCCTTAGGTCCCTTACTAAGGAATGGGACACGAAGATTTGCGCCATCCGAGAGTTTGGCAAATTAGCAGAAACTGATCCTCAAATACTATTTGGGAAGCTTATGTCCTATGAGCTTCAGCTGAACACGAGGAAAGTAGAAGAAGAAGCCGAGAAAGCCACAGCAAAAGAAAAGACTATGGCCCTAAAAGCCAATCACTCAAGGAAAGGCAAGGGTGTAGCCTCATCCCGCTCTCGGAAAATGGATGAGGAAGAAGAATCTGAGCCATGCTCGTCCGGCTCAGAGCTATCTGAATAAGACTTCTCCCTCATCACTCGGGAGTTCAAGAAGTTCCTCAAGTTGAGGAATCAAAGAAAGAGAGACGGCTCCTCCTCCAGACATCAGAAGAAGAATTATTCTTCTGACAGGTATGAATCCAAACAGAACAAATATCGCTCTAATGACATTATTTGCTTTGGATGCAATAAGCCAGGTCACGTCATCGCTGACTGCCACCAAGGCAAGATAGATAAGAGGAAGAGAGAGGAGCACAAGTCCTCTAGAGATAAGAAGAAAGAGAGGATCTACATCGCCAAAAAGCCAAAGACACTGAGTGACTCTGATTCCTCAGACTCCAGTGATGATGAAGAAGCCTACTTCGGGCTAGTGGGTCGCTCTGACTCAGAAGGAGACTGCCCCCCATTTACTGGGAAGGTAAAAGCTCGTACCCCCCTCTCTGACTTTGACTATGAGTCTTTTGATGATGATCTCGAGGACAGTCCTTCTGCCCGAGAAGCCGAGCTCCTCGAAAAGTATGATCTTCTACTCAACACCCTCGAGGAATGCCGCAAGAGATTGAGGGCTCAAGAAAAGGAAGTCAAATTCCTTAAGGTCGAGGGTGTCTCCCTAAGGGAAGAGATCACTAGCTTGATTTCTCTCTGACAGGAGCACCTGGACCTGGTCTCTAAGCACTCTAAGTCTCTAAGTCTCCTTGACCTTAAACAGGAAGAAATCAATAAGTTGGAAGAACAACTTGCGGCAGAAAGGAAGATTGTCAAAAGCTTCTCTATGCCAAAGACTGTTCTTCCACTGGTTGATACCTTCTCTGCACAGGCTAAGGGGGCTGGCTTGGGGCATGTGGGTGTGCCTTGTAAATCATCCAGGAGAAACATAAAGCAGAGGAAAAATAAGGCTGCTAAGAAGGCCTCTGCTGCAGAAAAGTGAAAGGCCCCACTCAACCCTATTGACTTCAGGAAGCCTGGCTTTCCCTGCAATGAACAGGACTTTGAGTCAACTTATGGCCACTTCTTCCGGCCCTCGGTTGAAAAGCCAAGGAGCCGGTATGATGGTTGGGCCTTCCCCCTCAACTACGGTGAGAGTGTCTTTAAGGCACCTTATGAGGAAATCCAAGTGGTAAAACATGTAATCTCACTGCCAATGCGATATGAGCCTGCAGGGTCGCACATAAGAGCATGTGGAGAAATTGGAAGATTAACTGTGTTGGTAAGGGTTAGCAATCACCCTACCGTATGGGGAGTCAGGCAAATGTTGCCAAGGGAAAATCGTCGAGAGTCGACGGGAGTCGTCGAGTATGACTTGTCGACTATGGAAAAATCGACGAGAATCAACGGGAGTCATCGTGTATGTCTCGCCGACTAAAGCATAATCGTCGAGAATCGAACTGTTCGATTCTCGCCGATTCTGCGTCTGATTCTCGCCGATTATGCGACCGATTCTCGCCAGATCTGGAGGTGATTCTCGCCGAATCTGGAGGTGATTTTCGCCGAACGGTCCAGAAACCCTAACTTGGGTGGTCTGCGGATAGCGATTCCTATGAACTGTTTATGCCTTTGGTATAAATAGGACACTAAGGGTTTTGAGGAAGATGATCGACCAACATCGGGATTTCTGTAGCAAAACGGAAGCCGACAGAAAGAGTTCCGCCGATCTACCGATCTGCCGAATCTTGATTCCACCGGACAGAAACGTTCCGCCGCCAGCTGTTTGCTCCGCCGACCACCTCCTCTCCGGCGACCGTCGCTGGTCTTGCTTTTCCTGACGCGGATCTAGCAGTCCGTGGGAAGTGCAAAGGTGCGGCTGATCTTCTTACCGACCCTTCGTGCGACGAAGCTCGGGGTTCTCCCGCTCGTGTGGATTTCTGCAGAGACATGGACGTTATTCTACGTGGAACTCGCCACCGACAAGGAATCACATTTGGAGCATCTTCGTTGAGTTGTGACTCAACACCGAAGAGTAATTTTTGCCTAATTTTTGTTAACTTATTGATTCAACATGCATGGCCCGATCCAATCTCTTTTTGGGTTGTTCGAGATTTTATTACTTCCGCTGCGTGCACAAGTGTTGTGCCAACCTGATAGAGAAACCCAACAGTGGTATCAGAGGAAGGTTACGGCCATGTTTGTTGTATTGGAAGTTAGGTTATTCCAGTACCTGTAAACCTAGGGATTTAGAAGTGTTCTAAATGTCTAGATTTAATCTTGGCACCCCACCGGGAACGTCTGGTTTCTTGTAGTAATTTCTAATCGTTTGGAATTACTGTCTCCTTAGCAGTAACCATCCCTCGATTTTGTTTTAGATTTTGAATCCAATAAGGAGAGATGAGCTTGTCTACTGCTTTAAGTTGAGTTGCCTTTGTCCCTTGTCCAATGCATGTAAACCTGAAGATTTGGAAGTGTCCAGATGTTCAGATTTATCCCTTTTCTTCTATCAAATGTTGATAGTGTTCTGTTGTGCACATAAGGGATGTATGGGGATTTTAGTGAAGTGTTTTTCTTTGGATGTGCACATTGATCAAATGTTGATCATAGTTAATTGTTAACCTATAATCAAAAATCCCTTCATCAAATATTAAGTGTTCGGATGCCTTCCGATGGATGACACTCTTCCTGCCTCGATCGATGAAGTGTGGGCTTGCCAAAGCAAGGTGGATTAATCTATCTTGGTAAGGGTGCGAGCGGATATTTGTGATATCCCACTGTCGACATCGGGTCCATTTTACCTAGGTGACCTCAAAAGTTGAGTGCCTAGAGGCATAGGGTTGGCATGCACCATATGATGGATGCGAATAAGGAGTTATTCACCAACCATACAAGAATTGCGTGACGATGCAATTGGCTAGCGTTGCCTACCTAAATAACCACATTGTGAGAGGGAAGCCAAAGCTGACTCATTGTGTTGGTGAAATACGTATCTTGTCCACTAAGAGAGTAGCTCGCATGAACTCTCCAAATTGATAGTGAGGGCTATTATTTCGAATAAAATAGTGGGAGTTTTAGTTGAAGTCCAAATTAAGAAAAATAATTATATTTTGAAATTTTTGTACTGATTTTATTCTGCATAAATTCTTGTAGAATTCCATGGCAAGTGGTTCGCACTCCACTCTGTCTCTGAGAGCCATCCTTGAGAAGGATAAGCTCAGCAGGACTAATTACATGGAGTGGTACAGGAACCTGAGAATTATTCTCAGGCAAGAGCGAAAGCTCTACGTCTTGGAAGAAGAAGCCCCCGAGGTGCCGACCGGGAATTCTTCTCGTGCTGATAAAGATACTTATAAGAAGTATACTGATGATGACTTGGACGTCGAATGCCTTATGCTTGCCACCATGAACTCTGAGCTTCAGAAGCAACATGAGAACATGGGGTGCAAGGAGATTGACGAGCATCTCAAGAAAATGTTTCAAGGACAAGCTTGTCAAAAGAGGTTTGACGTCACCAAAGCGTTGTTTTAGTGCAAGATGGGAGTTCGAGACTCAGTAGGGACTCACATACTCAAGATGATTGGGTATATAAAGAACCTTGAAAGACTGGGTTTTCCTCTGGGTCAAGAGTTGGCCACAGATCTGATCCTGCAATCATTGTCAGACAGTTACGAGCAGTTTGTCTTGAACTACAACATGAATGAGATAGACAAGACACTGCTCGAGCTCCTAGGCATGTTGAGAACTGCCGAGATCAATATGAAGAAGGCCAAGCCTGCCAGCCCCATACTGATGGTGCATAAGGCCAAGGGCAAGGCCAAGGGATTCAAGAAGACGAAGGTGGGACCTAAGTCACATCTTGAGCCCAAGTCTTCTGCACTGATGAAGAAGAAGAGCACGGTGAAGGAGGGGAAATGCCACCACTGTGGCAAGGCTGGTCATTGGAGGAGGAACTGTCCTTCGTACATTGAGGGTCTGCAGAAAATGAAGGGAGGTATGACTTCCGCTTCAAGTATTTACGTTATAGATGTAAACCTTTCTGCTCCTTCATCTTGGGTATTGGATACCGGATGTGGTTCTCACATTTGTACAAATGTGCAGGAACTAGGAAGGAGAAGATTGTTGAGTAAAGGGGAGGTGGACCTGCGCGTCAGCAATGGAGCAAGAGTTGCTACTGTAGCCATAGGGGTTTACTGTCTTTCTTTGCCCAGTGGGCTTGTAATAGAACTAGATAACTGTTATTTTGTTCCGGCAATAACTAGAAACATTATATCCATTTCATGCTTGGACATGATTGGATTTTCTTTTATGATTAAGAACAACTGTTGTTCTATATTTAAGAATGATGTTTGTTATGTTGTAGCTCAATTATTTAATGGTCTTTATGTTTTGAACTTGGACCATCAGATCTATAATGTAGAAAATAATAAAAGACTAAGAACAAATGACTCAAACCTTACATATCTCTGGCATTATCATTTTGGCCATATAAACCAGAAGCGCATATCCAAGCTCCATAAAGATGGACTTTTGGACTCATTTGATTATGAATCATTTGAGCGATGCGAATCTTGTTTGTTAGGCAAGATGACTAAGGCCCCTTTCACTGGTTATACTGAGAGGGGTGAGGATCTCTTGGGTGTTGTACATAGTGATGTATGCGGACCCATGAGTTCCATGGCTAGAGGTGGGTATTTCTACTTCGTTACATTTACTGATGATTTCAGTAAATACGGATATGTGTATCTTATGAAGTGCAAATCCGAGACCTTTGAACAGTTCAAAGAGTTCAAGAATGAAGTAGAAAACCAGTTGGGTAAAAGGTTTAAAGAACTCCGATCTGATCGAGGTGGTGAATACCTGAGTCATGAGTTCCGTGATCATCTGAAAGAGTGTGGTATTGTATCACAGCTCACTCCACCTAGAACACCACAGCATAATGGTGTATCTGAGAGGAGAAATCGTACTTTGTTAGACATGGTACGTTTGATGATTAGTCATGCAGACTTTCCTGTTTCCTTTTGGGGTTTTGCTTTTGAGACGGCGGCAATGATACTGAATTATGCTCCAACGAAAACGGTTCTGAAGACACCATATGAGATATGGACTGGGAAGCGTCCTAGTATGTCGTTCATTAAAATATTGGGCTGTGAGGCATACGTGCGACGTCAAATGCCTAACAAGCTAGAACCCAAATCAGATAAATGTTATCTGGTGGGATATCCTAAGGAAACGAAAGGGTATTACTTTTACCTACCGTCCGAGGGCAAAGTGTTTGTCGCAAGGACTGACGTCTTCTTGGAGAAAGAGTTCTTATCAAGAAAGACTGAAAAGGTAGAACTTGAAGAAGTTCAAGAACCACAAGTAGTGAATGAACCAGAATTGGATTCTGAGACAGGACTGCAAGATGTTGTAGCTAGAGAACCTGCTCAAGAAACACAAGTCCTACGTAGATCTGGTAGATCGAGGTTTGAGCCTGAGAGATATGGATTTCTCATGTCTCAAATAGGTAATGTGTTGCTTATGGATCATGATGATGAACCAACAACCTACCAAGAGGCTATGAATGGACCGGACTCCGACAAATGGCTTGAGGCTATGAAATCGGAGATGGACTCCATGTATGCAAACAAAGTTTGGAACTTGGTGGAACCACCTGAAGGCGTACGACCTATAGGGTGCAAATGGGTCTTCAAGAAGAAGACTGACATGGATGAGAATGTACAGACATTCAAAGGGCGACTGGTGGCTAAGGGTTTCAAGAAAATTCATGGTATTGACTATGATGAGACCTTTTCCCCTGTTGCCATGGTAAAGTCCATAAGGATATTGCTTACTATTGCTGTGTATTATGACTACGAGGTCTGGCAGATGGATGTCAAAACGGCTTTCCTTAATGGAAACCTCCTTGAGGAAGTGTACATAACACAACCCGAGGGTTTTGTATCCCCAAATGAAGCCATTAAAATATGTAAGCTGAATAAGTCCATCTATGGACTGAAACATGCCTCTCGAAGTTGGAATCTTCGTTTTGATGAGAAAATCAAAGCGTTTGGTTTCATCAAGAATGAAGATGAGCCTTGTGTTAACAAGCGAATCAGTGGGAGCATTGTTGTCTTCCTGATATTGTATGTAGATGACATACTTTTGATTGGGAATGACATTCATACCCTGAAAGTTGTTAAAAACAACCTAGGGAACTGCTTTTCTATGAAGGACTTGGGTGAAGCGGCTTACATACTCGGTATTAAGATCTATAGAGATAGATCGAAGAAGTTGCTGGGTTTGACCCAGAGTACATACATTGAAAAGGTGTTGAAGCGGTTAAACATGCTTTAGTCCAAGAAAGGATTTTTACCCATGTCTCATGGGGTGAATCTCTCTAAGGACCAGTGTCCAAAATATTGTGAAGATAAGGACCGCATGAAGTTGATTCCATATGCTTCGGCAATTGGATCAATCATGTATGCAATGTTATGTACTCGACCCGATGTCTCCTTTGCTTTGAGCATGACTAGCAGGTATCAGTCAGACCCCGGTGAATGTCACTGGATTGCAGTCAAGAATATCCTGAAGTACTTGAGAAGGACTAAGGATGTGTTCTTGGTGTATGGTGGAGAGGAAGAGCTCGTTGTAAGTGGTTACACGGATGCTAGCTTACAAACTGATAGAGATGATTCAAAGTCTCAGTCAGGGTTTGTGTTTTGCCTTAATAGAGGAGCTGTGAGCTGGAAGAGTTCCAAGCAAGAGATAGTCGTTGATTCAATAACAGAGGCCGAGTATATCGTTGCAGGTAACGCAGCGAAGGAGGTTGCATGGATTAGGAAATTCATCGGCGAGCTTGATGAAGTTCCTAGCATTGTTGGTCCCGTAGTTCTCTACTGTGATAACAATGGTGCAATTGCACAATCTAAGGAACCTAGATCCCATCAGCGCTCTAAGCACATACTTCGGTGGTTCCATCTTATTCGTGAGATTGTCGAATGAGGAGATGTGAACATTTGCAGAGTGTCGACTGAGGAGAATATTGCGGATCCACTGACAAAGCCTCTCGCACAGAGAAAGCATGATGGTCATACTAGATCAATGGGTATGCGATACCTAAGTGATCAACTCTTATGGGAGTCTTGTGGGTTGCATGTAAACATATATTCTGTTGGCTGTTTTTGTTCATTCATATGATGAATTATGTACCAAATGTTTCTTTTTACAATTAATGGCAAGTTCTTTTATTGTGTTTTTTCTATGTGATAGTTAAATTGTAACATAATAAATACCCTTAGAGTGTTCGCTTCCATAGGACATCAAGTACGTGACTTGAATGTGAGAGCCTATGATTTATTTGAAGCTTCATTCTAAAAAGGTCTCTGGTTGTTGTATCATCATAGAAGCTAAGGGTGATGATGATTCCTTTAGACTAGCACGTGCGTTGACTGATGACCAGTTCTCACAGGTCATGATATTGTGATATCAAGTCATCACGTGGGTACTTGTTAATGAACAAGTTGTACATGACAGACCCATCCTGAGACTACTTTGTGGATTGTTGTCTAATCGTGCCACAAGTAGGTCTCTATTGGCAATGGTGTTGTGGTCCTTTGACCAGACGTCACAGCATTCATCAATTGAGGAAGAGCGTGCTTTGATGCAATCTAAAGTCTTCCTTGAGAAAGGTTGATGATAAGGGTGGTTGTTGGGTACGTTACGAATCATTTGGGTAATTGTGTGTGAGCAGATATGGGATTTGTCCTCCTATATGACAGGAGTTGCATCCATGGGCCCCTTGATGGAACTGGACTGAGAAATGCATGGCCATGCTTGGTTGAGTCAGTATGTGATATTGGACTCACCATTCTCTAGAAGTCCGTTCTAGATCAAGAAACTTTGATTGAGCTACTATGAGGGTGACACGGTCCATACCTCTAGTTCTTTCTAGATGTAAGGGACAAAGGGACAAAGACAACGCTGGAACATTGGTCATGAAGGCTTATGAGTTATGAACTCTTATTGCTTGGGGAGCAATGATGCATTGCTAGATGCCGCTCATTATTTGTGAGGTTTTTGTTTTGATATTTTCAAGATCAAGTGGGAGACTGTTGGAGTTACCATGGTGATCTAGAAGTGGTCAAACATGTAATCTCACTGCCAACGCGATATAAGCCCGCAGGGTCGCACATAAGAGCATGTGGAGAAATTGGAAGATTAACTGTGTTGGTAAGGGTTACCAATCACCCTACCGTATGGGAAGTCAGGAAAATGTTGCCAAGGGAAAATCGTCGATATTCGACGGGAGTCGTCGAGTATGACTCGTCGACTATGGAAAAATCGACGAGAATCGACGGGAGTCGTCGTGTATGTCTCGCCAACTAAGGCATAATCGTCGATAATCAAACTGTTCGATTCTCGCCGATTCTGCGTCTGATTTTCGCCGATTCTGCAACCGATTATCGCCGACTGATTCTCGTCGGATCTGGAGGTGATTCTCGCCGACTGATTCTCGCCGGATCTGGAGGTGATTCTCGCCGACTGATTCTCGCCGAATCTGGAGGTGATTCTCGCCGAAAGGTCCAGAAACCCTAACTTGGGTGGTCTGGGGATAGCGATTCCTATGAACTGTTTATGCCTTTGGTATAAATAGGACACTTAGGGTTTTGAGGAAGATGATCGACCAACATCGGGATTTCTGTAGCAAAACGTAAGCCGACGGAAAGAGTTCTGCCGATCTCCCGATCCGCCGAATCCCGATTCCGCCGTACGGAAACGTTCCGCCGCCGGCTGTTCGCTCCGCCGACCACCTCCTCTCCGGCGACCGTCGCTGGTCTTGCTTTCCCTGACGCGGATCTAGCAGTCCGTGGGAAGTGCAAAGGTGCGGCTGATCTTCTTCCCGACCCTTCTGGTGGAGACGACGAACCACAGCTTGCTGAAGACCCTCCCTCGTCTCCAACAAAGGACTCGCGTCGCCATGGTGCCCACTCGGGGCGACGTTATAATCTCCGCCCTCGGCTCAAGCCCGTTTAATCTTTTATTTATGTCATTTTATTTAGCGTATTTGTTGTGCCACTTGTTTAGGCATTTTATTAGTCTCTTTAAGTTTAACAAAAAACATTATTAGCTTTATTTTTCATTGTGGGCTGCTAATAGCCGTATGATGGTTGTAAGCCTATATATAGGCATAGGATGTTTCCTTTTGAAGTATTGAAGAAGAAAATTGAAAACCCTAAACTTATCCCTCTCCTTCTCATCCTCTTAGCCGCCCCCCTCTCTCTCTCTCTTCCTCCTCACTACTTCGGCCGCCCCCTCTCTCCACTCTCAAAAATCCGCCCCCCTTCCTCTTCCCTTCCTCCCTCTTCCCATCTACATCCTCCACGCCATCTCCTCCTCCCAAACCGCTCTTTACCCGACCACCTCTTCCCCCAACCGGCCGACCACCACCTCCCTTCCCTCTTGGCCGACTACCCTCCTGTTGGTGGAGGTGGAGTATTTCAAGCTCCGAAGAACTTGGAGACGGCGTGACGCGGCGACGGCGGAATCTCTTACTCCATTAGGTGCAACTCCGGCGGAACCGCGGGCGAGTGATCTTTTGGTAAAACAGTCGGAATCATCCATTCCGACTTGGGTAACGAACCTCTCCACTTCGGTGTGTTTCCCTCTTGATTTTTCTAGCGGCTGGAGTAATTTTTGCGTTGCTTGCGAATCGTTGATTTTCGTGGGTTTTGCTTTAAGTGTTGCAACATCACTACGCTTTATTTCCGAAAAGGGTTTGGCGAACCACGCTCTTTTTGTTGGGGGAGATCTACCGTTTCTCGATCGTGTTTTCGGGTAGATCTTCTTTGGTACAACATCGCTCGTCCGGACCGGGTGGGTCCCTTTTGCTTGAAAGGATAACGGCCTCTAGCCGCTTGTCCGATCTTTCCGTCGGTGTGGCTACCGTGTTGGTTTACTTGTTTAGTTTGCATAGTAGTGCGCTGCGTTTGAGTTTTGTGTGGCTAGCGTTGTGGGTGTTAGGCGTCTCGTGCGATAGAACGCTAAGGTTATCTCGTTGGCGGATAGTGGCCTGCATCAATTTGGTATCAGAGGTGGTTCGTGTCAATTTCTTAATTGACACCCTCCCCTTTCTTGCCTTGCATTTTTTTCTCCCACGTTAGGGTGCGTTTTGTGTCAAAAAAAAATCAAAAAAAAATTTTCCTTGGTCTGCCAATAGCGTCCTAGATTTCTTAATTTTCTGCAAAAAAATCAAAAAAAATTATTTTAATAATCCTCTAATTTTTTCCTGTAGGAATATCAAAAAAAAAACAAATCTTTTTCTAAAGTCTCCTATCGGGATTAAATCATAGTTTGTTTGTCTAAATCGGCTGACAACTTGTTGCATGCGCACAAGGCTAGGAACGGAGTATTTCCCATCGTCTTCCACCATGGACGACGAAGCGGGTAACGTCCGTGGCCTCAATGAGATTGAGGAGCTTCGGCAAGACTTTACGGAGCAAATGACGGCCATTAGAGAGGCCCTTCATGCCCTAGGTGTCCAGCAAGGGGGACCCCGTCATCCCCCCGCTCACCAACGAGCGGATGGGCAAACGGAGGTTGTAAATAGAAGTTTGGGTAGTCTGCTACGCTGCCTTGTGGGAGACCACAAGGGTACATGGGATCTTATCCTTCCGCATGCTCAATTGGCATATAATAATTCCAAAAATAGGTCCACGGGTCTGTCCCCGAATGAAATTGTGCATGGCTATAAGGCCCCGGTGCCACTTGACTTGATTACGTTACCCCCATCTTTTAAATCAAGCCAATTCGCACAAGATTTTGCCTCTCACATCCATGACCTGCATAAACACATTAATGAGACGCTTACCGCTCACTATGCGTCCTATCAAGTTCATGCCAACACACATAAACGAGCGTCTCCCCTGAAAGTCGGCGATTTAGTCATGGTCCGTCTCATCCCTGAACGGCTGCCTACGGGCACCTTAAAAAAGTTAGCGGACCGGCGAGCGGGTCCTTTTCGGATCTTAAAGCAGTTAGGCGAAAATGCATTTCTTTTAGAATTACCCACTGATTGGGGTATTTCCCCTATTTTTAATGTTTCGGACTTAACGCCATATATTGCTCCGCCGCTAGAATTATCGTCCTCTCCGTTTACATCTACCACAGATTCTCTTGGGCGTAAGACTGAGTGGGGTACGGGATCACTCGTTCCGTCGGTCTCCAAAGGAGGTACGCCGTATGTTGATGAATTAGATTTTCCCCCGTTACTGCCTAATGCTTTTCCTAGGTTTGCCAGGACAGCTTTCTTGCCCGACAGGATTCTACAGGATGATGTACTTCCCACTCCGGATGGCGACGTGCGGCGTTTCTTGGTTCGTTGGCGTGGCCGCCCCTCCTCGGATGACTCTTGGCTTCCGGAATCCGAGGTCGCGCTCTTGGACGATGCTCTTCTACGCCGATATCTGCAGGACAACTCATCGGTGATGAGTCCTTTTAAGTGGGGGAGGATTGGTGGAGACGACGAACCACAGCTTGCTGAAGACCCTCCCTCGTCTCCAACAAAGGACTCGCGTCGCCATGGTGCCCACTCGGGGCGACGTTATAATCTCCGCCCTCGGCTCAAGCCCGTTTAATCTTTTATTTATGTCATTTTATTTAGCGTATTTGTTGTGCCACTTGTTTAGGCATTTTATTAGTCTCTTTAAGTTTAACAAAAAACATTATTAGCTTTATTTTTCATTGTGGGCTGCTAATAGCCGTATGATGGTTGTAAGCCTATATATAGGCATAGGATGTTTCCATTTGAAGTATTGAAGAAGAAAATTGAAAACCCTAAACTTATCCCTCTCCTTCAAATCCTCTTAGCCGCCCCCTCTCTCTCTCTCTTCCTCCTCACTACTTCGGCCGCCCCCCTCTCTCCACTCTCAAAAAGCCGCCCCCTTCCTCTTCCCTTCCTCCCTCTTCCCATCTACATCCTCCACGCCATCTCCTCCTCCCAAACCGCCCTTTACCCGACCACCTCTTCCCCCAACCGGCCGACCACCACCTCCCTTCCCTCTTGGCCGACTACCCTCCTGTTGGTGGAGGTGGAGTATTTCAAGCTCCGAGGAACTTGGAGACGGCGTGACGCGGCGACGGCGGAATCTCTTACTCCATTCGGTGCAACTCCGGCGGAACCGCGGGCGAGTGATCTTTTGGTAAAACAGTCGGAATCTTCCATTCCAACTTGGGTAACGAACCTCTCCACTTCTGTGTGTTTCCCTCTTGATTTTTCTAGCGGCTGGAGTAATTTTTGCGTTGCTTGCGAATCGTTGATTTTCGTGGGTTTTGCTTTAAGTGTTGCAACATCACTACGCTTTATTTCCGAAAAGGGTTTGGCGAACCCCGCTCTTTTTGTTGGGGGAGATCTACCGTTTCTCGATCGTGTTTTCGGGTAGATCTTCTTTGGTACAACATCGCTCGTCCGGACCGGGTGGGTCCCTTTTGCTTGAAAGGATAACGGCCTCTAGCCGCTTGTCCGATCTTTCCGGCGGTGTGGCTACCGTGTTGGTTTACTTGTTTAGTTTGCATAGTAGTGCGCTGCGTTTGAGTTTTGTGTGGCTAGCATTGTGGGTGTTAGGCGTCTCGTGCGATAGAACGCTAAGGTTATCTCGTTGGCGGATAGTGGCCTGCATCACCTTCGTGCGACGAAGCTCGAGGTTCTCCTGCTCGTGTGGATTTCTGCAGAGACGTGGACGTTATTCTACGTGGAACTCCCCACCGACAAGGAATCACATTTGGAGCATCTTTGTTGAGTTGTGACTCAACACCGAAGAGGGAATTTTTGCCTAATTTTTGTTAACTTCTTGATTCAACATGCATGGCCCGATCCAATCTCTTTTGGGTTGTTCTAGATTTTATTACTTCCGCTGCGTGCACAAGTGTTGTGCCAACCTGATAGAGAAACCCAACAGGTTGGGCCTTCCCCCGCAACTACGGTGAGAGTGTCTTTAAGGCACCTTATGAGGAAATCCAAGTGGAGTATTATGGACACTTGTCTTGCGGCCATAATAGGAAGCAGGCACAAAAAGTCAAGCCTGTCATACTGAAGGAACAGGAGGTGAAGAAATCATGTGACTGTTGTCATCATGATGGCTCCACCTCTAGATCCAAGGCCCCAGCTGGACCCACCGTTCCAAGAGTGAAGCAGGAGCCTAGGAAAAGGTACAACAGATTTGACTGTTGGTGCTGTGGCAAAGTTGGTCACTTTGTTGTGGATTGCTGGTTTAATCCGAGATATAACGAGACTCCTCATGTTAGCAATGTGAGACCGACCACTCGTAGGGTTAACCATCCGAGGGGGAGTGTGCTAACAAGGAATCTAGTACCCAAGTTCGATTGGGTTCCTAAGGGAAATTAATTCTGTTTTGCCGGAATGTCCGAAGGCCACTAAAACTCCAATCTGGTACTTGGATAGTTAATGTTCCTGGCATATGACTGGGACTAGAATCTTGCTTTGTGATTACTCTCCAGTTAAAAATGGATCCAAAGTCATCTTTGGGGGATCAGATCGAGGTGTCACCAAAGGTTATGGTATGATTTCCAATGGAATAATCTCTATCACCGATGTGGCTTATGTTGAAGGTTTAAATCATAACCTGATCAGTGTAAGTCAATTATGTGATAAAGGATATGACGTTAAGTTCTGCAAGAATAAATGCTAGATAATATCGTGTGCCTCTTCGGAGACGGTATTAACCGGCATTAGGAGCAGAAATATCTTTTGTTTAGATTTTCTTAGTTTAGATTCTTCTACCCCCATGTGCCTGGTAGCAAAAGGCAGTGCATCTCTTTGTGAACAATGGCACAAGAGATTGGCACATATTAATTTCAAGATGATTAATATGTTATTTTCTAAAAATTAGAAAGGGATGCTCCCATTATTTAGTGCATCAAAGATAGCCCCTGTCCTGCGTGCCAGAAGGGCAAACAGACTCGGGCTACCTTTAAGGGCATTGCAGACAAAGACTCTTCCAGATGTCTTTATCTTCTGCATATGGACTTGTTTGGTCCAGTGCAAGTTCATAGCTTGGGAGGTAAGTCCTATACGCTAGTGATTGTTGATGATCACTCTCAGTTTACATGGTTGTTCTTCTTAAAACGAAATTCAGATACGTTTGACATCTTCACGAGTTTTGTCAAGCAAATTCAGAATGAACTTAACTGCTCAGTGGTAAAAATCAGAAGTGACCATGGAATAGAATTCGAGTCTGGGGCTATGATAGAATTTTGTGAAGAACATGGTATCTTTCATGAGTTTTCCTCCCCGCATACTCCTCAGCAAAATGGAGTTGCGGAGAGGAGAAATAGAACTCTCATTGAAGCTTGCACGACAATGTTGAATGACGCTTCTCTCCCAGAATACTTCTGGGCAGAGGCTGTCAATATGGCTTATCATGTACAAAACCGGGCCTTGATCAACAAGAGTCATCGTAAGACGCCTTATGAGCTACTGAAAGGCAGGAAACCAACCATGTCCTATTTAAGGATCTTTGGCTGCAGATGCTATGTACTCAATAACGGGAAGTACCCGCGTACTAAATTTGGTGAAAAATGCTTCGAAGGCATATTCATGGGCTATAGTAGCCAAAGTCGGGCATATAGGGTTTTTAATAAGAAAACCCTAGTGGTAGAGGAATCCATTAATGTTGTATTTGATGAAGGAAGCTTGCTTAACAGCAATTCTTCCAGTGGCATTATTGAAGATACAGGTGCAAGACTTGAACAGCTAAGTCTCGATGAGACTGCTAAGGATGTTACTCCCAAGTACATCAAGGTTTCCACCTCAACGCCGACTGGAGAAGTTGACGATCAGGATGGAGAAAATCTCCTAGAAGAAGGAAGAGCCCGAGAAGATGTCAAAGCTCTAGATGCCAGACTCCTAGAGCTTCGACACGTGAGGGATCATCCTAGAGATCAGATCATCGGAGATCCTCGTGACGGTGTCAGAACTCGAAGAGGTACAGTTAACGAGATTTTGCACCTTAGTTTCCTGTCACAGGTTGAGCCAAAGAAGTTCGACGAAGCGAACAAAGATCCAGCATGGATACTAGCAAGGCAAGATGAACTGCATCAATTTGAAAGATGCAACGTATAGACGCTTATTCCCAGACCAAAGAACCAGAATGTGATCGGCACCAAGTGGATCTTCAAAAACAAACTGGATGAACACATTGTCATCATAAAGAACAAGGCCAGGTTGGTGGCTCAATGTTACAGACAGGAGGAGGGGATTGATTTCGACCAGACCTTTGCACCAGTGGAAAGGCTCGAGGCGATCAGGTTGTTCCTGGCGTATGCTTCGCACAAAGGATTCACTGTCTATCAGATGGACGTGAAATCTGCATTCCGCAATGGAAACCTGAAAGAGGAAGTATATGTCGCATAACCCCCAGGTTTTGTTAATCCTACATTTCCCAATCATGTTTATTTTCTTAATAAAGCCTTATATGGCTTAAAACAAGCTCCTCGAGCTTGGTATGAGACTCTGTCTAGTTTTCTTCTGGAGAACAAGTTCTCTAGAGGAAAAATAGATAAGACATTATTTCTTAGGGAAGTCAAAGGCAAGATTTTGCTGGTGCAAATCTATGTCGATGACATAATATTCGGGTCAATGGATAATAACCTTTGCAAGAAGTTTTCCAAACTTATGCAAGGGAAGTTTGAAATGAGTAGTATATGAGAGCTGAAGTATTTCTTGGGACTTCAAGTGAAACAGTCTGCGGATTGGATTTTCATCTCTCAGACAAAGTTCACAAATGAACTCCTCAAGAAATTCGGAATGGAGAGTGCAACCTCTATGAGGACTCCAATGGGATCAACTGTGTCTCTGGATAGGGATGAAAAAGGGAAACCTTTTGATGAAACAAAGTACAAAAGCATAATTGGATCCCTACTCTATCTTACTGCTAGTAGACCGGATATTATGTTTTCCACATGCATTTGTGCCAGATATCAGGTGAACACTAAGGAATCTCATTATGTCGCTGCAAAGCGGATTCGTAGATACCTTAAAGGTACACCAAATCTTGGCTTGTGGTACCCAAGAAACAATGATGTCGAGCTAATGTAAGACCCTTTTTTTTTTGAAAACCCGGGGTCTTATGCCCAGAACCGCCGCTTTGCGGTGACACCTTCGCACCCGGAAAGGTCGTCACTACAACGCGCCGATTCTGCTGGCCTTTTCGATCACAATAAGTAGCAAGCAAGAGAGTAGCAAGTCCACCAAAAGAGAATATCACATAAAATAAAACTCCACGATGGGAGTGTCCACAGAAAATCATCAGAGTATAAATAGTCTGGAAATAAAAGGGCTCATGCCCGGTACATCAAATCCTCACTACAAGATCACTCAAAAGTGGAAACAAAACTAAAACTCTACGAAGGGCCGGGACTCACAGTCCCCGTAGTCTAGACTCCAGTGCTAGACTGTCCCATCTCCAAGCGTACCGGCCTCCTGAGCTGCTCCTCCATGCTGGGCTCCGCGATCCCCTAATATGATATAGTTCGAAAACCGTTAGTCTAAAAGACTAAGCCCTATCGTCCCCCACCCCTTCCCCCACGGTCTAAGCCACCGGGCGGAGAGGAAGAAAGGGGAGGACATGAAAGTGGAGATAAATTCCAAAGCAGATGACGGTGGACCTAACTAGCAAGTTATAACAGGTGAACAGTATAAATGTTGTAATAAGTATAACAGAAAGGTAAATAAGTAAGAAGTTAAACCTTCGCTTATGTGAGTACACATAAGCCAAGGGATCTTTTGCAAGGCTCCCATTGTATAACGCGTCCCATACCGCTTATACGTTGGGGTGTCGGTTATCACGCAGCAGGTATACATATATCAAATTAACCTTAATTTATAAACTTGCCCACACAAGCTTATAGACCAAGGGGTCGTTTTGCAAGTCCTAAAGTATAAGCGTCCCATTCCACTTATATTTTAGGTGTCAAGGTTGTTATGAATGATTATCACATGCAGCTATATGGTGGGTTATGATGTTCAAGCAGTGCAACTCACACACACAACTTTGTGTACGCAAACCTTTAGTTCCCCCTTTCTGGAGATAACTCCCAGGATACTCCCGTAGTGGCAAACGAAAGCGGTGGGTTGGGCCTCGCCCACCTCAAAACCAGTAATAGCACCACTGGTCTGACCTATCGTACGCCCTCAATGCCTGGTGCATGAGGCGGACTCCTGCGTACTCTTGCCGACTGGTCCGCCGGACTTAACCTTGGCTAAGTGCTAGTCACCTTGCCGAGTCAACGATATCGGTGTCGGTGCAATCGAACTCCCCGATATCGAAAACCCACCACCTTAATCTTTCCTATTTTTATGCACATGCAGCAGTTTAATAAATAACAATTTTAAAGTGTCGAACTCCCGGACTAAACTGTCCGTATAAACCACATCCGAGACCAAATTCCACGGACTAAACCGTCCGGCTCATCTCCAGACTTCATCCCTTAGAACACCATGGGACGACTTAACCATTACCAACCCTAACGAATGAGTGTGTGCAATGTGAATCCCTATTAGGCTAATTACTCTTTCGTTTGTTTTAAGATTTACGTTAGCCCAAGACTGCCCCCGGCATACCCCGTGAAGGGCTCTCAAGGGGCACTAGGAAACAAGACGGCGACATTACGGCCCGAAGTTCCCTTTTGCAAGGCACTTATTGTTATTGGTTGTTTTTCCCTTCCCCGTTCTCTCTATAAATTGCATCGAACTAAACCTAGGGTGGATTTGACTCTTCACTCCTACGGGGACGGCGATCTTTCGTCGGTCCCGCGCACCTTCTAGAGCGCATCAACTCATTCCTCACCGCACTTGGAACCTCCTATGGTGATCCATCCTCTTTCTTTAAATCCAACCAACACAAGCTGTCCTTATGCTAACCCAAACCTTATCTTGTTACTCATTTCCCAAAATTACTAAATGCAGACCACCTTATACTAAGTGATGTCTATGATAGGATGTCCTTTGTGTTTTCATCCGAACAGCCTAAGTTAATTACTGGGGTCCTATCACAACATAATTGAATCAATTCCCGGTTATAAAAATTTTCTCAATTAATCTATTAATTAATTAATTTTACTAAAATCCAAGGTCTTCCAAATTTGAAAAAGGAGTATACTTTTCAGTCATGTTTAATTCATAATAAATTTAAGACAAATACTACTATGTCTAAAAATTATATATCCAAGGTTTGGCAATTTTCACTAAGGTCTAAGGGGCCTAAACATATTTTTGCAATAATCCATTTCTTTCATGTCTAATGAATAAACCACATCAAATTCTCTTCTAAATAATTTGGATTAATTACAGGGTACTAGAAATACCATGAAAACAGTACTATAAAATTTTCATAATTTTCCTGCTGGAAATTAATTTATAATAAAACATTTACTAAAACCCTAATCTAGCATGCTTGTGAATCAAGTACAATATCCATAAGTCCAAAAATCCAGAATAAAATCTCACTGATTCATAATGAATTAAAAACACCATTTACCAACTTTCATAATTTTCCAGAGACTATGTATGCCATAAAATATTTTTAAAACATAGAGCCCTTTAATAATACTTGTGAAGGAACTATTCTGTTTACTCAACATAAAATTGAACTAAAATTCATGGGAATTCCTACTGACCAAGAACATCTAATTCCAGAGTTTTAAGGGGGCCTTATTTGAATTAAAAATCTTTAACAAATAAAACATCAAAAAGGGCTATACCCACATTCATGAATGAAGTACTAGAAATACCTATCCAAAAATTCTAGTAAAATTATCCAAGGGTCCTAACTACCCTAGAAACACACTGCCCAAATTTCATGGCTTTTAAAAGAGTTTAAGATACTGTTTTGACCTAAAGTCCTTTCTACCCTAAAACTAGGGTTTAAGTTTTGAGGTAGCTACCTACATCAAAATTCTCTAACATTACAACCAGAGAGTTACAAACTCATTAACAATCTCTCCAATAAATCTCAAGGCCATACAAGGGCATTTGCCCCTATGTCATTCACAAACCCCCAAAGTCCACATTTAGGGTTTGAACCTGGGCCCTAGGGTAAACTTACCCTAAATCATCCCATCTTCCCTAAGGGTAATCTTAGACCAAAATAAACCAGTGGTCAAAATCCCAACCTCTATTGAGGTGAGATGATCACACCAGAGTGCAAAGAACCTTCTCACTAAGCGTCCTCCTACTAGGTCAAAACTAGGGTTTAGAGGATTCCTAATAAAAACTCAACCAAATGAGTTGAAATTTGAACCAGACCTAGATACCTATACCAGGGACACCTCACCAAAATTTGGGAGGGTTTGGAGGTCATTTGACCCTTCAACTACCTTACCCTAGCTTTTCTAGGTTTAGGGCAAAACCCTAGGTTACACTTCTTTAAATGGATTTCAATTTTTACAGGAGCTAGGTCTAGGTGATATTAAGCCCCTGTCCAAAATTCAAAGCATTTGGACCAAGGATTAGGTGTGGGGAATTTTTCAAGGATCTGCCCTATTTGTAGGACCTACCCTAGAATAATGGCCCTATAGGTCAGAATACTTGTCCTATAATTTTCCATAATATATCAAACTGTAGATTATTAAAAAGCCTACAACATTCATGTTGATCAATTTTGATGAACAAGCCTCTAAAGGGCCTAAATAATTTTTATAATGAAACTGCCTTAAACCTAGGACATACCCATAATCAAATGGCCCTACAGGTCTAGGTACTCTACCAAATTTTCACCACAGCATATCAAATTGTAGGTATTGAAAGGGCCTACAGCTTTCATGCTAAAAACTTTTTCATCAGGTGCACATAATGGGCCTAAAATCCAAAAACAGTAAACTGTATATTAAAAAAAAAACAGAAAAACAGAAAATAGGATTATTGATCCTGCACGAATCTTAAAGCAGGATCGGGTGGCTCCTGTTCATCTTCCCCGATGGAGCCGAAAATAGGGCTGCGCAGGTGGTTTTTGCGGGCTATCTACCGGCGGCCTGAGGCGGCGCCACCACCGGGAAACATCCCCAAATTGTTCCCGGTGGTGGGTGCTATCATTGGCCGGAGCTAGGGCGGCCGGAGGTGGCGGCGCCACCCTAGCCGAGAGCTCAAACTCTCCAAAAAAATGGCATTTTTTCCAAAAACCTAAAATCTAAACTCGGGTTAGATGAGCATGGAAATGGTTTCTAAGCATTCCTAGGATCTAAGCATGAGAGAAGGAGAGGAGGAGGACCTGAACTCGGGCTTGGATGCGGGTGGATCGACGGGAATTCATGGCGGCGGCGGCGGCGGCGATTTCTCCTTTGGTGGCTCCGGCAGTGGTTCTCCCTCCTTCTAATGCTTCGAAATCCGTCGCCCTAGCTTGCTGGTGAGGTCTATATGGCCAGGAGGGGAGGGGGAAGGCAGTTATGAGAGACACCATTAATGGCCATTAAGGGAGGTTGCGGCCATGGTGGAGGGGGGGGGGGTGAACCTAGGCCTAGGTGGCCGGGAAATGGCTGGAAACTCCTCCCCTTCCCTAGGGGAGTTGAATTCAGCCATTAAGGGTGGCCTTTGGCCTCCCTTTGGCCGAATTCCTCCTTCCCTCTCTCTTGGATTTTTTTCTCTCTCCTCCATTATCATGAAAATGGAGCTCACTTTCTCTCTCCTAGTCACCAATGTTGACTTGGTCAATTCCCTAGGATATAGGCAGCCAAATATGATAAAAATAATCATGCAAGAGTTAGCCTAAGGGGGAGGGTGGTTTGAGGTTGGGTTAGCCCATATAGGCTAGGTTTGACTTGATTTGGGCTTAGGGTTGACTTGGTCGAATTGACCACTATGGTTGACCCAAGTGGGTCCTTGGTGACTCATTGGGCCCACATTAGGTCTAAGGGAATTTTTTAGAGTCACAATGAACCTACTAGGCCACCCAAAATCAGAGTTTTGAAAATTACTATTTGCAGACCAAGTGGGTCTCAACTAGGTTTTTAGGTCACTTGGTCTCCTGGGCTCACCTAGGTTAACTCATATGACCTAGTTATGCTCAAGTCACTCCTAAGGGGGGTCTAATTGGAAAATGGGATGTTACAAATCCCAATAAACAAAACAAAAATTTCATCCCGAAATTAAGGTTAAGTCTACGGGGATTTCTACCGGGATAGCCTAAGCTTCTAACATCCCATGAAGGGTGGAAGCGCCTACTAAGTTAAACAAAGCAAGGGCTAGCCCCAATAAACAAAGGATTAGCCTCTACCTTTTTAAATAATTCTACTAGCACAAGACAATAAGGAAAAACACTAATACACCGGAGGAGTTGCGAGGTATACCTGACTAAAAAGCTCCGGATATTTTTCCTGCATCAGGTCCTGAGGCTCCCAAGTATGCTCCTCTCGTCCGTGGTTCCTCCACAATACCTTGACTAGCGGGATCTTCTTGCGGCGCAAGACTCGTATCCCCTGGTCATCGATCCGTATCAGTTCCGAATGCACAGACCGATCCGAGGCTACTGGCCCATCAGTGGTCGTAATATGCAACTCTGGGCGTAGTAGAGCCCTCCTGAGTGACGATACATGAAAAACGTCGTGCAAGCCGGCCAGCTCCGGTGGCAGCTCCAGCCGGTAAGCTAGAGGACCGATCCGCTCCAGGATCCTGAACGGTCCCATGAATCTCGGGCTGAGCTTCTTCCGATGACCCCGTGTAACGACCCCATCCGTTCGATGACGTATAGTAGAAGGTCCGGCCGGGGCCCCACACTATATGCCACAAACAGACGGTGAGGTCACAGGAGAGTACCAAATCAAACACGAATCCTAACTCAGAGCATTCTAGCGGAAGCTTTAAGTTACAACTTTGAACTCTTAACCGGAATGTCCAATATATAAAACCACATTTATATATATACCATGGAATGTACACAACCACAAGAGTTTGGCCTTAAGGCCTTACAGTTCCTCTGAACATACATCATGTTTTACAAACCTCGGCGCGCAGGCCGGCCATACATGAGTCAAAAGAGAAAACAAACAAAGCCATTCGCTTAGCCTTCCAGGCTAGCCGCAGCAGCAGCAGCAACAGCAGTAGGGCTCTCCCGCCCATCACTTACCACTTGGCTCTCCAGCACCTGCACGGGAACAAATCCACCCAACCGGTGGCAAACAATGCAACGGTCAGCATTCAGCTGACCCAATTATAACAATCCTACCCCTTTCTCGGGGCATGAGCATTCTTTCCCTGCAAGCATGGCAATATCAATAGCAACTATGTGCGCGCAGGCACATTCAAGCCATCACAACCATCGGCCACCCGGCCCGACAGTCCGTGCACTCAGGGCACATTTTCGGTGTACCGGAATACCAGGGTCAACACCACCGTCTACACGGTATTTGAGCATTTCTAGTCTTTCCGGCGCGCGGGCCTAAGACTCTCATTAGGCGCTCCAACAAAACCTATACCAGGCTTCCAAGTCGGACGGACCTAACGCAGGTACGGATCAGCCACCCCCCGTTGCTCAAGTCGCCGAGCCACCTCGAATACGGAAGTATCCATGGCATTTTATAGGCGCGGGTCGGTTTCACCTTTCCTGTTCGGCACTCAGCCTTTTCAACGAGTTGCAGCCCAACGGCTCAACTACTCACAAAGTGGCAACGTACGGCCACAAGAGTTGCCGCCAACCCTCTTCATTTCCTGGACATCGTCCAGTACTTCCTGCCGCACCAAGCAACAGGTAGGAACAAGGCATCACAAGCCATAGGCATCACAAGCCATTATCACGGAGCCTTCTCCGATATGCAAACAAGCATCACCAATCCAGATTCCATCCAGATGGGCTTCACACAGCATGCCTAGAGCCGTACTCCAATTCCGGCCTCTAACAAGGGGGACTTCACATATCTACCCCAAGGGACACCACAACCCACCGCACACTCGCGGGGAAGGGTTTTCCCTATGCAATGCAGAAAAGAAGGACTTCACATGTCCAAGGAGGGAGATCGTTACCCTTGTCGATCTCTTCGGTGCCATCGCAAACTAGCCGGTGAGAAAGAACCGCAGCAGCCTTGCCGTCACAACGCCGGCTTCGGATCGCGTATCGGACCACGGGAGCTCCGCCGGTGGCTTGTCCAATATATAAAACCACATTTATATATATACCATGGAATGTACACAACCACAAGAGTTTGGCCTTAAGGCCTTACAGTTCCTCTGAACATACATCATGTTTTACAAACCTCGGCGCGCAGGCCGGCCATACATGAGTCAAAAGAGAAAACAAACAAAGCCATTCGCTTAGCCTTCCAGGCTAGCCGCAGCAGCAGCAGCAACAGCAGTAGGGCTCTCCCGCCCATCACTTACCACTTGGCTCTCCAGCACCTGCACGGGAACAAATCCACCCAACCGGTGGCAAACAATGCAACGGTCAGCATTCAGCTGACCCAATTATAACAATCCTACCCCTTTCTCGGGGCATGAGCATTCTTTCCCTGCAAGCATGGCAATATCAATAGCAACTATGTGCGCGCAGGCACATTCAAGCCATCACAACCATCGGCCACCCGGCCCGACAGTCCGTGCACTCAGGGCACATTTTCGGTGTACCGGAATACCAGGGTCAACACCACCGTCTACACGGTATTTGAGCATTTCTAGTCTTTCCGGCGCGCGGGCCTAAGACTCTCATTAGGCGCTCCAACAAAACCTATACCAGGCTTCCAAGTCGGACGGACCTAACGCAGGTACGGATCAGCCACCCCCCGTTGCTCAAGTCGCCGAGCCACCTCGAATACGGAAGTATCCATGGCATTTTATAGGCGCGGGTCGGTTTCACCTTTCCTGTTCGGCACTCAGCCTTTTCAATGAGTTGCAGCCCAACGGCTCAACTACTCACAAAGTGGCAACGTACGGCCACAAGAGTTGCCGCCAACCCTCTTCATTTCCTGGACATCGTCCAGTACTTCCTGCCGCACCAAGCAACAGGTAGGAACAAGGCATCACAAGCCATAGGCATCACAAGCCATAGGCATCACAAGCCATTATCACGGAGCCTTCTCCGATATGCAAACAAGCATCACCAATCCAGATTCCATCCAGATGGGCTTCACACAGCATGCCTAGAGCCGTACTCCAATTCCGGCCTCTAACAAGGGGGACTTCACATATCTACCCCAAGGGACACCACAACCCACCGCACACTCGCGGGGAAGGGTTTTCCCTATGCAATGCAGAAAAGAAGGACTTCACATGTCCAAGGAGGGAGATCGTTACCCTTGTCGATCTCTTCGGTGCCATCGCAAACTAGCCGGTGAGAAAGAACCGCAGCAGCCTTGCCGTCACAACGCCGGCTTCGGATCGCGTATCGGACCACGGGAGCTCCGCCGGTGGCTTGGTCTCCTCCTCCTTCTTCCTCTCTCTTTTTCTCTTCCTTAAGACTAAAGAAGAATGACTTCTTCAAACCCCTTTCACGACTTATCCAGCCCAAGAAACCACCTGAGCCTTTGGATCAAAAGAGAGGAAACTGAACGGCCAAGATTTCCCCAGAATTTCACTTTTTGGCCGACACGGCCTGTGACACGCCCGTGTCACAGGCCGTGTACCCCTTAAACGGTGCACACAGCTTGAACCGACTGAACAACACGGGTCATTGACACGCCCGTGTCGGACCTGACACGCCCGTGTCAAACCTGAGACACGCCCGTGTCTCCTGCTCCATCGAGCTGCAACCAGAACACGGGTCGGAACACGGCAGCTGACACGCCCGTGTCCAGCCTGACACGCCCGTGTTCCCGGCCGTGTTCAAGGCCGTGTCCGGCTCTGCCCGGAATAGGCCAATTTTGCAAAATAAATAGAACACGCCCTGGGACACGCCCGTGTCCAAGGCCGTGTCACCCGACACGCCCTGGGACACGCCCGTGTCCCAGGCCGTGTAACCTGACCTGCTACTCAAATTGCAAGTTGAGTCTTTTGGGGCCTTTTTGGGGTGTTACAACCCTCCCCCCTTATCAAAATTTCGTCCCAAAATTTGCACGGTAAGGAAAGAAAACCAGCAATGCTATAAGCATGTTATAACAAAAAAATACACGGTCTACAGTTTATACAAATAACTCGGGAAACTCAGCTCGCATGGTCTGCTCTCGCTCCCATGTTAGCTCTTCACGGCCACAATTGTCCCATCGGACCTTGACCATCCCGATCACTTTGTTCCGCAACTGTTTTTCGGCTCGATCCTCGATCCGAATGGGTCTAACCCTCGTCGTTAGCCCATACTCGACCGGTACCCGATCAGCCTCCACGACTTGAGCTGGATCCTTTACCGCCTTACGAAGGACTGAGATGTGAAACACATCATGTAATCCATCCAAGTCCGCTGAAAGTGCTAGTCGATAAGCAGCCTCCCCAACACGCTCCACCACCTCAAACGGACCAAGATACCTCGGACTTAGCTTTTTCAAGCGCCGAATCCTGGACACACCTTTGAAGGGTTTGATCTTCAAATATACCCAATCACCCACCGCGAACTCCACGTTCCGGTGCTTGGCATTGTAGTACTTGGCTTGACGATCTTGGGCTATCAATAGCCTCTCCCGAATAGAGCGGATGAGCGAAGTAGCTTCTTCGACTTCCTTTTTCCCACTCAGCTTCGATTCGCCTGCTTCTGCCCAAGCTAACGGTGTACGGCATTTCCGACCATACAACGCTTCGAATGGTGCCATACCAATACTCACTTGGTAGCTGTTATTATAGGCAAATTCGACGAGAAATATGTAATCTTCCCATCTCTTTACCAAAGTCTAGGGCGCACATGCGGAGCATATCCTCCATCGTCCTGTTGGTTCGTTCAGTCTGGCCATCCGTTTGGGGATGAAAGGCCGTACTAAACGCCAATTTTGTACCCAACATTTGATGAACGAGCCGCCAATCATTCGATGTGAACCGCCCATCACGGTCACTAACGATGCTCCGGGGAACACCGTGCAGTCGAACAACCTGCTCCACATACAGCTTGGCCAAGGTTTCCACTGAATCGTCTCTTCTGTTTGGAAGGAAGTGCGCCACTTTCGTCAACCGGTCCACAATCACCCAGATGGAATCATGACCGCGTTGAGATCTCGGCAACCCGTGCACGAAATCCATCGAAATATCATCGAACTTCCACTCCGGAATAGGTAACGACTTCAGGAACCCGCCAGGCTTCTGGCATTCTGCTTTCACCAACGCACAGGTGTTGCATTTAGCCACATAACGAGCCACATCTTTCTTTAGTCCGGGCCACCAGAACAGCTTTTTCATGTCCCTGTACATCTTTGTGCTCCCTGGGTGAACTGAGTACTTGGCAAAGTGAGCTTCGTACATCAACTCTTCCCTCAGTTTACTCACACTTGGGACGCATACTCGACCATTTCTCCGTAACAAGCCGTTATCCCAAGAGAATTGATCATCCGGCCCATCTTTTGCATAGCGCTGGAGACTTTCATCAAGCTCCGTTGCTCGCCGAATTCTGTCCGTAAGGTCATACTGCACCTCCGTCCAGTTCAAGCACGCATCGGTTGACGCACCCTTGTCAACACACGATATCTCCATTGCCTCCAATTCTTGGATCAAACGCTGATCATGCCTCTGCAACCAGCTTGCCCGTACCGGAGTCTTCCGACTCAAAGCATCAGCGACCACATTTCCCTTCCCGGGAGTATAGTGAATCTCGAAGGTGTAGTCCCCGAGGAACTCCATCCATCTTCGTTGTCGCATATTCAAATCCTTCTGATCCAACAAATACTTGAGGCTCTTGTGATCCGTATAGATATCCACTTTGACGCCATATAGATAGTGCCGCCACAACTTGAGCGCAAAGATTACCGCCGCCAACTCCAAATCATGGACGGGATAATTCCGCTCATGCACTTTCAACTGACGCGAGCCATAAGCAATCACTTTCCCAAACTGCAGAAGAACGCAGCCTAAGCCGCTCCCAGATGCATCACTATAGATCTCATACCCATCGGTACCACATGGAGACGTCAACACTGGCGCCGTGGTCAAACGACTCTTCAAGTCTTCAAAAGCTCGAGCGCACTCCGGCGTCCATATGAACTTTTGATCTTTTCTCGTCAGCGTGGTGAGAGGTAAAGCAATCCGTGAGAAGTTTTCCACAAACCGTCTATAGTAGCCCGCAAGTCCAAGGAAGCTCCTGACCTCGGCCACTGAAGACATCACTGGCCAATCTCGGATGGCACTTATCTTCAACGGATCCACCGCGATACCCTCTCCGCTTACCACATGGCCTAAAAAGGCTACTGAAGAGAGCCAGAACTCGCACTTTGAGAACTTGGCAAAAAGCTTATTCCTCCGCAGGGTATGCAAGACCAACCGCAAATGGTTTGCGTGATCCTCTTCCGACTGAGAGTATACTAAGATGTCATCGATAAACACAATAACAAACAAATCCAAATACTCTCGGAACGTTCGATGCATTAGGTCCATAAATACCGAAGGCGCATTACATAGGCCAAACGGCATTACCGTGAACTCATAATGACCGTAGCGTGTTCCAAACGCCGTCTTGGGAATGTCACCTTCCCGAATCCTTAGCTGATAATATCCCGATTTCAGATCCAACTTGGAATAGACCGTTGATCCCGCCAGCTGATCAAAAAGGTCATCAATCCGTGGGATCGGATACTTATTTTTCTCCGTCAGCTTATTCAACTCGCGGTAGTCAATACACAACCGTAAGCTACCATCTTTCTTTTTCACAAAGAGAACAGGCGCGCTCCAAGGTGACATACTTGGGCGTATATATCCCTGCTCCAACAACTCTTGCAGTTGGACTTTCAACTCAGCCATCTCTTTTGGCGCGACGCGATATGGAGAGCGGGCCACAGGTTTCGCACCTGGCACCAACTCAATAGAGAAGTCAATCTCCCGCTGGGGTGGTAACCCCGGAAGATCTTTAGGAAACACATCGGCAAACTCTGACACAACTGGCACTTCACCGACACTGGCCTTTGGCTCAACAGCCTGAATTAGCGTGAAGAATAACTCCGCGCCCTTCCGCACAGCATTGACGACTTGGAGTGCAGACAACAACGTTCCGCCAACTCCTCGCATACCAGCGAACTTCGTCACAAGCCCGGTATTCTGGCCCAGTGTAATCTCTTTGGAGTTGCAATCAATACAGGCACGCTGCTCCGAGAGCCAGTCCATACCAAAGATCACATCAAACTCCGATAACGGTAGCACAGCTGCACTCAAACCGAAATCCCGACTCCCTATTTGCACATCCACATCGCAAGCCCTATCCGCAAGCATCACACAGCCATTCGGCAATAGCACCCTTGTACTATCCACCGTCACATGACTCGGTACCCCAATACGAGATACGAAATCCTCAGACAGAAAAGAATGCGAAGCACCCGTATCAAACAGGGCTCTCGCTAAAGTATTCCGAATCAGGACAAAGCCTGCAGCACACACACATCATGCACAAGCTAAACAAAACCAAAACCAAAAGCACAGCAAGTAAACTAACTCAACTCGTACCTGTGACGACGTCACTTTGCTTAATTGCTTCCTGTTGGCCAAGTTGATAGATTCGGGGCTGCGCCTGGGAAGCAGAGGAATCCACCACCGCCTTGCCCTTCTCAGCATACGACGCACCCATCTTCTTTTCCCCTTTGGGCTGCACAACTCGACAGTCCCGAGCAATATGCCCCACCCGGCCACAGTTATAGCACGTACGAGCATCCGGCCTTGATGTCGCTCCCGACACAACGGTCGTAGTCACTTGCCCCGATGGCTTGGATCTCTTGCCCCCTTTCTTCTGGTAAAACGACTTGCCTGGGCGAGGTGCTTGAAACTCTGGCTTAGACACCACCAAGCCCTTATTCCCTTGCACTCGCCTCATGTCCTTTTCCAACGCGCACGCAGTATCAACCAACGCCTGAAACCCTTGGCTCACAGAACTCGAAAGTAGGAATCGTAACTCATCCCGCAATCCTTCATAGAACCGATTCGTTTTCCTTTGGTCATCCGCGAAGATTGTTCCCGCATATCGTCCCAACCTGGTAAACTCGTGCAAGTAGATATCCACACTATCGTCCCCTTGCTTTAACCGTTGGAACTCATTTTCCATAGCAATACGTTGCGCCGCTGGGACATGTTTTGCCAGAAAGATTCGAGAGAACTCCTCAATCGACACTTGTGTTAATTTCCTGCCCGCCAAGTGGTGTAGCTCTACCTCATCCCACCACAACCGCGCCTCTCCTTCCAACATGAAGGTTGCCAAGGTGACCTTGAGAGTTTCCTCCGCCCTGATCGCTGTCATTACCCTCTTGACACGCGACAACCAATCTTCCGCCTGCGTTGGGGATCCCATTCCCGCAAACGTCGGAGGACTGAAGCTCATGAATTGCTTCAACTGTCGGTCAGCTGCTCGTGGATCTACAGCCTCAACCGGCTCGGGTCTTACATCAACACGAACTGGCACTACTGCCGGCTGCGCTTGCCCGGTCGGCTGAATCATGGCAAAGAGCGCCTCAGCAACTAAACGAACAGTTTCCGCAGATGGAGGAGGTGTTGGCACCTCAGCTGGTGCCGCACTCTCATCAGAACGCTGGGGCTCAGACTGCCCAGCACCACTACGTGTCACCTATAGGTGGACAAGACACACATTAGCGAACGTATGCAAGCAAAACAACACAAAAAGGAACGCGCAGATTCCTCAAACAAGATTTTGTACATTCCTTAATGGACATTCCAGAGTTCATTAGCGTTACAGCAGGTCGCACAAACACGTGCTCGCCACCCCACAAAAGAATTCGACCACGAATTCGAAAGAGGAAGACCGACGAAAAGCTGATACATACATCATGTTTTACAAACCTCGGCGCGCAGGCCGGCCATACATGAGTCAAAAGAGAAAACAAACAAAGCCATTCGCTTAGCCTTCCAGGCTAGCCGCAGCAGCAGCAGCAACAGCAGTAGGGCTCTCCCGCCCATCACTTACCACTTGGCTCTCCAGCACCTGCACGGGAACAAATCCACCCAACCGGTGGCAAACAATGCAACGGTCAGCATTCAGCTGACCCAATTATAACAATCCTACCCCTTTCTCGGGGCATGAGCATTCTTTCCCTGCAAGCATGGCAATATCAATAGCAACTATGTGCGCGCAGGCACATTCAAGCCATCACAACCATCGGCCACCCGGCCCGACAGTCCGTGCACTCAGGGCACATTTTCGGTGTACCGGAATACCAGGGTCAACACCACCGTCTACACGGTATTTGAGCATTTCTAGTCTTTCCGGCGCGCGGGCCTAAGACTCTCATTAGGCGCTCCAACAAAACCTATACCAGGCTTCCAAGTCGGACGGACCTAACGCAGGTACGGATCAGCCACCCCCCGTTGCTCAAGTCGCCGAGCCACCTCGAATACGGAAGTATCCATGGCATTTTATAGGCGCGGGTCGGTTTCACCTTTCCTGTTCGGCACTCAGCCTTTTCAACGAGTTGCAGCCCAACGGCTCAACTACTCACAAAGTGGCAACGTACGGCCACAAGAGTTGCCGCCAACCCTCTTCATTTCCTGGACATCGTCCAGTACTTCCTGCCGCACCAAGCAACAGGTAGGAACAAGGCATCACAAGCCATAGGCATCACAAGCCATTATCACGGAGCCTTCTCCGATATGCAAACAAGCATCACCAATCCAGATTCCATCCAGATGGGCTTCACACAGCATGCCTAGAGCCGTACTCCAATTCCGGCCTCTAACAAGGGGGACTTCACATATCTACCCCAAGGGACACCACAACCCACCGCACACTCGCGGGGAAGGGTTTTCCCTATGCAATGCAGAAAAGAAGGACTTCACATGTCCAAGGAGGGAGATCGTTACCCTTGTCGATCTCTTCGGTGCCATCGCAAACTAGCCGGTGAGAAAGAACCGCAGCAGCCTTGCCGTCACAACGCCGGCTTCGGATCGCGTATCGGACCACGGGAGCTCCGCCGGTGGCTTGGTCTCCTCCTCCTTCTTCCTCTCTCTTTTTCTCTTCCTTAAGACTAAAGAAGAATGACTTCTTCAAACCCCTTTCACGACTTATCCAGCCCAAGAAACCACCTGAGCCTTTGGATCAAAAGAGAGGAAACTGAACGGCCAAGATTTCCCCAGAATTTCACTTTTTGGCCGACACGGCCTGTGACACGCCCGTGTCACAGGCCGTGTACCCCTTAAACGGTGCACACAGCTTGAACCGACTGAACAACACGGGTCATTGACACGCCCGTGTCGGACCTGACACGCCCGTGTCAAACCTGAGACACGCCCGTGTCTCCTGCTCCATCGAGCTGCAACCAGAACACGGGTCGGAACACGGCAGCTGACACGCCCGTGTCCAGCCTGACACGCCCGTGTTCCCGGCCGTGTTCAAGGCCGTGTCCGGCTCTGCCCGGAATAGGCCAATTTTGCAAAATAAATAGAACACGCCCTGGGACACGCCCGTGTCCAAGGCCGTGTCACCCGACACGCCCTGGGACACGCCCGTGTCCCAGGCCGTGTAACCTGACCTGCTACTCAAATTGCAAGTTGAGTCTTTTGGGGCCTTTTTGGGGTGTTACAACCCGCACCCGTGAAACTCCATGCATCGGCCGGATCTTCAAGGACACCCGGTCCCCGATCTGAAACTCCACCTGACGATGCCGAGCGTCATAATACTTCGCTTGCCTGCTCTGCGCCTCTAACATCCGGTCCCGGATCAGTCTCACCTGAGCCTCGGTGTATTCCACAAACTCTGAGTCTAGAACCTTCGGATCCACATCCTGTTGCCAAGATAACGGTGTCCTACACCTTCTCCCATACAGGGCCTCGTAAGGAGCCATCCGTATGCTGGACTGGTAACTGTTGTTATACAAGAACTCCACCAATGGTAGCATCTTCTCCCAGGGCTCTCCGCAGTCTACAATACATAGTCTCAGAAGGTCTTCCAGCGTCCGATTTGTACGCTCTGTCTGCCCGTTAGTCTGGGGGTGGAAGGCCGTACTGAAAGTCAGTCGGGAGCCAAGGTAAGCCTGCACCGATCTCCACTCGCTGGATGTAAACCGCCCATCTCGATTTGATACGATCGTCCTTGGCATGCCGTGATAACGAATATACTGCTCCACGAACTTCCGAACCAACACTCCAACAGAGTCGTCCTTCCTGATCGGGATGAACCTAGCCACCTTCGTCAGACGGTCCACGATCACCCAGATCGAATCGTTTCCCGTCCGTGATCGAGGTAGGCCATGGATGAAGTCCATCGCGATGTCCTCAAATTTCCACTCCGGCACCGGGAGTGGCTGCAATAAACCAGCGGGATGTCTACACTCTCCCTTCACTAACTGGCATGTCTCGTAGTGGGTCACGAAGTACGTAATGTCCTTCTTCATCCCTGGCCAAAACATCATCTTCTTCAAATCTGCCGTCATCTTCGTGATCCCCGGGTGTATAGAATATCTACTACAATGCGCCTCCTCCATGATGTCCTCCCGAACCCGGCCTCCTGCGGGTATATAAACCCTGCCTCTGAAATGTAGCAATATGTCTCTCAGGGAATAATCTCCTATCGAACCCTCCTCCAAGGCTCGGAATATCGGCACTGCCCATGCATCTATCCGTTGTTCATCCCGGATGCGTTCCCGAATATCATCTATGGCCACCATCGATGCCAGATACTCCCTATATAGCTCTGGATCATCCTCGGACACTAGGGATATCTGCATATCTCTGAAGGACCGAACTAGCTCCATGGACATAACCTGGGGCCCGTCTTCGGAAGTGGCCGCTCTCCGACTCAACGCGTCGGCCACCACGTTTTCCTTCCCTGGATGATAGTGCATCTCATACTGATAATCTGCTAAGAACTCCACCCAGCGCCTCTGCCTGATATTCAGCTCCTTCTGCGTGTCCACGTATTTCAAGTTCTTGTGATCGGAGAAGATATCGCAGTGGACTCCATAAAGATAATGGCGCCAGACCTTCAGAGCAAAAACGACCGCTCCCATCTCGAGGTCGTGCACCGGGTAGTTCCTCTCATGGGTCTTCAGCTGGCGGGAGGCATATGCTATGACATGTCCGTTTTGCATCAGCACCGCTCCCATCCCTTGGTATGATGCGTCGGTATACACCTGGAATCCTTCCTTTCCAGATGGAAGGGCCAGAATCGGGGCTGAGATGAGTCGGTCCTTTAGCTCCTGGAAAGCCGCCTGGCACTGTGCGGTCCAAACGAAAGGCGCCTCCTTCCTTGTCAAAGATGTGAGGCGGAGGGCAATTTGAGAGAACCCTTCCACGAACTTCCGGTAATAACCGGCAAGTCCCAAGAAACTTCGTACATCGGTGGCTGTCTTCAACGGCGGCCAATCTCGAACTGCCTGAATCTTTGCTGGATCCACTGCCAACCCGGCTCCGCTGATAATATGGCCTAGGAAAGCCACCTCCTTCAACCAAAAATGACACTTGCTGAATTTCGCATAAAGGTGATGCTCCCGCAACCTCTGTAGAGTCAGTGCCAGATGCCGAGTGTGCTCCTCCTCCGTCCTAGAGTAGATCAGGATGTCGTCTATGAATACTATAACGAACACATCCAAGTAGGCCTCAAAAATCCGGTTCATGAGGCTCATGAACGCCGACGGCGCATTTGTGAGCCCGAAGGGCATCACGGTGAACTCATACAAGCCATATCTGCTACTGAAGGCCGTCTTCGGAATATCCTCCTCCTGGATCCGCAGCTGGTAATATCCTGAACTCAAGTCCAGCTTCGAGAAATAGTGGGCTCCCTCCAGCTGGTCGAACAACTCGTCTATCCAGGGGAGCGGATAGGTATTTCGGACGGTCAGTCTGTTTAGTGCTCGATAATCGATGCACAGGCGAAGTGTCCCATCCTTCTTCTTCACGAATAGGACCGGAGCTCCCCATGGCGAAGAACTCGGTCTAACAAATCCCGCCTCCACCAACTCTTGCAACTGAGTCCGAAACTCCGCCAACTCCTTCGGGGCCATCCGATAGGGAGCCCTGGATATCGGCTTAGCCCCTGGCACCAACTGAATCTGGAAATCCTTCTCCCTGCGCGGAGGCAATCCTGGCAGCTTCTCTGGAAACACATCGGCGTAATCACACACCACCGGTATATTGGCAATCCGGTCCTTCTCCTTGGTCATCTCGAACAACACCTGATATACCATGTCTCCCTGCAGATGGGCCTTGACTGCCTGAATAGAAGATAAGAAAATATAGGACGCAGGTCTAATACCTTCCATCACGATGAGAGAATCCCCATATCTAAGGGTAACCTTCTTGGCCAAGCAGTCAATCTGGGCATGGTTCCAGTGGAGCCATGACATACCCAGAATCAGATCATAATCTGGCAGTGGCAAGATCGCCGCTGATGCTTCGAAACGTTTCCCGCCTATCCTGCCTCCATATTGCAATGGGATGAGGTGAACAGCTCCGACCCGTCAGGTAGCCGTATCTTCATCATCGACCCTGTGAATTTCTCCACGCCATCCAACCCTTGGATAAAGGTCTCCGACACAAACGAGTGCGAGGCATCCGTGTCGAAGAGAGTATGTGCGGGTTTGCCGCAAATGAAGACAATGCCTGAGATTGTGACTTATCTTAGAGTTCTGTTCTTGGTTTTTACTACCTAATGCTAAAGACAATAGTTTCCTAGGAAAGGATGGAAAAAGAATTAAAGCAACACAAACAAAACATTGTCGTACCTGTGATCACTTGCTCAGGATGCCGGGGTTGGGCCAGGTCCAGTGCATATACCTGCTCCCTTTTTTGCCTACGGTCTCCGCCCTGGTATCCTTGTCCTTGACCGCGTCCTTGGCCTCCATAGTGCTGAGCAGGTGGGGCAATCTGCGGCGCTAGATGTAACGCCCCGTTTTTTCAGCGATTATTTTTATTCTCGTTTGGCATTACGATGACGCGTTTCTGTGGCTTGTGACATTTGTGGAGTGTGGTTTAGCTCCTTAGAACTGAGTGCCCTATTCTGTAGCCTGTTGGCAAGATCTCCCTAGCAAGCCGAGTCGTTTTGGGTGACCCGGTGTGGCCTCTCGGGGGGATGTTGGTGTTTGGCTTTATTTGGGTATAACTCGAGTTCTGTTCGTCAAAAATTAATTTCGACTTCGCCGTTGTGTTCGTAGCGTGGGTATTTAGCTACGGTGCGAATTTCGTCGAATTCCGAGGTAGTTCGGTTTTCGCGTCGATGTGGTGCTTTATGTAATTTTGTAATTAATTATATAATTATATAATTATATATATATATATATAGAGAGAGAGAATAAAACCCCCGATTCATCTTCTTCCCCGCTTGAAACCGCCGGTCCTGTACGAGGAAACGGAGAAACCGCCTACCCTTCCCTTCGGACGCCAATTCCCGGAGCGTTTGTGGACGGAATTCGATTCCGAGAGTGGATTCGGATTGCTCTCGTCAAGACCTTTATTCCTACGGTAAGAAATTCGATTTTCGTGGAGTTTTGGGAGGATTGGAATTTTCGGTTTTGGAGCTTTTCGCCATTAATGGCCGAGTGTTTGTTTTAGGTGTTGCGGCCGTTTTGATCCGTGCGAAGAGGAGGAAAGCAGTCCAAAGCTTCGCTGAGATTTGAGGCAAGTGGTATTCTTGCCCTTGCCAAGTTTTCTTTTCGATTTTACTTGCTGAAATTGAAATCCCGGTTAGCCCAGGTTAGATGCCTTGTTGTTCTCATTTTCTTGCTAACTATAGGGCTTAGTTCTTCCTACTGAAACCCCCCCTATTTTGTGATGATTGGAATCCAAATTGTCGGCGTGGAGCCGTTGTTTTCCTTTATTTTGATTGTTGCTCTGGTTCGAGTGTTGCCGAGAGGGAGAGTTAGGAGGGGGGGTGTGGTTGCCGATTTTTCGTTAAGGTATCACTCGAATGATTAGGCATAGTTCGTATGGTAGTGGTGCGCGACGTTGATAGTTGTCTGCTGCTACTGCAGTGGCGTGAGTCGTGTGCGCGTTCCGGTGTCGTTCGGGAAATTCCAAACGGTGCAGGTTAGCCGTGCACGGTCATCAACCGTTAGGGCGCACGACCACTGGTCGTGTGTGTAAGACCCCCTTTTTTTTTCTTTTTCAACCACCGGGGTCTTAGGCCCAGAACCACCGCTTTGCGGTGACTCCTTCACGTCCTGAAGGATCATCACCACAAGGCGCCGATTCTGCCGGCCAATTCGATCACAGAAAGTAGCACAATATAACAGTAAGAGTAATGCAGTCAACAATAATAAAATCACATATATAAATAATAAAGCTCCACGAAGGGAGTGTCCACAGAATCATCAGAGTACTATAAATACGGGCTTATGCCCGGTACAAAATGTCCTCACTACAAGTCTCTCATGCGGAAGCGAAACAGAATCTACTCAAGGTCGAGACTCATGGTCCCGGCTGTGTGAACTCCGGAGCTAGACTGCCCCATCTCTAAGCACACCGATCTCTGGGGCTGCTCCTCCATGCTGGGCTCCACGATCCCCTAAATGATGCGGTTCGAAAACCGTTAGTCATAAAGACTAAGCCCTATCATCCCCTACCCCTTCCCCCATGGCTCCTAGGTACCGAGCGGGGAGGAAGAAAGGGAAGGACATGATGGTAGAGATTAAACATGAAACAGATGGCAGCGGACACTAATCTAGCAAGTTGTGTTAGGTGAGCAGTTAATAAATTGTTATAATAGGTCTAGCAGTAAGAAAAGCAATTATATGAATTTAAACCTTCACTTATGCGAGAACACATAAGCAAAAGGGATCTTTTGCAAGGCTCCCATCGTATAGAGTGTCCCATACCACTTATACGTTGGGGTGTCGGTTATCAAACAGCAATGGTTGTTATATATTGAAATTAACCTTTGATTTATAAACTTGCCCACACAAGCTTATAGACCAAGGGGTCGTTTTGCAGGTCCTAATGTATAAGCGTCCCATACCACTTATACTTTAGGTGTCATGGTTAAATGAATCGATTATGCTATGACATGCTAGTGGGTATGATGAAACATGCAAGTGCAACTCACACACCCGACTCTGTGCACACAGACCTTTAGTTCCCCCTTTCGGAGCCGTTACCTCCCAGGATACCTCCGTAGTGGCAGACGGAAGCGGTGGGTTGGGCCTCGCCCACCTCCAAAACCAGTAAAAGCACCACTGGTCTGACCTATCGTACGCCTCAATGCTTGGTGCACTAAGCGGACGCCTGCGTACTCTTGCCGGCTGGCGCACCGGACTTCAGTTGGCGGAGTGCTAATCACCCCGCCGAGTCAACGATATCGGTGTCGGTGCAATCGAACTCCCCGATATCGAAAGACCCACCACCTTAACTTTTCCTATTTTATGCACATGCAAGTTTAATCGTAAGCACACAAAAACCGAGCCGAAGCTCCCCGGACCAAAACGTCCGTCTCCCAACCAACCGAGCCGAAGCTCCCCGGACCATCCCGTCCGTCTCCAAACCAACCGAGCCGAAGCTCCCCGGAACATCCCGTCCGTCTCCAAAGCAACCGAGCCGAAGCTCTCATCAATCTTCCTGTGCCAACAGTGTTTGTGAAAAGTGCAATCCTAGTTACTAAGTTACTCTTGCCAGTTTATTATTACAGTTTACGTTAGCCCAGGACTGCCCCCGGTATACCCCGTGAAGGGCTCTCAAGGGGCACTAGGAACCAAGACGGCGGCATTACGGCCCGAAGTTCCCTTTCGCAAGGCACTTATTGTTATTGGTTGATTTCCCTTAGCCCGATTCCCTTCTCATATTACAATAGACTATCCTAGGGTAATTTTTAACCTTCCTCTCTTCGGGAAAAGCCATCTTTCGCCCAACCCGAGCACCTCTTAACTCTAGCTATCACCTCTACTCACTACTCTTTATATCTTCCTCAGATCATGTCCTATTGCATTTCACAAACTGCTATATGCAGACCGACCTAGGCTACATGTCGAACCGGTTATGCAATGATCCATTACTCATCCAAATGCCCTAAACTATTTACTGGAGACTTATCATGATATAGATAACCTAAATCCAGAAAATGGAAATTTTCCTAATTTATTTAGCATTTAATTAAATTCCTCGAAAATCCCAAGGGCTTCCGGTTTGAACATGAACTATCCTAATTATTCATGCAAGATGTCCAGAAAATTTATGATCATTAGTAGGTTATCTCAGAATGCTAAATCCTAAGTATCATAATTTTCTATCATCAAAATGACCTGAAAAACTATTTTGGAAATAATCTCTAATTTCTATAGTTTATGAATCAAGTACAGAAAATAATCTTCCAAAAATTATAAATAAATTATGACATGTAGATAAATGCCTAAAAGTAGCACTGGCAAAGTTTCATAATTTTCCAGCAAGTATTTTATCCATAATCAATTTTTAAACATAAAAGCCCTTTCTATCAATTGTGAATAATGTACTAGATTTACTCAACATAAAATTCTATAAAAATTCAGGGATCAATGTGCTACTAATCAAGATCTAAGTCCAGAATTTCAACTGATTATAATTAATTTAAAACCTCCAAATAATTGAAACAACAAATCGGGTAACTAATCCTTTAACACATGAAGTATAATATTTAATAATCAGGAAATTCCAGAAAATTTACTATAAGTCTAAAACATCCTAAAACTCCCTCCTCCCGAGTTTCACAATTTTTGGGTTAGATTTAGTGCTTAAAATAACTAAATTACATTTCTATCCTAATCCGACATCTCAACTTTCGAGGTACCTAACTACCTCCAATTCCTTCACTATTTCAACCAGAGGGTTTTCATCATATCATCCCCCTCTTCTCCAAATTTCAAGGGCATACAAGAGCTTTTGCTCCTATGTCCTTCACAAACCTCAAACTCCCACCCATTGGATTTGAGCCAATCACTTAGGGTAAAATCCACCCTAATCCACACCATGTTACCCAAGAGGGTAGTCATAGACCCAACAAATCAGTGGCCAACAACTTCAGCCTCTTTTGAGGAGATTTGTCCCCTCCATCTCCAATCGTACTTTTCCCCAAAGTACCCCTCACCAAGACCTATCTAGGACTTGATACTTCCCTATTCAAAACTCGACCAATCGAGTTGAAATTTTGTACAGATCTTAATATTGATGCCAGGGACCACCACCCAAAATTTGGGGGAGTTTGGACTTAATTTCATCTCCTAATTAATTTCATATCGTTTATTAAATTTTTACAAAAACTTTAGGAAAAAGTTCTCCAAAAATTCTCATTTTTGGATAGCCTTTCAATATACATATTATAGACCTCCAGTCCAAATTTCAAGTCATTTGGACAGCTTATGAACCGTGGGCAACCATTTTAATTTCTGGTTAGCCTAGGTCTTGATCCCACCAAAATGAGTGCTGTGTTCAAACCACTCACCCAAATTGAATAAAATCAATTTTAAATTAAATTAGACCCAGAGGGCTACAACTTTTGTGACTGGTCATTTTTCCTAAATCGGCCTCTAAGTGCTTCGTTTTGCAGCCTCAAAAATACATTCAAATAACCTATTTTTCCATTATGTACTATATAATAATCTATGTATTATATATTAAATCCACTGTTCATCTTCTTCAAGAACCCGAACAGACACAGGAAAACCTTTTTCCTGTAAGCATTCCGTGGTCCGTCGCCAGCCGTTCGGTCACTTCCCTGGCCAGCCACCACCACCACCACCTCCGTTGAGGCGATGGCTATCGGTCGGCGGTGGTTTGGCCGCCGGAGGTGGCGGTTTCCGACGAACTCAAAATACCCTTTTTCATGGTTTTTCCATGAAAACGAGAGACGGGTTCGGCTCCGTTGAGCGCGAACCTTCTTTCTAAGAATCCTAAGATCTACCCATGAAAGAGAAGGAGCAGAGGAGGACCTTGTTCGCGGTTTGAAGGCGAGAAGAACGTCGGGGTGCCATGGCGCGGTGGTGGCGTTTGCTGAACTTCTCCTACAGCAAGAACAAAGGTATGTTCTGATTACTTGAGCGTGTAACCTTCTCCTCTTTCCCTAAGTGGGCTTTTATAAGTCAGATAGTGGGAAGATGAATGGGTAAAGCCATTATGGACATGAAGTTTCCCCCCCCCCCCTTAACGTTTCGGTTACAGTGAAGGGATAAGAAACGGCGGAAACTGAACAGGTGTGTCCAGCTGGCGGTTTTCTATTGGACCACCTTTTCCTCATTTATTATATAATTATAGAAGGAAAACGGCCGGAAGTTACTCCTGGTGTAACTTCCCACACCAGCATTTATTACCACGCGTGTTGGAATAATTTCGGGCCTGAACCGTCGTTTCGGCCAATGTCACGGGCGTGACACATAGGTCACGGGCGTGACAGGCCCGAATAGCCAATTCTGGGTTCGACGATCGTCGAACTGAGATCGACGATCGTCGATGGAAGGTCACGGGCGTGACACCTCGGGTCACGGGCGTGACAGACCCAAACGGCAGATTGTGGGTCGACGATCGTTGAATTGAGATCGACGATCGTCGAAGGCTGGTCAAGCCCTAGGTCACGGGCGTGACCTCTAGGTCACGGGCGTGACAGGCCCGAACGGCAAATTTCGAGGTCGACGATCGTCGAATTGAGATCGACGATCGTCGAAGGCTGGTCACGCCCTAGGTCACGGGCGTGAAACTCATGTCACGGGCGTGACATGCCCGGGCCGCAAGCTCGACGATCGTCTCACGGCGATCGACGATCGTCGATGGGGTCACGCCCATAGTCACGGGCGTGACATCTTGGTCACGGGCGTGACATGCCCAGACAGCACGTTCGGCGATCGTCTCGTGGAGATCGACGATCGTCGAAGTAGTCACGCCCAAGTCACGGGCGTGACGGGTCGGTCACGGGCGTGACCAACCCTTGACCCGAAAACTCGGTCGATTTATTTTCACTTTTTGTGCTCCCTGGGGTTCTGACTCGACCAACCGACTCCTAGGGGTCTAGCCGGAAATGGGATGTTACAAATCCCAATAAACAAAACAAAAATTTCATCCCCGAAATTGAGGTTGAGCCTATGGGGATTTCTATCGGAATAAATTTAACTTGTAACATCCCATACGATCTTTCTATTGGGTTCAGGCGACTGTCCGTTTGATAACTAAGACAATCTCCCCAATAAACAAAAGATTAGCCCCTACCTTTCTGATTAAGTGCGCATGCCTAGGTCCTGGATTTTCCTTATCTAGTCTTAACATTCCAAAACAAAAAGGCAGTCTATAGTATACCGAGAGGTGGTGAGATGTACCTGACTGAACAACTCCGGGTATCTTTGCCTCATCAGATCCTGCGTTTCCCAGGTGTGCTCCTCCTGACCGTGGTTTCTCCACAGAACCTTGACTAAGGGGATCTTTTTGCGGCGCAAGATCCGCACTCCTTTGTCGTCGATCCGAACCGGCTCCAAGTGAACAGATCGGTCTGAAGCTACCGGCCCTTCGGTGGTCAAAATCCGCTGCTCCGGGCGTAGTAGAGCCCTTCTCAGTGAAGAGATGTGGAAGACGTCGTGTAGAGCTGCCAGCTCTGGTGGTAACTCTAGCCTGTAGGCTAGGGGTCCGATCCGCTCCAGGATCCGGTAAGGGCCCATATACCTAGGGCTGAGTTTCTTCCTCCGACCACGCACTTGTGAGACTCCGTGCATGGGTCGGATCTTCAAGAACACTCGATCCCCTACCCGAAACTCCACCTGACGATGCCGGGCGTCATAGTATTTAGCCTGTCTGCTCTGCGCCTCCAACATCCTATCTCTGATCAGTCTCACCTGAGCCTCGGTATCTTCCACAAAGTCCGATCCCAACAGCTTCGGATCCTCGTCTTGAACCCAAGAAAGCGGGGTCCTACATTTTCTTCTATACAGGGCTTCATAAGGCGCCATCCTGATGCTGGACTGGTAGCTATTATTGTAGGAGAACTCGACCAACGGTAACATCTTCTCCCACGGCTCCCATCGGTCCAGTATACATAATCGTAGTAGATCCTCCAAGGTCCTGTTGGTGCGCTCTGTCTGCCCGTCCGTCTGAGGGTGGAAGGCCGTGCTAAAAGTCAACCGGGTGCCCAAATATGCCTGCACTGACCGCCACTCCCTGGATGTAAACTGTCCATCGCGGTCCGATACTATCGTCCGGGGCACGCCATGATACCGGACATACTGCTCCACAAACTTCCGTACCAGCACTCCCACTGAGTCATTCTTCCTGATCGGTACAAAGCGGGCCACCTTCGTCAACCGATCAACAATCACCTAAATCGAGTCGTTCCCTATCCGAGACCGGGGAAGACCATGTATAAAATCCATCGCTATATCGTCAAACTTCCACTCCGGCACCGGGAGTGGCTGCAACAGTCCTGCGGGGTTCCTGCACTCCGCCTTCACCAACTGACACGCCTCGCAATGGGTCACGAAGTACGTAATGTCCTTCTTCATGCCCGGCCAAAACATCGTCCTCTTTAAATCAGCGATCATCTTTGTGATCCCTGGGTGTACCGAGTACCGGCTGCAATGCGCCTCCATCATAATATCCTCTCGGATCTGGCCTCCTGCGGGTATATATACTCTGCCTCTGAAGTGGAGCAAACCATCTCTCAGGGAATAATCTCCTGTCGAACCTTCCTCCAAAGCTCGGAACATCGGCTCCGCCCACGCATCTGTCCTCTGTCCGTCCCGAATGCGATCCCGAATATCGTCAATGGCCACTATCGATGCCAGATACTCCCTATACAGATCTGGGTCATCCTCGGACACTAGGGATATCTGCATATCTCTGAATGACTGGACTAGCTCCATGGACATAACCTGGGGCCCAGCTTCGGAAGTGGCAGCTCTCCGTCTCAACGCGTCGGCCACCACGTTTGCCTTCCCTGGATGGTAGTGCATCTCATACTGATAATCTGCTAAGAACTCCACCCAACGCCTCTGCCTGATATTCAGCTCCTTCTGCGTGTCCAAGTATTTCAGGTTCTTGTGATCGGAGAAGATATCGCAGTGGACTCCATAAAGATAATGGCGCCAGACCTTCAGAGCAAAAACGACCGCTCCCATCTCGAGGTCGTGCACCGGGTAGTTCCTCTCATGGATCTTCAGCTGGCGGGAGGCATATGCTATGACATGTCCGTTCTGCATTAGCACCGCTCCCATCCCTTGGTATGATGCATCGGTATACACCTGGAATCCCTCCCTTCCGGATGGAAGGGCCAGGATAGGGGCCGAGATGAGTCGGTCCTTCAGCTCTTGGAAAGCCGCCTGGCACTGCGGGGTCCAAACAAAAGGTGCCTCCTTCTTTGTCAAAGATGTGAGGGGGAGGGCAATCCGAGAGAACCCCTCCACGAACTTCCGGTAGTAACCGGCAAGTCCCAAGAAACTGCGTACATCGGTGGCTGTCCTCAGCTGCGGCCAATCGCGAACTGCCCGAATCTTTGCTGAATCTACTGATAACCCGGCTCCGCTGATGATGTGGCCTAGGAAGGCCACCTCCTTCAACCAGAACTGACACTTGCTGAATTTTGCATAAAGGCGATGCTCCCGCAACCTCTCCAAGGTCAGTGCTAGGTGCCGAGTGTGCTCCTCCTCCGTCCTAGAGTAGATCAGGATGTCGTCTATGAATACTATGACGAACACATCCAAGTAGGCCTCGAAAACCCGGTTCATGAGACTCATGAACGCCGACGGAGCATTCGTGAGCCCAAAGGGCATCACGGTGAACTCATACAGGCCATATCTGCTACTAAAGGCCGTCTTCGGGATATCCTCCTCCTGGATCCGCAGCTGGTAGTATCCTAATCTCAAGTCCAGCTTCAAGAAATAATGGGCCCCCTCCAGCTGGTCGAATAATTCGTCTATCCGTGGGAGCGGATAGGTATTCCGGACGGTCAGCCTGTTTAGTGCTCGATAATCGATGCACAGGCGGAGTGTCCCATCCTTCTTCTTCACGAACAGGACCGGAGCTCCCCATGGCGAGGAACTCGGTCTAACAAAACCTGCCTCAACTAATTCCTGCAACTGAGTCCGAAACTCTGCCAACTCCTTTGGGGCCATCCGATAAGGGGCCCTAGACGCCGGCTTGGCTCCCGGCACAAGCTGTATCTGAAAATCCTGCTCTCGGTGTGGAGGTAATCCTGGTAGTTTCTCTGGAAAGACGTCAGCGAAATCTCGCACCACCGGGATGTCTGCCACCGACTCCTTAACTTCCGCCATCTCAAAAAGAATCTGATAGACCTCCTCTCCCTGCAGATGGGCCTTAACGGCCTATACCGAAGATAAAAGTATACGAGAGACAGGTCTTATACCTTCAATGGTAATGAAAGAGTCCCCGTGTCTCACGGTGATCCTCTTTGCCTGGCAGTCAATCTGGGCATAGTTCCAGTGCAGCCATACCATGCCCAGGATCAGGTCGTAGTCCGTCAGCTTCAAAATCGTCGCTGGAGCCTCGAACGCTTTTCCACCAATCTCCACCTCCATAATGCAGTGATCCGTGGTAAGGAGCTCAGATCCATCCGGTAGTCGCACCCTCATCCTCGAGCCTGTGAACCGCTCCACACCTTCCAGTCCTTCCACGAACGACTCCGACACAAAGGAGTGAGTAGCTCCAGTATCAAAAAGCGTGCGGGCAGGCTTGCCGCTGATGAAGACTATACCTGGGGTGATTAAATATCTCAGGGTTCTATAAAGAGTTTTCTTTCCTTGTTAATCTATCTAGTGCGGTTCTGAGTTTTAACAACTTAAAGGGAGATTCTATGAAAATAAAGAAACATTGCAGCGTACCTGCGATGACCTGCTCCGGATTTCGAGGCTGCGCAAGGTCCAAAGCATATACCTGCTCTCTTTCCTGTCTACGATCTCCCCACTGGTATCCACGGCCACAGCCGCGTCCTCGGCCTCCATAATGCTGAGCTGGTGGGCCGCCCTGATGTGCTGGAGGTGGTGCCCCCCTCATGGGGCAGTTCCTCCGAATGTGCCCAATCTGATGACAAAGAAAACACTCTGGTGGGGGATACGCCATTCCCCCGGGTCTCGGCATCTCCTGCATCCGAAGAGGGGGAGGGGCTAATACCACCTGTTCCCTCGGCTCCTGCCTCACGTCCTGACGAGGCTGGTCCTCTGTCCTCCTCCCCTCTGGTACAGCACCCCGCCGCTGTTCATTCCTACCTCTCCGTCCCTGATCCTCTGCTGGCCGCTTCCGGACCCGGGTGGCGTGCCAATCTTCCTCAATCCTTTTGGCCATCTCCAAGATCCGGGAGATGGGCCCGTCAGATACGAACAACAGAGCATCCCTCAAGTCCTCCCGCAGGCCCTTATAGAACCTCCTGATATACCCTGCCTCGTCCAGCTGGTAGGAATCTGCGTATCGAGCCAGATGGTCAAACTCTCGATGGTACTCCACCACGGTCCAGGTACCCTGCTTCAGCTGTAAGAACCGCTCCTCCAAATCATCCCTAGCCGACTGCGGAACGAAATGCTCCAGCAGTGCGGCCCTGAACTCCTCCCAAGTAACCTCCGCAACCTCCCTATCAGCAAAGGTCGTGTCCAACAGCGTCTTCCACCACCTCTTTGCATGGGACTCCAGGTAGGAGACAACCAGAGCCACCCTCTCCTCCCAGGGACATCGTATCCCGGTCAGCATCTCGTACATGATATCTAGCCACTCTTCCGTCTGAACAGCCGACTCTGTCCCCAAATAGGATGGGGGAGCCAGTCCTCAGAAGATGCTTAGCCAGTTGGCCCCCGGATTTGGCTGCGGGGCCGGAACCTGCTGGGCCCTGAAGGCCTCCAGAATGGCAGTCAGGGTCTGTCCCATGTCTGACTGAAGGAAAGGAGTGGGGGCCGGTGGGGGTGGTGCAACATCCTGAGCCTGTTGAACTCCACCTTGTGGCGTAGTCCGTGCTGGAGGCTGCGTAACAAAAACACACGCTGAGAAAACGTTCAAATATTACATAAAGGTGGACAATTTATATGTGATCCCCATATGGGCACACCACTGCTTCCGCTGCTTAGTTTGTCCCCAAACTAAACTCGAGCGGGGGGTGACCAAGGGTTTGTGGACTGCTACTTCCTTCTGATCGATGTTTCCTCTGATACCCCTTGTAAGACCCCCTTTTTTTTTCTTTTTCAACCACCGGGGTCTTAGGCCCAGAACCGCCGCTTTGCGGTGACTCCTTCACGTCCTGAAGGATCATCACCACAAGGCGCCGATTCTGCCGGCCAATTCGATCACAGAAAGTAGCACAATATAACAGTAAGAGTAATGCAGTCCACAATAATAAAATCACATATATAAATAATAAAGCTCCACGAAGGGAGTGTCCACAGAATCATCAGAGTACTATAAATACGGGCTTATGCCCGGTACAAAATGTCCTCACTACAAGTCTCTCATGCGGAAGCGAAACAGAATCTACTCAAGGTCGAGACTCACGGTCCCGGCTGTGTGAACTCCGGAGCTAGACTGCCCCATCTCTAGGCGCACCGATCTCTGGGGCTGCTCCTCCATGCTGGGCTCCACGATCCCCTAAATGATGCGGTTCGAAAACCGTTAGTCATAAAGACTAAGCCTTATCATCCCCTACCCCTTCCCCCATGGCTCCTAGGTACCGAGCGGGGAGGAAGAAAGGGAAGGACATGATGGTAAAGATTAAACATGAAACAGATGGCAGCGGAAACTAATCTAGCAAGTTGTGTTAGGTGAGCAGTTAATAAATTGTTATAATAGGTCTAGCAGTAAGAAAAGCAATTATATGAATTTAAACCTTCACTTATGCGAGAACACATAAGCAAAAGGGATCTTTTGCAAGGCTCCCATCGTATAGAGTGTCCCATACCACTTATACGTTGGGGTGTCGGTTATCAAACAGCAATGGTTGTTATATATTGAAATTAACCTTTGATTTATAAACTTGCCCACATAAGCTTATAGACCAAGGGGTCGTTTTGCAGGTCCTAATGTATAAGCGTCCCATACCACTTATACTTTAGGTGTCAGGGTTAAATGAATCGATTATGCTATGACATGCTAGTGGGTATGATGAAACATGCAAGTGCAACTCACACACCCGACTCTGTGCACACAGACCTTTAGTTCCCCCTTTCGGAGCCGTTACCTCCCAGGATACCTCCGTAGTGGCAGACGGAAGCGGTGGGTTGGGCCTCGCTCACCTCCAAAACCAGTAAAAGCACCACTGGTCTGACCTATCGTACGCCTCAACGCTTGGTGCACTAAGCGGACGCCTGCGTACTCTTGCCGGCTGGCGCACCGGACATCAGTTGGCGGAGTGCTAATCACCCCGCCGAGTCAACGATATCGGTGTCGGTGCAATCGAACTCCCCGATATCGAAAGACCCACCACCTTAACTTTTCCTATTTTATGCACATGCAAGTTTAATCGTAAGCACACAAAAACCGAGCCGAAGCTCCCCGGACCAAAACGTCCGTCTCCCAACCAACCGAGCCGAAGCTCCCCGGACCATCCCGTCCATCTCCAAACCAACCGAGCCGAAGCTCCCCGGAACATCCCGTCCATCTCCAAAGCAACCGAGCCGAAGCTCTCATCAATCTTCCTGTGCCAACAGTGTTTGTGAAAAGTGCAATCCTAGTTACTAAGTTACTCTTGCCAGTTTATTATTACAGTTTACGTTAGCCCAGGACTGCCCCCGGTATACCCCGTGAAGGGCTCTCAAGGGGCACTAGGAACCAAGACGACGGCATTACGGCCCGAAGTTCCCTTTCGCAAGGCACTTATTGTTATTGGTTGATTTCCCTTAGCCCGATTCCCTTCTCATATTACAATAGACTATCCTAGGGTAATTTTTAACCTTCCTCTCTTCGGGAAAAGCGATCTTTCGCCCAACCCGAGCACCTCTTAACTCTAGCTATCACCTCTACTCACTACTCTTTATATCTTCCTCAGATCATGTCCTATTGCATTTCACAAACTGCTATATGCAGACCGACCTAGGCTACATGTCGAACCGGTTATGCAATGATCCATTACTCATCCAAATGCCCTAAACTATTTACTGGAGACTTATCATGATATAGATAACCTAAATCCAGAAAATGGAAATTTTCCTAATTTATTTGGCATTTAATTAAATTCCTCGAAAATCCCAAGGGCTTCCGGTTTGAACATGAACTATCCTAATTATTCATGCAAGATGTCCAGCAAATTTATGATCATTAGTAGGTTATCTCAGAAGGCTAAATCCTAAGTATCATAATTTTCTATCATCAAAATGACCTTAAAAACTATTTTGGAAATAATCTCTAATTTCTATAGTTTATGAATCAAGTACAGAAAATATTCTTCCAAAAATTATAAATAAATTATGACATGCAGATAAAGGCCTAAAAGTAGCACTGGCAAAGTTTCATAATTTTCCAGCAAGAATTTTATCCATAATCAATTTTTAAACATAAAGGCCCTTTCTATCATTTATGAATAATGTACTAGATTTACTCAACATAAAATTCTATAAAAATTCAGGGATCAATGTGCTACTAATCAAGATCTAAGTCCAGGATTTCAACTGATTATAATTAATTTAAAACCTCCAAATAATTGAAACAACAAATCGGGCAACTAATCCTTTAACACATGAAGTATAATATTTAATAATCAGGAAATTCCAGAAAATTTACTATAAGTCTAAAACATCTTAAAACTCCCTCCTCCCGAGTTTCACAATTTTTGGGTTAGATTTAGTGCTTAAAATAACTAAATTACATTTCTATCCTAATCCGACATCTCAACTTTCGAGGTACCTAACTACCTCCAATTCCTTCACTATTTCAACCAGAGGGTTTTCATCATATCATCCCCCTCTTCTCCAAATTTCAAGGGCATACAAGAGCTTTTGCTCCTATGTCCTTCACAAACCTCAAACTCCCACCCATTGGATTTGAGCCAATCACTTAGGGTAAAATCCACCCTAATCCACACCATGTTACCCAAGAGGGTAGACATAGACCCAACAAATCAGTGGCCAACAACTTCAGCCTCTTTTGAGGAGATTTGTCCCCTCCATCTCCAATCGTACTTTTCCCCAAAGTACCCCTCACCAAGACCTATCTAGGACTTGATACTTCCCTATTCAAAACTCGACCAATCGAGTTGAAATTTTGTACAGATCTTAATATTGAAGCCAGGGACCACCACCCAAAATTTGGGGGAGTTTGGACTTAATTTCATCTCCTAATTAATTTCATATCGTTTATTAAATTTTTACAAAAACTTTAGGCAAAAGTTCTCCAAAAATTCTCATTTTTGGATAGCTTTTCGATATACATATTATAGACCTCCAGTCCAAATTTCAAGTCATTTGGACAGGTTATGAACCGTGGGCAACCATTTTAATTTCTGGTTAGCCTAGGTCTTGATCCCACCAAAATGAGTACTGTGTTCAAACCACTCACCCAAATTGAATAAAATCAATTTTAAATTAAAGTAGACCCATAGGGCTACAACTTTTGTGACTGGTCATTTTTCCTAAATCGGCCTCTAAGTGCTTCATTTTGCAGCCTCAAAAATACATTCAAATAACCTATTTTTCCATTATGTACTATATAATAATCTATGTATTATATATTAAATCCACTGTTCATCTTCTTCAAGAACCCAAACAGACACAGGAAAACCTTTTTCCTGTAAGCATTCCGTGGTCCGTCGCCGGCCGTTCGGTCACTTCCCTGGCCAGCCACCACCACCACCACCTCCGTTGAGGCGATGGCTATCGGTCGGCGGTGGTTTGGCCGCCGGAGGTGGCGGTTTCCGGCGAACTCAAAATACCCTTTTTCATGGTTTTTCCATGAAAACGAGAGACGGGTCCGGCTCCGTTGAGCGCGAACCTTCTTTCTAAGAATCCTAAGATCTACCCATGAAAGAGAAGGAGCAGAGGAGGACCTTGTTCGCGGTTTGAAGGCGAGAAGAACGTCGGGGTGCCATGGCGCGGTGGTGGCATTTGCTGAACTTCTCCTACAGCAAGAACAAAGGTATGTTCTGATTACTTGAGCGTGTAACCTTCTCCTCTTTCCCTAAGTGGGCTTTTATAAGTCAGATAGTGGGAAGATGAATGGGTAAAGCCATTATGGCCATGAAGTTTCCCCCCCCCTTAACGTTTCGGTTACAGTGAAGGGATAAGAAACGGCGGAAACTGAACAGGCGTGTCTAGCTGGCGGTTTTCTATTGGACCACCTTGTCTAGCTGGCGGTTTTCTATTGGACCACCTTTTCCTCATTTATTATATAATTATAGAAGGAAAACGGCCGGAAGTTACTCCTGGTGTAACTTCCCACACCAGCATTTATTACCACGCGTGTTGGAATAATTTCGGGCCTGAACCGTCGTTTCGGCCAATGTCACGGGCGTGACACATAGGTCACGGGCGTGACAGGCCCGAATAGCCAATTCTGGGTTCGACGATCGTCGAACTGAGATCGACGATCGTCGATGGAAGGTCACGGGCGTGACACCTCGGGTCACGGGCGTGACAGACCCAAACGACAGATTGTGGGTCGACGATCGTCGAATTGAGATCGACGATCGTCGAAGGCTGGTCACGCCCTAGGTCACGGGCGTGACCTCTAGGTCACGGGCGTGACAGGCCCGAACGGCAAATTTCGAGGTCGACGATCGTCGAATTGAGATCGACGATCGTCGAAGGCTGGTCACGCCCTAGGTCACGGGCGTGAAACTCATGTCACGGGCGTGACATGCCCGGGCCGCAAGCTCGACGATCGTCTCACGGCGATCGACGATCGTCGATGGGGTCACGCCCATAGTCACGGGCGTGACATCTTGGTCACGGGCGTGACATGCCCAGACAGCACGTTCGGCGATCGTCTCATGGAGATCGACGATCGTCGAAGTAGTCACGCCCAAGTCACGGGCGTGACGGGTCGGTCACGGGCGTGACCAACCCTTGACCCGAAAACTCGGTCGATTTATTTTCACTTTTTGTGCTCCCTGGGGTTCTGACTCGACCAACCGACTCCTAGGGGTCTAGCCGGAAATGGGATGTTACAGTGTGCCTCTGCTCGTGCACGACTGTCTTTCAGTTTCCAATGTTCTGTCTCGGAAAATCGCACGAGCGCTGGCAACAGTGCGCACGACCAGTGGTCGTGCGACACTGATCGTGCGCAGTTGCTAGGTTTTCTGTCAAGTTTTCCAGGTTCGCTTCGCACGATCATCAGCCGATGAGTGCGCACGACCACTGATCGTGCGTCACTGATCGTGCGCTTTGTATATTTTCTTTTGCTAGGCGAATTTAGATGGTTTTGAGTGCGGGAGTTTAGATACTCAAGTGGCAGGCAACTACTCGAGTTCTGGATCTTCTACCTTGGTCGTTCGACTGTCGTCGAGCTTCGTATTCTTTAGTGGGCTTGTGGGTAGTGGTATTATTTTGGCGGCGAGTGAGGCTAGCTCACTCAACGCCAAAGTTTATGTAGGCACTGAGTGGGTTTCACTCAACGCCTAGTCGTGTTGGTTTATTTCAACACTCTTCCTTTACCTTGTATTTCATTTCCGAGTGGATTTCCAGTTGTATTTCTGGGTTTTCCTTGTCGGCCGTTTTCTTTATTTTCCTAGAGGCCGAATCGTGGGTCGTGGTTAGTAGTGGTGGTTGTAGCTCTTTATGGGGGTGGAGTTGTGTGATATAGCCAAGGCCACCCATGTTTTCTTGCTCCAGGTACGGGCTGGGCATGTCGGGTGGAAGGTCCCTTGTGTTTTCACGTGTTGACCCTCGAGCTTTTGACTTGGACATGGTGGATTGGGGGACTGCGTTTGCCTTCGATCCGGTTCCTCATTGTTGTTTTGCTACTATCACTTCCCACAGTTTAGGGTGTTAGAAGTTTCTTCTTTGTTAGTTTGTAGCATTCTGGCTCTTGGCAGCCTAGTAGGCCCTGCAGGATGTGGTTCCTGGGCTGGGTCGTTGCTGTTGCTTTGCATGTTGTGCATTTCTTGTGGTCCTGTTGTGGACAGTTGTGACTCTTTCTACTGCATGTTTTTCTGTTACTTTGTCCTTTCGTTGACTCTTTCATGCAGTTTTTCTTTGTTTAGCTTGCTGAGGTATTCTGTTTTCTTTTGGAATACCCCAGGTTCTGAGCTGTAGCCAGTCTGGTGGCTAGTTGGAGGTGGTGTTGTTGGTGGACTCCCGGACCTTGGAGTTCTATTTACCTTGTTAGTGAGGTTGTTTTCAGTACTCTCTTACAGACATATATTTGTGCTAGTGGGTTCGTGTCAGGTTGTTGGCGCCCACTGGTAGTTTTTACCTTGTACTAGATATATATACTATTGCTGCTACCATTTTCTGGAGATAGTCTACTTGCTCTGAGAAGGTTTTATGCTAGGTTGCTAGTTATTTTTAAACTATAATTGTTATTATAAATAAAGCTCATGATCAGCATGTTTTATAAAGCGTAATCACTATTTTCCAAATCACGTATAAAGACCATTTTCTTATATATTATATAAATTAAATGTAGGGTCTTGCATAGCATGAGTGGTTCTCTTGGGACCCTTATGTGCTCTTTAGGATGTCAAAACTAAATAAAGTATTTTTCTGCAGCGTATAAATATAGTTTTTCTTTTGTGGACTAGGTGATCCACTGAGCCGAGGGATACAGACTCTAATTATAACTGATTTTCTAATCATTAATCGCATGATTTTCTTTCATTAAGTTGGTAGTTGGTTTTGCCTGAGCGTCAGCAGTTATCCCCTGCTTGACGTGGCATCATGACGCGTGTTTTCTCTTACTCTGATATTTCTTAATTCGGAGAAAATGCGGGTTGTGACAGTTGGTATCAGAGGGAGGTTGCTTGACAAGTTAGTTGAGCAACCTTCCTTGGATGCTTTTAGTAGTTCAGCATCATGTCATTCACACATCGATATGTCATCAGCACGTCTTGGCAAAAGCACGAACACTACACTCATAGCATAACATGAAGTATACGGGCATATTATGTAGTATGGGATGCATAATATGTGTTCGTATTTGGATCCACCATAGGGGCTACATGTGAGGGTTATGTAGTATGGGATGCATAACCTCACCACATGACTGCGACTAGCACGTTTCTTTTTCGTTGCATGGAAATGTTATGTAGTATGGGATGCATAACATTTTCATGCGTACGCCGCTCATAACATGCATTAGGGCCTTTATTTTTTAGAATGCATAGCACAATCATACATATCATATCATTGCATAAGCACAACGCGCCGAGCTAAAGATTTGCAGGATGACATATGTACACACATGAGTTTTCAAATTAACATAAGTTCATGCATCCGATCTAGGCACAAGAGTTAGTAAGGTGGTGGTTAACCATCCTAGGTTAGGGCATATCATCTAATTATTGTGAAGAAGATAAACTCTCAGAGCAAGTTTAGCAGCTTTAAGTCTATATCTATATATGTATTCTCTGTACTGGTAATCGGTTCTAGTCGTGGGATTTGGATCTGATTTGCGTTGTAATGATTTTTAGGATGGCTAGGCGTCCTGCGACACGATCGACTCCCCTGACTGAGGGTGAATCTTCTGGAGCTCAGAACGATGCGGTGATCGAGAGTCTGCGTCAGAGTAGCGAAGCTATGGGCAGGCAGTTGGAGGAGGTGCAAGCCCAGATTCAGTCTTTGGTGGCAGTTGTGGCAGGGCAGGCTCAGGGTGCGCAAGTTCTTGCTGGGGGGTTAGCTGTTCCTCCTCCTCCTGCACCCTTGAGACCTCCAGTGGTGGTGCCAGCAGAGATGGCCTTCATCTCGCAGTTTCAGAGGCTGAGACCTCCCACTTATGATGGGAAGGCAGATTTCATGGTGATAGACGACTGGCTGATCTCCATGGAGGAGATGTTCTTGTACTCAGGGATTGCAGATGATCAGAGGGTGATGTTAGCCACCTATCAGCTCAAAGGGTTGGCTAAGAGTTGGTGGCTGAGAGAGAAGGAGAGCTTGGTAGCCGGATGCTCTTGGGAAGTGTTCAAGGAGATGCTGTTGAGGAAGTTCTTACCTTCAGTCGAGCGTGACCGCCTCATGAATGATTTCCTCTATCTGAAGCAAAGGCAGCTCACGGTGGGTGAGTATGAGATAGAGTTTAGTAAGTTGAGCCGTTTTGCCCCTGGATTGGTCAGCGTTGAGGCTGATCGAGTTAAGTGATTTCTTGGTGGTTTGAGGAGTGAGGTGCAGCAGTTGACCAGTGCTTATGGGTTAGTGTCTTATGCTGGAGTTGTAGAGGCTGCTCTTAAGGTTGAGGCCATTGAGACGGCGAAGAGTAGAGGCCAGCAGTTGAAGAAGGATAAGAGGAAGTTGGTAGAGGAGAAGAAACCCCTGGTACCCGATGCTGTTCCGGGAAAGAGGAGCAGGGTGGTGTGTAGTTTTTGTGGCCGGTCAGGCCATCCTGTCGAGAGGTGTTTCAAGAAGGCGGCAGCTCAGAAGAAGGAGCAGGTTCATGTTATTCAGGGTGCTCCTAGGAGAGATGCCTCCTGTTCTGTTTGTAAGCGATCCGGCCATGATGCGGCCCAGTGTTGGACCAAGGATAAAGTCTGCTTTCAGTGTGGGCAGAAGTGACACATCAAGTCGAGGTGTCCTCTGTTTCAGCCAGCGCTTCCTGCAGTTCCGTTACAGGCTTTACCTCCACCTCAGCGTGTGGACAAGGGAAAAGGGAAGCTGAACGTGATTTCTTCCGAGGAGGCTCAGACTTCGACCCAGGTGATCTCAGGTTAGTTGTTTGTTGTTTTTCTTTCTAGCCTGGTAGTTTAGTTGCTAGATTATTTGCGGTACTGTTGTGCTAGTTCCTTAGCTTTGTGCGCTCCTATAGGGAAATTTAAGGTGAAGAACCGCTGGGCACGTGTTCTGTTTGACTCCGGCGCTACCCACTCGTTCATGGCTAGAGCCTTTGTGGAGCGTCATCGGTTGTCTCTAGATTGTGTTCGGGATTCCTTCCGTGTCAAGTTTCCCTCTGGTGAATCTGTGTTATCAGATTTGGGTATTTTGGATTGCCCGGTTTTGTTGGGGGATTTTCTTGCGAAGGAGGACCTGAAGATGATTGATCTAGAGGACTTCGATGTCATTTTGGGCATGGACTGGCTCTCTCGGTATGATGCATTCATTCAGTACAAAGGAAAGCGCTTGGACTTCATCAGGGACGACGGTCAGCCCGGCAGCGTGTATGCTGATCAGTGTCAGGATTCTCCTGTTCTCTCGGCGGTATGTGTTCAGAGATTGTTTCTTTTTGATTGTTGTGTTTGTTTAGTCTCGGCGGTTGGAACCGTTGTTAGCGTGCCACGCTTGGAGGAGATTCCTATTGTTCGTGGTTTCGCCGATGTTTTTCCTGATGATCTTCCTGGTATCCCTCCTGAGCGGGATGTGGAGTTTGTTATTGATTTGGAGCCGGGTACGCGTCCTATTGCTAAGGCGCCGTACCGGATGGCCCCTCGTGAGCTAGAGGAGTTGCGAATTCAGTTAGATGAGTTGTTGGCTAAAGGTTTTATCAGGCAGAGTTCGTCGCCTTGGGGTGCTCCTGTTTTGTTCGTAAAGAAGAAAGATGGGTCGATGCGGCTTTGCATCGACTATAGAGAGTTAAACAAGGTCACTATCAAGAACAAGTACCCTCTGCCGAGGATCGATGATTTATTTGACCAGTTGCGTGGTAGCACGGTGTTCTCCAAGATCGATCTTCGTTCGGGCTATCATCAGCTCAGGATCCGTGAGGCAGATATTCCACGGACTGCGTTTAGGTCGAGGCATGGACACTTTGAGTTTTTGGTGATGTCGTTTGGTTTGACCAACGCACCATCAGCTTTCATGGACATGATGAATCGGGTATTCAAGGATTTCCTAGACAAGTTCGTGGTGGTCTTCATTGATGACGTGTTGGTTTATTCTCGCAGTGCTGAGGAGCATGAGCAGCATTTGCGTCTGGTCCTATCAAAGTTGAGGAACCACAAGTTATTCGCCAAGTTGAGCAAGTGCGAATTTTTATTGCCTCAGGTTTCTTTTCTAGGCCACGTGGTGAACAAGGATGGGATCTCAGTTGACCCAGAAAAGATTGCAGCAGTGATGGATTGGAGTAGGCCGAACACTCCTAAGGAGATCAGAAGTTTCTTAGGGTTGGCTGGCTATTACAGGAGATTCGTGGAGGGTTTCTCTTCTCTAGCCGCACCTTTGACCAAGCTGACTCAGAAGAATGTGGTTTTTGTTTGGAGCGAGAAGTGCGAAGAAGCTTTTCAGGAATTAAAGAGGAGATTGTGTACTGCTCCCGTTCTGACCCTTCCTACTGAGGGCGTGGATTATGATGTATATGTGGATGCTTCGCATATAGGACTGGGATGCGTATTAATGCAGGATGGAAAAGTAATCGCTTATGGGTCAAGGTAGCTGAAGACTCATGAGAAGAATTATCCTACGCATGACCTTGAGTTTGCAGCGGTTATCTATGCGTTGAAGTTGTGGAGGCACTTACTTTATGGGGCTCAGTGCAAGATTTTTACTGACCATAAGAGCCTGAAGTATGTGTTCACGCAGAAGGAATTGAATCTGCGTCAGCGGCTGTGGCTTGAGTATGTGGCGGATTATGACGTAGAAATCCAGTATCATCCGGGCAAGGCCAATGTGGTGGCCGACGCCCTGAGCCGAAAGGCGGGAAAGATCTTTAACCTCTCCGCCGATCGGTTAGTTGAGGAGTTCCTCCTTATGGATATTTCAGTGGGATGCTGTGGTTTGCAGAGTAGTTTGTCAGTGGCAGAGCCGTCCTGGATTTCTTTGACTAGACTGCATCAGAAGGACGATCCGGATCTGTTGCACCTTTTTACCAGGACAGAGAAGGGAGAGTTGCCAGATTTTGCTATTGATGATGCGGGTACTTTGAAGTACCGCGGCAGGTTTTGCGTTCCCGCTGTTGGGGACATTAGAGGTATGATTTGCAGTGAGGCTCATGGTTCCAGCGTTGCCTACCATCCAGGATCTACGAAGATGTACCGTGACTTAAGGCAAATTGCCTGGTGGTATGGTATGAAAGGTGATATAGCCCGATTTGTTGCTGAGTGTCACACTTGCAAGCGTGTGAAGGCCGATCATGGAAGGCCTGGTGGTAAGTTGACCCCATTGGAGATCCTGACTTGGAAGTGGGAGAGTATATCTATGGACTTCATTACGGGTTTGCCAAAATCCCCGAGAGGATTTGATTCTGTTTGGGTTATAGTGGATAGATTGACGAAGTGTGCTCACTTCGTGCCTTATAAGATTGATTACCCGATGAGGAGGATAGCGGAGTTGTACTTGAATGAAGTCATCCGACTCCACGGTGTGCCGGTTAGCATCATTTCTGATTGAGACTCCCGGTTTACTTCTCGTTTTTGGCAGAGTCTGCAGGAGGGTTTGGGTACGGATCTGAGGTATTCTACTGCGTACCACCCTCAGACCAATGGGCAGACGGAGCGGGTCAATCAGATTGTTGAGGATATGATCAGGTGCTATATTTTAGACCACGGTGGAGCGTGGGATGAGCGTCTGCGACTCATGGAATTTGCTTATAATAACAGTTATCAGGAAAGCTTGCAGATGGCTCCGTTCGAAGCTTTGTATGGGAGGCGTTGTAGGACTCCGTTGTTTTGGGCTGAGGCTGGTGAAAAGCTTTTGTTGGTTCCAGATGCTCTGGAAGAGATGGAAGTCGCCGTGAAGATTATTCGTGAAAAGCTTCGTTTAGCTCAGGAGAGGTATGAAAAGAACGCCAATCGGCGTAGGTCTGCTTTGGAGTTTTTGGTAGGGGATCATGTATACCTCAAGGTTTCTCCAATGGTTGGTGTGAAGAGATTTGGTAAAAATCGGAAATTGGACCCAAGGTATGTGGGCCCGTTCGAGATTTTGGAGCGGATTGGTGTGTCTGCTTATAGATTGGATTTGCCAGCGATCTTCCCTGGTGTTCATAATGTTTTTCATGTTAGCCAATTGCGGAAGTGTGTGCGCAGCAGTGGGAAACTCTTGGATGTTGTGCCCCAGTTGGAGCCCAACCTCTCTTTTATTGAGGTGCCAGTTTGTATTTTGGATATTCAGGAGCGTGTGCTGCGAAAGAAGTCCATACCGATGGTGAAAGTTCTATGGAAAAATCAGGATTTGGAGAGCGCGACTTGGGAGCTAGAGTCAGCCATGAGGAGGGCATACCCTCACCTATTTCACTGATTTGATCGGTATTTTTCCCTTTGTAACTTCTGTTTGTTACTTTTCCTTCTTTAGTAGGAGGGTTGTGCGTAAAGTTTCAGGACGAAACTTTCTTTTAGGGGGAGTGACTATAACGCCCCGTTTTTTCAGCGATTATTTTTATTCTCGTTTGGCGTTACGATGATGCGTTTCCGTGGCTTGTGCCATTTGTGGAGTGTGGTTTAGCTCCTTAGAACTGAGTGCCCTATTCTGTAGCCTGTTGGCAAGATCTCCCTAGCAAGCTGAGTCGTTTTGGGTGACCCGGTGTGGCCTCTCGGGGGGATGTTGGTGTTTGGCTTTATTTGGGTATAACTCGAGTTCTGTTCGTCAAAAATTAATTTCGACTTCGCCGTTGTGTTCGTAGCGTGGGTATTTAGCTACGGTGTGAATTTCGTCGAATTCCGAGGTAGTTCGGTTTTCGCGTCGATGTGGTGCTTTATGTAATTTTGTAATTAATTATATAATTATATAATTATATATATATATAGAATAAAACCCCCGATTCATCTTCTTCCCCGCTTGAAACCGCCGGTCCTGTACGAGGAAACGGAGAAACCGCCTACCCTTCCCTTCGGACGTCGATTCCCGGAGCGTTTGTGGACGGAATTCGATTCCGAGAGTGGATTCGGATTGCTCTCGTCAAGACCTTCATTCCTACGGTAAGAAATTCGATTTTCGTGGAGTTTTGGGAGGATTGGAATTTTCGGTTTTGGAGCTTTCCGCCATTAATGGCCGAGTGTTTGTTTTAGTTGTTGCGGCCGTTTTGATCCGTGCAAAGAGGAGGAAAGCAGTCCAAAGCTTCGCTGAGATTTGAGGCAAGTGGTATTCTTGCCCTTGCCAAGTTTTCTTTTCGATTTTACTTGCTGAAATTGAAATCCCGGTTAGCCCAGGTTAGATGCCTTGTTGTTCTCATTTTCTTGCTAACTATAGGGCTTAGTTCTTCCTACTGAAACCTCCCCTATTTTGTGATGATTGGAATCCAAATTGTCGGCGTGGAGCCGTTGTTTTCCTTTATTTTGATTGTTGCTCTGGTTCGGGTATAGCCGAGAGGGAGAGTTATGAGGGGGGGTGTGGTTGCCGATTTTTCGTTAAGGTATCACTTGAATGATTAGGCATAGTTCGTATGGTAGTGGTGCGCGACGTTGATAGTTGTCTGCTGCTACTGCAGTGGCGTGAGTCATGTGCGCGTTCCGGTGTCGTTCGGGAAATTCCAAACGGTGCAGGTTAGCCGCGCACGGTCATCAACCGTTAGGGCGCACGACCACTGGTCGTGTGCCTCTACTCGTGCGCGGCTGTCTTTCAGTTTCCAAAGTTCTGTCTTGGAAAATCGCACGAGCGCTGGCAACAGTGCGCACGACCAGTGGTCGTGCGACACTGATCGTGCGCAGTTGCTAGGTTTTCTGTCAGGTTTTCCAGGTTCGCTTTGCACGATCATCAGCCGATGAGTGCGGACGACCACTGATCGTGCGTCACTGATCGTGCGCTTTGTATATTTTCTTTTGCTAGGTGAATTTAGATGGTTTCGAGTGCGGGAGTTTAGATACTCAAGTGGCAGGCAACTACTCGAGTTCTGGATCTTCTGCCTTGGTCGTTCGACTATCGTCGAGCTCCGTATTCTTTAGTGGGCTTGTGGGTAGTGGTATTATTTTGGCGGCGAGTGAGGCTAGCTCACTCAACGCCAAAGTTTAGGTAGGCACTGAGTGGGTTTCACTCAACGCTTAGTCGTGTTGGTTTATTTCAACACTCTTCCTTTACCTTGTATTTCGTTTCCGAGTGGATTTCCAGTTGTATTTCTGGGTTTTCCTTGTCGGCCGTTTTCTTTATTTTCCTAGAGGCCGAATCGTGGGTCGTGGTTAGTAGTGGTGGTTGTAGCTCTTTATGGGGGTGGAGTTGTGTGATATAGCTAAGGCCACCCATGTTTTCTTGCTCCAGGTACGGGCTGGGCATGTCGGGTGGAAGGTCCCTTGTGTTTTCACGTGTTGACCCTCGAGCTTTTGACTTGGACATGGTGGATTGGGGGACTGCGTTTGCCTTCGATCCGGTTCCTCGTTGTTGTTTTGCTACTATCACTTCCCACAGTTTAGGGTGTTAGAAATTTCTTCTTTAGTAGTTTGTAGCATTCTGGCTCTTGGCAGCCTAGTAGGCCCTGCAGGATGTGGTTCCTGGGCTGGGTCGTTGCTGTTGCTTTGCACGTTGTGCATTTCTTGTGGTCCTGTTGTGGACAGTTGTGACTCTTTCTACTGCATGTTTTCTGTTACTTTGTCCTTTGGTTGACTCTTTCATGCAGTTTTTCTTTGTTTAGCTTGCCGAGGTATTCTGTTTTCTTTTGGAATACCCCAGGTTCTGAGATGTAGCCAGTCTGGTGGCTAGTTGGAGGTGGTGTTGTTGGTGGACTCCCGGACCTTGGAGTTCTGTTTACCTTGTTAGTGAGGTTGTTTTCAGTACTCTCTTACAGACATATATTTGTGCTAGTGGGTTCGTGTCAGGTTGTTGGCGCCCACTGGTAGTTTTTACCTTGTACTAGATATATATACTATTGCTGCTACCATTTTCTGGAGATAGTTTACTTGCTCTGAGAAGGTTTTATGCTAGGTTGATAGTTATTTTTAAACTATAATTGTTATTATAAATAAAGCTCATGATCAGCATGTTTTATAAAGCGTAATCACTATTTTCTAAATCACGTATAAAGACCGTTTTCTTATATATTATATAAATTAAATGTAGGGTCTTGCATAGCATGAGTGGTTCTCTTGGGACCCTTATGTGCTCTTTAGGATGTCAAAACTAAATAAAGTATTTTTCCGCAGCGTATAAATATAGTTTTTCTTTTGTGGACTAGGTGATCCACTGAGCCGAGGGATACGGACTCTAATTATAACTGATTTTCTAATCATTAATCGCATGATTTTCTTTCATTAAGTTGGTAGTTGGTTTTGCCTGAGCGTCAGCAGTTATCCCCTGCTTGACGTGGCATCATGACGCGTGTTTTCTCTTACTCTGATATTTCTTAATTCGGAGAAAATGCGGGTTGTGACACTAGAGGGGGCCCCCTTCTCATAGGGCAGTTCCTCTTGATATGCCCCACCTGACGGCAGTGAAAACACTCTGGTGGAGTGTAAGCCCTCCCTCCTGGTCTCTGTACATCCTGCATCTGCGGTCTTGGTATCTCCCGCATCTGGAGAGGCTGGGGAGCCAGAGTCACCAGCTCCCTCGGCTCCTATCTCACCTCCTGACGAGGCTGATCCTCCATCCTGCCCACATCAGTAGCACGGCCTCGTCGCTGCTCATTTCTTGCTCCACGACTCAGATCCTCCATTGGCCGCTTCCGGCCTCGGGTAGCGCGCCAGTCTGCCTCGATCCTCTTGGCCATCTCTAGAATCCGAGGAATAGGCCCATCGGACACAAACAATAGGGCCTCCCTCAAATCCTCCTTCAAGCCCTTGTAAAACCTCTTGGTGTACCCGGCTTCGTCCAACTGATAAGAATCTGCATATCGGGCTAGATGATCGAACTCCCGATGGTACTCCACCACCGACCTGGTGCCCTGCTTTAGCTGTAAGAACCGGTCTACAAGCTCATTCCTGGCCGATTGCGGAACAAAATGTTCCAACAGTGCGACCCTGAATTTTCCCCAAGTGACCTCCGCAACCTCCCTGTCGGCATAAGTCTTATCCAGGAGCGTCTTCCACCACCTCTTGGCATGGGACTCTAGGCAAGAGACCACCAATGCCACCCTCTCCTCCACCGGGCATCGTATCCCAGTCAGCATCTCATGCATGATGTCCAACCACTCCTCTGTCCGAACTGTCGTCTCTGTACCCAAGTAGGACGGGGGAGAAAGTCCTCGGAATATAGTCAGCCAGTTGGCTCCCCGGAATCAACTGCGGAGCCGGAGCCTGTTGAGCCCTGAAGGCTTCAGGGATGGCTGTCAAAGTCTTCCCCATGTCCGTCTGAAGGAAAGGAGCGGGACCTGGTGGAGGTGGTGCAGCATCCGGAGTCTGCAAAACCTCACCCTGTGGAGTAGGCTGCGCTGAGGGCTGCGAAAAGAAAAATTTTACTATGAGAAAACGGTTCGAAAGAACTAAAGGTGGATAATTATATGTCATTCCCCTTATGGTCACACCACTGCTTCCGGTGCTTAGTTTGTCCGCAAACTAAACTCACGCGGGGGTGACCCAGGGATTTGTGGACTGCTACTAATCCGATCGATGTTTCCTCTGATACCACTTTGTAAGACCCCTTTTTTTTTTGAAAACCCGGGGTCTTATGCCCAGAACCGCCGCTTTGCGGTGACACCTTCGCACCCGGAAAGGTCGTCACTACAACGCGCCGATTCTGCCGGCCTTTTCGATCACAATAAGTAGCAAGCAAGAGAGTAGTAGGTCCACCAAAAGAGAATATCACATAAAATAAAACTCCACGAAGGGAGTGTCCACAGAAAATCATCAGAGTATAAATAGTCTGGAAATAAAAGGGCTCATGCCCGGTACATCAAATCCTCACTACAAGATCACTCAAAAGCGGAAAAAAACTAAAACTCTACGAAGGGCCGGGACTCACAGTCCCCGTAGTCTGGACTCCAGTGCTAGACTGTCCCATCTCCAAGCGTACTGGCCTCCTGAGCTGCTCCTCCATGCTGGGCTCCACGATCCCCTAATATGATATGGTTCGAAAACCGTTAGTCTAAAAGACAAAGCCCTATCGTCCCCCACCCCTTCCCCCACGCTCTAAGGCACTGGGCGGAGAGGAAGAAAGGGGAGGACATGAAAGTGGAGATAAATTCCAAAGCAGATGACGGTGGACACAACTAGCAAGTTATAACAGGTGAACAGTATAAATGTTGTAATAGGTATACCAGAAAGGTAAGTAAGTAAGAAGTTAAACCTTCGCTTATGTGAGTACACATAAGCCAAGGGATCTTTTGCAAGTCTCCAATCGTATAACGCATCCCATACCGCTTATACGTTGGGGTGTCGGTTATCACGCAGCAGGTATACATATATCAAATTAACCTTAATTTATAAACTTGCCCACACAAGCTTATAGACCAAGGGGTCGTTTTGCAAGTCCTAAAGTATAAGCGTCCCATTCCACTTATATTTTAGGTGTCAAGGTTGTTATGAATGATTATGACATGCAGCTATATGGTGGGTTATGATGTTCAAGCAGTGCAACTCACACACACAACTTTGTGTACACAAACCTTTAGTTCCCCCTTTCTGGAGATAACTCCCAGGATACTCCCGTAGTGGCAAACGGAAGCGGTGGGTTGGGCCTCGCCCACCTCAAAACCAGTAAAAGCACCACTGGTCTGACCTATCGTACGCCCTCAACGCCTGGTGCACGAGGCGGACTCCTGCGTACTCTTGCCGACTGGTCCGCCGGACTTAACCTTGGCTAAGTGCTAGTCACCTTGCCGAGTCAACGATATCGGTGTCGGTGCAATCGAACTCCCCGATATCGAAAACCCACCACCTTAATCTTTCCTATTTTTATGCACATGCAGCAGTTTAATAAATAACAATTTTAAAGTGTCGAACTCCCGGACTAAACCGTCCGTATAAACCACATCCGAGACCAAATTCCCCGGACTAAACTGTCCGGCTCATCTCCAGACTTCATCCCTTAGAACACCACGGGACGACTTAACCATTACCAACCCTAACAAATGTGTGTGTGCAATGTGAATCCCTATTAGGCTAATTACTCTTTCGTTTGTTTTAAGATTTACGTTAGCCCAGGACTGCCCCCGGCATACCCCGTGAAGGGCTCTCAAGGGGCACTAGGAACCAAGACGGCGGCATTACGGCCCGAAGTTCCCTTTCGCAAGGCACTTATTGTTATTGGTTATTTTTCCCTTCCCCGTTCTCTCTATAAATTGCATCGAACTAAACCTAGGGTGGATTTGACTCTTCACTCCTACGGGGACGGCGATCTTTCGTCGGTCCCGCGCACCTTCTAGAGCGCATCAACTCATTCCTCACCGCACTGGAACCTCCTATGGTGATCCATCCTCTTTCTTTAAATCCAACCAACACAAGCTGTCCTTATGCTAACCCAAACCTTATCTTGTTACTCATTTCCCAAAATTACTAAATGCAGACCACCTTATACTAAGTGATGTCTATGATAGGATGTCCTTTGTGTTTTCATCCGAACAGCCTAAGTTAATTACTGGGGTCCTATCACAACATAATTGAATCAATTCCCGGTTATAAAAATTTTCTCAATTAATCTATTAATTAATTAATTTTACTAAAATCCAAGATCTTCCAAATTTGAACAAGGAGTATACTTTTCAGTCATGTATAATTCATAATAAATTTAAGACAAATACTACTATGTCTAAAAATGATATATCCAAGGTTTGGCAATTTTAACTAAGGTCTAAGGGGCCTAAACATATTTTTGCAATAATCCATTTCTTTCATGTCTAATGAATAAACCACATCAAATTCTCTTCTAAATAATTTGGATTAATTACAGGGTACTAGAAATACCATGAAAACAGTACTATAAAATTTTCATAATTTTCCTGTTGGAAATTAATTTATAATAAAACATTTACTAAAACCCTAATCTAGCATGCTTGTGAATCAAGTACAATATCCATAACTCAAAAAATCCAGAATAAAATCCCACTGATTCATAATGAATTAAAAACACCATTAACCAACTTTCATAATTTTCCAGAGACTATTTATGCCATAAAATATTTTTAAAACATAGAGCCCTTTAATAATACTTGTGAAGGAACTATTCTGTTTAATCAACATAAAATTGAACTAAAATTCATGGGAATTCCTACTGACCAAAAACATCTAATTCCAGAGTTTCAAGGGGGGCTTATTTGAATTAAAAATCATTAACAAATAAAACATCAAAAAGGGCTATACCCACATTCATGAATGAAGTACTAGAAATACCTATCCAAAAATTCTAGTAAAATTATCCAAGGGTCTTAACTACCCAAGAAACACACTGCCCAAATTTCATGGATTTTAAAAGAGTTTAAGATACTGTTTTGACCTAAAGTCCTTTCTACCCTAAAAATAGGGTTTAAGTTTTGAGGTAGCTACCTACATCAAAATTCTCTAACATTACAACCAGAGAGTTACAAACTCATTAACAACCTCTCCACTAAATCTCAAGGCCATACAAGGGCATTTGCCCCTATGTCCTTCACAAACCCCCAAAGTCCACATTTAGGGTTTGAACCTGGGCCCTAGGGTAAACTTACCCTAAATCATCTCATCTTCCCTAAGGGTAATCTTAGGACCAAAATAAACCAGTGGTCAAAATCCCAACCTCTGTTGAGGTGAGATAATCATATCAGAGTGCAAAGAACCTTCTCACTAAGCTTCCTTCTACTAGGTCAAAACTAGGGTTTAGAGGATTCCTAATAAAAACTCAACCAAATGAGTTGAAATTTGAACCAGACCTAGATACCTATACCAGGGACACCTCACCAAAATTTGGGAGGGTTTGGAGGTCATTTGACCCTTCAACTACCTTACCCTAGCTTTTCTAGGTTTAGGGCAAAACCCTAGGTTACACTTCTTTAAATGGATTTCAATTTTTACAGGAGCTAGGTCTAGGTAATATTAAGTCCCTGTCCAAAATTCAAAGCATTTGGACCAAGGATTAGGTGTGGGGAATTTTTCAAGTATCTGCCCTATTTGTAGGACCTACCCTAGAATAATGGCCCTATAGGTCAGAATACTTGTCCTATAATTTTCCATAATATATCAAACTGTAGATAATTAAAAAGCCTACAACATTCATGTTGATCAATTTTGATGAACATGCCTCTAAAGGGCCTAAATAATTTTTATAATGAAACTGCCTTAAACCTAGGACATACCCATAATCAAATGGCCCTACAGGTCTAGGTACTCTACCAAATTTTCACCACAGCATATTAAATTGTAGGTATTGAAAGGGCCTACAGCTTTCATGCTAAAAACTTTTTCATCAGGTGCCCATAAGTGGCCTAAAATCCAAAAACAGTAAACTGTATATTAAAAAAAATAGAAAAACAGAAAATAGGATTATTGATCCTGCACGAATCTTAAAGCAGGATCGGGTGGCTCCTGTTCATCTTCCCCGATGGAGCCGAAAATAGGGCTGCGCAGGTGGTTTTTGCGGGCTATCTACCGGCGGCCTGAGGCGGCGCCACCACCGGGAAACATCCCCAAATTGTTCCCGGTGGTGGGGGCTATCATTGGCCGGAGCTAGGGCGGCTGGAGTTGGCGGCGCCGCCCTAGCCGAGAGCTCATACTCTCCAAAAAAATGGCATTTTTTCCAAAAACCTAAAATCTAAACTCGGGTTAGATGAGCATGGAAATGGTTTCTAAGCATTCCTAGGATCTAAGCATGAGAGAAGGAGAGGAGGAGGACCTGAACTCGGGCTTGGATGCGGGTGGATCGACGAGAATTCATGGCGGCGGCGGCGATTTCTCCTTTGGTGGCTCCGGCAGTGGTTCTCCCTCCTTATAATGCTTCGAAATCCGTCGCCCTAGCTTGCTGGTGAGGTCTATATGGCCAGGAGGGGAGGGGGAAGGCAGTTATGAGAGACACCATTAATGGACATTAAGGGAGGTTGCGGCCATGTTGGAGGGGGGGTGAACCTAGGCCTAGGTGGCCGGGAAACGGCTGGAAACTCCTCCCCTTCCCTAGGGGAGTTGAATTCAGCCATTAAGGGTGGCCTTTGGACTCCCTTTGGCTGAATTCCTCCTTCCCTCTCTCTTGGATTTTTTCTCTCTCCTCCATTATCATGAAAATGGAGCTCACTTTCTCTCTCCTAGTCACCAATGTTGACTTGGTCAATTCCCTAGGATATAGGCAGCCAAATATGATAAAAATAATCATGCAAGAGTTAGCCTAAGGGGGAGGGTGGTTTGAGGTTGGGTTAGCCCATATAGGCTAGGTTTGACTTGATTTGGGCTTGGGGTTGACTTGGTCGAATTGACCACTATGGTTGACCCAAGTGGGTCCTTGGTGACTCATTGGGCCCACATTAGGTCTAAGGGAATTTTTTAGAGTCACAATGAACCTACTAGGCCACCCAAAATCAGAGTTTTGAAAATTATTATTTGCAGACCAAGTGGGTCTCAACTAGGTTTTTAGGTCACTTGGTCTCCTGGGCTCACTTAGGTTAACTCATATGACCTAGTTATGCTCAAGTCACTCCTAGGGGGGGGTCTAATTGGAAAATGGGATGTTACAGCTGATATGATTTTCAGATGCTGACTTTGCAGGAAGCAGGGATGATTGGAAAAGCACTTCCAGGATGTGTCAATTCCTCGGAAGAAGGCTTATTTCTTGGAACAGTAAGAAGCAGAATTGTGTCGCAACCTCCACGGCTGAATCTGAGTACATCTCAGCAGGCAGCTATTCCGCACAACTTCTATGGATCAGAAATCAGCTCAAAGATTATGACATGCAATTCAGAGAAGTTTCGATGTATTGTGACTCCTCGAGCGCAATAGAATTTGCGAACAATCCTGTGTCGCACAGCAGAACGACGCATATTGAAGCGCGCTATCACTTCATTCGGGAGCATGTGGAAAACAAAGACATATCTCTCTGCTATGTCCCCACGGATAATCAGGTTGCAGATATCTTTACAGAGCCCCTAGATGAGGCCAAGTTCAGTCTCTTCAAAACTGAACTCGGCATGTTGAACTAAGAAGAATGAAGACTGTGCGGCTCAAGGCTCTTGGATCAAGGGGGAGCCTCAGAAAGGAACTCAAGCTTGAGCATGGATGCAAGATCTGAGGGGGATCATGTGGATCCAAGTGAAGTCCCAGATTTTCAGAAGCCAAAAAGGGGGAGATTACCCTCTCGGCTAAGGTGGCTCCAAGTATGCTCTCAAGAAAATGGTAATGAATTTCTCCCTCAACTGGATTCTTCGGTTATAATTTTCATTCCCATGTGTCCTATTCACCTTAGCTTGTAGGGTTTAGGATTCTTCAAATAGGGGGAGATTGTTGGGTATTGTATCCACAATGCACCTGATTTGAAGAAGCCCCTGAACAAGCTAAGGTGAATAGATAATGTATTTGATGATTTTCTATCAAGTTGTGCTTGCAGTTATTCCATGATAAGTACACACCAATGTCAGGGTGCAGTGGGTCAATATACACGGGTCTGCGCAACGTAATCCCTCGTTGAACAGATCAGTGTGTTGGCTCACGTGTAGTCTCTCTATTGGATTTTACTTATTTTCAAGTACAGGGCTGAGATAGATCAAGAGCAGACAAGGAGCAAGGATGGGTCAAAGACCAGCTCACGGGAAGATAGACGAAAAATCGTCTAAGGAAAATTCGACGGGAATCACTAAGTGATTCTCGCCGATTCGACGGGAATCACTAGTGATTCTCGTCGAATCGTCGAAAATCACTAGCCTACTCTCGCCGAATGCATCCTGCTGTCTCAACGCCGTCTAGAATTAATCTAAGTGATTTTCGCCGAATCGTCAGTGAATGACTTTGCATTCTCGCCGATTCGTCGAGAATGGATTGTGATTCTCGCCGATTCTCTCTGGATGGCTTGCTGTTCAGCTAGAATTCTTCTAAGGAGAATTCGACGGGAATCATAAGTGATTTTAGCCGATTCGTCGAGAATCACCATTGATTCCCGCCGAATTTGCCTTAAGCGAATTCTGTTGGCTCGCTGGACCGGACCAAATGTTCAGGCGCTGTTTGAACCGAAATTAGGGTTTCTTCTGGTGGGGCCCACAACAGTCATAAAGGATGATCTACAGTATAAATACTCGCTTATTTTGAACATTACAGATCATCCCTACACGCAAAAAAGAAACGAGCCGCCGACTTGACCTAACTCATCGTGGAACTTCTTCTGCCTCCATCGCCGCTCGAAAGGTTGTCGCCGCCGCTGGTCTTGGATTTTTCTTGATCTCCCAGCGACAGAAACTCAGCCAAGCAACGCGTCTCACGTCTCTATCTTGAGATCCTTTGTCTCTTGGTTTGTTGAATGGGAATACTTTCCCCTTCCGAATCGATTGAGACGATCGATCCAAGTAAGATCGTTGGTAGACCTTGCTAGCTTTGTTACGAAGTTTGGATCTCGAAAGCGTCGCCGCAGCAATCCTGCCGCCGCCGATCTCGGGGAGATCCTCTCCAAGAGAGTGCTTTGGTCGTGGACTCTTCATCTTCTTCAAGAATGCTTCATCGAACGAAGAGGGACACCGAGCGCTCCAAACGTAGTTTGTATTTTGTACATTCTATTTTTACTTTTGTTGTAACGGAACTTTGGTTCCTCATTGTAAGGGTTGGGTGCAACCCGTGGTGGAGGAGTAGTGACTCCTTCGGGTGGAAGGGTTTCTTCCATAGTGTGAGGATTGGATTTCAATCCGGTTGGTGAAGTGACCAAGTCGTCCCTTGTTGGGAGATAGGTCGAAGGGGGAAAGTGGACATACCCAAATCGGGGAACCACTATAACTGCCTGTGTGTTTCTGTGTTGTGCTTGTTATGTTTTATTGTGCAGGTAAATTTTTAATTCCGCAAAACGACTGCAAATCGCCTATCCCCCCCATAGGTGAAGGTAGTTAACACTAGAGTGACTTTTATGATAGGATTGTTATAAATTGGTCAGCTGAATGCTGACCATTGCCTTGTTTCCCACTTTCTGGGTGTATTGTTCCTATGCAGGTGCTGGAGAGCTGAGCGGAAAGTGAAGGGTTGATTCCCATGCTGCTGTTGTTGCCTCTCTTGCTAGTGTTGTTGCTGTTAGCCCTTGAAGGCTAGCTAATTATGTTTTCTTTTATTCATGTATGGTCGGCCTGCGCGCCGATGTCTGTAATCCATATTGTACAAAGAGGAACTGTAAGGCCTTAAGGCCAAACTATGGTATTTGCTATCCCCTCGTTTGAGTGGTTGTATATAACTTTGGTTTATATATATAGTGGATATTCCTGGTATGAGTTCAGCCTACTGTTTATTATTCTGCTAGCATGCTCTGAGTTAGGATGTATTGGTGGTATTAACCTGTGATCCCGCCGTCTGTTTGTGGCATATAGTGTGGGGCCCTGGCCGGACCTTCGATTATATGTTGTTTAACGGGTGGAGTCGTTATAGGCAACCTGACCAACACTCTGCCTCAAAACCTGTTTAGGAAGCTGCTCTCTCATGAAATACAGCTGAACTCCAAAAGAGTAGGGAAAAGACTCCTCCACAAGAGAGAGTTGCAGAGTTAGAGTGCTCAGATACCAGCTCCTCATGAAATGAATTGTCAGAAGGATAACTTACCTTGTTCTCCAAAAAGTTCAAGAAAATGTTGAGTAGGTGAAGACAGTGGAAGAATAAGGGCTCTTCTAGCTCTAGCACAAGAAAGCCTTATACCGGCTTGGAGAAGTCCAGGAAAAGACCCCTCTGGGGAACGGTATGATTCTAAGAAGAAAAAATATTAAGAATAATGTTGTTTGATATTATTATAATAGATATGGACATGCCATTACTGACTCTCCAATCAAGAGGAGGGAGAACAAGAAATCTGATGACAAGAAGCATTATAAGGACAAGAAGGCCGAAAAGATCTTCTTGGTCAGAAAGAAAATCAGCTTGTCAGATAATGATTCTGAGTCTTCAGAATCAGAAGAAAAAGAGGCCTACATTTATCTCATTCTTATTGAAGTGGAAGCTGAACATTATGCTTCCTCAATTGGTATAAGAGCACCACTATCCTCTGTTGATAGTGATTTTAAAGATGATGATGAGTTCAGCCTCATGGCCTTAACTAAAGACAATCAAGAGAACTATATTCCTGATGAGGTACACTCTCTCCCTAACTATCCTTTTATATATAAGATTGGCTCAGACTCTGAGGCATCCACTTCATACAGTGGGGATGATGGATCAGAATATGATGAGGATATCAATCAATTGATTGATAATTATGGTGCTATCTGGGAAGCTCTAAAGATGAGCAAGAAGCTTGTCAAGAGAAAATCTAAGGAGATTATCTCTCTTCAGTAAGCTAATTCCCTATAGTCTAAGTTAGCTACTTTGATAGATCAAATGAGGAGGGAAGTTAGTTAGCTGAAGACAATCTTAGTTATCCAAATAGGCACCATTAGCCAGAAGAATAAGATCATCAAGGATCTTGAAGAGAAGCTCCTCAAAGAGAGGATACTAGTGGCTGAGTTTTATACGTCAAAGACAGTGCTGCCACTAATTGACTCTTTCACCTCTCAAAATAATAAGAGGGGATTGGGGGTTCAAGTGGAACACTAGAGCTGCCCATTCCAAAGGGAAATGCAAGGCTCCGATGGAGCCTAAGACCACCTTTCAGAAGGTTATTCTCCCTTCTAACATGTATGACCATGACAGTATGTATAGTAATTGGAAGAATGAGAATCCTTCCTCCAAGTGCTTGGATGCGGCTTCCAATAGAAGAAGAAAGTGTATGGGATTGAGTGCACTGAAGGATCCCTATGACGAAATTCAAATGGCCCATCTGGACCATTTTTTTTGGTACTCCAACACCCACTCTTAAGGGCAAGGAAATGGCAACCCCCAAGTTCCACTTATAAAGAATAAGACTATAAGGAAGATAGTTAGTAAACCATACTTGGCTATTTCTGATGCCCTTAACATCATATCAGCTGCAAAGAAGACATTTGTTGGTGTAAATCATAATATTCCAAGTGCACCTACTGGCAGACTAACTTGTATTTAAATTTTTGCTGAACGAAACAGGAAGAAGGTTGTTGCTCTCCCCTCTGAATAGATAAAAACTAATGACCTACATACCTCAAAGGCTATTCAGAAGAGTAGATATAATATTCATAACTGTTGGTGTTGTGGCAAGGTGAGTCACTTTTCTATAGATTGTTAGCACAACCCGAATATGACAAGTGAAAGGGTGTGTCTACCTATCAGGGCTACTGCAGGTAGACATAGTTATTCTCTAGCTAACATGAACCAAAGACCTAAACCTTTTTGGGTTCCTAAGGTAAATTAATCTGTGATTGCATGATAGTCTAAGTACCCATCAAATGCCAATATGTTACTTGGACAGTGGGTGTTCCAGACATATGAATGGAACAAGGAGCCATCTAAAGGATTATACTATAGTGAGGAATGGACCTAAAGTCATCTTTGGTGGTTCAGACAGAGGAGTTACCAAATTCTATGGTATGATCACCAAAGGCATAGTCTCCATTACAAAAGTAGCTTATGTAGAAGGATTGTAACATAATCTGATTAGCATAAACCAACTTTGTGATATTGCTATGTCATTGTCTTCCAAGACGATAAGTGTTTGATCAAAAGGTCAAGTGACCAAGAGGTCATCTTGGCAGACAATAGGAGTGGTAATATTTACTATTAAAATTTCTTATGAATAAGTACAAACTCTCTAGTGTGTCTTGTAGAAAATGAGGAAGTCTCTTATTGTGTGTAATGATACAAGATGCTTGATCACTTAAATCACATGGCAATCAGAAAGCTCTTCAGTGAAGAGCTAATCATGAATGGACCCAATCTGAAAAGCACAAAATATAATACTCCAAAACTCCTGAGAACAACAGGAAGTTGGTCAGTGGAGTTTATCGCATGACGGTAGACCTAGTGTTGGTGGTTGCTAGCTAAAGTTTATGAGACAACATCTATGGTCGGTATCGCACGGCAGTAGTGTGATACCGCGCAGTAGTAGACTTTGAATAAATCATTATTTGGCTCTAGTTAATACTGCCCGACGGTAGTAAGATAACGTGCAGCGGTAGTGGGAGTGGCAGGGAGGTGCTGGATGAGGCCACTACCACCGTGAAAGGGAATCGTGCGGCGGTAATAAGGTATCGTGCGGTGGCAGCACTCTATCAAAGGCTTGCAATGAGATTTATTTCTCATTTTCTCTCATTCTCTCTCTCTTGATTCTTGAGGAAGGAGAAGGGAAAATCCACGAGGAAAAGGGAAAAGTTGATCAAGTGCAAGGTCATGGCTCCTAGTTGCATCCGGATCAAGTGCAAGGTCATGGCTCCAAAGCGATTGACAAGGGTAATGACCTTTATCGTTGGACAAGTGAAGTACTTAATTTGCATAAGTGCATGGAACCCCTCACCAAATGGTGAAGAAAAGGGTGGTTTCCAGCGGGTAGATCATTGTGATCCCCGGTAGAAATTGCATATAAAATTCTGAATTGAAGTATGAAATAGGTATGATGTATGAAGCCCATCTAGACAGGTTGGTCTAGATTGGTGATATTTGATTTGCACGCTGGAGAAGACTCCATGGATAACTGTGTAGTTTCCGGGGTCAGGGGGTGTGTAGGATACTGTAGTGATAATACTGGATATTGCCTCTAGGAAACACCCAAAGTGTTAGGGGGGGGGGGGCAGAAGCTATATTTTGTCCCCTACCACGCGGCGATAGCGCTATTGCCGGCGGTAGCTCCCAATGAGCAATGTTTGAGAGGCCTATCTCTTGGAGACTTGGGGGACCTGTATGTACAACTTTGAGCTTAAATTGCCCAGCTATTATAATTGTGAGAGCCATTTATGTGATCATTGAAAGCTCAGGTCCTAGGGACAATATGGGCAGTAATTGAAGCTAAGAGCCTGAAGTGCCCAGCTATGAGGCAAGAGTGCTAAACGGGAAGGGGGGGTTGACCCACGTCTTGTCGTTTTGCCATGATTTCTTTGGTTGTCGGCGTTGGCATGACTATTTGAGCAATTGGAAAGGGCTGAACCATACCCGCATTATGTTGTTCGGACTAGATCGACTAAAGTAACTGGTTTTAGTCATTGGCATAATGAGAGTCTTTGGATATATGCTGGAAAGACTTGAATGCTTAAGTGTAACACCCCATCCATAACATAACATATAACAGAAGGTCCGGCCGGGGCCCGACGTCATATACTACGGACAGACCATGGAGTTATTAAATTGAAACTATAATCCAATATTTCGCATCCTAACAGAGAGTGCATTCTAGCGAAAGTAATTAAATGTTGAAAACAGAACCCAACAACAACATGAATGTCCACTACCAACACTAGGATTGTAATTCAAATACAAAAATAAGGTATTTTCCTTAAGTCCTTACAATGTTCAACTTGAATTAAAGTGTGTTATATACTTTAGTACGCAGGCCGACCACACATGAATGATAAAATAACACAAGAGTTCGCTTTGGCCTTCAAGGGATAACACATCATTACTGGGCTCCAGCCTGCTACTTCCTACTTGGCTCAGCAGCACCTGCACGCAACATTCCACCGCACCGTGGCAAACAAAAGAAACGGTCAACAAAAGCTGACCAAATAATAACGACCCCACCTCTCACTAAGGGTGGCAATGCTCCTTCCCTGCAGGCATTAACTTAAACAACACTTGGCAATCAAAATGTGCAACTTAAGCACCATTATCCACAGACGTTTGCACAAATTCCCAACGCCCCGTGCTCTCTCGGCACATTCTTGGTGCACCATACCTCAAGGGTCGCACCATCATTCTTTGTGACGATCAACAACATTTGAGCTTTCGGTCTCACAAGGGCCAAGGCCAGAGATAATGCCCCAGTGCTATGATAAGTCATGTGATGTACACATGACCACTCCAAGTCGACCGGCAAAGGGGAGGGTATAGTTCAGCCATATCCCATGCTCAAATAGTCTTGCTCGCAGGCCTGACGCAGGTCAGCAACCCCTTTCGATTTTCCCCATTATCCATAACTCTGTAAGGATCCTAAGCTAGCAGATAAGGCTACCTAAGCTGAGCAATACAAGACCATGACCAATCAAATAAAGCCCCAAAGTCTTTCAAAGATAGGCTTCACAAACAATACATAGCTTACTAGAAGCTATCGTCGATGATAAAACAAATGCCGCACGGTAGGGGACAGACTATCGGTTCTTCCCATTAATCAGGTATTTTCCTGAAGACTTACCATACTCTCAACGCAGTCATCTGCACACCCCACGACTCCGAAATCTACACGATAACCAAATGTCTTCTCAGGCATACAAAACATAGAAACATCACCAATCCATACCAACTTGTCTGAATGGGCTTCACACAACATGCCTATTGCGTACTTTTATTCCGGATCTAAATACAATACTACTGGTGTAACATCCCATGTTACTCCTAGACCCCTTAACTAAGATTGGGTTAGGCATGGGGTGGGTGTTAGGGTAATTGGCTAGGTTTGACCCTAGGTAGTGGGTTGTAGTCATGTGGGGCCTACTATAGGACCAAGTCAAACTAGGTCAAACTAGCCTAAATAGGGACCCTAGCCACACCATAACCCCACCACATTGCCCTAACCCTAAAAACAATCTAAGTGGACCCTAGGGCATATCACTAGGTCAACCCTTTACCCAAGTTGACCCAAGTCAACCTTAGCCCTATTTTGGTCAAACTCATACATATATGCCCAACTAGCCTAAGTGGGGCACACCCTTGACCCAACCCAAGTTGGGTGGTGCCACTAGGCTCATGACCATTAAGTGGAGTCAGCCCACTCATCATGTTGACCAAGTCAACTCAAAAAGTCAACTTGGTCAACATGAGGCCTAAAGGAGTGAAAATGAACCCAAGCCACATTCCTTTGGGCTAAGCCCACCAAGCATGTCCCATTATCAGCCCAAGGAGTCAAAGACCAGCCATACCCCTCTGGTTTTCGAGAGAGGACACATGCAAAGGGGTAATTTGGGGAATTCATCCAAAAAGAGAAGAGAGAAATGGGAGGAAATGAAAGGTGGCCATGTGGCCTTCATCCCTTCTGCCCAAAATGGGCTGGCCGACCTCCTCAAAGCATTTCAAAGCCAGTTCAAGCATGGTGGCCACTTGCACCTTTGGTGACACAACCAAAGCTTCAAACCGAGCTCACCTCATGTTTAACTCCCCCTATAGCCCACCTCAGCTCAAAACAACCTCACCATCAGCTTCAGAAGGGGAAAACGAGTGGAGATCAATAGATAAGGCAGAGAAATTGGTGGAGAAACCAAGAATCGGGAAGTAGATCGTCGGAGCAGCTCGGCCATGGCAAACCGTCGCCGCAACCGCCGGCAAGGCCTGGAAAAGGTTCGTTTCGTCGTCCCTCTACCCGTACTAGAATCCTAGATCAACTAGGGGAGATATCAGGCTCAATTGAGCCCGATGCCATGTGAGAAATGAGTGATTTTTTAAGCTTTTTCTTACCTCTCGGGATCGTCGTCGCCGCCGTCTCACGCCGCCTCATCACCGGCAAAGGATAGCCACCACCACCGTGAAGATGATGACACCGTTGGCCGTGGGTGGCGCCGCCTTAATTGGCCGGAAATGACCCCGCAATATCCCCAGGTCGGCTCGATCTCAGCCGTTGAACACTTGGAGAAGATAACCGGATTCCGTCCAATCTATCTTTAAGATTCGTGCAGTTCATTTTATTAAAATCAATTTAATTCTGTTATAATTAATGAAATGAAATTACATTTCTGTCACTTTAATTCAGTGATTTTGCATGTCAAATATAGGGCTTTTAGATTCATTTCCAGAGGATGAAATGAACACAAAAAATGTATCCCTTTGTGTTAACTTTAATTTTCCACCCTTAACTTGAGATTTGGTCTAGTGGTCTGACCTGTAGGATCATTTTGCTACGATTGGTCCTTAGCTAGGGCAGAATTTCAAAATGATGCCCAAGTCAAACAATTCATCCAAATGGCCCAAAATTTTTGATGCATGCATGTTTATGGCTTAGTTAACCCCTGTACAAAAATAAGAATTTTAGGGAATACTTTTTATATAGTTTTTACTAAAATACCCAAAATGAAATAAAAGAAATATTTGGAGTTGTGGGACTCCAAATGGCCCAAAATTTTGGTGGCATGTCCTTAGGGACATTATAAGTGTATATTCAAAATGTTAGCCAATTTGCACCACTGCATGTTGGGTAAACCCACTTGCATGTGTTGGCTTGTTATAGGCTTGGTGTGCATTTAGCCTAAAATGAAATAATGTGTATTCAGCCAACTTGGAACATTCAAAAATCATGATTTTGATTATAGAGACACATGAGGGTGTAATACACCTCTCAGAGCAATGGTGGGTTTTTGGGAACAAAAATCCCATTATTTTGAATTTCTGAAAATTTGGTCCTTTTGAGGAAATAAATTTAAAATAGGTTTACACTTATCATAAAATGTTCAATTTCGGTTGAGGACTAAGGAATGACATAATAAACACTATAAATAAATTATATCTCTTTTGGATGAAGTTTAAGTAGTTTAAGGAGCAAAATAACCATTTTACCCTTATGAAATTTGTGTAGAAATGATGGGGATATTCCTTTGAAAAATCTGAGAAAGTTCATATTACAGTAATTATATTTTTTATGCCTTGTGCAATTATTTCAGAATTTTGTGGTGCCAAATTCTTAGGCCCCAAAATGGCATTTTGGTAAATAACTCAAATTGATCATTTGATAGGCCATTTCAACCTAGATGTAAATGTAATCTGGACATAGTATTATTTCATTATTACCAAGGCTTTGTAATTTAATTAGAAGTTTTGAGATAATATTTTATGTACTTCATTTGGAAAATGCTAGATTTGTGGATATAGTATTAAATAGGAATTAATTATAAATCTGAATTGAAAAAGCATGAAATTTTGGTAGGCCCCATTAATTTTCATATTATATACCTAGAAGAATCCCTAGGACAGTAGGTTTAATATTGACCATACTTCATGTGCAAAATGACTAGGGATTTCATTTAAAGAAATTAATTTAATTGTGTAATTAATTTGGAAAATTATGGAATTCATCATGTTCATCATATAGGTCAATACCACCATAGGATAAATAATTTGAGGCATATGGCCTAAGGAATTAGAAGGTAACATTTGTGGGTGGTATCGGGACATGGGTAGGGGTATAGCACTGATATTCGTTCTAGTAGGGCCACCAGGGGAGGAATATGATAAACTAGCAAAGTGAGAATCTTAGTGGAGGGAATAACCCTAGATGGTCTCATAGAGGATTCTTTATTAATGTGTGGAAGAGTGCAAGTTCCGTGACAACAACAATAACAGGGACCGGCGGAGAACCGCCGCGCTCCTAATAATACCTTAAGTCATTAGGGTCATTCTAAAGTAACAATGAGAGTTGGGTGATAATCCTATTAGACACTAATATGAATAATTATCCTTGCGAAAGGGAACTTTGGGCTTGTCGTCCCATCTTGGTTCCTAGTGCCTTCAAGACCCCTTCATTGGGAATACCTTGGGCAGTCCTGGGATTAACCCTAAACTACTAAGTTTTATAATTGGTAGACAAGAGTAGTATACTAGGCTAAGAGATGTGGTACTCATGCTCACCCATGTATGGTTGGAGGGAATTGGACTTGATATTACATTCACACCCGTGATGGGTTGGAGGATATAAGGGCAGGTTAGCCCTGCGACCTTAAGGCTCGAGATGAAATACTTGCATGTGCATAAGATTAGATGCGGGTCATGCGGTACTGGGCCAATCGTCACACCGATGGCAGTACAGTGAACCAGGAGGGTGTGAGGGTTTGAGGGGCCAGTTGGTTGCTTACGCTGCAGTCTGGAGGACAATCCCCGATAATGCGCACCCAGCCCAACAAGACTGACAGGTAGTCAGCAAAGTACGTACGCAAAGACTCTAGAGTGCTCCTAGGATGTGTACAGAGGCGTATGAGAGAGGTATAGGCCTGGTAGTGTGTATACCCGTCTAGAAAGCGGAGACGCCCGCTCCGCTGTTGCCGTAGCCACAACGGTGGTACCTGAGAGTGATGCTAGCTCTCGAAAAGTGGGAACTAAAGGTCTGGGATCTCAGAGTCGTGTGCGTGTGTTGTACTTGCATGTTTAATAATTCGTAACATATCATCCATTTGTATTAGGACATACGCTTCATAGATCCTTATCATATAAATTAGTATGGGCTCTTTTATATGATAAGTTATTTTGGAAATCCTAACTTATATATTTGTATGGGCATTTATATAAGTTAGGGTACTCTGTGATGGTAGATAGCTTTACATTTCAGCTTTACTTTACTTTTCTGCTCTTACTTTTAGTTCTTTTCTTTACTAGTACTGCTCTTTACTTACCTGTGCTATATACTTAGAACTGCTAGAGTAGAATAATAATATCTATTACAACTGCTAGTTTTCTCTTGTCACCTGCTTCTACTTTTGCTACCCATTATTGTCCTCCGCTTCGTCCTTCCGCTCGGTGCCTAGGAGCTGCGGGGTGAGGTGTGGAGGAAACGACTTAGTATTTTTGACTAATGGTCAGTGACCATGCTATTTTAGGAGCTCGTGGAGATGGAGCACCAGCACGATGAGGAGGCAGGACTTGAGGAGCAGATACCGCTACCACAGACTACTACTACTATTGCGCGTCCTCAGGTAGCATAAGATTAGATGATGATATAGATAGCTTCCGCATATGTTTTGAGAGAAAGACATATTGAGATATTCATGTACTGGTCATAAGCCCTTATTATTATTATTGATGTACTATGTCTGGACTGTTTCATATTTTATTTCTCATATATGTATTTATTGTGGCTGTGGACTGTTTACTACTTTTGTTACTCATATTGCTCGGGAATATGATCGTGTTAGCCGGCGGGATCGGCGTCTTGCGGTGTCGACTAGCCCGTGTGCTAGTGTCACCGTAAGGCGGCGGTTCTGGGCATAAGATTCGGGTGTGCTCCAAAATTGGGGAGTCGGATCTTACAAACTGGTATCACTTGACCACACGATCATATGACAATAAAGTCTAAAATATTGGAACACCCAACTCGAGCATTAGTTTGCAGACAACTATGCAGCGAAAGTGATGGTGTGCCCATGTAAAAGTCACATGATCAGTCCAAGTAACACAATGAGTTAGCCCAATTCTAGTTAAACCTTACCTATTTTGCAGCCTCCGCAGGTCGCTCCGCAGCTGAATATTGTTCCTCCCGATCCGGATTCCACCCCCTTTTTGCAGACTGAGATGGGGAAGACTCTGACGGATATCCTGGAAGCCTTCAGAGCCTAGCAAGTCCCGGCCCCACAGCCAAATCTGGGGTCGAACTGGTTGAGTGCCTTTAAGATTCCATCTCCGCCGGTGTACCGCGGGATGGAGGATGCTGTGAAGACGGAGGAGTGGCTGGAGACTATTCAGGAGTTGTTTGCTGGCATCAGTTGCCTAGTCAGCCAGGCAGTCCCCCATGCAACCTCGGTACTGGATTCACATGCGAAGAGGTGGTGGAAGTCTGTACGAGACTCTGTATATGATGATAGGGAGCTGATGGATATTTCTTGGGAGGAGTTCATCGATACGTTCTTAGAGCACTACGTATCCACCACCGACAGAGATGCTTTGGAAGCGAGGTTTCTGAACCTCCAGCAGGGGAGCAGATCCGTGATCGAATACCCAAGAGAGTTCTCCCATCTGGCTAGATTTGCGGGATTCCATGACTGGGATGATCAGAAGTATGCTAAGAGATTCTACCATGGGCTCCGGGACTCCTTGAGGTAGCCCTTATTATTCATATCTCATGGCACCACTGCACAGATTATAGAGATGGCAAAGAAGCTTGAGGCTGACCAGCTAATGGTGCAAGGCATAGGAAAGAGACCGCTAGATGGGTCATCATCCGGAGAAGGTAGCAGGACATCCCAGAAAGGCAAGGTTATTGGGTACAGGAGGGGTGGGGGACGTCGTCATCCCAACATCAGGCATGAGCAGGGGCCTCCTATAGTCCTATCTCCCCCACCTCTACAGATGTGGGGACCGATGAGACAAGATAATCGTGGTCATAGACAGGATGATCGGGGCCAGAGACAAATCATATGCTTTGGATGCGGCAAGTCTGGGCATATCAGGTCGCAATGACCACATCAGATCCACCCTCTTCATCCTCCTCCACCTCCAGTGGCCCCTCTAGCACACCAGGGCTGAGGACGAGGACGAGGTCGAGGCCGAGGTCGTGGACATCATGGTCGAGGATGTGATTAGGAACAGATGTATGCTCTAGACCTCACGGAGCAAAGGAACCCCGAGGAAGTGATTACAGGTACTTAAATTATTGTAATTTAGAATTTTCAACCTTAATAGTACCTTGAAAACTATAAAAGAAAATAATCTCCTTTCTTTTTTAAACTCAAATAAACCCCAGACATAGTTATGATCATCGGTAGCCCGCTCGTATCCTCTTTGACATGGGTGCTTCACACTCATTCGTGTCAGACACTTTTATTGAAGGGCTAGAGGGCGTGAAAAGGTTCCCTTGCATCGAAAAGAGGGTGCGTCTTCCTGATGGCTCGGAGCTACGGACCACAGATTGTTGTAATATGGAGGCTGAGATCGGAGGCAAGACATTCGAAGCTCCAGCGGAAGTCTTGAGATAACCGGACTTTGATTTGATCTTGGGCATGACCTGGCTTCATTGGAATCATGCTCCGATAAACTGCCCCTCGAAAAGGTTCACACTCAGACATGGAGACTCTTACATCACTATTGAAGGTATCCGACCTATCCCCCATCTTTCTTTATATTCTATAAAAGCTGTCAAGTCCTAATCTGGAGTTACAGGAGGTCGTAAAGCGAATTATGAAGGACGCGGACGAGCGGAAATAAAAGATAGAGTGCACCTTACTATTGTTGTAATGTAATGTTGTATGTTTGTTCATAAAAACTTGTGTTTGCGTGATGCCGTGGGGCGAGACAAGCTGCGGCCTCTGAGCTCTAAACCCGGATAATTTTCTTTGTTAAAGGTACAACAAATTAGTGGTTTTGTTAGTGTCTATTGTTACGCTAAATTTCAGGATGAAATTTGTATAAGGAGGGGAGGGTTATAACACCTGAAATCCCGATTTGGAGTTCAGGCTGGGTGACATGTCCTGGGACACGGGCTTGTCCTGGGGTGTGTCCAGCTCTGTGTATTCAAGTGGGTCTCGAGTAGGACTCGAGTGGGCCTCGAGTGGGTCTCAAATGAGGCACACGACCTAGGACACGGGCGTGTCCCAGGGCGTGTCCTTCACTGTGTTGTCACGAGTTCTCGACGAAGTGCAGTCGATGATCTTTGAGAGGCGATATGGCTAGGGACACAGGCATGTCCCAGGGCATGTCCTGCTCGAGTTGGTAGCCGGGCTGTATCTGGTGAGGATTACGTCCTAGATCCAAGGCGTGTTCTGGTTGACACGGGCGTGTCAAAGTTAACACGGGCGTGTTGGGAACCAGTGTCCCTTTCAGGATAGTTGGTCTTGTGTCGATTGAGGGACACGCCCCTCAGTACAGGCATGTAATGATTGACACGGGCATATCAGGAGCTGACACGGGCGTACCTAATCCCTGTCCTGGTCTAGATTGAGTCGTTTGTGTGCCGCTTAAGGTAAACGGCCTATGACACGGGCGTGTCACAAACCGTGTCAGCCCAGGGAAGATGCTTTTCAGAGCAAATCATGGCCGTTCATTTCCTTCTAACTAGATCATGTGGTCCAAGCTCCTTCCTGCTATTATAAGGCTAAGGATTGTGAAGTATTTCTCATTCTATTGTTGGCCATTCTTTTTCTAAAGAGAGAGAGAGGGGAAAGCAAGAAAGGAAGAATGAGAAGAGATCCGGCCACTGGAGGAGCTTCAGCGTTCCGAATCGAGAGCCGAGTTCAGCGTTGTGGAGGCAAAGCCATCGCGGTGATTAACATCCGGCTAGATTTCCATGGCGCCAAAGCGATCGTCAAGGGTAACAATCTCCTTCTTGGACAAGTGAAATCCTACTTTATGCATGTGCATGGAATCCTCCACCAAGAGATGGAAAGCGATAGCGATTCCAGCGGGTTGATAGTTGATATACCTGGTTGAGTCTGCATCTAGATCCAGAAATGAGTAGTACAGAATAGGCATGCTATGTGAAGCCCATCCGGACGGTTAGTGTGGATTGGTGATGTTTATATTACGAACCGAAGAAGACTCCATGTATGTAACCAAGTAGATTACGGATTTTATGAGGATGCTTGTGAGCTTCTTGTGTTGTATACTCTACATGAGCAGTATGCGTTGTGGTCGTGAGAACCATTCTTTGGGATTGTGGAGCCTTTGTGTCATTAGAATTGTATGCTCTGCGTGAGCTTTGAGTTGAACCGGAAAGCGGTACTATTTATGAGAGATCGATTGGTAGCACTGCAAATGGGGGGCTGTGGGCCTTCCCGTCTTGTTACACTCTGGGTGTAGGTCGATCTAGAGGTACTATGTACCTGCGTTGGGAGCGATCGATTGGTGGCAATGCAAATGGAGGGTTGCGGGCCTTCCCGGCTTATTACACTACGGGTGTAGGTTGATCTAGAGTGCTCATTGTTTCCCGTAAGGTGAACGCCTCTAAGTGGTATGAGCGAGGATGTCTCCAACATGCGTGTTGTAGTAGACTAGTGCCCTGCTAACAAGCTAATAACCTCTAATCGGTGGTGGGACCAGAAATGATTCGGTAAACCGTAAGTGTGCCCTAAGTGCACGGAGCATCTGGCATGAAGGATGGCGTTTGTGATGTTGTTGTGCGTAAGTGCACTTATTGTGAGATATATATTATGATTGCAATGCATGTAAATAAGGAACCATTGCCCCAGGTAAGGGTTAGGGTCATTATAATTGGTCAGTTGCATGCTGACCGTTGCTTTGTTTATCACCCTTGGAGTGGACGTCCATATGCAGGTGCTGCCCTTGCTGATGTTGACTTGGATTGAGTGGGCCAAAGCCCTTACTGCTGCTGCTTGTAGGCCCTTCAAGGTCATGCGAAGAATTGGATTTGATGTGTGGTCGGCCTACGTGTCGATGTATGAAACCACCTCTTGTAAAGAGAAACATGTAAGGCCTTAAGGCTGTGAGGGTTTGTGTGTTTGTATACATTCCTTGTGTTATATATAAATGTGTCATTTATATATTTTGTGGACATTTATTGGTTGAGTTCTTGCAAGTAATAAACTTTCACTTGAATGCTCTGAGTTAAGATGCGAGTAGAAAGTATTTTGGTATTCACACGTGATTCTGTCGTCTGTCTGTAAAATATGGCGTGGGGCCCCGGCCGGACCCTCTGTTATATTCCATGTGACGGTTCGACGCGTTACACATTCTTTATTGTTAGCTGTGTTGCACTAACCTCCATCTGCATCCACTCCACTCGCACACTAGAACCACACTAGCAAAGTCTAGTGTTGGTATTCGAAGAGGTGATTGCGACCCTCACTTTTCGCACTTGTGATCATTCCATCCGCTTACTCTCCGTCCATCTGCCCAATGAAGCGCGACATAACTTCCTGCACTAATTCCATCCACCAAGCAAAGTGGTGCTTACGACTCGCATTAGTTTTCTTTTTGTTTTGTTAGTATTAGGAATAAAAAACCAACCCCCCTTGTTATTTTGTTTAACTCTCAGTAACGATCTTCCTACAACGCTATCACAAAACCCAACCTGCATTCCCTAGAGATCGAAATTCGGGGAAGCTATTACCAAATTTATTACTTGATAGTGACCGGTGCACTTGCCGACGCATCAAGTTTTTGGCGCCGTTGCCGGGGAATGAAGGCGTAAGTGATCTAGGTTTTCGAAGGTGGTTACTCAAGAGTTGTTGTTTTTGATTTTTTTTTGTTTTGTTATTATCTTTGGTGTATGCAGAGGCAAGGATCCGGAGAGTTGCTCTCCTACGATCCTGAAATAGAGAGGACCGCTCGAGCACTAAGGCGTACCTCAAACGCTCGGCTAGAGATGGATCACAATCTAATTCAGCTTGGAGGCAATGGAAGAGGAGAAGAGCCCATCTTAGGGCCAAACACTTATGAGAACATTGGAAACCGGCAAGGACATCAGATGCATAGGTCTAGTCTGAGAGGGAATGGAGATGCTGCTTGAGGGCAGCATGTTAATGAGAATGAGGTAAATAGGTTGAGTCCTCGCACGATGAGAGACTACACTACCCCTACTGCAGGAAGTGTTTACCCTGGCTTTGGACCGGCCATTATAAACAACCATTTCGAGATAAAGCCCACCATTCTGAACATGATCCGAAATAATACGCAATATCCAGGCCTACCGAGTGAGGATCTGTAGCTCCATCTGGCGGAGTTCTCAGAAATTTTTGGCACCTTCCGCTATGCCGAAATTACTGATGATGTGGTAAAGCTGAGGCTATTCTCGTTTTCACTGAGGGACAAGGCCAACACCTGGCTCCATACCATCGCGCCTGGGACTACTACTACTTGGGAGGCTATTTAATTCCTCTAATTTTTTAGCTAAATTCCATCCGGTGGATAAAATTCTGAACGCCCAGAGGGAAATAGCTACCTTCCGGCAGCTGGACCAGGAAACTTCATCTGAAAAATGGGAGTGGTTTGCTGAACTGCAGCGTCGATGCCCTCAGCACAGCTGTGAGCCGTGGAATTTAGTCGAAATATTCTATTTTTCTATTGAGCCAAATTACAGGGCTATGATCGACGCGGTAGCCGGTGGCAATATAATGAACCTATCTCCTAATGAGGCATTAAGGCTCCTTCATGATACCGCCTACCATAGCATCTACTGGACTGCTGGAAGAAATACCCCTAGAGGGGCAAGAAATCTGTTTGAAGTGAATGTGGTGGTGCAATAAGCTGAGGGGAGCTATCCTACGATGGATGGAAGGATGATGCTGACTAGATCGACCCCTCCTCCAGCACAGGTTATGGACATTTCTTGTCAGGGTTGTGGAAACCCCAACCATCATGCTTATGAGTGCCCTGCTGGAGAAACATTTGTTTATCCATCAGGTATAACTTCTTAAGAGAGCGTTAATTTTATAAACAATCAGAACCGTGCTGCTCCCTATAATAATGTGTATAACCCCAACGCGAGAAATCATCCTAATTTCTCGTAGAATCAAAATGCTCATTGTCAAAGGTGGCAGGGAGGCCAGCATCAATTTAATGCACAAGCATCTAACAGCCTGTCGCGACCGCCGCATCCGAGTTATCATCAGAACACGCAAGGGACGCGTAAGAGTGCATTTGAGGAAATGATGGAGAAATTTATGGATATGGCTCAATCTAATATGGCCACTCAAACAGCTTCTATGAGGAACTTGGAGACTTAGCTGAGGCAACTGGCCCAGGTGCTCTCCGAGCGTAGTCGCGACACCCTCCCAAGCGACACAGAGAAAAATCCCTGTGAGCAAGGGAAGAGTGTTGGAGAGGCGGATGAGTGCAATATAAATGAAGTGTCCTTGAGCTGTGAGATTAATGCGGTGGAGACGGTAGCTTTATGTAATTCCGGATCATCGTGCAACATTCTATCTTTGCAAGATATTGAGAAACTAAATTTAAATATCTAATAAAATGTCCGGAAGTCACTAGTGTTAGTCGATGGGTCGGTAGTAAAGACTAACGGGGAAATTAAGGAGGTGGAAGTGAAACTGAATGGGGCTATTATAGTTACTTACTTCCAGGTGTTGGGACCCATGAGAAATGCATCGAAACCCCTCTTAGGGGTCCCATTCCTAAAATCTAGTGAGGCTACATTTGTAACATCTCATTTCCAACTAGACCCCTAAGAGTGGTTTTGTCATGACTTGGTCATGACAAAACCCTAGGCAGGCCAAGAAGACCAAGTGAACCTTGGAATGTAGGTGAGGTCACAATGGGCTGCAAATAGTAGAATTCGAAATATTAATTTAGGATGATTATAGGGCTTCACCTTGACTTCATAACCGGCTTCACCTTGACTTCATAACCTCACCACAACACCACTAACCTATTGGAGGGTCCATTAGTGCCCTAATAGTCCATTAAAGTTAACCCAAAGTGGCCAATTTGACCTAGGCCCACCATAGGCCAAAAAAGGGCAAGGTGCCCTAACTAAGGGAAATGTGCCCCTAATGTGCCCAAAAAACCTTGCCCAGGTCTTCCTAGACCTAAATTGGGGTCAATGGGTCACCAAGGACCCATTGAGGTCAACCTTAGAGGCTAAGTTGACTTAAGTCAACTCTAGCCCCAAAGTTGTCAAAGTGCCCTTACCAAGGGACAAGTGACCTCCAAGGTGCCAAGACAACCCTACCCAACCCTAACTAGACCTTAGGGGAGGCCAATTGGTCACCAAGGACCCATTTGGGTCAACCCAAAAGGTCAAGTTGACCTAGGTCAACTCTACCCAAGATTTAAGTCAAATTAGCCAAAATGGGCTAACTCAAGCTCAAGCCCATTTCCCCCACTTGGGCTAACCCCATCCTAATTATTAATAATGATTTTATGGTCTGCCAATAGGCTAGAGAGATGAGTAAATTCGTTCAGAGTAATTAGGAGAGAGAAAATTAGAGTTTCATGTATTTCTAGAGAGAGAAAGTGGTTTAAAGAGAGCCATTAATGGCTTTGGAAGGCCAAGGGGCCTCCTCCCTTCATCCCTAATGTCTTGATTCATCTTCCCCTCATTAGTTAGAGGAGACCAAGGGTTTTCTACAGCCTCTAGGTGGCTGAATGTAAGGGATATGGGGTGGCCTAAATTTCTCCTTCATGGCCATAAATAGCTTTGAAGCCATGACCCTCCCTCTCCCCCCATTTGATGCTTTTAAAAGCTTCCCTAGGCCAAGAGAAATCATTTCCACCATTCCACTGAAGAAAATGAGGGAGTTCATTGTGTAGCTGCAATGCATGGAAAGCTCAACAACCGGCCATGGCACACCACCACCACACTCGCCGACAAGCTCAGTTTAAGGTCCTCCTCTACTCCTCTCTTCGTGGGCTAGATCCTTAAATATTTTAGGAGAGAAATCAGGCTCAATTGAGCCCCATTGGAGAAGAGATTTTCTGAAATTTTCATGGATTTTCAACTTTGCGGGATTGCCGGAAACCTCATGTTAGGTACATTGGAAAATGTGTACCTGATTTGGAGAAGCCTCACTTAGCTCAATGATATACATCAAGGTTTATTTGATGTTATTTTAAGTTTATATGTGCAGGTTAAGAATGTGCTAGAATGCAGGAAAAAGATTCTAAGTCCATATGTCGACACCTGAGGAAGCTCTGTCGACGCTTAAGTAAGATTGTGTCGACACTTGGAAATGGCTGTGTCGACACTTCAGTGAGTTTGTATCGACACCGGGAGGCAGTGTCGACACATAGAAGCAGATTCGACATCAACTGTGTCGACACCTGAAGGCAGTGTCGACACTCAGAATTCTTAGCCTACATCAACTGTGTCGACACACAGGACTTGTGTCGATACTCAGCAGTGTTTCAACAATGTCGAGTGCTGAAAAGTGAAGAAGTGATTGTGTCGACACAAATAATCAGTGTCGACACATTTTCAAGGTGCAGTGTCAAGAAGCTGTGTCGACATCAAGGCAGTTATATCGACAACACCAAAGTCTGTGTCGATACTTAAGTCACTTGTGTCGACACATATTGACAGATAGTCTCGACACTTTATGACAGTAAGTCTCGACGCTTTGCTGACAAAGACAAAGGCTCAAGATCTGTTTGATGACTTGACAGCTGTGAAAGAAGGCCCATATATCCCAATGAATGTGTCTATTCTAGATGCAAATCAAAGAACTCCTAAAGATTTTTCTGAAATGACTAAGGATGAGATTATACTGGCATCTATGGATAAAAGAGCTCAGAATATCTAATGAGTGCCATAGATGATTCTACTTTCCAAAATTTGATTCATTGCAAAACCTCTAAGGAAATGTGGGACACTTTGATTGTCTACATGAAGGGTTCTAAAGAAGTTAGACAAGATAGAAAGTCTATGCTCAATCAATAATATGAGAGTTCTAGACAAGGGAAGTCTGATAGCATATCTGAATGCTACAAGAAATTCTACAGGATAGTGAATGAACTGATGTCCTATGGAAGAGTCTTTAGTACTTATGAGCTGATTGACAAATTCCTAAGATCCTTGACAAAGGATTGGGATACCAAGATTTGTGCCATTAGAGAAGTGGCCAAACTAGCAAACATTTCTCCTCCAACCTTATTTGGAAAGTTACTATCATATGAAATGCAACTAATGGCTAGGAAGGAGGAAGAAAGAAATACAAAAGGAGAGCATAGAGAAATGTCTGTGGCCTTCAAGGTTGAATCCACTAGAAAGAATAGAAGGATATCTCCATCACCTCCTAAGGAAGTTGTTGAAGTTTTCTCAGAGAATTCAGATAATCAGAACTCAGATAGTAGTGATTCAGATGCAGATTTTGCTACCTTTACAAGGCAGTTTAAGAGGTTCTTAAAGAAGAAGTAGTGGAAGTCAAGACCCTCCACATCACAGCCAGTTGATGACTACTATCAAAAGAGAAAATCATCAAGAAGGGAAAGGAGCAGGTCTAAGCCCAGCAAAGCTACAACATTAAAAATTATTTGATATTGCTACAATAGGCCTTGACATGTGGTGTCTGAGTGTCCAGAAAAGAGGAAGGAGTCAGCAGACAGAAAGAATACTCAACAAAAGGGCAAGAAGGAGAAATCCTTTGGTTCTTAGAAGGAGAAGAGTCTTACAGATCAATCCTCCTCAGAGTCAAAATCTGATGTTGAAGCATACATTGGACTGTATGCAGCTAGTGAAGAAGATGAGTTTATGCAATTGCTGAACTCCATCTATGAACAAGAAGACCATCAGTGCATGGGACTGATGGCTGAATCAGAAGACAACAAGTGCCAGGATCAGCCTGGTCCCAGTAAGGTACAAAGTAATTCTAGAAATTCTGATTACAGTACTGGTACAGAGTCAGATTCATCTTCATCAAGTGATGAGGATGGATCTTAATCTGAAGGATATATTCATCAGTTGATAGATGAATATGGGGACTTATTGCAGGCACTTAAGAAAAGCAAAAACCTGGCCAAAACTCGGGCTAAGGAAATTGCAAATCTTAAGATGACTGCATCTGGTTTAAAGAAAGAATTGGATCAAAAAATGAATGAGGTTGCCAAGCTGAAAACTATAACTGTTATTAAGATGGGTACAATCACATATAAAAATGATCTAATTAAAACTCTGGAAGTCAGACTTCAAAAGGAGAAAGATCTAGTGGCTTGTTACTCTAAGCTAAAATCAGTCTTACCCTTAATAGATGAGTTTGTGGCTCAAAAGGGTAAGGCAGGATTAGGCTTTAAAGGTAACACCAGGGCTGCCCAATTCAAGAGAAAAGGCAAAGCACCAGTCCAGCCAGTAAATTTTAAAGTTCCTGTAATGTTTAGAAAGGTATAAGTGCCTTCTAACAAATATGATCTTGAAAACATTCATGGTCATAATAAGACTGATGTTCTGAATAACAAGGGTGTTAATGCCAATAAGTCAGCCCATGTCAATAAACCCCATGTTCCATGGAAAATAGTGGGTGTAGCTGTAGCAGAACAGCACAGAACAAAAATTTTTCTGCCAAAAATGTATCTAGACCTAGATACAACAAGTATGAATGCTGGTGTTGTGGCAAGACAGGACATTATGCTATAGATTGCTGGCAAAACACTAGTGTCAGGAAGGACAAAAGTTTATCTGTTAGAAGAGATGCAGGTAGATTTGGTAAGCATGAAGCTAACTTGAACCAAGGACCCAAGACTTACTTGGGTTCTAAGGGAAAGTAATTCTTTATTGCAGGAAAGTCCAAGTTGTTATGCCCCTATATGGTACTTGGACAGTGGATGTTCCAGGCACATGACTGGAACAAAGGGGCTGCTGAAGGAGTACTCACCTATCAAGGATGGGCCTAAAGTAATCTTTGGTGGATCTGAAAGAGGAATCATCAAAGGATTTGATAACATTTTTTCAAACCAAATTACCATAACTCAAGTGGCTTATGTAAAAGGTTTGAAACACAACCTGATAAGCATAAGTCAGCTGAGTGATCTAGGATATAACATTTCATTTGTTAAGAATGGATGTCATATCAAAAGGTCAAGTGATCAAAAGGTCATATTGACTGGGTATAGAAAAAGAAATATTTATTGTCTTGACTTTGTGTGTGAGAACAAGGTTTCTCCTATTTGTCTTGTAGCTGATGAGAGAGCATCTCATTGTGTCAAATGTCACAAGAGGCTGGCTCATCTTAACTACAAAACAATTGGCCAACTCTTTAGCAAAGAGTTAGTGAGGAATGGTCCTCAGGTTAAGTGTATAAAGGATGGGATATGTTCAGCTTGTCAAAAGGGCAAGCAGACAAAATCCTCCTTTCATAGCCTTGAAAACAAGGATTCAGTCTGTAACGCCCCTGGTTTTTCCGATATCCTTAGAAGCGTTACCTTAGCACGTGTTTGGCGTATACCGTTGTTAGAGCATGATTTGGCTCTTTGAGTTCTCTGTAGGGTTGTATCTTAGCCTGTTGGCGAGATTTCCTAGCGGGCCGGGTCTGTTTTGGTGACTCGGCGGAGCCGCTTGTGTTTTGGTTTTGATAGGTGTTTACTTGAGTTTGGCTCATCGGATTGGGATTTCGACCTCGCCGTCGCGTTCGTAGCGTTGGTTTTTGGCTACGGCGCGAGTTTCGCGCGTTTCCGAGTTTGTTTGTGTTGGGCGTGGTATTAAGATTGTGTGTTATTATATATATTAATATTATATAATATATTATGTTGTAATTAGGGTATAAATAGGTTAGATAGGGTTTGGGCCGGATCACATCCTCTTCTTCTTCCCCGAACCCGACGGCAGCTTCGTTTCCGCGACATTTGGGAAGCGGCGGACTCGGCGAGGCCTTCGGCTGGCGGTGTGCGGAACAGGAGGGCTCGTTTCCCCCATTCGAGCGGATTTTCGGGCCGCTCCCGGTGAGAGCTTCTCGGTAGAGGTAAGCTTTGTCAATTTCCTTGACTTTTGAAGGTTAGGGTTAGGGTTTTGGCTTGATTTCGTCCCCAAAAGTTTTAGGAATCGTTGCTCGGTGCTCCTTGTGGCCGGATCTGGAAGCGGCCGGGTCGGGCGGCGTCTTCTTCGTGGGTTTTGAGGCAAGTAGATCTTCTTCCCTTGCTTGCTCCGGTTCTTCCCTTTACCGCTATTTTCTCTCCTTTATTTTGAGTAGGTTTACGCTATAGGGCGAATATGAGATCTTTCCCGCACTACGAGACGAATCCGTCGAGTATCCTCGTTACCCGTGGTTTGGCTGTCCAATATTTGCGAAGTAAAATTCGGCTAGATTCACTAGGTAGAATCGGCGAGTATCACTAGGTATAATCGGCGAGTATCGGGTTGGAGTCGTCGAGAATCGCTAGCCAAAATCGTCGAGTAAGGATTCGTCGAGAATCACCAGTAGAGACGTTAGCGCTAAGTTAAAATCGGCGAGAATGACAAGGTAGAGTCGTCGAGCGCTAAGGTAAATTCGGCGAGAATCATCGTGCCAAATTGTCGAGAATCCCAGGCAAAATCGTCGAGTATTGTCACGATACTCGACGAATTCAGGCAAAATCGTCGAGTATCGCGGCAATACTCGACGACTCCCTTCGGCTTCGTCGACAATTCTCGACGAATCCGTCGAGTATCAATGGTGATACTCGACGAATTCCGAAGGAATTGTCCGCCGTTCCTCGTTTTCGCTGGGTGAGGTCCTTGGGGGGCCTGTTTTGGGTTGTTGACCCCAATCCTTGGAAAGTGTGTCCAGGAGACGCTGTAAGAAGTTAATGTGGATGGAACAGTCGGTTTGTATCGCCTTGCTAGCATGCAGTGATGCCGAGGTCTTTGTGAGGTGTTCAGTGGGTGTTGATTTTCGTGGCGAGTCTTGTAGATTCCGGCTATACCACCGGAGCGTCGTGGGTCCTCCATGGGTTCCTAGTGGGCCGGGCGACGCTATGCCACTTAGCTTGCCAGGCCGTTACAAGTAATTTAATGCCTTTGAAGTTACCCACTCCTCCGAGACAAGGATCACTAAGTGTAGTGATTGTCATATCTTGATTCTTGGATTACTGCTCCTATCCTGACCATGGATGTTGGCTGGCTTGACTTTTCTTGCTTTACTCCAGTAGGTTTGAGCCGAAGCGGGTTGTATCCATGTAGCACCTGGTGCATTTTCTCCAGCTCTTATTGATGTTTTGCTTATTATAGTCTTGTTCATTGCTGACTTGTTGCAGAGTTTGATAGTTTGCTTGCAGAGGGTTGATTCCTCCCTGTTTGTAGATCTTTTATTTAACTTGGAGCTTTTATCTCTTGTTTCCACGTGCATTGTTTTATCTTGTGCTGAGGTATTTTGTCTTTGAATGCCTCAGGTCCAGGTTGCGGCCGTTTGAGCAGCTAGTTTGGAGCTGCGTTCCAGTCGACCGTTTTGCAGGAGTGATCCTCTCACTTTAGGTGAGATTGTAGTTACTTTGTTGACTCAGACTTTCGTGTACACCGAGGGGTTCGTGTCAGTTTGTTGGCGCCCTTCGGTGATTGTTTTCTCAGTCTACTGTATACTCTTCTATGTTGTTTGGTTATCCAATTGGGAGCGGTTACATGTCTCTTGGGAATGTTTTATGCTAGGATGCATGTTAGTTATTTTAAGTATTAAACCTTGCTAATAGCATGGCATACACCTCATGTCTTTAAACTTAAAAGAAGTACTTTACAAACAGCGTAAAAAGGTATTTCCTTACTTATACTAAATCTAGAGTCTTGCATACCATGGGATGTCCTTCGTGGACGCTTGCACTCATGTAGAATATTAAACTAATTAAATCAAGGTGTTTCCGCAGCGTAAATTACGTTTCATTCTAGTGGGCTAGTGAACCACTGAGCCGAGGGATACGGCCTATATATATATATAAGCAGTTTTTCAATCATTAAACTTATGAATATTTTTATAGTAATAGTTTCTGTCGCCTGAGCGTCGGCAGTTATCCCCTGCTTGACGTGGCATCACGACGCGTGTTTTTCTCATACTCTGATACTTGCTCTGCCGGAGAAAAATGCGGGTTGTAACACAGTCAGGTGTCTATACCTACTGCATAAGGATTTATTTGGTCCTATGCCAGTTCATAGTCTAGGTAGGAAGGTCTACACTTTTGTGGTTGTAGATGACTATTCTAGATATTCTTGGGTGTTCTTTCTTAGACAGAAATCTGAAACCCTGTTGGGGCTGCGGTCCGGAATCGCCCCCGCGTTGCGGCGCTATGCGGTAATGGCTTAACTGGCTGCCCCGTCCCCGGTCAAAATCTTGATATAAAGATTAGTATACGCCTTTGACCTTCAGGCCGGTCTTTTTGTGCAGTTGGTAGCGCTAAGTCCTCTCAATTGGTGGAGATGTGGGGTACGGGTTCGAAACCCCGGGGTCATTTCCGGGGGGGATTGTTGGGGCTGCGGTCCGGAATCGCCCCCGCGTTGCGGCGCTATGCGGTAATGGCTTAACTGGCTGCCCTGTCCCCGGTCAAAATCTTGATATAAAGATTAGTATGCGCCTTTGACCTTCAGGCCGGTCTTTTGGTGCAGTTGGTAGCGCTAAGTCCTCTCAAACCCCAAGTGTTTTACATAGTTTTGTCAAACAAATTCAGAATGAACTGAATAGTACAGTGGTAAAAATTAGAAGTGACCATTGCACTGAATTTCAATCTGAAAGTATGACAATATTATGTGAAGAATTTGGGATTTTTCAAGAGTTCTCCTCACCTAGAACACCTCAGCAAAATGGTATTGCTGAAAGGAAGAATAGGACATTGATTGAAGCTGATAGAACTCTATTTAGTGACACTTCTCTCACAGAATACTTCTGGGCTGAGGTAGTTAGTACTGCATGTCATGTGATCAATAGGGCCTCTATTACCAAAAGCCACAAAAAGACACCCTATGAGATCATGAAAGGTAGAAAACCAAATTTATCCTATTTTAGAATATTTGGTTGCAAGTGTTATATCCTTAACAATGGTAAGTCTTATCTAACTAAGTTTGCTGCCAAATCCCAAGATGGGATATTTGTTGGATACAACATCAATAGTAAGGCTTATAGGGTCTACAACTTGATTACACAGGTTGTAGAAGAATCTGTACATGTTGTATTTGATGAAACTAGATTAATCAACAGTGAGTTGCCTTGTAGTTCATGCAGTCCAACAGGTATAAGCAATAGAATGGACAAGCTTTCCATTGCAGAAGGCTCAACTGCAGATGAAGAATTGGAAAATGATGGCTACTGTCCAGGGGGAGTACAAGACTCTCTAGAAGCTGATGACATCCAAGAGGTGCAGCATAATGAAGAAACTTGAGGCGTTCAGCTAGAAGGAAGTCTACCTCCAGCTGTAAGACATCTAAAGGATCATCCAACAAATCAGATAATTGGTGATCCAAGATATGGAGTGCGAACCAGAAGCAGAAATCTTAATACAGTCCTGCACTAAAGTTTTCTATCTCAACTGGAGCCAAAGAAATTTGAAGAAGCTATCCAAGACAAACACTAGATTAATGCTATGCAAGAGGAGCTTAATCAGTTTAGAAGATGCAAGGTATGGGAGTTAGTTCCTAAACTAATAGACCACAACATCATTGGTACAAAGTTGATTTTTAGGAACAAGTTGGATGAGAGTGGAGTTATTGTGAAAAACAAAGAAAGAATGGTTGCAAAAGGATACAGGCAGGGAATAGACTTTGATCAAACATTTGCCCTAGTAGCAAGACTGGAAGAAATCAGAATGTTCCTTGCCTATACAGCATATCAAGGCTTCAAGGTATATCAAATGGATGTGAAATCAGCATTCCTGAATGGTGATCTAAAAGAATAAGTCTATGTAGAGCAGCCATCAAGTTTTGTAGATTCTCTTAAACCTGGTTATGTCTATAGACTTAGGAAAGCATTGTATGGGTTAAAGCAAGCCCCAAGGGCTTTGTATGAAACCCTGTCTACTTTCCTTATTGAGAACAAATTCTCAAGAGGTAAAATAGACAAAACTCTATTCCTAAGGGAATCTAAAGGTAAGATAATCTTAGTTCAGATCTATGTAGATGACATAATTTTTGGGTCTACAGAGAACAACCTTTGCAAGAAGTTTGCCAAACTTATGCAAGGGAAGTTTGAAATGAGCAGTATGGGGGATCATAAGTTCTTCTTGGGACTCCAAGTAAGACAGACTGAAGATGGCTTGTCCATATCCCAGTCTAAGTTCACCAAGGAGTTTATTAAGAAGTATGGTATAGAATCATCCTCCACCATGAGAACTCCTATTGGAACAAGTATGTCTATATGCAAAGATGATGCAGGTAATCCTATAGATGAGTCTTTGTATAGAGGAATAATTGGCTCTCTATTATATCTCACTGCTAGTAGACCAGACATTATGTATGCTACATGTGTCTGTACTAGGTACCAAGCATGCCCTAAAGAATCACATTATACTGCAGTCAAGAGGATTTTAAAATATCTAAAGGGCACACCTAATCTAGGCCTTTGGTACCCTAGGAATGGAGATTTTCTACTAACAGGTTATTCAGATGCAGATTATGCAGGCTGTAGAGAAGATAGAAAAAGTACTACAGGTACATGCCAATTCTTGGGAGGAAGGTTGATATCCTAGAGCAGTATAAAGCAGACTAGTGTGGCAATATCCACAGCTGAGTCTGAATATGTGGCAGCATGAAGTTGCTGTGCACAGCTGTTGTGGATTCAGCATCAGCTAAGGGACTATGGTATTCAAGTAAGTAGAACACCTTTATTGTGTGATTCTAAAAGTGTCATTTCTATTGCAAACAATCCTGTTTCACATAGTAGGACTAAGCATATAGAGATAAGATACCATTTTCTTAGAGAACATGTAGAAAAGGAAGACATCACATTAGAATTGGTTAAAACTGATTATCAAATTGCAGATATATTTACTAAGCCTCTGGATGAAACTAAATTCAATAGATTTAAAATTGAACTAGGAATGCTGACCATAGACTAGTTTACCAAAAATTGGCTAAGTAAAATGGTGTCGACATATTCAGAAATAAAGTGTCGACACAAAGAAGTTATGTCGACAATTCAGGGAAATTGTGTCGACACAGAGTAAAAGTGTCGACACCTAAGGGACTATATGTCGACACATCCAGACAAGCAGTGTCGACACATCCAGAAGAGTTATGTCGACACATCCAGAGAAGTGTTGTCCTCACATTCAGACTTTGTGTCGATACTTCGAATAAGTGTTGACACAGAATTTCTGTTCCTCGTCTTCGTAAGTCAAGTGTCGACACATCATCAATTTGTGTCGACACATAGAGGTCAATATTGTTGTCGAGACATTCAGAGTTTGTGTCGACACATTATAACTGTGTCGACACATTTAGACTATTTTTGCCCGTCTTTTGACCTTCTTTGATTAGAAGGGTATAAACAGGTCAAGAACATATTCTATCGACACGCTCACCAGGGTTTTGAGACAAAAACCTTGTGTCGACAAACTCTCTTCTCTCAAACCAAGCTTTCTCTTCATTCCAATGGCGCCCAAGGTTGAAGACAACTTCAATGAAAGGTATGAGTTGGTTAGGCATGCATTCGCCGATGCCGCAACAGAGATCAAACATATCATTTCTCTTCTTACAGACAATGGATTAGAATATCTTGTCTCTGAACCTACAAAGATATTGAAGAAAGAATTATTCGAGTTCTATACTGCTGCATCAATGGAATCAACAGGATTGAAGATCAAATCCACTGTACATTGAGAAAAAGTCAAGCTGTCTCAGAAGAGGTTGAGCAAGATTCTCCATCTTCCTAGAATACATGATGAGGAAGAGGTCCCAGCCTCACGGACCAAGGAGGCGCTTCAATGGTGTGGATTGGATCCAACCTTAAAGATAGGAGCAGCCATCAACAGAAAAGTTGTTGGGATTTGTCTCCTCAATACCTCAGATTTGTAGGAGGTCAGACCTTGAACTAAGATGAATTAAGGTGTATTTGATGCTGTGTTTAAGTTGTATGTGTGCAGGTTCTAATTGCTAAGTGTAGACCAATGTCAGTCTATAATGGGTCACCAAACACAGGACCATACAATGTAATCCCTCATTGTGTGATCCAAAGTGTTGGCCCATGTATAGCCTCTCTATTGGGATACACTTCCTTCATGCACTTGGATTGATGGACAGAAGCATTGGAGCAAATTTCCTCTTAGAATTTTCCTAAGTCCTTTATACTCGAGTATTTCCTTGTAATACACGAGTAAGTATGTTTATACTCGAGTAAGTGCTTTCTGATACTCGAGTATATATTCTGATACTCGAGTATATATTCTGATACTCGAGTAAGTATGTTTATACTCGAGTAAGTGCTTTCTGATACTCGAGTATATATTCTGATACTCGAGTATATATTCTGATACTCGAGTATATATTCTGATACTCGAGTAAGTATGTTTATACTCGAGTAAGTGCTTTCTGATACTCGAGTATATATTCTGATACTCGAGTATATATTCTGATACTCGAGTAAGTATGTTTATACTCGAGTAAGTGTTTTCTGATACTCGAGTATATATTCTGATACTCGAGTATATCTTCTGATACTCGAGTATACCATTTTTGATACTCGAGTAATTCTTTCTTCTCTCCTGTAATTCTCTCTTTCTATACTCGAGTATACTGCCTCTTGCTACTCGAGTAATCCATCTCTCCATACTCGTGTATATCCTCCATTACTCGAGTATCGCAGTCAACTTCTCCATAATTATTCTAAGTCCATTTTCATCATAAGTACTTTGAATCTGTCAATTCTGATTGGTCCACGTGTCATCATTAATCAACGTTATGACCGTTGGAACCCACCTATAAATAGGTCTTTTCAGAAATGACTTTTCAAGCGTTATTACAGAAATATTCTTTTTAAGAAAGAGGAATTCCGTGAACCCTAATTTCTCGCCGCCGCCATTGCCGTTCACAGAAGAAGAAGAAAAGTTTGGATCGCGACCTTCGTTTTCATCGATCTTTTCTCCAGCGATCCAGAAGAAAGAGAATCACTCGATCTTGCCAAGCCTTGAAGATTCCAGATCTACTTTCTCGATCGAGGTGGTTCTAGATCTCAGATTCGTGGATATTTCTCTAGTCGTCTTCTACATTTTCTGATCAAGCTGAAGTTCCTAAAGAAGAAGACAGATCCAGATCTGAGATTGTTGTTTTGATTTTTATTTTCAAACCAAATTTCATTGTAGGAGATTCTTCTCCGAGACTTGTAGGAAGTTTTGTCTTCCGAGTTTTTTGTAGATCCGTTTTGGGATCGAGATTTGTAGGAACGTGGTTCCGAGGTGTAGGATTGTTTTCAATCCGAGATAGTGGAGTAGCCGAGTCTAGTAATTTGCTAGATCGGTGAGGAAAGTGGACGTACCCAAGATTGGGGAACCACTATAAATCTCTTGTCTTCTGTGATTGCTTGATATTTGCTGTGTTAGTTTTTAATTCCGCATTTGACACGCATTTCACCTATTCACCCCCCTCTAGGTGATTTAGGCTAACAACTTAGACCTCTCAATTGGTATCAGAGGGAGGTTGATCGTTAAAAGGTTAACACCTTGATCTTATCCTTCTAAGTTGTTTCTTGAAAAGTATCAAGCATGAGTAAGACCAAGGATTTTGCTAAACTCCCTATCTGCACCAAGAACAACTTTCTTATGTGGAAGGAAAGAGTAAAGTTCTTCATGGAAGCAGTAGATCCCCGGATCTTCATGATTGTTGAAGAAGGTCCCCACATTCCTATGACTGCATCCACCATAGATCCCACCAAGCAAGTTCCCAAGAAGCTGATGGATCTAGATAAGGATGAGATTGCACTTGTCTCTCTGGACAAGAAAGCCAAAAATATTATAGCAAGTGCAGTGGATGACTCAATGCTGCAAAATCTGATTCATTGCCAGTCTGCCAAGGAGATGTGGCAATCCCTTGTGACTCTAATGGAAGGCACTGAAGAAGTGAGGGATGATCGGAGATCCCTTCTGAATCAAAAGTATGAAGCCTTCCGGCAAGGTCATAAGGAAGCCATAGCTGACACCTTTGAGAACTTCTTCAAGATAGTAAATGGCCTAAGAGTGTATGGCCGTGTCTTCACCAACGGGGAACTCAATGACAAATTCTTAAGATCCCTAACCAAGGAATGGGATAATAAGGTATGTGCCATTCGGGAGTTTGGAAGGTTAGCTGAGACAGACCCGCAGAATCTGTTCGGAAAGCTTATGTCTTACGAGCTGCAAATCAACTCAAGAAAAGCTGAAGAAGAGACGAGCAGGTCTGCATCCAAGGAGAAATCTGTCGCTCTAAAGGCAGATAGCTCAAGGAAGATAAAGGCTAGCTCTCCTGCCCCAGTTCCTGAAGCTGATGAAGAAGAATCATCTGAGCCTAGCTCATCTGGCTCAGAACTATCTGATGGAGAGTTCTCCCTACTCTCAAGGCAGTTCAAGAAATTCTTGAACAAGAAGAAGCAATGGAGAGGCAAGGATGCCTCATATAGAAAATCACGACATGACAGTGATCATCGGAAGAAAGGCTCAAGTAGCCATGACAGGTATAATCCTAAACCGAACAAACAGATTTCTACTGACATCATTTGTTACTGTTGCAATAAGCCAGGTCACGTCATCGCCGATTGCCCTCACAAAAAGAAAGAGGGTGGAAGAAGAGAGGAAAAGAAATCCTCACACCCAAGAAGAGGACAGAGAGAAGCCTAGTAGCCAAGAAGAGCAAAACTCTCAGCGACTCTGACTCATCTGAGTCGAGTGAAGAAGAGGAAGCTTACTTTGGGCTCATGGCTCATTCGGATGATGAACAAGTCCCCCAGTTTACTGGGGAGGTAAAATCTCACACTCCTCTCTCTGATTCTGAAAATGACAATGAGCAAGAGGGATATTCCTCTGAAGATGAATCTGAACTCATGGGACAGTATAAGGAATTACTCACCGCTTACGAGAAATGTCGTAGAATGGTGAAAAGTCAAGCCAAAGAGATCAATTCTCTACAGGCTAGTGAGAGCAACTTGAGAGAAGAAGTCAATAGGACTAACTCTCTTCAAGAGAACCTAAATGAAGCTATGGAGGAATACAATAAAGCTCTCAAGCACCTTGACCTTAAAGAGGAAATCATCAAAGAACTGGAAAAACAGCTCGAGGCTGAAAAGAAGCTTGTTGAGAGCTTCTCTAAGCCTAAGACAGTTCTTCCAATCGTTGCTGAATTCTCTGCTAAGGCCAAGGGTGCTGGTTTAGGCCACATTGGGTCTTCTAGTAAATCCTCTAGAAGAAACAAGGCCAGGAGAAAGAATAAGGCTGCCCGAAAGACTCTAGCTGAAGAAAAAGGGAAAGCTCCCTTGGAACCTGTTGTGTTCAAGAAAGTTATCTTTCCCACGAACGAACTCGATTATGAGTCCACCTACGGACACTTTTCTAGGCCAATCCCTGAGAAGCCTAAGTCAAGATACCAAGGTTGGACTCGTCCTCGTAACTTTGGCGAGAGTGTCTTCAAGGCACCTTATGAGGAGATTCAGCTTCAAAGCTATGGACCTTATGCTCATGGTCATAACTTTAAGAAGACACCAAAAGTAAAACCCGTTGTAGAAAAGCCTATGAAAGAGAAGACTTCATGTAACTGCAATCATCATGAAGCCTCTTCCTCCAAAAGTAAGGCTCCTGCTAGACCTTCATTCCAGAAAGTCAGGCAGGACTACCCAAGGCAAAGATACAACAGGTTCAACTGTTGGTGTTGTGGCAAAATTGGTCATTTTGCCAGTGATTGTTGGTTCAATCCTAATAATGCTGCTACCCCTAAAGTTAGCAACGTGAGAATGACCACTCATGAGGCTAATACTCGTAGGGGGAGTATTCTAACTCGAGACCAAGGACCCAAGCTCGTTTGGGTTCCTAAGGCTAAATGATTGTAATTGCAGGTATGTCCAAAGGCCACCAAAATGCCAATCTGGTACTTGGACAGTGGATGTTCTCGGCATATGACCGGGACAAGAAGCCTACTTAAGAACTTCATCCCAGTCTGCAACGGACCAAAGGTCATCTTTGGAGGTTCAGATCGAGGAATCACTAAAGGCTATGGTATGATTTCTAACGGTAGCGTATCCTTCTCGAATGTAGCCTATGTTGAAGGATTGGAGCACAATCTCATCAGCATAAGCCAACTATGCGACAAAGGATACGTAGTTGAATTTCATGCTGACAAGTGTTTGATAAAATCGGTTAACAATATGGAAACTATTTTATCAGGCACTCGAAGCAGAAATATTTTCTGTTTGAATTTTATTTGTATAGACTCTTCGACACCAGTGTGTCTTTTGGCAAAAAGTAGTGCATCTCTTGCTGACCAATGGCACAAGAGACTAGCACATATTAATTTCAAAACTATTAATAAATTATTCTCTCAAAACTTAGTGCGTGATGCACCCAAGGTCAAGTGCGTTACGGACAGTCCTTGTCACGCTTGTATCAAAGGCAAGCAAACAAGAAGTTCGTTTAAAAGCATATTAGGCAAGGATTCCAATAGAAGTTTACAGCTTCTTCATATGGACTTGTTTGGTCCACTGCAGATTAGAAGTTTGGGAGGTAAGGAATATACGTTGGTTATTGTGGATGATTACTCGCGCTTTGCGTGGGTGTTCTTTCTGAAACACAAGTCAGATACCTTCGGTATTTTCACTAATTTTGTCAGGCAAATCCAGAATGAATACAACCGTTCCGTAGTCAAAATCAGAAGTGACAATGGAACGGAGTTCAAGTCTGGAGCCATGACAGAATTTTGTGAAAGTCAAGGTATCTTTCATGAGTTTTCCTCTCCCCGCACACCACAGCAAAATGGAGTGGCTGAGAGAAGGAACAGAACACTCATAGAGGCTTGTCGGACCATGTTGAGTGATGCCTCACTTCCGGAGTATTTCTGGGCTGAAGCCGTCAACACCGCTTGTCACGTGCAAAATCGAGCACTCATCAACAAAGACCATGATAAGACTCCTTACGAACTTCTAAAAGGCAGGCAACCAACCATTTCATACTTTAGAATCTTTGGTTGTAAGTGCTTCGTACTTAACAATGGCAAGTATCACACTACAAAGTTTAGCGAGAAAAGCTTTGAAGGTATTTTCGTAGGTTATAGTAGCCATAGTAAGGCCTATAGAGTTTTCAATAGAAAAACTCTGGTTGTGGAAGAGTCGATACATCTTGTATTTGATGAGACGAGTCTGTTGCAAAGCAACTCGTCTAGTGTGCCTATTGTAGATGCAGGTACAAAGTTGAAAGAACTCAGCTTGGATGAACCTATTAAAGATAAAGATGAGACGTTCATCAAGATCCCCTCTACAACCACCTTTGGAGAGGGAGATGATCAAGATGAAGAAGACATCCCAGCTGAAGATATAACTCCAGTGGCTGAAGAGATCCCAGATGCAAGGACTTTAGAGTTCAGACACTTGAAGGATCATCCTGTTGACCAAATCATAGGAGATCCTCGGGATGGTGTCAGAACTCGTCGAGGTACAACTAACGAGAATTTACACTTAAGCTTTCTCTCACAGGTTGAACCAAAGAAATTTGAGGAAGCCAACTCCGACGCATCCTGGATTCTAGCCATGGAAGAAGAATTAAATCAGTTCAAAAGATGCAAAGTCTGGACACTTGTTCCTAGACCCAAGCATAAGAACGTCATCGGGACAAAATGGGTCTACCGGAACAAGATGGATGAAGACGGAACAATTATAAAGAATAAAGCCAGACTTGTCGCCAAGGGATATCGTCAAGAGGAAGGGATCGACTTCGACCAAACTTATGCTCCAGTAGCAAGACTGGAGGCAATCAGATTATTTCTTGCCTACGCTGCACTCAAGGGCTTTACCGTCTATCAAATGGACGTGAAGTCCGCCTTCCTAAATGGTAACATTAAGGAAGAAGTGTACGTAGAGCAACCCCCAGGTTTTGTTGATCCAACCCTTCCTAACTATGTGTATTTATTACAAAAAGCACTATATGGTCTCAAGCAAGCCCCTCGGGCTTGGTATGAGACGCTGTCTACCTTTCTTCTTGAGAACAAGTTCACAAGAGGAAAGATAGACAAGACATTATTTCTTAGGGAAATAAAAGGCAAGATTTTGCTAGTGCAAATCTATGTCGACGACATCATTTTTGGCTCTACAGATAACAACCTCTGCAAGAAGTTCTCTAAACTTATGCAAGGGAAGTTTGAAATGAGCAGTATGGGAGAGCTGAAGTATTTCTTAGGGCTACAAGTGAAACAATCTGAGGATGGAATTTTCATCTCTCAGACCAAGTTCACCAAAGAGCTGCTTAAGAAATTCGGAATGGAGAATGCAACCTCTATGAGGACTCCAATGGCCTCAGCTATGTCTCTGGACAAGGACGAGAAAGGGAAACCTTTTGATGAAACCAAGTACAGAAGCATAATTGGGTCCTTGCTCTACCTTACCGCAAGCAGGCCAGATATAATGTTCTCGACATGTGTATGTGCTAGATTTCAGGTGAACTCTAAGGAATCTCACTACATCGCTGCAAAGCGAATCTTGAGATACCTCAAAGGAACACCAAATCTTGGCTTATGGTACCCAAGAAGTAATGATAGTGAACTAATTGGATTTTCAGATGCAGATTTTGCAGGAAGCAAAGACGACAGGAAAAGCACCTCCGGGACTTGCCAATTCCTCGGAAGGAGACTCATTTCCTGGAGCAGTAAGAAGCAAAACTGTGTAGCCATCTCAACGGCTGAATCAGAGTACATCTCTGCAGGGAGCTGTTGTGCACAGCTTTTGTGGATCAAGAATCAGTTTGAAGATTATAACATGAAGTTCCAGAACATTCCACTATTCTGTGATTCTTCCAGCGCAATTGCAATAGCCAACAACCCAGTCTCCCACAGCAGGACCAAGCACATAGAGCTTCGCTACCATTTCATCCGGGAGCATGTGGAAAATGGAGATATAGATCTACAGTATGTCTCCACAGACAGGCAAGTTGCAGATATCTTCACCAAGCCGCTGGATGAGTCCAAGTTTTCATTCTTCAAAACTGAGCTTGGACTGCTTAACAAAGAAGACCAATGATGGACTCAGAAATTTAGAAGAGGTCAGAAATGTTGGATACTCTAAGGTACATTTTTTTTGGAAATTCCTTCAAGAAATTTGAGACTCGAGAATAGTTACATTTACACGAGTGAAATAGTGAATACTCGAGTAACAAGTCAAATATACTCGAGTAATCAAATCAATACTCGTGTATGCACTCCTTATACTCGAGTATGAAAAGTCTTCAAAATTTAATACTCGTGTATTGAACTTCATATACTCGAGTAATCAGATTGATACTCGAGTATGAATTTCTTATACTCGAGTATGGAAAATTCCGTGAAGGCTTAATACTCGTGTATACTCAGTACATACTCGAGTATATGTTAAGGATTACTCGTGTATAGAATGACCTAATCGAGTATACTAAATCCAATACTCGTGTATGCCGTACACTCCTCTCGTGTAATCGGATTTCTCTGGAATTTTTCAAACTATCTATTCGCACAACTAATTTGCCGCCTCTTCAAGTATGTCTCTATACTTAATTCGTTTTTAAACCTAATTAGAATTATTTATATATATATATTCAAAACGACAAAGTCCTTTCCACTTCTCATTCACTCGAGTAGCCGCCGGCTGTTCGTATTCCCGAAACCCTGTTCTTCGTCTTCCGTCGCCGCAGATTTCCGTCTTCCTCATTGCAGAATCGCTGATGGCTCCTCCCTCCTCCAAGTTTGGAATCGGCTCGGAATTAGTGACTGATGGCATTGAAGATATCTCCGATGATTTCAAGAACCTTCTGATTCTCCTGGACACGGCCGGATTGACCTTCGTTCTTCAAGAACCATGCCGCCTTTTGCTTCCTGATGTTGAAGAGTTCTACAAAAACTTGAAGATTAGACACAATGGTACAGTTCTGAAATCAAAGGTAAGGGGAGTTGATGTTTGGTTAGATAAAACCTCTGTCGCCACTCTGCTTCGTATGCCCGTGGTCGACGAAGAAGATGATTTAGACAAGGCAGATGCTGACCGCACCTCCTTATTCTGTGGTCGAGATCCAGAAGGTGGAGGTGAAACCCTGAACCGCTCTCTGTTCAATCCAGAAGGGAAGTTTCTAGTTGACATCATTGCCAAAATCCTCTGGTGCAAGACTTACTCCATTTGAGACGTATCACAAAATCTTTTTGATGTTATGCAAGCTATTGTCTGCAGGAAGAAGTTTCAGTTTGGAATGATGATACTAGATAAGATCAAAGAAAGCGTCAAACATCCCAGCTTTGCCAGGATTATCTCCCTCCTTCTCCATGAGATTAATCCAACAGTGTTTGACTTCTCTAAAGGGACTCCTCTTCACCACATGAAGAAAGTCTCAATATCATCCATTCAGAGGTATGACCTCAAGATCATGAACCCTGCCCAAGTCTCCAAGGCTGATGCCACCTCAGAGCAACACCAAGACAACAGTTTCCCTGAAGACAGGATTCCATCTCCCTCTCTACATCATACTACTGCTACCACTGGTGCATTAGTTGAGGGGGAGCCTGCCTCTTCTCTACCTCAGAATCAGGTCTCTTCACAATCAGTAATACCAGAACAAGAAGAAGTAAGAATTACCACTCCTCCAATCTCTCCTCCTCCAGCAGATATTCAATCAGCAAATCCAGACTCAGAGATTCCAGACTCAGCAGCCCTTCTGTCTACAGCTGAGGATATCAACAAATTCATTGATGAGCTCAGCTCAGATGCCCCTCTCTTCCAGCATGACTCAGCTGCTAAGTCTCCAGTTCAGTCTGAAGTCCATACTCCAGTTCAGTCTCCTGCTAGAACCCCAGCTCCTTCTCCTGCTAAATCTCCAGTCCAATCTCCTGAGAGTGAGCCTAGTCAATCAGCTCATATTCTCCTGTCTGATGATGAGATGTCTCCAGATCCTGTGGAGGCACCTCTGAAGAATTTGGATTTCTCCATGCCCTCTCTACTACCCTCAGAAGAAGATGTTGCCACAGTTCCATTCAAGAGAGCAGTCAGCTCAGTGGTGATCTCAGAAATCCCTCCTTGGACTGCTTCTGCTTCTGCTTCTGCTCTTGCCCCTGCTGCTTCAGCTCCTGAACAAACCTCAGCTCCTTCCTCTTCAGATATAATAAGCAAGATTGAGCTTATGCTCAAAGAACAGAGAGAATACTTTGATGCCTCTCTGCAATCAGTAACATCCAAGGTCTCTGCTCTTGAAACAGAGATGAGCAGAGGCTTTGCTGAGATTCAAGCAAATACTGATGAGTTAAAAAGGTTGTTCCAAATTGGAGGCAAAGCCATAGACCACACCATTACAAGCATTGGTGAGCTAAGAAATCAGGCTGAGACAGTAGCTCATAACCAGCTCAAGCTAGATGAGAGAGCTGAAATGAATGTTGTGAAAGTGTGTAATGAAGTGGGCACCTTCAAAGATGAAGCCATTGCAAAGCTAAACATAGATATCAGCAAGGGGGAGAAAGTTGTAAAAGAACAAGTGGACAAACTACATGAGCAAGCTCAAATAGCTGTAAAGGAACAAGTTGAAACTCTCTCTAAACAGGCTCAAACTACAGTGGATGGAATTGTAAAGGAAATGAAAGCAGACATTCTCTCTCAACTTCAATCTGTAAAGTTTTATACCTATGATACTGCTGTGTGGCTGCATAACATGAACTTCCCCAATGCTCAGCTCAACCCAGCTATCATTCCTCAGCACCTAAATCCTCTTGAAGAGCAACCCTCTGCAGATGCCCCTGTCCAAGCTACCATTCCAGAAAGTGGTGTGCCAGTCTTCTCTCCTAGACCTGAAGGTGATCTGACTGAGCCTCCTCTTAACTACTCTGACATGTGGCAAGATGATTTTGTTTCCAGTTCTCAAGGTCCATCTAAAAGGAAAAGAAAGTATGGTGAAGGTGCTTCTGCAAGTCGTTCTGAACCCAGAAGAGATCCAGCAATTGTTCATTCAGAGGTTTGGAGTCCAACCTCCAAATCCCTTATTCTTGATACCCTGAAATTAGTGACAGATCTTGGGGAAAACAGAGACAATCATTACAGCTACTCAGAGTGGAAAGCATATGAAGCTTCTCAGATTAAAATCAGACTCCATGACAGAAACTGGGGACACAACAACCCTGCTGCTCCTCCCAGGCCCAGGACCTATTTCCCAAAGCCTTACAGCTACCTGGAGAGGCAACAGCTCAAAAGGGAAAGGATGCACAAGGATGCTCCATCATGAGTGGATCTGAGAAAGTGGAATTGGACTATCTTGTTTATGTGCTTTAAAAACATTTCCTCATATATATATATTTAATTCTGATTATGGCCATATTTTGTTTACTCTGCTTTGGCTAAGCTTATTCTCCTGTTATATGCTTGCTGTTCTTTTACTCTTAAGTAATTCACCTTAGTATAGAGAGTGCTGACATCTACAAATAGGGGGAGATTGTTGGGATTTGTCTCCTCAATACCTCAGATTTGTAGGAGGTCAGACCTTGAACTAAGATGAATTAAGGTGTATTTGATGCTGTGTTTAAGTTGTATGTGTGCAGGTTCTAATTGCTAAGTGTAGACCAATGTCAGTCTATAATGGGTCACCAAACACAGGACCATACAATGTAATCCCTCATTGTGTGATCCAAAGTGTTGGCCCATGTATAGCCTCTCTATTGGGATACACTTCCTTCATGCACTTGGATTGATGGACAGAAGCATTGGAGCAAATTTCCTCTTAGAATTTTCCTAAGTCCTTTATACTCGAGTATTTCCTTGTAATACACGAGTAAGTATGTTTATACTCGAGTAAGTGCTTTCTGATACTCGAGTATATATTCTGATACTCGAGTATATATTCTGATACTCGAGTAAGTATGTTTATACTCGAGTAAGTGCTTTCTGATACTCGAGTATATATTCTGATACTCGAGTATATATTCTGATACTCGAGTATATATTCTGATACTCGAGTATATATTCTGATACTCGAGTAAGTATGTTTATACTCGAGTAAGTGCTTTCTGATACTCGAGTATATATTCTGATACTCGAGTATATATTCTGATACTCGAGTATATATTCTGATACTCGAGTAAGTATGTTTATACTCGAGTAAGTGTTTTCTGATACTCGAGTATATATTCTGATACTCGAGTATACCTTCTGATACTCGAGTATACCATTTTTGATACTCGAGTAATTCTTTCTTCTCTCCTGTAATTCTCTCTTTCTATACTCGAGTATACTGCCTCTTGCTACTCGAGTAATCCATCTCTCCATACTCGTGTATATCCTCCATTACTCGAGTATCGCAGTCAACTTCTCCAGAATTATTCTAAGTCCATTTTCATCATAAGTACTTTGAATCTGTCAATTCTGATTGGTCCACGTGTCATCATTAATCAATGTTATGACCGTTGGAACCCACCTATAAATAGGTCTTTTCAGAAATGACTTTTCAAGCGTTATTACAGAAATATTCTTTTTAAGAAAGAGGAATTCCGTGAACCCTAATTTCTCGCCGCCGCCATTGCCGTTCACGGAAGAAGAAGAAAAGTTTGGATCGCGACCTTCGTTTTCATCGATCTTTTCTCCAGCGATCCAGAAGAAAGAGAATCACTCGATCTTGCCAAGCCTTGAAGATTCCAGATCTACTTTCTCGATCGAGGTGGTTCTAGATCTCAGATTCGTGGATATTTCTCTAGTCGTCTTCTACATTTTCTGATCAAGCTGAAGTTCCTAAAGAAGAAGACAGATCCAGATCTGAGATTGTTGTTTTGATTTTTATTTTCAAACCAAATTTCATTGTAGGAGATTCTTCTCCGAGACTTGTAGGAAGTTTTGTCTTCCGAGTTTTTTGTAGATACGTTTTGGGATCGAGATTTGTAGGAACGTGGTTCCGAGGTGTAGGATTGTTTTCAATCCGAGATAGTGGAGTAGCCGAGTCTAGTAATTTGCTAGATCGGTGAGGAAAGTGGACGTACCCAAGATTGGGGAACCACTATAAATCTCTTGTCTTCTGTGATTGCTTGATATTTGCTGTGTTAGTTTTTAATTCCGCATTTGACACGCATTTCACCTATTCACCCCCCTCTAGGTGATTTAGGCTAACAACTTAGACCTCTCAAAAGTCATGAATCATCAAGGGAAATTCTTGTCTGAAATAGTAGGAAAAGTGATCTTATGTAAACCAGGTGGCCATGATAGGATATCAGCCTATATGTTCAGCCTGCTGACAAGGATAATCTTTACGATTCACACCAATTGGTCTGCAGTACTGTTTGATAAGATAAAAGAAGGAATCAAGAAGCCAAACTTGGCTAGGATCATGAGTCTGTACCTGGCTGGAATAATTCCAGAGGTGTCGCAACAGATTTCTGGATCAAAGATAAATCACATGAGGAGAATGGACATAAGGTTATTATCAAGATGGGATAGAGTTCTTTCAAAGGAGATTCCTGATGTGGACAGGCAAGAGCTAACAGCAAAAACACCGGCACATGACCTTTCTTAGCATGGTCATGAAGATGCACAAGAACAGGAGGCACAAGTTAGAGAACAAGTTCAGGATCAGACTGGGACTACCCAAGTCCAAAAAGAGACTATATTTGCACAGGTGTAGGGGGAGCCAATTACTGCACAGTTGCAGGGGGAGCCACATTATGAACAATTGCAGGAGGAAGAAAGAATCAATTTATCAAAAGACATAGTTTCTCAAACTGGTCTTGATATTTCTGGAGTTACTGCTGAGTGTTGAGAAAGTACTATCTCCTGCTCACACTCAACAAGAATTCACTCTTGAAGAGTTGTTTCCTGATCTTGAAGGAGCAGCAGATAAAATGGAGACCCTAAGATTTGAGGAGGAGCAAGTAAGGATTGAGGGGGAGTAGGTTAATATTGAGGAGGAGAAACATGGTGCTGAGAAAGAAATTTCTTCCACTCCTCAAGAGAGAGTTAATATTGAAAGTTCTTCAGAGTCTGAGCATGAAGAGGTCAGGGAGGCCAAGAAAAGAAAACTAATGGTCTTTAAGAGAAGAAGTCAAAGCTATAAGAAGGCTCTCCAAATAACTACTTCATAATCTACTTCTGATTTTTATTATAGCAAGCTTATGGTGACTTTACAAATGAAGCTGGATGAGCAAAGACTGGCCTTGGAAAAATATGTAGATGAAAGACATAAGGCTCTTCAATTTGATCTGGCACAAGACATAAAATCTATCAGATTTGAAGTCAACCAGAATAAGAACGAGATGACAGATTGCTTCCACAAGTGAGGCAATGCTGTGGTATTTCTTGCCAAGCAATAAGCAGAAATAAAGAAGCAAGTGGATGAGATTGCTGTCAAATAAGGCTATGTCCTTGAAAATCAAATAAGAATGAATGACAATCTGACTGAATCTCACAATGAGATAGTCACTGAGTTAAAAAAATGTTTTTACTGGAATGACTGCTGCAAGGGCTAAAGAAATGGAAGACTATGATAAGAAGCTACAGGCTGCCCTAGATTCAGTTAAAACGGCCATCACTTCATCTCAAAAGTTAATTAATGACAAGCTTCAAAAGTTAAAGCCATTCTTTAAAGATGGAGTCAATTACTTGGATGGGCAAATCAGATTTCAATAAGAGTACTTAAGAGATCATATGACCAGAGAAGTCATAAAGGGGGAGAGGGTGTTAGTATTTGCTGGCTCTGATCATGCCAAATGGGTAACCAACAGCATTAGAGCCACTCTAGGATATCCACCCTTATGTGATGATGATAATAAGGCTGAGTCAGGTGTGCAAACAGCTCTACTTGAAGGTGATCAACCTGAGGTTGCCCAAGTCATTTACCCCCCTGCAGATATTAAAATGATACATAAAAAAGTTCAGTCTATGTACAGCCCTCCTCTACAAGTTACTAATGTTATTATTGAAAAGGTAGATATGCCTGAAGCTGGTCTGAAAGCTCAGCAAGATGCTCAATTATCAAAGAAAAGATTTAGAGAGCAGGCAGAGTTAAAACCTGACTTTGAGCAATGGAGCCCCACTTCTAGAAATATCAAATTAACTGCCTGGAAAGCTGTCAAAGACCAAGTTCATGAAAGGGGTAAATGGTATAATGAGCAAGAGTGGCAAAAGTATGAGGCAAGGCAAGAAGCTATAGCTTAATACAGAAGGAAGGCTAAGATGGGAAAGCTACCTCCTGATGCTCAGGAGCCTAGCAAGTATTTCCCTAATCCTTTTCATTACTTTGAAAGGCAAAGGATCAAGGTTGAAGAACAAAAGAAAGCTGAGTTGAAAGGCAAGAAACTCATTGAAGATACAGAACCTTTTGTGCAGGCTCAGATTAAACCAGGAAAAGGAATAGTCATAAAGGAGCCAGCCCAGCCTTAGTTTAGTTTTACTAGTTTTTGTCCAAGAACTATGTAATTGTTAGTTTGTTAAAGAAATCAATGTAAACAACTTGTAACAAATATTTTTGAGTTAATATACAAAACATTGTTCTGTGATCATTTTCTTTTATATCTTTGTTCTGTGATGTAACTATGATATGTGTTTTGTTTATAAAGTACCCTGTAATATAATGCTTATGTACATCATCATGTTTATTTTCTAAGTGGTGTATATCATTGGCTAAAGGGTTATGACTTCTCCAAATAGGGGGAGATTGTTGGGTACATTGGAAAATATGTACTTGATTTGGAGAAACCTCACTTAGCACAATGATATACATCAAGGTGTATTTGATGTTATTTTGAGTTTATATTTGCAGGTTAAGAATGTGCTAGAATGCAGGAAAAAGATTCTAAGTCCATATGTCGACACCTGAGGAAGCTGTGTCGACGCTTCAGTAAGATTGTGTCGACACTTGGAAATGGATGTATCGACACTTCAGTGAGTTTGTGTCGACACCGAGAGGCAGTGTCGACACACAAAAGCAGAGTCGACATCAACTGTGTCGACACCTGAAGGCAGTGTCGACACACAATATTCTTAGTCTACATCAACTATGTCGACACACAGGAATTGTGTCGACACTCAGCAGTGTTTCAACAATGTAGAGTGCTTAAAAGTGAAGACGTGATTGTGTCGACACAAATAATCAGTGTTAACACATTCTCAAGGTGCAGTGTCAAGAAGCTGTGTCGATATCAAGGCAGCTATGTCGACAACACCAAATTCTGTGTCGACACTTAAGTCACTTGTGTCGACACATATTGACAGATGGTCTCGACACTTTATGACAGTAAGTCTCGATGCTTTGCTGACAAAGACAAAGGCTCAAGATCTGTTTGATGACTTGACAGCTATTAGTTATAATAGGTTTACTGAAGATTTCAGACTTGTGAGAAGTTAGTTATAAACCGGATCAGCCGGTTACCATGGATGAAGTCTATATATAGATGGATTCAGAAGAAGAAAGAAGTTGATAATACACACAACTAGCACAACTATTGTGAGATTGATCTCTGATCAAGAAAGTAGAAGTCACAAAGAAGAAGATCTTCGTAAGAAGATCTAAGAAAACTTTCTGAAGTAGTTTTCTATTCAGATTCTGTCTAAGTTGAATTCAATCAAGAATTCAGAAGTATCTTCAATAGGTTTGGATAGAGAGAGATCCAGCTATTTGAAGTCAAGAAGAAGACAATCATAGGTCTCTAAAGAAGCAGATACTGAACTAATCTGTCAAGATGAATCAGATCTATTTCTGGAGTCTAAGAAGGAAGCTGTCAGTCAGTTATATTCAAAGGAAATCAACCCAACTAAGTTCAGATTCAAGAAGCTTTGAAGAAAGCTAAGATCAAGTTGATTTCAACCATCAGCCTCTTCAAGAAGCTGATCAAGAAAGTTCTTATCCCTTCTCTCTCAATAGGGGTAAGAGATTATAAAATTCCTTATCAAATTCTGTATGATCTATTCATAGATCTGAGTTGTAAGCCTGTTTTATAAAGGCTGAGTGTAGGAGATTTGTTCTCTGAGTGGTAGGGATGTTTATGCCTGAGTTGTAGGAGAAGGTATTCTCTGAGTTGTAGGCCTTGTGGCAAGGCTGAGGTAGGGCTTGTTAGCCTGAGTTGTAGGAATGTGGAAATATTCTGAGTTGTAGGAATCCTTCTGGATTCTGAGCTGTAAGATCTTAGGATCTGAGATAAAGGAAGAAGTTAGGACGAATCTAGCATACTCCTGGATAGGTGAAGGGGGAAAGTGGATGTACCCAGACCTTTGGGAACCACTATAAATACTGTGTGCAATCTGTGAATTGTGTAGCTGTAAATTCTGTGATTGTGTGTGCTGAGTTTGCTGCAGAATTTTCTATTTTATATTACAGCATTGTAGTGATATTCTGTCTTAATTTTAAAACAAGAATTAGAACCTATTCACCCCCCTCTAGGTGTTTAGGTAGTCTTGAAAGTAAAACTATCACCTCCCCTACGGTGGCCGTGCCACCGCCCGGCGATTACCCCAACCTCAACGAAGGTGGTGGCGGTGGTGGCTGGCAAGGGAGGTGGATAGGTGGCCGGGAAACATGGCTGGAAATAGCTCTAGGTTCTTCCAATCTCATCCCTTGGCTGGAGGAAGAAAATGGCTATGATCCCTCTGATCTGCTTTAAGATTCGTGCTGCATCATTTTATATTTAATTTTGATTTTTTGTATTTTCTATCATGTTTACTAGGCTATATTAAATTAAATATTAAAAATACCTAGGTTCGCCTAAAGAAAAAGTGACCAACATGAAAATTATAGCCCGGGAAGTCTAGTTTAATTTAAAATTAATTTCAACAAATTTGGGTTAGTAGTTTGACCACAACACTCATTTTGGTGAGGTCTATACCTAGGCTAGACCAGAGATTATTTTGAGTGCCCCCATCAATCCAGCCGTCTAAATGACTTGAAATTTTGGATGGAGGTCACTATTATGTATACCTAAAACATAAGCTAAAATGGGAATTTTTTGATAACATGTTTCTATAATTTTTGTAATTATTTCATAAACCATGATAAAATTAATTAAGGAACCTAATGACCTCCAATTGCTCCAAAATTTTTGTGAGAGGTTCTTGGGGTCATTATGGACCTATGTATAAATCTTCATCCCATTTGGAGATGGTTTGGTTTGGTTTTTAACAAACCTAGCCTTGCCTTAAGAAGGGTAATTAGGTCATAGTACTCCTTGTGGGTTTAAGTGGTCAAGTCACATCAACAGAGGCTGGGACTTTGACCAATGGTTTGATATGACTTTAGACACCCTCCCATGTATGATGGGGTGGGTTGGGGTAGATTTTCCCTAGTATCCAAACTCAAACCCTAAGGAGGGGCTTTTTTGTGTTGTGAAGGGCATAGGGTCAAATGCCCTTGTATGAACTTGCAACTTGGTAGAAATAATGCTAAGGTAGCCCAGGTCCTCTGGTATGAATCTTAAAGGATTTGAAGATGGATGGACATCTCAAAACCCTAACCCTTGCTTAGGGCATAATCACTTTTTGTGTAGAATAAGCCACCAAAACTTACAACAACAAAAAAGGGGTCTTACAAGTGGTATCAGAGGGAAATATCGATCGAAAAAGTAGCACTCCACAAACCCTGGGTCACCCCCGTGCGGGCTTAGTTTGAGGACAAACTAGAAGAGGAAGCAGTGGTGTGCTCATAAGGTAAATCACATGTAAAAGTCCACTTCTTCATTAATTGGAATTCTTCTTTGTAGCCTACGGCAAATCCTGCCCCAGCAGGGAGCACCTCCGGCTCGAAGATCTCATTTTATAGTTCTCTAGCCAACAAGTTAGACTCAACCTACTAGGACTCATGATTAACTATGACAACTTATAGTATGCCTGAAAGACTTGATTTCAAGAGCCTAGACACCTAGAGGGGGGGGGTGCATAGGTTCTAATTTTCTTTAATAAATTTTAGGAAATTAACTTGTGTTCTAATTTAGCACAGATAAAAACAATTACCAACACAGCAATCACAACACAACAATCATAGCATACCAATCACAGCACAGTATAGTACACTAGATTTATAGTGGTTCCCCAAGGTATGGGTACATCCACTTTCCCCCCTTCACCTATCCAGTAGAGAACTGGATTCAGCCCAACTTCCTTACACTTACTCTGATCCACAGATCTTACAACTCAGAACCAGATTGGTTCCTACAGCTCAGACTTATACAAGTCTTACATCAGATTCTTTCCAAGAATCCAACCTAAGGCCTCAGCCCTACCTCAGCCTTTATCAATAGGCTTACATCTCAGACTTTCACAAGTCCGACACCTCAGGCACTTAGCCCTACCTCAGCCTTTATAATTACAGGCTTACAACTCAGATATTATAAAGATCCTACAAGATAATTGAATGTTTTAAAGGGTACAGAGATTTCACCAAATAGAACTCTCTGTTAGTGTGAGCTTCTTGATCAGTTCTTGAATAAACTAAATCTTCAGATCCAACCTGCCTTAGCTATTTCAAAGCTTTTTGATAGAACAAAATAAGGTTGATCTTCACTTGATGTAGAAGTTGATCTTCAGATAGCTCCTTTCTTAGATTCAGAATTTGATTTGAATCTTTCTTACAGATTGCTCTAGATCTGCCTTCTTAAGGTTTTCCCCTTTTCTTGTTGTCAGATTCTCTTTACCGTAATTGCTTGATTACTTCCTTAGTTTTGTTGTTGTTGTGGATGTCAAGGATCAGTCCCTTATATAGAGTTTCCTCATGATTACCGGTTGATCTGGTTTGTAATAAGATTTTGACAGTTCTGACAAAGGTGTCAGACTTGTTGGTTATGATAGTTGTCGAGTCACCAGTCATGACAAATTATTCCTCAAACACTTTACAACTCAACATGAACCACTCAGCAAACTGCTTCACATGTGTCGACACAAATATACTAAGCTTCGACACAAGTCTTGATGATGTCGACACAACACTCCTTGTGTTGACACAGTCATTCTTCTGCTACTCGTCATAGCTTCTGTTTGTATTTGTTGACACAAGTCCTGGGTGTCACACAACTGCTCCTGGTCTCAACATAACTGATGCTGGCAGATGGCGTTGAGTGTATATTCAGCTGTCGTTGAGTGTGTGTCGAGACGTCATTGAGTGTGTGTCGACATAAGTCTTGCGTGTCGACACAAGCCTTCAGACTCAATATAGCTGTTGTTGTTAGATGGCGTTGAGTGTCGTCCAGATGTCATTGAGTGTGTGTCGACACAAGTCCTACGTGTCGACATAAATGCTTCTGGTCTTGACTTAGCTGATGTTGACAAATGGAGTTGAGTTTGTGTCGACACAAGTCTTGTGTGTCGACACAAACCTTCTTCAAGTGTCGACACAATCCCTGAGTGTCGACACATGCCTTTCTTCTGGTGTCGACATAACTCATGGGTATCGACACAACTTCTTCTTTAGGTGTCGACACAATTCTTGCCTTAGGTGTCGACATAATTCTGGGTGTCGACACAATTATTCACAAGTGTCGACACTTATACTTAGTTAAATTTCTTGCAAACCTTACACCTGCACAATGAAACTCAAACATCCATCAAATACAAATTGATGTATATCATTGAGTAAGATGAGGCTTCTCCAAACTTGGTACATATTTTTCAGTGTACCCAACAATCTCCCCCTCTTTGGAGAAGTCATAACCCTTAGTCAAAGATATACATCACTCATAATAAAGCACATAAATATAGATATGCATACATTTCAGTGCAAGATATCAAACAAACAATGTAAACAACTAAAACCAATAGAAAAGCAGATTTTATTTATTAATCAGAAAATTTTGGGTTTACATGTTTTTCCTTAAAATAAAGCAAAAAGTTATATTGTTCTATACATAAGCCTATCTATCCTATGATTGACTAGGCTCCTTAATTATAATGCCTTTTCCAAATCTAATCTTTGCCTGCACAGTAGGTTCTGTATCATCAGCAATTTTCTTCCCTTTGAGATCCTTATTCCTCAGTTCTTCAGCCTTTATCCTTTGCCTTTCAAAATAGTGAAAAGGCTTGGGGAAGTACCTGCTAGGCTCCAGAGCATTAGAAGTTACCTTCCTAGCTTTTGTACTCCTTCTGTACTAAAGAATGGCTTCTTGCCTGGCTTGATACTTGTTCCACTCTTGCTCAGAATACCATTTACACCTATCATAGGTCTTATCCTTTACATCCTTCCAGGCAGTCAAAATAATATTCCTGGAAGTAGGGCTCCATTGCTCAAAATCTAGCTTCAACTCAGCATATTCTCTGAACCTTTTCTTGGATAGATGTGCTTCCTTCTGAGCTTCTTTGCCAGCCTCTAACATCTCTACTTTTTCAATAATCACATTTGGTGCCTCCTATTGAGGGCTGTACATTGTCTGCACTCCTTGTTGACCATGTCAAAGTCAGCAGGAGGGTAAATAACCTGTGCAACTTCAGGCTGATCTCCTTCAATATAAGCAGGTTACACTCCAGACTCAACAATATTATCATCATCACACAAAGGAGGAAAGCCAAGTGTAGCTCTGATGGTATTAGATACCCATTTTGCATGGTCAGAGCTAGCTTTGACTAATAATCTCTCCCCCTTTATGACTTCTCTGGTTATATGATCTCTCAGATCAGTCTTTTGAAACCTTATTTGATCAGCCAGATATTATGTACCTTCTTGATAGTAGGCTTTGAATTTAGTCAGGTAATCAAAAATGGTCTTTTGAGAGGCTACAATGGCTGTATGGACAATAGCTAGATCTTCTTGTATTTGCTTTGATATTTCAGTTTTCAAATCAGCAGAAATACTTCCCAGTTTTTTGATGATTTTTTCATAGGAGTCTTTGAGATTTTCATTAGACCTGAATTGATTTTCTAAAATATACCCTTACTTGGTGGCAATGTCCTCAAACTCAGTCTTCAGTAGCAGTTGTTGCTCAGCAAAATATACTAAGCATTGTCTCCCTTATGGAAACAATCTGTCATCTCTTTCTTATGTAGATTGACTTCAAATTTGATTGATTTAATGTCCTGAGCCAGCTAAAACTACAGTTCTTTATTTGACTCATCCACATACTTCTTTAAAGGCTGCCTTTGTTCTTCCAATTTTACTTGCAGTTGGACCAGTAATGAACTGAAGTCCAAGCTTGGAGCAGGTGGTTGAGTGACTGTTTGTAAGGCCTTTTTATAGCCTGTGCTCTTTTTCTTGATTGCAACCATGTTCCTTATATTAGCCATAGAGGCTTCCTCATCATCAGAGGGTTGTGATGAGCTTTATATATAACCTGTTTCTTTATTAGATGGGGCATTCAGTAGCTCCTCCCCCTCAGTTCTTGGAAGTTCCTTTTCTACCTTTGATTGCTCCCCCTAAGTACTTGCAGCTGGTAAATCATAGCTCTTCCATAGTTACCTCTTGCTGCATCTGTATAGGAGGAATAAGGTTAGTTTGTGAAACAAAAGGTTCTCCCTGGACATCCAGATTTTTGTCCAGGGCTTGCTCTATAAAGGAGATACTTAATTGTTCATCCTGAGCTGTATCTTTTATCTGCACATCTTGTGCTTCCTTCTCAGCAATTTCTAATGTTTCTTTATTTATATCTGATACAATGTCCATTACTATATCAACAACATACTCACTCTCCAGAGTAGCCTCAGCAATACCTCCCCCTTTGGCAGACAGCTCAGATAATTCAGTGACTTGTACTACTAGTTCATGGTGTTCTCCCCCTGTAGTGGAGGCTATCTGTTGTTTGGGGTGCTGACTGCTCTCTTCTAGATCTTGAGCTTCTTTTTGTTGTTGGTCTTCATCTGAACTAAAGACTACCTCCTCCTCAGAATCATTGGATGATTCTTCTTGCTGAACAATTTCTTTCTTTTTCTTATCTTTCTTGACCTGTTTCTGTGGAGTAGAAACCTCTTTGATCAATACTCTATCCCATCTGGATAGAATCCTTACATCCATTCTCCTCATATTGTTGATCTTGGATCCTTGTAGTTGATTCATAACATCTGGTATTGTAGAAGCTAGACATAAGCTTAGGACCCTTCCCAGGTTTTGTTTCTTTATTCCTTCTTATATTTTTTCAAATACTATTGATGCCCTGTCTGTTTTTAGCCTGAATATTATTCTTGTCATTAGATTAAACATAGAGGCTGAAATTCTGTCATGTCCACCTGTTTTACACAGAATCACCTTGCCTATGATTTCAGACAGAAACTTTCCTTGTGAATTAATCCCTTTCCTGGTAATGGATGATCCAACTTTTGTATTAGGGTTTAGCCCGCACCAGCTTAATGCATCTTTTGTCATGGATGGACTTATGTCATAACCATCCTTAACCTTAGGAAGTTGGAGTGACTTCCTGATCATCTTCAGTGTAAGTTTGACTCAGGAATCCTGAACTGTGGCTTTGATCTTCTTCCCGTTATTATCCACAGTTGTCGATGAATAAAATTCCATTACTTCCTTTTTCCAAATCTTAGTTGGTTCGGAGACCAAGAACTCCAACCCATTTTCTAAAATTAGGGTAAATACTCCTTGGATGTCTTGTGATGCTATCATGAATCCACCACGAACCAGCTCATAACCTTCATTCACCTTTTCGTCTTAGAGGGGCGTCATTGATGAGAGGGAGAGAGAGAAGATAAGAGAAGTGAATATCTATGTCGACACAAGGTCTAGAGTTGAGAAATTTGAAGGCGTAGTCGACCAGATTTTGTCTTACCCTATTTATAGTCTATTGGTAAAGGGTAGGTCAAAGGACGCACCTTACTTAGTAAAATACATATCGACATAGTTGTACATGTGTCGACATGAAAGACTTAGGTCACGACAAAACTTAATTTTAGTCGACATGTTTATTTGTCGACATATATATGTGTCGACATACTTGTGTTAGTGTCAATACGGGCTGGTCATGTCTCGACATAGTTGTGTCGACACCTATTCTTCTGTCGACACAGATACTGTTTCTGTGTCAACACATCCTTTTTCTATGTCGACACAACATACTGAGTGTGTCGACACAATTTGCTTGTGTCGACACAAACTTTGTACTTAGACAAATTTCCTGAGAAATATTGTGCTTACATATTCTACTTAGGAATGCTTGACCTGACCTATTCTAGGTTCAACATACCTAATTCAATTTTAAAATAATTGAATTTATTTTCATCCAGAGGTTTTGTAAAAATATCAGCAATTTGTTTATTTGTGTTTACAAATTCTAGACTAATATCTTCCTTCTCCACAAGTTCTCTTATGAAATGAAACTTAATTTCTATAAGCTTGCTTCTACTGTATGATACAGGATTCTTAGCAATAGAAATAGCACTAGTAGAATCACAGAATAGTGGAATTCTACTTACCTTGATGTCATAGTCTTCAAGTTGATGTTTTATCCACATCAACTGTGCACAGTAGCTATCTGCAGCTATATATTCTGACTCAGCAGTTGAAATAGCTACACTTGTTTGCTTTTTTACTGCACCATGACACCAACCTTCCACCTAGGAATTGACGAGTTCCTGTAGTACTTTTCCTATCTTCTTTGCATCCTGCAAAGTTTGCATCTGAGAAGCCTGTTAGTAAGAAATCTCTATTCTTAGGGTACCAAAGACCTAGATTAGGTGTTCCATTAAGATATCTCAAAATTCTCTTAACTGAAGTATAATGAGATTCCTTTGGGCAAGCTTGGTACCTAGCACAGGCACATGTAGCATATATGATGTCAGGTCTACTAGCAGTCAAGTAGAGTAGGGAGCTAATTATCCCTCTATACAAAGACTCATCAACAGGTTTCCCTATCTCATCTTTGCCTATAGGCATGTTCCCATTGGAGTTTTTATAGTGGAGGCTGAGTCCATTCCATATTTCTTAATCAATCCCTTGGTTAACTTAGACTGGGATATGGACAATCCATCATCAATCTGTCTTACTTGAAGTCCCAAGAAGAACATCAGCTCACCCATACTGCTCATCTCAAACTTCCCTTGCATAAGTTTGGCAAACTTTCTATAAAGGTTGTTTTCAATAAATCCAAAGATAATGTCATCAACATATATCTGGACTAGGATTATCTTGCCTTTAGATTCCCTAAAGAATAGAGTTTTTTTTATATTTCCTCTAGAGAATTTATTCTCAATAAGAAAAGCAGACAAGGTTTCATACCAAGCCCTAGGGGCTTGTTTCAAACCATATAGAGCTTTTCTAAGCCTATATACATATTCAGGATAATGAGAATCTACAAAACCTGAGGGTTGTTAACCGTAGACTTCCTCTTTTAAGTCACCATTCAGAAATGTTGACTTTACATCCATCTGATATACCTTGAACCCTAGATAGGCAGCATATGCAAAGAATAACCTTATAGCCTCCAGCCTTGCCACTGGGGCAAAAGGTTTGATCAAAGTTAATCCCTTCCTCTTACCTGTAGCCTTTTGCTACCAGTCTGGCCTTGTTCTTGATTATAGTGCCATTCTCATCAAGTTTGTTTCTGTAGATCCACTTGGTTCCTATAATGTTGTGATCCTTTAGTTTAGGAACCAGTTCCCAGACTTTGCATCTTCTTAATTGATTCAGCTCTTCTTGCATAGCATCAATCCAGTTTGTGTCTAGCATGGCTTCTTCAAACTTCCTGGGTTCTATCTGTGACAAGAACCTTGAACATAAAACTGTGTTCGTGTTCTTGCTCCTTGTTAGTAAATCTTGACTTGCATCACCAATGATTTGTTGAGCTGGATGATCCTTTAGGTGTCTTCTTGCTGGAGGAAATCTGCCAACCTCCTGGCCTTCCTTATTTTCCTCAACCTGATGCTCCTCATTGTCTTCTTCATCCAGTGAGTCTTATTCTCCCCCTGGACAGCATGCATCATTTTCTTCATCCAGCCTGGCAGGTGCTTCTTCATTGATAGTCAGCTTGTCCAGCCTATCCTTTAAACTTGTAGAACTACTTGAAGAGCTAGACAATTCACTATTAATCAACTTAGACTCATCAAATTCTACACGAACATATTCTTCTATAACTTGTGTAGTCAAGTTGTAGATCTTGTATGCCCTACTATTATTATTGTACCCAACAAGTATCCCTTCTAGGGATTTGGAAGCAAACTTAGTTTGGTAGTGCTTACCATTAACTAGGACATTACACTTGCTACCAAAGATTCTGAGGTAGGAAATGTTTGGTTTTCTGCCTTTCAAAATCTGATAGGGAGTCATCTTATGTTTCTTATTGATTAAGGCTCTATTGAGTACATGACATGCAGTATTTACTGCCTCTTCCTAGAAGTACTCAGGGGGAGTAGTGTCACTAAGTAGTGTTCTACTTGCCTCAATTAGAGTCATATTCATTCTTTCAGCAACACCATTTTGCTGGGGTGTTCTAGGTGAGGAGAACTCCTGATGGATCCCCAGTTCTTCACAAAACTTTGTCATACAATCAGACTGAAATTCAATTCCATGGTCACTTCTGATTTTGACCACTAAATTGTTAAATTCATTCTGAATTTGTCTAACAAAGGTCTAGAAAATAGTAGGAGTTTCAGATTTGTGCCTTAAGAAGAAAACCCATGTGCATCTAGAGTAGTCATCCACAATAACAAATGTGTATAATTTCCTACCAAGACTATGAACTGGCATAGGACAAAACAAATCCATATGCAAGAGATATAAACATCTCATTGAATTTTTGGTATCTAGTGCAAGGAAAGAGGACTTTGTCTGTTTGCCCTTTTGGCAAGCTTAACACACACCCTCTTTAATGCACTTGACTTGAGGACCATTCCTCACTAACCCCATGTTGAATAGTTGTCCTATAGACTTATAGTTCAGATGAGCTAGCCTCTTGTGCCATTTGACACATAGTGCAGCTTTCTCTCCTGCAACTAGACAAATGGGTGAGATGTTAAACTCACAATCTAGGTTAAGAAAATATACATTCCCTTTCCTAGTGCTAGTCAAAATGATCTATTGATCACTTGACCTCCTTACTTGGCACTCCCCTTTAAGTAAAGAGATGTCATAACCTAGATCACTAAGTTGACTTATGCTAATCAGGTTATGTTTTACACCCTTTATATAAGCCACTAAAGTGATAGTAATTGAATCACTAGAAATATTACCAAATCCTTTGATGATTCCTTTTTCTGATCCACTAAAGATTACTTTGGGTCCATTCTCTATGGGTACATAGTCCCTCAACATTCTTCTTATTCCAGTCATGTGTTTGGAACATCCACTATCCATGTACCATATAGGGGTATGACCACTTGGATTCACCTGCATCAAATAAAGAATTACTTATCCTTAGAACCCAAATTATTATTGGGTCCTAGGTCCTTGTTTGTTTGAAATTCTGCAGCTATTCTGACAGGTAAAATATTCTTGGTTTTAACACTTGTATTGAACCAGCAATCCATGGCAAAGTGGCCCACCTTGCCACAACACCAACACTGAAATCTATTGTACCTTCTTTTAGGTACAACTTTGTTGCCAGCAATAGATTTAAGTGTTGGTGTTGTGGCAAGGTGGGCCACTTTGCCATGGATTGCTGGTTCAACACAAGTGTTAAAACCAAGAATAGTTTACCCTTTAAATCATTCAATTTATCACTAGGCTTACAACTCAGACTTTCACAACTCCTACACCTCAGGCACTCAGCCCTACCTCAGCCTTTATAATTACAGGCTTACAACTCAGATCTTACAAAGATCCTATAAGATAATTGAATGTTTTAAAGGGTACAGAGATTTCACTAGATAGAACACTCTGTTAGTGTGAGCTTCTTGATCAGTTCTTGAATAAACTGAATCTTCAGATCCAACCTGACTTAGCTGTTTCAAAGCTTCTTGATAGAATAAAATAAGGTTTATCTTCACTTGATGTAGAAGTTGATCTTCAGATAGCTCCTTCCTTAGATTCAGAATTTGATCTGAATCTTTCTGACAGATTGCTCTGGATCAGACTTCTTAAGGGTTTCCCCTTTTCTTGTTGTCAGATTCTCTTTCCCGTAATTGTTTGATTACTTCCTTAGTTCTGTTGTTGTTGTGGTTGTCAAGGATCAGTCCCTTATATAGAGTTTCCTCATGATTATCGGCTGATCTGGTTTGTAACAACCTTCTAACAGTTCTGATAAAGGTGTCAGACATGTGTGTTATGATAGCTATCGAGTCACCAGTCATGGCAGTTGATTCCTCAAAGACTTTACAACTCAGCATGAACCACTAAACAAACATCTTCACATGTGTCGACGCAAATAGACTAAGTGTCGACACAAGTCTTGATGATGTCGACACAACACCCCATGTGTTGACACAGTCATTCTTCTGCTACTCGACACAACTTCTGTTTCTATGTGTCGACACAACTTCTCCTGGTCTCGACATAACTGATGCTGGAAGATGGCATTGAGTGTATGTCAAGCTGTCGTCGAGTGTTTGTCGAGACATAATTGAGTGTGTGCCAAAACAAGTTCTGTGTGTCAACACAAGCCTTCAGACTCAGTATAGTTGTTGTTGTTAGATGGTGTTTAGTGTCGTCCAGATGTCATTAAGTGTGTGTCGACACAAGTCCTGTATGTCGACACAACTGCTTCTGGTCTTGAATTAGCTTATGTAGACAAATGGCATTGAGTGTGTGTCGATACAAGTCCTGTGTGTCGACATAAACCTTCTTCAGGTGTCGACACAATTCCTGAGTGTCGACACATGCCTTTCTTCTGGTGTCAACATAACTCCTGGGTGTCGACACAACTTCTGTTTTAGGTGTCGACACAAATCCTTCCTTAGGTGTCGACACAATTCTGGGTGTCAACATAATTCTTCACAAGTGTCGACACTTGTACTTAGTGAAATTTCCTGCAAACCTTACACCTGTACAATGAAACTCAAACATCCATCAAATATAAATTGATGTATATCATTAAGTAAGATGAGGCTTCTCCAAATCTGGTACATATTTTTCAGTGTATCAAACAATGCCCTAGACAAAAATAGACCTTCAGTATGAACTTGGTTAAGGTAAGGAGATTCCCAAAGAGAATAAAGGAGGTGTTTAACACGAGAATGGCAACCTAAGAAATAACTCAGGTATCCCAATGTTCCCTATCAAGGATTACACAAACTGGTAGGACTACCTTAAGAGAATTGAGACCAATAATCTATTAGCAGAATGGTAGAAGACACATCGTCTCAACCCTTGTACCAGTAACAAGATTACCTAGAGATAACCACCATGACAAACATCGAGGGTCGGATAGGAATTCAAGTTTGGAAGAGACCCAGTTGGGATTAGGAACATGTCGACCCGGATAAGGTTGTCGTAAATATGACTCAGAGGGTTTAAAGTATGGTGTATATTGATGAGTTTTAGGGTGGAACCCCAAGTCAAAGATTGATGCCCTAGGGATTGTGCACCCAGGTAGGACAGATATAACAGGGTAATATCAAAGATACTTATCCCAAGGTAGGTAGGGGCATATCTTTTGTTTATTAGGGGCTTATCTTTTGTTTATTGGGGACTTGTCATTTGTTTATTGGGTAAATTAATATTGACTTGGGTTTTCCTTAGACCTAATTTAGAGAATGAGGCATAACAAACATAGTGAGATTGATTCGATATAATTTGACGTTAATCGAGCGAAGATAAGATTGTGTAAAAACATGTTTGGAATGATGACCTGTAACATTACCAAGACAATGACTTAACTATGATCACAAAAAATTAGAGATGATGGGTAATAAGATTCAGGATATTTAAGAAGGTAAAAATTTAATTGCTATGATGTATCACCGAAAGTATGGTGTATCTTAGAACTTGTATCTCCCTGGAGTGAAGAAAGAGGCACACTTATTATACCCTGCCCGAGTTAGACTTGAAGTTTGAGTGTATAATTAGGGATTTTCATACACAAGATTCCTCATCCCCACTCCGGGCACAATTATAATTTGAACAGCAAGGATAGGCTGGCCGAGGTAGCTGGGGTCACCCTGACCCGGAAGAAAACTCTCGTGGGTGTTTCACGAAGTTTGGGAGTAGTTGTTCGTTATCATGGTGTGCTCAAGATGATCGTGTAGAATCAGGATGGACAGTGTACGTTAAAGGGAGAAGATCAGTCCAGGCTTATCTAGACTCGCGGTCGACATTCAACACAGCTCTCCACCCTCGTACGAAGTTTCATGATTCCATTTTTCATGGGTCTAGGATGAGGATCCAAATGCACTCAACTCAGAATTTGTGGATAACCCAGATACCCAGGTGTGACTGATTCAAAATAGGATGCTGGAGGCCCAAGGCAGACCGGCCAAATATTATGATACGCGACATTGCCAGGTAGAGTTTCAGGATGGAGACTGTGTATTCATGAAGATATGTATGGTGCATGGAGTGTCGCGGGTATGCCGACAAAAGAAGCTCAGTACAAGTAATATGGGGCGCTATAGAATCCTGAAGGGGATCAGCCCATTGGCTTACAGGCTGGAGCTACCACCGGAGTTAGCCGGTTTACACGACATCTTCCACGTCTCCTCTCTTAGGAAGGGCCTACTACTGTCGGAACAGCAAGTTTTTGCATAGATGGCCCTACAAATTTTGATCAATCGGTAATAAGATGAGCCGGTCAGGATAGATAACACAATGGTGCGGGTCTTGTGGTGCAAGAAGGTCCTACTGGTCAAGGTCCTATATAGGAAACATGAGCAGGAGGAGCATACCTGGGAGCCACTAGATCTGGTGCAGCAGAGGTACCCTAATTTCTCTGGATAAAGTATACATTCAACTTCCTATGGGATGTTACAAGCAGTTACCCTCAGTAGAAACCTCGCAGGCCTAACTTGAATTTCGAGGACGAAATTTTTATTTTTGTTTATTGGGATTTGTAACATCTCATTTCCAACTAAACCCCTAATAGTGGTTTTGTCATGACTAGGTCAAGACAAAACCCTAGGCAGCCCAAGAACACCAAGTGAACCTTGGAATGTAGGTGAGGTCACAATGGTCTGCAAATAGTAGAATTCTAAACATTAATTTTGGATGATCATAGGGCCTCACCATGACTTCATAACCTCACCACAACACCACTAACCTATTGGAGGGCCCATTAGAGACCTAATGGTCCATTGAAGTCAACCCAAAGTTGCCAATTTGACCTAGGCCCACCATAGGCAAAAAATGGGCAAGGTGCCCTAACTAAGGGCAATGTGCCCCTAATGTGCCCGCCAAACCTTGCCCAGGTCTTCCTAGACCTAAAGTGGTGTCAATGGGTCACCAAGGACCCATTGAGATCAACCTTAGAGTCTAAGTTGACCTAAGTCAACTCTAGCCCCAAAGTGGTCAAAGTGCCCTTACCAAGGGACAAGTGACCTCCAAGGTGCCAATAAAACCCTACCCAACCCTACCTAGACCTTAGGGGAGGCCAATTGGTCACCAAGGACCCATTTGGGTCAACCCAAATGGTCAAGTTGACCTAGGTCAACTCTACCCAAGATTTAATTCAAATTAGCCCAAATGGCCTAACTCAAGCTCAAGCTCATTTCCCCCACTTGGGCTAACCCCATCCTAATTATTAATAATGATTTTATGGGTTGCCAATAGGCTAGAGAGATGAGCAAATTCGTTCATAGTAATTAGGAAAGAGAAAATGAGAGTGTCTCTTGCAATTTAATTCGAGCGGCATCACCTTGGCTCCCAAGGTTGATTTGCCTTCAATGCCATCCCTTCCCCCTATTCCTCTGATTGAACCCAGAAAACCGCCGGAGTTGAACATTTTGTTATCTAATGATTTATCTAGTGCTGCTGAGACAGGTGTTCTGCTGATTGAGGAAGATAAGGTTAAGAAAGTGGCATAACTACTAATGTTAGCTGAAGGAGAGACAAAGATGGAGTTGCGTGAAGTGAACCAAAACTCGGATAAGAAGGAACGTGAGATGAGCACGGCTGTAGAGAGCATGGAGAAGATAGAATTAAAAACTTTTTTTGATCCGAATAAATTCTTTAAGACTTTAAAATAGGTCTCTTGGGTTGATCTATCACTAGTCGCGGGTGAGGAAAGGATGACCGCAGATGGAAAGCCTAGACCTATTGCTGATTTAGATGGAGTGGTTATACATCCCTGACGATCCCCATCCGTGGATTTAAAAAGAAAAGAACTTCTCATGCGCAAGGCGCGGAATTTTTCCCGCCGGTGCAAGATGGAAGAGGTTAGGGGCAGGAGAGATTCATTTTCCCTAGGCCCTAAATCTTTCTCCTCACCCTCATCTCGCGTGACTGGGGAGATCTATCACAAGTCAGCATTCAGCTGAGAAGTGAAGGATCTCCAGTGCCCCTTTTTTGCCTTTTCTAGTTTTATTTTTTGCTTAATGATGTGTGTAACATTATACTTTTTCATTGCGTATTAAACTGATGCTCTGAACATTATATAACTATTAATACATGTATTTGGTCCACCTTAAGGATGGTAAATAAAAGTTGCTTATGGGAGACAACCCAATTTCTCTGCTTTCAATTAAGCTTTGTGTGATTATATGTATGTAGTTTTTGTGCTTGGATATATTCTCTTTTATAGGTTGTGCTTGCTTGAGTCGTGGACTTTCTGCATAATTTAACGCAAATCTTCTAGTATGCTCATTTACTGAGCATGGGTAACCTCTCCCCAAATACTTATTTATTTTATTTTATTGCAAATCTTGGTTCGGTTGCTTAGTTTAAGTCTTGGGGAGAGCATGCCTGTGGTCACTACACAAGCACACATTTTTGTGCATACCAGTTATTATTTCTTTATATCAAACTCACTGTAGAGCACACTGAATCACCCACATGAGCGCGATCTTATTCATGTGCGTGACTCGAGTCAAATGCATTACTTTTGTGTAAACTTTAAAATAGTGGTGCTGGCTTAGGATTTTAGGATAGAGTAGTGCAAAACTCGTGCAGTGCTCCTAATCGAGTACCCGTGGTCTGTGTAGAAATAGTATAGATTTAATTTTTCTTTATGCTCGTAGATTTATACTTTTTCTGCATATGTAAATATTGTTTGTACTACTCAAAAATGTTGAATCTGGTGAAATCGAACGGTAGTGTAGGGACGTATGAAACCATCACTAGACTCGTTTTGCTCGAGTTGGGAGGAAGGATCATCTTTCTCGGTGGATAAGAACTTGCACCAAGCTACTCTTTAAGCATTGGTGCATGGTTAGTCAAGCGTAAGCATGACGTAGGCCATCAATTTGGCTAGTTTGAGCCTTGTTTACCTTGTCCTAACTGTTAACCATTACAAGCCAAGTTTGTGCCTACCCCTCCTTTGATTTAGCTCCACCTTCATTCACCAAAGCCTAAAGATAATCCCCCCATCGCAATGAAATCCTTGAGCTCTAGTGAATTTAATATTTTGACGGGGTGTGATTTGTGGAATTCAAGTGATGTGGTGGATGAATTCAAGAATTTCCACGTGCTAAAGTTGGGGATTGCAAAAGAAAAAAAAGGAAAAAAGGAGAGAATTGAAAAAGAAAAAAATTATAAGAATTACAATGAGAATTGGAATCCCCATTAGGTTATCATGATATTGGTCGGGTTAGGCCGTGTATACACCCGATTTCAAGCTAAGTCTGGGGGTGTTGCACACATGCATTTGTGAGGGGCTATATTAGTTTAGCTCATTGTTTGCTCGCTTGGTTGCGTAAAGCCTCCATGTTTATCTTTGACTACCAAACCTTAGCCTAAGCCCCATGATTATCTCAAGCCCTACAAATTCACGCTTGAGCGAGCTAGTACCGTAGAGAGAGTGTGAACGGGCAAGCGTATGGTCCCCGACATTGGTGGATTCCTTTGGAGGTGATCCTGAGCCCCGATCTTTGGCAAAGCTCACCTTAGTGACCTGCCTACTTTCTTCCTACATTTGACCGAACGATTCTCCAGAATTCCAATTTTTAGTAGATACAATATTTATTTACACCTGTCGAAAAGTATAAATTCTGTAGTATAATTAAAAAGTTTGTCTACTATATTTTCTATGCCCAAGTTATATTTGATTTCTCTCATTACATCATTTGGAAATTACTAAGCCAGTTAACTATTTCCTAGTCCACATAGTGATGATTTGCTCGGGACGAGCAAATGTTTAAGTCTGGGGGTGTGATGAGTCCAAGCTACAGACATATTTTTGGACTCATCTGGGCTAGTTTTCTCATTGATACACTACACTTTAAGGCCATATTTGTTCAAATTTGTTATTATGTCCATTCCATGTTAAGTGTACTTTTGGACCGATTTTAGTGTGATTTAATAATTATTATTCTTTTTGCCTTGCTTGGTGTTTTGATGTCTTTGGAGAATGTGGTATGCCCGTTTCAGTGGCTCTTCTGTTTTTGCTGTAGGTACAAAGGTGTTGAGCATGTTTCGAATTGTTTTGGGAAAGTTTTCCCCTAAGGTCCACTAGTCGTGCTTTTTTACACGCGCATGGTCAGTGGACTTCTTAGCGCACAACCACTGGTCATGTGCGGTCTGTTCATCGAATTCCCAAACAGTCCAGGAACACTCCGCACGATCATTGGACCTATAACACACGACCACTAGTCATGAGCCACTGATCGTGCACACTATTCTCCACTTTTACAAGTTCTGTCTGGGGCAATCGCACGACCATTGGACATAGTGCGCACGACCACCAGTCATGCTCCACTGCTCGTGCGCATTACCCCTGTTTTTCTTTAGTTCTGTCTTTATTAATCACACGATTATGGGATCCAGTATGAACGACCACTGGTCATGTGCCACTAATCGTGCACATATATATTATTTTTCTGTCTGTTGTAGGTTTCTCTGGAGTAGAGCGCACGATCATCGACCGTCAGTGCGCACGACCACTGGTCTTGCGCCACTAATCATGCAGTCTGATTTTCTGCTGCTGTATTTAAGCTCGTGCTCCGCGACTTAGGTCAACTCCTTTCATTTTTCCTCCCCGCTGCTGCGAACAAAGCGCTGTTTTTCACCCCCACTGGTCCTCCACTCATCTCCATCCTCCGGGAAGCTTTCTCTAGTGATCTGAAGCCATCTTAAATGCTTAAGAGAGTTTTTGACCACCAACAGCTTGCAACAAGACTCTTTCGGTACAACTTATTTGGAGAACGGGAGAAAAGATTGAAGGAAGGAGAGAAGACGGAGGCAGACAAGTGGATTGACAACCCATTTACCTCCGGAATCAACCAACGGTCCAACTCGAGAAGCGGATTGACAACCCACCACTCTAGCCAAGAACCACGACTATGCTTTCCTCATATCGGTTTATATTACCCTCTACTCATTGTGAAGTGTATTCTTAAGCTTGTAATGAACTTGAACTTACTTTTATTTATCTATGAATTAAGTTTGTTTTGGCTAGTTACATTCTTTGTTGTTAGCTGCGTTGCACTCGCCTCCATCCGCATCCACTCCACTTGTGCACTAGAACCACACTAGCAAGGGCTAGTGTTGGTAGTCGAAGAGGTTATTGTGACACTCACTTTCCGCACTTGTGATCATTCCATCCGCTTGCTCTCCATCCATCCGCCCAACGAAGCACGACATAGCGGCCTGCACTATTCCATCCACTAAGAGAAGCGGTCCTTACGACCCGCATTAGTTTTCTTTTTGTTTTTTTAGCATTACGAATCAAAAACCAACCCCCCTTTTTATTTCATTTAACTCTCAGTAACGATCTTCCTACGAAGTTATCACAATACCTAACCTGCATTCCCTGGAGATCGACATTCAGGGAAGCTATTCTTAAATTTATTACATGACACCGACTGGTTCTCTTGCCGATGCATCAGTGTACACTCAAGAGTAAAGAGAGTTGTATGCAGCCCTCGAGAGAGGATGACATAAATCTCCTAGATTGGAGTGAAATCCAATAGCAGGGTTCATTACTTAAAGCGAGTTTAGGTATTCATATACGAACGAGAGTCCGGTCTGATTTTCCTAACCTCAGTTGGGCACGTCTTCGAGAGAAGCGTATTCAAGATTTAGGAACCCCCATGGTCAAGGACCTTTACCTTTTTAAGTTTTTGTTTGATTTTTGTATCTTTGATTAACTTAAGCCAAGGTGATTAATGATCGAGTACTACCCCTTAACCATCATTCAACCCCCCCCCCCCCTTAATCATTAGTGATAGTCATTCTTAATAGTTGCAAGTAATTTCCTTTTTCCAACAAACCCTAAATCCTTCGATAAGATAATAGCAATTCGTGTGAGTTTAAGTACTCAACGGTTCCCGAATCTAAATGCGACACTTGTGTCCCCTTGCTATAATTTGATAGGTATACTTGCCTTCATTGGATTGCTAGTTCAAAATTATTTTTGATATGGAGTTGTAGGCTTTAAGTTTTTTGCGCCGTTGTCGTGGAAAACTTTTATGTTGATATTTTGAAATCACGAACCTATTATTTTTATCACCTCTTCCCCCCCCCTTTTATTACAAAAATCTATTTTCTAAAAAAAAGTAAGTTCTCTTTTTCTAGTTTTTCTCTCTCTTTCTCTTCTCTTTATAGTTTATGAGCCGCGTGAATCCGTCAGAAGTTTTGGATTTGGACAAAGAAATTGAGCGCACTTTTCGGAGAAAATCACTATATTAAGTCCCTACTCTCCAAGAACTGATTAAGGATTCAGAGTCTATATCTACTCTAAATATGAAAGTGCCCAAACAAGAGGAAACCCTGAATAGGCCTATGTCCGATTATGCAAGGCCGCATATGGAGGGTACTGAGAGTAGTATAGTGCACCCACCATAGCTAACAACAATTTCGATCTAAAGCCTAGCATAATTTAAATTGTACAGCAGTATGTGTAGTTCGACGGATTATAAGATGAAGATCCGAACACACATATTGCTAGCTTTCTTGAAATCTGTAACACCTTCAAAATAAATGGTGTTACAGATGATGCTATTAGGCTATGACTCTTCCAGTTTTTTTAATACCCAAGGCTAAGCAGTGGTTGATGGCTCTTCCTAGAGCTTCTATCACCAGTTAGGCCCAATTAACTAAGAAATTTTTGAAGAAGTATTTTTCGTTAGCAAAAATCGCAAAACTTAGAAACAACATTTCTTCCTTCTGTCAAATTGAATTTGAATCTTTATATGATACCTGGGAAAGGTTTAAGGAATTTTTAAGACATTGCCCCCATCACGCGATGCCTGTATGGTTACAAATGTAGATATTTTATAACGGGCTAAATCAAATTATGAAGCAAATGATAGATGCCTCCTCTGGTGGTACTTTAAACCACAACTCCAGAAGCTATACATGAGCTTTTCGAGGATATGGACATGAACACTTATCAGTGGAATGTGCCAAGATCCCACCCAAACAAACCTGCAGGTATGTATAAAGTGGACAATGTCTCCTAGTTGGCACTACAAGTGGAAATACTTAGCAAGAAGATAACGGAGATGACTAATGCCTCCGCCCCTTAGGTATGTGAAACTGCAACTGCTGCCTATGAACTAATTGATTATGTTGGTAATATGCCTAGAAATGCTTTTAATAATTTTTTTGCTGCTTCTAATTTTCCTTCACCCGATTATTTTTTCCGAACAATTATAACCCCGCTTTGCGTAACCACCAAAATTTCTCGTGGAGTAATCCGACAAATGCTATTCGCCCACCTTCACAACATGATTTTATACCACCTCCACTACTTCAAAATTTTCAAAAACCTCCATCTTTGGAGGAAATACTTTCGAAATACATAAACCCAAATGACACAACCATTAGAAACCTCACAGGATCTATAAAAAAATTTGGAGAACCAAGTAGGGCAGCTCGCAAAAATTATATCCGAGCGACCTCCCGGGTCTCTTCCTGCTAATACCGAACCCAACCTGAGAGAGCAAGTGAAAGATATAACTCTTCGGAGTGGGAAACAAATTTTCGGTGTAGTTAGAGAAGAGCCCGAGGCAAGCTCTGCCCCTGTTTTAAATATTCCACCTATTGAAAATGATTTTATCACTCCACCCTCGGTTTTTAAAAATGATTATACTCCGCCTTATCCTTCTCAACTTAACAAGGAACGGTTAGATGATCAATATAATCGCTTCCTGGAAATGTTCAAGAAAATACATATAAATTTGCCCTTCCATGAAGCGATATCTCAAATGCCTAGGTACGCCAAGTACTTGAAGGATCTTCTAACTATAAGAAAAAGTAAGAAAATTTATCGCACGTCACTTTAAATGTCGAGTGCTCCGCCGCCTTAACAAATGTCTTACTAAAGAAGATCAACGATCCTGGTAGTTTTTCTATCCCGTGTGTCTTTAGTGACCTATTTGGCAAGCACGCGCTAGCCGACTTAGGAGTGAGCATCAACTTGATACCATTTTCCTTATTCAAGAAGCTAGGATTGGGTAGCCTTAACCCCACGCGTATGAGTATTCATCTTGCTGATAGATCGATTAAGTATCTGTTAGGAATTATGGACGTTGTTCTAATAAAAGTCGATAAATTCATCTTTCCGGTGGATTTTGTGATTCTTGGCATTGAAGAGGATGTCGAGGTTCCCCTGATCCTTAACCGCCCCTTCCTTGCCACCTCGCAAGCTATCATTGATGTAAGCAACGGAAAGCTCTTCCTGCAAGTCGGAGATGACGAGGTTACTTTCTCCATCACCCCGTCTATGAAAAACACCTTAGAAAATGATGACTCTTTTTTCTTCCTGGATGTTTTAAGTGATGACTCTTCCTACTGCCCTTCCAAAAATGAATTTTCTTCTTTTTGTTCTCCTATGATTACCCCGCCCCAGTGCCTGCAAGAAACGGCAATGGCCGTTGATTCACCACCTTCAAATTTTCCTTATAAGTCAAAAGTGTGTGAGGAAATGATTTTTGAAAAAGAAAAATCCTCCAAATCATCTTATAAAGAACCCCCTGCCCTAGAACTAAAAGAACTACCTGAACATTTAAAATACGCCTTCCTAGAAAAAGACTCTAAACTGCACGTAATAGTATCGGCCTTTCTATTTGAATTAGAAAATGAGAAACTTCTTTTGTGTTTTACAAAAACATCTCCGATCTATCGCTTGGAGGATTTCTAATATCAAGGGCATAAGCCCATCTTTCTGCACTCATAAAATTTTAATGGAAGATAATTCGTGTAACACTGTCCAACCTCTTCACCGATTGAACCCAAATATGAAAGAAGTGGTAAAGGGCGACGAGGTAATGAAACTTCTAGATGAAGGAATTATCTACCCCATATCAAATAGTAAGTGGGTTAGCTTGTTCAGGAAGTGCCAAAAAATGGAGGGATCACGGTAGTCTTGAATGATAATAGTGATTTAATTCTGACACGGACAGTGACGGGGTGGCTCAAATATAGATTATCGTAAATTAAACGATGCCACCCGCAAGGACCACTTTCCCTTGCCGTTCATCGATCAAATCTTAGAACGTTTATCAAGCCATAGTTTTTACTGTTTTCTCAATGGTCTCTCTGGATATTTTCAAATCCCCATTGCGCCTGAGGATCAAGAGAAAACAACGTTTGCTTGTCCCTTTGGGAACTTCGCTTATCGTAGAATGTAGTTTGGGTTATGAAATGCGCCAGTAACATTCCAACGATGTATGCTAGCCATATTTGACAAGTACGTTGAAAGTATTATGGAGGTTTTTATGGATGACTTCTCCGTGTTCGGTAACTCCTTCGATGTCTGCTTAGTAAATTTATAAAAAGTTTTAGAGCAATGTGAAGAGACTAACCTCGCCCTAAATTGGGAAAAATGTCATTATATTGTGTGGGAGGGTTTAGTCTTAGGACATAAGATTTCTTCAAAAGAAATTGAGGTTGATGTAGCTAAAATTGAAGTAATTGAAAAACTACCACCACAAATAAACGTAAAAGCCATACGGAGTTTTTTTAGGTCATACTGGTTTCTATCGACATTTTATAAAAGATTTTTCCAAAATCACCAAACCTCTTACTCATCTCCTAAATAAGGACGCCCCATTCATTTTTGATAATGTTTGTTTAACTACTTTGTAATTAATTAAGAATAAATTAATTAACGCGCCGATTATGATATCTCTAGTCTGGGACCTTCCTGTCGAGATCATGTGCGATGTGAGTATCTTTATAGTGGGAGCTGTTCTAGGGCAACGCATATCAAAGAACTTCCACCCTATTTACTACGCGAGTAAAACGCTAAAATCCACACCAGAAAATTACACCACGACGGAAAAGGAGCTTTTAGCTGTTATTTTTGCCTTCGATAAATTCTGCCCATATATAATGCTTTCTAAATTTATAGTTTTCACAGACCACTCGGCCCTCAAGTACTTACTTGCTAAATAGGATGCCAAGCTGCGCTTTATTCGCTTGGTCTTACTCCTCCAGGAGTTCGATTTGGAAATCTGAGATAAGAGGGGGGCCGAGAATTTGGCCGCAGACCATGTCTCGCGTTTAGATAAGCCGTATATTGAAACTTTAGATGAAAAAACTTGTAATGATTATTTTCCCGATGAAAAGCTGTTTTTAATTAACACATCCCATTCTCCTTGGTTTGCAAACTTCGCCAACTATTTAGTGGCTCGTGTCCTCCCGAAAGAGTTCTCCTCTTAGCAAAAGAAGAAATTCTTTTCATATCTGAAGAAATATTTTTGGGAGGACCCGCATCTCTTTCGAGTCTGTGCAGACCAAGTAGTAAGAAGATGTGTCTCTTTCAAAGAAGGACAAAGTATTTAAAAACACTTGCATGAAGGACCGACTGGTGGCCACTATCAAGCCAATTGCACTGCTCACAAAGTGCTTAGTGTAGGCTTTTATTGGCCTTGCCTCTTTAAAGATGCCCAAACATTTGTGAGTATGTGTGATAGTTGCCAACGGTCGGGCAATATCTCTAATAAAAATGAAATGCCACAAAATTACTTCCTCAAGTGTGAAGTATTCTACCTTTGTGGAATTTATTTTGTAGGCCCTCTACCTTCTAGTTATGGGAACAAATACATTTTAGTTGCAGTAGATTACGTTTCTCGTTGGGCGGAGGCCCAAGCTCTTCCTACCAACTACTCCCGAGTTATTATTATTTTCCTAAAAAATTATTTTCTCGATTCGTTACTCCTAGGGCCATCATTAGTGATAGGGGCTCGCATTTATATAATGCGCAGCTCGCTAAAATAATTTCAAAATATGGCGTTACACATAAGCTTTCAACTACATACCACCCCCAAACTAACGGCCAAGACGAGGTAGTAAATAGGGAAATAAAATGCATTTTAGAAAAGACAGTTTCTACTTCACGTAAGGATTGGTCAGTTAAATTAGACGATGCTCTATGGGCTTACCGAACAACATACAAAATCGCCATCGATTGTACGTCGTATCAGTTAGTTTATGAAAAGTCATTCCATCTACCCGTCGAACTAGAACATCGTGCATTTTGGGCCTTAAAATTTTTAAATTTTGATCCTCATTCCATCGCCGATCTTTGAAAGTTCCAACTCAATGAACTAAACGACTGGCGCTCTAGTGAATATGAAAATAACAAATTATATAAGGAGCGAACGAAGCACTTTCACGATAAAAATTTAAGACACCAAAAAACTTTAAAGCCGGGCGACCAAGTTTTGCTTTATAATTCTCGACTCCGTTTATTTCTAAGAAAGCTCAAATCTCGATGGTCTGGTCCTTTTTCTGTTAAAGAAGTTTTCTCTTATACCACTGTTTTAATTTTACACCCGGATAAGGGTGATTTCAAAGTTAATGGGCAGCGTCTGAAACTCTATTTTTCTGGTGATAATATTAATGTGGACAATGTTAATTTTATTTTGAATGGACTATAATAATAATTTAAGACTTCTTATTGTTGGACATTATTTTTTTTGGTCGTGCTTAAATGACCTTTAAACAAAGGGCGCTCTTGGAAGACAACCCAAGGTTTTTTCTTCTGTTTTCTTTATTTTTTACTTTTTTCCCTAGTAAGCCCCGACAAGCCGAGGATTTGCATTCGTCTTCTGAATCAACCACAAGTTCAAAGATGTTGTTTCAATAACTTTCAAATCGCAAGCTGAGGTTCTACAATAGCCTGTTGAATCCACCATAAGTTCAAAGATGCTATTTCAAGAAGTTCCAAAGCGCAAGCATGGGGGAGCGACATCGCCCAGCCATTCGCGACTCGCAAATTCGGAGTACCTGTTTTAATTTATTTTCAGTTTTCTTTATTAACTTCTCTCTCTCCTTCCCCTCCTTTCTTCATTGAGGACAATGTTTAACCTCAAGTATGGGGGAGTGTTTCCTTAATTAGTTTACTTTAGAAAAAAAATGCTGAAACCATAAAATATATATATATATATACTTTTGAAAAATCTCAAATTAAATTGAGTTAATTTTTTCCAAATCAAGTAGTACCCCGCCACTTTGCATTTTATTATTTTTAAGCTAATGTCTACTTGCTTAGTTAGAATAAATTAGATTAATTTTCTGTTTAAATATGTTTAGCGAGTAGTATGTTGACTCATACAGTGTTCCTATTTAGGGTAGTATGTTGAAATTCTTGAATCTTTTTAACTTTTCCCTAGTTTTTTTTCTTATTTCATTTACTTTTATAAAATCTATCATCCTTTATTTTTCCTTATTAAAATATTTTTAAACATTAATTAGTATTAAGTGTAGTAGACATAAATCGGTCTAGACGCTTATTATCATTATTTTTCATGAAAGCAAATTCTCTATTTTCTATTTTTTTGCATATCTTTTTTTGAAATTTTAAAGCTTTATTTTGAGTAGATTTAAGAAGAATGAAAATGATCTAGGAATTTCTAATTGAAATGTTTGAGCTTTTGCACTCCACCTAACAATAATCATTGTTAGCCATTTTGTGTCATTTCCTTTCTTTTTTGCAGCCCCACTTTTAATTTTACCACGACCAAATAGCTAACCTATATGCACACTTTAAATTTATTTTTGAGCTTTAATTGCTAATGTGCATCTTTTTAAAAAAGAATTTGTGGAAAATCCTTGTATTATCTTTTGCTACAAAAGTAGAAAGGTGTAAGTATGGAAAATGAATAAATGAAAAAAATATTTTTTGAAAAAAATAGTAAAAGAAAAGAAAAAAATTTGTAAAAAAGATTTATTTTGGCTAGCATTATTTTGGCAAAGCTCACCCTTTTTTTAAGTGTGCAAATACCGCTCATGTTGACCTTTTAAATATCGCATCATTAAAAACCTAAGCCTAACTGTACGCCTAATTAAATCCCTAGCGAGTCATGTTTCCTACGTTTACTTTTTAGTATAGTAGCGAGAAAACTAAATTAAGTGTTTGTTTATAAATATTGATCTTTGTCTTGATTGACTATGGTTTTAATTTGTCTCTTAGACTATAGTAGTGACTCATGTGATTTTTACTCGTTACTTTATTAAGTTTTAATTCTGTAAAAATTTGGGATGATTTGTTTTTTATATTTAGTGAAATTCTTATAATTTTGTGCTAAGTTAAAGTAAGAATTTTCATTTCTTTTTCAAAATCACTCTACCAATAAATTCTCGTCTTACTCGTTTATAGCATTTTAAACTTTTCAATTATTTGACTTTATTTTCGCTAACACGTAGTCTTTGCTTGAGGACAAGCAAGATAATAAGTATGGGGGAATTTGATGAAACATAATTTAGCTTAGTTTATTTGGACAAAAATATGTATATTCTCATTTAAATATTTTGTCTTTTGTATTTATGGATTCTTTTTAGTTTCTTTTGTCAATTATGGTTCTAACTTAGTTTATTTTCTATTTTTCAGGTTTTGGGGTTTTATCCTCTAACATGCCCCTAGGTCATGCCCTACTAGGGCATGTACTTAGGGTGAGTAACCCAAGTGGAATGAAGCTACGGTTCAAAGTCAGATTCTAGGAAAATTCAGCATGCACGCCTTCGGTCACGCCCATGTTCCACCACCACAGGCGTGTCTCTTGGGCATGTCCCGCCAAGTCCTGAAAAAATCTCCGTAGCACGACTTTTCCCCGCTCCACCTTCACGCCAAATATGATATGCCCCTCATACACTGGCGTGTCATTAGGGCGTATAACCCAACTGCCGCGCCAGTCACTTCCATACTTCAATTTCACCCAGCCAAAGTCACACTGCATCTGACACGCCCCAGCTACACGCCTAACCTGGGCATGTAAGGGGGACGTGTACTTTGCGAAAAATTTATATAAATAGCTACAAGCTCCAAGTGTTCTAGAGCAGATGGAAGCCTTGTAGAGAGCTATTGAGTGTTTATTTTCAGAATATATTTGCTCAATGTTTTCATTTCTTAACATTCTTATAATCTTGTTTATCGTATTTGTAATCTTTTGGGAAACTCTCTTTGTAATGTCCTTTGGTCCTTTTGGTAGCTACTTTTCAATAAGAAATGAAATACTTTGATATTCCTTTTCTCTCTCTCTCTTTCTTATTATGCATATTCTTAATATGATTTTTCACTACTTCCTCATGAGTAACTAAATCCTCCTAGTAATCGATCTTGATGATCCGAGGTTGAGTTGATTAAGTTATGATGTTTTAGTTACTTTCACTTTTTAAGGATTAGGCCTTCGATTTACTCTTGAAATATCACGTTTGTAATTGTATCATCGATATATAATCTCCATAACTGGTTTTCACTCTTAGCTAGCCGAGAGGCTCATAGTTTGAAGTGAACACTCAAGAGTAAAGAGATTTGCACGCACCCCTTGAGAGAGGTTGACATAAATCTTCCGAATTGGAGTGAAATCCAATAGCAGGGTTTATTGCTTAAAGAGAGTTTTAGGTATTCATATACGGATGAGAGTCCGGTCTGATTTTCCTAACCTCAGTTGGTCACATCTTCAAGAGAAGCGTATTCAAGCTTTGGGAACCCCCATGGTCAAGGACCTTTACCTTATTAAGTTTTAGTTAGATTTTTGTATCTTTGATTAACTTAAGCCAAGGTGATTCATGATCGAGTACTACCCCTTAACCATCGTTCACCCCCCCCCCCCTTTTAATCATTAGTGGTAGTCGTTCTTAATAGTTGCAAGTATTTTCATTTTTCCAATTTAGTAATCAAACCCTAAATCCTTCGAAAAGATAATAGCATTTCGTGTGAGTATAAGTACTCAACAGTTCCCGGATCTAAATATGACACTTGTGTCCCCTTGCTATAATTTGATAGGTATACTTGCCTTCATTGGATTGCTAGTTTGGAATTATTTTCGATTTATATTTGTAGACATCAATGGACATGGGGGAGACCCCCCTTCAAGCTCTCCCATGGGGTGCGAGGACGTGCTTCCAATAGATTTCGAGGTCCAGATGTCGCGGTTAGTTGAGACGGAGGCAGGAAGGGAAGAATGACGAGCTGAAAAATGAGGAGGAGCTATGACTCTCCCTTGATATGGTGGAAGAATTGCGTGATCTCTCTGCCATCTGACAATAAAAGGTAAAGCGAAGAATGTCTAAGTACTTTGACAAGCACGTTAGGGTCAAATAGTTTGCGGAAGGGGACATGGTCATGAAGAAGGTGGATGCAGCAGGGAGGTCGGCAGTAGTGGGGAAGCTCAACCCCAATTGGGAAGGCCTAAATATTATCCAAGAAGCTCTAAGGTCAGGGGGTACCATCTTCAAAATATGGAGGGTGAGACCCTAAGTCACACCTGGAGTGGTGATGACTTCAAGCATTTCTATCTGTGAAAATATGTATGTCCACTTCTTCAATAAATATGAAATCTTTTGATGCTCCGACTCTTTTATAGATCAAGTTTGTTATTTATAAAGCAGAGTCCTGAGATGCGCCCACTTCCAGGCTTCCACCTAGCTAGCATGGCCAGGATAAGTGATGAAAAGTTATCTCGCTCTGGGGTTAGGTCCTAGGATGCTTCTACTGTTAGGCTTCCACCTAGCTGGCAGGGCCGGGATCCCCGTTGGACATCATTATGACCCTGGGGATGAGTCTGGTTGATGCTCAACACCTGCCGTCAGGCTCTCACCTAGCTGATTGGGCTGGTGGTAGTGCACAGAGGTTGGCAAAAGGAAAGTTATCTCGCTCTGGGGTTAGGTCCCAGGATGCTCCCACTATCAGGCTTCCACCTAGCTGGCAGGTCCGAGATCCCCATTGGACATCATTATGACCCTAAGGCTGAGTCTGTTTGATGCTCAACACCCACCATCAGGCTCTCACATAGCTGATTGGGCCGGTGGTAGCGCTCGGAGGTTGGCCAAAGGAAAGTTATCTCGCTCCGGGGTTTGGTCTCGGGATGCTCCCGTTGTTAGGCTTCCACCTAGCTGCCAGGGTCGGGATCCCTGTTGGACGTCATTATGACCCTAGGGCAGAGTCCGATTGATGATCAACACCCGCCGTCAGGCTCTCACCTAGCTGATTGGGCCGGTGGTCGAGCCCTGATTTTTGCCAAAGGAAAGTTATATCGCTTTGGAGTTATGTCCTGGGATGCTCCCGCTGTCAGGCTTCCACCTAGCTAGCCAGGCCAGGATCCCCATTAGACGTTAATATGACCCTGCGGTTGAGTCTGGTTGATGCTCAAGACCCATCGTCAGGCTCTCCCCTAGCTGATTGGGCCGGTAGTAGTGCTAGATGTTAGCCAAAGGAAAGGTATCTCCATCTGGAGTTAGGTCCAAGGATGCTCCCGCAGTAAGGCTTCCACCTAGCTGGTAGGGATGGGATCCCCTTTGGACATTGTTATGACCCTGGGGCTGAGTTTGGTTGATGCTCAACACCCATTTTAGGCTCTCACCTAGCTGATTGGGCCAGTAGTAGCGCCCAAATGTTGGCCAAAGGAAAGTTATCTCGCTCTAGGGTTAGGTCCCAAGATGCTCCTACTGTTAGGGTTCCACCTATCTAGCAGGGTCGGGATCCCCATTGGACCTCATTATGACCCTGGGGCTGAGTCTGTTTGATGCTCAACACTTGGTGTTAGTCTCTCACCTAGCTGATTGGGCCGGTGGTAGCACCCGGAGGTTGGACAAAGGAATATTTTCTCCCTCCGGGTTTAGGTCCCGAGACTCTCCCATGTCAAACTCCCACCTAGCTGGCAGGGCCTAGATCCTCGAGTTACATCGTTATGACCCCTGGGTCTGAGCCCGGTTGATGCTCAACACTCGTCATAAGGCTTTCACCTAGTTGATTGGACCTGTGGTACCGGGCGAGAGGACAAAGCGGAGGACAACAATGGGTATAAAAAGAAGCAGGTGACAATGGAACTATACTACCAGGTATATAAAGTATTAATCTATTCTACTCTAGCAGTTCTAGGTATATATCACATGTAAAGTATGGAGAATTGTACAAAAAGCAAGTAATGTGCGGTAAGTGAACACGTAAAGAACGACAAGTAGAATATGCTACTACTAAGCTACCATCACAAAAGTACCTTAACATATATGAATGCCCATACAAACTTATAAGTTATGGTTTCCAAATATAACTTATCATATAAAAGAGCCCATACTAATTTATATGATAAGGATCTATGGTGCGTATGCCCTCGATATGAATGTATGTTATGCATGCTTTTTATGATTCATACAAGTGCAACTCACACACATGACTCTGTGATCATAGACCTTTAGTTCTCACTTTTTGGAGCTAGCATCACTCTCTGGTACCACCGTTGTGGCTACGGTAGCAGCAGAACTGGTGCTTTTGTTTCCTAGGTGGGTATACACACTACTAATCCCAGACCTTTCATACACCTATGTACACGTCCTAGGTGCACTCTAGAGTCTCTGCGTACTAATGCTGGCCAATTGACAGACTTTTTTGGTCGGGTGTGCATTTTCGGGGATTGTCCTTCAGACCGCAGTATAAACAACCTACTGACCCCTCACACCTCACCAGAGTCACTGTACTGCCATCGGTGTGACGATGGGCCGAGTACCGCATGACCTGCCACTAGTTTTGTTTCTATGCACATGCAAGGTATCTCAACCCGAGCCTCCAGCTCACAGGACCAAACTCGTCCTGATGTCAAACTCTTGAGCATCCAGCTCGCAGGACTAACTATCCTGAAACCCTCTAACCCTTCACGGGTGAGATTGTAATAACATTCTCTTAGCCTATTAGACTACTCTTGTCCAGTGTTTGTTATACTTATACATTTAGGGTTAATCCCAGGACTGCCCAGTGTATGCCCAATGAAGGGGTCTTGGGGGCACTAGGAACCAAGATGGGATGAAAGCCTAAAGTTCCCTTTTTCAAGGATATTTACTTTTATTGATGTCTACCAATGACTCATACAAACTCTTTTTGTTACTCTGGGACAAACCTAATAACTTAGGATATTATTGGGAGAGCGACGATCTTCCGTCGATCTCCGTTTTAGTTACTTTCCTTGGGATTTTGCACTATACCACTCGTTACCAAGAAGTGACCTATTGGACACCAACCAGGGTTAATCTTCCCGACATATATCTCATCTCAACCGACAACTTTATCCTCTGCGGGTCCAAGTGTTATATGTTATTTATACTAAGCGCACCCAGGACCTAATGTTTACCCGTATGACGTGTCTTCAAAACTCTTGGGCCAACTACCCCTAATTATTTATCATGGTTTGCTAGGATGTATGATGTTGACCATCCTAGGTTTCACTATTTTTCTAAGGAATCAAGGACCTAAATTAATCATTTTATTTGAGTGACCTAGGTCACCTTGCATATGATGTACTATCTATAATGGTTCAGCCTACCTAAGAAACTTATCAAATGTTCCATGAGGTTAAATTTGTTTCGCTACCAAGTTTCATAATTTTCCCATGTGAAATTCCATTTAATACCCATTTAATAATAAAATCACAAATTGACTACTTTCCAAATGAAGTATAGTATTTATATAATCAGAAATTCTAGAAAAATTACTTAGGATCCATGTTGATATAATAAAGCTAAATACAGAATTTCAAAATCCTAAACAGTGATTTGATCTAACTTATATCCATATGAGCAATATTACCAAAATGCCATTATTAGGGTTTTCAGCATATAGAGATCCAAAAATTCTCAAATAATTTAATAGGGATTTAATCACAGAAATAAACTACTGTCAATTTTTCCATAATATTTAAACAATAATTTCCCTTTTTTTGTAATTATTTTCCATAATGGGCAAAAGGGTAAATTCTACTTAAAATCCAAGTTAACATTACCTAACAGTCTCATAAATTTTTCCAGAGGTGTGCTATGTCATAATTAAGCTTTTAGCAAAATTTAAGAATTTTATAAACTCATATGCCCTAGACTCAAATTTAATTCCTATCTAGGCATATTTTCCAATAATTCCAAATAATGGGATTTTGTTCCCAAAAATCCCAATATTCCCATGGGAGGTATATTCCATCCCTATAAGCCTCTGTCCAGAGTTTCATGGACATGCAATGGCCCAAATGGGCTAAATCCACATTTACCTATTTTTACTATAGGCACCCCAAATAAAACATACCTATTTGATGCATGTGGGATTTCCCAAACATACAGCGGTCAAAATGACCTGAACTTTCTACCATTGTTTTATATTGCCCAATGGGCATGCCACCAAAATTTTGGATCATTTGGAGTCATACATCTCAAAAAATACACTTAATTTAAATATTAGTATTTCACCAAATACTATAGAAAAATTATGACCAAAAATTCTCATTTTTGGTCAGAGCCTAGGTTAAACCTAATCACAAGCATGACCAAAATTTTAGTTCATGATGACTTATGGTTTGTCTTGGGCATTTATTTTAAGATCTTCTCTAGCCTAGGACCAGTCATGGTAGAATGGTCCTACAGGGAGTTCTTCTATAGCAAATCATGACTTTATGATGTTATTTTAAAGTTAAGGAATAGGCCTACATTTTTTATGTTGATATATACCTCTGAATATGCCTCTATCTATCCTAAAATCAGCATGCAAGATCATTGTAAAAGTGTGACATTAAATTTACTGTTCATAATATAATGCAATGTCAAATAATCCATCAGATCTAACGGCTACTGGCCATCGTCCTTAACCAGCCAAAGGTTGAGAAAGAGTCATCATGGGCCATGTTTGTTGGCTTATTCTGGCCACCTGGGTCGGTTCCACAACCGGCGATTATTGCCACCACAACCGGTTAGGTGGTGGCTAGCATTTCCCGGCAGTGAGGCTGCCGGAGGCAGCTCCTCCGGCGATCCCGAGCTAGAAGAAATGCTTGGAAAAATGCGCATATTCTCTCATGGTATCGGGCTCAATTGAGCCTGATGTCTCGCCTAAGTGAGCTAGAAATTTAGCACAGGGTGAGGTGAAGCGAAACGAACCTGCAGTCGGGCTTGGCGGCAATTGTGGTGACGATGAGCCATGGCCGAAGCTTGCTCCGGTGATCTAGCCCGATTCTCCAATTCTCCAGCAAAATCATTTCTCCAGCTATCGATCTCCACTCATTTCAACCTCCTGAAGCTGATGGTGGGCTAAGATTTGGCTGGGAATTGCTGTGGGAGGAGTTTTGATCAAGGGGGTGGCCGGCCATGAACTTTGGAATTTCCCCTAGCTGCCAAGTGTCAACCAACCCCTCAATCCTGCTAAAAAGAGCCTTGGAAGCTCAGCTAAGAGCTTGGTCAGAGGGAAGGAGGGCCACATGGCCTCCATCCCCTCTTTCCCTCTCTTCTCTCTCCTCATTTTCTCCAAAATTCCTAAGTTACCCCCCCATGCATGTATTCTCTCTCTTAATTTTGGGGGTTAGGGGCTGTCATTGACCTCTTGGGCTAGTCATGGGCCTTGAGCCATGGCCTTAGTCCATTAGGAATGGGCTTGGCTCATATCATTTCCTCTCTTTAAGCCCTAAATTATTTTGTTGACTTTTAGGTTGACTTGGTCAACATGATGAGTGGGCTGGCCCCACTTGATTGTCATGGACCCAATGGTACCTCCCAACTTGGTTTGGGCCATGGTAGTGCCCCACTTGGACTAATTGGGCCTTTAGGTTTGGGTTTGACCAAATTAAGGTTAGGGTTGACTTTGGTCAACTTGGGTCAATAGGTGACCCAATGACATGGCTTATGGTTCACTTAGATTATTATTAAGGTTAGGGGTATAGTGGTGGGGCCAATGTGTAGCTAAGAACTTAATTTGGGCTAGTTTGACTTTGGTTAACATGGGGCCTATTGTGGGTCCCATGTGACTACACCCTAACTCCATGGGTCAAACCTAGCCCAAACTCGTTCACCCACCACATGTACTAACCTAATCTAAGTTAAGGGGGTCTAATAGGAAATGGGATGTTACAAATGCGACTAGCAGAGCTATAAAATTTGGGTTGAGCTGTGCGGTAACTAGGTCAAAGTAGCGCAGAGCTTGGCGGACCTCAGGCCATATAGGGAGGCGGAGTCCAACTTCAGAGTGCTCAGTGGGGATGGAGAGTTCGCAAGGCGAGAAGTGGTTGATAGCTTCATTATCAGATGGATGTCGCTCCTTGAAGGTTGGGGTGATATAGAGATTCACAAGCGAATGGTACTCTTTCTCTTACATTTTACAGTTCATAAATGGGTAGTCGGCGAATGCGGCGACACACTTGTTCCTGCCATCACCCTATCCCAACATCTCGCTTGGAAGAAAAGTAGAAGCAAAGGTGTGAGTGCAAGAGAAGGGAAAATTACAAGGAAAATGAAAAACTATCGAACGCGGTAATTAATGTGGTAGGTAAGCAATCTATTTATAGGAAATTAAGGGCAGGAAATGATCGAGGCACAAAAGAAGTGCAGATAGCACATTTTGTAGATCTCGCCCTAGGTCCAGCATTGGCCCCTGGCAAGATCTCGTACCGCCTCACTCGCACTGTTTTTCAAAGCAAGGGGAACGACATAAGTAAAAGCATCTACATGAACAAAAATGTATATACAATAAAAGAGAGGAAAGAAAGCGAGATCAAATAATATACAACCATCACACATTGTCATGCTGACAGTCATTGTTACAGAGCTTATAAAATAAAGCTGGAGCGGGAGACGAGTGTCGGTAGGACCACTATGGGGCCATTATCGCCGTTCCTGACCTCCCCTTCCCGCTCCCAACATGGCACGTGCATTGTGGATGGAGCGAATGGTCTTGAGTCCTTGCTGGGTGAGATAGAGTTGGTCTTCGACCTGTGCAATGTGAAGGCCATGGTATTTTGCCCAGTCACCAACCTCTCCCGACAGATTGGCGACTAGTTGGCTATTGCTATTTTCCAGGCTGAGAAGCCGCTCCTCGGTAGACTCCTGATTTTCCCGCACCTAGGTTGCGATCCCGCGCAACAATAACGATTGCTTACGTAGTATCTCGAACACCTGCCACTTCATCCTGACATCATCCTCTAGATTGCCTAGGTAATCAGCAATTGAATCCAGAGAAGGAAGGGGAGAGACCTCCTCCTCATCGATATCAACATCAGTGGAGATCTCGCAAAAACCTGCGTTAAATGGTGTTACATATGCTTGATTCTCGCATCTTCTACGAAAGCCAGTAAAAGTCGTTACCTGATTCGGCACCTGCATCCTTATCAGAAGGATGGAGAAAAGTGCCCAGCCACCCCTCAAAGGCGATGTTGAAGGTTATGTTTCTCTTCCCTAGGCCTGGGGGGAAGATTGTTGGTCAAGATGGAAGGTTGGGGATGACATCCGCTGGGGGAAGAGTTGAGGAGAGAACTACAGATGTCTAGCGAGCGAAGGATCTCGGCGTTGGAACTCTTAAACCCGAAGTCCCAAAAGCGGTAGCTGCATAGAAAAGGCAGGTAAGCAAGAGGATGAAAGGATAGAAGTTAGAAGAAGGTTTATATTTCTCCTACGCAGGAACATTAAGCTGGAGGGGGGAGGTGATCTCGTGGGCCACATGGCCGTACCGGTTCCCCAGCGAGTCCGGTTCAGCACTCGTCTCCTTGACTTTCTTCTCCGCCGGCGGGATCTGTAAATAAATACAACGAATCAACATTTTATCTCGGCAATGAAAGGGGATGAGCAGTACTAAGCAAGTGCAAATACCAAGGGTGTCTTGGTTGGCGAAGGATTTTGAGAGGTCGACTCATCCTTGCTCGGGTTGCGTCGGACCACTTTAGCTTTTTCATCTTCAGGGATGACCCAGGTGCTTTTCGTGAAAGCCAGGGGGCGAGTGAGCCCATCAAGGTCTTATTCTTGTCTTTGACAGCACGGAGGCTGTCCATATCTTCCTTGGAAAGCGATATCATGATTAGAGGTGTGAGCGGCAATAGAGGATTAAGTCAAGAATCATCTGCCACTACCTGGATATTTATATGGCCGTAGAGGAGCCCACAAAAAATTCTCCTCCATGTCAGCATCCACTCATCCAATACGTAGGGTGGGATGATTCTTTCTGAGCTTTGCTAAAGCTCACAAAGATTGGGGATTGTGTACAACCCCATATTCGATGAGTGGACCCCATTAGATGTGCGAGTGAGTCAGTTTGGCCTGCACCCGCCCAGGTCATAAAGAGGTGCATTCGTGCTACCTAAGGAGGAATGGTTTGGCCCTTTGACAGATGCAATCTTCGTATAGCACTCGCCTAAGATCTCGCGCCTCAGCGCGCATATGAGGACAATTCTTGACATGCTAGGCGAGTGGCCACCCAACCAGGCACTCGGCCTTCAGAGATATTCAAGGCGGCGAATGAGCTGTGCTCCCAGCATTCACCCCTTCAGATGTGTGGTGCTCTCACAGATCATTCATCCAGTGGGGTCCAGAGTGAAAATTACATAGATGCCGTCAGAGGTCTACATCTAGCCCCTCAAAACAGCGGAGTTACGCTGTTAGCAGGCCAATTTGGACTGCGTAAAGCTGATGACTAATTTTAGTCATCCTTTTTTGGGGTAATTAAGTAGTTAAAATCCTTAAGTTTTATTATAATTTTGTGTTTTGTATGCTTGTTGTGATGTTATTTTATGATTTGGTATAAAAATATATATATAGTCTTATTTTATGTATTATGTTACTATATATTATGTTATGTTTAGTAATTATAATTAGTATTAGTTTATGTGGTGTTGTTTTTTAATGTTTTAATGTTCTTGATGTTTTTTTATTTCATTTTATTATTTTAATGTTATTATGTTGTTTTTATTTTAATGCTCTTGATGTTTTGTGTTTTAACTTTATTTATAATATAACTAATCTATGTTTGTTTTATTGTAGGAGCAGCCCAAGCACAAGCCCTTGGAGCAGCCGGCCACCTTTTGGAGCAGCCCACTAGCCTCAACCCGAGCCCCATGGCCTACCCGAGCCTATATAAAAGCCCAAAGCAGCCCCCATGCAGCCCCTCCCTCAAGAGCAGCCCACCTAGCCTCTACCCGAGCCTATATAAAAGCCCAAAGCAGCCCCCATGCAGCCCCTCCCTCAAGAGCAGCCCACCTAGCCTCTACCCGAGCCACCAAAACAGCCCATTAAATCCCCATGCATTGGCCGGCCACACCCTCTCTCTCTCCTTTATTATTTTTTTTGCCACCTTTCTCATGCATGCATATATTTTTCTCTCTCCCCTATTTATTAAAGCCATGCATTAATCTCCCTATCATATGGCCGGCCCCTACCATCTCTCTCCTCTCCTTTATTTTCCATTCACTCCCCCCTTCCCATTACATATTTTTCATTAAATAACATGCATGCATTCTATCATTCTCTCTCCCCTCCATTTATTAGATGCATGAACTTTTCCCCCTCCTATGGCCAGCCACCCTTGGTCTCCCCCTATTCTAGATGCTTCCCTCCTCTCCTATAAAAGGAACCCAAGTCTAATGCTTTAAGAGGTTGGATTGAGAGTTGGCTTTTGGAGATAGCTTTGGAGAGTACAACCAATAGAGTCTTATTGTATTTTTTCCATTTCTAGTTTCGTGCTTTACTTGTATTCTCATTTTGTTTTAGTAGTATCATTTTGTTTTCATTATTGTGTACTTCTTTTCCCTCTATTATAAGAGATATGAAGTCTTCTCCTTTTATTATTGTTGTTTTCTTTTGCGTCATGCATAGCTAATTTCCTCTTAGCATTTGATCATGAGGATCCATGATTTGAAATGAGAATTATTTTTATTCCATAGTTTTATTTTTGCTTAATTCTACTTGGTCCTTCTTTGATTATTATTTCGTCGACTCCGTATTTCCGGTATACGGTAGTAGGCCTTGTTCTCATTTCATAGTAGTCGAGAGACTAATGATTTGAAAGATCACTCAAAGAAGGAAGGAGTTGAACGCAACCCTAGAGATAGGACGACGTAAATCTTCCGGATTGGAGTCAAATCCAATAGTGCGGATCACTTCGATAATGTAACTTTAGGCTTCTTTGGTTTGTAAAGAGATTTCGATCAAAGAGTCTATAAGTTAGGAGGCCTAATGCTCTAGCGAGATTTTGTCTCATTTTCGGATCCGTCACGGCCGAGTATGATTTGCAAATTTAAAACTATGCCTTTTGATTTTCTCGTTTCATTTCATGGTGAATCAATAATCGAATGCTAGCATTTTTTATATAAGTTTTCGTCTCGCAATTTATCGTTCATTTTACTTAAAAAATTCTCAAAATCCAACTATTTTCCGGTAGGATAATAGTTCAAGCGTGAGTAGTAGTAATTGATAACCCCGTGTTTAAATATGACCTTGGTACTACAATTCGACAGGTACGCTTGCCTGTTCAGGTTTTGGCCCATCAAGTTTTTGTCGCCGTTGCCGGGGAGTTTTCTCGTCAATATTTTGAAAAAGCTTGCGCTATTACTTCTACAAAAAAAAAATTCTATATATTTAAATATTTATAATCAACCCACCTCATTTTAATTTCTACCCCACCTAAAATCTCTCGAAAAGGGTAAGGGGCTTTAAGCGCCACCATTTTACCTAGTACCGGGCGAACCCTTCACCGGGTAGTCCTCGGGAAGTTCGAGTACCAAGCCGTAAAAAAATCTATTTTTCAAAAAAAAAATCCTTTCTTCTCTTTTTCTTTCTTTTTCAAGCTTTCATTTTCATTTTCCCTCGTTTTTGGTGCTAGTGCATGACCCGAGCGAATCCGTCGCTACTTGTTGATTTGGACCCGGAAATCGAACACTCCTTTCGGAGACAACTACGATTCGGGGCTTCCACTTCTCAAACAGTGGTTGAGGATTCCTACGGGGATTGTAATTTTAATTCTGAGATGGGAGACCCTAACCCAGGAATGGCTCAGCAAAGGACCATGTCCGATTATGCTCGACCCAACTTGGAAGGGACAGAGACAAGTATTGTTCGACCTGCGATTGCGAACAAAAACTTCGAGCTTAAGCCTAGCATAATACAAATGGTGCAGCAATATGTATAGTTCGACGGATTACAAGATGAAGATCCGAACTTGCATATTGCTAATTTTCTTAAAATCTGTGACACCTTTAAAATCAATGGTGTCTCAGACGATGCGATAAGGCTAAGACTCTTCCCCTTCTCCCTAAGAACCAAAGCCAAACAGTGGTTGAGTTCTCTTCCAAGAGGATCAATCACAACTTGGAACATTTTAACCGAAAAATTTCTTTCTCGTTATTTTCCCCCCGCTAAAACTGCTAAGCTGCGAAATGATATAACTTCATACTCTCAAATTGATTCTGAGACCCTCTATGACACTTGGGAGAGGTTCAAGGAACTTTTGAGAAGATGCCCACACCATACTCTGGCTGTATGGTTGCAGGTCCAGACATTCTATAATGGGCTAAACCAAGAAACTAAGCAGATGATAGATGACGCTTCCGCTGGTTCTTTAGACCGCAAAACTCCGGAAGCCACTCTTGAGCTTATCGAGGACATGACGATGAACACATATCAAAGGAATTCATCTAGGACTCGCCCATCAAAACCTGCAGGTATCTACGAAGTGGATTCGGTGACGCAACTGGCGCTGCAAGTGGAAATGCTCAACAAGAAGATCTCGAAGATGACTGCTCTCTCCGCCACTAAGGTATATGAAAATGCTGCTGCTGCCAAGCAGGTGGATTATCTGGGGAACATACCCAGGCCTACTCAAAATATTTCTGCGAACAATTTTTCTGCTTTTTCGAATTTTTCTTCTCCTCCTGGTTTTAATTCTTCTTCTAATTCTTATCACCCCGGATGGCGTAACCATCCTAATTTCTCGTGGAGTAATAACGCTAATGTTGTACGCCCACCGCACGATTTTACACCACCACCACCACCACCACAACAACAAAATTTTCAAAAACCTTCCCCTTTGGAAGAGATCCTCGCTAAGTATATAAGCTCGAACGATGCTACTATTAGAAACTTAACGGGATCAATGAAAAACTTAGAAAATCAGGTCGACCAACTCGCCAAGGCTTTTTATGAGAGACCACCTGGAACTCTTCCCTCGAACACTGAGCCTAACCCAAGGGAACACGCAAATGCGATTTCCCTTCAGAGCGGTAAGGTTGTTAACGAGCCCACCACAAGGGAAGAGCCAAGGGTGATTGTCCCTCCTGTTTTTACCCCCACGGAAAATGATAACTTAGATCTTGAAAAAGAAAGATCTAATTTTGAAAAAGAAAAAGATATCTCTATTTTTCCGGATTTTGAAAAAGAAAAAGATGGTTTTCGAAATGATGCTCCAGTCATTCTAAAGGAATCTCCGCCACCTCCTTATCCGGCTAGACTTAGGAAAGAAAACCTAGACGATCAGTTTCAACGCTTTCTTGAAATATTTAAACAAATCCACATTAATTTGCCATTTCATGAAGCTCTTAGTCAAATGCCGAAGTACGCGAAATATCTGAAAGATTTATTAACATACAAGAAGAAATTGGAAAATTTATCGCATGTAACGTTAAATGAAGAATGCTCGGTGGTCATTAAAAACTCTACTCTTCCTAAAAAGATAAACGATCCGGGTAGTTTTTCCATTCCTTGAGTCTTTGGTGATCTTTTCGTTAAACACGCGTTAGCGGATCTTGGTGCGAGCATCAACTTGATGCCTTTTTCTTTATTCAAAAAGCTAGGTTTGGGCACTCTCAGTCCTACGGCATGAGTATACAGTTAGTCGATCGTTCGATTAAGTATCCATTAGGTGTTGTTGAGGATGTGTTAGTGAAGGTTGACAAATTCATCTTCCCGGTGGATTTTGTCATTCTCGATATTGAAGAGGACATCGAGGTCCCTCTTATCCTTGGTCGACCCTTCCTAGCCACCGCTCGCGCAATCATAAATGTGAGTGATGGAAAACTTTTTTTGCACGTGGGTGATGAGGAAGTCACAATTGACATTAATAAATCTATGAAAAATTCTTTACAAAATGATGATTCTTGCTTTTTCATTGATGATTTAAAAGAAGACTCCTATTTTTCTCCAAATGATTTTTCTTCTTCCTTTTCTGAACCCTCATCAATTATTTTTGAAAACACTGTTATGTCCGTACATGCAAATGACCCTGAGTTTAGACGAAATGATCTTATTTTTGAAAATGATAAAAATTTGACAAATTATTTTATAAAACCACCCGACCCTGACACAAAAATTTATCGCGATAAGAACTTTCACCACCATAAAAATTTTGAACCAGGCGATCAAGTTCTTCTTTTAAATTCACGTTTACGTATTTTCTTTGGAAAATCTAAATCTCGTTGGTCTGGACCGTTTAAGGTCAAGGAAGTCTTTTCTGATAGATCTGTGTTGCTTTCGCACCCGGATAAGGGTGACTTTACAGTGAAGGAGCATAAACTGAAATTATATTTTTCTATTGATTCTGTGTCTCCTGCAAAGGAGACCCTTATTCTGGACTCTTAGATTATTATTTTATTATGGACATTTTTATTGTTGGACTTATTATTACTATTCTGAAACTCTTTTATTCGAACTTTGGATTATTGTAATAAAGAACATTATCGGGCATCTGCCCACGGACTCTCTATTTTTTTCTTTTATTTTGCTCTTCCTACCGGAGGCCAATCAAGTCCATGATTGTGGTCGTCGCTCCGCCGCTGCTGATATCAAGATGGATCAAGTCAAACCTGCTGGCGATCAAGCGTACTGAAGAGCAAGCATGGGGGAGCGACATCCGCCTTCATCTCACGAACCCGGGGAAGTCCTGTTCTTTTTATTTATTTATTTTCCTGCATTTTTCTTTTGCTCTTCTTCTCAGTCCCCTTCTCTTTTTATTTATGTTTTCTTCATTGAGGGTAATGAAGAATTTAAGCATGGGGGAGTTAGGTCTAGTTTCTTTTGGTCTTTTTTCTGTCTTTCTTCTTCCAAAAAAAAATTTTATGTTTTAAATTAGTATAGTATTTTATGTTAGCTTCATCAAAATATAAAAAAATTATAAAATATAAAACCCAAAAAAAAAATTAGAAAAACAAAAATAATAATAAAAAAATTATGCTAAAATCTATTTGAAAAACAAAACCTAAAATTATTTTCTATCTTTATTTTTATGTTGCTTCTAGTGAAGTGTAGGCCCGTGCGGTTTATTAGTTCTATTTAGATTTCTTTGAAATGGTTTTCTAAACCTATCATTTTAACATAGTTTAGTTTTACTAGTTTCTTTTTCTTAAATAGAGGCATCCAGTTTTTACGTTATAAGCTAGCAATGTGTAGTTATGTCTTTTTATTCGGTTAGTTGCTTACGAATGGTTGCTAGGTATCATTAGTTCTTTTTCATTTGCGGGGTAGTCTTTCTTGGTGTCTAGAACTTGTACCAAGCTACTCTTGAAGCATTTGCGTCGTTTTTACCTTCTTTGGAAATGATTTAGGCCACCATTTGAATAGTTTGAGCTTTTCTTGCCCACCAAAAACAAAACCCTTGCAAAATAATTTTGGGCCTTTTCCTTATTTTCTTTGTTTTTAGCTCCACCGTTCATTTCATTATGTTCACCAAAGCCAAATACCTTTCCTATTTTTGCACTATAACCTTGAGCTTAAAAATTATTTTGTGGGAGGGGTATTATTTTTGAAATGAATAGGAAATTCTCAAGCTTATTTTTGGAGCTTTCTTATCAAAATGTTATTAAAAATTGAGAAAAAATGAAAAATCAAAATAAAAAAAAATGAATGCAAAAAAGTATATGTTTGGCCACGTTTATAAAAGAAAATTTTCATGGCCTTGTTTTGTAGTTTTATATTGGAGAAATGACATATTTGTTATTTCTCATTTTATTATGCATTGTTTATTTTTGAGCTCACCTTGGTTTAGTGCTTAAAACCTTCATGTTTATCTTTGATTCCACTTCCTAATCATTTACCTAAGCCAAGTCTTAATGCCTAGTAGAAGTCCTATTGATATTTAGAACATAAATTCGCGTAGTGGAGAAAGTGTGAACGTACAAGCCTATGGCCACCATCATTGATGGATTTCTTTGGAGGTAACCTTGGAGTGTTTTAGGGTTAATGTTTATCTAGCAACCTAGTAGTTTGTTAATGCGCCGTCTACTTAGAACCTCGACTTTTGTTTTCCTTATTTTCATTAATTTTGGATGCCTTGTTTTTAAGATTTAGAAATGTGTAGACTTTTCCTATGTTTTAATGAAATTTTTAGAGTTCCACTTTCAAGTTTTCTATTGTGCACTTCTCACCCCACTAGTTGATAACATGGAAATTAGGATAGTTTAATTATTCATGTTTTGCTTTTCTTAACTATGGAACCTAAAAATATATATCTTTTGCTCTCTTTTTTGTTTTTCCCTAGTCTTTATTTCTATTTGCTTGAGGGCAAGCAAATGTCAAAGCATGGGGGAGTTTGATGACTAGTTTTAGTCATCCTTTTTTGGGGTAATTAAGTAGTTAAAATCCTTAAGTTTTATTATAATTTTGTGTTTTGTATGCTTGTTATGATGTTATTTTATGATTTGGTATAAAAATATATATATAGTCTTATTTTATGTATTATGTTACTATATATTATGTTATGTTTAGTAATTATAATTAGTATTAGTTTATGTTGTGTTGTTTTTTAATGTTTTAATGTTCTTGATGTTTTGTTATTTCATTTTAATGTTTTAATGTTATTATGTTGTTTTTATTTTAATGCTCTTGATGTTTTGTGTTTTAACTTTATTTATAATATAACTAATCTATGTTTGTTTTATTGTAGGAGCAGCGCAAGCACAAGCCCTTGGAGCAGCCAGCCACCTTTTGGAGCAGCCCACTAGCCTCAACCCGAGCCCCATGGCTTACCCGAGCCTATATAAAAACCCAAAGCAGCCCCCATGCAGCCCCTCCCTCAAGAGCAGCCCACCTAGCCTCTACCCGAGCCTATATAAAAGCCCAAAGCAGCCCCCATGTAGCCCCTCCCTCAAGAGCAGCCCACCTAGCCTCTACCCGAGCCACCAAAACAGCCCATTCAATCCCTATGAATTGGCCGGCCACACCCTCTCTCTCTCCTTTATTATTTTTTTGCCACCTTTCTCATACATGCACAAATTTGTCTCTCTCCCCTATTTATTAAAGCCATGCATGAATCTCCCTATCATATGGCCGGCCCCTACCATCTCTCTCCTCTCCTTTATTTTCCATTCACTCCCCCCTTCCCATTACATATTTTTCATTAAATAACATGCATGCAGTCTATCATTCTCTCTCCCCTCCATTTATTACATGCGTGAACTTTTCCCCCTCCTATGGCCGGCCACCCTTGGTCTCCCCCTATTCTAGATGCTTCCCTCCTCTCCTATAAAAGGAACCCAAGTCTAATGCTTTAAGAGGTTGGATTGAGAGTTGGCTTTTGGAGATAGCTTTGGAGAGTACAACCAATAGAGTCTTATTGTATTTTTTCATTTCTAGTTCCGTGCTTTACTTGTATTATCATTTTGTTTTAGTAGTATCATTTTGTTTTCATTATTGTGTACTTCTTTTCCCTCTATTATAAGAGATATGAAGTCTTCTCCTTTTATTATTGTCGTTTTCTTTTCCGTCATGCGTAGCTAATTTCCTCTTAGCATTTGATCATGAGGATCCATGATTTGAAATGAGAATTATTTTTATTCCATAGTTTTATTTTTGCTTAATTCTACTCGGTCCTTCTTTGATTATTATTTCGTCAACTCCGTATTTTCGGTTTACGGTAGTAGGCCTTGTTCTCATTTCATAGTAGTCGAGAGACTCATGATTTGAAAGATCACTCAAAGAAGGAAGGAGTTGAACGCAACCCTAGAGATAGGACGACGTAAATCTTCCGGATTGGAGTCAAATCCAATAGTGCGGATCACTTCGATAATGCAACTTTAGGCTTCTTTGGTTTGTAAAGAGATTTCGATCAAAGAGTCTATAAGTTAGGAGGCCTAATGCTCTAGCGAGATTTTGTCTCATTTTCGGATCCGTCATGGCCGAGTATGATTTGCAAATTTAAAACTATGCCTTTTGATTTTCTCGTTTCATTTCATGGTGAATCAATGATCGAATGCTAGCCTTTTTTTATATAAGTTTTCGTCTCGCAATTTATCGTTCATTTTACTTAAAAAATTCTCAAAATCCAACTATTTTCCGGTAGGATAATAGTTCAAGCGTGAGTAGCAGTAATTGATAACCCCGTGTTTAAATACGATCTTGGTACTACAATTCGACAGGTACGCTTGCCTGTTCAGGTTTTAGCCCATCAAGTTTTTGTCGCCGTTGCCGGGGAGTTTTCTCGTCAATATTTTGAAAAAGCTTGCGCTATTACTTCTACAAAAAAAAAAATTCTATATATTTAAATATTTATAATCAACCCACCTCATTTTAATTTCTACCCCACCTAAAATCTCTCGAAAAGGGTAAGGGGCTTTAAGCGCCACCATTTTACCTAGTACCGGGCGAACCCTTCACCGGGTAGTCCTCGGGAAGTTCGAGAGCCAAGCCGTAAAAAAATCTATTTTTCAAAAAAAAATCCTTTCTTCTCTTTTTCTTTCTTTTTCAAGCTTTCATTTTCATTTTCCCTCGTTTTTGGTGCTAGTGCATGACCCGAGCGAATCCGTCGCTACTTGTTGATTTGGACCCGGAAATCGAACACTCCTTTCGGAGACAACTACGATTCGGGGCTTCCACTTCTCAAACAGCGGTTGAGGATTCCTACGGGGATTGCAATTTTAATTCTGAGATGGGAGACCCTAACCCAGGAATGGCTCAGCAAAGGACCATGTCCGATTATGCTCGACCCAACTTGGAAGGGACAGAGACAAGTATTGTTCGACCTGCGATTGCGAACAAAAACTTCGAGCTTAAGCCTAGCATAATACAAATGGTGCAGCAATATGTACAGTTCGACGGATTACAAGATGAAGATCCGAACTTGCATATTGCTAATTTTCTTAAAATCTGTGACACCTTTAAAATCAATGGTGTCTCAGACGATGCGATAAGGCTAAGACTCTTCCCCTTCTCCCTAAGAACCAAAGCCAAACAGTGGTTGAGTTCTCTTCCAAGAGGATCAATCACAACTTGGAACATTTTAACCAAAAAATTTCTTTCTCGTTATTTTCCCCCCGCTAAAACTGCTAAGCTGCGAAATGATATAACTTCATACTCTCAAATTGATTCTGAGACCCTCTATAACACTTGGGAGAGGTTCAAGGAACTTTTGAGAAGATGCCCACACCATACTCTGCCTGTATGGTTGCAGGTCCAGACATTCTATAATGGGCTAAACCAAGAAACTAAGCAGATGATAGATGACGCTTCCGCTGGTTCTTTAGACCGCAAAACTCCGGAAGCCGCTCTTGAGCTTATCGAGGACATGGCGATGAACACATATCAGTGGAATTCGTCTAGGACTCGCCCATCAAAACCTGCAGGTATCTACGAAGTGGATTCGGTGACGCAACTGGCGCTGCAAGTGGAAATGCTCAACAAGAAGATCTCGAAGATGACTGCTCTCTCCGCCACTAGGGTATATGAAAATGCTGCTGCTGCCAAGCAGGTGGATTTTCTGGGGAACATACCCAGGCCTACTCAAAATATTTCTGCGAACAATTTTTCTGCTTTTTCGAATTTTTCTTCTCCTCCTGGTTTTAATTCTTCTTCTAATTCTTATCACCCCGGATGGCGTAACAATCCTAATTTCTCGTGGAGTAATAACGCTAATGTTGTACGCCCACCGCACGATTTTACACCACCACCACCACCACAACAACAAAATTTTCAAAAACCTTCCCCTTTGGAAGAGATCCTCGCCAAGGCTTTTTATGAGAGACCACCTGGAACTCTTCCCTCGAACACTGAGCCTAACCCAAGGGAACACGCAAATGCGATTTCCCTTCAGAGCGGTAAGGTTGTTAACGAGCCCACCACAAGGGAAGAGCCAAGGGTTATTGTCCCTCCTGTTTTTACCCCCACGAAAAATGATAACTTAGATCTTGAAAAAGAAAAATCTAATTTTGAAAAAGAAAAAGATATCTCTATTTTTCCGGATTTTGAAAAATAAAAAGATGGTTTTCGAAATGATGCTCCAGTCATTCTAAAGGAATCTCCGCCACCTCCTTATCCGGCTAGACTTAGGAAAGAAAAACTAGACGATCAGTTTCAACGCTTTCTTGAAATATTTAAACAAATCCACATTAATTTGCCATTTCATGAAGCGCTTAGTCAAATGCCGAAGTACGCGAAATATCTGAAAGATTTATTAACATACAAGAAGAAATTGGAAAATTTATCGCATGTAACGTTAAATGAAGAATGCTCGGTGGTCGTTAAAAACTCTACTCTTCCTAAAAAGATAAACGATCCGGGTAGTTTTTCCATTCCTTGAGTCTTTGGTGATCTTTTCGTTAAACACGCGTTAGCGGATCTTGGTGCGAGCATCAACTTGATGCCTTTTTCTTTATTCAAAAAGCTAGGTTTAGGCACTCTCAGCCCTACGCGCATGAGTATACAGTTAGTCGATCGTTCGATTAAGTATCCATTAGGTGTTGTTGAGGATGTGTTAGTGAAGGTTGACAAATTCATCTTCCCGGTGGATTTTGTCATTCTCGATATTGAAGAGGACATCGAGGTCCCTCTTATCCTTGGTCGACCCTTCCTAGCCACCGCTCGCGCAATAATAAATGTGAGTGATGGAAAACTTTTTCTGCACGTGGGCGATGAGGAAGTCACAATTGACATTAATAAATCTATGAAAAATTCTTTACAAAATGATGATTCTTGCTTTTTCATTGATGATTTAAAAGAAGACTCCTATTTTTCTCCAAATGATTTTTCTTCTTCCTTTTCTGAACCCTCGTCAATTATTTTTGAAAACACTGTTATGTCCGTACATGCAAATGACCCTGAGTTTAGACGAAATGATCTTATTTTTGAAAATGATAAAAATTTGACAAATTATTTTATAAAACCACCCGACCCTGACACAAAAATTTATCGCGATAAGAACTTTCACCACCATAAAAATTTTGAACCAGGCGATCAAGTTCTTCTTTTAAATTCACGTTTACGTATTTTCTTTGGAAAATCTAAATCTCGTTGGTCTGGACCGTTTACGGTCAAGGAAGTCTTTTCTGATAGATCTGTGTTGCTTTCGCACCCGGATAAGGGTGACTTTACAGTGAAGGAGCATAAAATGAAATTATATTTTTCTATTGATTCTGTGTCTCCTGCAAAGGAGACCCTTATTCTGGACTCTTAGATTATTATTTTATTATGGACATTTTTATTGTTGGACTTATTATTACTATTCTGAAACTCTTTTATTCGAACTTTGGATTATTGTAATAAAGAACATTATCGGGCATCTGCCCACGGACTCTCTATTTTTTTCTTTTATTTTGCTCTTCCTACCGGAGGCCAATCAAGTCCATGATCGTGGTCGTCGCTCCGCCGCTGCTGATATCAAGATGGATCAAGTCAAACCTGCTGGCGATCAAGCGTACTAAAGAGCAAGCATGGGGGAGCGACATCCGCCTTCATCTCACGAACCCGGGGAAGTCCTGTTCTTTTTATTTATTTATTTTCCTGCATTTTTCTTTTGCTCTTCTTCTCAGTCCCCTTCTCTTTTTATTTATGTTTTCTTCATTGAGGGCAATGAAGAATTTAAGCATGGGGGAGTTAGGTCTAGTTTCTTTTGGTCTTTCTTTCTGTCTTTCTTCTTCCAAAAAAAAAATTTTATGTTTTAAATTAGTATAGTATTTTATGTTAGCTTCATCAAAATCCAAAAAAATTATAAAATATAAAACCCAAAAAAAAAAATTAGAAAAACAAAAATAATAATAAAAAAATTATGCTAAAATCTATTTGAAAAACAAAACCTAAAATTATTTTCTATCATTATTTTTATGTTGCTTCTAGTGAAGTGTAGGCCCGTGCGGTTTCTTAGTTCTATTTAGATTTCTTTGAAACGGTTTTCTAAACCTATCATTTTAACATAGTTTAGTTTTACTAGTTTCTTTTTCTTAAATAGAGGCATCCGGTTTTTACGTTATAAGCTAGCAATGTGTAGTTATGTCTTTTTATTCGGTTAGTTGCTTACGAATGGTTGCTAGGTATCATTAGTTCTTTTTCATTTGCGGGGTAGTCTTTCTTGGTGTCTAGAACTTGTACCAAGCTACTCTTGAAGCATTTGCGTCATTTTTACCTTCTTTGGAAATGATTTAGGCCACCATTTGAATAGTTTGAGCTTTTCTTGCCCACAAAAAACAAAACCCTTGCAAAATAATTTTGGGCCTTTTCCTTATTTTCTTTGTTTTTAGCTCCACCGTTCATTTCATTATGTTCACCAAAGCCAAATACCTTTCCTATTTTTGCACTATAACCTTGAGCTTAAAAATTATTTTGTGGGAGGGGTATTATTTTTGAAATGAATAGGAAATTCTCAAGCTTATTTTTGGAGCTTTCTTATCAAAATGTTATTAAAAATTGAGAAAAAATGAAAAATCAAAATAAAAAAAAATGAATGCAAAAAAGTATATGTTTGGCCACGTTTATAAAAGAAAATTTTCATGGCCTTGTTTTGTAGTTTTATATTGGAGAAATGACATATTTGTTATTTCTCATTTTATTATGCATTATTTATTTTTGAGCTCACCTTGGTTTAGTGCTTAAAACCTTCATGTTTATCTTTGATTCCACTTCCTAATCATTTACCTAAGCCAAGTCTTAATGCCTAGTAGAAGTCCTATTGATATTTAGAACATAAATTCGCGTAGTGGAGAAAGTGTGAACGTACAAGCCTATGGCCACCATCATTGATGGATTTCTTTGGAGGTAACCTTGGAGTGTTTTAGGGTTAATGTTTATCTAGCAACCTAGTAGTTTGTTAATGCGCCGTCTACTTAGAACCTCTACTTTTGTTTTCCTTATTTTCATTAATTTTGGATGCCTTGTTTCTAAGATTTAGAAATGTGTAGACTTTTCTTATGTTTTAATGAAATTTTTAGGGTTCCACTTTCAAGTTTTCTATTGTGCACTTCTCACCCCACTAGTTGATAACATGGAAATTAGGATAGTTTAATTATTCATGTTTTGCTTTTCTTAACTATGGAACCTAAAAATATATATCTTTTGCTCTCTTTTTTGTTTTTCCCTAGTCTTTATTTCTATTTGCTTGAGGGCAAGCAAATGTCAAAGCATGGGGGAGTTTGATGACTAGTTTTAGTCATCCTTTTTTGGGGTAATTAAGTAGTTAAAATCCTTAAGTTTTATTATAATTTTGTGTTTTGTATGCTTGTTATGATGTTATTTTATGATTTGGTATAAAAATATATATATAGTCTTATTTTATGTATTATGTTACTATATATTATGTTATGTTTAGTAATTATAATTAGTATTAGTTTATGTTGTGTTGTTTTTTAATGTTTTAATGTTCTTGATGTTTTGTTATTTCATTTTAATGTTTTAATGTTATTATGTTGTTTTTATTTTAATGCTCTTGATGTTTTGTGTTTTAACTTTATTTATAATATAACTAATCTATGTTGGTTTTATTGTAGGAGCAGAGCAAGCACAAGCCCTTGGAGCAGCCAGCCACCTTTTGGAGCAGCCCACTAGCCTCAACCCGAGCCCCATGGCCTACCCGAGCCTATATAAAAACCCAAAGCAGCCCCCATGCAGCCCCTCCCTCAAGAGCAGCCCACCTAGCCTCTACCCGAGCCTATATAAAAGCCCAAAGCAGCCCCCATGCAGCCCCTCCCTCAAGAGCAGCCCACCTAGCCTCTACCCGAGCCACCAAAACAGCCCATTCAATCCATATGCATTGGCCGGCCACACCCTCTCTCTCTCCTTTATTATTTTTTTGCCACCTTTCTCATGCATGCACAAATTTTTCTCTCTCCCCTATTTATTAAAGCAATGCATGAATCTCCCTATCATATGGCCGGCCCCTACCATCTCTCTCCTCTCCTTTATTTTCCATTCACTCCCCCCTTCCCATTACATATTTTTCATTAAATAACATGCATGCAGTCTATCATTCTCTCTCCCCTCCATTTATTACATGCGTGAACTTTTCCCCCTCCTATGGCCGGCCACCCTTGGTCTCTCCCTATTCTAGATGCTTCCCTCCTCTCCTATAAAAGGAACCCAAGTCTAATGCTTTAAGAGGTTGGATTGAGAGTTGGCTTTTGGAGATAGCTTTGGAGAGTACAACCAATAGAGTCTTATTGTATTTTTTTCATTTCTAGTTCCGTGCTTTACTTGTATTATCATTTTGTTTTAGTAGTATCATTTTGTTTTCACTATTGTGTACTTCTTTTCCCTCTATTATAAGAGATATAAAGTCTTCTCCTTTTATTATTATCGTTTTCTTTTCCGTCATGCATAGCTAATTTCCTCTTAGCATTTGATCATGAGGATCCATGATTTGAAATGAGAATTATTTTTATTCCATAGTTTTATTTTTGCTTAATTCTACTCGGTCCTTCTTTGATTATTATTTCGTCAACTCCGTATTTTCGGTATACGGTAGTAGGCCTTGTTCTCATTTCATAGTAGTCGAGAGACTCATGATTTGAAAGATCACTCAAAGAAGGAAGGAGTTGAACACAACCCTAGAGATAGGACGACATAAATCTTCCGGATTGGAGTCAAATCCAATAGTGTGGATCACTTCGATAATGCAACTTTAGGCTTCTTTGGTTTGTAAAGAGATTTCGATCAAAGAGTCTATAAGTTAGGAGGCCTAATGCTCTAGCGAGATTTTGTCTCATTTTCAGATCCGTCACGGCCGAGTATGATTTGCAAATTTAAAACTATGCCTTTTGATTTTCTCGTTTCATTTCATGGTGAATCAATGATCGAATGCTAGCCTTTTTTATATAAGTTTTCGTCTCGCAATTACTTAAAAAAAATTCTCAAAATCCAACTATTTTCCGGTAGGATAATAGTTCAAGCGTGAGTAGCAGTAATTGACAACCCCGTGTTTAAATACGACCTTGGTACTACAATTAGACATGTACGCTTGCATGTTCGGGTTTTAGCCCATCAAAAGCCATTTAGAACGGCGGAGTTTGGTTGTTGGCAGACCATTTTCAGAAAACTACAAATAGACCCAAAGGGGTACCTTAGAAGGCATGCTTACTTATGCCCCTATCTTCTTATGCTTTTTGAGGTATCCTTAGCTCGGTAATTGGCTAGGGAGGGGAAGTGCTCTAAGATCTTCTGGGTGTGTGGTGGGTCCTCTACATCAAGCCCTTGGGTTTGTTCGCTGTTCTTTTTCCTTAGTTTTTTGCCTATGAGAGAGAAGTAGGTGTGCGATCACCCCTTCCCTAAGGGTGAACTCCACCGAGACTAAGTCTTCAGTTTCAACACCAGCATTGGAGAATGCACAAACTTATCCTTCGGCCTATCCGCCATTCTAACCTCCTCTTTATCCACCAACCTATCTGCCAGGGCAAGCAGCAGCTCCTTGCAATCTCAAAATGAGGAGTTCATAATGGGTCAAAACTTCTTCTAGGAAGCTACACGAGGAATTCCAGCAATATTTTATAATTTTTAGGGAAGTCATCCCTACTCTTCAGCTCCTGCAGCTGCTCCTCCTGTAGCTACTTTTCCTTTTTATCCTCCTGCTTAATTTTCAACTGCAGCTTATCCTCCATTTTTTACTTTTCCTTATGTTCTAGGAGAACAGAGAGAGCCATCACTGTTTATAGATAGTATTTGGGAAGAACCAACTCCAACTCACTTTAGAGAGCTGCGATTACCAACTTATATTGGGGAGTCTGACCCAGTTTCACACTTACAAGATTTTGAGTCAGTCGTCTCCCACAAGACTCCTACCGATGCTACCTGGTGCAGCTCTTCATAATGTCCTTTGATAAACAAGCAAGAGAGTTGTTCTACGGACTGCGCCCTCAGTCCGTCGCTTCCTTTGCTGATCTGCAAAGAGAGCTTCTACTCAGGTTTTCTACCTCTACCAAGAGGAAGAGCGGTCTGAAATCCCTGTTTGATATCAAGCAGCGAGAGAATGAGATTTGGGCTCATTTTGTCGATAGTTTTCAAAGAGAGATCCTTAACATTGAAAACATCGATCCAGAAATGTAGGGTGTCACTCTGGTAAGTGGTTTAAGAGAAGGAGCACTTAAGTTCGAAGTTAACGTCCGATTGCCAAGGACATATCAGGAGATGATCAATCTTGCCAACTTATACATACGAGGTGAAAAGAGTAATACCAACTACATCTCTAGTCTGGTAACAGAGAAAGATCATTATTCTTCATGCGGGCAACTTCCAAAGTCTCCTCACAAGGATTTCCAATCGTTAACAAGGAAGGGAAGGAATTTTCGACGTTATCAATGCCTCTTCCTAGGCCAAGATCACTTCCAAAGTCAAAGATCACAATTGAGAGTTCCTCTCGCTTATCCGGCACTAGCTCCGCTATCAACTTCAGCTTACCAGTAGTAGGGTGGCAACTTGCCAGAACTTAAACTAGACCAAGTTATGCAAGATGTAGTCCAAGTGATGAAAGGCAAGACCGGTTATAAGAGACCTTACCAACCCACTGTTCAAAGATTCAAGGACTCAGATCCCTATTGCAAATTCCATAAAGAGAAAGGGCATCCAACTGAAAATTGTCGAGCGCTTTGTCAACTGGTGGAGAAGATGCTGAGGCAGGGCAAATTGCGTGACTTATTCCAGAAGAGTGACCACTATGATCCATCTACTTTAAAAGGCAAAGAAGTAGCAGACATTCCTTTTGGCTTAAAGGGAGTGAGCCAAATCAACAATAATCTAAATTTCATTGATGGTGTGACCATTGATGCGAATAATGTAGGCACCCTTGGAAATCTATTCTGAGGTGAAGATGGACATGATAAAGTTCCACAAGCTCTTCGTGATCATGCCCGATCAGTTTTTGTTTTCCATATTAAACATTTCTCTTATAAATGTTCTAAATATTTTCTAAGTTCTTTTTCAATCATTTCAATAATTTTTTACGTCAGGGATCCCGTACTGACACATTTCCCTTTTTGGAGTGCTTCCTCCTCTATTTTCTCTTTTCCAAAGGGATCGCTGAACCGACGAGATATCGCCAAGTCTTGTTTGACCCCCCATAGATTGGTCCCTGGCGTAATACCACCATGACCACATATAGCGAGGATTGTTTGCATATGTGTAGTGGGGGCCGTCCAATCTGTGCGGGGGGACTTCAGGGCTTCGGATCCTAGCCATTATCTAACACAAAGCGTGCATCAAGGTAGGTCCCATGTGTTAGCTCTATTGTGCTCCGTTACAGATACATTACAGCTAAGATGATTATTGCTTGGAAAGCAATGACGTTCAAGTGTAGCCTTGTCTTTGTGATCATCTCACGCTATAATGGTCGAACACTCCAAGGTACTCTCAAGTCGTGCCTTTTGGGGACCCATAACATCATTGATCTTTTAGGGCGAGCAATGCTATAGACCACTTGGCGCACCTGACCTAACTGATCAGGGTAGCTTGTATCCCGAAGGCATGAGAGCAGTGTGTCCATCTTTCCTTCTTAGGATCTCGATTTTCTTTTTTATGGCCTTTTGAGGGAGCGCGGTTAATCTGCCCTTGGCAATCTACACTTTTGATGATCCTTTAGGGCAAGCAATGCTTTAGACCTTTCGACGCACCTGGCCTAATTGATCATCTTCAGGTGTAGATCTCTTTTAAACTGCTTTCCTTTAGGTTAACAGGTTAAATTCAATCTCTTCGAAGGATTTGTGGGGGTAAACAACTTGCTTATACTCGTCTTATATACTCCGCTCATACAAAGCACTATTTGCTGGCAGTGCCACTACTATTCTTATTGAATATTTTTTATCACCAATTTTTTAATCAAAGAATCTGGTTCTCTTGGTCGACAAGCCATGTTATTCAAATCCAATCAAAGTGGTTTTACCTGGCTAATCCGGATTTCATATTATGGATATCATATCTGAATGTGCAAGAAGATTATTTTTATAACTTGATCTCTACTCGATTCAACCCATTCTTTTGCTCAGTTGATAGGCTAGTTTGTTGGGTATTCTTCCTGCTATCCGATTACATCTTCCTTACCACCTCAACATTTAGCAGGTACCCATGCTTTGCATTTATTTCATATCTGCTTCTTACTCTTCTTTTTGCAGATATTAGCAGATATTTGCAAGTTCCCTTCAGGTACTTACAAGTTCTTTTTCTTTCATATCTGCTTCTTACTCTTCTTTTTACAGAGATTAACAGATTTTTGCAAGTTCCCTTCAGGTACTTGCAAGTTCTTTTTCTTTCATATTTACTTCTTACTCTTCTTTTTGCAGAGATTAATAGATATTTGCAAGTTCCTTTCAGATACTTGCAAGTTCTTTTTCTTCCATATCTGCTCCTTACTCTTCTTTTTTCAGAGATTAGCAGATATTTGCTAGTTCCCTTCAAGTACTTGCAAGTTCTTTTTCTTACATGTCTGCTTCTTACTCTTCTTTTTGCAGAGATTAGCTGATATTTGCAAGTTCCCCTTGGGTACTTGCAAGTGTTTTTTCTTTCATATATGCTTCTTACTCTTCTTTTTGCAGAGATTAGTAGATATTTGCAAGTTCTCTTCAGGTACTTGCAAGTTCTTTTTCTTTCATTTCTGCTTCTTACTCTTCTTTTTGCAAAGATTAGCAGATATTTGTAAGTTCCCTTCAGGTACTTGCAAGTTCTTTTTCTTTCATAGCTGTTCTTACTCTTCGTTTTGTAGATATTAGCAGATATTTGTAAGTTCCCTTCAGGTACTTGTAAGATCTTTTTCTTTCATATCTGCATCTTACTCTTCTTTTCGCAGAGATTTGCAGATATTTGCAAGTTCCCCTCAGTTACTTGCAAATCATTTTTTCTTTCATATGTGCTTCTTACTCTTCTTTTTGAAAAGATTAGCAGATATTTGCAAGTTCCCTTTAGGTACTTGCAAGTACTTTTTCTATCACATCTGCTTCTTACTCTTCTTTTTGCAAAGGTTAGCAGATATTTACAAGTTCCCCTCAGGTACTTGCAAATCAATTTTTCTTTCATACTTGTTTCTTACCCTTCTTAATTATAGAGATTAGTAGCTGCTTGTAAGCTCCCTTCAGGTACTTGCAAGCTATTATTCTTCTATACCTCCTCTCACATTTGTTTTGTAGAGCTCAGTAGAAGGCATTCACAAGTCTTCTTCACTTTGCAAGAACAATTCAGGTACACACAAGAAGTGCCTTTTTTCACTTATAATATCTTCCTTTACAGGAGAATAAGTTTCTAAACTTTTTTGAGGGGAGACATAGGGTTTTATATCTCTCCCTCTGTCTTTCATTTTCCTACTTGGGGCAGATCGGAATTTTAAAGGTTATCTCTACTTTTTTAAAGTTTCCTACAAACTTAAAAAAGTGTGGGGATTATGTTATCCCAGAAATTAGCGATCCCTCCCAAGGTGGCTAGCTCGCAAGTCGCTAACTACTCCATCTAATTCGGAGGGTTCGCGACCTCTCCATGGGATAATTTTGCTAGATTGTGAAGCTGTGGAGCCTGTTGTGCCAAGCTTGGTGTGGTCGTGAGTGCAAACCGTGAAACATAATGTGAGTTATGTCTTTTACGGGAAAAGAGAATCTAACCCATGTCAATGTCATTGATTGGCACGGCGAGTTGAGCAACAAAAAAGAGATAAACTATACCCATACTATGTCTCCTGACTAAAGTGTCTAGCATACTTGGCTTTCATCGTTGGCATAGAAGAGAGTCCTTGACTTTAGGTCAAACTAGTAGAATGCTCAAGGTAGGATCATTTATGTCTGGGACAAGGCATGGTTGTGGGACTCTAGGAGTACACTGAAAGTGTGTCATGAGTGCACGAGGCATATGGACGTGTGTTCCAACGTTTGTGATGATTGTGCATATAACTTTAATTCTTAGCTTGCTTATCGTTTCACTTTATTACTTAATTATATGTACGTTATTGTTGTTGACTTTATAGAGGGAAGGAATACTACTGCCCCGAGGTATGGTGTGGGGTCATTATACCGCATGTTCGTAGATAGTGGTCAACAAAAGCTGACTCATTACCTTATTTTGTTACCACATCTATGTGGTTCGTGCAGGTATATGTTGTTGGGTATTGTATCCACAATGTACCTGATTTGAAGAAGCCCCTGAACAAGCTAAGGTGAATTGACAGTGTATTTGATCACTTGTCTTCAAGTTGTGCTTGCAGTTATTCCTCGCTAATTACACACCAATGTAAGGGTGCAGTAGGTCAATATATACGGGTCTGTGCAACGTAATCCCTCGTTGAGCAGATCAGTGTGTTGGCTTACGTGTACTCTCTTTATTGGTGTGTACTTACTTTCAAGTACAGGGTTAAGAAAGATCAAGAGCAGACAAGGAGCAAGGATGGGTCAAAGCAACTCACGGGAAGAAAGACGAGAAATCGTCTAAGTTAGATTCGACGAGAATCACTAAGTGATTCTCGTCGATTCGACGAGAATCACTAGTGACTCTCGCCGAATCGTCGAGAATCACTCGTCGATTCCCGCCGACCGCTGTCGGTCGTCTCAACGCCGCCCTGAATTCTACTAAGGCAGAATCGTCGAGAATCACGAAAAATCGTCGAGAATCACGAAGTGATTCTCGCCGATTCGTCGAGAATGACTCTGCATTCTCGACGATTCGGCGAGAATCAATTGTGATTCTCGCTGTTTCTCTCCGACTTGCTATTTCAATGAAGCTAGAATTCTGCTAAGTGGAATTCGGCGAGAATCGTAGGTGATTCTCGTCGATTCGTCGAGAATAACCTTCGATTCTTGCTGAATTTGACTTGGGCAAATTTTTGCTATTCTCTGGACCGGTCTAAGTGAACATGCGTCGTTAGGAGCCGGTCAATGGGCTTCTTTTTGGTGGGGCCCACAACAGTCACTTTGGAAGACCTAATGTATAAATACATCGGTATTGTTGAGCAGCAAAAAGACAAATACACGGATTCAAAAAGACGAGCCGCCGACGTGACCTAGATCGTGAATCTTGATCCGCCGCCGTCGCCACTCGTGCCAGTTGATAGCAGTCACTGATCGAGGTTTCTTCCAGATCTACTAGCTACAGAAGCTCAGCCAAGCACAGCGTCTCACGCGTCTAACCAGAGATCCTTTGTCTCTTGATTCGTAGATCGGGAAAACCTTCTTCTTCCGAATCGATCGAGACGATCGATCCTAGTGTGACCGTTGGTAGACCTTGCCGGCTTTGCTACGAAGTTTGAATCTCCAAAGAACAGCCATAGCACTCCGTTGTCGCCGCCAATCCCGAGAGCCAAGCCGCCGCCCTTCTTGCCGCCGCCGGTTTCGGGGAGATTCACTCCAAGTGAGATCTAGGGTCGTGGACTCTTCGTCGACTTCTAGAACACGTCGTACGAAGAGGGACACCCTATTCTCCATAAGTAGTTTGTATTTCTAATACACTCCATTTTCAATTTTGTTGTAAAGGAACGGTGGTTCCTAGTTGTAAGGGTTGGGTGCAACCCGTGGTGTAGGAGTGGTGACTCCTTCGTTTGGAAGGGTTCCTTCCGTTAGTGTGAGGATTGGATTTCAATCCTGTTGGTGAAGTGACCGAGTCGTCCCTGGTTGGGAGATAGGTCGAAGGGGGAGAGTGGACGTACCCAAATCGGTGAACCACTATAATTTGCTTGTGTCTTTCTGTGCTGTGTTGTTTGATTTATTTGTGCAGGTAGAATTCTAATTCCGCAAAAACGCTGCAAGACACCTATTCCCCCCCCCCCCACATAGGTGAAGGTAGTTGGCACTAGGTGGACTTTTATGTGGTATCAGAGGGAGGTTACTCATCAAAGAGGTTAACACCTTGAGTAAGTTCCTGCCACTAGTGTCAAGTAGAAGGCAGATATCTACTATGGACGGACTCAAGTACTCAGGCAAGATCCCAGTGTGCACTAGGATAAACTTTCCTATCTGGAAGGAAAGGATTAGATTTTACATGGAAGCAGTCGACCCTCGACTCTTCATGGTCGTGGAGGAGGGACCTTATATTCCCACTAAGGCCTCCACCATTGATCCTACCAAAAAGGTGCCAAAGAAGCTTTCTGAAATGGACAAGGACGAGATGGTGCTGATCGGACTTGACAAGAAGTCAAAGAACATACTGATCAGTGCAGTCGATGACTCCATGATGCAGAACTTCTGCAACTACAGGACAGCCAAGGATATCTGGCACAGCTTGATTATCCTGATGGAGGGCACAAATGAAGTGAGGGATGATCGTAGATCCCTCCTGAATCAGAAATATGAGGCCTTCAGGCAGGGGTTTAAGGAAGAGATTGGAGTTACCTTCGAAAACTTCCTCAAGATCGTCAATGCACTCAAGGGATATGGAAGAGTGTTCACTAACGGTGAACTTAATGATAAATTCCTTAGGTCCCTTACTAAGGAAAGGGACACTAAGATCTGCGCCATCCGAGAGTTTGGCAGACTTGCTGAAACAGATCCACAAATTCTGTTTGCGAATCTCATGTCCTATGAGCTTCAACTGAGCACAAGGAAAGCTGAAGAGGAAGTAGAGAAAGTCACAGCCAAAGAAAATACTGTGGCCCTAAAAGCCATTCACTCCAGGAAGGGCAAGGGTGCGACTTCATCCCGTGCGGGGAAAAAGGATGAGGAGGAAGACTCCGAGCCATGCTCCTCCGGCTCAGAGCTGTCTGAAGAAGACTTCTCCCCCATCACTCGAGAATTCAAGAAGTTCCTCAAGATTAGGAATCAAAGAAAGAGAGACGGCTCCTCCTCCAGAAATCAGAAGAAGAATTATTCATCTGACAGGTATGAATCAAAACCGAAAAAACATCGTAATACTGACATCATTTGTTTTGGATACAATAAGCCAGGACACGTCGTGGCCGACTGCCATCAAGGCAAGAGAGAGAAGGGGAAGGGAGAAGAGCACAGGACCTCTAGAGATAAGAAGAAGCAGAGGAGCTACATTGCCAAAAAGTTAAAGAAACTGAGTGAGTCTGATTCCTCAGACTCCGGTGTTGATGAGGAAGCCTACTTCGGGCTGGTGGGTCGCTCTGACTCAGAAGGAGAATGCCCCCCATTCACTGGGAAGGTAAAAGCTCGTACCCCCCTCTCAGACTCTGACTATGAGTCTCCTGATGATGATCTCGAGGACAGCCCATCTGCCCGAGAAGCTGAGCTCCTCGAAAAGTATGAGCTTTTGCTCAACACCTTCGAGGAATGCCGCAAGAGATTGAGGGCTCAGAAAAAGGAAGTCAAATTCCTTAAGGTCGAGGGTGTCTCCCTAAGGGAAGAGATCACTAGCTTGATTTCTCTCCGACAGGAGCACCTGGACCTGATCTCTAAGCACTCAGAGTCTCTAAGTATCCTTGACCTTAAACAAGAAGAAATCAATAAGTTGGAAGAACAACTTACGGCAGAAAAGAAGATTGTCCAAAGCTTCTCTATGCCAAAGACTGTTCTTCCACTGGTTGATACCTTCTCTGCTCAGGCTAAGGGGGCTGGCTTGGGGCATGTGGGTGTGCCTGGTAAATCATCCAGGAGAAACAAAAAGTAGAGGAGAAATAAGGCTGCTAAGAAGGCCTCTACTTTGGAGTGCTTCCCGTACTGACACATTTCCCTTTTTGGAGTGCTTCCTCCTCTATTTTCTCTTTTCTAAAGGGATCGTTGAACCGACGAGATATCGCCAAGTCTTGTTTGACCCCCCATAGATTGGTCCCTGGCGTAATACCACCATGATCACATATAGCGAGGAGTGTTTGCATATGTGCAGTGGGGGCCGTCCAATCTGTGCGGGGGACTTCAGGGCTTCGAATCCTAGTCATTATCTAACACAAAGCGTGCATCAAGGTAGGTCCCATGTGTTAGCTCTACTGTGCTCCGTTACGGATACATTACAGCTAAGATGATTATTGCTTGGAAAGCAATGACGTTCAAGTGTAGCCTTGTCTTTGTGATCATCTCACGCTATAATGGTCGAACACTCCAAGGTACTCTCAAGTCGTGCCTTCTGGGGACCCACAACATCATTGATCTTTTAGGGTGAGCAATGCTATAGACCACTTGGCGCACCTGACCTAACTGATCAGGGTAGCTTGTAGCCCTAAGGCATGAGAGCAGTGTGTCCATCTTTCTTTCTTAGGATCTTGATTTTCTTTTTTATGCCCTTTTGAGGGAGCGCGGTTAATCCGCCCTTGGCAATCTACACTTTTGATGATCCTTTAGGGCAAGCAATGCTTTAGACCTTTCGACGCACCTGGCCTAATTGAACATCTTCAGGTGTAGATCTCTTTTAAACTGCTTTCCTTTAGGTTAACAGGTTAAATTCAATCTCTTCGAAGGATTTGTGGGGGTAAACAACTTGCTTATACTCGTCTTATATACTTCGCTCATACAAAGCACTATTTGCTGGCAGTGCCACTACTATACTTATTGAATATTTTTTATCACCAATTGTTTAAATAAAAAATCTGGTTCTCTTGGTCGACAAGCCATGTTATTGAAATCCAATCAAAGTGGTTTTACCTAACTAATCTGGATTTCATATTATGGATATCATATCTGAATGTGCAAGAAGATTATTGTTATAACTTGATCTCTACTCGATTCAGCCCATTCTTTTGCTCAATTGATAGGCTAGTTTGTTGGGTATTCTTCCTACTATCTGATTACATCTTCCTTACCACCTCAACATTTAGCAGGTACCCATGCTTTGCATTTATTTCATATCTGCTTCTTACTCTTCTTTTTGCAGATATTAGCAGATATTTGCAAGTTCCCTTCAGGTACTTACAAGTTCTTTTTCTTTCATATCTGCTTCTTACTCTTCTTTTTACAAAGATTAACAGATTTTTGCAAGTTCCCTTCAGGTACTTGCAAGTTCTTTTTCTTTCATATCTACTTCTTACTCTTCTTTTTTCAGAGATTAACAGATATTTGCAAGTTCCCTTCAGATACTTGCAAGTTCTTTTTCTTCCATATCTGCTCCTTACTCTTCTTTTTTCAGAGATTAGCAGATATTTGCAAGTTCCCTTCAAGTACTTGCAAGTTCTTTTTCTTTCATATCTGCTTCTTAATTTTCTTTTTGCAGAGATTAGCAGATATTTGCAAGTTCCCCTCGGGTACTTGCAAGTGTTTTTTCTTTCATATATGCTTCTTACTCTTCTTTTTGCAGAGATTAGTAGATATTTGCAAGTTCCCTTCAGGTACTTGCAAGTTCTTTTTCTTTCATTTCTGCTTCTTACTCTTCTTTTTGCAAAGATTAGCAGATATTTGTAAGTTCCCTTCAGGTACTTGCAAGTTCTTTTTCTTTCATAGTTGTTTCTTACTCTTCATGTTGTAGATATTAGCAGATATTTGTAAGTTCCCTTCAGGTACTTGTAAGATCTTTTTCTTTCATATCTGCATCTTACTCTTCTTTTCGCAGAGATTTGCAGATATTTGCAAGTTCCCCTCAGTTACTTGCAAATCATTTTTTCTTTCATATGTGCTTCTTACTCTTCTTTTTGAAAAGATTAGCAGATATTTGCAAGTTCCCTTTAGGTACTTGCAAGTACTTTTTCTATCACATCTGCTTCTTACTCTTCTTTTTGCAAAGGTTAGCAGATATTTACAAGTTCCCCTCAGGTACTTGCAAATCAATTTTTCTTTCATACTTGCTTCTTACCCTTCTTAATTATAGAGATTAGTAGCTGCTTGTAAGCTCCCTTCAGGTACTTGCAAGCTATTATTCTTCTATACCTCCTCTCACATTTGTTTTGTAGAGCTCAGTAGAAGGCATTCACAAGTCTTCTTCACTTTGCAAGAACAATTCAGGTACACACAAGAAGCACCTTTTTTCACTTACAATATCTTCCTTTGCAGGAGAATAAGTTTCTAGACTTTTTTGAGGAGAGACATAGGGTTTTATATCTCTCCCTCTGTCTTTCGTTTTCCTACTTGGGGCAGATCGGAATTTTAAAGGTTATCTCTACTTTTTTAAAGTTTCCTACAAACTTAAAAAAGTGCGGGGATTATGTTATCCCAGAAATTAGCGATCCCTCCCAAGGTGGCTAGCTCGCAAGTCGCTAACTACTCCATCTAATTAGGAGGGTTCGCGACCTCTCCATGGGATAATTTCGCTAGATTGTGAAGCTGTGGAGCCTGTTGTGCCAAGCTTGGTGTGGTCGTGAGTGCAAACCGTGAAACATAATGTGAGTTATGTCTTTTACGGGAAAAGAGAATCTAACCCATGTCAATGTCATTGATTGGCACGGCGAGTTGAGCAACAAAAAAGAGATAAACTGTACCCATACTATGTCGTCTGACTAAAGTGTCTAGCATACTTGGCTTTCATCATTGGCATAGGAGAGAGTCCTTGACTTTAGGTCAAACTAGTAGAATGCTCAAGGGAGGATCATTTATGTCTGGAACAAGGCATGGTTGTGGGACTCTAGGAGTATACTGAAAGTGTGTCATGAGTGCACGAGCCATATGGACGTGTGTTCCAACGTTTGTGATGATTGTGCATATAACTTTAATTCTTAGCTTACTTATCGTTTCACTTTATTACTTAATTATATGTACATTATTGTTGTTGTCTTTATAGAGGGAAGGAATACTACTACCCCGAGTTATGGTGTGGGGTCGTTATACCGCGTGTTCGTAGATAGTGATCAACAAAAGCTGACTCATTACCTTATTTTGTTACCACATCTATGTGGTTCGTGCAGGTACATGTTGTTGGGTATTGTATCCACAATGTACCTAATTTGAAGAAGCCCGGAACAAGCTAAGGTGAATTGACAATGTATTTGATCACTTGTCTTCAAGTTGTGCTTGCAGTTATTCCTCGCTAATTACACACCAATGTAAGGGTGCAGTAGGTCAATATACACGGGTCTGTGCAACGTAATCCCTCGTTGAGCAGATCAGTGTGTTGGCTTACGTGTACTCTCTCTATTGGAGTGTACTTACTTTCAAGTACAGGGTTAAGAAAGATCAAGAGCAGACAAGGAGCAAGGATGGGTCAAAGCAACTCACGGGAAGAAAGACGAGAAATCATCTAAGTTAGATTCGACGAGAATCACTAAGTGATTCTCGTCGATTCGACGAGAATCACTAGTGACTCTCACAGAATCGTCGAGAATCACTCGTCGATTCCCGCCGACCGCTGCCGGTCGTCTCAACGCCGCCCTGAATTCTACTAAGGCAGAATCGTCGAGAATGACTCTACATTCTCGACGATTCGGCGAGAATCAATTGTGATTCTCGTCGTTTCTCTCTGGCTTGCTATTTCAATGAAGCTAGAATTCTGCTAAGTGGAATTCAGCGAGAATCGTAGGTGATTCTCGCCGATTCGTCGAGAATAACCTTCGATTCTCGCCGAATTTGACTTGGGCAAATTTCTGCTATTCTCTGGACCTGTCCAAGTGAACATGCGTCGTTAGGAGCCGGTCTAAGGGCTTCTTTTTGGTGGGGCCCACAACAGTCACTTTGGATGACCTAATGTATAAATACATCGGTATTGTTGAGCAGCAAAAAGACGAATACACGGATTCAAAAAGACGAGCCGCCGACGTGACCTAGATCGTGAATCTTGCTCCGCCGCTGTCGCCACTCGTGCCAGTTGATAGCAGTCGCTGATCGAGGTTTCTTCCAGATCTACCGGCTACAGAAGCTCAGCCAAGCACATCGTCTCACGTGTCTAACCAGAGATACTTTGTCTCTTGATTCGTAGATCGGGAAAACCTTCCCCTTCCAAATCGATCGAGACGATCGATCCTAGTGTGACCATTGGTAGACCTTGCCGGCTTTGATAGGAATTTTGAATCTCCAAAGAACAGCCGCAGCACTCCGTTGTCGCCGCCAATCCCGAGAGCCAAGCCGCCGCCCTTCTTGCCGCCGTCGGTTTCGGGGGATTCACTCCAAGTGAGATCTAGGGTCGTGGACTCTTTGTCGACTTCAAGAACACGTTGTTGTACGAAGAGGGACACCCTATTCTCCATAAGTAGTTTGTATTTCTAATACACTTCATTTTCAATTTTGTTGTAAAGGAACGGTGATTCCTAGTTGTAAGGGTTGGGTGCAACCCGTGGTGTAGGAGTGGTGACTCCTTCGTTTGGAAGGGTTCCTTCCGTTAGTGTGAGGATTGGATTTCAATCCTATTGGTGAAGTGACCGAGTCGTCCCTGGTTGGGAGATAGGTCGAAGGGGGAGAGTGGACGTACCCAAATCGGTGAACCACTATAATTTGCCTGTGTCTTTCTGTGCTGTGTTGTTTGATTTATTTGTGCAGGTACAATTCTAATTCCGCAAAAACGCTGCAAGACACCTATTCCCCCCCCCCCCCCACATAGGTGAAGGTAGTTGGCACTAGGTGGACTTTTAAGTGGTATCAGTGGGAGGTTACTCATCAAAGAGGTTAACACCTCGAGTAAGTTCCTGCCACTACTGTCAAGTAGAAGGCAGATATCTACTATGGACGGACTCAAGTACTCAGGCAAGATCCCAGTATGCACCAGGCTAAACTTTCCTATCTGGAAGGAAAGGATTAGATTTTACATGGAAGCAGTCAACCCTCGACTCTTCATGGTCATGGAGGAGGGACCTTATATTCCCACTAAGGCCTCCACCATTGATCCTACCAAAAAGGTGCCAAAGAAGCTTTCTGAAATGGACAAGGATGAGATGGTGCTGGTCGGACTTGACAAGAAGGCAAAGAACATACTGATCAGTGCAGTCGATGACTCCATGATGCAGAACTTCTACAACTACAGGACAGCCAAGGATATCTAGCACAGCTTGATTATCCTGATGGAGGGCACAGATGAAGTGAGGGATGATCGGAGATCCCTCCTGAATCAGAAATATGAGGCCTTCAGGCAGGGGCCCAAGGAAGAGATCGGAGTTACCTTCGAAAACTTCCTCAAGATCGTCAATGCACTCAAGGGATATGGAAGAGTGTTCACTAACGGTGAACTTAATGATAAATTCCTTAGGTCCCTTACTAAGGAATGGGACACTAAGATCTGCGCCATCCGAGAGTTTGGCAGACATGCTGAAACAGATCCACAAATTCTTTTTGGGAAGCTCATGTCCTATGAGCTTCAACTGAACACAAGGAAAGCTGAAGAGGAAGCAGAGAAACTCGCAGCCAAAGAAAATACTGTGGCCCTAAAATCCATTCACTCCAGGAAGGGAAAGGGTGCGGCTTCATCCCGTGCGGGGAAAAAGGATGAGGAGGAAGACTCTGAGCCATGCTCCTCCGGCTCAGAGCTGTCTGAAGAAGACTTCTCCCTCATCACCCGAGAATTCAAGAAGTTCCTCAAGATGAGGAATCAAAGAAAGAGAGACGGCTCCTCCTCCAGAAATCAGAAGAAGAATTATTCTTCTGACAGGTATGAATCAAATCCGAACAAACATCGTAATACCGACATCATTTGTTTTGGATGTAATAAGCCAGGACACTTCGTGGCCGACTGCCATCAAGACAAGAGAGAGAAGGGGAAGGGAGAAGAGCACAGGACCTCTAGAGATAAGAAGAAGGAGAGGAGCTACATCACCAAAAAGTCAAAGAAACTGAGTGAGTCTGATTCCTCAGACTCCAGTGATGATGAGGAAGCCTATTTCGGGCTGGTGGGTCGCTCTGACTCAGAAGGAGAATGCCCCCCATTCACTGGGAAGGTAAAAGCTCGTACCCCCCCTGTCTGACTCTGACTATGAGTCTCCTGATGATGATCTCGAGGACAGCCCATCTGCCCGAGAAGCTGATCTCCTCAAAAAGTATGAGCTTTTGCTCAACACCTTCGAGGAATGCCGCAAGAGATTGAGGGCTCAGAAAAAGGAAGTCAAATTCCTTAAGGTCGAGGGTGTCTCCCTAAGGGAAGAGATCACTAGCTTGATTTCTCTTCGACAGGAGCACTTGGACCTGATCTCTAAGCACTCAGAGTCTCTAAGTCTCCTTGACCTTAAACAGGAAGAAATCAATAAGTTGGAAAAACAACTTACGGCAGAAAAGAAGATTGTCCAAAGCTTCTCTATGCCAGAGACTGTTCTTCCACTGGTTGATACCTTCTCTGCTCATGCTAAGGGGGCTGGCTTGGGGCATGTGGGTGTGCCTGGTAAATCATCCAGGAGAAACAAAAAGCATAGGAGAAATAAGGCTGCTAAGAAGGCCTCTACTGCAGAAAAGGGAAAGGCCCCACTCAACCCTGTTATAGTCAGGAAGCCTGGCTATCCCTGCAATAAATGGGACTTTGAGTCAACTTATGGCCACTTCTTCCGGCCCTCGGTTGAAAAGACCAAGAGCCGGTATGATGGGTGGGCCTTCCCTCGCAACTTTGGCGAGAGTGTCTTCAAGGCACCTTATGAGGAAGTTCAGATGGAGGATTATGGCCACTTCTCTAGCGGCCATAATCGGAAGCTGGCACCTGAGGCCAAGCTTGTTACACTTAGAAATAAGGAGGTGAAGAAATCATGCGACTGTTGTCATCATGATGCGTCCACCTCCAGGTCCGAGGCCTCGGCTGAACCTTCTGTTCCAAGGGTGAAGCAGGTGCCTAGGAGAAAGTATAACAGATTTGACTGTTGGTGCTGTGGCAAAGTTGGTCACTTTGCCATGGATTGCTGGTTTAATCCTAGGAATAACGAGACTCGTCATGTTGGCAATGCGAGGCAGACCACTCGTAGGGCTAACCATTCGAGGGGGAGGATGCTAACGAGGAATCTAGGACCCAAGTTCGATTGGGTTCCTAAGGGAAATTAATTCTGTTTTGCAGGAATGTCCAAAGGCCACCAAAACTCCTATATGGTACTTGGACAGTGGATGTTCCCGGCATATGACCGGGACAAGAAGCCTGCTGCGTGATTACTCTCCAGTCGAGAATGGACCCAAAGTCATCTTTGGGGGATCAGATCGAGGAGTCACCAGGGGTTACGGTATGATTGCCAACGGTATAATCTCTATCACCGACGTGGCTTACGTTGAATGGTTAAATCATAACCTGATCAGTGTAAGTCAGTTATGTGATAAAGGATATGATGTTAAGTTCTGCAAGGATAAATGCCTGATAATATCGTGTGCCTCTTCGGAGACGGTATTAACAGGCATTAGGAGCAGAAATATCTTCTGCTTAGATTTTCTTAGTTTAGATTCATCTACCCTCGTATGCCTAGTAGCAACAGGCAGTGCATCTCTTTGTGAACAATGTCACAAGAGATTGGCACATATTAATTTCAAGACAATTAGTATGCTGTTTTCTAAAAACTTAGTAAGGGATGCTCCCATAATTAAGTGCATCAAAGATAGGCCCTGTCCTGCATGCCAGAAGGGCAAACAGACTCGGGCTACCTTTAAGGGAATCGTTGACAAAGACTCCTCCAGGTGTCTTTATCTTCTGCATATGGACTTGTTTGGTCCAATGCAAGTTCATAGCTTGGGAGGCAAATCTTATACGGTAGTGATTGTTGATGATCACTCTCGGTTTACTTGGGTGTTCTTCTTAAAATGCAAGTCAGATACATTTGACATCTTCACCAATTTTGTCAGGCAGATTCAGAACGAACTTAACTGCTCGGTGGTCAAAATCAGAAGTGACCATGGAACAGAGTTCGAGTCTGGTACTATGACAGAGTTCTGTGAAGAACAAGGTATCTTTCATGAGTTTTCCTCCCCGCGTACTCCTCAGCAAAATGGGGTGGCAGAGAGGAGAATAGAATTCTCATTGAAGCTTGCACGACAATGTTGAATGACGCTTCTCTCCCAGAATACTTCTGGGCAGAGGCTGTCAATACGGCGTGTCATGTACAAAACCGGGCCTTGATCAACAAGAATCATCATTAGACGCCCTATAAGCTACTGAAAGACAGCAAGCCAACCATGTCCTATTTTAGGATCTTTGGCTGCAGATGTTATGTACTGAATAACGGGAAGTACCTGCGTACTAAGTTTGGTGAAAAATGCTTTGAAGGCATATTCATGGGCTATAGTAGCCATAGTCGGGCATATAGGGTTTTCAATAAGAAAACCCTAGTGGTTGAAGAATCAATTAATGTTATATTTGATGAAGGAAGCTTGCTTAATAGCAATTCTTCCAGCGGTATTCTTGAAGATGCAGGTGCAAGACTTGAACAGCTGAGTCTCGATAAGACTACTAAAGATGTAACTCCTAAGTACGTCAAGGTTTCTACCTCAACATCAACTGGAGAAGTTGAAGATCAGAATGGAGCAAACCTATTGGAAGAAGGAGAAGCTCAAGAAGATGTCAGAGCTCCTGATGCCAGACTCCTAGAGCTTCGACAGGTGAGGGATCATCCTAGAGATCAGATCATCGGAGATCCTCGTGAAGGTGTCAGAACTCGAAGAGGTACTATTAACAAGATTTTGCATCTTAGTTTCCTGTCACAGGTTAAGCCCAAGAAGTTCGATGAGGCGAACAAAGATGCAACATGGATATTGGCCATGCAAGATGAACTACATCAATTTGAAAGATACAACGTCTGGACGCTGGTTCCCATACCAAAGGGGCAGAACGTGATCGGCACCAAGTGGATCTTCAGAAACAAACTGGATGAACATGGTGTCATCATAAAGAATAAGGCCAGGTCGGTGGCTCAAGGTTAAAGACAGGAGGAGGGGATTGACTTCGACCAGACGTTTGCGCCAATTGCTCGGCTCGAGGCAATCCGACTGTTCTTAGCCTACGCCTCTCACAAAGGATTCACAGTCTATCAGATGGACGTGAAATCAGCATTCTTGAATGGAAACTTGAAAGAGGAAGTATATGTCGCTCAACCCCCAGGTTTTGCCAATCCTAATTATCCTAATCATGTATACTTTCTTAATAAAGCTCTATATGGGTTAAAACAAGCTCCTCGAGCTTGGTATGATACTTTGTCTAGCTTTCTTCTTGAGAACAAGTTCTCCAGAGGAAAAATAGACAAGACATTGTTTCTCAGGGAAGTCAAAGGCAAGATCTTGCTGGTGCAAATCTATTTCGATGACATTATATTCGGCTCAACGGACAACAATCTTTGCAAAAAGTTTTCTAAACTTATGCAAGGAATGTTTGAAATAAGCAATATGGGAGAGCTAAAGTATTTCTTGGGACTTCAAGTGAAACAGTTTGAGGAGGGAATTTTCATTTCTCAGACGAAGTTCACCAATGAACTCCTCAAGAAATTCAGAATGGAGAATGCAACCTCTATGAGGACTCCAATGGGATCTACCATGTCTCTGGATAAGGATAAAAAAGGGAAACCTTTTGATGAAACCAAATACAGAAGCATCATTGGATCCCTGCTCTACCTTACTGCAAGTAGACCGGATATCATGTTCTCCACATGTGTTTGTGCCAGATATCAGGTGAACACTAAGGAATCTCATTATGTCACTGCAAAGAGAATTCTTAGATACCTTAAAGGTACCCCTAATCTTGGCTTGTGGAACCCGAGAAACAATGATGTCGAGCTAATAGGTTTTTCAGATGCTGATTTTGCACGGAGTAGGGATGACAGGAAAAGCACTTCTGGGACGTGTCAATTCCTCGGAAGAAGGCTTATCTCATGGAACAGCAAAAAGCAGAATTGTGTAGCGACCTCCACAGCTGAATCTGAGTATATCTTAGCAGGCAGCTATTGCGCACAACTCCTATGGATAAGAAACCAGTTAGCAGACTATGACCTTTAGTTCAAGCAAGTACCAATGTACTGCGACTCCTCTAGTGCAATTGTTATTGCCAACAATCCGGTATCGCACAATAGAACGAAGCATATTGAAGTGCGCTACCACTTTATTCGGGAGCACGTGGAGAACAAGGACATCTCTCTCTGCTATATCCCCAAAGATAAGTAGATTGTAGATATTTTCACAAAGCCCCTAGACGAGGCCAAGTTCAGTCTCTTCAAAACTGAACTGGGGATGCTGAACTATGAGGAATGAAAACTTCAGAAGCCCCTGGCTCGTGCATCTAGGGGGAGCATCTGCTAGGAACTCAAGTGTAAGCACAGGTGCAAGAACTGAGGGGGAGCATGGTATCAAGTGCAACAGTCCCAGATTTGCAGAAGCCGAAAAGGGGGAGATTACCCTCTCGGCTAAGGTGCTAAGGTGTATGCTCCAATTTCTCTAAAAGATAATGGTATGTAACTTCTATTCTCAACTTTCAAAGTTGTGTTTTCTTCCAGCCATTATTTTCACCTTAGCTTGTAGGGTTTAGGCTTCTTCAAATAGGGGGAGATTATTGGGTATTGTATCCACAATGTACCTGATTTGAAGAAGCCCCTGAACAAGCTAAGGTGAATTGACAATGTATTTGATCACTTGTCTTCAAGTTGTGCTTGCAGTTATTCCTCTCTAAGTACATACCAATGTCAGGGTGCAGTAGGTCAATATACACAGGTCTGTGCAACGTAATCCCTCATTGAGCAGATCAGTGTGTTGGCTTACGTGTACTGTCTCTATTGAAGTGTACTTACTTTCAAGTACAGGGTTAAGAAAGATCAAGAGCAGACAAGGAGCACGAATAGGTCAAAGCAACTCACGGGAAGAAAGACGAGAAATCGTCTAAGTTAGATTCGACGAGAATCACTAAGTGATTCTCATCGATTCGACGAGAATCACTAGTGACTCTCTCCGAATCGTCGAGAATCACTCATCGATTCCCGCCGACCGCTGCCGGCCGTCTCAACGCTGCCCTGAATTCTATTAAGGTAGAATCGTCGAGAATCACGAAGTGATTCTCGCCGATTCGTCGAGAATGACTCTGCATTCTCGACGATTCGGCGAGAATCAATTGTGATTCTCGCCGTTTCTCTACAGCTTGCTATTTCAATGAAGCTAGAATTCTGCTAAGTGGAATTCGGCGAGAATCGTAGGTGATTCTCGCCAATTCGTCGAGAATCACCTTCGATTCTCGCCGAATTTGACTTGGGCAAATTTCTGCTATTCTCTGGACCGGTCCAAGTGAACATGCATCGTTAGGAGCCGGTCTTAGGGCTTCTTTTTGGTGGGGCCCACAACGGTCACTTTGGATGACCTAATGTATATATACATCGGTATTATTGAGCAGCAAAAAGACAAATACACGGATTCAAAAAGACGAGCTGCCGGACGTGACCTAGATCGTGAATCTTGCTCCGCCGCCGTCGCCACTCGTGCCAGTTGATAGCAGTCGCTGATCGAGGTTTCTTCCAGATCTCCCGGCTATAGAAGCTCAGCCAAGCACAACGTCTCACGTGTCTAACCAGAGATCCTTTGTCTCTTGATTCGTAGATCGGGAAAACCTTCCCCTTCCGAATCGATCGAGACGATCGATCCTAGTGTGACCGTTGGTAGACCTTGCCAGCTTTGCTACGAAGTTTGAATCTCCAAAGAACAACCGCAGCACTCCGTTGTCGCTGCCAATCCCGAGAGCCAAGCCGCCGCCCTTCTTGCCGCCACCGGTTTCGGGGAGATTCACTCCAAGTGAGATCTAGGGTCGTGGACTCTTCGTCTACTTCAAGAACACGTTGTCATACGAAGATGGACACCCTATTCTCCATAAGTAGTTTGTATTTCTAATACACTCCATTTTCAATTTTGTTGTAAAGGAACGGTGGTTCCTAGTTGTAAGGGTTGGGTGCAACCCGTGGTGTAGGAGTGATGACTCCTTCATTTGGAAGGGTTCCTTCCGTTAGTGTGAGGATTGGATTTCAATCCTATTGGTGAAGTGACTGAGTCGTCCCTGGTTGGGAGATAGGTCGAAGGGGGAGAGTGGACGTAGCCAAATTGGGGAACCACTATAATTTGCCTGTGTCTTTCTGTGCTGTGTTGTTTGATTTATTTGTGCAGGTACAATTCTAATTCCGCAAAAACGCTGCAAGACACCTATTCCCCCCCCCCCCCCATAGGTGAAGGTAGTTGGCACTAGGTGGACTTTCACATGTGCTGGAGAGTCAAGCGGGAAATAAGGGGCGGGAGCCCAATCTATGCAGGCCCTCGAAGGCCTAGGAATTGTTTTAGGTATTCATATCTTGTCATCCCGCGTGCCGATGTATGGAAACCATGTAGTAGTTAAACATTTGCTCGTATGTAAGGCCTTGAGGCCAAAACAAGACAATGTAAATTTTGTTTAATTGAAAGTCTTTGTTTCAAGATTAGCTTTACACCTAGAGGGGGTGAATAGGTTTCTTAGTCTTTTGACTACTTTCTTAATTTAATGTGTTGTGATTTATGTTATTTGGCTTGCTTTCAAAACATACAAAAGAACACATGTGTTTATAGTGGTTCCCCAAGGTTTAAGAACATCCACTATCCCTCACACTGATGGTCGCGGAACCGAGACCGACTGTGGTTGGTTCGAAATGGTCAGATTCCGCGGGCCGAGTTAGATGATCGAGTTTTCTAACGAGAGGAGGCAAGTGCACCTATCGCAAGTAGTACTCGGTATTCGGGAAAATACCGAGGTCGTATTATTCTCGGGGACGCGTTTATTATATCTACTCTTCCAGGAACACTATTATCTTACTATCAGTAAGGTGGGATTTTTTAGTTTAATTAAAACGCAAAGAAAGAGAGCTGAATTTTTCTAAGTTAGTTCGATGACGGGTTAACGCTCGGCATCGAATCGGATTAAGACTAAAATAATTCTCAACAATTATTAAACTTTGTTTTTAAATTAATAAAAGGCACTTGGCCGTGGGGGTTCCAAAAATATGAGCGCACTTATCTCTAGGAATATTGCTCACCTAAATATTAAGACTAATCGACCGATCGTTAGACCGACGAAGGATTCCTCTTAATGCCCGCTTTACGCTAAGAACCCCGCTATTGGGTGGGGAACCCAATCCGGCAGAACTACGCTTCTCCTCTTTCAAGGGGGTGTACGCAGTTCTCTTTACCCAAGGGGGATCGGTCCATACGTGCAGCCTCTCGGCGTCGCGTATGGAAAACGGAAATAGAGCCCACACATCGATTATGTGGTCCTATGCGTCGTTAACCCGGGGTAAACCTTAAGTCCTTAAATTAAAATAAAAATAAAGTTTTTTAATTATTTCAAATCATTTTATATGTCCCAATGCTCTTCGATGCCGAAGGCTAAAAGAGATTAGCCACACATCGGTATGGGGACGGCTTTATGGTTTTTAGCGAAACGTGAGTTTGAAATTAAGCACTAAACAATTATAAGAGAAAACATAAAAAAACAGGACATTTAGATATATTGAAGGAAAGCTAATTGATGCAGGCACTCACGCACACTTCAAAACCATAAAGAAAGTAAATAAAGCAAGCCCTACTCGAATGAGTAGGGGGAAATAAATGCAAGTACAAGTCCTACTCAAAACTGAGTAGGCGGTAAATTAAAGCAATGCGCCATTTAACTCTTAACGAGTAGGCGGAAATAAATGCATAAATAAAAAGAAACTAAGTTAAAAAATGAAAATTACAAGTCCCACTCAAATGAGTGGGCGGTAAATTAAAGCAGAGCGCCGTTTAACTCTTAACGAGTAGGCAAAAATAAATGCTCACACGCACACACTCTATATAATTGAATAAAGCGTTAAACAAAGCATTAAAAGTTATCCTCAAACACTCACACACACTTCATAATTGAAGAAAGCAAAAAAGAAAGCATGAAAAGTTATTCTCTCACACTCACACACACATAAGAATAACATGAAAACAAAAGTTATCTAAAAATTAAAACAACAACTTTTCTACCCTTAGAACTTGCTAAAAACAAATAAAAAGATGAAGTAAAAATTGTTTGAACACTTGGAATTGAAAACAAAGTTGAAATCAAAGTTGTTGAAAAATTAAAACATTTACATTTTCATCCATAGGATTTCGTAGAAATGATTAAAAAGCGAAAAGAAAAATTAAAGGACCAAATCAGGTTTTACAATCCTAAAGCAAATCTAAGTAAAAAAAACAAAAACACCTTAAAACCACTTTTACAACTTCATAGGAATGAAAATATAACCCTTTAGAAAGTTTTCAATACAACTTTGATTCTTTAAAAAAAAGACTTAAACTAAATTTTTGCCATTATAACGGCTCGAATTTTGATAAAGGCCTAAAATAAAGTCTAACATTACAACATATTGCATGAAAAATTAAGACAAGTTATACTCATACACACACACACACTTTCTTAAAGAGGAAAAACAAAGATGAACTAAGAAAAAAGGAGAAAGAGAGTGAGCCAAACAAATTTCATTTTCATTCCATGTAGAAAGAGAAAAAACAACATTTTATTTATGATAAAAAAGCTATTACAAACTATTACAAAGCAAAAGGAAAAGCTAAAACAAACATAAGAAAGAAGAGAGAGAAAGTCTCCTTACATGAAGGTGAAAGTGCACCAAGGGCAGCCCACAAAAGACACTAAATTTGGCTCAAAAAGGTGAACCCTTGGGCATTACAAAAAACTCCTATTTATAGGAAAAATTTCGGGTTGGTCACGCCCGTGACTAGGGCGTGACAGGGGGGCGTGTCAATACTGTTCATGAGCTGATCGGGTGATTTGACTGGAAAGTTGACTTCGGCTGAAAACGTGGCGGTCACGCCCCAGGTCACGGGCGTGTCTTGTGTCAGTCACGGGCGTGACTGGGGCGTGTCGGGGAGGTCGATCTGGGAGCGGTCCGGCCGCAAAGTCGCGCGCATCACGTCGGGCCAGGTGGCTAAGTCACGCCCATGTCACACCTTGACACGGGCGTGTCTTGGGGCGTGTCGAGCTCAGTTTGATGATCGCCGATCGTCAAGCTGGCACCTATGGTCGGCGATCGTCGAGGGCGTGACACGGGCGTGTCGGTCATGTGACACGGGCGTGTTAGTCAACTTTTTGACTTTTTCTGGAATTTTTCTGGAATTTTTCTGCAATAAAAATAAAGCTAAGTTAGAAATAATATTTACAAAAATAAGCAATTTATTGAATAAATCTAATAAAAAAGACAAAAATAAACAAAATTGACTTAAACAAAATATGAAAATATAGGTATATTTATAACTCATCAAATACCCCCATACTTAAGCTTTTGCTTTTCCAGAGCAAAAGTTTGAGGTGAACTTATAAGGAATAATAAGAAAAAACTAAGTTCTGCTACCGCTAAATTAATTATAAGAGAGATCAAATAAAATATACGGGGTATAAGAGTTAAGTCCTAAAATCATTTAGATGATTTAAACAGGGTAAAAGTTTTGGCCAAAAGACTTCTTGATGTAATCAAATAGAAAGCAATAATTGTATTAGTTAGATTAACAGAAAATAGTTTGGAGTTATACGAACTTTAGCTTATAGGAGTTTTACCGGAAATAATGCAATTTACGAATTATGCTCTCAAAAAGATTTTTGAATTAATTCTAGAGTCATGAAATTGGCTAAGGGGGTTGATGTTGGTTTATGAAGGTGCTTGTATTTTGAGGCGAGACAATTATTTTTTCAAACCTCCATTTTTTTTGGATGTTAAAGGAAAACGAAATCTTATTTTCCTTAACATAAATTTTTTCTTCTTCATAAATAAAAATAACCCAATGTATATGTGTTGGAGTAATGAATTTTATCCTCTTACTCCGTAACGTATAATCTTTTAATTTATTGGGTGCCTATGTTTACGGAATGAAATCTTATTCCCATTGACATAAGATCTTTTTCTTTTTGGGGAAATATTTTTATCATACCAAGTAGGTTATGATAGGTAAGGGGAGAAAAGAGAACTAGATTTTTAATTGAAAAAATAATTGAGAGCAACCATTATAAATTGTACGTTCCAATTTTCAGAAAGCTAAAAGCAAGCATAATTGAATTATATAGTCGTTATTTTCTAACATGGTACATATGCTCCTATCTATGAAAAATTAGAAGTAGTGCCTAAAGAGAGTCCCCTATTTTTAACAAAGTATAATAAATTCTTTAAAACTTAACCTCGGCTATTTAGATTTTTCAATCTATAATTAACAAACGAATAGTGAACAAAGAATTGATCAAATTCGCATATAAATAAACTCAAAACTTAATTTTTGGATAGCAAGGAACTTAAGAATGAGATGTTTGATTTATTTGTTTCATAACTTACATAATTTTTTGAATTTTTTTGAAGTTATGCTATTTTTTTTGTATTTTTGTATTTATATCTTTAATATATACATACTAAAAAAATAAAAAATAAAAAAATGCGAAAATAAAATTTTTTATTATTATTTTTAAGTTTTGCGAATACAAAAATTTTTTTTTGTATTTTTAAGTTTTGTGAACATTTTTTTTGTATTTTTAATAAAATTTTCATTCTATTTACAAAAATTTGGAAAAAAAAATTATTTTTATTTTTAAGTTTTGCGAATACAAAAAAAAAATTTTATTTTTAAGTTTTTTGAACATTTTTTTTGTATTTTTAATAAAATTTTCAATCTATTTACAAAAATTTGGAAAAATATATATATTTTTTTATTTTTAAGTTTTGCGAATACAAAATTTGTTTTTATTATTTTTAAGTTTTTGAACAATTTTTTTGTATTTTTAATAAAATTTTCATTCTATTTACAAAAATTTGGAAAAATAAGAAAAAATATTTACAAGGATGAGAGGGAAAAAGGGAGAGGGGAAAGAGAAAGAATATTTACAAAAAGTACTTATAAAAATTATTTACAAAAAATATTTACAAGAATATTTACAAAAATATAAACTAGGTTGCCGCGAGATGACTCGTTATGTGGATGGCTCGATAAGCCGGATCTCGCGGACCAAGTTAAAAATAAATCAGAGTTTCAAAAATGAAACTTCAAAATTTTTAATTAATAAATTTTTTTTTTTGATTTTTGTGTTATATATATATTTTTTATTTTTGAAGTTTTGTTTTTTAAAATTTTTTTTTGTTTTTTTGTTTTTTGTTTTTGTAAGTGAAAAAAAAGTACGAAAATACGAAAACACTCCCATACTTAGATCCAACATTGTCCCCAATGTTGTATTCTAAGCATGAGGAACAAGACAGCAGGTATATGTATAAAAAAAGGAAAAAGAGGGGGGGGGGGGCAGAAAACGTCCCTGATCCGCGCTCGGGGAAGCCCATTAGAAACCCTGCATTTATTAAAAAAATAGAAAACATAATAAATAAAGACGTAAAAAAGATAGACGTGGGGTGCCTCCCAGGAGCGCTTTGTTTATAGTCGCGTAGCTTGACTATAGTGGCGTGTTTATAAGTCGAGGAGGGATATGGTTTCGCTATACTCGATCACTGGGTCGCCCGCTATGTAAGTCTTTAATCGATGATCGTTTACTTTAAACGAGCCTTTTTCCGGGTGGGAGACGAGTACGGTCCCATATGGAAAAACTTCTTCAACTAAGAAGGGACCGGACCAACGGGATTTGAGTTTCCAGGAAAAAGTTTAAGACGAGAATTATAAAGAAGGACTAGATCGCCCGGAGAAAAAATTTTGGGGGTTTTAATTTTTCGATCGTGATAGAACTTAGAACGCTCCTTATAGAACTTATTGCTCTCCTAAGCGTTCGCACGCCATTCATCGAGCTTGTTTAGTTGCAGTTTTCTATTCTGAGCGGCTAAGTTAGAGTCGAGGTTTAAGAGTTTTAATGCCCAAAGTGCGCGGTGCTCCAGTTCTACGGGTAAATGGCACGCTTTGCCATAGACTAATCGAAACGGAGTACAACCGGTAGCGGTTTTGTACGCAGTACGATACGCCCATAACGCGTCGTCAAGCTTAACGGACCAATCTTTCCTATTAAGTTAAACGGTTTTTTCTAATATGTGTTTTATCTCTCGATTTACTACCTCAACTTGGCCACTTGTTTGCGGGTGGTAGGGGGTGGCAAGCTTGTGCGTGACTCCGTATTTAGCTAACGTCTTAACCATTAGAGCGTTACAGAAATGCGTTCCCCTATCACTAACAATAGCGCGAGGCGTGCCGAAGCGAAAAAATAATTTTTTTAGAAATGTAACGACGACTCGCGCATCGTTGGTGGGGAGAGCTTGCGCTTCCGTCCACCGTGATACGTAGTCGACCGCCACTAAAATATATGAATTTTTATAAGGAGGTAGGGGGCCAACAAAATCTATGCCCCATAAATCGAAGACTTCGCATTCTAAAAACATATTCTGGGGCATCTCGTCTCGGCGTGAGATGTTACCCGACCGCTGACAGCTATCGCATGCGCGCACAAAATTGTGTGCGTCTTTGAAGAGAGTGGGCCAAAAGTAGCCCGCCTCTTGCGCCTTCCTAGCAGATACGGAAAAGAAATAGGTCCCCGCCTCAATATTTGTGTGCACTCCACTCCCGCGACGCATCTTCGAACCGCTTGGTCCGCGCAGATACGGAAAAGAAATGGGTCATCCCAAAAGAAAATTTTCAAGTCGGAAAAGAATTTCTTCTTTTGATGACTTGAAAAATCTTTTGGAAGTACCCGCGCGACTAAGTAGTTCGCAAAATCTGCGAACAAAGGCGAAGATGACGAAGACGAACGAATGGCGAGAAGGCGTTCCTCGGGGAATCTGTCATTTATTTCAGATTCGACGAGCGCTTCCGCACTCGGATTTTCTAAACGGGAGAGGTGGTCTGCCGCTAGATTCTCCGCGCCCTTCTTCTCTCGGATCTCCAAGTCAAACTCTTGTAGGAGGAGAATCCATCGAAGAAGGCGGGACTTCGCGTCAGTTTTGGCTAGTAAATACTTAAGGGCGGAGTGATCGGTAAAAACGATAACTTTAGATAGCGTAAGATACGAGCGAAACTTATCGAAAGCGAAAACGACGGCTAAGAGTTCCTTTTCCGTCGTCGTGTAATTCACTTGTGCGGAAGTGAGCGTCTTGCTAGCGTAATAAATAGGATGAAAATTGTTGGGTACATTGGAAAATGTGTACCTGATTTGAAGAAGCCCAACTTAGCTCAATGATATACATCAAGGTGTATTTGATGTTATTTTGAGTTGACATGTGCAGGTGAAGAAGTATTAAAGAATGCAGAAAGATATTCTAAGTCCACATGTCGACACCTGAAGAAATTGTGTCGACACTTCAGAATATTTGTGTGGGACACTTCTGAATATTTGTGTCGACACTTCAGAATATCAGTGTCGACACAGAGAATGATAGTCGACCACATTTATGTCAACACTGGGAAGCAGTGTCGACACATAGAGAAAATCGTCGACCTCAGCACTGGGAAGCGGTGTCGACACCGTGAAAGATAGTCGACACTGTGAAAGATAGTCGACCAGAGAAGGTTAGTCGACACCGTGAAAGATAGTCGACTAGTGAAAGATAGTCGACCAGAGAAAGATAGTCGACTCACAGAAGAAGATAGTCGACCACAACTGTGTCGACACTGGGTGGATGTGTCGACACCAGAAGACTGTGTCGACACATATTGGCAGAAGTCAACTATGCTTGTGTCGACACCAGAAGACTGAGTCGACACATTTTGGCAGGGTTGAAGATTGCTGTGTCGACACCTGAAGGCTGAGTCGACACATGCTGAGTTCTGAATCTACAACAACTGTGTCGACACACAGGACTTGTGTCGACACACTGCAGAGTCTAGATCAAGTTATTTTCTGAAGAAGCTGTGTCGACTTAAAGGCAACTTAGTCGACATCATCAAAGACTGTGTCGACACCAAAGTCACTTGTGTCGACACAGATAGACAGATTGGTCTCGACACTTTCTAACTGACTGTCTCGACATTTTGCTGTCCAAGGCTAAGGTACAAGAACTGTTTGAAGACTTGACAGCTGTGGGTTGCCACCATTTAACTGAAGCTATCAGACCTGTCAGAAAATAGTTAGAAACCGGATCAGCCGGATACCATGAAGAAAGTCTATAAATAGACACATTTAGAAGGAATTAAAAAGCAGCTAAGCTAAGAAAAATTATAGAAGAAGATCTAAGAAGAAGAAACAGAAGGATTACGATCCTGTTGAAGTTTCAATTCAAGAAAGTGAAAAAGAAGATCTTCTTCAGAAGGTCTAAGAAGAAGAAGTCTGAAGTATCAAAAGAGGTGTTGGATAGAGGGAGATCCAGTCATCTTGAAGAAGAAGAAGGAAGCCATCAGTGGTTTCTCAAGAAGCTGTTTGGAAATCAACTCAGCTAAGTTCAGATTCAAGAAGCTTTGAAGAAAGCTCAGATTCAGTTGATTTCATCAGCTGATCAAGAAGTGTCTTGTCCTCTTCTCTCTCAACAAAGGCTAGACATCAAAATACCTTTTTCTAAATTTTTATAGGATCTGTTTACACAGATCTGAGTTGTAAGCCTGTGTTATAAAGGTTGAGTGTAGGAGAGGTGATCTCTGAGTAGTAGGGCTATTTGCCTGAGTGTAGGAGAAAGTTATTCTCTGAGTGGTAGGCCTTGAGGCAAGGCTGAGGTAGGGCTGTTGAGCCTGAGTTGTAGGAACCTATCCTGAATCTGAGCTGTAGGATCTGAGGATCTGAGTATAGTGGAAGTTTGGCCGAATCTAGCATATTACTAGATAGGTGAAGGGGGAAAGTGGATGTACCCAGACCTTGGGGAACCACTATAAAACATTGTGCAATCTGTGATGCTTAGTTGTCTGTGAATGCTGTGCTAGATGTTTTAAATTGTAATTGAATTCTGCCTAGATTTATAGACAATAAATTAGAACCTATTCACCCCCCCCCCCTCTAGGTGTTTAGGTTGTCTTGAAAGTAAAACTATCAAGTGGTATCAGAGGCAGGTTCCTCAAAAAGGACTTAACAGTCTGAGGTAGATCTGATAGGCAGAATCAAGATTCAAAAAGATGGGTTCTGGTGAGAATCATAAGGAGCTAGGGTCTATGAAATTACCCATATGCAAGAAAGAAATTTTTGGAATTTGGAAAGAAAGAGTCAGACTGTTTATGGAAGCATCTGACCCAAGAATTTACATCACAGTACAGGAAGGCCCCTTCATTCCAATGAAGGTATCAGTTCTTGATGCAAATATCTAAACTCCAAAGAGTTATTCAGAAATGACCAAGGATGAAATCATCTTGGCAACCATGGATAAAAGAGCTCAGAACATTATTGTTAGTGTCATAGATGATTCAACATTTCAGAATCTGATTCACTGCAAGACCTCCAAAGAGATGTGGGACACATTGATTGTCTACATGGAGGGATCTGAAGAAGTGTGGCAGGACAGGAAATCTATGCTCAATCAGGAGTATGAAAGTTTTAGACAAGGAAAATCTGATAGCATAACTGAGTGCTATAAGAAATTCTATAGAATTGTAAATGAGCTTATGTCCTATGGAAGAGTCTTCAGTACTTATGAACTGAATGACAAATTCTTGAGATCCTTAACAAAGGATTGGGACACAAAGATCTGTGCCATAAGAGAAGTGGCTAAATTGGCAGAGATATCTCCTCCCACCTTGTTTGGAAAGTTGCTATCCTATGAAATGCAACTTATGGTGAGGAAGGAGGAGGAAAAGAATTCAAGAGGAGAGCATAGAGAAAAGACTGTGGCACTCAATGCAGAAGCCACTAGAAAGAATAGGAGGAAATCACCATCTCCTCCTAAGGAAGTTGCAGAAGGTAGTTCTGAGAATTCAGATAAGGGTTCAGAAAGCTGTGATTCAGATGCAGACTTTGCTGCATTCACAAGGCAATTCCAAAGGTTCTTGAAAAAGAAGCAATGGAAGTCTAGGCCTTCCACATCACAGCAAGTTGATGACTATTATCAGAAGAGAAGGTCATCAAGGAAAGAGAAAAGCAGATCAAAGCCCAGCAAAGCCACTACTTCAAAGATTGTCTGCTATTGTTGCAATAGGCCTGGACATGTAGTGGCTGACTGTCCTGATAAGAGAAAGGAATCTTCAGACAAAAAGAAGACTTATCAGAAAGGCAAGAAGGAGAAATCCTTTGTTGCAAAGAAAGATAAGAGTCTAACAGACCAGTCAACTTCAGAGTCAGAATCTGAAGTTGAAGCATATATTGGACTATATGCTGCATCTGAAGAAGAGGAGTTTCTGCAGTTGCTAGACTCCATCAATGAACAAAAGGATCAGCAGTGTATGGGGCTGATGGCAGGATCAGAAGAGGACATATGCCAGAATCAGTCTGGTCATAATAAGGTACAATGTCCTTCTATTACATCTGTTTGTTGTACAAGTGAAGAATCAGCTACATCTGCATTAACAGATGTAGATGCATCTAAATCTGAAGGAGATGTCTATCAATTGATAGACAAGTATGGGGACCTGTTGCAGGCCCTTAAGAAAAGCAAGAACCTGGTTAAATCTCAGGCTCAGGAAATTGCTGAACTAAGGTTTGCTACAACTGAGTTAGAAAAAGTTATTGATCAAAAATTAAATGAAATTGCCAAGCTGAAGAATATAACTATTATTCAGATGGGCACAATTAATTATACTAATGATCAAGTGAAGAGTCTGGAGGCCAGACTTAGAATTGAAAGGGATTTAGTGGCTAGTTACTCTAAGCCCAAATCTGTCTTACCCTTGATAGATGAATTTATCACTCAAAAGGGTAAGGCTGGATTAGGATTTAAAGGTAACTCCAGGGCTGGCAGATTCAAGAGGAAAGGCAAAGCTCCTGTTCAGCCACTAAACCTTTCAGTCCCCATAAAGTTTAGTAAGGTGAAAGTGCCTTCTAACAAATATGATCATGAAGACATTCAAGGTCATATTAAGACTAATATTCTGAAGAACAAGGGTGTAAATGCAAGCAGGCCTACCTATGGTCATAAACCCAATGGTTTTAAGAAATCAGTAGGTGAAGTTGCAACAGCACCAGCAATGAACAGAAATTCTTCTGACAAGGATGTATCTAGATCTAGATACAATAAGTTTGAATGTTGGTGCTGTGGCAAGAGAGGCCATTTTGCATTAGACTGCTGGTATAACACAAGTGTTATAAAGAATAAGAGTCTACCTGTTAGAAGAGGTTATGATAGCTTTATTAATGCTAACCTGAACCAAGGACCCAAGACTTACTTGGGTTCTAAGGGTAAGTAATTCTGTATTGCAGGTGAATCCAAGTAACCATGCCCCTATATGGTACTTGGATAGTGGTTGTTCCAGGCACATGACTGGAACAAAGGGGCTGCTGAAGGAGTATTCATCTGTCAAAGATGGACCTAAAGTGATCTTTGGTGGATCTGAAAAAGGAGTCATCAAAGGGTTTGGTAACATTTCTTCTAACCTAATTACTATCACTCAAGTGGCTTATGTAAAAGGTTTGAAACATAATCTAATAAGCATAAGCCAGCTAAGTGATTTAGGATATGACATTTCATTTGTTAAAGATGGATGTCATATCAAGAGGTCAAGTGATCAAAAGATCATATTGACTGGGTATAGGAAGAGAAATGTATATTGTCTTAATTTTGAATGTGAGAATAAGGCTTCTCCCATCTGTCTTGTAGCTGATGACAATGCTTCTCATTGTGTTAAGTGGCACAAGAGATTGGCTCATCTAAACTACAAGACAATTGGCCAACTCTTTAGCAAAGAGCTAGTGAGGAATGGACCTCAAATTAAGTGTATAAAGGAAGGGATATGCTCAGCTTGTCAAAAGGGAAAGCAGACAAAATCCTCCTTTCAAAGCCTTGAAAACAAGGATTCTGTGAGGTGCTTATACCTCTTGCATATGGATCTTTTTGGTCCTATGCCAGTTCATAGTCTAGGTAGGAAGGTCTACACTTTTGTGGTTGTAGATGACTATTCTAGATTTACATGGGTGTTCTTTCTGAGACAAAAATCTGAAACCCCAAGTGTATTACTTAATTTTGTAAAGCAAATTCAGAATGAACTGAATAGTACAGTGGTCAAAATCAGAAGTGACCATGGTACTGAGTTTCAATCTGAAAGCATAACAAACTTGTGTAAAGACTTTGGGATTTTCCAAGAGTTCTCCTCACCTAGAACACCTCAGCAAAATGGAATTGCTGAAAGAAAGAATAGAACATTAATTGAAGCTGGTAGAACTCTATTGAGTGACACCTCTCTCCCAGAATATTTTTGGGCTGAGGCAGTTAACACTGCTTGTCATGTAATCAATAGGGCTACTATCACCAAAAGCCACAAAATGACTCCCTATGAGATTATGAAAGGCAGAAAACCAAATCTATCTTACTTTAGGATCTTTGGTTGCAAGTGTTATATACTTAACAATGGCAAGTCATATTTGACTAAGTTTGCTGCCAAATCCCAGGATGGGATATTTGTTGGGTACAGCACAAATAGTAAGGCCTATAGAGTCTTCAACTTGACCACTCAAGTTGTTGAAGAATCTGTGCATGTTGTGTTTGATGAAACAAGATTAATCAACTGTGAGTTGTCTTGTAGATCAAATGACTCAACAGGTATAAGCAAAAGTATGGACAAGCTTTCCATTACTGAAGTATCAAAGGAAGATGGGGCATTGGAAAATGAAGGCTTCAGTCCAGGGGGAGAACAAGACACTATAGAAGCTGATGAAAATCAAGAGAATCAGTTAAATGAAGGAGCTGGAGATGTTCAACCAGAAGGAAATCTTCCTCCAGCTACAAGACATTTAAGAGATCATCCAGCTGATCAGATAATAGGTGATCCAAGACAAGGGGTGCAAACTAGAAGCAAAAATCAAAACACAGTTCTACATTCAAGTTTCCTGTCACAATTAGAGCCTAAGAAGTTTGAAGAAGCTATCCAAGACCAGCACTGGATTGATGCTATGCAAGAGGAGCTGAATCAATTCAGAAGGTGCAATGTCTGGGAGCTTGTTCCTAAACCAAGAGGCCACAACATAATTGGCACAAAATGGATCTATAGGAACAAGCTAGATGAAAGTGGAATAATAGTAAAGAATAAAGCAAGATTGGTTGCAAAAGGATACAGGCAGGAAGAAGGGATTGACTTTGATCAAACCTTTGCTCCAGTAGCAAGGCTGGAGGCAATTAGAATATTCCTTGCCTATGCAGCCTATCAAGACTTCAAAGTATACCAGATGGATGTGAAGTCAGCATTTCTGAATGGTGATCTTAAAGAAGAAGTATATGTAGAGCAGCCATCAGGTTTTATAGATCCTCTTAAACCTGATTTTGTTTATAAGCTTAGGAAAGCTTTGTATGGGTTAAAGCAAGCCCCAAGGGCTTGGTATGAAACCCTGTCTACTTTTCTTATTGAGAATAAATTCTCAAGAGGAAAAATTGACAAAACTCTATTCCTTAGGGAATCCAAAGGCAAGATCATCTTAGTTCAGATCTATGTTGATGACATAATCTTTGGATCTACTGAAAACAACCTTTGTAAAAAGTTTGCCAAACTTATGCAAGGGAAGTTTGAGATGAGCAGTATGGGGGAACTAAAATTCTTCTTGGGACTCCAAGTAAGACAGACTGATGATGGCTTGTCCATATCCCAGTCTAAGTTCACCAAAGAATTGATTAAGAAATATGGTATGGAGTCATCCTCCACAATGAGAACTCCTATGGGAACAAGTATGCCTATATGCAAAGATGATGCAGGTAAACCTGTTGATGAGACTTTGTATAGAGGAATAGTTGGCTCATTACTATATCTCACTGCTAGTAGACCAGATATTATGTATGCTACATGTGTTTGTGCTAGGTACCAAGCCTGTCCTAAAGAATCTCATTATACTGCAGTCAAAAGGATTCTGAGATATCTTAAGGGCACACCTAATCTAGGTCTTTGGTACCCTAGGAATAGAGATTTTCAACTAACAGGCTATTCAGATGCAGATTTTGCAGGATGTAGAGAGGATAGAAAGAGTACTACAGGTACTTGTCAATTCCTGGGAGGAAGACTAATATCATGGAGTAGTAAGAAGCAGACTAGTGTGGCAATTTCCACAGCTGAGTCAGAGTATGTTGCTGCTGGAAGTTGCTGTGCACAGCTATTATGGATGCAGCATCAGCTAAAGGATTATGGTATTCAAGTAAGTAGAACACCTCTTTTGTGTGATTCTAAGAGTGCAATTTCTATTGCTAATAATCCTGTTTCTCATAGTAGAACTAAGCATATAGAAATAAAATACCATTTTCTTAGAGAACATGTAGAAAAAGAAGACATCTCATTGGAATTTGTGAAAACAGATTATCAAATAGCAGATGTATTTACTAAGCCTTTAGATGAAACCAAATTCAATAAATTCAAAATTGAATTAGGTATGTTAACCATTGATTAATGTATTAACAAAATCATTAACAATGCAATTGAAGTGGTATTTAAGTAAGTTAAAGTAATAACAACATAATTAAGTGTTAAAAAAGGACACATTGAAGTAACACTTACAAGTGGTGTTGAACCAACAGAAATTGGCTAAGTAAGAATGTGTCGACACATTCAGTAATAATGTGTCGACTCAGAGAAATAATGTCCACAAGTCAGAAATATTGTGTCGACACAGAGAATATGTGTCGACACTTAAGAGTTATATTGTCGACTTAACCAGAAATGTAATGTCGACTCAACCAGGATAATGGTGTCGACACTTACAGAATATGTGTCGACACTTATCCTTAGAGTCGACACAGAATTTTTGTCTATCTACTATGTATCCAAGGTGTCGACATAACCACAAATTGGTGTCGACACATAGTAGGCTGAAGTAATGTCGAGACAATAGAAGTTTGTGTCGACACATTTAGTCTGTTTTTGGCGCCTTTTGAACTTCTTTCAACAGAAGGTATAAATAGGTCAAAAACTCTTTCTGTCGACACGCTTCCAAGGTTTTCGAGACTAAAACCCTGTGTCGACAGTCTATCTTTCTCTCTTCTCTCAAGCTTTCTCGACGAATCGATGGCGCCAAGGATTGAAGACAACGTCAATGAAGGGTATGAGTTGGTGCGCCAGGCCTTTGCAGATGCGCCGCCAGATGTTCAAGGGGTTATCACCCTCCTCTCCGAGTCAGGGTTAGAATTTCTAATCTCAGAACCGACTAAAATCTGGAAGAAGGAGGTGCACGAGTTCTTTATCTCTGCATCAGTCCACTCAAATGGCCTCAAGATTAAGTCCAATGTTCAAGGGACTAAGGTGAAGATTACTCCAAGAAGTTTAAGAAAGTTCTTTCAATTACAAGTAGTTGAGAATGAAGAGGAAGTTCCTAGTTCTAAGACAAGGGAAGCCCTTCAATGGTGTGGACTGGACTCGAGCATGAAGATTGGAGCTGCATTCAACAGGAAGGGTATGAATCAGCAAGGGAAGTTCTTGTCTGAAATTGTTGGGAAAGTGATCCTCTGCAAGACAGGTGGACATGATAGGATTTCTGCCTATATGTTCAGCCTTATGACCAGGATTGTTTTTTACAATTCCTACTGATTGGTCAGGAGTACTCTTTGACAAGATCAAAGAAGGAATCAAGAAGCCCAACATGGCTAGAATCATGAGCTTATATCTCACTGGAGTGATTCCTGAAGTGATGCAGCAACTGCCAGGGACTAAGATCAATCATATGAGAAGGATGGATATGAGACTGTTCTCTAGGTGGGATAGGGTGCTGTCCAAGGATGTACCTGAAGAGAGCAGGCCAGACACCCCTGTGAAATCCCCTTCTCAAACTCAAGAAACTGAACAACAACAAGAAGATCCACTCAGGACACAGGTTGAAGAACAACCTGACTCAACTATAGTCCAGCAAGTGTCAACACCTGCACAGATGCAGGGGGAGCCAGTTCACTCTCCTGCTCAAAATGTATCTACTCCTGATCAGGTACAAGTGTAGGGGGAGCTAATGTATTTTACTATAAAAGACATTGCTCATATTCTTATTACTGCACAGGTTCAGGGGGAGCTAGTGTCCACTCCTACTCTAGATACTACAATTACTGAACAAGTACAGGAGAAGCTGTTGTCAGTACAAGTGCAAGAGGAAGCACAGTTAGACTTATCTCAAGATTTAACTGCTGCAGAAGATACAGCTCAACTGGAATTTACTCTGGAGGAGTTATTCCCTGATGCTGATACTACTACTGATAAAGTAGGAGGAGGACCAGAAATTGAGAAGTCCATAGGTATGGAAATTGATCAGGAAGCTGAAGTTGAGCCACAGGTTGAGGGGGAGCCAGTAGATGTTGAGACTGAGCAACAGGTCACTGGGACAGATACACTTCATCCTCCTCAAGAAAGAGTTCACCTAGATACTTCGTCTGATACTGAAACTGAAGAAGCCAGGATGGCCAAGAAAAGAAAACTTGTTGTATTTAAGAGAAGAAGCAAGAATTATAAGCAGGCTTTACAGACAACACCTCAACAAGTATCTCCTGCCTTTGATCATAACAAGTTTATGGTAGATCTACAGGTGAAATTGGATGAACAAAGAATGGCTCTGGAAAAGTATGTTGATGAAAATAGCAAGTCACTTCAGTTTGACTTAGCTCAGGATATAAAGTCCATCCAGTTTCAAGTCAACATGCATAAGAAAGAAATGACAGATTGCTTCCAAAAGGGAGGCCATGCTGTGGTTTATCTAGCTCAACAACAGGAGGCTATTACTAAAAAGGTAGATGATGTTGTCCTGAAGCAAAGCTATGTCTTGGAAAATCAGTTAAGAATGAATGATAATTTAACTGAATCTCATCATGAGATAATAGAGGAATTGAAAAAGATTGTTCCAGGCCAGCCTGCAGATAAAACAAAAGAAATGGAAGAATTTGATAAGAACTTTCAAGCTGCTATTGCTTCTGTTAAGACTGCAATCACTACCTCTCAAAAAGAAATATCTGAAAAGCTTCAAAAGTTAAAACCATTTTTTAAAGAGGGTGTCAATTATCTGGATGGCCAAATCAGATTTCAAAAGGAAGATCTCAGAGATCATGTTTCTAGAGAAGCCATAAAGGGGGAGAGGATGCTAGTTTATGCAGGCTCAGAGCACTCCAAATGGGTGACCAATAGTATTCGAGCCACATTAGGATATCCCCCATTGTGTAATGATGCTATGGTGGCTGAGTCAGGAATACAAACAAGTCTACTTGAAGGCAATCAACCTGAGGTTGCCCAAGTCATTTACCCCCCTCCAGATTTTGATATGATTGATCAGCAGGTTCAAGGGATGTATAGTCCTCCAAAGGAGGTTACTAATATTGTTATTGGGAAGGTTGATAAGCCTGAGGCTACTTTGAAAGACCAGCAAGATGCTCTTCTATCTAAGAAAAGGTTTAGAGAGCAGGCTGAACTTAAGGCAGACTTTGTGCAGTGGAGTCCTACTTCCAGAAATATAATACTCACTGCATGGAAGGCTGTCAAAGACCAAGTGCAGGAAAGAGGCAAGTGGTACAATGAGATGGAATGGCAGAAGTATGAAGCCAGGCAAGAGGCCATTGTACAGTTTAGAAGAAAAGCCAAGCTGGGTAGGCTGCCTACAGATGCTCAGGAGCCAAGCAAATATTTTCCAAAGCCCTTTCATTATTTTGAAAGGCAAAGGCTCAAGGAAGAAGCAAAGAAGAAGGCTGATCTAAAAGGCAAGAAGCCAGCTGAAGATTCTGAAGCTCCTGTGAAGGCTCAAGTTCTATCTGGCAAAGGGATTGTCATTAAAGAGCCTGATCAGTCTTAGTTTTTTAGTTCTTTCAAAGTATTTTGTAATGTTTTGATTAAATCATTAAATGTAATTCTCTGTATTCAAACATTATCAAGTTATAAACAAAATGTTGTTTGGCATCATATAATGTTCATTCTGTGATGGATTGTTTTTATGTTTTGTTTATATTAAGTATTCCTGTTATGTCATATATCATCAGTTTATACTTTGTATAAATGGTGTATATCATTGGCTATAGGGTTATGACTTCTCCAAATAGGGGGAGATTGTTGGGTACATTGGAAAATGTGTACCTGATTTGAAGAAGCCCAACTTAGCTCAATGATATACATCAAGGTGTATTTGATGTTGTTTTGAGTTGACATGTGCAGGTGAAGAAGTATTAAAGAATGCAGAAAGATATTCTAAGACCACATGTCGACACCTGAAGAAATTGTGTCGACACTTCAGAATATTTGTGTCGACACTTCTGAATATTTGTGTCGACACTTCAAAATATCAGTGTCGACACAGAGAATGATAGTCGACCACATTTATGTCGACACTGGGAAGCAGTGTCGACACATAGAGAAAATCGTCGACCTCAGCACTGGGAAGCAGTGTCGACACCGTGAAAGATAGTCGACACCGTGAAAGATAGTCGACCAGAGAAGGTTAGTCGACACCGTGAAAGATAGTCGACTAGTGAAAGATAGTCGACCAGAGAAAGATAGTCGACTCACAGAAGAAGATAGTCGACCACAACTGTGTCGACACTGGGTGGATGTGTCGACACCAGAAGACAGTGTCGACACATATTGGCAGAAGTCGACTATGCTTGTGTCGACACCAGAAGACTGAGTCGACACATTTTGGCAGGGTTGAAGATTGCTGTGTCGACACCTGAAGGCTGAGTCGACACATGCTGAGTTCTGAATCTACAACAACTGTGTCGACACACAGGACTTGTGTCGACACACTGCAGAGTCTAGACCAAGTTATTTTCTGAAGAAGCTGTGTCGACTTAAAGGCAACTTAGTCGACATCATCAAAGACTGTGTCGACACCAAAGTCACTTGTGTCGACACAGATAGACAGATTGGTCTCGACACTTTCTAACTGACTGTCTCGACATTTTGCTGTCCAAGGCTAAGGTAAAAGAACTGTTTGAAGACTTGACAGCTGTGGGTTGCCACCGTTTAACTGAAGCTGTCAGACCTGTCAGAAAACAGTTAGAAACCGGATCAGCCGGTTACCATGAAGAAAGTCTATAAATAGACACATTTAAAAGGAATTAAAAAGCAGCTAAGCTAAGAAAAATTATAGAAGAAGATCTAAGAAGAAGAAACAGAAGGATTACGATCCTGTTGAAGTTTCAATTCAAGAAAGTGAAAAAGAAGATCTTCTTCAGAAGGTCTAAGAAGAAGAAGTCTGAAGTATCAAAAGAGGTGTTGGATAGAGGGAGATCCAGTCATCTTGAAGAAGAAGAAGGAAGCCATCAGTGGTTTCTCAAGAAGCTGTTTGGAAATCAACTCAGCTAAGTTCAGATTCAAGAAGCTTTGAAGAAAGCTCAGATTCAGTTGATTTCATCAGCTGATCAAGAAGTGTCTTGTCCTCTTCTCTCTCAACAAAGGCAAGACATCAAAATACCTTTTTCTAAATTTCTGTAGGATCTGTTTACACAGATCTGAGTTGTAAGCCTGTGTTATAAAGGCTGAGTGTAGGAGAGGTGATCTCTGAGTAGTAGGGCTATTTTCCTGAGTGTAGGAGAAAGTTATTCTCTGAGTGGTAGGCCTTGAGGCAAGGCTGAGGTAGGGCTGTTGAGCCTGAGTTGTAGGAACCTATCCTGGTTCTGAGCTGTAGGATCTGAGGATCTGAGTATAGTGGAAGTTTGGCCGAATCTAGCATATTGCTAGATAGGTGAAGGGGGAAAGTGGATGTACCTAGACCTTGGGGAACCACTATAAAACATTGTGCAATCTGTGATGCTTAGTTGTCTGTGAATGCTGTGCTAGATGTTTTAAATTGTAATTGAATTCTACCTAGATTTATAGACAATAAATTAGAACCTATTCACCCCCCCTCTAGGTGTTTAGGTTGTCTTGAAAGTAAAACTATCAAAAATGTTTTTCTACGCGTTGGCCAAGAACGGCTCCTAAGGCAATATCACTAGCGTCGCACATGATTTCGAACGGAAGGGACCAATTAGGGGCCACTAGAATTGGAGAATTGATAAGTTTTTGTTTTATAAAATTAAAAGCAGACTCGCAATCGCTACTAAAGAGAAAAGGTGATTCCTTTTCCAAGAGGTGAGTAAGCGGCTTTGTTATTTTTGAAAAATCTTGAATGAAGCGCCTATAAAAGCCCGCGTGGCCTAAGAAACTCCTAATGGATTTTATGTTAGTCGGTTGAGGAAGTTTTTCTATGATTTCTACTTTGGCCTTATCGACCTCTATCCCCTTAATCGAAATCTTATGGCTGAGGACCAAACCTCCTCGAACCATAAAGTTACTCTTTTCCCAATTTAAAACAAGATTTGTGTCCTCGCATCGCTGGAGGACACGATCGAGATTACGGAGACAATCCGGGAACGAGCATCCGAATACAGAAAAGTCATCCATAAATACTTCCATAATATCTTCTACTAGCTTGCCAAAGATTGCCAGCATACATCTTTGGAATGTAGCTGGCGCATTGCAAAGGCCAAATGGCATCCTTCGGTAGGCGAAGGTGCCAAAGGGTCAAGTAAAAGTTGTTTTCTCTTGGTCTTCGGGGGAAATGGGGATTTGGAAAAACCCCGATAAACCGTCGAGAAAACAATAAAATGGATGACCGGAAAGACGCTCGAGAATCTGGTCAAGGAACGGTAGTGGGAAATGGTCCTTGCGGGTGGCATCATTAAGTTTGCGATAATCGATGCACACACGCCAACCCATAACAATACGAGTTGGGACGAGCTCGTTGTGCTCATTCGCCACTACGGTTAGACCGCCCTTCTTGGGCACGACATGAATGGGACTAACCCATGCACTATCAGAAATGGGATAAATAATCCCCGCATCTAATAATTTGATTATCTCAGTTTTCACGACATCTTTCATGTTTGGGTTAAGACGTCGCTGCGGCTGAATGGTTTTGCGACAATTATCGTTTAGGAAAATTTTGTGAGTGCAGAAAGAAGGGGTCATAAATTTGCCACGCAATTGCGTGGTGATGTTTAAGCAAAACCTCCAATAAATTGGAGGTCTCCGAATCGCTTAAATGCGAAGAAATGATTGCGGGGAGTGTATCATTTTTCCCCAAAAAGGCGTATTTGAGGGATTCGGGTAATGGTTTGAGATCTAGGGTGGGCGGTTCTTCTAGTGAGGTTTTAGTGCTAATGTCTTTTGAACCAATTGGTTCAAAAGACATATTCGTAAACGCGTCCTCATCGCAATAAAAATTTTCGAGCGAAAAAATATTTTCGTTTAAAAACTCAGACTCGAAAACCGGAGAAGAACAATCTCCATAAAAAGAATCTAAAGAGTAGCAGAAATCGTCGCTCGGCGACGAGTCTTCCATTGAGGATTTAATAGAAAAAGTAACTTGGTCGTCTCCTACCCGAAGGAGAAGCTGACCATTACTTACATTGATTAACGCACGTGAGGTCGCGAGGAAAGGGCGACCAAGTATTATTGGTACGTTGGCGTCTTCCTCGATGTCCAAGATGACGAAGTCCACCGGGAAGGTGAACTTGTCTACTCGGACAAGGACATCCTCAACAACCCCGATGGGGAACCTAACCGAGCGATCCGCTAGTTGGATGCGCATATTGGTAGGAGCAGGAGTACCCAAACCTAAATGCAGGAAGAGCGAGAACGACATCAAATTAATGCTCGCGCCTAACTCTGTTAAGGCATATTTTACTAATACATTGCCAAAAAGGCACGGGATGGAAAACGGTCCCGAGTCATTTTGTTTTGAGGGCAATTTACTAGTAAGAGCCGCCGAACAGACAACGTTGAGAGATATATGTGAAATATCCTCGAGTTTGCGTTTATTAGAAAGTAGTTCTTTTAAAAATTTCGCATATTTTGGCATTTGCGAGATAGCCTCGCAAAAAGGAACATTAATATGAATTTGTGTAAGTAATAAAATAAATTTTTCATATTGCGTGTTTACTCGCTCGTTATCTAACTTATGCGGGTAGGGCAGCGCCTTGTTTAAAATAGTTTTGTCGTTAAAAATCGGTAAGGGTTGCGTAATCAAAGAAGAGGGAAGAGGGGTCGGAGGTGAAATATGTACCTGAGGATCGATCTGTTTTGGATCGACCACCTCCTTACTGCTACGGAGGGTTATAGTGTTGGCAGTTTCCCTTGGATTGGGCTTCGTGTTCCCTGGCAGTGCCCCCAGAGCGCGTTCCGACACAAGTCGCGCCAACTGTCCAACCTGGATTTCTAAATTTTTTAGCGATCCGGTGATGTTCCGGATATTGGACTCGTTGGACGCGACATAACGATTAAAATTTTCCTCCACCGGAGATGGCTTCATAGGAGGGGGAGGAGGAAACATGGGCGCAAAAGGAGGGGGAGGGGGGCGCTGCGCGTTGTTCGGGTTGCTCCAGGAGAAATTCGGGTGGTTCCTCCAACCCGGATTATAGTGGCTACTATAAGGGTTGTTTTGAAAGGAGGGACGCACCGGATTTCCCATGTAGTCCACGAACTCGTTGACTATGCAGACGTTAGAGGGGGGGGGGGGAGAAAATAAGGCAGAGTGGAGGAGGCAACAGACATCTCTGCCACCTGCTTAGTTAGCCTTTCGACTTGAAGAGCTAGCTGAGCAGTGGCATCTACTTCATAAAGCCCTGCCTGCTTATGGCGCGCCCGCGGGACATTCCATTGATAAGCATTCATAGCCATCTCTTCGAAAAGGGCTTGGGCGGCCTCGGGGGTCTTATTATTCAGAGTGCCCCCGGCAGCCGCGTCAATCATTTGACGCGTCTGACTGTTCAGTCCATTATAAAATATTTGTACCTGCAACCACGTTGGCAGCGCGTGGTGCGGGCACCGACATAGAAATTCCTTAAAACGCTCCCAAGTCTCATAAAGAGACTCGGAGTCAATTTGCACAAAAGAGGAAATGTCCGCCCGCAATCTTGCAGTTTTTGCGGGCGGAAAATATTTAGTAAGGAATTTTTCCGCCAACTCCGCCCAGGTCGTGATGGATCCCCGCGGGAGGGAGACCAGCCACTCCTTGGCTTTGGACTTAAGGGAGAAGGGAAAAAGACGCAAACGAATGGCGTCGTCAGTGATGCCATTAATCTTAAAAGTATCGCAAATTTCCAAAAAATTAGACAAGTGATTATTCGGGTCCTCATCCGGCAGTCCGTCGAACTGCACGGCATTTTGGATCATTTGTATAACACTTGATTTAATTTCAAAATTATTGTTTGCCACAGCAGGCCAAACAATACTCGACCCCGTATCATCCAAGTTGGGTCGAGCGTAGTAAGACATCGTACGCTCGGCCACTTGGGCATTATTTGGGTCGGCCATAGAAGAGAAAGAGGGTTCTCCGGTGGATTCTGCGGGGTCTAAAAAGGAAATTAGACGGAGAGATCGGATACGCGCAAGAGAGCGGTCGATCTCGGGGTCGAATTCAAGATTTTCAGAACTCGAAGGTTGTCCACGGGTCATACACCCTAAAAAAACGAATGGGGGAAGGATTTTTTTGTATAAATTTTTTTATTTGAAAATAAAGTAAAATTAATAGATTCCCGGATTCAATATAACAACCGTGCTCCCCGGTAATGGTGCCAAAAACTTGATGGTCGCGGAATCGAGACCGACTGTGGTTGGTTTGAAATGGTCAGATTCCGCGGTCCGAGTTAGATGATCGAGTTTTCTAACGAGAGGAGGCAAGTGCACTTATCGCAAGTAGTACTCGGTATTCGGGAAAATACCGAGGTCGTATTATTCTCGGGGATGCGTTGATTATATCTACTCTTCCAGGAACACTATTATCTTACTATCAGTAAGGTGGGATTTTTTAGTTTAATTAAAACGGAAAGAAAGAGAACTGAATTTTTCTAAGTTAGTTCGATGACGGGTTAACGCTCGACATCGAATCGGATTAAGACTAAAATAATTCTCAACAATTATTAAACTTTGTTTTTAAATTAATAAAAGGCACTTGGTCGTGGGGGTTCCAAAAATATGAACTTCAGAAGCCCCTGGTTCGTGCATCTAGGGGGAGCATCTACTAGGAACTCAAGTGTAAGCACAGGTGCAAGAACTGAGGGGGAGCATGGTATCAAGTGCAACAGTCCCAGATTTGCAGAAGCCGAAAAGGGGGAGATTACCCTCTCGGTTAAGGTGCTAAGGTGTATGCTCCAATTTCTCTAAAAGATAATGGTATGTAACTTCTATTCTCAACTTTCAAAGTTGTGTTTTCTTCCAGCCGTTATTTTCACCTTAGCTTGTAGGGTTTAGGCTTCTTCAAATAGGGGGAGATTATTGGGTATTGTATCCACAATGTACCTGATTTGAAGAAGCCCCTGAACAAGCTAAGGTGAATTGACAATGTATTTGATCACTTGTCTTCAAGTTGTGCTTGCAGTTATTCCTCTCTAAGTACACACCAATGTCAGGGTGCAGTAGGTCAATATACACAGGTCTGTGCAACGTAATCCCTCATTGAGCAGATCAGTGTGTTGGCTTACGTGTACTGTCTCTATTGAAGTGTACTTACTTTCAAGTACAGGGTTAAGAAAGATCAAGAGCAGACAAGGAGCACGGATAGATCAAAGCAACTCACGGGAAGAAAGACGAGAAATCGTCTAAGTTAGATTCGACGAGAATCACTAAGTGATTCTCATCGATTCGACGAGAATCACTAGTGACTCTCTCCGAATCGTCGAGAATCACTCATCGATTCCCGCCGACCGCTGCCGGCCGTCTCAACGCTGCCCTGAATTCTATTAAGGTAGAATCGTCGAGAATCACGAAGTGATTCTCGCCGATTCGTCGAGAATGACTCTGCATTCTCGACGATTTGGCGAGAATCAATTGTGATTCTCGCCGTTTCTCTACAGCTTGCTATTTCAATGAAGATAGAATTCTGCTAAGTGGAATTCGGCGAGAATCGTAGGTGATTCTCGCCAATTCGTCGAGAATCACCTTCGATTCTCGCCGAATTTGACTTGGGCAAATTTCTGCTATTCTCTGGACCGGTCCAAGTGAACATGCGTCGTTAGGAGCCGGTCTTAGGGCTTCTTTTTGGTGGGGCCCACAACGGTCACTTTGGATGACCTAATGTATAAATACATCGGTATTATTGAGCAGCAAAAAGACAAATACACGGATTCAAAAAGACGAGCTACCGACGTGACCTAGATCATGAATCTTGCTCCGCCGCCGTCGCCACTCGTGCCAGTTGATAGCAGTCGCTGATCGAGGTTTCTTCCAGATCTCCCGGCTATAGAAGCTCAGCCATGCACAACGTCTCACGTGTCTAACCAGAGATCCTTTGTCTCTTGATTCGTAGATTGGGAAAACCTTCCCCTTCCGAATCGATCGAGACGATCGATCCTAGTGTGACCGTTGGTAGACCTTGCCAGCTTTGCTACGAAGTTTGAATCTCCAAAGAACAACCGCAGCACTCCGTTGTCGCCGCCAATCCCGAGAGCCAAGCCGCCGCCCTTCTTGCCGCCACCGGTTTCGGGGAGATTCACTCCAAGTGAGATCTAGGGTCGTGGACTCTTCGTCTACTTCAAGAACACGTTGTCATACGAAGATGGACACCCTATTCTCCATAAGTAGTTTGTATTTCTAATACACTCCATTTTCAATTTTGTTGTAAAGGAACGGTGGTTCCTAGTTGTAAGGGTTGGGTGCAACCCGTGGTGTAGGAGTGATGACTCCTTCATTTGGAAGGGTTCCTTCCGTTAGTGTGAGGATTGGATTTCAATCCTATTGGTGAAGTGACCGAGTCATCCCTGGTTGGGAGATAGGTCGAAGGGGGAGAATGGACATAGCCAAATTGGGGAACCACTATAATTTGCCTGTGTCTTTCTGTGTTGTGTTGTTTGATTTATTTGTGCAGGTACAATTCTAATTCCGCAAAAACGCTGCAAGACACCTATTCCCCCCCCCCCATAGGTGAAGGTAGTTGGCACTAGGTGGACTTTCACATGTGCTGGAGAGTCAAGCGGGAAATAAGGGGCGGGAGCCCAATCTATGCAGGCCCTCGAAGGCCTAGGAATTGTTTTAGGTATTCATATCTTGTCATCCCGCGTGCCGATGTATGGAAACCATGTAGTAGTTAAACATTTGCTCGTATGTAAGGCCTTGAGGCCAAAACAAGACAATGTAAATTATGTTTAATTGAAAGTCTTTGTTTCAAGAGTAGCTTTACACCTAGAGGGGGTGAATAGGTTTCTTAGTCTTTTGACTACTTTCTTAATTTAGTGTGTTGTGATTTATGTTATTTGGCTTGCTTTCAAAACATACAAAAGAACACATGTGTTTATAGTGGTTCCCCAAGGTTTAAGTACATCCACTATCCCTCACACTGATGGTCGTGGAACCGAGACCGACTGTGGTTGGTTCGAAATGGTCAGATTCCGCGGGCCGAGTTAGATGATCGAGTTTTCTAACGAGAGGAGGCAAGTGCACCTATCGCAAGTAGTACTCGGTATTCGGGAAAATACCGAGGTCGTATTATTCTCGGGGACGCGTTTATTATATCTACTCTTCCAGGAACACTATTATCTTACTATCAGTAAGGTGGGATTTTTTAGTTTAATTAAAACGCAAAGAAAGAGAGCTGAATTTTTCTAAGTTAGTTCGATGACGGGTTAACGCTCGGCATCGAATCGGATTAAGACTAAAATAATTCTCAACAATTATTAAACTTTGTTTTTAAATTAATAAAAGGCACTTGGCCGTGGGGGTTCCAAAAATATGAGCGCACTTATCTCTAGGAATATTGCTCACCTAAATATTAAGACTAATCGACCGATCGTTAGACCGGCGAAGGATTCCTCTTAATGCCCGCTTTACGCTAAGAACCCCGCTATTGGGTGGGGAACCCAATCCTACAGAACTACGCTTCTCCTCTTTCGAGGGGGTGTACGCAGTTCTCTTTACCCAAGGGGGATCGGTCCATACGTGCAGCCTCTCGGCGTCGCGTATGGAAAATGGAAATAGAGCCCACACATCGATTATGTGGTCCTATGCGTCGTTAACCCGGGGTAAACCTTAAGTCCTTAAATTAAAATAAAAATAAAGTTTTTTAATTATTTCAAATCATTTTATATGTCCCAATGCTCTTCGATGCCGAAGGCTAAAAGAGATTAGCCACTCATCGGTATGGGGACGACTTTATGGTTTTTAGCGAAACGTGAGTTTGAAATTAAGCACTAAACAATTATAAGAGAAAACATAAAAAAAACAGGACATTTAGATATATTGAAGGAAAGCTAATTGATGCAGGCACTCACGCACACTTCAAAACCATAAACAAAGTAAATAAAGCAAGCCCTACTCGAATGAGTAGGGGGAATAATTGCAAGTACAAGTCCTACTCAAAACTGAGAAGGCGGTAAATTAAAGCAATGCGCCATTTAACTCTTAACGAGTAGGCGGAAATAAATGCATAAATAAAAAGAAACTAAGTTAAAAAATGAAAATTACAAGTCCCACTCAATTGAGTGGGCGGTAAATTAAAGCAGAGCGTCGTTTAACTCTTAACGAGTAGGCGGAAATAAATGCTCACATGCACACACTCTACATAATTTAATAAAGCATTAAAAGTTATCCTCAAACACTCACACACACTTCATAATTGAAGAAAGCAAAAAAGAAAGCATGAAAAGTTATTCTCTTACACTCACACACACATAAGAAGAACATGAAAACAAAAGTTATCTAAAAATTAAAACTACAACTTTTCTACCCTTAGAACTTGCCAAAAATAAATAAAAAGATGAAATAAAAATTGTTTGAACACTTAGAATTGAAAACAAAGTTGAAATCAAAGATGTTGACAAATTAAAACGTTTACATTTTCATCCATAGGATTTCGTAGAAATGATTAAAAAGCGAAAAGAAAAATTAAAGGACCAAAACAGGTTTTACAATCCTAAAGCAAATCTAAGTAAAAAAACAAAAACACCTTAAAACCACTTTTACAACTTCATAGGAATGAAAATATAACCCTTTAGAAAGTTTTCAATACAACTTTGATTCTTTAAAAAAAGACTTAAACTAAGTTTTTGCCATTATAACGGCTCAAATTTTGATAAAGGCCTAAAATAAAGCCTAACATTACAACATATTGCATGAAAAATTAAGACAAGTTATACTCATACACACACACACACTTTCTTAAAGAGGAAAAACAAAGATGAACTAAGAAAAAAGGAGAAAGAGAGTGAGCCAACCAAATTTCATTTTCATTCCATGTAGAAAGAGAAAAAACAACATTTTATTTATGATAAAAAAGCTATTACAAACTATTACAAAGCAAAAGGAAAAGCTAAAACAAACATAAGAAGGAAGAGAGAGAAAGTCTCCTTACATGAAGGTGAAAGTGCACCAAGGGCAGCCCACAAAAGACACTAAATTTGGCTCAAAAAGGTGAACCCTTGGGCATTACAGAAAACTCCTATTTATAGGAAAAATTTCGGGTTGGTCACGCCCGTGACTAGGGCGTGACAGGGGGCCGTGTCAATACTGTTCATGAGCTGATCGGGTGATTTGACTGGAAAGTTGACTTCGGCTGAAAACGTGGCGGTCACGCCCCAGGTCACGGGCGTGTCTTGTGTCAGTCACGGGCGTGACTGGGGCGTGTCGGGGAGGTCGATCTAGGCGCAGTCCGGCCGTAAAGTCGCGCACATCACGTCGGGCCAGGTGGCTAAGTCACGCCCGTGTCACACCTTGACACGGGCGTGTCTTGGGGCGTGTCGAGCTCGGTTTGATGATCGCCGATCGTCGAGCTGGCACCTGTGGTCGGCGATCGTCGAGGGCGTGACATGGGCGTGTCGGTCATGTGACACGGGCATGTTAGTCAACTTTTTGACTTTTTCTAGAATAAAAATAAAGCTAAGTTAGAAATAATATTTACAAAAATAAGCAATTTATTGAATAAAACTAATAAAAAAGACAAAAATAAACAAAATTGACTTAAACAAAATATGAAAATATAGGTATATTTACAACTCATCACACACCTTTCTAACAGTGTGTTAAACAAGGCCAACTTCTCTAGTATCAACTCAAAGAGCTTAAAACACAGATCCCTCAGGATCTCTCAGACTCCTACAAGGCCTATCTAAGGACCAAGGCCCTACAACTCATATATAAAATTTCCTAAAGCTCAGTGATCCTTCTGATCACCTACCTCAGACTTAATCAAAAGTCCTACACTCAGGCTAGGAGGATAGCCCTTAACTCAGATAGAATAACTCTCTTACCTCAGATCTGATCTAGATCCTACCTCAGGCCAAAGGCCCTACATCTCAGAGAATAAATATCCTACCTCAGATCAATAATTGGATCCTACCTAAGGCACACAGGCCCTACAACTCATTTGTACAATAAGATCCTACCTCAGCCTTTATAACTCAGGCTCACAGCTCAGATCAAGAATGATCCTACATAATGAGTGAGTTTGTTGTTGTTGATATGACTCCAAAGAAGTGATTCTCTGAGTCTGCCTTTCTGGACTGAGTGAACTCAACCCTAACTTTGACTCCAGAGAAAAGATTCTTTGAGTCTTCTTCTTCCAGAATTGAGAAAGCTCAGTCATATCTTCTTCACAGCAAAAAGATGGTTGATTTTCAAGTTGGTTCTGCTTGTTTTGAGAAGTAACTACAGAGTTTTGTTTCTCCAAGCCTATTATGTAGATGAGTTGACTGTAGTGCCTTGAAGATGAACAACAACTTAGGCTTCCTCGGCTCCTTCTTCTTACTCAAAGAGAAAGCTCTCTGACCTTGTTGTTGAAGACTTTCTTCAACAAGCAAACTTTAGCTTTGCTTCACCTTCGAACTCAGAGAGAAAACTCTCTGAACTTACTGTTGAAGATAGATTTAATCTTCAGTGAATTATTTCTTCAACGGCCAACACTGTCTGTGAATCACAGACTAACTATAGAACAAGTTCTTGGAAAACTTCTCCTTTGTCGAGAGGAAAAAGATTACCGGAAAGCTCTGTTTTACTTTTCTCTCTCCAAAATCTCTTCATTTTCTATCTGTACTCTGCTTTTGTATCCCACCGATCATCGGCTCTATGCGCAGTGTGGACCCCTGGAATAGGCAACTGTAGCACAACTTTTGCATTAACTGTAGTACTAAATGTTAACCAAGAAATCGGCGATCCCTCCCAAGGTGTCTTGCTCGCAAGTTGCGGACTGCTGCATCTCATCTCGAGGGTTCGCGGCCTATTTTCCAACTAATTGCGCAGATAGACTTCTCTGTCCGCGTGGCTAGGCTAGCCTCCCGGCAGTCGCCATCTCTGTGATGGAGCGGACTGCTTCCCAATCCGCACCATCAGATCGCGTGATTAGTAGGGCGGGTAGCGGTCTCTTCTCCAGCTCGCCTCTAGTTTACAAACTCTCCTTTAGGTCTCCGTAAGAATGGAATGGCTAACCGAGTCTCTTCTTCAGTCCGCCTGTGAAATGCGGCCTCGCATCCCAGTCCACGATAACCTTATTAACAGATCGCTTTGTAATGGACTGCCTAAGCATGGGGCAGACTCCACCTTAGTCTACTAACAGTAGGCAGACTCAATCCTAGCTCGCTCAAAGGTGGCGGACTCTGCCTTAGTCATCCAGCAAATGATGGAAAAACCCGCATGTAGGCAACTTGCCTCCATGTCGCCAATCTGGAGGCCACCTACCTCAAGGTCGCCCAGCAGAAGGCATCCTGCCTTTAAGTCACCCAGGAGAGGGCGACCTACCTCCTCAGCCCGCCTAGCAGGTGCGACCTACTCATTTTATTCAGCAGAAGGTGGCAGACTCGGTCTCAGTCTGCCCAAGGGAGGTAGACTTGCTCTGCCCTCCAGCACTCTTCATCAGGCTGCACAACACAGAGCGAACTCAATGCCAGCCCGCTAGAGGGCAGCAGACTCGTCTCATCCTACAATAGAGGCAAACTACCTGTCCGCCATGTACCAGGAAAAATCTTTACACCGCCTTCCTAAAGCACTTTAGCTTTCCATCATCGGCTTCTCCCAGCAATAAGAGGACTACTCTTCAGTCGGTAACATGTCGCGGACTCGATCACAGCTCGCCTGAATCATCGGTCAACATCATCAAGCCCAGTTCAAGAAGATTCCTCCTCGAGCCTATAAATAGCCCCCATACCTCTCATTGAAGGAGGACCCCAAGGTAATGACCACCGAGGACATCTATCGCAGCAAACCCTGCGGATAAAAATTTTTTGTCCTCCAACCCTTCTCGCAGACTAACTGCCTGTCCGCCTTGCCTCAACGGCTAAGACTTATGGTTTAATCCCTGAGCTTGGCTCAAGAAGCCTATCCCAGCAACATCATTGGTCTTCCCTGCCTGATCGTACAGTCCGCATAGCCTAAAGAAGCGATCTGCAGGATCAGCAATCTGCGCGGTCTGCCGACCTATCTGATCAGTCTGCGTGGCCTCTAGTAATTTCTTCCTTCTAGCCGCCAGCTTCCCCTTGTACCCTTTATATTTTTCCATGTAAAGGAGAACTCAAGCTATAATTTTGATTCATAATCAAAGGAAATCCAGTCGCAGGAGTGGCATTTAAGTCACGGCGGGCGAACTCTGTTGTTGTCGTTGCAAGCGCCCCCTCTCTTCTTCCCTTCACCCTTCTCTCGGCCTCAACCGCCAATTTTTGACCGTTAAAGTAACCGGCTGCTCGACAGTTCCTCATCAACTTCCCTTTATCCCCACAACCCGGATCGAACATGCTCCACTATCGAGCGTGCTGAGGCATTTTTTGTAGCCATGTTTCTTCCCTTCTCTTTCCCCCATGATCGAACAGTTATCTAGTGGTGCCATTTTACGCATTAACACTAAAGGCAAGCGCCATCTTTTGTCTTCTAACAAGAAAAATCCACGATATTTGAATTTCTACTGACTTCAGCATGACTCGGCTCCTGTGGACTTAGCAAATTCTAGAAAATCTACACAGGCATTGAGTGAAGCCTTATCACTCAACACAAAAGTACTTAGCTGAATTTTGCATCTTCAGTCGTTGAGTGTGTTGAGTGAGACTTCATTACTCAATGCATATAGACTTTTAGAGTCTAACAGCTTAGGCGTCGAGTGAGCCTTCTGTAACATCATGTTTTGTGCTAGACCCCTCTTGCGTATTTTTCGGTCAGGAGAGTGGACTTGGGCTCAGGGTGCGCATGTGGAATATCTTGCACCTAAGACAGGGGAAGTGTTAACACTGCCGCATGGCAGTAGTAGATACCGCGCGGTGGTAGCCATCATCGAGTATATATGACAAATACCCAAAGGAGTCGAAGGCATTGAATGATCGTCGAGTGGACTCAATGATCGTCGAGTACTACCGCGTGGTGGTAGCGAGATACCGCGCGGAGATAGTAGTCGTTGTGTATATATAATGAATTCCCAAAGGTGTCGAAGGCGTTGAGTGATTGTCGAGTGGACTCAATGATCGTCAAGTACTACTGCGCGACAGTAGCGGGATACCACGCAGTTGTAGCGGGATACCGCATGTCGGAAGTAGTCGTCGAGTATATACGACGAACAACTGGAGGATTCGAGAGCGTTAAGTAGACAAAAGATCATCGAGTACTATCGCCCGGCGATAGCAGGATACTGCATGGCGGTAGTCGACTAATTTATTGGCATGTGGCTTGGGTAGTTTTTGCCTGGCATTAGTGATACCGCCGCCGGTAGCCCCACTAAATTATTTTTCATGGCGCTCTGTAAGATATCAAGCGGCGGGAGGAAGAGTACCGCGCAGTGATAGCGTATAGGTGGTGGCACCTGAGTGGGAAGTTTGGAAGGTGGCTTGTATAGGAAGTTAATTTCAAGGTTACCGCGCAGCGTTAGCATGCTACCGTGCGGAGGTAGCCCCCTGATCGGGAAACCCTAAATTTATTTGGCCGCTTACTTTATATACGGATGTCAAAGACTTGGCCGACACTTTTCTTCTCTGATTATCCTGAGAGAACGAAGGGAGCAGAGCTTTTCTTAAAAGGACAAGGAACAGTCGGATTTTCTCCTAGAGGAGAAGAGTGAGAGCTGAGGCCGATGTTGTCATGCCGCCATGGAGGATAATAAGATCTATGGCCGAAAATGAGGTGAGCTTCCTACTCCCTCCCATGGTGCTAGATCTTTAGTTATGAAATAGTAGAGATGTCGGCTCAAAGGAGTTCGGCCTTGGTGAGAAATGGAGATTTCCTATGAAGAGACCATGTTAGGACCTTTGACCTAAGGCTTGTTGTCTTCAAACTTTCTTCTCTTTAATGTGAAGACGGTGGACTTGGTTCAGTGAAGAATGATGGTCTAATGAGGATGAATTAGGGAGGAGGAAGAGCTGAATGCATTTTTATATAAATGGTTAAAGGAGGAAGACAAACCGATGTCGTTCATTGGTCTTCATGATGCGTGCAGAAATCTGTCTTCTGTGCACAGCAGACTTCAAGGCCATTTTTGAGTATTGTACGGCCATAATCAGGTCTTGGGCTGAACAAAAAAATTGTTGTCATTGGAAAGACCATTCTAACGGATTGTTACACGTTCACATAAGAGCTCTGTAGCTCTGAGAATGTTCTGTTAAACTTATTGCATAGCAATATCACAAGTGTAGCCTGTTTTCGGTTGAGTTGTACATTTGGGTAACTAGGATGAACGGATGGTTATTGGATCTTGAATGAACAAATGATTTCGAATCTTGAGCGAACAAATGGATGTTGGATCTTCAAATGAACGAATGGTTGTTGGATCTTTAAATGAAAACCGGTAAAGAGGCATCTTAATGATAATACGTGAATATGTAATCTATAGCTTGCGACAATCAAAGTGGTTGGAAGAACATGAGACATATTCCTAGCAAACTATCTTGATAATGTAGAAATAAATAAATATAATGGTGAATGTTATTTGTTGTAGAATCTGGAAAAGATGTATGACTTGATATGCAGGTGCCTACGGATAATAGGAATAAAACTAGATGAGAAAATGCCCATGGCCATGTGATATAAAGAGTCTTTATGTTGAAGGGATGAATAGAGTCCACTGCTTAGAGTTGTGCCTCCCTACGGGTGGTAGTGTGGGACTAGCATGATAAGTAAGGTGGCTTTCCACCTGTGATAATGATGAACCCTTAAGTTCTTTGGAGCATGGGAATGCGAAAGGGTGTAAGTGTGTGAGTATTTGACCGCACTAGAACGATGTGATGATAATGGACTCAGTGTGGTGCCCTTGAGTACTATTGAGCACTAAATTGGTAATATTTTGAAGGGACTCGGTTGGAGCCTTTGAATGTGATAGCATAGCTAAGTGAATATGCATGCAGTGTGAGTTGACACGCAGTATCATAATCCTGGATTAAGGATAGTGTGGCAAGTCTACGGGCTCGCCAGTTATCACACTGACGGAAGCTGACAGATATAATTTAGGTAGTTTAGCTGTATCCTCCGTGCTCATTCCCGAGGCACTCTCCATGTCAAGTGGATAGTTTGGCTGTGTCCTCAGTGCTTATTCTCGAGGCCCTTTCCATGCCACACTGATAGGCCTGTTTGGGATGTGTTCTTAGTGTACATCTACCCGAGAACTTACTGGGCCATAGAACGCATGGGCTCCATTATTATGTTCTTAGCATTTAGGTGTACGGAGGCCTAGGCCAGGTAGTGTGGATGCTAGCCTAATAGTGGAGAAGCCTTCTCTACTGTCAGTGTTTGTTCACGACGGATGACGCCTGAGAGGTTAGCTACCTGCTCGAAAAGTGGGAACTAAAAGACTGTGTCGACATAGCATTGTGGGTGGGTGTGCATGGGTGAGTCATCATGTTGCATTCATAACATTGCATTGCATTACATTGCACAAGTTCCTTATCATACAAGTTTTTATGGGCACTCTTATATGATGAGTTACATTTCTATTAAGCCGATCCTTAACTTATAAATCTATATGGGCACTTTTATAAGTTAAGTTACATTCTTGTATTAGAAGTAGATATGATGTGGTTGAATGATGTTATACTCTTACTTAATTACTATGATTGAATGATGATATTGTTGTTATACACTACTACTACTACAACTCATGATTTGTAAAGATATACTATCTGCTTGTACTTATTGCTTATATATATATATATATTGTATCATTGCTCGTTCTACCGCCCGGTGCCTAAGAGTCGCCGGGCTGAGTAGATGTGATAGTCACTTAATATTTATGACTAACGGTTGCTACGTGTTCCATTTTAGGAGGAATCCCAGCAGATAGAGAAACAGCAGGTCATATATGAGGGCAGCTAGGCCAGGGTGACAGGGCCTGATACGACAATACCTTCACTATCGTCGGTGAATGATGTGAGTTTTGAGAGACTCATATTGTAGCCCTTTGGGCAATTTTGTGTACTCTGATATTAAAGAAGCTTGTAGCTTTTTATTATTATTGTACTTGTTGGACTTATACTAGTGTGCAATTTTGACTTCTCTATATAATCTTTATGTTGGGGTTGAATGAATGATATTGGTTTAGCCGGCAGGGTAGGTCTCTTGTGGTACAGGTTAGCTCGTGTGTTATTGCTACCGCAAGGTGGCTGTTCTAGGCATAGACTCTCCTCAGTCGTGTCTTGTGTTCCGGGAGTGGGGTCTTACAAATGGTATCAGCTTGCAGCGATCCTGAACGAAAGAAGTCATTGAACAATGGTACCACCCCCGCTCGATTTATTAGTTTGAGGACAAACTGACATATCAGAAGCAGTAGTGTGTCTATGTGTAATTCACACTAAGTATGTCTAGTTGATCCTACGATTAGTCAACCTGACCTTAGGTTTGTACCTTTATACGTAGATTCCGACGCGCACAGAACCAGCAGTGGAAACTCCCGCCCCTTTCGTCCCCACTCAGTTTCAGCAGTCAGAGCTAGGACAGACCCTTATAGCAATCCTAGACGTGTTTAGATCCCAGCAGGCCCCGGTTCAGCAACAAGCCCTGAGTCCAACTGGCTGAATACCTTCTAATCCCTCTCCCCGCCTGAATACCACGGGACGGATTCAGTTGTTCGTACTTAGGAGTGGCTGGATACAGTGCAAGAGTGGATGGCTGAAATCAGATGCCCAGCCAGTAAGGCTGTCACCTTAGTTGTATCTGTCCTAGAGTCGCATGCGAAAAGATGGTGGAAGTCCCTTATGGGCTCCACTTTTCAAGGACGTGTATACAACAAAATCAACTAGAATGAATTTTTTGATTCCTTCCTAGAGCATTTCATTCCTTCAGCTGCTTGTGATGAGCTCGAAGAAAAGTTCCTGATATTAAAACAAGGATCCAAGTCAGTGACGGAATATCAGCCAGAGTTTAAGCATCTTGCAAGGTTTGCTAACTTCTATTACTTGGATGACCGTGTGTACGCAAAATGGTTTTATAAAGGCTTGTGAGATCCCCTAAGGCAAGCACTTTTGTTTATAGCGAACACGAGCTTGCCGAACATAATTGATATAGAGAAAAGGTTGGAGGAGGATCACTTGGGAGTCCAGGCTAGTAGTAAGAGATCCGCCATCAGTGTGATGGAAGCAGGTCCCAACTATAGAAAGAGACATAATAGTAGAGGTGGAAGAGGAAACCAAAGAGGTGGAAGACGTTTCCACCAGAACTTTAGGATGGAACGTCTGGGCCCGCAGTTAACACTATCTCCACCTCCATAGTTCAAACCTCATCAACAACCAGAAGGACCATTCGGGTGAGTCTGTTATCAGTGTAACCAGCTGGGCAACATCCAGCGTTTTTGCCCATAACTTTGCGGAGATTCTCCCCCTATTTTTCCACTGACTTCTCTGCAAAGATGAGGGCAAGGTTGTGGTCGAGGACGAGAATCACAAGGAAGGAATCCTGGACCTGCTAGAGAGCATATGTTATCTCTGTACATGACAAAGGAGCGGAATCCTCATATTGTGATTGCAGGTATGTCGTAATATGATTAATACATTATGAGAATTTGACTTTGCTTTCCTGAGTGGGGTTAGGAATTTAGCATTGAGGTTGTTATAATTTGGTACTTAGGCACCGTGACTATTAGTGGGAAACCATCCCACACCTTATTTGATACTGGTGCCACACATTCATTTATCTCGACATTCTTCATAAAAGATTTAGATGGCATGCAATATTTCACCGGTGTTACTCGGAGAGTACGCCTCCTAGACGGCTACGAGATGACATCGTCTGCCATGTGTGACTTGGAAGTATATATTGGAGGGAATATTTTTGAAACTCCTGCGACGGTGTGGAGAATGGCATAATTCGATCTTATTCTGGGCATGACATGGATGGACTGGAACTATGCCAGGATTCATTATGCGGAAAACCAAATCACTTTGAGGCTTGGAGACTCTGAGGTCTTTTTCCAAGGTATTAGATTCGCACCCCGAATGTTGTTATCTTCAATTTAGGCCTTTATGGCCTATATGAAAGGGGAAGAGGTATCTTTGATATGTTTCAAACTAAAACAGATGGCAGCAAGTATGAAAGATGTGTCTGTGGTGTGGGATTTTCCTGAGGTATTCCCTGAGAAGCTTTATGAATGTTGTTGTATGAGAATTCCACTAGTGGTAAGAGCATTTGCATGGCTCTCCTTTATCCAATACGCATAATCTTAACAGATCTTCCATGGTTCTGATGACCCTCTCAGACAAGAAATCAGTGATAGAGTGCCAGAGGGAGTTCTCCCATCTGGCCAAATTAACGGGGATTCATGATTTTTATGATAGGAGGTACGCAAAGAGATTCTACTGGGGACTTATAGACTCTATGAGGAAGTCTCTACTATTCATTTATCATGGCACTTCGGCAAAGATTATCGAGATGGAAAAGAAGCTGGAGGTAGACTAATTGATGGTATAGAGTAGGGGGAAGAGACTGCTGGATGGGTCATCCTTCGGGGAGAGCAGCCGAGCTCACATGGAGACAGAATGATGAGCTATAAGAGGGGTGGAGGACATTATCGTCCTAATTTCAGGCAGGAGTATAGGCCTCCTACAGTACTAGCTCCTCCACCTCTGCAGATCCATGACCCGATGAGACAGGATGATCGTGTCCACCGACCAGTGATTGGCTATAGGTGCCAACACCTGCGGTACGTTAAGGCTGACTGCCCTCAGCAGTTTCATCCACCTCCTCCTCCTCCACCTTCAGCAGCCCCTCCATCAAAGCAGGGACAAGGACAAGATCGAGGCCGAGGTCGAGGACATTATGGTAGAGGTCGAGGACAGGAGCAGATGTATGCTTTGGACCTCGCCGAGCCGAGGAATCCCGAGGAAGTTATTACAAGTACTTAAATTTATTGCAAGTAAAATTTTCAAAATCTGTACCTTATGACCACTAGAACAACCACATACCTTAACTTAAACCCCAAATATAAGGTATATTCTTTATTAACGACAAGCCTGCACATACCTTATTCGATACGGGTGCTTCGCACTCATTCATATCTGAAGCCTTCTTGGAGGGACTAGCAGGAGTAGACTGATTCATCGGCGTGGCCAGGAGGGTGCATCTACCAGAGGGATCAGGCTTCTATCATCTTCTAAGTGAAATATGGAGGCAGAGATTGGAGGAATGGTATTCAAAGCACCGGCAACAATCTTGAGAATGTCGAACTTCGATTGATCCTGGGCATGACTTGGTTGCATTGGAACCATGCCCAGATTGATTGACTGTCAAGGAGGATCACCTTACGGCATGGGGATACCGACATCATCATCAAAGGTATTAGACCTATTTCCCGTACTCTATTATCATCAGTACAGGCTGTCAAGGCCCATGAGCAGGGGAATGAGGTGTACATGATCTGTTTCGAGATGGTAGAGGTGGATGCCTCCGTTGCTGATATTCCTGTAGTTCGGGATTTCTCCAACGTATTCCTGGAAAAATATCTCGGATTACCTCCGACTAGAGACATGGATTTCCGGATCTAGTTGGTGTCAGGAGGGAGGATTGTATCTCGAGCACCTTAACGGATTACTCCCAAGGAGCTAGTAGAGTTCTGGACTCATTATAGGATTTGGTGGAGGCGAGTTTTGTTAGGCCAAGTTCATCTCCATGGGGAGCACCGATGCTGTTTGTGAAAAGAAGGATGGGTCATTGAGGCTCTGCATTGACTACTGGGAGCTGAACCGACTAACAGTGCGAATACGTATCTGATGCTCCGGATTGACGAGCTATTTGACAAGCTACAGGGAGCCTTCAAGTTTTCCAAGCTCAACTTGAGGTCGGGATACTACCAGCTGCGCATTCTGGAGGTGGATATACCGAAGAAGGCCATCAGTTCTCAGTACGGACTATACGAGTTCATGGTAATGCCCTTTGGGCTCATGAATGCACCTTCCGCATTCATGAGTGTGATGAACCGTGTTATCGAACCATACTTGGATGTATTCATCATAGTCTTCATTTACGATATATCGATCTATTCCCAGACAAAGGAGAAGCACACCCAGCATCTGGTACTAGTGCTGGGCAAACTAAGAGAGCATCAGATGTACGCTAAGTTCTCCAAGTGCCAGTTCTGGCTATAGGAGGTAGCATTTCTGGGGTATACCATCAGTTAAGCTGGGTTGGCTGTGGACCCGGCCAAGGTACGGGCAGTTAGAGATTTGTCGCGGCCCATGTTAACTTCAGACATCCGTAGTTTCTTGGGACTAGAGGGATAATATTGCAAGTTTGTGGAGGGGTTCTCGAGGATAGCACTCCCCCTCATGTCCTTGACGAAGAAGGATACAACTTTTACTTGGACCGAGAAGTGCGAGGTAGAGTTTCAGGAGTTGAAGGACAGGCTAACCTCCTCCCCCATCCTTGCACTTCCATGTAGGAAGGAAGGATTTCATATTTACACTATGGCGGATTCCTTGAGCATGAGAGCCAGCACTACTAGACTGGAGCCCCGGGTGATATCTATGGAGCTAGTATAGATGATAGAGGATATGCACATTTCCATGGTTTCCAGGGTTGAGCCGGATGTTTATCGGGAGTACTTGGCCTCCCTAAGCATTGTTTGTGACATACGAGACTGTATCCGGGCATAGTAGAGACAGGATGCAGCTTTGGAGCCCATATTCAGAGCCTTGTAAGGGGGTAAGTCAGAGGATTATTCACTGTATGACGACCTCATTCATTTCTGTGGCCGCATTTATATACTTATAGGAGGTGGTATCCGGGAGGACATACTCAGGGAGGCATATTGCACTCGGTACTCAGTGCACCTCAGGATCACCAAGATGACAGCAGACCTGCAGAGGGACATGTACTGGCTCGGGATGAAGAGGGACATCGTATCATATGTTACACATTGTGAGACTTGTCAGCGAGTGAAGGCGGAATGCAAAAGTACGAGAGGTCTACTACAGCCAGTGCTTGTGCCAAAGTGGATGTTCGAGGACATAGATATAGACTTCATACACGGATTGCCTCGCTCTCACTCTGGGCACGATTCTATATGGGTCATCGTAAATAGATTGACCAAGGTGGCCTGATTAATACCGATCAGGAAGTACAGGCCAGTTGTAGTTTTGGTGAGGTTATTTGTGGAGCAGTTCGTTAGGTACCACAACGTCCCTAGGAGGATTGTCTCAGACCAAGACAGATGGTTCACTTCTAGGGAGTGGAGAGCGGTGCAGGCATACTTGGGTTCTCAGCTTGCTTTCAGCACCGCTTTCCATCCACAGACCAACGACCAAACAGAGCGCCCCAATCGGACTGATGAGTTGTAAATATTTGTATTTTTCAGTACTTTATTTTGGTCGTTTTTAGTTTATTTTCGTTGTATTTAGTTATTTTTCTTCAATAAAATGTTCCTTTTTGTATATTCCCTTCTAACTTAGATTTATTTTTTTCCCAGAAATTTCAGAAAAAGTCGAAATTTTCAAAGTACACGCCCGTGTCCATTTGGTCATGCACGTGACCTGGGCGTGTCACTTTGATGCCTTCAGAAAACTGTTGTCTGTCGAGAATTCGTGAAAAGAAAGAGTTACAAGCCCGTGTCCAGATTTACACGCCTGTGTCAAGCCTGACTTAACACTCAACGGCACTAAGTCTGAAAAGACAATCAACGCCTCTAACATGCCCGTGTCATTCGGTGCATGCCCGTGACCGCCTCAACTTTTCAAGACAAGATGCCGCCATTGAGGCAAGGACTCGACGCTTTCGCCAGTCACGCCCATCCTACACGCCCGTGACTAACAAACATGCCCGTGACTGATATGTGGAACTTCTAGATGAAGCCACAAAGTCAACCGCCAATAACTATTCAGCTTATCCATCCGCTAGACCCGACACGCCCCCCCCCCCCGATCACGCCCGTGACTAGGGCGTGTAATCTGAAATTTTTTGCTTATAAATAGAAGTTTGTTGTATGAGCCAACGGTTCAATTTTTTGAGCCTATTTGCTGTTGGAGTGCTGCTTGGGTGCCCTTTTTGAGCTATGTAAGGAGATTTTCTCCCCCGCATTTTAGTGTTTTCTTTAGCTTTTTGTAACAATACTTTTGTCATTAATAAAATATACTAGTTTTCTCCCCTTATGTTGTTTTGGAATGGATCTGAGTGCCCCTCTTTCAGTGATCTTTTGTATCATTGATTTTCTCTTTAAAATGGGTGTGTGTATGTGTGTGTATGTGTGTGTGCGTGTGTGTGAGTTAGATTTGTTGTTTTTATGTTTTCAAATTATCATTTTGATTAGTTTAGTTTTAGATTTCCTCAAACTTATTAGTTGTTATGATAGATTTTCTTATCTTGTCCCTTAGGTTTGTTTAGGTTTAGGATTTTTGTGCTTTTCATTCATTCTTATAGATTTATAAAAATGGTTTTAAAGTGGTTTTATTTTTTAACATTGTTTTTTTATTTTTGTAAAACTTTTTGTTCTTTTACTCTTTCTTCCGCTTTTTTAACATTTTTACAAAGTAATAAGAATGCAAAATTTGTTGTTTTAATTTTTGAAACACTTTGATTTTTGCATTTAATTGAAAACCATTTTGCTCCTTTAATTTTTATTTCTTCTTTTTATACATTTTTAGCAAGTTCTAACGGTAGAAATGTAATTGTTTTAAATTTTCGATCACCTTGTTTTTCCCTTTTTTTGTTATGTGTGAGTGTATGAGTTAGTATGTTTTAGCTTTCTTTATCGCTTTCTTTCCTTCAAGTAGAGTGTGTGCGTGTATGAGATAGCTTTCACCGCTTTGATTTCCCGCCTACTCGTTTGAGTAGGACTTGTCAATTTACTGCTTTTATTTCCCGCATACTCTTTTGAGTAGGACTTGTCATTTCCCGCGTACTCATTGGAGTAGGACTTGTCATTTCTCGCCTACTCATTTGAGTAGGACATGTCATTTCCCGCCAACTCATTTGAGAAGGACTTGTCATTTCCTGCCTAGTCATTTGAGTAGGACTAGCAATTTCCCGCCTACTCGTTTGAGTAGGACTTGTAATTTAAATTATGTGATTTTCTTTTTTTGTAACTTAGCTTTTTCCTTTATTGTGGGTTTGGTTGAGTGCATGCGTTTTCCTTTTTTAGTAAGACTTCTCTTTCTAATGTTACTTTATTTTATGTCTTCTTTTTTTGAAACCCTTTAGCACTTAGTTTCGAACTCATGCCTCACAAAACTCATAAGCCATCCCCATCCCGATGAGTGGCTAATCTCTCTTAGACCTCGGTATCGAAGAGCATTGGGACATAAAAAATCTTTTAAATAATTAAAGGTCCCCTTTTTCTCTTTAATTTAAGCACTTAAGGTTTACCCCGGGTTTACGACGCGTAGAACCACATATCGATGTGTGGGCTCTATTTCTGCTATCCATACGCTAGCTAGCTGAGAGGCCGTGCGTATGAATTTATCTCCCTTCGGTAGAAAGAATTTTCGCACTAAACCTCGAGAGAGGAGGAGAGGAATTCTTCCCGATTGGGTTCCTCCCCCAATAGCGGGGTTCTTAGCGTAAAGCAGGCATTAAGCAGAATCCTTTGCCGAATGAGAGTCAGTCTAATAGTCTTAATGTCCAGGTAAGCGATATCCCTAGAGATAGGTTAGCTAATGCTTGTGGAACCTCCACGGTCAAGTTTCCCCTTTAATTAATTTGAAACCTAGGATCTCTAGTTAACTAAAATTATTTTTCTTAATAGTTTCGATACCGAGTGTTATTTCTTCATCGATTTTTCTAAGTTCGTGTTGTTTTTTAAAATTCCAGAGTCTATTACTTTTATCTATTTTTCTAAAACTAAACAAAAACTTAACACTCTACTAAAAATCCAAAAAAATAGGAAATCATTTAGTTTATATTTTAGGGTGTATGACCCGTGGACAACCCTCAGGGTCTAACAATTTAGATTTCTATCTTGAGATCGAACTCTCCCCTGAGCGTATTCGATCTCAATGTTGAAATCCATCTTTAGACCCCCGAAGAATCCGTCGGATAACCCTCTTCAACTATTATGGCCAACCTTATCCCAAATGCGGTCGCAGAGCGTACAATGTCCTACTACGCCCGACCAAATTTGGATGATACTGGGTCTAGTATCGTTCCCCCGATCGTGGCGAACAATAATTTTGAAATAAAATCTAGCGTTATTCAAATGATCCAAAATGCCGTGCAGTTCGATGGACTGTCGGATGAGGACTCGAACGTGCATTTATCAAGTTTTTTAGAAATCTATGACACTTTTAAAATTAATGGCATCAGTGATGATGCCAATCACTTGCCTTTTTTTGTTTTCCTTAAAATCCAAAGCTAAGCCGTGGTAGAATTCCCTCCCGCGAAGATATATCACCACTTGGGTCGAGCTTGTGGAACGGTTCTTAAAGAAGTATTTTCCGCCTGCAAAAACTGTAAATTTACGGGCGGTTATTTCTTCGTATGTGCAAAACGATCCCGAGTCTCTATTTGAGACTTGGGAGATGTTTAAAGAATTCCTACGCAGGTGTCCGCACCACGCGCTGCTAGCATGGCTGCAGGTCCAAATCTTTTACAATGAGCTTAACTATCAAACACTTCAAATGATTGACGCGGTTGCCAGGGGTACCCTAAATAATAAGACCCCCAAGGCTGCCCAAGCTCTTATCGAAGAGATGGACATGAATGCCTTCCAATGGAATGTCCCACGCAGACGACCCAAGAAGGCGGCTGGCCTCTTCGAAGTGGATGCCACTGCTCACTTAGCCCTTCAAGTTGAAAGGCAGACGAAGCAGTTGGCAGAGATGTCTGTTGCCTCCTCCACTCCGCCTTGGGCGCTTCCCTCTAACGTCGGTGTAGTCGAAGAGTTTATAGAATACATAAGAAATTCGGGTCGGCCTTCCTTCAACCCCCAAAAAAACCCTTATAGTTCCCACTACAATCCGGGTTGGAGGAACCACCCCAACTTCACATGGAGCAATGCAAACAATGCGCAGCGCCCCCTAACTCTCTTGCGCTCCAATTTCTGCCACTTCCCCCTCTTCAAAAACCCTCCCCGATGGAGGAAACTTTTTCTAAATACATCGTGTCGAACGAGTCAAATATCCAGAACATCACTGAATCGCTAAAAAACTTAGAACTACAGGTTGGACAGCTGGCGCGAATGATGTCCGAGCGTGCACTCGGGGCACTGCCGGGGAATACCGAGCCCAAACCTCTGGAGAATAACAACGTTATAACCCTCTATAGCGGAAAGACGATGGTCGATCGAAAATAGATCGATCCTCTGGGTTTCTAATTGGGCCTCCCCGAGCACATTTCAGGGAAGTTTCTACCCTCCCTCTTTATTTTTTTTGTATATATTGCATTTTATTTCTTTTTTATTCAGCATACTTACATTGTAACATTATGGACAATGTTGGAATTAAGTATGGGGGTGTTTTCGTGCTTTCTTTTCTGCACTTCTAAAAATTTTAAAAAATACAAAAAATGGAAACAAAACAAAACAAAACAAAAATTTATTATAAAATAAAAACTCAAAAAACAAATTTTATTTTATCATCAAAAATTTCAAAAATTATAAAACAAAAATTCCAAAAATATTTAGTTTTACTTTGTAAATATTTTCGTTAAATATGTTTGTAAATAACTTTTTCTCTTTCCCCTCTTCCTTTCTTCCTCCTCTTTGTAAATAACTTTTCACGTTTCCCTTTCTTGTAAATATTTGCTTAAAAACCTTTAAAATACAAAAAAAAATAGAAAACAAAAAAAAAAGTTCAAAAAAATATATATATCTTTTTCACATTTTTAATATGTATATATTAAAGAAATTAACACAAATTACAAAAAAAGATAATAACTCCAAGATAAAATAAAAAAGATAATAAATTAAAAAAACACAAAAAACGATGATAACTCTAAAAATCCCAAAACATTTTATAAAACAAATAAATCGAATATACCATTCTTAACCATTTTCTCTCTCCAAATATCTAGTTGCAAGTTTATTTATAAGCGAATTTCATTAATTCTATGTTTACTATTAATTTATTAATTAAAAATTGATAAATTTAAATATCTGGGGTTATGTTTTAAAGAAATTTTTATGCTTTGTTCTTAAGATATGAGACTTGTTTTAGGGACTACTTCTAATTTATCTAAAATAGAGGCATGTGTATTATGTTAGAAAAAACAACTATAGACTTCAATTATTTTTACTTCGGGCTTTTTGAAACACAAGAACGTTCAATTTATCAAAGTTTCTCTCAAATTGTTTTTATTAAAATCTAGTTTTCATTTTGAAAAAACTCATCTCCCAATATTTATCATGTCTTACTTGACATGATAAAATTTTTGTCCTTAAAAAACCTATGTCAATAGGAATGAGATTTTGTTTTGTAAACATAGGCATCCAATATTTTAAAAGATTATATGTTACGGAGTAAGAGCATAAAATTCATTACTCCTATACATATACATTGGATAATATGAAGTTATTCAAAAAAATTTACATGTTATGGAAAATAAGATTTAGTTTTCCTAAACACCCACATTCAAAAAAAAATCATTAGAGGTTTGAGAAAAAAATACCTCACCTCTAAAACCAACGCCCTCTTCATAAACCAACAACCCCCTTAGCCATATTCAATGATTCTCGACTTAATATAAAATCTTTTTGAGAGCATAAATTTTAAATTACATTATTTCCTTTAAACTCTTATAAGCTAAAGTTTCTATAATTCCAATCTATTTTTGTTTGCTAACGATTACAATTTTTGTTTGTTATTTGGTTACTTCAAGAAGTCTTTTTTTGCCAAAACTTTTTGTCTATTTAAAACATTTTCATGATTTAGGACTTAACTCTTATACCCCTGATGTCTACTTTGATCTCTCTTTCAATTAATTCAAGTGGTAGTTAAATTTATTATTTCTCATAATTCCTTATAAGTATATCTCCAACTTTTGCTCTTAAATAGCAAAAGCTTAAGTATGGGGGTCTTTGATGAGTTGTAAATATTTGTATTTTTCAGTACTTTATTTAGGTCATTTTTAGTTTATTTTAGTTGTTTTTGTTATTCTTAAATAAAATGTTCTTTTTTATATATTCCCTTCTAACTCAGCTTTATTTTTGTTTTCCAAAAATTTCAGAAAAAGTAAAATTTTCAAAGTACATGCCCATGTCAATTAGGTCATGCTCTTGACCTGGGCGTGTCACTTTGATGCCTTCAAAAAACTGCTGCCTGTCGATAATTCGTGAAAAGAAAGAGTTATACGCCTGTGTCCAGATTTACATGCTCATGTCAAGCCTGACTTGACACTCAATGCCTCCAAGTCTGATAAGACACTCAATGCCTCCAACATGCCCGTGTTATTCGGCGCACGCCTGTGACCTCCTCAACTTTTCCAGATAAGACGCCGCCAGCGAATCACGGACTCGACGCTTTCTCCAGTAACGCCCATCCTAAATGCCCGTGACTGACGAACACGCCCATGACTGACACGTGGAACTTCCAGATGAAGCCCCGAAGTCAACCACCAATAACTACTCAGCTTATCCATCTGCCGGCCCTGACATGCCCCCCGGTCACGCCCATGACTAGGGCGTGTAATCTGAAATTTTTTTCTTATAAATAGAAGTTTTATGTATGAGCCAAGGGTTAAATTTTGTGAGCCATTTTGTTGTTGGAGTGCTGCTTGGGTGCCCTTTTTGAGCTATGTAAGGAGATTTTCACCCCCACTCTTTAGTGTTGGATTTAGCTTTTTATAACTCTACTTTTGTCATTAATAAAATATGCTAGTTTTTCTCTCCTTATGTTGTTTTGGAATGCATCTGAGTGTCCCTCTTTCAGTGATCTTTTGTATCTTTGATTTTCTCTTTAAAATGGGTGTGTGTGTGAGTATGAGTTAGAATTGTTTTTTTTTTATGTTTTCAAATTATCATTTTGATTAGTTTAGTTTTAGATTTCCTCAAACTTATTAGTTGTTATGATATCTTTTCATATCTTGTCCCTTAGGTTTGTTTAGGTTTAGGATTTTTGTGCTTTTCATTCATTCTTATTGATTTATAAAAATAGTTTTAAAGTGGTTTTATTTTTTAACTTAGTCTTTTTATTTTTGTTCTTTTACTCTTTCTTCCACTTTTTAAGCATTTTTACAAAGTTATAAGATTGAAAGTTGTTGTTTTAATTTTTGAAACACTTAGATTTTTGCATTTAATTGAAAAACTTTTTGCTCCTTTAATTTTTATTTCTTCTTTTTATGCATTTTTAGCAAGTTCTAATGGTAAAAATGTAATCGTTTTAATTTTTCGATCACATTGTTTTTCTCTTTTTTTTGTTATGTGTGATTGTATGAGTTAGTATGTTTTAGCTTTCTTTATCGCTTTCTTTCCTTCAAGTAGAGTTTGTGCCAGCATGAGATAGCTTTCACCGCTTTGATTTCCTGCATACTCGTTTGAGTAGGACTTGTTAATTTATTGCTTTCATTTCCCGCCTACTCATTTGAGTAGGACTTGTCATTTCCCGCCTACTCGTTTGAGTAGGACTTGTCAATTTACTGCTTTCATTTCCCGTCTACTCATTTGAGTAGGAATTATCATTTGCCGCCTACCCATTTGAGTAGGACTTATCATTTACCGCCTACTCGTTCTAGTAGGACTTGCAATTTCCCGCCTACTCATTTGAATTATAATTTATATTATGTAATTTTCTTTTTTTGTAACTTAGCTTTTTCCTTTATTATGGGTTTGGTTGAGTGCGTGCGTTTTACTTTTTTTAGTAAGCACTTCACTTTCTAATGTTACTTTATTTTATGTCTTCTTTTTTTGTAACCCTTTAGCACTTACTTTCGAACACAGGCCTCACCAAACTCATAAGCTATCCCCATCCCAATAAGTCGCTAATCGCTCTTAGCCCTCGGTATCGAAGAGCAGTGGGACATAAAAATCTTTTTAAATAATTAAGGGTCCTATTTTTCTCTTTAATTTAAGCACTTAAGGTTTACCCCAGGTTCAATATGCGTAAAACAATATATCAATATGTGGCCTCTATTTCTGTTATCCATACGCTACCTATCCGAGAGGCCATGTGTATTGATTGATCTCCCTTGAGTAGAAAGAGTTTTTGCACTAAACCTTGAGAGAGGAGGAGTGGAATTCTTCCGGATTTGGTTCCCCCCCCCCCCCAATAGCGGGGTTCTTAGCGTAATGCGGCATTAAGAGGAATCCTTCACCAAACGAGAGCTCATTCGAATAGTCTTAATGTCCAGGTGAGCGATATCCCTAGAGATAGGTCAGCTTATGCTTGTGGAACCTCCACGGCCAAGTTGCCCCTTTAATTAATTTGAAACCTAGGATCTCTTATTAACTAAAATTATTTTAGTCTTAATCGTTTCGATACCGAGCGTTATTTCTTCATTGATTTTTCTAAGTCTATTTTCATCCTTTTCTTATAACCGCCCTAGTTAGTTTGATAACCTGACACTTCTATTTTCGGTAAGATAATAGTCCCTCTGGGAGGAGTAGAAATAATCAACCCGCCCTAGGAAATATACGACCTCGATATTCCCCACGAATATCATGTATTACTCGTGATAGGTGCACTTGCCTCCTTTCGTCACGTGAAATCCGCACCCAGCGTGGTCATTAGATAAATTTGAGCTCATAATTCGCGTGCATCACAGACTATGGAGGATCTGCTACACTTATGTATATTGGATACGGGGAAGCCCTGGGAGAGACTGTTGTCATTGATAGAGTTCTCCTAAAACAAAAGTCACAAGGCGAGCATTGGGATGGCACCATATGAGGCCCTATATAGTAGTAAGTGTCGGACGCCGCTATCTTGGTTCCAGGATGAGGATCAGCGAGCTCTTGGATCAGATTATATTGACGATACAGACGCTCTCATATGGCTGATCAGGGATGGATGCTAGAGGCGTAGAGCTGATAGGTCAAGTACTATAATATGGGGCATCGGAATGTTGAGTATTAGGTGGGTGACAGGGTATTCTTGAAGATACGTCCAGTGCATGGTGTTTCTCGGGTGCGGAGGCACAAGAATCTCAGTCCTCGATTTATGGGACCATACATGATCCTATAGTGGAGCGGTGCTTTGGCTTATCGGCTGGAGCTGCCACTAGAGTTAGGGAACCTGTATGTCGTCTTCTACGTCTCCTCGCTTCGGAGAGCACTACTTCGACCAAAGCAGCAAATCACCATTGAAAGTGAGGGAATAGATCACACTAACTCTAAAGGGGGGTAAATAGAGTTTTAAAAATTTTTGATTAATTTTTACAGCGGATTAAAATAAGTGATAAGTATAAGTATAAAGGCTGAAAACAAAACAAAGAAATCACAGCACACAGAAATTAACAATAGAGCAATCCAGACAACACAAAGAATTTATAGTGGTTCCCCTAAACTTGGGTACATCCACTCTTCTACCACCCTAGTAGGAATCCACTACAGGTTTTTTATCAGGTGTCCTGCCACTAGATCATCTATTTTCTAAGGGAGGTATAACAACCCTTTGAGCTTTTGACCAGGTTCCCAAAAACCAAACCAAGTCTTTTGATTAGGAGACTTGACAACCAAAGGAATAACTTTTGAAGGGAGTTAAGAAACCCTTTATAGTGGTGAAAGAAAATAAAGATGATGTCTTCTCTGTCAACAATCAGAGAGAAGACTAGTGGATGTTGCTGTTGTCAAAGCTCCCCCTGAGATGTAGAATAGTTCAGGAGTGGACGCTTTGCTCAGGGTGTAGACCTTTATATTGAAGATTGATCTTCAGGAAACTTTTAGGCTGATGAAGATTGTTTGTCTCTTGAAAAGTCATGAAGCAAAACTGAAGAATACTGATATTGTATGAGAGTTGTTCTTCTTTCAGTTTTGTGTACTCATTATTCAATAGTTTTTGTATATTCTATGTGTATTCCCTTGTATTCAATCTTCTCAAAGAAAGTCTTTTATATTCCTTAAAGAAATTTGGCTTTTGAATTTTGAATCATATCCTTGATTTACTGCAGAAAATCTGGGAGACTGAACGACTAGAATTGTCTTAAATGAATTCCCTAACTGTCTCTGAAAAAAAGCCAAGTAATAATTATGCGAAATACCATAATTAATGCTGTCATGGAACGGCTTTATTCTTGAGAATATAAGCATTAATTATCAGAGTATTATTGCTTAAATATAATCAAATAAATTGATAGTCGAACTGAGAAACTGAATAGGAAAAACATCGAACAGAACCTAAAAGAAAATAGTCGACCTAAGGAAGAATTTCGTCGACCTGAACTCCAAGTTCGTCGAGCAGAGCTCAGCGATCTTGAACTGAAAAAGGACTGCCAATTTGAGCTCAAATTTCGTCGACCAGAGAAAGACTTTTGCCGAGTTGAACTTCTGATATGAGATAAAAAATCATCGACCTCAGCTGGACTTTCATCGATCTCAAATCAGAGAAGGAACTCTAAGTTCGTCAATCGAAGATCGACGATCGTCGAGCTGAGTTCAGCTATCGTCGAGCAGAATTTCTGAAGTCTTTAAAACTGCTTGTCTCTAAGTTCTTAAGTCTCTGAAGTCTTCTAAAGGTAGGTTCAAAGGCTAACATAGTAAGACTAACCTTATCCTTAGAAAAACAAATGACCCTAGGCTATACATGATGGGTCAATAAACCTAATAGTGAACCTAGCCCAAATCAACCCTAAACAAGGTGGGGTTCCAACAATCTCCCACTATTTAGGTGAGGTCAATATGAACAACAATAAAAGAAAAATCACAAAGCATAAAATAATATCTGGCAGAATCATAAAGTTTTAGCAGATATAAACAAAAGTTCCTTGTGACAAATTTACAACAAATAATAGTTAAGATCAAAAGCATAAAATGAAGAACTGTCAAATTTTCTTTGAATTATCCTGTGAAGTTTTAGCAGAAGGTTTTGCAAAGATAATTTCTCTATTTGGATCAACTGCTTGCTGCTTTGACATCTTAAAATCTTCAGCTCCAAGAATTGTGACAGAAGCAACTCTTGGTACAACTACTTCAGGATGCAGAGACATATATGTATCAATATAAAAAAGATTATGTACTTGATACTTTTAAAGATCTTTCTTACTGTAAGAATACATAGTTATATATTGAGAATTATCTTGTCCTTCTTCTTTTGATTTCCTGATTTGTGATTGTCCTATCAGTTCTTTGAACCTAGCCATCCTAGAGTTAGGATCCATCTCTGGATCACATGCTTGGGACAAAGGCCTTTCAGGATTAGATTTCTGAATATCATGAGCTTGATGTTGTTGGTTTTGATGCTTGCTAGACTGAGACTAAGATTCTGATCTAGATGGCCTATCTCTGCTGCGTAAGAAGATTTGGATTGTTACGAAGATGTAGACTTTGGATCTTGAGAAACACTTCCGGAGGATCCAGCTGTTGGAGGAGGAAGGCCTCTCCTAAATGGAGGTGGAGGAGAGTACCTCCTGCTCTTCTTCCTTTCCTTCATTTCATTTTTGGAATATCTCATCAAGTGAGGGGATTCTGGAGTGAGCTTTATATTATGCAGAATATAATATGGAGTATCAGTAGTTAGAGATGGTCTAGGAGCTACCTTTGGTGGAACTTTCTTCTTGAAATTTCTCTTCTTGGAACTAGAATCTTCAGAGTCATCTGATTCATCAACATCATCATCATCAGACTCTTCTGCAGGATTGTCATAAAGATCATTAATCCTTTTGAGCATTTCATTAGAAAGAAAAGGATGAGCCTGAGGCTGTTCTTGAATTACTGGCTCTGAAATAACTTTTGTAATAGCTTGGTCCTAAATAGACTCACTTTCCTCTTCCATATCTTGAAACATGAACTCATCAAGATCAGGCATGGGAGACTCAGCCCATCTAAAGGTTGGAAGAGAAAAAAACTTTGGCTCTGAGTCATTAATGGGCTCTATAATAATATCAGAAACTAAAAAGCTTGTCCTAAGATATTCCAAAACTTCAGGACTTATAGAAGATGAATAACAAACTATAGCTTTAGACACATCTGGTACTGAATCAACAAGAAGATATAGAATATTGTTATACAAAGAATCAAAAGAATGTAACAAAGAAACTAAATCAACTGTGGGATTTATGATTAAATCACCAACAGTAGATATTTTTGTTTCTTCAAATAAATCATTTTTGTATCGTATCTTCATCAAGAATATCAATAACCTTTGCTGGATTTTCTGCATCTAGAACTGCTGTTGTTGGAGGAGCTGGAGGTGCTGCTGTTGGAGCTTCTTTATGGAACATCTCCCCCTGCCTGGTTTCAGAAAGTCCTGAAGCCAGGCCCCAGAAGAATGGACAGATGAGAAAGCAGTAATTTGGGCAAAAAGAGTGGAGATAGAAGCAGAGAGAGGAGAAATAGCCTCAGCTATTACCTGCTTAAGAGTTGGAGAGATGAATCTGAGGAGATCCTTAGCAATGTCAGAAAAGTTGAGGTAGAGAGGTTCAGGAGTAGAAGGGGTATATGTGGATTGGTGACCATAATTTGAACAAACAGATATGGCTTGAGGGAAGTCTGAGTGTTGGATTTCTGGAAATGACGATGGAGTGTTTGATGGAATGTTTGTAGGGATATCTTCCTAGATGGGGGAATGAATTGGAGAGTGGTGTGGAGATGGTTGAGGAGATAGTAGATTGAAGTTTGGTTGGGAGGAGGTGGATGGAATGTCATCAAGGTGAGATGGAATTAGAGATTGAGGAGGTGGATATGGTGGTGTATCCTCATTGATATGAATAGGTGATGATGGTTGAGATGGAGATACTGGATGAATGGAAGTGGAAGTTTTTTGGAGGGGAGTTGATGAAGGAAATATTGAAGGAGGTGGAGATGGAGGATCAATAGGAGAGAGAGCAGGAGCTTCTTCATGAGGTGGGGGAGTGGCTGAATCAGCCCTTGTGTTCTCAGAAGCTATTCTGGAAGAGGAGGCCCTGGAGGGCTTGGGAATAGTCCTCTCCCATTTGCCAAATAGGGCAGAAGTAAGCCTCTTTGAGGCATTGATAAATGTGGTCTGAGAGACCAATAGATTTGAAGCCTTTGCCTGCAGAAATATTCCTAGAATCCTTCCAAAACAAACATTTTTCTTATTAATTTTCCTTTTTATCAAATCAAACAAAATACTTCCCCAGTTTATTGACTTCTGATTAACTAGGGCAGACATCAAGTTGAACTGGTGCCTAATAATATGATCATGTGCAGAGTGCTTTCCTTACAGCACTTTGCCTATAATATCAGCCAAAAATCTATATTCTATAGATAAATTCTTCTTCAGAAGATGGTTAGGGTTTCCTACAGAGTGACCTAACCTATCTAGCATCTCGTCAAACTCACTGCTAGATAACTCTATCTCATCATCTCCATTCACAAAACCAAAAATTTAAGTCAAAATCTCGGGAAGAGGAATCGGGTTACCCGAAATCGAGCCGATGCCAACTTGAGAATCCTGAATTTGTACCGAGAAAACCCATTCATTAATCTCTTATACTGGTAACTTGATCCTTGTTGTCATGAGAAACTGTAGATTTGAACTTTCAAATAGTTTCATAATATCTTGAAATATCTGATCAGTATAAGAAAATGATTCTGAAAGAAAAGGGACAGATACTACTCTAGAGGGGGGGTGAATAGAGTAATCAAAAATTGCACTAGCAAAGTTGACTATCTACTCAACTCCCTTGGAGTTAATTGCAGAATGAAGGTTATAGATATTTGAGAAGTAACCCTAAAGCCTAACACAAGTGTTGTGCACAAAAGGCAGCCAACTGTAATTACAGTTAAGGCTTGGAATCCTAAACAGCAACTAGCAAACCTAGTTAAAACTAATCACAGCCAACAGCACAAGTAATAAATCAAACAACCAGACGACACAAGGGAATTTATAGTGGTTCCCCAAACAACTTGGGTACGTCCACTCTTCTACCAACAAGGTAGGAATCCACTCAGGTTTTTGATCAGGTGCCCTTCCACCAACAAGATCTGCTTCAGGTAGATCTAGAAACCCTTTAGACTTTTGATCAGGTGTCTAAAAACCAACACAGGTTTTTGATCAGGTGCCCTGCCACCAAGGTATACTTTTGAAGGGAGTAATAACCCTTTACAGGAGGGGGAAAGGAGGTTAAAATGTCTTCTCTATTTTAAATAGAATTAGAGAAGCTCAAGAACTTGCACTGAGCTAGAAAGCTCTAAAGAGTCAAGGCTCCCCCTGGCTAAAAGAATGTCCAGGTGAAGTCTTGCTTCAGTGCAGAAAACACTTCAGAAAATCTGAAGGAAAAAGCTACAAGAAGATAATAAATATGAAATGAAAATTCTTTTTCAGGCAGCTATCTTCTTCTTCTTCTTCTTCAAAAAGCTCTGAGTGAAAATCTTCATGGAGGCAGGAGAACTCAAGTTGAAGAAGAGTGAAGAGCTAAAACTTCTTCTCAGTTGGATGTGAACGAGCTGAGAGCAGTTGAAAACTGTAAGTTGTAAGCTTGAATGCTGCTGAGAGTATATGATCTGGGTACTGTGTTCTCTTCTAAGTTTTATTCTTCTTTCAAAAGAAACTTTTTTTATATGAGCCTTTGCAACGGCTTTAATTTGTGTTTGAATCTTGTCTTCTACTGAAATCTGCAAGCTGGGCTGCAAATAGCATAAAGCAAAAACAAATTCTGCAGACAGATATCCTATAAAAGGATAAAGCTTTCTAAGAAGCTGCAAATAACTCTGATAAAATAATACTAGAGAAAGTCACATCAAAAGAGACTCTTTACAGCCAGAAAAGACTTTCTGAGTCTAACGGCTATAAAGGACAGCCTGCAGATAAAGCAGAAATCATATCTCAACTAATAAGACAAAACAACTTTGTCAGAAAAAGATTGGCTCATGCATAAGGAATGGAGCAGATATTGCATGGAAATAATATCACAAATTTATTCAAATAATCTTTTATAAAATATGCCAAAATAAATATGAAATAAATCACATCATAGAAGATGACAAAATTACTCAAGACATACAGCAAAACATCGAACGACCCTCGGAGATCGTCGACCAAAGCACAGAGATCGTCGACCTATCAGACAGATAGTCGAACGATACAGATAGTCGAACTATCAAAGAAGATAGTCGAACTACCACAGCAGATAGTCGAACTATCAGGACATATAGTCGAGCTATCAGATAGTCGATCTATCAGGATAGATAGTCGAACTATCAAACAAAACAGATAGTCGACCTATCAAACAGATAGTCGAACTATCAAAGAAAACAGATAGTCGACCTATCAACAGATAGTCGAACTATCAAAGAAAACAGATAGTCGACCTATCAAACAGATAGTCGACCTATCAAACAGATAGTCGAACTATCAGAGAAAACAGATAGTCAACCTATCAATAGATAGTCGAACTATCAAAGAAAATAAATAGTCGACCTATCAAACAGATAGTCGAACTATCAAAGAAAATAGATATTCGATCTATCAAACAGATAGTCGAAATATCAAAGAAAGAAAATAGTCGGTCTATCAAACAAATAGTCGAGCTATCAAAGAAAACAGATAGTCGATCTATCAAAAATATAGTCGAACTATCAAAGAAAACAGATAGTCGACCTATCAACAGAAAGTCGAACTATCAAACAAAATAGATAGTCGACCTATCAATAGATAGTCGAACTATCAAAGAAAACAGATAGTCGACCTATCAAACAGATAGTCGAACTATCAGATAGTTGAACTATCCAAGCAGATAGTTGAACTATCAAAGAGAACAGATAGTCGACCTATCAAACAGATAGTCGAGCTATCACAGAAAGCAGATAGTCGACCTATCAAACAGATAGTCAAACTATCAAAGCAGACAGATAGTCGACCTATTAAACAGATAGTCGAACTATCAGATAGTTGAACTATCCAAGCAGATAGTCGAACTATCAAACACAACAGATAGTCGACCTATCAAACAGATAGTCGAACAATCAACGCAGACAGAATGTCGACCAACTGATAGACGATCGTCGAACAGTCGATAGACGATAGTCGAGCGGCATTCGACCATAGTCGAGCGAAAAACAACTTAACCAAATATTAATGTGGAAAAGTGACGCCTCTAAAAAACTAGAGCAACAAACTAAACAACTAACCTTTGACCATAGATAAATCTTGGGTCAAGAGATAAAAAGAGAAGACTGAACTCAAATCAAAACTAGGGTACCAACAATCTCCCCCTATTTGAGTTAGGTCTCCCAACAACTAAACACAAAACTAATTACTGAAAATAAATAAAAAGCATGAAGGGAAATAACTAAGCAGATAACATCAATCAATCAGATAATCAAATAACTGTTAATTAATTAAATTTTAAGATGCTTCAGAATTAGGTTTAGGTTCAGAAGAACTAGGAACAAAATTAATCTTTCTAGAAGGATCTAGAGCTTCTTTCCTTGACAACTTCAGGTCTTGTTCTCCAATGATTTTAGATTCTGACGCTCTTGGGACAACTTCCTCAGGATGCTTTTCCATGTATTTTGAAGGATCAAATACCTCAGGTCTATCCTGGAATTTATCGAGCTCCTTCATTCTGAATTTTGACATAGTGGCTAATCCTGCAGTGTCTTTGCCTTCAACTTTAGCTTTCTTAATTTGGGCTGAACCAACAAGTTCAAGAAAACGAGCCATCCTGAAATTAGGATCAAGCTCTGGACTTTCATACACATTTTCAGAAGTTATATCAACAGGTTTCACAGCTTTAAACTTAATAGACATGTCTAGCAGACTTTCAGCTAGCTCTTTATCCTGAATAACTAGATAAGAAGGAGGAGGAAACTCAGCAAATATCTTGCTAGATTTTTCAGAGAAAATAATTCGCTTACCTTTTGAAACAGCCTTCACAGCATGATCTGGCTTTGGAGAGGTTGAGCTCTTGAGTTCTTTGGAAGGAGGAGGAGAAAAAGTTGGTCTTTGATACACCACCTCCTTTACTTGTTCCTTAACATCAGCATCAAGTCTTTGATAGCCAGATTGCGTTTTACCTTGATATCCTTGAGAACTTTTCCTTTGTGATGACTGAGATGGGTTGAACCTGTCAGACTGAGCAGAAGGATTTGCAGATAGGTTTCCAGAGGCTCCTGCACTGGGAGGTGGAGGAGGAGGACCTCTAGGAGTCCATCTTGGGACAGGACTGTCATACCTCTTTGACTTCTTCCTTTGCTTCTGCTGATTTTTATAAAATGCCATCCAGTGCTGGAATTCTTTAGATTTAGGATCAATGCCTTTCAGGATATAGTAGGGAGTATCATTGTCAGGATTTGGAGGAGGAGGAGCCACAGCTTTCCTTTTCTTTTTAGCAGATCTTTTTCTCTTAGACTCATCAGATTCATCAGAATCAATCTCATCCTCAGAATTTGAAGAAATAGGAAGATCATATGGATCAATTGCCTCTTGCACAGCTCTTTCCTTCTCTTTTAGGGCAGCTTTTTCTAATTCTTCTTCCATGGCATACTGTGCCAGGAGAGCATCTAAATCCAATCCAGGAGTGTCATCCCAGACAGTAGACTTTTCAATTTGAACATCTGAAGCCTTTTCTTGTTGATCAAAAACTGTCATGAGGACCAGTTCTACTTGCACTGCTGGCTGAGCGGGCTGAGCAGCCTCAGAAACTTGAACAACTGGTTCTGGTTTAGATTGAACTTCTGGAGCTGGTTGGTGATCAAGCTCTTGAACATCTAATACTTCTTCCATTTTATCTGTAGTATTATGAACAAAAATTTGCTAAATGACATCGAATCATTCCTTCCATGTATTCCCAAACTAGCATATCAGTTATCAAGTCTAAAAAGTGAGTAAAAGGGATACCTTCAGAATTGTCCTTTGAGTGTCCTAACTCCCATAATTCATCTAGGAAGGAAGTGATAACTCCTTCTAGGTATAGGGCGGCCAGGGGAGTGGAGCATTCTTCTAGGCAAACTTTGACAATGAATTCAGACTTCATTATGGCATCAGAAATTTCTTTTTCAGACAATGGAGGAGGAGCTGAATCTTCTATCTCTTTCTCTGCAATTGTAGGAGGATCTGCTGGAGGGGAGGCCAAGGGCAGCTCAGAGGCATCTTCATAAAGCATCTCCCCCTGCCTGATTTCAGTAGATACTGAAACCAGGCCCCTAGATGAAGAGGGCTCAGCAGATTTTAATAGAGCTTGGATGGCAGCAGTCAAAGAAGAGATGGAGGATGCAAGGGGAGCAATTGCCTCTTCAATCATAATTTTGATTGAAGGAGTAATTAACTCCATGATGCTAGAAATGAATGCTGGAGTGATTTGAAATGATGATGGGGGAATCTCAGTGGATGGATGATCAGCAGGAATGGTGTATTCTTGATGAACTGGATAGTGAACTGGAGATGGAGAGTGAACTGGAGAATGATGGGTGGATGCAAGATGATCAATGTGATCTGAAGAAGGAATTGGAGACTGAGGAGGAGTGGATATCTCAGAAACCAACAAATCAAAACTGGGATGTGAGATCCCAGCAAGATGAGAAGGAAGAGGAGATGCAGGAGGTGATGCATGGAGAATTGTAGATGAATCAGGAAGATGAGAAGTAGAAGGTCGTACTTCAATTGAAGTTGATGGAACTTCAACTGAAGTAGACGGTAATGTAGATGAAGAAGATGGAAGGGAGAGATTTGCTGAGCCAGCTTCTTGTAGGAGAGGAGTGACTGAAGCAGTCCTGGTGCTCTCAGATGCAGCTGGAGCAACCCCTGCTGGAGCGGGCTTCAGAAAAGTCCTTTTCCACTTGGCGAACAAGGTTGGGTCCATCTTCTTGCTGGCATTGATGGAAGTAGCAGCTGAAACTAACAAATGGGGATATTTTTCCTTCAGAAAAATCCCAACCACCCTACCCAGGGTGACTTCATTCTTGCTGTTCTTTTTCCTTATCAAATCAAACAATACTCCTGCCCAGTTAATCTTCTTTTTATTCACAATTGCACACATTAGGGCAAACTGTTGCCTTGTAATATTGTCATGGGCAGAGTGCTTTCCCAGTAGCACTTTTCTGACGAGTTCAGCAAGGAACTTAATCTTCAGCGGAAAATTTACCTTTAGCAGCTTAGAGGGAATGCCTTCAGCATGTCCTAACTCTGTCAGCATTCTCCCAAACTCTGGGGTATCTTGCTTGTAATCTTCTTCCCCATTTAACAATCCAAAAATTTCAGTTAAAATGGCATGAGTCAAAGTTACCTCTTCTCCGCCAATTATTCCGGTCATTGATTCGTCATTGGAGGACGAAGTAAATGCCCATTCTTTGATCTCTTGAATGTTTATCTTTATCCTGGAGGACATGAGCTTTTCCAAACCTTGATCTTTGCATAGATTGAGAATTTCCACAATTCCAGATTCACAGCAGCTGAAGGAATCGAAATCGACACTAAAGCCTGCATCGAACTTCAGCACTATCAGGAGAGCTGGAGCTATCGCCATCGAAGGGGCTGGAGAAGACGAGGGAGATGGCGAAGGAGAAACGACAGAAATCGCGAGGCAAAGATCAAGCAGGAAGACAGAATGCGAGAAGACGCTCTCCGTCGACGATAAAAAGAAAGATCTCTTAACCTAGGTCGACCATCGACTTTATATTAAAACAACGATCGTTGATCTATTTAAAAGATACTGGAGACGATGGTCGAACGGACGTTCGACGATCGTTCCTGAAGAAGAGTAGTCGATCCATCGTTCGACTATTTCTGTCTTCACAAATAATAAGCTGTCGTCAACCATAGATCGACGATAGGCTCGACCTATTCGACGATCTTCGAACGCCGGTCGACGATCTTCAAGCAGATAAGCCAACATCAACCATAGGTCGATGATAGGCTTGATCTGATCGACTATCTTCGAATGTCGTTCGACGATCTTCAAACAAGTTTCAACAAGGCAGATGTCACACTTAGTCTCTTCCATTAATCATGCCTAGTTGAACCAAAAAGAACAGATGCTTCTGTTCATCTAAGGGCTTGGTGAATATATCACCTCTCTGAAGGTCAGTGGATATGAACTCAAGGCTGATCTTGTTCTTTTCCACACAATCTCTCATAAAATGGTGTCGGATCTCAATGTGTTTCGTTCTAGAGTGGTGCACAGGATTTTGTGCAATAGAGATAGCACTGGTACTATCACATATGATTTTTATGTTCTTGTGTGTGTACCCATAATCCAAAAGCTGGTTTTGTATCCACAGGATCTGTGAACAACAACTAGCAGCTGCTATATATTCAGCTTCTGCAGTTGAAGTTGAGACAGAAGCCTGCTTCTTACAGAACCAAGAGACCAATCTCTCTCCCAGAAACTGACAAGTTCCTGAGGTACTTTTCTTGTCAACTCTACAGCCAGCATAATCAGAATCAGAGTATCCAATTAACTCAAATTCTGATTCAGCTGGGTACCAAAGTCCTAGATTTGGACATCCCTTCAGGTATCTCAAGATTCTTTTGAGAAGAATCAGATAAGATTCCTTGGGGTTGACCTGGAATCTAGCACAAAGGCATGTAGCAAACATTATATCTGGCCTACTTTCAGTTAAATACAATAGGGAACCAATAATGGCCCTATAATTCTTTTGATCAACAGGCTTTCCTTGATCATCAGAATCTATAACTACATAAGTAGCCATAGGTGTATGCATTGCTGAAGCATCAGTCATCCCAAACTTCTTTACCAATTCCTTGGCATATTTGGATTGGGAGATGAAGATGCCATCAACATCTTGCTTTACTTGGAGACCAAGAAAGTAAGACAGCTCACCCATACTACTCATCTCAAACTTAGAATGCATCAAGTCAGAGAACTTTTTGCACAGTTTGGGATTAGTGGAACCAAAAATAATGTCATCCACATACACATGAACTAACAGGATTGTGTCCTTGTGGTGCTTGAAGAAAAGGGTTCTATCAACTACTCCCCTAACAATGTTGTGTTCTAACAAAAAACTAGCTAGAGTCTCATACCAGGCTCTGGGTGCTTGTTTGAGTCCATAAAGAGCTTTTTGCAACTTGAAAACAAGTGAGGGCTGAGTTGAAGAAACAAACCCAGGTGGTTGTTCAACAAATACCTCTTCCTTTAGCTCACCATTTAGAAAGGCACTTTTGACATGCATCTGAAAACCTTAAACTTCATATAGGCTGCATAGGCTAGAAAGATCCTTATTACCTCTAGCCTTACAATAGGAGCAAAGGTTTGGTCATAATCTATACCTTCCTCCTGTCTGTAGCCCTGAGCTACAAGCCTAGCTTTGTTCCTTACAATGATTCCATTTGCATCCAACTTGTTTCTATACACCCACTTGGTGCCTATGATCAGTTGGCCTTTAGGTCTTGGAACCAAAGTCCATACTTTACATCTTTCAAACTGATTAAGTTGCTCTTGCATAGCAATGATCCAGTGGGGATCTAGCTCAGCATCTTTAATGGTGAGGGGCTCAATCTGTGAAAGGAAATAAGCATGCATCACATCCTGTCTTAGCTGATGTCTTGTTTGAACACCAGCTGATATGTCTCCTATCACTTGAGATGTAGGATGATCTCTAAGTGTGACAACATCAGCAGGTGGGATGTGATCTTCAGCAATAGTTGGGATTAATTCCTCAGGAGGAATTTGATCTACTATTGGTGGTACAGCAACAACTTCTACAAGGTCTTCATCACTGTCTGATTCAGTGATATGAAGAGTTGATAGATGGAGAATCTCTTGAGTGACATCTTTACTAGATTCTGGTACCTGCAATGAACTTGAGGAATGGGAAGTTTCCTTCTCCTTATAAAACATTTGAGATTCATCAAAGGACACATGAACAGACTCTTCAATTTTAGAAGATGATTTATTAAAAACCCTATAAGCTTTGCTTACTTGGGAATATCCAAGAAAAATTTCCATTGAAGCTTTTGCTTCAAATTTTCTAAGGTATTCTTTATTATTATTATGAATATAAACTACACAACCAAATACTCTAAAATAATTTATTTTAGGTTTCTTTCCTTTAAGCAACTCATAAGGAGTTTTACACTTAAGCTTGTGTATCAGACTTCTATTCAAGACATAGTTGGTTGTACTAACAGCTTCTGCCCAATAGGAAAGAGGCATATTAGCATCTGCCAATAATGTTCCTGCAACTTCAATCAGGGTTCTGTTATTCCTTTCCACTACCCCATTTTGTTGGGGAGTTCTAGGAGCTGAGAAGCTATGTTTGATACCTTCTCTCTCACAGAATTCTTGCATGAGAAGAGAGTCAAACTCAGTACCATGATCACTTCTGATCAAGGCCACATGAGTAGAGTACTCAGTCTGCACACATAATAGAAAATCTGTAAGGGCTTTGAAGTTATCAGCCTTAGTTCTCAAAAAGAACACCCAAGTGAATCTAGAGAAGTCATCTACAATGACTAGGGTGTAATACTTCCCTCCTAAACTCTGTACATTTATTGGGCCAAATAGGTATAAATGTAATAAATACAGGATTCTAGGAGAATCACTTTTATTTACTGATTTAAATGAATTCTTGGTTTGCTTGCCTAATTGACAAGCCTTGCATAGGCTCTCCTTCTTATAGGGGCAAGAAGGTAAACCTCTAACAAGGTTGTGTTTAGATAACCTAGATATGTTCTTGAGGTTAACATGGCTAAGCCTTTTATGCCATAAGGTATTGTTATTTGTTACTTCATTAAATAAGCAGATTTCAGAGTGAGTTGAGTTAAAATCTACTAAGTAAATATTACCTTGTCTAATACCTACTAACACAACATTATTATTTAAAGTAATATTACAAAGAGAGTTAGAAAATGATACCTGGTATCCAGCATCATATAACTGACTTACTGAAATGAGATTATGCTTCAGTCTAGTTACATAAGCAACTCTCTTGAATGTTACAGCTCGAATTGTCATCCTGCCATATCCTTCAATTTGACCACAGCTTGAATCTCCAAAGATTACCTTTGGGCCAAGCTTGGCCTTGAACCTTGACAGATGTTCTTTATTTCCTGTCATATGCTTGGAGCAACCACTATCCAAATACCACTTATTCTGAGTGATAGGATAGGTCTTTACCTGTAGAAAAATAAGTTAAACATTATGGACCCAGGTAACCTTGGGTCCCTTATTTTTCACATAAGAAAAACTGGAAATAAATGAATAAGCAGGTTGAGGGTGATAACCTAACGGGTAAGATCTCCTAGGTGGGATTCTCCATGCTGATGATGGGTCAATGAACCTAGGGTTTCTATTCATATTAGAGTTTCTAAAGTTCTGGTTGAAGTTTTGAAATTCATGTTGAAAACGTCGATCAGCGTTCGATGATGGGTGCCCAGATCGTCGATCTCCGTTCGACCACTGGGCCTGCGATCGTCGAGCAGCGTTCGACGCTCTTTGTATTTCCTTAAACTTTTGTTTTCTTTTCTCTCTCTTAGCTTTATTTAAAGCTTTATTAACCTGATTAACTTGCTCAGTATTTTTTATTCCACTAGCTGAAATAAAATTCACTGGAGTTGAAAGATGGTTTTTAAGAATGATTGGGGGTTCACTAGAAGATGCTCCTAAGCCTAATTTGTTATTGCCTGACCTAGTGTTAGACATGCTGGTTATTTCAAGCAACTTAAGGCTTCTACCATTCAGAGATTCTTCTAACCTTTTGGACTTAGCTAATTCATTCTTAAGGAATTTTATTTCTTCACTAGAATTAGTGAGTTCTGCTGTTAACCTAATGTTTTCAATAGAAATAAGTTCAGATTCAGCAAGTTTACTTCTAAGATCCTTAATTTCCTTTTCAGAACTAATTAAATCTAAACACAAAGATTTAAAATCTGATTTAAATTCATCAGATGTAAAATCGTAAGAAGACAATACCTCATCTTCTGTTGGCATTTCTTTATCAGAATCTGAACTCTCTGCAGCTGAGTGATTGCTGCAGGCATCAATTGCCATCAGGCAAACTTCCTTTGCCTTCTTTTCTTCCTCATCCTCACTGGAGCTTGAGGAGGAAGATTCATCATCAGAATCGCTCCAGGTTTCAACAACAAAACCTCTCTCCTTCTTTCTGTTCTTGTAGGAGGTTGGCTTGGAATGCTTCCTGTGCTGATCCTTGTCTTTCCTTTTCTCTTTATTCTTTTCCTCTGGACAGTCTGGAAGAATATGTTCAGGCTTCCTGCAACCATAGCAAATTATTTCTTTAGTAGGAGTACGATCATACCTTGGTTTTTCTTCATATTTTGAAGATTTCTTTCTGAATTCTTTCCTTCCCATCTTGAGAAACCTTTTGGAAAATAATTCCATTAGTTCCTCATTGGACTGGCTTCCTTCAGAAGCATCAGCAGCTTTGAGAGCAAGGGTTTGCTCTTTTCTTGTGGGAGTTGGAGTCTTTGCTTCAGCCTCAGCTTCCCTGGACTTCAGCACTTGCTCAAAGGACTTGAGCTTACCGAGAAGGGCTTCTGTTGAGATTTCTGTTGTGCTTCTGGCCTCCTTGATAGGCCAGATCCTCAGATCCCATGTGCTAGGGAAGCACATAAGAATCTTATCATTTACCTCTGTCAATTAAATATCCTTATCAAGAGTCCTCAGCTCATTGATGATTGAGATGAACCTTGTGTACATTGCTTCAACTGATTCAGCATCAGTTTTCTTGAAGTTTTCATACTGGGAGATAAGGTTGGACCTTCTGTCCTTCCTTTCATCAGCTGAACCAGCTACAATCTGGTTCAGTGTATCCCACATTGCTTTTACTGAGGAGCAGTCAGCAACCTTCTGGAATACTTCATCAGACATTGTCTGAGCCAGAATGTTCATTGCCTTAGCATCTGCTATCTTGGCCTTTTTGTATTCATCATTGTAATCTGGAGGAGGCACTGCACTCATATCAGTTGATGAAGAAGCAGTAGCTGTAGCAGGTGCTCTTGGTGGTCCTGTCAAAATAGAAGAAAAAAATACTCTCATCAATAGAGTTCATATATAACTTAATCCTTGCCTTCCAGATGCTGAACTTGGCTAAGTTGCATGCTGGAGGTCTGGTGCTAGAGTAATCCTTGGACTGGGCCATGAAGGTGAAAGTGAATATCTATAATCCTTGGTATCTATCAGGATATTGTGACTTAGGTGTTAGCCTATACAGTCAGACAGCCTCCCTCTGATACCAATTGAAAGAAAAGGGATAGATACTACTCTAGAGGGGGGATGAATAGAGTAATCAAAAATTGCACTAGCAAAGTTGACTGTCTACTCAACTCTCTTGGAGTTAATTGCGGAATGAAGGTTATAGATATTTGAGAAGTAACCCTAAAGCCTAACACAAGTGTTGTGCACAAAAGGCAGCCAACTGTAATTACAGTTAAGGCTTGGAATCCTAAACAGCAATTAGCAAACCTAGTTAAAACTAATCACAGCCAACATCACAAGTAATAAATCAAACAACCAGACGACACAAGGGAATTTATAGTGGTTTCCCAAACAACTTGGGTACGTCCACTCTTCTACCAACAAGGTAGGAATCCACTCAGGTTTTTGATCAGGTGCCCTGCCACCAACAAGATCTGCTTCAGGTAGATCTAGAAACCCTTTCGACTTTTGATCAGGTGTCTAAAAACCAACACAGGTTTTTGATCAGGTGCCCTGCCACCAAGGTATACTTTTGAAGGGAGTAATAACCCTTTACAGGAGGGGGAAAGGAGGTTAAAATGTCTTCTCTATTTTAAATAGAATTAGAGAAGCTCAAGAACTTGCACTGAGCTAGAAAGCTCTAAAGAGTCGGGCTCCCCCTGGCTAAAAGAATGTCTAGGTGAAGTCTTGCTTCAGTGTAGAAAACACTTCAGAAAATCTGAAGGAAAAAGCTACAAGAAGATAATAAATATGAAATGAAAATTCTTCTTCAGGCAGCTATCTTCTTCTTCTTCTTCTTCTTCAAAAAGCTCTGAGTGAAAATCTTCCTGGAGGCAGGAGAACTCAGGTTGAAGAAGAGTGAAAAGCTAAAACTTCTTCTCAGTTGGATGTGAACGAGCTGAGAGCAGTTGAAAAACTGTAAGTTGTAAGCTTGAATGCTGCTGAGAGTATATGATCAGGGTACTGTGTTCTCTTCTAAGTTTTATTCTTCTTTCAAAAGAAACTCTTTTTATATGAGCCTTTGCAACGGCTTTAATTTGAGTTTGAATCTTGTATTCTACTGAAATCTGCAAGCTGGGCTGCAAATAGCATAAAGCAAAAACTAATTCTGCAGACAGATATCCTATAAGAGGATGAAGCTTTCTAAGAAGCTGCAAATAACTTTGATAAAATAATACTAGAGAAAGTCACATCAGAAGAGACTCTTTACAGCCAGAAAAGGCTTTCTGAGTCTAACGGCTATAAAGGATAGCCTGGCAGATAAAGCAGAAATCATATCTCAACTAATAAGACAAACAACTTTGTCAGAAAAAGATTTGCTCATGCATAAGGAATGGAGCAGATATTGCATGGAAATAATATCATAAATTTATTCAAATAATCTTTTATAAAATATGCCAAAATAAATATGAAATAAATCACATCATAGAAGATGACAAAATTACTCAAGACATACAGCAAAACGTCGAACGACCCTCGAAGATCGTCGACTGAAGCACAGAGATCGTCGACCTATCAGACAGATAGTCGAACGATACAGATACTCGAACTATCAAAGAAGATAGTCGAACTACCACAGCAGATAGTCGAACTATCAGGACAGATAGTCGAGCTATCAGATAGTCGATCTATCAGGACAGATAGTCGAACTATCAAACAAAACACATAGTCGACCTATCAAACAGATAGTCGAACTATCAAAGAAAACAGATAGTCGACCTATCAACAGATAGTCGAACTATCAAAGAAAATAGATAGTCGACCTATCAAACAGATAGTCAAACTATCAGAGAAAACAGATAGTCGACCTATCAACAGATAGTCGAACTATCAAAGAAAACAGATAGTCGACCTATCAAACAGATAGTCAAACTATCAAAGAAAACAGATAGTCGATCTATCAAACAAATAGTCGAACTATCAAAGAAAGCAGATAGTCGATCAATCAAACAGATAGTCGAGTTATCAAAGAAAACAGATAGTCGATCTATCAAACAGATAGTCGAACTATCAAAGAAAGCAGATAGTCGACCTATCAACAGATAGTCGAACTATCAAAGAAAATAGATAGTCGACCTATCAACAGATAGTCGAACTATCAAAGAAAACAGATCGTCGACCTATCAAACAGATAGTCGAACTATCAGATAGTTGAACTATCCAAGCAGATAGTCGAACTATCAAAGAGAACAGATAGTCGACCTATCAAACAGATATCCGAGCTATCACAGAAAGCAGATAGTCGACCTATCAAACAGATAGTCGAACTATCAAAGCGGACAGATAGTCGACCTATCAAACAGATAGTCGAACTATCATATAGTTGAACTATCCAAGCAGATAGTCGAACTATCGAACACAACAGATAGTCGACCTATCAAACAGATAGTCGAACTATCAATGCAAACAGAACATCGACCAACTGATAGACGATCGTCAAATAGTTGATAGACGATAGTCGAGCGGCGTTTGACCATAGTCGAACGAAAAATAACTTAACCAAATATTCATCTGGAAAAGTGACGCCTCTAAAAAACTAGAGCAACAAACTAAACAACTAACCTTTGACCATAGATAAATCTTGGGTCAAGAGACAAAAAGAGAAGACTGAACTCAAATCAAAACTAGGGTACCAACACATTCCATGTGTATATCGAATCCTGCGTCGAACTTCATGCTTGCAAGAAGTGCTAGAGAAATCGTCATTGCCCTGCAAAAACAAGCAACAAAAGATCAAGTGCCAAAGGGAATTGGAAAGTGCGGGATGGAGTTCGATGAGAACCTAGATATAAGGTTTTAGAAGATGAAGCGATGAACTCCATCTAGCGAAAAGAAAAACTTCGAGCTCAGTTCGATGAAAATACCCATAAAGTGATAAAAGTCATCGACCTAAGTTAGAAAAGCGGGAAAACAGATTGTAGATCTCCGTTCGACGAAATATTTTCATAAATAAATTCGTCGATCTGTTTGACAAAAAAATTTCACAAAGAGATTTCGTCGATCTCCGTTCGACGAAAAACTCTAAAAGAGTTCACAGATCGTCGATCTCCGTTCGACGAAAGTGATCAATTCTTAAGACCTTAGATAGAAATCAAATTTGGCCTTCTCCATTTATCATACCTAGCTGATTTAAGAAGAACATATGTTTCTTTTCATCTAAGGGTTTTGTGAAAATGTCTGTTCTTTGTAAATCAGTGGAGATAAAGATATGATTAATTTTCTTTTTGTCCACACAATCTCTAATGAAATGATGTCTAATTTCTATATGCTTGGTCCTACTATGATGCACTGGATTTTGTGGAAAGGAAATTGCACTGGTACTATCACAAAATATAGTTGAATTATTTAGATTGTAACCATAATCCAGGAGTTGGTTTTGAATCCACAAAATTTGTGAACAACACTACCAGCTACAATTTATTCAGCTTCTGCAGTTGAAGTGGACACAGATGTCTATTTCTTACAAAACCATGACACAAGCCTATCACCAAGGAACTGACATGTTCCTGATGTGCTTTTCCTATCAACTCTACATCCAGTAAAGTGAGACTTTGAGAATCCAGTTAATTCAAACTCTTACTCAGTTGGATACGAGAGTCCTAGATTTGGGCAACCCTTTATATGTCTCAAAATTCTTTTTAGGAAAATAAGATGAGATTCTTTAGGGTTCACTTGGAACCTAGCACAAAGGCATATATCAAACAATATATCTAGCCTACTAGCTGTGAGATACAACAAGGACCCAACAATAGCCCTATATGTTTTCTTATCAACTGGCTTGCCGTGTTCATCAGAATCAATCACAGCATTGGAAGCCATAGGTGTTTTCATAGCTGAGGCATCAGACATCCCAAATCTCTAAACTAACTCCCTAGCATATTTAGATTGGGAGATGAAAATTCCATCAGGGGATTGCTTCACTTGAAGACCAAGGAAGTAAGCTCACCCATGCCACTTATTTCAAACTTGGAATGCATTAGGTCAGAAAACATTTTGCATAGTTTAGAATCAGTAGGGCCCAAAATGATATCATCTACATATATTCGTACTAAAAAAATTTCATTTTTATGATGCCTAAAAAATAAAGTCCTATATATAATGCCCTTAGAGAACTTATGCTCTAAAAGAAAGCTAGCTAGGGTCTCATACCAAGCTCTTGGAGCTTGGTTTAAACCATAAAGAGCTTTATGCAATTTGATAACAAAAGAGGGATGAGTTGGAGGGATAAAACCTGGTGGTTGCTCCACATAGACTTCCTTTTTGAGTTCACCATTTAAGAAGACACTCTTGACATCCATCTGGTAGACTTTGAACTTCTTGTAGGCTGCATAAGCAAGAAATATTCTGATAACTTCCGACCTTGTAATAGGGGAAAAGGTCTGATCATAATCAATTCCTTCCTCCTGAGAATATCCTTATGCTACCAGCCTTGCTTTGTTCCTTATAATAGCTCCTTGTGCATCCAAATTGTTTCTAATACTCATTTAGTTCTAATGACTGGGTAGTATTTGGGTCTTGGAACTAAATCCCAAACTTTGCATCTCTCAAATTTATTTAGCTCCTCTTGCATTGCAATAATCCAGTGGGGATCTTGCTCTGCATCTTTTATGGATTGAGGCTCAAGTTGAGATATAAAGCAAGCATACATCAAATCATGGTTGAATTGATGCCTTGTTTGTACAACAACTTATATGTCTCCAATCACTTGAGATATGGGGTGATCTATAAGTGTGATAAGATCAGTAGGAGTTGTTGGTTCATTAATAGCTTGGGGAATTAATTCCTCTTGTGGAATTAGACTAGCTATTGTTTGTTCAGCAATTATTTCAATAATATCTTCTTCACTGTCTCCATCAACTTGTGGAGAAGGATGAGATATAACCTCTTGGGTGTGGTTTAAATCATCCAATTTCTCACACAGTTGGGGTGCCTACAATAAATCTCTGGTAGAAGAATCCTTCTCCTTGAAAAACATGTTAGCTTCATCAAATATTACATGTACATATTCTTCCATTTTCAAAGTTGATTTATTAAATACCCTATAGGCCTTGTTGACTTGGGAATATCCAAGAAAAATTCTCTCTATAGCTTTGGCTTCAAACTTTCTAAGATGTTTCTTATTATTATTGTGTATATAACATTTACAACCAAATACTTTAAAGTAATCTATTTTAGGTTGCTTCTCTTTGAGCAGTTCATAGGGAGCCTTACCCTTAAGTTTATGTATTAAACTCCTATTCATAACATAGTTTGTGGTTCTTACAGCCTTTGCCCAAAAGGATAGGGGCAAGTAAGCATCTGCAAAAAGTGTCCCTGCAGATTCAATTAGTGTTCTATTTTTCCTTTCTACTACCCCATTTTGTTGAGGAGTTCTAGGTGTAGAGAAGCATTGTCTAATACCTTCCTTCTCACAGAATTCTTGCATAGAAAGATATTCAAACTCAGTACCATGATCACTTCTGATCAATGCAACTAGAGTAGAATACTCAATCTTTATGCTCTTAAGAAAGTCTGAACGAACTTTGAAGTTATCTGACTTATTTCTTAGAAAGAACACCCAAGTGAATCTAGAGAAGTCATCTACAATAAGTAAAGTTTAAAATTTCCCTCTCAAGCTCTGTACTGCAATAAGTCCAAAAAGATCCATATGTAGCAAGTATAGAATCCTGGGTGAATCACTCTTATTAATAGATTTAAAGTTATTTTTTGTTTGCTTGCCTAATTGGCAAGCCCTGCAGAGACTTTCCTTCTTGTAGGGGCCAAAAGGCAATCCTCTAACAAGGTTGCCCCTAGATTATTTATAATATTTCTCAGGTTTACATGTCCTAGTCTTTTATGCCATAAATCATTATTATTACTAACTTGATTGAACAAACAAATTTTTGAACTAGCTGACTTGAAATTAACTACATAAATATTTCCTTATCTAAGTCCAGTTAAAACAGTTTTGTTATCTATTGAAAAAATAATACAGGAAGATTGGTTAAAAGATATCTGATAACCTGCATCACATAACTGCCTTATGGATATCAGGTTATGTTTTAAACCACTTATATATGCTACCTTCTTGAATGTAACATCTCCAACTTTAACATTCCCATAGCCTTCTGTTTGACCATAGTTGGAGTCTCCAAAGATCACCTTTGGTCCAAGTTTTGACTTGTAGTTAGTTAGGTTGTCCTTGCTTCATGTCATATGCTTTCAACACCCATTATCCAAGTACCACTGTTGCTCTGTGGTAGGATAGTTCTATACCTGTAAGAAAATAAATTAGTTGTTCTTGACCAAGGTAACCTTGGGTCCTTGATTCTTCTAAAACTTATAGCTAGAAATATAAGAATAATCAGGTAGGTCTTTGTATCCTAAGGGGTGAAATCTTCAAGGTGGAATTATCCATTGGGTGAAGGGATTAACAAATGATTTATGTTGATTAACATTTTTGGATAAATTTAGGTTTCTGTTGAAATTATCTGAGTTCGACGAATTCAAGTAAGTTAATCGATCTGCATTCGACGAATAGGGATGAGTTCGTCGAACTCCGCTCAGAGAATGAAAGTATTCGTTTCTTGTACCCTAATTTCATCAATCATATTTCGACGAACCATATAAATTTCGTCGATTGCAGTTAGACAATTTATTATATATAAAATCTGCGTTCATAGTTTGTCGATCTGGGTTCGACGAACCATATACATTTCGTTGATCTGAGTTCGAAGAAAAATGTTGAACATTGTTTTTATTGAAATTTTTATTTTTCCATTTCTTTTGTTTGGGTTTTTGAAATTCTTCTATCTGTTGGTTGTTGTCTTCTAATTTTTCTTTGCCCTTTTCTGATATAAATTTGATAGGTGTTGAAAGAATATTTTTCATAAGTATTGGTGGTTGACTAGATAAAGCTCCTAAGTATAATTTACTATTAAGCCTAGCATTTACTGTACTGGTTATATCCATTATTTTAATTCTTCTCCCATTTAGGGATTCTTCAAATTGTTTTGCCTCATTTAGTTCATTTTTTAAAGAAATGATTGTTCAGAAACTATGACTAATTCATCTTTTAGTTTTATGTTTTCAAAAAATAAGTTATCAAATTCAATTTGTTTATCTCTGAGAAGTGTGATTTCCTTCTCATACATAATTAAGTCATTACACAAAATTTTGAATTCAACTTTAAAATGATCAGAATTGAAATCAAAATAGGATATTACCTAATCCTCTTCTTATTCTGATTCTTCTGCTGATTCATCAACTGCTGAATGACTGCATGAAGCATCAATTACCATCAGGCAAATCTCTCAGGCTTTTGCCTCTTCTTCATCCTCACTAGAGTTGGATGATGAAGACTCTTCTTCAGACTCACTCCAAGTCTACGCAACAAAGCCTTTTTCTTTCTTCTTATACTTGCTGGAAGAAGGCTTGTTGTAGTGCTTCTTATATTCTTTTTCTTTTCTTTTCTCATTCTTTTGAGCCTCTGGACACTCTGGAAGAATGTGTCATGCATTCTTGCAACCATAGCAGACAACTTCCTTAGTAGGAGTCTTGTCATACCTTGGTTTGTCTGCATTCCTTGTTGATCTTTTTCTGAAATCCTTCTTAGCCATTTTGTAGAATATCTTGACTAAGAGACTCATCAACTCTTCATTTGCTGGTAGAGTTTCAAATTCTTTAGATGCCTTGAAGGCAATGCTTTGCTCCTTCCTTCCTGAGGTAGGAGTCTTTTATTCAGCAGCTTCTCTGGTCTTGATAAGCTGCTCATAGGACTTGAGCTTGCCTAACAAAGACTCGGTGGAAATCTTATTTATGCTTCTGGCTTCTTTGATTGGCCAAATCCTTGAGTACCATGTGCTAGGGAAGCATATAAAGATCTTATCATTAATCTCAGTCAGTGATATGTTCTTGTCCAGGTTATTCAGCTCATTGATGATCAAGGTGAGTCTATTGTATATATCAGCAACTAACTCTGACTCTTCTTTCTTGAAGTTCTCATATTGGGAAATGAGATGAGATCTTATATCTTTTCTTTCATTAGCTGATCCTTCTACCATTTGGTTGAGGGAATCCCAAATGACTTTTGCTGATGTACACTCAATAACCTTCTAGAAAATGTCATCTGACATTGTTTGTGCCAGAATGTTCATTATTTTAGCTTCTTCAACCTTTGCTTTCTTTGGTGCCTCAGTCCACTCAGGTGGTGGAACTGCACTAGTGCTTGTAGATGTTGTTGCAGAAGGAGTAGGGGGACCTATCACAATGGAATTATAGATGTCTTCATCAATAGAATTCATATACAACCTAATCCTTGCCTTCCAAAGTGCAAACTTGTTAAGGTTGCATACTGGAGGTCTGGTGCTTGAATATTCTTTATTTTGTGCTATCATAGAAATAGAGAATAGAGTAAATGAGATCTACCAAAGATCTTTTGGTTCAGGTGTTAGCCTGTGAAACCAAACAACCTCCCTCTGATACTAATTGAAAGTGAGGGGATAGATCACACTAACTCTAGAGGGGGGTGAATAGAGTTTTAAAACCTTTTGATTAATTTTTACAGCGGATTAAAATAAGTGATTAGTATAAGTATAAAGGCTGAAAACAAAACAAAGAAATCACAGCACATAGAAATAAACAATAGAGTAATCCAGACGACACAAAGAATTTATAGTGGTTCACCTAAACTTGGGTACATCCACTCTTCTACCACTCTGGTAGGAATCCACTATAGGTTTTTGATCAGGTGCCCTGCCACCAGAATATCTATTTTCTAAGGGAGATATAACAACCCTTTGAGCTTTTGACAAGGTGCCCAAAAACCAAACCAAGTCTTTTGATCAGGAGACTTGACAACCAAAAGGATTAATTTTTGAAGGGAGTTAAGAAACCCTTTATAGTGGTGAAAGAAAATAAAGATGATGTCTTCTCTATCAACAATCAGAGAGAAGACTAGTGGATGTTGTTGTTTCCAAAGCTCCCCCTAAGATGTAGAAGAGTTCAAGAGTGGAAGATTTGCTCAGGGTGTAGGCCTTTAGATTGAAGATTGATCTTTAGGAAACATTTAGACTGATGAAGATTTTTTGCCTCTTGAAAAGTCCTGAAGCAGAACTGAAGAAGACTAATATTGTATGAGAGTTGTTCTTCTTTTAGTTTTGTGTATTCACAATTCAATAGCTTCTGTATATTCTGTGTGTATTCCCTTATATTTAATCTTCTGAAAGAAAGTCTTTTATATTCCTTGAAGAAATTCGGCTTTTGAATTTTGAATAATATCCTTGATTTACTGCAGAAAATCTGGGAGACTGAATGGCTAGAATTATCTTAAATGAATTCCCTAACTATCTCTGAAAATAAGCCAAGTAATAACTCTATGAAATACCATAATTAATACTGCCATGGAACGGATATATTCTTGAGAATATAAGCATTAATTATCAGAGTATTACTGCTTAAATATAATCAAATATATTGCCAGTCTAACTGAGAAACTGGAGAGGAAAAAAGTCGAACATAACCAGAAAAAAAATAGTTAACCTCAGGAAGAATTTTGTCGACCTGAACTCCAAGTTCGTCGAGCTGAGAAATCTCCTTCGTTGAGCTGAGCTTAGCGATCATGAACTGAAAAAGGATTTACAATCTGAGCTCCAAGTTCATCGACCAGAGAAAGACTTTTGTCGAGCTGAACTTCTGATATGAGATCATAAATCTTCGACCTTAGCTGGACTTTCGTCGAGCTCAACTCAGGGAAGGAACTCTGAGTTCATTGATCGGAGATCGACGATAACCGAGCTGAGTTTAGCTATCGTCGAGCAAAAATTATGATGTCTTTAAAACTTCTTGTCTCTAAGTTCTTGAGTCTCTGAAGTCTTCTAAAGGCAGGTTTAAATGATAACCTAATAAGACTAACCTTAACCTTAGAAAAACAAATGACCCTAGGCTATACATGATGGGTCAATAAACCTAATAGTAAACCTAGCCCAAATCAAACCTAAACAACGTGGGGTTCCGACAACCACTACAATAGGCCCAGTAGACCCTGATAGATTAGTTCATTTGGAGCCGGTCCAGATCAATGACACGACGATCAGAGTGTTGCGGAATAAGAAGGTTCCCTTGGTCAAGGTGTTGTGGTCCAACCACGGACGGGTGGAACACACTTGGGAGCCAATGGAATTGATACTGGAATTATATCCGGGACTCTTCACCTCAGGTATATCATTAGTATTATTGAAAAGTTCTTAAATTCTTGTGCATAGGAACCCCGTAGACCCGAACGTGAATTTCGGGGATGAAATTATTTTTTTTTATTATTGGGATTTGTAACATCCCATTTCCTTCTAGACCCCTTAACTTATATTAGGGTAGAACATGCATTGTATGAACACGACGCCATTCGATGAAGCGTCGAGTGCATCGAGTGAACTCGATGCCATTCGACAAAGCGTCAAGTGGACTCAACGCCATGCACTTTAACTTGGAAAAATTGTTCTGTGTCAATAGGTGATAAGTCAATAATTATAGTTATTTATATATAGATTTTATTTAATAAATAATAATATTTTATTTATTTTATTTTAATATTATTATTAAAATGCTTTGTTTTCTTATTTCAGGTCAATATGGGATGCTAATAGCAGTTTGGAGCGTACAGGATTGGTCAGGAGAAAATTTGGAGAAAAGCCGAATTTTTCCATAGTACACGCCCCTGTCACAGGTGTTATAGGGGACGTGATCATAGTCACGGGCCGTGACCTCCAGGTGTTGATTCGTCGTCATTCCATTTTAATTAAAGTTACATGTCTTAATGTCATGGGCGTGATATTGGGCGTGACCATCCTACATGGGGTGTGCCACCAGTAGGAGCTCCAGAATCATAATGCACGTCGGTTATGGGTTATACGCCCTGAACATGGGCATGGCCTATTGGTCATGGGCGTGACAATGGGCGTGACTCCCCGGTGTTACTCAGTCATCAATCAACAGTTCCATTGCCGAGCATTCAAGCTTACACTTCTTTGGTCACGGGGGTGACCCGTACAGCAACTACCAGATTAACTCCCATCGTTTCTCCTTCCCTCCATTTCCTGTAACAGACTAGACATGCCCTTTGTCACGACCGTGACCTAGGGGCGTGACCCACAGAATGGCACTTTTGGCGATTTTTCTCCAAAGTTCCTGAGCTTTCAAGATAGCGGTTTCTGAGTCTTACATGCCCTAGGTCACGGGCGTGACCGAGGGGCGTGACCTTCCAAAAAAATTCCTATAGATTCCAGATCGAGCCAGAAGCTGATGAGGCATCTAGGAGTAGATTGTTAGCCAATTTTAGAAATTTTCTTGTACTTCTTTATGTAATTTCAATTTCATAAATTAGTTTTTCTTTACTTTATTTCAATTCAAGCACTTTTTCCATCATGTTCTTGTCTTTCTTTTTATGTAATTTCTTCATCATGCCAAGTGGCTAATTTCCATTAACACTTGATCATGATGAACTTTGAAAGTGAATAAAACTCTTTTTGTAAAACCCTTTATTTATCACTATAGATTTATCTTTGAATTATTTTGTGTCGAATCTATATTTTGCGTATATGTTCTTCGATCCTAGATACGTATCTTAAATAAATGAGAGGTTGTGGATACGAGTAGATCGCTCAAACATAAGAAGAGTTGCATGCACTCCTCGAGATAGGATGACATAAATCTGACGAATTTGAGTCAAATCCAATAGTGGGGTTCACCGTATAAAGCATGCTTAGGGGTTTCGACTGGCCGAGCGGTCTTAATTGATCAACCTAAGTTTAGTCAAAAGCATGATCTCGAGAGAGACACTTTTGTATCTTAGGAACCTCCATGGTCAAAGTAGGTAAATAAGAGTTTGTCTTTCATATAAAGTTTATTTAAATTCAATGGGAGTTTAGATCAAGTGCTAGTTTTTAGTTTATTTTCTTCCTATAGTTTAATTTAACCCTTTTTTAAATTTAGATAAAATAATATTAATGTGCATGAGTAGGAGTACTCAACAGGCCCCGAGTCTAATATGACAATTTCTATATTATATTTTGATAGGTACACTTGCCTATTTCGGTATTTTAGTTTGGAATTATTTTTAAAACTATAAAATCTTCATTAAGTTTTTGGAACCATTGTCGGGTTATTACTTCTATCGCTCTCTTTCTCTATCCCCAATTCTCTTTTTAATTTTCTTTTTCAAATTCATTTCAATTAGCTAACGTTTGTTTTTATTTTCTTTTATAAAAAAATGTTATCACAATTGGCCGCTACAAATGTCGAGCTTACACACAAAGTTAATCATTTGAAAGCCGCAAGAAAATGCCAATTTTTTTGTTATTATTGTGTTGGTTCTCATTGAAGTGAATATTGTTATCATTATAATTATCATAAAAATATTTCTAATGAAAATAATTTTTTATAATAATTATGAAAATAACTATTCTCACTTTTATGAAAATTCTTTTTCCAATTTTCATGAAAATAGTTTTTCCAATTCATTTTATTTTCTTGAAAATAATTTTTCCAATTTAAACGTGAATAATTATTTTGATTTAAATAATTTCTCTTCTACCTCGTATTTTAGTTTTTCTTGTTCGCAATATCAACCGGAAAACTTCCCAATTTATGAGAATAATTATTTAGGTCCAAATTTTTATTCTTCTTTTATCACACTGCACACCTCTTCTAATTTTAAGGACTTTACACAATTTCAAGTTGATCCTCCCCAAAATTTAGAAGAAATTATAGCTTGTCCTAATAATTTTTCTCCTTCTATGAAATTTTCACCTATGATGAAACAAGAATCTTCATGTGCCCCATAGTGTCTTATTCGGAAGAGGAAGAAAAATTATTATATAAAGAATTTGTTACTACTTTTTCTAATGATTCTTCCCCCTCTTCAAATATTTCACCTAGTACGAAACATGAATCTTCATGTGCCCCCTTGGTGTCTTATTCGGAAGTGGATGAAGAATTATTATATCAAGGATTTATTAATATTATTGGCACACCGGGTGAATTAGAAGAACATGTTTCTTCTCCTACTACACCTGATTCTTATTTTCATGAAATTTCTAGTACCTCTTCTATATTTTTAGAAATTCAAACTCTTGAAAATAAGATGTTCGATAATATTTCTTTAAATGAATTTTCATATAATAATTTATTTTTGAAAATAAAAACCCAAAGTTGATCATATAGCTTCGCAAGAGCCTCCTCCTTGCGAAGATTTTTCTGACGCGCTTATTTTTGATTATTCCTATACTAACAACATTAAGTGTAAAGATGAGCCGTTGCAATCAAATGTTGTCCCCGATCCATTTGTCGCTCATCTAAAAAGATTCAAATCACCTCTGGTATGTATAGGTGATTTGAATCTACAATTTCAAGTCAACTGCAAGAAGGAAAATCAAGAAGCAAGCGGAGGAGACATCGGGTGACCAACTTTGGCATCTTCGCCAAAGCGTGAAATAAGGGAGTTGTCCGTTCATTTCAAATTTTATTTCCCTTTTTCCTATCCCAAACCGTCTAGCTTATTAAAGACGGGAAAAAGAAAATCGCGCTTGAGAGACACCCCTTGTTTATCTTAAATTTCTTTTTTGTATATTTCTATTTTTTTAATTTAGTTCTTTTTTGTTTACCCCCACTTACTCGCAAATAAACATTGGAGATAATGTTTATTTTTAAGTATGGGGGTGGAGTCTTCTTTTTTTTAATTAAAAATAATAATAATAAATATTGAAATTTTTTATTATCTTAAAAAAATTGTTTTCTTTTCGTTTTAACAACAAAAATATATAAAAAATAGAAAATCAGAAAATTAATTTCTTAGAAAGGGCCGTGTTGGGCTTTCATCCCACAAAAATGCCTAGTACCTTGCGAACCCATCACTGGGTAGCCCTTGGGAAGTCCAAGATTTAACAAAAAAATTAGGATTATAATTTATGTTTTTTTATTAGTATTATTATCTTTAAAAAAATAAAAAAATATAATAAACCCCTACTTAATTTTTGTGATTTTTGGAAATTTATTTTGAGTTCATTTATTAGAATTTTAATAATTTTTGATTTTCCAAATCTTTAATTTCATTATAATTAGTTAAATTTAATTTTTAGGTGATTTGATTTTAAGAAATAAAATTAAGAATTAAATTTGTTTAGAGAAATTTATTTAGTCTTTTTCTCTTTAATTCTAATTAGTTTCAATTTTATAGTGCTTAATTTAATAATTTTAGATTTTAATTATATTCACTTATGCTTTAAGATTCTTAGGAAATTTTTATTTACTATTGCTGCTCTCTAATTATTTTAATTTAATCTAAAAATTCATTTTGGCTTTCCTTTATTCTTTTTATTTCTTGTTAGTTCATATGTCATGGGGATAAGAGGATAAAATTCATTATTCCCTAGTACACATATATAATTTTTCCTTTTTTGTTAGATCATATGTCATGGGAAACAAGTATTCCTTGGTACACATATGCAACCCCAAAAAAATAAAAGATGGAGTAAGGATAAAATTCATTACTCCTAATTAATTTTGTTTTTATTTGAAGAGAAAAAAAATATTTGTTCATATGTCATGGAAAATGAGAGAATAAAATTCATCATTTTCCTGGTAAACATATGAAAATATCAATAAGAAAAAAATGTGGGGTGAGAGGATAAAATTCATCACCCCCAATCTAAGATCTCTTCAATTTACTTATTCCAAAAACCTAATAGCAAAATTAATTGCTTTAGAATTAAATTAAAATTCTAAGAGAGCATAAGTAGTAGTTTGAATTTTCCTTTAAGTTTCTTTTTAGTAAAAAAGTGTTAATAATTTTTTAATCTAATTTTGTTTGCTAACTACTTTATTTTGAGTTCTAATTAATTTATTAGAGAAAATTTTACTAAATATTTTTGCTCTTAACATTTTAATTTCATATTTTAGGACTTAAGATTTTAAATCCCTAAAGTTTACTTTTAACTCTCTTCTGATTCAATAAAATTTTAGTTTAATTAAAAATTATACTAATTTCTTATAAGTACTCAAAATTTTGCTCTGGAATAGCAAAAGTTTAAGTATGGGGGTATTTGATAAGTCAATAATTATAGTTATTTATATATAGATTTTATTTAATAACTAATAATATTTTATTTAGTTTATTTTAATATTGTTATTAAAATGCTTTGTTTTCTTATTTCATGTCAATATGGGCTGCTAATAGTAATTTGGAGCTGACAAGATTCATCAGGAGAAAATATGGAGAAAAGCAAAATTTTTCCCTAGTACACGCCCCTGTCACGGGCGTGACAGAGGGGCATGATAAAAGTCATGGGTCGTGACCTTCAGGTGTTGATCCGTCGCTATTCCACATCAATTGAAGTTACACCCCAATACCACGGGCGTGACATTGGGCGTGACCATCCTACATTGGGAGTGCCGCCAGTAGGAGCTCCAGATTCACAACGCACGCCGGTTATGGGTTACACGCCCTGGACACGAGCGTGGCCAATTGGTCACGGATGTGACCATGGGCGTTACTCCCTGGCATTACTCAGTCATCAATCAACAGTTCCATTGCATAGCATTCAAGCTTACACGCCCTTGGTCACAAGCATGACCTAGGGGCGTGACCCGTCCAGCAACCGCCAGATTAACTCCCTCCGTTTCTCCTTCCCACTTTTTCCTATAACAAACTAGACACGCCCTAGGTCACGGGCGTGACCTAGGGGTGTGACCCACAGAACGGCACTTTTGGTGGTTTTTTCTCTAATGTTCCCGATCTTTCAAGACAACGGTTTCCGAGCCTTACATGCCCTATGTCACGGGTGTGACTAAGGGGCGTGACCTTCTAGAAAAATTCCTATAAATTCCAGATCGAGCCAGAAGTTGATGAGGCATCTAGGAGTAGATTGTTAGCCAATTTCAGAAAATTTTTTGTACTTCTTTATGTAATTTCAATTTCATAGATTAGTTTTGCTTTGCTTTATTTCAATTCAAGCACTTTTTCTATCATGTTCTTGTCTTTCTTTTTAGGTAATTTCTTCATCATGCCATGTAGCTAATTTCCATTAGCACTTGATCATGATGAACTTTGAAAGTGAATAAAACTCTTTTTGTCAAACCCTTTATTTATCACTATCGATTTATTTTTTGAATTATTTTATGTCGAATTCATATTTCACTGATATGTTCTTCGATCCTAGATCTGTATCTTAAATGACCGAGAGGTTTCGGATATGAGTAGATCGCTTAAAGATAAGAAGAGTTACATGAACTCCTCGAGAGAGGACGACATAAATCTGCCGGATTGGAGTCAAATCCAATAGTGGGGTTCACCTCATAAAGCAAGCTTAGGGGTTTCGACTAGCCAGGAGGTCTTAATCGATCAACCTAAGTTTAGTCAAAAGCATGAGCTCGAGAGAGACGCTTTTGTATCTTAGGAACCTCCACGGTCGAAGTAGGTAAATTAGAGTTTGTCTTTCCTAAAAAGTTTATATAAATTCAAAGGGAGTCTAGATCAAGTGCAAGTTTTTAGTTTATTTTATTCCTATAGTTTAATTTAACCTTTTTTTATATTTAGATAAAATAATATTAATTTGTGTGAGTAGGAGTACTCAACAGGTACACTTGCCTATTTCGGGATTTTAGTTTGGAATTATTTTTAAAACTATAAAATCTTCATCAATAGACGTCGAGTGAACTCAACCCATTCAACAAAGTGTCGAGTGCATTTAGTGGACTCAACGCCATGCTCTTTAACTTATAAAAATTATTATAGATCAATAGGCGCCGAGTGACTCGACGCCATTTGACGAAGTGTTGAGTACGTTGAGTGATCTCGATGCTATTCGACGAAGCGTCGAGTGCGTCGAGTGAACTCGATGCCACTCGAAGAAACATCGAGTGATCTCGACGCTTTTGGATATAGAGTATTTTTTGGTCTAAGTTCTGTTTGTTGGTTCACAAGTATGTGATGAACCGGGTTTTCAGGATAAGTGTTGATGGCGCATTTGAACTCGATCTCTTCCACAAACCTATTTAATACATAGATCATCTCAAGAATACCTATTTAAAGACAAGATTGGCGATCCATTACAAGGGTGACACGTGGAAAGTAACTTAAAGCCTAATTCTTTTTATAAAAAATGAATAAACGAAACCCTAACTGTCACTCCCATTTCTTGCCAAGCCTGGCTTCACCATCGATGAGCTAGAGGACTGGGAAATGACTCCTAGAGTTAATCTTTTGCTTGATAAACAAGGGATCGAGCTAGTTAACAAGAGTAGTCATCGACCATAGCTCACCACTACCTCACCCGCCAGCAAGCTCGCAACCAGGTCGGTTTCTCCTCCCCTCCCTCGATGCTAGTCTTCTAGATAAACTAGGAGAGATATCGGGCTCAATTAAGCCCAATTCCATGAGATGAAGAGGGAGAAATACCGAGCTTTTCTTCTTGCTCGGGTTCTCCTGAGGAGCCACCTGTAACATCCCATTTCCGACCAGACCCCTAGGAGAGGTTTTGTCATGACCAAGTCATGACAAAACCTAGGAAGCCCAAGGAGGCCAAGTGACCCGGGCTCAAGGTGAAAATCACATTGATCTACAAATAGTAAGTCAGAAATTTACTTAAAATGAGAATTGGGCTCGGGCATTGAGTGCGTTGAGTGCACTCAACGTCATAAGCTGAACGGCGTTGAGTGCACTGGCTGCACTCAATGCCATCTTTCTTAGGCTGGATGGCATTGAGTGTGTCGAGTGCACTCAATGCCATAAGCTGAACGGCGTTGAGTGCACTGATTGCATTCAACGCCATCTTACTTGGAATGAATGGCGTTGAGTGCATCAAGTGCACTCAACGCCATAAGCTGAACGGCATTGAGTGCACCGACTACACTCAATGTCATCCCCTTGGGCTGAATGGCATTGAGTATATCGATTGCACTCAACGCCATAAGCTGAACGACATTGAGTGGGCTGACTGCACTCAATGCCATATTGTTTAGGTTGTATGGCGTTGAGTGAGCTCAGCTCACTCAACGCTGTCAGTTGGATGGCGTGGATTAAGCTGAGCTAACTCAATGCCATAGGCTGGATGGCATTGAGTGAGCTGAACTCACTCAATGTCATAGGCTGGATGGCGTTGAGTGAGCTGAACTCACTAAATGCCATTTTACTTGGAATTTTTCTGGTGCTTTTGGTTTGTTTGTTGGTTTAGCTGAACCGGACTGTTTCGAGAAGCGGGCCAGGATATCTTAAATTAGTCGTTCCTCTATTAACACCTAATTAAGTCTAATTTTAAGAAAATTGACAGATCAAATGGAGGTAGGCCACGTGGTCGGCGGTTATGAAATGAAGAAGGCTTCAGCCATGGCCGAGAACCGGCTTTCATGGCCAGTAATGGCACTTGATGCCTTGGCCTCCTTCCCCTCCTCTTTTATGGCTGGATTCAACTCCTCTAGGGAAGAGGAGGAGTTTCCAGCTGTTACTTGGTTGGATAGAGCCATATTAATCCCCCCCACCACCACCTTGGCCGAAATTACCTTAAAGGACCATTAATGGCCACCATCAGTTAGACCCCTCCCCTCCCCCATTTTACTGATTTATAAGCTTTACAAGACTCCAAGCCTTCGTTTCCACACTTTGCCAAAAGGAGACGAGAGATTTCTGTATGTGTTGAAGAGCATTGGCAACACCTTCATCGCTAATGGCTTTCCGTCGATCTGCATGCCTCCAGCCCGCTAACAAGGTCCTCTCCTTCTCTCTCTCTATGGGTAGATCTTAGAATTCTTTAGGGTTAAGAATCGGGCTCAACTAAGTCTGATCGGGAAGAGCTTATCTTCCTAGTTTTTCCCGCAAAAATATAGCTCTCGAGTTCACCGGAAAACACCTCTCCGGCAGCCGCGCCGCCGCCCGGCGATGGCCATAACCTCAAAGGAGGTGATGGTGGCGGTGGCCGGCCAGGGAGGAGGCTGGATGGCCTGTGGCAATGTTTGTAAAAATCTCCAGGTTCGGCGAATCATGTCCCTTGGCTGGAGGAAAAAGACGATCCAGCAATCGTAAGATCTTGCATCAAGTTCTGTGCTGATCACTTAAATCCTTTTCTTTAAAAATGATTTATGTATTATGACAACAATCACATTAGAAAATTAATGAAAAATACTTAGAGACTCTATATGAGGAAATGGTCAACATATAATTTGTATCCCTATGGGTCTATAGTATTTTAAAATTGATTTGGGTCAATTTGGTCAAATGGTTTGACCAGGACAACCCTTTTGGTGGGGTCTACACCTAGAGCTAGGCAGAGATTAAATTGTGTGCCCCCACTTCATCCCTTGTCCAAAAGACCTGAAATTTGGACAGGAAATCCCCCTAACCTATATCTAGGATCTTTCCAAAAATGGAAATTTTTGGAGACACTTTTCATATAGTTTTTTTAATTATTTAATAATCTTATGATAAATTTATTAGGTGGCTTAATGACTTCCAAACCATCCCAAATTTTGGTGAGTGGTCCCTGGGTTCATCATGAGGCTCCGTATAATTTTTCAGCTCATTTAGAGATGTTTTATATTGTAAATGAACAAACCTAAGCTTTGCCCTATTAAGGGGTTTTTAGGTCAAAAGTGCACTTTGTGATTTGGGTGGTCAAATCACCTCAACAGAGGCTGTGATTTTTACCACTGACTAAGCATTATTTCTTAGCACCCTCCCACGGAAGATGAGGTGGATTGGGGTAGATTTGCCCTAGGATAAAAGACCAAACCCTAAAGATGGTTTTGGGTGTCTTGTGAAGGACATAGGGTGTTATGTCCTTATATGGACTTGGTACTTAGAATAAATACTTGTAGGGTTGTTAGATTCCCTAGGAAATGAATGGGTAGTGCTTGGAAACAAATACCCCACATAAACTACTTAATAAGTAATTAGGTCTTTACACCCTAGGAATTCTATGGTGGGTCATATGACCTTGATTCTCAGTCAAACATTGGCAGGAGTGTTTTCATAGTGATATTCATATCTGGATAATTTTGTTATGAATTATAGATTAATGAATATAGTACTTCATGTACAAACCATTAAATTGTACTTTCAACTTAGGAATTGTTTATGAATTAACAACTCACTAGAATCTTATGGAATTTAGTCAGAGGACCTTTTATGATGTTATAAAGCTCTGTGAATATTTATGGAATTATGGGAAGTGTATTTATAGGGGTTGCTTCACTAAGTATTGTTTCCCATGAAAACTTCGTTGAATTTATTTTGGTCTCTAGTAAGCCAGGAAAATTATGATTTTTTTGCAATGGTTCTTTCTATACATTATTAAGATTTAATAATTTTTCTACAATTTTCTGATGAATAATTTTAGTACTTCCTTCTTTAATTATGATTAATGGAATTATGTTGGATAAATTAATTAGAGGTAAACTATTATTTGTAAAATCATGGAAAGTAGTATTTGTTGATATCTCTCAGTTATTTAGTGGTCATAATTTTTGGGTGGCCATTACTTGAGAAAATCATGTAGTTCATGTTTAAAATTTCCCATGGCCAATCTTTTGGAAAAATAATTAAATATCAGATTAATTAGGAAAATTATAATTTTCTGGATTTAGGCTAGTTATATTATAATAGATCTCCAGTAAATAATTTAAGGCTTTTGGATGAGAACTTGAGGGACCTCTTATCATGATCGTCATATAGTATAGGTTGGTCTGAATAGCGTAAAACAGCGTAAGTAGTGATAGCCTGTGCATTGAACATAGAAGATGAGATTGATAGTTCATGGGATTTTAAATGGGTTGTTAAGTGATATGAGGAGTCACGATGAGGAGAGAGAAGTTTGGTTAGTATTAAGTGTTGCTCGGGACTGACGAAAGGTCGTCTTTCCTAAGGTGAGGAAGGGCCAAAACACACTAGGGTTAGATCCAGTGTAACATAAAAAGGGATCGTATAATCGGGTATAAACCAATAATACTAAGTGCCTTACGAAAGGGCACGATGGGCTTCAGCTACCATCATAGTTCCTAGTGCCCTTTGAGAGCTCTTCATGGGGTATGCCGGGGGCAGTCCTGGGCTAACGTAAACCGTAAGAATAATAAACTAAAAGAACAACTAGTATAACTAGGGTTTCACATTCACACACCCTGGTAGCTAGGGAGGTTGAATAGGTTGGTTTGATTGCCATCCAGACGGTAGCTTCGAAAGGTAAATGCACGGACGGGACAATCTGGGGAGCTGGGTGCTCGAGGGTTTGAATACAAATTAAGGTTGTGGGTCTTCGGCATTTGGCAATCGTTCACACCGGCGTCGGTACGTTGACTCGGCGATGTGGGACACTTAGCCAAAGAAAGTATGGTAGATATAGCCAGCACTAGTATGCAGATACTCTAGGTTGTGTTCTTCTAGGGGCGTACGGAATGGCTAGGCCGGTAGTGTAGATACCAGCCTAGGAGTGGGGGGCCCGACCCACTGTCTCCGTTTTACACTACGAAGGTTCCTGGGAGTGAGCTAGCTGCCCGTACAGGGGGAACTAAAGTTCTGTGTGCATAGAGTCATGTGCGTGAGTTGCACTTGCATGAATCATTCCATGGCATATCACTACACTCATATTTGCATACAACCGACACCCCAACGTATAAATTGGTATGGTACTTTTTATACGATGGGAGCCTTGTAGAAGACCCCTTAACTTATAAGTTTTTATGGGCATTCATATAAGTGAAGGTTACATATTTAATTTCTACTTGTCCTTTCATATATACATTGATTTAGAACATGTTTACTTTTCTGCTCACTATTGTAGAACTGCTAGATGTACCTTTCATGCTTAGCTGCTTATATAATTTATTTACTGCTTGACCAATTCCACTGTCACCCGCCTTGCTTATTCTCCACCATTGTATCTTCCCTTTCCTCCTCTCCGCTCGGTGCTTAGGAGCCGTGGGGGGAGGGGTAGGGGATGATAGGACTTAGTCTTTATGACTAATGGTTTTTGAACCACAACATTACAGGAGCTCCAGTTGGGAGACAGGGACCAGCACCAGCGGAGTACGGTGCGCATGGAGGTGGGCCAGTGAAGTTCCGGAGCACCTGTGACCAGCTCCGTGAGTGATTAGACTTTCTTATTGCTTCCACAATGTGTGACTTGTAGTGAGGACTCTGATGTACCAGGCTTGAGGCCATTTATATTTCATCTGTTCTGATCTTTTGCAGTACTCTGCTTTCTTTATTTTTATGGACTTGTTGTAATTTCCATTTACATGTGATTCTGTGGACTTGATTATATTCATTTTATACATACTTCTCTCTCTTTTATGATCGAAAAGGCCGACAAAATTGGCTTTTTGTAGAGGCGGCCTTCCCGAGTGTCGGTGCCACCGCAAAGCGGCAATTCTGGGCATAAGACCCTAGTGGTTTAAAAAGAAAAAAAAATTGGGGTCTTACAAGTGGTATCAGAGGAGACCTCGATCGAAAGAGAAGTAGTCCACAAAAAAACCTTGGGCCATCCCCGTGTGAGCTTAGTTTGCGGACAAACTAGCAGCGGAAGCAGTGGTGTGCCCATAAGGGAAATCACTTGTAAGTCCAATCTTATCCCTTTCTTATATTCCATTCATACGTTGTCTAACAAATGGAATTTTTCATTGTAGCATGCGACGATCCCTACTCCACAGCAGGGGACACCTCAAGCTCTGAATGCGGTCCCACCTCCGCCGGCTCCAGCTCCAGCTCCGTTCCAGTAGATGGATATGGGGCAAACACTGACGGCCATTCTGGAGGCCTTCAGAGCTCAGCAAGCCCCGAATCCATAGCCAAACCCCGGGTCCAACTAGATAAGTGTATTCCGGGGACTTTCCCCTCCATCCTACCTGGGGACGGAGTCGGCAGTACGCATGGAGGAATGGTTAGATAACATCTATGACATTCTTGCGGGGATTTGATGCCCCACTAATGAGGTGGTTGCTTTGGCAGTCTCCTTCTTGGAGTCACATGGGAAGAGGTGGTGGAAGTCATTGCTGGACACCACCTTTGCGGGTATGGATTGCGCAGATATTACTTGGGAAGAGTTCAAAGCAGCACTCCTGGGACATTTCATACCTCAGTCGGCGAGGGACGACCTGGAGGATAGGTTCCTGTGGTTGAGGCAAGGGAACAGGACGGTGCTGGAGTATTATCAGGAGTTTACTCACCTAGCCCGCTATGCGGACGCTTATCAGTCTGACGATGCTGGCTATACCAGGAGGTTTTACATGTAATGCCCCGAAACTCAAAAGGGTGACGGGTGGTGTTTTGAGCCAAATTAGGGATTTGGTAGAGGTGACACGGCCTGGGACACGGGCGTGTACCAGGGCGTGACGTGCTTGGGTTCAGCTATGGTCACGTGGTCGGCGATTTTGCAGTCAACAGTCATTGGGGGGGTGAACACGGCCTGGGACACGGGTGGTTCCCAGGGCGTGTCAGTCACTCAAAGCCTTTCACATAACGATCGTTGAGTGAGGACGCATGACCTGAGCCCAGGCGTGTTCGGGTCCGACACGGGCGTGTGAAATTCCACACAGGCGTGTCAAATACAAGTGTCCTACTCGGATTGTTTCACAAGTTATGCTAAGGCAACTACACGGACTGGGACACGGGCGTGTCCCAGGGCGATTCTAGCACACGGGCGTGTCACATGGTCGTATCGTGCTCTGATTGTTTTGTACCTATGTCATTGGAGGAACACGTCCAGCTACAATTGCATGTACTGTATGATATGGGCGTGTCAAGCCTAACACGGGCGTGTTGCAAGCCGTGTTCGGCCCAGGAAGTTTATTTTTGGGCCAAATCGCAGCCATTCATTTCCTTATTTTTGGATCTAACGGCTCAGATCTCTCATTTCTAGGGTTTAGGACAGGATTGAGTGTTTAAACCATCATTTCATTTGGGTTCACTCTCTTACTAAATTCTAGAGAGAAGGGAGAGCAAGGAGTTCGGATGAAGAGGAAGATCCGCCCGCCGGAGGAGATTCAGAGCGCCAAATCGCAAACCAAGCCCAGATCTGCGGAGGCAAGATCATCGCGGTTCTTTTCATCTGCGTAGTTTTCCATGGCGCCGAGGAAAAATGCTAGGGTAACAATTTTCATCTTGAGCCTGTGAAGCTCTTCTTCCTTTGTATGGGAAAACCCGCTCTCGCGAGTGTGCGGCGAGTTTGAGGTATTCCTTGGGGGAAGATATGTAAAGTACCCCATATTTAGAGTCTGGAATCGTAGTACGAACAAAGGTGATAGAACTAAGTTGTCAACCTAAATCACCTAAAGGGGGGTGAATAGGTGAAATGCGTGCCAAATGCAGAATAAAAAAATTAACACAGCACAGATAAGTAATCAAGCAATCACACAGATGACAAGAGATTTATAGTGGTTCCCCAATCTTGGATCTAGCAAATCACTAGACTCGGCTACTCCACTATCTCGGATTGCAAACCAATCCTACACCTCAGAACTATGTTCCTACAAAAACTCGATCCCAAACGGATCTACACTCGGAAGATAAACCTTCCTACCACTCGGAGATAGATCTCCTACAATGAAATTTGTTTGAAAAAAAAAACACAAACAACAATTAGCACAGATCTGGATCTTTGACGCAATCTTCTTCTTGAGAGCTTCTCGGTTTGAACAGAAACAGTTAAAGAAGACTAGAGAGAGACCCACGATTCTGAGATCTGGAATCACCACGATCAAGAAAATAAATCAGAGACGATGAAGCACGGAGAGATCGGATGATTCTTCTTGAGTCTGGATCGCTTGAGAATTTGAGATCGATAGCTGCGGCTGAGAGAGAGAACGATCGAGAGCTTCTTCTGAAAACTTTAATGGCGGTGGAAAGAGAGATTAGGGTTTTCGGGATTTTCTCTTTCTTAAAAATTATTCTCTATAAACGCGTGTATTTAGTCAAGTCTGAAAAGACCTATTTATAGGCGGTCTCCAATGGTCATAAGCATAATTAAGGATGACATGTGGACCAATCAGAAAGGACTTTTTGAAAATACACAAAGAAACTTGACTTGGAGAAATTGAGGAAATTCGAACAGACATACTCGAGAGATAGAGACATACTCGAGTAAGAGGTTACATACTCGAGTAGATATGAGGAATATACTCGAGTATCAAGATAGAAACAACTCGAGTGCTGCAGGGATCAATACTCGGGTAACTTAGAGAACTTACTCGAGTATGAGCAAATATACTCGAGTATAAACACTTAGAAAGATTTCTCAGATAAGACTTGAAGAGCTACTCGAATATAAGAGTTTGAGATACTCGAGTATGGGGAAGATAGACTACTCGAGTATCTTAGGAAAACTACTCGAGTTATCACTAACCTACTCGAGCATGAAAATCAATCTACTCGAGTACAGAGTTATTTACTCGAGTATTTCAGAGAACTACTCGAGTATGTGGACTTAGAAACTTTCTAGGATAAGAAGTCCAGATCTACTCGAGTTCAAACCGAGCGCTTACTCGAGTAACTAACCATCTACTCGAGTATAAGGTATCACTTACTCGAGTGAAGAAAAATCTACTCGAGTATAAACTTTCATACTTTAGTATATAGAGAATCCACTCAAGTAAGTAGTCCAACCTACTCGAGTACAGACACACTTACTCGAGTATACTAAAGAAGTACTCGAGTATGTGTACTTAGAAAATTTCTTCTGAGATAGACTTCAAAACTTCATATTCCAAGTGCATGTTGATGAAGTGTGTCCTAATAGAGAGGCTATACATGAGCCAACACCTTGGATCACACAATGAGGAATTACATTATATGGTCCTGTGTTTGGTAGCCCATTATAGACTGACATTGGTCTACACTTGGCAATAAGAACCTGCACACATACAACTCAAACACAATATCAAATGCACCTTAATTCATCTTAGTTTAAGGTCTGACTTCCAACAAATCTGAGGTATTGTGGAGAAAATTCCCAAGAAAAGGCATGTTGCGTGAAGCCTACCCGGACAAGTTGGTCTGGATCGGTGATGTTGCATTGCATAAGTAGCCGGAGAAGACTCCGTGCCTTTGATTATTTTCGGGTTTCTACGGGGTAGATTGCAACAGGGATCTTGGGGGATTAACCCCAAGGCGCACCCAAAAAACTGGGCGGAAACTCATTTCTGCCATCTTAGTGGCCTGGGAGCCAACCTTGAACATAAATGGGTTATGTGCTTGTGTGATCGAATTTTGGGATCCGGGAGAAGCTTAGCCTACACGTACGTCTTAAAGTGACTTGGCGGTGTGAGCAACGGGAAAGTGTAAACGGACCCGAGCTATATTGTTTGGTGTAAGATACCTGAAAAAGGGACTGGCCATTGGCATGGTCGTGCGAGTCTTAGGATTAGACTGGAAAGACTAAAAATGCTTACGAGATTTGCCGTCCAAGGGATGGTGGTGAGACCACGGTTATGACTGGGTTCACCGAGTTAGTGCCCTGAGAGCACGGGGTGTGTGGCCATGTGAGCCTCCACTTGTGATGATGTGCTTATTCACTTTTTTACTTGCTATGCTAACAAGTGCAGGGAAGAAGCTTTGCCGCCCCGAGTTTGGAGGCAGAATCGTTATAATTTGGTCAGCTTTAGCTGACCGTTATTCTTGTTTACCACCGTTGCGATGACTTGTGCTTGCAGGTGCTGCAGAGCCGAGCGCCAAATAGCGGGCCGAAGCCCAAGTTGCTAAGTCGGCCCTTGAAGGACTTGTTTGTTTACTTACTTTAAATCATGTGTGGACGGCCTGCGAGCCGAAGTTTGTAAAACACTATTTATTTAAGTGAACTGTTGTAAGGCCATAAGGCCAGCACTCTTTGGTACTTTGTATTTTATTCCTGTTTGGTTTGTTAGTGGAAATTCATGCTTGTTGGCTGGGTTCTTATTGTTGCAACTTAACAAATTGCTTCTGCTAGATGCTCTGTGTAGGACATGTATATTGGTTGAATGGTTTCATTGAGTAACCCACCGGTCTGTTCATGGTATATGGCATCGGGCCCCAGCCGGACCTACTGTTATATGCTATGTGAGGGATAGGGGTGTTACAATTTGGTATCAGACTACCAGTTTCGATCAAGCTTAAATGAATTCATGGACGAATTCACTTTAAGGGGTGGTGAGCACATGTGTGTGCGTCGTCGTTATAACATGAAAAGAACCCATGAATGTCCACTTATGAATGAAAATACACATGTTTGAGGAACCTGTGTGTTCCTATAATTGCGTTTTGCAATGTTGTTTGGTCGCTTATCGGTGTTTTTATGATTATAGGTGACCAGGAGTGGTGCTGGCCCGTCTGAACGTCCAGTTTCTAAGGCGAGCAGCGCACCAAATGATGCGCCTACAACACCTCCTTCAGCTGATACCATTCAATTAGGAGCAGTGGCTGTGTTTGCGATGATCAATGCTCAGCCTACGAGGTAGGTGCAGCAGCCTACTTCTGTTGTGGAGCAAGTACCGCTCCAAGCGGCGGAGCCAAGGAGAGTGGAACAGGTAGTAGTGGAGCCAGTGTTGCATAGGAGAGTAACGGAGAACCTGCTTAAGCACGTGAAAGGCTTCAATCCTCATGTGTTCTCGGGTACGGGAACCCCAACTCAAGGAAAGGATTTGCTCACTAGAATTAAGATTGTGTTGATAGCTACTAAGACTGAAGAGTGGCAGAAGACCATAATTGCCACGTTCTTGCTGGATGGTGACGCAAGAGTATGGTGGGAAGGCTTGGAGCTACACCATCTGAGGGGTATGCAGTTGACAGACGTCTCGATGGAGGAGTTTTGGAGATTGTTCTTGTAACGCCCCGTTTTTTCGGCGATTATTTTTATTCTCGTTTGGCGTTACGATGACGCGTTTCCGTGGCTTGTGCCATGTGTGGAGTACGGTTTAGCTCCTTAGAACTGAGTGCCCTGTTTGGTAGCCTGTTGGCAAGATCTCCCTAGCAAACCGAGTCGTTTTGGTGACCCGGTGTGGCCTCTCGGGGGGATGTTGGTGTTTGGCTTTATTTGGGTGTAACTCGAGTTCTGTTCGTCGAAAGTTAATTTCGACTTCGCCGTTGTGTTCGTAGCGTGGGTATTTAGCTACGGTGCGAATTTCGTCGAATTCCGAGGTAGTTCAGTTTTCGCGTCGATTTGGTGCTTTATGTAATTTTGTAATTAATAATATAATAATATAATTATATATATATATATATATATTTATGGAATGAGAAGGAACCGCCATCTTCATCTTCCCCGATAGAAACCGCCGGCCCCTTGTACGAGAGAAACGGAGAAACCGCCTACCTTGCCTTCGGACGCCGATTCCCGGAGCGTTTGTGGACGGAATTCGATTCCGAGAGTGGATTTGGATTGCTCTCGTTAAGACCTTCATTCCTGCGGTAAGAAATTCGATTTTCGTGGAGTTTTGGGAGGATTGGAATTTTCGGTTTTGGAAGTTTTCCGCCATTAATGGCCGAGTCTTTGTTCTAGGTGTTGCGGCCGTTTTGATCCGTGCGAAGAGGAGGAAAGCAGTCCAAAGCTTCGCTGTGAATTGAGGCAAGTGGTATTCTTGCCCTTGCCAAGTGTTTTCTTTGATTTTATTTGCTGAAATTGAAATCCCGGTTAGCCCAGGTTAGAGGCCTTGTTGTTCTCATTTTCTTGCTAACAATAGGGCTTAGTTCTTCCTACTGAAACCCCCCACCCCCTATGTTGTGATGTTTGGAATCCAAATTGTCGGCGTGGAGCCGTTGTTTTCCTTTATTTTTGATTGTTGCTCTGGTTCGGGTGTAGCCGAGAGGGAGAGTTAGGAGGGGGGTGTGGTTGCCAATTTCCTTCGTTAAGATATTATTCGAATGGTTAGGCATAGTTTGAATGGTAGTAGCGTGCGACGTGATAGTTGTCTACTGCTACTGCAGTGGCGTGAGTCGTGTGCGCGTTCCGGTGTCGTTCGGGAAATTCCAAACGGTGCAGGTTGACTGCGCACGGTCATCAACCTTTAGGGCGCACGACCACTGGTCGTGTGCCTCTGTTCGTGCGCGTATAAATTTCAGTTTCCAAAGTTCTGTCTCGGGCAATCGCACGAGCGCTGGCAACAGTGCGCACGACCACTGATCGTGCGACGCTGATCGTGCGCAGTTGCTAGGTTTTCTGTCAGGTTTTCCAGGTTCGTTTCGCACGATCATCAGCCGATGAGTGCGCACGACCACGGATCGTGCGTCACTGATCGTGCGCTTTGTATATTTTCTTTTGATAGGCGAATTTAGATGGTTTCGAGTGCGGGAGTTTAGATACTCAAGTGGCAGGCAACTACTCGAGTTTTGGATCTTCTGCCTTGGTCGTTCGACTGTCGTCGAGCTCTGTATTCTTTAGTGGGTTTGGGGGTAGTAACATTATTTTGGCGGCGAGTGAGGCTAGCTCACTCAACGCCAAAGTTTAGGTAGGCACTGAGTGGGTTTCACTCAACGCCTAGTCGTGTTGATTTATTTCAACACTCTTCCTTTACCTTGTATTTCGTTTCCGAGTGGATTTCCAGTTGTATTTCTGGGTTTTCCTTGTCGGCCGTTTTCTTTATTTTCCTAAAGGCCGAATCGTGGGTCGTGGTTAGTAGTGGTGGTTGTAGCTCTTTATGGGGGTGGAGTTGTGTGATATAGCCAAGGCCACCCATGGATTTCTTGCTCCAGGTACGGGCTGGGCATGTCGGGTGGAAGGTCCCTTGTGTTTTCACGTGTTGACCCTCGAGCTTTTGACTTGGACATGGTGGGTTGGGGGACTGCGTTTGCCTTCGATCCGGTTCCTCGTTGTTGGTTTTGCTACTAACATTTCCCGCAGTTTAGGGTGTTAGAAGTTTCTTCTTTGGTAGTTTGCAGCATTCTGGCTCTTGGTAGCCTAGTAGGCCCTACAGGATGTGGTTCCTGGGCTGGGTCGTTGCTGTTGCTTTGTGCGTTGTGCATTTCTTGTGGTCCTGTTGTGGACAGTTGTGACTCTTTCTACTGCATGTTTTTCTGTTACCTTGTCCTTTGGTTGACTCTTTCATGCAGTCTTTCTTTGTTTAGCTTGCTGAGGTATTCTGTTTTCTTTTGGAATACCCCAGGTTCTGAGCTGTAGCCAGTCTGGTGGCTAGTTGGAGGTGGTGTTGTTGGTGGACTTCCGGACCTTGGAGTTCTGTTTACCTTGTTAGTGAGGTTGTTTTCAGTACTTTCTTACAGACATATATGTGTGCTGGTGGGTTCGTGTCAGGTTGTTGGCGCCCACTAGTAGTTTTTACCTTGTACTAGATATATACTACTGCTGCTACCATCTATTTTTCTGGAGATAGTCTACTTGCTTTGAGAAGGTTTTATGCTAGGTTGCTAGTTATTTTTAAACTATAATTATTATTATAAATGAAGCTCATGATCAGCATGTTTTGTAAACTTAATCACTATTTTCCAAATCACGTACGAAAACCGTTTTCTTATATATACTATATAAACTAAGTGTAGTGTCTTGCATAGCATGAGTGGTTCTCTCGGGACCCTTATGCGCTCTTTAGGGTGTAAAACCTAATTAAAGTATTTTTCCGCAGCGTTTAAATATAGTTTTCTTTTGTGGACTAGATGATCCACTGAGCCGAGGGATACAGACTCTAAACATAACCGATTTTTTATTCATTAAGCACATGATTTTCTTGCATAAAGATTGTAGTTGGATTTGCCTGAGCGTCAGCAGTTATCCCCTGCTTGACGTGGCATCATGACGCGTGTTTTCTCTTACTCTGATAATTCTTAATTCGGAGAAAATGCGGGTTGTGACAGTTGGTATCAGAGGGAGGTTGCTTGACAAGTTAGTTGGGCAACCTTCCTTGGATGCTTTTAGTAGTTCAGCATCATGTCATTCACACACCGATATGTCATCAGCACGTCTTGGCAAAAGCACGAACACTACACTCATAGCATAACATGAAGTATACTGGGCATATTATGTAGTATGGGATGCATAATATGTATTCGTATATGGATCCACCATAGGGGCTACATGTGAGGGTTATGTAGTATGGGATGCATAACCTCACCACATGACTGCGACTAGCACGTTTCTTTTTCGTTGCATGGAAATGTTATGTAGTATGGGATGCATAACATTTTCATGTGTACGCCGCTCATATCATGCATTAGGGCCTTTTTTTTAAAATGCATAGCACAATCATGCATATCATAACATTGCATAAGCACAACGCGCCGAGCTAAAGATTTGCAGGATGACATATGTACACACATAAGTTTTCAAACTAACATAAGTTCATGCATCCGATCTAGGCACAAGAGTTAGTGAGGTGGTGGTTAACCATCCTAGGTTAGGGCATATCATCTAATTATTGTGAAGAAGATAAACTCTCAGAGCAAGTTTAGCAGCTTTAAGTCTATATCTACATATGTATTGTCTGTACTGGTAGTCGGTTCTAGTCGTGGGATTTGGATCTGATTTGCGTTGTATTGATTTTTAGGATGGCTAGGCGTCCTGCGACTCGATCGACTCCCCTGTCTGAGGGTGAATCTTCTGGAGCTCAGAACGATGCGGTGATCGAGGGTCTGCGTCAGAGTAGCGAAGCTATGGGTAGGCAGTTGGAGGAGGTGCAAGCCCAGATTCAGTCTTTGGTGGCAGTTGTGGCAGGGCAGGCTCAGGGTGCGCAAGTTCCTGCAGGGGGGTTAGCTGTTCCTCCTCCTCCTGCACCCTTGAGGCCTTCAGTGGTGGTGCCAGCAGAGATGGCCTTCATCTCGCAGTTTCAGAGGCTGAGCCCTCCCACTTATGATGGGAAGGCAGATTTCATGGTGATAGACGACTGACTGATCTCCATGGAGGAGATGTTCTTGTACTCAGGGATTTCAGATGATCAGAGGGTGATGATAGCCGCCTATCAGCTTAAAGGTTTGGCTAAGAGTTGGTGGCTGAGATAGAAGGAGAGCCTGGTAGCCGGATGCTCTTGGGAAGTGTTCAAGGAGATGCTGTTGAGGAAGTTCTTACCCTCGGTCGAGCGTGACCGCCTCATGAACGACTTCCTCCATCTGAAGCAAAGGCAGCTCACGGTGGGTGAGTATGAGATAGAGTTTAGTAAGTTGAGCCGTTTTGCCCCTGGATTGGTCAGCGTTGAGGCTGATCGAGTTAAGCGATTCCTCGGTGGTTTGAGGAGTGAGGTGCAGCAGTTGGCCAGTGCTTATGGGTCAGTGACTTATGCTGGAGTTGTAGAGGCTGCTCTTAAGGTTGAGGCCATTGAGACGGCGAAGAGCAGAGGCCAGCAGTTGAGGAAGGATAAGAGGAAGTTGGTAGAGGAGAAGAAACCCCTGGTACCCGATGCTGTTCCGGGAAAGAGGAGCAGGGTGGTGTGCAGTTTTTGTGGCCGGTCAGGCCATCCTGTTGAGAGGTGTTTCAAGAAGGCGGCAGCTCAGAAGAAGGAGCAGGTTCATGCTATTCAGGGTGCTCCTGGGAGAGATGTCTCCTGTTCAGTTTGCAAGCGATCCGGGCATGATGCAGCCCAGTGTTGGTCCAGGGATAGAGTCTGCTATCAGTGTGGGCAGAAGGGTCACGTTAAGTCGAGGTGTCCTCAGGTCCAGTCAGCTCTTCCTGCAGTTCCGTTACAGGCTTTACCTCCACCTCAGCGTGTGGACAAGGGAAAAGGGAAGCTGAACGTGATTTCTTCCGAGGAGGCTCAGACTTCGACCCAGGTGATCTCAGGTTAGTAGTTTGTTGTTTTCTTTCTAGCCTGGTAGTTTAGTTGCTAGATTATTTGCGGTACTGTTGTTCTAGTTCCTTAGCTTTGTGCGTTCCTATAGGGAAATTTAAGATGAAGAACCGCTGGGCGCGTGTTCTGTTTGACTCCGGCGCTACCCACTCGTTCGTGGCTAGAGCCTTTGTGGAGCGTCATCGGTTGTCTCTAGATCGTGTTCGGGATTCCTTCCGTGTCAAGTTTCCCTCTGGTGAATCTATGTTGTCAGATTTGGGTATTTTGGATTACCCAGTTTTGTTGGGGGATTTTCTTGCGAAGGCGGATCTGAAGATGATTGATCTAGAGGACTTCGATGTCATTTTGGGCATGGACTGGCTCTCTCGGTATGATGCGGTCATTCAGTGCAAGGGAAAGCGCTTGGACTTCATCAGGGACGACGGTCAGCCCGGCAGCGTGTATGCTGATCCGTGTCAGGATTCTCCTGTTCTCTCTGCGGTATGTGTTCAGAGATTGTTTCTTTCTGATTGTTGTGTTTGTTTAGTCTCAGCGGTTGGAACTGTTGATAGCGTGCCACGCTTGGAGGAGATTCCTATTGTTCGTGGTTTCGCCGATGTTTTTCCTGATGATCTTCCTAGTATCCCTCCTGAGCGGGATGTGGAGTTTGTTATTGATTTGGAGCCGGGTACGCGTACTATTGCTAAGGCGCCGTACCGGATGGTCCCTCGTGAGTTAGAGGAGTTGCGAATTCAGTTAGATGAGTTGTTGGCTAAAGGTTTTATCAGGCAGAGTTCGTCGCCTTGGGGTGCTCCTGTTTTGTTCGTAAAGAAGAAAGATGGGTCGATGCGGCTTTGCATCGACTATAGAGAGTTGAACAAGGTCACTATCAAGAACAGGTACCCTCTGCCGAGGATTGATGATTTATTTGACCAGTTACGTGGTAGCACGGTGTTCTCCAAGATCGATCTTCGTTCGGGCTATCATCAGCTCAGGATCCGTGAGGCAGATATTCCACGGATTGCGTTTAGGTCGAGGCATGGGCACTTTGAGTTTTTGGTGATGTCGTTTGGTCTGACCAACGCACCATCAGCCTTCATGGATATGATGAACAGGGTGTTCAAGGATTTCCTAGACAAGTTCGTTGTGGTCTTCATTGATGACGTGTTGGTTTATTCTCGCAGTGCTGAGGAGCACGAGCAGCATTTGCGTTTGGTCCTATCAGAGTTGAGGAACCACAAGTTATTCGCCAAGTTGAGCAAGTGCGAATTTTGGTTGCCTCAGGTTTCTTTTCTAGGCCACGTGGTGAACAAGGATGGGATCTCGGTTGACCCAGAAAAGATTGCAGCAGTGACGGATTGGAGTAGGCCGAATACTCCTAAGGAGATCAGAAGTTTCTTAGGGTTGGCTGGCTATTACAGGAGATTCGTGGAGGGTTTCTCTTCTCTAGCCGCACCGTTGACCAAGCTGACTCAGAAGAATGTGGCATTTGTTTGGAGCGAGAAGTGCGAATAAGCTTTTCAGGAGTTAAAGAGGAGATTGTGTACTGCTCCCGTTCTAACCCTTCCTACTGAGGGCATGGATTATGATGTGTATGTGGATGCTTCGCATATAGGACTGGGATGCGTATTAATGCAGGATGGAAAAGTAATCGCTTATGGGTCAAGGCAGCTGAAGACTCATGAGAAGAATTATCCAACGCATGACCTTGAGTTTGCAGCGGTTATCTATGCGTTGAAGTTATGGAGGCACTTACTTTATGGGGCTCAGTGCATGATTTTTACTGACCATAAGAGCCTGAAGTACGTGTTCACGCAGAAGGAGTTGAATCTGCGTCAGCGGCGGTGGCTTGAGTATGTGGCGGATTATGACGTAGAAATCCAGTATCATCCGGGCAAGGCCAATGTGGTGGCCGACGCCCTGAGCCGAAAGACGGGAAAGATCTTTAACCTCTCCGCCGATCGATTAGTTGAGGAGTTCCTCCTTATGGATATTTCAGTGGGATGGTGTAGTTTGCAGAGTAGCTTATCTGTGGCAGAGCCGTCCTGGATTTCTTTGACTAGACTGCATCAGAAGGACGATCCGGATCTGTTGCACCTTTTTACCAGGACAGAGAAGGGAGAGTTGCCAGATTTTTCTATTGATGATGCGGGTACTTTGAAGTACCGCGGCAGGTTTTGCGTTCCCGCTGTTGGGGACATTAAGAGTATGATTTGCAGTGAGGCTCATGGTTCCAGCGTTGCCTACCATCCAGGATCTACGAAGATGTACCGTGACTTAAGGCAAGTTGCCTGGTGGTATGGTATGAAAGGAGATATAGCCCGATATGTTGCTGAGTGTCACACTTGCAAGCGTGTGAAGGCCGATCATGGGAGGCCTGGTGGTAAGTTGACTCCGCTAGAGATCCCGACTTGGAAGTGGGAGAGTATATCTATGGACTTCATTACGGGTTTGCCAAAATCCCCGAGAGGATTTGATTCTGTTTGGGTTATAGTGGATAGATTGACGAAGTGTGCTCACTTCGTGCCTTATAAGATTGATTACCCGATGAAGAAGATAGCGGAGTTGTACTTGAATGAAGTCATCCGACTCCACGGTGTGCCGGTTAGCATCATTTCTGATCGAGACTCCCGATTTACTTCTCGTTTTTGGCAGAGTCTGCAGGAGGGTTTGGGTACGGATCTGAGGTATTCTACTGCGTACCACCCTCAGACTAATGGGCAGACGGAGCGGGTCAATCAGATTGTTGAGGATATGATCCGGTGCTATATTTTAGACCACGGTGGAGCGTGGGATGAGCGTCTGCGACTCATGAATTTGCTTATAATAACAGTTATCAGGAAAGCTTGCAGATGGCTCCGTTCGAAGCTTTGTATGGGAGGCGCTGTAGGAATCCGTTGTTTTGGGCTGAGGCTGGTGAGAAGCCTTTGTTGGGTCCTGATGCTCTGGAAGAGATGGAAGTCACCGTGAAGCTTATTCGGGAGAAGCTTCGTTTAGCCCAGGAGAGGTATGAAAAGAACGCCAATCGGCGTAGGTCTGCCTTGGAGTTTTTAGTAGGGGATCATGTATACCTCAAGGTTTCTCCAATGGTTGGTGTAAAGAGATTTGGTAAAAATCGGAAATTGGACCCAAGGTATGTGGGCCCGTTTGAGGTCTTGGAGCGGATTGGTGTGTCTGCATATAGATTGGATTTGCCAGCGAACTTCCCTGGTGTTCATAATGTTTTTCATGTTAGCCAATTGCGGAAGTGTGTGCGCAGTAGTGGGCAACTCTTGGATGTTGTGCCCCAGTTAGAGCCCAACCTCTCTTTCGTTGAGGTGCCAGTTCGTATTTTGGATACTCAGGAGCGTGTGCTGCGAAAGAAGTCCATACCGATGGTGAAAATTCTATGGAAAAATCAGGATTTGGAGAGCGCGACTTGGGAGCTAGAGTCGGCCATGAGGAGGGCGTACCCTCACCTGTTTCTCTGATTTGATCGGTATGTTTCCCTTTGTAACTTCTGTTTGTTACTTTTCCTTCTTTTGTAGGAGGGTTGTGCGTAAAGTTTCGGGACGAAACTTTCTTTTAGGGGGAGTGACTGTAATGCCCCGTTTTTTCAGCGATTATTTTTATTCTCGTTTGGCGTTACGATGACGCGTTTCCGTGGCTTGTGCCATGTGTGGAGTACAGTTTAGCTCCTTAGAATTGAGTGCCCTGTTTGGTAGCCTGTTGGCAAGATCTCCCTAGCAAACCGAGTCGTTTTGGTGACCCGGTGTGGCCTCTCGGGGGGATGTTGGTGTTTGGCTTTATTTGGGTGTAACTCGAGTTCTGTTCGTCGAAAGTTAATTTCGACTTCGCCGTTGTGTTCGTAGCGTGGGTATTTAGCTACGGTGCGAATTTCGTCGAATTCCGAGGTAGTTCGGTTTTCGCGTCGATTTGGTGCTTTATGTAATTTTGTAATTAATAATATAATTATATAATTATATATATATATATATATATTTATGAAATGAGAAGGAACCGCCATCTTCATCTTCCCCGTTAGAAACCGCCGGCCCCTTGTACGAGAGAAACGGAGAAACCGCCTACCTTGCCTTCGGACGCCGATTCCCGGAGCATTTGTGGACGGAATTCGATTCTGAGAGTGGATTTGGATTGCTCTCGTCAAGACCTTCATTCCTGCGGTAAGAAATTTGATTTTCGTGGAGTTTTGGGAGGATTGGAATTTTCGGTTTTGGAAGTTTTCCGCCATTAATGGCCGAGTCTTTGTTCTAGGTGTTGCGGCCGTTTTGATCCGTGCAAAGAGGAGGAAAGCAGTCCAAAGCTTCGCTGTGAATTGAGGCAAGTGGTATTCTTGCCCTTGCCAAGTGTTTTCTTTGATTTTATTTGCTGAAATTGAAATCCCGGTTAGCCCAGGTTAGAGGCCTTGTTGTTCTCATTTTCTTGCTAACAATAGGGCTTAGTTCTTCCTACTGAAACCCCCCCCCCTATGTTGTGATGTTTGGAATCCAAATTGTCGGCGTGGAGCCGTTGTTTTCCTTTATTTTTGATTGTTGCTCTGGTTCGGGTGTAGCCGAGAGGGAGAGTTAGGAGGGGGGTGTGGTTGCCAATTTCCTTCGTTAAGATATTATTCGAATGGTTAGGCATAGTTTGAATGGTAGTAGCGTGCGACGTGATAGTTGTCTACTGCTACTGCAGTGGCGTGAGTCGTGTGTGCGTTCCGGTGTCGTTTGGGAAATTCCAAACGGTGTAGGTTGACTGCGCACGGTCATCAACCTTTAGGGCGCACGACCACAGGTCGTGTGCCTCTGTTCGTGCGCGTATAAATTTCAGTTTCCAAAGTTCTGTCTCGGGCAATCGCACGAGCGCTGGCAACAGTGCGCACGACCACTGATCGTGCGACGCTGATCGTGCGCAGTTGCTAGGTTTTCTGTCAGGTTTTCCAGGTTCGTTTCGCACGATCATCAGCCGATTAGTGCGCACGACCACTGATCGTGCGTCACTGATCGTGCGCTTTGTATATTTTCTTTTGATAGGCGAATTTAGATGGTTTCGAGTGCGGGAGTTTAGATACTCAAGTGGCAGGCAACTACTCGAGTTCTGGATCTTCTGCCTTGGTCGTTCGACTGTCGTCGAGCTCCGTATTCTTTAGTGGGTTTGGGGGTAGTAACATTATTTTGGCGGCGAGTGAGGCTTGCTCACTCAACGCCAAAGTTTAGGTAGGCACTGAGTGGGTTTCACTCAACGCCTAGTCGTGTTGATTTATTTCAACACTCTTCCTTTACCTTGTATTTCGTTTCCGAGTGGATTTCCAGTTGTATTTCTGGGTTTTCCTTGTCGGCCGTTTTCTTTATTTTCCTAAAGGCCGAATCGTGGGTCGTGGTTAGTAGTGGTGGTTGTAGCTCTTTATGGGGGTGGAGTTGTGTGATATAGCCAAGGCCACCCATGGATTTCTTGCTCCAGGTACGGGCTGGGCATGTCGGGTGGAAGGTCCCTTGTGTTTTCACGTGTTGACCCTCGAGCTTTTGACTTGGACATGGTGGGTTGGGGGACTGCGTTTGCCTTCGATCCGGTTCCTCGTTGTTGGTTTTGCTACTAACATTTCCCGCAGTTTAGGGTGTTAGAAGTTTCTTCTTTGGTAGTTTGCAGCATTCTGGCTCTTGGTAGCCTAGTAGGCCCAGCAAGATGTGGTTCCTGGGCTGGGTCGTTGCTGTTGCTTTGTGCGTTGTGCATTTCTTGTGGTCCTATTGTGGACAGTAGTGACTCTTTCTACTGCATGTTTTTCTGTTACCTTGTCCTTTGGTTGACTCTTTCATGCAGTCTTTCTTTGTTTAGCTTGCTGAGGTATTCTGTTTTCTTTGGAATACCCCAGGTTCTGAGCTGTAGCCAGTCTGGTGGCTAGTTGGAGGTGGTGTTGTTGGTGGACTTCCGGACCTTGGAGTTCTGTTTACCTTGTTAGTGAGGTTGTTTTCAGTACTTTCTTACAGACATATATGTGTGCTGGTGGGTTCGTGTCAGGTTGTTGGCGCCCACTAGTAGTTTTTACCTTGTACTAGATATATACTACTGCTGCTACCATCTATTTTTCTGGAGATAGTCTACTTGCTTTGAGAAGGTTTTATGCTAGGTTGCTAGTTATTTTTAAACTATAATTATTATTATAAATGAAGCTCATGATCAGCATGTTTTGTAAACTTAATCACTATTTTCCAAATCACGTACGAAAACCGTTTTCTTATATATACTATATAAACTAAGTGTAGTGTCTTGCATAGCATGAGTGGTTCTCTCGGGACCCTTATGCGCTCTTTAGGGTGTAAAACCTAATTAAAGTATTTTTCCGCAGCGTTTAAATATAGTTTTCTTTTGTGGACTAGATGATCCACTGAGCCGAGGGATACGGACTCTAAACATAACCGATTTTCTATTCATTAAGCACATGATTTTCTTGCATAAAGATTGTAGTTGGATTTGCCTGAGCGTCAGCAGTTATCCCCTGCTTGACGTGGCATCATGACGCGTGTTTTCTCTTACTCTGATAATTCTTAATTCGGAGAAAATGCGGGTTGTGACAGTTCTTGGCTCGATACCTCCCCTAAACTCAGAGGATAGCAATGGAAAATGAGTTCCGGAAGCTTGTGCAAGGTGAAAGCAGCGTGGATGACTATCTCCACGAGTTAACTCGATTAGGTTGGTATGCAAGCACTACCTTCGCTGATGAGGAGCGCAAGATAAGCCGGTTCTACAAAGGTCTAAGGGATGACCTGAGACTGCTACTATCGGGGCTGATGATGCAGGGTTTCCTGACCTTGGTCAACACGGACCGGTTTTTAGAAAAAGACATGAAGAATGTTCAGGCAAAGAAGGACTCCAGTGGTAGGAAGTCAGAGTTCAAGGTGCCGACTTCAAAGTCTGGTTTTCGAAGGTGGAATAAGAAGGCTAGGATGTCGGGTCTAGCCCCTTCTTCGGGTGCCTCGGGGGCAACTACAACCGAACCTCGGGCACATGTTTTACTTGTGGGAAGATGGGACACTTTGCCCATGACTGTTGGAGCGGACGTCCAAAGTTCGAGAGGAAGTAGGGAGCAACCTATGAAGAAAAGGACAAGGCGGTAGAGTCAACCGCATCCCATTATGCTTCGACTCAACCAAAAGTCTACAATCTAGGCCAGCAGGAGGCCATCAAACAAGCGGATGTGGTGATAGGTATGGTTTAATTTATAGCAAGTTAGCTTTAAATACTGTTACCTAGTGCTTGTTAGCTTCTTACTATTTGTATAGGCTTTGTTTTGATTTGCGATAGTCCGGCAAGGTCACTATTCAATACGGGAGCTTCGCACTCCTTTTTGTCCAAAGGTTTCATATCGCGTATTGGAGTCCCTTCTTCGATGGCGAAGGACAAATTGGACGTGTTGCTGCTGAATGGGTATTCTATGCGTGCGGACAGAGTGTGTCATAAGGGTTCATATTGGAAGTTAGGAGTTCGACTTACTAGCATCGTTACTGCCACTAGTAGAGTTCGACGTCATCTTTGGTATGGACTGGCTTTTGGATCAGAAGTCTTATATTGATTGCAACCGTAAAGAGGTCAAGTTGTGTGCTGGGCGGGAGACAACGTTTGCGGGATTGAAGGGGTCGAGCAAGACATTGATGTCTGCTCTTTAGGTGGTGAAGGCGGTTCGTGCTGGAGCAGAGCTGTTCTTCACTTTAGTGGAGGCTATAAAGCCTAAGTCCACTTTGGATGGTATCTCAGTGGTATGTGAGTACCCCGACGTGTTCCCGGACTATCTTCCCGGAGCACCACTGCAGCGAGAGATCGATTTCACCATCGATCTAGTGCCAGGTGCCAAACCTGTGTCACGCTTTCCTTATAGGTTAGCGCCTAAGAAGATGGCGGAGCTAAAAGTTCAACTGGAGGAGCTGATGGAGCAAGATTATGTGCGTCCAAGTTCGTCGCCTTAGAGCGTACCGGTCCTCTTTATTAAGAATAAGGACGTAAGTTTGCGGCTGTGTATCGACTACAGAGAACTGAAAAAGTTAATGGAAAAGAACAAATACCCGATCCCACGGATTGATGATCTTTTTGATCAGTTAGTCGGGTCGTCGGTATATTCAAAATTGGATCTGAAGTCCGGTTATTATCAGCTGAGGATAAGCGAGAGTGATATCCCAAAGACAGCGTTCAGCACAAGGTATGGGCATTTCGAGTTTACGGTCATACCATTTGGGCTGACTAATGCGTCATCCGTTTTCATGGATCTGATGAACAGAATGTTCAGGGAGTACCTAGACCGTTTTGTGATCGTATTTATTGACGACATATTGGTGTACTCGCAGTGCAAAGAAGATCACTTCAAGCATCTGCATCTGGTTTTGGAGATGTTGAGGAGGAACGAACTATACGCAATGTTCTCTAAGTGCGAGTTTTGGTTATCCTCAGTGACGTTCCTTGGTAAAATAGTCAGTGGAGAAGCGATTGCGGTAGATCTGGCAAAGATTGTTGCGACACGAGAGTGGCCTGTGTTGTCTTCGGTAGCAGAATTCCAGAGTTTTCTGGGGCTTGCCGGCTATTACAGGCGCTTCGTGGAGAACTTCTCGCGGATAGCGTTACCTCTCATGACATTGACAAAGAAAGATCAAAAGTTTTTATGGACGCAGAAGTACGCGCAAGCGTTCGAAGTGCTGAAGAGTCGGTTAACCACAGAGCCAGTGTTAAGTTCGTCGAGTGGGACCGAAGGTTTTGAGATATACATCGATGCCTCAGGAAGTGGTTTGGGTTGCATGCTGCTGCAGCATGGTAGTGTTATTGCGTATGGCTCGCGTCAGTTGAAAGTGCACGAAAGGAATTATCCAGTCCATGACTTGGAGTTAGCGGCCGTTATTTTTGCGCTAAAGCTATGGAGGCATTATTTATACGGCATAAAGGTCGATATTTATACCGACTACAAGAGCCTGAAATACCTGCTAGATCAAAAAGATTTGAACATGAGGCAGTAGAGATGGATGGAGTTCCTGGGGGACTATAAGTTCAAAATTCATTATGTACCCAGGAAAGGCAATACAATTGCGGATGCGTTGAGTCGCAGGGCTCCCGCCCAAGCCAACTGGTTGTCAGTTCATGATGAGAGGTTAATTCGGGAGTTGGAGGCGTTAGAGATCTTTTGTGTGGACAAGCAAACTAGCGCCAGAGCGTTATTGAACTGGACAGAAGTTCAGTATGACCTGGCTTATCGCATTCGGCAATCTATGGAATTGGATAGCAGCATGAAGGAGCTCATGGATGCAGCATTGGATGGGTTAAATTCCCAGTTTTCAGTTGAAGATGGACTGCTAAGGAAGGAAAGTCGTTTGTGTATCCCAAACTTGGGAAATCTACGGGTGGAGTTGATGTATGAGGCTCATCATACCAAGTACTCAATTCACCCAGGGAGCATGAAGATGTACCGGTATCAGAAGAAGTTATTCTGGTAGACAGGGCTCAAGAAGGATGTGGCACTGTTTGTGGCTAAATGCCAGACTGTGCCTTAGTAAAGGTAGAGTGCCAAAAGCCAGGGGGTTTCTTGAAATCTTTGCCTATTGCGGAGTGGAAGTTCGACGACATTTTGATGGACTTTGTGCATGGCTTGCCAAGGTCGCAGAAGGGAAACGATGCCATCTGGGTGATCGTAGATCGGTTAACAAAAGTGCTGCACTTCATTCCGCATAGGAAGGATGATTCTGTGGAGAAACTGGCGAAGTTATATGTGGATAATATTGTGTGGCTTCATGGTGTGCCCGGCATCATCGTGAGTGACCGAGATGGGCTGTTCACGTCCAATGATTGGAGGTTGTGCAACAGATTCTCGGAACTAAGTTGAAGTTAAGCACAGCCTTCCATCCGCAGATGGATGGGAAGACTGAGAGGGTCAATAAAACCATGGAGGATATGCTCCACATGTGTGTTCTAGACTTCAGAAAGCATTGGTAAGACCACCTGTATCTGGTGGAATTTGCGTACAACAATAGCTACCAGGCGAGTATACAAATGGTGCCCTTCGAGGCCCTATATGGTAGGAAGTGTCGCACGCCGTTATCGTGGCTAGAAATGGGTGAGTCAAGGTTGTACAAAAAGTAAGAGGTGGAAAGCGCTACTTCAGTGGAACGAACCATTCGGGATCATTTGTTGATCGTTCAGGATAGACAAGCTAAATTCTACAATGCCAAGCACCGGAACATTGAGTTCACGGTTGGCGATTGGGTGTATTTGAAGATAAATCCGTTCAAGGGTGTGTTATGGGTACGACACTTGAAGAAGCTGAGCCCGAGATACCTTGGACCATTTGAGATTCTAGAGCAGATCGGTGAAACGGCTTACCTCCTGAAGCTATCGGTGGAGTTGAGTGGTCTACACGATGTATTCCACATATCAGTGTTGCGGAATGCGGTGCAAGAGCCTTTTCAGGTGATCGCAGTTGATCAAGTACCGGTGGAAAAAGGGTTGACAACTAGGGTCAAGCCCGTTTGTATTGAGGACTCTAAAGTCAAGCGACTTCGTAACAAGGAGATCAGAATGGTCAAGGTTGGGACAATTGCGGTCGTGAGGAGCTCTCTTGGGAATGGGTGCATACCACGGTTGAGGAGTACCCAGAGTTATTTCACTCAGGTACCGCTTTTGGTTTTTTGCTTTCTTTTCCTTTGAAAATTTCGTGGACGAAATTCTTTTAAGAGGGAGAGAGTTGTAACGCCCTGAAACTCAAAAGGGTGACGGGTGGCATTTTGAGCCAAATCTGGGATTTGGTAGATGTGACACGGCCTTGGACACGGACGTGTACCAGGGCGTGTCGTACTCGGGTTCGGCGATGGTCGCGTGGTCGACGATTTTGCAGTCAACGGTCGTCGGCGGGTGAACTCGGCCTGGGACACGGGCGTGTCCCAGGGTGTGCCAGTCACTCAAAACCTTTCACTCCACGATCATTGAGTGAGGATGCATGGCCTGAGCCCAGGCGTGTTTGGGTCCGACACGGGCGTGTGAAATTCAATATGGGCGTGTCGAATACCCGTGTCCTCCTCGGGTTGTTTGACGAGTTGTGCTAAGGCAGCTACACGGCCTGGGACACGGGCGTGTCCCAGGGCGTGTATAGCACATGGCATGTGATAGGGCGTGTCACATGGTCGTGTCGTGCTCTGGTTGTTTTGGACCCATGTCGTTGGAGAAACACGCCCAGCTATATGGGTGTGTACTGTATGACACGGGCATATCAAGCCTGACACGGGTGTGTCGAGTGCCCGTGTTCTTTTTGGGTCACGACGGTTTCGACGGCGAATGAGTGACACAGACTTGGACACGGGCGTATCGCAAGCCGTGTTCGGCCCAGGAAGTTTATTTTTGGGCCAAATCGCAGCCGTTCATTTCCTTATTTTTTGATCTAACAACTCAGATCTCTCCTTGCTAGGGTTAAGGCCGGGATTGAGTGTTTAAAACCTCATTTCTTTTGGGTTCACTCTCTTACTAACTTCTAGATAGAAGGGGGAGAAAGGAGTTTGGAGGAAGAGGAAGATCTGCCCGCCGGAGGAGATTCGGAGCGCCAAATCGCAAACCAAGCCCAGATCTGTGGAGGCAAGATCATCACGGTGCTTTTCATTCGCGTAGTTTTCCATGGCGCCGAGGAAAAATGATAGGATAACGATTTTCATCTTGAGCATGTGAAGCTCTTCTTCCTTTTCATGGGAAAACTCGCTCCCGCGAGTGTGCTGTGAGTTTGCGGTATTCCTTTGGGTAGATATATAAAGTCCCCTTTATTTAGAGTCCGGAATCGTAGTACGGACATAGGCATGTTGCGTGAAGCCTACCCGGACAAGTTGGTCTGGATCGGTGATGTTGCATTGCATAAATAGCTGGAGAAGACTCCGTGCCTTTGATTATTTTCGGGATTCTATAGGGTAGATTACAATAGGGATCCTTGGGGATTAACCCCAAGGCGCACCCGGAAAACTGGGCGGAAACGCATTTCTGCCATCTTGGTGGCCTAGGAGCCAACCTTGAACATAACAGGGTTATGTGCTTGTGTGATCGAATTTTGGGATCCCGGAGAAGTGTGGCACGCACATACGTCTTAAAGTGACTAGGCTGTGGGAGCAACGAGCAAGTGGAAACGGACCCGTGCTATGTGGTTTGGTGTCAGATAGCTGAAAAAGGGACTGTCCATTGGCATGGTCGTGCGAGTCTTAGGCTTAGACCGGAAAGACAAAAAATGCTCACGAGATTTGCCGTCCAAGGGATGGTGGTGAGACCACGATTATGACCGGGTTCACCGAGTTAGTGCCCTGAGAGCACGGGGTGTGTGGTCATTTGATCCTGCACCTGTGATGATTTGCTTATTCACTTTATTACTTGCTATGCTAACAAGTGCGAGGAAGAAGCTTTGCCGCCCCGAGTTTGGGGGCAGAATCGTTATAATTTGGTACAATTTAGCTGACCGTTATTCTTGTTTGCCACCGTTGTAGTGATTTGTGCTTGCAGGTGCTGCGGAGCCGAGCGGCAAATAGCGGGCCGAAGCCCAAGTTGCTGAGCCGGCCCTCGAAGGCCTTGTTTGTTTACTTACTTTATATCATGTGTGGCCGGCCTACGAGCCGAAGTTTGTAAAACACTATTTATTTAAGTGAACTGTTGTAAGGCCATAAGGCCATCACTCTTTGGTACTTTGTATTTAATTCCTGTTTGGTTTGTTAGTGGACATTCATGCTTGTTGGCTGGGTTTTATTATTACAACTTAACAAATTGCTTCCGCTAGATGCTCTTTGTAGGATGTGTGTATTGGTTGAATGGTTTCATTGAGTTACCCACCGGTCTGTCCGTGGTATATGGCGACGGGCCCCGGCCGGACCTACTGCTATATTCTATGTGACGGATTAGGGTGTTACATTACAAGGGACTGCAAGACGTCATGAGACAGGCCCTCCTCTTCGTCTCAGAGGGGAGCTTAGCCAGGATTCTTGAGATTGCCAAAAAGAGAGAAGCGGATCAGCTTACAGTCAAGAGCCGGAAGAGACCGGCTGACAATAAAATGATTTGAGGTCTTAGAGACCGTCCTCGAGGCCAGGTTATTGGGGAGAGAATGAACAGGGATCAACCTCGTCATGAGATTGGGCAGGAGAAGAGGAGTCAGGGGGTATTGGCTCCCTAGCCTTTACAGATGCTGGAGATGCCAAGGACAGCAGAGTAGGCACCGGTATGCTTTCAGTGCAATCAGTCGGGGCATATCATGAGGAACTGTCCAATGAGGCGAGCTCCCCCACCAGCACTTCAGAGCGCCCCACCTCCCCGGCAGTTTGGCAGTCGATGACACGATGGAGGACGAGGATATCAGGGCTAAGGCCACAAGCAAGAGAGGGAACAGGTGTATGCTCTAGACCTGACACAGCCCCGGAACACGGAGCAGGTTATCGCAGGTATGACAGTACATTTAAATTTTTCTTTCCCTTCCTAGGAACTAGTTTTCTTCGACATAGCCTAGTTAGAAATTAAGAGAAGACAAACTATAACCAGAATACTAAGACACTAAATTACCTCAGACATTATTTTCATCAGCGGCAAGCCCGCTCACACGCTCTTCGACACCGATGCTTCACACTCATTTGTGTCGGAAGATTTCATGAAAGGGCTGGAAGGCGTGGAGAAGTTTACCGGAAAGATAATGAGGGTGCGTCTACCCAATGGATCAGAGCTAATGACCTCTGCTCATTGCAATATGGAGGCGGAGATCGGCGAGAAGGCATTTGAGGTACCAGCGACGATCCCGAGGATGTCAGACTATGATCTGATCCTGGGCATGACATGGCTATACTGGAACCATGCCCAGATTGACTGCTTGGCGAAGAGGATCACCGTGAGGCACGGGGACTCCTTTATTGTTATCGAAGGTATTCTACCAACCCCCTATATGTTATTATCATCTGTGCAGGCCATCAAGGCCCACATGCAGGGGGAGGACGTTTTCAGGTTTTTTTGAGGCGGTCGTGGCCAAGGACTCCATTTCAGATATTGTAGTAGTGCGAGACTTTGCCGATGTATTTCTGGAGAAGCTACCAGGGCTACCCCCACACCGAGAGAAGGACTTCCATATTCAGCTCGTATCGGGGGCTAAGCCGGTATCCAGAGCTCCATATCAAATGGCCTCGAAGTAGTTGGTGGAATTCCAAAGCCAGCTTCAGGAGTTAGTGGAGGTCGGGTTTTTCCGACCTAGCTCTTCACCATAGGGATCTCCGATGTTATTTGTCAAGAAGAAGGACGGAACTCTTCGGCTGTATATAGATTACCGGGCCCTCAACTCGGCTATAGTTTGGAATACTTATCCCTTGTAAAGGATAGACAAGCTTTTTGATCAGCTGGTGGGAGCCCATTGGTTCTCAAAGCTGGATCTTAGATCGGGGTACTACCAGCTTCGCGTTCAGGAGGAGGACATCCCGAAGACGGACTTCAGCAGTAGATATGGATTGTACGAGTTTACCGCGATGCCTTTCAGGCTCACGAATGCACCCTTCGCATTCATGACCTTGATGAACCGAGTGTTCGAATAGTATCTAGATGTCTTCGTTATTGTATTCATCGATGACATCCTTATCTATTCGAGGTCGAAGGAAAAGCATGTGAGGCATCTGGCCTTGACTTTGGAGAATCTCCGAGAGCATAAGATGTATGCCAAGTACAGCAAGTGCCAGTTCTGGCTAAAGGAGGTGGCCTTTTTGGGCCATGTCATAAGTGGAGTAGGTTTGGCAGTAGATCCGGCGAAGGTCCAGGCAGTATGGGATTGGCCACCACTAAAGACGGTCTCGGATGTTTGAAGTTTCTTAGGACATGTCGGTTATTACCAGAAGTTCGTAAAGGGGTTCTCTCAGATTGCCCTCCCTCTTACGTCTCTGATGAAGAAGGAGTCTCCTTTTATTTGGACGCCACGATGCGAGTCTGCTTTTAAGGAGCTGAAGGATCGTCTTACCTCAGCTCCCATCCTTGCTCTTCCTTTAGGGAAGGAAGGATTCTAGGTGTACAATGATTCTTCCTATCAAGGGATGGGTGTCATTCTGATGCAGAATGGGCACGTAATAGCCTAGCATCCCGTCAGCTGAAGAAGCATGAGCAGAACTACCCCGTGCACGACTTGGAGATGGGGGCAGTTGTTTTTGCTCTTAAGATCTGGCGACACTACCTCTACGGAGTTCACTGTGATATCTTCTCAGAACATAAGAACTTGAAATACGTAGACACACAGAAGGAGTTAAACATCAGGCAGAGATGTTGGGTGGAGTTTCTGTCGGACTACCAGTATACCATGCACTACCATCCCCGGAAGGCAAACGTGGTCGCAAACGCTTTGAGCCAAAGAGCGAGTACGTCAAGAGTAGGCCCACAATTGATGGCCTTGGAGTTGGTTAAGTCATTCGAGGAGATGCAGATATCACTAGTGTCCGAGGATGACCCGAAGTTATACATAGAGTACCTGGGATCGATGGTTACCATTGATGATATTCGGGATCGCATCAGAGATGGGAAGAAGCTGGATGTGAGATCTGAGCCGATATTCAGAGCTATGGAGGAAGGCACGACTACAGATTACTCCCTGAGGGATTGGCTCCTGTGTTTCAGAGGCAGGGTCTAAATACCGGCAGGAGGACAGATCCAGGAGGACATTATGACGGAAGCTCACTATAGCCATACTCGGTGCACCCGGGGATCACCAAGATGATAAAAGATTTGAATAGGATGATGTACTGGCCGGGTATGAAGAAGGACATTAATTACTTTGTGACGCACTTCGAGGCCTTCCAACTCATAAAGACAGAGTGTAGGAATTCGGCCGGCTTGTTTCAGCAACTTCCGGTGCCGGAGTGGAAATTTGAGGATATAGCCATGGACTTCATACCTGGTCTACCTCGATCCCGTGCGGGAAATGACTCGATCTGGGTGATAGTGGACAGGCTAACGAAGTTGGCCAGATTCATTCCAGTGGCGAAGGATGCTCCAGTTGGTGTATTAGTACGGAGGTTCATTGAGCAGTTTGTGCATTATCATGGGGTGCCCAAGACTATAGTTTCGGATCGGGATGGGCAGTTTACATCCAGGGAGTGGAGGTCAGTTCAGACTTATCTGGGTTCATGATTGACATTCAGCACGACCTTTCATCCTCAGACCGATGGGTAGACGGAGCGCACCAATTGTACATTGGATGATCTTTTGCCCCTGTGTATTTTGGATCGCGGCCAGCCTTGGGAGAGATTGCTACCGCTGGTCGAGTTTTCGTACAACAACGCCCATCAGTCCAGCATAAGCATGGCTCCATACAAGGCATTGTATGGATGGAGGTGTAGGACCCCACTATCATGGGTTCAGGATGAGGATCCGCAGGTACTAGGCTCGGAGTTTGTGGGCGATACTGATGCTCAGATTAGAATGATCCGGGACAGGATGTTAGAAGCCCAGAGCAGGCAGGCCAAATATTATAATTTGAGGCATCGTCAGGTGGAGTTCCAGGTGGGGATCGAATTTTTTGGAAGATACGGTCGATGCACGGAGTCTCGCGGGTTCGCGGGCGGAAGAAGCTTAGTCCGAGGTATATGGGGCCTTACAGGATCCTAGAGCGGATCGGCCCCTTGGCTTATAGACTGGAGCTACTGCCGGAGTTAGCGGGATTGCATGACATCTTCCATGTCTCCACACTACGGAGGGCTCTACTACGCCCTGAGCAGCTGATTTCCACAGCAGACGGACCGGTGGCCTCGGATCGATCAGTTAACATGGAGCCGATCAGGATCGATGCCACGGTAGTGCGGGTCTTGCGATGTAAGAAGGTTCTGTTAGTCAAAGTTCTGTGGAGCAATCATGGGCAGGAGGAGCATACATGGGAGCCATAGGACTTGATGCAGCAAAAGTATCCGGAATTTTTCGAGTCAGGTATACCTTAAACCGTAGGGATATTACAACTTCTTCTATTCCAGTAGAAACCCCCGTAGGCTTAACCTTAATTTCGGGGACGAAATTTTTATTTTTGTATATTGGGATTTATAACATCCCATTTCTGACCAGACCCCTAGGAGAGGTTTTGTCATGACCAAGTCATGACAAAACCCTAGGAAGCCCAAGGAGGCCAAGTGACCCGGGCTCAAGGTGAAAATCACCTTGGTCTGTAAATAGAAGGTCAGAAATTTACTTAAAAAGGTATTTGGGCTCGTGCGTTGAGTGCGTCGAGTGCACTCAACGCCATAAGGTAAACGACTTTTAGTGTACTGACTGCACTCAATGCCATATTTCTTAGGCTGGATGGCATTGAGAGCGTCGAGTACACTCAACGCCATAAGCTGAACGACGTTGAGTGCACTGATTGCACTTAACGACATCTTACTTGGGATGAATGGCGTTGAGTGCATCAAGTGCACTCAATGCCATAAGATGAACGGCGTTGAGTGCACCGACTACACTCAACGCCATCCCCTTGGGCTGAATGGCGTTGAGTGCATCAAGTGCACTCAATGCCATAAGCTAAACGACATTGAGTGCGCTGACTGCACTCAATGCCATCTTGTTAAGGCTGTATGGCGTTGAGTGAATTGAGCTCACTCAATGTCATCGGCTGGATGGCGTTGAATGAGCTGAGCTCACTCAATGATGTAGGTTGGATGGCGTTGAGTGAGCTGAGCTCACTCAATGCCATAGGCTGGATGGCGTTGAGTGAGCTGAACTCACTCAACGCCATTATACTTAGAATTTTTCTGGCGCTTTTGGTTTGTTTGCTGGTTCTCCTGAACAGGACCATTTCGGGAAGCGTGCCAGGATGTCTTAAATAAGGCGTTCCTCTATTAACACCTAATTAAGTCTTATTTAAAAATATTGACCTATCAAATGGAGGTAGGCCACGTGGTCGGCGGTTATGAAAATGAAGAAGGCTTCAGCCATGGCCGAGAACTGGCTTTCATGGCCAGTAATGGCACTTGATGCCCTGAGCCATATTCATCCCCCCCCCCACCATGGCTGAAATTACCTTAAAGGACCATTAATGGACACCATCAGTTAGATCCCTCCCCTCCCCCATTTTACTGATTTATAATCTTCACAAGACTCTAAGCCTTCGTTTCCACACTTTGCCCGATGGAGACGAGAGATTTCTGTGTGCTGTTGAAGAGCGTCGATGACACCTTCACCGCTAATGGCTTTCCACTGATCTGCACGCCTCCAGCCCGCGAACAAGGTCCTCCCCTTATCCCTCTCTCTATGGGTAGATCTTAGAATTCTTTAGGGTTAAGAATTGGGCTCAATTGAATCCGATCGGGAAGAGCTTCTCATCCTAGTTTTTCCCGAAAAAATATAGCTCTCGGGTTCGCCGGAAAACACCTCTCCGGCGGTCGCGCCGCCGCCCGGCGAGGGCCACCACCTCAAAGGAAATGGTGGTGGCGGTGGCCGGCCAGGGAGGAGGCTGGATCACCGGCTGTAATGTTTGGAATAAGCTCCAGGTTCGGCCAATCATGGCTCTTGGCTTGAGGAAGAAGATGATCCCGCAATCGTCGGATCATGCATCAAGATCTGTGCTGATCACTTAAATCCTTTTCTTTAAAAATGATTTCTGTATTATGACAACAGTCACTTTAGAAAATTAATGAAAACTACTTTGAGGCTTTATATGAGGAAATGGTCAACATATAATTTGTAGCCCTATGGGTCTACTTTATTTTAAAATTGATTTGGGTCAATTTGGTCAACTGGTTTGACCAAGGCACCCCTTTTGGTGGGGTCTACACCTAGAGCTAGGCAGAGATTAAATTGTGTGCCCCCACTTTATCCCTTGTTTAAAAGACCTAAAATTTGGACAGGGAATCTCCCTAACCTATATCTAGGTCCTGTCCAAAAATGGAATTTTTTGGGGACACTTTTCCTATAGTTTTTGTAATTATTTAATAATCATATGATAAATTAATTAGGTGGCCTAATGACTTCCAAACCCTCCCAAATTTTGGTGAGTTGTCCCTAGGTTCATCATGAGACCATGTATAATTTTTCATCTTATTTAGAGATGTTTTAGATTGGAAATGAACAAACCTAATTTTAGGTCAAAATTGCACTTTTTGATTTGGGTGGTCAAATCACCTCAACAGACACTGAAATTTTTACCACTGACGGCATGATTTCTAGCACCCTCCCATGGAATATGGGGTGGATTGGGGTAGATTTGCCCTAGGATCCAAGACAAACCCTAAGGATGGTTTTGGGTGTCTTGTGAAGGACATAGGGTGTTATGTCCTTGTATGGACTTGGTACTTAGAATAAATACTTGTAGAGTGGTTAGATGCCCTAGGAAATGAATGGGTAGTGCTTGGACACAAATACCCTACATAAACCACTTAATAAGTAATTAGGTCTTTACACCCTAGGAATTCTATGGTGGGTCATACGACCTTGATTCTCAGTCAAACATTGGCAGGAGTGTTGTCATAGTTATATTCATATCTGGATAATTTTGTTATAAATTATAGATCAATGAATATAGTACTTCATGTACAAACCATCAAATTGTACTTTCAACTTAGGAATTTCTTATGAATTAACCACTCATTAGAATCTTACGGAATTTAGTCAGAGGACCTTTTATGATGTTATAAAGCTCTGTGAATTTTTATGGAATTATTGGAAGTGTATTTATAGGGGTTGCTTCACTAAGTATTGTTTCCAAAAAAAACTTAGTTGAATTTATTTTGGTGTCTAGTAAGCCAAGAAAATTATGATTTTTGTGCAATGGTTTTTTCTGTACATTATTAAGGTTCAATAATTTTTCTACAATTGTCTAATGAATATTTTTAGTACTTCCTTCTTTAAATATGATTAATGGAATTATGTTGGATAAATTAATTAAAGGCTAAATATTTTCTGTAAAATCATGGAAATTTGTATTTGTTGATATCTATTAGTTATTTAGTGGTCATAATATTTGGGTGGCCATTACTTGAGAAAATCATGTAGTTTATGTTTAAAATTACCCATGGCCAATCTTTTAGAAAAATTAATTAAATATCAAATTAATTAGTAAAATTATAATTTTTTGGATTTAGGCTATTTATGTTATGATAGATCTCCAGTAAATAATTTAAGGCTTTTGGATGTGAACTTGAGGGACCTCCTATCATGATCGACATATATTATAGGTTGGTCTGAATAGCGTAATACAGCGTAAGTAGTGATAGCCTGTTCATTGAACATAGAGGATGAGATTGATAGTTCATGGGATTTGAAATGGGCTGTTAAGTGATATGAGGAGTCACGATGAGGAGGGAGAATTTTGGTTAGTGTTAAGTGGTGCTCGGGACCGACGAAAGGTCGTCTTTCCTGATATGAGGAAGGGCCAAAACACACTAGGGTTAGATCCAGTGTAACATAAAAAGGGATCGGGTAATCGGGTATAAACCAATAATACTAAGTGCCGTGCGAAAGGGAATGTGAAAGAGAAGGGATAGATACTACTCTAGAGAGGGGGTGAATAGAGTAATCAAAAATTGCACTGGCAAAGTTGACTTTCTACTCAACTCCCTTGGAGTTAAATGCGGAATGAAGGTTATAGATATTTGAGATTTAAACCTTAAAGCCTAACACAAGTGTTGTGCACAAAAAGGCAGCCAACTGTAATTACAGTTAAGGCTGGGAAACCTAAACAACAACTAGCAAACCTAGTTAAGATCTAATCACAGCCACAATGCAAGTAATTAAACAAAGCAATCCAGACGACACAAGGAATTTATAGTGGTTCCCCAAACAACTTGGGTACGTCCACTCTTCTACCAACAAGGTAGGAATCCACTCAGGTTTTTGATCAGGTGCCCTGCCACCAACAAGATCTGCTTCAAGTAGATCAAGAAACCCTTTAGACTTTTGATCAGGTGTATAAAAACCAACACAGGTTTTTGATCAGGTGCCCTGCCACCAAGGGATACATTTGAAGGGAGTAATAACCCTGTACAGAGGGGGAAAGGAGGTTAAGGTGTCTTCTCTATTTTACAATAGATTAGAGAAGCACAATAACTTGCACTGAGCTAGAAAGCTCTAAAAGAATCAAGGCTCCCCCTGGCTAAAAGAATATCCAGGTGAAGTCTTGCTTCAGTGCAGAAACACTTCAGAAATTTCTGAAGGAAAAAGCTACAAGAAGATAAATAATATGAAATAAGATTTTCTTCTTCAGGCAGCTATCTTCTTCTTCTTCTTCAAAAGGCTCTGAGTGAGGATCTTCCTGTAAGCAGGAGAACTCAGGTTGAAGAAGAGAGAAGAACTTGAACTTCTTCGCAGTTAGATGTGAATGTGCTGAGAGCAGTTTGGAGACTGTAAGTTCTTAAGCTTGAATGCTGCTGTTAGCTTTTGAATTCCTTTTTCCTGGATGAACTTAATTTTTGCTATGTGGACTAGTTCATTTCTTTCCTCAAGAAGGTCTTTATATAGCAGCAGCAGCAACGGCTCTTACTTGAGTTTGAATCTTGTCTTCTTCTGAACTCTGCAAGCTGGGCTGCAAAAAACATAAGACAAAACAAAAATACTACAGACAGATATCCTATAATAGGATAAAGCTTTCTAAGAAGCTACAAATACTTCTGATGAAATAATATAAGAGAAAGTCACATCAGAAAAGACTCTTTACAGCCAAGGAAGACCTTTTGAGTCTAACGGCTATAAAGGACAGCCTGGCAGAAATCATATCTCAGCTATAAGACAAACAACTTTGTTAGAAAAGATTAGCTCATGCATAAAGAATAGAATAGATATTGCATGGAAGTGTTATCACAATTTACTCAAATAATCTTTTATAAAATATGCCAAAATAAATATGAAATTAGTCACATCACAGAAGACGACAAAACTATTTAAAACATACAGCAAAACGTCGAACGACCTTCAGAGATCGTCGACCAACGCACGGAGATCGTCGACCTATCGGGTAGATAGTCGAACGATCTAGATAGTCGAACTATCAAAGAAGATAGTCGAACTACCTCAGCAGATAGTCGACCTATCAGAACAGATAGTCGAGCTATCAGATAGTCGATCTATCCGGACAGATAGTCGAACTACCAAACAAAACAGATAGTCGACCTATCAAGCAGATAGTCGACCTATCACAGAAAACAGATAGTCGACCTATCAACAGATAGTCGAACTATCAGATAGTTGAGCTATCCAAGCAGATAATCGAACTATCAAAGCAACGCAGATAGTCGACCTATCAACAGATAGTCGAACTATCAAAGCAACACAGATAGTCGACCTATCAATAGATAGTCGAGCTATCAAAGCGGACAGATAGTCGACCTATCAACAGATAGTCGAGCTATCAGATAGTTGAACTATCAAGACAGATAGTCGAACTATCAAAGACAACAGATAGTCGACCTATCAACAGATAGTCGAGCTATCAGATAGTTGAACTATCAGGACAGATTGTCGAACTATCAAAGACAACAGATAGTCGACCTATCAACAGATAGTCGAGCTATCAGATAGTTGAACTATCATGACAGATAGTCGAACTACCAAGGCAAACAGATAGTCGACCTATCAACAGATAGTCGAGCTATCAACGCAGACAGAACATTGACCAACTGATAGACGATCGTCGATCAGCCGATAGACGATAGTCGAGCGACGTTCGACTATAGTCGAACGAAAAACTACTTAACCAAATATTCATCTGAAAAGGCAATTCTACACAACTAGAGTATCTAACCTATCAACTAACCTTTGACGATAGATAAAACTTGGTTCAAGAGATAGAAAGAGAGGACTGAACTCAAATCAAAACCTAGGGTTCCAACAATCTCCCCCTATTTGAGTTAAGTCTCTCAACAATTAAAACATACAAAACTAATTACTGAAAGTAACATAAAATGCATAAAGAGAAACAACTAAGCAGATATCATCAATCAATCAGATAAGAAATTAACTGTCAATCAATAAATAATTAAGGTGCTTCAGAGTTAGATTTAGGAATAGAAGAGCTAGAAACAAAAGTAATTTTTCTGGTGGGATCTAGAGCTTCTTTTTTCGATAACTTTAGGTCTTGTTCTCCAATAATTTTCAATTATGTTGTCCTTGGGACCACTGCCTCAGGATGCTTTTCCATATACTTTGAAGGATCAAATATCTCAGGTCTAACCTGGAACTTGTCTAGCTCCTTCATTCTGAATTTAGACATTGTGGTCAATCCTGCAGTGTCCTTTCCTTCTGCTTTTGCTTTCTTAATTTGCGCTGCTCCAACCAGTTCAAGAAAACGAGACATCCTAAAGTTAGGATCAAGATCTGGGCTTTCATAAACATTCTCAGAAGATAAGTCAACTGGTTCTTTATCCTGATTAACTAGATAACAAGAGGGAGCAGACTTAGCAAAGTTCTTGCTAGAATTTTCAGATAAAAATAAATTGCTTACCTTTTGGAGCATCCTTCACAGAAAGATCTGGCTTAGAGATTGAGCTTTTGATTTCTTTAGACTGAGGAGGAGAGAAGGTTGGTCTTTGATACACTACCTCCTTCACTTGTTCTTTAACAGCATCAGGTCTTTGATGTCCAGTTTGACTTTTACCTTGGAATCCTTGCGAACTTCTCCTTTGAGCAGATTGAGATGGATTTGATCTTTCAGATTGAGAAGCAGGTTTAGAAGATAAGTTTCCTGAGGCTCCTGCACCGGGAGGTGGAGGAGGAGGACCTCAAGGATTCCATCTAGGAACAGGAGAGTCATACCTCTTTGACTTTTTCCTTTGCTTTTGCTGGTTCTTAGAGAATAACATCCAATGCTGGAAGTCTTTTGACTTTCGATCAATCCCTTTCAGTATATAATATGGTGTATCATTGTGTGGATTAGCAGGAGGAGGAGCTACAGCTTTTCTTTTCTTTTTAGCAATCCTTTTTCTTTTAGTTTCAGCAGATTCATCAGAATCGATTTCATCTTCAGAATTAGAAGAGATAGGCATATCATATGGGTCAATAGCATCTTTCAAAGCTCTTTCTTTTTCCTTTTGAGCAGCTCTTTCTAGTTCTTCTTCCATGGCATCCTGTGCCAGGAGAGCATCTAAGTCCAAGCCCGGGGAATCATCCCATACAGTAGATTTTTCAATCTGGGCATCTGCAGCTGATTCTTAAATCTCAGAGACTATCATAGTGACCAGTTCTGCTTGAACTTCTGGCTGAGCAACTTCAGAAACTTGAACTGCCGGTTCTGGTTGAACTTCTAGAGCAATTTGGATAACAGGTTCTTGATCATCTAGAACTTCTTCCAATTTATCTGTTAATAAGTCTAAAAAGTAAGTAAAGGGAATACCTTCAGAATCGACCACAGCATGTCCTAACTCCCACAATTCATCTAGAAAGGAGGTGATGATTCCTTCTAGGTACAGGACAACCAAGGGAGTAGAACACTCTTCTAAACAGGTTTTAACAATGAACTCAGATTTCAATACTGCATCAGAAATTTCCTTTTCAAATAAAGAAGGAGGAGCTGAATCTACTGTTGCTTTCTCTATTACTGCAAGATGAACTGCTGGAGGAGAGGCCAAGGGCTGCTCAGAGACGTCTTCATCAAGCATCTCCCCCTGCCTGATTTCAGTAGAAACTGAAACCAGGCCCCTAGAAGAAGAGGGCTCAGCAGAGTTTGAGAGTTTCAGAATAGCAGCAGTTAGAGAGGAGATAGAGGAAGCAAGGGGAGCAATTGCCTCATCAATCATAGTTTTGATTGAGGGGGTAATTAACTCCACAATGCTAGATATAAATGCAGGAGTAATTTCAAAAGATGATGATGATGATGATGGAGAAATTTCAGAGGGTGGAAGAGCAGCAGTGATGGTATATGCAAGATGAGCTGGAGAATGAGCTGGAGATGGAACTGGAGATGGAGCTGGAGATACATGAGTGGATGCAGGGTGATCAATGTGATCAGGAGAGGGAATTGGAGAGTGAACTGGGGTAGAAATTTCAGACACAAACAAATCAAAACTGGGATGAGAAATCCCAGCAAGATGAGTCGGGAGAGGAGATACGGGAGGAGAAGCAGAATGTCGTACTTCACTTGAAGTTGAAGGAACTTCAACCGAAGTAGACGGCAAAACTGATGAAGAAGATGGAAGAGATAAATTTGCTGAGCCAGCTGCTAGAAGGGGGGGAGTGACTGCGACAGTCCTGGTGCTCTCAGAAGTAACTGGAGCAACCCCTGCGGGAGCGGGCTTCAGGAAGGTCCTTTTCCATTTGGTGAATAGTGATGGATCCATCTTCTTGCTTGCGTTGATGGAGGTGGTGGCTGACACAAGCAGGTGGGGGTATTTCTCCTTCAGAAAAAATTCCAACTACCCTTCCTAGGGTAACTTCTTTCTTTCTAATCTTTTTCCTTATTAAATCAAACATAATGCCTGCCCAATTGATCTGCTTCTTATTCACTATTGCACACATTAGTGCAAATTGCTGCCTTGTAATATTGTCGTGGGCGGAGTGCTTTCCCAGTAGCACTTTTCCAATAATTTCCGCAAGAAACTTGATCTTAAACGGGAAATTCACTTTGAGCAGCTTGGAGGGAATGCCTTCGGCATGTCCCAGCTCAGTTAACATTCTTCCAAACTCAGGAGCATCTTGCTCATACTCTTCTTCACCATTAATCAATCCAAAGATTTCAGTCAGAATAGCGGGAGTCAATATTACCTCTTCTCCGCTAATGGTTCCAGTCATCGAATCGTCAGTTGAAGACGAAGAGAAAGCCCACTCTTTGATCTCTTGAGTGTTTATCTTTATTCTGTAGGACATGAGTTTCTCTAATCCATGATCTTTGCACAGATTCAGAATCTCCACTATTCCTGGTTCGCAGCAGCTGAAGGCGTCGAAATCTACACTGAAACCGGCATCAAACTTTACTACTGCAAGAAGCGCTGGAGCAATCGCCATCGAAAGAACTGTAGAAGACGAGGGATAGACAGCGAGGACGGAGCGCAAGACAAAGAGCAAGCGGGAAGACGGAATGCGAAAAGACGCTCTCCGTCGACGATAAGAGTAACTATCTCTTAACCTAGGTCGACCATCGGCTTTATATTAAAACAGCGATCGTCGATCTACTTAAAAGATACTGGAGACGATGGTCGAACGGTCGTTCGACGATCGGTCCTAAAGCAGCGTAATCGATCAATCGTTCGACTATTTTTGTCTTCACAAATAGCAAGCTGTCGTCAACCATAGATCGACGATAAGCTCGACCTATTCGACTATCTTCGAACGCCGGTCGACGATCTTCAAGCAGATAAGCTATATTCAACCATAGGTCGACGATAGGCTTGATCCGCTCGACTATCGTCGAACTTCGTTCGACTATCTTCGAACAAGTTTCAACAATGCAGTCGTCACACTTAGTCTCTTCCATTAATCATGTCTAATTGAACTAAAAAGAACAGATGCTTATGTTCATCTAAGGGCTTGGTGAATATATCACCTCTCTGAAAGTCTGTGGATATGAACTCAAGGCTGATCTTGTTCTTTTCCACACAATCTCTCAGGAAATGGTGCCTAATCTCAATGTGCTTCGGTCTAGAGTGGTGCACTGGATTTTGTGCAATGGAGATAGCACTTGTACTGTCACATATGATTTTAGTGTTCTTGTGTGAGTACCCATAATCCAAAAGTTGATTTTGTATCCACAGGATCTGTGAACAACAACTAGTAGCTGCTATATATTCAGCTTCTGCAGTTGAAGTTGAGACAGAGGCCTGCTTCTTACAGAACCAAGAGACCAATCTCTCTCCCAGGAACTGACAAGTTCCTGAGGTACTTTTCCTATCAACTCGACAACCAGCATAATCAGAATCAGAATATCCAATTAATTCAAATTATGACTCAGCTGGGTACCAAAGTCCTAGATTTGGACATCCCTTCAGGTATCTCAAGATTCTCTTGAGAAGAATCAGATGAGATTCCTTGGGGTTGACCTGGAATCTAGCACAAAGGCATGTAGCAAACATTATGTCTGGCCTACTTGCAGTTAAATACAATAGGGAACCAACAATGGCCCTATAATTATTTTGATCAACAGGCTTTCCCTGATCATCAGAATCAATAACTACATTTGTAGCCATAGGTGTATGCATTGCTGAAGCATCTGCCATCCCAAACTTCTTTACCAATTCCTTGGCATATTTGGATTGGAATATGAAGATGCCATCAGCATCTTGCTTTACTTGGAGACCAAGAAAGTAAGACAGCTCACCCATACTACTCATCGCAAACTTAGAATGCATTAAGTTGGAGAACTTTTTGCATAGTTTGGGATCAGTGGAACCAAAAATAATGTCATCCACGTACACTTGAACTAACAAGATTGTGTCCTTGTGGTGCTTGACGAAGAGGGTTCTATCAACTACTCCCCTAACAAAGTTGTGCTCTAACAGGAAGCTAGCTAGAGTCTCATACCAGGCTCTTGGTGCTTGTTTTAGTCCATAAAGAGCTTTCTGCAACTTGAATACATGTGAGGGCTGAGTTGAAGAAACAAAACCAGGTGGCTGTTCAACAAATACCTCTTCCTTTAGCTCATCATTAAGAAAAGCACTTTTGACATCCATCTGAAAAACCTTAAACTTCATATAAGCTGCATAGGCTACGAAGATCCTTATTGCCTCTAGCCTTGCAACAGGAGCAAAGGTTTGGTCATAATCTATACCTTCCTCCTGTCTGTAGCCCTGAGCTACAAGCCTAGCTTTATTCCTTACAATGATTCCATTTGCATACAACTTGTTTCTATACACCCACTTGGTGCCTATGATCAGTTGGCCTTTAGGTCTTGGAACCAAAGTCCATACTTTACATCTCTCAAACTGATTGAGTTCCTCTTGCATAGCAATAATCCAATGGGGATCTAGCTCAGCATCTTTAATGATGAGTGGCTCAATCTGTGAAAGGAAACAAGCATGCATCACATCCTGTCTTAACTGATGTCTTGTTTGAACACCAGCTGATATGTCCCTATTACTTGAGATGTAGGGTGATCTCTAAGTGTGACAACATCAGCAGGTGGGATATGATCTTCAACAATAGTTGGGATTAATTCCTCAGGAGGAATTTGATCTACTATTGGTGGTACATCAACAACATCTGCAATGTCTTCATCACTGTCTGATTCAGTGATATGAAGAGTTGAAAGATGGAGGATTTCTTGAGTGACATCTTTGGTAGATTCTTGTACTTGTAATGAACTTGAGGAAGGGGAAGCTTCCTTCTCCTTGTAAAACATTTGGGATTCATCAAAGGATACATGAACAGACTCTTCAATTTTAGAAGATGATTTATTAAAAACCCTATAAGCTTTGCTTACTTGGGAATATCCAAGAAAAATTCCCATTGAAGCCTTTGCTTCAAACTTTCTAAGATATTCTTTATTGTTATTATGAATATAAACAACACAGCCAAACACTCTAAAATAATTTATTTTAGGTTTCTTTCCTTTAAGTAACTCATAAGGAGTTTTACAATTAAGTTTGTGTATCAGACTTCTATTCAAGACATAGTTGGTTGTACTAACAGCTTCTGCCCAATAGGAAAGAGGCATATTAGCATCTGCCAACAATGTGCCAGCAGCTTCAATTAGTGTTCTGTTTTTCCTTTCAACTACCCCATTTTGTTGGGGAGTTCTAGGAGCTGAGAAGCTATGTTTGATACCTTCTCTCTCACAGAATTATTGCATGAGAAGAGAGTCAAACTCAGTACCATGATCACTTCTGATCAAGGCCACATGAGTAGAGTACTCAGTCTGCACACATAATAGAAAATCTATAAGGGCTTTGAAGTTATCAGCCTTAGTTCTCAAAAAGAACACCCAAGTGAACCTAGAGAAGTCATCTACAATGACTAGGGTGTAATACTTCCCTCCTAAACTCTGTACATTTATTGGGCCAAATAGGTCCAAATGTAATAAATACAGGATTCTAGGAGAATCACTTTTGTTTACTAATTTAAATGAGTTCTTGGTTTGCTTGCCTAGTTGACAAGCCTTGCATAGGCTCTCCTTCTTGTAGGGGCAAGAAGGTAAGCCTCTAACAAGGTTGTGTTTAGATAACCTAGATATATTCTTGAGGTTAACATGACTAAGCCTTTTATGCCATAGAGTATTGTTATTGGTTACTTCATTAAACAAGCAGATTTCAGAGTGAGTTGAATTAAAATCTACTAAATAAATGTTACCATGTCTAATGCCTACTAATAAAACACTATTATTTAAAGTAATATTACAAAGAGAGTTAGAGAATGATACCTGGTATCCAGTATCACATAACTGACTTACTGAAATTAAATTATGCTTCAGTCCAGTCACATAAGCAACTCTCTTGAATGTAACAGCTCCAATTATCATCCTGCCATAGTCTTCAGTTTGACCACAGCTTGAATCTTCAAAGATTACCTTTGGCCAAGCTTTGCCTTGAACCTTGACAGATGTTCTTTATTTCCTGTCATGTGCTTGGAGCAACCACTATCCAAATACCACTTATTTTGAGTGATAGGATAGGTCTTCACCTGCAAGTAAATCAATTTAAACATTGTGGACCCAGGTAACCTTGGGTCCCTTGTTTTTCACATAAAAAAAAACTGGAAATAAATGAATAAGCAGGCTGAGGGTGATAACCTAACGGGTAAGATCTCCTAGGTGGGATTCTCCATGCTGATGATGGGTCAATGAACCTAGAGTTTCTGTTCATATTCGGGTTTCTAACGTTCTGGTTTGAATTTTGAAATTCTTGTTGAAAGCGTCGATCGACGTTCGACGATTGGTACCCAGATCGTCGATCTTCGTTCGACCATTGGGTCTGCGATCGTCGAGTAGCGTTCGATGCCCTTTGTAATTCCTTAAATTTCTGTTTTCTTTTCTCTCTTTTAGCTTTATTTTAAGCTCTATTTACTTGATTGACTTGCTTTGTGTTTTTTATTCCACTAGATGAAATAAAATTCACTGGAGTTGAAAGTTGATTTTTAAGAATGATTGGGGGCTCACTAGAAGATGCTCCTAAGCCTAATTTGTTATTGCCTGACCTAGTGTTAGATATGCTGGTTATTTCAAGCAACTTAAGGCTTCTACCATTTAGAGACTCTTCTAACCTTTTGGACTTAGCTAATTCATTCTTAAGGAATTTTATTTCTTCACTAGAAGTAGTGAGTTCTGTTGTTAACCTAGTGTTTTCATTAGCAATCAATTCAGATTCAGCTAGTTTAACTCTAAGTTCTTTTATTTTTTTTTCAGAACTAATTAAATCTAAACATAAAGATTTAAAATCAGATTTAAATTCAGTAGATGTAAAGTCATAAGAAGATAATACCTCATCTTCTGTTGGCATCTCTTCATCTGAATCTGAATTCTCTACAGCTGAGTGATTGCTGCAGGCATCAATTGCCATCAGGCAAACTTCCTTTGCCTTCTTTTCTTCTTCATCCTCACTGGAGCTTGAGGAGGAAGATTCATCATCAGAATCGCTCCAGGTTTCAACAACAAAACCTCTCTCCTTCTTTCTGTTCTTGTAGGAGGTTGGCTTGGAATGCTTCCTGTGCTGATCCTTGTCTTTCCTTTTCTCTTTATTCTTTTCCTCTGGACAGTCTGGAAGAATATGTTCAGGCTTCCTGCAACCATAGCAAATTATTTCTTTAGTAGGAGTACGATCATACCTTGGTTTTTCTTCATATTTTGAAGATTTCTTTCTGAATTCTTTCCTTCCCATCTTGAGAAACCTTTTGGAAAATAATGCCATCAGTTCCTCATTGGACTGGCTTCCTTCAGAAATTTCAGCAGCTTTAAGAGCAAGAGTTTGCTCTTTTCTTGTAGGAGTTGGGGTCTTTGCTTCAGCTTCAGCTTCCCTGGACTTCATCACTTGCTCAAAAGACTTGAGCTTGCCGAGAAGGGCTTCTGTTGAGATTTCTATTGTGCTTCTGGCTTCCTTGATAGGCCAAATCCTTAGATCCCATGTGCTAGGGAAGCACATAAGAATCTTATCATTGACCTCTGTCAATGATATGTCCTTGTCCAGGGTCCTCAGCTCATTGATGATTGAGCTGAGCCTGGTGTACATGGCTTCAACTGATTCAGCATCAGTTTTCTTGAAATTCTCATATTGTGAGATAAGGTTGGACCTTCTGTCCTTCCTTTTATGAGTTGAACCAGCTACAATCTGGTTCAGTGTATCCCACATAGATTTTGCTGAGGAACAGTCAGCAACCTTCTGGAATACTTCATCAGACATTGTCTGAGCCAGAATGTTCATTGCCTTGGCATCTGCTATCTTTGCCTTTTTGTACTCATCATTATAGTCTGGAGGAGGCACTGCACTCATATCAGATGATGATGAGGCAGTAGCTGCAGAAGGTGCTCTTGGTGGTCCTGTCAAAATAGAAGCAAAAATACTTTCATCAATAGAGTTCATATATAATTTGATCCTTGCCTTCCAGATGCTGAACCTAGCTAAGTTGCATGCTGGAGGTCTGGTGCTAGAATAATCCTTGGACTGGGCCATGATAGTGAAAGTGAATATCTATAAACTTTGGTATCTATCAGGATCTTGTGACTTAGGTGTTAGCCTATTCAGTCAGTCAACCTCCCTCTGATACCAATTGAAAGAGAAGGGATAGATACTACTCTAGAGGGGGGGGTGAATAGAGTAATCAAAAATTGCACTAGCAAAGTTGACTTTCTACTCAACTCCCTTGGAGTTAAATGCGGAATGAAAGTTATAGATATTTGAGATTAAACCTTAGAGCCTAACACAAGTAATGTGCACAAAAAGGCAGCCAACTGTAATTACAGTTAAGGCTTGGGAACCTAAACAGCAACTAGCAAACCTAGTTAAGATCTAATCACAGCCACAATGCAAGTAATTAAATAAAGCAATCTAGACGACACAAGGAATTTATAGTGGTTCCCCAAACAACTTGGGTACGTCCACTCTTCTACCAACCAGAGCCACCTTCTCCTCCCATGGACACCGAATCCCGGTCAGCATCTCATACATGATATCTAGCCACTCTTCCGTCCGAACAGCCGACTCTGTCCCCAAATAGGACGGGGGAGCCAGTCCTCGGAAGATGCTTAGCCAGTTGGCCCCCGGATTTGGCTGCGGGGCCGGAACCTGCTGGGCCCTGAAGGCCTCCAGAATGGCAGTCAGGGTCTGTCCCATGTCTGACTGAAGGAAAGAATGGGGGCCGGTGGGGGTGGTGCAACATCCTGAGCCTGTGGAACTCCACCTTGAGGCGTAGTCCGTGCTGGAGGCTGCGTAACAAAAACACACGCTGAGAAAACGTTCAAATACTACATAAAGGTGGACAAATTATATGTGATCCCCATATGGGCACACCACTGCTTCCGCTGCTTAGTTTGTCCCCAAACTAAACTCGAGCGGGGGTGACCGAGGGTTTGTGGACTGCTACTTCCTTCTGATCGATGTTTCCTCTGATACCACTTGTAAGACCCCATTTTTTTTTCATTTTCAACCACCGGGGTCTTAGGCCCAGAACCGCCGCTTTGCGGTGACCCCTTCACGTCCCGAAGGGTCATCACCACAAGGCGCCGATTCTGCCGGCCAATTTCGATCACAGAAAGTATCACAATTATTGAAGTAAGAGCAATGCAGTCCACAATAATAAAAATCACATATATATAATAAAACTCCACGAAGGGAGTGTCCACAGAAACATCAGAGTACTATAAAAACGGGCTTATGCCCGGTACAAAATGACCTCACTACAATATCACTCATGCGGAAGCGAAAACAGAATCTACTCAGAATCGAGACTCACGGTCCCGGCTGTATGAACTCCGGAGCTAGACTGCCCCATCTCCAGGCGCACCGATCTCTGGGGCTGCTCCTCCATGCTGGGCTCCACGATCCCCTAAATGATGCGGTTCGAAAACCGTTAGTCATAAAGACTAAGCCCTATCATCCCCTACCCCTTCCCCCATGGCTCCTAGGTACCGAGCGGAGAGGAAGAAAGGGAAGGACATGAAGGTAGAGATTAAACATGAAACAGATGGCAGCGGAAACTAATCTAGCAAGTTGTATTCGGTGAGCAGTTATATGAAGGTTATAATAGGTCTAACAGTAAGAAAAGCAATTATATGAATTTAAACCTTCACTTATGCGAGAACACATAAGCTAAAGGGGTCTTTTGCAAGGCTCCCATCGTATAGAGTGTCCCATACCACTTATACGTTGGGGTGTCGGTTGTCAAACAGCAATGGTTGTTATATATTGAAATTAACCTTTGATTTATAAACTTGCCCACACAAGCTTATAGACCAAGGGGTCGTTTTGCAGGTCCTAATGTATAAGCGTCCCATACCACTTATACTTTAGGTGTCAAGGTTTAATGAATCGATTATGCTATGACATGCTAGTGGGTATGATGAAACATGCAAGTGCAACTCACACACCCGACTCTGTGCACACAGACCTTTAGTTCCCCCTTTCGGAGCCGTTACCTCCCAGGATACCTCCGTAGTGGCAGACGGAAGCGGTGGGTTGGGCCTCGCCCACCTCAAAACCAGTAAAAGCACCACTGGTCTGACCTATCGTACGCCTCAACGCTTGGTGCACTAAGCGGACGCCTGCGTACTCTTGCCGGCTGGCACACCGGACTTCTGTTGGCGAAGTGCTAACCACCTCGCCGAGTCAACGATATCGGTGTCGGTGCAATCGAACTCCCCGATATCGAAAGACCCACCACCTTAACTTCCCTATCTTATGCACATGCAAGTTTAATCGCAAACAAACAGAACCGAGCCGAAGTTCCCCGGACCAAACGTCCGTCTCCAACCGACCGAGCCGAAGCTCCCCGGACCATCCGTCCGTCTCCAAACCAACCGAGCCAAAGCTCTCATCATTCTTCCTGTGCCAACAGTGTTTGTGAAGAGTGCAACCCTAGTTACTAAGTTACTCTTGTCGGTTTATTATTACAGTTTACGTTAGCCCAAGACTGCCCCCGGTATACCCCGTGAAGGGCTCTCAAGGGGCACTAGGAACCAAGACGGTGCATTACGGCCCGAAGTTCCCTTTCGCAAGGCACTTATTATTATTGGTTGTCTACCCTTTTACCCGATTTCCTTCTCGTATTACATTAGACTATCCTAGGGTGATTTTAAACCTTCCACTCCTCGGGGAAGACGATCTTTCGTCGAACCCGAGCACCTCTTAACTCTAGCTATCACCACTACTCACTACTCTTTATATCTTCCTATTGTAATTTCTTCCACAATTGTTCACCCAGACAAAATGTTTAAACCTCAAAGACTTTCTCAGATCGTGTCCTATTGCATCTCACAACCTGCTATATGCAGACCGACCTAGGCTACATGTCGAACCGGTTATGCAATGATCCATTACTCATCCAAATGCCCTAAACTATTTACTGGAGACTTATCTTGGTATAAATAACCTAAATCCAGAAAATGGAAATTTTCCTAATTTATTTGGCATTTAATTAAATTCCTCGAAAATCTCAAGGGCCACCGGTTTGAACATGAACTATCCTAATTATTCATGCAAGATGTCCAGCAAATTTATGATAATTAGTAGGCTATCTCAGAAGGCTAAATCCTAAGTATCATAATTTTCTAACATCAAAATGACCTGAAAAACTATTTGGAAATAATCTCTAATTTCTATAGTTTATGAATCAAGTACAGAAAATATTCTTCCAAAAATTCTAAATAATTTATGACATGAAGATTAAGGCCTAAAATTTGCACTGGCTAAGTTTCATAATTTTCCAGCAAGTGTTCTATCCATAATAATTTTTTAAACATAAAAGCCCTTTCTATCCTTTGTGAATAAAGTACTAGATTTACTCAACATAAAATTCTATAAAAATTCAGGGATCAATGTTCTACTAGTCAAGATCTAAAACCAGAATTTTAACTGATTATAATTAATGTAAAGCCTCCAAATAATTGAAGCAACAAATTGGGCTAATAATTCTTTAACACATGAAGTATAATATATATTAATCATAAAATTCCAGAAAAATTACCACAAGTCTAATACATCCTAAAACTCCCTCCTCCCGAGTTTCATAATTTTTGGATTAGATTTAGTGCTTAAAATAATTAAATTACATGTTTATCCTATTCCAAAATCTCAACTTTCGAGGTACCTAACTACCTCCAATTCCTTCACTATTTCAACCAGAGGGTTTTCATCATATCCTCCCCCTCTCCTCCAAATTTCAAGGGCCTACAAGAGCTTTTGCTCCTATGTCCTTCACAAACCTCAAACTCCCACCCGTTGGAGTTGAGCCAATCTCTTAGGGTAAAATCCACCCTAAGCCACACCATGTTACCCAAGAGGGTAGACATAGACTCAACAAATCAGTGGCCAACAACTTCAGCCTCTTTTGAGGAGATTTGTCCACTCCATCTCCAATTGTACTTTTCCCCAAAGTACCCCTCACCAAGACCTATCTAGGACTTGATAATTCCCTATTCAAAACTCGACCAATCGAGTTGAAATTTTGTACAGATCTTAATATTGATGCCAGGGACCACCACCCAAAATTTGGGGGAGTTTGGGCTTAATTTCATCTCCTAATTAATTTTACATTGTTTATTAAATTTTTACAAAAACTTTAGGCAAAAGTTCTCCAAAAATTCTCATTTTTGGACAGCCTCTCGATATAGATATTTTAGACCTCCAGTCCAAATTTCAAGTCATTTGGATATGTTATGAACCGTGGGCAACCATTTTAATTTCTGGTTAACCTAGGTCTTGATCCCACCAAAATGAGTGCTGTGTTCAAACCACTCACCCAAATTGAATAAAATCAATTTTAAATTAAAGTAGACCCCGAGGGCTACAACTTTTGTGTCTGGTCATTTTTCCTAATTCGGCCTCTAAGTGCCTCATTTTGCAGCCTTAAAATATACTAAACCGAGTATATTTCTCCTTATAAAATTATTTACATAATTTATAAGTATAAAACGATTTACTGTTCATCTTCTACAGAACCCGAAACTAGAACCAGGAAGCCATTTTTCCTGTAACGTTTCCGTGATCCGTTGCCGGCCGTTCGGTCACTTCCCTGGCCAGCCACCACCACCACCACCTCCGTTGAGGCGATGGCTAGCGGTCGGCGGTGGTTTGGCCGCCGGAGGTGGCGGTTTCCGGCGAACTCAAAATACCTTTTTCATGATTTTTCCATGAAAACGAGAGATGGATCCGGCTCCGTTGAGCGCGAACCTATTTTCTAAGAATCCTACGATCTACCCATGAAAAGAAGGAGCAGAGGAGGACCTTGTTCGCGGTTTGAAGGCGAGAAGAGCGACGGGGTGCCATGGCGCGGTGGTGGCGTTGCTGAACTCCTCTTACAGCAAGAACAAGGATCTGCTCCGTTTACTTGGGCGTGTAACCTTCTCCTCTGGTTCCAGGTTGGCTTTTATAAGTCAGAAAAGCGGGAAGGTGAATAGTTTAAGCCTTAATGGTCATGAAGGCTCCTCCCTTTTAACGTTTCGGTTACAGAGAAGGGATAAGAAACGGCGGAACTGAACAGGTGTGTCCAGCTGGCGATTTTCTATTGGACCACCTTTTCCTTATTTATTATATAATTACAGAAGGAAAACGGCCGGAAGTTACTCCTGGTGTAACTTCCAAAACCAGCATTTATTTCCACGCGTGTTAGAATTATTTCGGGCCTGAACCGCCGTTTCGGCCAATGTCACGGGCGTGACACATAGGTCACGGGCGTGACAGGCCCGGGTAGCCCATTCTGGGTTCGACGATAGTCGAACTGAGATCGACGACCGTCGATCGAAGGTCACGGGCGTGACACCTGTGTCACGGGCGTGGCAGGCCGGAACAGCAGATTTCTGGTCGACGATCGTCGAATTGAGATCGACGATCGTCGAAGGCTGGTCACGCCCTGGGTCACGGGCGTGACCTCTAGGTCACGGGCGTGACATGCCCGGACGGCAAATTTCGAGGTCGACGATCGTCGAATTGAGTTCGACGATCGTCGAAGGCTGGTCACGCCCTAGGTCACGGGCGTGACACCTTGGTCACGGGCGTGACATGCCCAGTCAGCACGTTCGACGATCGTCTCGTGGAGATCGACGGTCGTCGAAGTAGTCACGCCCAAGTCACGGGCGTGACGGGTTGGTCACGGGCGTGACCAACCCTTGACCCGAAAACTCAATCGATTTATTTTCACTTTTTGTGCTCCCTGGGATTCTGACTCGACCAACCGACTCCTAGGGGTCTAGCCGGAAATGGGATGTTACACCAGGCATACCCCGTGAAGGGCTCTCAAAGGGCACTAGGAACCATGACGGCGGCATTACGGCCCGAAGTTCCCTTTTGCAAGGCACTTATTGTTATTGGTTGATCTCCCTTAACCCGATCCCTTTTGAGTTACTTTAGATCTAACCCTAGAGTATTAAGACTCTTCCTCTCCTACTCGGGGCGGATGATCTTTCATCGTTCCCGTACGCCCTTATCCTTAACCAGTCTCGCACTCTACCAAAATTCCATTTCCCAAGTTCATTATCACTCTAGTTCAGTTTCCGCTGTTTTACTATATGCAGACCATCCTAAGGTACATGAGGAGTATAAGGGGAGGTACTCCAATTTATCTTCCGAATCTCCTATGATATTTACTGGAGGTCTATCGTGACATAATATAGCTAATACCAAGATTCCCAAATTTTTCCTATTTATCGGGCATTTAATTTATTTATTCTAAGGTTCTGAATGCCCTAGTATGAACATGAAGTGCACTAATGAGCCAACAATAAATCATCATAAAATCAGTAAAAATCCTATGAGTCATTTAAACAGCAATTCCAAGTTTTGAGAAATTCCAGAGGTGTTTAGGCCAATATTTCCTAATTTACCGTTTTAGGCCATTTCTACCATATTATAAAGGAAGTACTGAAAATATGTATCCAAAATCCCAATAAAAATTATAGAAGCTTTATAGTGACCTAAAACCATCATAAACCAGGTACCATAATTTTTCTCTAACATTTGAACTCTGAATTTATTTTAATACGAGATACTAATTTTCCTAACTTAATGAAGTAGGTACTGTTTTTATCCATCTAAAATTCCATAGAAAATTACAGGGTGACTACCTTAAATTGAAACACCCACTGACCAAATTTCATAATTTTTCAAATAGTAATTGGGCCTTAACTGTATTTTTGACTACATATCTTAATTATAATGTTTAAGAAGTATGTACCAGAAATAATCAGTTAAAATTTTCAAGACAAATACTGAAGATATAACATACTATAATATGCCCTAATCCAAGATTTCATAATATTCCAGTGAACAGAAATTCCATAATCATCAAAATAAATATCTAGGGCACAATTAGAGTTGTAAATGAAGTACTGTATAAATTAATCCAAAAATCTCAACAAAATTATATCATGGTTATTTTGACCAGAAAATCCCTTTGCCCAAATTTTACTTGATTTGAAGTTCATTAGATAGCTTAATAATTCAAATTAAAGTTGGTGTCCTAAACTAGGGTTAGGTTTTTAGGTGGCCTAGCTGTCTCCAAATACCCTAAACTTTTGTCCAGAGAACTATACTAGCCCTATGGTTCTCTCCACAAAATTTTAAGTCAGTTCAAGGTCATTTGACCCCATGACCTTCACAACCCCAAAAACCACCATTAAAGGATTTCCCCTAGGGTTCTAGGGCTACCCTGAAAGTGAAGGGATAGATACTACTCTAGAGGGGGGGTGAATAGAGTTATCAAATTTTGCACAGACAAAACTTAATATTCTACCCAACTCCCTTGGAGTGAAGTGCGGAATGAAAAGATTATAGATATTGATTTAACCTTAAAGCCTAACACAAGTGATGTGTACAAACACAAGCTAACTGTAATTACAGTTAAGCTTGGAAAAACCTAATCAGCAACTAGCAACCTAGTTATATCTAATCACAGCCACAATGCAGGAATTAAACAAAAGGAATCCAGACGACACAAGGAAATTTATAGTGGTTCCCCAAACAACTTGGGTACGTCCACTCTTCTACCCACACGGTAGGAATCCACTCAGGTTTTTGATCAGGTGCCCTGCCACCAACAGAATCTGATTCAGGTAGATTCAGAAACCCTTTAGACTTTTGATCAGGTGTCTAAAAACCAAGCACAGGTTTTTGATCAGGTGCCCTGCCACCAAGGGATACTTTTGAAGGGAGTAATAACCCTGTACAGGAGGGGGAAGAAGGTTAAGATGTCTTCTCTATTTTACAATAGATTAGAGAAGCACAAAAAGCTTGCACTGAGCTAGAATGCTCTAAAGAATCAAGGCTCCCCCTGGCTCAAAGATGTCCAGGTGAAGTCTTGCTTCAGTGCAGAAAAACTCTTCAGAAAGTTCTGAAGGAAAAGCTACAGGAAGAAAGTAAATAATAAAAACAAAATTCTTCAAGCAGCTATCTTCTTCTTCTTCTTCTACAAAGAAACTCTGAGTTGAACTTCCTGAAAGCAGGAGAACTCAGGTGAAGAAGAGATGAAGATCTTAACACTTCTCAGTTAGATGGAGATTGCTGAGAGCAGGAAGCTTGAGCTTGATGAAGACTTGAGAGCTAGAATGAACACTGGTTGGCTATTAGCTTCTGTTAACTAGCTTGAATCCTTCTGCAAAGGGTTCTTTATATAATCATCAGCAAGCAACGGCTCTCTTCCATTTGAATTGTTTGTCTTCTACTGAGCCTTGAGACCTGGGCTGTAAATATCAAGAAGACAGAAATATCTCTGCAGCAAAACATTCTATAAAAAGGAATAAACCTCTTTCTAAGAAGCTGCAGGCTTAAATCAAATAATCAGATAGACTAAATAAAGTCACATCAGAAATAATCTCTTTATAGCAAAAAGAAGACTTTTCAGTCCAACGGCTATAAAGGGCTGTCAGCAGATAAAGTAATTTAAAGAGACAGCTAATAAGACAAACAACTTTATCTTAAAAGATTTTAACTCAGGCAAAAAGAATAGAGCAAATAATGCCTGGAAACTTTATCATACAGCTTAAAATAGAGTGCCAGAAAATGTATTAAATAATTAAATATAATAAATAAATACAAAATACAAAGGCAGACAGAAAACGTCGAACGACCTTCGAAGATCGTCGAACGACGCACGGAGATCGTCGAACTATCGGGCAGATAGTCGAACGATCCAGATAGTCGAACTATCGAAGAAGATAGTCGAACTACCCCGGCAGATAGTCGAACTATCAGAGCAGATAGTCGAACCATCAGATAGTCGATCTATCTAGGACAGATAGTCGAACTATCAAGCGCACGGAGATAGTCGACCTATCCAGCAGATAGTCGACCTACCTCAGAAAACAGATAGTCGAACTATCAACAGATAGTCGAACTATCAAAACAAACCAGATAGTCGATCTATCACCAGATAGTCGAACTATCAGATAGTCGAGCTATCAGGACAGATAGTCGAACTATCAAAGCGGAACAGATAGTCGAACTATCAACAGATAGTCGAACTATCAGCGCAGAACAGATAGTCGAACTATCAACAGATAGTCGAACTATCAGCGCAGAACAGATAGTCGAACTATCAACAGATAGTCGAACTATCAGCGCAGAACAGATAGTCGAACTATCAACAGATAGTCGAACTATCAGCGCAGAACAGATAGTCGAACTATCAACAGATAGTCGAACTATCAGCGCAGAACAGATAATCGAACTATCAACAGATAGTCGAACTATCAGCGCAGAACAGATAGTCGAACTATCAACAGATAGTCGAACTATCAGCGCAGACAAAGCGTCGACCAACTGATAGACGATCGTCGATCAGCCGATAGACGATAGTCGAACGGCGTTCGACTATAGTCGAACGAAAAACCTACTTAACCAAATTCTCAATTTGGAAAAGCGAGGACTCTACAGCTAGACTTCTAACCATTGACCATAGATATTTCTTGGGTCAAGGGGCACAAAGGAGAGGACTAAACTCAAATCAAACTAGGGTACCAACATACCCTACACCAAACCACTCCAAACTCCCTTGGAGGGAGTTTTATGCCCTAAAAAGTCAGTGACCAAAATATCAGCCCCTGTTGAGGTGATATGGCCACTCAAATACCAAGGGGGTGTTTGATCTTAAATTATCCTATAAGGATCAACCTAGGGTCAGACACAAACCTAACAAAAACATCTACAAATGAGATGAATTTTTTACCAAAACCTTATGATAAACCCAGGGACCACTCACCAAAATTTGGGAGGGTTTGGAAGTCTTTTAGCCATCTAATTAAATTATGCTAGGATTATTGAATTTTTCTAAAAACTATAGAAAAATATTTCCCAAAAATCCTAATTTTTGGACATCATCTAGAAATAGATAAGATTAGGCCACACCCCAAATTACAAGTCATTTTGATGACTGGATTGGAGTGGGGAATTTTTCTAAGGTCAAGATAGCCCTATGGATAGATCTCACCAAAATGTGTTCTGTGGTCTAACCAGGACTCCAAATCGAGTGAAATCAATTTTGAATTAAACTAGACCTCAAGGGCTACAGTTTCTATGTTGATCTCTTTTTATTTTTCAGCCCCTACGGGCTATAATTTTCAGTTTCAACCTAGTATACAGTAAAGGGAATTAATTCCTAACTATGCAATATATTATATAATACAATGCTACTGTTCACCATCTTCTTCACCCGAACCAGCAACCTAAAAAAAACAAAAACTTGAAACCTGTAGCTTTTCTAAAGCCATTTCCTGGCCACCCAGCCATCCCCCTGGCCGGCCACCATCACCTCTGTTGAGGAGAGGGCTACCGTCGGGCGGCGGCACGGCCGCCGGAGAGGCGGTTTCCGGCGAACCCGCCACCATGAAATTTTTGGAAAACCATGGAAACACTCACCCGATCTGGCTCTTTTGAGCTCGATATCTCTCCTAATGATTTCTAAGATCTATCCGCAGAAGAAGAGGGAGGGGAGGATCTTGTTCGTGGGTTGGAGGCGTGCAGACCGTCGGGAAGCCATTTGCGCAGTTGTGGCGTCACCGGGAATTCTTCAACAGCAAGGGGAGGAATCTGAATCCGTTTGATCGAGCGTGTAACCTTCTCCTCTTGCTCTTAGGAGTCTTTTATAGATCAGCAAGTGGGGAGGGGAAAGAGGTAAGCACTTATGGTCATGAAGGCTCCTCTTAATGGTGTTTCGGTTATGGTAGAGGCAGTTGAAATGCTGGAAATGAAGAGGTGTTTGCCAGGTGGCGATTTCCTATTGGACCAACATTTCCTTATTTTATTAAATAATTAGAGTAGGAAACGGCCCATAAATACTCCTGGTGTAACTTCCCATAATCAGAATTGATTACAACGTCAGTTACCGAAATTTCCAGTCTGGCTGACGTTTTGGCCTTGGTCACGGGCGTGATAGGCCCAGGTGGCCAATTCTCAGTTCGACGATCGTCGAACTGAGATCGACGATCGTCGAAGGGTTGTCATGCCCTAGGTCACGGGTGTGACACATGGGTCACGGGCGTGACAGGGTCATGAGGCTAATTCCGCGCTCGGCGATCGTCGCGCTGAGATCGACGATCGCCGAAGGGGGTCACGCCCTTAGTCACGGGCGTGACACCTGGGTCACGGGCGTAACAGGACCATGACGTAAATTCTGCGCTTCGACGATCGTCCCGCTGAGATCGACGATCGTCTAAGGTGTCACGCCTTAGGTCACGGGCGTGACACATAGGTCACGGGCGTGACAGGCCCGGGTTGAAAAATTCTGCGCCCGAAGATCGTCTCCCTGAGATCGATGATCGTCGAAGGAGTCACACCCTAGGTCACGGGCGTGACCAACCCGTGACCCGAAATCTCGGTCGATGTATTTCAATTTTTGGGCTTCCTAGGATTCTGTCACGACCAACCGACTCCTAGGGGTCTAGCCAGAAATGGGATGTTACACGGAAGAAGTGGCCATAAGTTGACTCAAAGTCCTGTTCATTGCAGGGATAGCCAGGCTTCCTGAATACAACAGGGTTGAGTGGGGCCTTTCCCTTTTCTGTAGTAGAGGCCTTCTTAGTAGCCTTATTTCTCCTCTGCTTTTTGTTTCTCCTGGATGATCTACCAGGTACACCCACATGCCCCAAGCCATCCCCCTTAGCCTGAGCAGAGAAGGTATCAACCAGTGGAAGAACAGTCTTTAGCATAGAGAAGCTTTGGACAATCTTCTTTTCTACCGTAAGTTGTTCTTCCAACTTATTGATTTCTTCCTGTTTAATGTCAAGGAGACTTAGAGACTCTGAGTGCTTAGAGATAAGGTCCTGGTGCTCCTGTCGGAGAGAAATCAAGCTAGTGATCTCTTCCTTAGGGAGACACCCTCGACCTTAAGGAATTTGACTTCCTTTTTCTGAGCCCTCAATCTCTTGCGGCATTCCTCGAAGGTGTTGAGCAAAAGCTCATACTTTTCGAGGAGCTCAGCTTCTCGGGCAGATGGGCTGTCCTCGAGATCATCATCAGGAGACTTATAGTCAGAGTCAGAGAGGGGGTACGATCTTTTACCTTCCCAGTGAATGGGGGAATTCTCCTTCTGAGTCAGAGCGACCCACCAGCCCGAAGTAGGCTTCCTCATCATCACTGGAGTCTGAGGAATCAGACTCACTCAGTGTCTTTGACTTTTTGGCGATGTAGCTCATCTCCTTCTTCTTATCTCTAGAGGTCCTATGCTCTTCTCCCTTCCCCTTCTCTCTCTTGCCTTGATGGCAGTCGGCCATGACGTGTACTGGCTTATTGCATCCAAAACAAATGATGTCAGTATTACGATGTTTGTTTGGTTTTGATTCATACCTGTCAGAAGAATAATTCTTCTTCTGAATTCTGGAGGAGGAGCCGTCTCTCTTTCTTTGATTCCTCATCTTGAGGAACTTCTTGAATTCTCGGGTGATGAGGGAGAAATCTTCTTCAGACAACTCTTAGCCGGAGGAGCATGGCTCGGAGTCTTCCTCCTCATCCTTTTTACCTGCACGGGATGAAGCCGCACCCTTGCCCTTCCTGGAGTGAATGGCTTTTAGGGCCACAGTCTTTTCCTTGGCTGCAGCCTTCTCTGCTTCTTCTTCAGCTTTCCTCGTGTTCAACTGGAGCTCATAGGACATGAGCTTCCCAAAGAGTATCTGAGGATCAGTTTCATCTAATCTGCCAAAATCTCGGATGGCGCAGATCTTCGTGTCCCATTCCTTAGTAAGGGACCTAAGGAATTTATCATTAAGTTCACCATTAGTGAACACTCTTCCGTATCCCTTGAGAGCATTGACGATCTTGAGGAAGTTTTCGAAGGTAACTCCGATCTCTTCCTTGGGCCCCTGCCTGAAGGCCTCATATTTCTGATTCAGGAGGGATCTCCGATCATCCCTCACTTCGTCTGTGCCCTCCATCAGGATAATCAAGCTCTGCAAGATATCCTTAGCCGTCATGTAGTTGCAGAAGTTCTGCATCATGGAGTCATCGACTGCACTGATCAGTATGTTCTGTGCCTTCTTTTCAAGTCCGACCAGCACCATCTCGTCCTTGTCCATTTCAGAAAGCATCTTTGGCACCATTTTGGTAGGATTAGTGGTGGAGGCCTTAGTGGGAATATAAGGTCCCTCCTCCACAACCATGAAGAGTCGAGGGTCGACTGCTTCCATGTAAAATCTAATCCTTTCCTTCTAGATAGGAAAGTTTAGCCTGGTGCACACTGGGATCTTGCCTGAGTACTTGAGTCCGTCCATAGTAGATATCTGCCTTCTTCTTGACACTAGTGGCAGGAACTTACTCGAGGTTTTAACCCATTTGATGAGCAACCTCCCTCTGATACCACTTGAAAGTCCACCTAGTGCCAACTACCTTCACCTATGGGGGGGAATAGGTGTCTTGCAGCGTTTTTGCAGAATTAGAATTGTACCTGCACAAATAAATCAAATGACACAGCACAGAAAGACACAGGCAAATTATAGTGGTTCCCCGATTTGGGTATGTCCACTCTCCCCCTTCGACCTATCTCCCAACCAGGGATGACTCGGTCACTTCACCAACAGGATTGAAATCCAATCCTCACACTAACGGAAGGAACCCTTCCAAACGAAGGAGTCACCACTCCTACACCACAGGTTGCACCCAACCCTTACAATTAGGAACCAACGTTCCTTTACAACAAAATTGAAAATGGAGTGTATTAGAAATACAAACTACTTATGGAGAATAGGGTGTCCCTCTTCGTACAACAACGTGTTCTTGAAGTCGACAAAGAGTCCACGACCCTAGATCTCACTTGGAGTGAATCTCCCCGAAACCGGCAACGGCAAGAAGGGCGGCAGCTTGGCTCTCGGGATTGGCGGCAACAACGGAGTGTTGTGGCTGTTCTTTGGAGATTCAAACTTCGTAGCAAAGCCGGCAAGGTCTACCAATGGTCACACTAGGATGGATCGTCTCGATCGATTCGGAAGGGGAAGGTTTTCCCGATCTACGAATCAAGAGACAAAGGATCTCTGGTTAGACGCGTGAGACGTTGTGCTTGGCTGAGCTTCTGTAGCTGGGAGATCTGGAAGAAACCTCGATCAGCGAAGGCAATCAACTGGCACGAGCGGCGACAGCGGTGGAGCGAGATTCACGATCTAGGTCATGTCGGCGGCTCGTATTTTTGAATCTGTGTATTCGTTCGTTTGCTGCTCAACAATACCGATGTATTTATACATTAGGTCATCCAAAGTGACCGTTGTGGGCCCCACCAAAAAGAAGCCCTAAGACCGGCTCCAAACGGCGCATGTTAACTTGGACCGGTCCAGAGAATAGTAGAAATTTGCCCAAGTCAAATTCGGCGAGAATCGAAGGTGATTCTCGACGAATCGGCGAGAATCACCTACAATTCTCGTCGAATTCCACTTAGCAGAATTCTAGCTTCATTGAAATAGCAAGCCGGAGAGAATCGGCGAGAATCACAATTGATTCTCGCCGAATCGTCGAGAATGACGGCAGCATTCGGCGAGAGTCAGCGAGTGATTCTCGTCGTTTCGGCGAGAATCACTAGTGATTCTCGTCGAATCGGCGAGAATCACTTAGTGATTCTCGACGATTTCTACTTGGAAGATTTTCGCCTTTCTTCCCTTGAGCTGGTCTTTGGCCCATCCTTGCTCCTTGTCTGCTCTTGATCTTTCTTAACCCTGTGCTTGAAAGTAAGTACACTCCAATAGAGATAGTACACGTAAGCCAACACACTGATCTGCTCAACGAGGGATTACATTGTACAGACCCGTGTATATTGACCTACTACACCCTGACATTGGTGTGTACTTAGCGAGGAATAACTGCAAGCACAACTTGAAGACAAGTGATCAAATACATTGTCAATTCACCTTTGCTTGTTCAGGGGCTTCTTCAAATCAGGTACATTGTGGATACAATACCCAACACTTAGCAAGTTGTTTGCTTGCAATCAAGGCCTTTAGTAACTTCCCATATCTATTGATAAGGGAGTTAAAATCAACTTCAATGTCTGAATCATGTTCTTTACTATTCGAGAACTGTAAACATGATTCATTTTCTAATGCAGAAAAATAATTTGATGCTAAACTACGAGAGATTGATTTTACCTTAGCAAGATCTAAACAATCTTGATCTTCTTCTCCTAGTTTGGTTTCCTCAATAGCCATCATGCCCATGAGAGCATCCTCCACTTTTGATTCTGATGATTCAGACTGAAAGTGAAGGGATAGATACTACTCTAGAGGGGGGGGGGTGAATAGAGTTATCAAATTTTGCACTAGACAAAACTTAATGGTCTACCCAACTCCCTTGGAGTGAAGTGCGGAATAAAAGATTATAGATATTGATTTAACCTTAAAGCCTAACACAAGTGATGTGCACAAACTCAAGCTAACTGTAATTACAGTTAAGGCTTGGAAAACCTAATCAGCAACTAGCAATCCTAGTTATATCTATTCACAGCCACAATGCAGGAATTAAACAAGTGAATCCAGACGACACAAGGAAATTTTTAGTGGTTCCCCAAACAACTTGGGTACGTCCACTCTTCTACCCACACGGTAGGAATCCACTCAGGTTTTTGATCAGGTGCCCTGCCACCAACAGGATCTGCTTCAGGTAGATCCAGAAACCCTTTAGACTTTTGATCAGGTGTCTAAAAACCAAGCACAGGTTTTTGATCAGGTGCCCTGCCACCAAGGGATACTTTTGAAGGGAGTAATAACCCTGTACAGGAGGGGGAAGAAGGTTAAGATGTCTTCTCTATTTTGCAATAGATTAGAGAAGCACAAAAGCTTGCACTGAGCTAGAAAGCTCTAAAGAATCAAGGCTCCCCCTGGCTCAAAGATGTCCAGGTGAAGTCTTGCTTCAGTGCAGAAAACTCTTCAGAAAACTCTGAAGGAAAAACTACAAGAAGATACAAATAATAAAAATAAAGATCTTCAAGCAGCTGTCTTCTTCTTCTTCTTCAAACGAACTCTGAGTTTGAACTTCCTAAAAGCAGGAGAACTCAGGTTGAAGAAGAGTAGAAGATCTTAACACTTCTCAGTTAGATGGAAATTGCTGAGAGCAGAAAGCTTGATCTTGATGAAGGCTTGAATGCTTGAAAATATGTGGATCACTAGTTAGCTATATGCTAGCTTGAATCCTTCTTCAAAGGGTCCTTTATATAACATCAGCAAGCAACGGCTCTCTTCAATTTGAATAACTTGTCTTCTTCTGAGCCTTGAGACCTGGGCTGTAAATATCAAGAAGACAAAATAATCTCTGCAGCAGAAACATTCTATAAAAGGAATAACCCTTTTTCTAGGAAGCTGCAGGAAACAATTTGATAATAAAGTACTAAATAAAGTCATATCAGAAACAAACTCTTTATAGCAAAAAGCAGACTTTTCAGTCTAACGGCTATAAAGGGCTGACAACAGATAAAGTAATTTATAATGTCAGCTAATAAGACAAACAACTTTATCTAAAAATATTTGACTCAGGCAAAAAGAATAGAGCAGATATGCCTGGAAATATTATCATAATACTCAAAGCAACTTGCCAGAAAATGTATTAATTAATTAAATATAATAAATAAATACAAAATATAAAGGCAGACAGAAAGAGTCGAACGACCTTCGGAGATAGTCGACCGACGCACGGAGATCGTCGAACTATCGGACAGATAGTCGAACGATCCAGATAGTCGAACTATCAAAGGAGATAGTCGAACTATCACAGCAGATAGTCGAACTACCAGAAGATAGTCGAACTATCAGATAGTCGACCTATCAACAGATAGTCGAACTATCAGGGCAAAACAGATAGTCGAGCTATCAACAGATAGTCGAGCTATCAGATAGTCGACCTATCAACAGATAGTCGAACTATCAGAAACAGACAGATAGTCGACCTATCAACAGATAGTCGAACTATCAGATAGTCGAACTATCAAAGCAGATAGTCGAACTATCAAGCGAGAACAGATAGTCGACCTATCAACATATAGTCGAGCTATCAACGCAGAACAGATGGTCGAACTATCAACAGATAGTTGAGCTATCAGATAGTCGACCTATCAACAGATAGTCGAACTATCAAAACCAAACAGATAGTCGACCTATCAACAGATAGTCGACCTATCAACAGATAGTCGAACTATCAGATAGTCGACCTATCCAAGCAGATAGTCAAGCTATCAAAGCACACAGATAGTCGAACTATCAACCGATAGTCGAACTATCCACGCAGACTGAAAGTCGAACCACTGATAGACGATCGTCGAACAGTTAGTCGACGATAGTCGAGCGGCGTTCGACGATAGTCGAACGAACAAACAACTTAACCAAATTCTCAATCTGGAAAAGTGAGGACTCTACAGCTAGACTACTAACCATTGACCATAGATATTTCTTGGGTCAAGGAGCACAAAGGAGAGGACTAAACTCAAATCAAACTAGGGTACCAACAATCTCCCCCTATTTGAGTTAAGTCCTTCAAAATCTAAAACATACAGCTAGCTATAGAACACGAAAATTAATGCAGGAAATAGTTAACAATTAACTAGCAGATTATCAAACAGATAGATAATAAACCAATATAATACAGCAGTCAATCAAACTATTAAGAATCTCCAGAATCTGGCAAGGGGGCAGAGGAACTAGGAACAAAAGAGATTTTCCTTAGAGGATCATCAGATTCTTTCTTTGATAACTTCAAGTCCTGCACGCCAATGATCTTCAATTCTGCAGCTCTTGGGACTACTGCTTCAGGATGCTTTTCCATATATTTTGAGGGATCAAATACATCAGGATTGACTTGGAACTTTTCAAACTCTTTCTTTCTGAAAGCAGACATGGTGGTTAAACCAGTAATATCTTTTCCTTCTGCTTTTGCTTTTCTTATTTGAGCTGCTCCAACTAGTTCGTGAAAACGAGCCATCCTAAAGTTAGGATCTAGCTCTGGACTTTCATAAACAGGCTCAGGAGGAGCAGCATCTGATTCTTTATCTAGATAAGATATTGGAGCAAACTTAGCAAAAGGTTCTTGCTAGAATTTTAAAAAAAAGTAAACTACTTACCTTTTAAAACAACTTTCTCAGACTGAATTGGTGCAGCAGTTGAAACCTTTCTCTTAGGAGAAGGAGGAGGTGAAAAAGTTGGCTTTAGATACACAACCTCCTTAACTTGTTCTTTTACTTCTGCTTCATGCATTTGACTGCCAGAATGAGACTTTCCATAAGAGCTATGAGAGCTTTTCCTTGATTGATGCTGAGATAAAGCAGATCTTGCTGATGGAGCAGATTTTCCTGAAGATGCAGAAGGGTTGGCAGATAGATTACCAGAAGCTCCTGCACCTGGAGGAGGAGGAGGAGGACCTCTGGGAGTCCATCTTGAACCAGGACTATCATATCTTTTAGATCTTTTCCTTTCTTTCTGCTGGTTCTTTGAGAACCACATCCAATGCTGAAATTCCTTTGACTTAGGGTCAATGCCCTTCAGAATGTAATAAGGAATATCATTGTCTTTACTGGGAGGAGGAGGAGCAGCTTTTCTCTTCTTTTGAACAACTTTCTTTCTCTTTGAATTTTCAGATACATTAGAATCATCCTCATCATCAGAGTGAGATGATGGGGGATTATCATACGGATCATAGGCTTCAGAAACAGCCTTTTCTTTAAGCTTCAGAGCAGATTTCTCTCTTTCCTCTTCAATGGCATCCAGAGCCAGAAGGGAATCTAAGTCCAACCCTGGTGAGTCATCCCAGATGGTTGACTTTTCAATTTGCAGCTCTTTTTCTTTCTCTTTTAAAGACTGTACTCTTAGATCCCAGGCAGCTCTTTCTTGTACTTCTTCCATACTCAGAGCAGGAGTGTCATCTTTGACTTCATCTTGATTCTCAGACTCATCTTCTCTATCATCTAAAAAAGATTCCAATTCTGGATCTACTTGGATATCAGGAACAATTGGAGCAGCCTCTGAGACAATTACTATTATCTGAGCAGATAAATCCTCTCTAATAAAATCTGTAGAATTATGAATACAGATCTGCTAAATAAGCAATAATCATTCCTTCAAGGTATTCACTAGCAAGCAAATTAATTGACTCGCCAATAAATCGAATAAGTGAATTACCTTCATACTTAACCATCTCCCATGATTCATCTAGATATGAGGTGATAATTCCTTCTAGGAATCTAGCAACCACAGGAGTGGTGAGATCTTCTAGGCAGACTTTTACTGCAATTTCAGATAGCATGATTCCATCAGCTATTTCCTTATCAGATAACACTGGAACTATTTCTTTCTCAGATGGAGCAGACTCTTCCAGGGCTGTCATTACAGTATCTGTTATAGCTGGAAGGGAGGCAGGAGGTTCTGAGGCATCTTCATAGAATATCTCCCCCTGCCTGATTTCAGTGGAGACTGAAACCAGGCCCCTTGAGGAAGATGGCTCAGCAGATTTTGAAAGAGATTTGATGGAGGCAGTTAAGATATCAATGGAGGATGCAAGGGGAGCGATTGCCTCTTCAATCATGGTTTTGATTGACGGGGTAATCAACTCCACAATGCGGGAGATGAATTCAGGAGTGATCTCAAAAGATGATGGATGTGAAGTGGATGGAGCTGCAGCAGATATGGTTGAAGTGCTGGGATGAAGAATGGTGTGGACAGGGGATTGAACAGGAGATGGAGCTGGAGAGTTAATTGGAGAATTAACTGGGGAATGAATGGGAGACAAAGGAGGAGTAGGAATTCTCTCAGATCCTAACAAATCAAAGCTAGGAGCAGATATCCTAGTCTGATGAGAAGGAATTGGAGAAGCTGGAGGGGAAAGAGGAACAACCGTAGTTGTTTCTGGAGCAGAAGAGGGAGAAGGTCGTACTTCAGCTGAAGTTGATGGAACTTCAACTGAAGCAGACAGCAAATCAGAAGAGGAGGAGGGAAGAGCTGAGCCAGCATCGACAGGGTGAGGAGTGACTGATTCAGTCCTGGTGTCCTCAGATGTTGCTGGAGCAACCCCTGTGAGAGCGGGTTTCACAAAAGTTCTCTTCCATTTAGAGAATAGTTTAGGATCCATCTTCTTGCTTGCGTTAATTGTTGTTGCGGTTGAACTCAGCAGCTGGGAGTATTTTTCCTTCAGGAAGATTCCAATAACCCTTCCGAGGGTAACTTCCTTCTTGCCATTCTTTTTCCTTATTAAATCAAACATCACTGCTGCCCAATCTATCCTTTTCCGATTAACAATCGCACACATCAGTGCGAATTGCTGCCTTGTGATATTATCGTGAGCAGAGTGCTTACCCAGGAGCACTTTTCCGACCAGCTCAGCAAGAAACTTGATCTTGAAAGGGAAATTTACTTTGAGCAGCTTCGTGGGAATGCCCTCAGCATGTCCCAGTTCAACTAACATTCTTCAGAATTCTTGAGCATCTTGCTCATAATCCTCTTCACCATTTATTAAACCAAAAATATCTGTCAAAACGGCCGGAGTTAGGATTACCTCTTCTCCGCCGATGGTGCCAGTCATTGAGTCGTCGGTGGAGGACGACGTGAAGGCTCATTCCTTGATCTCTGGGATGTTTATCTTAATCCTTGCAGACATTAACCTCTCGAGTCCTTGATCCCTGCATAGCTGAAGAACTTCTACGATCCCGGCATCGCAGCTACTGAACGCGTCGAAATCAACACTAAATCCAGCATCAAACTTCACAACTGCTAGAACTGCTGGAGAGACCGCCATTGATTCGTTGGAGAAAGCTCGAGAAAGCTGGAGAGGATGAAGAAGACGAAACAGCTGAAAATCGCAAGCGGGAAGGCAGAATGCGAAAAGTCACGCTCCGTCGACGATAAAACAAAAGATCTTTTAACCTAGGTCGACTATCGGCTTTATATTAGACCGGAAATAGTCGATCTATTAAAAAGATACTTGACCCGATAGTCGAATGGCCGTTCGACGATCGGCTCAGAAGCAGAGTAGTCGAATCATCGTTCGACTATTTCTGGCTTCTCAAACAACAGGCTTTCGTCATCCAGAGATCGACGATGAGCTCGACTTGTTCGACGATGGTCGAACGTCGGTCGACGATCTTCAGACAGATAAGCCATCATCAACCAGAGGTCGACGATGAGCTCGATCCGTTCGACGATCTTCGATCATCGTTCGACGATCTTCAAACAAGTTTCAACATAGGCAGATACAGTCACACTTAGTCTCGTCCATTGATCATGCCTAATTGAACTAAAAAGAACAGATGCTTCTGTTCATCTAAAGGCTTGGTGAATATATCACCTCTCTGAAATTCAGTGGATATGAACTCAAGACAGATCTTGTTTTTTTCCACACAATCTCTCAGGAAATGGTGCCGAATCTCAATGTGCTTCGTTCTAGAGTGGTGCATAGGATTTTGTGCAATTGAAATAGCACTGGTACTATCACACATGATTTTGGTGTTCTTGTGTGAGTAACCATAATCCACAAGCTGGTTTTGAATCCACAGGATCTGTGAACAACAACTAGCAGCTGCTATATTTTCAGCCTCTGCAGTTGAAGTTGAGACAGAAGCCTACTTCTTACAGAACCAAGAGACCAATCTCTCTCCCAGGAACTGGCAAGTTCATGAGGTGCTCTTCCTGTCAACTCTGCAACCAGCATAATCAGAATCAGAATATCCAATTAACTCAAATTCTGACTCAGCTGGGTACCAAAGTCCTAGATCTGGACATCCCTTCAGGTATCTCAGGATTCTCTTTAGAAGAATCAGATGAGATTCCTTGGGGTTGACCTGGAATCTAGCACAAAGGCATGTAGCAAACATTATATCAGGCCTACTTGCAGTTAGATATAATAGGGAACCAACAATGGCCCTATAATTCTTTTGATCAACTGGCTTGCCGTGATCATCAGAGTCAATAACTACATTAGTAGCCATAGGTGTAGGCATTGTTGAAGCATCAGCCATCCCAAATTTCTTTACCAATTCCTTGGCATATTTGGACTGGGAGATGAAGATACCATCAGCATCTTGCTTAACTTGGAGACCAAGAAAGTAAGACAGCACACCCATACTACTCATCTCAAACTTAGAGTGCATCAGGTCAGAGAACCTTTTGCAAAGTTTGGGATCAGTGGAGCCAAATATAATATCATCTACATACACCTGAACTAACAGGATTGTGTCCTTGTGATGCTTGACGAAAAGGGTTCTATCAACTACTCCCCTAGTAAAGTTGTGCTCTAAGAGGAAACTAGCTAGAGTCTCATACCAGGCTCTGGGAGCTTGCTTTAGTCCATAAAGAGCTTTCTACAACTTAAAAACATGTGAGGGCTGAGTTGAAGAAACAAACCCTGGTGGTTGTTCAACAAACACCTCTTCCTTAAGCTCACCATTTAGGAATGCACTTTTGACATCCATTTGGAACACCTTAAACTTCATGTAGGCTGCATAGGCCAAGAAGATCCTTATTGCTTCTAGCCTTGCAATAGGAGCAAAGGTTTGGTCATAGTCTATACCTTCCTCCTGTCTATAGCCCTGAGCTACAAGCCTAGCTTTATTCCTTACTATAATTCCATTTGCATCTAACTTGTTTCTATACACCCACTTGGTGCCTATGATCAGTTGGCCTTTAGGTCTTGGAACCAAAGTCCAAACTTTACATCTCTCAAACTGATTGAGCTCCTCTTGCATTGCAATGATCCAGTGGGGATCTAGCTCTGCATCTTTAAAGGTGAGGGGCTCAACCTGTGAGAGGAAACAAGCATGCATCACATCCTGTCTTAATTAGTGTCTTGTTTGTACACCAGCTGATATGTCTCCAATCACTTGAGATGTGGGGTGATCTCTAAGTGTGACAATATCAGCAGGTGGGATGTGATCTTCAGCAACAGTTGGGATTAATTCCTCAGGAGGAATTTGATCTACTGTTGGTGGTACAACAACTGCTTCAGCAATGTCTTCATCACTGTCTGATTCAGTGATCTGAAGAGTTGATAGTTGAAGAATTTCTTGAGGGGCATCAGGTACCTGCAATGAACTGGAGGAAGTAGAATTTTCTTTCTCCTTGTAAAACATCTGATGCTCATCAAAAGATACATGCACAGATTCTTCAATCTTACAGGTAGATTTGTTATAAACCCTATAAGCTTTGCTTACTTGGGAATATCCAAGCATGATTCCCATTGAAGCTTTTGCTTCAAATTTTGTAATATATTCTTTATTATTATTATGAATATAAACAATACAGCCAAAAACTCTAAAGTAGTTAATTTTAGGTTTCTTTCCTTTAAGCAACTCATAAGAAGTTTTACACTTAAATTTGTGTATCAAACTTCTATTCAAGACATAATTGGCTGTACTAACAGCTTCTGCCCAATAGGAGAGAGGCATGTTAGCATCTGCCAACAATGTGCTAGCAGCTTCAATGAGTGTTCTATTCTTCCTTTCAACTACCCCATTTTGTTGAGGAGTTCTAGGAGCTGAGAAGCTATGCTTGATACCTTCTCTCTCACAGAATTCTTGCATGAGAAGAGAGTCAAACTCAGTACCATGATCACTTCTGATCAAGGCCACATGAGTAGAGTACTCAGTCTACACACATAGTAGAAAGTCTGTAAGGGCTTTGAAGTTATCAGACTTAGTTCTCAAAAAGAAAACCCAACTGAACCTAGAGAAGTCATCTACAATTACTAATGTGTAATACTTCCCTCCTAAACTCTGTACATTTATTGGGCCAAAAAGGTCCAAGTGTAATAGATACAGGATTCTAGGAGAATCACTCTTATTTACAGATTTAAAAGAGTTTTTGGTTTGCTTGCCTAGATGACAAGCCTTGCATAGGCTCTCCTTCTTGTAGGGGCAAGAAGGTAAACCTCTAACAAGGTTGTGTTTAGATAACCTAGATATATTTTTAAGGTTTACATGACTAAGCCTCTTATGCCATAAAGAATTATTATTAAGGGTTACTTCATTAAACAGGCAGATTTCAGAATGAGATGAATTGAAATCTACTAAATAGATATTACCTATTCTAATACCTACTAAAACAACATTATTATTTAAAGTAATATTGCAAGAGAAGTTAGAAAATGAAACCTGGTAGCCAGCATCACATAGCTGGCTGACTGAGATCAAATTGTGCTTCAGTCCATTGACATATGCAACTCTCTTGAAAGTAACTGCTCCAATTGTGATCTTGCCATAGCCTTCTGTCTGACCACAGCTGGAGTCTCCAAAGATAACCTTTGGGCCGAGCTTAGCTTTGTACTTTGACAGAAGATCTTTATTTCCTGTCATATGCTTAGAGCATCCACTATCCAAATACCACTTATTTTGAGTGATTGGATAGGCCTTCACCTGCAAGACAATTATTTAGACAGTGTGGACCCAGGTAACCTTGGGTCCCTTGTTTTTCACATAAGAAAAACTGGAAATATATGAGAATGCAGGCTGAGGGTGATAACCTAGTGGGTGAGATCTCCTAGGTGGGATTCTCCATGCAGATGATGGGTCAACAAACCTAGGGTTTCTATTTTCATTTAGGTTTCTATGGTACTGATTATGATTTTGAAAATCATGTTGAAATCGTCGATCGACGTTCGACGATGGGCGCTCAGATCGTCGAGCTTCGTTCGACCATTGAGCTTCCGATCGTCGAGCGGCGTTCGACGCTCTTTGCATTTCTTTAAAGAATTTCTTTCTCTTTTCTCTCTTAGCTTTATTTAAGGTTTTATTAACTAGATTTACTTGCTCAGTGTTCTTCATTCCACTAGCTGAAAAGAAGTTTACTGGAGTTGAAAGGTTATTTTTAAGTAGAACTGGGGGTTCACTGGGAGAAGCTCCTAAGCCTAGTTTGTCATTACCTGACCTAGTGTTAGTCATGCTGGTAATTTCTAACAACTTAAGGCTTCTACCATTAAGTGATTCCTCTAATCTCTTAGACTTAGCTAACTCTATTTTAAGAAATTTAATTTCTTCACTACAAATAGTGAGATCTTCCTTTAACCTAATATTTTCAGTAGCTATTGATTCTGAGTCAGCTAACCTATTTCTAAGTTCTTTTATTTCCTTTTCTGAACTAATCAAATCTAAGCATAAAGATTTAAATTCTAATTTAAATTCTTCTAAAGTAAAATCATAAGAAGAAAGTACCTCATCTCTTGTAGGCATCTCTTCATCAGAATCAGAACTCTCTGCAGCCGAGTGGTTGCTGCAGGCATCTATTGCCATCAGGCAAACTTCTTTTGCCTTCTTCTCTTCCTCATCCTCACTAGAGCTTGATGAGGAGGATTCTTCATCAGAATCACTCCAGGTTTTAGCAATGAAACCTCTCTCCTTCTTCTTGTTTTTGTAGGAGGATGGCTTGGAGTGCTTCCTGTGCTGTTCCTTTTCTTTTCTCTTTTCTTTGTTCTTCTCCTCTGGACACTCTGGCAAGATGTGTCCAGGCTTCCTGCAACCATAACAAATAATTTCTTTAGCAGGAGAGCGATCATACCTTGGTTTGTCTTCATAGCGTGAAGACTTCTTTTTGAACTCCTTTCTCCCCATCTTGAGAAACCTCTTGGCAAACAATGCCATTAGTTCCTCATTAGATTGGCTGCCTTCAGAAGCATCAGCAGCCTTAAGAGCTAGAGATTGCTCTTTTCTTATTGGAGTGGGGGTCTTTGCTTCAGCTTCTGCTTCCCTTGTCTTCAGCACTTGCTCAAAGGACTTGAGCTTGCCGAGGAGGGCTTCAGTGGAGATCTCATTTGTACTTCTGGCTTCCTTGATGGGCCAGATCCTTAGATCCCATGTGCTAGGGAAGCACATAAGAATCTTATCATTGACCTCTGTCAATGATATGTCCTTGTCCAGGGTCCTCAGCTCATTGATGATTGAGCTGAGCCTGGTGTACATGGCTTCAACTGATTCAGCATCAGTTTTCTTGAAATTCTCATATTGTGAGATAAGGTTGGACCTTCTGTCCTTCCTTTTATTAGTTGAACCAGCTACAATCTGGTTCAGTGTATCCCACATAGATTTTGCTGAGGAACAGTCAGCAACCTTCTGGAATACTTCATCAGACATTGTCTGAGCCAGAATGTTCATTGCCTTGGCATCTGCTATCTTTGCCTTTTTGTACTCATCATTATAGTCTGGAGGAGGCACTGCACTCATATCAGATGATGATGAGGCAGTAGCTGCAGCAGGTGCTCTTGGTGGTCCTGTCAAAATAGAAGCAAAAATACTTTCATCAATAGAGTTCATATATAATTTGATCCTTGCCTTCCAGATGCTGAACCTAGCTAAGTTGCATGCTGGAGGTCTGGTGCTAGAATAATCCTTGGACTGGGCCATGATAGTGAAAGTGAATATCTATAAACTTTGGTATCTATCAGGATCTTGTGACTTAGGTGTTAGCCTATTCAGTCAGTCAACCTCCCTCTGATACTAATTGAAAGAGAAGGGATAGATACTACTCTAGAGGGGGGGGGGTGAATAGAGTAATCAAAAATTTCACTGGCAAAGTTGACTTTCTACTCAACTCCCTTGGAGTTAAATGCGGAATGAAGGTTATAGATATTTGAGATTTAAACCTTAAAGCCTAACACAAGTGTTGTGCACAAAAAGGCAGCCAACTGTAATTACAGTTAAGGCTGGGAAACCTAAACAACAACTAGCAAACCTAGTTAAGATCTAATCACAGCCACAATGTAAGTAATTAAACAAAGCAATCCAGACGACACAAGGAATTTATAGTGGTTCCCCAAACAATTTGGGTTCGTCCACTCTTCTACCAACAAGGTAGGAATCCACTCAGGTTTTTGATCAGGTGCCCTACCACCAACAAGATCTGCTTCAGGTGGATCAAGAAACCCTTTAGACTTTTGATCAGGTGTCTAAAAACCAACACAGGTTTTTGATCAGGAGCCCTGCCACCAAGGGATACTTTTGAAGGGAGTAATAACCCTGTACAGAGGGGGAAAGGAGGTTAAGGTGTCTTCTCTATTTTACAATAGATTAGAGAAGCACAATAACTTGCACTGAGCTAGAAAGCTCTAAAAGAATCAAGGCTCCCCCTGGCTAAAAGAATATCTAGGTGAAGTCTTGCTTCAGTGCAGAAACACTTCAGAAATTTCTGAAGGAAAAAGCTACAAGAAGATAAATAATATGAAATAAGATTTTCTTCTTCAGGCAGCTATCTTCTTCTTCTTCTTCAAAAGGCTCTAAGTGAGGATCTTCCTGTAAGCAGGAGAACTCAGGTTGAAGAAGAGAGAAGAACTTGAACTTCATCTCAGTTAGATGTGAATGTGCTGAGAGCAGTTTGGAGACTGTAAGTTCTTAAGCTTGAATGCTGTTGTTAGCTTATGAATTCCTTTTTCCTGGATGAACTTAATTTTTGCTATGTGGACTAGTTCATTTCTTTCCTCAAGAAGGTCTTTAGATAGCAGCAGCAGCAACGGCTCTTACTTGAGTTTGAATCTTGTCTTCTTCTGAACTCTGCAAGCTGGGCTGCAAAAAACATAAAGCAAAACAAAAATACTGCAGACAGATATCCTATAATAGGATAAAGCTTTCTAAGAAGCTGCAAATACTTCTGATGAAATAATATAAGAGAAAGTCACATCAGAAAAGACTCTTTACAGCCAAGGAAGACCTTTTGAGTCTAACGGCTATAAAGGACAGCCTGGCAGAAATCATATCTCAGCTATAAGACAAACAACTTTGTCAGAAAAGATTAGCTCATGCATAAAGAATAGAATAGATATTGCATGGAAGTGTTATCACAATTTACTCAGATAATCTTTTATAAAATATGCCAAAATAAATATGAAATTAGTCACATCACAAAAGACGACAAAACTATTTAAAACATACAGCAAAACGTCGAACGACCTTCGGAGATCGTCGACCGACGCACGGAGATCGTCGACCTATCAGGCAGATAGTCGAACGATCCAGATAGTCGAACTATCAAAGAAGATAGTCGAACTACCTCAACAGATAGTCGACCTGTCAGAACAGATAGTCGAGCTATCAGATAGTCGATCTATCCGGACAGATAGTCGAACTACCAAACAAAACAAATAGTCGACCTATCAAGCAGATAGTCGACCTATCACAGAAAACAGATAGTCGACCTATCAACAGATAGTCGAACTATCAGATAGTTGAGCTATCCAAGCAGATAGTCGAACTATCAAAGCAACGCAGATAGTCGACCTATCAAAAGATAGTCAAACTATCAAAGCAACACAGATAGTCGACCTATCAACAGATAGTCGATCTATCAAAGCGGACAGATAGTCGACCTATCAATAGATAGTCGAGCTATCAGATAGTTGAACTATCAGGACAGATAGTCAAACTATCAAAGACAACAGATAGTCGACCTATCAACAGATAGTCGAGCTATCAGATAGTTGAAATATCAGGACAGATAGTCGAACTATCAAAGACAACAGATAGTCGACCTATCAACAGATAGTCGAGCTATCAGATAGTTGAACTATCAGGACAGATAGTCGAACTACCAAGGCAAACAGATAGTCGACCTATCAACAGATAGTCGAGCTATCAACGCAGACAGAACGTCGACCAACTGATAGACGATCGTCGATCAGCCGATAGACGATAGTCGAGCGACGTTCGACTATAGTCGAACGAAAAACTACTTAACCAAATATTCATCTGGAAAGGCAATTCTACACAACTAGAGAATCTAACCTATCAACTAACCTTTGACCATAGATAAAACTTGGGTCAAGAGACAGAAAGAGAGGACTGAACTCAAATCAAAACCTAGGGTTCCAACAGAATGATGAGCTTCAGCTACCATCATAGTTCCTAGTGCCCTTTGAGAGCCCTTCACGGTGTATGCCGGGGGCAGTCCTGGGCTAACGTAAACCGTAAGGATAATAAACTAAAAGAGCAACTAGTATAACTAGGGTTTCACATTCACATACCCCGGTAGCTAGGGAGGTTGAATAGGTTTTGTTTGATTGCCATCTGTGGGGTACATTGAAAAATATTTACCAGATTTGGAGAAGCCTCATCTTAGTCAATGATATGCATCAATTTGTATTTGATAGATGTTTGAGTTACATTGTGCAGGTTCAAGAATTTGAAGAAAATTTTCTAAGTACAAGTGTCGACACTTAAGAAGGAGTTTTGTCGACACCCAAGCTAAGTCGACACTTATGAAGAAGTTGTGTCGACACTCAAATTGAGTCGACACCTTAAGAAGCAGCTGTGTCGACACCCAGAATTGTGTCGACACCTGAGGCAGAATTTGTGTCGACACCTAACATAGGAGATGTGTCGAAACTAAGGAGCTATGTCGACACTGGAAGCAGTTGTGTCGACACACTTGACTTGTGTCGACACATCAACTCTCAAAGTGTTGTGTCGAGATCAGAAGCAATTATGTCGACACACAGGACTTGTGTCGACACACACTCAATGCCATTTAGACACACACTCAACGTTGTTGACACAAACTCAATGCCATCTGTCTACAACAGTTATGTCGAGACCAGAAGGACTTGTGTCGACACACAGGACTTGTGTGGACACACAGTCAAAGCCGTTTGACATACACTCAACGCCATCTGTCTGCAGCAGTTATGTCGAGAACATGAAGACTTATGTCGACACACTGGACTTGTGTCGACACATACAATAGAAGAAGTGTCGAGTAGCAGAAGATTGACTGAGTCGACACATTGAATGCTGTATCGACATCATGAAGACATGTGTCGACACTTAGCCTATATGTGTTGACACATGTGAAGTAGTTTGCAGAGTGAAATGTGCTGAGGTGGAAAGTCTTTGACGAATCAAGTGACTTGACTGATGACTCGACAGCTGTCATAACAAACCGGTCTGACACCTCTGTCAGAATATTCAGATGGTTGTTACAAACCGGATCAGTCGGTAACAATTGGGAAACTCCATATAAGAATCAGATCTGTGATAACAAGGAGATGATGGACACAATAGAATAAGAAGAATAACAAAACTAGAGAATTCTTCAACAAGAACAGGGATAACCCTTACAAAGGCAGATCCAGAGTTGTCTGCAAGAAAGATTCAGAATTCATTCTAAATTTAAGGAAGAAGCTGACTGAAGATCATCTTCTACATCAAGTGAAGATCCACCTAATTTTGTTCTATTAAGAAGCTTTGAAAAGCTAAGTCAGGTTGGATCAGAAGGGTCAGTTCATTCAAGAACTGATCAAGAAGGCTACATCAATAGAGAAATCTAGCTGGTGAATTTTTTGTTTCATATATCATTCATTTTCCTGTAGGATCTATTGATAGATCTGAGTTGTAAGCCTGAAATTATAAAGGCTGGGGTAGGGTTGAGATCCTGAGGTGCAGGACTTGTGAAAAGTCTGAGTTGTAAGCCTAGTGATAAAGGCTGAGGTAGGGTTGAGGCCTGAGGTAGGATTCTTGGGAAAAATCTGAGGTAGGACTTGTTTAAGTCTGAGCTGTAAGAACCATTTTGGTTCTGAGTTGTAAGATCTGCGGATCCAAGCCAGTGGAAGGAAGTTAGGCTGAATCCAGTTATCTACTGGATAGGCGAAGGGGGGAAAATGGATGTACCCATACCTTGGGGAACCACTATAAATCTAGTGTATGCTGTGCTGTGAATTGTGGTCTGTGATTTGAATCATCTGTGCAGAATTTAATATAGTTGTTTGCCTATAAAATTTGTATAAAAATATTACAACCAAATCACCCCCCCTCTAGGTGTTTAGGCTCTTGAAATCAGGTCTTTAACCATCCAGAAGGTAGCTTCGAAAGGTATATGCATGGACGGGACAGTACGTGGAGCTGGGGGCTCGAGGGTTTTAATAAAGATTAAGGTGGTGGGTCTTCGGTATTTGACAGTCGTTCACACCGGCATCGGTACGTTGACTCGGTGGTGTGGGACACTTAGCCAAAGAAAGTCTTGTGGATATAGCCAGCACTAATACGTGGATACTCTAGGTTGTGTTCTTCTTGGGGCGTACGGAAAGGCTAGGTCGGTAGTGTGGATACCCGCCTAGGAGTGGGGGCCCGACCCACTATCTCCGTTTGCCACTACGGAGGTTCCTAGGAGTGAGCTAGCTGCCTGAATAGGGGGAACTAAAGGTCTATGCGCATTGAGTCATGTGCGTGAGATGCACATGCATGAATCATGGCATGGCATATCACTACACTCATATTTGCATATAACCGACACCCCAATGTATAAATCGGTATGGGACTTTGTATACGATGGGAGCCTTGCAGAAGACCCCTTAACTTATAAGTTTGTATGAGCATTTATATAAGTTAAGGTGACATATTTAATTTTTACTTGTCCTTTCATATATATATTGATTTACTACATGTTTATTTTACTGCTCACTATTATAGAACTGCTAGATGTACCTTTCATACTTAGCTACTTATACAATTTATTTACTGCTAGACCAGTTCCGATGTCACCTGCCTTGCTTATTCTCCACCATTGTAGCTTCCCTTTCCTCCTCTTCGCTCGGTGCTTAGGAGTCGTAGGGGTAGGGGTAGGGGATGATAGGACTTAGTCTTTATGACTAATGGTTTTCGAATCACAACATTACAGGAGCTCCGGATGGGAGATAGGGACCAGCACCAGCAGAGTACGGTGTGCATGGAGGTGGGCCAGTCAAGTTCTTGAGCACCTGTGACCAGCTCTATGAGTGATTAGACTTTCTTATAGCTTCCGCGATGAGTGACTTGTAGTGAGGACTCTGATGTACCGGGCTTGAGCCCGTTTATATTTCATCTGTACTGATCTTTTGCAGTACTCTGCTTTCTTTATTTTTATGGACTTGTTGTGATTTACATTTACATGTGATTCTGTGGACTTGATTATATTCAGTTTATACTTACTTCTATCTCTTTTGTGATCAAAAAGGCCGGCAAAATTGGCATTTTGTAGTGGCGGCCTTCCCTATTATCGGTGCCACTGCAAAGCGGCAATTCTAGGCATAAGACCCTGGTGGTTTAAAAATTAAAAAAATGGGGTTTTACACCGCCTCCCCGGGTCATGTTGCCAGGAAATGCCAGCTACCACATCAACGGAGGTGGTGGAGACAATCATCGGCGGTAGTAGCAGCCTAGGTGGCCGGAAATAAGGTTTTAAGGTACTATAGGCGGGATAGATCTCAGCCGTTGGCTATCGATGATGATAACCCGATGTCGCTAAATTAATTCCCATTAAACTATAGTGTATGATTATTAATGGTTATATTTCTATCAGATTTATACAGTCTTCTTGCATGTTAATTTTAGGGCCTGGTAGAAGCATATTCAGAGAAAGTCATCAACATCAAAAATGTAGCCCTAAGGCTTACCTTTAATTTGACACCCTAATCATGCAATTTGGAGCACCGTAGCTCCTGGTAGGGTCATTATCCTAGGACTGCTCCTATATTAGGGCAAAACTTCAAATGAATTCCTAGGCTAAACTATAATTCCACATGTAGTGAAGTTTAGGTAATGCATGTGTGTATTCCATACATAGACTATGTCTAAAAAGCAAAATTTTTGGAGGACATTTTCCTATAGTTTTAGTCAAAATTTCATTTATTAAATAAATGTAATTTAGGGCATTTTACAACTTGAAATACCCCCCAAATTTTCATGCCATGACTCTAGAGTCATCCTATGACCTTGGTAAAATATTTGGAGTCATGTGGACCTCTGCATGATAAAGGATCCAACATGCATGGTGAAGGTAGATTTGTAAATAGTGTGTAAATAGTAAAATGGGGTAAAATAGAAATTTAGCCCATTTGGCCCAATGAATGTCCATGAAATTTTGGACAGAGGCTTATGGAGTTAAAATACTCCTTTCATGAGAAAATTGGGATTTATGGAATCAAAAATCCCATAAGTTGGAATTATTTCAAAAATAGCGCATTTAGGTGTTAAAATGAAAAATATGGCTACTGGACTTGGAAAATTCCAAATTGTTGATCTAAGACCTAATAGGTCATTTCACTTCTCTGGAAAAATTTATGAGCATTTTTGAGAATTATTCCATGTATAAATAGTGTAATTACATTTTTACCCTTATGGGACTTTGATCAAAAACATGAGTAGTGTTTCATGAAAAATTTATGTAAAACTGTCTAAACCCTTATTTCTATAATATAAACTCCTGTAAATTTTATTAAGATTTTTGGTAGATTATTTATGGTAAATACTATAATAGTGGCATTTTTGTAATTATGTTAATATGTGGATATCATAGGTCAAATCACTGACTAAGAGTATAAAAATCCGTTTTGACTATTATTTTGTTAATATTATTGAGTAGAAATTTTCCCTGAATTTTTACATGATTATTTTTAGTACTTCATTTGAAAATAGAAGATAATGGGATTTTAATCATAAATGGAAAATATTGGAAAAATCAAATTGGAAAATCAAGATTTTTTGTGAACAGATATTTTTAACCTAGATGAACTTCAGATAATTTATTTAGACCTAATGGACCACTGGTTAGAGTAGTTCATGTTCAAAGTGACCTAGGTCACTTGATTAATTAATTTAAATTATGGACCAAAATAATTAGAAAAATTATGGAATTCTGAATGATCAATATTATACACATTAAAAACCCATGATAAAAATTTGGAGGTCTTTGGCCCAAGATTTGGAAGTTATCTCATATGGGTTAAAATTGGGTCATGTGCTGCGTTTAGTAAAAGTAATAAGAAGCTTTAGAGTACTTGTGGTGATGAGATATAGTTAAATTAAGAGATGTATTTGGAAGTTGAAACCCAGGTTTTTATCACAAGTACTTCACTATATAGTAACGAGTGTTAGAGTGAAAGTCACAAGGAGAACAACTATAACAGGATCAAGCGAAAGATCGTCACTCTCCCAATTAGTACCTTAAGTCATTAGGTTAACTCAAGAGTAATAACGAGATTGGGGTATTAATAATGGGTAGACAATAATAAAAGTAAGTGTCCTTGAGAAAGGAAGCTTTGGCTTTAGCACATCGTAGTTCCTAATGCCCTTGAGAGCCCTTCACTGGGCATGCCCTTGGTTGTCCAAGGATTAACCCTAAACTGCTATATATAATGAGAATTAGACAAGAGTAGACTAATAGGTTAAGGGAATGATGTGATAAACTCACCTGTATAGGGTTAGAGGGAATTAGGATGGTTTTATTCCTTCGAGCTGGAGTCTCGGGATTTGGATATAGGATGGGTTTAGTCCTACGAGCTAGAGGCTCGGGGGTTTGATATAGGATGGGTTGGTCCTGTGAACTGGAGGCTCAGGTTCGAAGTAACTTGCATATGCACAGAACATATTAGTGGCGGGTCATACGGTACTGGCCATTCGTCACACCGACGGCAGTACGGTGACTCTGGTGGGGTGTGAGGGTTTGAGGGGCCAGTAGGTTGTTTTATACTACGGTCTGAATGGCAATCCTCGATAACGCGCACCCGACCAAATATTCTGGTGGTGATAGTCAGCAAAGTAGTATGTAGAGACTCTAGAGTGCACCTCAGACGTGTATAGAGGCATACGAAGGGTCTAGGCCTAGTAGTGTGTATACCTGCCTAGGAAGTGGAGACGCCCGCCCCACTGCTGTCGTAGCCACAATGGTGGTACCAGAGAGTTCAGCTAACTCCAAAAAGTAGGAACTAAATTTCTGTGATCACAGAGTCATGTGTGTGAGTTGTACTTGTATGAATACTAACCTGCATAACTCATCATATCATAACATACATACTTAGGTCATACGCGTTGCGGATCCTTATCATATAAATTAGTATGAGTTCTTTTATATGATAAGTTATATTTATGAAACCTTATCTTATAAGTTTGTATGAGCATTCATATAAGTTAAGGTACTCCTGTATTGTTAGTGTAGCGGTAGATAGTTTCTTTCTGCTCAGTCTCTTTACTTTACTTACAACAATTTCTTTCTATTCTACTTTACTTACTGCACTTCTTTTCATTACTGTTCACTTACTTTACTTGTGTTATAAGAACTGTTAGTATAATAATATAACTGTTAAGAACATGACCATGATAGAATAGTTCCACCATCACCTGCTTCCATTTTATACTGCTTTGTTTTCCTCCTCTTTCGTCCTCTCGCTCGGTGCCTAAGAGTAATGGGGGTGAGGCGAGGACAAAATGATCGTATCATTTTAAGAGCACGAGGAGCTGGACCACCAGTACGACCAGCAGGATGAGGTGGTAGGACCTGAGGAGTAGATACCACGTACTACTATAGAAGCTCCGCGTCAGGTGATGATGAGTGTTTCAGTTACCTCTTCCGCATAGTGTTGTGGTGAGAGAGAGAGAGAGAGAGAGATTTTATTCCATTTTGGCATGTACCAGGATAATCCCTAACTCTCTTTTTTGTACTCATATTGACTAATTTACCTTTCATCTCTATATATTATGATTATATTATTGTGACTTGTAGACTTGATAGTTTTCATTTACTACTTGTTGTACTTCTTTTCTCACTTGGCCTACAGGTTGAATGATCATACTAGCCAGTAGGATCAGCAGCATACAGTGTCGACTTGCCCATGTGCTAGTGTCACCGTAAGGCGGCGATTCTGGGCATAAGACCGGGTTCCCTCCTTAGTAATGGAAGGGGGTCTTACATGAAGCGCTTAATGTCAGGAGGTGTAGAGCACCTTTTATCGTGGGTGCAGGATGAAGACCCTAGGATTTTGGGAGTAGAGTATATTAATGACGCCAATGCTATGGTTAGGTTGATATGAGAATGCATGCTGGAGGCTCAGAGTCGACAAGCAAAATATTATAATGTGAAATATAGGATGGTGGATTTTCAAGTGGGTGACAAGGTATTCTTGAAGATCCGGCTAATGCACAGAGTATCACGAGTGCGTGGTAGGAAGAAGCTTAGTCCAAGTTATGTAGGGCCATATGCTGTATTGGAAAGGATTGGTCCTTTGTTCTATCGGCTGGAGCTACCACCTGAGCTACAAAATTTACATGATGTCTTCCACGTGTCGTCGCTTCAAAAAACACTCCTATGGCCCAATCTGCATGTCACCGCTACAAATGGAACAGTGGCTACAGATAGGTCTATTTGACTAGAGCCAGTGCAGATAGTGGACACTAAGATAAGACGCGTGCGGTAAAAGAGCGTCCCTTTGGTGATGGTCCAATGGTCAAATCACAAAAAAGAGGAATACACTTGGTAGACAGTGGACTTGATGCGGAAGCACTACCCGGAGATGTTTCCCCATTGTACATTTTAAAGCATACCTTACCTTTTATGCTTTACCTTCCTCATAGACTTAGCCTGATTTTAGGGATGAAATCTTTTATTTTGTTTATAGGATTTGTAACGTCCCGATTTGCGCTAGACCCCTCGTATGCATTTTTAGGTTAGGAGAGTGGACTTGGGCTAGGGGTGCACTAATGGAAAAGCTTGCACCTGAGCCGGGGGAAGTGTTGACACTACCACACGGCGATAGTAGATACCACGTGGTGGTTGACATCATTGAGTATATACGATGAATACCCAAAGGTGTCAAAATCTTTGAGTGATCATCGAGTGGACTCAATGATCGTCGAGTACTACTGTGTGGCAGTAGCGGGATACTGCGCAGCGGTAGCAGTCGTTGATTATATATTATGAATACCCAAAGGAGTCGAAGGCATTGAGTGATCGTCGAGTGGACTCAACGATCGTCGAGTACTACTGCGCGTCGGTAGCGGGATACCGTATGGTGGTAGTAGTCGTCGAGTATATACTACGAACACCCGGAAGAGTCGAGAGCGTTGAGTCGACAAAAAATCATTGAGTTCTATCACGCAGCGATATCAGGATACCGCGCGGTGGTAGTCGACTGATTTATTGGCGTATGGCTCGGTAAGTTATCGCCTGGCATTAGTGATACCGCGGGCGATAGCTGTAAGTGTTTGCTATAGGATTGAGAATGACCTAGAGGGGGGTGAATATGTCCATTTTAAACTATGGCTACTCCTTTAAAAAATTCAGAGATATATTATCTTTATATATATTAACTCAGTCAGATAAACAAGAAAATCTTAATCATCAATTCAAAACCTATCACAGCACAACAATCAGCAATCACATCACAATGCACACAGATTTATAGTGGTTCCCCAATTTATGGGTGCATTAACTTCCCCCTTCGCCTATCTAGTAATGAACTAGATTCGGCCAAACTCCTTCTCCTTCTTTTACTCAGATCCTCAGATCTTACAGTTCAGATTCCAGCTGGCTCCTACAACTCAGACTATATAAGTCTTACGACTCAAATCACCAAGATCATATACCTCAAGTTCTTCTCACGAACTCTACCTCAGAATTAATCCACACTCCTACTCCTCAGGCAAATCCGGCCCTACAACTCAGATAAATACCCACTTCTCCTACCTCAGGCAAACCCAGCCCTACCTTAGCCTTTATAACACAATCTTACAACTCAAAGAAAATAATTCTCCTACACTCAGATCTACAGGTTGATCTTGCATAATTAATTATGAAAACAAAATAGATTTCAGAAAATGTCACCCAGTAAGAAAGGAATGAGTGACAGCTTCTTGATCTGATCTTGATGAGTTTGCTTCCTTTGATCTTAATAAGATAGATCTGATCCAACACTTCTTAGCTTTTCAAAGCTTCTTGAAGTTGAAATTAGGGTAGATCTAGGCTGGAGAAAGTTGAAGATGATTCCTGATCAGGCTTCTCTCCATTTTCTGAATGATAGCTGATGTTTCTTAGATATGTCTTTTAAAAAATTATTTTTCATCTTTTCTTCTGAAGAGTTGATCCCTTTAAATAGACTCTATTAGGAGTAACCGGCTGATCTTATTAATAAATGACATCCGATAGTTCTGACAGTTGTTAGTACCTCCATCAAGATTTTTGTACTCAGGAAACGAGTCTGCTGAAGTGTTGAAACTTCGTCTGTTGAATGTGTCGACACAAGTCCTAGGTGTGGACACTTCTCTTGTAGTGGTGTCGACAAACTTTTGAATGTGGACACAGCCCTTTACTTTGTCTCGACACAACTTATGTAGAATGTGTCGACACTAGTCTTGAGTGTCGACACAGCTTGCTTCTAGTCTTGACTCAGCTTGTGAAGTGTGTCGACACTAATCCTGAGTGTCAACACAGTTGTCTTCAGTCTCGACACTGCTTCTATAGAATGTGTTTACACTTGCCCTTAGTATGGACACAACTTCTCTTTGTCTCGACACAACTTGTTCAGTGTGTGTCGACACTAGTCCTGAGTGTCTCGACGCTTTTGTACTGAGCTTAATTTGCCTGCACACATGAACTTAACATTCATCAAATATAACTATGTGTATATCATTGAGCTGAAAGGACTTCTTTAAATCAAGTACATTATGACCAATGTACTCAACAATCTCCCCCAATTTATAGAAGTCATAACCCCAATTAAATGATATACAACATGATACCAAAAATATATTATGATAAAGACTTTAAGAAAATAGTGCAATACTATATGTGAAATACCACAAATAAAAACACATATTCAAAAAACAATAATGTTGATCAAAAGATACGGCAAATAATTGCAATCCTAATTAACATCATATGAGATATTGAGTAAGCCAAAATCTTCATTAATTGTTTATCATAAGGTTTACTGTTAAAAGCTTTGGTTACAAAAGTTACAGATCAAGTTTTTCATATGAAATTTAAAAACTAAGAACATCCTAAGGTAGCTCTGGTTCTTTGATAACTATCCCTTTTCCAGATTGTATCTTAGCTTCCACCTCAGGCACTTTTTCATCAGCAACCACTTTTCCTTTGTCATTCTAAGCTTTAGCTTTTGCAATAGCTTCTTCTTTCAGCCTTTATCTTTCAAAATAATGGTATGACTTTGGGAAATATTTACTGGGCTCAACTGAATTAGCAGGTAGCTTTCCTCTCTTCAGATCATGTTTGAACTTCTGGATAACTTCTTACTACTTCAAATGTTTGACCCATTTTTGTTCTGAATACCATTTCCATCTGTCTGTCTCATTTGCATTCACAGCCTTCCATGCAGTAAGAATTATTGATCTGGAGGTAGGACTCCATTACTCAAAATTTGGGGTAGTATCAGCTTGTTCTCTAAACCTTTTCTTTGAAATTTGTGCCTCTTTTTCTTTGATTAAAACAGATTCAGGAATCTCTACCTTTTCATATATAACATATTGAACTGATGATGGAGGACTGTACATGTGGTGGACAGCTGATTGGATAGTCTCAAAAGTAGTTGGTTGATAACCAGACTCAGTAGTTTGATCCCCATCATACCATAGGGGAGGATGGCCTAAAGTGTCTCTAATATTGTTTGATATCCAGGTAGCATGTTCAGAACTAGACTTAATCATTACCCTCTCCCCCCTTTATGACTTCTCTTTCAATATGATCTTTTAGATCATCCTTGTGAAATCTGACATGTACATCTAGGTAATTGATACCTGAAGTCACAGTATTCTTTACTCTCAGTAAATTGTTGTTCAAGCTTTTGTCAGAATCTTTGATGTCCTTAAGTAGAGATTCTGAATGATGTTTCAGTTTAGTGTTTATATCTTTGGCAGTGGAAACAAGTTTGGTTTCCAAAGAAGTGGTTTGAAGTTTTAGTTCTGCTAAGGTTTTATCATGCATAATTGATGATGCATATTTTAGCTTAATTTATTAGGGTAAAAATATATTATTTTTTGTTTTAAATCTATTTCTTTATGTGATTTTATGCTTCTTTTATGTAAATATTATAAATAATAATAATTTTATGTTTTTGCAGGTTTCAACAAGTTTGCGGACAAAAATGACCGGTCACGCCCCCCTGTCACGCCCTCCCCGGGCGTGACCCAGGGCGTGTCACCTGCTCCCGATGTTGAAAGCCACCAAATGAAGTTCCCGCCAAAAATCCCCTATCATGCCCCACTGATACACCCTCCCCGGGCGTGTCCCCGGGCGTGACACGGGGCGTGTCGCCCTATGCCCGAAGATTGCCACCTCCTTCAATGCGTTCTACACAAGTGCACACAACAGTACTGTCACGCCCCATGTAACGGGCATGACCTGGGGCGTGACTGCCCCGATTCCGACGTCTGATGGACCTGTGACTGCTGACTTTGACTTGACACGCCTATCACGCCCCCTGTCACGGGCGTGACCTAGGGCGTGACCACCATCATACCGAAGCAATCATCATTCCCGCCAGATTCCACCTCCCAAGGTCAACTCCGTACCTGTCACGCCCCCTGACATGCCCTCCCCGGGCATGTCGCCGGGCGTGACCAACCCGAGAATTTTTCCTATAAATTCAGACCCCCCCCCTCCATTTCAGGAACTTTTGGGGAGAGGGGGAGGTGCTGCCCCTTTGGTTCTTCATCTTTTTTATGCTTTTCTCTCTCTCTCTCTCTCTCTCTCTCTCTCTTCCTTTGTAATTTTTGTTTAACCATAGTTTAGTTTTTTAGTTTGCCTTAGCTTTTGTTGTAATCTTGCTTTTTCTTATTGCTTAATATAGGGCTAGAATAGGACTAATTCATGCACTTGTAATTTCAATTTCATTAGTGTAACTTGCTCCTTTTAATTAATATAAGTGCTTTTCCTTTACTAGTGTTCCTTTTATATGCTTTACTACTCATCCCCCCTCCTCCACTCCATTATGATTAACTAATCCTCCTTGTGCTCGATCTTGATGATCCGAGGTTAGAGCGATTAAGTTATGATGTTTTAATTAATCTTTTCTTTTTAGGTTAGGGCCTTGAATTACTTTTGATAAATCATGGGTTGGAGGTATATTATCGATATATACTTTCCACCTTTGCTTTCATTCTGGGCTAGCCGAGAGGCCGATAGAATGAAGTGAGCATTCAAGAGTAAAGGGAGTTGTACGCACCCCTCGAGAGAGGCAGACATCCAAATCTCCCGGATTGGAGTAAAATCCAATAGAGGGGTTCACCGCGTAAAGCGAGCTTTAAGCCTCCGATTTAGACGAGAGTCGGTCGGACCTTCTTAAACTCAGTTGGGCATGACTTCGATAGTAGCGTGTTCATGCTTTAGGAACCTCCACGGTCAAGGACCTTTATCCTATTAAGCTTAGGTTTATTTATCGTCTTTTTAATCGTCTCTTGCTGAGGTAATTCTTGATCGAGTGCACCTCTTTATTATTAGCTCTAACTCTTTTTATCCTGCAAGTAGTTTAGTTTTCTTTTTATTTTAGTACTTTAATTCCTGTTTTTAGTATACTATAACCGATAAGGTACGCTTGCCTTTATCGTATATAGAATCGGAGAATATTCTCAACCACCACATCCACTTTCTCTTCTCTAACCCTCTCTCCGCCGTTGCGAATCTCTATTTCAAGTTTTTGGCGCCGTTGCCGGGGACTGTTTTTATATTTTGAAAAAAGAATAGCTATTAATTTTATCATTTTTGTTTTGTTTTTTTTTTCTCTCATCTCTCTCACCCCACTCTCGCGGTTGATTAATTTTATTTTGTAATGTATAATCTTTGTTTTAATTGTGGATAGTTCGATCACTCTCGTGAGGAGTGTTGGGTAAGGTATCCTTCATCCTCCCATGATTTTATCCCTTCCGGATCGAATCAATTTGGCCAAATTGATCCGTCCGTGAATTTTTTTTCATGGGGTTACGATGGTTTTCAAACGCCTTCCTACCCTTCTCCTCCGAATTTTTCTGATTTTAATTTTTCCAGAAATTTCTTGAATGGACATTTTGATCCTAGCCCTACTTTGAACTACTTAGGGTGGCAACACCCTGATCATTCTTGGGGCCAAGGTGATCATCAATCCATTCCATCTCAAGATTTTTCCACTTTTTCTCCGCAAGTTTGCGCGCCTCCCATTTTTGATTCTAGCGAAAATGAAGTCATTTTTGATGGTGTAGCATTTGATGCACGCATCAATGCTCACTTCAAAGTGATTTTTGACGCTTTGGCTGCTGAGGCTGCATCTTTTTCTTCCCCTCCTCCTTTTTATCTTTCGAATGATGAATCTTCTGATATTCCGCAGTGCCTTCAATCACTTGTGGAAGACGATTATTCAGAAATTCCATTGTGCCTTCAACCTCTCGAGGAGGAAATTTCCCCCGATATTCCGATTTTTTTTTCAAGTTTCTGAGGAAGACGAACTTTCTTGTGTTCGATCGTCTGAAGAGATTGATTTTTCGGATATCCCGGTTTGCTCCCAATCTACCGAAATGATTGATATTCAGGTGGAGCAACCGGATTTTTCTATCCAACCATTTTCTTGTGATCAACCGCCATCGCCTTCTTCTTTTTCTTCTCTTCCCCCTCCTAGCGAAAATTCTATTTTCTTTTCTTGTTTTATTTTTCCTTCTAGTTTAGTTTCTACTTCTTCTTCGCCCCCTTCTAATAGTATAGTTTCTTTTTCTAGTTTTTTTCTTTTTCTAAATCTTCTTGTTTTTTGTTTTATTTAAAAAATAAAAAAATACAAAAAAATATTTTTATTTACTTAAAAAATGTTTTGGCACTCGCGCCGAAACGCATATTGAGCGAGTTGCCATTACATTTCTCTTATTATTTTCCTTTTAGCTAACAAAAAAACGTCGAGCTCAACGACGTTTTAAACAAAGAGCACTCTTGGGAGGCACCCCTTGCTTATCTTTTTATTTTTTGTTTTTCCGTTTTTTTTATTTTTTGCTTTGTGCAGGAATAAGCTCCCGCGAGTTTGTGCAGCTTATCGCCTCGCAACTTGGACTGAAGCCGATCTTTAGCTAAAGTTTGGGGGACGCAATTTCCAACGTCTGGGCATCAAACGCTAGGGAAGCATCTTCTCCCTCTCTTTGCATTTCTTTTTTCTCTTTTCTCTCTCTTCTCACTCTCTTTATACTTAACTTTAAACATTGGGAACAATGTTTAACTTTAAGTATGGGGGAGTGTTCCCTTAGTATTTTAATTAAGAAAAATCAAAAAAAATTAATTATAAAAACTTTAGAAAAATAAAAAAAAAATTTGTATATATAATATTTTTGAAAAATCCAAAAATATATATATATATAAAATTTTGAAAAAAAATCCCAAATTAAATTGAGTTAATTTTTGCCAAATCAATTAGTACCCCGCTACTTTGCTTTTTATTTTTTTTTTTCAAGCTCATGTCTACTTGCTTAGTTAGAATAAATTTGATTAATTTTCTTTTTAAATATGTTTAGCGAGTAGTATGTTGACACATGCAGTGTTCCTATTTAGGGTAGTATGCTATTTTTGAAAAAATTTAGAATTTTTCTTTACTTTTCCTTAGCCTTTCTTTTATTTCTTTTACTTTTATAAAACCCATCATCCCTTATTTTTCATTATTAAAATCTTTTTAAACGTTAATTAGTATTAAGTGTAGTAGACAAAAACCGGTCTAGACGCTTATTATCATTATTTTCATGAAAGCAAATTCTCTATTTTTTATTTTTTTGTGCTTATCCTCTTTTGAAATTTCAAAGCTTTACTTTGAGTAGATTTAGGAAGCATGAAAATGATTTAGGCATTTCTTTTGTAACGTTTGAGCCTTTGCACCTCGCCTAACAATAACCATTGCTAGTCATTTTTTTGCCTTTTCCTTTCCTTTTTGTAGCCCCACTTTTTATTTCACCACGGCCAAATAGCCTACCTACATGCACACTTTAAAATTATTTTTGAGCTTTAATTGCTAATGTGCATCTTTTTGAAAAAAAAATTAGTGGAAAATCTTTGTCTTATCTTTTGCTACAAAAGTGAAAAGTTTTAAGAATAAAAAAAATGAAAAAAAAATGATGAAGATTATTGAAAAAAAAAAGTAAAAGAAAAGAAAAGAAAAGTTTTTATTTTGGCTAGTTTTATTTTGGCAAAGCTCATTTTCTTTTTGTTTTAAGTGTGCAAATATCCCTCGTGTTTATCTTTTTAAATATCGCACCCTTAAAAACCTAAGCCTAACTATACGCCTAATTAAAGCTCTAATGATTCATGCTTTCTACGTTTACTTTTTAGTATAGTAGCGAGAAACTAGATTGAGTAAGTATTTTTGATAGAAATATTGAATTTTGTCTTGATTGACTATGGTTTTAATTTGTCTCTTAGACTTTAGTAGTGACTTAATGCGCTTTTTACTCGTTACTTTATTAAGTTTTAATTCTGTAAAAATTTGGGATGATTTGTTTTTATATTTAGTAAAATTTATAAAATTTTGTGCTAAGTTAAAGTAGGACTTTTCGGTTCTTTTTCAAAAATTTCTCTACCTCTAAATTCCCGTCTTACTCATTTATAGCATTTTTAAACTTTTCAATTAATACTCTTTATTTTCTCTAACTCGTAGTCTTTGCTTAAGGACAAGCAAAATAATAAGTATGGGGGAATTTGATGATGCATATTTTAGCTTAATTTATTAGGGTAAAAATTTATTATTTTTGTTTTAAATCTATTTCTTTATGTGATTTTATGCTTCTTTTATGTAAATATTATAAATAATAATTATTTTATGTTTTTGCAGGTTTCAACAAGTTTGCGGACAAAAATGACCTGTCACGCCCCCCTGTCACACCCTCCCCGGGCGTGACCCAGGGCGTGTCACCTGCTCCCGATGTTGAAAGCCGCCAGATGAAGTTCCCGCCAAAAATCCCCTGTCACGCCCCACCGACACGCCCTCCTCGGGCGTGTCCCTGGGCGTGAAACGGGGCGTGTCGCCCTCTGCCCGAAGTCTGCCGCCTCCTTCAATGCGTTCTACACAGCTGCACGCAACAGTACTGTCACGCCCCATGTAACGGGCGTGACCTGGGGCGTGACTGCCCCGATTCCGACGTATGATGGACCTGCGACTGCTGACTTTGACTTGACACGCCTGTCACGCCCCCGTGTCATGGGCGTGACCTAGGGCGTGACCACCATCGTACCGAAGCAATCATCATTCCCGCCAGATTCCACCTCCCGAGGTCAACTCCGTACCTGTCACGCCCCCTGACACGCCCTCCCCGGGCGTGTCGCCGGGCGTGACCAACCCGAGAATTTTTCTATAAATTCAGACCCCCCCTTCCATTTCAGGAACTTTTGGGGAGAGGGGGAGGTGCTGCCCCTTTGGTTCTTCATCTTTTTTATGCTTTTCTCTCTCTCTCTCTCTCTCTCTCTCTTCCTTTGTAATGTTTGTTTAACCATAGTTTAGTTTTTAGTTTGCCTTAGCTTTTGTTGTAATCTTGCTTTTTCTTATTGCTTAATATAGGGCTAGAATAGGACTTTAATTCATGCACTTGTAATTTCAATTTCATTAGTGTAACTTGCTCCTTTTAATTAATATAAGTGCTCTTCCTTTACTAGTGTTCCTTTTATATGCTTTACTTCTCATCCCTCGTCCTCCACTCCATTATGATTAACTAATCCTCCTTGTACTCGATCATGATGATCCGAGGTTAGAGCGATTAAGTTATGATGTTTTAATTAATCTTTTCTTTTTAGGTTAGGGCCTTGAATTACTTTTAATAAATCATGGGTTGGAGGTATATTATCGATATATACTCTCCACCTTTGCTTTCATTCTGGGCTAGCCGAGAGGCCGATAGAATGAAGTGAGCATTCAAGAGTAAAGGGAGTTGTATGCACCCCTCGAGAGAGGCAGACGTCCAAATCTCCCGGATTGGAGTAAAATCCAATAGAGGGGTTCACCGCGTAAAGCGAGCTTTAGGCCTCCAATTTAGACGAGAGTCGGTCGGACCTTCTTAAACTCAATTGGGCACGACTTCGAGAGAAGCGTGTTCAAGCTTTAGGAACCTCCACGGTCAAGACCTTTATCCTATTAAGCTTAGGTTTATTTATCGTCTTTTTAATCGTCTCTTACTGAGGTAATTCTTGATCGAGTGCACCTCTTTATTATTAGCTCTAACTCTTTTTATCCTGCAAGTAGTTTAGTTTTCTTTTTATTTTAGTACTTAATTCCTGTTTTTAGTTTAATATCTAATAGAAATATCATTTGATAAAATAATAGCGAACGCCTTTGAGTAGAAGTAGTCATTACGCCCCAGGGAAATACGACCTTGATACTAATCTTTAGTATCTTATACTATAACCGATAAGGTACGCTTGCCTTTATCGGATATAGAATCGGAGAATATTCTCAACCACCACATCCACTTTCTCTTCTCTAACCCTCTCTCCGCCGTTGCGAATCTCTGTATCAATAATTATCATATTTTCAGTCATTCTCGTTTCATTCTCAAGAACATAGCCTTATTTGACAACCATCTCATCTGCAGTTGTCTTAGCTTCTTGTTGTTGCTTGGCCAGGTAGACAACGATATTTGCTCCTTTCTCAAAGAAAGTAGCCATTTCAGTTTTCAAGAGATTGACCTCAAATCTTATTGACTTAATATCCTGAGCCAATTGAAATTGCGGCTCTTTGTTGCTTTCATCTACATACTTCTCTAGATCTTGCTTTTTCTTATCAAGCATGATCTATAGTTGAACTATCAAAGATATATTATCCATTGCAAGAGATGATGGTGGTCCAGATTTGAGATATTGTTTATTGCTCTTGCTCATCTTCTTAATTTCAGAAAACTTCCTTTTCTTCAATTGAGAAGCTTCTTCTTCCTCATATTCATAAGAACTAACTTCTTCAACTTGAGGTGTCTCCTTAGTTTTGTCAGTATCTGGGTCCAACTCCCCCCCCCCATCTCTTGTACCTTCCTTATTAATATTGATATTGTCCATGGTAATATTTGCATGCTAAATTTCAGCATCAGGTACTTCATTCTGGGGAATTTCTGTTATCTCCCCCTGGATATTAGTTTCTTCAAACAGAAGAATCTTATTTACTTCCTCAGATTTAGACGAACTAACTTCTTCAACTTGAGGTGTCTCTTTGGTTTTGTCAGTATCTGGGTCAAACTCACCCTCAACTCTTGTACCTTCCTTATTAATATTGATATTGTCCATGGTAATATCTGCATGCTAAATTTCAGCATCAGGTACTTCATTCTAGGGAATTTAAGTTATCTCCCCCTGGATATTAGTTTATTCAAACAGAAGAATCTCTTCTGACACCTCTTTCACAGATATTTCTAAATCAGGATCTTTAGATTTTTCTAGGTCCTGCACAACATCCATTATAATAGTAGTAGCTATATCTATTTGCAATTCACAGAGGTTCTCCCCCTCAATTGATTCTTTTTCTGGAATGTTCTCCCCCTGCAGTTTTATACTAGTTCCAGGTGAGGAACTTAGAGATCTGTCTTGTTCTTCCTCAGCATCCTTATTAGAAATAAAATTCACCTCTTCTTTAGAATCACCAGAGGATACATCTTCCTCTACCACAGTTTTCTTTCATGGTACCTTCTTTGTCCTTTTATGTTCTTGTGTCTTTTTAGACAAGACTCTGTCCTATCTAGACTGAATTCTCAAGTACATTTTCCTCATATGATTTATCTTAGATCCAGTTTTCTGATTGATACTATCTAGAATGACCTTTACCGGATATAAACTAATTATCAGGCCCATATTGGGCTTCTGAATTCCTTCTACAATTTTATCAAATACCACCATATTCCAGTCAGTTGTGATCCCAAAGATAATCCTTATCATTAGGTTAGACATAAATTTTGAAATCCTGTCATGTGCTCTAGTCTTGCAGAGGAACACCTTTCCAACTATTTCAGATAAAAATTTATCTTGGGAATTCATTCCCTTCCTGTTTAAAGAATTGCCAAATCAATGGTTGGAGCTAGTCCACACCATTCTAAATCCTCAGTAGTCTTGGTTAAATCCAGTTCATCTTCCTTTGAAGTTCTTGGAATATGGAAGACTTTAGCCATTCTCTTGATTATGACCTTTACTTTTATTCCATTTACACTGGATTTGAGTTTGCCTAACTTAGGGTTTAGAGAGGCATGAGATTATAATTTAGATACCTCTCTCTTTTGTATTTTTATTGGTTCGGAAAGAAGATACTCAAGACCTGCCTCATTGACAAGGTCTATCACATTCTTTATATCTGCTGGAGCGGATACGAAAGTGTTGCACACCAGTTCGTATCCCTCATTGATGTTGTCGTCCATCTTGGGTGCCATCTTTGTTGAAAGATCTTGAGTTTGAGATGAGTCGACTAAGGATTTATAGGGCTCGACACACAACGATCACTCTCTCAAGATTTCTTGTAAGTGTAGTCGACAAATCCTTACGCCTCCTATTTATAGCAACTGTCTTTTGAAGGTGAAAAGGCATGCTTCATTTAGTAATTTTCTAACTATAAGGAAATATCTAGAGTCTACATGGAATACCTACTTTGTCGGATGTGTCGACTTTAGTCAACACAAGGTTCATTTCTCCCGACTCAGATCCTAGGGTCTCGACAACCTTATGTCTCGACAACCTTCGCTAATCAGTGTCGACACACTGTCAAGTGTCTCGAAACACGACTACTTATAGTGTCGACACACCTAGTGCCTCAACACAATTCTTTACTTAGACAAAATTTGTGTTCTAAATATTATTTCTTGACTTAGATCAAGTTGTTCTTGGTCTTAAATATTTGTAGACCTGATTAGTCATCTTTTTAAGAGTTCTACAAACTTTTGCTGCTACTAAATGAAAATATTTATTCAATGTTCAACATACCTAGTTCAAATTTAAAGAAATTGAACTTGCTTTCATTTAGAGGTTTTGTAAAATGTCTGCAACTTGTCTTTCTGTTAGAGTATACTATAAGCTTATATTTTCTTTTTCAACATTCTATCTGAGAAAGTGATATCTAATTTCTATATGTTTAGTTCTACTGTGTGAAACATGATTATTAGCAATAGAAATAGCACATGTAGAATCAAAAAACATAACAGATTTTCTTAGTTATACATTGTAGTTCAGTAGTTGATGTTGAATCCACAGCAACTGTGCACAATAGCTCCAAGCAGATATATACTCAGATTCTACTATAGAGATTGCAACACTTGTTTTCTTCTTGCTACTCCAACTTATAAGTATTTTCCCTAGAAATTGGCAAGTATCAGATGTACTTTTTCTATCTTCTTTACACCTTGCAAAATCTGCATCTGTGTACCCTATGAGTTCAAAATCACTATCCCTAGGATACCAAAGCCCAAGATTGGGTGTGCCCTTAAGATATCTCAGTATCCTCTTTATAGCAGTATAATGAGACTCTTTGGGGGCATGCTTGGTACCTAACATAGACACATGTTGAGAACATAATATCTGGCCTACTAGCAGTCAAATATAAGAGTGATCCAATGATGCCTCTATATAAGGTTTCATCAACTGATTTCCCAGATTCATCCTTGTGTAGTGACACAGAAGAACCCATTGGAGTTCTCATGGTAGAAGAATTCTCCATACCATATCTCTTAATCAAATCCTTAGTGAACTTAGATTGAGAGATGGATATTCCATCTTCAGATTATCTAACTTGGAATCTCAAGAAGAACTTTAGCTCACCCATGCTGCTCATTTAAAACTTGCCTTACATAAGCCTCGCAAATTTACTATACTGCTCCTCATTAGTAGACCCAAAGATTATGTCATCTACAAAAACCTGGACTAGGATGTTTGATCCTTTGATGTTCCTAAGAAATAGTGTCTCGTCTATCATTCCTCTAGAGAACTTGTTCTTTATAAGAAAGGTAGACAGGGTCTCATACCAGGCTCTAGGTGCTTGTTTTAACCCATACAAAGCCTTGTGTAATTTGAAAACATAGGTGTTGTGTTTAGGGATAACAAAACTTGGTGGCTGCTCTACATAGACTTCCTCCTTCAGTGTACCATTTAGGAATGCTGACTTTACATCCATCTGATAGACCTTGTATCCTTTGAATTTTGCATGAGCTAAAAACAACCTTATGGCTTCTTGCCTAGCTACAGGTGCAAAGGTTTGGTCATAGTCTAACCCTTCCTCTTATTTATATCCTTTAGCCACTAATCTAGCTTTGTTCTTGACTATAACCCCATACTCATCTAATTTATTTCAGTAAATCCACTTAGTGCATATGATATTGTGATCACTAAGTCTAGGAACTAGACTCTAGACTTTGCATCTCTCAAATTGATTGAGCTCTTCTTGCATAGCCATAATCCAGTTGGGGTCTGAATTGGCTTCTTCAAACTTTTTAGGTTCTACCTGAGAGAGAAAACTAGAGTATAGAACCTCATTGTGATGTCTACTCCTAGTAGTTGCTCCTAAGCTGGCATCAGCTATTATTTGATCAATAGGATGATCACTAAGGTGTCTAACTGCTACTGGCAGGTGCCTACCATCATCTAGTACTATAGGAGGATTATGATGATTCTCTTCCTCTCCCTAGGTAGTTGCAGTATCTTCTATAGGAATTTCTATATTGTCTTTAATGTGTAACTCTGGATCAGGTGAGTCACCTATTTTTAGTTTTTTCATTCTACAATCTACATCACCTACACCTGAGTTGTTAGAGATTCCATTAAATAAAATAGATGATTCATTAAAAACTACATTAATAGATTTTTCTACAATTTGATGTTTCAAGTTGTAGATCCTATATGCTTTGCTATGAAGAATATACCCTACAAAGATTCCTTCATAGGATTTCTCTGAGAACTTGGTTAAATAAGTTTTCCCATTTTCCAATACATAGCACTTACTACCAAAAATTTTGAAGTTGGACAGATTTGGTTTTCTGCCTTTTATTAGTTCATAGGGAGTCTTGTTGTGATTCTTGTTGATCAATGCTCTATTCTGAACATAGCATGCTGTGTTTACAGGCTCAGCCCAGAAATATTCTGGAAAAGATGTATCACTCAGCATTGTTCTAGCTACGTCAATAAGAGTTCTATTTTTTCCTCTCAGTAACTCAATTTTGCTGTGGTGTTCTTGGAGATGAGAACTCCTGAAAGATTCCTAGTTCCTTAAAGAAATTTATCATCTTTTCAGATTGAAATTTTGTACCATGGTCACTTCTAAGTTTGACCACAGAACATCCCATCTCATTCTGAATTTGTTTGAAAAAATCAGCAAGGATATCTAGTGTTTCAGACTTTCTCCTTAAGAAGAATACCCAAGCAAACTTTGAGTGATCATCCACAATCACAAAGGTGTAGGAATTCCTACCCAAACTAAGAACTTGCATAGGACCAAATAGATCCATATGAAGTAAGAACAGGCACCTCTCAGTGTCTTTGGACTGAATGCTCTTAAAGGAAACTTTTGTCTGTTTGCATTTTTAATATGTAGGGCATAAGCCTTCTTTGGAGCATTTGAGTTGAGTACTATTTCTAACTAAGTCCATAGAGAATAGTTTACTCATTGCTTTGTAGTTTAAGTAAGCCAGCCTCTTGTGCCACTGTACACACAAAGAGTCTTTCTCACTAGCTACAAGGCATACAGGTGATTTTTCATTTATACTTAAGAAGTTTAGAAAATAAATGTTCCCACTCCTAGTGCCTAATAAGATGATCTCTTGATCACTTGAATTCCTTATCAAACACTTATCATTATGGAAAACAATTTCATAGCCTATATCACAAAGTTTGCTTATAGTTATCAGATTGTGGTTCAATCCTTCCACATAAGACACTTTAGTAATGGTAACTAGGCCATTAGAGATGTTACCATATCCCTTGGTTAGTCCTTTATCTGACCATCCAAAGATGACTTTTGGTCCATTCCTAACTGGAGTGTAATCTCTTAGTAAACTCCTTGATCCAGTCATGTGCTTGGAACATCCACTATCCAAGTACCATATTGGCCTACCTTTGGTACTTGGCTCCACCTACAAACACAGATTTAGTTCACCTTAGGCACCCAAATAGTTTTTGGTCCTTAGTTCCTGTTAGGCTTTGATGTGTGAAACACAGCAGGCTTTCTAAACAAAGCTGGTTGAATTTTATATGAAGGTGCTGTTGGATTATACCAACAATCTAAGGCAAAATGCCCAACCTTCTCACAGCACCAACACTCAAATTGGTTGTATCTTTTCTTTGGTTACACATTTGAAGTTGTTCTTTTGTGCAACACAGAATTATCATCCAACTTCTAAGGTAATGGTGCAAAATTCACACCCTTACCTTTCAGATTTAGGTGAGATGCACTGGGACTAGTTTCAAGAATTCCTTGGCTTCATGGATTGATCACATTTTGTGGTGGTTTTTGGCCTATATTGCCTTTTGATATCTGATCCTTCCAACAAGTATCTTCATTGACCTTACTGGTAGAGCACACAGACATCATGTGTCCAAGAACACATGATCTCAAGCATTTGTTAAAAGCAGATACTTGACTAGTTGCCTAACTGGACACTAGGAGCTTTACCCTTCGGTATAGACTTCTTTTTAAACTTCTTGTTCTTACCATACCCTACACCACTTCTAAATTGTTCAGAAAAGGTATCTATGATAGGTAGCACAAACTTAGGTTTTGATAATTGAGTCAGGAGCTGTCTTTCCTTAGTAAGCTTTGCTTCCAGGTCTTTGACAGTCTTGACCTATTCTACTATCACCTCTGACTGGCTATCTATCTTGTTAGTTAGTTCTATAAGTTTCAGTTTTTGTAGGTCCAACTTTGTGTTGGCACTTACCAACTGAAAAGATACTCTTCACAAGGATTCTAAATCTTTAGCCTGATCCTTAGTGAAAGTCCACCTATTGCCAACTACCTTCACCTATGGGGGGGGAATAGGTGTCTTGCAGCGTTTTTGCGGAATTAGAATTGTACTTGCACAAATAAATCAAACAACACAGCACAAAAAGACACAGGCAAATTATAGTGGTTCCCCGATTTGGGTACGTCCACTCTCCCCCTTCGACCTATCTCCCAACCAGGGATGACTCGGTCACTTCACTAACAGGATTAAAATCCAATCCTCACACTAACGGAAGGAACCCTTCCAAACGAAGGAGTCACCACTCCTACACCACGGGTTGCACCCAACCCTTACAACTAGGAACTAACGTTCCTTTACAACAAAATTGAAAATGGAGTGTATTAAAAAAACAAACTACTTATGGAGAATAGGGTGTCCCTCTTCGTACGACAACGTGTTCTTGAAATCGACGAAGAGTCCACGACCCTAGATCTCACTTGGAGTGAATCTCCCCGAAACCGGCGGTGGCAAGAAGGGCGGCGGCTTGGCTCTCGGGATTGGCGGTGACAACGGAGTGTTGCGGCTTTTCTTTGGAGATTCAAACTTCGTAGCAAAACCGGCAAGGTCTACCAACGGTCACACTAGGATGGATTGTCTCGATCGATTCGGAAGGGGAAGGTTTTCCCGATCTACGAATCAAGAGACAAAGGATCTCTTGTTAGACGCGTGAGACGTTGTGCTTGGCTAAGCTTCTGTAGCCGGGAGATCTGGAAGAAACCTCGATCAGCGATGGCAATCAACTGGCACGAGCGGCGACGGCGGCGGAGCGAGATTCACGATCTAGGTCACATCGGTGGCTCGTATTTTTGAATCCGTGTATTTGTTCATTTGCTGCTCAACAATACCGATGTATTTATACATTAGGTCAGCAGAAGTGACCGTTGTGGGCCCCACCAAAAAGAAGCCCTAAGACCGACTCCAAACGGCGCATGTTAACTTGGACCGGTCCAGAGAATAGCAGAAATTTGCCCAAGTCAAATTCGGCGAGAATCGAAGGTGATTCTCGACGAATCGGCGAGAATCACCTACGATTCTCGCCGAATTCCACTTAGCAGAATTCTAGTTTCATTGAAATAGTAAGCCGGAGAGAATCGGCGAGAATCACAATTGATTCTCGCCGAATCGTCGAGAATGCAGAGTCATTCTCGACGAATCGGCGAGAATCACTTCGTAATTCTCGACGATTCTGTCTTAGTAGAATTCAGGGCGGCGTCGAGACAGCCGGCAGCATTCGGCGAGAGTCAGCGAGTGATTCTCGTCGATTTGGCGAGAATCACTAGTGATTCTTGTCGAATCAGCGAGAATCACTTAGTGATTCTCGACGATTTCTACTTGGATGATTTTCGCCTTTCTTCCCTTGAGCTGGTCTTTGGCCCATCCTTGCTCCTTGTCTGCTCTTGATCTTTCTTAACCCTGTGCTTGAAAGTAAGTACACTCCAATAGAGAGAGTACACATAAGCCAACACACTGATCTGCTCAACGAGGGATTACGTTGCACAGACCCATGTATATTGACCTACTGCACCCTGACATTGGTGTGTACTTAGCGTGGAATAACTGCAAGCACAACTTGAAGACAAGTGATCAAATACATTGTCAATTCACCTTAGCTTGTTCAGCGGCTTCTTCAAATCAGGTACATTGTGGATACAATACCCAACAATCTCCCCCTATTTGAAGAAGCCTAAACCCTACAAGCTTAGGTGAAAATAACGGCTGGAAGAAAACACAACTTTGAAAGATGAGAATAGAAGTTCCATGCCATTATATTTTAGAGCAATTGGAGTATACACCTTAGCACCTTAGCCGAGAGGGTAATCTCCCCCTTTTCGGCTTCTGCAAATCTTGGACTGTTGCACTTGATACCATGCTTCCCCTCAGTTCTTGCACCTGTGCTTACACTTGAGTTCCTAGCAGATGCTCCCCCTAGATGCACGAGCCAGGGGCTTCTGAAGTTTTCATTCCTCATAGTTTAGCATCCCCAGTTCAGTTTTGAAGAGACTAAACTTGGCCTCGTCTAGGTTATTTGTGAAAATATCTGCAATCTGCTTATCTGTGGGGACATAGCAGAGAGAGATGTCCTTGTTCTCCACGTGCTCTCTAATGAAGTGGCGCACTTCAATATGCTTTGTTCTATTGTGCGATACCGGATTGTTGGCAATAGCAATTGCACTGGAGGAGTCGCAGTACATTGGTACTTCCTTGAACTGAAGGTCATAGTCTGCTAACTGGTTTCTGATCCATAGGAGTTGTGCGCAATAGCTGCCTGCTGAGATATACTCAGATTCAGCTGTGGAGGTCGCTACACAATTCTGCTTTTTGCTGTTCCATGAGATAAGCCTTCTTCCGAGGAATTGATACGTCCCGGAAGTGCTTTTCCTGTCATCCCTACTCCCTGCAAAATCAGCATCTGAAAAACCTATTAGCTCGACATCATTGTTTCTTGGGTACCACAAGCCAAGATTAGGGGTACCTTTAAGTTATCTAAGAATTCGCTTTGCAGCGACATAATGAGATTCCTTAGTGTTCACCTGATATCTGGCACAAACACATGTGGAGAACATGATATCCGGTCTACTTGCAGTAAGGTAGAGCAGGGATCCAATGATGCTTCTGTATTTGGTTTCATCAAAAGGTTTCCCTTTCTCATCCTTATCCAGAGACATGGTAGATCCCATTGGATTCCTCATAGAGGTTGCATTCTCCATTCCGAATTTCTTGAGGAGTTCATTGGTGAACTTCGTCTGAGAAATGAAAATTCCCTCCTCAGACTATTTCACTTGAAGTCCCAAGAAATACTTTAGCTCTCCCATACTGCTTATTTCAAACTTTCCTTGCATAAGTTTAGAAAACTTTTTGCAAAGATTGTTGTCCGTTGAGCCAAATATAATGTCATCGACATAGATTTGCACCAGCAAGATCTTGCCTTTGACTTCCCTGAGAAACAATGTATTGTCTACTTTTCCTCTGGAGAACTTGTTCTCAAGAAGAAAGCTAGATAAGGTCTCATACCAAGCTCGAGGAGCTTATTTTAACCCATGTAGAGCTTTATTAAGAAAGTATACATGATTAGGATAAGTAGGATTGACAAAACCTGGGGGTTGAGCGACATATACTTCCTCTTTCAAGTCTCCATTCAAGAATGCCGATTTCACGTCCATCTGATAGACTGTGAATCCTTTGTGAGAGGCATAGGCTAAGAACAGTCGGATTGCCTCGAGTCGAGCAACTGGCATAAACATCTTGTCGAAGTCAATCCCCTCCTCCTGTCTGTATCCTTGAGCCACCAGTCTGGCCTTGTTCTTGATGATGACCCCGTATTCATCCAGCTTGTTTCTGAAAATCCACTTGGTGTCAATCATATTTTGCATCTTAGGTCTGGGAACCAGCGTCCAGACATTGCATCTTTCGAATTGAAGCAGCTCATCTTGCATGGCCAATATCCATGACGCATCTTTGTTCGCTTCGTCAAACTTCTTTGGCTCAACCTGCGATAGGAAGCTAAAATGCAGAATCTCGTTAAGAGTACCTCGGCGAGTTCTGACATCGTCTCGGGAATCTCCGATGATTTGATTTCTGGGATGATCCCTCACGTGTCGGAGCTCTAGTAGTCTTGCATCAGGAGCTCAAGCAATTTTTTGGGTACCTTCCTCTTCAGGGAGGACTAATCCATCCTGATCGTCATCCTCCCCGATCGGTGTTGAGGTGGAGACCTTGACGTACTTTGGAGTTGCATCTTTCTCGGGCACATCCAGGTGTAGCTTTTCGAGTCTTGCACCTGCATCTTCAAGAGGACCACTGGAAGAATTGCAATTAAGCAAACTTCCTTCATCAAATACAACATTTATTGATTCCTCTACCACTAGGCTTTTCTTGTTGAAAACCTTATAAGCCCGGCTATGGCTACTATAGCCCATGAATATGCCTTCGAAGCATTTTTCACCAAACTTAGTACGCGGGTACTTCCCATTATTCAGTACATAACATCTGCAACCAAAGATCCTCAAATAGGACATGGTTGGTTTCCTGCCTTTCAGTAGCTCATAAGGCGTCTTACGATGGCTCTTGTTGATCAACGCCCGGTTTTGCACATGACAAGCCGTATTGACAGCCTCGGCCCAGAAGTATTCTGGGAGAGAGGCGTCATTCAATATTGTCGTGCACGCTTCAATCAGTGTTCTATTCCTCCTCTCCGCAACTCCATTCTGTTGAGGAGTGCGCGGGGAGGAGAACTCATGAAAGATACCAAGTTCTTCACAGAACTCTGTCATAGCACCAGACTCGAACTCTGTTCCATGGTCACTTCTGATTTTGACCACTGAGCAGTTAAGTTCGTTCTGAATCTGCTTGACAAAACTGGTGAAGATGTCAAACGTATCAGACTTGCGTTTTAAAAAGAATACCCAAGTACACTGAGAGTGATCATCTACAATCACTAGCGTATAAGACTTGCCTCCTAAGCTATGAACTTGCATTGGACCAAACAAGTCCATGTGCAGAAGATAAAGACATCTGGAGGAGTCTTTGTCTGAGATGCCCTTAAAGGTAGCCCGAGTCTGTTTTCCCTTCTGGCATGCAGGACAGGGGCTATCTTTGATGCTCTTAATAATGGGAGCATCCCTTACTAAATCTTTAGAAAACAACATACTAATTGTATTGAAATTAATATGTGTTAATCTCTTGTGCTATTGTTCACAAAGAGATGCATTGCCTTTTGCTACTAGGCATACAGGGGTAGAAGAATCTAGACTAAGAAAATCTAAATAGAAAATGTTTCTGCTCCTAATGCCGGTTAATACCGTCTCTGAAGAGGCACATGATATTATCAGGCATTTATCCTTGCAGAACTTAACGTCATACCCTTTATCACATAACTGGCTTACACTGATCAGGTTATGATTTAACCCTTCAACATAAGCCACATAAGTGATAGAGAGTATACCATTGGAAATCATACCGTAACCTCTAGTGACTCCCCGATCAGATCCCCCAAAGATGACTTTGGGTCCATTCTCGATGGGAGAGTACTCCCGCAGCAGGCTTCTTGTCCAAGTCATATGTCGGGAGCATCCACTGTCCAAATACCATATAGGAGTCTTGGTGGCCTTTGGACATTCCTGCAAAACAGAATTAATTTCCCTTAGGAATCCAATCGAACTTGGGTCCTAGATTCCTCGTTAGCATGCTCCCCCTCGAATGGTTAGCCCTACGAGTGGTCTGCCTCGAATTGCCAACATGAGGAGTCTCGTTATTCCTCGGATTAAACCAGCAATCCACGGCAAAGTGACCAACTTTGCCACAGCACCAGCAGTCAAATCTGTTATACTTTCTCCTAGGCACCTGCTTCACCCTTGGAACGGAAGGTTCAGCAGGGGCCTCGGACCTGGAGGTGGAGGCATCATGATGACAACAGTCGCATGATTTCTTCACCTCCTAGTTTCTCAGTGTAACAGGCTTGGCCTTGGGTGCCTGCTTCCCATTATGGCCGCTAGAGAAGTGGCCATAATCCTCCATCTGAACTTCCTCATAAGGTGCCTTGAAGACACTCTCACCAAAGTTACGGGGGAAGGCCCACCCCTAATACCGGCTCTTGGGCTTTTCAACTGAGGGTCGGAATGTAATACCCCCTTTTTTTCCTTTTTAAACCACCGGGGTCTTAGCCCAGAATTGCCGCTTTGCGGTGGCACCGACTCACGGGAAGGCCGCTTCTACAAAATGCCAATTCTGCCGGCCCTTTTCGATCACAAGAGAGAGAAGTAATTAAACATAAAATGTAAACAAGTCCACAGAAACATGTAAACAAAAGTGAAATCACATTCAGTCCATCAGTAGATAATAGCAGGAAATAGATAAATGGGCTCGAGCCCGGTACATCAGAGTCCTCACTACAAATCACTCATCGCGGAAGCTATAAAAATACTAATCACTTACGGAACTGGTCGCAAGTGCACCGGTGCTAGACTGACCCACCTCCATGCGCACCGTACTCCGCTGGTGCTGGTCCCTGGACTGCTGGTCCCTGTCTCCCATCCGGAGCTCCTGTAATGTTGTGGTTCGAAAACCATTAGTCATAAAGACTAAGCCCTATCATCCCCTACCCCTTCCCTCCCCCCCCCCCATGACTCCTAAGCACCGGGCAGAGAGGAGGAAAGGGAAGCTTCAAAAGTGGAGAATAATCAAGCAGATGATAAGGGAGCTAATCTAACAATTATTTAGAATAAAGTAGGTCTAACAATCCTACGACAGTAAGTAATAAGGAGGACAATTAATAAGTAGCAATTGTATAAAAAGGCAGCTAGAGAACAGTAAGTAAACAAGCAAGTAAATAAGTAAGTAACCTTAACTTATATGAATGCTCATACAAACTTATAAGTTAAGGGGTCTTCTGCAAGGCTCCCATCGTACAAAAAGTCCCATACCGATTTATACGTTGGGGTGTTGGTTGTATGCAAATATGAGTATAGTGATATGCTATGCCATGATTCATGCAAGTGCAACTCACGCACATGAGTTTATGCGCACAGACCTTTAGTTCCCCCTGTTCGGGCAGCTAGCTTCACTCCCAGGAACCTCCGTAGTGGCAAAAGGAGACAGTGGGTCGGGCCCCCCACTCCTAGGCAGGTATCCACACTACCGGGCCTAGCCCTTCAGTATGCCCCTAGAAGAACACAACCTAGAGTATCCGCGTACTACTGCTGGCTATACCCACCAGACTTTCTTTGGCTAAGTGTCCCACACCGTCGAGTCAACATACTGATGCCAGTGTGAACGACAATCAGATATCGAAGACCCACCACCTTTATTCCGTACTCTAACCCTCGAGCCCTCGGCCCCCCGGACTGTCCCGTCCGTGCATCTACCATCAGAGCTACTGTCTGAATAGCAACTAAAGCAACTTATTCTACCTTCCTAACTACCGGGGTGAATGTGTGTGCAACCCTAATTATACTAGTTGCTCTTTTAATTTATTATTCCTATGGTTTACATTAGCCCAGGACTACCCCCGGCATACCCCGTGAAGGGCTCTCAAAGGGCACTAGGAACAAAGACGGCAGCATTACGGCCCGAAGTTCCCTTTCGCAAGGCACTTATTATTATTGGTTGATCTCCCTTAACCCGATCCCCTTTAAGTTACTTTAGATCTAACCCTAGAGTATTAAGACTCTTCCTCTCCTACTCGGGGCGGACGATCTTTCGTCATTCCCGTACGCCCTTATCCTTAACCAGTCTCGCACTCTACCAAAATTCCATTTCCCAAGTTCATTATCACTCTAGTTCAGTTTCCGTGGTTTTACCATATGCAGACCATCCTGAGGTACATGAGGAGTATAAGGGGAGGTACTCCAATTTGTCTTCTGAATCTCCTATGATATTTACTGGAGGTCTATCGTGACATAATATAGCTAATACCAAGATTCCCAAATTTTTCCTATTTATCGGGCATTTAATTTATTTATTCTAAGATTTCGAATGCCCTAGTATGAACATGGAGTGCACTAATGAGCCAACAATAAATTATCATAAAATCAGTAAAAATCCTATGAGACATTTAAACAGCAATTCCAAGTTTTGAGAAATTTCAGAGGTGTTTAGGCCTATATTTCCTAATTTACCATTTTAGGCCATTTCTACCATATTATAAAGGAAGTACTGAAAATATGTATCCAAAATCCCAAGAAACATTATAGGAGCTTTATAGTGACATAAAACCATCATAAACCAGGTACCATAAATTTTCTCTAACATTTGAACTCTGAATTTATTTTAATACGAGATACTAATTTTCCTAACTTAATGAAGGAGGTACTGTTTTTATCCATCTAAATTTCTATAGAAAATTACAGGGTGACTATCTTAATTTGAAACACCCACTGACCAAATTTCATAATTTTCCAAATAGTAATTGGGCCTTAACTGTATTTTTGACTACATATCAAAATTAGTACGTTTAAGAAGTATGTACCAGAAATAATCAGTTAAAATTTCCAAGAACAATACTGAAGGTATAACATGCTATAAGATGCCCTAATCCAAGATTTCATAATATTCCAGTGAATAGAAATTCCATAATCATCAAAATAAATATCTAGGGCACAATTAGAGTTGTAAATGAAGTACTGTATAAATTAATCCAAAAATCTCAACAAAATTATATCATGGTTATTTTGACCAGAAAATCCCTTTGCCCAAATTTTACTTGATTTGAAGTTCATTAGATAGCTTAATAATTCAAATTAAAGTTGGTGACCTAAACTAGGGTTAGGATTTTAGGTGGCCTATCTGTCTCCAAATACCCTAAACTTTTGTCCAGAGAACTATACTGGCCCTATGGTTCTCTCCACCAAATTTTAAGTCAGTCCAAGGTCATTTGACCCCATGACCTTCACAACCCCAAAAACCACCATTAAAGTATTTCCCCTAGGGCTCTAGGGCTACCCTACACCAAACCACTCCAAACTCCCTTGGAGGGAGTGTCATGCCCTAAAAAGTCAGTGACCAAAATATCTGCCCCTGTTGAGGTGATATGGCAACTCAAATACCAAGGGGGTGTTTGATCCTAAATTATCCTATAAGGATCAACCTAGGGTCAGACACAAACCTAACCAAAACATCTACAAATAAGATGAAATTTTTACCAGAACCTTATGATAAACCCAGGGACCACTCACCAAAATTTGGGAGGGTTTGGAAGTCTTTTAGCCATCTAATTAAATTATGCTAGGATTATTGAATTTTTCTAAAAACTATAGAAAAATATTTTCCAAAAATCCTAATTTTTGACAGCATCTAGATATAAATAATATTAGGCCACACCCCAAATTTCAAGTCAGTTTGATGACTGGATTGGAGTGGGGAATTTTTCTAAGGTCAAGACAGCCCTATGTAGATCTCACCAAAAAGTGTGTTGTGGTCTAACCAGGACTCCAAATCGAGTGAAATCAATTTTGAATTAAACTAGACCTCAAGTGCTACATTTTCTATGTTGAACACTTTTTATGTTTCAGCCCCTACGGGCTACAATTTTCAGTTTCAACCTAGTATACAGTAAAGGGAATTAATTCCTAACTATACAATATATTATATAATACAATGCTACTGTTCACCATCTTCTTCACCCGAACCAGCAACCTAAAAAAAACAAAAGCTTGAAACCTGTAGCTTTTCTAAAGCCATTTCCTGGCCACCCAGCCATCCCCCTGGCCGGCCACCACCACCACCTCTGTTGAGGAGAGGGCTACCGTCGGGCGGCGGCACGGCCGCCGGAGAGGCGGTTTCCGGCGAACCCGCCACCATGAAATTTTTTGGAAAACCATGGAAACGCTCACCCGATCTTGCTCTTTTGAGCCCGATATCTCTCTTAACGATTTCTAAGATATATCCGCAGAAGAAGAGGGAGGGGAGGACCTTGTTCGTGGGTTGGAGGCGTGCAGACCGTCGGGAAGTCATTTGCGCGGTGGTGGCGTCGCCGAAAATTCTTCAACAGCAAGGGGGGAATCTGAATCCGTTTGATCGAGCGTGTAACCTTCTCCTCTTGCTCTTAGGAGTCTTTTATAGATCAGCAAGTGGGGAGGGGAAAGAGGTAAGCACTTATGGTAATGAAGGCTCCTCTTAATGGTGTTTCGGTTATGGTAGAGGCAGTTAAATGCTAGAAACGAAGAAGTGTTTGTCAGGTGGAGATTTCCTATTGGACCAACATTTCCTTATTTTGTTAAATAATTAGAGTAGGAAACGGCCCATAAATACTCCTGGTGTAACTTCCCATAATCAGAATTGATTACAACGTCGGTTACCGAAATTTCCAGTCTGGCTGATGTTTCGGCCTTGGCCACGGGAGTGACACATAGGTCACGGGCGTGACAGGCCCAGGTGGCCAATTCTCAGTTCGACGATCGTCGAACTGAGATCGACGATCGTCGAAGGGTGGTCACGCCCTAGGTCACGGGCATGACACATGGGTCACGGGCGTGACAGGGTCATGAGGCTAATTCCGTGCTCGGCGATCGTCGCACTGAGATCGACGATCGCCGAAGGGGGTCACGCCCTTGGTCACGGGCATGACACCTGGGTCACGGGCGTGATAGGGCCATGACGCAAATTTTGCGCTTCGACGATCGTCCCGCTGAGATCGACGATCGTCGAAGGTGTCACGCCCTAGGTCACGGGCGTGACACATAGGTCACGGGCGTGACAGGCCCGGGTTTAAAAATTGTGCGCCCGACGATCATCTCCCTAAGATCTACGATCGTCGAAGGAGTCACGCCCTAGGTCACGGGCGTGACGGGTCGGTCACAGGCATGACCAACCCGTGACCCGAAATCTCGGTCGATGTATTTCAATTTTTGGGCTTCCTAGGGTTCTGTCACGACCAACTGACTCCTAGGGGTCTAGCCGAAAATGGGATGTTACAAATCCCAATAAACAAAACAAAGATTTTGTCCCCGAAATCAAGGTTAAGCCTACGGGACTCTAATCGGGAAAAAGAAGCTTGTAACATCCCATGAGAATTGAAAGTTTGCATCTCTACGTTATGTTTGCTTTGTGCGGTTTCAAATCTAAGATTAATTTGACCAATTAACTAGGTATATATACCCCCAATAAACAAAAGATTAGCCCCTATTCTTGAAATTTCAGTCCTATTGGTTTAAAACAGGAAGGCAAATTGATTGTCCAGAGGGGTTGTGAGATATACCTGACGAAAAAGTTCCGGGTATTTTTGCTGCATCAAGTCCTGTGGCTATCATGTATACTCCTCCTGCCCATGATTGTTCCACAGAACCTTGACTAACGGAACCTTCTTCCGTCGCAAGACCCGCACTGTTGTATCGTCAATCCTGATAGGCTCCAAGTTGACTGACCGATCCGAGGCCATCGGGCCATCTGCCGAGGAGATCAGCTGCTCAGGGCGTAGCAGAGCCCTCCGAAGTGAGGAGACGTGGAAGACGTCATGCAATCCCGCTAACTCTGGCGGTAGCTCCAGTCTATAGGCTAAGGGGCCGATCCGCTCCAGGATCTATAAGGCCCCATATATCTCGGACTGAGCTTCTTCCGCCCGCGCACCCGCGAAACTCCGTGCATCGGCCGTATCTTCAAGAAAACTCGGTCTCCCACCTGGAACTCCACTTGACGATGCCTCGCATCATAGTATTTCGCCTGTCTGCTCTGGGCTTCCAACATCCTGTCCCGGATCAATCTAATCTGAGCATCTGTATCTCCCACAAACTCCGAGCCTAGTGCCTGCGGATCCTCATCCTGAACCCATGATAGTGGGGTCCTGCACCTCCTTCCGTACAATGCCTCGTATGGAGCCATGCCTATGCTGGACTGATGAGCGTTGTTGTACGAAAACTCGATCAGTGGCAGCAATCTCTCCCAAGGCTCGCCACGGTCCAAAATACACAGTCACAACAGATCTTCCAGTGTATGGTTGGTGCGCTCTGTCTGTCCGTCGGTCTGAGGGTGAAAAGCTGTGCTGAATGTCAACCGAGAACCCAGATGGGCCTGTACTGACCTCCATTCCCTGGATGTAAACTGCCCATCCCGATCCGAAATGATAGTCTTGGGCACCCCATAATAACGCACAAACTGCTCAATGAACCTCCGTACTAATACACTGACCGGTGTGTCCTTTGCCACTGGAATGAATCTGGCCACCTTTGTTATCCTATCCACTATCACCCAGATCGAGTCATTCCCCGCACGGGATCGAGGTATCCAATGTATGAAGTCCATGGCTATATCCTCAAACTTCCACTCCGGCACCGGAAGCGGCTGCAGCAAGCCTGCCGGGTTCCTACACTCCACCTTCACGAGCTGGCAGGCCTCGCAATACGTCACAAAATACGTAATATCTTTTTTCATACCCGGCCAGTACATCGTCCTCTTCAAATCCTTTACCATCTTGGTGATCCTCGGGTGTACAGAATATCGGCTGCAGTGAGCTTCCGTCAAAATGTCCTCCCGGATCCGTCCTCCTGCTGGTATGTAGACTCTACCCCGGAAACACAGGAGCCCATCCCTCAAAGAGTAATCTTCTGTCATGCCTTCCTCCAAGGCTCGGAATATCGGCTCAGCTCTCTCATCCAGCATCTGCCCATCTCTGATGCGGTCTCGAATATCATCAGTAGTAGCCATCGACCCCAGGTACTCCATGTACAGCTCCGGGTCATCCTCAGACACTAGTGAAATCTGTAACTCCTCGAATGATCTAACCCACTCCAAGTCCATCAGCCGCGGGCCTACTCCTATCGTACTCGCTCTCCGGCTCAGAGCATCCACGACCACGTTCGCCTTCCCCGGATGGTAGTGCATGGTATACTGGTAGTCTGACAGAATTTCCACCCAGCGTCTCTGTCTGATGTTTAACTCCTTCTGGGTGTCGACGTACTTCAGATTCTTGTGGTCGGAGAAGATATCGCAATGTACTCCGTAGAGATAGTGTCGCAAAATCTTAAGAGCAAAAATGACTGCCCCCATCTCCAAATCGTGCACGGGGTAGTTCTGCTCATGCTACTTCAACTGACGGGAGGCATAGGCTATTACGTGCCCGTTCTGCATCAGAACGGCACCCATCCCCTAATAGGAAGCATCTGTATACACCTAGAATCCCTCCTTCCCTGATGGAAGAGCAAGGATGGGAGCCGAGGTGAGACGATCCTTCAGCTCCTGGAAGGCAGATTCGCATCGTGGCATCCAAATAAAAGGGGACTCCTTCTTCGTCAGAGACGTAAGAGGGAGGGCAATCTGAGAGAACCCCTTTATGAACTTCCGGTAGTAACCGGTAAGTCCCAAGAAACTTTGAACATCTGAGGCCGACTTTAGTGGTGGCCATTCCCATACTGCCTGGACCTTCGCCGGATCCACTGCCAGACCTGCTCCACTGATGACATGGCCCAGAAAGGCCACCTCCTTTAGCCAGAACTGGCACTTGCTGTACTTAGCATACATCTCATGCTCCCGCAGCTTCCCCAAGGTCAAGGCCAGATGTCTCGCGTGATTCTCCTCCGTCCCTGAATAGATAAGGATGTCGTCGATGAATACGATGACGAAGACGTCCAGATACTCCTCGAACACCCGATTTATCAAGGCCATGAATGCGGAGGGTGCATTCGTGAGACCGAACGGCATCACGGTAAACTCGTACAACCCATATCTGCTGCTGAAGGCCGTCTTCGGGATGTCCTCCTCCCGAATGCGAAGCTGGTAGTATCCTGACATCAGATCCAGCTTTGAGAACCAATGGGCTCCCTCCAGCTGGTCAAAAAGCTCGTCTATCCTTGGTAAGGGATAAGTATTCCGGACCGTCAACCTGTTCAGGGCCCGGTAATCTATGCACAGTCGAAGGGTCCCGTCCTTCTTCTTAACGAACAGCACCGGAGCTCCCCATGGTGAAGAGCTAGGCCGAACGAACCCGGCCTCCACTAACTCCTGAAGCTGGCTTCGGAATTCCACCAACTCCTTTGGGGCCATTCGATAGGGAGCTCTGGATACCGGCTTAGCCCCCGGTATGAGCTGAATCTGAAAGTCCTTCTCTCGGTGCGGGGGTAGCCCTGGTAGCTTCTCCGGAAATACGTCGGCGAAGTCCCGCACTACTGGAATATCTGAAATGGAGTCCTTGGCCACGACCGCCTCAAAAAGGACCTGATAAACTTCTCCCCCCTACAGGTGGGCCTTAACAGCCTGCACAAACGATAGTAAGGTACGGGGTGCTGGTATAATACCTTCGATGACAATGAAGGAGTCGTCGTGCGTCACGGTGATCCTCTTCGCCACGCAATCGATCTGGGCATGGTTCCAATACAGCCAAGTCATGCCCAGGATCAGATCGTAATTTGGCATCTTCAGAACCGTCGCTGGTGCCTCAAATGCCTTCCCGCCGATCCTCGCTTCCATATTGCAATGAGCAGAGGTCATTATCTCTGATCCATCAGGTAGGCGTACCCTCATCATCTTCCCGGTGAATGGCTCCACACCTGCCAGTCCTTTCACGAAATCCTCCGACACGAACGATTGCGACGCACCAGTGTCGAAGAGGGTATGAGCGGGCTTGCCGCTAACGAAGACTATGCCTGGGGTAATTAAGTGTCTTAGTATTCTTGTTGCAGTTGTCTTTCTCTTAATTTCTAACCAGGTTATGTCTAGAATACTAGTTTATATGAAGAAAATTTAAAAGTACTGTCATACCTATGATAACCTGCTCCGGGTTCCAGGGCTGTGTCAGGTCTAGAGCATACACCTGCTCCCTCTCTAGCCTGCGGCCTCGATCCTGAAATCCTCTTCCACGGTCCTGTACTCGTCCGCCAAACTGTCGGGGAGGTGGAGCGCCCTGATGTGCTGGTGGGGGTGCTCACCTCACAGGGCAGTTCCTCTTGATATACCCCGGCTGGTTGCACTGATAGCATACCGGTGGCTGTTCAGCTGTCCTTGGCATTTCGAGCATCTGTATAGGCTGGGGAGCCAATACCCCCTGACTCCTCTGCTCCTGCCCAAACTCTTGATGAGGCTGATCCCCATTCCTTCTCTCCCCAATAACCTAGCCTCGAGGACAGTCTCTACGTCCTCCAATCACTGTATCATCAGCCGGTCTCTTCCGGCTCTTCACTGTAAGCTGATCCGCCTCTCTCTTCTTAGCCATCTCCAGAATCCTGGCCAGACTCCCCTCTGAGACGAAAAGGAGGGCGTGTCTCATGTCATCTTGCAGCCCCTTATAAAACCTCCGGGCATAGCCAGCATCGTCTAACTGGTAAGCGTCCGCATAGCGGGCCAGGTGAGTGAACTCCTGATAGTACTCCACCACAGTCCTGTTCCCCTGCCTCAACCGCAGGAACCTATCCTACAGGTCATCCCTTGCCGACTGAGGTACAAAATGTCCCAAGAGCGCTGCTCTGAACTCCTCCCAAGTAATATCAGCGCAGTCCATCCCCGCAAAGGTGGTGTCCAGCTGAGATTTCCACCACCTCTTTCCGTGTGATTCTAAGCAAGAGACTGCCAAAGCGACTGCCTCCTCCGTGGGGCATCGAATCACTGCCAGCATCTCGTAAATGGTGTCCAACCATTCCTCCGTACATACTGCAGACTGTGTCCCCTGGTAAGCTGGAGGGGAAAGTCCCCGAAAGACAGTCATCCAATTGGCCCCGGGGTTTGGCTGTGGAGCCGGGGCTTGCTGAGCTCTGAAGGCCTCCAGAATGGCCGTCAGTGTTTACCCCATCTCCGTCTGCTGGAACGGAGCTGGAGCCGGCAGAGGCGGGACCACATTTGGATCCTGGGGTGTCCCATGCTGCGATGTAGGGTTCGTCGCAGGCTATAGGTAAAAATTCCATTTGTTAGAGAGCGAATGAATGGAATTTAAGAAGAGTTAGGATGGACTTTCACATGTGATTTCCCTTATAGGCACACCACTGCTTCCGCTGCTAGTTTGTCCGCAAACTAAGCTCGCATGGGGGTGGCCCAAGATTTTGTAGACTACTTCTCTTTCGATCGAGGTTTCCTCTGATACCACTTGTAAGACCCCCCCTTTTTTTCTTTTTAAACCATCGGGGTCTTAGCCCAGAATTGCCGCTTTGCGGTAGCACCGACTCACGGGAAGGCTGCCACTACAAAACGCCAATTCTGCCGGCCCTTTTCGATCACAAGAGAGAGAAGTAATTAAACATAAAATGTAAACAAGTCCACAAAAACATGTAAACAAAAGTGAAATCACATCCAGTCCATCAGTAGATAATAGCAGGAAATAGATAAATGGGCTCGAGCCCGGTACATCAGAGTCCTCACTACAAATCACTCATCGCGAAAGCTATAAAAATACTAATCACTCACGGAACTGGTCGCAGGTGCACCGGTGCTAGACTGACCCACCTCCATGCGCACCATACTCTGCTGGTGCTAGTCCATGGACTGCTGGTCCCTGTCTCCCATCCGGAGCTCCGGTAATGTTGTGGTTCGAAAACCATTAGTCATAAAGACTAAGCCCTATCATCCCCTACTCCTTCCCCCCCCCCCCCCCCACAGCTCCTAAGCACCGGGAGGAGAGGAGGAAAGGGAAGCTTCAAAAGTGGAGAATAATCAAGCAGATGACAAGGGAGCTAATCTAACAATTATTTAGAATAAAGTAGGTCTAACAATCCTACGGCAGTAAGTAATAAGGAGGACAATTAATAAGTAACAATTGTATAAAAAGGCAGCTAGAGAACAGTAAGTAAACAAGTAAATAAGTAAGTAACCTTAACTTATATGAATGCTCATGCAAACTTATAATTTAAGGGGTCTTCTGCAAGGCTCCCATCGTATAAAAAGTCCCATACCGATTTATACGTTGGGGTGTCGGTTGTATGCAAATATGAGTGTAGAGATATGCTATGCCATGATTCATATAAGTGCAACTCACGCACACGACTCTACGCGCACAGACCTTTAGTTCTCCCTGTTCGGGCAGCTAGCTTCACTCCCAGGAACCTCCGTAGTGGCAAACGGAGACAGTGGGTCGGGCCCCCCACTCCTAGGCGGGTATCCACACTACCGGGCCTAGCCCTTCCGTACGCCCCTAGAAGAACACAACCTAGAGTATCCGCGTACTACTGCTGGCTATACCCACCAGACTTTCTTTGGCTAAGTGTCCCACACCGCTGAGTCAACATACTGATGCCGGTGTGAACGACAATCAGATATCGAAGACCCACCACCTTTATTCTGTACTCCAACCCTCGAGCCCTCGGCCCCCCGGACTATCCTGTCCGTGCATCTACCTTCAGAGCTACCATCTGAATGGCAACCAAAGCAACTTATTCTACCTTCCTAACTACCGGGGTGAATGTGTGTGCAACCCTAATTATACTAGTTGCTCTTTTAATTTATTATTCCTATGGTTTACATTAGCCCAGGACTGCCCCAGGTGTAAGACCCCCTTTTTTTTCATTTTCAACCACCGGGGTCTTAGGCCCAGAACCGCCGCTTTGCGGTGACCCCTTCACGTCCCGAAGGGTCATCACCACAAGGCGCCGATTCTGCCGGCCAATTTCGATCACAGAAAGTATCACAATTATTGAAGTAAGAGCAATGCAGTCCACAATAATAAAAATCACATATATATAATAAAACTCCACGAAGGGAGTGTCCACAGAAACATCAGAGTACTATAAAAACGGGCTTATGCCCGGTACAAAATGACCTCACTACAATATCACTCATGCGGAAGCGAAAACAGAATCTACTCAGAATCGAGACTCACGGTCCCGGCTGTATGAACTCCGGAGCTAGACTGCCCCATCTCCAGGCGCACCGATCTCTGGGGCTGCTCCTCCATGCTGGGCTCCACGATCCCCTAAATGATGCGGTTCGAAAACCGTTAGTCATAAAGACTAAGCCCTATCATCCCCTACCCCTTCCCCCATGGCTCCTAGGTACCGAGCGGAGAGGAAGAAAGGGAAGGACATGAAGGTAGAGATTAAACATGAAACAGATGGCAGCGGAAACTAATCTAGCAAGTTGTATTCGGTGAGCAGTTATATGAAGGTTATAATAGGTCTAACAGTAAGAAAAGCAATTATATGAATTTAAACCTTCACTTATGCGAGAACACATAAGCTAAAGGGGTCTTTTGCAAGGCTCCCATCGTATAGAGTGTCCCATACCACTTATACGTTGGGGTGTCGGTTGTCAAACAGCAATGGTTGTTATATATTGAAATTAACCTTTGATTTATAAACTTGCCCACACAAGCTTATAGACCAAGGGGTCGTTTTGCAGGTCCTAATGTATAAGCGTCCCATACCACTTATACTTTAGGTGTCAAGGTTTAATGAATCGATTATGCTATGACATGCTAGTGGGTATGATGAAACATGCAAGTGCAACTCACACACCCGACTCTGTGCACACAGACCTTTAGTTCCCCCTTTCGGAGCCGTTACCTCCCAGGATACCTCCGTAGTGGCAGACGGAAGCGGTGGGTTGGGCCTCGCCCACCTCAAAACCAGTAAAAGCACCACTGGTCTGACCTATCGTACGCCTCAACGCTTGGTGCACTAAGCGGACGCCTGCGTACTCTTGCCGGCTGGCACACCGGACTTCTGTTGGCGAAGTGCTAACCACCTCGCCGAGTCAACGATATCGGTGTCGGTGCAATCGAACTCCCCGATATCGAAAGACCCACCACCTTAACTTCCCTATCTTATGCACATGCAAGTTTAATCGCAAACAAACAGAACCGAGCCGAAGTTCCCCGGACCAAACGTCCGTCTCCAACCGACCGAGCCGAAGCTCCCCGGACCATCCGTCCGTCTCCAAACCAACCGAGCCGAAGCTCTCATCATTCTTCCTGTGCCAACAGTGTTTGTGAAGAGTGCAACCCTAGTTACTAAGTTACTCTTGTCGGTTTATTATTACAGTTTACGTTAGCCCAAGACTGCCCCCGGTATACCCCGTGAAGGGCTCTCAAGGGGCACTAGGAACCAAGACGGTGCATTACGGCCCGAAGTTCCCTTTCGCAAGGCACTTATTATTATTGGTTGTCTACCCTTTTACCCGATTTCCTTCTCGTATTACATTAGACTATCCTAGGGTGATTTTAAACCTTCCACTCCTCGGGGAAGACGATCTTTCGTCGAACCCGAGCACCTCTTAACTCTAGCTATCACCACTACTCACTACTCTTTATATCTTCCTATTGTAATTTCTTCCACAATTGTTCACCCAGACAAAATGTTTAAACCTCAAAGACTTTCTCAGATCGTGTCCTATTGCATCTCACAACCTGCTATATGCAGACCGACCTAGGCTACATGTCGAACCGGTTATGCAATGATCCATTACTCATCCAAATGCCCTAAACTATTTACTGGAGACTTATCTTGGTATAAATAACCTAAATCCAGAAAATGGAAATTTTCCTAATTTATTTGGCATTTAATTAAATTCCTCGAAAATCTCAAGGGCCACCGGTTTGAACATGAACTATCCTAATTATTCATGCAAGATGTCCAGCAAATTTATGATAATTAGTAGGCTATCTCAGAAGGCTAAATCCTAAGTATCATAATTTTCTAACATCAAAATGACCTGAAAAACTATTTGGAAATAATCTCTAATTTCTATAGTTTATGAATCAAGTACAGAAAATATTCTTCCAAAAATTCTAAATAATTTATGACATGAAGATTAAGGCCTAAAATTTGCACTGGCTAAGTTTCATAATTTTCCAGCAAGTGTTCTATCCATAATAATTTTTTAAACATAAAAGCCCTTTCTATCCTTTGTGAATAAAGTACTAGATTTACTCAACATAAAATTCTATAAAAATTCAGGGATCAATGTTCTACTAGTCAAGATCTAAAACCAGAATTTTAACTGATTATAATTAATGTAAAGCCTCCAAATAATTGAAGCAACAAATTGGGCTAATAATTCTTTAACACATGAAGTATAATATATATTAATCATAAAATTCCAGAAAAATTACCACAAGTCTAATACATCCTAAAACTCCCTCCTCCCGAGTTTCATAATTTTTGGATTAGATTTAGTGCTTAAAATAATTAAATTACATGTTTATCCTATTCTAAAATCTCAACTTTCGAGGTACCTAACTACCTCCAATTCCTTCACTATTTCAACCAGAGGGTTTTCATCATATCCTCCCCCTCTCCTCCAAATTTCAAGGGCCTACAAGAGCTTTTGCTCCTATGTCCTTCACAAACCTCAAACTCCCACCCGTTGGAGTTGAGCCAATCTCTTAGGGTAAAATCCACCCTAAGCCACACCATGTTACCCAAGAGGGTAGACATAGACTCAACAAATCAGTGGCCAACAACTTCAGCCTCTTTTGAGGAGATTTGTCCACTCCATCTCCAATTGTACTTTTCCCCAAAGTACCCCTCACCAAGACCTATCTAGGACTTGATAATTCCCTATTCAAAACTCGACCAATCGAGTTGAAATTTTGTACAGATCTTAATATTGATGCCAGGGACCACCACCCAAAATTTGGGGGAGTTTGGGCTTAATTTCATCTCCTAATTAATTTTACATTGTTTATTAAATTTTTACAAAAACTTTAGGCAAAAGTTCTCCAAAAATTCTCATTTTTGGACAGCCTCTCGATATAGATATTTTAGACCTCCAGTCCAAATTTCAAGTCATTTGGACATGTTATGAACCGTGGGCAACCATTTTAATTTCTGGTTAACCTAGGTCTTGATCCCACCAAAATGAGTGCTGTGTTCAAACCACTCACCCAAATTGAATAAAATCAATTTTAAATTAAAGTAGACCCCGAGGGCTACAACTTTTGTGTCTGGTCATTTTTCCTAATTCGGCCTCTAAGTGCCTCATTTTGCAGCCTTAAAATATACTAAACCGAGTATATTTCTCCTTATAAAATTATTTACATAATTTATAAGTATAAAACGATTTACTGTTCATCTTCTACAGAACCCGAAACTAGAACCAGGAAGCCATTTTTCCTGTAACGTTTCCGTGATCCGTTGCCAGCCGTCCGGTCACTTCCCTGGCCAGCCACCACCACCACCACCTCCGTTGAGGCGATGGCTAGCGGTCGGCGGTGGTTTGGCCGCCGGAGGTGGCGGTTTCCGGCGAACTCAAAATACCTTTTTCATGGTTTTTCCATGAAAACGAGAGATGGATCCGGCTCCGTTGAGCGCGAACCTATTTTCTAAGAATCCTACGATCTACCCATGAAAAGAAGGAGCAGAGGAGGACCTTGTTCGCGGTTTGAAGGCGAGAAGAGCGACGGGGTGCCATGGCGCGGTGGTGGCGTTGCTGAACTCCTCTTACAGCAAGAACAAGGATCTGCTCCGTTTACTTGGGCGTGTAACCTTCTCCTCTGGTTCCAGGTTGGCTTTTATAAGTCAGAAAAGCGGGAAGGTGAATAGTTTAAGCCTTAATGGTCATGAAGGCTCCTCCCTTTTAACGTTTCGGTTATAGAGAAGGGATAAGAAACGGCGGAACTGAACAGGTGTGTCCAGCTGGCGATTTTCTATTGGACCACCTTTTCCTTATTTATTATATAATTACAGAAGGAAAACGGCCGGAAGTTACTCCTGGTGTAACTTCCAAAACCAGCATTTATTTCCACGCGTGTTAGAATTATTTCGGGCCTGAACCGCCGTTTCGGCCAATGTCACGGGCGTGACACATAGGTCACGGGCGTGACAGGCCCGGGTAGCCCATTCTGGGTTCGACGATCGTCGAACTGAGATCGACGACCGTCGATCGAAGGTCACGGGCGTGACACCTGTGTCACGGGCGTGGCAGGCCCGAACGGCAGATTTCTGGTCGACGATCGTCGAATTGAGATCGATGATCGTCGAAGGCTGGTCACGCCCTGGGTCACGGGCGTGACCTCTAGGTCACGGGCGTGACATGCCCGGACGGCAAATTTCGAGGTCGACGATCGTCGAATTGAGTTCGACGATCGTCGAAGGCTGGTCACGCCCTAGGTCACGGGCGTGACACCTTGGTCACGGGCGTGACATGCCCAGTCAGCACGTTCGACGATCGTCTCGTGGAGATCGACGGTCGTCGAAGTAGTCACGCCCAAGTCACGGGCGTGACGGGTTGGTCACGGGCGTGACCAACCCTTGACCCGAAAACTCAATCGATTTATTTTCACTTTTTGTGCTCCCTGGGGTTCTGACTCGACCAACCGACTCCTAGGGGTCTAGCCGGAAATGGGATGTTACAAATCCCAATAAACAAAACAAAAAAATTTCGTCCCCGAAATTGAGGTTGAGCCTATGGGGTTTTCTATCGGAATAAATTAAACTTGTAACATCCCATACGATCTTTCTATTGGGTTCAGGCGACTGTTCGTTTGATAACGAAGACAATCTCCCCAATAAACAAAAGATTAGCCCCTACCTTTCTGATTAAGTGTGCATGCCTAGGTCCTGGATTTTTCCTTATCTAGCCTTAACATTCCAAAACAAGAAGGCAGTCAATAGTATACCGAGAGGTGGTGAGATGTACCTGACTGAACAACTCCGGGTATCTTTGCCTCATCAGATCCTGCGGTTCCCAGGTGTGCTCCTCCTGACCGTGATTTCTCCACAGAACTTTGACTAAGGGGATCTTCTTGCGGCGCAAGATCCGCACTCCTTTGTCGTCGATCCGAACCGGCTCCAAGTGAACAGATCGGTCTGAAGCTACCGGCCCTTCTGTGGTCAAAATCTGCTGCTCCGGGCGTAGTAGAGCCCTTCTCAGCGAAGAGATGTGGAAGACGTCGTGTAGAGCTGCCAGCTCCGGTGGCAACTCTAGCCTGTAGGCTAGGGGTCCGATCCGCTCCAGGATCCGGTAAGGGCCCATATACCTAGGGCTGAGTTTCTTCCTCCGACCGCGCACCCGTGAGACTCCGTGCATGGGTCGGATCTTCAAGAACACTCGATCCCCTACCCGAAACTCCACCTGACGATGCCGGGCGTCATAGTATTTGGCCTGTCTGCTCTGCGCCTCCAACATCCTATCTCTGATCAGTCTCACCTGAGCCTCGGTATCTTCAACGAAATCCGATCCCAGCAGCTTCGGATCCTCGTCCTGAACCCAGGAAAGCGGGGTCCTACATTTCCTTCCATACAAGGCCTCATACGGCGCCATCCTGATGCTGGACTGGTAGCTATTATTGTAGGAGAACTCGACCAACGGTAACATCTTCTCCCACGGCTCCCCTCGGTCCAGTATACACAGCCGTAGTAAGTCCTCCAAGGTCCGGTTGGTGCGCTCGGTCTGCCCGTCCGTCTGAGGGTGGAAGGCCGTGCTAAAAGTCAACCGGGTGCCCAAATATGCCTGCACTGACCGCCACTCCCTGGATGTAAACCGTCCATCGCGGTCCGACACTATCGTCCGGGGCACGCCATGATATCGGACATACTGCTCCACAAACTTCCGTACCAGCACTCCCACCGAGTCATCCTTCCTGATCGGTATAAAGCGGGCCACCTTCGTCAAACGATCGACAATCACCCAAATCGAGTCGTTCCCTGTCCGAGACCGGGGAAGACCATGTATAAAATCCATCGCTATGTCGTCAAACTTCCACTCCGGCACCGGGAGTGGCTGCAACAGTCCTGCGGGGTTCCTGCACTCCGCCTTCACCAACTGACACGCCTCGCAATGGGTCACGAAGTACGTAATGTCCTTCTTCATGCCCGGCCAAAACATCGTCCTCTTCAAATCAGCGGTCATCTTTGTGATCCCCGGGTGCACGGAGTACCGGCTGCAATGCGCCTCCGTCAGAATATCCTCTCGGATCTGGCCTCCTGCGGGTATATATACTCTGCCTCTGAAGTGGAGCAAACCATCTCTCAGGGAATAATCTCTTGTCGAACCTTCCTCCAAAGCTCGGAACATCGGCTCCGCCCACGCATCTGTCCTCTGTCCGTCCCGAATGCGATCCCGAATATCGTCTATGGCCACTATCGAAGCCAGATACTCCCTATACAGATCTGGGTCATCCTCGGACACTAGGGATATCTGCATGTCTCTGAATGACTGGACCAGCTCCATAGACATAACCTGGGGCCCAGCTTCGGAAGTGGCCGCTCTCCGGCTCAACGCGTCGGCCACCACGTTTGCCTTCCCTGGGTGGTAGTGCATCTCATACTGATAATCTGCTAAGAACTCCACCCAACGCCTCTGCCTTATATTCAGCTCCTTCTGAGTGTCCACGTATTTCAAGTTCTTGTGATCGGAGAAGATATCGCAGTGGACTCCATAAAGGTAATGACGCCAGACCTTTAGAGCAAAAACGACCGCTCCCATCTCGAGGTCGTGCACCGGGTAGTTCCTCTCATGGGTCTTCAGCTGGCGGGAGGCATATGCTATGACATGTCCGTTCTGCATCAGCACCGCTCCCATCCCTTGGTATGATGCGTCGGTATACACCTGGAATCCCTCCCTTCCGGATGGAAGGGCCAGGATAGGGGCCGAGATGAGTCGGTCCTTCAGCTCCTGGAAAGCCGCCTGGCACTGCGGGGTCCAAATAAAAGGTGCCTCCTTCTTTGTCAAAGATGTGAGGGGGAGGGCAATCCGAGAGAACCCCTCCACGAACTTCCGGTAGTAACCGGCAAGTCCCAAGAAACTGCGTACATCGGTGGCTGTCCTCAGCTGCGGCCAATCGCGAACTGCCCGAACCTTTGCTGGATCTACTGATAACCCGGCTCCGCTGATGATGTGGCCTAGGAAGGCCACCTCCTTCAACCAGAACTGACACTTGCTGAATTTGGCATAAAGGTGATGCTCCCGCAACCTCTCCAAGGTCAGTGCCAGATGCCGAGTGTGCTCCTCCTCCGTCCTAGAGTAGATCAGGATGTCGTCTATGAACACTATGACGAACACATCCAAGTAAGCCTCGAAAACCCGGTTCATGAGACTCATGAACGCCGACGGAGCATTCGTGAGCCCAAAGGGCATCACGGTGAACTCATACAGGCCATATCTGCTACTAAAGGCCGTCTTCGGGATATCCTCCTCCTGGATCTGCAGCTGGTAGTATCCTGATCTCAAGTCCAGCTTCGAGAAATAATGGGCCCCCTCTAGCTGGTCGAATAATTCGTCTATCCGTGGGAGCGGATAGGTATTCCGGACGGTCAGCCTGTTCAGTGCTCGATAATCGATGCACAGGCGTAGTGTCCCATCCTTCTTTTTCACGAACAGGACCGGTGCTCCCCATGGCGAGGAACTCGGTCTAACAAAACCTGCCTCAACTAATTCCTGCAACTGAGTCCGAAACTCTGCCAACTCCTTTGGGGCCATCCGATAAGGGGCCCTAGACGCCGGCTTGGCCCCCGGCACAAGCTGTATCTGAAAATCCTGCTCTCGGTGTGGAGGTAATCCTGGTAGTTTCTCTGGAAAGACGTCAGCGAAATCTCGCACCACCGGGATGTCTGTCACCGACTCCTTAACCTCCGCCATCTCAAATAGAATCTGATAGACCTCCTCTCCCTGCAGATGGTCCTTGACGGCCTGTACCGAAGATAAGAGTATACGAGAGACAGGTCTTATACCTTCAATGGTAATGAAAGAGTCCCCGTGTCTCACGGTGATCCTCTTTGCCTGGCAGTCAATCTGGGCATAGTTCCAGTGCAGCCATACCATGCCCAGGATCAGGTCGTAGTCCGTCAGCTTCAAAATCGTCGCTGGAGCCTCGAACGCTTTTCCACCAATTTCTTCCTCCATATTGCAGTGATCCGTGGTAAGGAGCTCAGATCCATCCGGTAGTCGCACCCTCATCCTCGAGCCTGTGAACCGCTCCACACCTTCCAATCCTTCCACGAACGACTCCGACACAAAGGAGTGAGTAGCTCCAGTATCGAACAGCGTGCGGGCAGGCTTGCCGCTGATGAAGACTATACCTGGGGTGATTAGATATCTTAGGGTTCTATAAAGAGTTTTTACTTTCCTTGCTATCAATCTAGTGCGATTCAAAGTTTTAACAACTTAAAGGGGAAATTCTATGAAAACAAAGAAGCATTTCGGCATACCTGCGATGACCTGCTCCGGATTCCGCGGCTGTGCAAGGTCCAAGGCATATACCTGCTCTCTTCCCTGTCTACGATCTTCCCCCTGGTATCCTCGACCGCGGCCGCGTCCTCGGCCTCCGTAATGCTGAGCTGGTGGGCCGCCCTGATGTGCTGGAGGTGGTGCCCCCCTCATGGGGCAGTTCCTCCGAATGTGCCCAATCTGATGACAAAAGTAGCACTCTGGGGGATACGCCATTCCCCCGGGTCTCGGCATCTCCTGCATCCGAAGGGGTGGAGGGGCCAATACCACCTGTTCCCTCGGCTCCGGCCTCACGTCCTGACGAGGCTGGTCCTCTGTCCTCCTCCCCTCTGGTACAGCACCCCGCCGCTGGTCATTCCTTCCTCTTCGTCCCTGATCCTCTGTTGGCCGTTTCCGGCCCCGGGTGGTGTGCCAATCTGCCTCAATCCTTTTGGCCATCTCCAAAATCCGGGAGATGGGCCTGTCAGATACAAACAAGAGGGCCTCCCTCAAGTCCTCACGTAGGCCCTTGTAGAACCTCCTGATATACCCCGCCTCGTCCAGCTGGTAGGAATCTGCGTATCGAGCCAGGTGGTCAAACTCTCAATGGTACTCCACCACGGTCCGAGTACCCTGCTTCAGCTGTAAGAACCGCTCCTCCAGGTCATCCCTAGCCGACTGCGGAACGAAATGCTCCAGCAGTGCGGCCCTGAACTCCTCCCAAGTGATCTCCGCAACCTCCCTATCAGCAAAGGTCGTGTCCAACAGCGTCTTCCACCACCTCTTTGCATGGGACTCCAGGCAGGAGACAACCAGAGCCACCTTCTCCTCCCATGGACACCGAATCCCGGTCAGCATCTCATACATGATATCTAGCCACTCTTCCGTCCGAACAGCCGACTCTGTCCCCAAATAGGACGGGGGAGCCAGTCCTCGGAAGATGCTTAGCCAGTTGGCCCCCGGATTTGGCTGCGGGGCCGGAACCTGCTGGGCCCTGAAGGCCTCCAGAATGGCAGTCAGGGTCTGTCCCATGTCTGACTGAAGGAAAGAATGGGGGCCGGTGGGGGTGGTGCAACATCCTGAGCCTGTGGAACTCCACCTTGAGGCGTAGTCCGTGCTGGAGGCTGCGTAACAAAAACACACGCTGAGAAAACGTTCAAATACTACATAAAGGTGGACAAATTATATGTGATCCCCATATGGGCACACCACTGCTTCCGCTGCTTAGTTTGTCCCCAAACTAAACTCGAGCGGGGGTGACCGAGGGTTTGTGGACTGCTACTTCCTTCTGATCGATGTTTCCTCTGATACCACTTGTAAGACCCCCTTTTTTTTTCATTTTCAACCACCGGGGTCTTAGGCCCAGAACCGCCGCTTTGCGGTGACCCCTTCACGTCCCGAAGGGTCATCACCACAAGGCGCCGATTCTGCCGGCCAATTTCGATCACAGAAAGTATCACAATTATTGAAGTAAGAGCAATGCAGTCCACAATAATAAAAATCACATATATATAATAAAACTCCACGAAGGGAGTGTCCACAGAAACATCAGAGTACTATAAAAACGGGCTTATGCCCGGTACAAAATGACCTCACTACAATATCACTCATGCGGAAGCGAAAACAGAATCTACTCAGAATCGAGACTCACGGTCCCGGCTGTATGAACTCCGGAGCTAGACTGCCCCATCTCCAGGCGCACCGATCTCTGGGGCTGCTCCTCCATGCTGGGCTCCACGATCCCCTAAATGATGCGGTTCGAAAACCGTTAGTCATAAAGACTAAGCCCTATCATCCCCTACCCCTTCCCCCATGGCTCCTAGGTACCGAGCGGAGAGGAAGAAAGGGAAGGACATGAAGGTAGAGATTAAACATGAAACAGATGGCAGCGGAAACTAATCTAGCAAGTTGTATTCGGTGAGCAGTTATATGAAGGTTATAATAGGTCTAACAGTAAGAAAAGCAATTATATGAATTTAAACCTTCACTTATGCGAGAACACATAAGCTAAAGGGGTCTTTTGCAAGGCTCCCATCGTATAGAGTGTCCCATACCACTTATACGTTGGGGTGTCGGTTGTCAAACAGCAATGGTTGTTATATATTGAAATTAACCTTTGATTTATAAACTTGCCCACACAAGCTTATAGACCAAGGGGTCGTTTTGCAGGTCCTAATGTATAAGCGTCCCATACCACTTATACTTTAGGTGTCAAGGTTTAATGAATCGATTATGCTATGACATGCTAGTGGGTATGATGAAACATGCAAGTGCAACTCACACACCCGACTCTGTGCACACAGACCTTTAGTTCCCCCTTTCGGAGCCGTTACCTCCCAGGATACCTCCGTAGTGGCAGACGGAAGCGGTGGGTTGGGCCTCGCCCACCTCAAAACCAGTAAAAGCACCACTGGTCTGACCTATCGTACGCCTCAACGCTTGGTGCACTAAGCGGACGCCTGCGTACTCTTGCCGGCTGGCACACCGGACTTCTGTTGGCGAAGTGCTAACCACCTCGCCGAGTCAACGATATCGGTGTCGGTGCAATCGAACTCCCCGATATCGAAAGACCCACCACCTTAACTTCCCTATCTTATGCACATGCAAGTTTAATCGCAAACAAACAGAACCGAGCCGAAGTTCCCCGGACCAAACGTCCGTCTCCAACCGACCGAGCCGAAGCTCCCCGGACCATCCGTCCGTCTCCAAACCAACCGAGCCGAAGCTCTCATCATTCTTCCTGTGCCAACAGTGTTTGTGAAGAGTGCAACCCTAGTTACTAAGTTACTCTTGTCGGTTTATTATTACAGTTTACGTTAGCCCAAGACTGCCCCCGGTATACCCCGTGAAGGGCTCTCAAGGGGCACTAGGAACCAAGACGGTGCATTACGGCCCGAAGTTCCCTTTCGCAAGGCACTTATTATTATTGGTTGTCTACCCTTTTACCCGATTTCCTTCTCGTATTACATTAGACTATCCTAGGGTGATTTTAAACCTTCCACTCCTCGGGGAAGACGATCTTTCGTCGAACCCGAGCACCTCTTAACTCTAGCTATCACCACTACTCACTACTCTTTATATCTTCCTATTGTAATTTCTTCCACAATTGTTCACCCAGACAAAATGTTTAAACCTCAAAGACTTTCTCAGATCGTGTCCTATTGCATCTCACAACCTGCTATATGCAGACCGACCTAGGCTACATGTCGAACCGGTTATGCAATGATCCATTACTCATCCAAATGCCCTAAACTATTTACTGGAGACTTATCTTGGTATAAATAACCTAAATCCAGAAAATGGAAATTTTCCTAATTTATTTGGCATTTAATTAAATTCCTCGAAAATCTCAAGGGCCACCGGTTTGAACATGAACTATCCTAATTATTCATGCAAGATGTCCAGCAAATTTATGATAATTAGTAGGCTATCTCAGAAGGCTAAATCCTAAGTATCATAATTTTCTAACATCAAAATGACCTGAAAAACTATTTGGAAATAATCTCTAATTTCTATAGTTTATGAATCAAGTACAGAAAATATTCTTCCAAAAATTCTAAATAATTTATGACATGAAGATTAAGGCCTAAAATTTGCACTGGCTAAGTTTCATAATTTTCCAGCAAGTGTTCTATCCATAATAATTTTTTAAACATAAAAGCCCTTTCTATCCTTTGTGAATAAAGTACTAGATTTACTCAACATAAAATTCTATAAAAATTCAGGGATCAATGTTCTACTAGTCAAGATCTAAAACCAGAATTTTAACTGATTATAATTAATGTAAAGCCTCCAAATAATTGAAGCAACAAATTGGGCTAATAATTCTTTAACACATGAAGTATAATATATATTAATCATAAAATTCCAGAAAAATTACCACAAGTCTAATACATCCTAAAACTCCCTCCTCCCGAGTTTCATAATTTTTGGATTAGATTTAGTGCTTAAAATAATTAAATTACATGTTTATCCTATTCCAAAATCTCAACTTTCGAGGTACCTAACTACCTCCAATTCCTTCACTATTTCAACCAGAGGGTTTTCATCATATCCTCCCCCTCTCCTCCAAATTTCAAGGGCCTACAAGAGCTTTTGCTCCTATGTCCTTCACAAACCTCAAACTCCCACCCGTTGGAGTTGAGCCAATCTCTTAGGGTAAAATCCACCCTAAGCCACACCATGTTACCCAAGAGGGTAGACATAGACTCAACAAATCAGTGGCCAACAACTTCAGCCTCTTTTGAGGAGATTTGTCCACTCCATCTCCAATTGTACTTTTCCCCAAAGTACCCCTCACCAAGACCTATCTAGGACTTGATAATTCCCTATTCAAAACTCGACCAATCGAGTTGAAATTTTGTACAGATCTTAATATTGATGCCAGGGACCACCACCCAAAATTTGGGGGAGTTTGGGCTTAATTTCATCTCCTAATTAATTTTACATTGTTTATTAAATTTTTACAAAAACTTTAGGCAAAAGTTCTCCAAAAATTCTCATTTTTGGACAGCCTCTCGATATAGATATTTTAGACCTCCAGTCCAAATTTCAAGTCATTTGGATATGTTATGAACCGTGGGCAACCATTTTAATTTCTGGTTAACCTAGGTCTTGATCCCACCAAAATGAGTGCTGTGTTCAAACCACTCACCCAAATTGAATAAAATCAATTTTAAATTAAAGTAGACCCCGAGGGCTACAACTTTTGTGTCTGGTCATTTTTCCTAATTCGGCCTCTAAGTGCCTCATTTTGCAGCCTTAAAATATACTAAACCGAGTATATTTCTCCTTATAAAATTATTTACATAATTTATAAGTATAAAACGATTTACTGTTCATCTTCTACAGAACCCGAAACTAGAACCAGGAAGCCATTTTTCCTGTAACGTTTCCGTGATCCGTTGCCAGCCGTCCGGTCACTTCCCTGGCCAGCCACCACCACCACCACCTCCGTTGAGGCGATGGCTAGCGGTCGGCGGTGGTTTGGCCGCCGGAGGTGGCGGTTTCCGGCGAACTCAAAATACCTTTTTCATGGTTTTTCCATGAAAACGAGAGATGGATCCGGCTCCGTTGAGCGCGAACCTTTTTTCTAAGAATCCTACGATCTACCCATGAAAAGAAGGAGCAGAGGAGGACCTTGTTCGCGGTTTGAAGGCGAGAAGAGCGACGGGGTGCCATGGCGCGGTGGTGGCGTTGCTGAACTCCTCTTACAGCAAGAACAAGGATCTGCTCCGTTTACTTGGGCGTGTAACCTTCTCCTCTGGTTCCAGGTTGGCTTTTATAAGTCAGAAAAGCGGGAAGGTGAATAGTTTAAGCCTTAATGGTCATGAAGGCTCCTCCCTTTTAACGTTTCGGTTACAGAGAAGGGATAAGAAACGGCGGAACTGAACAGGTGTGTCCAGCTGGCGATTTTCTATTGGACCACCTTTTCCTTATTTATTATATAATTACAGAAGGAAAACGGCCGGAAGTTACTCCTGGTGTAACTTCCAAAACCAGCATTTATTTCCACGCGTGTTAGAATTATTTCGGGCCTGAACCGCCGTTTCGGCCAATGTCACGGGCGTGACACATAGGTCACGGGCGTGACAGGCCCGGGTAGCCCATTCTGGGTTCGACGATAGTCGAACTGAGATCGACGACCGTCGATCGAAGGTCACGGGCGTGACACCTGTGTCACGGGCGTGGCAGGCCCGAACAGCAGATTTCTGGTCGACGATCGTCGAATTGAGATCGACGATCGTCGAAGGCTGGTCACGCCCTGGGTCACGGGCGTGACCTCTAGGTCACGGGCGTGACATGCCCGGACGGCAAATTTCGAGGTCGACGATCGTCGAATTGAGTTCGACGATCGTCGAAGGCTGGTCACGCCCTAGGTCACGGGCGTGACATGCCCAGTCAGCACGTTCGACGATCGTCTCGTGGAGATCGACGGTCGTCGAAGTAGTCACGCCCAAGTCACGGGCGTGACGGGTTGGTCACGGGCGTGACCAACCCTTGACCCGAAAACTCAATCGATTTATTTTCACTTTTTGTGCTCCCTGGGATTCTGACTCGACCAACCGACTCCTAGGGGTCTAGCCGGAAATGGGATGTTACACCAGGCATACCCCGTGAAGGGCTCTCAAAGGGCACTAGGAACCATGACGGCGGCATTACGGCCCGAAGTTCCCTTTTGCAAGGCACTTATTGTTATTGGTTGATCTCCCTTAACCCGATCGCTTTTGAGTTACTTTAGATCTAACCCTAGAGTATTAAGACTCTTCCTCTCCTACTCGGGGCGGATGATCTTTCATCGTTCCCGTACGCCCTTATCCTTAACCAGTCTCGCACTCTACCAAAATTCCATTTCCCAAGTTCATTATCACTCTAGTTCAGTTTCCGCTGTTTTACTATATGCAGACCATCCTAAGGTACATGAGGAGTATAAGGGGAGGTACTCCAATTTATCTTCCGAATCTCCTATGATATTTACTGGAGGTCTATCGTGACATAATATAGCTAATACCAAGATTCCCAAATTTTTCCTATTTATCGGGCATTTAATTTATTTATTCTAAGGTTCTGAATGCCCTAGTATGAACATGAAGTGCACTAATGAGCCAACAATAAATCATCATAAAATCAGTAAAAATCCTATGAGTCATTTAAACAGCAATTCCAAGTTTTGAGAAATTCCAGAGGTGTTTAGGCCAATATTTCCTAATTTACCGTTTTAGGCCATTTCTACCATATTATAAAGGAAGTACTGAAAATATGTATCCAAAATCCCAATAAAAATTATAGAAGCTTTATAGTGACCTAAAACCATCATAAACCAGGTACCATAATTTTTCTCTAACATTTGAACTCTGAATTTATTTTAATACGAGATACTAATTTTCCTAACTTAATGAAGTAGGTACTGTTTTTATCCATCTAAAATTCCATAGAAAATTACAGGGTGACTACCTTAAATTGAAACACCCACTGACCAAATTTCATAATTTTTCAAATAGTAATTGGGCCTTAACTGTATTTTTGACTACATATCTTAATTATAATGTTTAAGAAGTATGTACCAGAAATAATCAGTTAAAATTTTCAAGACAAATACTGAAGATATAACATGCTATAATATGCCCTAATCCAAGATTTCATAATATTCCAGTGAACAGAAATTCCATAATCATCAAAATAAATATCTAGGGCACAATTAGAGTTGTAAATGAAGTACTGTATAAATTAATCCAAAAATCTCAACAAAATTATATCATGGTTATTTTGACCAGAAAATCCCTTTGCCCAAATTTTACTTGATTTGAAGTTCATTAGATAGCTTAATAATTCAAATTAAAGTTGGTGTCCTAAACTAGGGTTAGGTTTTTAGGTGGCCTAGCTGTCTCCAAATACCCTAAACTTTTGTCCAGAGAACTATACTAGCCCTATGGTTCTCTCCACAAAATTTTAAGTCAGTTCAAGGTCATTTGACCCCATGACCTTCACAACCCCAAAAACCACCATTAAAGGATTTCCCCTAGGGTTCTAGGGCTACCCTGAAAGTGAAGGGATAGATACTACTCTAGAGGGGGGGTGAATAGAGTTATCAAATTTTGCACAGACAAAACTTAATATTCTACCCAACTCCCTTGGAGTGAAGTGCGGAATGAAAAGATTATAGATATTGATTTAACCTTAAAGCCTAACACAAGTGATGTGTACAAACACAAGCTAACTGTAATTACAGTTAAGCTTGGAAAAACCTAATCAGCAACTAGCAACCTAGTTATATCTAATCACAGCCACAATGCAGGAATTAAACAAAAGGAATCCAGACGACACAAGGAAATTTATAGTGGTTCCCCAAACAACTTGGGTACGTCCACTCTTCTACCCACACGGTAGGAATCCACTCAGGTTTTTGATCAGGTGCCCTGCCACCAACAGAATCTGATTCAGGTAGATTCAGAAACCCTTTAGACTTTTGATCAGGTGTCTAAAAACCAAGCACAGGTTTTTGATCAGGTGCCTGCCACCAAGGGATACTTTTGAAGGGAGTAATAACCCTGTACAGGAGGGGGAAGAAGGTTAAGATGTCTTCTCTATTTTACAATAGATTAGAGAAGCACAAAAAGCTTGCACTGAGCTAGAATGCTCTAAAGAATCAAGGCTCCCCCTGGCTCAAAGATGTCCAGGTGAAGTCTTGCTTCAGTGCAGAAAAACTCTTCAGAAAGTTCTGAAGGAAAAGCTACAGGAAGAAAGTAAATAATAAAAACAAAATTCTTCAAGCAGCTATCTTCTTCTTCTTCTTCTACAAAGAAACTCTGAGTTGAACTTCCTGAAAGCAGGAGAACTCAGGTGAAGAAGAGATGAAGATCTTAACACTTCTCAGTTAGATGGAGATTGCTGAGAGCAGGAAGCTTGAGCTTGATGAAGACTTGAGAGCTAGAATGAACACTGGTTGGCTATTAGCTTCTGTTAACTAGCTTGAATCCTTCTGCAAAGGGTTCTTTATATAATCATCAGCAAGCAACGGCTCTCTTCCATTTGAATTGTTTGTCTTCTACTGAGCCTTGAGACCTGGGCTGTAAATATCAAGAAGACAGAAATATCTCTGCAGCAAAACATTCTATAAAAAGGAATAAACCTCTTTCTAAGAAGCTGCAGGCTTAAATCAAATAATCAGATAGACTAAATAAAGTCACATCAGAAATAATCTCTTTATAGCAAAAAGAAGACTTTTCACTCCAACGGCTATAAAGGGCTGTCAGCAGATAAAGTAATTTAAAGAGATAGCTAATAAGACAAACAACTTTATCTTAAAAGATTTTAACTCAGGCAAAAAGAATAGAGCAAATAATGCCTGGAAACTTTATCATACAGCTTAAAATAGAGTGCCAGAAAATGTATTAAATAATTAAATATAATAAATAAATACAAAATACAAAGGCAGACAGAAAACGTCGAACGACCTTCGAAGATCGTCGAACGACGCACGGAGATCGTCGAACTATCGGGCAGATAGTCGAACGATCCAGATAGTCGAACTATCGAAGAAGATAGTCGAACTACCCCGGCAGATAGTCGAACTATCAGAGCAGATAGTCGAACCATCAGATAGTCGATCTATCTAGGACAGATAGTCGAACTATCAAGCGCACGGAGATAGTCGACCTATCCAGCAGATAGTCGACCTACCTCAGAAAACAGATAGTCGAACTATCAACAGATAGTCGAACTATCAAAACAAACCAGATAGTCGATCTATCACCAGATAGTCGAACTATCAGATAGTCGAGCTATCAGGACAGATAGTCGAACTATCAAAGCGGAACAGATAGTCGAACTATCAACAGATAGTCGAACTATCAGCGCAGAACAGATAGTCGAACTATCAACAGATAGTCGAACTATCAGCGCAGAACAGATAGTCGAACTATCAACAGATAGTCGAACTATCAGCGCAGAACAGATAGTCGAACTATCAACAGATAGTCGAACTATCAGCGCAGAACAGATAGTCGAACTATCAACAGATAGTCGAACTATCAGCGCAGAACAGATAATCGAACTATCAACAGATAGTCGAACTATCAGCGCAGAACAGATAGTCGAACTATCAACAGATAGTCGAACTATCAGCGCAGACAAAGCGTCGACCAACTGATAGACGATCGTCGATCAGCCGATAGACGATAGTCGAACGGCGTTCGACTATAGTCGAACGAAAAACCTACTTAACCAAATTCTCAATTTGGAAAAGCGAGGACTCTACAGCTAGACTTCTAACCATTGACCATAGATATTTCTTGGGTCAAGGGGCACAAAGGAGAGGACTAAACTCAAATCAAACTAGGGTACCAACATACCCTACACCAAACCACTCCAAACTCCCTTGGAGGGAGTTTTATGCCCTAAAAAGTCAGTGACCAAAATATCAGCCCCTGTTGAGGTGATATGGCCACTCAAATACCAAGGGGGTGTTTGATCCTAAATTATCCTATAAGGATCAACCTAGGGTCGGACACAAACCTAACAAAAACATCTACAAATGAGATGAATTTTTTACCAAAACCTTATGATAAACCCAGGGACCACTCACCAAAATTTGGGAGGGTTTGGAAGTCTTTTAGCCATCTAATTAAATTATGCTAGGATTATTGAATTTTTCTAAAAACTATAGAAAAATATTTCCCAAAAATCCTAATTTTTGGACATCATCTAGAAATAGATAAGATTAGGCCACACCCCAAATTACAAGTCATTTTGATGACTGGATTGGAGTGGGGAATTTTTCTAAGGTCAAGATAGCCCTATGGATAGATCTCACCAAAATGTGTTCTGTGGTCTAACCAGGACTCCAAATCGAGTGAAATCAATTTTGAATTAAACTAGACCTCAAGGGCTACAGTTTCTATGTTGATCTCTTTTTATTTTTCAGCCCCTACGGGCTATAATTTTCAGTTTCAACCTAGTATACAGTAAAGGGAATTAATTCCTAACTATGCAATATATTATATAATACAATGCTACTGTTCACCATCTTCTTCACCCGAACCAGCAACCTAAAAAAAACAAAAACTTGAAACCTGTAGCTTTTCTAAAGCCATTTCCTGGCCACCCAGCCATCCCCCTGGCCGGCCACCATCACCTCTGTTGAGGAGAGGGCTACCGTCGGGCGGCGGCACGGCCGCCGGAGAGGCGGTTTCCGGCGAACCCGCCACCATGAAATTTTTGGAAAACCATGGAAACACTCACCCGATCTGGCTCTTTTGAGCTCGATATCTCTCCTAATGATTTCTAAGATCTATCCGCAGAAGAAGAGGGAGGGGAGGACCTTGTTCGTGGGTTGGAGGCGTGCAGACCGTCGGGAAGCCATTTGCGCAGTTGTGGCGTCACCGGGAATTCTTCAACAGCAAGGGGAGGAATCTGAATCCGTTTGATCGAGCGTGTAACCTTCTCCTCTTGCTCTTAGGAGTCTTTTATAGATCAGCAAGTGGGGAGGGGAAAGAGGTAAGCACTTATGGTCATGAAGGCTCCTCTTAATGGTGTTTCGGTTATGGTAGAGGCAGTTGAAATGCTGGAAATGAAGAGGTGTTTGCCAGGTGGCGATTTCCTATTGGACCAACATTTCCTTATTTTATTAAATAATTAGAGTAGGAAACGGCCCATAAATACTCCTGGTGTAACTTCCCATAATCAGAATTGATTACAACGTCAGTTACCGAAATTTCCAGTCTGGCTGACGTTTCGGCCTTGGTCACGGGCGTGATAGGCCCAGGTGGCCAATTCTCAGTTCGACGATCGTCGAACTGAGATCGACGATCGTCGAAGGGTTGTCATGCCCTAGGTCACGGGTGTGACACATGGGTCACGGGCGTGACAGGGTCATGAGGCTAATTCCGCGCTCGGCGATCGTCGCGCTGAGATCGACGATCGCCGAAGGGGGTCACGCCCTTAGTCACGGGCGTGACACCTGGGTCACGGGCGTAACAGGACCATGACGTAAATTCTGCGCTTCGACGATCGTCCCGCTGAGATCGACGATCGTCTAAGGTGTCACGCCTTAGGTCACGGGCGTGACACATAGGTCACGGGCGTGACAGGCCCGGGTTGAAAAATTCTGCGCCCGAAGATCGTCTCCCTGAGATCGATGATCGTCGAAGGAGTCACACCCTAGGTCACGGGCGTGACCAACCCGTGACCCGAAATCTCGGTCGATGTATTTCAATTTTTGGGCTTCCTAGGATTCTGTCACGACCAACCGACTCCTAGGGGTCTAGCCAGAAATGGGATGTTACACGGAAGAAGTGGCCATAAGTTGACTCAAAGTCCTGTTCATTGCAGGGATAGCCAGGCTTCCTGAATACAACAGGGTTGAGTGGGGCCTTTCCCTTTTCTGTAGTAGAGGCCTTCTTAGTAGCCTTATTTCTCCTCTGCTTTTTGTTTCTCCTGGATGATCTACCAGGTACACCCACATGCCCCAAGCCATCCCCCTTAGCCTGAGCAGAGAAGGTATCAACCAGTGGAAGAACAGTCTTTAGCATAGAGAAGCTTTGGACAATCTTCTTTTCTACCGTAAGTTGTTCTTCCAACTTATTGATTTCTTCCTGTTTAATGTCAAGGAGACTTAGAGACTCTGAGTGCTTAGAGATAAGGTCCTGGTGCTCCTGTCGGAGAGAAATCAAGCTAGTGATCTCTTCCTTAGGGAGACACCCTCGACCTTAAGGAATTTGACTTCCTTTTTCTGAGCCCTCAATCTCTTGCGGCATTCCTCGAAGGTGTTGAGCAAAAGCTCATACTTTTCGAGGAGCTCAGCTTCTCGGGCAGATGGGCTGTCCTCGAGATCATCATCAGGAGACTTATAGTCAGAGTCAGAGAGGGGGTACGATCTTTTACCTTCCCAGTGAATGGGGGAATTCTCCTTCTGAGTCAGAGCGACCCACCAGCCCGAAGTAGGCTTCCTCATCATCACTGGAGTCTGAGGAATCAGACTCACTCAGTGTCTTTGACTTTTTGGCGATGTAGCTCATCTCCTTCTTCTTATCTCTAGAGGTCCTATGCTCTTCTCCCTTCCCCTTCTCTCTCTTGCCTTGATGGCAGTCGGCCACGACGTGTACTGGCTTATTGCATCCAAAACAAATGATGTCAGTATTACGATGTTTGTTTGGTTTTGATTCATACCTGTCAGAAGAATAATTCTTCTTCTGAATTCTGGAGGAGGAGCCGTCTCTCTTTCTTTGATTCCTCATCTTGAGGAACTTCTTGAATTCTCGGGTGATGAGGGAGAAATCTTCTTCAGACAACTCTTAGCCGGAGGAGCATGGCTCGGAGTCTTCCTCCTCATCCTTTTTACCTGCACGGGATGAAGCCGCACCCTTGCCCTTCCTGGAGTGAATGGCTTTTAGGGCCACAGTCTTTTCCTTGGCTGCAGCCTTCTCTGCTTCTTCTTCAGCTTTCCTCGTGTTCAACTGGAGCTCATAGGACATGAGCTTCCCAAAGAGTATCTGAGGATCAGTTTCATCTAATCTGCCAAAATCTCGGATGGCGCAGATCTTCGTGTCCCATTCCTTAGTAAGGGACCTAAGGAATTTATCATTAAGTTCACCATTAGTGAACACTCTTCCGTATCCCTTGAGAGCATTGACGATCTTGAGGAAGTTTTCGAAGGTAACTCCGATCTCTTCCTTGGGCCCCTGCCTGAAGGCCTCATATTTCTGATTCAGGAGGGATCTCCGATCATCCCTCACTTCGTCTGTGCCCTCCATCAGGATAATCAAGCTCTGCAAGATATCCTTAGCCGTCATGTAGTTGCAGAAGTTCTGCATCATGGAGTCATCGACTGCACTGATCAGTATGTTCTGTGCCTTCTTTTCAAGTCCGACCAGCACCATCTCGTCCTTGTCCATTTCAGAAAGCATCTTTGGCACCATTTTGGTAGGATTAGTGGTGGAGGCCTTAGTGGGAATATAAGGTCCCTCCTCCACAACCATGAAGAGTCGAGGGTCGACTGCTTCCATGTAAAATCTAATCCTTTCCTTCTAGATAGGAAAGTTTAGCCTGGTGCACACTGGGATCTTGCCTGAGTACTTGAGTCCGTCCATAGTAGATATCTGCCTTCTTCTTGACACTAGTGGCAGGAACTTACTCGAGGTTTTAACCCATTTGATGAGCAACCTCCCTCTGATACCACTTGAAAGTCCACCTAGTGCCAACTACCTTCACCTATGGGGGGGAATAGGTGTCTTGCAGCGTTTTTGCAGAATTAGAATTGTACCTGCACAAATAAATCAAATGACACAGCACAGAAAGACACAGGCAAATTATAGTGGTTCCCCGATTTGGGTATGTCCACTCTCCCCCTTCGACCTATCTCCCAACCAGGGATGACTCGGTCACTTCACCAACAGGATTGAAATCCAATCCTCACACTAACGGAAGGAACCCTTCCAAACGAAGGAGTCACCACTCCTACACCACAGGTTGCACCCAACCCTTACAATTAGGAACCAACGTTCCTTTACAACAAAATTGAAAATGGAGTGTATTAGAAATACAAACTACTTATGGAGAATAGGGTGTCCCTCTTCGTACAACAACGTGTTCTTGAAGTCGACAAAGAGTCCACGACCCTAGATCTCACTTGGAGTGAATCTCCCCGAAACCGGCAACGGCAAGAAGGGCGGCAGCTTGGCTCTCGGGATTGGCGGCAACAACGGAGTGTTGTGGCTGTTCTTTGGAGATTCAAACTTCGTAGCAAAGCCGGCAAGGTCTACCAATGGTCACACTAGGATGGATCGTCTCGATCGATTCGGAAGGGGAAGGTTTTCCCGATCTACGAATCAAGAGACAAAGGATCTCTGGTTAGACGCGTGAGACGTTGTGCTTGGCTGAGCTTCTGTAGCTGGGAGATCTGGAAGAAACCTCGATCAGCGAAGGCAATCAACTGGCACGAGCGGCGACAGCGGTGGAGCGAGATTCACGATCTAGGTCATGTCGGCGGCTCGTATTTTTGAATCTGTGTATTCGTTCGTTTGCTGCTCAACAATACCGATGTATTTATACATTAGGTCATCCAAAGTGACCGTTGTGGGCCCCACCAAAAAGAAGCCCTAAGACCGGCTCCAAACGGCGCATGTTAACTTGGACCGGTCCAGAGAATAGTAGAAATTTGCCCAAGTCAAATTCGGCGAGAATCGAAGGTGATTCTCGACGAATCGGCGAGAATCACCTACAATTCTCGTCGAATTCCACTTAGCAGAATTCTAGCTTCATTGAAATAGCAAGCCGGAGAGAATCGGCGAGAATCACAATTGATTCTCGCCGAATCGTCGAGAATGACGGCAGCATTCGGCGAGAGTCAGCGAGTGATTCTCGTCGTTTCGGCGAGAATCACTAGTGATTCTCGTCGAATCGGCGAGAATCACTTAGTGATTCTCGACGATTTCTACTTGGAAGATTTTCGCCTTTCTTCCCTTGAGCTGGTCTTTGGCCCATCCTTGCTCCTTGTCTGCTCTTGATCTTTCTTAACCCTGTGCTTGAAAGTAAGTACACTCCAATAGAGATAGTACACGTAAGCCAACACACTGATCTGCTCAACGAGGGATTACATTGTACAGACCCGTGTATATTGACCTACTACACCCTGACATTGGTGTGTACTTAGCGAGGAATAACTGCAAGCACAACTTGAAGACAAGTGATCAAATACATTGTCAATTCACCTTTGCTTGTTCAGGGGCTTCTTCAAATCAGGTACATTGTGGATACAATACCCAACACTTAGCAAGTTGTTTGCTTGCAATCAAGGCCTTTAGTAACTTCCCATATCTATTGATAAGGGAGTTAAAATCAACTTCAATGTCTGAATCATGTTCTTTACTATTCGAGAACTGTAAACATGATTCATTTTCTAATGCAGAAAAATAATTTGATGCTAAACTACGAGAGATTGATTTTACCTTAGCAAGATCTAAACAATCTTGATCTTCTTCTCCTAGTTTGGTTTCCTCAATAGCCATCATGCCCATGAGAGCATCCTCCACTTTTGATTCTGATGATTCAGACTGAAAGTGAAGGGATAGATACTACTCTAGAGGGGGGGGGGTGAATAGAGTTATCAAATTTTGCACTAGACAAAACTTAATGGTCTACCCAACTCCCTTGGAGTGAAGTGCGGAATAAAAGATTATAGATATTGATTTAACCTTAAAGCCTAACACAAGTGATGTGCACAAACTCAAGCTAACTGTAATTACAGTTAAGGCTTGGAAAACCTAATCAGCAACTAGCAATCCTAGTTATATCTATTCACAGCCACAATGCAGGAATTAAACAAGTGAATCCAGACGACACAAGGAAATTTTTAGTGGTTCCCCAAACAACTTGGGTACGTCCACTCTTCTACCCACACGGTAGGAATCCACTCAGGTTTTTGATCAGGTGCCCTGCCACCAACAGGATCTGCTTCAGGTAGATCCAGAAACCCTTTAGACTTTTGATCAGGTGTCTAAAAACCAAGCACAGGTTTTTGATCAGGTGCCCTGCCACCAAGGGATACTTTTGAAGGGAGTAATAACCCTGTACAGGAGGGGGAAGAAGGTTAAGATGTCTTCTCTATTTTGCAATAGATTAGAGAAGCACAAAAGCTTGCACTGAGCTAGAAAGCTCTAAAGAATCAAGGCTCCCCCTGGCTCAAAGATGTCCAGGTGAAGTCTTGCTTCAGTGCAGAAAACTCTTCAGAAAACTCTGAAGGAAAAACTACAAGAAGATACAAATAATAAAAATAAAGATCTTCAAGCAGCTGTCTTCTTCTTCTTCTTCTTCAAACGAACTCTGAGTTTGAACTTCCTAAAAGCAGGAGAACTCAGGTTGAAGAAGAGTAGAAGATCTTAACACTTCTCAGTTAGATGGAAATTGCTGAGAGCAGAAAGCTTGATCTTGATGAAGGCTTGAATGCTTGAAAATATGTGGATCACTAGTTAGCTATATGCTAGCTTGAATCCTTCTTCAAAGGGTCCTTTATATAACATCAGCAAGCAACGGCTCTCTTCAATTTGAATAACTTGTCTTCTTCTGAGCCTTGAGACCTGGGCTGTAAATATCAAGAAGACAAAATAATCTCTGCAGCAGAAACATTCTATAAAAGGAATAACCCTTTTTCTAGGAAGCTGCAGGAAACAATTTGATAATAAAGTACTAAATAAAGTCATATCAGAAACAAACTCTTTATAGCAAAAAGCAGACTTTTCAGTCTAACGGCTATAAAGGGCTGACAACAGATAAAGTAATTTATAATGTCAGCTAATAAGACAAACAACTTTATCTAAAAATATTTGACTCAGGCAAAAAGAATAGAGCAGATATGCCTGGAAATATTATCATAATACTCAAAGCAACTTGCCAGAAAATGTATTAATTAATTAAATATAATAAATAAATACAAAATATAAAGGCAGACAGAAAGAGTCGAACGACCTTCGGAGATAGTCGACCGACGCACGGAGATCGTCGAACTATCGGACAGATAGTCGAACGATCCAGATAGTCGAACTATCAAAGGAGATAGTCGAACTATCACAGCAGATAGTCGAACTACCAGAAGATAGTCGAACTATCAGATAGTCGACCTATCAACAGATAGTCGAACTATCAGGGCAAAACAGATAGTCGAGCTATCAACAGATAGTCGAGCTATCAGATAGTCGACCTATCAACAGATAGTCGAACTATCAGAAACAGACAGATAGTCGACCTATCAACAGATAGTCGAACTATCAGATAGTCGAACTATCAAAGCAGATAGTCGAACTATCAAGCGAGAACAGATAGTCGACCTATCAACATATAGTCGAGCTATCAACGCAGAACAGATGGTCGAACTATCAACAGATAGTTGAGCTATCAGATAGTCGACCTATCAACAGATAGTCGAACTATCAAAACCAAACAGATAGTCGACCTATCAACAGATAGTCGACCTATCAACAGATAGTCGAACTATCAGATAGTCGACCTATCCAAGCAGATAGTCAAGCTATCAAAGCACACAGATAGTCGAACTATCAACCGATAGTCGAACTATCCACGCAGACTGAAAGTCGAACCACTGATAGACGATCGTCGAACAGTTAGTCGACGATAGTCGAGCGGCGTTCGACGATAGTCGAACGAACAAACAACTTAACCAAATTCTCAATCTGGAAAAGTGAGGACTCTACAGCTAGACTACTAACCATTGACCATAGATATTTCTTGGGTCAAGGAGCACAAAGGAGAGGACTAAACTCAAATCAAACTAGGGTACCAACAATCTCCCCCTATTTGAGTTAAGTCCTTCAAAATCTAAAACATACAGCTAGCTATAGAACACGAAAATTAATGCAGGAAATAGTTAACAATTAACTAGCAGATTATCAAACAGATAGATAATAAACCAATATAATACAGCAGTCAATCAAACTATTAAGAATCTCCAGAATCTGGCAAGGGGGCAGAGGAACTAGGAACAAAAGAGATTTTCCTTAGAGGATCATCAGATTCTTTCTTTGATAACTTCAAGTCCTGCACGCCAATGATCTTCAATTCTGCAGCTCTTGGGACTACTGCTTCAGGATGCTTTTCCATATATTTTGAGGGATCAAATACATCAGGATTGACTTGGAACTTTTCAAACTCTTTCTTTCTGAAAGCAGACATGGTGGTTAAACCAGTAATATCTTTTCCTTCTGCTTTTGCTTTTCTTATTTGAGCTGCTCCAACTAGTTCGTGAAAACGAGCCATCCTAAAGTTAGGATCTAGCTCTGGACTTTCATAAACAGGCTCAGGAGGAGCAGCATCTGATTCTTTATCTAGATAAGATATTGGAGCAAACTTAGCAAAAGGTTCTTGCTAGAATTTTAAAAAAAAGTAAACTACTTACCTTTTAAAACAACTTTCTCAGACTGAATTGGTGCAGCAGTTGAAACCTTTCTCTTAGGAGAAGGAGGAGGTGAAAAAGTTGGCTTTAGATACACAACCTCCTTAACTTGTTCTTTTACTTCTGCTTCATGCATTTGACTGCCAGAATGAGACTTTCCATAAGAGCTATGAGAGCTTTTCCTTGATTGATGCTGAGATAAAGCAGATCTTGCTGATGGAGCAGATTTTCCTGAAGATGCAGAAGGGTTGGCAGATAGATTACCAGAAGCTCCTGCACCTGGAGGAGGAGGAGGAGGACCTCTGGGAGTCCATCTTGAACCAGGACTATCATATCTTTTAGATCTTTTCCTTTCTTTCTGCTGGTTCTTTGAGAACCACATCCAATGCTGAAATTCCTTTGACTTAGGGTCAATGCCCTTCAGAATGTAATAAGGAATATCATTGTCTTTACTGGGAGGAGGAGGAGCAGCTTTTCTCTTCTTTTGAACAACTTTCTTTCTCTTTGAATTTTCAGATACATTAGAATCATCCTCATCATCAGAGTGAGATGATGGGGGATTATCATACGGATCATAGGCTTCAGAAACAGCCTTTTCTTTAAGCTTCAGAGCAGATTTCTCTCTTTCCTCTTCAATGGCATCCAGAGCCAGAAGGGAATCTAAGTCCAACCCTGGTGAGTCATCCCAGATGGTTGACTTTTCAATTTGCAGCTCTTTTTCTTTCTCTTTTAAAGACTGTACTCTTAGATCCCAGGCAGCTCTTTCTTGTACTTCTTCCATACTCAGAGCAGGAGTGTCATCTTTGACTTCATCTTGATTCTCAGACTCATCTTCTCTATCATCTAAAAAAGATTCCAATTCTGGATCTACTTGGATATCAGGAACAATTGGAGCAGCCTCTGAGACAATTACTATTATCTGAGCAGATAAATCCTCTCTAATAAAATCTGTAGAATTATGAATACAGATCTGCTAAATAAGCAATAATCATTCCTTCAAGGTATTCACTAGCAAGCAAATTAATTGACTCGCCAATAAATCGAATAAGTGAATTACCTTCATACTTAACCATCTCCCATGATTCATCTAGATATGAGGTGATAATTCCTTCTAGGAATCTAGCAACCACAGGAGTGGTGAGATCTTCTAGGCAGACTTTTACTGCAATTTCAGATAGCATGATTCCATCAGCTATTTCCTTATCAGATAACACTGGAACTATTTCTTTCTCAGCTGGAGCAGACTCTTCCAGGGCTGTCATTACAGTATCTGTTATAGCTGGAAGGGAGGCAGGAGGTTCTGAGGCATCTTCATAGAACATCTCCCCCTGCCTGATTTCAGTGGAGACTGAAACCAGGCCCCTTGAGGAAGATGGCTCAGCAGATTTTGAAAGAGATTTGATGGAGGCAGTTAAGATATCAATGGAGGATGCAAGGGGAGCGATTGCCTCTTCAATCATGGTTTTGATTGACGGGGTAATCAACTCCACAATGCGGGAGATGAATTCAGGAGTGATCTCAAAAGATGATGGATGTGAAGTGGATGGAGCTGCAGCAGATATGGTTGAAGTGCTGGGATGAAGAATGGTGTGGACAGGGGATTGAACAGGAGATGGAGCTGGAGAGTTAATTGGAGAATTAACTGGGGAATGAATGGGAGACAAAGGAGGAGTAGGAATTCTCTCAGATCCTAACAAATCAAAGCTAGGAGCAGATATCCTAGTCTGATGAGAAGGAATTGGAGAAGCTGGAGGGGAAAGAGGAACAACCGTAGTTGTTTCTGGAGCAGAAGAGGGAGAAGGTCGTACTTCAGCTGAAGTTGATGGAACTTCAACTGAAGCAGACAGCAAATCAGAAGAGGAGGAGGGAAGAGCTGAGCCAGCATCGACAGGGTGAGGAGTGACTGATTCAGTCCTGGTGTCCTCAGATGTTGCTGGAGCAACCCCTGTGAGAGCGGGTTTCACAAAAGTTCTCTTCCATTTAGAGAATAGTTTAGGATCCATCTTCTTGCTTGCGTTAATTGTTGTTGCGGTTGAACTCAGCAGCTGGGAGTATTTTTCCTTCAGGAAGATTCCAATAACCCTTCCGAGGGTAACTTCCTTCTTGCCATTCTTTTTCCTTATTAAATCAAACATCACTGCTGCCCAATCTATCCTTTTCCGATTAACAATCGCACACATCAGTGCGAATTGCTGCCTTGTGATATTATCGTGAGCAGAGTGCTTACCCAGGAGCACTTTTCCGACCAGCTCAGCAAGAAACTTGATCTTGAAAGGGAAATTTACTTTGAGCAGCTTCGTGGGAATGCCCTCAGCATGTCCCAGTTCAACTAACATTCTTCAGAATTCTTGAGCATCTTGCTCATAATCCTCTTCACCATTTATTAAACCAAAAATATCTGTCAAAACGGCCGGAGTTAGGATTACCTCTTCTCCGCCGATGGTGCCAGTCATTGAGTCGTCGGTGGAGGACGACGTGAAGGCTCATTCCTTGATCTCTGGGATGTTTATCTTAATCCTTGCAGACATTAACCTCTCGAGTCCTTGATCCCTGCATAGCTGAAGAACTTCTACGATCCCGGCATCGCAGCTACTGAACGCGTCGAAATCAACACTAAATCCAGCATCAAACTTCACAACTGCTAGAACTGCTGGAGAGACCGCCATTGATTCGTTGGAGAAAGCTCGAGAAAGCTGGAGAGGATGAAGAAGACGAAACAGCTGAAAATCGCAAGCGGGAAGGCAGAATGCGAAAAGTCACGCTCCGTCGACGATAAAACAAAAGATCTTTTAACCTAGGTCGACTATCGGCTTTATATTAGACCGGAAATAGTCGATCTATTAAAAAGATACTTGACCCGATAGTCGAATGGCCGTTCGACGATCGGCTCAGAAGCAGAGTAGTCGAATCATCGTTCGACTATTTCTGGCTTCTCAAACAACAGGCTTTCGTCATCCAGAGATCGACGATGAGCTCGACTTGTTCGACGATGGTCGAACGTCGGTCGACGATCTTCAGACAGATAAGCCATCATCAACCAGAGGTCGACGATGAGCTCGATCCGTTCGACGATCTTCGATCATCGTTCGACGATCTTCAAACAAGTTTCAACATAGGCAGATACAGTCACACTTAGTCTCGTCCATTGATCATGCCTAATTGAACTAAAAAGAACAGATGCTTCTGTTCATCTAAAGGCTTGGTGAATATATCACCTCTCTGAAATTCAGTGGATATGAACTCAAGACAGATCTTGTTTTTTTCCACACAATCTCTCAGGAAATGGTGCCGAATCTCAATGTGCTTCGTTCTAGAGTGGTGCATAGGATTTTGTGCAATTGAAATAGCACTGGTACTATCACACATGATTTTGGTGTTCTTGTGTGAGTAACCATAATCCACAAGCTGGTTTTGAATCCACAGGATCTGTGAACAACAACTAGCAGCTGCTATATTTTCAGCCTCTGCAGTTGAAGTTGAGACAGAAGCCTACTTCTTACAGAACCAAGAGACCAATCTCTCTCCCAGGAACTGGCAAGTTCATGAGGTGCTCTTCCTGTCAACTCTGCAACCAGCATAATCAGAATCAGAATATCCAATTAACTCAAATTCTGACTCAGCTGGGTACCAAAGTCCTAGATCTGGACATCCCTTCAGGTATCTCAGGATTCTCTTTAGAAGAATCAGATGAGATTCCTTGGGGTTGACCTGGAATCTAGCACAAAGGCATGTAGCAAACATTATATCAGGCCTACTTGCAGTTAGATATAATAGGGAACCAACAATGGCCCTATAATTCTTTTGATCAACTGGCTTGCCGTGATCATCAGAGTCAATAACTACATTAGTAGCCATAGGTGTAGGCATTGTTGAAGCATCAGCCATCCCAAATTTCTTTACCAATTCCTTGGCATATTTGGACTGGGAGATGAAGATACCATCAGCATCTTGCTTAACTTGGAGACCAAGAAAGTAAGACAGCACACCCATACTACTCATCTCAAACTTAGAGTGCATCAGGTCAGAGAACCTTTTGCAAAGTTTGGGATCAGTGGAGCCAAATATAATATCATCTACATACACCTGAACTAACAGGATTGTGTCCTTGTGATGCTTGACGAAAAGGGTTCTATCAACTACTCCCCTAGTAAAGTTGTGCTCTAAGAGGAAACTAGCTAGAGTCTCATACCAGGCTCTGGGAGCTTGCTTTAGTCCATAAAGAGCTTTCTACAACTTAAAAACATGTGAGGGCTGAGTTGAAGAAACAAACCCTGGTGGTTGTTCAACAAACACCTCTTCCTTAAGCTCACCATTTAGGAATGCACTTTTGACATCCATTTGGAACACCTTAAACTTCATGTAGGCTGCATAGGCCAAGAAGATCCTTATTGCTTCTAGCCTTGCAATAGGAGCAAAGGTTTGGTCATAGTCTATACCTTCCTCCTGTCTATAGCCCTGAGCTACAAGCCTAGCTTTATTCCTTACTATAATTCCATTTGCATCTAACTTGTTTCTATACACCCACTTGGTGCCTATGATCAGTTGGCCTTTAGGTCTTGGAACCAAAGTCCAAACTTTACATCTCTCAAACTGATTGAGCTCCTCTTGCATTGCAATGATCCAGTGGGGATCTAGCTCTGCATCTTTAAAGGTGAGGGGCTCAACCTGTGAGAGGAAACAAGCATGCATCATATCCTGTCTTAATTAGTGTCTTGTTTGTACACCAGCTGATATGTCTCCAATCACTTGAGATGTGGGGTGATCTCTAAGTGTGACAATATCAGCAGGTGGGATGTGATCTTCAGCAACAGTTGGGATTAATTCCTCAGGAGGAATTTGATCTACTGTTGGTGGTACAACAACTGCTTCAGCAATGTCTTCATCACTGTCTGATTCAGTGATCTGAAGAGTTGATAGTTGAAGAATTTCTTGAGGGGCATCAGGTACCTGCAATGAACTGGAGGAAGTAGAATTTTCTTTCTCCTTGTAAAACATCTGATGCTCATCAAAAGATACATGCACAGATTCTTCAATCTTACAGGTAGATTTGTTATAAACCCTATAAGCTTTGCTTACTTGGGAATATCCAAGCATGATTCCCATTGAAGCTTTTGCTTCAAATTTTGTAATATATTCTTTATTATTATTATGAATATAAACAATACAGCCAAAAACTCTAAAGTAGTTAATTTTAGGTTTCTTTCCTTTAAGCAACTCATAAGAAGTTTTACACTTAAATTTGTGTATCAAACTTCTATTCAAGACATAATTGGCTGTACTAACAGCTTCTGCCCAATAGGAGAGAGGCATGTTAGCATCTGCCAACAATGTGCTAGCAGCTTCAATGAGTGTTCTATTCTTCCTTTCAACTACCCCATTTTGTTGAGGAGTTCTAGGAGCTGAGAAGCTATGCTTGATACCTTCTCTCTCACAGAATTCTTGCATGAGAAGAGAGTCAAACTCAGTACCATGATCACTTCTGATCAAGGCCACATGAGTAGAGTACTCAGTCTACACACATAGTAGAAAGTCTGTAAAGGCTTTGAAGTTATCAGACTTAGTTCTCAAAAAGAAAACCCAACTGAACCTAGAGAAGTCATCTACAATTACTAATGTGTAATACTTCCCTCCTAAACTCTGTACATTTATTGGGCCAAAAAGGTCCAAGTGTAATAGATACAGGATTCTAGGAGAATCACTCTTATTTACAGATTTAAAAGAGTTTTTGGTTTGCTTGCCTAGATGACAAGCCTTGCATAGGCTCTCCTTCTTGTAGGGGCAAGAAGGTAAACCTCTAACAAGGTTGTGTTTAGATAACCTAGATATATTTTTAAGGTTTACATGACTAAGCCTCTTATGCCATAAAGAATTATTATTAAGGGTTACTTCATTAAACAGGCAGATTTCAGAATGAGATGAATTGAAATCTACTAAATAGATATTACCTATTCTAATACCTACTAAAACAACATTATTATTTAAAGTAATATTGCAAGAGAAGTTAGAAAATGAAACCTGGTAGCCAGCATCACATAGCTGGCTGACTGAGATCAAATTGTGCTTCAGTCCATTGACATATGCAACTCTCTTGAAAGTAACTGCTCCAATTGTGATCTTGCCATAGCCTTCTGTCTGACCACAGCTGGAGTCTCCAAAGATAACCTTTGGGCCGAGCTTAGCTTTGTACTTTGACAGAAGATCTTTATTTCCTGTCATATGCTTAGAGCATCCACTATCCAAATACCACTTATTTTGAGTGATTGGATAGGCCTTCACCTGCAAGACAATTATTTAGACAGTGTGGACCCAGGTAACCTTGGGTCCCTTGTTTTTCACATAAGAAAAACTGGAAATATATGAGAATGCAGGCTGAGGGTGATAACCTAGTGGGTGAGATCTCCTAGGTGGGATTCTCCATGCAGATGATGGGTCAACAAACCTAGGGTTTCTATTTTCATTTAGGTTTCTATGGTACTGATTATGATTTTGAAAATCATGTTGAAATCGTCGATCGACGTTCGACGATGGGCGCTCAGATCGTCGAGCTTCGTTCGACCATTGAGCTTCCGATCGTCGAGCGGCGTTCGACGCTCTTTGCATTTCTTTAAAGAATTTCTTTCTCTTTTCTCTCTTAGCTTTATTTAAGGTTTTATTAACTAGATTTACTTGCTCAGTGTTCTTCATTCCACTAGCTGAAAAGAAGTTTACTGGAGTTGAAAGGTTATTTTTAAGTAGAACTGGGGGTTCACTGGGAGAAGCTCCTAAGCCTAGTTTGTCATTACCTGACCTAGTGTTAGTCATGCTGGTAATTTCTAACAACTTAAGGCTTCTACCATTAAGTGATTCCTCTAATCTCTTAGACTTAGCTAACTCTATTTTAAGAAATTTAATTTCTTCACTACAAATAGTGAGATCTTCCTTTAACCTAATATTTTCAGTAGCTATTGATTCTGAGTCAGCTAACCTATTTCTAAGTTCTTTTATTTCCTTTTCTGAACTAATCAAATCTAAGCATAAAGATTTAAATTCTAATTTAAATTCTTCTGAAGTAAAATCATAAGAAGAAAGTACCTCATCTCTTGTAGGCATCTCTTCATCAGAATCAGAACTCTCTGCAGCCGAGTGGTTGCTGCAGGCATCTATTGCCATCAGGCAAACTTCTTTTGCCTTCTTCTCTTCCTCATCCTCACTAGAGCTTGATGAGGAGGATTCTTCATCAGAATCACTCCAGGTTTTAGCAATGAAACCTCTCTCCTTCTTCTTGTTTTTGTAGGAGGATGGCTTGGAGTGCTTCCTGTGCTGTTCCTTTTCTTTTCTCTTTTCTTTGTTCTTCTCCTCTGGACACTCTGGCAAGATGTGTCCAGGCTTCCTGCAACCATAACAAATAATTTCTTTAGCAGGAGAGCGATCATACCTTGGTTTGTCTTCATAGCGTGAAGACTTCTTTTTGAACTCCTTTCTCCCCATCTTGAGAAACCTCTTGGCAAACAATGCCATTAGTTCCTCATTAGATTGGCTGCCTTCAGAAGCATCAGCAGCCTTAAGAGCTAGAGATTGCTCTTTTCTTATTGGAGTGGGGGTCTTTGCTTCAGCTTCTGCTTCCCTTGTCTTCAGCACTTGCTCAAAGGACTTGAGCTTGCCGAGGAGGGCTTCAGTGGAGATCTCATTTGTACTTCTGGCTTCCTTGATGGGCCAGATCCTTAGATCCCATGTGCTAGGGAAGCACATAAGAATCTTATCATTGACCTCTGTCAATGATATGTCCTTGTCCAGGGTCCTCAGCTCATTGATGATTGAGCTGAGCCTGGTGTACATGGCTTCAACTGATTCAGCATCAGTTTTCTTGAAGTTCTCATACTGTGAGATCAGGTTGGACCTTCTGTCCTTCCTTTCATCAGCTAAACCAGCTACAATCTGGTTCAGTGTATCCCACATGGACTTTGCTGAGGAGCAGTCAGCAACCTTCTAGAATACCTCATCAGACATTGTCTGAGCCAGTATGTTCATTGCCTTGGCATCTGCTATTTTGGCCTTCTTGTACTCATCATTGTAATCTGGAGGAGGCACTGCACTCATATCAGATGATGAGGCAGTAGCAGCAGCAGGTGCTCTTGGGGGACCTGACAAAATAGAAGCAAAGATGCTTTCATCAATAGAATTCATATATAATTTTATCCTTGCCTTCCAGATGCCAAACTTAGCTAAGTTGCATGCTGGAGGTCTGGTGCTAGAATAATCCTTGTACTGGGCCATGATAGTGAATATCTATAAGCTTTGGTATCTATCAGGATCTTGTGACTTAGGTGTTAGCCTATTCAGTCAGTCAACCTCCCTCTGATACCAATTGAAAGTGAAGGGATAGATACTACTCTAGAGGGGGGGTGAATAGAGTTATCAAATTTTGCACTAGACAAAACTTAATGGTCTACCCAACTCCCTTGGAGTGAAGTGCGGAATAAAAGATTATAGATATTGATTTAACCTTAAAGCCTAACACAAGTGATGTGCACAAACTCAAGCTAACTGTAATTACAGTTAAGGCTTGGAAAACCTAATCAGCAACTAGCAATCCTAGTTATATCTATTCACAGCCACAATGCAGGAATTAAACAAGTGAATCCAGACGACACAAGGAAATTTATAGTGGTTCCCCAAACAACTTGGGTATATCCACTCTTCTACCCACACGGTAGGAATCCACTCAGGTTTTTGATCAGGTGCCCTGCCACCAACAGGATCTGCTTCAGGTAGATCCAGAAACCCTTTAGACTTTTGATCAGGTGTCTAAAAACCAAGCACAGGTTTTTGATCAGGTGCCCTGCCACCAAGGGATACTTTTGAAGGGAGTAATAACCCTGTACAGTAGGGGGAAGAAGGTTAAGATGTCTTCTCTATTTTGCAATAGATTAGAGAAGCACAAAAGCTTGCACTGAGCTAGAAAGCTCTAAAGAATCAAGGCTCCCCCTGGCTCAAAGATGTCCAGGTGAAGTCTTGCTTCAGTGCAGAAAACTCTTCAGAAAACTCTGAAGGAAAAAACTACAAGAAGATACAAATAATAAAAATAAAGATCTTCAAGCAGCTGTTTTCTTCTTCTTCTTCTTCAAACGAACTCTGAGTTTGAACTTCCTGAAAGCAGGAGAACTCAGGTTGAAGAAGAGTAGAAGATCTTAACACTTCTCAGTTAGATGGAAATTGCTGAGAGCAGAAAGCTTGATCTTGATGAAGGCTTGAATGCTTGAAAATATGTGGATCACTAGTTAGCTATATGCTAGCTTGAATCCTTCTTCAAAGGGTCCTTTATATAACATCAGCAAGCAACGGCTCTCTTCAATTTGAATAACTTGTCTTCTTCTGAGCCTTGAGACCTGGGCTGTAAATATCAAGAAGACAAAACAATCTCTGCAGCAGAAACATTCTATAAAAGGAATAACCCTTTTTCTAGGAAGCTGCAGGAAATAATTTGATAATAAAGTACTAAATAAAGTCATATCAGAAACAAACTCTTTATAGCAAAAAGAAGACTTTTCAGTCTAACGGCTATAAAGGGCTGACAACAGATAAAGTAATTTATAATGTCAGCTAATAAGACAAACAACTTTATCTAAAAAGATTTGACTCAGGCAAAAAGAATAGAGCAGATATGCCTGGAAATATTATCATAATACTCAAAGCAACTTGCCAGAAAATGTATTAATTAATTAAATATAATAAATAAATACAAAATATAAAGGCAGACGGAAAGCGTCGAACGACCTTCGGAGATCGTCGACCGACGCACGGAGATCGTCGAACTATCGGACAGATAGTCGAACGATCCAGATAGTCGAACTATCAAAGGAGATAGTCGAACTATCACAGCAGATAGTCGAACTACCAGAAGATAGTCGAACTATCAGATAGTCGACCTATCAACAGATAGTCGAACTATCAGGGCAAAACAGATAGTCGAGCTATCAACAGATAGTCGAGCTATCAGATAGTCGACCTATCAACAGATAGTCGAACTATCAACAACAAACAGATAGTCGACCTATCAACAGATAGTCGAACTATCAGAAACAGACAGATAGTCGACCTATCAACAGATAGTCGAACTATCAGATAGTCGAACTATCAAAGCAGATAGTCGAACTATCAAGCGAGAACAGATAGTCGACCTATCAATAGATAGTCGAGCTATCAACGCAGAACAGATAGTCGAACTATCAACAGATAGTTGAGCTATCAGATAGTCGACCTATCAACAGATAGTCGAACTATCAAAACCAAACAGATAGTCGACCTATCAACAGATAGTCGAACTATCAGATAGTCGACCTATCCAAGCAAATAGTCGAGCTATCAAAGCACACAGATAGTCGAACTATCAACCGATAGTCGAACTATCCACGCAGACTGAAAGTCGAACCACTGATAGACGATCGTCGAACAGTTAGTCGACGATAGTCGAGCGGCGTTCGACGATAGTCGAACGAACAAACAACTTAACCAAATTCTCAATCTGGAAAAGTGAGGACTCTACAGCTAGACAACTAACCATTGACCATAGATATTTCTTGGGTCAAGGAGCACAAAGGAGAGGACTAAACTCAAATCAAACTAGGGTACCAACACAGACTCACTGTCAGACAATGTCAACTGTCTTTTTGCTAAGAGGCTTTTGTCAGCCTTCTTGTGTTTCCTATCTTTCAAGTTTCTGACTTTTCTCCTTTCTTTTTGCTGGGCAATCAGCTATGACATGCCCTTTTCTGTTGCAACAAGAACACACTTTATTAGTCTTAATATATTTATTCTGTGAAGACCCATACTTGTCCCCAGAATTCTTCTTCCCTAGTTTCTCTGGATGATTGATCTTTTTGTGAGAAGAGTCTCTAGCTGGACCTTTCCAGCTGCTTGCCTTCTTCTCCTCAACATCTTCTTGAACTGTCTAGAGAAGAGAGACAGTTCCTCCTCAGTCAGGTCTCCTCCTGATGAGGAAGATTTTGAACACTTTTAAGTTGTTTCCAGTCTTTCTATGAGTGTTGACTTCTCTCTTACTTTTCTGGATGACTCAGCCTTTAGGTCCAAGTTCTTTTCTCTGATGTATGCTTTAGTTAAATCTTATTCAGACTTCCTGAGATTGAGCTGTAACTCATGTGACAACAACTTGCCAAATAGGGCCTGGGGATCTATGTTGGCTAAGTTTTCCATTTCTCTTATGGCATAGATCTTGATGTCCCATTCCTTATTCAGGGATCTCAAGATCTTGTCATTAAGTTCATAGTTTGTAAAGATTCTTCCATAAGTCCTCAGGTTGTTTACATTTCTGGAGAACTTTCAAAACATTCAGCCACAGTGTCTTTCTTATCCTGTCTGAAGGCTTCATATTGTTGATTTAGCAGAGATTTACTATCATCTCTAACCTCATCAGTTCCTTCCATGTAGACAATCAGAGACTGACACATTTTTTTAGCTGTCTTGCAATGAATCAGATTCTAAAAAGTTGAATCATCTATTGTACTGACTATAATATTCTGTGCCCTTTTGTCCATAGAGGCCAAAATGATTCCATCCTTATACATCTCCATGTAAGTCTTGGGTGTCTTGATGTTTGCATCAAGAACTGACACTTTCATGGCAATGAAAGGTCCTTCAATCACTGTGATATAAATTATTGGATCTGCTGCTTCCATAAATAATCTGACTCTCTCCTTCCATATTCCAAAGTTTTCTTTGGAGCAGACAGGGAGCTTAATGGAATTGTTTTCCCTCTGAGCCATGATAAATCTTTCTCTGCGATCCTTAGGATTATCACTAGGCTGGTATGCCTTTTTCAGTGAACCTCCCTCTGAAACCAATTGTAAGTGTTTTCTTTAGGATTGAGAATGACCTAGAGGGGGGTGAATAGGTCCAATTTAAACTATGGTTACTCTTTTTAAAAATTCAGAGATATATTATCTTTATATAAATTAACTCAGTCAGATAAACAAGAAAATATTAATTAGCAATTCAAAACCTATCACAACACAGCAATTAGCAATCACAGCATAATGCATACAGATTTATAGTGGTTCCCCAATTTATGGGTACATTCACTTTCCCCTTTGCCTATCTAGCAATAAACTAGATTCGGCCAAACTCCTTCTCCTTATTTTACTCAAATCCTCAGATCTTACAGCTCAGAGTCCAGCTGGCTCCTATAACTCAGACTATACAAGTCTTACCACTCAGATCACCAAGATCCTACACCTCAAGTTCTTCTCACGAACTCTACCTCAGAATGAATATACACTCCTACTACTCAGGCAAATCCTGCCCTACAACTTAGAGAACTACCCACTTCTCCTACCTCAGGCAAAGCCAGCCCTACCTCAGCCTTTATAACACAGGCTTACAACTCAAAGAAAATAATTCTCCTACACTCAAATCTACAGGTAGATCTTACACAATTAATGATGGAAACAAAATAGATTTCAGAAAATGTCACCCAGTAAGAGAGGAATGAGAGACAGCTTCTTGATCTGATCTTGATGAGTTTGCTTCCTTTGATCTTGACAAGATAGATCTGATCCAACCCTTCTTAGCTTTTCAAAGCTTCTTGAAGTTTAAATTAGGGTAGATCTAGGCTGGAGAAAGTTAAAGATGATTCTTGATCAGGTTTCTCTCCACCTTCGGAATGATAGCTGATGCTTCTTTGATTTGTCTTTTAAAAAATTGTTCATCTTTTTTTCTGAAGAGTTGATCCCTTTAAATAGACTCTGTTAGGAGTAACCGGCTGATCCGATTAATAACTTGCATCTGACAGTTCTGACAGTTGTCAGTACCTCCATCAAGATTTTTGTACTCAGGAAACGAGTCTGCTGAAGTGTTGAAACTTGTCTGTTGAATGTGTCGATAGAAGTCCTATGTGTCGACACTTATCTTGTAGTGGTGTCGACAAACTTCTGAATGTGTCGACACAACCCTTTACTTTGTCTCGACAGAACCTATGTAGAATGTGTCGACACTAGTCGTGAGTGTCGTCAAAGCTTACTTCCATTCTTGAATTAGCTTGTGAAGTGTGTCGACACTAGTCCTGAGTGTCGACATAGTTTTCTTCAGTCTCGACACTGCTTCTATAGAATTTGTTGACACTTGCCCTTAGTATCGACATAGCTTCTCTTTGTCTCGACACAACTTGTTCAGTGTGTGTCGACACTAGTCCTGAATGTCTCGACGCTTTTGTACTTAGCTTAATTTGCCTGCGCACATGAACTTAACATTCATCAAATATAACTATGTGTATATCATTGAGCTGAAAGGACCACTTTAAATCAAGTACATTGTGACCAATGTACTCAACAGTAGCCCCGATGAATTATTTGTGATTGCGTTCGGTAATATATCGCGCGGCGGTAGGAAGAGTACCGCGCGGTGATAGCGTACAGGTGGCGGCACCTGAGTGGGTAGTTTGGACGGTGGCTTGCGGAGGAAGTTAATTTCGAGATTACCGCGCGATGCTAGCCCCCTAATCGGGAAACCATAAATCTATTTGGTTGCTTCCTTTATATACAGATGTCCAAGACTTGACCGATAGTTTTCTTCTCCGATTTTCCTGAGAGAACGAAGGGTGTAGAGCTTTTCTTGAAAGGACAAGGAACGTACAGACTTTCTACCGGAGGAGAAGAGCGAGAGTTAAGGCCAATGCCACAATACCGCCAAGAAGGATAACAAGATCTATGTCTGGAAATGAGGTGAGCTTCCTACCCCTTCGCTTGGTGCTAGATCTTTAGTTATGAAATAGGAGAGCTGTCGGATCAAAGGAGTTCGACCTTAGTGAGAAATGGAGATCTCCTAAGAAGAGACCATGTTAAGACCTTTGCCTAAGGTTTATTGTCTTCAATATTTCCTCCCTTCAATGTGAAGACGGTGGACTTGGTTCCGTGAAGAATGATGGTCTAATGAGGGTGAATTAGGGAGGAGGAAGAGCAGAATGCATTTTATATAAATGGTTAAAGGAGGAAGACGAACCAATGTCGTTCGTTGGTCTTCAAGATGCATGCAGAAATCTGTCTTTTGTACGCAGCAGACTTCAAGGCCATTTTTTAGTATGGTACGCCCATATTAGGGTCTTGGGATGAACAAAAAAATTATGGTAATCGAAAAGACCTTTCCAATGGATGGTTACAGGAGCTCTGTAGCTCTGTGAATGTTCCGTTAACATTGATGCACAGCAATATCACAAGTGCAACCAAATTTCGGTTGAGTTGTACATTCGGGTAACTAGGATGAACGGATGATTGTTGGATCTTGAATGGGTAAATGGTTGTTGGATCTTGAATGAACAAATGATTGTAGGTTCTCGAGAGAACAAATGGATGTTGGATCTTCTAACGAACGAATGTTTATTTGATCTTTAATTGAAAACCAGTAAAGATGCATCTTAACGATAATATGTAAATATGTAATCTATAGCTTGCGGCGATCAAAATGGTTGGAAGAACAAGAGACGTATTCCTAGCAAGTTATGTTGATAATGTAGAAATAAATAAATGGTATGGTTAATGTTTTTGTTTTGGAATTTGGAAAAGATGTATGACTTGATATGCAGGTGCCTACAGATCATAGGTATGGGGCTAGATGAGAAAATGCCCATGGCCATAAGATATAAAGAGTCTTTATATTGAAGGGATGAATAGATTCCACTACTTAAAGTTGTGCCTCCCTAAGGGTGGCAGTGTGGGACTAGCGTGATGTGTAAGGTGGCTTGCCACCTATGATAATGATGAACCCTTAAGTGCTTGGGAGCACGGGAATACGAAAGGGTGTAAGTGCGTGAGTATTTGACCGCACTAGAATGATGTGATGATAAGGGACTCGGTGTGGAGCCCTTGAGTGTTGTTGAGCACTAGATTGGTTATAATGAGAAGGGACTAACTTGGAGCCCTTGAATTTGATATCATGGCTAAGTGAATAGGCATGCGGCGTGAGTTGACGCGCAATGTCATAATCTTGGGTTAAGGATAGTGTGGCAGGTCTACGGGCTCGCCAGTCATAACACCGACGAAAGTTGACAGATAGACTTTGGGCGGTTTGTTTGTGTCCTCGGTGCTCATTCCCGAGGCCCTTTCCGTACCACACCGATAAGCCAGTTTGGGCCATATTCTTGGTACAAATCTATACGAGACCCCTCTGAGCTGTAGTACGCATGGGCTCCGTTATTGTGTTCTTAGCATTGAGGCATACGGAGGCCTAGGCTAGGAAGTGTGGTTGTTATCCTAGTAGTGTATAAGCCCGCTCTACTGTCACCATCTGGCCACGACGGATGACGCATTGGAGGTTAGCTACCTGCTCGAAAAGTGGGAACTAAAATACTGTGTCGACATAGTAGTGTGGGTGTATGTGCATGGGTGAGTGATCATGTTGCATTCATAACATTTCATTGCATTACATTGCACAAGATCCTTATAATATAAGTTTATATGGGCACTCTTATATAATGAGTTATATTTCTGTTTAGCCGATCCTTAACTTATAAATCTGTATGAGCATTTTTATAAGTTAAGTTACATTCCTGTATTAGAAGTAGATATGTTGTGGTTGAATGATGTTATACTCTTACTTAATTGTTATGATTGAATGATGTTATTGCTGATATACACTACTACTGCTACACCTTATGATTTGTAAAGATATACCATCTTCTTGTACTTACTGCTTATATATATATTGTGTCATTACTCCTCCTACCGCCCGATGCCTAAGAGCTGTCGGGGTGAGCGAATGTGATAGCCACTTAGTCTTTATGACTAACGGTTGCTACGTCATCCATTTTAGGAGGAAACCAAGCAGATAGAGCAGCAGCAATAGCAGGGCATACAGGAGGTCAGCCAGGCCAGGGTGACAGGGCTTGATACGATGATACCTTTATTGTCATCGATGAATAATGTGAATTGTGAGAGACTCATGTTGTAGCCCTTTGGGCAATTTTTTATACTTTGATATTAAAGAAGCTTGTAGCTTCTTATTATTGTATTACTTGTTGGACTTATGCTAGTGTGCAATTTTGACTTCTATATATAATCTTTATGTTGGGTTGGCATGAATGATATTTGTTTAGCTGGCAGGATAGGCATCTTATGGTACAGGTTAGCTTGTGTGTTATCGCTACCGCAATGAGGCTATCCTGGGCATAAGACTCCCCTTGGCTGTGTCTTGTGTTCCGGGAGGGGGGGTCTTACACATTTATCACTCGAAGCTTCTTGACGAGGCGTTGAGTGGCCTGTCTTCACTCAATGCTTCTGTACTTAGTTTAATTTTTTCTATAAGAAGGCATTGAGTGCAGCTTATTCACTAGATGATTTCTGCCTTTACCTGGCTTCTTGATGAGAAATTGAGTTGTCTGTCTTCACTCAATGCTTTTGTGCTTAGACAGATTTTCTATTGAGTATGCATTGGGTGAGTTGTATTCACTCAACGCTTTCTGCTTTAGACAGAATCCTTCTTAAGGAGGCGTTGAGTGAATTGCCTTCACTCAATGCTTTCTAACTTATACAGATATCTTGGCAGTAACAATGCGGCTTTGACTGCATGTAGTTCTGTCAACTCTTTTAGGCTTCTTGGCGTTGAGTTAACTGCCTTCACTCAACGCTACTGTACATAGCCAGATTTTTTATCTGCCCCTCTGAGGCTTTGACTACTTGAGCTTCAGTCAATGCTTTTAGCCTCTTAGCGTTGAGTGAACTTCCTTTACTCGACGCTTCTGGACTTAGCCAGATTTCTTGTCTACTCCTCTGAGGCTTTGATTGCTTGAGCTTCTATCAATACTTTTAGCCTCTTGGCGTTGAGTAAACTGCCTTCACTCGATGATTCTGGACTTAGCCAGATTTCTGCTTTGTCAGCATCCTGTCTTGAGTCCAACTAGTATTGTGACCCTGACATCCTGTCTAATCATGGTATAGTAGACAACCTGCATACTTGAACTTGAGCATACATCTAATATAATTATTCATTTAGTATTGATGGTGATGTCTCTTCAAATTCGGGAAACATTGAAGGGCAATATTCCCAACAATCTCCCCCTATTTGAAGAAGACAAAATATACAACAATACTAAAGTGCATTAATACATAAAATATATCAATTTAGCAAATGTAAGCTAGAAAATGTAGCTTATTCATAATTCCTAGTTTAATGCAGTGACTTAATATGTCAAGTCATTGCTTTCCTCATACAACTTCTTAAAAGTTCCTTAGTATTATACACTGACTCAACATTTCAAGTCATTGCACTCCTCCCCCTTTCTGGCTTCTTCAATAGGCATTCATCTATTGAGGGTGGAGAAAGGATATAAGCATTCATCTATTGAGGGTGGAGAAAGGATCATGGGTGAATTTTTCTCTTGGTACTTTGACCATCATGTTCAGGAAGAGTTGATTCCTCAGCCAATAGGGTGGATGGAATGACCTCATCCTGAGCAGGAACATGTGAATGCTCCCCCTCAACTACATCATTATTTTTGGAGGAACATCATTCTTATCCAACATTGTATCTTTCTCAGCTGATCTCAATGAAGTTTAACCTAGCTAGTTAAAGTGATTAACTACTATATATCTATCTAAATTTGCTAAAGTTAAACTTTAAAAATAAGGCAGATAGTCTTCATTATGAATCAAAACTAAAAATATAGGCATGTAAATCAATAACTGAAACACTTAATGTACAGGAGTCATTCATCATTAAGCATTCCTAACTCAATTTTGAAAGAATTGAACTTAGCCTCATCCAATGACTTAGTGAAGATATAGTCAACTTGATTGTCAGTGGGTACAAATACAAGGCAAATGTCTTCACTTCTATATGTTCTCAAATTAACTAATTCCTATAAGCTTAGTCCTGATATGTGAGACAGGATTCTTAGCAATAGAAATTGCACTAGATTAGTCACACTATAAGGAAGAATGACTTACCTTGAGATTATAGTACTCTAGCTAATGTTATATCCATAGAAGTCATGCACAGCAGCTCCCTGCAGAGATTTTTCTCTGACTCTAGCTATCTGATCAGCAGCAGTAGAGGGTTCAACCCACTGAGCACCATCTTGATCATCACATTGATCTGCCCTCTAATCACCATACTATTCATCATACAGTCCATCTTGAATAGGGTCAGTCATGTTTTCATCTGTAAACTATTCAAGCCCCAATGAACCTCTAATTACATTGGTAACCCAAACAGTATTCTCCCCCTTGATCATTGTCATTGCCTTTGCCTTTGATCATTTGTCTTTGCCTTTGATCATTTCCATCTCCCACTTTATCATTGCCTTCTTCCCCTTTATAACTACTTCAAATTGCAGTTAGGGAGGTTTTGGCCTAATCTATCTTTTCATCTAGATACCAGACTCATTTTTTAGAGCAGGGAGCTCTGTTGGAATCTCCCCCTCAATCTCTGCATTTCCCATAGGAATTTGCTGACATGTATCAACTATAGCTGGGGCAATCCAACTATTCTTGAATTGATTGTACTTGCTCTCCCATAGCAGGTGCAACCATCAGGGTAGTCTGCCCCCCATAATATTTGCATAGATTTTTTCCACTGCCTGCCCAGTCTGAATTTCTAGAGCTTCAACTGGACTTTCTTTAGACTGAGATCCACCCAGTTGATTTCTTGTTGCAGGTTGAGAGGATTGAAACCCGAGCACTTCTATCTCTTCTTATTTCCTAAAAAGAAACAAACAGTTGTGGATCATATGCCTCTTCCTTACTATTCTCAAAAGAGCAGCTTCCTGTGTTTTCCTCTATGATGAGTACAGCCTTCATTTTATTCTTCTCATTTGTCTGTTGATGTGGTAGTAGTACTCTGTACCACCTGACGGACATATTGAACGTCAATGGCTGGATCCTATTGGTCTTTACCAAAGTCCTATGTACTTTGTCCTTCTTCAGGAATGCACACAACATCCTCTTAATCTTGGGCAGTAGGAGGAGTATCCTTGATGGTCAGTTTATCCATCTCCAACTTCATAACTGTAGATATTAGGTCCATTCCTCACTGGAGTATGATCCCTAAGATGGCTCCTTGTTCCATTCTTATGCCTGGAACATCCTTTATCTAAGTACCACATTTGCATTGTGTGATCACTTGGACTATCCTTCAAACACAGATTATTTTACCTTAGGACCCCAAATGGATTGGGTCCTAGGTTCTGGTTAGCTTGAAAATGCATATGTATACTTACAGCAGTCCTGTCAGGAAGAGTTACCCTTACCATTGGCACACTAGGGTTGTACCAATAATTTAGGGCAAAGTGACCCACTTTACTACAGCATCAACACTCATCGATATTGTATCTCCTCTTTAGAATAGACTTTTAAGAGTGCAAGATATCACTAGCTGCTTGTTCAGAGGGGAGAGCAGCATCCTGCTTCTTATTTCTTTCAGCAAGAATCTGACTAAAAGTTAGTCTGTTAGTAGATGTACTTGGCTTACTCTGAGTTTCATCAACATCAGTCTTCTTTGCAGTTGACATGTTGTTAATGGCCTTAGAGATATCCAAGTCAGGCTTACTGACCTACATACCCTTGGTTTGTTTTTTCCTAGAAGAGCCTGAGAATAGGCCACTGCCTTATCCTTGAGTGTGGGGTCTGGAGCACCAAATACAAATGGTCCATAATGGGTCATTTGTTTTTCCTCATGGGGAGCCTTAAAGTCACTCAAGCCCATGCCCTTCCTTCCACTATAACTGTGAGAATTTTTGTTCACAATACTGGAACTTCCATACAACCAATGACCATATATACTCTCTTGGTCATACTTGTTGGATGGCAATAGAACTTTCTTAAAAGAGATATCAGGCTGAATTGGAGCCTTACCCTTACTCCTATTCCTTCTTTTAGTATTCCTCTCAATGTACCCCAGTCCCTTCTTATTAGTTTGGTAGGTCAAGGTATCAATGAGTGGCAATACTAATTTGGGTTTGAGTATTGAGCCACTAGCATCCTCTCTTTGAGGAGCTTATCTTCGAGATCCAAGATGATCTTGTTCTTTTGGCTTATGTTCTCAATTTGAAAAATTGAAATTGTCTTCAGCTAGCTAACTTCCCTCCTCAATTGAGCTAGCAAAGGGGTTGTCTCAGATTACAGGGAAGCAGCTTGTTATAGGGAGACAATCTCCACAGCTTGTCTCTTGACAATTCTTTTGCTCCTTTTTAGAGCATCCAAAATTTCACCATACTTGTCAATCAATTTATTGACATCATTTTCAGATTCTTAACCATCATTCCTACTGGAGGAAGTGGAAGCTTTAGAGACTGAGCCAAACTCATAGGTAGAAGAAGAGCTAGGGATAGAGTATACCTCATTAGGAGTAGGATTGTCCTGATTGTCTTCTAATAGAGCCATAAGGCAGAACTCCTCATCCTCTTCACAGTCACTGTCAACAGAGGATAGTAGGGTCATGATTCCTATCCTTTCAGCTAGGTAGTCCTCATCCTCTTCAACAATAGCATCAAACAACCCTATATAGGCTTCATCTTCTTCATCAGAGTTAGAAGATGCTGAGTCAGTTTGACTCCAGCTCTTCTTATTCTTGGCAATGAAGGTCTTTTCCTTCTTTCCTTTGTGGTGTTAGTGCTTCTTCTCACCTGTATCTTTTCTTTTGACTTGGCAGTCAGCACTGACATGCTCAAGCTTGCTACAACAATAACATACTATATTAGAGAAAATATGTTTATTGGGTTTAGAATCATACCTGTCTCCTTTGGAGAACTTCTTCCCAGTTTGTTGTGATCTTTCTTGTAATGTGAGGAGGAGGAAGGTTTGTTCTTCCACTATCTCCTCCTTCTCAGCAACTTCTTGAACTACTTGGAGAATAGTATCAATTCTCCATCTGATAGCTCATTTCCATAGGTGTTGGGATGAGAGCTTTCTGACTCTACAACTCTCCTTCGTGGTGAAGGAGTCTTTACCCTACTTCTTCTTGTGGCTTTAGCTATAAAGGCCGCAGTATTCTCTTTGTCAAGAGAATTAGCAGCATCCCCTTCAGCCTTCTTGGAGTTCAGTTGTATCTCATTGGATACCAGCTTCCCAAACAAATCTGAGGCAATATGTTTGCCAAGTTGCCAACTTCTCTGATGGCACAGATCTTGATGTCTCATTCCCTATTGAGAGATCTTAAGTACTTGTCATTAAGTTTATAGTTTGTGTACTGTCTTTCATATGTAGTCAGACTGTTCACTATCAATAAGAACTTCTCATAGCATTCAGATATGGAATCTTTCCTACCTTGTTTGAAGGCTTCATATTGTTGATTCAGGAGGGATTTCATATCATCCCTCGCCTCCTTTGTCCCTTCTATATAGACAATAAGAGAATCCAACATCTCTCTGGCTGTCTTGCAGTGGACCAAGTTCTGGAAGGTGGAGTCATCTATGGCACTGATAATGATATTTTGTGCCATTTTTTTCCACTGTTTCCAAGATGACCTCATCCTTGGTCATCTCGGAGTATTTCTTTGGGGTTTGGACACTGTCATCTGGATAGAGATCTTCATGGGAATGAAGGGTCCTTTCTGAACTGTAATGAAGATCCTAAGGTCAGAAGCTTCCATGAATATCCTGACCCTCTCTTTCCAAACCCCAAAATTCTCTTTTCTACAAATAAGGAGCTTCATGGAGCACAACTCCTTGTGGTTCCCACTTGAACCCATAGAGCAAATCTTCAGCTACTCTTGTAGATCTGTTCAGACTGATAAGTCCTTTTTAAACAACCTCCCTCTGATACCACTTGATAGTCTTTGTTTCAAGAGTAGTTTTACACCTAGCGGGAGGGTGAATAGGTTTCGTAGTCTTTTGACTACTTTCTTAATTTAGTGTGTTGTGATATAAGTTATTTGGCTTGTTTTCTAGAACATGCAACATCACACAGGTATTTATAATGGTTCCCAAGGTATGGGTACATCCACTATCCCTCTCACCTTTTAAACAGTGTGTTAGACAAGGCCAACTTCTCTAATCTCAGCTCAAAGAGCTAACAACACAGATCCCTCAGGATCTCTCAGACTCCTCCAAGTCCTACCTCATGCCCAAGGCCCTATAACTCAGAGATAAAATCTCCTACAGCTCAGTGATCCTTTTGATCACCTACCTCAGACTTAATCAAAAGTCCTACACTCAGGCTAGGAGGATAGAACTACACTCAGAGAGAATAACTCTCCTACCACAAATTTCATCCAGATCCTACCTCAGGCCAAAGGCCCTACAGCTCAGAGAATAAATCTCCTACCTCAGATCCAAAACAAGATCCTACCTCAGGCATATAGGCCCTATAACTCAGATCCACAACAAGATCCTACCTCAGCCTTTATAACCAAGGCTTATAGCTCAGATCAAGCATGATCCTACAAAATGAGTGAGTTTGTTTTTGATGATATGACTCCATAGAAGTGATTCTCTTAGTCTACCTTTCTGGACTGAGTGAACTTAGCCCTAATTTTGACTCCAGAGAAAAGATTCTCTGAGTCTTCTTCTTCCACAACTGAGAAAGCTCAGTCTTATATTCTTCACAATAATAAGATGGTTGATCTTCAAGTTGGTTTTACTTGTGCTGAGAAGTAACTGCAGAACTCTATTTCTTCAAGCCTTTTGTTTAGATGAGCTGACTGCAGTGGCCTTGAAGATGAACAACAGCTTAGGCTTCCTCGCTTCTTCTTCTTGCTCAGAGAAAAATCTCTCTGACCATGTTGTTGAAGACTTTCTTCAACCAGCTAACCTTAGCTTTGCTTCACCATAGAACCTTGAGAGAAAACTCTCTGAACTTGTTGTTTAAGATAGATTTAATCTTCAGTGAATTATTTCTTCAACAACCAACACTATCTGTGAATCACAAACTAACTGTAGATCAAGTTCTTGGAAAACTCCTCCTTTGTCGAGACGAAGAAGATGACAGAAAAGCTCTCTTCTGCTTTTTTTCTCCAAACTCTCTTCTTCTTCCCTCTATACTCTGTTTTTGTATACCATCGATCAATGGCTCTATGCGCAGTGTGGACCCCTGGAATGGGCAATTGTAGCACAACTTTTGCATTAACTGTAGTGTTAAAGGCAAGCGGCGTCTTTTGTCTTCTAGCATGCAAAACCTGTGATATTTGAATTTCTGCTGACATGAGCATGACTCAGCTCCTGTGAACATAGCAAATTCCAGACAATCTGTACAGGTATTGAGTGAAGCCTTGTCACTCAATGCAAAAGAGCTTATCTGAATTCTGCATCTTCAGGCATTAAGTGCGTTGAGTGAGCCTTCGTCACTCAACGCATATAGACTTTTATAGTCTAACAACTTAGGCGTCGAGTGAGCTTTCATCACTCGACTCTTCTTGATGAGGCATTGAGTGGGCTTTCTTCACTCAATGCTTCTGTACTTAGTTGAATTTTCTCTGTATTAAGGCGTTGAGTGCAGCTTCTTCACTCAATGCTTTCTGCCTTTGTCAGGCTTCTTGATGAGGCATTGAGTGGCTTATTTTCACTCAAATCTTCTATCCTTAGACAAATTTTATGTTGAGTAGGCATTGAGTGAGCTGTCTTCACTCAATGCTTTCTTCCTTAGATAGAATCCTTGGTGAGTAGGCATTGAGTGAACTTCCTTCACTCAACGCTTTTTGCCTTAGACAGATTTATTGATGGCAACACTACGGCTTTAACTACATGTAGTTCTGTCAATTCTTTTAGGCTTCTTGGCATTAAGTGAACTTCCTTCAATCAATGCTTCTAGACTCATTCAGATTTCTTGTCTGCACCTCTGAGGCTTTGACTGCTTGAGATTTTCTCAATGCTTTTAGGCTCTTGGCATTGAGTGAACAACCTTCACTCGATGCTTCTGGACTTAACCAAATTTTTTGTATGCACCTTTGAGGCTTTGACTGCTTGAGCTTCTGTCAACGCTTTTAGCCTCTTGGAATTGAGTGAACTGCCTTCACTCAATGCTTCTAGACTTAGCAAGATTTTTGCTTTGCCAGCATCCTGTCTTGAGTCCAACTTGTATTGTGACCCAAACATCCTGTCTAATCATAGTATAGTAGACAACCTCCATACTTGAACATGAACATACATCAAATATAATTATGCACTTAGCATTGATTGTGATACCTCTTCAAATTTAGGTAACATTGAAGGGTAATTTTCCCAACATTAATCATTCCTTTAGCGATGTGGACATTCCAGTTCAAATTTATTTAAATGCTTTTGTTAGAATATAATTCTATTATGTGTGGTTTTTTAGCGTTATTGATTGATATTCATTGAGTAACTCTTTCGTTTGTTCATTAAATATCGCATGGGGTCCCGGCTGGACCCGTTGTTATACTCCTTGAAATGTGCTAAAACATTGTTTATGGAACTAGAACATTCCTTTGATTGTTTTTGCTATGTTTTGGAGTCACTAAATTGCGTATTGCACAATTATAGGTGACTAGGAGTGGTGCAGGGCAGTCTCAACATCAACACTCTGCAGAGAGTAGTGCACATAATTATGTGCATGCAACCCCTCCTTTTGCTGAAACAATAAGGTTGGTAGTTGAAGCTGTTTTTGCCATGATCAATGCCCAACAAGGAAGGCAAGCGCAGCCTCCTGCCCCTACAGTGGGCTAGATTTTGGTTAGCACTGTTGAGACTGTGGTGTCAAAGCAAGTGATTGTAGTCCTTAGTTGCAAGGCGAGTAACGGAGAAGCAACTAAAGCATATGATGAGTTTCAATCCTCCATTGTTTGCGGGTACTGGAACGCCAACGCAAGCCGAAGATTGGCTCTCTCAGATTAAGAGAACCATGACAATAATGGAGACGGAGGAGTGGAAGAAAGTTATTGTGTCTACTTTTCTATTAGAAGGAGAGGCGTGTCTATGGTGGTACGAGTTGGAGTTCCACCAATTTGCAGGAAGACAGCTTACTAATATCTCAATGGACGAGTTCTCGAGGTTGTTTTTTGCTCAGTATCTCCCATCTGTGCAGAGGATTCTGATGGAGAACCAGTTCTAGAGGTTGACTTAGGGTGAGAGTCTCATGGATGACTACTTACCTGAGTTCACCCAATTAGGGCGGTATGAAGGATCCCCATTTGCTGATGAGGAACGGAAGACCAAATGATTTTATGAAGGTCTGCTTGATGATTTACGGTTGCTTCTAGCAGGTATGATGACCCAAGGTTTTCTTACCTTGGTCAATACTGCTAGATCTCACGAACTATACATGGAAAGGGTCTAGAGCACGAGGGACCTTAGTGTAAAGAAGCATGAGTTCAAAGTGATGTGCTCCTCAAAGTCTGGGTTTTGAAGCAAGTGGAAGAAGAAGTCTAGGTTTTCGGGGCCATCTTCTTCTATTATTCTTGTAGGTACTATGGGGCAAGGTCCGCTTGCGTGCTATAATTGCGACAAAGTTGGACACTATGCTTGAGACTATTGGATCCGAAGATGGATAAAAAGGCGTGTGCGTTGTATGCCGAGAAAGGGAAAGCTGTGGAGTCATCTTCATCCCATTATACCCCGGCGCAACCTCGAGTGTAAAAACTGGTCCAGCAGGAGACCGTCAAACAAAGTGACGTGGTGACAAGTATGAGCTTTAATTTATGCAGATTGTGTAGTTTATATACTATATGCATTGCGTACATTTGTTTGACTTTGGTGTGTACCTTAGGCTTTGTACAAATCCTTGACTATCCGGCAAGAGCACTATTTGACATGGGAGCATCTCATTTATTTCCATCTGAACACATTGTTCTGTATATCACAGTGCCTTCCTTCATGTCAAGATATAGATTGGATGTGTTGCTGCCCAATGGGTGCAAGATGCGTGCGGATAGGTGTTATTTTGTGAAGGTGCGGACAGGAAATCAAGAACTCTACTTGGAAGTGTCGATACTACCGATATTGGAGTATGATGTGATCTTTGGCATGGACTGACTCTCAAAGTAGCATGCATTCATTGATTACAATCTTATGGAGGTCAAGCTAGGGAAGAATACTGATCATGAGACTACCTTCTCTTGTATGAAGGGATTGAGCAAGATACTAATGTCTGCTCTCCAAGTAGTCAAGGCAGTTCGCAAAGGTGCAGAGTTATTCTTCACGCTAGTGGAGGCTTCAAGGCCTAATCTTGGTTTGAGTAGCATTCAAGTAGTATCGGAGTTTGATTGTGTATTCCTTAAATATCTTCATGGAGCTCCAACTTAGCGAGATATTGATTTCACTATTGAGTTAGTGCTAGGTGTCAAGCCTATATCACGCTCTCTGTACCAATTAGCGCCAAAGGTGATGGCAAAACTAAAAGTTCAGTTACAAGAATTGTTAGAGCAAGGCTATGTGTTCCCGAGTTCATCACCTTGGAGTGCACTGGTCCTCTTTATGAAGAAAAAGAATGGAAGCTTACGGTTGTGTATTGATTACCGTGAACTGAATAAGCTAACGAAGAAGAATATCATCTGATTCCGAGAATCGATGATCTATTTGATCAGCTAGTTTGGTCGGCTGTGTATTCTAAGCTGGATTTGAAGTCTGATTATTACCAGTTGAGAATCAAGGAAAGTGATATTCCCAAAAAGGCATTCAACATGCTTTATGGGCATTACGAGCTCACAGTTATGTCGTTTGGCCTAACGAACGCGCCTTTGGTGTTTATGGATTTGAGGAACAGAACGTTCAAGGAGTATTTGGACTAGTTCATAATAATCTTCATTGACGATATCCTCATGTACACTCAGTCGAAAGAAGATCATGTAGATCACTTACGCATTGTTTTGGAAACTCTGAGGAGGAATCAATTGTACGTCAAGTTATCGAAGTGTGAGTTTTGGTGGTCATCAATAGCATTCCTCAGTCATGTGGTCAGTGGAGCGGGAGTTGTGGTGGATCCAGTAAAGATAGTTGTGATACCGGAGTGGCTTGTGTTATCTATAGTGGCGAAAGTCCGAGGTTTATTAGGACTTGCCGGCTATTATAGGTGCTTTGTAGAGAACTTCTGGTGGATTGTTCTACCTCTCACTACCGTGACAAGGAAGGATTAAAACTTTGTTTGGCTGCTGGCATGCACACAAGCTTTTAAGGAATTGAAGAATTGTTTGACTACGACACCTATTATGTGCTCGCCATATGGTATAGAAGGCTACAAAATCTACAGTGACGCCTCAGGGAGTAGATTAGGTTGCATTCTTCTTCAACATGGGAAGCTTATTGTGTATGGCTTTCCCCAATTGAAAGTGCATGAGAGGAACTATCTGATCCACGATTTAGAGTTAGCGGTTGTGATATTCGCTCTCAAGCATTGGCAGCACTACTTTTATGGCGTTAAGATCGATATCTTTACGGACCATAGGAGTCTAAAGTATCTGATAGATCAGAAGGACTTGAACATGCGAAGGCGGAGGTGGATGGAGTTCCTGGGGGACTATACCTTCAAGATTCAATATATTCCTAGTAAGGGGAATTTTGTTGTGGATGCATTAAGCCGAAGGACTTCTACATAGGCAAACTAGATTTTGAGGTATAATGAGCATCTCATCAGGGACTTAGAATCTTTGGTAATCTCTTGCATCAAGAGGAGTACAATGACGAATGCATACTTTAACTGGACGGAGGTGCAGTGTGAACTTGCAGACAAGATTCGACAAGTGTTGGAGCTTGATGAAAGCATGAAGCGCTATGTAGTGGAGACCATGGATGGTCTAATGCCGAGTTTTCTTATGAAGACGGTCTTTGGTGGAAAGACGAGCATTTGTGAGTCCCAAAGTTTTGCACTTTATGGGAGGAGTTGATGTACGAGGCTCATTTTACCAAGTACTTGATCCACCTGGGGAGCACAAAGATGTATAAAGACATGAAGACAATATTCTGGTGGCCGGGTTTGAAGAAGGACATAACTCATTATGTGGCAAAGTGTCATACTTGTGCAATAGTGAAGGCTGAATGTCAGAAGTCTGGTGGATTTTTAAAATCTGTGCAGATTCCAGAATGGAAGTTCGACGACATATCGAAGGATTTTGTACATGGATTGCTGAGATCACAGCATGGGAATGATATCGTTTGGGTAATCGTAGACCATTTGACAAAGGTGTCACGCTTTATTACAAACTGGAAAGACGATTCAGTGGAAAACTAGCAAAGTTTTATGTGGATAACATAGTACGATTGCATGGTGTGCCCTGTAGCATCGCAAGTGATCGTGATGGGTGTTTCACATCAAATGATTGGAGACTAATCCACCAACTTTTGGGAACTAAGTTGAAGTTCAGTACGTCCTTCTATCCTCAAACTGATTGGACGACCAAAAGGACCAATAGGAAAATAGAAGATATACTCCGTATATACGCCTTGGATTTCGGAAAGTGGTGGGAGAATCATCTCTTTATGATCTAGTTCACTTACAACAACAACTACCGGGTGAGTATACAAATGGCGCCCTTTGAGGCCCTTTATGGTAGAAAGTGGTGTACCCCCTGGCTTGGGCAATGACTGGAGAAACTAAGTTGTTTAAGCGAAAGGAAGTTGAAGATGCTACTTTAACCATACAAACAATCCAGGAATGATTGTTGATAACTCAGGATAGGCAGGCCAAATACTAGAACAATAAGCACCAGAACATTTAGTTTGTCGTAGGCGACTGGGTTTATCTGAAGATCAAACCATTCAAGGGCGTGTCAAGTATTTGACACTTTAAAATGCTAAGTCTGATACCTTGGACCATTTAAAGTTATGGAGCGTATTGGTGAAGCTCTCTATCAGCTCACTCTTTCGATAGAGTTAAGTGATGATGCATATTTTAGCATAATTTATTATGGTAAAAATATATTATTTTCGTTTTAAATCTCTTTCTTTAAGTAATTTTATGTTTCTTTTCTGTGTAAATATTATAACTAATGTTTTTTTTTGTTGTGGCAGGTTTCAACATGTTTGCGGCCAAAAATCCCCTGTCATGCCCCCTAACATGCCCTCCCTGGGCGTCTCATAGGTCGTGTAGCCTGATCCCGATGTTGAGAGCCGCCAGAAAGATTTTCCTGCCAAAAATCCCTTGTCACTCCGCCCTGACACGCCTTCCCCGGGCATGTCCCAGGGCGTGACACGGGGAGTGTCACCCTCTGCCTGAGGCCTGCTGACGCATTCAATGCTTTCTACACTGCTGCACTCAAATAGTACTGTCATACCCCATGACACGCCCTCCCTGGGCGTGTCAATGGGCGTGACCCGCCTTTTTCCGGCGTTTGATGGATTTCCGACCTCTGATTTTGACATGACGTGCCTGTCACGCCCCCCTATCACGAGCGTGACCTAAGGCGTGTCTGATATTGTACCGAGGCAATCATCATTCCTGCCAGATTTTAACTCCTGAGGTAAACTCCGTACCTATCACGCCCCCCTGTCACGCCCTCCCCTGGCGTGACCAAGGGCGTGACCAACCCGTGGGAAAACTCTATAAATACCAGGCCATTCACAACATTCAAGACCAAGTTTTGGTGGAGAGGGGGAGGTGCTGCCCCATTATTTACTTATTCTTTTTTTCTTCTCTCTCTCTCTCTCCCTCTCTCTCTCTCTCTCTCTCTCTTATTTTGTAATTTTTCATTAACCTAGCTTAGTGTTTTTCTTTTGTATTAGCTCTTGTATTTCTTTTAGTAGCTTATTGTAGGGCTGGAATAGGATTTCAATTTCCATGCAAGTGTAATTTTCATTTTATAGTTGCGTAGCTCTCTTTATTCTTAATATAAGTGCTCCTTTTGTTTACTTGTGTTCTTACTATGCTTTACTACTCATCTTTCCCCCTCCACTTCGCTATGATTAACTAATCCTCCTTGTACTCGATCTTGATGATCCGAGGTTCAAGCGATTAAGTTATGATGCTTTAATTTACCTTTTCTTTTTAGGTTTTAGGCCTTGTATTACTCTTGATTTTTCATGGGCTGGAGGTATATTATTGATATATACTCTCTACTTTTGCTTTCATTCTGGGCTAGCTGAGAGGCTGATAGAATGTAGTGAGCATTCAGAGTAAAGAGAGTTGTACGCACCCCTCGAGAGAGGCAGACGTCCAAATCTCCTGGATTGGAGTAAAATCAAAAAAAGGGGTTCACCTCGTAAAGCGAGCTTTAGGCCTCCGATTTAGAAGAGAGTCGGTCGGACCTTCCTAAACTCAGTTGGGCATGACTTCAAGAGAAGCGTGTTAAGGCTTTAGGATCCTCCACGGTCAATGACCTTTACCCTAATAAGCTTAGGTTTATTTATCACATTTTTAATCGACTCTTGCTGAGGTGATTCTTGATCGAGTGCGCCCCTTTATCTCTAGCTTTAACTCTTTTTATTTCTGCAAGTAATTAGTTTTCTTTTTTTAACTTAGTAATTTAATTTCAGTTTTTAGTTTAGTAATTAATATAAATTTCATTTGATAAAATAATAGTAATCTCCTCGAAGTAGAAGTATTCATTACGCCCCAGGGAAATTCGACCTTGATACTAATCTTTAGTATCCTATACTATAACCGATAAGGTACGCTTGCCTTTATCGGATATAGAATCGGAGAATATTCTCAACCACCACATCCACCTTCTCTTCTCTTCTAACCCTCTCTCCGCCGTTGCGAATCCCTGTATCAAGTTTTTGGCGTCATTGCTGAGGATTGTTTTAATATTTTGAAAAAAAGGATAGCTATTAATTTTATCGTTTTGTTTTTTTTCTCTCTCTCTCGCCCCTCCTTCGCGGTTGATTTACTTTTTTTGTAATGGTTAATCTTTGTTTAAATTATGGAGAGTTCGGTCACTCTCGCGAGGAGTGTTGGGTAAGATATCCTTCATCCACCTATGATTTATCCCTTCCAGATCGAATCAATTTGGCCAAATTGATCTGTCCATGAATTATTTTTCATGGGGTTACGATGGTTTTCAAACGCCTTCCTACCCTTCTTTTACAACCCCATATTCGCCGAGTAGGTCCCTCCCGGCAGGCGCGGAACCAATTGTAGGTTTTTAAGCTTTTGAGAGATCTTACACTCTTGGTGGCCAATTTTGGCTTAACCTTGGAAATAGGAGGAAATATTTATCTCCCCAGGGCCCCCTTGAAGAGTCATGTAGGCCCTCTCGTCAGGCAGGCCGTCTCGTCAGGCAGGCCCTCTCATCAGGCAGGCCCTCTCGTCAAGTAGGCCCTCTCATCAGGCAAGCCCTCTCGTCAGGCAGGCCCTCTCGTCAGGCAGGCCCTCTCGTCAGGCAGGCCCTCTCGTCAGGCAGGCCCTCTCGTCCGGCAGGCCCTCTCGTCAGGCAAGCCCTCTCGTCCGGCAGGCCCTCTCGTTAGGCAGGCCCTCTCGTCAGGCAGGCCCTCTCGTCAGGCAGGCCCTCTCGTCAGGCAGGCCCTCTTGTCAGCCAGGCCCTCTCGTCAGGCAGGCCCTCTCGTCAGGCAGGCCCTCTCCTCAGCAGGCCCTCTCCTCAGCAGGCCCTCTCGTCAGGCAGGCCCTCTCGTCGGGCAGGCCCTCTCATCAGGCAGGCCCTCTCGTCAGGTAGGCCCTCTCGTCAGGCAGGCCCTCTCATCAGGAAGGCCCTCTTGTCAGGCAGGCCCTCTCGTCCGGCAGGCCCTCTCGTCAGGCAGGCCCTCTCGTCCGCCAGGCCCTCTCGTCCGGCAGGCCCTCTCGTCAGGCAGGCCCTCTCGTCAAGCAGGCCCTCTCGTCCGGCAGGCCCTCTCATCTGGCAGGCCCTCTCATCCGACAAGCCCTCTCGTCAGGCAGGCACTCTCGTCAGGCAGGCCCTCTCATCAGGCAGGCCCTCTCATCAGGCAGGCCCTCTCATCAGGCAGGCCCTCTCGTCCGGCAGTCCCTCTCGTTAGGTAGGCCCTCTCGTCAGGCAGGCCCTCTCGTCAGGCAGGCCCTCTCGTCTGGCAGGCCCTCTCGTCTGGCAGGCCCTCCCGTCAGGCAGGCCCTCTCGTCTGGCAGGCCCTCTCGTCAGGCAGGCCATCTCATTAGGCAGACCACAGACTGTCTCGTCTCGCAAGCCGCCTGTTCGCCCAGGCCGCCCCTCGCTTCTCGCCTAACCGCTAGCTCGCCCGACCTGTTTTTACCGTTGTGCCCTCGAGGGGGGATTACCTCTTTACCCCCCCCCCCCCGATGTGGAGTTTTCCTATTGGCTTGAGGCTTATTTTCCTTAGGGGCATTTTGGTCATTTTGACTCCAAGACTTGGAAAAACTATAAATAGACCCCCTTGGGTGCCTTTGGAGAGGATGAGATTTCCTTACCTCCTACTCCCTTAGCTTCATCTTGGTAGAGTGGAGAGAGCTCTCCAAGGCGCCCAGCTCAGCCACTTGGTAAGGGAGGGGAAGTGTTCTAGCAACCTTCCGGGTGTGTGGTGGGACCTCCATGCTAGAGCCGAGGGTCTATTCATAGCTTCCTAAGTCTCTGGTTCGTGACGTCCTCCCGAGTGTAGTAGGTGTGAGGTCACCCCTCTTTAGGGATCCTGAACTCCACGGAGGTCATTTTTGGCTTCAACATTTTGGTACGGTGAGCGTGGAGAGTGACCAGTACAGAAGATCTCGGGAGAGTGTCATGGCTAGAGATCAGGGAGGTAGTGATGACCTCGGTGGTCTCCCTAACCAAGGACCCTTCGTAGGAAGGGAAGAGTTCATGGCTTCCATCTCTGGCATCATGGAGATGTTGCGAAGCATTGCCCCTCGGGCTGGCAACTCAGCCCCCACCCCCTAGGGACCGGCTCCCGGGGACCTCAGTGAGCTCCCTCCCAGGGACCTAAGCGAGATCACCCCAGTAGAGGGAGAGGGAAGTGCCCCAGGGAGGTGACCTGGGAAGGAGAGGATGGGAGAGGGGGTCGAGCGAGACCTCCCTATCTAGGAGATGTTCCCAAGCCCATCGAGTGCTCGCCCTTTAGGCGGTCAGTTCACGCCAGTAGAAACCGCAAGACCACCCCTCAGGGGGTCACCCTTCAGCGAGTTGATCCTCTCAGCTCCCGTTCCCGAGGGGTTCAGGGAACTTGACAAGGCATACTATACCGGGAGGGATGACCCCATCCAGCACTTGTAGTGGTTTGAGGATGCCGTCTCCATCCTGCCAATGATGGATGCCTTCAAGTGCCGTCTATTTTCGATCACCTTAAAAGAGAAGGCGAGAGACTGGTTCCATCAACTCCCTCCAAGGTCCATCTTCGGGTTCGAAGACTTGAGCCGGAGCTTTCAGCTTTGCTTCTCCACTTCCAAGAAGAGGAAGAAGGGTCCTGAGTTCCTTTTCCTAATAAAGCAAAGGGTCGAGGAGTTGCTGGCCCACTATGTTGACAGGTTCCAGGAGGAGGTCCTTGACATCCAAGAGGTGCCAGGGTATGCCCTCCAGATGGCATTCACGGTGGGGTTGCGCGAAGGGTTCTTCAAGATGAGATTGACCCGTAAGACCCCCCTTTCCTTCGAGGAGCTGATGAAACGGGCGGCAGAGGAGATAGCAATGGAGGCGGCCAATCCTGGATTTGTCAAGAAGTTGGCAAAACTGATAGAGTCAGAACTAAAGGAGCAGGGTAGCTCGAGGAATCAGGAAGGAAGACGGAGAGAAGAGCAGAGAGCTCATGGGTTCCAGGGGGCAGGAGGGTCCAGAACCAGGTTGGAGGCAGCAAGGAGGACCTGCACAGGGTCCAGGAAGAGCTCTCATCCAGGGGGGAAAACTTCCATGGGGGAAAAGGTAAGTTCAACTTCCAGAGGCAAGCCCCAAGGCAGCTCCTACCCCCACCACAGCAAGCCTTGGAAATAGGTGAAGGAAGAAGAGGCAACAGGAGAGATCGCCGGACCCGCCGAAGGGGGGGGAGGAGGAGCGTTGTTGTACTGTGACTTCCACAAAACGGAGGGTCACGCCACAGCTACCTGACCTGAGTTCCTAGAGGTGAGGGGAGCGGAAGCTCCAGCCCAGCAACAGCCACCAGTGCGGGTTGAAGCTCTGCCCCAAGGCGGAGGAGATGGAGAAGATCATGGAAAGCCTGAGCAGGATGGAGGTGTCCAGTGGGATGGAATCCGAGGATGACCACCATGCCTAGACCCCCTGAAGAAGCTTCGTCTCGGCGGAGTCATGTATCTTTTTCTTATATTATAATGAGTCCAGTTCCCGACCAGCTGAGTCGGGGGGGTCATGTAACCCATCTTTTTCCCCCTTTTGAGGATGTTGGAATTGACAAAGCTTAGGTGACATGCCCAATCCCACCACCTGAGAGGACCTCCTCATGCCAGGCTCTCACTAGCTGGATGGGCCGAGGGTACCTCGGGGAGCCCGAATCCTTTGCTCTGATGATGGTCCCGCTGTAAGGCTCCCTCTAGCTGGCAGGTCTGGTGGTACCTCTCATGGTAGCCTAGTTCATTTGCTCTGAAGATGGTCCCGCTTCCAGGCTCCCTCTAGCTGGCTGGCCTGGTGGTACCTCTCGTGGTAGCCTAGTCCCTTTGCTCCGATGACGGTCTCGCTGCCAGGCTCCCTCTAGCTGGCAGGCCCGGTGGTACCTCTCATGGTAGCCTAGTTTCTTTTCTCTGATGACGGTCCTGCTGCCAAGCTCCCTCTAGCTGGCAGGCCCGGTGGTACCTCTCGTGGTAGCCTAGTCCCTTTGCTCCGATGACGGTCCCGCTGCCAGGCTCCCTCTAGCTGGCAGGTCCGGTGGTACCTCTCGTGGTAGCCTAGCTCCTTTGCTCCGATAATGGTCCCGCTGCCAGGCTCCCTCTAGCTGGCAGGCCCGGAGGTACCTCTCGTTGTAGCCTAGTTCCTTTGCTCTGATAATGGTACCGATGTCAGGCTCCCTCTAGCTGGCAGGCCTAGTGGTACCTCTCGTGGTAGTCTAGTTCCTTTGCTCCGATGACGGTCCCGCTGCCAGACTCCCTCTAGCTGGCAGGTCCGGTGGTACCGCTCGTGGTAGCCTAGTTCCTTTGTTTCGATGATGGTCCCGCTGCCAGGCTCCCTCTAGCTGGCAGGCCCGGTGGTACCTCTCATGGTAGCCTAGTCCCTATGCTCCGATGACGGTCCCACTGCCAGGGTCCCTCTAGCTTGCAGGTCCGGTGGTACCTCTCGTGGTAGCCTAGTTCCTTTGCTCCGATGATGTTCCCGCTGCCAGGCTCCCTCTAGCTGGTAGGCCCGGTGGTACCTCTCGTGGTAGCCTAGTCCCTTTGCTCCGATGACGGTCCCGCTGCTAGGCTCCCTCTAGCTGGCAGGTCCGGTGGTACCTCTCGTGGTAGCCTAGTTTCTTTGCTCCGATGACGGTCCCGCTGCCAGGCTTCCTCTAGCTGGCAGGCCCGGTGGTACCTCTCGTGGTAGCCTAGTTCCTTTGCTCCGATGACCGTCCCACTGCCAGGCTCCCTCTAGCTGGCAGGTCCGGTGGTACCTCTCGTGGTAGCCTAGTTCCTTTGCTCCGATGATGGTCCCGCTACCAGGCACCCTCTAGCTGGCAGGCCCGGTGGTACCTCTCGTGGTAGCCTAGTTCCTTTGCTCCGATGACAGTCCCGCTTCCAGGATCCCTCTAGCTGGCAGGTCCGGTGGTACCTCTCGTGGTAGCCTAGTTCCTTTGCTCCGATGATGGTCCCGCTGTCAGGCTCCCTCTAGCTGGCAGGTCCGGTGGTACCGCTCGTGGTAGCCTAGTTCGTTTGCTCCGATGATGGTCACGCTGCAAGGCTCCCTCTAGTTGGCAGGTCTGGTGGTACCTCTCGTGGTAGCCTAGTTCCTTTGCTCCGATGATGGTCCCGTTGTCAGTCTCCCTCTAGCTGGCAGGTCTGGTGGTACCTCTCGTGGTATTCTAGTTCCTTTACTCCGATGATGGTCCTGCTTCCAGGCTCCCACTAGCTGACAGGTTCGGTGGTACCTCTCGTGGTAGCCCAATTCTTTTCCCCGAGGTGGTCTCGTCAGCCAGGCTCTCATTAGCTGGCCTAGCAGGTTGACCCCGTGAGGAGGCCAAGTGATTTTTATCCCCAAGAATACCACTCAACGAATACGTTGGGTTGGATGTTCTTTCCGAGCTTGTGCCAAGCTCGAAAAGAGCGGGGATTATGTACAACCCTGTATTCGCCGAGTAGGGCCCTCCCGGCAGGCGCGGAACCAACTGTAGGTTTTTAAGCTTTTGAGAGATCTTACACTCTTGGTGGCCAATTTTGGCTTAACCTTGGAAATAGGAGGAAATATTTATCTCCCCAGGGCCCCCTTGAAGAGTCACGCAGGCCCTCTCATCAGGCAGGACCTCTCGTCAGGCAGGCCCTCTCGTCAGGCAGACCCTCTCGTCAGGCAGGCCCTCTCGTCAGGCAGACCCTCTCGTCAGGCAGGCCCTCTCGTCAGGTATGCCCTCTCGTAAGGCAGGCCCTCTCGTCAGGCAGGCCCTCTCGTCCGGCAGGCCCTCTCGTCAGGCAAGCCCTCTCATCAGGCAGGCTCTCGTCAGGCATGCCCTCTCGTCAGGCAGGCCCTCTCGTCATGCAGGCCCTCTTGTCAGGCAGGCCCTCTCGTCAGGCAGGCCCTCTCGTCAGTCAGGCCCTCTCGTCAGGAAGGCCCTCTCGTCAGGCACTCGTCAGGCAGGCCCTCTTATCAGGCAGTCCCTCTCGTCCGGTAGGCCCTCTCGTCAGGCAGGCCCTCTCGTCAGGCAGGCCCTCTCGTCAGGCAGGCCCTCTCGTCAGGCAGGCCCTCTCGTCAGGAAGACCCTCTCGTCCGGCAGGCCCTCTCGTCAGGCAGGCCCTCTCGTCCGGCAGGCCCTCTCGTCAGGCAGGCCCTCTCGTCCGGCAGGCCCTCTCGTCAGGCAGGCCCTCTCGTCCGGCAGGCCCTCTCGTTCGGCAGGCCCTCTCGTCCGGCAGGCCCTCTCGTCCGGCAGGCCCTCTCGTCCGGCAGGCCCTCTCGTCAGGCAGGCCCTCTCGTTAGGCAGGCCCTCTTGTCCGGCAGGCCCTCTCATTAGGCAAGCCCTCTTGTCAGGCAGGCCCTCTCGTCAGGCAGGCCCTCTCGTCAAGTAGGCCCTCTCGTCAGGCAGGCCGTCTCGTCAGGCAGACTGCAGACTGTCTCGTCTCGCAAGCTTCTTGTTTGCCCAGGATGCCCCTCGCTTCTCGCCTAACCGCCAGCTCGCCCAACCTGTTTTTACCGTTTTGCCCTCGAGGGGGGATTACCTCTTTACCCCCCCCCCCCCCCCGATGTGGAGTTTTCCTATTGGCTTGAGGCTTATTTTCCTTAGGGGCATTTTGGTCATTTTGACTCCAAGACTTGGAAAAACTATAAATAGACCCCCTTGGGTGCCTTTGGAGAGGATGAGATTTACTTACCTCCTCCTCCCTTAGCTTCATCTTGGTAGAGTAGAGAGAGCTCTCCAAGGCGCCCAGCTCAACCACTTGGTAAGGGAGGGGAAGTGTTCTAGCAACCTTCCGGGTGTGTGGTGGGACCTCAACGCTAGATCCGAGGGTCTGTTGATAGCTTCCTAGGTCTCCGGTCCGTGACGTCTTCTTGAGTGTAGTAGGTGTGAGGTCACCCCTCTTTAGGGATCCCGAACTCCACGGAGGTCATTTTTGGCTTCAACACTTCTCCTCCGAATTTTTCTGATTTTAATTTTTCCGGAAATTTCTTGAATGGACATTTTGATCCTAGCCCTACTTTGAACTACTCAAGGTGGCAACACCCTTATCATTCTTGGGGCCAAGATGATCATCAACTCATTCCATCTCATGATTTCTCCACTTTTTCTCCGCAAGTTTGCGCGCCTCCCGTTTTTGATTCGAGCGAAAATGAAGTCATTTTTGATGGTGTAGCATTTGATGCACGCATCAATGCTCACTTCAAAGTGATTTTTGACGCTTTGGCTACTGAGGCCGCATATTTTTCTTCCCCTCCTCCTCCTATTTATCTTTTGAATGATGAATCTTCGGATATTCCGAAGTGCCTTCAATCACTTGCGGAAGACGATTATTAAGAAATTCTATTGTGCCTTCAACCTCTCAAGGAGGAAATTTCCCCCAATATGCCGATTTTTTTTTCAAGTTTTCGAGGAAGACGAACTTTCTTGTGTTCGATCTTCCGAGGGGATTGATTATTTGGATATCCCGATTTGCTCTCAATCTACCGAAATGATTGATATTCAAGTGGAGCAACCGGATCTTTCTTTCAAACCATTTTCGTGTGATCAACCGTCGCCGCCTTCTTATTTTTCTTCTCTTCCCCCTCCTTGCGAAAATTCCGTTTTCTTTTCTTCTTTTATTTTTCCTTCTAGTTTAGTTTCTAGTTCTTCTTCTGCTCTCCCTTCTAATAGTTTAGTTTCTTTTTCTAGCATTTTTCTTTTTCTAAATCTTTTTCTTTTTTTTATTTAAAAAATAAAAAATTACAAAAAAATATTTTTATCTTCTTAAAAAATGTTTTGGCACTCGCGCCAAAACGTATATTGCGCGAGCTGCCATTACATTCCTCTTTTTATTTTACATTTAGCTAACCAAGAACGTCGAGCTCAATGACGTTTTAAACAAAGAGAGCTCTTGGGAGGCACCCCTTGCTTATCTTTTTTATTATTATTATTCTGTTTTGTGCAGGAATAAGCTCCTGCGTGTTTGTGTCGCTTCTCTCCTCTCAACTTGGACTCAAGACGATCTTTAGCTAAAGTTTGGGGGGATGCATTTTTCAACGTCTGGGAACCAAGCGCTAAGGAAGCATTTTTTCCTTTTATTTGCATTTCTTTTTCTTCTTCTCTCTCTTTTCTCAACTCTCTTTATACTTAACTTTAAACATTGGTGACAATGTTTAACTTTAAGTATGGGGGAGTGTTCCCTTAATAGTTTACATTAGAAAAATCAAAAAAAAAACTATATAAAAATTTTAGAAAAAAAAAATTATCTATAATATATTTTTGAAAAATCAAAAAATATATATATAATTTTTGAAAAAAATTAAAAAATTAAATTGAGTTATTTTTTTCCAAATCAATTAGTACCCCGCTACTTTGCATTTTATTGTTTTTAAGCTCATGTCTACTTGCTTAGTTAGAATAAATTAGATTAATTTTTCTGTTTAAATATGTTGAGCGAGTAGTATGTTGACCCATGCAGTGTTCCTATTTAGGGTAGTATGCTATTTTTGAAAAATTTCTTGAATTTTTCTTCACTTTCCCTTAGCCTTTCTTTTATTTCTTTTACTTTTATAGAACCTATCATCCTTTATTTTTCCTTATTAAAATCTTTTTAAACGTTAATTAGTATTAAGTATATTAGACACAAACCGGTCTAGACGCTTATTATCATTGTTTTCATGAAAGCAAATTCTCTATTTTTTTATTTTTTGTACTTATCCTCTTTTGAAATTTCAAAGCTTTACTTTGAGTAGATTTAGGAAGCATGAAAATGATTTAGGCATTTCTTTTGAAACGTTCGAGCGTTTGCGGGCCTAACAATAATCGTTGCTAGCCATTTTTGTGTCTTTTCCTTTCCTTTTTGTAGCCCCATTTTTTATTTCATCACGGCCAAATAGCTTACCTATATGCACACTTTAAAATTATTTTTGAGCTTTAATTGCTAATGTGCATCTTTTTGAAAAAAAATTAGTGGAAAATCTTTGTATTATCTTTTGCTATAAAAGTGGAAATTTTTAGTATGAAAAAAGAGAAAAAATAAAAAATGAGAAAAATATTTGATGGAAAAAGTAAAAAAAGAGGGAAAAAAAGTGTATTTATTTTGGATAGCTTTATTTTGGCAAAGCTCATTTTTTTTATTTTAAGTGTGCAAATACCCCTCGTGTTTATCGTTTTGAATATCGCACCCTTAAAAACCTAAGCCTAAATGTACGCCTAATTAAAGCCTTAGTGATTCATGCTTCCTACGTTTACTTTTTAGTATAGTAGCGAGAAACTAGATTAAGTGTTTTTGATAGAAATATTGAACTTTGTCTTGATTGACTATGGTTTTAATTTGTCTCTTTTATTTTAGTAGTAACTTAATGCGCTTTTTACTCGTTACTTTATAAGTTTTAATTCTATAAAAATATGGGATGATTTGTTTTTATATTTAGGAAAATTTATACAATTCTATGCTAAGTTAAAGTAGGAATTTTCGGTTCTTTTTCAAAAATTTCTCTACCTCTAAATTCCCATCTTACTCGTTTATAGCATTTTTTAAACTTTTCAATTAATACTCTTTATTTCCTCTAACTTGTAGTCTTTGCTTGAGGACAAGCAAAATAATAAGTATGGGGGAATTTGATAATGCATATTTTAGCTTAATTTATTAGGGTAAAAATATATTATTTTCGTTTTAAATCTCTTTCTTTATGTAATTTTATGTTTCTTTTCTGTGTAAATATTATAACTAATGTTTATTTTCTATTTTTGAAGGTTTCAACAAGTTTGCGGCCGAAAATCCCCTATCACGCCCCCCTGACACGCCCTCCTTGGGAATGTCATAGGGCATGTAGCCTGATCCCGATGTTGAGAGCCGCCAGAAGGATTTTCCTGCCAAAAATCCCTTGTCACGCCCCCCCCCCCCTGACACACCCTCCCCAGGCATGTCCTAGGGCGTGAGATGGGGCGTGTCACCCTCTGCCCGAGGCCTGCCAATGCATTCAATGATTTCTTCACTACTGCACGCAAATAGTACTGTCACACCCCATGACACGCCCTCCCTGGGCGTGTCAAAGGGCGTGACCCTCCTTTTTCTGACGTCTGATGGATTTCCGACTGCTGATTTTGACATGATGCGCTTGTCATGCCCCCCTGTCATGGGCATGACCTAGGGCGTGTCAGACATCGTACTGAGGAAATCATCATTCCCGCCAGATTTCAGCTCCCGAGGTCAACTCCGTACCTGTCCCGCCCCCCTATCACGCCCTCCCCGGGCGTGACCTAGGGAGTGAACAACCCGTGGGAAAACTTTATAACTACCAGGCCATTCTCAGCACTCAAGACCAAGTTTTGGTGGAGAGGGGGAGGTGCTGCCCCATGGTTTACTTGTTCTTTTTTTCTTCTCTCTCCCTCTCTCTCTCTCTCTTATTTTGTAATTTTTCCATAACCTAGCTTAGTGTTTTGCTTTTGTATTAACTCTTGTACTTTTTTTAGTAGCTTATTATAGGGATAGAATAGGATTTCAATTTCCATGCAAGTGTAATTTTCATTTCATAGTTGTGTAGCTCTCTTTATTCTTAATATAAGTGCTCCTTTTGTTTACTTGTGTGCTTACTATGCTTTACTACTCATCTTTCCCACTCCACTTCGCTATGATTAACTAATCCTCCTTGTACTCGATCTTGATGATCCGAGGTTCGAGCGATTATGTTATGATGCTTTAATTTACCTTTTCTTATTAGGTTTTAGGCCTTTAATTACTCTTGATTTTTCATGGGCTAGAGGTATATTATCGATATATACTCTCCACCTTTGCTTTCCTTCTGGGCTAGCCGAGAGGCCGATAGAATGAAGTGAGCATTCAAGAGTAAAGAGAGTTGTACGCACCCCTCGAGAGAGGCAGACGTCCAAATCTCCTGGATTGGAGTAAAATCCAATAGAGGGGTTCACTGCGTAAAGCGAGCTTTAGGCCTCCGATTTAGACGAGAGTCGGTCAGACCTTCCTAAACTCAGTTGGGCACGACTTCGAGAGAAGAGTGGTTAAGCTTTAGGAACCTCCACGGTCAAGGACCTTTATCCTATTAAGCTTAGGTGTATTTATCGCATTTTTAATCGACTCTTGCTGAGGTGATTCTTGATCGAGTGCGCCCCTTTATCTCTAGCTTTAACTCTTTTTATTTCTGCAAGTAATTAGTTTTCTTTTTTTAGCTTAGTGATTTAATTTTAGTTTTTAGTTTAGTAAATAATATAAATTTCAGTTGATAAAATAATAGAAATCTCCTCGAAGTAGAAGTAATCATTACGCCCCAGGGAAATACGACCTTGATACTAATCTTTAGTATCATATACTATAACCGATAAGGTATGCTTGCCTTTATCGGATATAGAATTGGATAATATTCTCAACCACCACATCAACCTTCTCTTCTCTTCTAACCCTCTCTCTGCCGTTGCGAATCCCTGTATCATTAAGCGGCGTGCACGACTTGTTCCACATATCAGTGTTGAGGAAGTCATTAAAAGAGCCTACTCAAGTGATTGATGTTGATCAAGTGACAGTCGATAGGGGGGCTAAAGACTAAGGGCAAGTATATTCGCATCGAGGACACTATAGTTAAATAGATACGAAACAAAATGATCTGAATGGTCAAAGTCCGCTGGGACAATTGGGGACGTGAAGAGCTTTATTGGGAATGGGAGCAATCTATGCTTGAGGAGTTTCTCGAGCTATTCCACTAAGGTACCATTCATGTTCTTCTTGTATTTTGCTGTTTTCTTTCATTTTGGAAGTTCATGATGAACTTTCTTTAAGGGGTGGAGAGTTGTAATGCCCCAGAGTTTACACAAAAAATAGCTCACTGAATGCTACCGCCTAGCGATTGTGCTAGCATCGGCAGTAGCATTGCAGACTTATTTTTCATAGCTCTCTATGAGTTATCGCCCGGCGAAAGTGCTATCACCGGTGGTAGTACGTTGAGCTGACCATTTGACCAGTGCTTGTTATCGAACTGACTTAAGGGCTAACGCTTAGCAGTACTATGATATCGCACGGTGAAAGTGTGTCAGGTACTGGCAGCAACGTGTCAATGATTGTGTAGAGGTGTTTAAGCATTGGGCTTGTTGAAGAAGCCACCGACCAAGGTACCGCGTGGCGGTAGCGTGATATTGCGTGTGTTAACCCAGAAATCGGCGATACCTCCCAAGGTAGCCAGATTGAAAGTCGCGGCCTGCTCTAGGTTCCACCTGGAGGTCGCAACCTGTTCTCTCTAAGGATGGGCGGACGGACTTCTCTGTCCGCTCAGGCCGTGCGGCTTGGGAACCCACTTGTTCCCCAGGGTGTGTGGACTGATTCCTCAGTCCGCCTCTGCAGGCCATGCAGTTTAGATCATCTAACCGCGCAATCGTTTTCTCTATTCCAACATGCACTATCCAACAAAATGGCAGACTGACATTGCTATCCGGCCAGGCCAGCACATAAACAGGCGACCTGCCTCCAGGTCGCCTAACAGTACGTGACAAGCCTATCCATCCAACAGTTCTGCAGCAGGGGCGACCTGCGTGACCTATGTCTTCAGTCCGCTAGTTCGCCCAAATAATGACCAACTCTCCTGTTCGCCAGCAATGGACGGACTCGGTCTCAGCTTGCATATAGAAAAATAGCAGCATGGCCAACTACTCTACACCAGACCGCACATAACGATGGGGACTCAACCTCAGCCTGCCATAAGATGGCGAGCTCACTCACTCCAGCAAGGACGATTGGCTCCTTTTATCCTCCAGGTTGCCAAGCCTCTTGTCGCCCAGCAGGGGGGAAAAACCTCCAGCAGGAGGAGGACTCTTCCTGTCAACCGCGGGATCTGCAGACTCAATATGTAGTCCGCCACTTAGCACTCCAGCTTCCCAGCTCCGGCCACTTCCCAGCAAGAGGTGGACTGCTCCTCAACTCGCATAGCTCGGTGCGGGCCCGCTCAGTGCAGTAGAGGCGGACTTGTCCCAGCCCACCAATAGTAGATCAGCTCAAGTACTCTTCACAATGTGGTGCGGATTCAGCGGACTCCTTCTTTACTCACACAACTTACCGCTCTACCGGAGATAACGTTAGTAAGACCGATACCTCCTCGGGCCTATAAATAGGCACCCATACGTCTCATTCAGCGGGCATGGTGGAGTGGGACAACCAAGGCATCAAGACCTGCGGACTCAGTCTCTCAATCCGCGTGACCTCACCCGTCTTCTCGGCCTGATCGCACAGTCTGCTCGGTTTAGTCTAGCGAGTTGCGGGATCAGCTAACCGCTTGGTCTGCCGACCTCTCTGCTCAGTATGCGCGGCCTCTGGAAACTTATTTCCTTAGCTGCCAGCTTCCCCCTTTGTAACCTTTATTTAGTTTCCATATAAAGGTGCAATCTCAAGCTGTAATCTCAATTCATAATCAAAGGAAATCCCGTCGCAAAAGTGGCATTTAAGCTGCGACAGGCGAAGTCTGTTGTTTCCGCTACCAGCGGCCCCCTCTTCTTCTCAACTCCTCTTCACTCTCAGCAACAATATTAACCATCATTGCTAACCATCAAAGTAACCGTTTGATTGAAAGTTCCTCATCAACCTCCCATTATCCTCGCAACCCTTGATCAAGTGTGTGCTCCACTCTCGAGCGTGCATAAGCATTCATCGCATCCCCATCAACCTCTCCACCTCACCCTAGTGAGATCAAACACCCATTATCTATAGGTGCATGCGGCCCTTCCATTTCCTCGTATTAACAATTAATACGCGACCTTCAGATCTCGAACAGATAGTGAATTCAGCGGTTACTCATGCCAGTTCATCAACCAGCCGAGAACCTTGCTCCATCAAGTCCTAGTGAAGATCCTCTCTAGGAGTCCTTGGAGCAATCACGATGGGAAACTGCCTAACAGTTTTAAGCAATCAACCGTACTCTAGTTGCTATCGCGTAATGATTAGAAATGCAATCTGTAGCATCACCAGTTCCTCCAGTCAATCCAGCACCAGCATTGGAGACTCCGCAAGCTTATCCACCGGTCTATCCGCCGATCTATCCTCTTGTTTACCCACCGACCTTTCAGCAAGGGCCTGCAACCCCTTTGCGATCTCAAAATGATGAGTTCATAGATCGTCAAAACTTCTTCTGGGAAGCTGCCCGAGGAAGTCCAGCAAGATTTCTAAACTTTAAGGTAAGTCATCCCTACTCTTCAGCTCCAGCCTTTGCTCCTCCCACAACAGCTTTTCCCTTCTATCCTCCTACTCCTTTTGCAGCTACACCTTATGCTCCTTTTTTTTCCTTATCTTGTAGGAGAACAGAAAGAGCCATCACTGTTTTTAGAGAATGTTCGGCAAGAATCAACTCCAGTTAACTTCAGAGAGCCGTGATTGCCAATTTACACTAGAGAGATTGATCCAATGAAGCATATCCAAGCTTTTGAATCAGTCGTAGCTCTCAAGACCCTTTTAGAAGCTACCAAATGCATACTCTTTGTAACAATTTTTGATGGACAAGTGATGGATTGGTTCTATGGACTATGTCCGCAGTCCATCTCTTTTTTTGCTGATTTGCGAAGAGAGTTTCTGCTCAGGTTTTCTACCTCTACAAAGAGAAAGAGCGGTCTAAAAGCCCTCTTTGAGATCAGGAAGCAAGAGAAACGAGACTTGGTCTCATTTTGTGGATCGTTTTCAGAAAGAAATCTTGGACATATAGATCGTCGATCAAGAAATGTATCGAGTGGCGCTTATTCATGGTCTTTGTGAAGGACCACTTAAGTTTGAGGCTAATGTCCGAGCACCAAGAACCTATCAAGAGTTGATTGGCTTAGCCAACTCATACATTCTAGGTGAAAAGAGTAATCCCAGCTTCATCTCCAGGCTTGTAATAAAGAAAGATCCTTCTTCTTACAAGCAACCTCCGAGGTCTCCTCGGAAATATTTTCCATCCCACTTAAGGAAGGGAAGAAGATTTCAACATCATCGACACCCCTTCCCTGGCCAGGATCGTGCCCGGGATCAATTATTACTATTGTCGGCCCCAGCTCCGCAAACAATTTTGTTTCATCAACAGCAAGATGATGACTTGCTAGAGTCCGAACATGATGAGGCCATGCATGAAGTAAGCCAAGTCATGAACGGTAGGGCTATTTTCAAAAGGCCTTACCAGCCGACAGATCAAAGATAAAAAGATTCAGATCCGTTCTGTGAGTTTCACAAAGAAAGCGGGCTTTTAACTGAAAAACTGCCAAGCGCTTCGTCAACTGGTACAAAAGATACTGACGCAGGGTAAGATGGGCAATTTGTTCCCGAAGGATTACCACTCTGATCCGTAAACTTCAAAAGGCAAAGAAGCAACAAACATTCCTTACTACTCAGAGGAAGTGAGGCGAATCAGCAATTACCCTAACCTCATCATTAACGAGAACATTGATGCCAATGATGAGGGCTCCCTTGGAAGACTATTCTGAAGTAAAAAGGACACCGCAGTTCCAAAAGCTCCTTCCAATCATGGCTGGTTGTTTTTGCTTTATTCTTCAAACATTCTCTTTTAAAACACTTCTAAGTGTTCTTTCATTCATTTCAATAAATTTTACATCAGAGATCCCATACTGACACATTTCCCTTTTTGGAGTGCCTCCTCCTCTATTTTCTCTTTTCCAAAGAGATTGCTGAACCACCGAGATATCGCCGAGTCTTTCTTAGGGCCCCCTCGAGGTTGGACTCCGGCGTAAGACCACAATGACCACATATAATTGGGAGTGTTCGCATATGTGTAGTGGGAGCCGTCCAACTCTCGTGCAGAGGATTACGAGACTTAGGATCCTAGCCGGTATCTAACACAAAGTGAGCATCAAGGGAGGTGCCATGTGTTAGCTCTATTGTGCTTCGCTAAGGATACATTATAGTTACGATGATATTTGATGTGCAAGCAATGGAGATCAAGTGTAGCCTTGCCTCCTGGATCATCTCATGACTATAATGGACAAATACGCTATGGTACTCTCAATTCGTGCCTTCGCAGGGCCCACAACTCCGCTGATCACTCCACAGACAAGCAATAGGCCACTTGGCGCATCTAGTCTAATGTATCAGCGATGTTTGTAACCCGAGGCATGAAAGCAGTCTATCTTTCATTTCCTTCTCAGGATTCTGTGTTTGTTTCTCTTTTGTGCCCTTCTAAGGGAATACGGCTAGTCCGCTCTAGGTAGGACTACACCCTACATGATTTTTCTTAGGCAATCGATGCTTAAGGCCCACGGGGTCGTTTTGCAAGGCCTATTGAATAAAGTGTCTCATACCTCTTTATACAATAGGTGTTAGGGGTTATATACAATGATGATGCTATGACATGCAAATATGCTATGATGTGAATCATGTAAGTGCAACACACACACTCGACATTGTGCACACAGACCTTTAATTTTCCCTTTTCTGGAGCCTAACCTCCAAGGATACCTCCGTAGTGGAAAATTAAAGCGGTGGGTTGGGCCTCGTCCACCTCTAAACCAGTATCAACACTACCAATCAAACCTATCGTATGCCTCAACGCTGGTGCACTAAGCGGAGCTCCTGCGAACTCTTGCCGGTTGTACACCAGACTTTATTTGGCCAAGTGCTAAACCACACCTGCCGAGTCAACGTATTGGTGTCGGTGTGATGACTCTCCAATACCGAATACCCACCACCTTATTTATTATGCACATGTAACCTTTATATACTTTCCCACTAAGCCAAAGCTCCCCGGACTATCCCGTCCGTCACAATTATTTACCAAGCCATCGGCTCACCGGGCTAACCTGCCCATCACTAAAACCACCGAGCCTACCGCTAGCGAGACCCAACCTAACTCCCACAACACTGGGGTTTGTTAATGTAAGTGATATACTAGTATTACTAGTTACTCTTAAACATTGATTATTCTTATGGTTTAGGTTAACCCAGGACTGCCCTAGGTATTCCTGGTGAAAGGCTCTCAAAGGGCACTATGAACTATGATGGTAGTTGAAGCCCATCGTTCCCTTTCGCAAGGCACTTACTATTATTGGTTATTACTCAATTCTCGATCCCTTTTAATATTATACTGGATCTAACCCTAGTTTATTTTGACTCTCTCTCTCTCTCTCCACAGGAAAGATGACCTTTCGTCGATCCCGAGCACCACCTAACACTAGCCAACCCAACATTTCTTTCATCATGACTCCTAATGAAGCTCACTATTTCTTTTTCACTTTACCAAGATCAGTAAGCCAATAACCCCACCTCCTTATGTCAATTCCACATGTTATCACAATTTCCAAAGTTTTACTAAATGCAGACCAATCTAAGCTATATGATGTACATGACAGGAGGTACTCCAAATTTTCATCCAAATGTCCTAAGATAATTATTGTGGGTCTATCATGACACATCTAGCTTAAATCCAGAAACATATAATTTTCCTAGATAATTTTGCATTTATTAAATTTTCTCCAATGTTAGGCCATAGGTAATTTTAAACATGAAATACTAGATTTCCTTAAGCTATGGCCACCCAAAAAATATGAACAGTGTATGAAAGCAAAATATCAGTGAATTCCAAATTTCATAGATTCACATAAAGGTAATTACCTCTAAATACTTAATTCAAGGTAATTCAAATAATTATAAATAATGAAGGGAGTACCATAAATCATAGTTCAAAAATTATATAAAAATTACCAGAGCCTTATAATATTCATAAAAAACTACTGACTAAGTTTCATGCAATTCCAATCTTAGTTAATCATGTATTAAAATACTTCAACTAATTCCATTCATGTGCACTTTGTGAAGATATTCTTATAAACTACTCAAAATAACATGTAACAAATTTTCTAGGCTCTATTATGCCCTAAAAGATTCTCTGGCCAAGTAACATAATTTCCTAGCAAAATATAATATTTATTATCTATTTATCAAAGTATGGTGCACTTGTTTACTTTACACATGAAATACTAAAAGGAAATGCCCAAATGATCCAAATAATTTACTAGTGCCTCTAAATGATATTTAATTAACCTTGTCAAAGTTTCATATAATTCTAAGTTAATCTAATCATGGTTACCGCAAAATCATCAAAAAGGACAAGGTGAAGATTATACCTACAAGTATGAGCTACTGCTTTCTCAACATCCTATAATAAATATCAGAGGTCAATAGCACTATAAAAATACTTCTACCAAAATTTCATAAGGATCCAAGGTCATAAGACCCCTTATTTATTCCTTAAGGTGTATAGTCCTAAATACTTTCCAAGTGGTTTAAGTGGAGTGAATGTGTCCAAATACTACCAAATTCCATCCTAGGGAATTTCACCACCCTAAGATCACATGGACTAAACACCATGTTCATATAAGGACATATGACCCCATGTCCTTCACAAACCCCCAAAGTTCAACCTTAGGGTTTGAACTAGAGTCCTAGGGCAAATCGTGAGGGTGTTTAAACTAACCATGGGGATCTTGCCAAAGTCCCAACCCCTTTTGTGTTAGAATTGGCCCCTCCATGCCCCAAGCTCACTCTGTCCCTAATTAACCCTTAAAGGGCCACACTTTGGTCTCACCAAAACCTATTCAAACCTAACCCAATTGGGCTGAGATTTTTATCATGTTCATGCCAAGACTCTAAGAGTCAGAAACCAAATTTTTGGTGGGTTTAGAGATCATTAGACCCTTTAAATAATCAATACATGGATTATTAAATTTGTACAAAAAATTTAGGGAAATGTTTTCCAAAATTTCCCTTTTTTGGACATGTTTCAGGTATAGGCAAGAGTGAACCCCAACAAAAATCTCATGTCATTTGGATGACTGGATTAATGAGGGTACTCAAAAAAATCTCTGAACAAGCCTAGGTATTGACCTCACCAAAAAGAGTGTTGTGGTCTGACATGAACACCAAATTGGTCCAAACCAATTTTAAATTACACTAGACCCATAAGGATATAATTATCATATTGGCCACTTTTTCTGAATAGGCCCCTAGATATTTTTAATAATTAATTTAAAACAACCCAAAAGCAGTGACAGAAAATTAAATAAGATGAATTAATAGCACGAATATTAAGGCATGATCGTGTGACTCATGGCTTTCTTCTTCCTCCAGCCTAAGGTTGTAATTAACCCTACCTGGATCACTTCCAAGTCCATTTGCCAGCCACCCAGCCACCTCCCTGGCCAACCACCACCACCACTACCTCCGTTTAGGTGAGGGCTATTGGCCGGAGGTGGTTTGGCCACCGGAGACGGCAGATTCTGGCAAAACCGACACTTTTGTTTTCACGGAAAACCAGTGGAAAAATTCCACTAGATCGTGCTCAATTGAGCCTGATTCTGCTCTCTAAGGATTCCTAAGATCTAACCCATTAAGAAGGAGTAGAGGAGGACCTGATTTGCGACCTGAAGACGCGCGCTTTGCCTTCTCACCATTCCGACCACCGAGCTTCTGGCTCTTCTGCAACTTCTACACCAACCTCAACGGAATTGAAAAGTAATCAGGGTAAATGCTTGCCCTTGCTCTGGTGAAGTTCTTTAAAGAAGGAATTTGAGAGAGGAGGCTTGTAACTCCCCATTTCCATTAAATTACATTAATGTCCATTAACTCCACCCCTTCGGTTTCAACCAAATTAAGGGGGCTGAACCAAATTAATGGTCGGACACCTCCAAAAACTCTTCCTCTCCCTCATAGGAATAAAAGCCCCATAATAGTGGGAGTTATGGAGCCTCCATGGCTATTCCATTCGTAAAACTAGGCTCAGCCTTGCCCAAGGCTTTTCATCGAGCTCAACTCGATGATTTCCTCGAGCTCAGCTCGACGATTTCCTCGAGCTCAGCTTGACGATTTCCTCGAGCTCAGCTCGACGATTTCCTCGAGCTCAGCTCGACGATTTCCTCGAGCTCTGCTCGACGATTTCCTCGAGCTCTGCTCGACGATTTCCTCGAGCTCTGCTCGACGATTTACTCGAGCTCTGCTCGACGATTTCCTCGAGCTCTGCTCGACGATTTCCTCGAGCTCTGCTCGACGATTTCCTCGAGCTCTGCTCGACGATTTCCTCGAGCTCTGCTCGACGATTTCCTCGAGCTCTGCTCGTCGATTTCCTCGAGCTCTGCTCCTCGATTTCCTCGAGCTCTGCACGTCGATTTCCTCGAGCTCTGCTCATTGATTTCCTCGAGCTCTGCTCGTCGATTTCCTCGAGCTCTGCTCGTCGATTTCCTCGAGCTCTGCTCGACGATTTCCTCGAGCTCTGCTCGACGATTTCCTCTCTTAGTCTAACGATCTACTGTGATGTTGATATTTCATCGAGTTCTGTTCTATGATTTCCGTCCAGCTAAGGTCAACTCTTATCATGTACTTTTTATCATGACTCAGTCATGACAAAACTATCCTAGGGATCTAGAAGTCTGAGGGATGTTACAGCCCGCCTGTCGAAAAACAGCAGCATGGCCAACTACTCTACACCAGACCGCACATAACGATGGGGACTCAACTCCAGCCCGCTAGAATATGGAGAGCTCACTCACTCCAGTAAGGATGATCAGCTCCTTCTATCCTCCAGGTCGCCAAGCCTCTTGTCGCCCAACAAGGGGGACAAGCCTCCAGCAGAAGGCGGACTCTTCCTGTCCACCGCGGGCTCGGCGGACTCAATATGCAATCTGTCACTCAGCACTCAAGCTTCCCAACTCTGGACACTTCCCAACAAGAGGCGGACTACTCCTCAGCTCGCATAGCTCGGCGCGGGCCCGCTCAATGTAACAGAGGCGAACTTGTCCCAATCCGCTAACAACAGATCATCTCATGTACTCTACACAACGTGGTGAAAACTCAACGGACCCCTTCTCTACTCGCACAACTTACCGCTCTACTGGGGGTAATGTTACCAAGACTGTTACCTCCTCGGGCCTATAAATAGGCCCCCATACCTCTCATTCAGCAGGCATGGTGGAGTGGGACAACCATGGCATCAAGACATGTGGACTCAGTCTCCCAGTTTACGCAACCTCACCCATCTTCTAGGCCTGATCGCGCAGTCCGCTCAGTTTAGTCTAGGGATCTGCGGGATCAGCTAACTGCACAGTTTGCCGACCTCTTTGCTTAGTCCGCGCGGCCTCTGGCAATTTCTTTCCTTAGCTGCCAGCTTCCCCCATTGTACCCTTTATTTTCTTTCCTTGTAAAAGTGCAATCTCAAGCTGTAATCTCAATTCATAATCAATGGAAAGCCCGTCGCAAGAGTGGAATTTAAGCAGCGGCGGGCAAAGTCTATTGTTGCCGCTGCCAGCGGCCCCCTCTTCTTCTCAACTCCTCTCCTCTCTCAGCAATGACATAAACCATTAGAGTTAACCGTCAAAGTAACTGCCTACTCGACAGTTCCTCATCAACCTCCCATTATCCCTACAACCCTTGATCAAGCGCGTGATCCACTCTCGAGCATGAAGAAGCAATCACTGCATCCCCATCAATGTCTCCACCTCGTCCTAGTGAGAACGAACACCCGTTTATCTTCTGGTGCCCGCGGCCCTTCCATTTCCGCGCATCAAAAGCATGGCGGTAGCGTGACACCGCGTGGTGGAAGCGCTCAGAACAGGAAGTTTATTTAAATCATGGCCACTCATTGATTTCTAGTAGGATCCAACGGTAGGGAGTGAATCTTGCTAGCATAAGGCAGGGAGATGAGGGCTTTTACCTCAATGCTTCTAGGGTTTTCTTGAGTAATCGAAGAAGAAGGAGAAATGTTTCCACCATTGTCGGAGCTTCGGAGCTCCGAATCGCGAGCCGAGTCCATATCCATGGAGAGCTGCCTAGTGCGGTTCTTTCTATCCGATTGGATTTTGATTCATGGAACCAAATAGAACTTCAAGGGTGTGAAAAGGAGCTAAATAAAGGCAAATTTTATTGTTCCAAAAAGATAATTATTATATAGGTATGCCTATTTTTTATAGAAAACGGAGGTGAGGAGAGAATACAACAAACGATGTGGGACTAAATACAATCTGTGTGGCATATGTAGTTTGACAACATCAAACCGCACACTATACAAAGAACAACTGAAGATCACCCAAGGATAAGCTGAGGAAAGCCGCCAAACTGCTAGGGAAGACCGTCGGTGTAGGCCACCAGACCGAAATTGTGGGTTGCCACTAGACTGCAGTTGTGACTAACCAACAGACTGATGATGCAGCAAGCCACCAAACAATAACTGCGGGTTGCTACCAGACCGCAGTTACGGCTAACCATCAGACCGTTGCTACGGCAAGCCACCATACCACTACTGCAGTTAATCACCAGACCGCTGTTGTGGCTAATTGTCTGATCGCTATCGTGGCTAACACCCAGGCCGATATTGCGGCTAATTGCTAGACCGCTGCTGCGCTAACACCCAGGCCGTTACTGCGACTATCCCTCAGACCGTCACTTTTGCTATCCTCCTTACTGCTAGCTAAGGTTCACCACCAGAATGCCGAGCCAAACAGCCAGACCGCTGAGAGTAGCAGACCGCAGCTGTTAGATACAAAACTGTCCGGTCTCCTCAAGCTCCAACACTCCCCCTCAAGCTGGAGTATATATATCTACCATGCCCAGCTTGCTACAAACCTCCCTAAAAAAGTAACTGGCTTGGTGAAGAAATCAGGTAGTTCTCTCTCTGAGGTAACAAACTGAGTGCATATCTTATACTTCAAAATCTCCTCTCTAATGAAGTGGAAATCAACCTCAATGTGCTTCGTCCTCTTATGAAAGATGGGATTCCTCGAAATATATATAGTTGCCTTATTATCACAGAACATTGGCAGAGGATGATCATAAACCTCTCCAAAATCAAGCATAAGTGTTAATAACCACTTCAGCTCGTAAGTAATTAGAACCATGCTCCTATACTCGGCTTCTGCACTTGACCTAGAAACTACCGCTTATTTCTTACTCTTCAAGCTGATCAATTCCCTCCAACAAAAGTACAGAATCCTGACGTAGACTTCCTATCTTTCTTATCATCTACATTGCTAGCATCAGAGTATGCCTCAACCTTCAAATGTCCCCTTTTCTGAAACAAAAGTCCTTTCCCTAGATCACCTTTCACATTCTCTAGAATCTTCATTGCCGACTGAAGATGACAGTCCTTAGGAGCTTACGAAAACTGGCTCACTTTTGCCACTGCATAACAAATATCCGGTCTTATGACTATCAGATAAATAAGTTTCCCCACAAGCTATCTGTACCTGGTGACATCTTCAAGAAGAGGTGAATCCTTACGCCAACACTTGTCATCTCCAACAAACATTGGAGATCGAGCAGGTTTAGCCTCAAGAAGACCTGTATCTTTTAAAAGTTCCAAGGCATACTTCCGGTGTGAAAGAATAATAGACCGTACTTTCCTGGATATTTTAATCCCCAAGAAATATTTCAGAGAGATCATATCTTTAGTAACAAAATGCTAAAAAAAAGCTTCTTTGTCATATCCACACCTTATCTATCATCACCTGTAAGAAGAATGTCATCCACATAAATTGCAAGGATAACAAGACCAGCCGATGTTTTGCGAATGAACAAAGGGTGATCTGTAGCATTCGAGAAAATCCAACCACAAAAAAAACTTTGTTGAACTTGTCAAACTAGTCCCTGGGACTTTGCTTAAGACCATAGATCGCCTTTCATAGTTTACAGACCTGAGCTCCCCCCTGAGCAACATACCCAAGAGGTTGCTCCATATAGACTGTTTCCTATAAATCACCAAAAAGAAAGGCATTCTTCACATCCAACTGATACATTTCCCAGTCTTTGTGGATAGCCACCAAAAAAAGAACACAGATTGTAGTAATCCTAACCGCAGGAGAAAAAGTATCAAAGAAATCCACACCATAGGTCTACGTAAAACCTTTGGCAATAAGTCATGCCTTGTAACGATCAATAGAGCCATTAGGGAGAAAATTGATGGCAAAGACCCAGCGACAACCAACCAGATCAGCTCAAAGAGGAGTAGGAACAAGAGTCCAAGAACCCTGTTTAGTAAGAGTGTGGATATCTTCATCCATAGCAGCCTTATAATGAGAAATAACAAGAGCATCTTGATATGAGGCTGGAAAAACATTTGCCGAGAGGGCAAGAGAAAAACTCAGAGACAAAGACAAGAGCTGAGCATAAGAGACCACAGCCTGAAGAGGATGTTGAGTGCAGGAGCGAACACCTTTCTGAAGAGCAATGGGAAGATCAAGATATGTTCGGTCTACTGTATCAGCCCCATCCAAAGAAAAGACTACTGGCCTAGGAGCTAGTGGCAGCGGCTCAGGAGAAGAATCAGGGACATTAGAAGAATCAGAAATAGGAGGAGAAGAAAGAATGACAGGCTCTGGAAGAGGTGCTGATACATTGGAAAAAGAAGAAGAATCATTAAAAGAAGGAAGAAGAGAGGGATAAGAAAATAATTGAGCATCCTCAAATAAAGTAACATCCGTCGAGACATACTGTCTCCAAAGAATAGGATCAAAACACTGATATCCTTTGTGTCAGACAATAGAACAGAAAGATGCACTTGATAGAATGAGTAGAGATTTTATCGCGTCCACAAGTAGGAGAGTGGACAAACAATGTGCATCCAAAATACAAGAGGAGGTAACAGAAACGGTGTCCCATCAGGATATAGAATAGAAAAAGGAGTCTTGTCATTAAGAACCGAAGATGGAACTCGATTAATGATAAAATAGGAAAGAAGAACCGCATGACCCCAATAAGACCGAGGAAAATGTATATGAGTGAGAAGACTACGAGCCACATCAAGAAGATAATGTTTTTTACGTTCAGCAATACCATTCTGTTGTGAAGTGCAAGGGCAAGTAGTTTGATGGACAATGCCATGATCAAAACAAAACAATGTAAAATGATGACTAAGATATTCCTTAACATTATCAGTGCGAATAATTTTATAGAGGTATCAAATTGTGTACGAATTTCATTATAAAATACAGAAAAAATTGAGAAAATTTCAAAGCGTTCTCGTAACAAATACAACCACGTACACCGAGAAAAATCATCTATGAATATAACAAAATACAAACTACCCCGACCAACATTTTCAAGGGGACCAGGACCCCAAACATTCGAATGAACCAGGTCAAAGGGACGAGAAGAACGGCAACCATGCATAAAAGGAAAAGTAGACCGGTGATGCTTGCCAAACTGACAAGCTTCACAATCAAGAGAAGAATTGCCGCGAGGTAAATCTGGCAGAAGCTGATATAGAATCCGAGAAGGAGGATGTCCAAGACGAAGATGCCACTGAAGTAGAGAAGAAGAGGCATAAAACACAGAAGTAGTATCAAGATAGAACAAGTCGCCGCTCTCAGTCTCAGTAGCAATCATCTTCTTGGAATGAGGAATCTTAAATACATAAGTAAGGTAGTAAAAATAACTTCACAATTCAACTGTTTGCAAAGAGCAGCAACAGAAAGAATTTTGCACAAAAAATTCTAGACATAAAGAGTGTCCTATAGGAAAAAAGAGTGAGTAATATGCACGGTGCCAGACCCATAAATCAGAGATGGATAACCATCTGTAAGAAGAACTGGAGGTAACCAGTTTATCTTGTCAAGATAAGATAAAAGGCAAAAATTGTGTGTCATATGATTAGTAGCACCAAAATCAATGATCCACCTACCCGTTATAGCCAACTGAGCAGCACCAGAAGTAGCAAGAGAAGAAGTGGATTGCTTGGAGGAATTAGTCGATGTTGGAAGAAGATGATGATATTTGGTCCAACAACGATCAACCAAATGATCAAATCGGCCACAATGAGAACAAAGATGCTTAGAGGAACCACGACCACCACCATGACCGCCACTACGGCCACCATGACCGCCTCTGCGGCCACCACGGCCAACAGAGATTATTGGATCTAGTGGCCAACCTTAGGGGGGGTGAATAAGGTTGGATGTGTTAAACGGACACCACACACCAGAAATTAACCTAATTTTTACAGCAGAATCGTAGAGGCAATAGTACTAAAAATATATTTATTGCAAGAATTAACAGTAGATGGTTTTACAAATACAAAATTGTGATCCCTGTGATGCCAGGGATCGAAGGAGGTGAAAATGAAAACTCATTTATTTTCTATACCGACCCGCTCCACGGACTGGTTGCCTCTCTCCTTTTCCCTCCAAGAAAAGTCTTCGAGCTAGCTCTTCACCTGCTCACAAAGGAGGGTCTTAGAGCCCCGCTAGATCCTCCGATCTAAACGTCCCTATCCCCAAGATGATTTACCGCGGAATCCTACCCGGATTCTGATGACCCTTACCGATCGATTTTCCTCTCCACACGGTTTAAAGAGAAAGGAAAAATAACAAGAATAAAAGTGTAAATAATCTAAAGGATGAAGTTCTCCCTCTTGCCGACTCCTCCATTGAGCGATCTACGACCGAGGCTTGAGATATTTGTTTGCTTGCCAACGGTAGATTCTTCATAGTCGATGTAGATCTTGGATCGCCGGAGTTCTTCGTTCACTAATGGGAGGGAGACAACTTTCTTCTTCTACGACTGAGACTTTTTGGAACGGTGCACAAGAAGGCGGCCAAACCCTAAAATTCACATACTCCAGTCATTCTTCAGTCCTTCAATCAGAATCCTTGACGAGGCATAGAAACTAAGGCGGCCTTTTATACATCTTCATGAAAATAGGCTACCGCCGGCGGTAAGACTAGCTCCCAGCGGTAGGTTCGCGCGCTTGTTGTGTCAGCTTTCCTCTAAATCTGGAAAGAGATATTCAAAACAAATATTTGCTGTTTTAATTTTGCTAGTGCCACGTGGTTACAGCTTCCGCCGTGCGGTAATATTGGACGCAACGATTCGAGAACAACACATCGATATTCGCTGATCGGCAAGCGTGGCGCGGTAGGGCTAGCGTTGATTTCTTCTAGAGCACTAAGTCTAAATAATTCATTTCAGTAGCGCATGCGGTAGTACTAGTGCCAGGAGGTAGGCCAGCGCCTCGATGAATTCAACATTCGTCAAAGGGCTAGCGCAGCGCGGTAAGGCTAACGTTGATTTCTTCTCGGGAGCTAAGTCCAAATAATTCATTGTGGTAGCGCCTGCGATTGGACAATTGTTAGGCGGTAGACCAGCGTCTCGAGAAATCTGTCTTGACATCCATCGAGAGGCTAATGCGGTGCGGTAAGTGATAGCGCTTGGCGGTAGCATCCATAGGAGCCTTGTTCCTTTGCTTGCATCTGTCAACCTGCACACTCTATCAACACACGGATCAAATAAAACCTAGGAGTTGATATTTTCAAACGCAGGAAATGTGAAACATCGGTTCCAACAAACTCACCCTTTTCATAATATCAAATCTTGTTCATGATAAGTAATACATAAGATAGAGTCCAGATAGAAAATAAGAGTGATAAGCGAACAATCAGGTTGCGAGTTCTTTATGGCTCCCCTATACGCACACTCCCCCTATCTACATGTTCGACTTGCTCTCCCTATCTATGTGCACATATTGTTAACGTGCTCCCCCTACATGTGACCTCTCCTAACCCGTGACTCATACTCATGAAATACTCATGAACATGATAACACAACTTATTCTCCCCCTTTGATAATAGCAAAAGGGCAGGCAAGGCCTACCAAACATGCAGGATGAAAAAATAGTAGATATGATGAATGTTTAGACAGAATTCAAATAGTGCACACACACGGTAAAGCAAACATTAAGAGACATAGGGTTGACCCAAAAAATACAAATCAGAGACTATTAAGTACATGGGTAATACAATAAGAGCGGAAATACACGAGCATGGATAAATCATTTTTCAGAGTTTATGTGAATTAGACCGCACAGACTGAACTAAACACACGAGTAGAAATACAATTCTATGAGAGGTATACATTTAATCAAATTGACGACATTGTAAAAATGTCATGAGTGTAAATCGTGTGCTAGTACGTATTGTGCGAACAACAGATAGTGGAGTTTCAGTCCAATTCTTATGCATGGAAGCGTTAGATAGAGTAATGACATGTGTACGTGTAGCATCAAAAGAGAAAAAACTCAGTAGAAACATCTTATTTTACATGTTTATCTCGATTCTTGAGAATTCTAACACAAGAGAAATGGAGTGAATAATCACCTCACATGACAATCTATGTCATACCAAGATTTGAATTAGGGGCACTAAGCTTACGTTTGGGTCTATGCACAAGATCGAAATGACTCTTTGAACCAAGGTGCTCATCCTCACAATGCTCATAAGGACTTATCAGGAGAAATGAGTAGTGCTTGGGGGGACCTTAACATGACATTTGATAGCTTGCATAATTTACTTTTTAGTTTGCTTTGAGCTATCACTTTTATATATTTTGGAGTTCAAGGAGCCCCAAGTCATTCAAAATCTATCCACTTAGATAGATACACTTTAACTTGTACACACAGGACCTTAGCACTAAAGAGTTGGCCCAAAGTTTTTAATCGTTATATAAGCACATATAAATTGTGACATTGATTATTCAAAGTATCTCTAACGTGTTAAAATACGAGTTATAGCATGTAAGCTGAGTATTTGTACATGAGTGCTCCATCTAGGGATAAGTACATAGTGTGAAGTCATTTCCCTATCTAAATCCTCATACATACCTAGAGGCATGGTCAACATACACTAACATGTATTGTCACACTCAATAGCTAAGCACTTAGAGATTTAGTCCACTATGACTGGAGGACAATGTTGTATAAAAATTAAGAGACTGAAGACAAAAATTGTACGTACTCATTATGGTCTAGGTTGTAGTCATGTGAGCCTATAACATTATAGATTTACATCAGAAGTAGTTTTTCTTTGTAGATTTGTTGTTGTTTTTTTGTTTTGTAAAACGAATGTGAAAAACACATGAGACAGAGAAAGAAATTGAAAGTTTTTTTTTTGTTAAAAAAACTCAAAGGCACAACTCAAAACAGAATGCAAACAAAAAAAAATAAAACATAAAAATGTAAACACAACGAACAAAATAGTAAAGAAAAAAATCTAGGTTAAGAGATCCAGAACTCCTAGCTCGAGTCGAAGTAGAGAAAATCGTGCATTTGAGAGTGGTTTAGTGAAGATGTCCGCTAGTTGGTCATCGGTGCCAATGAAGCTTACACTAGTGTTCTCCTTTTTGATATGATCACGAATGAAGTGGTGATGCACGTCAATTTGTTTTGATCTAGAATGTTGCACTGTATTATATGTCAAGTCTATGGCACTCTTGCTGTCGCAACTAAGTGTAACGTTCATACACTTGAGGCCAAAGTCATCTAATGTTTGAGACATCCATAGTGCTTGACTGCAACAGCTTCCTAAGGCAACAAATTCGGCCTCAGCAGTGGAGAGAACAACCGAGTTCTGTTTGCAACTTGACCAAGAGACTAATGCCGGTCCTAGAAAATGGCATGTACCGCTTGTGCTCTTGCGATCAAGTGAACATTCAGCATAGTCTGATTTTGAGTACCCGTGAAGTGTGAGATCGGTGGTATGTGGGTATCAGAGTCTAAGGTTCTGTGAGCCTATAAGGTACCTAAAAATTTGCTTCACTGCTTTCGAGTGAGACTCTTTCGGTTCGGCTTGGTACCTAGCACACATTCCTACCGCAAACGTGATATCTGGCCTAGAGACACTCAAATATAATAATGATCCTATCATACCTTTAAATATATTCTGATCGATAGAAATGCCACTTTCATCTTTTTCTAATTTAAAAGAAGCACTCATAGGAGTTTTGACTTGCTTCAGATTCTCATATACAAAATACACAAGCATATCTTTAACATATTTTGATTGACTTACAAAAATTCCGTCTTAGTGCTGAGAAATCTGGAATCCTAGGAAATAAGTAAGTTCTCCTACTAGGCTCATTGTAAATTCAGATTTCATAAGGGTGGCAATTTATTCACACATTTTTTTATTCGTTGCCCCAAAAATGATATCATCCACATAAATTTATAGGATAATTAGATTAGGACTCTTGGACTTTACAAATAGAGTTGTGTCCGCACTAACCATCCTAAAGCCATGATTTAAGATAAACGTAGTGAGCCTATCGTACCAAGTACGAGGTGCTTGCTTCAATCCGTACAGGGCCTTCACCAACTTATATACATGGTTTGGGTAAGCGGCATTCATAAAACTGGGTGGTTGCTCGAAATATACCTCTTCCTTAATATATTTGTTTAGGAAAGCACTCTTAACGTCCATTTGGTACAATCTAATTTTCTTATAACTACCAAACGCTAAAAATATATGGATGGACTCAAGATGAGCAACCGGGGCAAATGATTCGTCAAAATCCACACCCTCTATCTGAGAATACCCTTGAGCCACCAACCTCGCTTTGTTCCTAGTTATCCTAGACTCACCATCAAGTTTATTTTTGAACACCCATTTCAATCCTATGATCAGATGGTTATCTGGACATTCCACTAACACTCATACCTTACTTCACTCGAATTGGTTCAGCTCCTCATTCATTGCCAAGAACCATGATTCATCTTTTAAGGCTTCAGAAATGTTCTTGGGTTCAATATCAGATAGAAAGAACAAGTTCGAGAAAAATTCATAAAGTGTGGACCGAGTTCTAACTCCTTGAGATGGCTCTCCTATGACTAGATCACAGGGATGTTTCTTTGAAAAAATCAAGTTACTAGGATCCCTATAACCTTGTTCAAAACTTTGAGTTTTATTCTCCATGATTCTCTCATCATCCTCTTCCCCATTCGGTACACTTTCTTCAAACTACTCTTCATTCTCCTTCGGCTCGTTAGTTGGTAAATTCTCATCGAAATGCACATGAGCCGACTCTTCAACCACTAAGGTCCTCTTATTGTATATCCTATAGGCCCGACTCTTGCTTGAGTATCCTAAGAAGGTACCTAGATCAGATTTTTCATCAAATTTCCCTAGATGATCCTCAGTGTTAAGAATGTAGCACGGGCATCCAAAGACCCTAAAGTATGATATCGAGGGTTTACTTTCGAAATACAGCTCATATAGAGTTCACTTTAAAAGTGGGTGAAGCATGACTCAGTTCATCACATAGCTCGTCATGTTAACCGCTTCTGCTCAAAAAATCGTGGTAAGCTGAACTCAGCGAGCATTGTACGGGCTAATTCTTTAAGAGTGCGATTCTTTCTTTCTACAACTCCATTCTGTTGAGGAGTGTGTGGGGCAGAAAATTCATGCTTAATTCCTAAGGAATCACACAGATTTGAGAAGTCCTCATTCTAAAACTCTCCTCCATGATCTGATCTGATACACTTTATCTTTAGCTCTTTCTCATTTTGAAGGCGTGTGCATAAAGTTGAGAATTCTCTAAAGGTGTCAAATTTGTTTGCTAGAAAGATCATCCAGCAATAGCGTGAAAAGTCATCTATGATAACAAAGGTGTATCATTTTCCACCAAGACTACACGTACTAAGGGGTCCGAACAGATCCATGTGAATGAGTTCGAGTGGTCTAGACGTAGAAACTATAGATTTGCTCTTGAACGAAGTTTTAACAAATTTGCCTTTTTGACAAGGAGCACATAAGACATTTAAACTACCGCTTAAGGTGGGAAGACCCCACACAAGTTTCTTTCTCGATAGTTTTATAATAAGCATGCTACCAGTATATCCTAGTCTCCTATGCCAAAGATCTAATTTCTCATTCTTAGTAACAAGACACTTCAAATTAGATGAAGAAATGTCATCAAAACTAACAGTGTACACGTTATGATTTCTATGAGCTACAAGAAATACACTAGAAGTTTTGGCATCAATAATTTTACATGTGTTTGTAGATGACTCAAATATGACATCTAGACCTTTATAACACAATTGGCTAATGGAAATAAGGTTATGCTTAAGTCCATCTACAAACAGAAAATTAGAGATAGAAAATGCCTTGTTACCTATAGTGCTGATTCAAAAAATCCGTCCTTTGTTGTTGTCCCCAAAGGTCATCATGCCACCCTTCTTCTTCTCTAGGCTAAGGAACTTGTCTTTATCTCCCGTCATGTGCTTGGAGCAACCAGAGTCCAAGTACCACACATTCTTCATGTCCTTAGTCTGCCAAAAGACCTTGAAAGTGTTAAGTTGTCTACCTAAATCACCTAGAGGGAGTGAATAGGTGAATTGTGCGTCTATTTGCGGAATAAAAAATTTAAAAGAACTTGCATAAACAATCAAGCAATCACAGATGACAAGAAGATTTATAGTGGTTCCCCAACCTTTGGTACGTCCACTTTCCCTCACCAATCTAGTAAATCACTATACCCGGCTACTCCACTATCTCGGATTGAAAACCAATCTATGCCTCGGAAACAAGTTCCTATAATCTCGATCCAAATGGATCTACACTCGGAAGATGAAAACTTCCTACAACTCGGAGAACAACGCTCCTACACTCGGAGAATAATCTCCTACAAAATTACAAAGAGTTTTGAAATACAAACAAAGATTTGTCTCAGATCTGGAAAAATTTGACTCTAGGTCTTCTTCTGAACTTGGCGGTTTTTTCAGAATTTGTTGAAGAAGAACCTCTGTAAATCTGATCTGAAAAATTGAGGACCTACTCGATCAAGGATAAGATGAAGATTCCTTGAACAACAAGTCTAACTTGATCCAAAACAGTCGTGTCGATCTTCACATTGAGCGGCGGCAGCGACTTTTGAAAGTTTTTTCTTGGAGAGAGACGGTCGATTCAGAATAATAGACAGTATGGATTTCTGCTTAGGGTTAGTCTTGATGAAAATACATTATATAGGATTTCCTCTAATGGTTAGAATTGACATTAATGACGACACGTGGACCAATCACGATGTCTCATTTGAAAATCCCGTCGACCTGGACTTAAATAAATTTTCTGAAAAATTTGACAGCAGTTCTCGAGAAGTGTGAATAAGTTCTCGAGAACAGGCTGACTTCTCGAGAACTAAACGTCCTGAAATTATGTAAGTACTCGAGAACAAATAGCGTTGAGTCTGCTTAAGTATTAACTAGACTTCTCGAGAACTATTACTCGAAAGCCAAATCGTATACTCGAGAACTATGCTGACTTCTCGAGAACTAGAGACTAAGTTCTCGAGAACTATGATGGACTTCTCGAGAGGGACTTAGAATAATTTTTTTGTGGCTGTCTCTGACTACTCGAGAAATATAGGCTGGGATCTCGAGAACCTAGATTGACCTTCTCGAGAACTACAAGAATGTTTCTCGATAACTAGTCTCGGCTTCTCAAGAACTAGATGAACTTCTCGAGTTCTGCTAACTCTACTTCTCGAGAACTATCATAGACTTCTCGAGAAGTGGACTTAGAGAAATTTTGGACTTTTTCAATTTCCTCTTCTCTTCAAGAATCCAATCTTTATCTCATGCTCCTAGTGCTTGAATATGAAGTGTATCCCAATTGAGAGGCTACACATGAGTAAACACCTTGGATCACACAGTGAGGGATTACACTATATGGTCCTGTGTTCATGACCCACTGTAGACTGACATTGGTCTACACTTAGCAATGATAGTCTATAAACACACAACTTAAACAAGGATATCAAATACAACTTAATTCATCTTAGTTCAAGGGTGGCTTCATGCAAATCTGGGTTATTGTGGATGCAATACCAAACAGACCTAAAAAGAAGATGGGGGTAAAGTTCTGGTTACCCAAGTTGTCTCACCCATAAGATAGGTAGAAGACTTTGGTAGCCAGACTTGCAAATTTTTTGTGGCACCTTTCCTCAAACATGAGCCAAATGTGTGACCAAACTTATAACAGAGCCAAATGTGTGACCAAACTTATAACAGTTCGCACACATAATGTAAGCAGTGGATGCTGCCTTTATCGGGTTGCTCGAGCTCTTGCTTGAGGTTGGGGATAGCCTTCTAGATCTCTTAACCTTATCTCTAGATTTCTTAAAAATTTACTTGGACTCAGAGTGAGGGTGATTTCCGCTCGGTGGTGATGTTTGACTCACATATCCTAGACCAAACTTCGTTGATCCATGACATTGTGCACTCAACAACATATTTAAGGACTTTTGGCCTATGCCAAACTTTTGGATAGTTTAGATCATGAATTCTCGCCTTTAGGGCGGTGTTTTCTGTCACAAGCATCACACACCGATTGACAAATTGTTTCTTGTCTTCCTCTACCTTGGTAAGTGACAAGTGAAGTCTTTTCTCATAGAAATTCTTTTCATTTGTGAGACTATTCGTTCGCACTGATGACTTGGAGAGACTTGCCATTTGTTCTTCGAGTGAGAGCACTCAAGAAATTCGATCTTCTCTTGGCCAGTTCCAATTACATCACTTTTCAATTTTTCTAAGTCCTTTTTTGATTTTCTTATTCTCGACTCTCAAGGACTTTTTCTCAGAAATAACGCTTTCAAATTTATCAACTAAATTTTCATAAATCTTGAGAAGTTCAGTATAAGTAGGTGGAGTTACCTCAGTATCGCTTTGGACACTGGACTCATCGTAAGAATCTTCTTGATTCTTTCCCATTAGGAATAGATTTGCCTCGTCTTCACTATCGGAGTCTGTGGTGCTTGATTCTTCAGATCCATCATCATCCCATGTGAGTGCCTTCAGCACCTTCTTCTTCCCTTTGTACCGGCTTTCATTTTCTTTTTCCTCCTTCTAGAGTCTTGGGCATTCTCTCTTTAGGTTCCCTGGCTTATGGCAGTGATAGCATTCCAGCTGAGACTTCTCATCATCGCTTCCTGTCTCCTTCGATGGCTTGTTCCAGCTTCTTCCTTCTCCAGCTCCTTTCCTCAGGAATTTCTTGAATTGTCCCTGTTTTTTGGGATTCCTCATGAATTTCTTGAACTCCCGGACATAGAGGCTCTCCTCCTCTTCCTCCTCAGAATCCTCAGCAACTTTTCTCTCCTTTGTGGCCTTCAGCGCCAGTCCCTTCTTCTTTACTTCCGTGGGATACTCCTCTACTTGAATCTTCAATTCAAGTTCATGTGTCTTCAGATTTCTGATGAGGCTCTCTATCTCCAGGGTGCTGATCTCATGAGACTCAGTAATAGCTGTCACCTTCGGGTTGAAGCGAGGAGGCAAAGATCGCAGGATTTTCCTCACTAAGTCACCATTTAGAAAGTTCTTTCTGAGAGATCTTGACGTGTTGACGATCTTGGTAAAGCGTGTGTACATGTTGTCCACATCCTCGTCGATCTCCATCCGGAACTGTTCATATTCTGATTCGAGTCGGAACAACTTCGACTCCTTTACCTGTAAAGTACCTTAATGAGTGAGCTCAAGAAGACGCCATATATCATAAGCAATCTCACAGTTACATATCCTATTAAATTCAGTCTTGTCCATGGCAAAAAATAATTAGTTCATAGCCTTGGCATTATTCGTACACCTAAGCTTATCTGCATCATCCCACTTATCACGCGGTTTTTCTACGGCAGTATCCCCAACCGTGATCGTGGGTGTAGTGTTTGTCTCAATCATGGATCATACGTCCATGCTTTGAGTCATCAGAAATATTTTCATCTGAGTCTTCTAGTGACTATAGTCACTCCCCATGAACAATGGAGGTCTACTCACACCTTGACCCTCATTAAATGCGTGTACAGAGTTGGCTATCTTTCTTTAGGTTTTATAAGCCTTTGTGAAGTAACCTCCCTCTGATACCACCTGTTGGATCTAGTGGCCAGCCTTAGAGGAGGGGGGGGGTGAATAAGGTTGGATGCGTTAAATGGAATTTAAAAAATTTCGTACTAGGAAATCGAGTTCTGGAAGCTATCGCGGAGCGTTAGGTAGCTAACACGCGGCGGTAAATCTATGAACTTGATTTCCTATGCGAATTTGCTCATACACCACACACCAAAAATTAACCTAATCTTCACAGCAAAATCGTAGAGGCAATAGTACAGAAAATATATTTCATTGCAAGAATTAACAGTAGAGGGTTTTATAAATACAAAATTGTGATCCCTGTGACGTCGGGGATCAAAGGCGGTGAAAATGAAAATTCTTTTGTTTTCTATACTGACCCGCTCCACAGATCGGTTGGCTCTCTCCTTTTCCCTCTAATAAAAGCCTTCGAGTCGGCTCTTCACCTCCTCATAAGGGAGGGTCTTAGAGCCCCGCTAGATCCTCCAATCTAGACGTCCCTATCCCCAGGACGATTTACCGTGGAATCCTACCCGGATTCTGACAACCCTTATCGGTCGATTTTCCTCTCCATATGGTTTAAAGACAAAGGAAAAATAACAAGAATAAAAGTGTAAATAATCTAAAGGATGAAGTTCTCCCTCTTGACGACACCTCCGTTGAGCGATCTACGGCCGGTGCTTGAGATCTTCGTTTGCTCGCCACTGGTCAATTCTTCGTAGTTGATGTAGATCTTGGATCTCCGGAGTTCTTCGTTCACTAACACGAGGGAGACAACTTTCTTCTTCTATGACTGATACTTTTTGGAACGGTGAACAAGAAGGAGGCCGAACCATAGAATTCACGTACTCCAGTTGTTCTTCAGTCCTTCAATAAGAATCCTTGACAAGGCACATAAACCAAGGCGGCCTTTTATACGTCTTCATGAAAATAGGCTACCGTCGGTGGTAAGACTAGCGCTCGGAGCTAGGTTTGCGCGCTTGGTGTGCAAGCTGTCCTCTAAATCTGGAAAGAGATATTCAAAATGAATATTTGCCGTTTCAATTTTGCTAGCGTCGTGCGGTTACATCTTCCGCCGTGTGGTAATGTTGGACACAACGATTCGAGAACAGCGCGTCGATATTCGCCGATCGGCAAGCGCGACGCTGTAGGGCTAGCGCCAATTTCTTCCAAAGCACTAAGTCCAAATAAATCATTTCGGTAGAGTCTGCGGTAGTACTAGCGCCAGGCGGTAGGTCAGCGCCTCGACGAATTTGGCTCGACGTTCGTCTAAGGGCTAGCGCGGCGCGGTAAGGCTAACGCTGATTTCTTCCTGAGCGCTAAGTCCAAATAATTCATTGCGGTAGCGCCTGCAATAGGAATATCGCTAGGCGGTAGGCCAGCGTCTCGAGAAATCTATCTCGACATTCATCAAGAGGCTAATGCGGCGCCGTAAGTGATAGCGCTTGGCGATAACATCCATAGGAGGCTTGTTCCTTTGCTTGCATCTGTCAACCTACACACTCTATCAACACACGACATGATCAAATACAACCTGGGAGTTTATATTCTCAAATACAGGGAATGTGAAACATCGGTTCCAATAGAGATGTCATGACGAGTAAGATCAGCAATAAGATCAGGAGATGGAGACGGAGAGGAAAGCAAAGGATGTTGAAGAAGAGTAGTAACAACAGAAATTCTAGCAGCAATAGCATCCAGAGTCGGAGTATCTGCCTCTCCAAGAATTTGTTGGCGGATCATATCATCATAGTCGGTAGGCGAAGTAGATAGCAAACAACAAGAAGCTCCTGAAAATGCATGTGTTACTCAGCAAGATAAGCAGAAAAAGGTTTATGCTGAAGAAGTTCAGCACCAAGAGTCTGAACCTCCTGATAGGCAGAAGCAGGAGTCATGATTGTTTGAGCAAAAAGATCGGCATACAAAGTATAAATGCGTTAAGTTTGGGCTCCCTTGGAATATAACGTGGAAAAATTATTCCAGGAAGCCTTCACTGTCCGATCATGTCGAATGACATGAAGGCACTCATCAAACAAACTATTCACCAACCAAGTACACACCAATGCATCAGAAGAATCCCAATCATCAAAAGAAACAGATCCAAAAGGAGGGGGGTCATCAGTCAAATGATGACATTTGCGCTGAGAATGCAATAGAAAATGAAGGACACACTCTGTAACACCCCTATCCATCGTATAGCATATAGCAGTAGGTCCGGCCGGGGCCCGACGCTATATACTACGGACAGACCGGTTGGTTACGCATTGAAACCATACAACCAATCACCAACGTCCTACACACAGTCATTCTAGCGGAAGCAATTTCTTAAGTTGCACAAATAAAAGAACCCTGCCAAGCACGAATGTCCACTACTAGATAAAATAGGAATGATTAATACAAAAGTACCGGCCTTATGGCCTTACAATAGTTCTCTCAACAAGAGTGTCTTTCATACTTCGGCTCGCAGGCCGGCCATACATGAGATAAATGGAAAACATAAAGAAAGGTAGGCCTTCGAGGGCCAGCACCGCAACATGGGCTTTAGTCCGCTATTTCCCGCTCGGATCCGCAGCACCTGCAAGCCACAATCCACCGCCCGGTGGTAAACAAAAGCAACGGTCAGCTATGCTGACCAAATTATAACGATCCCGCCCCCGTAATCGGGGCGGCGATGCTCTTTCCCTGTACTTTATTAGTATAGCATCAATATAGTATAAACACACTTCAACACAGGCGTAGGCTCGCACGGCCACACACATCGTGCACACAGAGCACATTCACGGCGAACCGGCCAACGTCACGTCAATTCAAGCCATAGACGTTCCTGTTCCACCACCGCCCCTTGGACGGCCATCCATATGAGCATTTTGTCTTCTTGGCCTTGGTCACGACAATTTAAGCCATAGAACGCCGAAGACCCTCATCCATGCCAACAGTTCCACCGAACAACATAGATCGGGTACGGTTCCGCCTGACCCGTGCTCATATCGCAACGGTAATTTAAGCCATATGCGCAGGTCAAGACTCACCGAGTCCCGTTTCCACCACAATAATCACATAACCCGGTTATGTTCACGTTGGCTCCCCGGCCACCATGTTGGCAAAACCCGCTTTTGTCCAGTTTTCCGGGTGCACCTTGGAGTTAATCTCCAAGGCTCCCTGCTGCAATCTACCACGTAGAAAACCCGAAAACGCCCAAACACCCGGAGTCTTCCCCGGTTCATATGCAATGCAACATCACCGATCCGGCTCTACATGTCCAGATAGGCTTCACACACAATGCCTATGCCCATTTTCGCATACGGACTCTATACAAGGGGGACTTTACATATCTACCCCAAGGAACGCTCCAACTCTTCGCTCACTCGCGAGAGAGGGATTCCTATGCAAAGGGAAAAAGGGCTTCACATGCCCAAGGATGAGAAATCGTTACCCTTGCGTTCTTCCGCGGCGCCATGAAAATCCACATGGTTAGAAAGCACCGCAATGGCATCGCCTTCGCGGATCTGTACTCGGATCGCGATTCGGAGCTCCGATGCTCCACCGGCGGCCGGATCTTGGTCTCAAACCTCTTCCTTGCTCTCCCTTCTCTCTAAACCCTTAGAGAGAGAATGCCCAAAAGAAAATAGGATATTCCACCCTAATTCCTGGCTAAAAGACCCCAGTAACAGCCCCCAACCATTGGATCCAAAGCCAAGGAAACGAACGGCCACGATTAGGCCTGAAATTACAAAAACTTGGCCGAACACGGGTTGCAACATGGCTGTGTGCCTGGCCGTGTCACCCATTCGCCGTCTCGACCGACTCGAAAACCAGCACACGGCATTTGGCACGGCCTCCGACACGCCCGTGTCACCTGTGACACGCCCGTGTCGAGACCCGTGTCACGCCCCCCGTGTGCAATCGGCCAGCTTTCCCAACCCGAGAAGGACACGGCCTGTGACACGGCACCCGACACGCCCGTGTCGCATGTGACATGCCCGTGTCTGGGTCCGTGTCATGGCCCGTGTGCATGACTCAGAAAACTGCCCAAAGTGACACGCCCTGGGACACGCCCGTGTCCCAGGACGTGTTCAGCTTCTCGACGATCGCCGATCGTCAAAACGTCGACCACATGACCCGTGGGCGAACACGCCAGTGACACGCCCGTGTCACGCTCGTGACACGCCCGTGTCACCTGCTCCGAAATTCAGACTGGGCTTAAAACGTCACCCGTCCCTCTTTTGAGTTTCGGGGTGTTACAACTCTCTCCCCCTTAAAAGAATTTCGCCCACGAAATTTACTGAAGGAAAATAATAGAAACTTAAAGCTTTTAACGGTACCTGAGCGGAATAACTCCGGGTACTCCTCCAGCATCGTTTGCTCCCTTTCCCAAGAGAGCTCCTCCTGACCGCAATTATCCCACCGGACCTTAACCATCCGGATCTCCTTGTTACGGAGCCTCTTGACCTCAGAGTCTTCAATACAAACGGGCTTGACCCTAGTCGTCAACCCTTCGTCCACCGGTACTTGATCCACTGCGATCACTAGTGAAGGCTCTTGCACCACCTTCCGCAACACAGAGATGTGGAACACATCGTGTAGCCCACTACTCTCCACCGATAGCTTCAAACGGTATGCAGCTTCGCCGACTCGCTCCAGAACCTCAAAAGGTCCAAGGTATCTTGGGCTCAGCTTCTTCAAGCGTCCCACCCGCGAAACCCCCTTGAACGGCTTCACTTTCAAGTATACCCAATCGCCTACCGCGAACTCCACGTTCCGGTACTTGGCATTGTAATACTTCTCCTGCCTGTCCTGAGCAATCAACAAGCGCTCCCAAATGATCCACACCAATAAGGTAGCACTCTCCACCTCCTGTTTCTTGTACAACCTTGCCTCACCCGTTTCTAACCAAGACAACGGCGTGCGACATTTTCTACCATACAGGGCCTCAAACGGCGCCATCTGGATACTCGCCTGGTAGCTGTTGTTGTACGCGAACTCCACCAAATACAGGTGGTCCTCCCAATGCCTCTCGAAGTCTAGAATACACATGCGTAGCATGTCCTACAACGTTCTATTGACTCTCTCGGTCTGTCCATCCGTCTGTGGATGGAAGGCTGTGCTGAACTTCAACTTTGTCACCAGCATCTGCTGCACCAACTTCCAATCATTGGACGTGAAACGCCCATCGCGATCACTCACAATGCTGCGAGGCACACCATGCAGTCTAACTATATTGTCCACATATAGCTTCGCCAACTTCTCCATCGAGTCTTCCTTCCTATGCGGAATGAAATGCGACACCTTTGTTAACCGATCTACGATCACCCAGATGGCGTTGTTCCCCTTCTGCGACCTTGGCAACCCATGCACAAAGTCCATAGATATGTCGTCGAAATTCTACTCTGGTATAGGCAAGGACTTCAGAAATCCTCCCGGCTTTTGGCACTCCGCCTTCACCAAGGCGCACGTTTGGCACTTAGCCACAAACAACGCTACGTCTTTCTTAAGCCCCGACCACCAAAACAGCTTCTTGAGGTCACGGTACATCTTTGTGCTCCCTGGGTGTATTGAGTACTTGGTTTGATGAGCTTCGTACATCAACTCCGCCCGTAGGTTACTCCCGCTTGGGACGCACAACCGATGATCCTTCCATAACAACCCATCTTCCACTTAAAATTGGGAATTTGACCCATCCAACGCTGCCTCCATAAGCTCCTTCATGGAGTCATCTAACTCCAATCCCTGCCGAACCCGGTCAGCCAGGTCATACTAAACTTCTGTCCAGTTCAACATTGCTTTGGCGCTCATCTGCTTGTCAACGCAACAGATCTCAAGCTCCTCCAACTCCCGTACTAGCCGCTCATCATGCACCGACAACCAGTTAGCTTGGGCGGGAGCCCTGCGACTCAACGCATCTGCAACTGCATTGCCCTTCCCGGGTACATAATGAATCTTGACGGTGTAGTCCCCCAGGAACTCCATCCACCTCCTCTGCCTCATGTTAAGATCCTTCTGATCCAATAGGTACTTCAGGCTCTTGTGATCGGTATATATATCGACCCTTACGCCGTATAGGTAGTGCCTCCACAGCTTAAGTGCAAATATCACGGCCGCCAACTCCAAGTCGTGGACCGGATAGTTCCTTTCATGCACTTTTAGCTGACGTGATCCATAAGCTATGACGCTCCCATGCTGCAACAACACGTAGCCCAAACCACTACCCGAGGTGTCACTATACACCTCGAAGCCCTCGGTCCCACTCGGCAAACTAAGCACTGGCGTCATGGTCAACCGTCTCTTCAGCTCCTCAAAAGCTTGCACACACTCCTGTGTCCACAAGAATCTCTGATCTTTCCTTGTCAACTTCGTGAGAGGTAGCGTTATCCGCGAGAAGTTCTCTACGAAGCGCCTGTAATATCCGGCAAGCCCGAGAAAACTACGGACTTCCGCAACAGAAGACAACGCAGGCCACTCCCATATCGCAACGATCTTCGCCGGATCCACCGCTATACCTTCCCCACTGACAATGTGACCAAGGAATGCTACTGAGGGTAGCCAGAACTCGCATTTGGAGAATTTCGCATACAGCTCATTCCTCCTCAAAGTCTCCAACACCAGATGCAAGTGCTTGAAGTGATCTTCTTCGCACTGCAAGTACACCAATATATCATCGATAAAGACGATCACAAAGCGATCCAGGAAATCTCGAAACGTCCTGTTCATCAAGTCCATAAACACTGATGGCGCATTCGTCAGTCCAAACGGCATGACCGTGAACTCGAAATGCCCATACCTTGTGTTGAACGCCGTCTTCGGGATATCACATTCCCTTATACTCAACTGATAGTACCCCGAATTCAAGTCCAACTTAGAATATACCGACGATCTGACTAACTGATCAAAGAGATCATCAATCCTCGGGATCGGGTACTTGTTTTTCTCCGTCAGTTTGTTCAACTCTCTGTAGTCGATACATAGCCGCATACTACCATCCTTCTTCTTAATGAAGAGGACCGGTGCACTCCAAGGCGACGAGCTTGGACGCACATAACCTTGCTCCATCAGCTCCTCTAGCTGAACTTTCAACTCTGCCATCTCCTTAGGCGCCAACCTATACGGAGCACGTGACACCGGTTTGGCCCCCGGTACGAGCTCGATGGTGAAATAAATCTCTCGCTGCGGTGGGGCCCCGGGAAGACTATCCGGGAATAAATCGGGGTATTCACAAACAACATGGATGCTATCCAATGTGGACTTTGGCTCTACAGCCCCTACTATTGCGAAGAACAGCTCTGCACCAGTACGAACTGCCTTTACCACCTGAAGAGCAGACATGAGCGTCTTGCTCGACCCCTTGAGTCCCTCGAATGTTTTCTCCCGCCCAACACCCAGCTTTACCTCCTTCCGGTCACAATCAATCCAAGCCTTCTGCTCCGAAAGCCAATCCATCCCAAAGATAGCGTCGAATGATAGAGAAAATCGTATTCTCCAATTTATACTCGATTAAGGCAAGTGTACCTATCGAAATATAGCATAGGATATGAAAAATATCAAGGTCGTATAAAAACTCGGGGCAGGCAAGTACTATTACTCACAACGACTCTATTATCCTACCGAACGATAAATGAGTTTGAAAATTAAAATAAACTAAACTTAAAGAGAAATAAACTATTACGGGAAAAGAGTGTGCGATCGACGATTCACTTTGAAATAAAATAACGAAAGAAATTAGTTTAACAATTGTAAATCTATTAAGACCGTGACGGATCCGATATTAGGAAGTAATCTCGCTAGTGCATTAAATCCCCTAACTTGTAGACGTTTTGACCGAAATCTCTTTCAAGTCAAAATGGCCTAAAGTCGCATTATCGAAGTGACCCGCACTATTGGATTTGACTCCAATCCGGAGGATTTACGTCATCCTATCTCTAGGGGTGCGTTCAACTCCTTCCTTCCTTGAGTGATCTTTCATATTCACGAGCCTCTCGGCTACTCAAATACGAGATCGGAATCTACTACTGTATACTAGAAATACGGAGTCGATGCAAAATAGATCAAGGAAGGATCAAAATAGAAAAATACAAAGGAAAACATAAAAATAAAGATGCGTTATTCTATTGCAAAAATCATCGCGATAGGGCACAAAAATTATTTAGCTACGCATATTGGAAAAGAAAACCAAAATAAGAGAAGAAGAAAATGTTTTCATTGCATAATAAAAGAGGTACAATATTAAAAACAACTAGACTATATTATGAAGCAAAATTACAACAATAAAAGAAAATTACAACAAGGAGAGAAACATTCTTGAACTAGCACTCTACCAAAACTAAAACTACTTGCCATCAACAAGAGGGGAGGGGCTCCTTTTATAGATGAAGGGGAAGGTTCTAGATGGGGGAGACCAAGGGGTGGCCGGCCTCATCATGGAGGGAGAATGATTCATGCATGAGTTTTAATGATGGTGGAGAGAGGAGGCTTGGATGCAATGTATGTCATTAAATGGAAGGAGAGAGAATGGCTACATGCATTATATGATAATTATGGGAATGAAAAATAAAAATATAAAATAGAGAAGAGGGGATGAATGGAAGTGTGTAGAAGGAAATAATAAAGGGAAGAGAGATGAATGTGGAGTTCAATGTAGATGGAGAGGGAGAAAGGTGGTCGGCCATGCAAGGGGGATGAATAATGCATGTATTATATTAAATATGGAGAGAGAGAGGAAGGTGGCAAGGTGCATGCATGCATGTGGGAAAGAGGGGGTGAATGTGAAATAAAAGAAATAAAATAATAGGGGAAAGAGAGGGTGTGGACGGCCACACATGGGCTGGAATATGGAGGGAAAATTATGCAAAGGTGGCGGGCTTGAATGGGCTTTGATGTAGGGGCTCGGGTTGGTCTTCATGGAGGGCTCGGGTAGCATGTGGGCTGCACTTAATGTGGCCGAGCTGCATGTATGTGGGCTGAACTTGCATGAGGGCTGCACCATGTTCGGGTTTGCACTTGCTTGGGCTTCATCATTCAAGTGTACCTACACAAATAAACAAAACATTAGCTTAATATTAAACATGTAACTATCATGATATTAAATTAAACTAAACATAATAAGTCATACTATTAATTAGTTATAAAAACTAAACAAAAATAAACATAACATTAAACATAACAATAACAAACATAATAATAACATAACATAAACATAACATTAATTATTTAAACTTAACAAACATAATATAATAATAATATTATTAAAATAAACACAAGTTAAACATATAACATAAAATTAAACATAGAACATTAAATTAAATATAACATATGAACTATAACAAAGATACTAATATAAATAATACTAAACATAAAATATAAAATAAATACATAACATAACATAAAACTTTATATTATCATAACAAGCATACAAAAACACATAATTATAACAAAACTTAGGAATTTTGACTACTAAATTACCCCCAAAAACGATGACTAAAACTAGTCATCATCGAACTCTACTAGCGGCAGCAATAATGCTAGCAAGTCGAACTCTTGGCTCCCTATGTGAACCTTTACGGCGCACACCCTGTCCGCACGCATCGAGCACCCTTTCGGTAGCAGCACATCCAACTTTTCCTTCGCCATCGAAGAAGGGACTCCGACGCGCGATGTAAAATTTTCGGACAAGAAGGAGTGTGAAGCTCCCGTATCGAACAGTGCCCGTTCCGGACTATCGCTAATCAAAACAAAGCCTATACAAACAATATTAGGCTAACAAGCAATAGACAACAGTATATAAAGTTAACTTGCTGTAAATTAACTCGTACCTGTCACCACGTCAGCTTGTTTAATGGCCTCCTGCTGGCCCAAGTTGTAGACTCTAGGCTGAGTCGGAGCATAGTGGGACGTGGTTGACTCCACCGCCTTTCCCTTCTCTTCGTAAGTAGCTCCTTGTTTCCTCTCGGACTTTGGGCTTCTGCTCCAGCAATCGCGGGCAAAGTGCCCCGTCTTTCTACACGTGAAACAAGCGCCCGGGGTTTGGTTGGTAGTTGTCCCCGAGGCACCTGCAGAAGGAGCAGGACCTGACGTCCTAGCCTTCTTGTAGAATCTTCGATAGCCTGACTTCGACGTAGTCGGCGCTTTGAACTCCGATTTCTTCCCACCAGATTCCTTCTTAGCTTGCACATTTCTCATATCCTTCTCCAAGGACCGGGCCGTATTAACCAAGGTTAGGAAACCCTGCGCCATAGGCCCCGACAGTAGCAACCTCAGCTCATCTCTTAACCCTTCATAGAAGCGGTTAGTCTTTCGCTCCTCGTCGGCAAAGGTAGCGCTAGCATATCTCCCCAACCGAGTAAACTCGTGGAGGTACTCGTCTACAGTGCTATCTCCTTGCACCAACTTTTGGAACTCATTCTCCAATGCGATCCTCTGCGCTGAGGGGAGGTATCGAGCCATGAACAATCTTGCAAACTCCGCCATAGGAACTTCGGCCAATGACCTTGCCCTCAACTGGTGTAGCTCTAGGCCTTCCCACCATAACCTTACGTCCCCATCCAATAGGAATGTCGCTATTGTGGTCTTCTGCCACTCTTCCGTTTCAGTTGGTGTCATCACCCTATTGACTCTTGAGAGCCAATCTTCAGCCTGGGTCGGGGTTCCCGTTCCCGAGAACAGGTGGGTGGAAGCCCATCACATGCTTAAGCTGTCTCTCAGTTGCTCTCCGAGGCAACTCCGGCTCCACAGCCAACTGCTCAACCCTTCTAGGCTCCGCCGCTTGGAGCGGCACTTGCTCCTCCGCAGGAGCAGGCTGCTGCACCTGTCTTGCAGGTTGCCCATTAATCATCGCCATGATAGCTTCTGCCACCAACCTAATTGAAAGTGAGGCTAAGATCTATCTCAACTCTAGAGGGGGGGTGAATAGAGTATTTTAAAATAATTTTTCACAGTTGAATAGAACAACACATATAAATTTACTTTATGATATAGTGTAGAGTGCTAGTAAAAATGTTAAAAGCTAAGAAGTAAAAAGCACAGCACACAGCAAACAAATCACACAAACAAACCAGAAGACACAAGGAATTATAGTGGTTCCCCAAAAACCTGGTAAGACCTATGACCCTTAGACTATACATTTTGGGTCAAACTAATCATCCTAATAGTGATCCTAACCCAAATCAGAACCTAAGGTTCCAACAATCTCCCCCTATTTGGGTTAGGATTACTATTTATATGAAAATGAAAATATTACAATAAATGTTACAAAGCATAAGATATAAAAAGAAAAGCTTTGCATAGCTGTCTTCTGTTGCTGTTAAAAACTGACTGCTGCTGGCATTATAATCTCCCCCTATGTTGATGCAGTAACTATGATTGGAGGAGGCTGGGATGACTTTGAAAATTGGATTTTGATTGAGTCATCCAGCTAACTCTTATAGATGGTACCTGTAAAAAGCTATGGTAGAGATTGCTCTCTCCTTGAAAAGGATATATTAGCAGAAAAATGATATTTGTCCAGCAAATTTTATTAGGGTTCTAAATCTGAAAAACAAAGTCTGATATCTTCCGTCCTATAGAATTTCTTTTCATCAGAAGAGATTCAAACTCAGTGCCATGATCACTGCTGACCAATGCAACAAGAGTAGAGGACTCAATCTAGATGAATTTAGAAAAAGATCTATAAGAAATATAAAGTTATCTGACAGAGGATTCTCATACAGAAGTCCTAACATAATTTTGAACAAGATATCATAAAGATAAAAGCAGACCTAAGAAAAGATGTTTCCTGATAAATTTGTTCCAAATAAGAGAAGGATTTGAAAATATTTTAAATAGTTTATCCTTATAATTATAAATCAAATTTATGAAACAGCAGACTGAGTTCGACGATTTTATATAGGATCGTCGATCTAAGTTCGACGATTTGAACTCATTTCGTCGATTAAAATATTTCTTCTTCCTTTGAATATATTCTGAAAACATTCCTCTGAGAAGTTTTGTTTCCTCCTCAGGTTTTATTGAATCTTGGCAGCAAAATTGAAGTTCTAAGTTAACTGAACTGAAAACAAAGTTAGATAATACCTGATCCTCTTCAGGTTTTGATTTTCCTTCTGTTTGTTCAGCCTCTAAGCTGCTACAGGAAGTATTGATGGCCATTAAGCAAAATTTTTTTGGCCCTTGCTTCCTCCTCTTCATCTTCAAATGATGATTCATCATCTGATACATCCCAAATAATATCTAGGGATATTGATTCTCCTCCTTTAAATAAGATGTTGTGGCTTCTTTCTGTTGTTCCATCCACTGGTTCAGAAGCCATTTGATGAAGAGAATCCCATATCTCCTTAGCTATTGAGCATTCAACAACTTCCTGGAACAAGTCATCAGATAATGACTGTGCTAGGATATTCATGGCTCTGGCATCAGCTAGCCTGACCCTTTTTGTTGTTGCTGAGGTTGGGAGACCTGTCATGATGGCATAAAATATTTCTTCATCAATATTGTCCATAAATGACTTAATTCTTGTCTTCCAAAGTGCAAATTTGTTTATGTTGCACTTAGGAGGTCTGGTGCTAGAATATTCTTCATTTTGTGCCATGAAAACTCTTAAAAACAATAAGATCTATCAAGGATCTTTTGATTCAGGTGTTAGCCTGTACAAACAATCAACCTCCCTCTGATACCAATTGAAAGTGAGGCTAAGATCTATCTCAACTCTAGAGGGGGGTGAATAGAGTATTTTAAAATAATTTTTCACAGTTGAATAGAACAGCACATATAAATTTACTTTATGATATAGTGTAGAGTGCTAGTAAAAATGTTAAAAGCTAAGAAGTAAAAAGCACAGCACACAGCAAACAAATCACACAAACAAACCAGAAGACACAAGGAATTATAGTGGTTCCCCAAAAACCTGGGAAGACCTATGACCCTTAGACTATACATTTTGGGTCAAACTAATCATCCTAATAGTGATCCTAACCCAAATCAGAACCTAAGGTTCCAACACTAATGGTTTCGGCTGACGGAGGTGTGGCAGGCGCTTCACTTGGCGCACTGCTTGCCTCAGAACCTGGCCGTTCTGACAGCCCAGCACCACTTCTGGTCACCTATAAACGTGCAAAACACCGATAAGCGACCAAATACTATTGCAAATAGCAATTATAGGAACACGCAGGTTCCTCAAACATGTGTATTTTCATTCCTAAGTGGACATTCATGGGTTCTTTTCATGTTATAACGATGACGCACACATGTGCTCACCACCCCTTAAAGTGAATTCGCCCACGAATTCATTTAAGTTTGACCGAAACCAGTAGTCTGATACCAATTTGTAACACCCCTATCCGTCGCATAGCATATAGCAGTAGGTCCGGCCGGGGCCCGACGCCATATACTACGGACAGACCGGTTGGTTACGCGTTGAAACCATACAACCAATCACCAACATCCTACACAGAGTCATTCTAGCGGAAGCAATTTCTTAAGTTGCACAAATAAAAGAACTCTGCCAAGCACGAATGTCCACTACTAGATAAAATAGGAATGATTAATACAAAAGTACCGGCCTTATGGCCTTACAATAGTTCTCTCAACAAGAGTGACTTTCATACTTCGGCTCGCAGACCGGCCATACATGAGATAAACGGAAAACATAAAGAAAGGTAGGCCTTCGAGGGCCAGCACCGCAACATGGGCTTTAGCCCGCTATTTCCCGCTCGGCTCCGCAGCACCTGCAAGCCACAATCCACCGCCCGGTGGTAAACAAAAGCAACGGTCAGCTATGCTGACCAAATTATAACGATCCCGCCCCCGTAATCGGGGCGGCGATGCTCTTTCCCTGCACTTTATTAGTATAACATTAATATAGTGTAAACACACTTCAACACAGGCGTAGGCTCGCACGGCCACACACCTCGTACACACAGGGCACATTCACGGCGAATCGGCCAACGTCATGTCAATTCAAGCCATAGACGTTCCCGTTCCACCACCGCCCTTGGACGGCCAACCATATGAGCATTTTGTCTTCTTGGCCTTGGTCACGACAATTTAAGCCATAGACCGCCGAAGACCCTCATCCATGCCAACGGTTCCACCGAACGACATAGATCGGGTACGGTTCCACCTGACCCGTGCTCATATCGCAACGGCAATTTAAGCCATATGCGCAGGACACGACTCACCGAGTCCCGTTTCCACCATAATAATCACATAACCCGGTTATGTTCACGTTGGCTCCCCGGCCACCATGTTGGCAAAACCCGCTTTTGCCCAGTTTTCCGGGTGCACCTTGGAGTTAATCTCCAAGGCTCCCTGCTGCAATCTACCACGTAGAAAACCCGAAAACGCCCAAACACCCGGAGTCTTCCCCGGTTCATATGCAATGCAACATCACCGATCCGGCTCTACAAGTCCGGATAGGCTTCACACACAATGCCTATGCCCGTTTTCGCATACGGACTCTATACAAGGGGGACTTTACATATCTACCCCAAGGAACGCTCCAACTCTTCGCTCACTCGCGAAAGAGGGCTTCCTATGCAAATGGAAAAAGGGCTTCACATGCCCAAGAATGAGAAATCGTTACCCTTGCATTCTTCCGCGGCGCCATGAAAATCCACGCGGTTAGAAAGCACCGCAGCAGCGTCGCCTTCGCGGATCTGGACTCGGATCGCGATTCGGAGCTCCAACGCTCCACCGGCGGCCGGATCTTGGTCTCCAACCTCTTCCTTGCTCTCCCTTCTCTCTAAACCCTTAGAGAGAGAATGCCCAAAAGAAAATGGGGTATTCCACCCTAATTCCCAGCTAAAACACCCCAGTAATAGCCCCCAACCGTTGGATCCAAAGCCAAGGAAACGAACGGCCACGATTAGGCCTGAAATTACAAAAATTGGGTCGAGCACGGGTTGCAACACGGCCGTGTGCCTGGCCGTGTCACCCATTCGCCGTCTCGACCGACTCGAAAACCAGCACACGGCATTCGACATGGCCTCCGACACGCCCGTGTCACCTGTGATACGCCCGTGTCGAGACTCGTGTCACGCCCCCAGTGTGCAATCGGACAGCTTTACCAACCCGAGAAGGACACGGCCTGTGGCACGGCACCCGACATGCCCGTGTCTCCTGTGACACGCCCGTGTCTGGGTCCGTGTCATTGCCCATGTGCATGACTCAGAAAACTGCCCAAAGTGACACGCCCTGGGACACGTCCGTGTCCCAGGCCGTGTTCAGCTTCTCGACGATCGCCGATCGTCAAAACGTCGACCACATGACCCGTGGCCGAACACGCCCGTGTCACGCCCGTGACACGCCCGTGACACGCCCGTGACACGCCCGTGTCACGCCCGTGACACGCCCGTGTCACCTGCTCCGAAATTCAGACTGGGCTTAAAACATCACCCGTCCCTCTTTTGAGTTTCGGGGTGTTACACACTCCAGTCAGGGTAATTGGAACCTGTAAGCTTCGAAACAGTCCCCAAATTACCGGAAGCAGAGAAAGAAGAAGTAGAAAGAGAAATAGGTGCAGAGATAGTAGAAGAAGAAGATAGAGCAAGAGTGTCCATAGAAAACAATGAGAAACCGCACAGGTAGAGAAAATAACCCGCACGAACTCAACAAGTCGCAAAGACAAGCGACTAGAAGGAAGGCGATACGATAAAAAACAAGCCGCAAAGAAAACCGCGCGAACAGAACTATCTGCAAAGCAAACCACGCGAATAGAACAAGTCGCAAACAAAAAAGAAACTGCAAGAATAGAAAAGAATTCGCGCGAACAAAACAATCAAGGGAGGGCAGGGAGGGAAACTGCACGAACAGAAAAGAAGTCACGCGAACAAGAGCAAAGGACCGATTCACTCTGATACCATGTGAAAAAGAGCAAAATAAAGGCAAATTATATTGCTCCAAAAAGATAATTATTACATAGGTATGTCCTCTTATTTATAAAAAATGGGGGAGATGAGATAATACAACAAATGATGTGGGACTAAATACAATCTGCGCGGCCTATGCGGTTTGCCAACGTCAAACCCCATACAATACAAAGAACAACTAAAGATAACCCAACACTAAGCTGAGGAAAGCCGCTAGACCTCCAGGTAAGACCGCCGGTGCAGGCCACCATACCGTAATTGCGGGTTTCCACCAGACCGTAGATGTGACTAACAATCAGACCGCTACTGCGGCAAGCCACCAAACCGCAACTGCGGGTTGCCACCAGACTGCAGTTGCGTCTAACCATCAAACCGATGTTGCGGTAAGCCACCAGCCTGCTGCTGCGGTTAATCACTAGACCGGTGTTGTGGCTAACTACCAGACTGCTGACGCAGCTAACACACAGGCCGCTGTTGCGGCTAATTGCCAGACCGCTACTGTGGCTAAAACCCAGGCCGCTGCTACAACTATCCCTCAGCCCTCCACTACTGCTATCCTCCTGACCGCTAGTTGAGGTTCACCACCAGACCGCTGAGCCAAACCGCCAAACCGCTAAGAGTAGCAGACCGATGCGGCTAGATACAAAACCGTCAGGTCTCCTCAAGCTCCAACAAAGGGTAACAATCTTCCTCCTCTCGTTAGGACGTGCGTGTCTGTTGGGTAGTGTATCCACAATGTACCTGATTTGAAGAAGCCCATGAACAAGCTAAGTTGAATTGACAATGTATTTGATGACTTTCTATCAAGTTGTGCTTGCATCTATTCCATGCTAAGTACACACCAATGTCAGGGTGCAGTGGGTCAATATACACGGGACTGCACAACGTAATCCCTCGTTGAGCAGATCAGTGTGTTGACTCACGTGTGATCTCTCTATTGGAGTGTACTTATTCTCAAGTACAGGGTTGAGATAGATCAAGAGCAGAAGAGGAGCAAGGATGGGTCAAAGACAAAGTTCATGAGAAGGAAGAGGAAAATCTTCTAAGTCAAAATCGATGGGAATCACTAAGTGATTCTCGCCGATTCGACGGGAATCATTAGTGATTCTCGCCGAATTCGTTGAGAATCACTCGCCGATTTTCGCCGACTTCATCTGGCTGACTGACCTCCTTCAAGAATTATGCTAAGGAAGAATCGACGGGAATAACTAACTGATTCTCACCGATTCGTCGAGAATGACTTTGCATTCTCGCCGATTCCCTCCGGATGACAAGTGTTTCAACTGGAATTCTGCCAAGGCAAATTCGATGGGAATCATGAGTGATTCCCGCCGACTTCGATGAGAATCACCAATGATTCTCGCCGAATTTGTCTTAGGCAAATTTGCTCTGTTCGCTGGACCGAACAAAGATACTGTGTGCTATTTTGACCGAACTAGGGCTTCTTCTTGTGGGCCCCACAACGGTCATTTAGGGTTGTTCTATAGTATTTATACTCGCGTATTTTGAACTTACGCAGTAATCATTCACGAGAAATCAAAGCCGCCGAGTGTGACCTAGCCGATTGCGGAAATGCTCCTGTCGCCGTCACCGCTCGCAAGATAGTCGTCGATGTAGATCTCAAATCATCTTTGATCTCCCGACGACAGAACCGAGGCTAGTATAGCGTCTCACGCTTCTCTCTCGAGATCCTTTGTCTCTCGATTTGTTGAACGAGGTTAGTTCTTCATTCTGAATCGATTGAGACGACCGATCCTATTTAGATTGTTGGTAGACCTTGCTTGCTTCGTCAAGAAGTTTGGATCTATAAAGCATCGCCGCCACAATCACTTGTCGTCGCCGATCTTGGAAAGATCCTCTCCAAGAGAGTACTCCGGTCGTGGACTCTTCGTCTTCATCAAGAATGCTTCAACAAACGAAGAGGGACATCGGGTTCTCCACACGTGTAGTTTGTAGCTCTTGTACATTCTATTTTTGTTTTGTTGTAAAGGAATAGTGATTCCTAGTTGTAAGGGTTAAGTGCAACCCGTGGTGGAGTAGTGAATCCTTCGGTTGGAAGGGTGCCTTCCGTAGTGTGAGGATTGGATTTCAATCCGTTTGGTGAAGTGACCGAGTCGTCGCTTGTTGGGAGATAGGTCGAAGGGGGAGAGTGGACGTACCCAAATCGGGGAACCACTATAATTGCTTGTGTGTTTTTTTGTGCTGTGTTTGTTATTTGTGTAGGTTATTTAAATTCTGCAAAAGACTGCACGAGACCTATTCCCCCCCCCCCATAGGTTGACTTAGTTGACACTAGATACTTTCAAGTGGTATCAGAGGGAGGTTACTCAGCAATAAGGTTAACTCCTTGAGTAAGATCTCGTGTCTAGTGTCAAGAAGAAAGAAGATCTCTGAAATGGAGGGACTCAAGTATTCAGGGAAGATCCTAGTGTGCACCAAGCTGAACTTTCCTATCTGGAAGGAAAGGATTAGGTACTACATGGAAGCAGTCGACCCCCGACTCTTCATGATAGTGGAGGAGGGACCTTATATCCCCACTAAGGCCTCCACCATTGATCCAACCAAGAAAGTGCCCAAGAAACTTTTCAAAATGGATAAGGATGAGATGGTGCTTGTCGAACTTGACAAGAAAGCTTAGAACATTCTGGTAAGCGTCGTCGATGATTCCATGATGCAAGTGTTCTGCAACTGCAGGACTGCCAAGGACATATGGCACTGCCTGATCATCCTGATGGAAGGCACTGATGAAGTAAGGGATGATCAAAGATCCCTTCTGAACCAGAAGTACGAGGCCTTCAGGCAAGGTCCCAAGGAAGAAATCAGAGTGACATTCGAGAACTTCCTGAAGATCGTTAATGCCCTGAAGGGTTATGTCCGAGTGTTCACCGATGGTGAACTAAATGACAAATTCCTTAGATCCCTTACTAAGGAATGGGACACCAAGATCTGCGCCATCAGAGAATTTGGCAAGCTGGTAGAAACAGATCCCCAGATTCTGTTTGAGAAACTTTTGTCCTATGAGCTTCAGCTGAACACCAAAAAAGCTGAAGAAGAAGCCGATAAAGCCGCTGCTAGAGAGAAGACTGTGGCCCTGAAAGTCAATCACTCAAGGAAAGGAAAGGGTGCAGCCTCGTCCCGCTCTCAGAAAAAGGATGAGGAAGAAGACTCTGAACCATGCTCTTCCGGCTCAGAGCTATCTGAAGAAGGCTTCTCCCTCATCACTCGGGAGTTCAAGAAGTTCCTCAAGTTGGGGAATCAAAGAAAGAGAGACGGCTCCTCCTCCAGAAATCAGAAGAAGAATTATTCTTCTGATAGGTATGAATCCAAACAGAACAAACATCGCTCTAATGACATTATTTGCTTTGGGTGTAACAAGCCAGGCCACATCATTGCTGACTGCCACCAAAGCAAGAAAGATAAGGGGAAGGGAGAGGAGCACAGGTCCTCTAGAGATAAGAAGAAGGAGAGGAGCTACATTGCCAAAAAACCAAAGACACTGAGTGAATCTGATTCGTCAGACTCTAGTGATGAAGAGGAAGCCTACTTCGGGCTAATGGGTCGCTCTGACTCAGAAGGAGACTGCCCCCCCATTTACTGGGAAGGTAAAAGATAATACCCCCCTCTCTCACTCTGACTCTGAGTCTCCTGATGATGATCTCGAGGACATCCCTTCTGCCCGTGAAGCTGAGCTCCTCGAAAAGTATGAGCTTCTGCTCAATACCTTTGAGGAATGCCGCAAGAGGTTGGGGGCTCAGAAAAAGGAAGTCAAATTCCTTAAGGCTGAGGGTGTGTCCCTAAGAGAAGAGATCACTAGCTTGATCTCTCTCTGACAGGAACACCTGGACCTGACTTCTGAGCGCTCAGAGTCTCTAAGGCTCCTTGACCAGAAACAGGAAGAAATCAACAAGTTGGAAGAACAACTTGCGGCAGAAAGGAAGATTTTAGAAAGCTTCTCCATGCCCAAGACCGTTCTTCCTCTAGTTGATGAATTATCTGCTCAGGCTAAGGGGGTTGGCTTAGGGCATGTGGGTGTGCCTGGTAAATCATCCAGGAGAAACAAAAAGCATAGGAAAAATAAGGCTGCTAAGAAGGCCTCTGCTGTAGAAAAGGGAAAGGCTCCACTCGATCCTGTTTTATTCAGAAAGCCTGGCTTTCCTTGCAATGAGCAGGACTTTGAGTCAACATATGGCCACTTCTTCCGGCCCTCGGTTGAAAATCCCAAGAGCCGGTATGATGGTTGGGCCTTCCCCCGCAACTACGGTGAGAGTGTCTTCAAGGCACCTTATGAGGAAATCCTAATGGAGGATTATGGCCACTTCTCTAGCGGTCATAATAGGAAGCAGGCACAAAAAGCCAAGCCTATTATACTGAAGGAACAGGAGGTGAAGAAATCATGTGACTACTGTCATCATGATGCCTCCACCTCCAGATCCAAGGCCTCGGCTGGAACCACTGTTCCAAGGGTGAAGCAGGAGCCTAGGAAAAGGTACAACAGATTTGATTGTTGGTGCTGTGGCAAAGTTAGTCACTTTGCCGTGGATTGCTGGTTTAATCCAAGGTACAACGAGACTCCTCATGTTAGCAATGCGTGGCCGACCACTCGTAGGGTTAACCACCCGAGGGGGAGTGTGCTAACAAGGAATCTAGGACCCAAGTTCAATTGGGTTCCTAAGGGAAACTAATTCTTTTTGCAGGTATGTCCAAAGGCCACCAAAACTCCAATCTGGTACCTGGACAGTGAATGTTCCCGGCATATGACTGGGACAAGAAGTCTGCTGCGTGATTACTCTCCAGTCGAAAATGGACCCAAAGTCATCTTTGGAGGATCAGATCGAGGAGTCACCAGAGGTTACGGTATGATTTCCAATGGTATAATCTCTATACCGACGTGGCCTATGTTGAAGGGTTAAATCATAACCTGATCAGTGTAAGTCAGTTGTGTGATAAAGGATATGACGTTAAGTTCTGCAAGGATAAGTGCTTGATAATATCGCGTGCCTCTTCGGAGATGGTATTAACTGGCATTAGGAGCAGAAATATCTTTTGCTTAGATTTTCTTAGCTTAGACTCTTCTACCCCCGTGTGCCTAGTAGCAAAAGGTAGTGCATCTCTTTGTGAACAATGGCACAAGAGATTCGCACATATTAATTTCAAGACTATTAATATGTTGTTTTCTAAGAATTTAGTAAGGGATGCCCCTACTATTATGTGCATCAAAAATAGCCCCTGTCCTGCATGCCAGAAGGGCAAACAGACTCGGGCTACCTTTAAGGGCATTGCCGACAAAGACTCTTCCAGATGTCTTTATCTTCTGCATATGGACTTGTTTGGTCCAGTGCAAGTTCATAGCTTAGGAGTCAAATCGTATACGCTAGTGATTATTGATGATCACTCTCGGTTTACATGGGTGTTCTTCTTAAAACGAAAATCAGATACATTTGACATCTTCACGAGTTTTGTCAAGCAGATTCAGAACAAACTTAACTGCTCAGTGGTCAAAATCAGAAGTGACCATGGAATAGAATTCGAGTCTGGTGCTATGACAGAATTTTGTGAAGAACAAGGTATCTTTCATGAGTTTTCCTCCCCGCGTACTCCTCAGCAAAACAGAGTTGCGGAGAGGAGAAATAGAACTCTCATTGAAGCATGTACGACAATGTTGAATGACGCCTCTCTTCAAGAGTACTTCTGGGCAGAGGCTGTCAACACGGCATGTCATGTTCAGAACCGAGCGTTAATCAACAAGAATCATCGTAAGACGCCTTATGAGCTATTGAAAGGCAGGAAACCGACCATGTCCTATTTGAGGATTTTTGGCTGCAGATTCTATGTACTCAATAATGGGAAGTACCCACGTACTAAATTCGGAGAAAAATGCTTCGAAGGCATCTTCATGGGCTATAGTAGCCATAGTCGGACATATAGGGTCTTTAATACCCTAGTGGTAGAGGACTCCATTAATGTGGTTTTTGATGAAGGAAGCTTGCTTCATAGCAATTCTTCCAGTAGCATTCTTGAGGATGCAGGTGCAAGGCTTGAACAGCTAAGTCTCGATGAGACTGCAAAAGGTGCAACTCCCAAGTACATCAAGGTTTCCACCTCAACGCCAACTGGAGAAGTTGACGATCAGGATGGAGAGAATCTCCCAGAAGAAGGAGAAGCCCGGGAAGCTGTCAGAGCTCCAGATGCCAGACTCCTAGAGCTCTGACACGTGAGGGATCATCCAAGAGATCAGATCATAGGAGATCCTCGTGACGGTGTCAAAACTCGGAGAGGTACAATTAATGAGATTTTTCACCTTAGTTTTCTATCATAGGTTGAGCCAAAGAAGTTCGACGAAGCGAACAAAGATGCGGCATGGATATTGGTCATGCAAGATGAACTGCATCAATTCGAACGATGCAACGTCTGGACGCTTGTTCCCAGACCAAAGAACCAGAATGTGATTGGCACCAAGTGGATCTTCAAAAACAAACTGGATGAACACGATGTCATCATAAAGAACAAGGCCAGGCTGGTGGCTCAAGGTTACAGACAGGAGGAGGGGATTGACTTCGACCAAACCTTTGCACAAGTTGCAAGGCTCGAGACGATCAGATTGTTCCTGGCGTATGCTTCTCACAAAGGATTCACTTTTTATCAGATGGACGTGAAATCTGCGTTCCTCAATGGAAATTTGAAAGAGGAAGTATATGTCGCGCAACCCCCAGGTTTTGTTAATCCTACATTCCCTAATCATATTTATTTTCTTAATAAAGCATTATATGGCTTAAAACAAGCTCCTCGAGCTTGGTATGAGACTCTGTCTAGTTTTCTTCTTGAGAACAAGTTCTCGAGAGGAAAAATAGATAAGACATTATTTCTTAGGGAAGTCAAAGGCAAGATCTTGTTGGTGCAAATCTATGTCGATGACATAATATTCGGATCAACGGACAACAATCTTTGCAAAAAGTTTTCTAAACTTATGTAAGGAAAGTTCGAAATGAGCAGCATGGGAGAGCTAAAGTATTTCTTGGGACTTCAAGTGAAATAGTCTGAGGATGGAATTTTAATCTCTCAGACAAAGTTCACAAATGAACTCCTCAAGAAATTCAGAATGGAGAATGCAACCTCTATGAGGACTCCAATGGGATCCACTGTGTCTCTGGACAAGGATGAGAAAGGGAAACCTTTTGATGAAACAAAATATAGAAGCATAATTCGATCCCTGCTCTAACTTACTGCTAGTAGACCGAATATTATGTTTTCCACATGCGTTTGTGCCAGATATCAGGTGAACACTAAGGAATCTCATTATGTCGCTGCAAAGCGAATTCTTAGATACCTTAAAGGTACACCAAATCTTGGCTTGGGGTACCCAAGAAACAATGATGTCGAGCTAATAGGCTTTTCAGATGCTGACTTTGCAGGAAGCAGGGATGATAGGAAAAGCACTTCTGGGACGTGTCAATTCCTCGGAAGAAGACTTATTTCATGGAACAGTAAAAAGCAGAATTGTGTCGCAACCTCTACGGCTTAATCTGAGTACATCTCAACAGGCAGCTGTTGCGCACAACTTCTATGGATCAGAAATCAGCTCAAAGATTATGACTTGCAGTTAAGAGAAGTTCCGATGTATTGCGACTCCTCGAGCGCAATAGCAATTGCGAACAATCCTGTGTCGCACAGCAGAACAAAGCATATTGAAGTGCGCTACCACTTCATTCGGGAGCATGTGGAAAACAAAGATATCTCTCTCTGCTATGTCCCCACGGATAAGCAGGTTGCAGGTATCTTCACGAAGCCCCTAGACGAGGCCAAGTTCAGTCTCTTCAAAACTGAACTCGGCATGCTGAACTATGAAGAGTGAAGACTGTAAGGCTCAAGGCTCTTGGATCAAGGGGGAGCATCAGCAAGGAACTCAAGCTCGAGCACGGATCCAAGATCTGAGGGGGAGCATGTGGCTTCAAGTGAAGTCCAAGATTTGCAGAAGCTGAAAAGGGGGAGATTACCCTCTATGCTAAGGCTAAGGTGGCTGCCAACGTTAAAGGCTAAGGCTAAGGTGGCTGCCAACGTTAATCATGCTCTCAGGAGAAAATGATAATGAATTTCACTCTCAACTGAATTTTTAGTTTATGATTTTCATTCCCATATGATTTATTCACCTTAGCTTATAAGGTTTAGGCTTCTTCAAATAGGGGGAGATTGTTGGGTATTGTATCCATAATGTACCTGATTTGAAGAAGCCCCTGAGCAAGCTAAGTTGAATTGACAATGTATTTGACAACTTTCTATCAAGTTGTGCTTGCAGCTATTCCATGCTAAGTACACATCAATGTTAGGGTGCAGTGGGTCAATATACACGGGTCTGCGCAACGTAATCCCTCGTTGAGCAGATCAGTGTGTTGAATCACGTGTGCTCTCTCTATTGGAGTGTACTTATTCTCAAGTACATGGTTGAGATAGATCAAGAGCAGAAGAGGAGCAAGGATGGGTCAAAGACCAAGTTCATGGGAAGGAAGAGGAAAATCTTCTAAGTCAAAATCGACGGGAATCACTAAGTGATTCTCGCCGATTCGACGGGAATCACTAGTGATTCTCGCCAAATTCGTCGAGAATCACTCGCCGATTTCCGCCGACTTCATCTGGCTGACTGACCTTCTTCAAGAATTATGCTAAGGCAGAATCGACGAGAATCACTAACTAATTCTCGCCGATTCGTCGAGAATGACTTTGCATTCTCACTGATTCCCTCCGGATGATAAGTGTTTCAACTAGAATTCTTCCAAGGCAAATTCGACGGGAATCATGAGTGATTCCCACCGACTTCGACGGGAATCACAAATGATTCTCGCCGAATTTGCCTTAGGCAAATTTGCTCTGTTCGCTGAACCGAACCAAGATACTGTGCGCTGTTTTGACCGAAACTAGGGCTTCTTCTTGTGGGCCCCACAATGGTCATTTAGGGTTGTTCTACAGTATTTATACTCACGTATTTTGAACTTACGCAGTAATCATTCACGAGAAATCAAAGCCGCCGAGCGTGACCTAGCCGATCGCGGAAATCCTCCCGTCGCCATCGCCGCTCGCAAGATAGTCATCGCTGCAGATCTCAGATCATCTTTGATCTCCTGACGATAGAACCGAGGCTAGTATAGCGCCTCACGCTTCTCTCTCGAGATCCTTTGTCTCTCGATTTGTTGAACGAGGTTAGTTCTTCATTCCGAATCGATTGAGACGACCGATCCAATTTAGATCGTTGGTAGACCTTGCTTGCTTCGTCAAGAAGTTTGGATCTACAAAGCATCGCCGCCGCAATCACTTGCCGCCGCCGATCTTGGCAAGATCCTCTCCAAGAGAGTACTCCGGTCGTGGACTCTTCGTCTTCATCAAGAATGCTTCAACAAACGAAGAGGGACATCGGGTTCTCCACACGTGTAGTTTGTATCTCTTGTACATTCTATTTTTGTTTTGTTGTAAAGGAATAGTGATTCTTAGTTGTAAGGGTTGGGTGCAACCCGTGGTGGAGGAGTAGTGACTCCTTCGGTTGGAAGGGTGCCTTCCGTAGTGTGAGGATTGGATTTCAATCTGTTTGGTGAAGTGACCGAGTCGTCCCTTGTTGGGAGATAGGTTGAAGGGGGAGAGTGGACGTACCCAAATCGGGGAACCACTATAATTGCTTGTGTGTTTTTCTGTGCTGTGTTTGTTATTTGTGTAGGTTATTTAAATTCCGCAAAAGACTGCACGAGACCTATTCCACCCCCCCCCTAGGTGGACTTAGTCGACACTAGATACTTTCAGTGTCCTCTTCTGTTTCTATCTTCGCATATGAAATTGTATCTTTCGCTAATTAGCGTACGACTAGACTTTCTCTCGGTCAATTGAGTCCGTCCCGGGCATATATTGCATATAGACGTCCGTTTTAACTTCGGATATAGGCATGTTGTGTTAAGCCCATCCGAACAAGTTGGTCCTGAATTGATGATGTTTACATTGATATTTGCACGCTGGATAAGACTCCATGTTGTATGCCATTTTCGGTTTTTGAGTGTTGTAGAGTGCGGCAAGAAGTATTGGAGGCTAACTCAAGGAAATACCCGAAAAAGAGAGCAGAATCATAATTCTGTTAGGTACCACCCGACGGTAGTGTTACCGCTAGCGGTAGCTCCCTGGGAGCTGTGTGAGGCCTATGTTTATGGGACAAGTTGGCTAGTTTGTGAAAACTGTAGAATTTGCTGTGCCCAGCTTGGTATGGTCGCGAGTGCCAACCGTGGGACATAGAGTGAGTTATGTCATTTACGGGAAAGGGGAGGCTGACCTACGCCGTTATCGTTGATTGACACGACGAGTTGAGCAACGGGAAAGAGCTGAACTGTACATGCACTATGTCGTCCGACTAGAGTGCCTAACGCACTTGGCTTTCACGTTGGCATAGGAGAGAGTCCTTGACTTTAGGTCGGACTAGTAGAAAGCTCAAGGTGGGATCATACATATCTGGGACAAGGGATGGTGGTGAGACTCAAGTAGTAAACCAAAAGTGTATCAAGAGTGCACGAAGCGTGTGGATGTGCATTCCAATGTTTGTGTTGATTGTGCGTATAGCGTTAGTGCTTATCTTGCTTATCATTACACTTTCTTGCTTAATTATATATATGTTATTGTTGTTAGCTTTATGCAGGGAAGAAATATCATCACCCTGGCGTATGGAGAGGGGTTGTTATACCGCGTGTTCGTGGATAATGGGCCAGCAAAAGTTGTCTCGTTACCTTCTTTTGTTGTCAGATCTTTGTGATTCGTACAGGTACAGGTGCTGGAAAGCCAAGCAAAAAATACCGGGCGGGAGCCCAAGCTGTGCAGGCCTCAAAGGTCCAAGTTTTGTTTTAGCTATTAATGACTTACCGGTCTACGTGCCAATGTATGAAAAACATGTAATAGTTAAACATTTATCCGTGTGCAAGGCCTTAAGGCCAAAACAAGACAATATAAATTGTGTTTAATAATTCCTTTAGTGATGTGAGCATTTCAATTTAAGTTTATTTAAATGCTTTCGTTAGCGTATAATTTTGTAATGCGTTGTCATTTAGAGTTATGGATTGATATTCATTGAGAAACTCTTTCGTTTTTTCATTCAATATGGTGTGAAGTCCCAGCCGGGCCCGCTGTTATATTCTTTGAAACGAGCAGGGGTGTTACATAAGGGATCTGTTTGGCGGGAATTATTTTCACCGATCAAGCGGTTACGATTAAGGTCTGGTTCCTGCAGTCGTAACTGCTTGACTGGTGAACATAAGTCCCCAAATGAGCCAAGGCATGTTTGGTAGAGATCCACGGGCTGTGAACACAGTGATGAAAAACAAAAAGGGCATGAGTAGCTGTGCTTGCAAACACAATTTTCCCAAAAAAAGGCCAAAACATCACCACAATATCTCAGAGCTAGAAAGAGTTTACACTATAACACTACCCCAAAAGGGCAGAATGACACAGTTGCGTTTATTATGACAATTTTACAATGCTGCACGCTCCAGCGCTACCCTAAAATCCTAAATCCCACAACCTTAGCAGATACCCTAAAGCCTTAAGCAAATGCATGTTACAGTTCATGGACATACAACTTCCTTTATTGATGCCGGAACGTCCAGGAGATGAACTCCCATCTTATAAAACAAATGCTATTAAAAAAGCGTAACAAGTAAAACAATGAGTAAATTATTTAAACATGGTGGGGTGGGAGAGAGCTCCAGAAATCTTTTCAACCTTCCAGCACAAAGGAGTTTGCTGGAGATGTCTTGAAGACCTGGATGGGGGTCTAGAGAAAATCAAAGCCAAAGCACCCATTTCTCCCCATCTTTGTTACAAAAATCATTTAACATATATGTTTTATGTACAAGCAAAATAATCTACAGACTACAAGTGGACCGGCCTCCTCTTCCCCGCATCAGTTCTAATTCTTTTCAACCGTCTGGGCCAATGCAATTCCTCCATGTTCGAAACCCAGCCTGAGTTCTGCAGTCGAACTTCAGATTGGACGAGACCAGCCATCTTGTGGATTGGCCGTGCTTCAGAATGTACGAAACCTGATGCCTTGTGGGTTGGCCTTGCTTCTGAGTGGATGAGACCAGCTGATTTCTGGGCCGGGCGTGGTGAATCTTTCTTCGCCCGAGACCTGACACCATGATTTGAGCGAATGGGAAGCGATGGTCCGCCTCGATCCACATTCTGCAGAGATAACAGCATAATAGATCGCCTAACATTCATCGGTGACAGAAGGCCCATCCTAAGCCTCCCCGAAGATTTGTCCCTTTCGCTCCTCTTCCTTTTGCGGATAACAAGGTCGCCGGGATGGGCTGGCAATGGCTGGAGCAGAGATCTATCGGCCGCACTATTCTCTAGGCTGCTTCCAATGCTTCTTGGACGTGTGCCATCTGAGCTTGAGACATTGACCCGGACGCCTTGCCGGTCTCCATCATAAGGCTTGAAATTGGCTTTGGAAGTCCATGGTCTGGGTGCAGACCTGCGAGGAGGGCATGGATTTCCTTCCAGCCCAAGTTGTTTCCCATGGATGATGCTGCATGGCCTTATGTGCTGCTTTGTGGCAGCTCCACTGTTTCCTGGAATTGGAAAAGTGAGATCTTTTTTTGCCTTCCCAAAATCAGAATCCGGGAAAGCAATCTTCATGATATAGAAGAACATGTCTTGGAGCTTTCTTGCTTCGTATATCACCTGTGATGGGTTAAGATATCGTTCTATGAAAAGAAAAACAGGCTATAATGTATTTTACTATCAAAACTATGAATAAAGCAATGGAAAATCAGGCTGCGTGGTTAATGTTTCATGAGAATTTAATAACAATTTTTAACAAATAATCAAACCATCATGATCATAGAATTAGGCTAAATTTCCATCTACTGCTAAAAATTAATGAACCAAACATAAACAAAAATTTTTGCCTTCATAATTAGCAAAATAAGTCAAACAGGGAAATAACTCATTAAAGTTCAACTCAGTTACGCCCTTAATGTCAATCATTAGTGGAGCTATGAAAAGAAGAGTAATATTGGTATGGAAGATGAGATTAAGCAAGATTTAAGAGAATATTCATGGAATAGAACTTTTATTGTAGAAAGAAACTTCATGAAATCAAAATCCCACGCAAGCTATCCTTCACTGCAAATCATTTTTTTCATTTTCCCCCTGCCAATGGAAAATAAACTGTCAATGGTGACGATTCACAGCTCACCAATTTAAAGAGGATATAATGGATAATGAGTCAGACAATTGAGAAGAAAGACAGAGTCATCAAATATTTGGACAGTTAGATCAACCACATTAAGGAAGCTAACCAAATGAAACATCAGGAACCCTTAAAATGTATCTGACTTAAGTTTTAGGCAAAATTACAGGAGAAGTCCCTGAATTTTAAATTACTCTCTGAATTTTTTTGGTTTAAAATCAGTTCCTGAACTCTCTAAAAGCATTCAAAACAGTCCCTCAGCAGGTTCTGTTATAAACCTTAATAGAAAGGCATAAATGGCCTACGTGACACTTGTAACACCCCGTTTTGCTTTTTTATGATTTATGAATGTATGATGTCTAGCATAAATATACTTATATACGTGTGTGTAGCTGCTTGTGGAGTGGTCAGAGATCCATTTTGTGAATAAAGTTTACCAAGTCCATTCTACAGAGCTTGATACAAATCCGCATACCAAGTTCACCGTGTACAGAAATGTAGCCCCGAACAAGAACCAGTCCTACGCAACCTCTAGGCACGGTCATGTGGGTACCCGTGTAGGTGTGGACGGCTAGGGAATCCTTGTGTGCATGGCCCGGATTAAATATTTTCTTGGAGCACGTTTTTACACCTAAAGTCTACACTGTACACGATTGTGTACCAACCCGTGTAAAGGGCACGAATTGCAAAAAAATTTCGTTTTAAGCCTCAATCATGGCAGTTACTTTTTGGACAATCCAGATCTGTTCCAAAGGGCATTATATTGTGTAAGAGGGGGTAAAAGATCATTTCAACCAAATCTTTTTGTTTCCTTTAGATTTGGAAAGAGAAGAGAAGGAGAGGGCACTTTGAGGAGCTGCACCACCTAAGATCAAGATGTCCGATCGGAGATCTGATTCTATCATCATGCAGAGGATCCTTACCTGCTGCTGCTTGTGTTAAACTCATTTATTCAGAGATCTCATGGCCGAACTGAAATTGAAGAATTTAATGGTGCTTCTCTCAGTGTTAAGATACATTGATGTTTTTCTGTATTTTCTTTCTTAAATATGATCCCTTATCTCTCTAATTAGTAGAGGCTACAGTCACCAAAGTTTTTAAGAACCAGGGGTAAGCGATCACATCATGAGTAGATAGACTTACATGATGACGATTGAGTATAAGTATGTTGTGGTGAAGCCATAGGTCGTTCGACTAAACAGTGATATTTGATTGACGATCATTTAGCCTATGTGACCTACATACGATTCTGCGGTCGAAATGTCGTCGGAACACCATTTTGACTCCGGTGGAGTGATAAGGCTAGATTAGATGATGGGTTGGAACTCCCATGTAATTTTGGCTATTTGATGCCATAGAGATGAAGGTAGGTGGGCCACCATAGTGGGTATAATTGTCCTCCTTCATAATTATTAGGATGCTGGCAGAAGGGCCCATGAGAAGGGTATAACCGACCAAACCCATGAATTGAAAATTGTAGTAGAATAACCCATTGAAAGGGTACAACCAGTTAGTCTCGGTAGAGATTCTAGTAGAATGGCCCATTGAGAGGGTATAACTAACTAATCTCAAGTTTCTGACACGGAATGTTCTGAGTGCGTTATATGTTTGATATGATGACATGTTTAGTTCATACATGAACAAATAGGAGTTGTGGTGTATCCATAGTGATCTCTCAGCTTGCATCCATATTACACAGTAAGCCACTATTTCCATGTTCAAAACATATAAAATATACATGTTAATTTGATATCCTCCTTAATGCATATTGTATAAAATGATTATGATTCTTTACTTCTTATGCAAAGTGCTAACTTGCATGGTGATGTAGTTCTCCGAGGTCCATTAGCGCGTCTGTGAGGAGTATGATTTGCTACACTGTTGTTGGTCAGCTAACAGCTAACTCACATTATTTGCTAACTTGATGTTTGTTGCGGAGCATAGTGCACAAAGCGGAGCTTAAGTGCATAAAGGAAGAAAAGCTCATGAAGTATTATATTTTATTGTTATATTAATAGTCGAACGTCGATATCAATTCAACCTATTACATTATAATAAGCCATTTCTAAGCATAACAAGTTAAACTATGTTTGCTCTCCATCTAAACAGCCTAGTCAATTCAACATAAATAAAGCAAGAAAATATATCATTGGTCCTTTCCGTCAAAAAGACGCCACTTCATTTTCCCGCTATTCTCCCTTATGTGATTCTTGTGTTATCGAAGTTTTCTTCATATTTGAGACGATATCCAAAATAAATACTGGTTTTTGGCTTGATCTCAGATCATTTGACAACTGCATTAATAAATACTAGAAGATTGTTGAGCTCCTGAGAAACAGTCATGTAGAACAAATGATCTCATTGAAGAAACATATATATATAGAAAGAGTTATACAGTTCTATCGATGTGCAATAATTCAAGATAGCTCAAGTATAACAGCTATAGTATGGAATACTCGGATTATCTTAGAAGCCTCAACAATATCATCGTTCAGCTTTCCCAAGTTTAACAGTAAAGAAGATGCAACCGAGGTGGTGACTGAAGAAGCCCTTGCTCTAATGAGATGCTCTGGAAAGAGAGCAACTGATATAACTAAATCAGATGTGCCTGAAGAGTTTGGATTTCTTGATGATGTGGTGGGAAAAGTAATAATGTGTAAAATTGCAATACACAATGCCATTACTAGATCATTTGAAGATAATGGTCATCATCCAACTGAAGAAATATTTCGACTGCGGTAGGTTGTTGATTAAGAGTTTAATTGAGATGATTGGAAGTGCAACGATCTATTTCGGACAACTAATGAGTATCATTTTGTCTCAATCATTTTCCCATCTTTGTATTTCGAATGGAATAGGTCTACCAATGAGAAAACACTTATCATACCGTCTTTCTTCAAAATAAAGAGAAAATACTTACCTTCAAACTCCACATTGTTGGATCTTGAGGCATCCATAGAGGGGGGTAAATAAGGGAAAATTATATTTTTTGATTTAACAAGTTACTTAGCCAAATGTTTCTAGAATCAAGAAAACTTAATCACAACCAAATATTTATAACAAATCACCTAGAAATTTATGATAAAACAAAATGGATGTTTATTTCATAAGTGATGAAAAAAATTACAAACAAAAGATTTCAATAAAGCTTGAAATCGAGACTGTGATGAAAAAATAAAAACTCCTTTTTGAATTGCCGATCCTTCTCCCAAGGACCGGACGGCTAAAGCATATCTTGCAACACCCCAACCAAGTTTAATAGGAATCAACAATCCGGACGGGTCCGCAAAAACAAGTAAACCAAGTAACGGTATATAAACTGGTATAAAGCAGGTAAAAGTAATGAAAGTGCTAAAAAAGGACTTACAGTGGAAAAGTGAAGTAATTCTAAGGTTAAAAGTGTACCTTGACAAGCTGAATTCACAGAGCCAACTAAAACAGAAAATGTATCATTAAGGGATTAAATTACTGTCAAACTGAAATAACTGATATATCAAAAACACGGGTGAAGTACTACAATACAACTGTCTGTAAATAAAAGCAAAGTACAACAACAGTAGTACAACTGAATAAACTGACGACTGAAGACTGAGCTGCCTATCCTAAGCGGATCCCCTGACCTGAGCCCCCTGTAAAAACAAGTTCCAAATGGGTCAGACCTACTGAAGAGTAAGAAAAACTACTCTCTCCAGCAACACTTCAAGAAAACAGTTTAGGTGAGTAATACTTGAATTTAAAAGTTTGTATAAATATTCTAACATTAAACGTGACACTTGAAATAAGAGTCTGACATGAATTCAACTTATCGTGTGATCTGACACACTCTTTCTTATCTGTATAAAATGTTGATTTCTGAAGTTTTGAAGCTATATCCGTTGAAAGTTTCGACCTGTTTCACAGACTTTTTATTACTTCGTGTCACTAAGGACGACTGTGCACAACTAGAGACTGAATTCTGAGTGGCAAGCCTGATGGTGCCCTGAACTGAGTGTTCCTCAAATGGAACACAGACTCCTATCTGAGGAGTTCCAAACCTGAGACAAGGGTCATCGACCCTGAGCTTGAAATACGAGTGGTATCTTACTGGTCGTGGTAATACAGTGGTGTGTCTCCACCAGGATCGCGAGGTTAATCCTTCCTCGCCACTCTTTCCTGAATTTCACTTAGACTGATGTTCAGTGAATCTAACACGGAATATGACTTGTTAAATACATTAGGCTTAGAATTTTCATGATACTGCTTCTACTAAATTAAGTCTATGCGTATCCTACCCCAATGCTGGATCTAACTATAAGAACTTGTAAATCTAAGTGCATATACTAACATTTTAATACACGAATTAAAATAATCTGAACTGCTGGACTAGGAGGAGTCAAATTTCTTACTGCGGCGCTTCGACGCTCCTACACGCGTCGAGGTGACATTGCATTCCTTCCCAAAAGATCTGACCGCTAAGAACTTCTCCAATCCCTTGCTCCAATGGACACTGCAAAATCTGAAATTCATCGGTAACCTAATTTAAATGTTTTCCCTCTTAGGTTTTTCGGTGGAAAACTCAAAATGATAAGGATACAATTTGAACAATTTATGAACAACAAAATGTTGCATTTACCTTGCTCTAACAATGATTAGATCCCAAAATAAGCGACCAATTTCTGAATATGGAAGACCGAATACTTCGTTTTCTAAATTAGGGCAAGAGAAAGTGGAGGAATAAACAAATATGGTTTCCTACTTAAACGATTTGCGCTACAAAAAGGAAATCACGAGGAATGAAACTCACCGAAACCAAAATAGTGCTTTCAAAAATTGATTTCTGTCGGCTAGGGTTGAATCTGAACTCCAACAACACTTGGGAAGAGGGATAGAGGTTGTCGGAGCCTGCAGAGGGGGAAGAAGAACCCGGCGCTGAAATCCGGGGAGGCGTCGATGCTGGCGCTGCGCGTGACTTCGGAAGGCAGAACGGGGAAGAACGGCGATTTTGCGTTGCGGTTATGGGAGGACTATCAGTAGAAAGGATCGATGATAATATTTTGTGTTCGCCCTAAACGGGGCATACATATATATAGGCTTTAAAAAAAACAAAAACAAAATATATATTTAACTCTCCCCCTCAAGCTGGGAATAAATATTGATCATTCCCAACTTGTTTGTGCTGTCCTTGAAGTTATCGCTGCATAAACCCTTGGTGAAGACGTCCGCAAGCTGATCGAATGAGTTCACAAAAGGGGTGCAAATATTTCCTTTGTCTAGGTGATCCTTGATGAAATGTCTATCAACCTCCACATGTTTGGTTCTATCATGTTGCACTGGATTGTGCGCAATACTGATGGCAGCTTTGTTGTCACAGTAGATCATGATAGGGTTGTTTCCTTGAAGACCAATATCACGAAGAAGAGTCCTCAATCACAATCCTTCACAAACACCTTGTGCCATAGCCTTATACTCTGCCTCTGCACATGACCGAGCTACCACATTCTGCTTCTTGCTCCTCCATGAAACGAGGTTGCCTCCCACAAAGGTGCAGTACCCCGTGGTTGATTTTCTATCGTCTTGGCTACCGGCCCAATCAGCATTGTAAACACTTCAACTTCTAGTGATTGACCGTTTTTGAAAAGGACCCCACGGCCTGGTGCCTTTTTGAGATACCGCAGCACTCTAAAGGCCGCCTGCTGATGACGAACGGAAGGAGAGTGCATATGCCTACTTAGGACTCCCACAGCATACGTGATGTCAGGGCGAGTATGGGACAAGTATATGAGACGTCCAACCAAACGTTGATATTTTGAGGCATCCACTTTTTATCCACTAGCATCTGCATCAATTTTGTGATTAGCCTCAATAGGTGTGTCCACGGGTGCACACCCAAGCATCCCAGTTTCTTCAAGAAGATCCAGAGTATACTTTCTTTGAGAGATGAAAATCCCTTGTTGAGACCGCACCACTTCAATTCCCAAGAAATACTTCAACTTTCCCAGGTCTTTAACTTCAAATTCTTTGCTCAGTTGCTCCTTTAGGTAAGTAATCCCCTCCAAGTGGTCCCCGGTAATGATAATGTCATCCACATAAACAATAAGAATAGAGACCTGGGCACCCTTTCTCTTAATAAAGAGTGTGTGGTCAGCATGACTTTGAGTGTATCCAAGTTGAAGCATGAACTTGTAAAAACGTCCAAACCATGCTCTCGGAGACTGTTTCAAACCGTATAGGGATTTTAGAACCCGACACACCTTTCCCTTGGACCCTTTGATAACAGAGCCCGGTGGAATATCCATATAAACTTCCTCCTCCAGATCGCCATTCAAAAAAGCATTCTTGATATCGAGCTGAAGTAGTTCCCATCTACGGCTTGCAGCAACCGAGAAAAGCACGCGGATAGAGTTCATCTTCGCAACAGGAACAAAGGTCTCCTGGTAGTCGATACCTTGAGCCTGGGTATATCCCTGAGCCACCAAACGAGCTTTGTACCGCTCCACTACACCATCTTGGTTTTGTTTAACTGTGTAGATCCAACGGGATCCAACCGTTCGCTTCCCTGGAGGAAGGCTCACCAGCTGCCACGTTTTATTCTTGTCCAAGGCACGCAGTTCCTCTTCCATTGTCGTTTTCCATTCAGGTATCTGAACAGCCTCCTGCCATGTCTTAGGGATAACAATAGATGAAAGAGAAGAAATAAAGGATTGATGTGCCTGAGAAAGGTGATCATAACGAATGTAGTTGGCAATGGGGTGATTAGTGCTACCCTTCTTACCTATGAGACGGGCAAGAGGAATATGGAGGTCATCATCAGAATCTGGGCTGGAGACAGGCACCGGTACTGGTGAAACATCATCAGTCTGCACTTGCTCAACAGTCGTAGGACGACGAGAATATGTGTATATTATCGGAGGAGCGGAGGTGGAAGGAACGGGAGCAGGTGGGGGAATAGGATGAGTGTCAATACTAGGGACGGGAGCAGGTGGAGGAATAGGATGAGGAGCAACAATAGGGAGCGGGGAGTCGATCAGCTCGTCACCAGTGCTAGTCATCTCCCCCTGACGAGGATCAAAGTACGACTCCCCCTCACGAAAGGTGACATCGACAGTACAATAGTACAGACGTGTCGGAGGGTGATAACACCGATACCCTTTGGTGGTAGAAGAATAACCAACGAAAACACACCGAAGAGACCGTGCATCGAGTTTATCACGATGCGGGCTATGGACATGAACAAAACACACGGAGCCGAAGATACGAGGGGGAAGATGAGAGGTATGGACAATGTGTGTTTTTTCGAGACGAGATAGGGGCGTAGCAAACGAGAGAGCACGGGACGGAAGTCGGTTAATGAGATGCGCGGCTGTAAGAATAGCATCCCCCCAGTAGGATTTAGGGAGGTGCATAGAAAGAAGTAAACACCGCGCCACCTCCAGCAACTGCCTATTCTTTCGTTCGGCCACCCCATTTTGAGTGGAGGTGTGGACACACGTAGTTTGATGGATGATGTCATGGTCCGCAAGATAGGCCCCAAAGGCACCGCGATCATCATATTCTCCACCATTATCACTACGTAACACGCGTATTTTGCCTCCGAATTGTTGGACCACCGTCTTATGAAATTTTTGGAAGCACAAAAAAACGTCACTTTTCTTTTTAAACATATAAAGCCAAGTAGTGCGGGAGTAACAATCAATGAACGTTACAAACCATTTATAGCCAGATAAAGAGAGAACACGGGATGGACCCCAAACATCAGAGTGAATAACATCAAATGGATACAGACTCGGAACAGACAAATGAGTAGAACGACGACGAACATGTTTAGACTGTTCACACGCATCAGAAACAAAAGACTGAAGTAAATGATGAAAGACAGGAAACAATTTAGTAAGATATAAAGGAGAAGGGTGGCCAAGGCGCTGATGTCATCGTCGAAGATCATCAAGAGTCGGAGATCTGGTGGAAGAGAGAGCACTGGGAGAAGACTGGTTCAGCAATGTACAGGCCGCCAACATTCCTACCACTGCCAAGTGTCCGCCTCGTAGCCAGATCCTGAAAAACACAAACATAAGGAAAGAATGTCACAGAACAGTGTAATGAGTTAGTCAAGTGACTAATAGAGAGTAAATCGCGGGGAAACGAAGGGACATGCAAAACAGAGGAAAGTGATAGGTCAGGAGAACATGGGACTGTCCCTTTGCCAGCAATGGCAGAGAGAGAGCCATTGGCAACAATAACCTTATCACGACCAGAGAGGGGAGTATAGGAGGTAAAACCTGAGGCAGAACCGGTCATGTGGTCGGTCGCACCTGAGTCGATGATCCACTCAGAAGGTGTGGAAGACACAACCTGAGCACTGGACAGACCTGAAGTGGCAACTGCAGCGTGAGAGGAAGCCGAAGTAGAGTCAGTGTGGGAGCGCAACAGGCGGCGGAAGGCCTCTAACTCGGCCGCAGACAACCCACCAGAGGTGGCCTCCAGAACCTCAGTAGAGTGTGCAGAAGACTGAAAATGGTCAGCAGAAGAACGACCACCTCCACGATATCCACTTCTACCACGAGTACCAGAACCTCGACCGGATGGGGCAAGGTGCGGATGCAGGCGAAAACAGAAGTCTTTGAGATGACCTTTTTTCCCGCAGTGACTGCAAACAGGAGGGGGGCCGCGAGAAAGCCCAGCGAGCGCAGAGTGGTCAGTAGTAGGTCCAAGAGTGCGGCGACGGTTCTCATCACTGAGGAGCATGCTGAATGCCTCCCGAAGGGAGGGAAGATGCTCACGATGGAGAACATGCAGTCGAACAACATCAAACTCCATGTTAAGGCCCATAAGGAAGACGTGATCACGGAAGCGGTCTTTATCCTTCTGAAGAGCCACTGCATCAGTCGTACAGGCTGCAGTAAAGGTATTAAAGAAATCCAACTCCTGATAGAGGCGCTCAAACTCAGAATAGTAGGCAGCCACGGGCATAGTTCCCTGTCTCAGTTCCAGAACACGGCGAGTGAGCTCATATACCTGCATCGAACTGCCTGCCTGGGAGTAAGTATCACGGGCTCGCGTCCAAATATCGTATGCAGAGTCCAACAACATATAACTCCGATACACCTGAGGAGACATCGAATGAAGAAGCCACGAGACGACCAAGGAATTGTCCGCATCCCATTTGCGCCACGAGGGATCAGAACGTGATGGCTCAACGATAGTACCATCAATAAGGTCATATAACTGATGGCTGCGAATTGCATGTTGAGACGCCCTGGACCATTCCAGGTAATTGGTGTCATCCAAGGCAACACTAGTAATCTTCAACGATTGGCCATGACTCCGAGGAGGATCACCCGAGGGACTATGCAAAGTATCTGATCGGGTGGCCGAGGAACCGGGAAGAGCACCGGATTGAGAAGCAGGAGACAAAGTGGATTGAGCATCCATAGTGGAGAACAATGATTTCAAGTGAAAAAGGAAGACATCCTACGGGTGTGGGCTAGATCTGAAAGCCGAAGAGAACACCGGAGGAAGAAAGGGAGGCGTCTCTGGCAGCCCCCATGGAGGGCAAAACGCCCTCCGATCACGCCCTAAAACTGGGCGTGCGAAACGAGCGAGGCGGTTGCGGGCGGGCGACTGCGGGCGAGCGAGCGAGCGGTTGCGGGCGGGTGAGCAAGCGGCTGCGACTGCGGGCGGGCGACTGCGGGCGAACGAGCGACTGTGGGCGGGCGAACGAGCGACTGCGGGCGGGCGAGCGACTGCGTGCGAGCGGCGACGGGGAGCGAGCGGCTGTTCCTGTCCTCTGATACCAAGTAGAAAGGATCGATGATAATATTCTGTGTTCGCCCTAAACGGGGCATACATATATATAGGCTTTAAAAAAAACAAAAACAAAAGATATATTTAACTCTATCGAGTGAGGTTTTGCGGAAATAAAAAAAAACTCGGCTGAGAGTTATCGGGTAATAACGAGCGACCAATAACCTAGCAGTTATTAAAACTGTGTACTAATGGAGAGGATATTGGTTAAGTGGGCTTTAATGTATCTTTTATCATTATTATTATTATTTTACATCTTGACATACCAAACATTATTTAAAATGAAATGATACCTCCGAACTCCGTCGGCTCAATTAATTTCTTTCTCGATATCGGGCCCTGAAATTAATAATAACACGTCATTCAAATTTAGGATGTTATAAATCTTCCCTCCTAATAAATTTTCGTCCTCGAAAATTGCAAACGTACCTGAATAAAAAAGAAACTCATAATCTACATTGTCACGGAGTTCGTCCTCTCTTTCCCAAGTACAATCTTGTCGGCCGCAATTCATCCGAAGGACTTTAACCATACGGATCTCTCTGTTTCTGAGCTTCTGAATTCTCGAATCCTCAATCCTGACTGGCATAATACTGATACTGAGATTTGATTCAATCGGCACATCCTTAGTACTGATCACCTGGTTTGGATCTCTGAATGCTCTCCTCAAATAGGAGACGTGGACTACGTCATGTAATCCACCCATCTCCTCAGGTAAGGCCAACCTGTATGCAACCTCACCTATGTGCTCTAATACCTCAAAAGGAGCCACAAATCTGAGGCTCAACTTCTTCATCCGCTTGATCCTAGAGACTCCCTTGACTGTTCTCACCTTCAGATAAACGCGATCCCCAACCTTGAATTCAACTGCTCTATGTCTCTGATCGTAGTACTTAGTTTGTCTGTCCTGAGCAATCCTCATGTGCTCCTGAATGATTCTGACTCTGTCTGTGGTCTTGTCTATCAATGATTCTTTACAAAAAGCTCTCTTCGCATTCTACCCAACATAAAGGTGTCCGACAACGCCTGCCATACAAGGCCTTGAATGGTGACATGCTGATACTCGCCTGGAAATTAATATTATAAGATAATTCCGCCAAAGTGACATACTTCTCCCATTTACCTCCAAAGTCCAAGATACACATGCGAAGCATATCTTCCATGGTTCTATTTATACGCGTCTGTCCATCAGTCTGGGGGTGAAAAGTTGTGTTGAACTTCAACCGGGTACCCAGGCGCTCCTGAACGTATCTCCAATCTCTGACAGTAAATCTACTATCCCTATCTGACACAATAGACCTTGGCACACCATGAAGCCGAACTATCTCGTCCAAGTACAACTGAGCCAACTTCGGACCCTGGTCGGTTCTCTTGTTGGGGATAAAATGTGCTACCGTGGACAGTCGATCAACGATCACCCATATCGAGTCATTCCCATTCTGGAACCTAGGGAGGTCATGTACGAAATCCATAGAGATGTCTTCAAAATTCCACTCTGGAATCAGAAGAGGTTGTAACTTGCCTTCAGGCCTCTGACACTCTGCCTTAACTAACATGCAAGTCTCGCACTTCCCCACAAAGTCTGAGACATCTCCTTTAAGTCCTGGCCACCAAACTGACATCTTGAGGTCTACATACATTTTCGTGCTGCCCGGATGTATGGAATACCTGGAGTTATGAGCCTCAACTAAAATATCCTCGTGAAGATGCCCTACATCAGGAATGCACACTCTGCCCTTAAACTACAACAACCCATCACGAACCATGAAATCGTCTCTCTGGCCTGTCCGAGTCAAATCAAAAATCTCCGTCATCTTTGGATCTAAGGGCAGGGCACCACGGATCCTTCCTTGATGTCGCACTTTATCTCAATCCATCTCAAACTGACAGGGCAAAAACTAGGGCGCGACACCACACTAATCTCTAGCATTTCCAAGGCTCGCACCAATTCTTCCTGTTGGGTGACGAGAGCATAACTAGAACTCCTACTGAGAGCGTCTGCTATAACATTGGATTTACCCGGATGATACTGAATAGTCACGTCATAATCTGCTAAAAACTCGAGCCACCTACACTGCCTCATGTTGAACTCTTGTTGATCAAAGATGTACTTGAGGCTCTTATGATCTGTGAAGATCTCACACCGCACGCCATAGAGGTAGTGTCTCCAAATCTTCAATGCATGGATGATAGCTGCTGACTCCAAATCATGCACCGGATAATTTTTCTAATGATTCTTCAGTTGTCTGAACGCAAAAGCTATAACTTTTCCATGCTGCATGAGAACACAACCCAGACCCTGACCTGAAAAATCACTGTAAATCTGAAAGCCATCTACACCTGAAGGAAGACTTAGTACTGGTGCATCTGATAATCTGGTCTTCAACTGCTCAAAAGCATACTCGCACTCTGATGTCCAACTAAAAGCTCTTCCCTCCTAGTAAGCGAAGTCAACGAAAAGCCTATCCTCGAAAAGTCCTAAATGAATCTCCTGTAGTAGCCTGCCAAGCCGAGAAAACTACGAACCTCTGCAACTGTCTTCGGACTTGGCCAATCTCTGATCGCCTCAATCTTCTTTGGATCAACGGCAAGTCCATCTCTACTAACCACGTGGCCCAAGAATGACACTTCTAGGAGCCAAAACTCGCACTTAAAAAACTTAGCATATAACTGATTCTGCCTAAGAGTGCTCAAAACTGTCCTGAGATGTGTGGCATGCTCCTCCTTGCTCCTGGAATACACTAGGATATCATCAATAAAAACAATCACGAATCGATCCAACAACTCTCTAAACACCTAGTTCATCAGATACAAAAATGCAGATGGGGCATTGGTCAACCCAAACGACATGACCACAAACTCGAAGTGCCCGTATCTGGTACTAAACGCCGTCTTCTGAATATCCTCATCGCGAATCTTCAACTGATTGTATCCCGACCTCAAATCTAACTTGGAATACGTGCAAGACCCCTCGAGTTGATCAAACAAGTCGTCTATCCTTGGAAGAGGATACTTGTTCTTAATAGTAAGTTTATTCAACTCTAGGTAATCGATACACAATCTCAAACTGCCATCCTTTTTCTTCACAAAAAGGACTGGTACTCTCCACGGCGATGTACTGGGTCTGATAAATCCCAAATTAAGTAATTCCTATAACTGGATTTTAAACTCAGCCAATTACCTGGGCGTCATGCGATAAGGAGCCTTGGACACTGGTATAGATCTAGGAACAAGGTCAATCCGAAAATCAATCTCTCTGAAGGGAGGGGCACCAGGTAGCTCCTCAGGAAAGACATCGAAAAACTCACAGACCACCGGTACCACCTGCAATAAGGCTTTAGCTTCTGCATGCAATAACACCAAAAAGGCAGAACACCCTTTACTGACATGCCTCATAGCTTTTACTGAAGAGATGATCAGCTTGGAGACTCCTTTCAAACCTCCAAAGGAAATGAGAGACTGATCAGGCTCTTCAAGCTGAATTTTCTTACTCCTGCAATCTATCTTGGCATTCACGTCAGTCAGCCAATCCATGCCAAAAATTAAATCAAACTCCGCAATAGGCAAAAGGGATGCCTCCACTACAATTTCAGCTTCTCCAAATAAAACTGGTGCCCTACACTTACAACTGGTCTGCATCACCTAACTGTTTGGCATCATGACATCTAACAGAGTTGGGTTGATGACGACTTCCAAGCCAATTTTAGACGCAAAAGATTCTGTTATGAACGAATGTGATGCACCCGTGTCAAAGAGGACCTTAGACAGTATGTCATGAACTATGAGGATACCTAAATACAAACTTATAACATTAACCTTTAAGTGTTGCTGGGAGGAGGAGGAGAACTAAATATTTCAAAATAAGATTCCAAACCTGTCACCACGTCATCCTGTTCTTTGGCCTCCTGCTGTCCAAGACCATAGGCTCGAGGCTGAATATGAATGCATCCTAAAGCTGACTTCGGGTCAGTAACCACCAATGTCTTCCCTTTATCAACCCCACTCGAGCCGTCGTGCTCGTATTTCGATTAAGTCATGACACAACACAAGTATTAACTCACAAGAAAAGGTCCTGGATAAAGAGATAATCACCAAGCCAAAAATCATATTACCTGATTACCCGCAGACTCTGGGCAATTTGGCGCAAAGTGACCAGCCCTCTTGCACTTGTAACAGACACCTGAAGCAGCCAAACATTCACCATAATGATGTCGATTGTATTTAGGGCAAAGGGGGTAGTCTCTGGGTTTGCCCCCATACTGATTGCCCTGCTTAGAATCGGCCTTTCGCTTCTTATTCCAACGGTCCCATGACTGACTCTTATCCTGCTAAAACGAGGGCCCACTTTGAGGTCGCTTGGAGCGGAAACTATCGCGCCTTTGGACTCGCTGCTGATCAGACTCTAATCTTCTTGATGTATCCACCAAACTCCTATAATCTGCGTTGACCATGGTCATCAACGGCTATCTCAAAGAATCTCGCAGGCTATCCACAAAACGGTTGCACTTCCTAGCTTCATCTCCCTACAACACGCCCGCATATCGAGATAAGTGAGTAAGTTCTTGCTCGTAGTAGGTAACTGTCTTATCCCCTTGGAAGTGCAAGAGATACTTCTACTGGAGACCTCGACGGGCGAAAGGGGGCACAACCCAGTTCGCAAGAGCCCTTGAAAAGTCGCCCCATGTAAACATATCAGATGTACGGGCAAGAATAAAGGTCACGTTACTCCACACTAAAGAGAAAATATTTTTCTAACAAAAAGGGAATTTCACAAGACAACTCACCGGCAAGATCATCTGCTAAATACTTAGTCCACCAAATTTTCGCCTCGCCCTGAAGGAGGAAAGTCACTAGTGGAACCTTTTTATTTTCGGGGCACTCCATAATATTCAGCAAATCTCTGGTGTTTGCGATCCAGTCATCCGTATCCATCGGTGTTCCTTCTCCACTGTAGTTGGAAGGGTGGAGATCTCTGAAATCCCTTAAGTATCGATCCATACCGACCTCCACTGCAACAAGTGCAGGGACTGGAGCTGGAACTGGAATCCCTGCAGGCTGGCCTCTCTGAAATTCCAATAATGCGACAGCTACTGCCTTGGCAATCTGAGTTGCCAAATCAGTCGGTTCCGGGACTGCCGGCGCAGGTGATGGAGGTGGTGCATTAGTATCACCCATGGCGGTATCAGGAACAAAGTTCTGACGTGAGGATTTCCCCGCTTCACTGGTTCGACGTGCCTAAATGGCATAGAAAAGAAATTATTAATACCAATGATATATCTGAAAACAAATCTAACACTGAAGGTATTATCGTGCATCCGTGAAAACTAAGAGTTAGACAAACTCGATGACTCTACTAAAGTGAGTTTTCTTCTAACACACTCTCATGGCTCTGTGAATTTTCTAGGCCCAGGCATCCTAAGGCTCTGATACCAATTTGTAACACCCCAACCAAGTTTAACCGAAATCAACAGTCCAGCCGGGTCCGTGAAAACAAGTAAACCAAGTAACGGTATATAAACTGGTATAAAGCAGGTAAAAGTAATGAAAGTGCTAAAAAAGGACTTACCACGAAAAAATGAAGTAATTCTAAGGTTAAAAGTGTACCTTGACAAGCTGAATTCACAGAGCCAACTAAAACAGAAAATGTATCATTAAGCGATTAAATTACTGTCAAACTGAAATAACTGATATATCAAAAACACGGGTGAAGTACTACAATACAATTGTCTGTAAATAAAAGCAAAGTACAACAACAGTAGTACAACTGAATAAACTGACGACTGAAGACTGAGTCGTCTATCCTAAACGGATCCCTTGACCTGAGCCCCCTGCAAAAACAAATTCCAAATGGGTTATGCCCACTAAAGAGTAAGAAAACTACTCTCTCAAGCAACACTTAAAGAAAAAAGTTTAGGTGAGTAATACTTGAATTTAAAAGTTTGTATAAATATTCTAACATTAAACGTGACACTTGAAATCATAGTTTGACATGAATTCAACTTATCGTGTGATCTGACACACTCTTTCTTATCTATATAAAATGTTGATTTCTGAAGTTTTGAAGTTATATCCGTTGAAAGTTTCGACCTGTTTCACTGACTTCTTATTAACTCGTGTCACTAAGGACGATTATGCACAACTAGAAACTGTATTCTGAGTGGCAAGTCTGATGGTGCCCTGAACTGAGTGTTCCTCAAATGAAACATGGACTCCTATCTGAGGAGTTCCAAACCTGAGACAAGGGTCATCGACCCTGAGCTTGAAATACGAGTGATGGCCTGCTGGCCGTGGTAATACAGTGGTGTGTCTCCACCAGGATCGCGAGGTTAATCCTTCCACGCCACTCTTTCCTGAATTTCACTTAGACTGATGTTCAGTGAATCTAACACGGAATATGACTCTAGTTAAATACACTAGGCTTAGAATTTTCATGATACTGCTTCTGCTAAATTAAGCCTAAGCATATCCTACACCAATGACCTGGATCTAACTATAGAACTTGTAAATCAAAGTGCATATACCAACATTTTAATACACGAATTAAAATAATCTGAACTGTTGGACTAGAAGGAGTCGAATTTCTTACCGCGGCGCTTCGACGCTCGTACACGCGTCGAGGTGACATGGCGTTCCTTCCCAAAAAATCTGACCGCTAAGAACTTCTCCAATCCCTTGCTCCAATGGCCATTGCAAAATCTGAAATTCATCGGTAACCTAACTTAAGTGTTTTCCCCCTTACGTTTTTCGGTGGAAAACTCAAAATGATAAGGATACAATTTGAACAATTTATGAACAACAAAATGTTGCGTTTACCTTGCTCTAACAATGATCAGATCCCAAAATAAGCGACCAAATTCTGAATATGAAAGACCGAATACTTCGTTTTCTAAATTAGGGTAAGAGAAAGTGGAGGAATAAACAAATTTGGTTTCCCACTTAAACGATTTCCGCTACAAAAAGGAAATCACGAGAAATGAAACTCACCGAAACCGAAATAGTGCTTTCAGAAATTGATTCCTGCCGGCTAGGGTTGAATCTGAACTCCAACAACACTTGGGAAGAGGGAGAGAGGTTTTCGGAGCCTGCAGAGGGGGAAGAAGAACCCGGCGCTGGAATCCGGGGAGGCGTCGGTGCTGGCGCCGCGCGCGACTTCGGAAGGCAGAACGGGGAAGAACGGTGATTTCGCGTTGTGGTTACGGGAGGAGTATCGAGTGAGGTTTTGCGGAAATAAAAAAAACTCGGCTGAGAGTTATCGGGTAATAACGAGCGGCCAATAACCTAGCGGTTATTAAAACTGTGTACTAATGGAGAGGATATTGGTTAAGTGGGCTTTAATGTATCTTTTATCATTATTATTATTATTTTACATCTTGACATACGAAACATTATTTAAAATAAAATGATACCTCCGAACTCCGCCGGCTCAATTAATTTCTTTCTCGATATCGGGCCCTGAAATTAATAATAAGTCATTCAAATTTAGGATGTTACAAATCTTCCCTCCTAATAAATTTTCGTCCTCGAAAATTGCGAACGTACCTGAATCAAAGAGAAATGCATAATCTACATTGTCACGAAGTTCGTCCACTCTTTCCCAAGTATACTCTTGTCGACCGCAATTCATCCAAATGACTTTAATCATACGGATATCTCTGTTTCTGAGCTTCTGAATCCTCGAATCATTAATCCTGACTGGCATAATACTGATACTGAGATTTGATTCAATCGGCGCATCCTTAGTACTGATCACCTGGTTTGGATCTCTGACTGCACTCCTCAAATAGAAGACATGGACTACGTCATGTAATCCACCCATCTCCTCAAGTAAGGCCAACCTGTATGCAACCTCACCTATGCGCTCTAATACCTCAAAAGGACCCACAAATCTGGGGCTCAACTTCTTCATCTGTTTGATCCTAGAGACTCCCATGACTGGTCTCACCTTCAGATAAACGTGATCCCCAACCTTGAATTCAACTGCTTTATGTCTCTGATCGTAGTACTTAGCTTGTCTGTCCTGAACAATCATCATACGCTCCTGAATGAGTCTGACTCTGTCTGTAATCTTGTCTATCCATGATTCTATGCAAGAAGCTCTCTATTCGCATTAAAGATACAACAACTAGCTTCCCCAAGATCTCACCACGACCTAATCGCTGCACACACGGCAGCGATTTTCCCCCTAAACCAAACACGAGCCTAGTCGACACTCACAAGGCGGCAAATTCTCTACCGATTACAAATAGAATGAAAAAAAAACAATCTGAGAATAAAAACTCCCTCAGGTCTTGAGTGTTGAAGAGGCCGGAAAATCCTTGCAATGATCGCCGGAGATGAGAAACACGAACGGCCCCATCTTCGCTCTTGAGATTTCACGAACACTTAGAAGTTTTTCTAGTCCCACGGAGTTATCTGGCTGGAGATGCACGGGATCAAGGCTCTTGGAGGTGTGTAACATAAAATTCCCGATGTTCAGCCCATTTATAAATTTTTTCACTATCGCGCGGCGGTAGCGCGTTATCACATGTGATATCTCCAATAGCTGACACGTGTCCCACTCTGCAAAAACCGCGCCGAGATGTTGGAGCTCGTGTACGGCCGTGGGACTATCGCGCCGCGATAACACGATATCGTCAGACGGTATCTCCGATAATGCGCATCGTGATAACCGTTCTGAATCGTGGCCTATGTCATGGCTGACGTCATCACACAAACGCAGGGCGTTAGTAACTATCGCATGCAATAGCTCAACTTTATAAAAGCTGATGTACGTCGCTCATCCAAAATTATCAGAGTGTTATATCTGTTACATATGCACACCACAAACACACTATGATCAAATAAATTTGGGAATTGTTATTTTCAAATCAAGGAGTGTGGAACCCATACTCAGACAATCTCCCCATTTTGATAATAACAAATTCTCTTAGAAAGAATTCCGCTATAAGTTATAATAAGGTGTACAAAATATGAGAAGCAACATAAGCACTTGAAGTGCACATTCTCCCCCTAAATGGATGACCTTAAATGGTTATTAAATCCAAAGGTAAACTGAATAGGATATGTTCATATGAAATATAATAAGTGAATAATTACTATTACTCTCCCTTAATGTAAGCTACCCACCATTAACAACAGAGTTCTAGGTCTTTCGATATTCTCCCCTTTTTATTATTAGCAAAAGATAGGAACGTGAAAACGTGAGAGAATAGGTATAGAAAGAATTTGAAAAAAAATTGACAGAGAAACGTTAGAACAAATATACTTGACATAAATAAATAATAAAAAGGTGATTGTGGATGACATAGAAAGTGAACAATGTGTATGTTATAGAATATCAAATAATCAAAAATATTGGTAGATGCATGCCAAAAATATCTAAAGAAATGATGGAATGTGATATATAAATATGAAAATCATTTTCAGTCTAATTCTCATGAGAAGAAATTTTATAATAGACAATGATGTGTACAAGTTGTGGTTTGGTAAATAAGAACAAGTGATGTAATTAAAATCACATGAAATTATGAATTGTAAACACATAACAATGACTATACACAAGACAACTTGATGGTCATGTATGAATCTGTTGCACGTTAGAGAAAAAATGGTCAGAAATGTGTGCACAATATACTTTATGATTCTTTTCAAGGTGCTCAACCTCACAATGCTCAAGAAGACTTATCAGGAGAATGAGTAGTGTTTGATAGAGTATCCTGAGCATATTATTGGAAGAATAATTAATTTTTTAAAACATATTTTTGTTTTCTCTTTTGCCATTTGTGATCATTCAGGACTCTGAATCCACTTGTATAGCACAACATAATATTTTTTTCCAATGTCCTGTCAAGTAAAATAAAATTATGCAAGATTCAATGATAAACAAGTTGTAGTATGTATATCAAATTTGTAATGCTAAACAAAAACACATTCATATAAAGATGAAAAATTGTCAAATACTTGTATTGTATAAAAATGTGTAAATGTGAAGTCATTATCAGGTATAAAATATTACTCATACTTAGAGTCATGCAAAAACAATTTAAAACATATACTATACACATATCCACTATAAAAGAGAGGATATTCACAACAAAAAAGTCGTATATAATGTTTAAACTATGTGTAGTATACAAGAGTTGATATCATATGTTTAAACTATGTGTAGTAACAACAAACAAGAGTTGATAGAAAAATTGCAATTTTGAAGAACCAAGTCACTATCGCGAGCGATATCGCGCCACGATAGCGATTTTTATATAAAATGGCATACTTCAATCCGGATTTCAGTATTCCCACTTATTTCCTATAACTCTAACGCGAGAAACAAAGGTGATGCCGGCGGAAGCTTTAGATCTAAGGTATTCTTCAAGATTTTTGTTGAAATTTTTTGGAGATTTTCACTTTGGTTGTTATTGAGAAAGTTCTTTGGGATTAATAAGTGTTTTCATGAAAAAAAATTTGTGATTTAAAGAGATTTGAAATGGTTTTAAGAAAACATAAAGATTAGAGTTAGATTTGCATGGATCGAGTAGATATATAGCATATATCGAATTTTAAGGTTGGTTTTTGAGTGTATATAGCCTTAGACACAGAGATCTGAAATTTTTGACAGAAATTTCGGTATGGAGTTACTTAATCGCTATCGCCCGGTGACAGTCACTGTCGCCCGGCGTTAGTAAAATTGTCTTTTAATTGCTTTTTCGGATAATTGCTGGAATGACCTTCAGTTCAAGAGCAAAAAAAAGTTCTTCCAACAATTCACATTCATTCTACCAATCCTTTCCAGGGATTGAAAAAGCGGCTGTAGGGATTTCAAAAATTGTGGAGTTTGACATTCCTCGAGACGCACATATCTATGATTTCCTAGGACAAGCGGGTATAATGTCTATGATCATCCCGAACATGTATGTTCTGTAGTTAAGGGAATTTTACAATCATTTGGAAGATCCCGCACACTCCGGGTTGAATGGAGGAGTGAGATCTCACATTAAAAGAGGAATAGTTGAGATCGCTCATGAAGACTTGAGGAATGTGTTTGGATTAATAGACTGTGAGAATGTATATAGTAGAGAACTATCGCAAGGATAGAGAATGGAAACAGGCTAATATACGTCTTAATGGAACTGCAACTAAAACACTGATCCACTCCACAGCGACTCTCAATCATGATGTGTATATGGTGCCAGACATACTTAAAAATACTATTTTATTAAAGGAATAAGACATTAGAAAGATCACTGCATAACTCACGTTTGCACTTATAAGATTTTAGAGAAGAAATCGTTTGATGTAGTTGATTTAGCCTTATTTGTGATTTGTTATACTCATAAGATGAAGAATCCTTTGAGAAAGAAAATAAATCTCTTCCATTTGGAAGTGTGATTGAGCGAGTGATATACTCGAAATATAAATGGATTCATCAAAGTTTATACGTAGGCGACTGTATTCCTCCAATTTATAATACAGAGATGACTAGATTCTCAGCAGGACATGGTGAAACATCAACTTCAGTCGTACCACGACCGACTCGAGGTGAATCCTCTACATCGACTATACCTCCACTTCCTCGAGATGGATCGCTACAAGAGAAAATAGATGGCCTTTATGACTTGGTGGAGACGCGACACGCCGAGACGACGACAAAGCTTAAAGGAATGAAAAAATTTATGAATTTCATCGCTCGAGGTTTGAAACTCAGAGCGACCCCGACAGAAGAAAAGAGTGGGAGAGTCCTCGTCACTCTATTCGACGAATGAGACGACCAAGGCAGTAACGAGATCAAAGCTCGAGTGAGGACGGGCCAGCCACTAGTGAGGATTGTGAGTTTTAATTTGTTTTTTTGCAGGTTCAGGTTTCTGGAGCTATCACGGGGCATTAGTTGCTGTCTCCCAGCGGACGACGACAAATTATCAGAATTTCTTTTTTTTTGATGTAAGACATTATGTTTTAGTGTGTTGATTGCTATTTGATCTGACAATATGTGTTATGTGTGATGTGAGACATTATTATTTATGATAAAACTATCTGTGATGGTTTTGATTATGCTTGATAATGTGTGCGAAGATTATCTTAATGTTTGTGAATCCTCATTTTTTTTATTAACAGTTTAGTTATTAAAAAAATTTAAGTTTCACTTATAATTTCAGTTTGAAATATCTAAGACTCCTAAATCTAGACTTATTGTAGAAAAGAGTGAATCGGGAAGTGACTTAGTAAAAATATCGACAAGTTGTGAATCGGTTCCTATAAAGTTTATTTTAATATTATCTTTTTTAATATGATCTCTAATAAAATGATGTCGAACATCTATGTGTTTAGACCATGAATGATGCACTGGATTATAGGTTAGATCGATTGCACTTTTATTATCACATTAGATTCTATAATTTTTTGTTTTATCCCAAAATCTTCTAAAATTTATTTTATCCAAAAGACTTGTGCACAATAACTACTTTGTGCAATATATTCGGCCTCAGTGGTAGAGAATGCAACATAATTTTGTTTCCTACTCGACCAAGAAATAAGTGAAGGGCCTAAAAAGTGACAAGTGCCACTTATGCTCTTATGATCTATAGAACAAGCAACATAATCAGAATCACAATCCGAATAACCATGCAAGATAAAATCATCATTATGAGGATACCATAAACCTAATTTTGAAGTAACAATAAGATATGTAAAAATACGTTTAACCGTTTTCAAATGAGATTATTTAAGATTAGCTTAAAATCTAGCACATAAATAAACTGCAAACATAATATCAGATCTAGATGCGATTAAATATACTAATAAATTAATAGTTTTATCATGCCTCTATATAAAGTTTGATCAATAGAAATGTCACTTTCATCTTTTCCTAATTTTAAAGAAACACTCATAGGAGTATAACTTACTTAATATTTTCAAATCCAAATCTTTTAAAAATATCATGAATAATTTTGATTGGCAAAAAAGATTCCATTATGTTTTTGAGTAATTTGAAAACCTAGAAAATATGTAAGTTCTCCTACCATACTCATCTCAAATTCATTTTTCATAACATTCACAACATCATCACATAATTCTTCATTAATGGCTTCAACAAAAATATCATCAACATAAATTTGTAAAACTACTAAATCATCATTAACATGCTTAATAAAGAATGTACAATCAGCACTGCCCATTTTATAATCATTTTTTAACAAATATAAAGTTAATCTTTCATATCATGCACAAGGTGCTTGTTTCAAACCGTAAAGTGATTTTTCTAATTTATAAACATGATCTGAAAATTTTTCATTCACAAAACTTAAGGGATGTTCTACATAAACTTCGTCCTTAATGTACCTGTTTAAAAAATTCATTTTCACATCCATTTGAAATAATTTAAATCTTTTGAAACTAGCAAAAGTAAGAAAAATTCTAATTGTTTTAAGACGTGCTACAGGTGTAAAGGTTTCATCAAAATCTACCCCCTCAATTTGAGCATATCATTTTGCTACAAGCTTAGCTTTATTTCTAGTTATCCTAAATTCACTATCCAATTTATTCTTAAAAATTCATTTAACACCTACAACAAGATGATCAGATGGTCTCTCTACAAGTTTCCAAAGCTTATTACGTTAAAATTAATTAAGTTCATCATTCATAGCTAAAAACCAAGACTCTTCATTTAAAGCTGTTACGACCCGTCTCGACATAAATCAGAGTGCGCTTCGGGCGGGCCGTGATAACACAGGCATGGGCGGAAAGAAAATCATGTCTGCTAAGACAGATGCAAAGAATGCTCAAGATAGTTTTAAAATAGTTAATTTGGAGAAAAACATTTTGATTTATATAAACGGAAGCTTTTAGAGTTGAAAACAGTGATAATTTTAAGTGAACATGCATTTTTGTAAAATTCATGTTTTTTCAGAAAATTACTACAGATTTCATGCAATTATGATTCAAAAGAGAATGCACATGCATTAACATCAAATTCTAGTACATAAAGTATTTAAATAGCCTAGCAGTTGTCCATGATATCAGAGAAAATGTCTGATTGTAATTATTACATAGAAATATTTGACAGTAAATGAAATGTAAACGTAGAACCTGAAACTTAATGCTGATCGGGCTCGAGCACCTGACGGCTCTGCACGAACGCTAAAGCAATTCCAAAACAGAAAGGAAAAGTCACAGAACATTGAAATAAACAGAATTAACAAAGTAAAGTACAAATCAATAATAGAAGCAGAAATATATAAGTGTACAAGTTTCTCATGAAGCAAAACTATTCGAGACAAGCAAATAAAAGAGCTAAACAGAACAAGTTAGTTTATTATACTACACCGGAGTATAACATATAAAAAGATCAAGAAATATCATTAGTTGTACTCAGTGAAAGGTGGAAGTATTTTATTTGATGCACGAGATTCTAATGTAAGTTTAAATGCAAGTCTTATCAAAATAGTTGTACTTGCTATGGTCATTTGTTGATTTCCTTGTCAGTCAAGCGGAAACTCGAGTCAAAGCGTCACATCAATTCAACACAACCTTTCATAGATTGCTTATGACATTAATGACTTTAATGTTTCATGATTTAAGAGATTCCTAACATATCAAGACTTGATACAAATTTAGTGATTTAGCTGTACAAGATTAGAGTTCATAAACGCGTCAAGAGAGGAATTGAGTTATGTAGCAACATTCGTTCAAGTTGTGGAACCAGACAGACCTAAGAAACCAAATTCAATGACATCAGATTCGATGACACAAGGTTCGATGACACAAGATTCGATGACACAAAAAAAACTGGATAGAGAGCAATATATCTAGCGGGTTCAAGTATTTACGAGTGACACAATTACAAAACGTTATTTTCCTAGACACCAAATATTCATTTAAATTGATCTTATTCTAAAACATGATTATCTCTCAAGTAAACATGTACGATACAAGCATTATACAAAGACACCAATCATATATCTGCTAACCAAAATTCATTCTAATTATCATCATAACACTTGTTTCTCGTGCTCGATATTCTATCATTCTTCATACTACTCATTAAATGAGATAAAATCATTCATCTAATTTAATATCCAAATAAAAGTCAAACATAATCTCAAACTCATGACATTCCAACATATTGAACCTTAAACTACTAATTTATCCAACTAGTCATTCATGAATTAAATTCATTTTACAGATCAATTATATAAAGGAATGCAGACATGTAATCAAGGAGAAGAGACATTAATTACACACAATGCTTGCAAAAGAGAGAGATCTCTACTTGCCTTTAAGAAGCTAAAATTAACAGTGGCGGCTATGCGGCGCAAGCGAAATCAAAAACCCTACCTGGACCTGTTCAGAACAATCACAGATAAAGCTTGATAATTTGACATGACGGAAAACCAAACGCTAGCACAAGTAATTATTCGCTGCATGATTGAATCAAGAACGGCTAAGAGAATTGCCTCCCTCAAGAGTGAGGGGAGAAGAGACACCATGCGGAGACGAAGACTTGACGGCGCTTGAGTATGGAAAAACCCTAATTCGGAGAGCACTTTGCATGATTCCCACCAACTGAATTGAGAAGCGGCGTCGGGAAACACGAACATATCACGGTTAGATGATTACGAATGAGGCAAAATCATGAAACACAACAAACAGGCAATTTGGGGCGTAGAAACCACCAAATAAAATCAATAAAAGTCCAAATAGAGGGGAAAAGAGGAGGTTCTTACCCAAAGAGACTGAGATCGGACTCAAAAATTCAAGGAGAGGTGGATCCAAGCAAACCCTAGACGATTCCCTTGAAATCCACCGCCAAAAAAAACGGAAGAGGGGCCAATAGGGCTTCTGGAGGAGAAGGGCGTTGCCTTAAGGAAGAGAAGGAGGTTAACTGCCTACCCTTGAAGAAGATGGGATTGCTGGCCCTTGAAGAGGAGGCACCAGCTCTAGAGAAGAAAAAAAGTCGGCCACATGGAGGGGACGGGAGAGGGATGCCGGCAAGAGAAGGAGGAGAAGCCAGAGGTGATACGGGAGCAGGAGACGGGGTGGAATCGGGAGCAGGGCTTCGCGGCTTTGCAAGATGCGGAAGAGCGGGATGCGGGAGTCGGCGGGATACAGGAGAGCGGGATGCGGCTGGAGCGGATCGGGAGAAAACAAAAAGGGGGGGCTGGCCGTTTAGGTTAGGTTGACTAATATTTTTATTATTTTTATTAATATTATTACTTATAACATAAAATCTGGTTGTTACAAAAGCGATTGAAACATTTTTAGATTCTATATTGGAAATAAAACATATGTTTGAAAATAAATCATGTAAAGAAGACCGACGACTTATCCCTCTTGATGGTTCTCCAATTATCAATTTTTATGGATGATCTTTTGAAAAAATAAGTTCTCTTGGAGGCACATTCTTGAACTTTTTCTCTTTGTTCTTAATTTTCTTGTTCTTATTCTCCAAGGAGGAAGGGGTTCTTCATTATATCCTATAGAATTAGCTTCTACACAAGTAATAAACTCATCAAATTTAACATGAATTGATTATTCGACTATTTTTGTCCGTTTGTTAAATATTCTATAAGCTTTACAAATTGAAAAATGACCAATAAATATTCCTTCGTCATATTTTTCATCAAATTTACCTAGAGTATCTTTTGTATTTAAAATGAAACATTTACATCCAAAAACTCTAAAATAAGATATATTAGGCTTCTTTTAATAAAATAGCTCATATGGTATAAGTTTTAAAAATGCACACAGCATGAGTCGGTGTATCACATAACATACAGTACTAACAGCTTCAGCCCAAAAAGATCTAGGTAATTTATATTCAGATAACATAATACGTGCTAGTTCTTGAAGAGTTCTATTTTTCCTCTCCAATACATTTTTGTTGTGGTGTGCGAGGAGGGAAAATTCATGCTTAATCCCTAATTTAGTACAAAATAAAATAAATTCATCATTCTCAAACTCACCTCCATGATCTAATCGTATGCATTTAATTTTTAAATCAAGTTCATTTTGAATACGAATACATAATTTTGTAAATTCAAAATACGTATCAGATATGAAAACTTAAAAGACTGTCCAGTAAAAACGTGAATAATCATCTATCATAACAAAAGTATACTTTTTACCTCCTAAACTCTGAGTAGTAACTGAACCAAATAAATCTATATGAATTAATTGTAAAAGTCTAGTTGTAGAAACAATATTTTTGCTTTTAAAAAATGATTTTGTGAATTTTTCTTTTTGATACGGCGTACATAAAGAAAAAAATCTTTCCACCTAACAAAAGAAAACCCTTGAGCAATGCATTTTTGGAAAGTTTAACAAGTTTTATACTAGAATATCCAAGTCGTCTATCCCATAATTTTAATTCAACATTTTTGAAATAAAATATTTAAGTAAAGATTGAGAAAGATCATGAAAAGTAATCATATAAATATTGTGAATTCTCGGTGCGGTAAAAACAATTTCTTGAGTTTTTGAATCAATGATTTTGCAAATTTTTGAAGATGATTCAAATAAAATATTTAAACCTCTATCACATAGTTGACTTATCGAAATTAAATTGTGCTCCAATCCATTTACAACTAGAACATTCAAAATAGTAAAGAAATCGTTACCAATTACACTGATGTCCATGATTCTTCCTTTATTATTGTCGCCAAAAGTCACTACTCCTCTTGTCTTCATTTCAAGGATAAGGAACTTGGATTTATTGTGTGTCATGTGTTTTGAACATCCTGAGTCCAAGTACACACGTCTTCTTTGTCCTTAGCCTGTCAACACACCTAGAAAGGAGATGGGAGTAAAGATCTGGTTACTCAAATGGTGCCTCCCATAGAATAGGTAAACGCCTTAGGTACCCAGACATGTTTAAATAAACTATGACCTATCTTCCTGCAAGAGTCAGTAGTGTGACAAAACCTATTACATTTAGCATTAGTAAAAAGTGATGATGCAGTTTTCAAAACAGAATTCAGACTCTTGCTGGAAGATGGTTGATCAATAGAAAAAATATTTTTATTTTTAAAAGATAATTTTCTGGACTTTGAGTTATCGCGGGGCGATAGTAGTTATCGCGGGGCGATAACAGTTATCGCGGGGCGATAGTAGTTATCGCGGGGCGATAGTAGTTATCGCGGGGCGATAGTAATTATCGCGGGGCGATAGTAGTTATCGCGGGGCGATAATTTCCAGCGACATATCCAAGTCCGTACTTTGCAGATCCATGACACGGGTTGGCTAAAATCATACCCAATGATTTTCGGTCAATTCCAAACTTCTTAACAGCCAAATTTAGATAATGGATCTGGGCTTTCAAAGCGGTGTTTTCGGTGACTAACATAACGCATCGATCTGTAAATGCTTTTTTGTCACTGTCTATTTGAGATTTATAAGATTTTAAAGTTCTTTCTAAGTCATATTTTTCTTTGTTAGGAGAATCTACTTTGTATTGGGACTTAGTAAAAGCTTATTCTAATTTTTTTTATCCTTGTCGAAGAGTGATCACACTCTTGACAAATAACTTTTTCCTTCCCAAGCACTTTCAATTCACCTGATAATTTTTATTCTTTTAATAAAATTTTATTTTCAGAATAAAATTTTATTTTCAGATTTCAATCGATCAATATCTTTAAGACTTTTATCAAAAAATTTGCAAATTTGTAAAAATTCAAAATATAATTCTTCATAAGTAGGAGGAGTTACCTCAGTGTCGCTTTGGACACTGCATTCGTCTTCAGATGGTAAAATGTTTTTTCCCATCAAACGCATGTTGGTTTTCTCATTGTCTTCTGAACCTGAACCACTTGAATCTTCAGATGACGAATCGTCTCCAACACCTTTTTGTTCTTTTTGTCGAGTCTCTTATCTTTTTGCTCTTTCAGATACTTTGGGCACTTGCTTCTAATATGATCAATCCATCTACAATGATAGCACTCTGGTGACGGATGCTCTTCATCTTCCTCAGCATCGAGTTTTACTCTACTTTTCTGAACTCTAGAATCCTTTTTGTTAAAGTACTTCTTGAATGAATTTCTCCTCTCTGGATTCCTCATAAACTTCTTAAATTTCCTTACAAACAAACTCTCTTCATCATCTTCATCTGTTTCACATTCCACTTCTTTCTTAGACTTCAACGTCAACGCCTTTTCTTTGACTCCATGTTGTACACTTGTTGTTGAATTTTCAACTCTACTTCGTGGGTTTTCAGATTTCCAATGAGGCTCTCAATTTGAAGAGTTTTAACATCATGTGATTCTGAGATAGCGGTCAGTCGGTCACCTTCAAAATGAACTTCGGGGAAAGTGATCTTAAAATCTTTCTTACTAAATCTCCGTTGGAGAAATTCTTTCCAAGAGCTTTGGAGTCGTTGACGATTTTTGTAAATCTTGTGTACATAGGATCAACGTCTTCGTCAACCTCCATCCCGAACTTTTCAAATTCCGACTTCAATTGAAACAACTTTGAGTCTTTCACCAGCGATGTACCTTCATGCATAATATAAAGCAAATTCCAACTTCCAAGTATCATAAGCAATTTTACATGCGCAAACTCGATTAAATTAAGTTATATCTAATGCACAAAATAATGCGTTCATGGACATCTATATCTAACGCAATGAATTTTGTCTAAATCATCTCATTTATCCTTCGGTTTTTCCATAGTAACACTTTCAACTACCATTATAGGTGGAGTGCAACACTATTTTATCATTCCCCAGACATATATATCTAACGCAATAGGAAAACATCGCATTCGAGTTTTCCAGTAATTATAATCTGTGTCAGTGAATAAAGCATGTTTGCTAATTCCTAGCCCCTCAAAAAACGCGTGATCATTATGTGTCATTTCTCGCGGTGGTAAAACCATTTTTGAGAAACCTTGCTCTGATACAAAGTGTTGGATCTTGAGCCGCCCTTAGAGGGGGGGGGGGGTGAATAAGGGCAAACTATAATTTTTTATTAAACAAGTTACTTAGCCAAATGTTTCTAGAATCAAGAAAACCTAATCACAACGAGATATTTATAACAAATCACTTAGAAATTTATGATAAAATGAAAGGCATATTTATTTCATAAGTAATAAAAAAAATTACAAACAAAAGATTTCAATAAAACTTGAAATTGAGGCTGTGATGAAAAAAATAAAAACTACTTTTTGAATTTACTGGTCCTTCTCCCAAGGACCGGCCGGCTAAAGTCTATCTCTCCCTAGATACAATAACTAGCCTCCCCTTGATCTCACCATGACCTAGTCGATGCACACACGCCGACGATTTTCCCTTAAACCACACACGGTCCTAGTCGTCACTCACAAGACGGCGAATTCTCTACAGATTACAAAGAGAATGAAAAAGAAAAACAATTTGAGAATAAAAACTCCCTCAGGTCTTGAGCGCTGAAGTGGCCGGAAAATCCTTGTGATGATCGTCGGAGATGAGAAACACGAACGATCCCTTCTTCTCTCTTGAGATTTCACGAACACTTAGGAGTTTTTCTGATTCCACGGAGTTATCTGGTTGGAGATGCACGAGATAAAGGCTCCTGGACGTGTGTAACATCAAATTCCTGAAGTTCAGCCCATTTATAGTTTTTTCCACTATCGCGCGGCGGTAGTGTGTAATCGCCTGCGATATCTCTAATGGCTGACACGTGTCCCACTCTGCAAAAACTGCGCCGAGTCCTGGAGATCGTGTACGATCGTGGGACTTTCGCGCCGCGAAAGCACGATATCGCCAGGCGGTATCTCCGATAATGCGAATCGTGGTAACCGTTATGAATCGTGGCCTATGCCATGGCTGACGTCATCACTCTAATGCAGGACGATAGTAATTATCGTCTGCGATAGCTCAACTTTGTAAAAACTGATGTACGTTGCACATCCAAAATTATCAGTGTTATACCTTTTACATCTGCACACCACAAACGCACTATGATCAAATACATTTAAGATTTGTTATTTTCAAAACAAGGAGTGTGGAACGCATGCTCTAACATACATCTCTAATATCTCATTCATCTCAATCACATTCTTCTAAAAACCAAGCTCATGATGTTGCTCCATAGAACACAACATCGAGTTTGTCATCATATCATTCTCTATCCAAATCACTTGCAAACTTTCAGTTAATACCACTAATTTTGGTGACATCACATGGTTGAAGGAAATTTTAGCCAAAGTCAATCATCTATATAATTCATTGATAATAAGTATAATGATCTTCAACAACAAATTACATATCTATCGACCTCAAGCTAAGATTCCTATTATAAGGGAGTTCTTGACTTCATTAAATCATGAAATCAAGAAGGGGGAGAAGATCAGTAAGTTTGAATCTAGCAAATAAGAAATAAAAGGAAAAGAGATTGGTGAGACTTCAAGTGGGAGGAAAAGAGAAGGATGAAAGAAGATAAAAGACAAGAAAAAAGGTAGCACTCACGGGAAAGGCTAAGGAAATGACACTTCTAGAGGGAGAGCAAGAAAAAAAGTAAAACTAACTTGTTTGAAAAAGCCTTTGATAATTGCCAGACATTTTGATTTCTTTCTGGTGGATAGACAATAACATGTGATTTACGTGAGTACATTTACGACAATATTACTATACTCTGATGAATGAGGACAATATTTTTTGCATCTACTTATGGGTACTTTATACTCTTATGCTATCTAAATCTTCATTCCGGTTATTATAATATTCTATTCTGGAGTTTAGAATACTATTGATAATCTGCTTCTCTGAACTAACAACTTCTCATATAGCAGTTACTCAGATTGATCTTTCCTTTTATGAAGAATTTCTTTCTTTTCTTTTCCTTTTCTCTTCTTGTCTAATCACTTGTTAAAATTATGAAATCTATGATACCAAATAAAGGAAGATTGTTGAGAAAAAACTATTGATTTGATATATCAGATTAAAAAAGGGATTTTAAAATGTCTTATGAATGTAAAGAAAGATATATCCATTTCTGTAAAAAAGATAAGTTGATAGAAATGAAGGCATGAAAATACAAAGGAAAAACATTGAAAGAAAGCTCTATCATCGAGAAGTAATCGACATACGTCGAAGAGCAAATACAACTTACGTCGACTTCTATGAAGCATAAAAAAGAAATCGAAATTCAAAGTATAATAATTCAACTTATGTCGATTTTTGATAAAATCAGTAATCGACGAACATTGAGAAATAATTGATGTTTTATTAAGCGTACGTTGAATTCTCACTTTATGACAGTTAAAGCAGTTGAGCAGAATAAAACCGTGGCTGCAATTCAAATAAAAACATTGATTCTCCAATTATGAAGGAGATTATATTGAATTTGAAATGAATGGAAAGTATTAAATCAGTTGGCATCTTTACATATACAAAAAATTCAACTGAGAGAAACAAGATTGTGAATTTTCTTCTCCTCTCTCACAATCTCTGAAGAACTCATCTTCTCCTGAGCCTATTCTTTCTCTATTTTTCTTTAAATCTGAAAAGGTCTTTACTGAGGCTAACCCTTAGAACACAAAAAAGTTGATTGGTGTTCTTCCTTCACTCTTCAAAAACAGTCAGTCAAAGAGGAATTCGTATCAACACAGAGCTATCAAATTCAAGATCCTTTTAAAGCTTGCCAACAAAAGAATCTCATTGTGAAAATTTTTGTTGCATCAATCAGTTCCAAAAGAGTTTTAAGAAACTCTCTCGAAAGAATTCAGTGATTCAAAAAGTCATCCGACCAAGGGGTAGAAGAGAGAACATACCCAAGATTTTTGGGAACCTCTATAAAACTATTGTGTCATCTGGATGATTGGTCTATAACTTAGATTTTATTATCTTGCATAATCTTTTATTTTTTTGAGTGTGGCATGTACTGTCATTGACTGTGTAAAAAAATTTAAATCTTTATTCACCCCCTCCTACTAGAGTATTTCTCAATTTTCCACACATTCAAGATCATAGACTCCAAAGGAGAATCAGTTGTATGTCAAGTTTTCCAAATACTATTTCTTGTAAGGAGAAGTTGCATTACTAGGTCATGTGATTAATGGCAAGGTCATGGCAGTGGATTGGCAGAAGATTGAATCTAATCGTGATTGGCATGTATTTAAGAACATCGTTGAAGTTAGGAGTTTCCTTACACTTGTCGGTCATTACAGGAGGTTTGTGGAGAATTTTTAATGGATTGCAGCCCTTTAATTGTTTGATATGTAAGGATCACAAGTTCATTTGGGCGCCTAAATGCAACCCGACATTTGAAAGTTTGAAAGAGAGACTGTTGACTACATTGATCCTTAATCTCCCAAGTTGTAATGACAGATTCTAAATCTTTAATGACGCCTCTACGCATGGTTTGGCATTCTATGTCAGAATGATAAAGTGATTGCCTGTGATTTGAGACAGTTGGAACTGCATAAGATAAATTATATAGTTCATGATAGGAGTTGGCAACAATGATATTTGCTTTGAAGCTATGAAGACACTACATATATGAAGTCAAGACAAATGTTTATATCGATCATAAGAGTTTGAAGTATCTTTTGATGTAGAAGGAGCTGAATACACGACAACGTGGGTGTAACACTCGTAAATTGACGCAAAGATAAAATTTAATTTGCACGGTCCGATCTCGAGCGAATTTGATCGAGACAGCGTCATGTCGAGGTACGAATTTAGTATGATTAAATCTTGTACATTAAATAAAGTATTAATTTTAATCGTTGAGTGTGTGTGCAACGTTTTTTTATTTAGTAGCTCAAGTGTATAGCGAAAATACACTAAGTAACGAAGATTAATGGCAATTGGTTAATATAATGGAAATGCATAATTCATTTTGGTGTAGCCTTGCCGGTTCAATCGCCCTTTGCGGTTTCCGTAAATGCCCAAGTCACGCCCCCTATTTCTAAGCCCATGAACTTCACTCCTGGTGGTATGTCCCCCCTCTTCTCCCGATAAGGCGCGAGTTGTGTCACGACCCGCCTAATAACAACTATTAGAGTGTGCCACGAGCGGGTCGTGATAGCACGGGCATGGGCGAAGAAAAAATACATGTCTGTTAGGCGGGAGCTGAAATTTTTTATGTTAGTTTTAAAATAATTAATTTGAGAAAACAAGATTAATTTAATGCGGAAGGTTTGGTGTAAAGTTGATGCATATGAACTTTAATAAAAATCTTATGTCACGCACAGTTCTAGTAATAATGCAAATACAATAAATCAAAGAGATGAACATGTCATTAATATTAAACTTCAGTAAATCAAAAATAGCCTAGCAGTTATCCATGACTCGAAAGAAAGTAGCTGATCAAATCTATTACATCATAAATCAATCTAACACTAAAAGAAACCAAATGAATAGAACCTGGTAAGACAACAAAAGGTAACTCTCCAGGAACAGGGGAACTTAACGCAACTCGGGCTCAGGGGGCGGACGACATAGTCATGAAAATTAAGACAAATTCCAAAACAAGAAGGAAAATGTCTCAGAACATAGTAATAAACAATGAGCAAGTTATAAGTTAGAATATGTGCAGAGGGAAAACAAAAGTAATTTAGTGCCAATTTATCCTGAAGCAAAACTACTAAAACAGGCAAGTAACCAAATCAAGTAGAAATATTTGAAATTATTAGCCTACTCTGGTGTATAACATAATCGTTCTTGAAACAACATAAGCTGTAATCGATGAAATGAGTAAGTGTTTATAGTGGGTACTTATGATTCACACTCAAGTTCAAGTGTAAGTCTTACTAGAAAACAAATACTTCATGCTTAACGTGATCATGCAAACAAGACGATGCACCAATTAAAAACTACCTTTCAAGATCTCTTATGACACTCATAACTAAAGTGATTCATAATTTTTTATAGAAACTTCTAACACAAATTGACATGCTAATGAGTAATGATTCTTGCGTTATCAAATACAGTTAATAATTTAGATACAGATACAAGAAATTTTTGTTCACTTGATTTTTGATAGGGAGTAATTTGATTTTGCAAGTGATGGTGATTTTTATGTTTAGGAATTTCATTTGCTTTAGCTTGAGATTTTCTAACTCCCTTTGATTGGTTTAACCGATGTGTATGAGCTCATGTTCAACATGCTTCCGACATTTTGTTTGATATTGTAAATTTATGTTTTGAGAATTTTTCTTTATTATCTCCTTAAGCAAGTTGATTTTATTTTCCAAATATTTATTCTTAATTTTGAGATTATGTCTAGCTTTATTATATGCAGTTGTGCTATCTTAGAGAAGAGAAACTACTGATTCAATGTGAGCTTCATACTTCTATAATCTTCAAAGGTTTCATCCATCTCATTAATTTTAATTTTATACTTATCACACTTAAGAGCTGTCACGGTTTCGGTTCGGTTCCGGTTCTACTAAAACCATGAACCGAACCACTAAGGTAACGGTTCTTCAAATTAGAACCAAAACCTTATTTGGTTGATTGGTTTCGGTTCTGGTTCCGGTTCCAGCTTAATTTTTGGAACTGTCGTGTTAACGGTTCCGGTTACGGTTCAACAAGAACCAAAATAAAACCGGTCACTATCGGTTCGGTCCGATTTCATGCGGTTCGGTCTGGTTCCAATCGGTTCCAACTAAAACAAAAATAAAACTTGACGGAATGAAATAAAAGCGATCTACAAATAGTAAAACTATAAACAACATCGAAATAAAAATAATTATGTTGCGCACTTCTCGGCGGTCTTTTCCAAGATCAGTGAGATTGTATCAATTGCATTCCTACATGTGTAGACTTGTCACGAATTCTAGTTGGCTTGTGCACGTCTCATCAGCATGCTCAACCGTAACAACCGCCTACAATTAGTTGTCTTTCATGATTATTCAAAAAAAATAGTTGTATATCTTCTATATTTTCTAAATAAAATATTTCAAAAAAAAGTAAGTATTATATAACTGTATAAAAATAAAAAATGCACAACAAAAATTGACTTCAAACCGCACCAATGTCAAACCATATCATACGGTTTTTATGCGGTGAAATTTATTTCGGTCCAAAATCGACCCCCTTTAGTGCGATTGCACTTTGGGTTTAAACTGCATCAGCTTCACTCGTGATGGTAAGTATAAATATTATAAATAAATTATAAAATAATAACAATATAATAATAATAAACGGGTTGCGGTTCGGTTCTACTTCGGTCCGGTTTAGATCGGGTCTAAAATCTTGAAACTGCTTGAGACTTGTATGTTGCGGTTCCAGTTCCGGTCCGGATAATAAAATGTAAGAACCACACCCTCACCAATGTTGTTCACGGTTCAAAAATTCAAACCGGAACCCGAATAATTTGTGAACGGTTCGGTCTGGTTCCGGTTCGGTTTGCGGTGTTCGGTTTTAAGTGACAGCTCTAATCACACTTAGCACAATTCGTTTTTAATGAAGAGTTTTCTAAACATAATTTTTCATCTAGTTCTTTTATCAAAAGTTCTTTCTCAAGGTCCTTGTATTTTTTTGTTGACACACTACAATGAGTACATGGTGAAGTGTTTTCTACTAAAGAGATTGTAGGTGAGCTTGATACATTATAATTTGATTTTACATTAAGCCGTGCTTTTAAGTTTTTATTTTCAAAACGCAATTCTGAATTAATATTTTTCAATTCCTTAATTCTACGTTTAGCATTATCTAACACACACAATGTAGAAATAGATGATGAAACACAAGAATTTTTACTCTTAGACGTTTTAGAAGAGACAGTGTTTGCACACAAAGTTTCCTTGACTCCCTCTTGACATTCTTCTTCCGTGGTTGAGATTTCATCTTCTCTTCTGCATGATGCGTTCGACATATCGTCCTCCAAGAGCAAGCCTTCTGTTGGTTCTTCACATTCTTGTCACGGCGTCAAGGCGAACCAAGGCGAGGGCCGGGCGCCTTGACGCCTAGGCGACAAGGCGGACGCCTAGGCGACAAGGCGGACGCCTAGGCGATAATAAGGCGAGCTAGTCGCAAGGCGACAATTTTCTTTTTTTAAAAAATTCTGGGAACTAATAGACAGCGGTTATTATTATAACCGCTGTCTATAGTCCCTGAAACCGACTATAGACAGCGGTTATGATAATAACCGCTGTCTATAGTCTGATACAATGACTATAGACAGCGGTTATTATCATAACCGCTGCCTATAGTGACCATAGACAGCGGTTATGATAATAACCGCTGTCTATTAGTCCAATTTTTTTTTTTTGAGAACGAATAGAGGTTTAACCAATACCATACAGGCATACAGCATGAATAACTGAAGTAATGAATGGTTTACACTGGTATTACCAATACAGCAATGCAGAGCAGTATTTTTTTTAGAAGGAATGAATGTTTCATACAAATATACAATACAAGTATTCCGTAGATTGAACATTGAAGTAGTGAATTACTAAACACAAATTAACAGAAAAGTGAACAATCCAAACAAAAAAACCATAGCTTGAATAATATTTTTTACATAAACTTAAATAATTTTAGATACACCAATACACCATACATCACATAGAATCATCATCTAGTAAATTGTCATTTACATTGTTTGTGCTTGGTTGGTTTGTGGTACTCGTCACTTGTCCATAATTATCTTCAATATGTTCATCATCATTGACAAGTACAAAATGATCAAAATCCTCATCCCCTTCAACTATTTGTTGAAGATTAGCTTCAGCTCCACTCCGTAAATTTCGAGCTCCAGTTCCAATAGCTCGCCCTACAGCTTCCCATGTCAGATTATCATCATCAAAAACTAGGGCATCCTCTGGCTTGTTCATCATCCACTCACTACTCCAATCTAGATCATCAAGCACTAAAGGGTTGTAATTTCTTCCCTTTTCACGTCTTTCTTGGAATCGTGCTTGTAGACGACGATTATATTGGATGTATACAAGGTCATTTAGTCTTTCATGCTCCAATCTATTTCTTTTTTTTGTGTGAATCTGAATCAAGATAATTGCAAACTTATTAGTATTTTGGAGAAAAAAATACTTTTAACAATAACTATTTGTATACTTAGTACTTACAAACTCAAACGTACTCCAGTTGCGCTCACAACTAGAAGAAGAGCAACATAAGCCAAGTATGCGCATTGCTACCTTTGTAAGGTCAACATTTGGTCCTCCGTGCGCACCCCACCAATCCACTAATCATTAATAAGTTAAAACAAATATAAATAATTTAAGAACAAATTAAAATTTTAAAATGTAATCAAATTATCAAAACCTAAAATTAAAATGTAATCAAAACCTACTTGGATTTAAGGTGGTACGTTGCCTGATAGCCATAGGCTTTCCAAAACTATTTCGAGATGCTTTGTAATTAGTGCCTTGCTCTGCAATCTTGTCTTGCAATTCTTGATCGGGCACTAGTCTCGCAATAACATCATTGAAGGCATCTTGGAATTTCCAAGCATCATCCATATGGTTTTCCTCGTATTCAAAATATTTTCCCGGATTTAGGAACAAAGCCGCTCTATATAATTTTTGTTCCATTTGATTGGTCCACCTATTTTCAATAATCTCAATTATCTTTTTATATAATCTCTCTTTATTATCAAAATGTTCTTTGATTTTTTGTTTAGCCTCTTCCATTGCCACATATACTTCCGGCATAGCCGGTCTTTCATCTCCGTCTACTAATCGCAAAACGGCAATTAGTGGCTTTCCTCCTTTCAAGCAATCTCTTACTCCATTCCAAAATACACTTGAAAGTATTATTTCAACAATCTGTTTTCCGGCTTCGGTTTTTGCCAAATTGGCGGTATTCCACGAAGGAGATACAAAGAATAACTTCAACTTCTCTTCATGCTTAAGAAGACTTTGCAAAGTGAGGAATGATGTTGCAAATCTTGTCACCGAATGCCTTACTAGGTCACCACCTATAGTAACTCTTACTGCATCAAGCAAGCGAGTATGCCTATAAATAAAATTTGTGATCATCCTTGCCTTCCTTATCACAGATTTGTTTTGTTGCATCTTGCCTATATCCTCCAACATGAGATCGATGCAATGAGCGGCACAAAGTGTCCAAAATAATGTGGGTCTTCTCTCCATTAAAATTTTACCAGCTGCCTTGTAATTGGAAGCATTGTCAGTGACCACCTACACAACATATTTTGGAAAATATATCAAAACCTTTAGACTATTAATCTTGAAATGTGTAAGAAGAAATTTAGTGAAACAAACCCAAAATATACCTGAACAACGCACTCTGCACCTATCTCTCTAATTTTACTATCAAGTAACTCTGATAGCATGGTAGCATCTTGAATATGAGAGGAAGCATCTACGGAACCCATAAAATAGGTTCCTTCTGGACAGTTGACAAGGAAATTGATCAAATGTCTCCCTCTCCTATCGGTCCAACCATCTGACATTAGAGTGCAACCATATCTTCTCCAATATGCTTGATACTTTGTCTTCATCACCATAACTTTTTCTTTTGTACTTGCTAATAAAGGTACTCTTAAATCATGATAACTAGGGCCCTTATAACCAGGCCCATACTGTCCAACTGCTTCAAGCATGACTTCAAAACTTCGAGCCTTTGCAGCATTGAAAGGAATTCCACATTCGTAGAACCAATCCGCAACATAGCTATCAACTCTCTTCTTCTCTTCAGGAGATCTAAAACATCTCTCAATTGTAGTTTGTGAAGGACCTTTTGCACGTCTATCATCAACTACATCTTCCGGGGCACGCCTCACATGAGCATCCATTGGTCCCCTTTTTTGTGGTAAGTGGATTACTTTTCTCTTTTTGGAACTTGTCCCCGAACTTGGAGTAAATGAAGTCTTAGCTGTAGATAATGCCGGGGATACATTATGTGATCCCGTTGGCTCTCTTTCTTGCTCACTTTCATTGTCATCATCACAAGTCAAATCCACCCTTTCTTTTTTCTTATCATTCAAAGCTGCAAACATCTCGGCTGCTATTTCAGAAGTGGTCTTGAAACACTTCGATACGTCTCCATACCCACCACATAAGTGTTGCTTCAACCTTTTAATACCACCTTTAATTAATCTATCACATAAATTGCATTTGACTGTATTTTTATCTTTTATATCAGGCCAATGTCCATACTTCCATCCAGGATCATTTGACTTTGCTTTTCTTTTAGGATCCGTTTTTGGATCAAGTTCATTGCTATCAATGGATGGAGCAAGACTGTTGTTGTTTTGGTCTTCCATCTAGCAAAAATAAGACCTATAAAATGCAAAATTAGTCTACTACACAACTTCACAAATCACCATTCACAAATCACAATTCACAAGGCCATTCATGTAGCACAATTAGTAATGTAGCACAAGATTAAAGAATTAAAGACCAAGCAAATTTACAAAAACATGATTCATGTACACTATTCATTTACCAATCTACATACACTAAACTATACACAAACATTTGTTCTACACAAGCATGAATTCAAGAAACACGATTCATGTATCACAATTAGTCATTATATAATCACAAATCATATTTCTAATAGTATCAATTTTTTCCTGAGAAAATTGCGTCACTCCATCATAGATCTGCAATAAAAACAAATAATTTGTTAAAAACTTAAAATCAATTGAAAATAACTATTATCATTTACCAATCTACATACACTAAACTAACCATGGATGGCAGATGCAAACTTTTAAGAGCATCAACAATGTAAATCACGTAACACATGATGTAATACCCACATTGAATGTTATCTGGTTGTTTGGGGCACTAAAAAAATAAACAATTGATAAGTATTTTAATTAAACATCATATTTACAATTATACATATAGACTATAGCTTACCGGTTTCCAACTTAAAACTTTTGGTTTTTTAAAATTGATATGCCGATCTTTTGCCAAATCCTTAATTGCACTTTAGAAAATATCGAAATGAATAGTTAATACTTAATAGTTATGAATTTCAAATAAAAAAATAACTAAAAATTAATTAATAAAATTACCTTGTAATGACATTTTTAATATCATCACGAATGTCAGCATTTAGGGGATCCAGCCAATAAATGGTATTATTAGTGTAATCTAGTATAGCCAACATCCAATGTTCTCTGTAAAATAATTGGAAGAATTAATAATTTAGTGGCAAGTAAAAATAACAATTATCCTTGAAATTTGATAATTCATAATTAGTTACTTACAATCTATGATAAGGCAAAAATAATAAAGAGTCCACTTAGAGTTGACTTAGCCTGCGTTTTAGATCCAATGCTCGAGTTTTTGAATGTTGCTTGGCATACTTATCATCAATAGCAAAAATGGCTGTGGGATTATGAAAATATACACTTCTCTTGTATGTATATTTCTTTAATTGTGATTCTATGTACCTGTATAAAAACATGTAATTTCAAAATCAACGGATATGTTAAAAAGAAATCTTAATTTCATAATATTTGATACTCGGTACTCACTAGTCACTACTCACCCAATACATGCTAGTATGATGTTAACTCCAATTCTTTCCATGTTTAAAAAATCGTACAACTCTGTAATTTCAAAGAACGTAGTTGTTGATTCAGCAGACCCAAATACTTCTGGATCAAATACTAGCGATATTGATTTATTTTCTTTTTCCATCATAGTTATGAAATTGGGTAACATAACCATCGATCCATTTGTAATCTGTGGAAATCAAACAATTAACATTGAATTTATTCATTGCTTACGTTAAGGTCAAACCGTCAAAAATAATAATTATAAATTTAAATACCGGAGAAGATAAACTCCCATGTAATGTCTCAGGTTCATTTGACCCTACAGGCTCCGGCTGACAAAAAAAAAATAACACTTGTGGATAATGGAGATCAAGACATTTGATAAAATTATATAATTAAACATAGGAATACGGTAATACCTGAGAAAATGCAGCAAAAGATTCATGTGGAGGTGCAAGGGCAACACTTGTGGACATATGCGTTCCAGTGCCAGCACTAATCGTACGCATAAGTTGTTCAATTTGATTTTTCATATTGTTCATCTCTTCTTGCTGCGCTTGTTTGTCTTTGGCCCACAATTCTTGTTGCTGGTTCCACGCTTGTTGTTGTTGGCTCAACCTTTCTTGGACTATAGCTTCCACGTCTTCAATTCTAGCCACTGATCTATCACGCCTATCATTCTTGAAATAACTTTTAATCGTGCTAAATTTTCCACCAGCTCTAACTCTACCCGGATGTTCTTTGCCTAAAACAGTAGAAAGGATGTCATTCCTTGATTCCCTTCCAGATGATTCAGCACTCTGAGACTCTTGGCTTGAAAACTCATCCTAAGCAAAACAGAAGCAATTCAGCAATATTGCAAAATATAAAATAAATTAATGATACATAAATAATTAAATACATTTAAACTTACAATTTTGGATGCCAACTCAGCCGCATCTTTATTAATGAATTCACCAGTCTTTCTTTTATGACCGGCTTTCCATAACTCAGCACGAGAAATTGGTTCAGTTGCACCTTGTTCAACCTTGACAAAAATTGAAAAAAAATTATCATTTAAATTATTTTGAAATCATACTTATAAAATAAATAATTGGAGAGATAATAAGAGAAAAAATACCATTTTTTTTTGTAATCCAGAATAACCCATTCTGGAAGTAGTATGAAAAGTTTTTTGTGCTTTTGCTCTCTCTGTGTTAATCTTACTTTTCTCCTACATACAATTTTGGAAAAAACTTAATATCTAGATTGCTAATATTATAAATAAATGATATAAAGCATTGAATTTAATAAGAAGTAAGAAGTAAGAACAAAACCATAGATTCTGGAGTGGTGCGATGGTCGACAAAGATTCTCCAGTCTTCAGGAGTAATAAAGTTATACATGACAGGTACATTGTACCGATGCTCCAAATCAACATCTTTTACATAAGTGACAAAAAGTTTGGATTTCCAAGACCTCCAACTCTCACCCATGCTTTTCATTAATACATTTCGCAGACCACTAATATTATCAAAATAAATCTGAAAATAATAGAGAATATTCATTAAAAAACAACTAAAAAAACAATCATGTAAAAAGTAATCAAGAATCACTAATGAAAAAAAGTACGTACATTTAATTCATCCCACAGTTGATCTTTAAGTTGCTTATCAACTTCCTTCCATTGAGTATATGTAATAGGGACATAAGATCTCACAAGAGAACCCATATAACTCATCAATTTATGTGTTTCAGGCCCGGGAATAATTTGGCCATCATCATCCAAGGGAATCATAAGCTTCCTCCCCTCAAGCCTTAGCTTATTCAATTCATTCAATTTAGTATAGCCTCTAGTTGACTTTGACGAAGATCCTTTATCGGCCATTTTCTGTAATAAGAAAGCCCTAAAAAACCCTAAACCCTAAATTCATAGCAAATCTAAAGAATGCTCACTATTGAAGACTAGAGTACTACAAAAGTAAGAAGAAACACAACTACCACACAATAAACTACAATTAATGGATAATGGTCATTCACAAATCATAATCACACTCACATATTCACAAAAAAAAAGTTAAATATGCATCTTAGTGATCAACAAACACAACAAATATTTGTAATATATATACCTCAACGAGATGTATACCTTAACGATTACAATGCTAAATGTAAATATAGGACTAAAATGCTAAATAAGAAGCACATTACACAACAAACAAAATATCTCAACAAAGTCAAAAATCAAAACTAAAAGCAAATGTGATCAAAAATTTCTAAGATATATACCTAAACGAGAAGTTTCGAAGCGGAATCGAGGGATCAAAGCCTTAGGGTTTTTCGCACAGCACAGCGGCAGTAAGAACAAAAGGGTCGGGGTAAAAAAAAATTTACGGCCGAGCAGCTTATAATGAATGAATAGACAGCGGTTATATTGAATAACCGCTGTCTATTCTCCCCATAGACAGCGGTTAATTATATAACCGCTGTCTATTTCTCCCAGGATTGTAGAATAGACAGCGGTTATTCAGTAAACCGCTGTCTATGCTATCCTAACCTAGCATAGACAGCGGTTTTTTGAATAACCGCTGTCTATTATAGCATAGACCGCGGTTATTACAAAAACCGCTGTCTATGCTAGGTTAGGATAGCATAGACAGCGGTTTTTGTAATAACCGCGGTCTATGCTGCCCTGCAGGGGAATAGACAGCGGTTTCTAGAATAACCGCTGTCTATTCCCCTTTTTTTTAAAAAAAAAAGGCGCCCAACGCCTTGTTTGCAATTGGGCGCCTGGACGCCTAGGCGTCGCCTAGGCGACGCCATGACAAGAATGGTTCTTCACTTGGATCCACAAGAGATTGCTCTGATTCATCATCTGCAGAAAAAGAACTATAAGTAGACTCAAAAATTTTCATATATCATAAACAGTAGGAAACGTGTAGATGAGTTTGAAAATTTTTTGACCAAGCGCGCAAAATAGACTGTTCATAACTTTGGCATTTAAATGACTTTCGCACGTATTTAAATTATTTGGGGGCTTGACACAAGTCATGTTCCAAGCTTCTATATCTAATGATATAAGAAGTTCTTTCATTAATATTTTCCACCCTTCATAATTAACACCTGTGAACAGAGGTGGTGCTAATGAATCTTCGGTGTACAAATTTCCATCTGCACTAGTAGATTCGAGATCAGGGTAGACCATCATTCCCGACGATAAAACCGTTTTGGAATAACCTGCCTCTGATACCACTTGTTGGATCGGGTGGCCAACCTTAGAGGGGGGGGGGGGAGTGACTAAGATTTACGAAGATAGTGTAAAATTAAAAAAAAATCCAAGAAAACACTTTTTGGAAGTTACCGCAGGGCGGTAGGCCACTACCACGCGGTAGTAGGTCACAGAGAATGAATCACTTCTAAGATTTCGTTTCCTGATCTCCCACATAGTGCTCAAACCACAAACAGCAAACAACCACAATTTTGAGATACAATAAACAATATATAATTTTATTAAATAAACAAATATTTACAGTAGCAAAACTGGATCTCTGTGATGTCGAAGATCGAAGGCGATGAAATACAAATTACTCTTTTTGTTTCTATACCGACCCTCTACCCGGACCGGTTGGCTCTCTCCCTTCCCCCCGGAAAGGTATTCGATTCGGCACTTCACCTTCCTACCCGGAAGGGTCTTAGAGTCCCACTAGATCCCCGGATCTAGACATCCCTTACCGGGACGATTTCTCACAAAACTTCTCACAGATTCCGACGACCCTCCGGCCAATTTGCCTCACACTAGATCCCCCGATCTAGACGTCCCTCACCGGGAAGATTTCTCACGAAACCCTTCACGGATTCCGACGACCCTCCGGCTGATTTTCTTCACACACAAACAACTAGACAATAAAGACAATTCAAAGTAAAATACAAAAGTTTAGAAATAATTTCTCCCTCAAACGTAGAACTCCTCCGAGGAACAGTGCGCGATCGATGCTCTTGAATATCATTCTCTTTGCAATCGATCAGCCACGAGAGGTCGTTGAAGATTTCGTTCGCCGGAGTTCTTCGATCGCGAGTGGGAGGAAGATACAATGCTTTTCCTTCAACGAAGATGAGATTTTGTCCTCCAGATGGCGGTCGAACCCTAGAGTGAATTGTTCTCCTTGGTGTTATCTCCAGGAAAAGAAACATGCACTTTTATACGTCTTGAAAAAGTAAGCTACCGCCGGCGGTAGGTCGATACGCATAGAGGTGATAATGTTCCAACAAATTTGGAAAAATATCCAAATAAAATATTTTTCTGGTTTTTTGTGCTACAGCGGCGCGGTTCGAAGCTATTGTCTGACGGTAGCATGATGACTTGACGCTCGTCGAGACAGTTAGCGTCCGGCGGTATGGATAACTTCATGCGGTAGGTCACTGAGAGCTAGTGCAGGATTAAATCGAAGCTAGCCCGGGCGGTAGCGCTAGCGCTCGGCGGTAGGTACCAGAACTTGATTTTTTTTTGTTCTATTGTACCTGTAAACCTGCACAATATACCCAACACACGTATGATCAAATACAACAAGGGATTTGATATTGCCAAACTAAAGAGATGTGAACCATAAGTTCCAACACCTTTCACTCCACTCATTGCATCCCGACATCCTAAACGGACTATCACTGCTCAAGCACGTTACTCTTCGTCTATTTACTATCTTCTTCTTACTGATAGTGGCGAGCCCAGTTATTATGAAGAAGTAATACAAGTTACTGAGAAGGATGAGTGGAAGAGTCATATGGATGATAAGATGGATTCCTTATCAATTAATAAAACTTGAGATATAGTTAACCTCCCAACCGAAAAGAAAGACATTCAAAATAAATGGTTATATAGATTGAAGCATGAGCATGATGGGTCTTATAGGTATAAAGCTAGACTTATTGTGAAGGGATTCCAACAGAAGGCATGAATCGACTACACTGAAATTTTCTCTTCTGTGGTGAAGCTATCTACTATTAGGACTGTTCTGACTTCTGAGTATTGTTGCTGCTGAGGATCTCCACTTAGAATAGTTGGATGTAAAAACTGTTTTCCTTCTTGGTGACTTGGAGGAAGATATTTATATGCTTCAACCGCAAGGCTATATAAAAGCGGGATATGAAAATTTGGTGTGCAAGTTGAAGAAAAGTTTTTATGGGCTCAAACAGGCACCAAGACAGTGGTATATGAAGTTTGACAGGTTCATGCGAAAGAGCGAGTACACTCGTCATTCAGACCATTGTTGTTATTTTAGGAAGCTGAAGGACTCCTATATCATACTGCTTTTATACGTTGATGATATGCTAGTGGCAAGATCTAATATGGAGGAGATCAAAAATTTGAAAAGGCAAATGACAAAAGATTTTTGCATGAAGGATTTTGGTCTTGCAAAGCAAATTTTAGGATTGAGAATTGAAAGTGACAGACTAAATATAGTCATAAAGCTGCGTCAGAAGGGCTTCATTCATAAGGTGTTGAAAAGGTTCAATATGGAGAATGTCATGTCTGTAGCTACCCCTTTAGTAGGTCACTTAAAAAGTCTCTCTAAAATGGGCAGTCCAAAGTCTAAGAGTGAGAGAGAGAAAATGACGAAGGTTCCATATGCAGCTGCTGTGGGGAGCATAATGTATGTCATGATTTGCACCAGACTCGACATTGCCTATGCAGTGGGAGTTGCGAGTAGGTATATGTCCAATCTAGGACAAGAGCATTGGAATGTCGTGAAGTGGATAATGAGATATCTTGCGGGTACTAAAGATATGGTGTTGTGCTACTCAGGCTCAAAAGTCCATTTGCAGGGATATGTTGATTCTGATTTAGCTGGGGAAGTCGATGACAGTAAGAGTACCACGATTTATGTGTTTACTCTTGAAAGTGCTGCTATTACTTGGATGTCAAGGTTACAAAAGGTTGTTGCCCTATCAACAACGAAAGTTGAATATATTGATGCATCTGAAGCCATCAAGGAGTTGATAAGGCTGCAGCGTTTAATGAAGGAGTCCGATTCTGAGCAGGTCGGTTACAGCCTATTCAGTGACAGTCAGAGTGTCATTTACTTGGCCAAAAATTCAACTTTTCATTCTATAACCAAGCACATCAGACATAGATATCATCAAATGCACTCTTCGATTGAAGGTACGTTTAGATTGGAGAAAATACACACAGATGACAACTCAGCTGATATGTTTACAAAAATTGTGCCCGGTGAGAAAATGGAGTTTTGCTCAAACTCCATTGGGTTGATTGCAATTAGATAACTAGTGTTGTCACCATGATTTGCAGCGCAAATGTGTTCTTTGTGAGAGTATCAGTCCCACGTGGGAGATTATTATGTTGGTGGTCCTGATCTGGACCGGTTCAAATGAACCGGTCTAGGGCTTCCACATTATATCCCACAAAAGGGGCCGTCTTGCCCTATTTTTTCATTCCATTATTCCAAACTCCGACCCAGAGAGCAGCGTGTGAGAGAGAGAGAAACGAATTGGAGAGTTGAAGGCGACAGGAGATCGAGAGAGAGGGAGTTCGGCGACGGGAAGAGCAGTCTCCAGCGATCGTGAAGAGGTCTACTCCGGAGACTAGGCTCGCGAAGGAGATTGATCGGTGTCGGCGATCGTCGTGTAGCCGACCGGGAGGAGATTTGAAGTTCTCTCGAAGTTTCTTCCATGTCTTCTTCCAGAAGGAGAGATCTCTCTTTTTGGTTTCATTCTTTGGTGTTCCAGCCCTTTTCCGGCTACAATCGATAGCCAAGGTTTTGCACCCTCTCAAACCCTATACCTCTTACTGTACTTTCTTGATATTCTATGGGAGCTTTGAGGTATTAGTCAAGTAGTGGCTAAGCAAAGCTCACTAATCACTTTGATGATTGTATGTAGAGGTGTTTCGTAGTATTGGTCGGTAAATGGTCAAGCGGAGCACGTAGTCCTCTCTTCATTATTGCACTGTATTATTGTGGTGGCAGGTTATGCTTGGGTTTTATTCCCCATGAGGGTTTACCAAGCTTGTTAATACAAAGAAATTGTGAAATTTGTGTTTGTCGCTGCGATTGACAATATTTGATATTCACCCGCGATCCTAACAGTCTTCTCTTCCTTTCTAGCGTACGAGCAATTCAACGACTAGAATCCAACATACAAGCAATCCAGGTTTCCTGCTTCCAGTGCACAAGCAATCCAGGTTTCCTGCTTCCAGTGTACGAGTAATCCAGTAATTCAACTGATTTAGTTATTCAATCATTTTTTGATATAATTATTCACATACTGCTCAATTTAATGATTTGAGCACGCAATCGGAAGATACAAAGTTCAATTTTATATTTTTAGTCGTAATTTATGAATGTTGTAAGTTCTTACGATCCATGATCCGATCCTACGTTCCGATCTGATCCAACCTAGAAACGATACCACCTAAGATCTCAATCCTGACAATGTTGATAATAACCGCACCCTCTGTCCCGATGCTTCTCATTTTAACCTTGAATCTTTCTCTTTCTCCCGTACCACAATATACTGATTGTGTAACCCTCCGCTACCGCTAGCAGAGAAGCCGGCGATTTCACGCTATCACGCGCAACATCCACAGTCGGAAGGCAGCGTCGCCCCTTCCTCCGTCATTAGCATCCCTCGACGATCACTTTCCCTCTTTCCAGCGTTGTGGGATAACAGAACTCCACTCCAACCCTAACTGACGGGAAGAGTGTCTGAAGTGCCATTTTTCGGTTCTGGTGAGTGTTGTTCATCTGTCTTTTTGTTCCTCTTGGGGAGATCATCAGCATTAGATGTCAAATTCGTTTACTCTGAGTTCCTCTCGCTCTCGACTTCAGGAATCGAAGAACTTGGACCTCCTCAATCAGAAATCAGCTGTCTATTTTGAATCTAACCATTGTTGAATCGAGGTAACGTTTCCGTTTACGTTATTTTTCCTCTGTAAATAATTATTTTCATCTCGAGTATTTCCACCGAATAAAACCCTAACGGGAAAACGCTTAAAATAGGGCTATCGTGGATTTCAGATTTTCGGTGAACGTTGGAGTTGGGGAGTTTGTGGGGGACATTTTTATTTGAAGGGGATCATATCGCCTCGTCGCATGTACGATCATCGAAGCGTCGCGGTAAAAAATTCGACTCCTTTTAGCCGATCATTTCAGACTACATAAATTCATATTTTAATATGTCGGTGTGCGTATTTAGAAATTACAAGTTCCTATAGTCTGATCCTAATCAAAGGGGTGAGTTTACACTTAAACTTAATTAGCAGATTCAGTGTCATAAAAATCCTAAGCCCGGTGAATTTAACTAGAATCCTACTCTGTAATCGACTCACTGAACACCAGTCTAAGTAAATTCAGAAAAGTGGCGAGGAAGGTTTACCTTCGTGATTTTAGTGGAGACACCACCGTGTTTTCAGGGCCAGTAGGCCGCAACTCAAACTTCAAGCTCAGGCTCGATGACCCTTGTTACAGATAGGGAACTTCTCAGATAGGAGTCTGTGTTACACTTGAGGGATACCCAGTTCAGGCCATCATAAGTTTGCCACTGAGACTGAAGTCACTAGTGTGTGCATTGTCGTCCTTAGTGACAAGTTTTAATAAGATAGTATAAAAGCTGGTTGAAACTTACAACAGTCACAAGTTCAAACTACAAAAATTAAAATTTGTACAATTGAGATAAGAGTGTCAGATCACACAATAGGCCGATTCTATCTCAGATCATGAACTTAATGACCAAATTTTATGTTAGAGAAATCATGCAAATTATAAATTCAAGTCAAATTCTCTTATAATATTTTTTCTTTAAATGTTGCTCGAGGGAGTAGTTTTCTTACTTTCCAGTGGGCCTGATACATTTGGAACTTATTTTTATATGAGGCTCAGGTCAGGGGATACGCTTAAGATAGGCGGCGCAGTCTCCATAGTCATCAGTTTTGTACAATTGTACTACTATTGTTGCACTTATTTTTATTGCAGCCATTATGTATTTGTTGTATCTATTTATTTCAGACTGACAGTATATCAGTTTTATAGTGTTGATTACTGTTTTAGTTGACTCCATAAATTCAACATTTGTGAGGTACACTTTTACCCATAGTTAATATATTCCTTACTCTACTTCTGCTGTTAATTTCCTTTTAGCACTTTTAATTTACATGATTTATAGCAGTTTATATACCGCAACTTAGTTTACTTTTTATCGCGGGCCCAGCTGGATTTTTTGTTAAACTAGGTTTGGGCATTACATCCGATTTGGGTTAACTCTTCGTATAGCCCATTAATTTGATGTGTTCTTTCTTCTTTTATTTCTATAATTTTCTCAGAGGATTAATCATGTGTTTGTTCTTCTTCACTTACCTTCACTTACCTTGAATACTTGTCTTGATTTGATTCATTATTTCTATTTGACTCGTTAGTGAATTGTCATTTCCTTTATTTCTTGTTCTACCATAATATATAAGCACAATATGAGTCATATGAAAAACAAAATAACTTGCAATTATAGAAAATAAGAACTCACCCCTACTTTTTCCTTGCCCTTTTCCTTGCGAGGCTCATTTCCCCAGACTTTTTCTTTGTCTTTCCCCTTGTGCAGCTCATTCCCCTTTTCTCTACCTTAAGAATTCATGACCCAAGTAAAGTACCATTATTAGTTAATCAATTGGTAATCCAAACATAATGGTTGCCCTTATGTCATGCTCTAATTAAATAGGCACATGTATAAGGGTTCATGAAATGGAGCTTTGACCCCAATCATGCATTATTGTTGGCTGCCCTAACATGGAGGAAAATTGTTTTTGCCCTAATTTCATACTACACCAATATTCCACGCTAATTAACCTTTTAGAGGAACCATATAACTGAAATTAAGGTAAATATGACATTTTTCCACCTGGGGTTTTTTGAAATCTTGCATGAACATAACAAAAAATAAGCTCTAATAATCTTCTGAAACTTAAGAGGAGAAAGCTTAAGTGAAAAGAAGAACTTTAGGTTAACTTAGAAATTTTAACCCTAACAAACTGAGTCTCCAATCTAAACAAAACTCAGGAGAAGTTGAGAGGAAGGGATTACATTGCTTTAGGAAGAAAAATCGCAGAAATCGAAGGAGATTTGGGATGGCTGGAGCGAGGGTGCCGAGCAGTTTTTTCGCGATTTCCATCCGACGGGCGTAACTGTAACACCCCTTCCCAGTATTTCAGAAATCAGCCGTCCGGCCGGGTCAGCGATATAAAGAAAACTAGGAAACAGTATTAAAACTAGTAGCAGCAGGTAATAAATTCTATACTAAGCAATTTAAGACTTACAGCGGAAGTTTGAATAAAGTAAACTAAGGGTAACCACATAACTGATATCTGGATTCACAGAGCCACTAAACAGGAAATAGAATTGAATTTAACTGAAAATCTGGTTAACCATAAATAGTCTGATACAAATTAGATAAAACATTAATCTGTTACAATGTTCTCATCTACAGGTACATGCTGAAATAGAATAAACTGAATAAGATAAATAATACAAACTGACGCCACCATAAAGCTCATCCTAGACGTAGTTTCTCACCTGGGTCACCTGAAAAACAGTGCCCACGAAGGGTCAGAGTAAGGAAAAATAACCCCTCCTAGTGACACTAAAACCCAGTTTTACATATGAATGCATGTATGCCTTTGAAAAATAATTTTATGCATTAAAACTTTTATGCTGTGTGTTATGCATGCCTTCGCGCTATTCTCTGGTCAAGCATCTATTCGTACTAAGCACGTGACTTTTATTTTATTAACTCAAGTCCTGGCGTTCACTAACTAGCGTACTGTCTCATGTCAGGTCTATACTTGAGTTCTAGGTGGCTTCTAACCTGCTCATCTACTAGGAAGGCTCTAGGCAGAGTAGCTCCTAACGCGCAACTGAAACTGACGACCCGAGACCATCTTACGAACCCAATTGTTCTAGTGTCACGCGGACACGGTCTCGAATCTACTAACTGGCTCAAGGGAAGACACTTCCCAAGTCTGTACTACTCATAAGGTTCCATGTGCCTTATGAGAAAGGTAGTGCGCCTCTACCTAGCACGAAAGACCTCTGTGTGCTGGCTGACCTTTTTGGTCTGTCGCTACTCTGCAAGGGATATCTTTTCTGGTGTACTACTAAGCGACCCTTGACTTTCTTGTGCTCGACTTGAAGGGACATTCACGCCCTTGTTCGGAACAAATTCCAAACCTACGAACACGGTTAACGCTTGCGTACTCTATGCTACTGTTCATGATCTGACTACTTGGGTCTTAGGGAAATCGTGTCACCCTACATATTTTTCGTAACCGTTTTCCTGTCACCACACTTTTCTATGCATGGACATGGTATTTGAAATAATTCTATTTATGTGTATAAAAATATGTACTTTTTACTATGTCTAAATAGCAGAAGTTAGGTTTCCTTACAGCGGTGCTACGGCGCTCGTAGACTCGGCGCGGCGACATCTCCTCTTCCGAAGGCAAATCCTACTACTGGGGACCTTCAGAATGCTGCCCCGACCCCACCAAGGTCCTGCAATTTAGGGCAGCCCTAACTTCATAATCTTTTCCCTTTAGGGTTTTCGGTGGAAAATTTCCAAAACAACTAGGGTTACAAAAATTAGAAGCTAAACGTACTAATTTACCTTTATGCAGAGCGATTGAGGTTCCCAAGGCGTCCTACTCGAATTCCGCGGTGAAACTCGAACCCCAAAACCTAATTAGGGCAAATAAATCCAAAACCTAGGTTATTTTAGTTTCCAAAACGAAGGATTTCCACAAAGGAATAGAGAGAAAGAGAAAACGGACTTACCGAAACCAAGAATCGGATTTCACTTCTCCGGTTAGGGTTGGAATCGGCTCTTCCACGGCCAAGGAAGGAAAAGGAATGCTTCCCGGCGCCTGTAGAGGAGGGAGGAGAAGTCGGAAATGGCTTCTGGAGGGGGATCGGCCGCCGGTTAGGGCTTGCGGAAGTCGCCGGCTGCGGGATCGGGAGACGTCGGGCTCGGCGTCAACAGGAGACGGAACACGCGAAAACGGGAGAGGGGAAAATATCGGGCTGCGCTCGGTTTATTCCGTGAGAGAGGATTTCGTGCGGGTTTTAATATTAGCGGGATGCGGTTTCCTTCATAACCGCAAAGAGGAGAGTGGGGAAAAATTACTATTGGCAACCCAATTTCACTAGAATACCACTTAATACATGGCTATCGGCACACTCCCAACTCTCAAATAAACGGTCGCGACTCGCCCCTACAATTTAAATAAATATTTTGCGTCAATAATTACGGATGTTACAAATCTCCCCTCCTAACAAAAATTTTCGTCCTCGAAAATTGAAATCATACCTGAATCGAAGAGAAAAGAATAGTCTGCATTGCTCTTAAGTTCATCCTCTCGCTCCCAAGTATACTCTGGACGGCCACAGTTCATCCAAAGGACTTTGACCATGCGAATATCTCTATTTCTGAGCTTCTGAATCCTTGAGTCCACTATCCTAACTGGTCTAACTCCAATACTAAGATCTGTCTCGATTGGTGCTTCTTCGGTACTGATGATCTGACTGGAATCTCTGACTGCTCTCCTAAGGTAGGAGACGTGGAATACATCATGTACACCACTCATTTCCTCAGGTAAGGCCAACCTATATGCAACCTCACCAACTCTTTCCAGCACCTCAAAAGGACCAACGAATCTGGGACTCAGTTTCTTCATCCGCTTTATTCTAGAGACTCCTCTGACTGGTCTGACCTTCAGATAAACGTAGTCTCCAACACTGAACTCTACTAACCTGTGCTTCTGATTATGATACTTGGCCTGGCGATCCTGAGCTGTCTTCATACGCTCCTGAATAAGCTTAATCCTGTCCGTGGTCTTATCAATCCATGACTCTCTGATAGAAGATCTTTCCTCACTCTCTGCCCAACATAACGGTGTCCGACAACGTCTACCATAGAGGGCCTCGAACGGTGTCATCCCAATACTCGCCTGAAAACTGTTGTTGTAGGAGAACTCCACAAGAGTAACATACTTCTCCCACTTTCCTCCAAAATCTAGAATGCACATCCGCAGCAGATCCTCCAAAGTCCTATTTGTGCGCTCAGTCTGTCCATCGGTCTGAGGATGGAAAGCGGTGCTGAACTGTAACTTGGTACCCAACCGCTCCTGAATATATCGCCACTCTCTGGAGGTAAATCTGCCATCTCGGTCTGAAACTATAGTCTTGGGAACACCGTGAAGTCGAACTATCTCATCTATATACAACTGGGCCAGCTTCGGACCTTGATCTGTCTTTCTAAGAGGAATGAAATGGGCAACCTTAGAAAGCCGATCTACTATAACCCACACTGAGTCATTCCCACTCTGCGATCTCGGCAGACCATGAATGAAGTCCATGGATATATCTTCAAATGTCCACTCGGGAATGGGAAGTGCCTGCAACTTGCCCCCAGGCCTCTGACACTCGGCCTTAACCAACTTGCATGTCTCACACTTCCCTACATAATCTGCAACATCACTCTTCACACCTGGCCACCAGACTGTCTTCTTAAGATCTGCATACATCTTCGTGCTACCAGGATGTATCGAATATCTAGAATTGTGTGCCTCGAACAAAATGTCCTCCCGAAGGTGACTAACATCTGGGATGCACACTCTGCCATCATGCAATAATAACTCATCCTGAATAGAGAACCTCTCTTTCTGTCCTGACTGCACTGAGATCCAAATATCTGCCATCTTTGGATCCAACGGTATAGCTGTCCTGATCCTATCTCTAATATCGCACGAAATCTCCATCCAACTCAACCAAGCTGAACCAAAACTGCAACGGGGCACAACGACAATGTCCAGTCTCTCCAGCTCTCGTACTAACTCCTCCTGCTGAGTGAGAAGATAAAAACACGAGCCTCTACGGCTAAGGGCATCAGCTACCACATTCGCCTTTCCTGGGTGGTACTGAATGTCTACATCATAGTCTGCTAGAAACTCTAACCATCTACGCTGCCTCAAATTGAGCTCTCGCTGATCAAAGATATACTTGAGGCTCTTATGATCAGTGAAGATCTCACAACGCACTCCATAAAGGTAGTGTCTCCAAATCTTCAGAGCATGAATGACTGCTGCAAGCTCCAAGTCATGAACGAGATAGTTCCTTTCATGAATCTTTAATTGTCTCGAGGCATAGGCTACGACCTTTCCATGCTGCATGAGAACACAACCCAAACCCTGACCTGAAGCATCACTATAAATCTGAAATCCGTCTGGCCCTGAAGGCAAACTCAAAATCAGTGCGGTCATCAATCTGTCCTTCAAGTCCTCAAAAGCTAACTCACACTCAACTGTCCAATCCAACCCCTTTCCCTTCCTAGTGAGGGAAGTCAGTGGTAAGGCTATCTTCGAGAAATCCCTGATGAATCTCCTGTAGTATCCAGCAAGACCCAAAAAGCTGCGAACCTCTGAAACTGTCGACGGTCTTGGCCAACTCTTAATAGCCTCTATCTTCTTCGGATCAACACTAACCCCTTTCTGACTGATGATGTGGCCTAAAAATGCAATATCTGAAAGCCAAAACTCACACTTAGAAAATTTTGCAAACAACTGGTTCTTCCTGAGTGTGCTCAAAACAATCCTGAGGTGTGCTGCATGATCTTCTGCACTCTTAGAGAACACCAAAATATCATCTATGAAGACGATGACAAAACGATCCAAATACTCCCGAAAAACCCTATTCATCAGGTCCATAAATACTGAAGGGGCATTGGTCAGCCCGAACGGCATGACCACGAACTCGAAGTGTTCATATCTGGTACTGAAAGCAGTCTTCAGAATATCCACGTCACGAATCCTCAGCTGATGATAGCCCGACCTCAGATCTAACTTGGAGAAGGTGCTCGCTCCCACCAACTGGTCGAACAAATCATCAATCCTAGGAATCGGGTACTTGTTCTTTACGGTCAGCTTATTCAATTCGCGGTAGTCTATGCACAATCTCAGACTACCATCCTTCTTCTTCACGAAAAGCACTGGAGCACTCCAAGGCGAAGTACTGGGGCGTATAAAACCCAAATCAAGCAGCTCCTGCAACTGACTCTTCAACTCTGCTAGCTCCCTTGGAGCCATCCGATAGGGAGATTTGGCTACCGGCGTAGCCCCAGGCTGCAAGTCTATCGGGAACTCAATCTCTCTATCTGGAGGGGCACCAGGGAGCTCTTCCGGGAAAACATCTGGAAACTCCTGCACCACTGGTACCTCTAACAAATTAGCCTTAGACTCCGCGCTCATCAGTACTACGAAGGTTTCACAACCCTGACTAATGCACTTTCTCTCTTGGACTGCAGATATAATCATCTTCACTACTCCCTTCAATCCCTGAAAAGAGAAAGATGTCTGGTTGGGGCCATCGAACTGAATCTGCTTCGCCCTACAGTCAATCCTGGCGTTGACTGCTGAAAGCCAGTCCATTCCAAAGATCAAGTCAAACCCTGCTATAGGTAGTAGCAAAGCTTCCACGATAATCTCAACATCACTAAACTGCACTGGTACCCTGCACTTGTCTCTAGTCTGCAGAAGGGATCCATTCGGCATCATGACTTCCAACGGTACTGACTCTGGGAAGACTTCTAAATCCAACTTACGCACTAGAGATTCGGCGATAAACGAGTGCGAGGCACCCGTATCAAACAGAATCTTAGAGGGTAAGTTACGAATCATAAGGATGCCTACATGAATGATTTATGAAGGATGAAAAATTTAATGTGTCACTACGGAGGATTTTAAAACTAACTTGTTAATCAAACAACACTTACCTGTCACAACATCCTCCTGATCCTTCGCCTCCTGCTGACCCAACCCATAAGCTCTGGGCTGCACTAAGTCTCGACCCTGCTGCGGTCTCCCATCAGTGAGCATCAATGCTTTGCCCTTATCTACCCTGCTAGGGCCACCAACCTCGAACTTCGACTGCAGGAATAAATTTCATTAACAATCTATCGTAATTACATAAAAGTAATGAAAATAAAAGGACCTTGATTACCTGATTTATCCCAGCTTCCTGACAGAAGCGAGTTATGTGTCCAGGTTGTCGGCACTTGTAACATACGCCTGCACTGGCCAAACACTCTCCTGACTGGCGACGCTGACACTTGGGACACGTGGGGTAGTCCTTGCTTCGGTCACCAGATTGACCATTCTTCTTAGCATCAGGCTTCGGCTTCTTGTTCCAGTTCTTTCCTTGATCATTCTTGTTCTGCTGCGGCTGATGCGAATCCTGAGATCGCTTCGCACGGAAACTACTTTGCTTCTGAACTTTCTGCTGGTCAGCCTCCAGTCTGCGAGCTGTATCCACTAAGCTCCTGTAATCAGCGTTGACCATAGTCATCAGCGGCTGCCTCAACGAGTCACGCAAGCCATCTACGAAACGACTGCACTTCTCAGTCTGATCTCCCTGCATCACGCCCGCATATCTAGCCAGATGAGTCAGCTCTCTCTCGTACTCAGTAACTGTTCTGTCCCCCTGGAAAAGCCTAAGGTACTTCTCCTGGAGACCTCGTCGTGCGGAAGGAGGCACGAACCAACTAGCAAGAGCTCTAGAGAACTCGCCCCAAGTGAACATGTCTGGGGTACGGCCTGGCCAAACAAAAATACGATCATACCATATTAAAATTAACACATTACTTCCTAAAATGAAGGAATTGATCATAACACTTTACCTGCAGGATCATCTGTCTGGTATTTGTCCCACCAGACTTTTGCCTCTCCTCGGAGGAGGAAAGCTGCCAGAGGAACTTTCTTATTCTCCGGGCACTCTAAAACATTCAGCAGGTCTCTGGTGTTAGCTATCCAATCATCTGTATCCATCGGGGTCTCATCCCCACTGTAGTTCGAAGGCTGAAGTTCTCTAAAATTTCTCAAATAGCGCTCTAGGGTCATCTCCACAGGTGCTGCTGCCGGAGCTGGCGCAGGGACTGGTACTTGAACTGGAGCTGGAAACCCTGCAGCCAGTCCTCTCTGAAACTCCATCAAGGCAACAGTAACCGCCCTGGCAATCTGAGACGCTATGTCAGTGCCCTCTGGAGCTGCTGGAACTGGCGGTACCTGTGGCATGGCAGCGTCTCCCATGGTTGCATTAGGAATCGGGTTCTGGCGTGAAGATTCACCTGGTTCACTAACTTGTGGTGCCTGATAGAATAAATAAAGGAAATCTGGTTATTTATCAAACATCTAAGAAATCTGGCTTAGCAACTTATTTTGTACTCTAGCGAACACTAAGGCTTAATCGCAACTTAAAGTACTTTACTGACAATAGTTTACTCTTATACGCTCCTATGGCTCTGTGAATTCTTTCTAGGGTCCAGGGATCCTAAACCTGGCTCTGATACCAATTTGTAACACCCCTTCCTAGTATTTCAGAAATCAGCCGTCCGGCCGGGTCAGCGATATAAAGAAAATTAGGAAACAGTATTAAAACTAGTAGCAGCAGGTAATAAATTCTATACTAAGCAATTTAAGACTTACAGCGGAAGTTTGAATAAAGTAAACTAAGGGTAACCACATACCTGATATCTGGATTCACAGAGCCACTAAACAGGAAATAGAACTGAATTTAACTGAAAATCTGGTTAACCATAAATAGTCTGATACAAATTAGATAAAACATTAATCTGTTACAATGTTCTCATCTACAGGTACATGCTGAAATAGAATAAACTGAATAAGATAAATAATACAAACTGACGCCACCATAAAGCTCATCCTAGACGTAGTTTCCCACCTGGGTCACCTGAAAAACAGTGCCCACGAAGGGTCAGAGTAAGGAAAAATAACCCCTCCTAGTGACACTAAAACCCAGTTTTACATATGAATGCATGTATGCCTTTGAAAAATAATTTTATGCATTAAAATTTTTATGCTATGTGCTATGCATGCCTTCGCGCTATTCTCTGGTCAAGCATCTATTCGTACTAAGCACGTGACTTTTATTTTATTAACTCAAGTCCTGTCATTCACTAACTAGCGTACTGTCTCATGTCAGGTCTATACTTGAGTTCTAGGTGGCTTCTAACCTGCTCATCTACTAGGAAGGCTCTAGGCAGAGTAGCTCCTAACGCGCAACTGAAACTGACGACCCGAGACCATCTTACGAACCCAATTGTTCTAGTGTCACGCGGACACGGTCTCGAATCTACTAACTGGCTCAAGGGAAGACACTTCCCAAGTCTGTACTACTCATAAGGTTCCATGTGCCTTATGAGAAAGGTAGTGCGCCTCTACCTAGCACGAAAGACCTCTGTGTGCTGGCTGACCTTTTTGGTCTGTCGCTACTCTGCAAGGGATATCTTTTCTGGTGTACTACTAAGCGACCCTTGACTTTCTTGTGCTCGACTTGAAGGGACATTCACGCCCTTGTTCGGAACAAATTCCAAACCTACGAACACGGTTAACGCTTGCGTACTCTATGCTACTGTTCATGATCTGACTACTTGGGTCTTAGGGAAATCGTGTCACCCTACATATTTTTCGTAACCGTTTTCCTATCACCACACCTTTCTATGCATGGACATGGTATTTGAAATAATTCTATTTATGTGTATAAAAATATGTACTTTTTACTATGTCTAAATAGCAGAAGTTAGGTTTCCTTACAGCGGTGCTACGGCGCTCGTAGACTCGGCGCGGCGACATCTCCTCTTCCGAAGGCAAATCCTACTACTGGGGACCTTCAGAATGCTGCCCCGACCCCACCAAGGTCCTGCAATTTAGGGCAGCCCTAACTTCATAATCTTTTCCCTTTAGGGTTTTCGGTGGAAAATTTCCAAAACAACTAGGGTTACAAAAATTAGAAGCTAAACGTACTAATTTACCTTTATGCAGAGCGATTGAGGTTCCCAAGGCGTCCTACTCGAATTCCGCGGTGAAACTCGAACCCCAAAACCTAATTAGGGCAAATAAATCCAAAACCTAGGTTATTTTAGTTTCCAAAACGAAGGATTTCCACAAAGGAATAGAGAGAAAGAGAAAACGGACTTACCGAAACCAAGAATCGGATTTCACTTCTCCGGTTAGGGTTGGAATCGGCTCTTCCACGGCCAAGGAAGGAAAAGGAATGCTTCCCGGCGCCTGTAGAGGAGGGAGGAGAAGTCGGAAATGGCTTCTGGAGGGGGATCGGCCGCCGGTTAGGGCTTGCGGAAGTCGCCGGCTGCGGGATCGGGAGACGTCGGGCTCGGCGTCAACAGGAGACGGAACACGCGAAAACGGGAGAGGGGAAAATATCGGGCTGCGCTCGGTTTATTCCGTGAGAGAGGATTTCGTGCGGGTTTTAATATTAGCGGGATGCGGTTTCCTTCATAACCGCAAAGAGGAGAGTGGGGAAAAATTACTATTGGCAACCCAATTTCACTAGAATACCACTTAATACATGGCTATCGGCACACTCCCAACTCTCAAATAAACGGTCGCGACTCGCCCCTACAATTTAAATAAATATTTTGCGTCAATAATTACGGATGTTACAGTAACAGGGAGGAAAAATGACTTGTGGGTTCTTTTTTTCGTCCGCTTATTCACGATGTCGCCTCCCCTTTAAGAGACACGCACACCTTTATTGGGTGTGAGTCATGCAAATTGACCAATCCAAATCTCCTATCCATTTCTTAATAACCGGTGACCTCCTTATCAGCCCACTTAGACCACTTATAACTCCTGATAATATAGACATAGAGTTATTAATTCTTGTCTTACTCATATGGATGAATATAATTCAAGTAAATCAAAACATATTTTCTTATAAATTTATGTGAAACATATTTTTTTTATTTATTTTTTATAAAACTATGTACATCATAAATATGTTAACTTCATACCCGTAATATCGAGGGCATCACATGCTTTTCTATACCTGGAATGGGATGATGATGAAATGGTAAGAAAATAGAATGGTACCTATTCATAGGCCTCCTAGAAATAGAAAAATTTCAAACAATGAAGCTAAGATAATTCAGCTCATAGATTCAAATTGAATCTTTCGAAAGTCGTCAGCCTTCCCTCTTTCGAAGAAAAACTCGTCTTCTCTAAGAGCCTAAAGATTATTCTTCATCTCCTTGAATTTAAGCAAGGCTTTCTGCTACATGCCAAGAAGAAATAAAAACGAATAGTAGTTGATCAAGTCTCGGTCTCCTTCCTCGAAGAAGTCCTCTTCAAGAACCATAGCCGAATAAATCATCTTCTCTCTGATCTAGGTTCTTCTCAAGGGTTCAACATCTTCTCATGATTCCTCTCAAGATAAGAATCATCTTCTCTCTATTGAATCCAGTCTACTCTAACTTGAGGATTAGTCGTCATATTGTTGTTATTCAAACAAGAATCCACACAGTGCTTGAAAGAATCGGATCCTTCAGGGCTTTGTTGAAGATGGATCTGTCGGATCTGTTATTGGTGTTTCTATGGTGATCTGGAAGTAGTCAAGCAGTTAGTCTCACTGCCAACGCGATTTGAGTTTATAGGGTCGCACATAAGAGTGTTTGGAGAGCTAGAGAATGGATTGTGTTGGCCTCACTCATATGGGATATGAGTAGAGAATAACTCCTATGACATTAATGTTATTGACTGGTTGCATCGAGTGCGTGTCAATGCATGTCGAGTGCGTATCGGCGCACATCGACTTCCTATCGACTTTGTCAAACTCGATGTTAACTCCTATGACATTAAGTTGACTGTTATTCGACGCCGTCATTTGCCCTAAATCCCGTCGTGATTTCTTGTCATCACCTCTCCTGGAAACGAATCTAGCAATTCGTAGAGACGCAGAAAGCAGTCCTTCTCCGACCCAGTTCTTGTGGGACAAGTCATTTGGGTTCTCCACCGATCGTGTGGATACCTGTAGAATCGCAGATATACTTCTGCGTGGACTCAGCCGCCTACTTTCTGTACTAAATCATTGGAGCATCTTGGTTGAGTAAAGACTCAATCCCTCTCAGGTACAATGTCTTGTTGTGTACTTTTATTTCTCGATTCATGGAGATCGTAAGATTTTTTACTCTTTTGGGTTGTTCTTGTATGTTTATTCCACTGCGCACGTGTGACCACCGCCAGAGGCACTGCCCCTTAGACCCTGTTAGGAGCTCTGTCCCTGAGACCCCACCAGGGGCGCAGCCCCTTGGAACCCCGCCAGGAACGTTGGTGATTTGCTATGATTTCCATATTTCTGAATTGTTTTTCCCATAGCAGTAACGGTCACTCCATATGGTTTGTGGAACCAAATTTTATCTTGAATTTTGAATTCAATGATGAGGGACGAGCTTGTCTACTGTCATAAGGAAGATTGTTTGTGTCTGTGTCTAATGCACTTAAATCTAAAGATTTAGAAACGCTCTAAATGTTCAGGTTTAGCCCTTTTACATCAAATGTTGATGGTTTAATTTTTATGCACATCTGAGAGGTATCTGGAATGTGAATGGTGTATTTTAATTTTGTATATGTGCACATTGATTAAATTTTAATCATGATTAAGTGTTAATCGATTATCATAAAATCTCTTAACCCAATATTAATTACTTGGATGTCTTTCGATGGATGACACTCGTCCTGCCTCGATCAATGAAATGAGGGCTTGTCAAAGCAAGGCGCATTAATCTATCTTAGTAAGGGGGCGAGCGGATAATTGTGATATCTCACTGTCGACATTGAGTCTAACTTAACTAGGTGACCTCAAAGCTTGAGTGCCTAGAGGCATGAGATTGGCATGCACCATATGATGGATGCGAATAAAGAATTATTCACCAACCATACAAGAGTTGCATGATGATGTAATTGGCAAAGGTTACCTATCTAAATAGCCACGCTATGGGTGATCTGCCAAAACTGACTTATGGGGTTGGTGAAATACGAATCTTGTCTACTAGAGAGTAGCTCGCATAAACTCTCAGAATTGATATTGAGGGTTATCAATTTGATTAAAATAGTGGGAGCTTTTAATTAAAGTTCATATTAAAATTAAATGTATTTTAAATATAGTACTAAATTTACTTTGCAAAATTTTTATAAAATTTTCATGTTAAGTGGATCCTACTCCACCTTGTCTCTGAGGGCTGTCCTTGAAGGACAAGCTCAATGGGACTAACTTCCTAGACTGGTATAAAAACCTGAGAATTTTTCTCAGGCAAGAGTGCAAGCTACGTCTTGGAAGAGGATCCTCCCGAAGAGCCAACAAAGATGCTTTTAAGAAATATCAAGATGATTCAAAGGATGTAGAATATCTCATGTTTGCTACCATGAACTCTGAGCTTCAGAAGCAACATGAGACCATGTGTGGTTATGAGATAATCGAGCACCTAAAGAAAATGTTTCAAGGGAAAGCTTTGCAAGAGAGGTTCGACATTTCTAAGATACTTTTTTAGTGCAAGATGCGAGCTCGTCAATAGGGACTCATGTACTCAAAATGATTGGGTACATTGAGGACCATGAGAGACTGGAGTTTCCCTTGGGCCAAGAGTTGGTCATTGATCTGATCCTACAATCGTTGTCGGACAGTTATGAGCAGTTCGTCTAGAACTATAACATGAATTAGATTGACAAGACACTGTACGAGCTCCTAGACATGTTGTCGAGAACAACATGAAGAAGGTCAAGTCTGCTAGCCCCATATTGATAGTGCATAAAAGCAAAGTCAAGGCCAAGGGATCAAAAAAGACCAAGGTAGGACCTAGGTCATATCTTGATCCAAAGTCTTCAGTACTGAAAAGGAAGGGTCTGGCGAAGGAAGGGAAGTGACACCATTATGATAAGGCAGGGCATTGGAGGCAGAACTGTCCCCTCTATCTTGAAAATCTATATAAGAAGAAGGAAAGTGTGACTTTCTCTTCAGTTATATTCGTTATAAATTTAAACTTTTTTACTCCTTCATCTTGGGTATTGAATACCGAATGTGCTTCACACATTTGTACTAATGTGCAGGAACTGAGAAGGAGAGAATGCTGAGTAAAGGAGAGGTAGACCTGCGTGTTGGAAATGGAGCACAAGTTGCTATCATTATCGTAGGTGTTTATCGTCTTTCCTTTTCTACTGGGCTTATGATATAACGTGACAATTGTTATTATGTTATTGCTATAACTCAAAACACTATTTTTATTTCATATTTGGACATGAATGATTTTTCTTTTATAATTAAGAACAACTGTCGTTCTATTTATAAGAATGATGTTTGTTATAACATACCTCAATTGTTTAATGATTTGTATGTTTTGAATTTAGATCATCTGATCTATAATGTAAAAAATACAAAAGACTAAAAACTAATAACTCTAATCCAACATACATTGGTCATTGTCGTTTGAGTCATATAAACGAGAAATGCATATTCAAGCTCCATAAAGATGGACAGTTGGACTCATTTAATTATGAATCATTTGAGAAATGTGAATCATGCTTATTAGGCAAGATGACTAAAGTCTCTTTCAAAAGTCAAACTTATAGGGTTGAGAATCTTTTGGGTGTAATACATATTGATGTATGCGGACTCATGAGTTCCATGGCTAGAGGTGAGTTCTAGAACTTTATTACATTTACAGATGATTTCAACAGATAATTCTACCTACCATCAGAGGGCAAAGTGTTTGTCACGAGAACTGTTCTATTTTTAGAGAAAGATTTCTTATCAAGAAAGACAGCTAAGGTAGAACTTGAAGATATTCTAGAACCGCAAACAATAAATGGACCGGAATTGGAACCTGAGAAAGGTCTACAAGTTGTTATAGCTAGAGAGTCTGCTCAAGAAACACAAGTCCTACGTAGATCCGATAGACCAAAATTTGAGTCTGAGAGATATGGATTTCTCGTGTCTCAAATAGATAATGTGTTGTTTATGGATCATGATAATGAGTCTGCAACCTATCAAGAGACTATGAATGGACCGGAATCCGAGAAGTGGCATGAAACAGTGAGTTCTTAAATGGACTTTATGTAAGCAAACTAAGTTTGGACTTTGGTAGAACAACCTGAAGAGGTATGACTCATAGGGTGCAAGTGGGTCTTCAAGAAGAATATTGACATGAATGAGAATGTACAGACATTCAAAGGGCAATTAGTGGCTAAGGGTTTCAAGGTGATGACTATGATGAGACATTTTCCCATATTATCATGGTTAAATACATCAGAATTTTGTTTGCTATTGCTGCGTATTATGACTACGAGATCTAGTAAATAGATGTCAAAATAGCTTTCCTTAATGAAAACCTTCTTGAGAAAGTGTATATGACACAACCTAGGGGTTTTGTATCTCCAAATGAAGCCACTAAAGTATGCAAACTGCAGAGATCCATTTATGGATTAAAGCAAGCTTCTCGAAGTTAGAATCTACGTTTTGATGAGAAAATCAAAGAGATTGGATTCATCAAAAACAAAGATGAGCCTTGTGTTTAAAAGAGGATTATTGAGAGCATTGGTGTTTTTCTGATATTATATGTGGGTGACAAACTACTGATCGGGAACAATATTCTGACCCTGCAAGTTATTAAGAACAGTCTAGGGGATTGCATCTCTATGAAAAACTTAGACGAATAGACTTATATACTTAGTATAAAGATATATAGAGATAGATATAAGAAGTTGTTGGGTTTAACCAAAAGTACATACATTGAGAAAGTGTTGTGTACTCGACCCGATGTCTCATATGCTTTGAGCATGACTAGCGGGTATCAGTCTGATACAGGTGATGGTCATTTTCAGCAGTCAAGAATATCCTAAAGTACTTGAGAAGAAATAAGAATGTATTCTTGGTATTTGGTCGAGAGGAAGAGCTCGTTGTAAAAGGTTACACGGATGTTAGCTTCAAGACTGATAGGGACAACACAAAGTCTCAATCAGGTTTTGTCTTTCGTCTGAATAGAGGAGCTGTGAGCTGCAAATGCGGCGAAGGAAGCTGTGTGGATTAGGAAATTCATCGGCGAGCTTGATGTAATTCCTAGCATTGTCGGTCCCGTAATTCTTTACTGTGACAACAATGGTGTTATTGCACAGGCTAAGGAACCTACATCACATCTGAGAGCTCCAAACACATACATCGGCGGTTCGATCTTATTTGACAGATTGTCGATCGAGCGGATGTGAGCATATGCAGAGTACCGAGTGAAGAAAATATTGTGGATCCACTGACGAAACATCTTGCACAGAGAAAGCATGATTGTCATACTAGATCATTAAGTATTAGATATCTGAATGATCGTCTCTAGTGGGAGTCTTATGCATTATATATTTGTCGGTTATAATTCAGATGATGAATAAAGTACTATGTATTTCATTTTATAATTATGACAAATTCTTTTATTATGTCAATTTGATTTTATATGATAGATTAATTAACGTAATAAATGCCCTTAAAATATTTGTTCTCATAGAAATTCAAGTGCGTGACTTGAATACGAGATCCTATGTTTATTAGAAGTTTCATTCTTAAACGGTCCCTGATCGTCATATCATCTTAAAAGCTAAAGGCGATGATGATACATTAAGACTAGTATGTGCGTTGACTGATGACCGGTTCTCACAAGTCATGATATTGTGATATCAAGTCATCACATGGGTACTTGTTAGTGAACAAGTTGTACTGGATAGACTCATCATATGACTATTTTGTGGATCATTATATGAGCAGGTCACAAGTAGGTCTCAAGTGACAATGATGTTTGTGATTTTTTGACCTGAAGGCACATAATTCATCAAGTGAGGAACAACATACTTTGATGTCACCAAAAGTCTTCCTTGTAGAAGGTTGATGATAACGGTGGTTATTGGGCATGTAACGAGTCATTTGGGTGTTTGTGTACGGACAAAAATATGATTTGTCCTCTTATATGACAGGAGTTATATTCATTGGCCTCTTGATGGAATGAGACTGAGAAATGCATGACCATGTTTGGTTGAGTCAATATATGATATTGTACTCACCAATTTCTGGAAGTCCATTCTAGATCAGAAAATTAGAATTGGATAATTATGAGGGTGACACAGTTCATGCCTCTAATCCAATCAGGATGTGAGGAACAAGAAACCACTAATACATTGATCACAATAGCTTATTGAGTTATAAACACTTATTCCTTAGGTAGCAATGATCTATTAGTAGATATCGATCATTGCTTATGAGACTTTTGTTGATACATTTTAAATCAAGTGAGAAATTGATGGTGTTTATATGGTGATCTGGAAGTAGTCAAGCAATTATTCTCACTGTCATCGTGATTTTAGCATATAGGGTCGCACATAAGAGTATTTGGAGAAGTTGGAGAAAGGATTGTGTTGGCCTCACTCATATGGGATATGAGTAGAGAACAACTCCTATGACATTATCGTTACTGACGGGTTGCGTCGAGTGTGTGTCGATGCACGTCAAGTGTGCATCAACACACATCGACTTCCTAGTGACACAGCAAAACTCGATGTGTCTGCGGCTTTTAGTCGACACTACGTCGAGTAGATATCGACCTTAAGTCAACTGCTATTCGACGCAAGTGCGTCGACTGTTTGTTGACGCAATTGCGTCGACTGCTTGTCGACGCAAGATGCGTCGAGTGCTATCGACTGCTTATCGACGTTGCGTCGAGTGCTTACGATGCACGTCAACTACATGTCGACGCATATAGACGCAAGTCGAGGTCTGGCAGACTTCTAAAAAGGCTTCTGTCTGTTTGATATCATTGGGTATAATTAGAAAGGAAAAGACTTTTCCTGTGTGCGAGTAATTGAAGTATGTGCTTTTGAAGTCGTCACTTGCATTAGATCCCGTCGTGACTTCGTATCACCGCCTCTCCTGAAAATAAATCTAACAATTCGTGGAGACGCAGAAAGCAATCCTTCTTCGACCCAGTTCTTATGGGACAAGTCCTTGGGGTTCTCCACCGCTCGTGTGGATACCTGTGGAGTCGCAGATATACTTCTGCGTGGACTCAGCCGCCTACTTTCTAGACTGGATCATTGGAGTATCTTGGTTAAGTAAGACTCAATCTCTATCAGGTACAATGTCTCGTAGTATACTTTTATTTCTCGATTCATGGAGATCGTAAGATCCTTTACTCTTTTGGGTTGTTCTTGTATGTTTATTCCGCTACGCACATGTGATGTTCCAACCCTTATAAAAAAAAACCCAACATCTGTAGGCGCCCTTAGGGGGGATGAACAAGGATTTTAAAATAAATTATGACTTAAAATAAAATGTAGAAGAAAATAGTAGGATTGTAGTTTGCGTTGTTACCGCCAGCGGTGAGAACTACTGTTTGGCATTAGTAACAAAAATGTTTCTTTTTGTTTGTATGTGTGTGATTAAAAACAATGGTAAGATGTAAAGTAAATAAAAATTTATTTCAAGAATAATGAAACTTTGACCCCAATAATGCTTGGGAACGAGGCGGTAGTAAAAACCTTTTGGTTTTCTATACCGACCACTTTCCCTAGAACCGGTTGGCTCTAGCATCTTTATCCACATATGAGGCCTCGAGCCACTCCCTAGATCTATCCCTAGACCCAGTCGCCAATTCATGCAATGAATTCTTCCTAAATCCTAAGTCTCGCAAGACTTAGTCGCCACCACCTGCGGTAAATTCACAACCACTAGAAATAAGAGAAATACAAATAAACAATACAAAATACAAAAAATTCCTTAATATGTTGAACTCGAAGATGTCAAAGGTGCGTCATAGGGATCATTGCAGTAGATGCGCACGGCCTTCGTGTACAGTAAGCTTGATCGATCCCTCTTCAAGTTCTTAGCAATCACGAGCGTTGACAGGAGTTCTCTTGACTGTAGTGAGGAGGCTCTCACGAAAGTGTAAGAGTTGTAGCTTTGGTCGTGATATCCTGGAAGGAGGAGGCCCGCTCTTTTTATAGGCACGGTAGATAGCGCCAGCGTTAGTATTATCGTCGGGCAGTAGCTGCTTCAAGAAAGTTATTAGCACGCGGATAACGACACTTTTGGTAATATTTTGTACCAAATTTGGACCATGCCTCTTAACGCTCGTCATTAGCGTTAACACCCCGCGTTACCTTTATCTCAATTGCATCAACGGATCTCCTTCCTTTTTTGCTCTTCAATCAGCCGAAGATTGACGGTGTTTCCAAAAGATAACGCCTGGCATTAGTATTCATGCCTGGCGGTAAGAATTTCCTTTTCAACATCAAACTTCCTTTCTCGTTGATTTTCCTTTTACAACGGTATTTCCTTTTCGACGATATTACATTTTCAGTGACTGGTGTTAGCACAAGCATCAAAGTTAACGCTCAATGGTAGCACACGCTTCAGAGATCTCCTCGTTTGAAATTGTCAGTGTTAGCACCAGCGATAGCGTTAACGCTCTGCGTTAGCAACCGACGGAGCACCATCTTCATCATTCTGACTTGTATTCCAAGAAGTATTGGACATGTGGTTCTTGCACACTATAAACACGCGAGAAGCAAGATAAAATATAAACTGCGATTTGTTATTCTCAAAGCAAGAGATGCAGAACGCATGTTCCAAAAGAATCTCATTGTGAAAAATCATCTTCTGCATCAACCATTTTTGAGAATGAATTTTTAGAATATCTATAAAGAAGATTCAGTAGGTTCAATGAGTCTCCATTCAAAACACTCAGCCGGTTCTAAGAGTCGACTTATCATAAGAATTAGTTGGTCCTAAGAATCCCCTTATCAAATGATTTAGATCAATTTTGTGAATCTCCATATCAAAAGATTTAGTGTGTTGGTTTCTAGATGACCATGTCAAAAGATCTAATGCATGTAACATCCGTAGACATACGCAAAAATTTATTTTAATTGTAGGATAAAGTCGCGACGGATTTTGATCGAGGCAGCGCGTCGTCGAGGTACGATATCAGTATGGTCAAAAGAATCGCATTCGTAAATTTGTGATTTATATCAGTCGTAAAGACGTGTGACGCATTTTATTTAAAGTTGTGAAGCGTAGCACATTTTGGGGTGCCAATAGCAATTCTCTTTTCTATTTTTTCCCCATCGGTTATCAAACCCGCAATATGCCATGTAAAAGATCAAGCCGCTACCCCCCCCCCTTAAATCCCGTAACCCAAGTCCATGGGAGAAAAACCGCAAATTTCTTCTCCCGGTTTCGTTCTTTCCGCAGGCCGATATAGCCGCATCACCGTAAATTTTAAACCCGTAAGCATCATTCTCACGGGAGAAAACCGCAAGCCCGTTTCTCCGTGCCTTTCGTCTCCCGCAAGCGACGAACAACCGGCTCCCGCTGCCCTGCCGCCGCCCGTTCCCCCTCCATTTCTTAGCGTAAGCCCTTCCTCATTCCTCTACGGGCGCCGGTGAGTGATCTCCTTCCTTCCATTGCCGAGGGAGAACCGGTTTCAACCCTAACCGGTGGAATCAAGAGTGTCGAAGTTCGTTTTGATTCCGGTGAGTTTTGTTCCTCTCTAGTCTTCATTCTTCGTGGAAATCCTTCTATTGGAAGTTAACCCTAACGTTTTTCGCATTTTTCCTCTTACCCTAGTTAGGGTTTGGAGTTCTAGATCCACCGTTAGTTTGGTGCTGAGCGCGTTGTGAGCCATAGTCGCTCTCACGTAGAGGTAATACACTATTTTGGTCCTTTTTGTGTTTACCCTAACCATTTTTTGAGATTCCCTTACCAATAACCCTAAAGGGAAGAATGTGTATTTAAGGTGTGGCTTGGATTGCAGATTTTTGTTGGCCTTGAGGAAAGCCTCTAGAAGTCCGCGATAGTAAGATTTCCTTCGGAAGAGCAAATGTCGTCACGCCGAGTGTACGAGCGTCGCACCACCACTGTAAGGAAATCTAATCCCTCTTAGTTAGACGTAACAAGAAAAATTATTTTATATACGCTTGTGTAAGTTTCGTACGAGCATCATAATCATGCACATAAAAATATTGTGGTAGGAAAACGATCGCGAAATTAGTTGTAGGGTAATCTCTTTTCCAAGACCCTAATAGCCACATCACATATGCTAGCGTTAGGTACGAAACCTTACACGTTTACGCAAGTGTGAGAATTTATCTAAGTTAGGGCGTGAACGTCCCTTCTAGTCGAACACAAGAAAAGAGAGGGTCGCTCAGTAGTATACTTAAGAGAAGTCTCAAGCAGGATAGAATTAGACCAAAAGGGTCACTAAGCACACACAAGTCTTCTCGTGGTAGGTAGAGGCGCACTACCTTTCTCATGGGGCATATGAAATCCCATTAGTTGTAGAGTCTTGGGAGTTGACTTCCCTTTGAGGCAGTTTGTACATTCGAGACCGTGCCCGCGCGACACCAGAACAACTGAGTTCATAAGATTTATAGTAGAAGTGCAGGATAGAAGCCACCTAGAACTCAAGCATAGACCTGACGTGAGGCAGCGCACTAGTTAGTAAACGTCGGGGCTTGGGTAAAAAAAATAATGAAAGTTCATGAGCGTAGGACGGGTAGGTCTGTTGACCAGGAAGCATTGTATGGGCATGCATATCATCTAGGATAAAAATTTAAATGAACAATACTATTTTTCAAAAGGGCATGCATTCATCAATCAAGAAAAGTTTTTAGTGTCACAAGGAGTTATTTTTCCTTACTCTGACCCATCGTGGGCAATGTTTTTACAGGTGACCCAAGTGAGAAACTACGCCTAGGATGAGTGTCCTTGTGGTGTCAGTTTGTAGTTGTTTTTCCCCTTTCAGTTTTCTTCTATTCAGTATACACCTGTAACCTTGGATATTGTATTTGGTTAATGTTTGAAATATCATGTATCAGACGTGTTATGTTACTTCAGGTTTACAGTACTTTCATCTTAATTCATGTTTAGTGGCTCTGTGAATCCAGTTTTCAAGTATGTGATTATCCTTAATTTTCTTTCATAGCTTCCGTTGTATGTTTAAATTCTTAGCAGTTTCTTCTTTATACCTGTTGTGTTACTGTGTATTAGTTTTATATTGTTTTCTAGTTCTCTTTATATCGCTGACCCGGCCGGATGGCTGATTATTGTAAACTGGGAAGGGGTGTTACAAATTGGTATCAAAACGAGGTTTAGGATGCCTGGAACCCATAAAGATTCGCAGTCATAGGAGTGTGTAAGTAAACTCTTGTTGGTAGAGTATTTAAGTTGCGTTTAAGCCCTAGTTTTTTGCAAGGGTATGAAATTAACTGCTAAACCAGATTTCACAGATGCATGATAAATAAACTTTTTTCTTTTATATGTTCTATCAAGCACCACGAGTCGGTGAACCGGGTGAATCTTCACGTTAGGACCCTGTTCCTAACGCTGTCATGGGAGATGTTGATGTGTCACAGGTGCCACCAGTTCCAGCAGTACCAGAGGCCACTGACATAGCGTCCCAGATTGCTAAGGCGGTCACTGTAGCCTTGATGGAGTTTCAGAGAGGACTGGCTGCAAGGTTTCCAGCTCCAGTACAAGTACCAGCCCCTGCACCAGCTCCTGCGCCAGCACCCGTGGAGATGACCCTGGAACGCTATTTGAGGAACTTTAGAGAGCTTCAACCCTCGAACTACAGTGGGGATGAGACCCCGATGGACACAGACGACTGGATAGCAAACACCAGAGACTTGTTGAACGTTATGGAGTGCCCAAAGAACAAGAAGGTTCCTCTGACAGTTTTCCTCCTCCGAGGTGAGGCAAAGGTCTGGTGGGACAAGTACCGGGCAGATGACACTGCAGGTAAATTATCATGAAAATTTATTGTTATTTAGGAAGTGATACGTTCATTTTAAATAGTATAACCATGCTTTTGGCCAGGTCGTACGTCGGACATTTTTACGTGGGACGAGTTTTTAAGAGCCTTGCAAATTGGTTTGTGCCTCCTTCCGCACGAGGAGCTCTCCAGGAGAAATATCTTAGACACTATCAGGGGGACAAGACCGTTACTGAGTACGAGCGAGAGCTTACCCATCTGGCTCGATATGCTGGCGTGATGCAGGGAGATCAGGCTAAGAAGTGCAGTCGCCTTGTGGATGGTTTGCGTGACTCGTTGAGGTAGTCGTTGATGACCATATTCAACGCTGACTATAGGAGCCTAGTGGATACGGCTCGCAGGCTGGAGGCTGATCAGCAGAAGGTTCAGAAGCGAAGTAGTTTTCGCACGAAACGGTCTCAGGATTTGCCTCAGCCGCAGTAGAGCAGGAATGACCGAGGGAAGAACTGGAACAAGAAACAGAAGCCTGCTGCGAAGAAGAGTGGTCAGTCTGGAGACAGGAGCAAGGACTACCCCCTTGTCCAAGTGTCAACATCGCCATCCCGGAGAGTGTTTGGCCAGCGCAGGCGTGTGTTACAAGTGCCGACAACCTGGACACATAGCTCGCTACTGTCAGGAAGTTGGTATGAATCAGGTAATCAAAACCTAGTTGTATTCATTACTTGTATGGTATTACTGTAGATGACAAATGTAATTTGTTCTTGCAGTCGAAGTTCGAAGTTGGTGGCTCAAGCAGAGTAGACAAGGGCAAAACGTTGATGATTACTGACGGGAGACCACAATAGGGTCGAGATTAAGTGCAGCCCAGAGCGTATGGGCTTGGTCAACAGGAGGCAAAGGATCAGGAGGATGTAGTGACTGGTAAGTGTTTAATTTGCTTAACAAGTTTATTTAATCCTCCGTAGTGACACTCTCTTCATCTTTTGTAAATCATTCATGTAGGTATCCTTATGATTCGTAATTTACCCTCCAAGATTCTGTTTAATACGGGAATCTCGCACTCGTTCATCGCAGAATCTCTAGTGCGTAAGCTGAATTTAGAAGTCTTTCCAGAGACAGTACCGCTGGAAGTCATGATGTCGAATGGATCCCTTCTGCAGGCCAGAGATAAGTGCAGGGTACCGGTGCAGTTTGGTGATACCGAAATTATCGTAGAAGCTTTGCAGCTACCTATTGCAGGTTTTGACCTGATCTTTGGAATGGACTGGCTTTCGGCAGTCAACGCCAGGAATTACTGTAAGGCGAAGCAGATACAGTTTGAGGACCACAACCAGACTGTGTTTTCCTTTCAGGGCTTGAAGGGAGTAGTGAAGATGATCATCTCCTCAGTCCAAGCTAGAAGGTGCATCAGTAAGGGTTGTGAAACCTTCGTAGTACTGATGAATGCGGAGGCTAAGGCTGACTTGTCAGAGGTATCAGTGGTGCATGAATTCCCCGATGTTTTCCCGGAAGAGCTCTCTGGTGCCCCTCCAGATAGAGAGATTGAGTTCCTGATAGACCTACATCCTGGGGCTGCACCGGTAGCCAAATCCCCCTACCGGATGGCTCCAAGGGAACTAGCGGAGTTGAAGAGCCAGTTGCAGGAGTTGCTTGACTTGGTCTTTATACGCCCCAGTACTTCACCTTGGAGTGCTCCAGTACTATTTGTGAAGAAAAAAGATGGTAGTCTGAGACTATGCATACACTACCGTGAATTAAACAAACTGACAGTAAAGAATAAGTATCTGATTCCCAGGATTGATGATTTGTTCGACCAGTTGGTGGGATCGTGCACCTTTTTCAAGTTTGATTTGAGGTCGGGCTACCATCAGTTAAAGATTCGGGACGTGGATATACAGAAGACAGCCTTCAGTATCAGATATGGACACTTCGAGTTCGTGGTCATGTCGTTCGGGCTGACCAATGCCCCTTCAGTATTTATGGACATGATGAACAGGGTATTTCGGGAGTACCTGGACCGTTTCGTTATCGTCTTTATAGATGATATCTTGGTATTCTCAAAGAGTGTATGATGTCGCGGCCTCGCCACCTCTACTTGTTGATGATCCGGTTGCCGAGGCGCTACAACATAAAGACTTTAGGAGCCATGATGACGCTAACGGACAACAATGTTACAACCTCCGTCTGCGGCGTGCTAAGCCCACTTGAAGACTCATTTTTAAATCATGCTCTTAGCTATTTATTTTAATTATATTTTATATTTGAGAATATAAAATTATTCCATGCTTGGTAAATAATTTAATATTCATGTGAGTACTTTATTTGTTTATTTCCTGCATTTAAAAACATTTGGTGTGTATTTAGTCGCCCGGATGGATGAGATTTCATCTCCATCTTGGGTGGTTAGATGTGTGTTTGTAACTCCTATATAAGGAGACCTTTTTATGAGAATTAATAGAAGAAGAAGAGCTTAACCCTAAATCCTCCCAAGGAGAATTTCGGCCAAGAGGGATTCCCCTTGTCGCCGCCCCCCTTGGCGGTGTGAAGCCACCTCTTGCTTCCTCCACCCCTCTTCGGTGCGACTCCGGCGTGGATCCCTTCGGTGTGACGCCAAGGAAGAAGGTAGCAGCCCCCATTCAGTGTGATGCCGGTGGATCCGTGGAGAGAGTGATTCTCCCACCTTATCTTGTGTGCAAAGTGAATCCGGGTTGGGTAACATCTCTTTCCCCCTCTATTGTGCGTTCTTGCTTTAGTTTTGTAGAGATTGAGCAACCGTTATTTCCGTGATTTTGAATATCATCGCTTGCAATTTCTGAATCGCTTTCATTGTTGACGAATTTCTTTACAAATCCGGACCGGGTAGGTCCTATTTGCTTGAGCGGATCTTGGCCTATAGCCATGGTTCGTTCTCAAAAGGGATTGACAACCTTTATGTTAATTTTTAGGGAATAATCCAACTCATTTTCGATCGTTATTTTAGAGTCGATCAATCCTCCGTGTGGTTTATGTGCTGCGTTAGAATCGATCTGTGTTGTGGCGATAGATGCTTGTGTAGGTGAGGTTTAGACATGGCGTGTCGAGCGTAGTAGGATCTCCTCGTTTCGTGGCAAACTCCGACTAGCGGACATACCCTATATCAGTGTAGAAGATCATGTCGCACACCTCGGGATTGTTTTGAGCACCCTCAGGGAGAACCAGCTGTATGCCAAATTTACAAAATGTGAGTTCTGGCTTTCAGAGATTGCATTCTTAGGTCACGTTATCAATCAGAAAGGGGTTAGTGTTGATCCGAAAAAGATAGAGGTCATTAAGAATTGGCTAAGGCCGACGACAGTCTCAGAGGTTTGCAGTTTTTTGAGTCTAGCTGGTTACTACAGGAGATTCATCAAGAGTTTCTCAAAGATAGCCTTACCACTGACTTCCCTCACCAGGAAGGGTAAGGGCTTGGTTTGGACAGTTGAGTGTGAGTTGACTTTTGAGGACTTGAAGGGCAGGTTGATGACCGCACCGATCTTGAGTTTACCTTCAGGTCCTGACGGGTTTCAGATTTATAGCAATGCGTCAGGTCAGGGTTTGGGTTGTGTCCTCATGCAGTATGGAAAGGTCGTAGCTTATGCCTCGAGACAGTTACAGGTGCATGAAAGGAACTATCTCGTGCATGACTTGGAGCTTGCAGCAGTCATCCATGCTCTGAAGATATGGAGGCATTATCTCTATGGAGTGCGTTGCGAGATCTTCACTGATCATAAGAGCCTCAAGTATATCTTTGATCAGCGTGAGCTCAATTTGAGGCAGCCCAGATGGTTAGAGTTTCTATCGGACTACGGCGTAGACATTCAGTACCATCCAGGAAAGGCGAACGTTGTAGCTGACGCCCTTAGCCGTAGAGGTTCGTGTTTTTCCCTTCTCACTCAGCAGAAGGAGTTGATGCGGGAACTGGAGAGACTGGACATCATCGTTGTGTCACGTTATAGTTTTGGTTCTGCAAGGTTGAGTTGGATGGAGATTACATGTGACATTAAGGATAAAATCAGAACAGCTCTACCATTGGATCCAGAGATGGCAGAGATTTGGATCTCAGTACAGACGGAACAGAAGGAGGGATTCACTTTTCAGGACGATTTGTTATTGCATAATGGCAGGGTCTGTATCCCCGATGTGGGTCACCTTCGCGAAGACATTCTATTTGAGGCACACAATTCCAGATATTCTATACATCTGGGTAGCACGAAGATGTATGCGGATCTCAAGAAGGTAGTTTGGTGGCCAGGCATGAAAGGAGATGTGGCTGATTATGTAGGGAAATGCGAGACTTGCAAGCTAGTTAAGGACGAGTGTCAAAAGCCTAGAGGCAAGTTGCAGCCACTACCCATTCCCGAGTGGACTTTTGAGGACATATCCATAGACTTCATCCATGGTCTTCCAAGATCGCAGAGTGGGAATGATTCCTTATGGGTTATAGTGGAACGGCTCTCTAAGGTCGCCCATTTCATTCCTCTTAAGAAGACGAATCAAGGTCCGAAACTGGCACAGTTATACATAGATGAGATAGTTCGACTTCACGGTATTCCCAAGACTATTATTTCAGACTGAGATGACAGGTTTACCTCCAAGGAGTGGAGATACGTTCAGGAGCGGTTGGGCACCAAGTTATATTTCAACATCGCTTTCCATCCCCAGACAGATGGGCAGACTGAGCGCACAAATAGGACTTTGGAAGATTTGTTACGGATGTGCATACTGGACTTTGGAGGGAAGTGGGAGAAATATATCACCCTTGTGGAGTTCTCCTGCAATAACAGTTTTCAGACTAGTATTGGGATGATACTGTTCAAGGCCCTCTATGGTAGACGTTGTCGAACACCGTTGTGTTGGGCTGAAAGTGAAAAAAGATCTGCCATCAGGGAATCATGGATTGATAAGACCACTGACAGAATCAAGCTCATTCAAGAGCGTATGAAGACAGCTCAGGATCGTCAGGCCAAGTATCATGATCAGAAGCACAGGTTAGTAGAGTTCAGCTTTGGAGACTACGTTTATCTGAAGGTCATACCAGTCAGAAGAGTCTCTAGAATAAAGCGGATGAAGAAACTGAGCCTCAGATTCATTGGTCCTTTTGAGGTACTGGAACGAGTTGGTGAGGTTGCATATAGGTTGACCTTACCTGAGGAAATGAGTGGTGTACATGATGTATTCCACATCTCCTTTCTGAGGAGAGCAGTCAGATATTCCAGTCAGATCATCAGTACCGAGGAAGCACCAATCGAGACAGATCTTATTATTGGGGTTAGACCAGTCAGAATCGTGGATTCAAGGATACAGAAGCTCAGGAATAAAGAGATTCGCATAGTCAAAGTCCTTTGGATGAACTGTGGCCGTCCAGAGTATACTTGGGAGCGAGAGGATGAGCTTAAGAGCAATACAGATTATACTTTTCTCTTTGATTCAGGTATGGTTACAATTTTCGAGGACAAATTTTTTTTGGAGGGGAGATTTGTAACATTCGTAGACTGACGCAAAAAAAAATTTTAATTGTAGGATCAAGTCGCGGCGGATTTTGATCGAGACAGCGCGTCGTCGAGGTACGATATTAGTATGGTAAAAAGAATCGCGTTCGTAAATTTGTGATTTATATCAGTCGTAAAGACGTGTGACGCATTTTATTTTAAGTTGCGAAGCGTAGCATATTTTAGGGTACAAATAGCATTTCTCTTTTCTATTTTTTTCCCATCGGTTATCAAACCCGGAATATGCCGTGTAAAAGATCAAGCCGCTACACCCCCACCCCCTAAAATCCCGTAGCCCATGTCCACGGGAGAAAAACCGCAAATTTCTTCTCTCGGTTTTGTTCTTTCCGCGGGCGGATATAGTCGCATCCCCATAAATTTTAAACCCGTAAGCATCATTCTCACGGGAGAAAACCGCAAGCCCGTTTCTCCGTGCCTTCCGTCTCCCGAGAGCGACGAACAACCGGCTCCAGCTGCCCTGCCGCCGCCCGTTCCCCCTCCATTTCTATGCGGAAGCCCTTCCTCATTCCTCTACGGGCGCCGGTGAGTGATCTCCTTCCTTCCATTGCCAGGGGAGAACCGGTTTCAACCCTAACCGGTGGAATCAGAGTGCCGAAGTTCGTTTTGGTTCCGATGAGTTTTGTTCCTCTCTAGTCTTCATTCTTCGTGGAAATCCTTCTATTGGAAGTTAACCCTAACATTTTTCGCATTTATCCTCTTGCCCTAGTTAGGGTTTGGAGTTCTAGATCCACCGCTAGTCTGGTGTTGGGCGCGTTGTGAGCCTTAGGCGCTCTCACGTAGAGGTAATACACTATTTTGGACCTTTTTGTGTTTACCCTAACCATTTTTTCAGATTCCCTTACCGATAACCCTAAAGGGAAGAATGCGTATTTTAGGTGTGGCTTGGATTGCAGATTTTTGGTGGTCTCGAGGCAAGGCTCTGGAAGTCTGCGGTACTAAGATTTCCTTCGGAAGAACAAATGTCGCCGCGCCGAGTGTACGAGCGTCGCACCACCACTGTAAGGAAATCTAATCCCTCTTAGTTAGACGTAACAAGAAAAATTATTTTATATACGCTTGTGTAAGTTTCGTACGAGCATCATAATCATGCATATAAAAGTATTGTGGTAGGAAAACGGTCGCGAAATTAGTTGTAGGGTAATCCCTTTTCCAAGACCCTAATAGCCACATCACATATGCTAGCGTTAGGTACGAAACCTTACACGTTTACGCAAGTGTGAGAATTTATCTAAGTTAGGGCGTGAACGTCCCTTCTAGTCGAACACAAGAAAAGAGAGGGTCGCTCAGTAGTATACTTAAGAGAAGTCTCAAGCAGGGTAGCATTAGACCAAAAGGGTCCCTAAGCACACATAAGTCTTCTCGTGGTAAGGTAGAGGCGCACTACCTTTCTCATGGGGCATATGAAATCCCATTAGTTGTAGAGTCTTGGGAGTTGACTTCCCTTTGAGGCAGTTTGTACATTCGAGACCGTGCCCGCGCGACACCAGAACAACTGAGTTCGTCAGATGGTCTCGGGTTGTAAGATTTTAGTTGCGCGTTAGGAGCTACTCTGCCTGGAGTCTTTAAAGTAGAAGTGCAGGATAGAAGCCACCTAGAGCTCAAGCATAGACCTGACGTGAGGCAGCGCACTAGTTAATGAATGATGGGGCTTGGGTAAAAAAAATAATGAAAGTTCATGAGCGTAGGACGGGTAGGTCTGTATACCAGGAAGCATTGTATGGGCATGCATATCATCTAGCATAAAAATTTAAATGAACAAAACTATTTTTCAAAAGGGCATGCATTCATCAATCAAGAAAAGTTTTTAGTGTCACTAGGAGTTATTTTTCCTTACTCTGACCCCTCGTGGGCAATGTTTTTACAGGTGACCCAGGTGGGAAACTACGCCTAGGATGAGCGTCCTTGTGGTGTCAGTTTGTAGTTGTTTTTCTCTTTTCAGTTTTCTTCTATTCAGTATACACCTGTAACCTTGGATATTGTATTTGGTTAATGTTTGAAATATCATGTATCAGACTTGTTATGTTACTTCAGGTTTACAGTACTTTCATCTTAATTCATGTTTAGTGGCTCTGTGAATCCAATTTTCAGGTATGTGATTACCCTTAGTTTTCTTTCATAGCTTCCGTTGTATGTTTAAATTCTTAGCAGTTTCTTCTTTATACCTGCTGTGCACTAGTTTTGATACTGTTTCCTAGTTCTCTATATCGTTGACCCGGCCGGATGGCTGATTATTGTAAAACTGGGAAGGGGTGTTACATTGCATTGATTCTAAGAGTCTCATTATCAAAAGACTCAACACTGTCTAGTGAATATTCTACCAAGTGGTAGAAGAGGGGACGTACCTAATATTCGCGGAACCTCTATAAAAATGTTTGTCTTCTTGTTGCATAGCTCTATAATTTTCTTCATTAAATTGTGTTATAATTCTTCTGCTGCTTACATTAAAATAATTGTACCATTAAATGATTGTGATTAAAAATCTATTCATCGACCCTCTAAAGCAATTCTAACCTCTTTACCTTCTCTTTTAGCATAGATTACTAAGGCTCCGTTTGGCACGGTGGTGGCGGTCATGAACACGGGGTTAAAATATCATTTGTTAACGCCCACCTAAGGAACTTCATCTACTTTTATGTTCAAACGGATGATGTTTGTTAGGTAATCAACGAATGACGTTTTAACCCATGCGTTTACGACCGCCACCACCGTGCCAAACGGAGCCTAAGACTCAATGAGTAAATGATGATTTGAGTTATTGTGGACAGCCACCAAGTGGCCGATTTTAACCAAACTCATAAGGACGATGATGTTGAAAGATTCATGGAGTTATATATACAGAACATTGTTCATTTGCATGGGATATCAAAGAGTACAGTTTGTGATACAGATGGTTGTCACACCTCCAAGGATTGGAGATTAGTTCAATGGAGCTGGGGGACTAAGCTGATGTTTAGCATGACGTTTCACCCATAGACCACGATTAAATAGAAAGGATTAACCGTACTATGGAAGATACGTTGAGAATGTATGTACTCGAATTTGGTAAGAAATGGGAAGACCATTTGATTATAATCAACTTTGTATATAACAATAGTTTTCAAGCTATTATTAAGACGATGTCGTATGAGATATTGTATGGAATGCGGTGTCGTATGTCAATGACTAGAGCGGACCCGAACCATACTCGATTATTAGTATCTAACATTTTTAGTAGTATTGAGATTTTCTGAGTGTGTGAAGGTTGCACAAGATTCGAAAGCAAAGTATTTTAATGCATGTCACTAAAATGTATAGTTCACGATGTGCAATATAGTTTTACTTGAAGATCTAATAATTCAAGGGAGTATCGAGGATTTAGAGTTTGGAGGAGTTGAGTACGATATTTGGGATTCGTTTAAAATCATTGACGTATAGGCGAGTCGGCAAATCGTCTTGCCTTGTCGACAGAGTTGAATCGACTACATGATGGCTTTCATGTATCAGTTTTGAGGAAGGCGATGCTCAAGCCAAGCATCAGGGTCAAGCCGATTGCACTACTGGTAGATGATAATTTGGAGAGTGTTGTTCATCATGTAAATATTGAAAATACTAAGATCCGGAAACTACGAAACAAGGAGATTAAGCTCGTCAAAGGTCATTGGAACAACTGGGGTCATGATGAGTTTTCTTGGGAGAAAGAACACGTCATGTAGTATGAGTACCCGGAGCTTTTATTAGAGATATGATTGTAGATTAATTTAAAGGATTAAATTCTTTCAAAGGGGTATATAAGTATGTGTGACTGCTTGTGGAGTAATCAGGGACCATTTCGGTGATTTTATCATTCTATACGGCTTGGTACATGTCTGTGTGCCAGGGTGTGTGCAGAGAGTTGTATCCTTAACTGATACCACGTCTACATGGCTTACAGGCACGGTCGTGTGGCTACCAATGTAAGTGTACAAGCCAACAGACTCACCTGTGTATATGACCATGCGTAATTATTTGTATAACCCTTAGTACCAATTGACTGGGAGCTACACAGCTTTTGGACACGCCAACGTTAGAACCCATGCTCGCGTACAAGCCCGTGGATAGGCTCTCTCCGAATATTTTTTTGGAGCATATTTGATACCATGTATGGGCACAAATTTCGAGAAAGATTTTATTTTAAAACTGGATCATAGCAATTACTTTATGGACAATCAAGATCTATTCTAGAGGGTGTTATGTCGTGTAAGAGGGGGTAAAACATTATTTCATCCAAGTCTTATCATTTCCTTTAGAGTTTGAGAGAGATGAGAAGGAGAGGGCACTTGAAGGAGTTGCACCGTCAGAGATCTAGAGGTTCGCTTGGAGATCTGATTTCTTCATTGTGTAAAGGATCCTTTCTTGTTCGTGTTATACTGTTATACCAATTTATTTGAAGATCTCAAGGCCGGATGAAAATTGAAGAAGCTAACCGTCCTCTCCATTTTAGGATATGTTGATGTTTTCAATATCTTTTCTCGTGTATGGATATGAACACCGTGGTTCATTAGAAACATAGGCAATGTGATTCTATCATGTGTGTAACGCTTCGATCTACTGTGGGTGCGCTACAGATCTGCAAACCAGTGACCTCGACCCATCTCTACGAATCAGATTGTCCACAACCGCTAATTCCAATGGCGGGTTGTTGAATCCTCGAGAAAGATTTTTGATTTGAATCATTAAAAAAAGGGCCATTTGTCCTTTAAAAAACAATGTCCTTTTTTTCTTTCTACTCCCTCACGAATGAAAGAGCATAGAGTGATTTAGGGAGAAAGAAAGGCGTGAAGTGGCGTCTCCTGCTCTGCGGCGTGGTGGCAAGTCCTCCATATACCTTGGGATGGATATAAAGGTAAGCAAATTGCTTCTGCGCCAGGAATTGAGGATTGTGTAGGATACAGAAATCTTTCTCGAGAATTTATGAATTAAGAATAAAATAACATTAACATTTATTTTTGTTAAGGAAGACCTCCTGTAAGATCCAAAAATAATTTACATGTTGTCTCTAATGATTGCAGGTTCTTAACACGAAGGATCATGATCGGCGATAGCTTCGATTAAGGTATATATCCTATGTATGGTAATTTTTTACGCGCCAAGCAAGAACTAATTTAAGGCCACATAATAAGTAGTTTTGCGACACAATGTCTAAGGAGCTCAAGAGCGAAGCACAATGAAACATCAACTAGTTTAAAAGAAAGGTCATAATTATAATAAAAAACAAAGGTTTAAATTTCACTCTTTTAATAAAAGCCTGACCACGATCAAATCCCCCTCCCAAACCTCAGATCTAACTCCATCTCCTAATAGGAGCTCAGTTTTGAAACTTCCGCTAGCCCTATTTGTGCTCCCTTTAAGTGCTCGACGAAACCTCTGGTTTCACTTCTAGCGCAGATGCTCCCAGTCGAGCATTGATAGCAACCGCTCCTCTCCCTGCGCGTAGACGACTCCGGCCAGCGAGGTCTCTAGCATTCTGAAGATCGACGATGCCCAATTTCCTCAATAATACCGCTCTAGCCTCCCGTCACACACTATTACACTAACTATTGTACAATACTACAACCTAGTGAAAAGTGGTGAATAAGCATTTATATAAATGGAAAATACATAAAAATAAGCTATGCAAACTAGAAAGATTTTGAAAATTAATTCAAAGAAGAACAATTACACTAAACCAAATCACTACACAAGTCTACACAACACTATCGTAACATAATATAGATGAACAATTAAAAACATTATCAGTAGCAAGTGAGAGTGGGAAACTAAGAAACCAATTTTAAGCGAAACATTTTATGGGTGTTGAATTTAAACGAATGAGTGAAAGTGGGCATAAATCTTTTTAAAAATGTGCGATTTTGATGCAAAAAAATTAGATGTGTGGTGCACGTGAGCCACAACTAACAATACCCCCCCCCCCCCCCCCCAACAAACTTAAACTATGTATTGTCCTTAATGCATGAAATGATAATGTGGGTGAGAGTAAAAAAGAGTTACCCACGTGCCCGTGAAGGGGCATCCAAATGCAGCCCGAAGCAAGTGTGTGGGTCCGTCAGCAAAAAGTTTAAGAACAGGAACCTATACAGAAGATCAGCTCAAACAAAAATAAGAAGGAAAAACATGAATTAGTACTACGAAAACATTCATGCAAAACACGTGTTGATTTTTTACGTCCTCGGCTAGAAACACAAGCAAGCATACATGAAAGAAAATGATAAGCACTAGGATAAGCTGAAGCAAAGAAGAAAAAACCAAAACACAACCTTGAGAAAACTGAACTGATAATAGTCATAACCAAAATGATAATAGTAACAGTACACAAGATAGAGTTGTCCATCCAAACACAAATAAAAGTAACGAAGCATATTGAAGTTATCCACAAAATATCTGAATCACTCATCATGGGGAGAGGAAGGTGGGGGCATCCCGCAGCAGCGAGAGATGAAAGAACTTCCAAGTGGTGGTGTCGGGCCCGTTCCCACCCTCTCTCCAATATGAAAAACTTCCTCCTAGGTGCATAACACAAAGCTCTCCATCTGCTAAAATCTCTCGCAAAAAATGGGAACAGATCCTCAAAACTCCTCACAGCATGTCACCTCGACAACTGCTAAGGCTAGTCAACTAGCTCTCCCTGCTGCTGAGGAGCAGGCTCGTCGTCCACAATAAGTACATCACTGTGGACTGGGGGGGAGGGGCAATCTCATAAACCTTCCACGTGGAGGTATGGGTACCCAGCAGAAGCTTGAAGGAAACCATCATCTACAATGGATCTCGAACCCTCAGGAAACCTACTCCTTGGGGGCAACGCCTCCCAAAAACCCATTGTGACGCACGCAGTGCCCGGTATGCAATATGAATTCATGTATGTATTAAATTAATATAGTATGTGAAGATGTGTAACAAGATTTAATTAATTTCAGGTAACGTCCCCGATGATGAAAAGAGATATAAGCAGTGATGAATCGGCGTCGTCATGAGCTGCTATCGCATGAAAATGTTATGTTATATTTGTGGGCTGCTTAATAAACTTGCATGTAAATATTTGATGCATGAAGTTGAACGATGCTTATATGCTTAATATTGTGATATGAGTATGATCGCACGACTTGTTTAATTATATATATATATATGTTGTAATTTTGAAGAATATGGCTAATTAGTTGGATTGATTTGTTGATGATGCTGGTATAAACCTTCAAATGAGTGCTTTTGATGCTTATATGTTGGGCTGGCTGGTTAGCTATGTTTATATGTGGGCTGGTTTGGTTTGACCGGTTAAACAAAACATGCTTCTTTGTAACCCAGACCGGCCTTAAGCGGTGAGTTTTGTCCGACCTTACGGGATAAATCCCGACTCCTGCTCATCCATCCCGATACTTGCTTACTGTTCCCGCACGCCTGCTCCTTTGCTTCCTGGCGAAACCCGAGAGCTAGGGTTTGGGCGATTTCTTCCTTCCTGTCTCCTGGTATGGTGAAATCTCACACCCCTTTTTCTTCTTCTTTCTGTACGAGCTCTAAGCGCCTCTTCTTTAGCAGTTTTTGGGAAGTTTGGACCTTGATTGGCTTCGGTGGAAGAAAACTCTGAGTTGGATTCAGGTATTTGATTTCGTTTATGATTTTCTTTTTCTTGGAAGCGAGATTTGAACGGTTTATGGGGATTATTTGTTGTTTATGGGGTTTATGAGGATTTTTTTTGTTGGCCGGTTGTGCCCTAGTTGGCTGCTGTGGTTGGATTTCTTTTAGGGCCGACTGGTGTTTGTTTTTGCCTTGTTTGGTTGCAGTTATTTAACTGCTCTTGTTTAGCTGTTGTTGTTTGGCTGCAGTTGTTTAACTTCTCTTGTTTAGCTGTTGTTGTTTGGCTGTTGTTGTTTGGCTGCAGTTGTTTAACTGCTCTTGTTTAGCTGTTGTTGTTTGGCTACAGTTTAGCCCTGTTTAGTTGTTGTTTTAGCCTGTCTAGCTGTTGTTTTTAGCCCTGTTTAGCTGCTGGATATGAAAATTTGCATGCGTTGGCCTGAGTACGTCGTGTCGTTTTGTGGGATGCAACCTCGTGGGAAAAATGTTGTTGCCTTATAAATGTCGTACGTATATATGTACAGATATTACGAAGGATGGCATCTCCGAGTAGATGCGACGTCTATTCAAGGCGGGGCAAGGAAAAAGAACGAGCCGCGGTGAGAATTTCTCTTTTTAATGTATGCTTTACCTAAATGTTTCGTTTCTACATTGAAAATGTCATATATTGCAAATGCTATGAATGGCCTCTTATAGAGGCAATCAAGCAAGAAAGTATTTTCTGAGGGGACTAATTAAAATAATAAACTCATTATAAATCATCATATGTGTCGACACATGGAATTGTTAAGGGTAATATAAAATGAATAATATTGATATTATGTACTGAATTACCAAACCAGTCGAGCCGAAAGGCATAAACGCGTGTTGTACGTACTGGTTTGGAGACTGATGACCCCCAAGGGGTCGGGCCCAAAGACTGAAAATGGAATATTGAGACTGATACAGAATTCATTTAATTGCCCTTAGCAGTTCCGAAAAATGAAAAGTAAAAAAAAAGGAATATCGTCATACAGCTTACTGTTTATAGTTTCTTATAGTCTTTACTGAACCAATACTGATAGTTACTCATATTGATTTGACTGCAATACTGATTACAGAGCATGAGCTAGACTGTTTCGTCTCTAATAATAGCATATATATTCAACTGAATATGTTTCCTACTATGTTTGTTAACTGCAACATTAGTTGTTTCTCACACTTTTATACAACTGTACAGCAGGTTAAAAAGGTAAAATTTTCACTTAGTCTTTATTCAAGACTAACGGTTGTTTTCTTATATTTTTAGGAACCGAAAAGCCTCCGACCGGTCGACATTACGACTCAGGTTGGAACTTCTTTAATTTCTGTACTTGTTATACAAATATGTTGTGTAGTCAATGTTAGTCATACTTACTCATTATGAAATGCATACGTAGATTTTCTTATAAATTGTGGCGGTCAATCGGGTCGTTACAATTTAGTGGTATCAGAGCCAGGTTTTCAATTGAACCCTGGCCATAACGAGTAGGTATTAGTGTCAGTGAACTCAATTAAGTGTGATTTATAGGGAATTTGCTCAGGAAGCCCGAGAGGCAATATCTGAGGGCAGTGCATCGGGGCAGGCTCAGCAAGAACTTCCGCAAACGCTACACTCGCAGGCAGAGCAACAGACTCCTCAGCAGCTAATGGAGTTGACAAAGATGTTAGCGGAGGCTATTAAAATGGTTCGAGATGTGCCGCCTCCACCAGCATCGGAAGTGGTAGGACCGTCACAGCAGAGGCATATTGAAGAACGTCAAATGCAAGAACGCTGAGTACAGCCGCGGGTGTTTAATCTTAATCAACAAGAGGCAAAGGCGGATGACACCGTTGTGACCGGTATTATCCCTATCGACAATTATTTAGTTAAACTGTTATTTGATACTGGAGCAAGCCACTCCTTTATTTTTGCCTCAATATTGAATGCAATTGCGGCAAAACCATACCGGGTACAAGAGATTATGTACGTCACATTACCAAATAACCAGATACTCCCAACGCAGCAACGAGTAATCGTTACGTTTGCCCTGAATGATAAACCTTTTACAACAGATTTAGTGGTTCTTCCACTAACCGAATTTGATATCATTTTGGGCATGGACTGGTTAACCCAAAACGAAGCAGTTATTGATTGTAAGAACAAAGAAGTGTCGGTAAAATGTGCAGATCACAGCAGAATTAAGTACCGAGGATTGGGTGAAGTGTCAAAAATGCTAATTTCTGCAATAAAAGCACTTTCACAAATTCGAAAGGGTGGTGAAGCTATTCTGGTAATGGTGAAAGGACCTCCAGAGGAAAAGAAAGACATTACGACGATTCCAGTCGTATGTGAATTTCAAAAGTTGTTTCCAGAAGAGTTGGTTGGACTCCCTCCACAGAGGGAAATTGAATTTGAAATCAATCTCAATCTCGAGCAAGGGGCTAGGCCAGTGGCAAAGTCACCATATCGTATGACACCAAAGGAATTGGCGGAATTGAAAGTACAATTACAGGACTTGATTAATAAAAATTTCATTCGTCCGAGTTCCTCCCCGTGGGGTGCCCCAGTATTGTTTGTTAAGAAGAAAGAAGGAACGTTACGCCTGTGTGTAGATTACCGTGAACTGAATAAGTTGGCCGTGAAGAATAAATATCCTCTCCCTCGGATAGAGGATCTATTCGATCAACTAGTCAACGTCAGAGTGTTCTCCAAGTTGGATTTGCGATCTGGTTACCACCAATTAAGGATAAAGGAAGAAGATATTTTCAAAACTACGTTCAGTGCCAGATATGGTCATTTTGAATTTATGGTTATGTCATTTGGGCTAACAAATGCACCAGCAGCATTTATGGATTTGATGAATCGAGTTTTTAAAGATTATTTGGACCGATTCGTAATAGTGTTCATTGATGATATACTAATTTACTCTCCGTCGGAAGAAGAACATGCTTGGCATCTACGTTTGACATTATAAACATTGAAAGAACATCAGTTGTATGCCAAATTTTCAAAATGTGAATTTTGGCTGAGAAATGTGTCTTTCCTTGGGCACGTAATAACAGAGCAGGGTTTGGCCGTAGACCCCGCAAAGATTGATTCTATTCTCAGTTGGCCCCAACCAACATCAGTGACGAAAGTACGGAGTTTTCTGGGTTTGGCAGGATACTATCGACGGTTTGTAAAGGACTTTTCGAAGATCTCCTTACCGTTGACCCAGCTAACCAGGAAAAATACGTCGTTTCAGTGGTCAGTTGACTGCCAGATAGCATTTGACTTTTTAAAAGAAAAACTGAACACAGCGCTGATTTTCACCATGCCGTCAGGTACGGAAGGGTTTCAGATTTACAGTGATGCTTCGTACAAGAGATTGAGTTATGTATTGATGCAGCACGGTAAAATAATTGCGTATGCTTCCCGACAGTTGAAAGATGCCGAGAAGAATTACCCAGTCAATGATTTAGAACTGGCTGCCGTAATCTTTGCCCTGAAGATTTGGCAACATTATTTATACGGCGTACGCTGCGAAGTCTTTACTGATCACAAAAATTTAAAATATATATATTCTCAGAAGGATTTGAACCTTCGGCAGCGCCGGTGGTTAGAGTTTATCAAGGATTACGAAGTGGACCTGCAATACCACCCTGGCAAAGCGAATGTGGTTGCGGATGCCCTAAGTCGTAAGAATACAGTTGGATTATCTGTGTTATCTGGTTATGAAGCGTAATTAGTGTACGAGTTGGAAAAGATGCAGATCACGCCACTTGTGACACCAGAAAGTAAACAAGCACAGTTATCCCAATTACAAATCAGATACACATTGAAGGATAGAATTAAAGAAGTTTTGTCTAAGGATCCGTTTCTAGTTGAATTGCAAGAGAAAGTAAGGAAAGGAGATGCTGGCGAATTTATGGAACAGAATGGGCTATTACTTATGCACGGACGGTTATGTGTCCCGAATGTGAACAACTTACAAAGAGATATATTATATGAGGCACATAATACCCTGTATTCAATTCACCCAAGACGGACGAAAATGCATCATGATCTGAAGGAGGATTTCTGGTGGCCTGGAATGAAAAAGGACATAATAGCGTATATTGCGTCCTGTCATACATGCCAGCTGGTGAAAGCAGAACACCAAAAACCTGGAGGATATTTGCATTCCCTACCAATACTAGAATGGAAGTGGGAGGACATTATGATGGATTTTGTTTTCGGTCTACCTCGCAGTAAATTGGGGCATGATGGTATTTCGGTAATTATTGATCGATTAACGAAGAGCGCACATTTTATTCCATTGCAACAGGATGCGCCTCCTGAAAAGTTGAATGATTTATACATAATGTTATTGTTAAATTGCATGGGATTCCCCGATCCATTATTTCTGATCGCGACGGTCGCTTCACGTCCGGAAATTGGAGATATATTCACAAACGTTTGGGGACAAAGTTATTATTCAGTACAACATTTCATCCCCAAACAGATAGGCAGTCGAAGCGAACAATTCAGTTTTTAGAAGATTTATTGCGTATGGTTGTACTGGATTTAAAAGGCTCCTGGGAGAAATATTTGACATTGGTAGAGTTTGCGTACAATAACAGCTACCAATCGTCTATTCAGATGACACCCTTCGAAGCATTGTATGGCCGACGTTGTCGAACACCATTAAGTTGGGCTGAAGAAGGTGAGCGAACATTGTATAACCGGGAGAAAATTGACAAATGGCATGAAAAAGAAAAATTAATACAGCAACGAATGAAGGTAGCACAAGACCGGCAACAAAAATATTATAATGCCCGTCATCGCCTTGTGCAATTTCAAGTCGGTGACCAGGTATGTTTGAAAATCAGACCATTCAAAGGAGTTTAACTGTTCCGACGACTTGGAAAGTTGAGTCCACGTTATATCGGACCTTTTTCAGTCACTGAACGGGTAGGTGATGTTGCCTACCGCTTGGAGCTACCAGCAGAATTACAGAGATTACATCATGTATTTCACGTGTCAGCATTACGAAAATATGTTCATGACCCTGCAACGATTGTTTCAGCCACAGATATTCAAATTGAACCAGACCTTTCTAGCCCGACCGAACCATATCAAATTCTAGATCGACAAAGCAAACAGTTATGAAATCGTGTAGTGAACTTTATACTAGTTTGGTGGAAGGGTCATCCTAGGCATGAAGCGACTTGGGAACGTGAAGAGGCAATGCAAAATCTTTTTCATGCACTGTTCGATAATATGGAAAAATGATTTTCGGAGACGAAAATTTTTTAAGGAAGGGAGAATTGTGACGCACGCAGTGCCCGGTATGCAATATGAATTCATGTATGTATTAAATTAATATAGTATGTGAAGAAGTGTAACAAGATTTAATTAATTTCAGGTAACGTCCCCGATGATGAAAAGAGATATAAGCAGTGATGAATCGGCATCGCCATGAGCTGCTATCGCATTAAAATGTTATGTTATATTTGTGGGCTGCTTAATAAACATGCATGTAAATATTTGATGCATGAAGTTGAACGATGCTTATATGCTTAATATTGTAATATGAGTATGATCGCACGACTTGTTTAATTATATATATATATGTTGTAATTTTGAAGAATATGGCTAATTAGTTGGATTGATTTGTTGATGATGCTGGTATAAACCTTCAAATGAGTGCTTTTGATGCTTATATGTTGGGTTGGCTGGTTAGCTATGTTTATATGTGGGCTGGTTTGGTTTGACCGGTTAAACAAAACATGTTTCTTTGTATTAGAAAAGCTCATGTATAAAGGCCCATAAAGGCCCTAGTATTCTCTCTTCTTTAGTCTCACATCTTGTATAGGATTTTTTCCTCTCCTCTCATCTCCTATATAATTGTATTCTCTCCTTGTATTTACTTACACAAGCAATACATACAAGTTTTGGCTTCTCTCAACATGGTATCAGAGCCAGGTTCCATCCTCTAACCGTCCTGTGCACTTTTTAAACCGCATCTACCCGCCGCCTTCTGGCGGACTCCGCGGTCTCCTCGCGGACTATTTGCGGTCTCCAGCGGTCTGCTTCCTTTTCTATCCGCCGCTTCTCGCTCACTGTCCGCAGCCTCAACGGACAGTCCGCTGCCTCTCCCCGTGGATCCAGTCGCTGCGGTCTCCTCCGGTCTCTGCGGCCTGCCTCTCCAGCGGACCCCTGCCTGGTCGCTGCGGCCTCCTTCCTATTCGCTGCGGCCTCCTTCCTTTTCGCTGCGGCCTCCTTCCTAGTCGGTGCGGCTTGTCTTCCAGGACTATGGGCTCCTCTGTTGACTCCACCGGCCCGGCGGCTAGTCCGCCCGCAGACCGCCCGACTTGTCCTACCGACCTGCGCGATGAATTACGCATCACTACCATCTCTCTCTCCGGGAAGAAAAATTTTCTCCCTTGGGCGCATTCTGTGCGCCGGGTTCTCCAGGCCAAGGGTCTCCTGTCTTACCTCACCCAGGCTCCTCCGGCCCCCCTACGGACGATTGGCTCCGCAACGATGGTCGTGTGCAGACTTGGCTCCTCAACTCCTTGGATGGTGAGCCGTATCAGATGGCCATGTATCACGAGACGGCCAAGTCTATATGGGATGAGCTGCACTCACTCTATTTCGACAAGGACGGCCTTCAGCACCTCTACGACATCCTCACCGATCTCGTTGCTCTCGACGCCGGTGGCGCCCCGGACATGACGTCGTTTGTCGCTCGGGCTAAGACTTTGGCCGAGGCCTGGATACTGCACCAGCCTTCTACCAGTGATCATGCTGCCCAGCGCGCTCAGAAGGAGGCGGTTTGCATTGCTATTATGATGGCCCGTCTTCCGCCTCACCTTCAGACTATCCGGACTCAGGTTCTGGCATCTCCCACCATTCCATCCCTTTCTGAGATCTGTTCCATGCTCCTCCGCGTGACGCCTCATCCGGATGCTCCTGCGCCGACTTCCTCGGCCCTTCTTCAGCAGGCCCCTCCGCCCCTGCTTCCCTTGCCTCCCGCTGCTCGTGGTGGCCGCTCCGGCTCTCGGGGCCGCGGGCGTGGTGGCAGGGGGCGACCGAAGTGTTCCTACTGCGGCAAGGACGGACACCTTGAAGCGACCTGTTACCGCAAGAATGGATATCCTCCTCGGCCGACGGCTTCGGTGGCCGCAGATGCCTCCTCTCCTGCCTCTCCGGACCTTGAAGCTGTCCGCCTCCAGCTCCAGCACCTCCAGGGACTGCTCAACCCGCCTCCTGCTTCCCTGGCCTCCACCTTCGTCTCCCAAGAAGGTACGGCCTGTCTCTCCACCGGTCCGTCCTGGATCATGGACTCCGGTGCCACTCATCACATTACATCCCAGCGGCCTGCCACATACTCGAACTCTCCTCATCCGCGGTCTATCACCGTGGCTAATGGGGCCCTTGCTCCCGTCTCCGGATCGACGGACATCTCTCTCAGCCCGTCGTTTCCTCTCCGCTCGGCTCTTCATGTTCCGAGTTCCCCCTTCAATTTACTTTCTGTTGGTCGACTTACTGCTGATCTGGATTGCTCTGTTATATTCACTTCCTCTTCTTTTGTCATACAGGATTGCAGGACGCGGACTACCATTGGTAAAGGCGGATTGCGGAACGGGCTCTACCTTCTCGACACACCTCCTACTATCCTCTCCTCCGTCTCCTCCACCGAGTGGCATCGCCGTCTTGGCCATGCTCCTCTACCTAGTCTCCAGCGGGCTCTCCCTGATATCTCTCTCCATCTGTTTCAGTGTGAGTCTTGTATCCTCGGCAAGCAGCCGCGTTCATCTTATCCTGCTCATTGTACCCGGAGCTCTGCTCCGTTTGATTTATTGAATTCTGATGTATGGGGACCATATAAAACTACTAGTATTTCTGGTTTCCGGTATTTTATTACTTTCATTGATGATTATTCTCGCATGACGTGGTTGTACTTACTTCGTGATCGCTCCGAGCTTCCTCGCATTTTTCGAGCCTTTGTCGTTGAAACTCGTACCCAATTTCACACAACTATCAAAACTGTGCGCACAGATAATGCTCGTGAGTACACTGGCCACGACTTTGCTACTATATGCTCTGAGTTCGGGATTATCCACCAAACCTCTTGTGCATACACGCCTCAACAAAACGGCGTTGCCGAACGTAAAAACCGCCACTTACTTGATGTGGCTCGCTCCCTCATGCTTCAAATGCATGTGCCCAAGCATTACTGGAACTTTGCGGTCTCCACGGCTTGTTTTCTCATCAACCGTCTCCCTTCCTCCGTCCTCCACTATGCTACTCCGTTCAGCCTGTTGTTTCCCTCGACGCCGGCTTTCCCTATTCCGCCCCGTATCTTTGGTAGCACTTGTTACGTCCACCATCTGGGCCCGCCCTCGGACAAATTAGATCCCCGGGCGGCTAAACACATATTCGTGGGCTATTCCCGTACTCATAAGGGGTATCTCTGTTATTCTCCCGTCACTCGGAAGCTCTCCGTCTCTGAGGATGTCACCTTCCGCGAGACTCAACCATTTTTTTCGGATTCTCTCACTACTCCTTCGGCTCCTTTACCTCCATCCATCCCACGCCCAGTTCTCCCGGTTACAACGCCGCTGCTACCGGTTCCACCAGCTCTACCTCCTGTTCCCCCCGCGCCACCCATCATCCGGGTCTATACTCGTCGCCCTCGTTGCCCTATGGCCCCACTGCAGTCCGCCTCAACCACGGTTACTCCGCACCCGACAGATCAAGTACAGACATCCACAACTCATCCTCTGGCTCACTACGTCTCTCTACATCGCCTGTCTCCCCATCTTCACACTTTTGCTACTTCTCTTTCCTCGATTTCTGTTCCTAATTCTGTGCAGGAGGCGCTCGAACATCCTGGCTGGCGGGCTGCCATGGAGGAGGAAATGGCTGCTCTCTGGACTAACCAGACCTGGACTCTCGTCCCTCTTCCTCCCGGTCAGAAACTCGTTGGGTGTAAATGGGTCTTTGTTATTAAACATGCTGCTGATGACACTATTGACCGCTTAAAGGCCCGCCTCGTGGCTCGTGGCTTCACCCAGCAGCAGGGGCTCGACTACGAGGAGACTTTTTCCCCGGTGGCCAAACTCAATACAGTCCGAGTTCTCCTCTCTGTTGCGGTACATCGCCAGTGGCCCCTACTCCAACTGGATGTCAAAAATGCGTTTCTGAACGGTGATCTCCAGGAAACTGTGTATATGCAACAACCTCCCGGGTTTGAGACCATGGGAGAGTCTCAAGTCTGCCATCTTCGAAAGGCTCTTTATGGTCTCAAACAGTCCCTCCGGGCATGGTTTGACAAGTTCAGTAAAGCCCTCCGGAAGATTGGTTTTACTCGAAGCTCCGCCGACTTCTCGCTATTCACTCGCCACCGATCTACCGGGACCGTCCTTCTGCTAGTCTATGTGGACGACATCATTATTACTGGGAACGACTCGAATGGAATACTGGCGGTCAAACTTCATCTGAGCACCGTTTTTCAAACAAAAGATCTGGGGCCCCTTCAGTACTTCTTGGGCCTAGAAGTCGCCAGACGACCAGATAGTTTGATCCTTTCTCAGCGAAAGTACTGTACTGACCTTCTTCATGATGCGGGTTACTCAGGCTGTAAGCCGATTGACACCCCAATGGATGTCAATCACAAGTTATGTGCGCAGGCCTCTGACTCAGATATCCTACTGGAAAATCCAGAATATTACCGTCGCCTAGTTGGAAAATTGATATACCTCACAGTAACCAGACCAGATATCTCCTTCGCTGTTGGTATCGTCAGTCGATATATGCATTCCCCAAGAAGCTCTCATCTTCAGGCGGTTGAACGTATTCTCAGATACCTTAAAAAGGCTCCTGGACAAGGACTGGTGTACAAAGTCTCTTCTTCCTCTCCTACTCTTGTAGCATACTCTGATGCTGACTATGCTGGGTCCCTCGATGATCGAAGGTCCACCAGTGGCTTCTGCACATACTTTGGAGGACATCTGATTACCTGGCGGAGCAAGAAACAAGCGGTCGTTGCTCGATCATCAGCTGAGGCAGAATATCGGGCGATGGCATCAGTGGTGTCGGAACTAACGTGGCTTGAAAGCCTTCTCACCGATCTGGGTGTAAAGCTTCCTTCACCGGCTCTTCTTCTCTGTGACAGTCAAGCTGCTATACACATTGCCAAGAACCCAGTCTTTCACGAGAGAACTAAACATATTGAAGTCGACTGTCATTTTATCCGGGAAAAGGTTCAACTAAAGAAGATCGACCTCAGACATGTTCCTGGTACTGAACAAGTTGCGGATGTCCTCACAAAGGCCTTGTCAAGTACCCTCTTCTATCAATGTCTGTCCAAGCTTGGTGCATACGATTTGTACGCTCCAGCTTGCGGGGGAGTATTAGAAAAGCCCATGTATAAAGGCCCATAAAGGCCCTAGTATTCTCTCTTCTTTAGTCTCACATCTTGTATAGGATTTTTTCCTCTCTTCACATCTCCTATATAATTGTATTCTCTCCTTGTATTTACTTACACAAGCAATACATACAAGTTTTGACTTCTCTCAACACTTTGTAACCCAGACCGGCCTTAAGCGGTGAGTTTTGTCCGACCTTACGGGATAAATCCCGACTCCTGCTCATCCAACCCGATACTTGCTTACTTTTCCCGCACGCCTGCTCCTTCTCTGCTTCCTGGCGAAACCCGAGAGCTAGGTTTGGGCGATTTCTTCCTTCCTGTCGCCTGGTATGGTGAAATCTCACACCCCTTTTTCTTCTTCTTTCTGTACGAGCTCTAAGCGCCTCTTCTTTAGCAGTTTTTGGGAAGTTTGGACCTTGATTGACTTTGGTGAAAGAAAACTCTGAGTTGGATTCAGGTATTTGATTTCGTTTATGATTTTCCTTTTCTTGGAAGCGAGATTTGAATGGTTTATGGGGATTATTTGTTGTTTATGGGGTTTATGAGGATTTTTTTTGTTGGCCGGTTGTGCCCTATTTGGCTTCTGTGGTTGGATTTCTTTTAGGGCCGGCTGGTGTTTGTTTTAGCCTTGTTTGGCTGCAGTTGTTTAACTGCTCTTGTTTAGCTGTTATTGTTTAGCTGCAGTTGTTTAACTGCTCTTGTTTAGCTGTTGTTGTTTGGTTGCAGTTGTTTAACTGCTCTTGTTTAGTTGTTGTTGTTTGGCTACTGTTTAGCCCTGTTTAGTTGTTGTTTTAGCCTGTCTAGCTGCTGTTTTTAGCCCTGTTTAGCTGCTGGATATGAAAATTTGCATGCGTTGGCCAGAGTTCATCGTGTCGTTTTGTGGGATGCAACCTCGTGGGAAAAATGTTGTTGCATTATAAATGTCGTACGTATATATGTACAGATATTGCGAAGGATGGCATCTCCGAGTAGACGCGACGTCTATTCAAGGCGAGGCAAGGAAAAAGAACGAGTCGCGGTGAGAATTTCTCTTTTTAATGTATGCTTTACCTAAATGTTTCGTTTCTATATTGAAAATGTCATATATTGCAAATGCTATGAATGGCCTCTTATAGAGGCAATCAAGCAAGAAAGTATTTTCTGAGGGGACTAATTAAAATAATAAACTCATTATAAATCATCATATGTGTCGACACATGGAATTGTTAAGGGTAATATAAAATGAATAATATTGATATTATGTACTGAATTACCAAACCAGTCGAGCCGAAAGGCATAAACGCGTGTTGTACGTACTGGTTTGGAGACTGATGACCCCCAAGGGGTCGGGCCCAAAGACTGAAAATGGAATATTGAGACTGATACAGAATTCATTTAATTGTCCTTGGCAGTTCCGAAAAATGAAAAGTAAAAAAAAAGGGAATATCGTCGTACAGCTTACTGTTTATAGTTTCTTATAGTCTTTACTGAACCAATACTGATAGTTACTCATATTGATTTGACTGCAATACTGATTACAGAGCATGAGCTAGACTGTTTCGTCTCTGATAATAGCATATATATTCAACTGAATATGTTTCGTACTATGTTTGTTAACTGCAACATTAGCTGTTTCTCACACTTTTATACAACTGTACAGCAGGTTAAAAAGGTAAAATTTTCACTTAGTCTTTATTCAAGACTAACGGTTGTTTTCTTATATTTTTAGGAACCGAAAAGCCTCCGACCGGTCGACATTACGACTCAGGTTGGAACTTCTTTCATTTCTGTACTTGTTATACAAATATGTTGTGTAGTCAATGTTAGTCATACTTACTCGTTATAAAATGCATACGTAGATTTTCGTTGTACCTGATTAAATATGTACATACTGATATTGTTAATTGTGGCGGTCAATCGGGCCGTTACACCCATGCTCTTGATGACACGTGCGATGTAATTGGCCCCATTGATGGTCTTCAGGTGGATATGTGTAGCCTGGTCTGCAATGAACAGCGCTAAGTAAATAGCCAAATGGAGTGGACCCCGGTCCCACGTACTGTATAAGAAAAAAAGATCTTGCCAACCTGCGACGTTCAAGCTCATGGATCACCCCGCTATAGAATGGATAATCAGATGTTGGAGTTTATGTAAATAACCAACACACTGACTCTGATAATGTGAGCGCGCCCCAGCACCCAGAAGAGAACCTGGAGGCTCAGTAAACTCTTCAATCGATGACTCAGGACCAAGGTGGAGAGGAACTCCAATGCGAGCTGCCGGAACTGTCACGACCCGTCTCGACATAAGTCAAAGTGCACTTCGGGCGAGGCGTGATGCCACAGGCATAGGCGGAAAGAAAGTCATGCCTGCTAAGGCGGATGCAGTGAATACTGAAAATAGTTTTAAAATAGTTAATTTCGAGAAAAACAGTTTGATTTTATTGTGGAAGCTTTTAGGGTTTTAAAACGGTGAGAATTTTAGATGCACATGTATTTTGTAAAAATTATGTTTTACATGACACTGCTACAGTTTTCATGCAATTATGATTTCAAAAAGGATGCACATGAATTAATATCAAATTCAAGTACATAAAGTATTTAAATAGCTTAGCAGTTGTCCATGATACCAGAGAAAATATTTTATTGCAATTATTACATAAAAGAAATATTTGACAGTAAAAGAAATGTAAACATAAAATCTGAAACTTTAAACAGATCAGGCTCGAGAACCTAGCGGCGCTGCACAAATGGTAAGGCAATTCCAAAACAGAAATGAAAAACCTTAGAACATTGAAATAAGCAGAGTGAGCAAAGTAAAGTACAGAACAGTAATAGAAGCAGAAAAGTATGAATGTATCAGTTTCTCATGAAGCAAAACTATTTGAGACAGACAAATAAAAGAGCTAAATAGAACAAGTTAGTTTATTAAACTACTCTGAATTATAACAGATAAACAGATCAAGAAATGTCATTAGCTGTAATCATTGAAAGGTGAAAGCATTTTATTTGATGCACGTGATTCTAATGTAAGTCAAAATGCAAGTCTTATCAAAATGGTTGTGTTTGTTATGGTCATTTGTTGATTTCCGTTGTCAGCCAAGCGAAAACTCGAGTCAAAGCGTCACATCAATTTAACACTACCTGTCATTAATTGCTTATGACATTAATAACTTTAAATATTCATGATTTAGAAGATTACTAACATATCAAGATCATATACAAATTTAGCGATTCAGCTGTACAAGATTAGAGTTCATAAACGCGTCAAGAGAGGAATTGAGTTATGGAGCCACATTCGATCAAGTCTTGGAACAGACCTAAGAAACAGAATTTGATGACACAAGAATCGATGACACAAACAAAACTAGATAGGGAACAATATATTTTGCGGGATTCAAGTATTTACGAGTGGTATGACTATTACTATACATCTTTCTTCTCGGATACTAAAATACTTAATTAGATTAATCCATCTCAATGCACGATCGTCTTCCAAGTAAATGTGTATTTGATACGAATATTTATATAAAATCACAGATCATCAATTGGTTTACTATCTAGAATCATCATCAATTACAATTAAGACACTTATTACGCATGCCCAACAATCTATCGTTCTTCCAGTTTTATCTAAATTGAGCAAATCTTTCATCTAAGCGAATATCCAAATAAAAATCATTCACGATCATAATTTCATGTAAATCAAACATATCAAACCCTAAATTATTAACTTATCAGATTGGGCATTCAAGATTTAAATTCATTTGACAAACCAGACATTTCAGGATGAAATCATAGAATCATAAGAACAATCAACAATTAAAATACCAATCCATTTAACAGATCAAAATATATAAAGGAATGTAGTCATGAATCAAAAAACAGAGACATTAAATTAAACACAATGCTTGCAAGAGAGAGGGATCTCTACTTGCTTGAAGGAGGCTGAATCTGACGGAGGCGGCTAACCAACGCTAGCAAAAACAGGAACCCTATTTTGAACCTCTACAAGAATGATGAAAGGGGCACAGTAATTTATCACTACTCTAACAGACAATTATTCGCTACAAAATTGAATCAGAGGCGGCTAGGAAATATACTTCCCTCAAGAGTGAGGGGAGAAGAGATTCTACGCGGAGACGAAGACTTGGCGGCGTTTGGGTAGGGGAAACCCTAAATTGGAGAGGACTTTACATGAGTCCCACTAACTGAATCGAGGAGCGGCACCGAGAAATACAAACACACAATATTTATACAAAATTTGGAGACAAACTTCCAAGAAAAGTTCATGAAAATCTGAATAGAGAAGGAGAGGATGGAGAATATTACCTACGGAAGTCAAATCCGAGACCAAAATCTGAGTAGAGGAGGGTTCGAGCAAAACCCTAGGCGTAAACGGAGCCCAAGGAAGAGGTAAACCCTAGCCGCACTTCTAGCCAAAAGCCGGCCAGAACCAAGAGGGAAGAGGGCTGATAGAGGGAAAGGGGCTGCTGCAGGCCTTTGGAGGAAGGGAGAAGAAGAAATCGGCGGTCTGGGGAGTTGCTGTCGACGGCCTGAGAAGGAGAAGCCGCAGGAAGTTGTCGGCCCTAGCAGAGGAGAGGGAAAGCCGTCGGGCAGAGCAAGAGGAAAAGGCGCAGGAGGTGTCAGCGGCTTGGGAAGGAGGAGGAGGCGGAATTGGCAGACGCATGCGAAATCGGGAGCCGGTGCGGGAGGCGGAACCGGGGCGAGCTGCGGGATAATAGCGGGATCGGGAGAAGGACTGGCCGATTATATGGGGGGAGAAATCAGGGTTTTTATTAATAATAATATTATTATTATTAAATTTTTTATTATTATCACAAATCAAAACCGGGTTATTACATTCTCCCCTACTTAGGAAGTTTCGTCCCGAAACTTGCCTAAGAAACTCTCTTAATGGGGACTCTAAGGCGAGGATGTTGATATCCTTCTTCACAACAAGATTGCAAATCATGGCAAGAATAAATAAGAATGTACTGAAATAGACGGAAGAACAAGAGCGAAGACATACCCAGATCAAGCGAAAAGTTGCGGATACTTGCAATGAAGTTCAGATTCAAGTTCACAGAAGAACTCTTCAGACTTAGCGGGTACGGCGAGATACAAAAGATTGGCTTCAGAGAGCACATGAATTGCTTCAATTAGCTCAAAATTGCAAGGTAAGACTCGAGAATTTGAGAGCGGCAAAATCTTTGCGCGAAGCGAAGATATGACATCGAAGAGGAAAAGAAGCTGAATGATGATTGAGTATCGACAGAAGCGAGTCAAACCGGAGTTGGAGAAATACGACAGAGCAATTCACAAGAAAAAACTCATTTCTTGCTAACACTCAGAAGATATCCAAACGAATATACAGGAGGACCAGGTAAGATTGACCGGCACGCGAAACAGGAAGGACTAATTACAAATATCGGGGACTAGAAATTAAAGATTCTAACACATTTTCTACTGTTAGGTACATAAATTATGTAATAATTACAGCATTTTCATTGGATAACTCTACGTAATAATCATGCAAGTGTAATACCGAGATCATGTGCAATGTCAATCAAATGGAAAATTCATGTGTGTACAATCATTATTGTTGTTCTTAGCTTCACACTTGTGCAATGATTTATGATATGAATACAAATGAATGGATACGGATGTCATGTTAAGCGCCCATATCACTTAACACGTCATGCATATTAAAACTCAAATGGCAGCGCACTTGAAAATATTAAACCGGTCATACAATTTAACATTCGCAAACGGTGTATATCCTAGTGGAAATTCATATACACAAAAATGTTAAGTTTGTCTATAACCCCTTAATATTCGTGTGCATACTACTCATGCTTATAAGTGAGTGTGTGCGTGTTTCAGCTGCGAACAACAGATAATGACAAGTGAGTGAAGAAATGATGCATGCATATTTATTTTTATAATAAAGTTCAAAATATTTGATAATGACAAAATACTTTAGCTTTTGAACTAACTTACCTAACCTCCCTCTGATACAAACTGTCACGACCCGTCTCGACATAAGTCAGAGTGCGCTTCGGGCAGGCCGAGATGACACAGGCATGGGCGAAAATAAAGTCATGTCTGCTAAGACGGATGCAGAAAATACTGAAAATAGTTTTAAAATAGCTAATTTGGAGAAAAACAATTTGGTTTTATTGCGCAAGCTTTTAGAGTTTTAAAACGGTGAGAATTTTAGATGCACATGTATTTTGTAAAAATTATGTTTTACAGGGCACTGCTACATTTTTCATGCAATTATGATATCAAAAAGGATGCACATACATTAATATCAAATTTTAGTATATAAAGTATTTAAATAGCCTAACAATTGTCCATAATATCAGAGAAAATGTCTTATTGCAATTATTACATAAAAGAAATATTTGACAGTAAAAGAAATGTAAACATAAAACCTGAAACTTTAAGAAGATCGGGCTCAAAGGTCTGGCGGCGTTGCACGAACGCTAAGACAATTCCAAAACAGAAAAGAAAAGCCTCAGAACATTGAAATAAGCAGAGTGAGCAAAGTACAAAACAATAATAGAAGCAGAAAAGTATGAGTGTCCTAGTTTCTCATAAAGCAAAACTATTCGAGACAAGCAAATAAAAGAGCTAAAAAGAACAAGTTAGTTTATTAGACTACTCTGAAGTATAACATATAAACAGATCAAAAAATGTGATTAGCTGTAATCAGTGAAAGGTGGAAGTGTTTTATTTGATGCACGTGATTCTAATGTAAGTATAAATGCAAGTCTTATCAAAATGATTGTGCTTGTTATGGTCATTTGTTGGTTTCTGTTGTCAGTCAAGCGGAAACTCGAGTTAAAGAGTCACATTAATTTAACACTATCTTTTATTGATTGCTTATGACATTAATGATTTTAAAGATTTATGATTTAGGAGATTACTAACATATCAAGATCTGATACAAATTTATCAATTCAGTTGTACAAGATAAGAGTTCATAAATGCGTCAAGAGAGGAATTGAGCTATGGAACTACATTCGCCTAAGTCTTAGAACAGACCTAAGAAACAGAATTCGATGACACAAGATTCGATGACACAAACAAAACTAGATAGAGAGCAATATATTTTGCGGGATTCAAGTATTTACGAGTGGTATGACTATTAATATACATCATTCTTCTTGGATATCAAAATAATTAATTAGATTAATTCATCTCAATGCACGATCGTCTTCCAAGTAAATGTGTATTTGATACGAATATTTATATAAAATCACAGATTATCAATTGGTTTACTATCTAGAATCATCATCAATTACAATTAAGACACTTATTACACATGCCCAACAATCTATCATTCTTCCAGTTTTATCTAAATTAAGCAAATCCTTCATCTAAGCGAATATCCAAATAAAAATCATCCACGATCACAATTTCATGTAAATCCAACATATCAAACCCTAAATTATTAACTTATCAGATTGGGCATTCAAGATTTAAATTTATTTGACAAACCAGACATTTCAGAATGAAATCATAGAATCATAAGAACAATCAACAATTAAAATACCAATTCATTTGACAGATCAAAATATATACAGGAATGCAGTCATGAATCAAAGAACAGAGGCATTAAATAAAACACAATGCTTGCAAGAGAGAGGGATCTCTACTTGTCTGAAGAAGGCTGAATATGACGGATGCGGCTAACCGACGCTAGCAAAAACAGGAACCCTATTTTGAACCTGTACAAGAACGATGAAAGCGACACCGTAATTTATCACTACGCTAACAGGCAATCATTCGCTACAAAATTAAATCAGAGGCGGCTACGAGATATACATCCCTCAAGAGTGAGGGGGGAAGAGATTTCACGCGGAGACAGAGACTTGGCGGTGTTTGGGTAGGGGAAACCCTAAATTGGAGAGGACTTCACATGAGTCCCACCAACTGAATCGAGGAGCGGCGCCGAAAAATACAAACATGCAATAGTCATACTAAATTTGGAGACAAAAACTTCCAGGAAAAGTTCAAGGAAATCTGAATAGAGAAGGAGAGGAGGGAGAATATTACCTACGGAAGTCAAATCTGAGCCCAAAATCTGAGTGGAGGAGGGTTCGAGCAAAACCCTAGGCGTAAACGGAGCCCAAGGAAGAGGTAAACCCTAGCCGCTCTTCTAGCCAAAAGCCGGCCAGAACAAAGAGGGAAGAGGGCTGCTAGAGGGAAAGGGGCTGTTGCAGGCCTTTGGAGGAAGGGAGAAAAAGAAATCGGCGGTCTGGGGAGTTTCTATCGACGGCCTGAGAAGGAGAAGCCGCAGGAAGCTGCCGGCCCTAGCAGAGGAGAAGGGGAAGCAGTCGGGCAGAGCAAGAGGAAAAAGCGCAGGAGGTGTCGGCGACTTGGGAAGGAGGAGGATGCGAGATCGGCAGACGCATGCGAAATCGGGAGCCGGTGCAGGAGGCGGAACCGGGGCAAGCTGCGGGAGAATAGCCGGATTGGGAGGACTAGCCGATTATATGGGGGGAGAAATCGGGGTTTTTATTAATAATAATAATAATATTTTTATTATTATATTTTTATTATTATCACAAATCAAAACCGGGTTGTTACAGGAACTCATTTTCCTCAGTAGTGAATAGTCAATGCAAGTTGCCCGAGTTTATCAATCACCGAACCTCGGCGTCAAACCGAATGCTCCGGAGGGGATCTAATAAAATAAACCTATACTCCAGAATCTCTTCATCCCTTAGGTAGAGGTAACACTTCCGCGGAGGAGATGGAAGTGGAGGAGGAAGAAGCCCTTCGTTTTCCACCCGAACGACTAACGTACTACTTGGTGAAGCTAGCCATTGATTTGGATGAGAAGAGAGAGGGGAACTGGAAAAGAGAAATCGAGAAAATGTGTAGTAGAGAGAGTAATGAAGGTGGAAATCGAGTACGTGATGGCGTTCGGAGGAGTTCGCACATGAACTAGGAGAAAGAGAGGCACGCGATATTTTTTGCATCGCGACGATCGTGTGAAATATAACTCGCATGATCATGGGAGGTCAATAAATTTCAAATACCTACGGTGATGCGAGAAAAGTGCACTACACCCAACACAACAGATGAAATTCAATGGGTATGGGTAGGATTGCACCATACGACTCAAATGTATATAAAATTTCAATAACATGTGCGACAAAATAGGAGGCGACACGAAATAAAATCACAAAATACTACCATACAAACAAGGGTTATTTTAAAAAATTCTTAAGAGGGATATTTAAAATTTGTAGAGAAATATGATAACTACTGGGTTTATGGTCACCTGCACGACTTATTCATTAAAAATCAAAGTCCTAGCTGATGGGCGTAGAAAAGTAGAAAAGCTCAAGTGCCTGCCCTAATTCACGTGTCAGTGAATAGTACCAACACCACAATAGTTTCCTCCGAAGAAGAAGTGGTCTTTCGTGAGTGGGCACGGAGAGAGGAAAAAATCAAAGAGACACATGGCATTCTCAGTATAAAAGAAGTAAGGGCAATTATTGGGGCACTAGCATGAGCTTCCTACAAAATGAAATCACCAATAAAATTGAAAAAAGGTCATATGGCTCATTCTCCAACATAGGAGCAAATATAAGAGTGTCAAAAATAAAACGTGAAGCAAAAAAAATACAAGAGTTTAAAATGGAGGGAGTAATCTCGATATCACACACATCAGGCTCATCGCACTTATCATTGTTGGACAATATAAGATTACTGTGGGGAATAGATGAATAACAAAGACCATTGATAATGAGGTGGATTTCCTCTGCTAGTGATAAGGTGAAAACCTCCTCACCGGGGAGAACATCTTCCACAGTGCAAATCATCATAGCTTCCGTGTTATGCTACTAGAAGATGGGATAGGAGGTAGAGAGAAGAAATTAGGGTTAGGGTAAGAAGGAGAAGGAGAATACCTGAATATAATTCTTCATAATGCTCCAAGGGGGGTTCCGGGTATATATATACCCGGAACCAAGGGGTCGGGCGGCCCCCAAATGGGCTGAACCGTGTGGTTCAGCCCGCTGGTCCGAGATTAGTGAATGGGGCTGCACCGGCTGGTTCAGCCCCGTTGCTCCTTAGGTCGTCGAGCATATTTGTGCCACTTGAACCGTAGCACGTTCAGGGGCATAACATTCCCCTCCTCATCAAGAACCGACTTTTCCCCAAGGTGGAAGTAGGGGAATGAGTCGCGGAACTCCAGCTGATCGACCCAGGTATTGTGTGTAGATGTCAAATTTTTCCATTTAACTTGTATCTCGGGCCGATATTCAGTACCATGTTGCTTCCACTTGATCATCAATATTTCCTCCGGTAAAGGATGTAGCTCCCCCAATGTGGTAGCCTCAGGTAAGAGGGGGCTTGTCTGGACAGCGTCGCCAAGCTTCTTCTTGGCTTGGGATACATGAAAGGTCTGGTGTATACGGGAGCCTTCCGGAAGGGCCAAGGTGTATGCCACTGGTCCCACCCACTGAGTAATGCGAAACGGCCCATAGTATCGTGGTGCCAGCTTTTGATTCGCCCGGCGGGAGACGGAGAGCTGTCGGTAAGGTTGGAGTTTGAGGAATACCTCGTCTCCCACTGCGAATTCCCACTCGGTCCGATGTTTGTCTGCCTAAATTCCCATCCTGTCCTGAGCTGCTCGGAGATTGTCACGCAGGAGAGATAAGGTGTGATCACGATCGCGCAATTGTCGGTCGACTGACGGAAGAGTTGTGTTGTCGGGCTCATAGGAGCCCAAAGAAGGTAGACATCGGTGCGGCAAGTGTACCCCTGTATTCGTAGGTCGACTCCCCTCTTCATCCCTTCACGCCTAAGTTTGCTCTCATCTGCTACCATGACCTGGAACGCGGCGCCATGATCTACCTGGTGTCCCACCTTTCTTGTCACGGTGGGGTTGATGAAATTGTGGATACTCCCACTATCAATCAGTATGGTGACCCGCTCCTGGGCGACCTTCCCGGCTATGGGAATAGTGAGGGGGCTGCGCACCCCTCCATCGCTTGGATGGAGACCCCGAACTCAGTCAGGGTCAAATCCCCCTCTAGGTCCAGCTCGGTGGGATCCTCCTCCTCATCTTCCTTTCTCATGATGAAAACCTGGATCTTCTGACACGTATACCCCGGAACATACTTCTCGACGCAGTTCAAACACAACCCCTTTTCCTTCCGCTCCTGCAGTTCAGGCCATGTTAGTCGCGTTACCGTTGGTCGCCCGGCCGCCGGTTGGTCTCTCCTAGTCGGGGTGGGGGTCGTGACAGCTTTCCCTGTGGTGCAGATCCGTTGTCTGTTGAAGTGTTCCTCCTGTATCCTTGACAGGCTGATTGCATGACTCAGGCTGCGGGGCATGTAGGCATAAACCTCGTCCCGTAGGTGATCCTTTAGACCTGAGACAAAATAGCTCAGCAAGGTTCTCCCCTCCCAACGGACCCTGTTGGCCAATCTCTCAAACTCGGTGTGATATTTCATCACGGTTCCCCGTTGTTGTAGCTTCTGTAACATGGTCTCGACGTCTTCATACTCCAAAGGGCCAAACCGAGCTGAGAATTCCCCTACGAACTCGATCCAGGGCGCAAAATCCCTTCCCCTCAAGAACCACTACGTCCACTGGTAGGCGTCATCCTCCAGGTGAAAAGCTGCCAGTTGTACACATTGCTCCTCGGGAATTTCCTGATAATGGAAAATAGTCCGCCTTATGTATCCACTCGAGCGCATCCCCTCCCCTGAATTTCGGGAAATTCATGCGAGTCCTCTTAGGTGGCATGTGGGGTCGCTGATGCGCTTGTACAAACCCACCCATCTCCTGTCTGTACCCTGCTGCTCTCTGCTGCTCCATAGGGGGGTATGGTCTCTGGGTTCTGGGATGGTGCATTCCTCTTGGGGCTGCAGCCGGAAAAATACGTTCCCTTCCTTGTTCGTCACTGGGGTGTTACCCATCCCCGTAGATACCCGCCTGTGGTGGTCGCATGTGGCATTGATCGCCAATTCCGTAACTTGTAGGGTGTCCGACAGTCCGTGGAAGGGGTAATAATCCAGCGAATCCCCTAATGGAACCACCTGAAACCCCCGAAGGTCGAACCTGCCCCGCCGCCTGCTCCGGAAGCCGCCCAAAGGTCGTGCGGCCTGTGTTGACCTCGCCCTAGCCCGTCGGTGAGCCGCCCAGGGCAGACGCTCCCGCCGCCTGCTCCGGTGATCGCCAGGACCCCGCACGCCCTCCTCCGGCGTCGATTACCGCCGGGTGACACCCGCCCGTGTCGAATACGGGATGTGGGTTTTCGTCGGAGCCAAAACTCGTGAATCCGCTCGAACCCGAAGCCGGGGGCTGTTGTGGAACGGGATCGGGAATTTTCGCCTCTGATCCCTCTGTAACCGTTGCTTTTCCTTTTAGGTTTTGAGTTAGGAGGGCCTTGATCTCCTCCATGCGGACATCCATTCGCTCCTCCAGTTGTTGGGTTGAAACATTCATCCTTTCTTCCATGGCCGCAACTATATCCGTCAACCCGATGTAGTTCTCCTCAAACGAAGCTAGTCGGCAGGCCTCTTCATTCGAGCAGGTGTTAACCACGGTTGGAAGAAGGAACCTCTGATACCAAATGTTATGTTACTAGAAGATGAGATAGGAGGTAGAGAGAAGAAATTAGGGGTAGGGTGAGAAGGAGAAGGAGAATACCTGAATATAATTCTTCATAATGCTCCAAGGGGGGTTCCGGGTATATATATACCCGGAACCAAGGGGCCGGCCGGGCCCCAAATGGACTGAACAGTGTTGTTCATCCCGCTGGTCCGAGATTAGTGAATGCGGGCTGAACCGGCTGGTTTAGCCCCGTTGCTCCCTGCTGCCTCCTTAGGTCATCGAGCATATTTGTGCCTCTTGAACCGTAGCACGTTCGGGGGCATAACATTCCGGCACCAGAATCACCTCCTGCAAAATTAAATCTTCAACATGATCAAAAACAACAAGTGTAGCTAAATACAACGAAATGGGGGAATCAGCAGTGCAACAAATAGGATCAGATAAAATAGGAGCACTATCCTCCAACACGAAATTCAAAGAAAGTGACAACGTTACTGGAGAAGGGGGCTCCAGCATGTCATCGTGCAGATCCACGGGTGCACTAATAGACATCCACCACGCTCCCAAGAAGACATGGGGACACTAAGTACATGTCATCGACAAATGGAGCAGTGTAACGTGTGGAGGGGGGAAAGACAGTGATACACAGCTTATCCTCCTCTAAAGTGAACTTATAATCATTTTAATCCTTTAAAACGTGATCAATACTTTGACAAAACATGCCTCACTTGGAGGTAGTCTTCGGCCTCGAAGAGGTCCAATCTAGTGATCAGGGTGTTGTGAGGAGCATGGGTATAATAATTAGGTGTGTCGTATGAAGACCCATAAGATACGGATTCATCATACAGTGATTCATACGAATTATAACCGCAGCTTCTCGGCTAGCATGCTTCTTGATTATGATTATAATCTTGCACCATCTGCATTGCTCGAGAGCGTACATAGGTGTAGAGAAGGGATTCAAGAAAAAATAATTTTGATAGAACTTTCTATATCGAAATATATAAAATAAATTTGTGCAAACCTGCAATGAAAAATATGTGATAGATAGGAAAAGAAGGGAAAACTTAAAATGCAATGAATATTTTATAAAAGCTATAAAATTAAAGGAAATAAAACACTAATATCCAAATCTTCAACTCAAATAATCACGCGTTATGTTTCCCGACAATGGCGCCAGAAACATGACCGCTTCTACGGCCACCACTCCCAAGGAGAAGAAGGTGTCGGCAGTATACCAGTCAAAATAATAATATAACGGTGAGTAACAACTCAGTATCGATCTCTCGAGAAACACAGAGTAGTAGATTAATCGAATCGAATATCTATCTATCAAGATTAGTGCGGATAGTTGACTTGAGTTTATTTTACTAAACTATTTGTATGAAAGAACCTAGACTGTTAGAAAAGCCTAATTAAGGGCCCATCTTGGGGCCCATTTTTCTCTCTTCTCTTTCTTTGTATTACTCCCACATCTTGGATTGGGATTTCTCTCCTTCCTCTTTTCCTATATAAATGTATTCATACTTGTAACTATTAATTCAATAAGTATATACAAGGTTTGAGGCCTCTCTTTACATGGTATCAGAGCCCCCGGTCTCCTCGGGTTTTCGGTTTTCTTTCTGCGGGCTCTCGTGGTCTGTTTGCGGCTACTCGCGGTCTCCCTTTTTTCTAACCGCCCGAGCTAGATTGTCCGGCCTGTCTGTTTGGAAACCGCCTGTTCTCCTGGCTGACCGCGCGGTTTTCCCTTCTCCAGCTTAGCCGCAGTGTCGTGCGGCCTGTCTTTTTCTAGCCGCTGTCTCCGTAACTCTGTTTCTCTCGTGGCTTCCACGTCTCCTCCTCGTCCTCCTACCTCTCTTCTATAACCTCTCTCACACGTGGGGTCCACCCTCTCTTGTTTCTTTCTCTAACCGCTCGGTCCCCCTTGCTATCTGCGCGTCCTTTCTCTCGCGTTTCTTTCTCTTCAAGCTTGTCGCAACCTCTCTAAAGTCACCGCGGTCTCTCTCTTCTAGCCGTACATTGCGCCTCTTGCTCGCTGCGGTTTCTTCTTCTTTTCTCGCCTCAGTCCGCATCTAGGTCGTGGCATCTCTCCTTGCCGTTGGTGGATTCACCTTGACCGTGCGGACTCCTCTTCTAACCTCTTCACCGCTAGTCGATGCGACCTGTCTTGTCGCTAGCGGTCTCTCCTCTTCCCTTAGCCGCATCCTGGTCGCGACTTTCCTTGTCGTTGGTGGACTCACCTTGACCGTGCAGACTTCCCTTCTAACCGCTTCACCGCTAGTCGTTGCGACCTGCCTTGTCGCTAGCGGTCTCTCCTCTTCCCTTAGCCGCATCCTGGTCGCAAATTTCCTTGTCGCTGTTGTGTCCGCCGAGACCGTGCGACTACTTCCTATGCCGACTCTCTCTCTCTCTTCGGCCGCTTCTCCTTCTAGCCACTCGGCTTCTCATGCTAGCCGCCCAGCCTTCTCTGCCAAGCCGCCCGGCCTTCTCTGCCAAGCCGCCTGGCTTCTCTTGCTAGCCGTCTGGCTTCTCTTGCTAGCTGCCCGGTCCAAACCTTGCTAGCCGCCCGACTTCTGTTTAAAGCCGCCCGGCTTCTCTTGCTAGACGCCCGACCTCTTCTGCTAGCCACATGGCTTATGATGCATCCGCTGCTCCTGCTCCCACTGGGGCTTCTGCCAAGGATCCGGCGTACACTACCCGCCAAGATATCGATGAGCTCAGCACCCAACTCCACCAGCTACAGAGTGCCCTCGTCCGCTCCTCCGGCTCGATTGCGTCTTTCTCTGCGGAAGGTAGAACCTGTCTCTCTCATAGCCCCCACTAGATCGTCGATTCCGACGCTACTCACCATATTACCTCCCAGAAGGCCTCCCAGTATCTCCAGAGGGCTCATCCTCTGTGTATCACTGTGGCCAATGGTGACACCCTACCGGTCTCTGGCGTCGCTGCTCTCCAGCTTACCCCGGCCCTTTCTCTTTCCTCGTTTCTTCACGTTCTGGGGTCTCCTTTATATTTACTTTTTGTTAGTCGCCTGACGCACGACCTTGATTGTTGCATAACCTTTTCTCCTCCTTCTTTTCTTATGCAGGATCGCCGCACCCGGAGTATCATTGGTAAGGGGCAGTTGTTGAATGGGCTCTACATCTTGGATATCCCACCCACTCTTATCTCTGCCGTCTCCATTGTCGATTGGCATCACCGCCTTGGGCATGCTCCCCTTCCGAATCTAAAGCAGGCTCTTCCTGATGTTCCTTTACGGGAGTTCTCTTGTGAATCTTGTATCTACGGCAAACAACATCGTTCTTCCTCCCCCCTGCCTGTACCAGGAGTAGTACTCATTTATCTTTAATTCATTCTGATGTGGGTCCTTAAAAAGTCCCCAATATTTTTGGATTTCGCTATTTTTTCACCTTTATTGATGATTACTCGCGTACTACGTGGTTATATTTACTGCATGATCGTACTGAACTTACATCTGTGTTTTGTGTTTTTTTAACTGAGATGCGTACGCAGTTCGCCACCCCCCTCAAAGTCATCTGCACTGATAATGCTCACGAGTATACGGATCGCACCTTCTCCAATCTCTGCACCGAATTTGGCGTCATCCATCATACTTCGTGTGCGTATACTTCTCAGCAAAACGGGGTGGCCGAACGGAAGAATCGTCATCTTCTCGATGTTGCTCGGTCCCTCATGTTTCAAATGCAGGTTCCGATCGAATATTGGAATTTTGCCATCTCCACAGCCTGCCATCTCATCAACCGTCTACCCTCGTCTGTTCTTGACTTTGCCTCACCTATCCAACTCCTCTATCCTTCCACCAACCCCACCTCTCTCACCCCGCGGGTCTTTGGGTGTGTTTGTTATGTTCATCTTCCAAGCCCCCTTCCGACAAACTTGCTCCTCGAGCGGCAAAATATATGTTTGTTGGCTACTCACGTACTCAAAAGGGGTATGTTTGCTACTCTCCTTCTGATGGCAAGCTAGTCGTCTCGGAGGATGTCACCTTCTGCAAAGACCAGCCTTTCCACTTACCATCCCTCACCCCGTCTTCCTCTCCTCTTCCCCGGCCTGCCGTACCTGTCACGCCCTCTTCTCTGCCATCTCCTTCCTCCTCTCTCCCTGCCCCCCCCCCTCGGGTTCCTCTGCCCCTTATCTGTGTCAACACTCGTCGTCGCTCCAAGGATGATTCCCTGCACCAGCTCCCTGCTCTCAGCGACACCCTGGCAACGGCAGATCCAACTCCTGCATTTACAGCTCATCCCTTGGCCAACTATGTTTCTCTCCATCGGCTGACTCCACCTTTCTACGCCTTTGCCACCTCTCTTTCCTCTATTTTTATGCCTAACTCTGTGCAGGAGGCGCTTCAACACCCGGGGTGGCGGGCGGCTATGGACGATGAAATGCAGGCTCTCTGGGCTAACCGGACTTGGGAACTGGTTCCTCTTCCTGTAGGCCAACACTGTGTTAGCTGCAAGTGGGTCTTTGTTGTTAAACATGTGGCGGATGGCATTGTTGAGCGTCTAAAGGCCCGCCTCGTGGTCCGGGGTTTTACTCAGCAACATGGCCTTGATTATGAGGAAACCTTCTCTCTGGTAGCCAAATTGAACACGGTTCGCGTTCTTCTCTCCTTGGTTGTTCATCGTCATTGGTCTCTTTATCAGCTGGATGTTAAGAACGTCTTCCTCAACGGCGATCTGCAGGAGATTGTTTATATGCACTAACCTCCCGGGTTTGAGACCACGGGGGAGTCTCGAGTCTGGCATCTTCGTAAATTTATTTATGGTCTCAAACAGTCCCCGCGCGCTTGGTTTGAAAAATTCAGCAAGGTTGTCTGTGATGTTGGCTTCATTCGGAACTCGGCTGACTTTTCTCTCTTCACCCAACACAGGTCAACTGGAACTGTGATCCTACTTGTCTATGTTGACGATATCCTCATTACTGGCGACGATACTACAGGAATACAACATATCAAGCAACAGTTGAACTCCTCCTTTCAGACCAAAGATTTTGGCAACCTTCGGTATTTTCTTGGGCTTGAGGTTGCACGACGCCCTGATGGTCTTGTGTTATCCCAAAGGAAGTATTGTATGGACCTCCTTCATGATGTCGGCTATTCTGGATGCAAACCTGCGGATACTCCTATGGATGCTAATCACAAGCTCTCAGCCAACAACTCTGACACTGATAAGCTACTTACAAATCCAGAATACTATAGACGCTAGGTTGGGAAGCTGATCTATCTTACGGTTACTCGACCAGACATCTCTTTTGTCATGGGAGTTGTGAGTCGTTTTATCCATGCTCCTTGGACATCTCATCTTCAAGCTGTCGAGCGCATTCTTCGATATCTCAAGAACGCTCCAGGACAAGGGTTTGTGTACAAGTCATCAACATCTCTATCTCTTGTCGCGTACTCTGACGTTGACTATGAAGGATCTATTGATGATAGGCGTTCCACAACTGGTTTTTGTACCTATTTCGGTGGACATCTAATAACCTGGCGTAGCAAGAAATAGACTGTGGTTGCTCGCTCTTCTGTTGAAGCCGAGTACCGGGCTATGGCTGTTGTTGTTTCTGAGTTAACTTGGCTTGAGAGCCTTCTCGGAGACTTGGGTGTTCGTCTCTCATCACCGGCGACCCTATTTTGTGATAGTCAAGCAGCAAAACATATTGCCAAGAATCCGGTCTTTCACGAACGAACAAAGCATATTGAAGTTGACTGTCACTTTATTCGGGAAAAAGTACAGTCAAAGAAGATAGATTTGGAGCATGTTCCTACTACAAACCAAGTTGCTGACATCCTGACTAAAGCCCTCTCTCGGCCGCTATACTACCAGTTTTTATCCAAGCTTGGTGCCTATGACTTGTACGCTCCAGCTTGCGGGGGAGTGTTAGAAAAGCCTAATTAAGGGCCCATCTAGGGGCCCATTTTTCTCTTTTTTCTCTCTATTTGTATTAGTCCCACATCTTGGATTGGGATTTCTCTCCTTCCTCTTTTCCTTTATAAATTTATTCATACTTGTAACTATTAATTCAATAAGTATATACAAGGTTTGAGGCCTCTCTTTACATAGACAAAGAGAAACCTTTGAGAGCCACATTCTCTCCAACACGAGAACACGCCATCATCCAACGCAAGCACTTCATCACAAGAACACGCAATTTCCAAGGCATGCATCAAAATCATAAACAAGGGAAATCATGAATATTCATTTTGCAATAATAAGTTGAGGGACACGATTAAGAGAGCTCACAACCACAAACAATGCCCATCACCAATGACATAGAAGAAAGCTAAACACGGGGAAACCTAGTGAAGCGGAAGATAAGAATAGAGATACAACCCTTGCTCGAGACTTGTCCTCGGATATGGAAGATAAGAATAAGTTGGTTTCCTCTCAACGTAACTCCTCTTCTTGATTGGTTTCCAATGACCACATCACAATTTAGATCTTCCTTGCTTTGCGGCTCCAAGCGATGGGAAATCTTCTCCTTTGAAGCTCTTGGATGATGAGGAAGCCTAGAGGATGATCACTGCCTTGAGAGGTAAAACGAACTGAAGGAGAGAGCTAACCCCGGAGGGGTCAGGAAAACTTCGTCAAAAACAGTATTTATAGCCCGTCAACAATTTTAGTCCGCAAAAATCGGGCGCACGATCATCCATGAAGGAGTGAAAAACTAGGCATGGAACAAGAACCCTAGCATCTAGATATAGGTCGCGCGCAAATAGACATAGTCGTGCGAGCACTAAACGCACGGGCATTTATAATGTTTTTGTTTTCTGATGGCTCAAAAGTAAAATGTACACGCATGGTCGTGCGAGATCAAATCAACACGATCGCGTGAAATGTTTAAATGCAAACCTGTCGTGTGGAATGAACACGCACGGTCGTGCATGACCAAAAAGCATGAGCAACTTAAGAACTTTGGATTTTAAGTTATTTCAGTCGTAATGTCACACAATCGTGCGGAATAAAACTCGCACAGTCTTGTGGTTCATGGCAAAGTTTTAAAATCGCGCCGCGGACTCCTCGAGGCTACCACAGGCTTCCACACATAAAAATAACATCTACTAAACATAATATAAGGACGGGAAATATAAAAGATGAGGAGATACAATCTATCCTAAGCATGATATGCATGAAGAATGACCTAATTAGTTCAAGAATGCACCTATGTGGACTTTTTAGTGATATGAAATGGAATTCTAGAAATTCGGGAGCTAAACAATGCAAACAAGAGAAAATTAGATGTCAAAAACATTACATTAATTACACTCATACATAGGAAGGCCACAAAATAGGTATTGTCAGGTCTCCCAGCCACAATAAGGGATTAGATCAGAAAAAATGCTAATTAAAATATACAGCATATTTTAGGCACACGCTTGAACATCATACAATGTTAAGATGAGTCATGATTTATATATTAATTGAGAATGAGCCAATAAGGGTTTAAAATTTGCAGCGAAGCATTGAAAAATAAAATCCATCAAATACATCTCTGAAAGCTGTAAAAGTAAGTTTAATTTTGTCACCACAGTCTAGATGAAAGAAGTACTCTGAAAGGAATAAAACATACCTCACGTGAGAACTTGCAATATTGAACTACATTTTTCAACATTGACTGCACATCAGCAACAAAATCTGAAACTCCAGTATACCCTAAACTCTCCACTCGTTGATCAATACTCCGCAAATTAAATGGGTTACTTTTCTTGGAAAATTTTCTTGAGGGGTCCGAGGAATCAATTTTCTTCCATAAGTCATAAAAAATAGGTACGAGTTGACCACCTTCAGTATCTATCCTTCTCCGCAACTTGCCTATTACATTCTTGCACTACAAATAAACAAGCACAATTTCTTCAGGGAAAAAAACAGAGATGTCCCTATGACAAGGATATAACAATTTAAGTAATTTAATGAATTTCAAATTAATATTTTTTTAGCAAAATTATATTTTTTAACAGGATTAAGTAAAACAAGACAGCTTTAGTTTGAAATAAAAAGAGAAATAACACCAATTTAACAAGTGATTTATTACAGACAGTATGGGAAAAGGCTCTTGGAAGAGAGTACTACATATTGTTCTGTCCAGAAAATCACTCTGTAAGATTTTTATAATTTGTTAGAAGACATAAGGAAAAATGATGTAAAGGCTCACTTATAGACCCCTTTCCTCCTCCTTTAGACCAACATCTATTGTATAGGATTCTTCCTTCTTCTCTTCTCCTATATATTTGCATTCTCTCTTGTATTTAATTAATGAAGAAGTATCTACAAGGTTGGCCCATTGATTTCTACATGGTATCAGAGCGACCCGGTCCGGCTTACCTCTGACCGCCCGGCTTCTCTAGTTCTTTGTCCGCTCGGTTTCACTTTCTGACTGCGGCGGCATGCTTTTTTCCTTTCTTACCGCTTGTTATTGGGGCTTCTCTCTACTCTACCTGCTTCATTCTCATCTCCCGTGGATCCACCGCCCTTCCCTCTCTTTATAGCCTTCCTCTCTCTAGCTCGAGGACCGGCCTCAGTTCAGTTTGTTTTCCTATCCGTTGCGGTTTCTCTCTTCTCCTTACCGCTGCGGCCTACTCCTTACCGCTACGGTCTGCTCCTAACCGCTCGGCCTCCGCTTGGGTGCGGTCTCTTTCTAAACCGCACTGTCCGCTACCTACTTTCCCGCGACGTCTGTCTTTACCCGTGGCGGGCTTCTCTTCTCGTCAAGGATTTCTCTACCCGCAACAACTGCTTCTTCCCGCAGCGACCTCTTTTACCCACAGTCACCTCTTCTACTCCGCTATTTTATAGCCTTCTTCTCTTTGCCGCTTCGCCGGTTTTCTGCCCTGCCGACTTGCTGCTCTCTGCGGTCTCTATATCCGCTTCTTTACTCCCTGCTCGCCGCGACTTCACTTTGTCGTCGCGACTTCTCTTCTCATCTCGCCGCTGCGAGCTCCGCATCAAGGTTGCGGCATCGTCCTTTGCCGATGGTGTGCTCACCGTGACCGATGCCGACTTCTCGTGCGGCTTCTTCCCTTGCTTATTCATTGCGTCTTACCTTCCTCCTCCTGCTTTCCCTAACTGCTGCAACTTCCCGCACGCCCTTCTCTTAGCCGTTGCGGCTTTTCTACCCACTGCGGGCTCCGCCTCTTGGTCGCGGGCTCTTGACCGCTGGTGTGTTGACACCGAGACCAGACGGCTTCCCCGCTCCGCTCCACTTTCTTCTGGTTGCGGTTTCTCTCTTCTCGAGCGGCTTGTTCTCGCCGTTGCAGCTTGTTCTCGACACTGCAGCTTGTTCTCGCCGATGCTTCTTCTCGCACCGCTACTTCTGGCGCGGTTGCCCCTTCTCGCGCGTGCTTCCTCTGTAGTAACCGTTGGTTCTGTCCGGCAAGCCGCGTGCCTTCTTGCCGTCCAGTTTCTGTGGCTAGTCGCTGATCAGGATTATGGCTTCTGCCTCCACCACTGCTGATGAGATTGTTGGGTTGCGTGCTCAACTCCATCAGCTTCAAGAGGTAGTTCGTTGCTCCTCTGTCTCCGTGGCCTCGATCTTCCAGGAAGGTATATCGTGCCTCTCGCACAGCTCTCGCTGGATTGTGGACTCGGGTGCTACAAATCATCTCTCTCCGCAGCAGCCGCCCAAATACTTAGATATTGCTTACCCAGCACATCATTGTGGCCAATGGTGACAGGATCCCAGTTTCTGGCGCTGCCCATCTGCCTCTTACTCCTCTCTCCTTATCGTCGGTTCTTCATATTCCGGGTTCTCCTTTTAATCTCCTTTTTGTTAACCGTCTTACGCAAGAACTTGATTGTTGTGTTACTTTCTCACGCTCTTCCTTTGTGGTGCAAGATCGACTAACGCAGAATATACTTTGTAGAGGGCGACTGTCTAACAGGCTATATCTTCTTGATGTTCCTCCAACTGCTCTCATTACTTTTTGCATCACTGATTGGCATCGTTGTCTTGGGCATGCCCCTCTTCCAATCCTCAAGAAAGCTCTTCCTACTGTCTCCCTTCATGAGTTCTTTTGTGAATCTTGTATTTTCGGCAAACAACACCGCGTCTCCTTTTCTCCTTCCTGTACCCGGAGCGATGCTCCTTTATCCTTAGTTCACTCTGATATCTGGGGGCCCTATAAGGTCCCTAGTATTTTTGGGTATCGATACTTTGTTACCTTTATCGATGATTACTCACGGGTAACCTGGTTGTATTTACTTCGTGATTGCACCAAACTCCCAACCACGTTCCGTACATTTCTTACGGAAACTCGCACTCAGCTCTCTACCTGTGTCAAAACTCTTCGTACAGACAATACTCGAGAATATACTGGTCGCACCTTCTCCAATCTATGCGCTGAGTTCGGTATTATACTTCAGACTTCATGTGCCTACACTCCTCAACAAAATGGCATTGCGGAAAGGAAGAATCGCCACCTCCTTGATGTGGCTAGATCTCTTATGATCCAAATGCAGGTTCCTCCCCTCTATTAAAACTTTACAGTCTCTACTGTTTGCCACCTCATCAACCGCATGTCTTCGTCTGTCCTCAACTTTGTGTCACTCATTACTCTCCTTTACCCATCCACGAATCTCTTCGCTCTCACACCTCATGTTTTTGGGTGTACCTGTTATGTTCACCATCTTGGTCCTTCCAATGAAAAGCTTGCCCTTGTGCTACCAAAGCCATGTTTGTTGGATACTCACGCGCTCAGAAGGGGTATGTCTGCTTTAATCCTATCACTGGAAAGGTGGTTGTGTCTGTTGATGTCTCATTTCATAAAGACAAACCATATCACGCAAGTCCTTCTGATCCCCTTCTTCCTCCTCCGGTACCTCGACCCATCATTTGCGTAACGTCTTCGCTTCCACCACTTCTCCATACTCCTCCTCTGTTTCTGATTCCTACACCACCAGTACCCTCCAAACTCGTCCCCTCCAAACCTCCTATCATTGAAGTTTACACTCGTCGTCCTCCTCGTCCAGCTGCCCAGCAACGGCTTCCCTCTACCGATGTGATCTCGCGGCCTGTTGATCCGTCCTCCTCTTCGACGGCCCATCCCTTGGCCAATTATGTCTCACTACATCAGCTCTCTCCACCTCTTCTAACCTTTGTTCTCTCTCTCTCTCTCCCCTCTATCTCTATACCAAACTCTGTGCAGAAAACTCTCCAGCATCCGGCGTGGCGTGCCGCCATGGATGAAGAAATGACTGCTCTGTGGGGTAATCATACTTGGGATCTTGTGTCTCCTCCTCCTGGCCACAGTTGTGTTAGCTGCAAGTGGACCTTTACAATCAAACATGTCGCGGATGGGATAGTTGATCGCTTAAAGTCTTGTCTTGGGTCACGGGGTTTTACTCAACAGTACGGGCTTGATTATAAGGAAACGTTCTCCCCAGTCGCGAAATTAAATACGGTTCGGGTCTTTCTCTTTTTAGTTGTTCATCGCCACTGGACTCTCCACCAGCTGGATGTCAAGAATGTTTTTTGAATGGCGACCTTATTGAAACTGTCTAAATGCAATAATCGCCCGGGTTTGAGACCACGGGGGAGTCTCGTGTTTGTTTACTTTGCAAATCAATTTATGGTCTCAAACAATCTCCACGGGCGTGGTTTGGCAAATTCAGCAAGGATGTTTGTGAGGTTGGCTTCAAACAAATCTCGGCATAATCCTCTCTCTTCACTCATCACCAATCAACGGGGACTACAATACTTCTTGTTTATGTGGACGATATTCTGATCACTGGTGATGACTCCACTGGGATACAACATGTTAAGCAGCATTTAAACTCTATCTTTCAAATCAAAGATCTGGGAAATCTTCGATATTTTCTTGGACTAGAGGTAGCACGGCGACCTGATGGCCTTGTCTTATCCCAATGTAAGTATTGCAATGACCTACTGCAAGATGCTGGTCTCTCGGGTTGCAAACCAGCAAAAACCCTGATGGAAGTCAACCATAAGTTGTGTGCTCAGGGATCTGAGGTTGACTCTCTACTGTTGAAAATGGTGAAGTGAAAGTGGGTGACTGGGCGACCTGTCTGCGCGGCCTATGCGAACAGGACTGGCGGTTAGCCAGGTCGGCAGAGCTGTTGCAGACGGCTTGTTCTATGGCGGCCTGGGCGGTCTGTTCGCGCGGACTGTGCGGACAGAGGCGGCGGCCAACCAGGCCGGCTTATGCTCAGCCAGTGGTTTGTCACAGAAAGTAACCGGGGGGATAGCTTTTCTATCCGCGGAGTCCGGCAAGATGCGGACTGGACTGGAGCTCGGGAGATCGGCATGGCAAATGCGGCTGGTGGAATCCGCAGGGATCGCCGGTTAGTGCGGACTGGATCTGTAGGTCGCCAGGATTGGCGGACTATTTCCAGTGTCAGCCAGTAAGCGCGGACTAGCCCTTATGGTCGGGGGTGTGGACTTGGTTGGTTCTGAACCAAGTCCAGGTTTGGCTCAGTCCACGGAGATCGCACAGTAAGCGCGGACTGCTTCTCAGTCCGCCAAGCTCGGCAGTAGTGTCGTGTGCCTTGGTTGCGAGCTTGGGGAATGCGGACTGGAGTTGAATCCGCAAGGCGTGCGGACTGGAGCTGTATCCGCCGAGTTGAGCAGCTTGGCTGTTGTGCCTTGATTTCTAACTTGGTGTGCGGACTGGTGATGTGTCCGCCTGGGCATGCGGACTGTACTCCTTGTCCGCCGAGTCCGGCAGTTGACGTTGGTGCCTTGGCTGCGGGCTCGGGATACGCGGACTGGAGGTGAGTCCGCAGGGCGTGCGGACTGGAGCGGTGTCCGCTGATAGGCGGACTAGGTGTTGCTGCAGAGTTTGGCTGGTGGCAGCATCCTGGCTAGGCCTTTGGCGACAAGGCGGATAGAGGTTGATGTCCGGCCTTGGTGATGTTACTTGGCGGGCTGACTATCCGGCACAGGTCGCAGCGAACTGGATGTGTATCCGCAGCTTGCGGATACACTTGGTTCTTGCTGCGGTATGGGGGCGGTTATCCTATCGGCTAGGGCGGTGACCACACTCCTCATCGTGCCTATAAATAGGACCCCCTGTCACATCAAGAAATAAGCGAATGAACAGTAAGTGAACTCGCGGATAGTTTCTGCGGACTGGATTTTTGTATCCGCGCGGTTTGAGAAGATTGATCAGGTTGTGTTGTACAGGTTGTGCGGATAGCACTGGAAGGCCACGACTTGGTTCTGACTGCAGTCAGGGACAGTGCGGACTCTGCGGATAGCAACCAGCGGTTAACAGCAGGTCGCAGGTTGCGGCTAGGCGGTCTCTCTTCTCCAACGAGTTTCCCGGTTCAATAAGTTGTCTGCTTCTGGCGGCCTGTTTAGTTCGACAGCAGCAGCAGCTCGTGCGGTCTGGCGGCTAGGCAACCTCGCGGTTAGGCGGATTGCAGATCGGCGGTTAGAGTTCAGCATTGGAATAACGGGCAGTCTGCGCGGCTTGGTTGAGGTATGACGACTAGGCGGGTTGAGCGGACTTCGTAGATCAGTGGTGCAGTAGCGGCTTGGCGGTCTCAGCGGACTCGGCGGTCTCTGGGGCAGTTCGCCCATCTTAATTCTCTTGTTTGCTTATTTTCTTCTCCTTTGTACTTGGCGAAATCATGTCTCGTCATGTATGTCTCGCCTTGTAAAGATTATTTAGTACAAGATTCTTGCTCTTTTGTTTTGTATCTGGTTTATTTGGGCTCGGATAGGTTGAGTGTTCTTGCGCCTGATTTCCCGTCTTCCGCTATATCAAATTTCAACATGGTATCAGAGGGAACAGAGGCTTGTGCAGTTGACCAACCGACAGTTTGCTTCATTGCTTCTGTGAGTCTAAGTGAACCAGGGTTAAGTGCAATGGAAGGTGATTTGGCAAGGGATCTTGGAATGGAGCTTCTTACATGGACAAACTTTGGAAAGTGGAAGTCATGTATAGAAAGTTATCTTCTTGGCGAGGACCTTTAAGAGGTGGTTTGTGGAGACAGAAGGCAAGAGGATATTGCTGGCAATGCTGAAGTGATGAGAGCTTGGAAGGAGACAAACGCGAAAGCAGAGTCTATTCTCAAGCAGGCGATCTCATCGGAACTCTTGGACCACATCGGCGGATGTCAGTCAGCTGCGGAGGTTTGGCCTTCCCTCGATGGGTGTTCAACAAGGAGGTGAAGTTGGCTGCGGAGGTTGGTCCCTCTACTTCTGATCAACAAGAGAGGAGTGTTTCTCCTATGCATGATTGGAAGAAGAAGGAAGGACCAAGGTGCTATAAATGCAAGCAGTCTGGTCACCTCAAGAAGGAGTGTAAGGTTGTCTTGCACTGGGTGAACGTCGCTCATGTAGCGAGCAAAGGGAAGGACTTGATTGAGTCGTCAACAAGTTCTGATGTTGATCGTTTGAAGACCAGTGATAGTGCAGCTATCTGTCATGAAATACTGGGGCACGTGGGGATGGACAAGCTGAAAGCAATGGCGGTAAGAAGCCTTATGAGAGACTTGCCTAGGATGTCATCCTTCGGTGACGGTTAAGCTTGCGCGGGATGTCAACACGGTGAAGCTTATCGCTTTACGTTTGATAAGACGCAATCCAGGTGTAAGGCACCATTGGAGGTTGTCCATGGTGATCTGGTGGGACCGACCGTCACCGCCAGTCTTGGAGGCAGCAGGTACATGCTGATATTGGTTGATGACTACTCGAGGTATACTTGAGTGTACTTCATGAGAGAGAAGTTGAGCGCGCTCCGGTTGTTTGTGGAGTTCAAGAAGCTTATGGAAGGCCAGCTTGGTCTGCGGATCAAGAAGTTGAGAACGTGCAACGGAGGTGAGTTCGGCTCAACCGTGTTCTCTAACTTTTGCAGGAAGCATGAAATCCGAAGGGAGCTCTCTTGTGGACATACTCCAAAACAAAGTGGAGTAGCAGATCAGAAGATCCGTCTTTTGATGGAGACCTGCAAGTGTTAGCTTCAGTGCAAAGGCATTCCTAAGACTTTTTGGGCGGAAGGGATGGCCTGCGCGGCTCATGTCATCAATCGGATGCCTCTGAGTCCAATCAACACGAAGACTCTGTATGAGCTGATGTTCAGGATAAAGCCCAGCATGAAGCACCTTCGGGTGTTTGGATCTATCTGATATGTACACGCTCCGGATGCTCTCAAGACGAAGCTAGTCTTTGTTGGGTATGATGAGCAGAAGAGGAGATGGAGGTGTATGGATCCTGCGACGAAGTTCATCGTGTCGAGAGACGTTATCTTCGATGAGCTGACGTCGTTTTGGGGTTGCTCAAATCAGTAGCTAGAGGTGAGCAGGTCAGATGGCGGGCTGGAGGAGGCTGCTGCTAAGGTTCAGATGGAGCTGCCTGTGTCACCAGGAGCTCCATGTTGTTCTAGCTCCGGGGCAGAGGCGTCTGGGTAGGGAAGCAGAGGGAGCGATGCTCCAGGTGCTTCTGACTCGAAGACGGTTGTTTCTGGCTCAGGAAGCAGGGGGAGCGTTGCTCCAGGTGCTTCTTGTTCAGGTAGCAAGGGGAGCGATGTTCCAAGCAGTTCTTGTTCAAGAGCGGAGGCTTCTGGTTAAGGTATCAGGAGGAGCGTTGCTCCAGGTGCTTCTGGTTCCAATAAGGTGGCTTCTTGTACAGGAAGCAAGGAGAGCATTGTTCCGGATTTGCACGGGAACGGAGCTGGTTCAGGAGCAGCGGAGGTGGTTAGCCGTGATCAAACTCTTCGGAGGTCGAAGAGGGTCATCAACCCACCAGTTCGATATTGCGGAGGAAACACGGTGAGCTTGGTCTCATGTTTTCTCGCAGTCCCTCAGATCGAGCAAGGGTATTCTAGCTGTGACGAGACCACTGGAGTCAGGAGGTGAGTGAAGTCAAGGCTGAGGAGGCGACTACTCTCAGAGGAGACGAGGCTTGGGGCCTTGTGCCCAAGATCGTTGGTGATACTCCTGTGACGCACAAGTGGAGGTCGAGGCTGAAGAAGAAGGCAGGGGGAAGCATGGATCCGTTTGGGAGATGTTGGAGGGATCCCTCATAGTCCAGGATATGCGGGGCGGGGACTATGTCTCGGACATCTTCTCGAAGGCGCTATCGGAGGGACCAAGTGCAAGGTTACGAGAACTACTGGGGTTGCTCATCACTTCTCATTTCAAGGGAGAGTGTTGAAAATGGTGAAGTGAAAGTGGGTGACTGGGCGACCTGTCCGCGCGGCCTATGCGGACAGGACTGGCGGTTAGCCAGGTCGGCAGAGCTGTTGCAGACGGCTTGTTCTATGGAGGACTGGGCGGTCTGTTCGCGCGGACTGTGCAGACAGAAACGGCGGCCAGCCAGGCCGGCTTATGCTCAGCCAGCGGTTTGGTCCCAGAAGGTAACCGGGCGGATAGCTTTTCTATCCGCAGAGTCTGACAAGATGCGGACTGGACTGGAGCTCGGGAGATCGGCATGGAAAATGCGGCTGGTGGAAGCCGCAGGGATCGCCGGTTTGTGCGGACTGGATCTGGAGGTCGTCGGGATTGACGGACTGTTTCCTGTGTCCTCCAGTAAGCGCGGACTGGCCCTTGTGACCGATGGTGTGGACTTGGTTGGTTCTGAACCAAGTCCAGGTTTGGCTCAGTCCGGGGAGATCGCACAGTAAGCGCGGACTGCTTCTCAGTCCGCAAAGCTTGGCAGCAGTGTCATGTGCCATGGTTGCGAGCTTGGGGAATGCAGACTGGAGTTGAGTCCACAAGGCGTGCAGACTGGAGCTGTATCCGCCAAGTTGAGCAGCTTGGCTATTTTGCCTTGATTGCTAACTTGGTGTGCGGAATGGTGTTGTGTCCGCCTGGGCATGCGGACTGTACTCCTTGTCCGCCGAGTCCGGCAGTTGACGTTGGTGCCTTGGCTGCGGGCTCGGGATACGCAGACTGGAGGTGAGTCCGCAGGGCGTGCGGACCGGAGCGGTGTCCGTTGATAGGCGGACAAGGTGTTGTTGCAGAGTTCGGTTGGTGGCGGCGTCCTGGCTAGGCCTTTGGCGACAAGGCGGATAAAGGTTGTTGTCCAGCCTTGGTGATGCTACTTGGCGGGCTGGCTATCCGGCACAGGTCGCGGCGGACTGGATGTGTATCCGCGGCTTGCGGATACACTTGGTTCTTGATGCGGGATGGGGGTGGTTATCCTATCGGCTAGGGCGGTGAACACACTCCTCATCGTGCCTATAAATAGGACCCTCTGTCACATCAAGAAATAAGCGAATGAACAGTAAGTGAACTCACGAATAGTTGTTGCGGACTGGATTTTTGTATCTGCGCGGTTTGAGAATATTGACCAGGTTGTGCTGCGCAGGTTGTGCGGATAGCGCTGGAAGGCTAGGACTTGGTTCTGACTGCGGTCAGGGACAGTGCGGACTAGAAACCAGCGGTTAAGAGCAGGTCGCGGGTTACAGCTAGGCGGTCTCTCTTCTGCAACTAGTTTCCCGGTTCAATAAGCTGTCCGCTTCTGGTGTCCTGTTCAGTTCGGCAGCAGCAGCTCGCGCGGTCTAGCGACTAGGCGACCTCGCGGTTAGGCGGCTTGCAGATCGGCGGTTAGAGTTCAGCATTGGAATAACGGGCAGTCTGCGCGGCTTGGTTGCGGTCTGGCGACTAGGAGAGTTGAGTGGACTCCGTAGATCAGTGGTGCAGTAGCGGCTTGGCGGTCTCAGCGGACTCGGCGGTCTCTGAGGCAGTCCGCCAAGCTTAATTCTCTTGTTTGCTTATTTGCTTCTCCTTTGTACTTAGTGAAAGCATATCTCGTCATGTATGTCTCGCCTTTTAAAGATTGTTTAGTACAAGATTCTTGTTCTTCTGGTTTGCATCTGGTTTATTTGGGCTCGGATAGATTGAGTGTCCCTCCGCCTGGTTTCCCGTCTTCCGCTATATCAAATTTCAACATCTACTTCCAAATCCAGAATACTATTGTCGTCTTGTGGGAAAACTGATATACCTAACCATTACGAGACCAGCTATATCATTTGCGGTTTGAGTGGTTAGTCGGTTCATGTATACCCCACGGGTTTATCACCTTCAGGCAGTGGAACAGATTCTCAGATATCTGAAGACTGCTCCTAGGCAAGGACTTGTGTATAAGCCATCTTCCTCCCTTTCACTTATTGCATACTCTGATGCGGACTATGCGGGCTCGTTGGATGATCGACGTTCAACAACTAGTTTTTGTACTTACTTTGGAGGAAATCTTATCACATTGCGGAGTAAGAAGCATACGGTGGTTGCTCGCTCTTTTGCTGAAGCTGAGTACCGTGCGATGGCAGCTGTCACATTTGAACTAACCTAGCTGGAAAGTCTTCTAATGGATTTGGGAGTTAAATTGTCCTCACCATAGACGTTTTGTGATAGTCAAGCTGCAATACATATTGCAAAGAATCCAGTGTTCTATGAGCGGACTAAACATATTAAGGTTGATTGTCACTTTGTTCGGGAAAAGGTTCAATCAAAGGTGCTAAAGCTTGATCATGTTCCTGCGTCTGGGCAAGTTGCTGACATCCTTACCAAGGCTTTATCTCGCAAATTGTATTACCAGTTCTTGTCCAAGCTTGGTGCCAACGATTTGTACGCTCCAGCTTGTGGGGGAGTGTTAGAATACATAAGGAAAAATGATGTAAAGGCCCATTTATAGGCCTCTTTCCTCCTTTAGTCCCACGTCTATTGTATAGGATTCTTCCTTCTTCTCTTCTCCTATATATTTGTATTCTCTCTTGTATTTAATTAATGAAGAAGTATCTACAAGATTGGCTCATTGATTTCTTCATGATTGAACAGATTTTCTGCATTTCAAAACCTGATCCCAGGATTCCATCTCAAGCAAGTTGGACTTGTTTAATTCTTCATTGAACACCCACATAAAGGGGTATGTATAATAATAAAATGATTCAATTTCTGAAACTAAGTAAATTCAAATGTCCGTACAGGTATAAAAAATGGGAAAATGCCCCTCAGATTCTGCAACAACTTATTTCCAAATAATTTATGTAAGGTAACAATCGTTTAAAATATAAACAAGAGAAGCTTGCGTGTAAGCTTGGGGTGGAAGCCATGAAGCAAATATAGGTACGAGTACCAGGTAAAATACAATGGTACGGCAAAATAAAAAAAAATAAAGATATAGGTGCATTGGTTGTGGTTAAACAAGCAAAAAGAAATCAATTTAGAACATCTAATCCTCAAATACATAATAAATGACAATCAAATTTAGGGCATATTTGGGTGGATAGTTGTGGTTGGAGATGAAGATAAAACAGTGTTCTTGGATAGAGCACCCTCCCTGTGGCTGGAATAAAGCATTAAACAACATTTTGAGGGATCGGTGCTTCCAAATGGAGGCTATTCAAATAGATAAAAAATAGTGTGTTTTTTGAAAAATGCAATAGAGAAAAGACCCTCAAACAAATGGAATTTAAGTCAAATTCTTTGTAATTCTAACAATAAGAAAAACTTAAGCCTTGCGCACACTTTGTTTTCTATAATAAACACACCGCTAGTTGCATTAATTGGAAGGTCACAATCTTTTATTTTTAAAAGACGTGGAGCCAGCTTTTGTTTATTTATCTGAGTGTGACTACAAAGTAACGTGTGTATCTCCTGAGTATCGAGTACATACCGTTATCGGAAATGAGCCTGGTACGGATACCCGGTCCTCAAAGAAGATTTGGTATCTCATAGGGTGGAATCTTATGTCTTATGTTATAGAATCAACTCGATGCTTTAGATTTGAGAAGTCACGGACAAAACAAAGAGCATTTTGAACTAATGAAATACAAATATTGGTTATTTGTGGAACTCTTTAACTCAGTTGTGCAACCACAACAAAATGATTAATCCCTATTTAGGATAGCTTGGGCGTTTTAGTGACAGTAATGTGAGACTATAGTAAAGAAAGTATTGCTGGTGGTTTACTTGCGTTTATAACTTTCATGGTATCATTTCTGGCCCAAACTTCATTATTTGGGGTTAGGGCATTCACAACCACTAACATCTGACAAGACTGGAAGGCTGGCGGTGTCTTGGAGAAATAGTATTTGTGATTACAACTATGTAAACACTACTTGCAATTTTGGGCACTATGTTCACAACTCTCACTAATCTCCCAAACAGAGACTAAATGGACATCACACATGCATAAATATTTTGAACTTTCAAAGATTGCTTAGCTTTTTCATTACTCACACACTCCTAATTATAGGTACAGTGACTCATGATGATAACGTAGGGACTTTGTCACAATTTTGTCCAGCTAATTGAGCAACTATATCAGATATCATTTAAAAAAATAAAAATAAAAATAGTTTCAAAATAAATATTTTTAGCCCAATTCCAAGGCATTACACGTTAACTATGCTCGAGGAGGAATTTTTCCGACAGGACTCGGTCCCTGGCTCCACAACATTCTTGTATGAGTAAGGTGGATAACTTCATTGGCACAGTCAGGTGGTCGGTTTGTGGTAGTTGCCTCACGCTGACCAATATTTCTCCTCAGCTATTTCAAAAACTTGTTGACTTCTATGTTGCCAAGTCAAAATTACATGTTTGCTGAAATGTTTATTCCTTGCTACTCTTCTGTTTTCTTAACCTCTTTAGGTAGCCGAGCAGTCAAAAGGCCAGGTAGTGGAGTGACTAAGAGTGTCGACTAATTCTATGTCGATTTGATATTTTCATCGCATGGCCTCACTTTGACAAGTTGAATCACTCCCAAAATGTAAGTTAAAATCGAGGAAAAAAAATTCATTCAGCTATTCTGACTATACCATCTAGCAGATATCGCTTTCTAATCCATATTGTTAATTTCACAGACAACTTTTCTCCCATGGAGGGTTCCAACTTCATTCTGATAGAGGCCCACTATGTCAATTATTGATAGGGCCTAATAGAACTGGCCATGTATGGGTAGATTCGGGCAATGAAAAGATCTGGCCACGTAGGGGTAGATCCGAGCAAGGGATGAATGGATCCGGTGTTTGGTGGCGGATCCGGGCTAAGGGGTGAAGAACGGGTGAAGAACGGGTGAAGAACGGCTGAAGGGGAGAACGGATCGGTGGCTGAAATTGCAAAATCTGGACTGATACGGGATGAGGAGAGGTAAGGGATGGTGATTCCATGGAAGGAGGGGTTGTGGGGAGCCGAAACCGGCGGCTGGATGTTGGCCGGCTGTGGGAGGAGTTTGGAGGGGGTGGCGGTGGCGGTGGCCTGGTGGGAAAAGAAGGGGTGGAGGCAAAGAGAGAGGGGAGGCGGCTGAGGGAGGGGGTAGAGAGGCGGCAGCGGCTTGCTGAAAGGGAAAAGGGGCCGGCGGTTTTGGATGGGTACAGGAAGGGGGGAGGAGCGGTTGTGTAGAGGGGCGGCAGCAACCAAATAGCCAGCGATTTTAGGGTTATGGGGGATGTTGTTGGCGGTTTAGGAGGGGAAAAAGAGCGCTAGGGTTAGGGGAAGGCTTGAGGAGGAAGATACCAACCTAGGATTCGTCACCTAAGGTTCCACAGAGTCAGCACCACGGAGGATCGCGGGATTCCGGGAATATTATCACCAAAATCTGCAATAACCTAAAACCAGTCCACTACAAGTCTATTTATAATAAAACAAAGACTAGGTCATCCCACCTTCGACGGCAATAATTGGTCGGAGGTGGAGTCACTCAAAATACACTAAAATAAACCAATAAAATAAAGTAACCTATGAATTTGACTCGAAACACGGATTCAGACACATCCACGGAGTCGGATCGGCAATCTGATCAAGCCTTCCTGTGCAAATACATGAACGTGAATCCCACTTTGCGGCGAACCCCTCCTGATGCATAATCGGATGGATCCCCATCAACTTTGGGATTCATCTCACCAATCTAGAACTCAAATGTGACAAAGAGTCATAGATTTAACAAACAATCATGTGCATCACTCTAGATCCAAATACATAAACGTGCGTCATCACTTCGTTATAATCATATCAAAAAGAAGCATGTTTATGTAAACTTCATAGAAACAGACTCACAAGTAGCGGATATTTTTACCAAACCTCTCCCAGATGCAAGATTCATCATGTTTAGACTAGAATTAGGGGTTTTGGACATAGAAAATTAAAATCAGCAATTTGTCTGTTTTTCTTGATTTTTTGCATCATTAGATGAGCCTTATATTGAAAAATCATAATCATGAAAAAATGAATGCAAAAAATCTTGAAAAGCGTGATTTTGAAGTGAAAAACCATTTCTTTGTTACTACCGTCAGGCGCTAACGACGGCGATAATAAAAAACCGATTTTTATTTTGATTTTTTAAAAAATATTTGAGCTACTGTTTTTTACTGCTTTCTTCTTCCCGGAAAATTTCCAAAAATTATAAAATCTTTTCAAAAATCAACTACAAAAATTTTACAACATAAAAAAATATAAAAATATGCATTTTATTGCTTTTAAGTTTTCTTTTTCTTTTATATAACCCAAAAATTAAAAAGTGCTATAATTGTAATGTTTTCAAGGTCGATTAATGTCATCTCGAGAGATTATAAAGTTTAATTTTCATGTCAAACTCTTCAAACATTGTATTGTTTTATCGTGTCATGAAAAATATCTTCCCATACACAATAAAAGTTATTATAGTGCACTTGTGTAGAAACATGCAAGCATACCTCTAAGTATGAGTACTGGAAGGTTCAACCGCTAGGCGGTACTGCTACCGTCAGGCGATATCTTTTGGAGAGTCAATTTTTTAGAGAAATTAGACGTCAAAAATGTTGGTTTTCAAAATTTAAAAGTTTCCTAAAATGAACTGTAAATGTGTCCTAAATTGGACTGGAAAAGTTTCCTAAAATGGCTTTGTCAAAGATGAAGATTTCTAAAAGAGACGACGGCTGCATAAAGAAGCTATCGCAGGGCGGTAGTGCTGCCGCTGGCAGTAGACTCTGTGACTATAAAAAGAGCAGTCTTCCTCCATTCAAAGAACACAACTACGAGACACCAACCAGAGGCCACGACCAAAGTCAGAACTCTCATAATTTTGTGAGAGCCTTCTCTTTGGTGACAAGAACTCCGCCCAACGCACTTGAAGGCTACATACTCGGAAAAAGGATCGATTACGCATACTCACTGACGAATCCATCTCTTTGAGGAAGTTTCGTTTATATTACTGTATTTTCATTTTCTTTATCTTCTCTAAGTTGTAAATTCGCCGCTGGCAGGGGTGACTAAATCTTGCAAGACTTAGGGGGAAAAATCGACTGGTGCGGACGTTGGTTTCCCGGGAGGATTCCGTGAATTCGCCGCGTCTTATGGCGACTAGGTCTAGGGTACATCTAGGGGCGCTTCGAGGCCTTATCTGGGAGACATAGGCTAGAACAAAGGGTAGGTATAGAAAAGGAAAAAGAATTTTATTATTGCCTCGACCCCAAGTGTTATTGGGATCAAAAGTTTTTATCATTCCTAATAAAATAAAATACGATTTTTCTTTAATTGTGTGTCTACTACTTTTTAATCTGAGTTTCTCTAAGAAAGCAAAGTTTTTCTTACTATCGTATGGCGGTATCACTATCGCTATCGCTTGCGAGAGAAACAAAAAACTAGAATTGATTTAATTCTCTGCATAAAAGTTAAAATTGTTTTAAGAATCCTTATTCACCGCCCTCTCCTCGAAAGGCGTTGCAAGATCCAACACTCCCATCTCTAGTGATCTCTCAGCATCAGTCTCCCAACCGTCCTCGACGATGGCATCAATATCCTCATTTGCAACCTCCTTAGTGTTAACCTTGGGTTCACCTTCCGGAGCAATAAGTTTCTCGTGGGGAACAAGGTCGTGGTATGACCTCTGTCGGAATAACACAAGCACTGTAACCTTGGTCGAGTTGTCTCAGGAGGTCCGGTGGAGACCACCTTGCCCTTTGAGTTCCTGGGAGCACAAGGGGGTCCAGTAGGAGGGGTAGCAGTCGAAAGTGGCTTCCTAAAGATGGAAGCATCTGATCTGGGGGATCCTGACGAGCACAAGCTAACCGGAGTTACTAATCATACTTGAGGGTCATCTGGTAAACCTGCTCAGGTATCCATGCGATGGAGAATAATCACCCTATGTAACTTAGCCCTCAGCCCAAAACAGAACCGAAAAACGGTGGCGCTAGTCTCATGTCACGGATCAGTCCTCACAATCAACTCGTCAAATCAAGACATGTACTCCTTTATAGATAACATGCTCTGGTGCAATGTATACAACAGATCAAACAATTGGTCTCAATAAGAAGTGATAAGATACTTGTCTTTTAGTTGGCGCATCATGTCCTCCCAACTGATGATAAGGTGGTCTCCATCTCGATGAAGTGATCTCCCAATGTAGGTCCAGAAGTTTTTTGTTTGGCATATAAGCTTCATCCACGTAAATCTAACAAGTCGCTAGTCCGTCATATAGTACAACTTAAAATAGTTGTCCATCTCCTGGAGCCAGTAAATAAAGTCTTTCGGGTCTAGGTGTCCATCGAAGGTAGGAGCACCAATAATTATGCGGCGAGTGATGTATTCTTCATGTGCTACTCTATGCGGCTCGGGTTTACCATCATAGTAGTAGTACCTCCCATAGTCAAAATGTCATGGGGCTCAATCACGAGGGGTTGTATACCAAGGAAGAAAGATCTCCTAAGGACGAAACTACCTATCCTAGGGAGATTCAGGTCGACGGTCATGAGTGTGATCAAGTGGTCGTCTCATAGGTAGAGCGGGTTCTCGCGGGGGTTGATTCCTAGCATGCCAATCTTGAGGCGGGAGGGTATCTCGTTCTTCCTCAAAATGATCGTCAAGTGGGATGGTCGTGTTCTCCCTCCTCTGAGTGGCTTGATCCATTCAAGTATACCTATGCGAGTGCGTAGATCGTCGAATTGAGCTTTCATTTAATCAAACTAATCTAACATCAGTCATTAACTCTGCAAGAGTCATTTTGGAGTTGTAGTTGGTTGTACTCTCGTAGGTTAGGTTCGGGTCGAACATAAGCTGAAGATAAGATCTACCACTACGTAACATGCAAGTGGCTCAAACCTTGGGCTCTGATACAATATCTATCATAGGATAGGCTGCGTAAGTAGACTAGCACTAATGCAAACCTATGTAAGTAGTGTTGGGATAACTAGAACAAACCTAATATATATGATTCTGGTATGTTTTAAATTAATATGAAATTTAATTGAGTAACCAATTTAGATAAGCTTGGCAACATAACATTCATAATGATTCTTAGTTAAGCAAGTAAGAGAAATTTTTCTTCGCACAAAGTGCTATCGACGACAAACTTCATGCAAAGATTATTATAGGAAACAAAAAATGAAACAAAAGGCACTAACATTTAACCACTTCCAAAAAATATATGATACTAATACAATATCACAATAAAAGATAAAATATAACAAAAGATACTTACTAGCAACAGGGATTCGGCAAAGGCTGCAATCGTAGGTCCAAGCGGAGGAAACTACGGCAGTTGCCATCACGGATGAGCTGGAGGATTGTTGGTGGACTTGCGAGTGGAAGAGGGGGTTAGGGGTTGGCATCAAGTTGGGGAAGAAGAATTAAGCATGGGAGAAAGCGAGTGCAAGAAAGTTCTCGATGGGGAAGATGACGGATGGGAATGGCTAGAAGTGGGGAAGGAAAGTGTGAATCTGCGGTAGAGTGTGGGAAACGGAGGTAAGGCGTGGCTGGAAGCAAGAGGCGAGTGCGGTTCTGTGGCAGGGCGTGGGAAGTGAAGGCAAGGTGCGGTTAAAGGCAGGAAATGGGGAGTTCTGACTTGAGACAGAGACGGGAAGCGAAAAATTCAACAGTTATCAGGGCGTGTGGCTTGTCAGAATAGGGTTACAGGGAAGAAAAATAAGACGAAAACAAAAATAAACAAGGACGTCGCACCCCAGTATCTCGCGGCGTCGCACCACAATATGATTGTCAGTTCTGGATTTCTTCACATGTCTAACAATGCCTCATAAAGGAAGCTATCACTCATATTTACAAAAAAAGCAGGCTATGGAACCCGACGTGAATGCTATAATTGATTGTTATGCACGGTGTCTGATTAATACAAAATTAAAACCAAAACATAAGATAAAATACATATAAGAAAATGGCGCTCCAAACGCATTAGTGGTCTCGGTTCGTTGTTCTTAACACCCTTCTTGCACTACACAAATGCGGGCCCCGCTGAGTGATGGCCCGATCTCCACGATCAATATAGCGCCTTATTCCCATCAATATTTTTTTGTAAAAGGGGAGAGTGCTTATGATAAGCAATTCATGCAAAGTAGAATACTCTTGCTGAACTTATTCATCTATATTGAAAAGTTGAAACTAAATGTTCACAAAAAAATATTTCATTTGCTTCTTTTGTGATTTCTTAGCCTAGCTGGATTGTTAAGTAGAATGGGTATCCGAGTAAATTTTACTTCCATGTCAACATGTCTACGGATCATCTCATGAAATAAAAAATCATAAAATAAATTAACACAAGCATCCACATTAGCTAGATGGGATCATATAGCATAAGTGAACACCACCAACTAATTGAAATATATAAAGAAACATTGTACACTGCCACCAAGAAGAGAATATAAAAACCTTTGGACACAAAAAAAAAGAAAAAAAATTTGTATATAGTACATAAGGCTCCCTTCTCAAAAAAAAATAAAAAGGTTTACATATGCAATATTTTCCCTCTATTGCTATCAGGTTGATTTACAGATTCAAACTCATTACATCCAAATCACAATGAAGACAACATATCTAATGCTAATTGTCCATAATTGTAACCTCGAACACACAAGTTTGGTTCGACAAGAATTAGCATTTCCAAATCGACAAAAGATCAATATACTTTTTAATCAGTTGTAAATGTTAATTATGTCATTTATCTATTTATTTTCATTCATCCATAGGCGATATTCTTGTCATTTTAAAAAGAAGTAAGATATGTGGTATATCTTTAGTGACATATGAAGCTGAAATTATTGTAGAGAATATAATCCACATCAAGAAATTCATGTAGACTTGTGCATTAATATAGATCATACCCCACTCCACTTACAAAGCATTGGTTTTGAGTTGAATAAAAAGGTTCTAACACGGTATCAAAGTAGCTTAGGGCCAACAATCCGCTCCCACATCACCAAATTAAAAAAAAACATATTTGAGCCCAAGGCCCTACATGTAAGGGGTAGATTGTTATGTGCCCTAGCTATGGATCTCATTATGGGACGATGGAGGATGTGAAATTGAATGAGAGAACCCTGTGTATCCCTTTCTTCCGCTTGGATTGGTTGTGATTTCTTATGTAGATAGAAGAGAAAAAGAAATAGGAGGAGAAAATATAGAGGTGAGAGAGACATGCCACTCCTGCCAAGAAGATCGAGCAGCTCAAGTAAATCCCACAAGGAGGCAAGACCTGAAACAGGGTATATAGAAAATTAGAAGAAAACAATTTAGGTTAAACATGCTAACCTTCATTTTTGGTTCCCCCTAAAGGATTACAAGCACAATCACTTTTAACATAGAGATCCTTCACATTAAAAAATTTGTAAAATTATTAAAGTTGAAATGAAAATATAAAACATAGAAATTCAAATATGCAAATCTTCTTTGATCGCCACTTATTGTACTTCTTTAGAAATGTTTGTCCCCCAGAATACGTCTATAACAAATTCACTGTTTTAGAAAATGAGTATGCCTTGAAGCTCAAAGGATAAAAGTTTCTAAGAATTCTTCCAATGGCTCACATATCGCTTCTAATTTAAAGGATTCCAATAGAATAGAATTTCTCCTGTGCCTCACACTAGGCATATGAGCGGAACTATGTTGTCTTGATAGGTATTGGGATTATGCAGACTTTTATAATTGAAGGTCTTGGCAGGGGTCTCATTGATAAGATTTGAGTAAAAAGAAATGAAAGATTGTAACTTGGCATTCGGAGAGACCAAAAATTATGCCAGTTCATCTACACATTCCTTCACTTGAAAGGGTCCATAGAATTTTGGAGAGTTTGTATGGCAATGGAGGAAAGAGATAGTTGTGGGTGGGGGCGCAATTTCAACTATCCCAATTTGCCACTTTGAAGTGGACTTGACGATGTTGCTCGTCATAGTAATTGCAACAACCCATGTTTCAAAAAAAAAAGTTTAAAATTAAACTTCATTAAGTAATGGCATAATAGTAATAAACCTAAAATATCCCTTCTCTATTTTTCCTACCCGCAGCCCCCCCCCCCTCAATTAAAACCTCAGTGCTAGGTTATTCTTCCCCCAGGAAGCCGCAAGCCCCCCCCCCCCCCCCACCGACCTCCCGTTTCCGCGATTTTCCGGCAAGCGCACAGCCGGAGCTCTCCTGATTCCTCCGCGTTCCGCCTCCCTTGACTCCCACCTCCTGATTTTGGACGACTGTTGTGCCTCCTGCTTCCCGCCGGTGTCTCCTCTAGTTTCCCTCTCCTTCAAGCGGCTAGGGCAGCAAGCCTTACTCCTCAAGCCGCAGAAGCTTCTCCTCCGCTTCTTCCTTCTCCTCCAAAGGCCGTCCAGTGCCTCTTTCCCTCCTCTCCTAGGGTTTTCTCCCTTCTCCTCCTTAGGCTCGGATTTGGCCTCCTTGGGTAAGGATTTCCTCGTTCCCCTCTCTTGTGCCTCAAATTGCGTATTTACTGTGATCCGTATTTTTTCCATGTTGTAATTGTCTAACGGCGTTATGTTTTTTATCTCTGATGTTGCTCCTCGATTCAATTGGTGGGATCGCTCAAATTTCTCTCTGATTTAGAGTTTCTCCTAGCATAAGCGTCGTCAAGTCTCCGTTTTCGCGTGGTAATCGTTCTCCCCTCACTTTTGAGGGAGGTAATTCCTAAACCCTCTCATGTTTTAGGCTTTTATTAAAATTTACTGCATGTGTTAGCTTAGTGAATTTTGATATATCAATTTTATTGTTCTTAAACAGGTTTGAAATAGGATTTCTGATTTTGCTGGTGTCGCATGGCCGGCTCCGTCAGTTTCAGCTTTCTTAAGGCAAGTAGAGATCTCTCTCTCTTGCAAACATTAAACTTAAATTACTGTATGTTTTTATGATTTTATGACTTCACTTTTGAATACATGTTTCGTCAAATAAATTTAGATCTTGAGTGTCTAAATTGACTTGTTAATAGTTTGAGGTTTCACGCGTTTGGAATGTCACGAGTTGTGAATGTGAATGATGGTTATTTGGTTATTTACTTAATTGAATTGTGTCTCATTTGATGGGTAATTGGAAGACGAGTTAGCGAACGAAAGTGATTTTAATTAGATTTTCACTTAGGTGAATTGTATCTCATTTGATGGAATTGGGAGACTAGTAGTTTTTTGTGAGCATTAGCATTAATTATTATAATGATAAATGTTAAGGTTTTTTACTAGCAAATAGATGAACTGTGTTTTATATAAAACGTTCGGATCGTGCATATGTTTATTTGGGAGATACTCGTGTCTTGGGATGGATTAATATAAATGAATACTTGTTATCTTGGAAAATGATGCATAATAATCTTATCACTCGTGAATACTTGAACCCACAAAAATATAAAGCTCTCTACCTAGTTTCTTTTGTGTCATCGAATCTTGTTTCTTATGCATGTCTGGTTGTAAGTCTTGGGTAAAGTTTGTTTCACAATCTGATCTTTCTCATTGACGTGAATTTGTTCCCTGCTAGAATCACTAAAATATGAATCATTTAACTCAATAATATCATAAGCGATCATTGCAAGGTAGCGTTTAATTGGTGCAACTATTTGCTTGCATGGTCACAGAAAGCAGAAAATTTTTTACTAAGACTTGCACTTGAACTTGAGTGTGAACCATGTGCACCCACTAAAAATACATACACGCTTCATTAATTACAGCTTAAGATATTACTTAATCAATTATATTTTATGTTCCGCAGTATAATAATAATTCTAGTTATTTCTGCTTGACTCATTTACTTATCTGTTTTGGTAGTTTTGTTTCATGAAAACTGGTACCCATACATTTTTTTTCTCTTACTAGTTATGTATTTTATCTTATTTATATTATCAATGTTCTGAGACTTTTTTCTCTAGTTTTGAAATTGTCTTAGTGTCCGTGGCTGCGTCGCATGCTTCTCGAGACCGATTTGCGTCAAGCTCCTACTTTTGAAGATTTATTTTGGTTCTTGCTGTGTCAGATTTCATGCTTTTACCTTTCATTTCATTTACTGTCAGACGTTTATTTTATGTAATAATTATGATCAGTAAATCATGGACAACTGCTAGGCTAAATAAATTATGTACTAGAATTAGATATGTTACATGTTTATATTCGTTGGAATCCTCATTGCATGTAATTTGTATCAGTGCCTTGTACTATGGGTTTTACTAAAAATATATGTGCATTTCACATTTCACTGTCATACTCAAAAGCTTCCGCATAAAAACAAACTATTTTTCTCCAAATTAACTATTTTTAAAACTATTTATCAGTATCTCTGCTCCCGCCTTACAGACATGGATTTTCTTTCCATCCATGCCTATGACATCACGACTCGCCCCAAAGCGCACTCTGACTTTTGTTGAAACGGGTCGTGACAGTAATTTTTGATATATCATAAAATTGCATAAGATGGTCAACCTGAAAAGCTCTTGCTAGAAGGGGTTGTAAACATCAAGTCATTATCCAATATAATGGTCTCTAGAAGCCCGTGGAGGTGGACAATGTGCTCAAAGAATTTTTGAACCGCATTAACAACCATGTAGGGGTGGGACAACAAAACCAAATGAGCACCCTCAATGAAGTGATCGAACACCACAAATAACATTGAATAACCCTTAGATTTAGGAAATCCGTAGATGAAATAACCACAAACATCTAGTTAAAAATAGAGAGAAATTGAAGCTATTCAATTGGGTGGAAGTGCACAACATTGTTATACCGACATATTAGACAACCACAAAAATTTGAACCATTCCTTGTATGATTTTCCAAAAGAAGTTTGATCATATCTGATGGAGTGCTTATTGAACCCTTTTCATTAGTTTTAAGGCGAATTGAAGATATAATAGTAGGCACTTGGGGAGAAGTGGGGAGGATATAGACTTTCTGCATGAAGCATATACATCCTTGATTATGCATGACCACACTAATTTCACCCTTGAAGATTTGTGTTCGCAACAACAAGGGGATATAAAACTTTACAACAATGACAGTGTCAAAGAGGCCCACTAGTGGCCTAGATAAGACAAATCCATAATGTCTTCGTCTTGCTTATACACGATATCCATTGCACCCATCGAGGCACCCACTCAGTATTCAACCGTAAAGTTGAATCTCAAAAGTTTACTCACCCGATGTAGTTCTGGTGATGTTGTCAATTTTCGCTCTAAGAGGTACATCAAACTGTAATGATGATGATCAACAAGTGTCGTCCCCACAAGGTTACAGGTGTTATATTGCCTTCACGAGGCCAATTAATTTGTACTTGTAAGAGGAAAGTTTTTGGTGGCTGCCGATCTCGTGGCTAAAGAAGGAAATCTGGTGTCCCTCCTATTGTAGCAATGTCTCTATTTTGTTGATTGAAGAGTCGCACTCCACCTGCGAAGGGAGTAATAGAGAAAGATAGGTAACAAATAAATGTTAGGATCAACAAGAATGGAATCATATGCGAAGGGAGTAATAGAGAAGGACTCAAGAGAGGGAAATATTAGTGACATAGAAGAAGGGAAGAGGAGAGTTAGTACTAAAAGAGAATGTCTCGTATCCTCTCTATTATATCCAAGGGGATATTTATAAGCCCTTTTACAATACTATGTTAACTCATTACAAACTCCTAAGAAAAATTTTGGAGACAAGGGACTAATGCAGCAAAGAGAGACACTTGTAGGACCGTAAAGCCGAAGGTCATTGTTGGTGTCCACTAAAACGAATTTCTTCCAATGAAGCTCATCAAATATGTTGTGAGTTTACCATACTCATTGATGAATTAGTTGTACTAGCATTATGAGATCTAGCAGATTTTGGCTCAATCCACTCCAACAATGCCTTGACATTACTTGGGTAAGCAGAGACCCATGAATGTGGCCAATGTGCCAAAACATGTCATGAATGTGGCTTTAAAAGAACATTTTCTCTTTTTAAGAAGAGAATGTGGCGCCGGATCAACAATAGTACTCGTTGCATAGGTTGAAGAAGCATTGTTCGTGTCTTGCTTTATATGAGTATATCATAGAGGAAAACTAGAATAATTTTGTGGGGATTGTTGGAACATGAGACCGGGCGGTTAGTCTTTCTAGTCGCAGTGGACTGTCTGGTAGCCTTCCCAGCGGCTTGGTAAGAGTCCGCAGTACCGGCCTGGTGGCTGTCCGCAACAGCGGCCTGGTGGTAGTCTGCAGCAGCGGCCTGGAGGTTAGCTGCAGCTGCGGTCTGGTGGTTTGTCGCAACAGCAGTCCAGAGGTTACTCGCAGCAACGGTCTGGTGGTTAGCCGCAACAGAGGTCTGGAGGTTAGACGCAGCAGCGGTCTGGTGGTTAGCCGCAGCAGCGGTCTGGAGGTTAGCCGCAGCAGCGGTCTGGCGGTTAGCCGCAGCAAGTGTTCAGAGGCTTCCCAGGAGATTGTATTTGTTGTATAGTCGGGCGGTTTGACAGGGTCAAACCGCACAGCCCGCGCGGCTTGTATTTAGTCTCACATCGCTTATTGTATTCTCTCATATCCCCCATTTTTATAAATAAGAGGGCATACGTATGTAATAATTATCTTTTTGGAGCAAAAAAACTTTTCTTTATTTAGCTCTTTTTACATGGTATCAAAGGGAATCGGTCCTTTGCTCCAATTTGCTCGCGGTTTTCTTTTCTAACTGCTTCCGATTTTCTTCTGTTCGCGCAGCTTCCGGTTTTCTTCTGTTCGCGCGGCTTCTTCCTACTCTGCCCTCCCTTTGTTTTCTTTTCTGTTTGCGCGGCTTCGCTGGTGTTCGCGCGATTTCTCTCTCATGTACTCCTGCGGGTTGATTTTCTTCTCGCGCGGTCTCCTTTTTCTTGTTCGCGCGATTTGTTTGGTCAAACCGTGCGGCTTGTTGTTGTTCTCTATGGACACTCCATCTTCTTCTTCCACTTTGTCCGCTTCTCTCTCTCTTTTTCTTCTACTTCTACTTCTGGTAATTTGGGTACTGCTTCTAAGTTTACAGGTCCAAATTACCCTGATTAAAGTGTCTTTTATTTTCCCGTTGCGCACTCAGCGTAAGCGTCATCATTTGACCGATGATCCCCCCCCCTTTTGGCTCTGCTTCTTTTGATGATTGGGATGTTACTGATGCGTTGGTACGTACTTGGTTGGTCAAAATATTGTCTGATGAGTGCCTTCCTGTCATTAGACATGATCAGACGGTCAAGACTGTCTGGAATCATCTTGCTGCTTTGTACTCCAATGGAGCGCAAACTTCACACATTTATACTTTATATGCGGGTCTTTTTGCTCGACCCGTCATGACTCCTGCTGCTGCTTATCAGGAGGTTCAAACTCTTGGTGTTGAACTTCTTCAACATCGACCTTTTTCTGTTGATCTCGTTGAGCAATATAAACACTTTCAGGAGCTTCTTGTGATTCGCTACTTACTTCGTCTACCTGACTCGTATGATATGATTCAATAACAAATCCTAGGAGAGGCGGATACTCCTACTCTGGAAGTTATTGTTGCTCGCATTTTCGTTGTTTCAACTCTTCTTCAACGTCCTTTGCTTCTCTCTCCTTCTCCTGATATTGTTGCTCATCCAGCTCGTCATGACAACTCTGATGGTCGAGGTTGTCGTACTGGTGGTCGTGGTTATTCTAAGTTTCTTTTCTCTCATTGTGGAAGAGTTTGTCACTTGGTTGATCGTTGCTGGACAAAACATCCTCACATTCGTCCTGCTTCAGCTGATTCTGCCAAGAAGTCTACTTCTTCTCTTACTACTTCTGGTGTTGCTTAGTTGGCTATTACGGATAGGTGGCTCATTGATTCTGGTACAACTAATCATATGACGGAGAATTCTCGTCTTTTCTCTTCTCTTGACAAGAGTAACCGGTTACCTCCGGTTCTTATTGCTGATGGTTCTCCTTCTCCGATTCATGGGTCTCGCACAGTGCATGTTACTAATTATCTTCAGCTTCAGGACACTCTCTGTCCCGAATTTTCCATGCAATCTTCTTTTTGTCACTGCTCTGCAAACAGTTGAATTATGAAGCTATTTTTACTGTCTTTACCTGTGTTTTTCAGGTTCCTCACTCCAAGGAGACGATTGCTACTGGGACAGAAAGCAGCGGCTTGTTCTACCTTGATACTTCTTCTGCTTTTTCTGTCTCCTCTTCTTTACTTCAGTGACATCTTCGGCTTGGACATCATCATCGTATTTTTTATCAGCTTCTGCTTGATTTACCTCGAGGAGATTCTTCTCTTCATTGTGAAGCTTGTCAATTTGGCAAACATCACCGGTATACTTTTCCTGTTAAACATTGACGAAGTTCTTCTCGTCCTTTTGACCTTGTTCATTCAGATAAATGGGGTCCTGCTCCTATTCAGACTGTTGGTAGAGGTAGTCAGTATTTTGTTACGTTTATTGATGACTTTTCTCGGTGTACGTGGTTATATTTTCTCCATGAACGCTCTGAAATTTTTTCTATTTTTACTGTGTTTTATAATGAAATTCGTACACAGTTTGATACACCTATTAAAATTCTTCGAACTAATAATGCTAAGAAGTATCTTAGTCATCAATTTACAACATTTTGTATGCTTCATGACATTGTTCATCAAAATACTTGTCATTACACGTCTCAACAAAATGGCATTGCTGAACGTAAAATCGTCATCTTCTGGATGTGGCTCGTAGTCTTCTCAATCATATGCATGTTCTTAAGTCTTATTAGGGTCATGTTGTTCTTCTCTCTTGTTTTCTCATTAATAGAGTTCTGTCTTTGGTTCTCAATGGGAAGACGTCGTTTTCTATCTTGTATCCTGATGCAACTCCGTTTCCATTGCCTCCTCGTATCTTTGCATGCACAGCGTTTGTCCACTCTCCTTCTTCTGGTCGTGACAAACTCTCTCATCGTTCTGTTAAGTGTATCTTTCTTGGTTTATTGTCCAACACAGAAAGGATATAGGTGTTATGATCTTGTTCTCTGAAGACAGTATGTTTTTGCAGATGTCACTTTCTTTGAGGATGCTCCTTTCTTTTCTCCTTCCTTTATTCTCCCTTCTTCTAATGATTCTGCTTCTTTTTCCCTTATCTCGACACCTTTTCCAGAGTCTGCACTTCCTTCTCCTTCTATTTCTTATTCTTCTGCTGACTCTAATTCTTCTACTGAGCCACTGCCAACAGCTCATGTTCCAGTAGTCTCTCCTTCGGGTGAAACTGATACAGTTGACAGGACGGACCTTGATCTTCTGATTGCTCTTCGGAAAGGTGTTCGTTCATGCACACAACATCCTCTTCGTGATGTGGTCTCTTATGTGCAACTGTCTCCTCTGTCTAAGAGCTTTGCTCCTGCGCTATCGGTGAATGTTCTTCCCGCCTCTTATAGTGATGCTCTGGTTATTCCTTATTGGAAAGCTTCTATGGAAGAAGAGATGAAAACTCTTACTGAACTGGGTACTTGGTCTCTTGTTCCTACCCCTCTTGGAGCTGATGTAGTTGGCTGTCGCTGGGTCTTTGCCATCAAATTTCTCTCTGATGGTACTGTTGATCGATACAAAGCTCGGTTTGTTGCCAAAGGGTTTACGCAAACCTATGGTGTGGATTTCTTTGACACATTCTCTCATGTTGCTCGGAAAACTACGATCTGTGTTCTTTTTTTTTGTGACAGTAAACAGGGATTGGGAAATGTCTCGGTTAGATGTGAAAAATATTTTTCTTCATGGTGATTTGAATGTAACAGTCTATATGGAGCAATCTTCTGGGTATGTTGCTTAGGGGGAGTCTCAACTGTGCAGATTGAAGAACACTATCTATGGTCTTAAGCAAAGCCCGAGGGCATGGTTTGACAAATTCAACGAAGTTATTTCTGTTATTGGATTTGTTCGGAGCGATGCAGATCACTCTTTGTTTATTCGGAAAACCTCAGTTGCCCTTGTTGTTCTTGCATTATATGTGGATCACATTCTTCTTACAGGGGATGATAGAAAAGGTATTAACATGACCAAGAAGCATCTGCTTCAGCATTTTGTTACCAAGGATATGGGGTCTCCTAAATACTTTCTTGAGATTGAGATATCTCGAAAACCTGCTTCTATTGTTCTTTCACAACGGAAGTATGTCTTGGATCTTTTGGAAGAGACAGGTCTTCTTGGGACTAAACATGCTCGGTCTCCTATGGCTATTGGAGATGACAAGTGCTGGAGTGAGACTTCACCTCTTCTTGATGATGTCACCAGTTACAGACGTCTTGTCGGTAAACTCATTTATCTGACAGTCACAGGACCAGATATTTGTTATGCAGTAGGGAGAGTAAGCCAATTTATGTAAGCCCCTAGAGAATGTTATATGCAGTCAGCTCTAAAGATCCTTGAGTATGTAAAAGTTAAACCAGAAAAAGGGCTCTTGTTTTAGAGTAGGGGACATTTGAAGGTGAAAGCTTATTCTGATGCTAGCTACACAGATAATAAGAAAGATAAAAAGTCTACATCTGGTTTCTGTGACCTTCGTTGGAGGTAATTTGGTCAGTTGGAAAAGCAAGAAACAAGTTGTGGTTGTCAGGTCAAGTGTAGAAGCTGAATATAGAAGCATGAATCTAACTGCTTGCGAGCTAAAATGTCTACGAACACTCTTGATAGATCTGTGATAGGTTTACAATCATTTTATGTCGATGTTCTGTGACAATAAGGGGTTATATACATTTCAAGAAATCCGGTCTTTCATGAGAGAACGAAGCATATTGAAGTGGATTGCCATTTTATCAGAGGAGAGATATTGAAAAATCAAATCTGTACTCCGTTAGTTACCTCTGATAAAGAGCTAGCTGATTTCTTCACAAAGTCAGTCACCTCGTTCTCGGATGTTTGTAGCAAGTTGGGCATGGTTGTCATATATGCTCCAGCTTGAGGGAGAGTTTTGGAACATGAGACCGGGCGGTTAGTCTTTCTAGTCGCAGTGGCCTGTCTGGTCAGCGGTCTGGCAGTTTGGACCACCAATATGTCTGGTACCCTTCTCAGCGGCTTGGTAAGAGTCCGCAGTAGCAGTCTGGTGGCTGTCCGCATCAGCGGCCTGGTGGTTGTCCGCAGCAGTGGCCTGGAGGTTAGTCGCAGTTGTGGTCTGACGATTTGCCGCAACAGCGATCGGGAGGTTAGTCGCAGCAACAGTCGGGTGGTTAGTTGCAGCAGCGGTCTGGAGATTAACCGCAGCAGGGGTCTGGAGGTTAGCCGCAGCAGGGGTCTGGAGGTTACCCGCAGCAGCGGTCTGGTGGTTAGCCGCAGTAGCGGTCTGGAGGTTAGCCACAGCAGCGGTCTGGCGGTTAGTTGCAGCAGGTGTTTAGAGGCTTCCCAGGAGATTGTATTTGTTGTTAGTCTGGCGATTTGACAGGGTCAAACTGCCCAGCCCGTGCGGCTTGTATTTAGTCCCGCATCGCTTGTTGTATTTTCTCATCTCCCTCATTTTTATAAATAAGGGGGCATACCTATGTAATAATTATCTTTTTGAAGCAATAAAATTTTCCTTTATTTAGCTATTTTTACATAGATAGAATGGAATACCTCTTCGCCCGTTCCTGAAAATTAGAAGAACAATTGGGCGGTCTAAATATAGAACCTAGAACTAATAAATGAAGATAGTCTTCTCAATATCCTTTGCATGCACCCTCACCAAAGGTCTGACATGGTGAACACATTAGCTAAGTGCAATTCATTGAATAGTTCATCAACTTGGTATTGGAACTTGTCATTTAACATTTTTGTGTTTAACCTACTCTAAACCACAAGAATCATCAAATCCAATCTCTTTTGGACCAGAAAAAGGAAGGGAAAAAGGTAATTGGTAGGATCATCCGATGTCATACTATAAAATGTGGTTGCATCGAGTCTAAATCATCTTTCTAGCGGAAGAGGCATTTGTAGGGCTTGTCAACTAGGAGTTGTGCTAGGCAAGAGACATACAAAAATTCAACTATCGTGGGGGAGGAAGGCATTAGGGATGTTGGAAATACTTTTAAGAACTCATGCAGTAACTCCTCCATCAAGTCTGGTGAGACCTGTAAGCATTCGACCATGTATAGGTTGAACTCTAGGAATAGATCAATGATCAATTGAAAATGCATGCAGTGAAATCCCGCATGCTAGGTTTCAATATGCTAAAATACTCCACACTGAATGACATTGAATCAATCCAAGAAAATGATATAAAGATCCGCCGAGAAGCAGTCATGCAGAACCAATAGATGAACTTCCTTGCTAATTCTCGAGTTGCTGACCTTTTGTTCAATTCTCAAAATGACATGCATACCAAATCGAGAGAGAATGGTTAAATCAAGGGACACTTTTACTGAAGAAGATGTAAGTACTCCCTGAATCTACTAGAGATGTAGCCTACTGACTAGAAATATGTCTTGATGTACATGGTTTAGGAATTTCATACTCCTAAGAAGTCGAAAAGTAAGATAACGTGGTTTATATGTTCTTCTTGCTCATCGATCTCATCCACTTCTAGCTAGAATACTAAGAATAGTTTCTTATATTGGTGGCCCCTGACGCAGGGCTCATCAAAGTTAAATTCGCACACGATGATTGGCGACGGACTCAAGAAATTTGTTTAACAAATGTCAGAGTAATGTTCTCACACTCGAGTAGGCACCCCGTGATTGACAATTGATCCCACATGATTGGACAATTCCATGTGTTTTGTTAAAATCGTCTTCCTTTAGACATACAATCCATCTGAATAGGGTACTCACAAATTCGAGCTAATTGCCCACAATCATAATTAGATCAATCAGATTCTAAAATTCGAGGTTAAGGCTTCATTTGGTAGAGCGGTTGCGGTTGTAAAAGGAGCTGTTGTAAAGGGAGGTTTGTAAAAGGAGCTGTTGGAAAGGTGATGTTGGAAACGGAGATTTGTTTGGATAGTCTGTGTTTGCAGAGCTTTTCAAAACTGAGATCCATTTGGTAAAATAGCGTTTTGATAAATTTATTAATTTATGGTTGTGATATCAATATAAAATACATGTACCTGAGAAATTTATTAATTTATGGTTTATGAAAATTTAGAGTACATCCAAAGATCAAAATGTCAACCATTTGATGACTCGAAATACAGCTGATGACTCGAAATACAGCTGATTCCAAATACAATCACAATCTGTGCAGTTGTTCAGCAATGGAGTCTCGCAGCGCCGTCATCTCGTCAACACCCACTCGAATCCCTCTGATATGTTCTCCACCATCGCATGCAGTATTTTGTCGTGTTGTTCTTTGAAGACCCGCAGGGTAAACAAAACTCTCGTCTTCATCACAAGCTCGAAAGTGAGCGTCATTGCGGGAAGGATGTCTGTGAATGTAATTATGCAGAGTCATCGTTGCAATCACTATATCTCGTTGCTTAGTCAAACTGTATGGAGGCATATCCCTAAGAATCTTCCATTTCTTCTTCCATACGCCGAAGGACCGCTCTATAACGCTACGTAACGACGAGTGCGCCCGGTTGAATATTTCTCGGCGGCCCTGTACCATCCGGCTGCCCCTTCTGAAATCTGGCAAATGATACCGCGTGCCTGAATACGGTTTTAAAAATCCACGTTGGAGTGGATATCCGGCATCAACCACGTAATATTTACCTACAAGTGCACATATTGCTAATATGAGAATAATAATGAAACAACAGTATTTGAGTAGCTGTAGATTACTGAATATTAAAAAGTCTTACCTGGGGGTGGATAGGGGAAATTATAACTCGAGTTCATAATGGCACGCTGAAATATACGGCTGTCGTGAGTAGAACCCTCCCAACCCGCCATCACAAATGTGAAACACATATTGAAATCACACACTGCCATTACGTTTTGTGTTGTCGTTCCATGGCGACCAATGTAGGAGACTTGTTGATCTGCTGGTACTCGAGCATCTACATGTGTTCCATCAATTGCTCTGACGCAATCCTTAAAGTAGGGCATGTATCGCGTGTCATTCAGAATTTGTGGTGGAATATCACGGAATAAATGATCTACAGGTGCAACGACATCGGAAGACATTCTCTTAATAGCTGTGATACCCTTTGCGAAAAATCTACTAATCGTCTCTGTAGAATGTTGGAATCTTTCGCTTGCAAGTTGCATTGATACGTTATGCCCTAAAATATGTAATGTAATTGCAAGCACCTCGCGTGGTAGAGTTCTTCTGGATCCTTGCAACCCATACTGTGCTATTAGAATGGTGAGCAAATCTCCAAAGATTTGTTTTGACATTCTACAAGAACTAAAAAATCTTTGGGGGTGGCCATCTAGCATTTCACCAACCCATCTTGCCCCCGTTTGACTTGATGTCATGCAAGGCCTAGGGACTGATCTGCTGGGCCCTTCTACTGAATAATAATTAGCTATTGAAATCAAATGCACACCGAAACCACCTGTACGATAAAAGGATTCAGCAACTTGTTGTTCAATCTCCTCATTTTCACTGTCTGTGATAGTCGGGGATGACATCGTCAATCTGATGTCAATGAGAATAACGTTAATTACTAATAGGAAAAGTGAAGTACTGCATAAAATTAATGAACATGAGTTAAAAAGTAATGCATAGAAGTAGCAAAATATTGCATTTCCGATCATGAATCAAACACAGAACATTATAAGTAGCAAAATATAGCAGTTCCGATCATGCAATAAACATAAAACACAAATTAGTTCAAACAATAACAAAGAAGATAATGCATAGAACACATCAGTTTAGCAGATCGATCATTTCTCGGCGAATCGAGTTTCCAGCCATTTGAGCCGCCGATCCTTTCGAATACTCATAAAGGTTTCCCGATTTCCCTTATCCTTCAAGAAAACGGTGCAGAAGTCATATAAAGCATAGTTGGTTTCTTCCATGACCTCCTCCATACTTTCGAGCTCGGTAATGGCTTCAGGGATGGTGTGCGTGGACGAAGATATCTGGATGCGGGGAGGCTCCATCATGCAACGCCCAATAATGCGAGATGTTTCAGCTATCTGATCCATCGTCGAACTCCTGCTTCTCTTGTATGTCTGCTTGCGTTTTCCCTTATCTGGTATCTTCTTTCCTGCTTTTGTAGGAGACGGTAACTGGTCCACATCTTGGGAATCATCCCCAGCAGAGAGGTCGTGCTCATCAATCGATTCAGGCAAAAAATTTCTAGAATTAGGAGCCCAAGCAAGAGCTCCAGTAGCTACGACCTGGCTGAACATCATATCGAGCTTTTCTTCTAACTCGGGAGATATCCCAACGAATTGAAACTTACGTGCAGTTGGATGAACCTGAAATGAAAATATAACGGAGTTAGAATAAGAAAAAAAAGAACTATTCTAGGTACAGAATAAAAAAACTATTATAATTACCTTCAGACGCTCTTTCCACCAATCCTCAGAAGCAGCAATAGTTTTGCGTATAGGATCCCATCCCAAACCCGTCTCACGACCCTTGAGGTCACGCCATAACTTCCAGTCTTTTTTCAGCTGATCCCACTTGTTTTTCATTTGGATTCGATCGTAGGACTTCCCCGTGTGAGCTAAGAAATTTGTTGTCAAGTTAACCCACCCTTCTCTGTTGAAGTGTGTGGTCGGGCGATTTCCCAACTCAATTTCTTTTAAGCACAAGTCACAGAAAATCAAAACATCGCTAGCCTCCCAATTGGCACTAACACCACCTTCCTTATGTTTACCCATAGTGAATAAACTGTATTAAAAAATATGAACAAAACATTAAAAAAATATAGTCCTAAATCAGACAACATGTATAGGTGAACCCAGCAGAAAAGATTGTTGTGCGAATCCAAGTTTGAGGGTTTGTCTCTAAACAGGATACATAAAGAATATTAAAAAGAGGAAATGCTTTATGTGAATAAGGATTTTATCATGAAGATGAGTATATTCTGAGTCAAGAATAAAAGCAGTAGTTAGACTTCACAAAAGATAAACTTACAATAAGTAATTTTTACATTACAAAATGACATTAAAAATATCTCAAGTGAATTATAGTAGTTTATTCATGCTAAGAGCCTAGGATTGCCAAAGTCCCATCAGGTGGGCTCCATCAGCACATACACACTCACACACACATCACAAAAACACATAAACATCACATACACAAACTCACACATACAACACATACACACTCACACACACATCACACACACAACACACTCACAGCACACACAAACTCACACACACAGCACATACACAGTCACACACACATCACAAAAACACATAAACATCACATACACAAACTCACACATACAACACATACACACTCACACACACATCACACACACAACACACTCACAGCACACACAAACTCACACATACAGCACATACACAGTCACACACACATCACAAAAACACATAAACATCACATACACAAACTCACACACACAACACATACACACTCACACACACATCACACACACAACACACTCACAACATACAACACATACACACTCGCACACACATCACAAAAACACATAAACATCACATACACAAACTCACACATACAACACATACACACTCACACACACAGCACACACACAACACACTCACAGCACACACAAACTCACACACACAGCACATACACACTCACACACACATCACAAAAACACATAAACATCACATACACAAACTCACACACACAACACATACACACTCACACACACATCACACACACAACACACTCACAGCACACACAAACTCACACACACAGCACATACACACTCACACACACATCACAAAAACACATAAACATCACATACACAAACTCACACACACAACACATACACACTCACACACACATCACACACACAACACACTCACAACATACAACACATACAAACTCACCCACACATCACACACACATCACACACACACTCACACACACATCACACACACAGCACACACTCACACACTCACACCTACACATCACATGCAAACTCACCCACACATCACACACACACTCACACACACATCACACACACTCACATACAAAAAGCACATACAAATTCACACACATCACATACAAACTCACACACAAACAGCACATACAAACTCACACATATCACATAAACTCACACACATACAACACACTCACATACACTCACACACACAGCACATACACACCACACACACAGGACACTCACACACACATCACACACACAACACAATCACAGCACACACAAACTCACACACATCACATACACACTCACACACTCACACACTCATCACAAACACATAAACAACACATACGACCTCACACACATCACATAAACTCACACACATACAACACACTCACATACACATACACACACAGCACATACACAACACACACACAGGACACTCACACACACACATCACACACACAACACAATCACAGCACACACAAACTCACACACACACCACATAAACACTCACACACTGGATGCTGGAAAAAACACATTGCGGGATAGGCAAAAACACATTGCATAAAAATATTGCAAAAACACTGCAATACACAAACTGGATGCTGGAAAAAAATAGGCATATACCTGCTATGAGATTGCTGCAGTTAGGGGAAGAGGTTGGTGTTGAGGCGGGAAGAAATCTGGGCAGAGATCTCTGAAGGAATCGCCAGGGAGTACAAGCCACCAAACCTGAACCAAGGGGGAAGAAAGAAGGCGTGTAAACTACCGGATGTGAAGAAGAAACCTTCAAAGAAGAGATCTTTGAGGTTGCAATGAGAGAAATCTGGAAAATACCTATAGTATGATGCGAAGGAGGCAGCGGGGTGGATCTTCACGGCGATTATGATGCGAAGGAGGCAGCGGCGTGGATCTTCACCAGAGAAGCCTCCTGCACCGTCGCTGGAGACGCGCGTCCTGCACCGTCGCCGGATGAGATGCGGGAGAATCGTCACACCGTCGCTGGATACGAGCGTCCTGCACCGTCGCTGGATGAGATGCGGGAGACTCGTCCTCCACCGTCGCGGAAGAGATGCGGATGCCGACGGAGTAGGCAGCGGGGAAAACCCTAAATGCGGCCGACTGGAGCTCGGGGAGGAATTTTCGGCCCGCAGGTTTTTGAGAAGCGATAAAACGCGGAGCTGAATGAACCGGGAGCGGGTAAACAAATGGGATATAGCCGAGCGTTTCGTTTTGGCCAAACGAAATGAAGTTGAAAAGCTTAAACAAATGAGGCCTAAGTGGCAGACCCTCTTAAACTCCTTGCTATGAATATTGGGGCATGCCAATCCAATCTGATGCGGAGGCATGGGATAACGGACTGAAAATTCTCTATATTTTCCTCCACTGGTCTCACTTACCTCAAAGAGAACAACTCTTCAAGGGGAATGTTACATAAGGGTAGGCTAAAGTGCTTGTGGCATAATATAGTAAAATCTTCCTCATTTACATTTCTAGGGTGTTCCTAATATAGGGTAGGCTAGTGGTGCTCGGGAGCTAGGACTCTACGTGTAGGTGCGGTGAATATGCTAATGCAACACTTAAATGCAATGCGACAGTCGGACGATGACAACAATTAATTTAAGCAATGAAAATTAATAGCACCACGCAGTTAATCAAAATAAAGAAGCAAACAATTAATTTTAACAATTTAGCAACGGCTTCCTCCGCTCGGAGGGTATAAGCAAGCGTGCGGCGAATAATTCCTCCTGCAATTGTTAGCATAAAAGAACCAATTTCTAGCCAACAATAATCTCAGCACAATATAATAAAACACCAAATGAAAATGTCAAGTCACCGAATACAATACCACAAATGCTCACAACGTAGAGGGATGAACCGAGACACTGAAGATTTGGAGGGTCGGATGTGTAGATCGACGACCGGGGGTGGAACCGGTGGCTGCCCTCGGCGGAAAATGGTGATAACGGATGGTAAAATGGCGGATCCAGACACGAATGAGTAGATCCGGGCCGGGGATGGGTAGATCCGCTATTTAGGAGCGGATACGGGCAAGAATGGAAGGTTTGGGCGGTGGAAATAACGGATCGGGTGGCTAGAATCCTAGATCTGGACTGATCTAGAATTTTAGGGTTGTTAGGATGGTGGATCCACGGAGGGAGTTGGCGGATTTGGGAGCAGGGGAGGTGAACAGAGTTTCGGGTGAACAGTGCTCTGTCGTGAACAGTGTCGTGAATAGTGATCGAGCTTCCTGGGCAGCGGTATTGGGGAGGGGTTTGGGTGATTTTCGGTGGCTGGAAGTGGGATTTGAAGGGTGGAAAACGAAGGTGGGGGTAGGGATTACCTTGGGGAGGAGTTTGGCGGCCTAGGAGTCGTCACCTAGGGTTCCACGGCGTCGGCACCGAGGAGGGATCGCTGGAATCCAGGAATGTTTCTTCTCCAAATCCAACAATGACTCAATTCAGCCCCCCTACATCCTAATTATAATAAAAGAGAAGCTAGGTCATCCCCATCAACGGCTATGATTGGTCGATGGGTTCGCCCTTAAAATACATCAAAAATAAACTGAAAAAAATAAATTAATATAGTGTTTTGACTCGCGGTGACGCTCCGGACGCAATCACGGAGCCCGATCGTCGATCCGGGCAGACCATATATGGAAAGTTGCCAAATCAGCCCCGAACGGACCCAAAACGTGTCCTCGTCTCTGCTCCGCATCAGTTCCCAATTGAGTTACGCATACCAAAATTTGATAGATCCCATGAAGTACAAAGCAGTGAGGTTGATCTACTTTGGTCAAGACGTTCTTTGGTTTATAAAATTCGTTTGCAATGAGTTATTAATTCCAACATATCATTCTTGCAATCAAGAAATGAAAATCAAATGTACATAACGTTGGACGTTTCCAACTTCCATTCTTACTGTAATCAAATCCATTTGAGTTAGTGGTGGTTGTTCTACGTATTTGAAACGTGATTCCCAACAATTTCACATCCACACGGTGGAGATGTCACCCTTAAATCCCTAGAAGGGTACTACTTGATTGGTCGGTGACGCTGGCGTAAACTTGTTGTTGGGAAAAAGTTCCATACAAGGAGGCTAGGTCTAACGTGCGGCTTAGGAATTGCATGTAGCTGTCCTGTAGATGAGTGAAACCAGCCTATGCCGGTCCCAAGACCTGATGAAAAAAGGTAAGAGTTGTGTTAGGTAGACGGCCAGCGTAAAATTTAGTCACTCTTATGAATATGCAGCATTTAAAAATTGTGTGAAAGCTAGGTTATTCTGCCTTAGGAATGCATCGTATTGTCTGAATGTGGCGTCTTGGCAAAGACCGCTACATCTCCAAAACTTGGGTGTAGTGTTAAATATGCAAGAGTTCACATGATATGGTCTGAATGCGGCATCTTGGCAAGAACCGTTGCACCTCCAAGAGAACTTGGGAGTAATGTTAAATAGGCAAAAGTCCTCACATATTAGGCGTCCTAGGAAAGTATGTCGTAGGATTATTGATCAACTTTGGTTTGGAAGTTAAAATATATGTACGCTAACGAGAAAAGCGATGGAAGTAGTGTATACGATGATTAGAAGACGGACAAATATCTTATATCTGCAAGAGAGTAGATGGGTGGGTGAGAAAGCTAAATTTTTAGACAATTCAGGTTTTAAATTAGGGTACACTGGAACAAATAAATAATAGAGTATGTATTATTGTGGATACTATTTAGAGGGATGAATGTACAACCCCGTGTTCGCCGAATGGGTCAACCAGGCCAAAACGGGCGAATTCAGAATGGCCAGCTCGCGCTCGCAAGAATTAGATGGGCGAGCTGGGCCACCCGTCCCGTGCCCACCCGAAGTTCGTCTATGTGGACCCGACCATCGTTGAGCTAACCTCCAGTCCCGAAGAAGCAACCCCGGGCGGCCAGCTCGCTCTCGTCGAGGCTAGGCGGGTGAGCTGTGCGAGCTGGCCCTCCCAACCCTCTCTCCCATAGGCGACTTGGCCGTCATCCCGCCTCAGAACATGGATTGGCGGGCCACGACGATCTAGCTCGCACTCGCCTGAGGAGGAAAGGCGAGCTGCGGGAGCCAGGTCGTGTCGGCCTCAGCGGGATGGCGAGCTGCGGCGAGCCGACCTCCAGATCCTTGGAGTCTGTCCAATGGGGCCCAGCGGCCAAATTACCTGGGTGCCCCTGCAAGAGGTGCCAATATCCATCTAGAACAGCGGAGTTATGTTGTTGGCAGACCCAGTTGGGCTGTACATAGCTGTTCAGAGCAGCGGAGGTTGGCTATTTGCAGGCCGTTTTCAGAATCTTATAAATAGAACCCAAGGGGCACCTCAGAACGCACGCTCACTGGATCCCAGACCTTCTTGCGCTTCTTGAGGTAGCCTTAGCTCGGTATTTGGCTAAGGGAGGGAAAGCGCTCTGAGATCTTTCGGGTTTGTGGTGGGACCTCCGCGCCGAGCCCTTGGGTCTTTTCCCTTTGTTTTCTTGTCATTTTGCTTGCAGGAGAGAAGTAGGTGCGCGACCACCCCTTCCCCAGGGGTGAACTCCACAAGCGACCGAATTATCGGTTCAAACATTCTGGTGCGGTGAGCGTGGAGCGTGGTCAGCACAGAAAATCTTCAGCAAGCTCGATGACTGGAGGAGAAGGGCAAGGTTCGGACAGGGCCGACTTGCCACCCCCTCCCCCTCTCGCCACGGTGGGGATGTTCGAGGACTTCAGGCAGGAAGTACTCGACTTGGTCAGATTCGCACTCGGCGCGCGTGACGAGTGCTCGACGCGAGCAGTCCCTATTCTCGCAGTTCCAGCTCTCGGCGAGGACGCTCCCGGCAGGCGGGCCGGAAAAGAAGTTGCAGAGGAAGAAAGAGGCGGCGAGCTCCCCGGGCGAGTGCCTCTTCCCGGGCTCGGCGAGCGGCGGCAGGTTCGGCGAGATGGGGGTGCGAGACCCCCCAGTGTTGGGGTTTCTCGTGAGGGTTGGCACAACACTTTGTGCACGCAGCGGAAAGGAAAAGGACGAGAACAGCCCAAGAGAACTGGATCTGGCCATGATCGTTGTATCAAGAAGTAAACAAAATAACTAGGGCAAAATACCTTAGTGGCGTTGAGTCACAACTCAACGAAGATGCTCCAAGTATTGAGTGCTGTCGGTGGCGATTTGTACGTGGAATAATATCCACGTCTCTGCAGAAATCCACACGAGCAGGAGAAACCCGAACTGCTCGTCGCACGAACAATCGGGAGGAAGACAGCCGCACCTTTGCAACTCCACGGACTGCTAGGTCCGCGCCAGGAGAGGCAAGAACGACTATCGCCGGAAATGGGAGGGTCAGCGGAGCAGACACGGCGGCGGAACACTTCCGTCCGGCGATGTGCGGGATGCGGCGGAACGAGCGATCGGCGGAACTCTTTCCGTCGGGTTCTAATCGGCCGCAAGAAAAGCACAAGTCCTCCTTCTATTTTTTTTTCAAAACCCTAAGTGTCTATTTATACCAAAGGTATAAATAGACCTAAAGGAATGGCTATCCGCAGACCACACAGCATAGGGTCCCTGGAAGAATTCGGCGAGAATCGGCAAAGGCGTTCGGCGAGAATCAAGCGCCAAGTCGTCGAGAATCAGGGACGATTCTCGACGAATGGCCTTTAGTCGTCGAGTCATACTCGACGACTCTCGACGATACTCGTCGATCGGCGAGAATCATCAGGCAGATTCGGCGAGAATCGATGGACAGTCCCGACGACTAAGTCTTTGATTCTCGACGAATCTATCAGATTGATTCTCGACTAAAACCCCATAGTCGTCGAGACATTCTTGACGACATTGCCTTGGTCGTCGAGACATTCTCGACGATTTGCCTTGGTCGTCGAGTCAAACTCGACGACCTTTCGACTATCCATGCCCTATGAACTTTACTGGCAACAATTGCCTGACCCCATACATAATGGTGATTGGTAACCTTTACCAATACGGTCAATCTTCCAACTCCTCCACAGCTCTTATGTGCGACCCTGCAGGCTCATATCGCATTGGCAGTGAAATTACATGTTTGACAACTTCTAGATCACCATGGTAACTCCAACAGTCTCCCACTTGATCTTGGAAGTATCAAATCATAAACCTCACAAACAATGAGCGGCATCTAGCAATGCATCATTGCTCCCCAAGCAATAAGAGTTTATAACTCATAAGCCTTCATGAACAATGTATCAGCGTTGTCTTTGTCCCTTTGTCCCTTACATCCGAAAAGAACTAGAGGCATGGACCGTGTCACCCTCATAATAACTCAATCCAAGTTTCCTGATCTAGAACGGACATCCAGAAAATGGTGAGGCCAATATCACATATTGACTCCACCAAGCATGGCCATGCATTTCTCAGTCCAGTTCCATCAAGGGGCCCATGGATGCAACTCCTGTCATATAGGAGGACAAATTCCATATCTGCTCACACACAAACATCCAAATGATTCGTAACGTGCCCAACAACCACTCTTATCATCAACCTTTCTCAAGGAAGACTTTAGATGGCATCAAAGCATGCTCTTCCTCACTTGATGAATACTGTGACTTCAGGTCAAAGGACCACAACACCATTGTCAATAGAGACCTACTTGTGACACGATTAGATAACAATCCACAAAGTAGTCTCTGGTTGGGTCTGTCCAGTACAACTTGTTCACTAACAAGTACCCACGTGATGACTTGATATCACAATATCATGACCTGTGAGAACTGGTCATCAGTCAACGCACGTGCTAGTCTTCATGTATCATCATTACCCTTAGATCCTATGATGATACCACGACCAGGGACTTTTAAGAATGAAGCTTCAAATGAATCATAGGCTCTCACATTCAAGTCACGTACTTGATGTCCTATGGAAGCGAACATTCTAAGGGTATTCATTATGTTAACATTTAACTATCATATAGAAAAACCATAATAACGGAATATGCCATTAATTGTAAAAAGAAAATCTATGTACACAATTCATCATATGAATAAACAATAAACAGCGAACAGAATATATCTTTACATGCAACCCACAAGGCTCCCACTAGACTTGATCATTCAGGTATCGTATACTCATTGATCTAGTATGACCATCATGTTTTCTCTGCGCGAGAGGCTTTGTCAGTGGATCTGCAATATTCTCCTCAGTCGGCACTCTGCAAATGTTCACATCTCCTCGTTCGACAATCTCACGAATAAGATGGAACCGCCGAAGTATGTGCTTGGAGCGCTGATGGGATCTAGGTTCCTTAGATTGTGCAATTGTACCATTGTTATCACAGTAGAGAACTACGGGACCAACAATGCTAGGAACTACATCAAGTTCGTCGATGAATTTCCTAATCCATACAGCCTCCTTCGCTGCATTAGCTGCAGCGATATACTCGGCTTCCGTTGTAGAATCAGCAACTGTCTCTTGCTTGGAACTCTTCCAGCTCACAGCTCCTCCATTCAGGCAAAACACAAACCCTGACTGAGACTTTGAATCGTCCCTATCAGTTTGGAAGCTAGCATCTGTGTAATCACTTACAACGAGCTCTTCCTCTCCACCATACACCAAGAACACATCCTTAGTCCTTCTCAAGTACTTCAGGATATTCTTGACTGCAATCCAGTGACACTCACCGGGGTCTGACTGATACCTGCTAGTCATGCTTAAAGCAAAGGAGACATCGGGTCGAGTACATAACATTGCATACATGATTGATCCAATTGCCGAAGCATATGGAATCAACTTCATGCGGTCCTTATCTTCACAAGATTTTGGACACTGGTCCTTAGAGAGATTCACACCATGAGACATGGGCAAAAATCCTTTCTTGGACTCAAGCATGTTGAACCGCTTCAACACCTTATCGATGTATGTACTCTGGGTCAAACCCAGCAACTTCTTCGATCTATCTTTATAGATCTTAATACCAAGTATATAAGTCACTTCACCCAAGTCCTTCATAGAAAAGCAGTTCCCTAGGTTGTTCTTAACAACTTTCAGGGTAGGAATGTCATTCCCAATCAACAGTATGTCATCTACATACAGTATCAGGAAGACAACAATGCTCCCACTGATTCGCTTGTAAACACAAGGCTCATCTTCATTCTTGATGAAACCAAACTCTTTGATTTTCTCATCAAAACGAAGATTCCAACTTCGAGAGGCCTGTTTCAGTCCATATATGGACCTATTCAGCTTGCATATCTTAGTGGTTTCATTTGGGGATACAAAACCCTCGGGTTGTGTCATGTACACTTCCTCAAGGAGGTTTCCATTAAGGAAAGCTGTTTTGACATCCATCTGCCAGATCTCGTAGTCATAATACGCAGCAATAGCAAGCAATATCCTTATGCACTTTACCATGGCAACAGGGGAAAAGGTTTCATCATAGTCAATACCATGAATTTGTCTAAAACCCTTAGCCACCAGTCGCCCTTTGAATGTCTGTACATTCCCATCCATGTCGGTCTTCTTCTTGAAGACCCACTTGCACCCTATGGGTCGTACCCCTTCAGGTGGTTCCACCAAGTTCCAAACTTGGTTTGCATACATGGAGTCCATTTCGGATTTCATAGCCTCAAACCATTTGTCGGAGTCCGGTCCATTCATAGCCTCTTGGTAGGTTGCTGGTTCATCATCATGATCCATTAGCAACACATTACCTATTTGAGACACGAGAAATCCATATCTCTCAGGCTCAAATCTTGGTCTACCAGATCTACGCAGGACATGTGTTTCTTGAGTAGGTTCTCTAGCTACAACACCTTGTAGTCCTAATTCAGAATCCAATTCTGGTTCATTCACTATTTGTGGTTCTTGAACTTCTTCAAGTTCTACCTTTTCAGTCTTTCTTGATAAGAACTCTTTCTCCAAGAAGACACCGGTCTTTGCGACAAACACCTTGCCCTCGGACGGTAGGTAAAAGTAATATCCTTTCGTTTCCTTAGGATATCCCACCAGATAACATTTATCTGATTTGGGTTCCAGCTTGTCAGGCATTTGACGTCGCACGTATGCCTCACAGCCCCAAATTTTAATGAACGACATACTAGGACGTTTCCCAGTCTATATCTCATATGTTGTCTTCAGAACCGTTTTTGTTGGAGCGCGATTCAGTGTCATAGCAGCAGTCTCTAAAGCAAAACCCCAAAAGGAAACAGGCAAGTCTGCATGACTCATCATCGAACGTACCATGTCTAACAGAGTACGATTTCTCCTCTCAGACACACCATTGTGCTGTGGTGTTCTAGGTGGAGTGAGCTGTGATATAATACCACACTCTTTCAGATGATCACGGAACTCGTGACTCAGGTATTCACCACCTCGATCGGATCGGAGTGCTTTAACCCTTTTGCCCAACTGGTTTTCTACTTCATTCTTGAACTCTTTGAACTTTTCAAAGGTCTCGGATTTGCACTTCATAAGATACACATATCCGTATCTACTGAAATCATCAGTAAATGTAACGAAGTAGAAATACCCACCTCTAGCCATGGAACTCATGGGTCCACATACATCACTATGTACAACACCCAAGAGATCCTCAGCCCTCTCAGTATAACCAGTGAAAGGAGCTTTAGTCATTTTGCCTAACAAACAAGATTCGCATCGCTCAAATGATTCATAATCAAATGAGTCCAAAAGTCCATCCTTATGGAGCTTGGATATGCGCTTCTCGTTTATATGGCCCAAACGACAATGCCAGAGATACGTAGGGTTTGAGTCATTTGTTCTTATTCTTTTATTATTTTCTACATTATAGATCATATGGTCTAAGTTCAAAACATAAAGACCATTAAATAGTTGGGCTACAGCATAACAAACATCATTCTTAAATATGGAACAACAGTTGTTCTTAATTATAAAAGAAAATCCAATCATGTCCAGACATGAAATAGATATAATGTTTCTAGTTATGGCCGGAACAAAATAACAATTATCTAGTTCTATTACAAGCCCACTGGGCAAAGAAAGACGGTAAACCCCTACGGCTACAGCAGCAACTCTTGCTCCATTGCCGACACGCAGGTCCACCTCCCCTTTACTCAGCAATCTTCTCCTTTCCAGTTTCTGCACATTTGTACAAATGTGAGAACCACATCCGGTATCCAATACCCAAGATGAAGGAGCAGAAAGGTTTATCTCTATAACATAAATATCTGAAGCGGAAGTCATACCTCCCTTCATTTTCTGCAGACCCTCAATATAAGAAGGACAGTTCCTCCTCCAATGACCAGCCTTGCCACAGTGGTGGCATTTCCCTTCCTTCACCGTGCTTTTCTTCTTCTTCAGTGCAGAAGACTTGGGCTCAAGATGTGACTTAGGTCCCACCTTCGTCTTCTTGAAGCCCTTGGCCTTGGCCTTGCCCTTATGCACCATCAGTATGGGGCTGGTAGGCTTGGCCTTCTTCATATTGATTTCGGCAGTTCTCAACATGCCTAGGAGTTCGGGCAGTGTCTTGTCTATTTCATTCATGTTATAGTTCAAGACAAACTGCTCGTAGTTGTCCGGCAATGATTGCAGGATCAGATCTGTGGCCAACTCTTGACCCAGAGGAAAACCCAGCCTTTCAAGGTTCTCTATATACCCAATCATCTTGAGTACGTGAGTCCCTACTGAGTCTCGAACTCCTATCTTGCACTGAAACAACGCTTTCGTGACGTCGAACCTCTCTTGACGAGCCTGCCCTTGAAACATTTTCTTAAGATGCTCGTCAATCTCCTTGCACCCCATGTTCTCATGTTGCCTTTGGAGCTCAGAGTTCATGGTGGCAAGCATGAGGCATTCGATGTCTAAAGCATCATCGGTATACTTCTTGTAAGCATCCTTATCAGCACGGGAAGAATTCCCGGTCGGCACCTCGGGGGATTCTTCTTCCAAGACATAGAGCTTTCGCTCTTGCCTGAGAACAATTCTCAAGCTCCTGTACCAGTCCATGTAGTTAGTCCCATTGAGCTTATCCTTCTCAAGGATGGCTCTCAGAGACAAAGTGGAGTGTGAACCACTTGCCATGGAATTCTACAAGAATTCATGCAGAATAAAATCAGTACCAAAGTTTCAAAATACAATTTATTTTAATTTGGACTCTAATTAAAACTCCCACTATTTTATTCGAACTAATAGCCCTCACTATCAATTCGGAGAGTTCATGCGAGCTACTCTCTTAGTGGACAAGATCCGTATTTTATCAACACAATGAGTTAGCTTTGGCTTTCCTCTCACGATGTAGTTATTTAGGTAGGCAACGCTTGCCAATTGCATCCTCATGCAATTCTTATATGGTTGGTGAATAACTCTTTATTCGCATCCATCATATGGTGCATGCCAACCCTATGCCTCTAGGCGCTCAACCTTTGAGGTCACCTAGTTAAGTGGGGCCCGATGTCGACAGTGGGATATTACAATTATCCGCTCGCACCCTTACCAAGATAGATTAATGCACCTTGCTTTGGCAAGCCCACACTTCATCGATCGAGGCAGGAAGAGTGTCATCCATCGGAAGGCATCCGAACACTTAATGTTTGATGAAGGGATTTAAATTTTGATAGTATGTTAACAATTAACCATGATCAACATTTGATCAATGTGCACATCTAAATAAAATAAAACATTTCTAGAATCCTCATGCATCCCTTATGTGCACAACAAGACACTATCAACATTTGATAGAGCAAAGGGCTAAATCTGAACATATGGACATTTCCAAATATTCAGGTTTACATGCATTGGACAAAGGGGAAAGGCAACTCAACTTAAAGCAGTAGACAAGCTCATCTCTCTTTGTTGGATTCAAAATCCAAAACAAAATTCGAGGGATGGTTACTGCTAAGGAGACAACAACTTCTACAATTAGAAATTGCTACGAAATCCCAGACGTTCCTGGCGGGGTTCCAAGGGGCAGCGCCCCTGGCGGTGGTTTACACGTGTTGGAATTCCCTAACTTCCAATACAACAATCATGGCCGCAACCTCCCTCTGATACCACTGTTGGGGTTTCTCGTGAGGGTTGGCACAACACTTTGTGCACGCAGCGGAAAGGAAAAGGACGAGAACAGCCCAAGAGAACTGGATCTGGCCATGATCGTTGTATCAAGAAGTAAACAAAATAACTAGGGCAAAATACCTCAGTGGCGTTGAGTCACAACTCAACGAAGATGCTCCAAGTATTGAGTGCTGTCGGTGGCGAGTTGTACGTGGAATAATATCCACGTCTCTGCAGAAATCCACACGAGCAGGAGAAACCCGAACTGCTCGTCGCACGAACAATCGGGAGAAAGACAGCCGCACATTTGCAACTCCACGGACTGCTAGGTCCGCGCCAGGAGCGGCAAGAACAACGACTATCGCCGGAAATGGGAGGGTCAGCGGAGCAGACACGGCGGCGGAACACTTCCGTCCGGCGATGTGCGGGATGCGGCGGAACGAGCGATCGGCGGAACTCTTTCCGTCGGGTTCTAATCGGCCGCAAGAAAAGCACAAGTCCTCCTTCTATTTTTTTTTCAAAACCCTAAGTGTCTATTTATACCAAAGGTATAAATAGACGTAAAGGAATGGCTATCCGCAGACCACACAGCATAGGGTCCCTGGAAGAATTCGGCGAGAATCGGCAAAGGCGTTCGGCGAGAATCAAGCGCCAAGTCGTCGAGAATCAGGGACGATTCTCGACGAATGGCCTTTAATCGTCGAGTCATACTCGACGAATCTCGACGATACTCGTCGATCGGCGAGAATCATCAGGCAGATTCGGCGAGAATCGATGGACAGTCCCGACGACTAAGTCTTTGATTCTCGACGAATCTATCAGATTGATTCTCGACTAAAACCCCATAGTCGTCGAGACATTCTCGACGACATTGCCTTGGTCGTTGAGACATTCTCGACGATTTGCCTTGGTCGTCGAGTCAAACTCGACGACCTTTCGACTATCCATGCCCTATGAACTTTACTGGCAACAATTGCCTGACCCCATACATAATGGTGATTGGTAACCTTTACCAATACGGTCAATCTTCCAACTCCTCCACAGCTCTTATGTGCGACCCTGCAGGCTCATATCGCGTTGGCAGTGAGATTACATGTTTGACAACTTCTAGATCACCATGGTAACTCCAACACCCAGCTCGCCCAGTAGGGGGAGGCAGCCCCTTCAGCGAGCTGGTTTCTTCTGCCCCAGTTCCAAAGGGGTTCAGGAAGCCCGAGATGTCTTACTACACCGGAAAGGGAGACCCGGTCCAGCACGTCCAATAGTTTGAGGACGTGGTCTCAATCCAACAGATGTCGGATGGATTCAAGTGCAGTCTCTTCGCCATCACCCTCAAGGAGAAGGCGAGAGAGTGGTTCCACCAGTTGCTGGCCAATTCCATTTACTGTTTCGAAGACCTACGTCGGGGGTTCATGCTGAGGTTCACCACCTCCAAGAGGAGGAAGAACAAGTCGGAGTCCCTGTTCCACATCAAGAAGGGAGTGAACGAGACCCTGGGGAGCTACATGGATCGGTTCCAGGAGGAGGTGACCCAGGTCCAAGAGATGTCAGGGCATACCCTGATGATGGCCTTCACCCTGGGGCTGCAGCAGGTTTTCTTATGAATGGAGCTGAAGAGGGTGCCACCCCTCTCCTACGAGGAGCTGATGGAGAGGGCAGCAAGGGAAGTCGACAGGGAAGCGTCGAACCCAGAGTTTGCCCGGAGGTTTGTCAGGTGGGCCACGGAGGAAGAAAGGCAAAGAGGTGGTAGGGGACAGGAGGAGAGAAGAGCTGAACCCCGGCAGAGGGAACAGCAGCAGCCTAAGTGGGGGCGTCAAGAGTCGAACCATCGGCTAGGGTGGAGGCCGGAGTGGCAAGATCAAGGGCCACGGAGAGGTCACCATGGGGGGGATAACCGTCAGGGAGGTCAGGGCCAGTTTTATCCCTCAGGTGGGAGGCAAGGCCAGAGACCATCTCTTCCCAACCAGGACCAGGCTATGGCTATGGCCATGGGGGAGAGGAGGAGAGAAGCGCGGAGGAGAAGAAGGGACGTTAGGGTGGAGTTGTCATACTGCGACTTCCATCAGAAGGAAGAACACGCTACGGCCACGTGCCCGGAGTTTCTCGAGATGAGAGGAAACAGGGAGCAGCAACAGCAGCACCGCCAGGGAGTGTGGATCGAGAAAGTACTGCCTCGGGCAGAGGAGGACAGGTGTGAGGATCGGGCCGATGTTGGGGCCCGAGGAGGGATCGGAATGATCCATGGGGGGTGGGGATAGAGGCTTCCTGAAAGGCAAGTCTCCACACTATATACCGCAGGAGCGTTGGCTCCACATCTCAGACCTCACCCCCGAAGGAGAAGATCACCTTCTCGAGGAAGGATATGCCAGACCATGAGGACCCTTTCTGCGACGCGTTGGTCATCCAGACAGCGGTCGAGAACTTCACCGTCTCCCGGATCCTCATCGACAACGGGAGCTCGGTCAACGTCATCTTCAAGAAGGCGTTCGATGCGATGAAGGTGGAGGCCAAGAGGGTGCTGGTCTCAGATGGACCTCTGTTCGGATTCTCGGGGGAGAGGAAGGAGGTCGAAGGAGGAGTGGGGCTCCATGTCACTCTGGGAGGGCAGTCCCGCACATGAAGGTTCGTCATCGTGGACGCCCCCAGCAGCTACAACGCCATCTTTGGGCGACCCCTCATCAGCGCCTTCCGCTGCGTCCCCTCGTCCTTCCACCAATGCCTGAAGTTCAACGCCGAGGGGATCCAGGTCCGGGGAGACCCCAAGGTAGCAAGGGAGTGCTACGTCACGGCGGTAAACTCCATTTCTTGGCAGAAGGGGGCCGAGGAGATGGAGCGGAGGATGGAGGAGGCGGAGCAGGAGGTAGCGGAGATGGAGGTGGAGAACCGCACCCAGGTGGGGATGGCGGAGGAAGTTCAGGAGCCAGTCGAGGTCATGGCCGTGGAGGAGGCTGAGGAGGAAGTTCCTGCCCCGGGTGGGGAGGACGTTGGAGAGTGGGGAGAGCAGTCTAGGCTGGAGGCTGCAGAGTAGGTAGTGGAGATGGAGGTTCTCACCCTCGGGGGGAGGGTGGAGAAGGTTCGCATCAGCGGGGGGTTGACCCCGGCCGACCAGGACAGGATGCTGGAGTGCATCCAAAAGAACGTGGACATCTTCTCCTGGAGCGTCGCGGAGATGTCGGGGATCAATGCAGACGTCGTCTGCCACCGCCTCAACTTGGACCCGGAGGCTCGCCCCATCCAGCAAAAGAAGAAGTCGATCGCGAACAAACTGGCCGAGCCCATCAGGGAGGAGGTGGTCAAGCTCCTCAAGGCTCGCTTTGTATGCGAAACACAATACCCCGGCTGGGTCTCCAATGTAGTAATGGTTAAAAAAGGAGACGGCTGGTGGCGTATGTGTGTTGATTTTTCTTTACTTAATAAATCATGCCCCAAGGACTGTTATCCTTTGCCTCGGATCGACGCGCTGGTTGACTCAGCTGTTGGTTTTCCTGTAATGAGTATCCTGGATGCATTTTCAGGTTATGACCAGATCAGGATGCACCCCCCCCCCCCCGACATCAAAGATGTCTCCTTCATCACGGGGGATGGGTGCTACTGCTACAAAATGATGTCCTTTGAGCTGAAGAATGCAGGGGCGACCTATCAAAAGATGATGGACAAGGTCTTCCGAAAGCAGAGGAGGAGAAACCTGGAGGTATATGTAGATGACCTCATGATCAAGAGCCGAGGCGTGGACTCCCACCTCCGGGACCTGGAGGAAACCTTCACCACCTTGCGCGAGTACAAGATGCGGTTGAACCCCCTGAAGTGTGTCTTCGGGGCAAGCAGGGGCAAGTTCCTAAGCCATCTCCTTACCCCTGCAGGTGTGGAGCCCAACCCTGACAAAGTGAGGGCAATCATGGAGTTGGGATCACCTCGGAACGCTAAGGAGGTGCAACAGTTGACAGGGAAGCTGGCAGGGTTGAGCAGGTTCCTTTCCCGGGCTGGGGAGAAGTGTTCTCCCTTCTTCAAAGCATTAAGGGGAAGCCAAAAAATTTAGTGGACCAAGGAATGCGAGGAGGCATTCTAAGCCCTGAAGAAGCAGTTGACTCGGGCTCCGCTGCTCCAAGGGCCGAAGGAGGGGGAGGATCTATGCTTGTATCTCGGGGTCGGAGCAGAGGCCTTGAGCTCCGTCCTGGTTCAGGAAGAGGGGAAGAAGCAACTCCCCATATACTATGTGAGCCGGGTTTTGAGGAAGGTCGAGCTCCGTTATCCTATCTTGGAAAAGATGTCCTTCGCTCTAGTCATCTCGGCCCGTAGGCTCCGGCCTTACTTCCAGGCACACTCGATCCGAGTGGTGACTGACCACCCCCTCCGCAACATCTTCGAGGGGGTGGAGCATTCGGGCAGATTGGCCAAGTGGTCAGTGGAGTTGAGCGAGTTCAATATCTCCTTCGTCCCTCACCTCTCGATCAAGGCTCAAGCAATGGTCGATTTCCTGTCAGACTATGTGGTCGAAGTGGCGGAGGCGGAACTCACTCATCCTGTTCCCTGGAAGGTGATGGTAGATGGCGCTTCAGGGAGGCATTCCCTGGGGGTGAGGGTGATCTTGGAGAGCCCCCAAGGAATAAGGATAGAACAAACGATAGTTATCCATTTCTCTATTACTAACAATCAGGCCGAATACGAAGCGGTGATCGCGGGGCTCCTTCTGGCCAGGGAGCTAGGAGTGCATGATGTGGAGGTCCTCACTGACTCCATGGTGGTGGCTTCCCAGATCAACGGGGAGTTTGAGGCGAGGGAGAGTATCCTGCAGTTATATTTGACAAAGGTGAAGGGGGTCATCGACATGTTCCGGACCTTCTCCATCCGACACGTCCCGCAGAAGGAAAATGAGCAGGTGGATCAGTTAGCCAAGCACGCCCCCCGGGTGGGGGGTACCATCACCGACCTGTTCCGCCCATCCGTCGAGGAGGGCGAGCTGATGGAAGAAAGAATCATCAGGCAAGGGTATTTCTGGCCGACCCTGAGCCATGACGCTACAGAGTTCGCAAAGAAGTGTAGCAAGTGCCAGTTTTTTGCCCCCCTCCAACTACAGCCGGCTCGGCGCCTCAGGAGCATCACGGCGCCCTGGCCCTTTGCGATCTGGGGTATGGATCTGGTAGGGTCTTTCCCCCATGCCAGCGGGCAGAGGAGATTCTTGTTGGTCATGATTGACTATTTTTCCAAGTGGTTGAAAGTCAAGGCATTGCCCAAGGTAACCTCCCAGGTCATCTGGAACTTTGTGTGGGGGGAGATCATCTGCCGGCACGGGTTGCCACAGGCCATCGTCACAGACAACGGGCATCAGTTCGCTAGCACTGAGTTCGTCAACTTCTGCGGGCAACTCGGGATTGATCTCAGGTTTGCTTCGGTTCACCACCCTAGGAGCAATGGGCAGGTGGAGGCGGAGAACAAAATCATCGTCAAACTCCTCAAGAAGAAGGTGGAATACTTGAAGGGTAGCTGGGTGGAGCAGCTTCCTTCAGTTCTTTGGGCCCTGAGAACCACTCCCAACACCGACATAGGAGAGACCTCCTTCAAGCTCTCTATTGGGTGCGAGGCGGTGTTTCCCATAGAGTTCGAGGTCCGGACACCTCGGGTGGTCGAGGCAGAGGCCGGCAGGGAAGAATGGCGAGCTGAGAATGAGGAGTTGCGGCTCTCCCTCGACATGGTGGAGGAGCTACGCGACCTCTCCGCCGTCCGGCAAGAAGAAATAAAGATAAGAATGGCTAAGTACTTGGACAAGCACGTCAGGGTCAAACAGTTCGCGGAGGGAGATCTGGTCCAAAGGAAGGTGGATGCCGCGGGAAGATCAGCCGTTGTGGGGAAGCTCAACCCCAACTGGGAGGGTCCGAACATTGTACAAGAAAGATTGAAATCAGGAGGGTACCGCCTCCGGAATGTGGAGGGCAGTCTCACCTGGAGTGGTAACGACTTGAAACTTTTTTACCCTTGAACCCTGTAACTAGCGTTCCATTTTCTAATAAGAGCTTCTCGATACACCTGTGCCCCCGCCATTGTTTGCGCAAGTAGAAGTATTCATTACCCAGACCCCGAACAGATCCCGCTGTCAGGCTCTCATCTAGCTGGCAGGGTTGGATGTCACTCGGAGGAGTCTACCCAGACCCCGAGCAGATCCCACTGTCAGGCTCTCACTTAGCTGGCAGGGCTGGATGTCACTTGGAGGAGTCCGCCCAGACCCCGAGCAGATCCCGCTGCCAGGCTCTCATGTAGCTGGCAGGGCTGGATGTCACTCGGAGGAGTCTACCCAGACACCGAGCAGATCCCGCTACCAGGCTCTCACCTAGCTGGCAGGGCTGGATGTCGCTCGAAGGAGTCTACCCAGACCCCGAGCAGATCCCGTTGTCAGACTCTCACCTAGCTGGCAGGGCTGGATGTCACTCGGAGGAGTCTACCCAGACCCCGAGTAGATCCCGCTTCCAGGCTCTCACCTAGCTGGCAGGGCTGGATGTCACGCGGAGGAGTCTACCCAGACCCCGAGCAGATCCCGCTGTCAGGCTCTCACCTAGCTGCCAGGGCTGGATATCACTCGGAGGAGTCTACCAAGACCCCGAGCAGATCCCATTGTCAGGCTCTCACCTAGCTGCCAGGGCTGGATGTCACTCGGAGGAGTCTACCCAGACCCCGAGCAGATCTCGTTGTCAGGCTCTCACCTAGCTGGCAGGGTTGGATGTCACTCGGAGGAGTCTACCCAGACCCCAAGCAGATCCCGCTATCAGACTCTCATCTAGCTGGCAGGGCTGGATGTCACTCAGAGGAGTCTGCCCAGACCCCGAGCAGATCCCGCTGTCAGGCTCTCACCTAGATGGCAGGGCTGGATGTCACTCGGAGGAGTCTGCCCAGACCCCGAGCAGATCCCGTTGTAAGGCTCTCACCTAGCTGGCAGGGCTGGATGTCACTCGGAGGAGTCTGCCCAGACCCCGAGCAGATCCCGCTGTCAGGCTCTCACCTAGCTGGCAGGGCTGGATGTCACTCGGAGGAGTCTGCCCAGACCCCGAGCTGATCCCGCTGTCAGGCTCTCACCTAGCTGGCAGGGCTGGATGTCACTCGGAGGAGTCTACCCAGACCTCGAGCAGATCCCGATGTAAGGCTCTCACCTAGCTGGAAGGGTTGGATGTCACTCGGAGGAGTCTACCCAGACCCCGAGCAGATCCCGCTGTCAGGCTCTCACCTAGCTGGCAGGGCTGGATGTCACTCGGAGGAGCCTGCCCAGACCCCGAGCAGATCACGCTGTCAGGCTCTCACCTAGCTGGCAGGGCTGGATATCACTCGGAGGAGTCTGCCCAGACCCCGAGCAGATCCCGCTACCAGGCTCTCACCTAACTGGCAGGGCTGGATGTCACTCGGAGGAGTCTACCCAGACCCCGAGCAGATCCCGCTGTCAGGATCTCACCTAGCTGGCAGGGCTGGATGTCACTCGGAGGAGTCTACCCAGACCACGAGTAGATCCCGCTGCCAGGCTCTAACCTAGCTGGCGGGACTGGATGTCACTCGGAGGAGTCTACCCAGACCCCGAGCAGATCCCGCTGTCAGGCTCTCACCTAGCTGGCAGGGCTGGATGTCACTCGAAGGAGTCTACCTAGACCCCAACAGACCAACAGGACAGAAGGTCTTGGTGAATCCGGCGCCTAAAGATGGGACCCAGACGCTCAAACAACGGAGGCAAAAATCACGGCCGCCAAGACGACCTTGACGGGTCGGAGAGCCAGAAATGCCAACTCGAGCCTATGGTTAGGCGAGCTCCCGGAAAGCAACCAAGATGGCGAGAACTCAGACCGCGTCGCGACCCCACGAAGCCCAGCTCGCGTGGAGCCAGGCGGCTCGGGTGCAGACCGAGTTGGCTCGCCTGCTCTGCCTCGCGAATAGCACGGCGAACCCGGACAAAGGAAGTGTATCGCCGTTCGCGGTTCAGCTAACTGGCGCTCATATACTTCCTAAGTCCCGAACGAGCACGCGATCTAGCTCGCAAGCCACGGGAAGGGAGACAACGAATAGAAAAATAAAGAACAAACCGCGAGTACAGGAAAGAAGCGACGGATTTACACTACAAAGAAGTATCTTAACAGAACAGTTTCAGGGAATGCGTTTTATTGATCAAAAAATTATAAATCCTGGGCCTCGGCGAGCGTTCATATTACAGCAAAAATATCTTAAGCGAGGCGTGAGTACCTCATCAAGGCGAGCCCCCGAGCGACAAACCCCTCTAAATGGGATGGAAGGGCCCGTCGCCCGACTTCGGTACCGGAAGAAACAAGGCCGGTACCACGTCTCTCGCGGAAAGGTCCGCACCCTCTCTCTTGATGAGGTCCGCCCGCCGCAGCATCTGGAGGGTGTACTTCGCGGCACTGGTAGCGTTCTTCTGCATTAGCTCCTCCAGCTCGTATTCGGTATAATGCGCGAGCTGACAATCGTTGTTGGAAGCCGGCGGAGCGGCCGCTGCGGCTTCCAGCTCTCGCACCCGCGCCCGCAACACCTCCATTTCTTTCTCCGAAACAGCGAGGGCAGCATCAGCCGCGTCGGCCCTCTCTTTCTGACGCTCTGCCTCTTCCTGTGCGAGACGGCGGGCCCCTTCCTTCTCATCCACCAACTTCTTGAGTGAGGGGCGCTCTTCTCTACCCGGAGGCATCGCCGGCCAACCATGTGGGCCAGCTCAAGGCTACAGAGCTGGGCCCGCGCGCTTTCGTGAATCAGCACACGCGTGGCTTCCTCATCATAGATGACAGCGTCTTCCCGTGCGTAGAGGCCGAAGGAGAAATTATAGGCCTCCCCGCCGATGGTATCCTGCTCCAGCCAACTCGGCAGCAGTGTGGAGACGAAGACCCGGTTCGTCTCCTTGTCCCATTGAAGGAGCGGGACGCCGAGCTCATCCAGAGCCGCCTCGCCGCAGCCGAAGTTGCGGTGCCCTCCTGGCACCGGCGTCGCGGCGGCCTGAGCACCTTTTTGCGGCCTGGAGGTGCCAGCCTCCCCGGCGGGAGAGCTGTCGGCCGGAGGGGCCGCGGGGGCGAGATCCCCAGCTGCTTGGCCCACCGGGGCCTTACCTTTCTCGCGAGCTGAGGGAGGCGCACCGCTCGCTTTCTTTGGTTTCTTGGGCGGTGGCGGCGGAGGAAGCGATCCGCAGCTAGGCTGCTTCGGGGGAGCTGAGGCAGCAGTCTCGCGATGAGCGGCGGCTTCGGTGCGGGCGAGCTCGCTAGAAGCGAGTCGCACGCTCTCGTAAGGGGGGTGCAAGGGGATATCCCCCTCGCCTGCGAAAGGGAGAGTCAGAATTTGAAGGGTAACAACGAAGTAAAAACGGAGAGGCGCGAGTAACTTACCTCCCCCGGGCGGGACGGGGGTGAGGTTGTCCACATTCCTACGAAGGAACGCAACTTCGAAGTTCTTCCACGCGAAGAACCCGCATAGCTCTGCCTCGTGGCCCCCCAGGCTAGGGGGGCGGTAGCTCGCCTCGCTGAGCTGGATCGGCGAGAAAGGGACCTTGCCGAAGTCCCCTTTGACGAAGACAAACTTCTTTAGCCAATTGTGACTCTTATTGACGGTCTGTCGCACCTTGACTTGGACGCTGGAAAAGTAGGCGGTCCCGTCCTTATTCGCCTGAAAAGAAAACAGCCTGCGGAATACCGCGAGACTGAACTCGATTCGCTCTTCGCGTAGGAAGCACACGAACCCAATCATCACTGCAACGGAGTTGGGGGTCATCTGGCAAGGAACGACCCCGAAGAATTTCAGTATTTGGCGAACCTCCGGCCATAGTGGAAGTCGGATACCCGCCTCGAAATGCGCCATGGGGATGGCGAGTTCCCCCTCAAAAAGGTCGTTGATTTTCTCCTCCACCCCGGGTCGCAACGCCCGAAGCCCGGTGGTCCGTAGTTACCGATGATTTCAAAGAACTCGTCTTCAGAAACGACGGCGTGAGAGAAGTCGAATTCGGAGAAAGTCCAAGCACACTTACTCCACCCATCCGCCTCACCACCACCACCCATCTCGCGGGAGTATTGTCGCAAAAAAACGGGTGAGTCGGGAGTTGCAGGAACCAGAGAAATCTTAAATGCGGTGGGTGAGAGGGGCCGACAGGGCCTATTTATATGAAGAAAAAAGGGCGGGAAAATGTTCTGCCGGCGGGAAAGTGTGGATAGCAGAATACGCCCCGACGGTTCGACTTCCGGATCAACCGCGGGTTTACATCAGCTCGCCGATACGCCGCTAAGACCGTTCGACAGCAAGCCGCGCTCGCCCGCGCCCACCCAAGAGACGAGCGAACCACGACTCGCACCTGCCAACTGAGATAAGCAAGCTGTTCGGACTCGCAATCTGCAGGCATCCGGCTCGCTCCCTCCAAGACTAGACGGGTGAGCTGGGCGAGCCGGCTCAACAATCTCGCGCCCGCATAAGGGGTAGACGAGCAAGGGTGCTTCACCCGCATTCACCCAGAGAGAACTGAACAACACAAGAAAAAATAACATAGAACAAGCATTAGGCTCGTTGGCGGGCGAGGGGGTCTCGGATTATTACAAACATTAAAGTGTCCCGTGAAAAGGAAGTTCGCGACCCTACCACGTGAACTGGCCTAGAATGCGGGCAAGACCCGGCTCAGCCGATCAAAAGCGGGGAGGGGCAGGCGGCTAAGTACTGAATCCACTTCCACCTACCCCGCCTCCGCGTTCCGGATCAAGGCGGTACGCGAGGATAATGATACTCGCGAATCGCCAACAGCTCTTCCTGAGCCCGGTCGACATCCTCCGCGGCGCTCCTAAGCCGCTCCTCGGCCCGCGTAATGTGCACCCCCGGAGAAGTAACCAAATCCCCGTCGGCTGGTCGTCTCTTCCCCTCCAGAACCGCCAATCTCTCCTCCGTCTCGGCCTTGTCCTTCTCTACCCTGTTGTAAACCTCCTGCAATAGTAGGGTGTGCTTTTGGAATAGCCGCGTTACTTGCCTCTTCATCCCCTCAGCATCCAGCGGGTCACCCAGGTACTCCGAAATATGATCTGTATCAGGGGGAGGCAAATACCCCTCGCTCATGTCAATGTTAGAGGAAGAGACCACATTGAAGCCTGCAGCAGGGGGAGGATCAGGAGCAAACAATGACAAACGGGAAAGAGTAAAGACTCACTTGGGGTCGGCACGTCGCCCGCGCCAGCAGATGGCCGGGAAGATCCAGGTCGGCCCTGGAGGGGTTCCCCTTCAGGAGTTATTAAGGTCTTCCCCAGCCTGGGAGGAAGCGGCGGCTGTAAACCCGCCGCAGGGGGGCGCCCCTGGCCAGAAGGGCTGGCGACCTGACCAGTTGTCGGCGGAATGGAACTATCTAGCTCCCCTCCGACGCCACCTCCGCCAGATACCACCTGCGACAAAAAGAATCATGGGCGAAAAGACGAATCAAGCAGGAAGCTCGGATACCGTATGGGCGACCTCAGCACCGGCCGCCGAGCTGGACCCTGGGGGGACGTTCGCAGGAGACCGCCTAATCATTCATCGTCCTAAAAAGGGGGTCGGGTGACCCACGCGCCAACCACAGAGCCACATCAAGGGCATGCTCCCTGGTTCCCTGCGCCGCGGCCGCCAGACGCGCTCGCACCTCCTCGGACACAGGCATCGCTCAGGTATAACTCACAGCAGAGATCAAAAGAAGGTGGGGCTTTTTCCAAAGGTCCGGTGGTATATTTATAGCATGACGGTGGGACCCACCGAAAAATTCTCTCCAGCTCAGCAAAGCACTCACCGAACACGTGGGTTGGATGATTCTTTCTGAGCTTGACCAAGCTCAAAAAGAGCGGGGATTGTGTACAACCCCGTGTTCGTCGAGTGGGTCAACCAGGCCAAAACGGGCGAATTCAGAATGGCCAGCTCGCGCTCGCCAGAATTAGATGGGCGAGCTGGGCCACCCGGCCCGCGCCCACCCGAAGTTCGTCGATGTGGACCCGACCTTCGTTGAGCTAACCTCCAGTCCCGAAGAAGCAACCCCGGGCGGCCAGCTCGCTCTCGCCAAGGCTAGGCGGGCGAGCTGTGCGAGCTGGCCCGCCCAGCCCGCTCTCCCATAGGCGACTTGGCCACCAGCCCGCCTCAGAACATGGGTTGGCGGGCTACGGCGACCTAGCTCGCACTCGCCTAAGGAGGGAAGGCGAGCTGCGGGACCGAGGTCGCGTCCGCCTCAGCGGGATGGCGAGCTGCGGCGAGCCGACCTCTAGATCCTTGGAGTCTGTCCAATGGGGCCCAGCGGCCAAATTACCTGGGTGCCCCTACAGGGGCTGCTAATATCAATCTAGAAAAGCGGAGTTACGTTGTTGGCAGACCCAATTGGGTTGCACATAGCTGTTCAGAACAGCGGAGGTCGGCTATTTGCAGACCGTTTTCAGAATCTTATAAATAGGACCCAAGGGGCACATCAGAACGCACGCTCACTGGATCCCAGACCTTCTTGCGCTTCTTGAGGTAGCCTTAGCTCGGTATTTGGCTAAGGGAGGTGAAGAGCTCTGAGATCTTCCGGGTTTGTGATGGGATCTCCGCGCCGAGCCCTTGGGTTTTTTCCCTTTATTTTCTTGTCATTTTGCTTGCAGGAGAGAAGTAGGCGCACGACCACCCTTTCACCAAGGGTGAACTCCACAAGGGACCGAATTCTCGATTCAAATAATGAAGTTGTTGGGATAAGTAGAAAATGTGATAAAATCTTAGCTCTTAAATTGGTCATGGAAAAGAAAAATATTAATGTGATCTGTGTTTATGCGCCACAAGAAGGATTATGTGAATCTATTAAAGTGCAATTTTGGGAAGAATTAAATGATTTAATAAGGGAAATCCCACAAACAGAGAATATTTTCATATGAGGAGACTTAAATAGACATATAGGGTAGGAAAATATAGATTATATAACCGTTCATGCAAGATTTGGAAATAGAGAAAGAAATGAAAAACGACGAATTATTTTAGACTTGATCATAGCACATGAGCTAATTGTGACAAATATAATTTTCATAAATAGAGAAAATATTTAATTACGTCTAAAAGTGGATAAAATAAATTACAAATTGATTATTTTATGACTCATAAAATTGATAAAATGATTTGTAAGAATTGCAAAATCATACTAGGAGAAAGTTTGACAACACAACAAATGTTAATGATGTTAAATGTATAAATTAAATATAATAAATTTAAAACAAGGACAAAAGTGTTCCCAAAAATTGGTGGTGGAACTTGAAGATAGAATAACATGATACTTTTAAAATAACGGTTATGGAACAACTAGTTGATGACCCTTATGTTGATCCTAGTGTCTCAAGGAAAGTTATGTCTTCACATTTAAAGATAAATTGAAAGAACGTACATAGAGAATCAAAAAGTCGTACACCCACAAATAAAAAATCTTGGTGGTGAAAAGAGCAAGTGCAAGACAAAGTAAGGACAAAGCAGGTCAGCTACAAATCACTCTATACTTGTAGAAATGATGAAAACTTAGCATGATATAAAGTCGTCAAAAAAGAAGTTAAACATGCAGTGAGTAAAGCAAGAAGTCAAACTTAAGAAGAATTTTATAAACAACTAGATACTAAATCTGGATATCATGACTTATAATAAAATTGCTCGAGCTACAGAAAGAAAGACATGAGATTTAAGACAAGTTAAATGCATAAAGAATGAAACAAATACAGTTTTGATGGATGATATGATTATTAAAGAACGGTGGAAAAGATATTATTATCAACTTTATAATAAAACTGTAGAAAGAGCTCAAAAGCTTGTATGTATTTCTTGTGTATCTGAATACAAGGAGAGAATACAAATATATATGAGAGAAAAGGAGAGAGGAAATCCTACACAAGATGTGGGACTAATAAGAGAAGAGGGAAAAGAATAAAACATGGGCCCAATAATGGACCCTTTACATGGGCTTTTCTAACACTCCCCCGCAAGCTGGAGCGTACAAATCATATGCGCCAAGCTTGGACAAGCACTGATAGAAGAGAGTATTGGAAAGAGCCTTTGTGAGGACATCCGCAACTTGTTCTGTCCCTAGAACATGCTTCAGGTCGAGTTTCTTCATTTGAACCTTTTCCCGGATAAAGTGACAGTCGACTTCAATATGTTTTGTTCTCTCGTGGAATATCGGGTTTTTGGCTATATGTATGGCAGCCTGGCTATCACAGAGGAGGAGAGCTGGGGAAGGGAGCTTTACACCCAGATCGATAAGAAGACCTTCAAGCCAAGTTAGTTCAGAAACCACCGACGCCATCGCCCGGTATTCTGCCTCAGCTGATGATCGAGCAACGATCGCTTGTTTCTTGCTTCTCCAGGTAATCAAATGTCCTCCAAGATATGTGCAAAAGCCACTAGTTGACCGTCGATCATCAAGGGAACCAACATAATCGGCATCGGAATAAGCCACCAAAGTTGGAGCTGAAGATGAGGTTTTGTAAACCAGACCTTGACCAAGAGCCGTTTTAAGGTATCTGAAAATGAGTTCAACAGCCTGAAGATGAGATCTTTGAGGGGTATGCATGTACCGACTGACAATACCAACAGCGAAGGAGATATCTGTTTACCGTGAGATAGATCAATTTTCCAACAAGACGACGATAATATTCTGGATTCTGGAGTAAGAGATCTGAGTCAGATGCCTGAGCGCACAACTTGTGATTTGCATCAATTAGGATGTCAATCGGCTTACAACCCGAATAACCAGCATCCCGAAGGAGGTCGAGACAATACTTCCGCTGAGAGAGGACGAGACCGTCTGGCCGTCTGGCAACCTCAAGGCCCAAGAAGTACCGAAGGGGCCCCAGATCTTTTATTTGAAAAATTGTGCTCAGGTGTAGTTTGACCTCCTGTATTCCTTTCGAGTCGTCACCCGTAATTATGATATCGTCAACATAAACTAACAGAAGAACCGTTCCCGTTGTTCGATGACGAGTGAATAGCGAGAAGTCTGCCGAGCTGCGAGTAAAACCAACCTCCCAAAGGGCCTTACTGAATTTGTGAAACCACGCCCGTGGGGATTGTTTCAGACCATGCAGAGCCTTCGTAAGACGACAGACCTGAGACTCCAACGTGGTCTAAAACCGAGGCGGTTGCTGCATATACACCGTCTCTTGGAGATCATCATTCAGAAAGGCATTCTTAATATTGAGTTGGAATAAGGGCCACCAACGATGGACAGCCACGGAGATGAGGATGCGAACGGTGTTGAGTTTGGCAACCGGAGAAAAGGTTTCTTCATAGTCAACCCCCTGTTGCTGGGTGAAGCCACGAGCCACCAGACGAGCTTTCAAGCGGTCAATCGTGTCGTCAGCAGCATGTTTGATAAGATAGACCCATTTACACCCAACTGGTGTCTAACCCGGCAGAAGGGGTACAAGAGTCCATGTCTGGTTTGCCCAGAGAGCAGTCATTTCCTCTTCCATGGTGGTCCGCCATCCAGGATGTTGTAGCGCCTCCTGCACAGAGTTAGGAACCGAAATCGAGGACAGAGAAGTAGCAAATGTGTGGAGGTGAGGAGAGAGGCGATGCAAGGAGACACAATTTGCCAGAGGATGAGCAGTGGAGGCAGGTACCTGATCAGCAGGGCGCGGAGTAGCCGAGGTCGAGGCCGACTGCAGAGGGGCAACGGAGTCGGACGGGCGGCGAGAGTAGACACGGATAATAGGTGGCTTGGAGGGGGCAGGAGTCGGAGCAGGTGGTACCAGTGGTAGAGGTGTAATAACTGGGATAACAGGTCGTGGGAGGAGTGGTGGTAGAGGTTTCGGCGTGAAAGGAGTCGGTAAAGGAGCAGAAAAGAACGGTTGATCCTCCCAGAAGGTAACATCAGCAGAAACAGAAACCTTGCGGGTAGCAGGAGAGTAACATACATAGCCTTTCTGCGTACGCAAATATCCAACGAAGACATGTTTAGCTGCCCGGGGTTCCAACTTGTCCGAGGACGAACCCAGGCGGTGGACGTAGCAGGTGGAACCAAAAACCCGAGGCAGGAGAGGGAAAGCCGGAGTAGAGGAAAATAGTAGGCTAAACGGAGTAGCATAGTAGAGGACGGAGGAAAGGAGACGGCTGATTAGGAAGCACGCAGTAGAGACTGCAAAGTTCCAGTAACTTTTGGGAGCATGCATTTGAAGCATGAGAGAGCAGGCAACATCAAGCAAGTGCTGGTTTTTCCGTTCGGCAACGCCGTTTTGCTGGGGTGTGTAAGCACATGACGTTTGACGAAGAATCCCGAATTCAGAGCACAAGGACGCGAAGCCGTGGCTAGTGTATTCGCGAGCATTATCGGTGCGTAATATTTTGAGGGTGGTGTGGAATTACGTACGGGTTTCAAGGACAAAGGCCCGAAAAATACGGGGAAGCTCGGTACGATCACGGAGTAAGTAAAGCCACGTTGTGCGAGAGTAGTCATCAATAAACGTGATAAAATATCGATAACCAGAAATACTAGTAATTTTATAAGGTCCCCAAATATCTGAATGTATTAAATCAAAAGGAGCAGTGCTCCGGATACAATGTGCAGGAAAAGAAGAACGTGGTTGATTGCCGAAAATACAAGACTCGCACTGAAACGGATGAAGGGATACATCAGGAAGAGCCCGCTAGAGCATTGGGAGAGGAGCGTGGCCAAGACGTCGATGCCACTCACTGGAGGAGACAGAAGATAGGATAGTGGGATAGTCATCGAGAAGGTAGAGCCCGCTCTGCAGTGTGCCTTTACCAATGGTGGTCCGCGTCCGCCGATCCTGTATGAGAAAGGAAGAGGGGGTGAATATGACAGAGCAATTGAGATCATTAGTAAGGCGACCAACAGAAAGTAAATTGAACGGGGAGCTTGGAATATGAAGAGCCGAGCGAAGGGAGATCGATGGGTTGAGGGAAAGGTCAGCCGAGCCGGAGACGGGAATCGTCTCACCATTTCCCACAGTGATACACTTTGGATGAGGAGAATCTGTGTACTTGGGTGGTTGTTGTGAGGCAATATGATGAGTGGCACACAAGTCCATGATTCATCGTGGACTGGTGGATAAACAAGCAGTACCTGCGCTGGAGGCGGTGGCGATGGAGGCAGAGGGCGGGTTGAGCAGCCCTTGAAGTTGCTGGAGCTAGAGACGAACAGCCTCAAAGTCAGAAGGAGCGGCAGAGGAAGTATCCGCAGCAACCGAGGCTGTCGGACGAGGAGGATAACCAATCTTCTTGTAGCAGGTCGTTGCATAGTGGTTGTCCTTTCCGCAGTAGGAACAAGTCGGCCGACCCCGACCACCGCGCCCGCGGCCCCGAGATCCTGAACGTCCACCACGAACAAAGGTAGGTGGGGCAGTAAGGGGGGAAGGGTCTGCTGAAGAAGGGCCGAGGGCGGAGGCGCGGTAGGATCCGGAGGAGGTGAAACATGAAGGAGCATGGAGCAAACATCAGATAAAGATGGTATAGTGGATGAAGCCAAAATCTGGGTGCGAATATTCTGAAGGTGAGGCGGGAGACGAGCCATCATGATGGAAATGCAAACGGCCTCCTTCTGAGCACGCTGAGCATGGTCATTAGTAGATGGCTGATGTTATATCCAGGTCTCAACAAGAATCTTTGCACGAGCAACAAAAAAGGTCATGTCTGAAGCCCCCCCCCCCTCCCGGTGTCGAGAGCCAGAAGATCTGTAAGAATGTCATAGAGGTGCTGGAGACTGTCTTTTCCAGAGTATAGGGAATGCAGTTCATCCCACATAGTTTTAGCCGTTTCATGATACATGGCCATCTGATAAGGTTCGCCATCGAGGGAATTGAGGAGCCATGTTTGAACACGACCATCATTGCGGAGCCAGTCGTCGGTAGTAGGAGAAGAAGGAGCCTGAGTGAGGTGAGGCAAAAGGCCCTTAGCCTGAAAAACCCGGCGAACAGAATGAACCCAAGGAATAAAATTCTTCTTCCCAGAGAGGGAAATAGTAGTAATCCGCAGCTCATCGTGGATTTCAGGAACAGGAGTCGGGCGGTCTGCAGAGGGGCTAGCCGCAATTGAGTCGCTGGAAGACATGGCGCGAAGAGGAAGAAAAACAAGCGGCCAGCAGCAGCGGACTGAAGCAGGAACCCCGAAAGGAAGGTCGCGGCGTCTAAAGCAAAGACCCGGAAGGGCAGTCCACGGCGATTAGAGAGGAGAGGTCGCGCCGACTAAAGTAAAAGACCCGGAAGGGCAGTTCGCGGTGACAAGGAGACTGTTGATCCGACGACGAGTAGAGAGGGCTGGTCGCGGCAAGTAGAGAGGGCAGGTCGCGGCGAGTAGAGAGGAAGGCGGACTGCGGTAATATATGTAAATCAGAGTAGTATAGGAAAAGAAGTATCAGAGGTAAATGAACATAAGACAATAAATTGAACTTAGACGAGTTATGTAAATCAGAGTAGTATATGAACATAATATTTTATCATAAAATTCCAGTATCGGAGGTAAATGATGCTCTAAAAAATATGAAAAATGAAAAAGTGATTGGTCAAATAATATACTAATCGAAGTATAGAAATGTCAAGGAAAAGAAGGAATTTAGTAGTTTATGTGTTTTTTCAATGAGAATGTCAAACCAATGGAGAGAAAGTATCTTGGTACATTTGTATAAGAACAAATGAGATATACAAAATTGTGTTAAATTATAAATGAATTAGATTAATGAGTCATGCAATAAAACTATGAGAACGACTAATAGAAAGAAGAGTAAGATGAGAGACAGGCATCTCGGAGAATCAATTTGGATTCAAGTTAGGTCGGTGGACCATGAAAGTTATACATCTCTTGAGGGGACTCATTGACAACTATCAAGAAAGAAAACAAGATTTGCATATATTATTTATCGAACAGGAGAAGGCTTAGGATAGGGTTCAAAGAGAGATCTTATGGAGAGTTATAGAAAATAAAGGTGTAAATGTATAATGCATTGACATAATCAAAGATATGTACACAAATTCGGCGATAAGGGTGAGGACATCTGAAGGATTAACTCATGAATTCTCTATCATTTTTTGGTTTACATCAAGGTTCAGCTTTAAGCCCATATCTCTTGCCTTTATCTTGCATGAGCTCACTAGACATATCCAACAAGCAATACCTTGGTGTTTATTGTTTGCAGATGATATCGTTTTGGTCGAAGAGAGGCGTGAGGGTGTATACGCAAAACTTGAATCTTGGTGAGACACTTGGGAAAATAAGGGTTTTAGATTAAGCAAGGAAAAGATGGAGAATATGGAGCTTAAATTTAGCAGTGCAAAAAAAGCGGATGACTTCGTTATTATGTTTGGCGACCAAGATATTTCCCGGAATGAGTTCTTTAAATTTCTTGGATCGATAGTTCAAAAATAGAGGTGTAGATAAAGATGTGACACATAAAATCCAAGAAAGTTGGTTGAAGTGGAGAGGCGCGTCAGGGATCTTATGTGATCGTAAAGTACCATTAAAACTTGAAGGCAAACTTTACCGATTAAAATTAGACCAGTGATGCAATATGGTTCTGAGTGTTGGGAAGTGAATTGTGTACATGGGCAAAAAATAGGAGTTGCGGAGATGAAAATGCTTAGGTGGATGTGTGGACACACAAGACTGGATAAAATTAGAAATGAATGTATCAAGGATAAGACAGGAGTAGCACCAATTGCAGGGAAGATGCGAGAAACTCGACTAAGATGGTTGGGCCACGTACAAAGGAGACCATTAGAGGCACTTGTTAGGTGTTGAGAGAGTCTAGTCACTAGGCATATTAAATGGGGGAGGGATAGACCAATAAAGACTTGGAATGAAACTATGAGGAAAGACATGATGTACTTAGACATTAGAAAGACTATGACTAAAGATAGGGCACAATGGCGACAAAGGATCCATATAGCAGACCCCAGTCACCCCACTATAGTAGGATAAAGGCTTGAGTGTTGTTGTTGTTTGATCCTGTAGACAAGTGGACAAGGTCTGTAGCCAGATTGTACAGAATAAGATTCTTGCCTTCCTTTGCATACTTTCAGATAATTTTCCTCTGGTAAGACCAGGGACACTAGTATTACTGGCCCAGCCATTCCAACTCTCCCTAGAATGATCCTAAGAATCTTCTTCACAGCCACTCAAGTAACTATAACCTCCAGTCCCTAGTATACTGATAGGTCGGCCCTTTTGGTTTAAAAGTTAAAACATTATGAGGTCTATAGATATAATACAAAATTACGAAACATGACCTCAAATTTCTATGAGATCTCGAGCCAAATCATTTTGATGCACATGGCCTGAATATGGATTGAAAAAGATCTATATGATTTCTTTGGCTCATGGATCAACTTATTTTTCTCAATTCGAGCCCGATCAAATCTAATTCAATTTTCAAGCAATCTTTGATCTCTGGGCCAACTTAGCAGCCTTATCCAAACTACTTTGTTGGAAAAGCCTATGTAAAAAGGCCCATGATGGAGCCCATTTATTTATTTTTCTTTTCTCCCCTTTAGTCCCCCATCATGTATAGGGATCTATTCCCTCTTTCTCCCTCCTATAAATGTGTATTCATACCTTGTATTTCATTATTGAGAAAATATATATACAAGTTTCGGTTTTTCTCCACATGGTATCAGAGCCAAACAAGTCCTCCGTGCGGTTAAGCTTTACCTAACCACCGGCCTGCTCTCGGTTTGCTACCCATGCGGTTAAGCTTTCTCTAACCGCTCCTCCTTCTGCTCTCTCTCGGTTTGCTACCCGTGCAGTTACGTTTTCTCTAACCGCTCCTACTTCTGCTCTCTCTCGTGGCTTCCACCTCCCTTTTTTCCTCTTCCTCTTGGTCCCCTTTTAGCTCTCTTTCTCTGACAGGTGGGCCCATTTCCGACTTCCCCATCTAACCGCACAGTTTCACCTAGTCTACCCGCTCGATTTTTGCTACTCGTTGCGGTCTCCTTGCGCGATCTCACTTATTCTTCTCGCCTTGCCGCCGCGTACTCGCCTTGCCGCCGCGTACTCGCCTTCTCGCCGCGTGTTTGCCTTCTCGCCACGTGCTTGTCTACTCGCCTTCTCGCGCGATCTGCTCGCGCGGCTTGGTCTCTGTTGCGGGCTCCGCATCTTGGTCGTTGTGGTCTCCTTTTTCTTCTCGCTACGACTTCTCTAGTCGTTGTGGCTTCTCTCTGATGCGGGCTCCGCATTTTTGTCGCAGCCTCTTTCTTGTCGCTAGTGTGTTGTCGTCGTGACTGTGCGGTCTTATCGCGCTCTTCTCTCCCTTCATTGCTTTGCTCGTGCAATCTGCTCGCGCGGCCTGGTCTCTACTGCGGGCTCCGTATCTTGGTCGTTGCGGTCTCCTTCTTCTTCTCGTTGTGACTTCTCTAGTCGTTGCGGCTTCTACTCTGATGCGGACTCCGCATCTTGGTCGCGGCCTCTTTCTTGCCGCTGGTGTGTTGTCATAGTGACTGTGCGATCTTCTCACGCGGTTTACTCGATGCTTGTCTGTTGTGTTCTGCTCGCACGGTCTCCTCTCTGATCGTTGTTTGTCTACCCGCACGATCTGCTTTCCGCGCAAACACTCTCTCTCTCTATTCGTTGTTCTATTCGTTGCCGGTCTAGCCTCCTGACCGCCTTGCTATGGGGTCTTCTCTTGATTCTACCGGACAGACGGCTTCCTCTCCTGCAGACCGACCGGCCCTTGTTCCTGAACTCCGGGATGAATTGCGAATCACCAATATTTCTTTAGCGGGGAAAAAGAACTTTGTGTAGTTGGTGCACTCTGTTCGCCGAGTTCTTCAGTTAAAAGGTTTTCTACATCATTTGACCCAAGTTGTACCTGATGCTCCTAATGAAGACGTGTTGCGCAACGATGGTCGTGTTCAGACTTGGCTCCTTAACTCCCTTGATGGCGAACCTTATCGCATGGCTATGTATCACGAGACGGCCAAGGCGATGTGGGATGAGCTTCATTCTCTCTATTCCGGCAGAGATAGTCTCCAGCACCTGTATGACATCATAATAGATCTCCAGACTCTTGACGTTGGTGCCGACCTCACCTCCTTTGTTGTTCGGACTAAAACTCTGGTTGAAGCATGGATTCAACATCAGGCCCCTACGATGGATCTTGCTGCCCAGCGTGCCCAAAAAGAAGCCGTCGGTATTGTCATGATGATGGCTCGTGTCCCGCCTCACCTTCACAGCGTTCAGGCTCAGATCCTCTCCTCTGCTGCTACTCCGTCACTATCTGATGTATGCTCCATGCTGCTCAAGGTCTCACTGTCCCTCCTTCAGCGGACTTATACGCCCTTACTGCCTCTCCCTCCTCCTGCTTGTGGAGGACGTTCAGGTTTTCGGAGCAGAGGTCGGGGTGGCCAACCACGACTTAAGTGTTCCTTCTGCGGTAAGGACGGTCACCTTGAGGCAAAATGCTACCGCAAACATGGGCTTCCTCCTCGTCCGCTTGGCTTTGTTGTTGTCAACGACTCATCTGTCACTCGCACTAACCTTGAAGAAGTTCGGCTTCAGCTCAAACAACTCCATGGTCTGCTCAGTCGCCCACCTGCCTCTGTTGCCTCCGCTGCCTCCATCTCAAATGAAAGTATCGCTTGTCTCTCCACTAGTTTGCGTTGGATAGTGGATTCAGGTGTCACTCATCACATAACCTCACTACGGCCACATCAGTACTTGGATTCTCCTCATCCTAAGTGGCCAATGGGGACACTGTTCCGGTCTCCGGCTCTGCTGATATCCCTCTCACTTCTTCTCTATCCCTACGCTCGGCTCTTCATGTTCCGGGCTCCCCGTTTAATTTACTTTCTGTTAGTCGTCTCACTACCGATTTGAATTGCTCCATAACATTTACATCTTCTTTTCTGATACAGAATCGACGGACGCGGAATATCATTGGTAAGGGACGAATGCAGAACGGACTCTAACTTCTTGATTACTCTTTTCTTATCCTCTCCTCTGTCTCCTTCATCGATTGGCATTGGCGTCTTAGGCATACCCCTCTACCGGTCCTCCACAAGGCTCTACCAGATGTATCTCTTCCTCCTTTTCAATAAGAATCTTGTATTTTTGGCAAGCAGCCTCGTTCATCTTTTCCATCTCATTGTACTGAAAGCGCTTCTCCTTCTGTTTTAGTACACTCCGATGTTTGGGATCCGTACAAAATTACTAGCATTTTTGGGTATCGCTATTTTTTAACCTTTACTGATGAGTATTCTCACATGACATTGTTATATTTACTTTGTGATCGCTACGAGCTTCCCCGTGTCTTTTGGGCATTCTTCCTTGAGACCCGCACGCAATTATCCGCGAACATCAAAACACTTTGCACCGATATTTCTTGCGAGTACACTAGTCACGAATTTGCGAATCTCTGCTCTGAATTTGGGATCATTCATCAAACATCATGTGTCTATACCCCCCCCCCCGACAAAATGGAGTCGTGGAACGTAAAAATTGGCATCTGCTTGATGTTGCTCGCTCTCTCATCATTCACATGCAGGTCCCCAAAGCTTATTGGAACTTTGCGCTTTCAACGGCATGATATCTGATTAACCGTCTCTCGTCCCTCATACTCCCCAATGCCACTCCATTCAGCCTCTTCTTCCCCTCTACTCCAGCATTCTCTCTTACACCCCGCATCTTTGGTTGTACTTGTTACATTCACATTCTTGGTCCGTCCACGAACAAGTTTGATCCCCGGGAAGCCAAACACATCTTTGTTGGCTATTCATGAACTCAGAAAGTCTATGTGTGCTACTCTCCTGCTACCCGCAAGGTGGTCGTTTCTGCTGATGTTACCTTTCGGAAGGATCTTCATTTTTTCTCTGCTCCAGATCCAGCTCCTCTACCACCACCCGTCCTATGACCTGTCATTCTCGTTACCACTCCTCTACCACCACCAATTCCTGATCGGGTTCCCGCTCTTCCCAAGCCGCCTCTTATCCATGTCTACACTCGTCATCATCCTCGCTTTGTTGCCCCGTCCTGCTGATTCGGCACCAGAATCAACCGCTCATCCCATGGCGAACTATGTATCCTTACATTGTCTATCCCCACAGCTTCAAACATTTGTCACTTCATTATCCTCGATTTATGTACCTAACTCTGTGCAGGAAACTCTCCAACATCCTGGCTGGCGAGCAGCCATAGAAGAAGAAATGACAGCTCTCTGGGCTAACCAGACATGGAACCTGGTACCTCTACCTCCCGGCCAGACACCTGTTGGGTGTAAATGGGTTTTTGTCATCAAGCATGCTCCTGATGGGACAATTGACCATCTGAAAGCCCGACTGGTGGCTCGTGGCTTAGCCCAACAGCAAGGTCTCGATTATGAGGAAACATTCTCTTTGTTAGCCAAGCTCAACACCGTTTGTGTCCTCTTCTTCGTGGTTGTGCATCGTCACCGGCCCTTACATCAAATGGATATCAAGAATGCGTTTCTGAATGGCGACCTCCAGGAAACAGTCTACATGCAACAACCTCCCGGGTTGAGACCACGGGCGAGTCCCGAGTTTGTCATCTTAAGAAGTCCATCTATGGTCTCAAACAATCCCCTCGGGCATGGTATGAAAGGTTCAGTAAGGCAGTTCGGGAAGTTGGCTTTACTCGGAGCTCAGTAGACTTCTCTCTGTTCACTCGACATCGGGCAACAGGAACAGTTCTTCTATAGTATACGTTAATGATATCTTAATCACTGGAGACGATTCAAAGGGAATCCAAGCGGTCAAACAGCATCTTAGCTCCGTCTTTCAAACAAAAGATCTGGGGCACCTTCGACACTTCCTTGGTCTTGAGGTCGCGAGACATCCGGATGTACTTGTCCTCTCCCAAAGGAAGTACTGCCTCGATCTCCTTCAAGATGCTGGCTACTCTAGATGCAAGTCGACTACCACTCCAATGGATGCAAATCACAAGCTATGTGTGCATGCTTCCGAAACAGATCTTCCTCTCAAAAATCCTGAATACTATCGACGACTTGTTGGAAAATTGATCTACCTAATGGTCACAAGACCGGATATATCATTTGTTGTTAGGGTTGTGTTACGGGCTTGCTTCGTTGTGGATTAATGGGGGAGGAGATACAAGGGGCAAGCCCTAAAATGGTGTAGGAGATGAGAGAGAAGAAACCCTAAAGGGTGGAGGAAGGAGAGAAGAGCTTAGAGAGAGAGAGAGGAATTTTAGAGAAGGAAAACTTCATTTCTTCATTTCATGAAAAACCAAATACATGACAAGGCCCCTTATATAAGGCCCGAAAGGCATGAGCGTAAATACCCGATACAACTAAAACACGAAATATTTAAACATATAAAAAGACTACATAACTCGATACAACATAATACTAATATAATAAGATAAATGGCGGAGGGTCCGTAACACTCCATCCGTCCTTCAAAACGAGCTTGCCCTCAAGCTCATGCTCCATGCGGGTGGCCGGACCATCTGGAACCTTGACCTCCATCCAGAACAATGCTCGGTAACGCGTAGCGGCGGTGGTGGCATCGGCGAGGAGCGGCGGTGCCATCAGGAAAATGGGCGGCATATGGAATGGCTTCGTCGGGGCCGCTGGAGGGACTGTGAGCAACAGCCACACGGAGGTCGGAGGGCCGACATGCGGCGGCAGAAATGGATCTGTAGGGTTCGGTGGAGCAGGGGCCGGCCGAAGAGGTGGCAAGCCGGCCGGTGGAAGTGGCATGGCAGGGGCCGACGGAGCAAGAGCCGACGGAGCAAGGGCCGACAGAGGCGGCGAAGAGTCGGTCGGAGGAGCCCGTGGAGGATACGATGATGAAAGCGGTTGAATGGCGGCAACTGTGACAGGCGGAGGCGGTGGCAATGAGGGCGGCGGAGACGGCACAAGCTGTGCGGACTGGGAGAGTGGGACTGGGAAGGCAGGGGTCGGTGGCGAAGGAGGAGAAACAGCTGGTGGAGTAACGTCAAAGTAGCCCAACCTCTCCAATTGGTCAAGCTTGGAGTAGAAGTGAGATATGGAGTCCCCAAATGATGTCGACCACTTCAGCAGCATCGAGTGGAAAATGGCCGCATCCGCGTCACTAAGAGTAATGTCCATCATGAGTAATTGAAGAACTAATTAATGCGAGGAGAATTAATTAATTCAAGGGGAATTAATTAATTCACAAGACAGGGCTGCACAGTTTCCCACAGTTGCAGCTGGGACTTGAAATGTTGTGCGGGGCTCGATGAGAAGCGACGGCGCCAACAGGACAGCAGAGGCGGAAACGAAGCGTGCTGCCCGGATGAGCGAGAAAGCTGCGGCTGGATATGGCGGCGACAGGCGAAGCGGCTTGCGATGCGATGCGCAAGTCGAGTTGCGATGCGTGAGCCGACGGCTTTGGTTGGCGGAAAAATCGCGGAAGCAGCGGGAGCTCGGGTCGACGGGGAAGGAGGGATGCTTTAGTCGGCGAGGAATCGGCTACGGAGTAAGCTGCGGAACAGTTGGAGGGTGCGGTAGGCGGAAGGTGCTGGTTCGGGGCCGGCGGAAGCGGAGAAAAGGCGCGATCCTTAGAATGTTACGGGGTCGTACTGGCAATGAACACTGGATCGGGAGGTGCGGCAGCGGGGAGGAAGGTTTCCCTCTGATACCAAGATGTTACAGGCTTGCTTCGTTGTGGATTGTTGGGGGAGGAGATACAAGGACCAAGCCCTAAAATGGTGTAGGAGATGAGAGAGAAGAAACCCTAGAGGGTGGAGGAAGGAGAGAAGAGAGAGAGAGAGAGGAATTTTAGAGAGAAGGAAAACTTCATTTCTTCATTTCATGAAAAACCAAATACATGACAAGGCCCCTTATATAAGGCCCGAAAGGCATGAGCGTAAATACCCAATACAACTAAAACACAAAATATTTAAACATATAAAAAGACTACATAACTCGATACAACATAATACTAATATAATAAGATAAATGACGGAGGGTCCGTAACAGGTTGTCAGCTGGTTTATGCATGCTCCTCGAATATCTCACCTTCAAGCCGTCGAAAGCATCCTAAGATACCTAAAAACAGCTCAGGGTCAAGGGTTGGTATACAAAGCCTCATCCTCTACTTCAACGATGGTTGCGTATTTAGATGCAGATTATGCTGGTTCCTTGGATGATCGGCGGTCAACCAGTGATTTTCGTACCTATTTTGGAGGTTATCTTATTACCTTGCGGAGTAAGAAACAAGCTGTGGTTACTCGATTCTCAGCTGCAGAAGAATACCGATCGAAGGCATCGGTTGTCTCTGAGCTCACATGGCTTGAAAGTTTCCTCACTGATCAATGAGTAAAACTTCCCTCACCAGCTATCATATTATGTGACAGTCAAGCGGCTATACACATAGCAAAGAATCCGGTCTTCCATGAAAGGAAGAAACATATTGAAGTGGACTGTCACTTCATCCGGGAGAAAGTTCAAATGAAGAAGATAGAATTGAAGCAAGTTCCGGGTACTAAACAAGTTGCTGATATCCTCACGAAAGCCCTACCAAGTACCTTATTTTATCAGTTCCTGTCCAAGCTAGGTGCCTACGACTTGTATGCTCCAGCTTGCGGGGGATTGTGGGAAAAGGCTATGTAAAGAGGCCCATGATGGAGCCCATTTATTTATTTTTCTTCCCTCCTCTTTAGTCCCACATCATGTATAGGGATCTCTTCTCTCTTTCTCCCTCCTATAAATGTGTATCCATACCTTGTATTTCATTATTGAGAAAGTATATACAAGTTTCGATTTTTCTCCACAACATTGAAAAGCAATTCTGATCATACCATTATTAATAGTTTTTTTATGTTGCCATCAAATTAATCCATCAAAATGCGCAGAAAGTAACACTACATGCATTGTCAAGAGTGTACAGAATAAGACTCTTACCTTCCTTTGCATATTTTCAGACATTTTTCCTCTGGTAGGACAAGGGACACTAGTATTACTGGCCCAGCCATTCCAGCTCTCACTAGAATGATCCAAGGTATCTTCTACACATTCACTCAAGTAACTAAACCCTCGAGACTTCTGTATACTGATAGCTGGAGCCCTTTTGGTTTGAAAGTTACTTTTATCCTTCAAAGATGATGGTGATACGCCATGTCTACTCAGAGAAGGCCCATTGAACTTCCCCATCCCTCCACCCATCCTTGAAAGTATATCATTACAACAATGTACATGCAAAAGAGGTTTAGATGCATGTTGAGAAAAACTCATATAACTGCTACACTTTTCTTCCACTTTTTCCATCATATGCTTAGAGAAAAAACGTTTACTTCGCTTGCGCTTTAATCTTGGCTGTATTGTCTGCGCATCCTCTCCATCATCATGACCATGATTCCAACTACCAGACTGTTGGATCTCTAAGTGAGAATTACCAGCAATTTCACCTTCCTCCAACTCATTTTTCTGCAAAATAAAAATACTTATTTCACATTACAACTAAGAAACAAAATTACGAGAGGATTACCAAAGATAGATAGAACACCTTTGCCAGAAAAACACCTGACCGAGCATCTAACTCTGATAGAGATCCAAATTTATGTAAAGATATAGGCGGGGTTATAGGCTGCTGCAATCTTTTGTTTCTGAAGGAAGATCCACTAGAGCCAGCTTCATCACATATATGAGTATGTCTTCTTCCCTCTACGGCATCTGAAAATTCAGAACCAGCACCATCACAGACCAGTCCCTCACTTTCTAAAGGATCAATATCATTTTCTTGTAGATCAACACCACCATTTATGTATTCATCTCCAATATCTCCTATTTCCTTCCCTTCCTCCCGCGAATAATACAAATTACCTTCTTCAGAGCTTGCATCAGAATCCTCACCGTTTTCTTCATCAAATCCCACATAAGCTGAGTATTTCTGGTTTATAGTGATGTTTTGACTTCTTTTTCTCTCTGTTTTGCTGGGGGATAAGACAGGTACAACGTCGCGGGATTCTAAGTGTACAACACCGCCTAACTTTGATGGATTCTTAGATCGACTTGAAACAACAGTATTCAGTTGTGTAGAGCCAGAACGAAGCCACAAGGGTACCTGATTGTGATTCGTCATCTCTCCAGTCCAATCAAACTCCTCGTCCATTTGATCGAATAGCTCAACTTCTTCTTCACTCCGAGCAATCAGACGATTTACCTCTAGAAAAGAAGGAACATCATGCACCATTTCTTGGTATCTTTCTTCATCATGCAACAATGCCTCCAAAGTCATTCTTCTTTCCTCATGGGTTGTCCTCTGATCAAAACGACCAGCATTTATAACCTCATCAGCCATGTCAATTTTGTATTGCTGAATATTACTCCGTATAAGGTTTTCAATCGAACCCACATATCGATTTTTACCAGCAAGATCATCCTCTGAATATTCACTTCCACCATTTCTTAACTCATCCTCTTTCTTATGACTTGAGATTTTGTCAACAACTGCTTCCATATATATGACTTTGACCTCCCTCTTTTGGCCAATGCGATGAGCTCTAGCTACAGCTTGCTCTTCATTCTGAGGGTTTAGATCAGGATCATAAATAACCACCGTATCAGCACTTTGGAGATTCAGACCTCTTCCTGCAGCACGAATGCTGAGCAAGAAGATAAAACAATCAGAATCAGGGCTGTTAAAATCGACAATAGATGATTCACGGTCTTCTAAGCTGGTTGTTCCATCAATTCTTCTATATACAAGCCGACGCCATTCCAAATATTCCTCTAGTATATCAAGAAGTTTGGTCATAGTGCTAAAAAGGAGAACACGGTGCCCAGCTTTCTGGAGTTTTAGGAGAATCCTATCAAGAATCCAGAGTTTCCCACATGATCTAACAAGAAATTCTTTCGAATAATCACTGAAATATGGGTAGTTGAGCAAAGGATGATTACAAGCCTTACGCAGCTCCATGCATTTGTTATTAAGATTCTTATACATCTTTAACTGATACATGGGATTCCTTGCAGCCCTTTGAAATTCATCCTCAGGGTCTAGCTTGATGGTTCCGGTGGATTTAATCCAGTTATATATGGCACCCTGCAGTGCTGACATCCTACACCTTAAAACAATTGTGACCTGTAGCCATGCAACAAATGAAACTACTATCATCACATACAAAAAGATGAAGATATAACAATTTAGATAAACATTTACCTTGGGAGGAAGAGATCCTTCGACATCTTCAACACGTCGCCTAAGCATGAACGGTTCTAGAATTTGATGAAGTCTGTGGATGACAATGACCTTCTTTTCGGTTTCAAGCCAATGGACCTCCTGGTTATGTGATGGAACATCCTTCTGAAGGGGCTTTGAGAACCAATCATGAAATGCTCTCCGATTGTCAAATACTTCTGGTAGAAGAAGATTTAAGAGGGACCAAAGTTTCTTCAAATCGTTCTGCAAAAAGACATTTTGTGGTTTACAATCAAAGGTAATAGACACAAGTTTTATTCTTCTTGTTACCTTAAACTCAAAAAAAGAACATCCGAGAATTTTTTTAACAGCACTTCAGGATGAATAAAGCATTAAAAGGAAAAGGGGATGAATTCATCGATATAAGCAAAGTACATGTAGGATAGTTCAACCTCATCGTCATCAATAGTCTTATCCCAATTATTTGAATTGACTTTATGAATCCTAATTTTCCATCCATCATTCATGTGGAGTGCACCCTGAAATGATTCATGTATAGTGCAACCTGAGAGGTCAAACATAAAATCCGCAAATCATCTTAAAAACTATCATCAATATCTTTGGTTTATATCTTCTCCTATTTAAACATATGAATGTAACTAAGCCTACAAATCTAATTTATTCATTTCTTAACATTCGTTGTACATGCTAATGCCATCTAAAAGTCTATTTCCAATATTCTTAGTTCGGATAGACGTTGTTGTGAAAAATCAAGGTATTTTAGCAATATAATAAATCAAGAATGTTCGGTAATTTGGAAAATCCTACACATGCTCACATTCACCTTGTTGTGACCTAAAAAACATGATCATAAATAATCTTGTAGGCTTTCAAGAGCGAGGAGAAGGTAACTATTTAACTCACATTATGAATACCTAATTACGAAAACTAGAACTTCGATCTCATGTTCTCCTTCTATTGTCGTGGTTGTGTACCTTCATTGTCGCAGTCAGCATCGCAAGCCTTCATTGTCATTGTTGTTTCTCCACTTCAATGTCGACAATCCCATCATTGTAGTTTCTCCATTATGTTGCTTCCCTTCTCTCTCAGAAGAATAAGAACAGACTACAAAGGAAAAAATCTAGAAAGATCTTAATTTTAGAAGTAGTCTGAACCTATTGAAGATTATTTTCCCATTGTGAAAAAGTTCACAGCTTGATTTCAACACCAACTATGCAAGAATTTTGAGAATCTCTCTCCAAAGAATTCAATGTAGTTCTGTGAATCTCCTTATCAAAACATTCGGTGTTTGGTTTTGAAAATTTCATCAAAAATTTAGAGCTGATTCTGAGAGTCTCCTTAACAAAATACTCTGGTTTGTTACAGAAAATGGATTCTTACTGTTGGTGTAACAAAAGAGTGACCATATAAAAGGCAACCTCTATAAATTTCTTGTGTCACCTAGATTGTCTACTTTATATCTTATATTTTTATTCTTACACTTATTTATTTATTATGAAATAATATGTGATTGTGTGTTGTGTTTGTGATAATGTTTGGATTGAAATTTTAAGTACTTTATTCACCCCCTCTAAAGAAATTTGATATAATATTTTCATTCGCTTGTACACTTTCAAATACGCTTGGCCTACACGAAGTAGGAAATCAATGAAGAAAGTAGAGAAAGTTGCAACCAAAGCAGATTACCCTCCATGCTACTTGTGTCGTGATGTTGCTTCGCATGTGGCAATGCTTCCAGAAAATCATCGGCTATCTGTGTCACCCATACTACTGGTATGTTGAGTTTGATGTGTAGTTGGTGTTATCATTGCTACTTTTTCAATAAGAGAAAATCGTCACTTCTCAAAAATGTCATTGAACTCTAAATCACATAATCATTTGTTGTGCCACTATGAAATATACTATAAATAATGTTAGAATGTGTATTTTTATTTTTTATGTTTTGTTAGAATATGTTGTAATAGCCCCTCCATATATAAAGGGGGTTTTTTATCCAAATGAATGAATAATTTTTTTGCCGCTCAACATGGTATCAGAGCACGATATACTCCTGGTGCCCTAATCTCATGTCCGCTTCACCCGCTCACCGCTCCATCTTCCACGCCGCTCCATCGTCCGCACACTCCAACTCACGCGAGTCGCTCGCACTCCTCCGCAATCTCCGGCGAGCCACTCTCTCCACCGCCGACTCCCACAAGCCAAATTCCGCTCAGTTCCGCGAGACCGTTTCCACCCAGTTCCGCTAGTTCTTCTTCATCTTCTTTTTTCCTTCTTCAGCCCTTGTTTCGGCGTCGGATCCTCTCTATGCAGTGAGTGTCCTGCTTCTTTCGACGTTGTCAGCCCTCCTTTTTGGTGATCTTATGGAGTGTATTTCTCTTCCTCTCCCGATTTTCCTCTTGCCCTAAATCTTGGGTGGTCTCGGGATTTCTATTCCTGAGTCACCATATCTAGCGATGATGATTCTCCCGCTCCCTCGTCAGTGGTTGTTCCTCCTGCGAGTTTTCTCTATGGAAACCCTGATCATAATACTCCTCAGATCACTACCATTCATCTAGATGACTCTAATTACCTCTCATGGTCCCGGTCCATCACCCTAGCGCTCAAGAGTCATTGTCTCTTTGGCTATGTCACTAGATAAATGAAGGAACCAGATAAGACCTCTTCCGATTGGATCCAGTGGGAGTCGGAATATTCCTTGGTCATGTCCTGGCTTACTAATTTGATGCAGAAGTCCATCGCCCGCAACTATCTATTCCTCGACAATCCTGCGGACATTTGGTGACGAGTGGAGTCTACCAACTCTCGTTGAGGCAATGTTGCTCAGATCTTTCAATTGCGACGGAAGATTTCCTTACTCGACATGGTGATCGTCCCCCTTTTGCGTACTACTTGCAGTTCACACAGTTGTATCAGAAATATGATCATTTTGATCCACTTACCTTTGTTAGCCCTATTGATGAGGTGATGGTTTGTGCCAGAGAAGACCGCAATTTCATATTTGAACTTCTTCATGGCATATATCGGGACTTTGATCAGATCAGTGTTAAGATTTTGGGGCGTCCGCAGTTACCTTCTCTTCCTGAGTTCTACAGCATTGTGCAGCAAGAATTCGATCGACGCCAGACCCTACTTCCTGATACTATGTCTGAGGGCTCTGCTCTGGCTGCTATATCCCCTTCTCTTCTTGGTAGTCGTCCATCATATGACTCGAAGTTGAAGGGCTCCGACAAGGACCATCTCCTGTGTGATTATTGTCGCAAGAATCGCCGCACTCGGGACACCTGCTTCAAGCTCCATGGGTTCCCTCCGCAGAGAGGGGATGGTCCCCCTCGTGGTTGTCGTGGTTTGGAGTGTTCCTCTGGGCATCATGCTTATCCTTGTGCTGCTCATCTCACTGATGTTACAGCTGATTTTCCTCCTAGCTATTCCAGCTCGGATGGCTTGGCCCCTCCTAGTGCAGTCACAACGAATGAAATGATTGCCCTCCGACACTTGATGCAGGGCCTTTCTACTGAACCTTCTGCCTCTTCCTCCTATGCTCACACGGTACTTCTAGGTGCTCATTATGCTGCCTCTCATCGTTCCACCCAGTGGATTATTGACTCTAGAGCCACAGATCATATGACTAGGTCCTCTACAGGTTTTATCTCATATACCCCTCTTCTAGCAGCGATAAGGTGAGCATTGTAGATGGTTCTCTTTCCACTATCGCTGGAAAGGGTTTCACCTCCTACTCCTCTCTCACCTTATCCTCTATCCTCCATGTTCCCAATTTTACTCAAAATCTACTTTCTATTAGTCATCTCACTAACTCCATGCACTGCTCCGTGATCTTTCTTCCTTCTTCATGTGTTTTTCAGAACCTGGTGACGGGGAAGATGATTGGCTCTGGTAGCATGGACAATGGACTCTATGTGCTTGACTTCAGCCAAACTACACCTCCTCTGGCTCTTCACTCCAGCACTGCTCATCCATTGTATTCTTGGCATTGTCGTCTGGGCCACCCGTCTACTTCTGTTATGAAATTATTGTTTTTTGTTATGTCTAGTGTTGCCGTTGATTCTCTTGTGTGTGATGTTTGTACTATTAACAAACATCATCGTACTTTGTTTAATCATGTTTTGTTACCTAGTTCTGTACCTTTTGTCGTTATTCATATCGATATCCGGGGGCCCTGCCCCATACCTTCTATTTTCAGTTGTGTGTGGTTTGTTATTTTTATTGATTGTTTCTCTCGTACTATTTGATTATATCTGATGCGCAATAAAAGTGATATTTTTTTGCTTTCCGACGATTTCATAGTATGATCACCACCCAATTTCATACCAACATTAAAACTCTTCGCAGTGACAATGGCCGCGAATACATGGGTTCGCAGTTTGAGCGATATCTTGCTGATCATGGCATCCTCCACCAGACTACGTGTGCTTATTCTCCGACACAATATGGTGTTGTTGAGCGGAAAAATAGTCATCTCCTAGAGGTTGTTCATTGCCTCTTGTCCACCATGAATCTTCCCAAATTCTATTAGGGTGATGCGGTCCTTAATGCGGTATATCTCATTAATCGTATGCCCTTCCGTGTCCTTAAGAATGCTACTCCCCTTAGCACTCTTCATGTTCCTCCTACTCAGTTTCCCCATAAGGTGTTTGGGTGTGTCTGCTTTGTTCAAATCCACCACCCTCACCCTTCCAAACTTGATCCTCGTGCACTCAAGTGTGTCTTTATTGGTTACTCTCCTACGCAAAAGGGGTACAAGTGCTTTCACCCACCTACAAAAAAATGTTTAGCATTATGGATGTCACGCCCCGTGAATCCAAGGCATACTACCCTGCCTTGGGTGAACCCCCTCATGTTCATGTTCCTTCCGTTTCTCTTCCCATACCACCACTGTATCCCTCACTTCAGGGGGAGTCTACACCAGTGGAAGTGAGTCCCCCTACTATGGCTCTACCTCTTCTCTCGACGGCTCCAAGCTTGCAGGTATATACTCGGCGTACAAAGAGGACAAGCACACAAGATCCAACTATGTCACAAGAACAGTCATTGGATCCTGACTCAGGACCATCTGATTCACCAATTACACTTAAAAAAGGTATCTGATCTTTTACTCGTCATCCTCTCTCACATTTTTTATCTTACGACTCTTTTTCTGCTTCTTATAAGACTTTTGTGTCTTCCCTTGCTTATTTTTCCATACCTGCATCTTGAGAGCAAGTTCTGGAGGTCCCTATGTGGGGAGAGGCGATGGCTGAGGAAATGACTGCTCTTGAAAAGAACCATGCATGGGATTTTGGTGCATCTTATCTATGGAAAGAAGACTGTTGGGTGTCAATGGGTGTTCTCTGTTAAACAGAACTCTCAAGGGATTGTCGAGAGGAGCAAGGCATGATTGGTTGCACGAGGTTATACTCAAACCCTTGGTATTGACTATCAAGAAACATTTGCCCCCGTGGCAAAGATGAACACTATTAAAGCCTTGTTATCCTGTGCTGGCTGCAAAGGTTGAAATTTTTGGAAACTTGATGTGAAGAATGCGTTCCTCCATAGGGATATGGATGAAAAGGTCTACATGTATATTCCACTAAGTCCCACTCCTAGAGGTGCAGAAGGGAAAGTCTGCAAATTAAAAAAGGCTATATAAGGGATGAAACAATCCCCAAAATCTTTGTTGGGGAGGTTCCACAAAGTTATGGTGTCATTTGGATACCATCAGAGCAATGTGGATCACACACTGTTCATCAAACACTGGACCGGGGAGCTCACCGTTCTCATTGTATATGTTGATGATAAAGTCATAACAGAGGAAGAAGTCGAAGAAATCCAAAATCTGAAATAGAAATTAGCCACGGAGTTTGAGGTTAAGGACCTGGGAAAACTCAAGTATTTCTTGGGTATTAAAGTTGCAAGATCCAAGCAGGGAATCTTCATTTCTCAGAGAAAATATACACTAGACCTCCTTGGGAAGGTGGGGATGAGTGGATGTAGACCATCTGACACCCTAATTGAAGCAAATCACTGATTGGGGTGCAATGATGAAGAGATGATTGAAGACATCTCTGAGTTTCAGAGATTAGTGGGAAGATTGATCTACTTGTCTCACACTCGCTCAGATATTTCTTATGCAGTGAGTGTTATCAGTCAATTCATGCATGCTTCAAAGACACGTCATGTGAATGCAAATCACAGAATCCTTAGCTACCTCAAATCCTCACCAAGAAGGGTTATCCTATTTGCTCCAAATCAAGGTATTTGGTCTAAGTGTTGAAGTTTACACAAATGCCGATTGGGCCGGTCTGTTGAGAATCGACGATCAACTTCTGGATATTGCTCCCTTGTTGGGGGCAACCTTGTTACTTAAAGGAGTAAGAAACAACAAGTTGTGGCAAGAACCAGCGCTGAATCCGAGTTTAGAGATATGACTCATGGGGTTTGTGAAGGCTTATGGCTACGCTCATTGATGAGTGACCTAGGTCTTGCTGAATCAGGACCCATCCGGCTGTATTGTGACAATAAGTCAGCTATTAGTATTACCCACAATCCCGTTCAACATAACCGCACTAAACACATCGAAGTAGATCGACACTTCATCAAGAAGAAACATTGAGAGAGGAATTGAGTGTGCTCCTTTTGTGCCCTCTAACAGACAGTTGGCGGACATTCTCACCAAAGGTTTGAGTAAAAATAAATTTGGAAAGATTTTTGACAAGTAGGGCATGGTTAACATCTCGCGCCCAACTTTAGGGGGAGTGTTAGATTATGTGTTATTTTTATTTTTTATGTTTTGTTAGAATATGGTGTGATACCCCATCCATATATAGAGGGGGTTCCTTATCCAAAGGAATGAATAATTTTTTTGTCGCTCAACAAATACTAAATTTTCTCTTTTGTACTTGTTTATTATTCTCCTTATATTAGTACACAATCACATTGACAATGAAGTTTGTTGTTAATTACAATAAGAAATGTTGAAAAGTAAAGAATGAATATTATTAATTACACAGTAGGGTGTCTCCTCAATATACGAAGCAAACGCAATTACATAATTAAATAATTTAAAATGCAAAATTAAAGGCTAACTGCCAACAATCCCGCTCAAGTTGGGCGTAAAATATCATTCATAACCAACATGCCAATAAGTCCCACAAAAACATTTATACTTAAACCCATTATGAGTACATCCATTAATTATCCTGTTGATCAAAAGGTGTGCAAACAATTCACTTCTAGATATTCTATTTGATGAAGTGTTTGCCCACAATAATATGTTATGTGGTCATATTGTATTGGTTGTGTACAATGCTGATTGCACTCAATACAATCCCTTCACCAAGGATCGTCTTCACCAAGGCCAAGGTCATTCATAGTGTCATAGCTAGGAGTAAGCAGAATACCACTTCCTGGTGAGGTCTAAAAAATATCACGGGATCTTGTGTATAGCATCGTAGTCAAGGCCTTGTTGTTGAGTGAAGCCTCGAGACACAAGTCGGGCTTTAAGACGGTCGATTGTCCCATCTGAAGTATGTTTGATGGCATAGACCCACTTACACCTGACGCAAGTTTGCCATGGAGGAAGTGAGATAAGATCTCAGGTCCAGTTAGCCCAAAGGACGGTCATTTCCTCATGCATAGCAGCACGTCACCCCGGATGATCAAGAGCCTTCTGTAAAGAGTGAGGTGTTGAAATGGAGGAGAGAGATGGCGCCTATTTGAGAAGAGACGGGGAGAGGCTATGCAAGGATACATAGTTCGTCAAGCGATGAGCTGTAGAGGAGGATGTCGGATCAGCTGGTCGCGCGAGAACATTGGTAGAGGATAACTGATGTGGCACATCAGGTTTGGGTGGACGGCGGGTGTACACGAAGTGGTAATTTGGGTTGCACTAGTGGTGATGGTGGCGTTGGAAGAAGTGATGGAAGACGAGAGTCACGAGACGTAACAGGAATGGTAGGACGGGGTAAGATGAGAGGTATAAAAGGATCTGGATTAGAGGAGTGGAATGGTTGGTACTCGAGAAAGGTGACATCTGCTGAAACCACCATTTTGCAATCGATGGAAGAGTAACACACATAACATTTCTGAGTCCGGGAGTATCCAACAAACACATATTTGGTAGCTCGAGAAGCAAAATTGCCTGAGGATGGACCAAGGTTATGAACATAGCAGGTGCAGCCAAATATACGAGGCATGACGGAAAAAGGCTGTTTGGAAGAAAAAGGGAAACTAAACGGAGTTGCAAAGTTGAGGATGGAGGGGTCATGCGATTTATGAGATGATAGGCAGTAGAGATCGCGAAGTTCCAGTATTAGGATGGGGACTTGCATTTGAAACATGAGGGATCGTGTGACGAGAAGGTGACGATTTTTTCGCTCTGCTACATCGTTTAGTTGCAGAGTATAAACGCACGGCGTTTGAAGGATGATTCCAAACTCAGTACATAGATTGGAGAAGGTACGGCTTGTATATTCATGTACATTATCGGTACGGAGAACTTTAATAGTAGTGGAGAACTGAGTACGTGTCTCAGTAATAAATGCACAAAAGGTAAAGACAAGTTCAGTACGATCACAAAGTAAATATAACCAGGTCATGCGCAAGTGATCATCGATGAACGTAACAGAGTAACGATAATCATAAACACTAGAAATTGTATATGATCCCCAAATATTTGAATGTACTAAAACAAATGGATCATCACTCCGAGTACAGTTAGGTAAGAAAGATACACGGTGTTGTTTGCCAAAGATACATGATTCACGAGTAAAATCTTGAAGAGAGACATCGAGAAGAGTCTTCTTGAGAATCGAGAGAGGGGCATGCCCAAGACGGTGATGTCAATCAACAGAAGTGACCGAAGAGAGAGCAGTGAGAGGAACATTCAAGAGATGGAGCCCATTGGACAGCTACCCTTACTAATGATACTTTGGGTCCATCGATCCTACACAACAAAGTAAGTTGGTGAGAATGTGACACTGCAATCGAGGTCTTGAGTAAAACGACTAACAGAAAGCAGGTTAAAAGGCAATCTCGGAACATGCAGAACTAAGGATAGTATAAGGGTGGAAGTCAGTGGAAAATCAGCAGCGCTAGAAACCGGGGTAGTGTCATCATGGGCCACAGTGATGAACTTGGGATAGGCAGATAGCAAGTACTGAGATGGTTTCTTCAGAGTAATATGGTGTGTGGCACCTGAGTTCACAATCCAATGGGAGCTGTTGGAGAGATAAGATATACCTTCATGAGGGATCAACGCAACAGACTAGAAGAGTGAGTGATCACCCTTTGGAGATGCTGGAGTTGAGTGCGTAAAACACAGATGTCGTCACGGGTGGAGGAGTTAGGATCAACTACAGACGCAGTGAGATGTGGAGGAAGGTCATACTAGGAATAAAGTATTGTTTCGGTACGGGCTGCGAGAGCGGTACCAAATCGAGGAAAACTCTGAATACTAGATATGACCCCAAACAGGGGTCAAGGTCGGTCAGTGAGACGATGGGGGATAAGCTTCATCGTCGAGAGGGAAACAGCCCGGATCACCAGCTAAGGCCCCTAAATGACCGCTCAGTGATAAAGGAGGTAGGGGTGTAGAGATAGCCAGGAGGTTTGCCTAGAAGCAGCCACCCTAGAAAGAGTGCGTAATAGCTTACTGATTGAGCGCTCTTGCGCCTAAGATGAACGGGGCTAAGCGATCTGCTGAAGCTGTGGGATGTAAAAGTGCATCGGAAGGGGAGCGTTCCGTCTTGGAGGGAAGCACCCGTGCAAGCAGGTGTGGACGAAGCGGAAGCGAGAATGTCGGCTTGAGTAACGCAAACATTGGTGAGAATCCAATGCCCCGAAAACCTAAGGGCTCCTCCGCAAGGTTCGTCCACGGAGGGTGAGTCAGGGAACGGGATATGACGGCATTCAAGTGGGCGGGGCAACGCATAGAAAATCTTGAAAGGAGATATAGTAAGAGAGCGGCTTTTAAAATTATTATGTGAATTTTGCCTATGGAGGTACACGATCACATTGCTTTAATTTCGCACCAATTAAACATTTAAGAAGATTCTCCAATTTTTTTTTGTTGATTTCAATCAGCTCATCGATTAAAGAGTGATAAACGCTACTAAACTTGAATGTGGTGTCCTCTCGACCCCATAATATGTTCCAAAAACTTGATATAAAATATTTAATATAATGTTGCAACTTTACAATTCCGCTTAAATCTAACTTACTATTGCAAATTTTAAAATTGACGTCAATCTTATTATTTAAAAATTTCTAAAGAAATCCTTTAAAACGTGTATCCTTATTGGGAGTAAAAATTTTTGGAGTTCTTATTAGCCTTAAAATACGAGCTCTTTTAAATATATCGATAATAAATTTTTTCAGACTCATTTATATCTATCGGATAATGGAATGACATAAAATGATATTCTCCAAATACGAATTCAATATGTGGTGGTGACACTAGGGCTATGGGTGGGTGACCATCAAACATAATGTCAATAGACTCAAGTGTTGGTGGTTGTAGTGGGCTAGGAGACTCAGGACATAGGTAGCTCGAGTCTATGCTACCTAAGGTGTGGGGCTTATCACTAGCCAACTCCATCTTTGGAAGAATTGAGATCGAAACTATATCAGCCAAGATGAGTGTCACATCGCTACTATGTTCTTCCAGGAGCAAGGGCTCGGAAGAAACTCAGTAATTACAATTGTTAACCCAGTGGAGCCAAGTGGAGTCTCAACTGCAATTGGGATGACATAAAATGGGAGGAAGAAACTCTTTTTCCTGAAGCTGGGGCTCAGAAAGAGATTCCTCAACGGGAGAGTACTATTATGGGGCTAAGTTAGGACAATGTGCTCATGGGGGTAGCAACACTATGGAAATCTATGTCCTTAAAAATGGGGGCAACGACGAAACTAGAGAGAGGTAAATCAGTAGACCTGCACTCAAACTCCACCTTAAGAGCCATATTAGAAACTTCTTTTAAATTGCGATAACTGTGCAGCTCTAGTTGAACCCTGATGGAGTAATGTAACCCGTGTAGGTAACGGGATACAATCATCTCATCACCTTCCTGAATATCTAGTCTAGATTGAAGGACTATAAATTCATTAGCGTACTCATCGACCGACAAACCTCTTTGTTGTAGATTTTGAAATCTACGATATAAAGTGTGGAGGTATTCGGGAGAGACATAGCGTTAGCGCGGCTCTGATTTGAACTCAACCCAAGTAGTGATTGTAGGCAACCACAACTTATCTCTCATGCGTTGAAGTTGCATCCACCATTTCAAAGTGGGTCCCTTAAATCTACGTGTCACATAATCGATTTGTCTACTCAAGGGTACTTGACTTCGACTCATAAACGATTATATGTTATGACACCAATCTAAGCATTCATTAGGTCTTAGTCGTCTGTAAATATCGCTCAGATGTGTGTGCTCAAAGCTTTTAAGATTAGTGGTCTCTCCTTGCAATACATGACTTATGTTAGGGAGAGACGCTATTATTTCTGTTAAATTTTTTATTCGAACATTTAAATATTTCATACTATTCTTCAGTTTTACGTTAAATACCAAATGATCGACGATTTTCTTCTTTAAATTTGTTTTAATCACTCCAAAATTATATTAATTGATTTTAAAATCCTCTTTTTTTGTTGAAAACAAAGGGAACTCTTTTATTTTATTTATTTAAATAATAATAATAACTCAAATATTTTAATTTTTTTTTTAAGCGAGATTACTCGAGTATTGAATCCAACGGCCGGATTGTAAAATATCTTGATTCTACGGTCCGGATCGAATCTATGGTGTGCCTCAAGATATGCCTATTGTTTTAATAGTAAAGATATATATATATGATTTTAAAATTTTAAAATAAATAAAGTTTAAATTAAAAGGACATAATTTATTTATTTATTTATTTAAAACAAACCGGATCGCGGATTCGCGATAGGAGCGAATCACATTAGCTCTGATACCAAACTGATGTAGGCCCGGATTAGGTTTTTAACAATTAAATATTTTTTAATAGAATATAATTTTTTTGTTATAAAATAAAATTAGGATTTTAAAATAATTTGATCTTTTTAACTTTTTAAAAGGGGCTGACAACCTAATCGAAATATCTGCGCATAAAACTACACTTGACGGCGAATTTCATCAAACTGTTAACCGTTATTCGAAAGTAATTGCTCGAGCGGCTATTGAATCGTATCCAAGCGAAATCCGCACAAGCACAAGCAAGATTCACAAATAACAATTTATGAAATAAATGGTAAATTTAAATAGCGCGAACGTCCAAGGCAAGCTTAGATTAATTAGAAAATTTGTTACGCGAATAAGGAAGCAAGGAGAGTGCGGAGTTACCCAAGCATACGTGAAGCTAAAGCAAGGTTGTATCCACTTCCAATCAGTGTGCACGGCCCAAGAGAACAGGTGCATGGCCCAAGTCAAACAATTTCACAGCCCAAAGTCCCGGCGTTGAAGGAGATCGACCAGAGGAGTGTTGTCTGAAGCGACTGGCGGAAGAAGCGATCTGGACGGACGAAAAATCACTCGGCGCTGGAGTAGCACGGCGTGGTCGACAGCAAATCAGCGGGAGAAAATTGGCTGGTGGTGTGGAGTCGGAGCACGAACAGAAATCGGGGCAGAACAGTCTAGCGAGGAGGGCTCGCCGACCTGGAATGGGAACGGAGCCCGATCGAACGAGAACTGGCGGGGGTGGGAACTCTTCACTGGCCCGGATGCTTGAGAAGAGCAGCCGCTGAGTCAAGACGTCGTCACAGGTGGAGTTGCGTTGGGGAATAAGACTGGCCAGAAGTTGCAGAGAGCAGGGGTAGGTGTCGAGTAAACTGGAGAATGATGTGAATCGTCATTCCTATCTTTTCCCTGGCTTCTTTTCCTTGTCACCGGGAAGGCTCATACAGGAGAAATCAGAGCCCCTGTTTATTTTGTTTGCTTTTTAAAAAAAATAACTTCTAAAAAAATTGATTTCCAATTTTATAATTTTGTTACCTAAATTAATCTCTCATTAAATGAAATATGTTTTGCAACAATTTGATTTTATTCTCCTTTGATTTTATGCCGATTTAATTAATTTAAACTTGCCCATTTTCGCCCTAGCTACTCAAATTACTGGATCATTTATTTAAGATCTCATCGGCTGGTCAAACCAATAAACTGAAATCCAATATAGCATAAGAACAAAAGAACGTTGATAATAAAATAAAATAACAACAATAAAAATAAGAAAAATAACTGACGTGTGATAATATCACGTCGGGTGCGGTGATGGATGCATCAACAGCCGGGGTCGGCGACCTCTACAATTGAGGGATGGAGATAGCTTAAAAATATATAGTTGATGGAGAGCTCGGGTAAAGAACGGGAATAAAGGACTGGCGAGCTCGGTTCGGTGACCTCGGACTGAAAACAAGGGGTTCGGCGATCTCAGACTGAAAACAAGGAATTCGGTAAAAATGGGAGACAGGGGAGGGGGCAAGTTCCTGAAGGAGGGAGGTCGCGAGTGCCAAGCCGTGGACAAGAGATGCTAGCACTTATTTCTGTGGTTCCTTCACGAGCGAAGCGATTACACCATAAATAGGAAGGTCGCGAGAGTGTCCAGTACACGCGTACGTCGGAATCCAGAATTCCGCAAAAACTTGTGCAGAAGGCGGCAAGGAGCTAGAAGGGTCGGCGTCTACGAATGCATAATAGAAATTCAACGATGTTTGTGGCAGGAAGTGGCAGTGAGTCTATAAAAGGAGGGGCAGGGTGTGAGGCCAACAGAAGCTTGCAAAGAGAAGCTGGGCGAGCTTAGCAATACGCCTCTGAGTACCTTCCCTAAAAAACAATCGAAATGACAAACTTAATTGACAGGTCAATTTTGCTTGAAGCAAAAGTGATGCATCCTCCGTCACATCAGTTAATACCGGACGTCACTAGGCGTCACAAATTTTATTTATGCATTTATTTATAATGTATTTCGTTTGTCGCACATTTGCTTTGGTGATTGGCCCTTTGGGTTGACCGTCCGATGAGACCCTTAATAAATAAGTCCGGTAATTTTAGTCATTAGGACGTGACGGGCAAGCTTAAAATTATTTAAATCGTATAAATTTAAAATTAAATAAAGTAATGATATTAGAAAATAAGTATTTGGAAATGACTAAATTGGAGATATCAAATTTGGTCGGTCCTATTAAGAAAAGTTTGGAATAAGGAAAAAAATTAAAAGTCATCATTGTTTGATCACCCTGGTATGGAAACTGCAAGGAAATAAACTTTTATTTAAAGCCTCTGATCGAACAAGATGGGAAAGAAACCGGACACAGAGAAACGAAGTTACTTTTCTTTTCTCTATTTGTCGGGTACCTCGCCCACTCATCCCTCCCGACGCAGCAAGCCGACCTCCGCTCACCCACCGTCTTCAACCAGGCCCGCATCTGCCGACCTACTCCACCGGATAGTCCGCCGATTCACTCTATCGCTCAGCCTGTCGACCCTCATCGATCGGCTGTTACGCGTCCGCCCTCCACCGCCGGTGACTCCAACCATCCAGCAACTTCGTCGTCTTCCTCGAGTGTCGTCTGCCCTGTCACGTGAGGGGTGCCATCGACTTCAGCATTGATTCCGGCATCCCCTGTTCGCTCAAAGCCGTCGATTGGAAGCACATAAGGTTGGGTCTATTCACCCGATTCGACCCAGCAACAATCATTGCTCTTCAATTTGGACCGAGTTGCGCTCTTGTGGTAATTTGGCCCGACTCACGCTCGCAATTAATCAGTTTTATATTTATGCATGCTTAAATAATTAAGAACTTGCCCGGAACGTTCTAACACTATAATTGTTGTTTATTCCATAAATATTGTTTGTGGATTGCGCTTGTGAACGTACAAGTCCCGCTACGGTTCGATCTGCTAGCGCCGACGAGGTTTTCTAAATAACAAATAATGGTTTTTGTGAAGTTTATCGGTAAGAGCAGTTTATGAGCGAACATCTCGAGTTGGTCCGCTCGGCCCTCTTTTCAAAAATTAAAAATCCCGTTAATTTTCAGAATTCTAATTTATTTATAATAATAATAATAATAAATTTTTGTTATAAAATATTTAATATTTTGAAATCTTAATTCGGGTCTACATCAGTTTAGTATCAGAGGATTCGATTCACTTCTACCGTGGATCGGTCGATCCGGCGAATTTAATTTTTCTATATTTAAAAAAAAACAAAAAAAAGGTGCAACAAAAATGAATTTGTTTTCTTAATTAAAAAAATTTCCTCCAGCTCGGGAGCGCTCTATTTAAAAAAAAAATTATTTTAAAATGGAAAATCGTGTAGGAAAAATCGAAGATAACGTCACCGCCCTGAGTACACAAATTAAAAACCTCACGAACTCGATTGAAGTGCTAACTGCAAGTGTCAACGAGAACCAAAGGAGCGTAGGTCAAGCGATCACTGGGTTACGTGCGAGCGTGAATGCGTTAGAAGCCAACCAACACTTGGGCCTAAATCCACCACCCCCGGTCGAGCACTATCCAGATCGTAGGAATTTGGAACAAGAAAATCCACGATATCTTGAGCCGGTAGTGCACAATATAAGAGAACCGCCTCGTTGGGATTTAGGAATTAAATTAGATGTCGGCGATTTTGAGGGACGGATAGATCCTGAGAGTTGTCTGGATTGGTGTGATAGGATGGATCGTTACTTAGTTTGGAAGCAATTGCCACCAGCTAGGCAAGTAGAGTACGTCGTCCTTAGGCTAAAGGGGTCTGCCTTAGTCTGGTGGGGACAATTAGAGCGCGTTAGATTCAACTTAGGGTTATCTCCCATCACCACCTGGAATGAATTTAAGGCCCAACTTAGGAAGCGCTACGTACCTCATGATTATCTCCAGACTTTTTATCGTAGATTTCATAATCTACGACAAGAAAAATCAACAGTAGATGAGTATACTGATGAGTTCCTTGTCCTACAGTCGAGGCTAGATCTTCGTGAGGATGATGACATGATTGTATCCTGTTATCTTAATGGGTTACGCTATTCCATACGGAATCAGCTAGAGTTGCACGACTATCGCGATTTAGGGGAAGTCTCTAGTAAAGCCCGTAGAGTGGAGTCACTACAGAAGCGCACATCCGGAGTCAGATCCACGGATAAGTCTACAACGAGTATCACCACGGCCAGGATCTCAGATCCCCCTCACCCCCCCCCCCCCCCCCCCCCGTCAACACTGGGACTCCGACCCCATCCAATATCCCTTCTAAGGGTAAGGAGATTATTGGGGCTAAGCCCAACACTGGAGTATTCCGATGCTTCAAGTGTATAGAGCCCGAGCACAAATCATCTGAGTGTCTGCGACGCCACTTCGTCGCTATCATCGACTCTACTGATGGACGTGAGCCTGAGTATGGATTTTACGTGAATGAGTTTCACCCTGAACCCGAGCACGAGACTGAGGATTTCATAGAAGTGGAAGGCGAACACGCCGAACACTTAGTATGTGTCTTACGCTATAGTCTGATCACACCTAGTGATTCTACTGAGGACGATCGTATGAGACACGATCTTTTTCGTACTACTGCACGCATCCAGGGGCAGTTTTGCTCTATTATCATTGATAGTGGTAGTATGGAAAATTTTGTGCCACAGCGCATGGTCGACACATTAGGGCTTGAGGTACACCCGTTAGAACAACCCTACAGCTTGTCCGGAGTCAATAGTCATTTCATTATGCTTGTCACCCATTCCTGTCTAGTAGAGTTCTCTATAGGGAGCACGTATTCAGATAGAGTTTTATGTCATATTGTTGTCATGGATGTCTGTCACGACATCCACATCCTATTAGGGCGAGCTTGGCAGTACGATCGACACGTCATGCACGATGGCACGAAGAACTCTCACTCCTTCGAGCACCACGGGCACTAGATTACTCTTCTACCCCAGAAGAACTATCTTATTTCAAGGGCACGCGAGAAAACCTCAACGACTCCTAGTTCACCTGTTGATGTCGGCACTACACATCTGCTCACCGCACTCCCGCCTGAACTCCCACCCCAGAAGGAAAGACATGAATTAGATATGTCGCTCACCCCATATCTACCGATTCCCGACGTGCCACCTGACATTTTTGAGTTCTCCTATTCTATGAATGTTGAATATTCACACGACACACCTCACTCTGTCAACTTCGTATTTCAAGATTATGCTTTTAGCTCACTTCATTATCACTTGGAGAGAGGAAAATTTATGGGATTATACCAACGTAAGAAATATTTTCTATCATATTTATGGAACACCGTATGTGGGCAAAAGCGAACCAACCTCGAAGCTAGTAGCGCCTATCACTCTTGGACCGATGAGCAGATCGAAACTGTTAATAGAAGTTTGGGCAATTTTCTTAGGTAACTAGTCGGAGGGAATTTCAAGCAATGGAACCTTGTACCTCCACAAGCACGTTTCACAGGAAATAATTCTAAATATCGCTTTCATTATGTATCTCTTTCTGAGATTACCCATGTGCTATTCTACCCACCCGACTGTCATCACACCTCATTCCACGAACATATTTCATTCGACGCACAAGCTCATATTAATTATTTAACGGAACTGTATAAATTTATTGCTAATAATATGCGAGCCAACCGTAGAAATTACAAAATCATGGTCGGTTGTTATCGTCATGAGTTGTACGTTCTACGGGAGAATTGGGCGCTCATTTACTGCGGGAGTTCTTGTCTTTTTCAAATTCCGAAGTGTGTCAAGGCCCCAGACATACCACCCGAATAAGCATCAACGACGACATCAGCTCTCTCCAGTACTAGTCTTTGCGAGTTCTTGCCGAGGTCGAGCGTCTTCAACCCCGGGGGAATTGATGCATCCTCTGTCGCATCAGTTAATACCGGACGTCACTAGGCGTCAAACATTTTATTTATCATGCATTTTGTTTGTCGTGCATTTGCTTTGATGATTGGCTCATTGAGTTGACCGTCCGATGAGACCCTTAATAAATAGGTCCAGTAATTTTAGTCGTTATAAGTGGCGGGCAAGCTTAAAATTATTTAAATCGTATAAATTTAAAATTAAATAAAGTAATGATAATAGGAAATAAGTATTTTGAAATGACTAAATTGGAGATATCAAATTTGGCCAGTCCTATTAAGAAAAGTTTGCAATAAGGAAAAAAAATCAAGTCATCATTGTTTGATCACCCTGGTATGGAAACTGCAAGGAAATAAACCTTTATTTAAAGCCCCTGGTCGAAGAAGAGGGAAAAGAAACCGGACACAGAGAAACGAAGTTACTTTTCATTTCTCTATTTGTCGGGTACCTCGCCCACTCATCTCTCCCGACGCAGCAAGCCGACCGCCACTCACCCGCCGTCTTCAACCAGGCCCACATCCGCCGACCGCCGCTCGCCCGTCGTCTTCAACCAGGCCCGCATCTGCCGACCTACTCCACCGGACAGTCCGCTGATTCACTCCGTCGCTCAGCCCGTCGGCCCTCGTCGATCGGCTGTTACGCGTCCGCCCTCCACCGTCGGAGACTCTAAACATCTAGCAACTTCGTCGTCTTCCTCCAGTGTAACCTGCCCTGTCGCGTGAGGGGTGCCATCGACTTCAGCATTGATTCTGACATCCCCTGTTCGCTCAAAGTTGTCGATTGGAAGCACATAAGGTGGGTCTGTTCACCCGATTCAACCCAGCAACAATCACTGCTCCTCAATTTGGACCGGGATGCGCTCTTGTTGTAATTTGGCCCGACTCACGCTCGCAATTACTCAGTTTTAAATTTATGCATACTTAAATAATTAAGAGCTTGTCCCGAACGTTCTAACACTATAATTGTCGTTTTTTCCATAAATAATTTTTGTGGACTGCATTTGTGAACGTACAAGTCCCGCTACGGTTCGATCCCCTAGCGCCGACGAGGTTTTCTAAATAACAAATAACGGTTTTTGCGAAGTTTATCGGTAAGAGCAGTTTACGCGCGAACATCTCGAGTTGGTCCGCTCGGCCCTCTTTTAAAAATTAAAAATCCCCTTAATTTTCATAATTCTAATTTATTTATAATAAAATATATTTTTTTTTTCTGTAAAATATTTAATATTTTGAAACCCTAATTCGGGTCTACATCAAGAAGTATGCTCAATCGGCGAGAGCAGGAGCTCAATTGGCGAGATGTTTACGTCAGGAATCGTGCAACTTTGATACCATGTAGAGAAAATGAAATGCAAAGATTAATATTTTATCTTTTCCATTATATCCAACATAATATAAGTATTTGAACACGTATTTATAGGATGGAGGAGTGAAGACTCAACTCTAAACCAAGATGTGGGACTAATCTATACATTAGAAAAAAGAGGGTCTTTACATGGGCATTTATAATAGCAGTTTCTTCATGGAACAACGGGGATTATCAGGATGAACGATGGTAAGACATGTTGTTACATGCACCACGAAGATTGTCGGATCTATAATCTCTCATAAAACTGAGCAATGCCTACAAACTGCAGCACCTGCCCTATTTATAACAAGAAGGGTGGTTATACACACGACGTGAACGGCTATGATCGTCTGTTACGTCCGGTGTCCTAAAACACTAAATACAACAACACTCAAGCCTTTATCTCACTATAGTGGGGCCGGCTATATGGATCTTTTATCGCCATTGTGCCCTATTTATTGTCATAATCTCAATAATGCCTAAGTACATCATGTCTTTCCTTATAGTTTCATTTCAAGTCTTTATTGATCTACCCCTCCCTCGTTTAACATGCCTAGTGATTATACTCTCACAGCGCCTAACAGGTGCCACTAATGGTCTCTTTTGAACATGTCCAAACCATCTTAAACGAGCTTCTCACATCTTCTTTGCAATTGGTGCTACTCCTGTCTTATCCCTGATACATTCATTCCTAATTTTATTTAATCTCATGTGTCCACACATCCACCTAAGCATTCTCATCTGCGCAATTCTCATTTTTTGCTCATGTACACAATTCACTGCCCAACACTCAGAACCATAGAGAATCACGGGTCTAATTACAGTACGGTAAAACTTGCTCTTAAGTTTTAGTGGTACTTTATGAACACATAAGATCTCGACGTACCTCTCCACTTCAACCAACCCACTTGGATTCTATGTGTTACATCTTTATCAATACCTCCGTCTTTTTGAATTATCGATCCAAGATATTTAAAACACTCATTACGGGAAATATCTTGATCACCCAACTTAATAACAAAGTCATATGTCCTTCTTGTACAGCTAAATTTAAGCTCCATATACTCCGTCTTTGCCCTGCTCAACCTGAAACCCTTCTTTTCTAAAGTATCTCACCAAGATTCAAGTTTTATGTTTACACCCTCGTGCATCTCATCAACCAAAACAATATCATCCGCAAACAATAAACATCAAGGTATTGCTTGTTGGATATGTCTCGTGAGCTCATCTAAGATAAGGGTAAAGAGATAAGGGCTTAAAGACGAACTTTGATGTAAGTCAACGGTGATAGGGAATTCCTGTGTTAATCCTTCAGATGTCCTCACCCTTATCACTGAATTTGTATACATATCTTTGATTATGTCCTAAAACACTAAATACGCGCCAAACAAATAAAAATAAAATACATATAAAGTAAAAAAAAAAAAAGCAATGCTTCGAACGCACTGGCAGTCTTGAATCGCCGATCCGATCAATGCTTCTCCGCCAAATATGTAAAAACGGGTAGAGCCAAGTGGTGGCCCGATCTCCTCTATCGATCACAAACACACAGCTGGTCCTCATCAATTCTCCCCGACTGAAAAACATTCATCTCCGAGGAATGAAGATGAATAAGCTGCAGTCGAAGATCAGGGGTAAATCCATCAAGCTCTGTCGTCATTATACAAGCATCATCAAAGGAGTAGGGTCCACTTCAGTGCACCAAGTAACGGCAAGAAGAACCGTCTGTAGTGGTGGTGCACTCGTCCATGACAATGTCACTAATGCTCTCAGCTCTCAGCTCTCGTGTTGGTGGATCCAGAAAAATAGGTGGAATCATAGGAGGTACGGGCAAATCCGTGGGTACTCGTCTAAGGTGAACAGAGGAAGTGTTAAAGTTGTAACTGGAAGGGTGTCAAAAGAGGCTCAAGGTATGGGTCCCTATGCTCGAGAGAATCAAAATAATATGTCAAATCTTTCGAATTAAATACGGAATGAGTGCCCATATTTGTAGGAAAATCGATCTCGAATGCATTTGTCCCAACTCTTTTTATAACCCTATAAGGACTCATTCGCTTAAGTTGTAGTTTAGTAACGGCTCCTTTGGAAACCCCTCCATGCAAAGTTCGATCATGACATGCTTGCACACCCAAAAATGTTGCTCACGTCTGTGCATATCTGCACATACCTTATATAATGCACAATTGCTAGTAGTTTTTCTTCCAGAGTAATTCATGCATTTTATGCAAATGATGCAAAACATATATGTGTGAATCATGCAACACGAATGAACCATACACTAAATGTGAATGAACAAACAACACAAGTAAAAGATGAACTACCAACACGAATAACTTCATAAACTGGTGATTTTAAGTACTATAAGAAACTCTTAAGATAGGTGCATGATTAAGAGGTGGGCCATAGAAAAAGTCATTGTGGGTGCAATGAACATTGCAATGAACATCGAAGACATCAGTAATAAGATGTGATGATATAGTGTGTGTATTGTCTCTATAAGTGTGAGTAGTAAGACAAGAGATCAGTGAGTCATGACGTGCACTCTCAAACTCGATTGTACTACTTATGATAGATACATCCCAGATGTACAGTGAATCGATATGTGGCTTATCAGGAAGTTCACTGGGAGAGGTACAATAAAAGTCGTCCCAAATGCGATGAGTACCGACGTAGGTTCTAAAAATATCTGGAGTTCCCTCATACAAACGACGGTGCAAACGAAGCGCAACAAACGTGACATGCTCGCAAAGGGAATGTGACACATCAGGGGGTTCGCCAGGAGGGACGTATGAAAAATCGTCGCGAATGTGATGATCATCTAGGTGAAAATCGTAGGCATCGACAATAGGACGCGACTTTAGAGTGTGGAGAATGTCTCTCATAAGAAGAACTCATCTGGTAGGTCAGCATACATTTTTGTCATGGCGTCGCCTAGGCGTCCAGGCGCCTGAATGTGTACAAGTCGTTGGGGGCCTTAATTTTTTTATAATAAAAGGGCAATAGACTGCGGTTTATATATAAACCGCAGTCTATTTTACCTATAGACTGCGGTTTTTTAAAAAACCACAGTCTATTCCCAACTTTGAAAGTTTAAGTTAAATATAGACTGTGGTTTATATATAACTGCATTCTATAGGTAGAATAGACTGCGGTTTATATAAAAACCACAGTCTATTACATATATAGACTGTGGTTATATAAACCGCAGTTTATACCCTATTTGAAAGTGATATAAACTGCAGTTTATATATAACCGTAGTCTATATATGTAATAGACAGTAGTTTATATATAAACTATAGTCTATGATCTCCATTTTATTAACCTAATTTGAGCCGTAACTTTACTTTTCACTGTGACTTTTTACAGCCGCTGCTCCTAAGCGAAAATCTTCTGGCGATTTTGGAAAGTTTTTGCCTTCTTGCTTCGATCCGGTGATTCCGTCGGACATCTTTCTCAAATCAGCTATTCAGCTCCTCTGATCCTACTCTCATTTAGGTATAGGCTATAGCATTTCTTCAGTTTTTTCAGTACTTCACTTAATCACTGCTTATGATCATTTGCTTACTCTTGAAAATACCATTATAAATTTTTTTCAGGACTGCAGAAATTTTTCTTTCTTTGATTTGTGACCCTTTATAAATTTATTCAATTTGAATATTTATAAATCTTGTGCTTACTGCTTATGAATTATGATGAAGTCAAACTTCTTGTTTGATCGGATGAACAAATTACATTAGGATAAAGTAATAGTTAATTTTATTGTCTTACAAGATGCATTTTACAATTATAACAAAAGTTACCCAAAATCTTTTTATGAATCTGGTTTAGGATTTTTTGATGGTTTGGGGTTTTTTTAGGGTTTTCCTATTATAGCTTACAGAAAAATGACCGATAAAGGATTTTCATCAAAATCAACATGAGGCACCACTAAAATGACTGAATTGAATAAGTTTAGGCTAAAAGGGAGAAACTTAGTATTTCTGTGAGTGATAACGGTCATTATTCCCGGGCCTAACACAAAAATTGATGAGTTTTATAGGTTCTCTTGTGAAGTATGATGTGTCAATTACATATGCTAGATGAAAGTAAGTTGATAAACACCTTAAAGATCAATTATGGGAAGAATTAAATGTACGTAACTTTGTTATTAGTTATTACATAACTGTTGGTGGAGACCAACCTAGGTCAGGTCACCGAAAAATGCTCGACAGCGCATTCGACCGGATCTTTACCGTTCTCGAATGATCGCGATTTTAATTTTATATTTTATTGTCTTTTATTTTGCAAACTTGATACTATCAAGCTTAGTTCGTTGCACGCCTGCGCGCGTAGCTATGTTTATTGCACGCCTGCGCGCGCAGTTTTATTTGGAGTTTTTTACTTTGTTCACCAATTATATACTTATATATATGTATAAAAATATACTTATATATATGTATGTATACAAATGCTTATATATATATATAAATATACATATATATTAATATATATATATATATATTTATATATATGTAAAGTTAGAAGTGTGGATAAGTTAAGAAATGAAGCCGGTTCACATATCCCCGGCTCGGTTCACTGCTCCTCTTCCCCGCAGCAGGAGATCTCCCGATTCAGAGCTACAGGAAAGGCGGAACTCACGGCACTCCGTTTTCAACACCACGACGCCTCCCGATCCAGGCCGCAGGAAGCCGATAATGGCGAAAGACCGCACGCCACCACCCGCCAGCCACGTCCACGATTTCTTCTGCTGGCCACGACAACAACTCCAACCGCCGCTCCACGTCCAAGATCGGCTCACCATGGCCGCACCTTCACATTGTCGTTGTTGCCTTATAAAAGAAGAAGAAGAACGGGAATCAGGTTGGTGATGAAAGTTGATGAAAAAAATTAAATATTGTTGCTTGTATTCCCGTGTGAGGGTTTGCGTTTTGTGTGCTTCCTGTTAGAAATTAGGCGTGTGAGACCCTCTTGTTCAGAGCTGTAGGTTAGGAATTAGTTTCGTTTGAGTTCTGTGAATGCTGAAATTTGGAGCTTGAATTCATGTGATGTCGAGCCTGTCGTTGCTTCTTGTGAAGAAGATGAACAGTAACATTAAAGTTATTGTGCACTTATTCAATTTTTGATCCCGTTCTACAGTGAATTAGCGTTTGAGGTTGCTCCTGTGAAATGCTGCCGATAAATGGTTCTTTCCGGTGCTAGTGGTACTCAAATGAGAATTAGATAGTTGGGTTAGTAAAAATTTTAATGTTTCTGTAGGAGTTGAATTTCCTTTTGCTGTTTGTTTCCGTGAAAACTCCAGGATGATGAATAGTAATATTTTAATGTATTATCTGTTGATGGTTTCCGTGAGAGGAGCTTTGTAATTGTGAAACTTTGCTTTGTGGAATCCGTGAACAGTAAAGAGATTAGAATATATCTTAGTGTATGAGATTTCGTGGAGCCACCGCGAGTGTTTGAGATTTCGTGGAACCACTTCGAGTGCGGAGAGCTAGTGAATTTAAGTTGTTTAGTTAGTGGCTCCTTACTTTGTTGAGTGATTCTGTGGAACCACCTCGTATGAGAGAGCAATTTAATTCCTTGGTGCCCGTGTGCGAGAGCAGCCGACCTCGGAGTGGGAGATCGAAGGTGACGAGGAGTTCCTCGCGTGATCGCCATCGACTTCGGATACGGAAAGGCGCATCTTTCCGTGGGTAATTGTTTCTATCTTTTCCTTTGTATGTGCCTCAATATCTTCTCATAGGATAATAGACTCTTTGCTGAATTTTCGCCCGAATTTTGTCAGCGAACGCTACGTTGAAAACTCCAAACGAAAAAGCATTTGAAGTTCACGATTTTCGTTTTGCTACGATAAGGGAAACGAAACAAAAGTTGTGAACTTTCTTCCCAGGATCTAAATTTGAACCATTTTATTTAAAAAAATCATTTTTAAAACAAAATAGCGATTTTGTGCTTTACAAAGAAATTAGTTGCTTCATTTCTTAAAGTTCGTGCAAATTCCGCTCAAAATTTTGTTGCGCAAAGTTCATCAAATATTGCATGCATTAGGGTTTCCTAGAAAAAATCGACAGGCGCGCTAACCCTACGTGTCGTCCTGCATCAATTGGGTATCAGAGCAGGTTCTGAAATTTTTCTAAGTTTTGGGGATCTGTCCTGCATAGAATAGGAACCCGCATATCATTTGAAAAAAATTTCCAAAAAAAAGAGAATCTTTTTAGTATAATAATTGCATTTAACTTGTGTGTTCACATGCATTGGCGTAGTGATAGGATGCGTCGAGTTGAGCATGGTCAACCGAGTCATGGGAACGAAAGGAATAACCCACCCCCGTGGTTTCTTCCATTCACCCACCAAATAGCCGAGTTAAACATTGTCATGCGAGAAGGGGTTGAAAACCTTAGTGTTATGATGAATAACTTAGAAGTACCCCCTCGAGCGACAATGTCGCCTCAAATTCGAGATGAGCATTATGTTCGTCCATGTCACGAAGTCCCATACCACTATGTAGATAGATCTACATTTAGGAGGAATCCACTATATGAGGATCACGACTACACTTACACTCCCTCCTATAGAGATCCATCAAGGAGATCTTTACGATACTTCGATGATTATACTCGATCACTGTATACCACTTCTAGAGATCGTGTTGACTCACCAACACGTTCTCATTATGTTAGGGACGATCAGTACGATGACTATCATCGTTATTATCCTCGTACCTGAATGAATCTTAGTGGTTCTTCGACACCATATTATGAGGATAGAGTTCAGTATGACGCCCGGTATCTATATTACACATCTCCTTTATATGAGGAACCTGAGACTGCATATGTGTGACCACCATCACACGTTCGTAGGACTTATGATCATCCACGAGCACGACATGATTATGATATAGACAATCTTCACGACTACACTCACGAATACTATAGAGGTCACTATCGTCAAGAGTACGTCACACCTAGTGATCCTCCTAGTGTTCCGAAGGTGAACATGATGATAGACATCAAGGGTCAACAAGAGCATTCCCCTGCCCACACCAGGGAGACGTCACTCACTCTGTCTGATGTTCTAATACAGGATGTGTGGAGTCAACCCTCATGTGAGACTGCTCCACTTAGTGAACCCGTCTTTGATTCGATATCTACTAGCTCTCTTTTGAGTGTGGATTCCTTGCACACTTCACCTAGTGATGAACCGAGTCACATCACCACACCCGAGGGTGCAACGAGTCACATCACCACACCTGATGGCGCACCGAGTGACATTACGATCAGGATCCAATAGCTTAGTAGTGATCTCGAGGTAGTTACCCCTACCCTATCTGGGAGTATGACCCCTTCTGATGGTTCATTTCTGGAGGACCATCACTTGACTGATGGGTCATTTGACGACCCTCCTATTGAGCCTCCAGATGAGCCACCTCGTCCTTGTGTAGATAAGTTTTATCTGAATAGTACACTCATAGATTTTAAGAAATGGATACCTGCTCCATTTTCGCCCGTGATGTCGATACTGCTTCAGCGAGAAGATTTTGAGTGTGACATCTATATATTAGGGTTTGATCGTAGCCATCTGATCACTTTCCCTCTAGATGAGTTTTCAGATGTCCCACCTGGTGAGCCACTTGATGCCTCACTTTCCCTTAGCACATTGATCACGGTTGTCACACTTCGTGCACATTATCATTTTCATGAGAGCACTTCCTATATTTTGGGGGCTTACGTTTGTACACGTCGCATTTGCGACGAATTTTATTATACCCCTCCTGGTGAACCACCAGATGATCCACATATGGGTTCACCGCACATTTGGGATGTTTCCATCTTTAGTGGCACAGTCGAGTTTGAGGGTGCACTCATTACACTGTTGATATTATATCTTGTCACCCGCACTTTCAGAGACAGTTCGCACACCATATTGACATATCTGCTCACCGATGTCTTTGATTTGCACTTGAGTGTTCATCGCCCCCGCGATGAATTCTTTTATGATCCACCCTCTGAGCCTCCTGATCATGTATCTCTCTCAGGAGTTGCTCTTAGTATCTGAAACCATCGGTTTGTGGCGTTAGTCGTATTAGTAGTTCATTTATTGCATTTGCATGATTTGCATAAAAAATTTTGAGTGAAAAATTGCATAGTACTTGTGATTTTTATGCAATTCAACTTAAAAACATAAAAGAGCTACTAGTTTTAAAATGGATGACTTGATTATGGTTCGGCTAGAACCGGAACGGTTACCTTCTGCTACCGTAAAGAAGCTAGCTACTGTAGAACTGGATCCTTTCGAGTAGTAAATCGGATTGGGCAAACGCGTATGAACTTGAAATGTCTTCTGTTTGGGGAGCAAATCCTGTTTTAACGTAGCTAATCTGACTTTATTCCCCGAAGATTCTCATGAGTCTTTAGAATTTTTATTGTTTTCTTTTCCGTTTGATTCTTCTAGGTTGGTGAGAGAGAGTGAGGAGTCACATTCAGGACATACTGATGTTCATTCCGCTACTGACACTTCCATCGTAGTTCCTTCTGTTTTTCATTACCAGTTAAAGGTTGAGCATGGACACCAGAGATTATTCTATTCCAGTTCTCAAGCACATATTGGACGGTGACCACTACTGATGGTGGTTTTTAGAGATCTTTGGTTCATTGGCATGGATGTTAATCTTCTCTCGTACGACCACTCGGACCACTCACCAGAGATGACTGATTTCGAGAGAGGGAGAGTTGGTGGAGACCAACCTAGGTCAGGTCGCCGAAAAATGCTCGACGCCGCATTCGACCGGATCTTTACCGTTCTCGAATGATCGCGATTTTAATTTTATATTTTATTGTCTTCTATTTCGCAAACTTGATACTAACAAGCTTAGTTTGTTGAACGCCTGCGCGCGTAGCTATGTTTGTTGCACGCCTGCGTGCGTAGTTTTATTTGGAGTTTTTTACTTTGTTCACCTATTATATACATATATATATATGTATAAAAATATACGTATATATATGTATGTATACAAATGCTTATATATATATAAATATCCATATATATTAATATATATATATATATATATATATATATATATTTATATTTATATATATGTAAAGTTAGAAGTGTGGATAGGTCAAGAAATGAAGTCGGTTCACATATCCCCGGCCCGGTTCACTGTTCCTCTTCTCCGCAACAGAAGTTCTCCCGATTCAGAGCTACAGGATAGGCGAAACTCACGGCGCTCCGTTTTCAACACCACGACGCCTCCCGATCCAGGCCGCAGGAAGTCGATAATGGCAGAAGGCCGCACGCCATCACCCGCCAGCCACGTCAACGATTTCTTCTGCTGGCCACGACAACAACTCCAACCGCCACTCCACGTCCAAGATCGGATCGCCATGGTCGCACCTTCACATTGCAGATACTGCCCTATAAAAGAAGAAGAACGGGAATCAGGTTGGTGATGAATGTTGATGAAAAAAATTGAATATTGTTGCTTGTATTCCCGTATGAGGGTTTGCGTTTTGTGTGCTTCCTCTTAGAAATTAGGCGTGTGAGAAGCTCTGGTTGAGAGCTGTAGGTTAGGAATTAGTTTCGTTTGAGTTCTGTGAATGCTGAAATTTGGAGCTTGAATTCCAGTGTTGTCGAGCCTGCCGCTGCTTCTTGTGAAGAAGATGAACAGTAACATTAAAGTTATTGTGCACTTATTCAATTTCTGATCCTGTTGTACAGTGAATTAGCGTTTGAGGTTGCTCCCGTGAAAACTCTGCTGTGAAATGCTGTCGATAAATGGTCCTTTCTTGTGCTAGTGGTACTCATGTGAGAATTAGATAGTTGGGTTAGTAAATTTTTTTAATGTTGCTGTAGGAGTTGAATTTCCTTTTGTTGTTTGTTTCCATGAAAACTCCAGGATGATGAACAGTAATATTTTAATGTATTATCACTTGATGGTTTCTCTGAGAGGAGCTTTGTAATTGTGAAACTTTGCTTTGTGGAATTCGTGAACAGTAAAGAGATTAGAATATATCTTAGTGTGTGAGATTTTGTGGAGCCACCGCGAGTGTTTGAGATTTCGTGGAACCACTTCGAGTGCGAAGAGCGAGTGAATTTAGGTTGTTTAGTTAGTGGCTCCTTACTTTGTTGAGTGATTCCGTGGAACGGTGGAACCACCTCGTGTGAGGGAGCAATTTAATTCCTTGGTGCCCGGGTGCGAGAGCGGCCGACCTCGGAGTGGGAGATCGAAGGTGATGAGGAGTTCCTCACGTGATCGTCATCGACTTCGGATACAGAAAGGCGCATCTTTCCATGGGTAATTGTTTCTATCTTTTCCTTTGTGTGTGCCTCAATATCTTCTCGTAGGATAATAAACTCTTTGCTAGGTTTTCGCCCGAATTTTCTCAGCGAACGTTACGTTGAAAACTCCAAACGGAATCGTATTTGGAGTTCACGATTTCTGTTTTGCTACGACAAGGGGAACGGAACGAAAGTTGCGAACTTCCTTCCCTGGATCTAAATTTGAACCATTTTATTTAAGAAAATCATTTTTAAAACAAAATAGCGATTTTGTGCTTTACAAAGAAATTAGTTTCTTCATTTTTTAAAGTTCGTGCAAATTCCGCTCAAAATTTTGTTACGCAAAGTTCATCGAATATTGCATGTTTTAGGGTTTCCTAGAAAAAGCCGACAGGCGCGCAAACCCTACGCGTCGTCCTGCATCAACCTTGTTTTTTTAGTTAATTATTAATTAATATTATCTATTGTTTTCAGCTTTACTTTTATGATATTGATGATCTTCGCAATGCATTACTGAAAAACATGGGTGAAAGTTGGAGGACTTGGAAATCCAAATTTTTTACCACTTATGTAAAAAATATTGATTTGGAGCATCGATACAATGTACCTATCAAGTATATAACTTTATTACTCCTGAAGATTGGAGAATTTTTGTCGACTATCGCACCACTCCGAAATATATGATTATTTTCTTATTAAATTTAATGTTTTATATCATTTATTAACTTTGTAAGCAATCTAAACATTAATAAATATTTATGTGTAGGAGAATAGGTTATTACAGATAAAGCAAAAACACAGAAGACTTTTCATGATACTTCAAGAATGGGTTATTTTGGATTAGAAAAAAGGATGGTATTAGTTCTCTCAGGTATTTTTTATTTTAAAATTTGGTTTTCTCAATAATTTAAATGATAATTTATTTTTAGTTTATTGTCAAGATTGAACAAGGCGCATGTTTAGTGCATTAATATTTATTGTTTTTGCATATGATGAGTTGTCGAGCCAAGAGTCCCAAAGTGTTGAAATAGTGTCAAAGGAAAAAGATGACATTCTTGCATCTGTTTTAGGCAAAAAACATCTGGGAAGGGTTAGAGCTGGTGGCAAGTTTTCCACCATTAAAAACTTTTTCGATGATGATAGGCGGAGCGAGAGGAAATCAATAACTCGTATTAAAGATGTGGAAGTTATAGTCCAAGAAAGATTGAGCCAGCAACAAGAATTATGGAGCCAACAACAACAAAAATTATGGAGTCAACATCAACAAACGCATCAAGCAGAGATAAGTACTATGAAGAATCAAATTGAAGAACTTATGTGCATGATTAGTGTTGCAACTGGAACAGTTATGTGCACAAGTATTGCCTTTGCACGTGAAACTTCTCAAGACATATCTCAGGTATTATTATGTTAATTATTTATACTTTTATGAAATGTCATGCTCCTTTTTTGTTGAGCAGATAATAAATAATTCAGTAGACACTTTTATATGCATCATCATCATCAAAAGAAATGTTTGAAACATCACACGAGCGTTTACCTTCTCCGGTATTACAATTAAAATTTTTGACTTTTACGTAATCAATATCGATGTTCAAAAAACTAATTTTTTTATTTCCACAGAATACAAATGAATTCATAGTCATGTTACCCAGTTTCATTACTATGATGGAGAAAGAGAATAAAATAATATTTCTGTTATTAGATACAACAATATTTGGGACTGTTGAATCAACAAGTACATATTTTGCAATTTCAGAGTTGCACGATTTTGCTAATATAGAAAAAATTAGAGTTAACATTATATTAGCATGTATTAGGTGAGTATCAAATATTACAAACTTAAGATTTTTTATTAATATATAAATTGATTCTGAATTTATATGTTTTTTATAGGTACATAGATTCACAACTAAAGAAATTTACATACGAAAGATGTGTATCTTTTCAAAATCTGACAGTCTTTTTTGTTTTTGATGATACGTATGCCAAGAAACATTTAAAATAACGAGTTAAAGATCTAAAAATCAAACTTAGTCAGCTCCAATCGAATTCTTTATTATTTTTCCTCTATCATAGATTGTAAGTATCAATGATTATTACTATTTTTTATTCTAACTAAGTTATTAATTATTTCATTTGTTTCACAGAGAACATTGGATGTTGACTATTACTGATTACAGTAAAAATACAGTTTATTGGTTTGATCCCTTAAATCATAACATTCGTGATGATATTAAAAATGTCATTACAAGATAAGTTTATTAATTAGTTTTTTTTTCAATTTGAAATTCAGATTTGGCTATAAACTAAAAAATTCATATTTTATAAATTGCATTTAAGGGTTTGGCAAAGAATCGACATGCCAGTTTTCACAAACCAAAGATTTTAAATTGTAAGCATATAAGCTATAGCCTAAATAAGTATACGTATTGTAATTTTTTTAATATTTAAAAATTTGAATTTAAAATATTGACCAATTATTTAATTTTTGTGCCCAAAACAACCAGATAATATTCAATGCGAGTATTATATCATGAGATACAAGATTGATGAATTAGTTGATGCTTTTAGGACTATGGTAATGTCATCATTGGTAAATTAATTGCATATAGATTGATAAATAATAATAATTATATTGAATTGATTTTAAAAATATTTTTTTTATTGCAAATCTATGATGAAGTGACGCAATTTAAGCAAGAGAAAATTGATAATATTTGAAATATGATTTGTGATTATATAATCACTACATGCAAATAATAATATAATTATATGAGATATAATTGAGCATGGTCATTAAATTACTTATTGTGTAAAAGTAGAACAAATGAACATGGTCTTTAAATGGTTTTTAAATGAGCACTTGTCATGTGATAATTTCTTTAAATGATCTTTAATTGAGCATTGTCCTTAAATTATTTATTGTGTAGTTAATTTGATAGCTTTACACTTTTACGCCTCATATGATGATTTTTTTAGCTTAAAAATAATTGAATATTTCATTAATATAATCACTTTATCATGTGTCCATTTTTTTTATTATGGACATTGCCCCGACCTAACTTTGCATTTTATAGGTCTTGTTCGTAAAAGATGGAAGACCAAAACAATAACAGTCTTGCTCCATCCGTTGATAGTAATGATCTTGATTCAAAAACAAATCCTAAAAGAAAAGCAAAGTCAAAAGATCTTGGATGGAAGTATGGACATTGGCTTTACCTAAAACATAAAAATACAGTTAAATGTAGTTTGTGTAATAGATTGATTAGAGGTGGAATCAAAAGGTTGAAACAATACTTATTTGGCGGGTATGGAGATGTATCAAAGCGTTTTAAGACAACTGTTAAAATAGCAACTGAGATATATTCAGTTTTAAATGACAAAAAAGGACAAGGTGAATTTGACTATTGATGATGATAATGAGAGTGAACAAGAAATAGAGCGAACAGATTCAGAGAATGTATCCCCGGCATTATCTACAACTAAATCTTCATTTATCTCAAGTTCTAGGACAAGTGCCAAAAAGAGAAAAGTAATTGATAGGAATCCATCGAATCATGCACCTGGAGGGGTTCGACGCAAGGCGGGACCCACGTTTATTTATTCGCGCAGGAAGACTTGATCGGATCACTGATCAGACTCCGCGGTTGCGTCCGGGACGTCGCTGCGAGTCAAAACACTATATTAGTTTATACTTTTCTGTTTATTATTGATGTATTTAAAGGCCGAACCCACCGGCCAATCATAGTTGTTGATGGGGAAGCTCTAGCTTTTCTTTTCTTATAAATAGGAGTCTTGAGGGCTGAATCGAACCATTGCAGAATTTGGAGAACACTCATTCCTAGATTCCAGCGATCCCTCCCCGGTGTCGACGTCGTGGAACCCTAGGTGACGACTCCTAGGCCTCTGAACTCCTCCCCAAGGTAATCACTACCCCCACCTTTGTTTTCCGCCCCTCACTCCCCTCATCCAATCGCCGGCAGCCCCAATCCCCCCCTCTCAAACAGCCGGCCTGTAGTTATCAGGCCAACGCAGTCACCAACTCCCAAAACCCCACCGTCGTCCTTTCCCCCAACCTCCATCCCGCAGCCACCCCTTCCCCCCTTCAAGCCGACCAACCCCTTGCAACCCCTCATCCAGCCGACCACCCTACACTCCTCCCCACCACCCAAAAACTATCTGAAACCCTAGTCAACCACTCCTTAAATTCCCTTCGCGTGGATCCACCTTCCTCTAGTCCAAATTCACAAGATCAATTCAGATCATGGACCTTCAGCCCCGATCCGTTATGTCCACCTCTCGCACATTCCATTATGGCCCGGATCCGCTTACACATCGGATCTACCCTCCCCCGGCCCGGATCTACTTATGCGTGGCCGGATCCACCGTTTTATTGTCTATTTTCACCATTTTCCGCCGATGACAGCCACCGTCACCGTCCTCTCGCCACTGGTTCCATCTCCGATCGCCGATCTACACATCCGACCCTCCAAATCTTCAGTGTCTCGATTCAGCCCTCTACTGTGTGAGCTTTTGTAGTATTGTACTAATTGATTCAGCATTTTCATTTGGTGATTTATCATATTTTGCTGCAATTTCTGTTTGTGGAACTTTGTTTTGGTGCTCTAATAACTTGCAGGAGGAGACATTCGTCGCGCGCTTCGCTTTGGCCCTCCGAGCGGAGGAAAGTCAATATAATATTGCCCAAAATAAATATTTGATTTTCTATTTTAATATCTGTGTGGTGCTGAATTTTTCATTGCTACATTTATTTGTCGAAATATAGATCATTGCAACGCATGTAGGTTTGGATTAGTGTGTCACCCTTGCACTCACACCTAGCGTTGTAGGTTTTGTGCACATGTAGCCTATCCCTACAATATTTTAGTATCAGAGGTCAAGGTTAGGTCATTTGCATGCTCTGTAGAGGTAGGACCTTTAGAGAAAGCATGGTAGAGCCACAAGTCACCGACGACCGCGCGACGAGCTCGAATTCGGGCGTCGCTTTTGCTGAATTTGAACGCATTATCCTAGACCGTTTTGACACACTAGGTGCCCAGTTTAACGATGTGCGTCATGATCTTGCCTAGGTGAACCTTCTCTTAGACCACTTAGAGAATGTCAGGGACACTCCGACACAGCGTGACGAGTCACTTGAGGACGACCCTGATGCTCGTCCACGCCAGGACCAACGTCCGAGGGATGGTCCACCTCCAGCAGACCGCCACTGTCGTGATATTCCTCATCGAGCCCCAATCCCACCGATAAGGCGAAATCCCGATTTTGTGATAGATCATAGGCAAGTTCCGGCGCGGGATAGGCTTCCCCATCAGCGTGATGAGTATTGTATGCCATGTCAGCCTCAGCCTGACCCCATAGATCGTGTGCCCCCACACGGTCTTCGTGACCATCACCACGATGAATATTATCCCACGAGTCGGAGAGAGCGTGGTCCCCCACCCGCTCGATATGACTACGCTCATGATGATTATCCCGAGGATTATCCTGACCCGCGGAGAGGCCACCACCATGACATCACTCTTCACATCCAGCTCGACGCCCCTTCGTCAGATGATCAACTAGATCTGAAAGCCTTCAGCGATTGGCTCTTGGACATAGACCACTACTTCGAGTGATATGACATGAGTGACAAGCGTTGTGTTCGCTTCGCAAAAATGAAGCTGATTGGACAAGCTAAGGTATTCTGGATTGGCATCGAGAGAGCGTTGGAGCGAGATGGGTACTACCCCATCGCCAGATGGGATGAGATGAAGCAAAGGTTAAGCGAGAAATACCTCCCCGCCTCCTACCGAGACCAGTTATTGGAGCAGTTACAGAACTTACGATAGGCGTCACTTACTGTCGTTGAGTATATGGCTCGTTTCGACGAGCTAGTTGTTAGGAGTGACGTCTCGGAGGAGCCTATCGCCCTTGCCTCCCGATTCAAGGCGGACCTTCGTTCTGAGATTCGGAGAAAGTTGATTCCACATCGTTTAGAGACGGTCGATCAGATATTTCAGCTCGCTCTTGAGTACGAGCAGTACCTCCGATATTCTAGCACGAGGCAGTTCACTTCTCGGACTGAGTCCTCGACTTTTAGGAAACCCGCTCCGCCCTAGAACACCACGGCTGCACCCTCGCGTATCCCCGCGAATGCGTAGGGCAAAGTCATAGCCACTAAAGACCAGCGATCTGGGGTATTGTGTGCTATTGATGTTTTGGCAGGGGACACGTGGCGACGTAGTGCCCCACGCGGAACCTGCTAATTGAGGGTGAGGAGCGGGATTTGGAGGAAGAGGGTACAGAAGAAGTCAAGGCCACTGTCGAGGAAGGCTGGGAGAGTGACGCCAAGAGATTTTTAGAGGTGGGAGTGATTAGACGCCTCCTACACACCCCTCGTGTAGATGAGGATTGGTGACGCACCACCATCTTTTACACATACTTCCCTAGTACAGGCGGCCCCTGCAAGTTGGCTATCGACAGTGGGAATTGTGTGAACATCGTGGCCCAGAAAAGGCTTGACCGTCTGCAGTTGAAGGCAGAGCCTCACCCCCACCCATATCGTTTCATCTGGTGCGATGTTATTCTCATGGACGTCGCCCATGTATTGCTTGGCCGCCCCTGGCTATTTGATCGTGATGTCACGTGTTTCGGCCGCTAGAACACGTGTGTCTTTTATGACAAGGGGAGGAAGATTACGTTGACGCCCACCCAGCCCCGAGATAAATCCAAGGGTGTGGTAAAGCCATCTGTGAGTACGAGTGTCTCCAGACCGCTGCATATTCTGCGGCGAGGTGAGTTTTTGTGAGATTGTATTGAGTCGGATATTATTTACGTTGTCGCTGCTACTCAGGTCATTGAGGACACCCATGTTGACCACCCACCCGCGATGGGTCCCCTTTTAGGCGAGTTTACGGACATCATGCCTGACGAGCTCCCCGACGAGCTGCCACCTCCACGGGACATTCAGCATGCTATTGATTTAGTCCTGGGGGCTGCCCTCCCGAACCTACCCCATTACCGTATGCACCCAGATGAGCACGTTGAGCTCAAGCGACAGGTCGATGAGCTTCTCCGAAAGCAGTTCATTCGCGAGAGTATGAGTCTGTGTGCGGTCCCCGCCCTTCTTACCCCTAAGAAGGACGGTAGTTGGCATATGTACATCGATAGCCGCGTCATTAATAAAATCACGGTCAAATATCGTTTCCCGATTCCACGACTTGATGACCTTCTGGATACTATGTCTGGTGCCCCGATCTTTTCCAAGATCGACCTCCGTAGTGGGTACCATCAGATACGAGTTCGTGAGGGAGACGAGTGAAAGACAGCATTCAAGACCAAGGACAGTCTGTACGAATGGCTAGTCATGCCATTTGGGTTATCTAACGCAATGAGTACGTTTATGCGAGTTATAACGCGGGTGTTGAGGCCCTACATGGGCAAGTTTTTGGTGGTATACTTCGATGACATACTAGTCTATAGCCAGACTCAGGCTGCTCACCTCGATCATCTACGACTTCTCGTTGGCACCCTCGCCAAGAGAAACTGTATGTGAACTTAAAGAAGTGCTCGTTCTTTTCTGAGTCTGTTCACTTTCTGGGATTTATTATATCGTCTACTGGAGTATCCGTAGATCCCGAGAAGGTCAAATCCATTCGGGATTGGCCTGTGCCCGCGAATATTCACGAGGCTCGTAACTTTCACGGACTTGCCACCTTCTATAGGAGGTTTGTCCAGGAGTTCAGTACGATCATGGCCCCCTTCACGAGCTGTCTCAAAAAGGGAGAGTTTCAGTGGACCCCCGCAGGCACTAGAGCCTTCGAAGAAATTAAGGAGAGATTGACGACAGCTCTTGTCCTACGATTGTCGGATTTTAGCCGCGCCTTTGAGGTCGCATGTAATGCGTCAGGAGTTGGTATAGGTGGCGTATTGAGTCAGGAGGGACACCCAGTTTCTTACTTTTGTGAGAAGCTGAATGAAGCTAAGCAGAAATACTCGAATTATGATCGAGAATTTTATGCAATAGTCCAGTCTCTGCGTTACTGGAGACACTATCTCCTTCCCCGGGAGTTTGCGTTATACTCCGACCACCAGGCGCTACGCTACCTCGACTCGCAACGCAAGCTGAGACACCGACATGCGAAGTGGGTCGAATATCTGCAGGACTTTCATTATGTTCTCAAGCACCGAGCTGGTGTTGAGAACAAGTCGGCTGATGCGTTGAGTCGTCGTGTATCCCTGTTGCAGACGATGACTGCGAGCATAGAGGGACTGGAGAGATTGATACAAGACTATCTGGCATGCCCTGATTTTGGCGAGATTTACACCGCCCTGTCCCAAGACCCACCCGACCCAGTTGAGGGACATCAGATCTATGAGGGATATCTGTACCGGGGCTCCCGCTTGTGTATTCCCCAGGCATCTTACCGTGATTGTTTGATTTGGGAGATGCACGCGGGCGGGGCCGCAGGCCACTTCGGGCGAGATAAATCCATAGTCATTGTTGAGGACCGCCTCTACTGGCCTGGCCTTAAGAAGGACGTAGCTCGCGTTGTTTGTCACTGTCGTATCTGCCAGACGGCAAAGGGCACTAAGCAGAACACGGGTCTGTACACGCCTTTACCTGTCCCGCACCGCCCTTGGGAGGACATTAGCATGGATTTTGTTCTCGGACTTCCCCGCACCTTACGGAAACACAACTCCATCTTCGTGGTGGTCGATCGGTTTTCGAAGATGGCGCACTTCATTGTCTGCCGCAAAACGGCATATGCGACTCTAGTTGCATCTATATTAATGAGGGATGTCTTTTGACTGTATGGTCTGCCCAAGTCGATCGTGTCAGACTGTGATGTGAGATTCATGAGTTATTTCTGGAAAACCATGTGGCATAAGACGGGCACTATTCTTAGGTTCTCGGCATATCACCCACAAACGGACGGACAAACCGAGGTAGTGAATCGGAGTTTAGGGAATCTTTTGCGGTGTCTGGTAGGAGAGCATGTAGGTAGTTGGGACTTAGATCTTCATGTTGCAGAGTTTGCCTACAATAGCTCACTCAATAGGTCTATCGGGTTGAGTCCATTTCATGTAGTATCAGGATATGACCCGAGGAAACCTATAGACCTCGTCCCGAGCCCTTTGGAGTCGCGCCCTTGTGAGTGTGTTGAGTCATTTGCACAGCATTTGCATGAGTTGCATGAGTCGGTTCGTCGGCGAATAATAACAAGCAATGAACATTATAAAGCCCATGCAGATAAGCAAAGGCGAGAACAAATATTCAATGAAGGTGAAAAGGTAATTGTACGAATCCGCCCAGAGAGGCTCCCTTCGAGCCCTGCCAAAAAGTTAAGCGTCAGGCGAATGAGTCCGTACTTTGTTATTCGTCATATTGGGACAAATGCCTACCGGCTCGATATCCCGGCTAGTATAGGAATTCACTCGGTGTTTAATGTTGATGATCTGACTCCATACTACGAGCCGCATGAGTATGTGGACCCGAGCAGTGGAAATACCCAACCACCCCCACCCACATTATCGTTACCGTACCACCCTCATACGTCCCCACCGTCTGATGGCCACCCCAATCCACCCACTATTGACATCCAACCACCTGGGAACTCATCTTCTTTGATTTCAACGCAGGCACCACCGATCGCACCGGGATCCACCCTTCGAGAGATGAGTGTGTCACAGAGATCGGATCCCATCAGTTTGTTCCCACCACAGACGAACCACGATGTCGCTACTTGGTACACTGACAAGACCGCCCGACGCGAACGACACTTGGATACTACCGGCAGAGCTTGATCGACTCGCCCCAGGACTTCGACCTCAGTACGATCATCTCCATTCATCGGAGATGAAGGATTTTCAGTCGGGGGGAGTTGATGGGAATCCATCGAATCATGCACTGGAGGGGTTCGTCGCAAGGCGGGACCCACGTTCATTTATTCACGCAGGAATACTTGATCGGATCGCCGATCGGACTCCGCAGTTGCATCTGGGAAGTCACCGCGAGTCAAAACACTATATTAGTTTATATTTTTCTGTTTATTATTGATGTATTTAAGGGACGAACCAACCGGCCAATCATAGTCATTGATGGGGAAGCCCTAGCTTTTCTTTTCTTATAAATAGGAGTCTTAAGGGTTGCCACCTTTGTTTTCCACCCCTCACTCCCCTCATCCAGCCGCCGGCAGCCCCAAACCCCCCTCTTAAACAGCAGGCCTACTGTTTCCAGGCCACTACAGTCGCCGGCTCCCAAAACCCCACCATCGGCCATCCCCCCAACCTCCATCCCGAAGCCACCCCTTCACCCTTTCAAGTAAACCAGCCCCTTGCTGCCCCTCATCCAGCCGACCACCCTACACTCCTACCCACCACCCGAAAACTATCCAAAACCCTAGTCTGCCACTCCTTAAATTCCCTTCACGTGGATCCACCTTCCTCTAGTCCAAATTCAAAAGATCAATTCAGATCTTGGACCTTCGGCACCGATCCGTTATTTCAACCTCTCGCACTTTCCATTTTGGCCCGGATCCACTCTTACACATCGGATCAACCCTCCCCGGCCCAAATCTACTTATACGTGGTCGGATCCACCGTTTTATTGTCCGTTTTCACCGTTTTCCGCCGAGGACAGCCACCGCCACCGTTGCCTCGCCACTGGTTCCATCTCCGATCGCCGATCTACACATCCGGCCCTCCAAATCTTCAGTGTCTCGGTTCATCCCACTATTTTGTGAGGTTTTAAAGTATTGTACTATTTGTTTCAGCATTTTCATTTGGTGATTTATCATATTTTGTTGTGATTCCTGTTTGGGGAACTTTGTTTTAGTGTCCTAATAACTAACGGGAGGAGACATTCTCCGCGCGCTTCGCTTTGGCCCTTCGAGCGGAGGAAAGTCATTATAATATTGCCCAAAATAAATATTTGTTTTTCTATTTTAATATCTGTGTGGTTCTGAATTTTTCATTGTTTACATTTATTTGTCGAAACATAGATCATTGCATCGCATGTGGGTTTGGATTAGTGTGTCACTCTTGCACTCACACCTAGCATTGTAGGTTTTGTGCACCTGTAGCCTACCCCTACATCAGTAATCTTGTAGTGTGTTTGTTTTTCTAATTTATGCAGCTTTCTGTGAAGCCATACATTTAATTTGTCTCTCTGATTTTTGTGAATCTTGCAGTGGGTTCATATCTCTAATTTCAGTGTCCGACAGTGGGTCTATTTCTTTGATTATATAGATAAAGATTTTATCCATTATTTGTGACTATTTGTTATTGAAATTAGAGTGTCATTTTGGATATAATTGAGTTTTGTGATTATCTGTTAGTGTCATTATCAATGAGTTTATATCTCTGATTTGTGTCTTGTAGTGGGTTTGCTTTCTAACTTTTAAGTTTAAAAAAAAATAGATAGACAGCGGTTTTTATAAAACCGTTGTCTATCCCCATTATACATTGCGGTTTTTATAAAACCACAGTGTATAGTCTGCCTTTTAGGCTTTAGACAGCGTTTTTTCTATAAACTGTTGTCTATACCCACTATACACTGCGGTTTTTATAAAACCGCAGTATATAGTCTGTCTTTTAGGATTTAGACAACGATTATTATACAAACCGTTATTTATACCCTCTATACATTGCGGTTTATTATACAAACCGCAGTCTATAGTCCGCCTTAATTTTTTAAAAAAATATCTAGTTGTCGTCTTGCGGCTTGCTCGCTTTATTGTCTTCTAGGCGTCCACCTTATCGCCTAGGCGCCCGGCGCTCGACCTGACGCCATGACAAGAATGCCAGCATATGGTATTGCCCAAACTTCATCAACGGTGTGAGTGACCAGGTAAAAAACTCCCAAAACATCTGAATTATATTTAGGTGTTCTTAGGGAGAACTTATATACTGGAAGCTACATTCAAGATCCTATCTGGAGCACTATCAATATCAAGGGAGATAATGGGAGAGATGTCAACGCTTCAATACTCATAAGGGTGTCACTCACCTTATAGGGATAGAGTAGGGGAGCTCACTTCTTTCATATATATGGACTCCCCCTAAAGTGAGGTCACATAATAAGGATCGGATTCACGAAACGTGATATCCGTCGTGACAAAAATACACTTTGTCGGAGGATGATAACATTTATATCCCTTTTTTAGTGAGAAAATAGCCAATGAATACACACTTAAGAGCATGAGGGTCAAGTTTAGACCGACCAAGAGATTGTACGTGAGAGAAGCAAATACAACCAAAAGTCGTTGGGTGGATAGAGGTCGGTGGAACCCCTAACGTAGTTAGAGGGGTTTGATGACCCAAGACTGAAGATGGCAAGCTGTTTATGAGGTATGCAGCTGTCATGACCAAATCACCCTAATATAATTTAGGCTGGTTCATAGTGAAGAGTAAACAACGATCAATCTCCAGAATGTGGCGTTTTTTCGATCAACAACCCCATTCTGAAACAGGGAGTGAACACAAGATGTTTGGTGGAGGATGTCATGATCAATAATATAGTGAGCAAATGGAGCATCGACATATTCCCGACCATTATCAATACAAAAGATTTTTATAGTAGTAGACAATTGAGTCAAAACCATTTTATGAAATTTTTGAAAAGCAAAAAACACGTCATGCTTATTTTTCATCAAATAAACCCAGGTGATCCGAGAAAAATAGTTAATAAAAGTAATAAGCCAATAAAATCCAGAAATAGAAGCAACAGGGCAAGGTCCCCAAACATTGCTATGGACAATGTGAAAAGGAGTTATACTAGGTAAAGAGAGATGATATACAGGAGTACGATGATGTTCGAAAACAATACACATATCACAACAACAGTTTTTAAAAATAGGTAGAAGAAAAAATAGGAAATAAACGTTGCATGGTGGCAACAGAGGGATAGTCAAGCTGGCGGTGCTAGATAAGCAAGGGTGGAGGTCTGCAAAGAGTGGAGATCTTGCGGAGAGGTAGCCCTACCAGTGGAGTCAAACATATACAGGTCATTCTGCATGCTACCTAAGGCAATCACCTTTCCCGTCTTCAGATCCTGAAAAACACAATGAGAAGGAAAAAAGATAACTGAGCATTAAAGAGAAGTAGTCAAATGACTAACAGAAAGTAAACTACAGGAAAAATTTGGATCATGAAGCACAGAAGATAAAATGAGCGAAGAACAAAGGATGGAGCCTTTCCTGGCAATGGAGAAGAGAGAGCAATCAGCAATGAACACTTTATCTCTGCTTGAAAGAGGAATATAGGACACAAAACCTGAAGTTGAACTGGTCATGTGATCAGTGGCGCCAGAATCGATAATCCACTGAGTAGTAGTAACAGAGTGGACACCCGGAGTACCTATGTGCGCAAGGGCAGAGGATGACATAGAGGCAATAGTAGGCTCACTAGCAAGGTCGTGCATCAAGCGATGAACAGCATGCATCTCGTCAGCAGAGAAGGAAGACAACCGCAATGAAGGGGATAGTCTTCTGGAATCTCAGTCAGATGAGTAGAGTGATAGGGTTTCCCTGGAGGTCTACCACGACCGCGACCACCACGTGAAGACAGACGCCCATGGGAGGAGGAAAGCCACGTAGGCTAAAGCATATATGTCGAGTATGACGATCACAAGTGAGGTGATCCTTATCTGTAGGTTTTGGTATGAAATCACGAGAAACAAGGCCTCCAAAGTTTGGTTGTTGTGCCACTAAAACAGATCCTTTTGAAAGGGTGGTGGTGTTCTAGGACTGTCTACGGTCAAACTCATGTTGGACAATGTTGTAAACTTCAGAAAGCGAGGGAATAGGAATGCGTCCAAAGATCTGGACAAAAATCTGATCAAAATCTTTGTACAGCTTATGCAGAAACTCATAAAATCAATTACGATCCACGTGGCTCCTCAACAAGAGCGCGTACGCATTGCAAACCATAACAAGGGATTCAAAATGATCGTACTTCTGAAATAGCTGGATAAACTCATGGTAGTAAGCTGAAGGAGGGTGATCGCTCTATCGGAGAAGAAAAATCTTGCGGCGAAGTTAGTAGATTTGGGTCGCATTGCCCTTGGGGGAATAGGTAGACTCAGCATGCTTCCATATCTCTGCAGCAGTATTCAGGAAAAGATAATTTCGAGCAATAGATTCATGCATGTAATTAGTGAGCCATGACATGACAAGCGATTTTTCCGACTCTAATTAAAGCCAAGAGGTAGAGGTCGTGGCAGGAGCGACAGTGGTGCCACTGATATAACCAAAGAGACGCCGACTCTATAAGGCTAGAGTAATGGAGCGGGACCAGGACAAATAGTTGATGTCATCAAGTCGGATTGTTGTAATCTGAGAGTAGTGGTGATCTTGACCAGCTCGAGTAGAACCAGCAGGGGTCACAGAGCTACCAGAATCAACAACGCCCGACATAAGAATAAATGTCAGCCAAACTCCGCCGATATGATGGTGAGGACTAGAGAAAAACACCCCTTCAAAGAATGGAAGGGATATAGAGCATCACTGTAAAGTTAGGAGACGTCCTCCTCTTAAACAAAGGAAGCACGAGAATTGAGACCGGGAAGCATCCAACCGTTGGAATTGCGGGAAAATTGAGGTGGAGGATTAGAGGGCCAAAGCGAAACTTTTTCCAATGTTTGGAATCAATCGAACCGCTGGAAGACTGCCAGAAAAATCATCTCGTGCACCCAGTGTCGATCGACCAATGGGTTTGTCGAGCGCAGATCAACGCTGTAGAGAGGGGCACGCGGTGAGAGAGAGAGGGTGGTTGGCTAGAGGATAGAGGAGAGTGGGAGAGAGAGGCGGAGAGAGAGCCGCTCTTAGAGACGCGAGCGAGATACAGGAGGCGAGCGGGAGACGAGAGCGCTAGGGATCTGATACCATGTTAAGCGGAAATGAACTGTTCGTGATTAATCAATAGTGGAGCCCACTTATATATATAAGAAGGTAAATACAACATATAATTTCATTTCACAACCGCAGATAAGCCAACTGTCAATATACCCACTCCAACAGTACCGCGGAGCTCATCACCTTATTCTAGTCCCCATATGGTCCAATACAAACCACGTTCGCCAACTCAACATTTCAATTTTAAATGTATACCCAAGGGTGGACTGTTCTTGTTGTGCTGTTTTTGAAGTGCAGAACACAACAGACAATAAGATGTCATTGTTCACATATACATAAAAGGTTCTAATCTCCGCTGGAATAATTGGGCATTCCAAATCAATTCTCACTTATTATGGGCAATATTGAAGGGAGAACAGATATGTTTGTATGATATCTGTCAACCTAGTAATCCCTTTAAACACCTATGGGCAGTTAGTGAATCGAGTACGTCAATGCGTGCATTAACGACTTCACTGAGATCGGTGTTGATGTTCTTGGACATACTACTAAGCAATACTTGGGATACTTCATGGACTACAAAGGTCAATACATGGACTACAAAGGTCAATACGTGCTCACTTCCGCATACAAAACTCCCCCACTCTTACTAAGGCAATAGAACAAGCTTGTTTCACGAAAGAGGAGTTTCACACCCAATCAGACATTTCCCACCTCGCTCATATTATACCATCAAGCCTCCATAACACCCAACCTGAAAACCCACGTCCACCTTTCCATATATCCAATCATTCACCACCAAACGCAAACCTCCACCAAAATAAACCCATAACCCAACAATTACGACATCAAGGGTACCTCGACCTCTGGCATCATGGACTGCTTCCTAGCAAACCATTATATTACCCTATCCATAAAGGTTGAAATAAAGACCGGTGCATTCTCCATGACGCCAAAGATGAAGAAGACATCATCATTGTTGATTCTGAAACACTTGAGAGTGACGATGGTCACATGACACAACCTCGAGGGCAAGGTCTCTTTCTAAACAGGGTATGGATACGTGCACATGTGGAAATGGACCAACGAAGAGCATAATGAATGACTCCAGGGATGCAGGAACCTTCATTTAATTAACAACATTTTATTTCTTAATAATTTAATTCCACTCTTTTGTGAAAATCTCTTTATAGAAAAGGTATGGTATCTTAGAGAGTTACAAGTTTATTTTGAGTCAAGCAATTAGAATCGAGCACTTGTGCTTGGGAGAGAAACTTGTCTCTCGAGTTTGTATCGCATACTGATGGAGATCATGGATCGGAGTGGGTTGACCCTTGTCGGAACCTACATGGGTCTACAAACACTAGAGGCAGAGTTGGGATCATTATATGGACAATTCAGGCCCATAGTCATATTCAAAGCAACGATAAGATATTTATGTGTATTTTTATTATTACTTAGTATTTTTATTTTATGAATTAAAATACTTGAAGTTCCGAACGATCTAGACCGTCCATAGTGACCTCTATGACTATAAGTATAGGACAAGGGCCCGATTTCCGGGAATTGCAGAATTTAGATAGAATTGTTAGACACATGTGATCATACAACGGTGCCGACTCCATGGATCCTTGGTGCCCAAGCCAAGGTCAAGGTAACTACTCCCATCTTTCATTACCTCATAACCACCCAAACAACTCATAAACACCAATTACTACCACCCGCAACCAAATTACCGTCATAACTCCCTACAATCACCCATGTCCCAATAACTACCACCTAGTTTCTGATGTAAGCACATAATTCTTGCAGTAACGGTTTGTGTCCCCTATAGTCGTCCACTCATTTTACTCCCAAATTGAACAACCACTTAGTCCCACACCAAACTAAACTTTCACTCCCTATAATTTCAGTAGAAATCGGGATTGTATTTCACTTACCCTAAACCGGGCACCACATACATATGTATAGGTACATTAGCACGTGACATAACACGTGGAATACATAAGCTCAATACGAAATAAAAACGAATATTCAACTCTCCCCCTCAAGTTGGGAATATATATTGATCATTCCCAACTTGTCAGTATTGTTCTTGAAGTTGTCGTTGCATAGCCCCTTGGTGAAAACATCGGCAAGCTGATCAAATGAGCTCACAAACGGAGTGCAGATATTCCCCTTGTCGATGTGGTCTTTGATGAAGTGCCTATCAACTTCCACATGTTTGGTCCTGTCATGTTGAACTGGATTGTGTGCAATGTTGATGGATGCCTTGTTGTCACAGTAGATAGTAATAGGTTTGTTCACCTGAAGGCCCAAATCCTGGAGAATGGTTCTCAACCACAGTCCCTCACAAACGCCTTGAGCCATGGCTCTGTATTCTGCTTCAGCACTTGAGCGAGCAACCACATTCTGCTTCTTGCTCTTCCATGAAACCAGGTTGCCTCCCACAAATGTGCAGTACCCCGTGGTTGACTTTCTATCATCTTGACTACCAGCCCAATCAGCATCAGTAAATACCTCAACCTCTAACGACTGATTAGACTTGAAAAGAATCCCACGCCCTGGTGTCTTTTTAAGATATCGCAACACCCTAAAGGCAGTCTGCTAATGACATAACGTAGGGGAGTGCATATACCGGCTTAGGACACCCACCGCATACGTGATATCCGGGCGAGTATGGGACAGATATATGAGCCTCCCAACCAGACGTTGGTATTTTTGAGGCGTCCGCTTTCTTCCCACTAATATCTGCATCAATCTTATGATTAGCCTCAATTGTGTCAACAGGAGCACACCCAAGCATCCCAATCACCTCCAGAAGATCAAGAGTATACTTCCTTTGGGAAATGAAGATCCCCTGTCGGGACCTCGCAACTTCAATTCCCAAAAAATATTTCAGCTTTGTCAAATCCTTGACTTCAAATTCTTTGCCCAGTTAGTTTTTCAAGTATTTGATCTCATCCAAGTCATCTCCGGTAATGATGATGTCGTCCACGTACACAATAAGAATAGAAACCAGAGCACCCTTCCTCTTGATGAAGAGGGTATGATCAGCTTGACTTTGAGTATATCCAAGTCGTAGCATGGTCTTGTTAAAATGCCCAAACCACACTCTCGGAGACAGTTTCAGGCCATACCGAGATTTTAGCAGGCGACAGACCCTCCGGTTGGACTCTTTGACATCAAGGCCAGGGGGAATATCCATATAGACCTCCTCTTCTAGATCACCATGCAGGAATGCATTCTTGACATCGAGCTGCAGTAGCTCCCATCCGTGAATCACAGTACAAGAAAGAAGGACACGGATTGAGTTCATCTTGGCAACACGAGCAAAGGTCTCCTGGTAGTCAATGCCTTGAGCTTGGGTATATCCTCGAGCCACTAAACGAGCTTTGTATCGCTCCACCACCCCATCTTGGTTCTGTTTGACAGTGAAGACCCAACGGGATCCGACGGTTCGCTTCCCAGGGGGAAGGCTAGTGAGCCGCCATGTTTTACTTTTATCCAAGGCACCAAGTTCCTCCTCCATAACCTGTTTCCATTCAGGTATCTGAACAGCCTCTTAGGAATCACAATAGATGAAAGAGTGGAGATAAAGGCTTTATGAGCCTGAGATAGATTAGTATAACAAATGTAGTTGGCAATGGGATGTTTGGTGTCACCCCTTTTACCTATAAGACGTGCAAGAGGAACATGGAGGTCATCATCTGAATCTGGAGCAGAGACGGTCACTGGTACTGGCGGAACATTCACAGTCTGCACTTGCTCAACAGTCCTGGGCGACGTGAGTACGTGTATAATATAGGTGGAGCGGAGTTGGAAGGAGGGGAAGCAGCAATTGGAAGGGGAGATTCGATGTTAACAATTGGAAGAGGAGATTCGATGTTCTCGTCACATTCACCTCTCGTCTCCCCCTGACGAGGACGAAAGTACGACTCCCCCTCACGAATGTGACATCCACAATAGTAGTGTCGAGTCGGAGGATGATAACAACGATACCCTTTGGTGGTAGGGGAGTACCCAACGAAGATACACCGCAGGGAACGCGCATCAAGTTTATCACGATGTGGGGTATGAACATGGACAAAACAGACGGAGCCAAAGATACGATGAGCAAGATGAGAGGTGTGGACGATGTGTTGTTTGGCAAGACGCGATATGAGAGGGCACGAGACGGAAGACTGTTAATGAGATGAGCAGCTGTGAGAACTGCATCACCCCAGTAGGATTTGGGAAGGTGCATAGCAAGGAGTAAACACCGAGCCACCTCCAGCAAATGTTTATTCTTTCGTTCGGCCACCCCATTTTGGGTGGTAGTGTGGACGCACGTGGTTTGATGTATGATGTCATTATCAGATAGATAGGCCCCAAAAACACCCCGATCAGCATATTCCCCACCATTATCACTACGCAACACACGAATTTTGCCACCAAATTGTTGGTTCACCATCTTATGAAACGTCTGAAAACAGGAAAGGACATCACTTTTCTTTTTAAGCAGATAAACTCACGTAACGCGGGAGTGATAATCAATAAAAGTAACAAACCATTTATAACCAGATAAATATAACACTGGAGAAGGACCCCAAACATCAGAGTGAATAACATCAAATGGACAAAAACTAGGGACAGACAAATGACTAGTACTCTGACGAACATGTTTAGAGCGTTCACATGCATCACAAGAGAAAGACTGAATTAAAGAGGTAAAAACAGGAAACAATTTAGTAAGATACAGAGGCGAAGGGTGGCCAAGTCGCTGGCGCCAGCGTTGAATGTCATGTAGAGTCGGAGATCTGGTGGATGAAAAAGCACTGGAAGAAGACTGGTCCAACAAGTACAGTCCAACAACGTTCCTACCACTGCCAAGCGTCCGGCTCGTATCCAGATCCTGAAATACACAAACATCAGGAAAGAAGGATACAGAACAGTTTAAAGAAATAGTTAAGTGACTAATGGAAAGCAAATTGCGAGGAAAAGACGGGACATGCAAAACAGAGGACAGTGATAGGTCAGTTGAACAGGTAACAGTCCCTTTACCAGCGATGGCGGAGAGAGAGCCATTAGCAGCAATAACCTTATCACGACCAGAAACAGGAGTATAAGAGATAAAACCTGAGGCAGAACCAGTCATATGATCGGTCGCACCCGAGTCAATAATCCACTCGGAAGGTGAGGAGGACACGGCATGAGCACTGGAGAGACCCGAAGTAGCAACAGCAGCATGAGAACCATCAGTAGGAGAGTCAGTGTGGGAGCGCAGCATGCGACGGAGAGCATCTAACTCAACAGCAGATAGGCCGCCAGAGGTGTCCTCCCGAACCTCAGTAGAGTGCGCAGAAAACTGAGTACGATCACCAGACTGACGGCCACCACCACGGTGCCCACCGCGACCCCGAGCACTAAACCCCGACCAGCAAGGGCAAGGTGAGGATGTAGACGAAAACATGAGTCCCTGGTATGGCTTTTCTTCCCACAGTAGCTACAAAAAGGAGGTCTGCGTGAAGTCGCAGCAAGCGCAGAATGATCAGTAGCAGGAGCGGCACCAAGAGTACGACGGTTATTCTCACCATTGAGGAGCATGTTGAAGGCCTCCCGAAGAGAGGGAAGTGGCTCACGATGGAGAACATGCAAGCGAACGACATCAAACTCCATGTTGAGCCCCATAAGGAAGACGTGGACACGGAAACGATCTTTGTCTTTCTGAAGTGTCAACGCATCAGCAGTACAAGCAGCCGTAAAAGTATTGAAGAAGTCCAGTTCCTGATAGAGGCGCTCAAACTCGGAATAGTAGTCAGAAATAGACATAGTGCCCTGCTTTAGCTCCAGAACACGGCGAGTGAGCTCATACACTTGCATCGAACTGCCGGCCTGAGAGTACGTATCACGGGCTCTTGTCCAAATATCATAAGCAGAGTCCAACAGCATATAACTGCGATACACCTGAGGGGACATCGAATGTAGTAACCACGAGACAACCAACGAATTGTCCGAATCCCATTTTCTCCATGAGGGATCGGTACGGGGTGGCTCAACGGTGGTACCATCAATGAGTCCATATAGCTGGTGACTGCGAATAGCATGTTGGGCCGCCCTAGACCATTCCAGATAATTTGTGTCATCCAATGCAACAGTAGTAATCTTCAACGAGCCAGAGTGTCCATGACTCCGTGGAGGATCGCCAGAGGAACCGGGAAGAGTACCGGATTGAGGACTAGGGGAGATGTCGGATTGATCCTCCATCGGAGAGGATGCAAATCTCACAGCAAACGAAAGCACATCCTACAGGTGTCCCTTAGATCTCGATGCCGAAAGGACCACCGAAGGATGTGAGCACGGTGTCTCCGGCAGCCCCCATGGCGAACAAAACAGCTGGTTGGATCAAAAAAGGAGAGATGCGGAGGTGGCTGGATCGGCTGTTGGGGGAGGCGACTGGAGCACAGCTGCTACGGGAGGCTACGGAGCCAGCGACACCAGGCGCGCGATGCGGGATCGGGATCGAAAGCGGTATCGGCTACGCCAGCGCGCGACAGGGCGGAATCGCGACACTAGGCGCGGTGCGGGATAGGGATCGGAAGCGGGAGCGGAGGAGCGGCGGGATCGGGATCGGGAAATCGGCGGAATCGGGAAAAACGGCGGAATCGGGAAAAATGGCGGAATCGCAAACCCGCGCCTCTGATACCAAGTAGAAATTGGGATTGTATTTCACTTACCCTAAACCGGGCACCACATACATATATATAGGTACATTAGCATGTGACATAACACATGGAATACATAAGCTCAATACGAAATAAAAACGAATATTCAACTATTTCTTCACCGAACCCCTTTACAATCCACTTCCACCACTGTACCCAACTCATCCCATTCACTGTCTGCAGCCTCCTAGAAATCATCCCAACCCAGGAAACTCATGGACCTCTCCTTCCAAATTTATAACTGCCTTTATACAGCCCCGCCACCTTCATTTCCCTTCCAGAAGCATTTCCTCATCTATTTCAGTTCTGATCAGCCCAGGAAACAATAATCCAGGCCCTGAAAACGCTGTCCAACAACCAGGTATCCCCTGGATTTAAATTCTATTCACAGGAACTTCCTCCTTGCAGCTTCCCTCCTCCATTAAAACTTCATTCACCCCCGTTAGACTACAGCACCACCTTCCTAGACCCCAAACAGCCGACCAACTGCCCACAAACAACAATCAAAACCTCATCCAGCCTCTTCCAAATCCATCAACCACCATTCCCTCTCAGTACCATGAAATCTGAACCATACCAGTTAATACTGCAGTCCAAACCCAAAAATCAGTAACTACTCGCTCTTTGGGTTCCTATTGCTTAGAATGTTTACCCATGACTTGGTTACTTGCTGGACTTGTTCGTTTAACATTCAACTGAAGCACTCTTCACTATAAATCAACTTGAGCATGTTTGTTTATCTAATGTTCTAACCTCAATTGTGAATTGCTTGTGAAGTTCTTAATTAATTTCAAATTTTATTCTTAATTAATCGGTGGACAATTTGTTTGTGCATTGCATCAATTTAGATTATCACAACAGTGCGGTAACACTAATTCATTAGAGTCCACTTATGACGCAATTGCACTAAACCGCAAAATTCATACTGTGTCGCATACTCTTGCCTGTTTATTTATCACAATCAGATCAAGTCATGGAACATGTAATGCTGAATATAAGATAGAAATCAGAAATAAATATAAAGTATATACATGACATTCTAGGGGCACATTATTCAATTCAGAGCTACATGAACTATTAAGTCTAGAGAATATAAAACTATAAGGGGAAGCCAGGTGCACAAAGCATCCCCGCGCAGCGAGGGTCCCGGGAAGTTGAGAATATAAAACTATAATACAACTTTTTTACTGCAAATGTAATTGGATACAGAGCAACTACAAAAATATTATCAACCATACCTGTAAAGGTGTTCCAGTAAGTAGCAATCGTCTTTGGCAATGATACCTATCTAGATCACGAGCTAAAATAGACTCCCTATCCTTCATGCATTGGGCTTCATCAAAGAAGATATATTTCCAATCAATTCTTGATAACTTGGACCGATCATACATGACAAATTCATAGGTAGTCACAAGTACATTAAATTTCATCTCAGAAACTACCTGGGCAACAAAAATAAGCAGTATATGAGCAATGACAACTAAAGCAACGTATAAGGACCACATAACCACAGTATGAGCAAGGACTACAAAGATAAGCATGTGTGAGAAAGAATGGCAATAAGCATCACAATTGTGCAAATCATGACAAAAAATAAAAACTTACTTTAAAAAAGTGCCTTGCTTTTTCAACATGAGAAGAATAGCACACATGTATGTATCAGTTTTATATAAGCAATTCCTTCCTTGTCCTCTACATTGGGAATAGGATTCAGGTTTGACAGATATTTAGCATACACGTCAACTCTTGCAATACATTTATTATACAGGTTATGCACAGAAAATATTAAGAATGTTTAGTATCTAAATGCACGCATATCTTCCATTGGATGTCCGGTTCATTTGCTGTCCCTGGGCGCTTGCTCCAAGTACAGTTAGTCCGTTCCTAGAGTTTTAAAAAACAACAGGGAAAACTCAACTACTCTACTCATGTGCAGTGATGTATTGTCAAAAGTATCCGCTCTATTAGGTCTTACAGAATCCTGAAAGGAGACTTTTTAGCATCAAAATACTCTTTTTACATCGCAAGAGATGGTCAAGTAGAAGGGGCCACCCGTACAACGAAAGGGATGTCGGAAAAACTCATTCAGCTTTTTTCCAGAGCCGCACGTCCTTTTCCATTATCCGTTCACTTTTGTTTCAACAGTTCAAGAGTAGAATATTTCTGCGTGTTCCTCAATCAGCCATCATGGAGTGTGCATCTTTATGTTGGGTGTTCTTCTGTCGTGCGACCCGGTGGCTGATGTGCGACCTGTGGCCCACACCTCCTTATTTTTAAGGGTGAGCGGTGTGATCTCTAATTTGATCCAGCAATCCGGGTATTCAATCCCGCCGCTGAGATGCTCAGTTCACTCCTTAACCTGGCTCATAAGCTGAATCCGGCAATTGTAGACCGAACCATGACTAGCAGTCAGGATAATCCAGGTATGAGTAAATCCCGGGAGATTTACTTCATTCGCTCCAGAGTGATCTGCCAAAAGAAAGACTGTGAATGTAATGTTTTTTCGAACAAGCAAGACGAGACGACAGTAGCAGAGGATCTATCTTTCATGCCATGAAATAGAGTAATGGCGGTGTTGATAGAGAAGAAAGCAGGGAAAAACTCATCACTTAGAGGGAGTTGAACATGAAATAAGTTAAGAAGGGGAACATTTGAGTTTGGGGAACAGAAAGAGAGCTTGAGGAGGAGGGAGGAGGGAGGAGGGGGAGGTATGGAGGGGGGAAGGAATGGAGGGAGGGAGGAATTTGATTGAGGATAAAAGTGAGAGATTCCATATTGAAGAGAGAGATGGGGAGATAGAAAAAGAGGAACTAAAAAGACTCGCAGAGAGTGAGAGAGAAAGAGAGATTTAAAATGCACAACAAAATATAAGTCCATAAATTGCAGGTAAGCCTACTCAGGCTTATCAAGATGCCACCTACTCAGGATCTTTATTCTATCATCCCTAGGGTTGTTGTTCTTGAAAAGGGTAATGTCAGCAGAGATGAAAGCACGCCAAAATGTAAGGTAATTACAAGGATACCCTTCCTGACTATGTGAAAACCCTAAAAGATGCATTTCATGGAGAAAAAGAAAGAGATAAACAACCCAGCACTCAAGGACATAATGTATATGTTACGGGTCTCGAGCACCGAGCCCTATTAGATTTATTATTATGTCTTTATTATGGGTTGTTATGGGTCTCAAGCACCGAGCCCCTTTTATTATGTCTTTCTGTCTAGTTAAGTGAATGTTAGGAGTGTGAGTGTCATTATTATCATGTAGCCTATATAAAAAGGCACGAACATGGTATGCATGGTATGAATGAAAGAGTTCTAGTTCCCTTCTTGAATGTGAGATCTTGGTGGCTCTCTCCTCTAACGAGCAACCCTGCCTAGACAGCCGCGGTTCCGGCTGCACGGTATCCTTCATCACCGCCATCTTCTTCGGCAACATTCCACGATCCATAACAACTGGTATCAAGAGCCCCCGCCTCAACAGCCCGTCGCACCGAGAACACGTGCGGAGAAGGGTTGGGTGTGCTGGGCCGCGGCCCATGTTGTGGGCTCGACCGGCGGGATTAGGCCCGTGAATGAGCCGGTCCATAATAGTATACAAAGGATCACAAGGGAAAAAATATGAAAGAGTTCGGTGATCCAGCGAATGAGGGCTTGCGATTTATAAGATAAGATGATGTCAAGATTGATCCCAAAATTGAGACTAGTTGTGCATATGGAGAAAAAGAAAATTAGTTGCCAAGGAGATGTCTCTATTTGTGTCCAGTAACATCATTTTGTTAGGTTCTGTCTAAATAAGAGTATTGGTGAATCATACCCTAAGATGGCAAAAAGGTCAAAAAACTATGTGAAAAGTACTAAAATCCTGCCACATATCTAGAAGATAGAGGATTTACAATCGGTGGGAAAAACCAATAGACCAAGTGAGATGAGAAGAATGACAGTCATGCACTCTAATACCAAGCAGAAGTGAAAAGAATTTAAATCATATCACTGTTCCTATATCACTGTATCCAACAAATAGAATTTGGCCCAAACACATAAATTCCCAAAAAAAATTGTATAATTTAAACTTCATTAAGACACTTATCTGGTGATACTCCGTGTGGCCAAGTTAAACACTTCAAATACCCGCAAACCAAGTTTGAACAACTAAAACTTGAGACATTTATCTATGAAAATTAAGAGTATTTAGGAAGTACAGAGAAAGAAGAAAAATGACAATAAATAATCTAGATTTTTACCTAGTATTGTCTTTCTCCAAAAGGACATGTAGCCTTGCAAAACGCAATAAATACTATATTGATTGAACACATAAATTCCCCAATAAACCAGTTTATGACAACTGAAACTTCCTTAGGCCACTTACCCGGCGACACTCTTCCACATCCAATGAAATTACAAGCATCTTGAAGATAGAAAAATCTAACGCATAAGCGGCTAAGGGTGTGATAATTTTTTCCTGACCACATCATTTTTAAAGCAGTTTACCTTCAGCTGTGTTTACAAACAAACTAATACTAGGGAAGGAAAATAAATACTGCAACCGAAAATGGAAGTTCTTTGTTTCCAGAAAGAAAGCATATAATCTAGAAGCTGGAGGGAATTGAAATATAGTTAATGCATGCTTCAATAAGATAAGCATTTGCTCAGTAAGGACATTTGAACAAAATCATGGAATTTTCTTGGATTGATTAAATCAAGATACAAGAATCTATAAATTAGGCATATCACCGACTAATTTAAATTAAAAGCCTCGTACATATCTTACATGAGAGAACAATCTTGATCGTTCTTCATTTGCACCAAGATAGAAAATAGAAGATACAGATGGCAGCCAATTGTGCAGTTCACTCTAGGTTAACAAAAAATTCTTAAGCATTAGAACTTCCATAAATGGAAACATTCGTAGCTGATATGTATAAAGAGGTAATTATATACCTTCCAATTAAGTAAGACGGCATTTGGTGCGATAATCAGATGAGGCCCATAATTTCCTTTGAACTCCATCAAATAAGCAATCAATGCCATGACCTGAGTAGACAAAAATATAGTATTTAAAATAAAAATGCGGAAATGCTAGTTGTAATATTGCAATTTAAACCAAAAGATGTAAGACATTGTTAATAACTGGCATGATTAAGGTGCCGTTTGGTAACCCGTTTAAACACCAATCCGGTGGCATCTCATTTTGAACTGTCAAAATGTGATGTGTTTGGGTACCAGCAGTTTGAGAATGGAGTTATGTCTCCATTGTGACCCATTCCCACTCCTCCAACGCAACGCTCTTTTCCAATACCAATATCAAGAATCTCTCGTCTTCTTCCTCCCGCTGCAAAGCACCGAACTAGATATATTGAGACTTCGGACTACCCCCATTGTTCCAAATCGAGATCCAGCCTGTACCGCAGAGTTTTCTTCCTCCCCCCAGAGAAATCTAGACTCCTTCCGGGTGCCGAGCATCGCCATCTTCACCCAGCCTAGCTAGTTTTTATGGTCTGTAGATCCAAGTCCAATCCCGATTAATATTTAAGTAGCCACTGAACGGGTGTTTTATCAAACAACTCAATTTTTTTTTTTTTGTTAGAACTGGACTGTAAATGGAGTTTTTTCAGACAGTTTTCTCAGTCTTGAATATACAGTTTCTCACAGCTTCATTTAATACCTTCATTTGTCACACCTCCATGTTCAAACAACACGCTCTCTCAAACAGAGCTTAAGATGTGTAATAGAAAATAAAGATCATACTGCATTGTATAGGCCTTGGTTTCAAATTCACTATGGTATCCTCTTAAATATACAAATTATCATATCAAAAAAAGTAATCTGAGTAAAGAAACTATTAAAATGGAGGGTGAAAATAAATTAAACAAGCCACCTGCACAGTTTTTCCCAGACCCATCTCATCTGCTAGAATACCATTTAACTTGCTGTTGTATAAGGATAGCATCCATTGAAGCCCAATCTGAGAAAGAGCAGGGGTATGATACTTTTTATTTGTATTCAAAATAATTTCAAGGAAAGAAGAACTTAGATGCAACCTACAAGTTGATGGTCCCTTAAGGTTCCTGCCTGTAACATTGATGGTTGTCTAAGAACTTTTTCATTGACAGCATGTGCCAGACTATAATACGGGGAGAAACATGAAATTCATAACTTCAATAGCTAGCCACTGCAGAACACATAAGAACGATGGCATAACAAAACTTACTTCTTAACAGATGACCTGTCTATGGGTGCATTCATCTCAGAGAATGTGCTCCTTATCATTACCTCTTCTCGAGCACATGCTGCAGCACCATTAATTTCTTCTTCAGAAAGGCCCTGTGAGAAGAAGAAATATTAAATCAGTAGTAATTTTGAAAAAAAAAAATGAATGAATGAATTTAAAATTCATATACCTGGGATCTTGCAGCAGCTGCAGCTGCCTCTTCTACATCATGTTGCTTCTTTGATGTCATAATCTTATTTCCAAGTTTTTGAAGATACTCTTCTATCTGTGACAAGAAGGACGACAAGACAGTATATCGCTGAGCTGCATCTCCAGGAATGCCGGTTTGTTGCTCTATAAGCATTTCTCGATATCTATTGACGTCATTATTTTTCAATGCCTCCAATCTTTTACTATGATCATCATTTTTGTTCTTGGAGAACTCTCTTAGCAATCTTTCATGATACTTATCTACCCCCCTATTGCGAGTAGTCCGTGCATCACGGATATCCCAATGAGTCTCGAGGAATTTCTTGCGCCATTGGAAGATAGACTTTAGCTGTTTCTCTCTTGTCTCCTTTTGTAACTGCTGCACTTGCCTCATAAGTTCTTGTCGTTGACGTTCACACTGTCTAATAAATTTCCGGTAGGGCCTGTCTGGCAAGGCCAGAATATCCTGCTGTTGTTCATCAATTTCATCTCTGAGGCGTGACTGGATATCTAAAAGACTAAGCTTTTTCTCTTCAATTCGAAGCCTCAAGGTGAGATCAGGCTTAATTCTTTTCATCTCCAAGTTAAGAGCAAGTAAATTATTAAGTTTTCTCGAGTACTCCATCCTTTTTTTTCTTAGCAGTTGTTTGCCTTCCTCGTATAGAAATTCTTTTATGTCATAGACTAATGTAAAATTGTTTGAGTTGTTTACCGATGTCAATCCCAAAATGTCATAGTTTTTAATAAAGGAAGGCAAATCAAAAAGTGGGCCAAAATATTTTTTGGCATTTGATGATAAACTTACATTTTCCATTACAGGCTTCTTTGCGTGTCCAACATCCACTGAAACATTAGTATAAGCGACATAATTCCCCTTTTCAGAATCATTCTCACCTTTGAAAGAACTGTCCCGATCAACATCTTGTTCAGACTTTACGGGAACAGGGTAAATTTCTGGACCCACCTTAGCGGTGATCGCTCCTGCATCTTCCCTTGTTGCTGCTGCCTCTACTGGTACATTAGTCATCAGTGGTGCATTGCAGCCAACAGACCACTCCTTTGGAAGAATGTGACCTTCACTCAGAGGAGCAGGCTGAGGGATGTTTCTTTTAGGATTCCTTTCATGCACCCCTCCCATTTTTTCCTCCTTATTAGTCATCTTTGTAGAAAGTTGAGCTACTTGAGTTTGTGAATCAAGAGGGGGAGGTATTATTGCTTGAAGAACTTCAAGTGGAAGTGCATGTTCACGCTGCAAAGAGCAGAAACAAAAATAGTTAACTAGTTTGAATGAGCTCCCTTACAAAATAACAGCATGACTGAGTAAATAGCTCGCCATACACAAAAAGTACGATATCCAAACATCAATTAATATAAATGTGCAAATAAGTCCAATGTGAGTGCATCTGTTTCAAACTTGTTTATCTTTTTGCAAAAAGTGGTGTCTGTGTGTGGTTTAGGTTTTGGGGAGAGAGGTTCTCATGCACAGACTGTAAGGGAGATAGAAGGTTTTGTGGAAATAATTGCAACCTTGAGTCTCCTAAAAGCTAATATTTGAGCTTTAAGAACATGAAGTTGTTGCTTAGTAAATCCAAAATGCTGATGTCCAGCCTGCTCTGACCCTCTTAGGGAAAGCACACGACTCCCTGCAACTTCACATGGCGTGGAATCAGACAATAAAGTTGGATGTCCAATGTTCTGGGAATGCCTGATAGATTGCAGTTGCAACAATTCAGTTGTAGATGATTTATTGCCATTTGAAAGATCAATACTTTGACTTGAGCTCATAGACCTTTTTGGGCAATACACCACTGATCCAGAACGACCCGCAATTTCTGCAGACACTACTCCGCTCCTCTCATTCTGAGTAGCAAGAGTCTGAACAGGGTGAGGATGCTGCATCGGAGTATTACTGGAATTTGGTAGGACTGAAACCGTACTTCTTACCATCCCAGTCTGACCAGACCGATTATTCACTGAATTTTCTTGAGCAGAATTTTCATTGGCGAAAGATGAGACAACCTCAAGTTTTGAAGTAGGTAAACATGATTCCTTTGTAGGTGTGCTACAAAAATTTGTTTTTTGTGTTCCAGCAAGCCTATTTGACTGCAAAATGGGTAGAAGCTGAGCAGCTATAAGATTAGCATTGTCTGGAATTGTAAGATCAATATTATACTCCATAGCCCAAGCTTGCATAACTTGCAATTGAGCCAACATCAACTGATTGTTTGAAACATTTTGTGATTGCAGAAATTGAAGTGGCCTAATCATGTTTATTGGTGTAAACTGTCCAGTTGCAGTTGGTGGAGTCTTCAGCTCATTTTTCTGATCATCATGCATATGGTTCTGTTCATTATGTTTCTCACCACGCCCGGAATGATCAACTGAATCAGGACACCTCAAATCTTGTGTTTGGTTTCCGGCTTTAGCCAGCATTTTCTCCTGCATTTTGAAATTCTTGACTAATATCTCTTGACCAATGGCAGGTGGTCCCATCATGCCAAATTCAGTGAAGTTTTCAGATGTAGTGTTGACAGGTGTTCTCTGCTGATGTTGGGCAGCTTGCATGGCAAATTGGCCATAAGCTTGGTGTATACAGTTTTGCTTCTGTTCTAGGTCAGGTACATTTTGCTTTGTGTCGCCAAGTATCCTTGTATAATCGTGAGGCAAATTCCTCAAAAAATTTGAAGTAGGTACACCATAAGATGACGGAAAGTCCCTACCACCAACACCACGCACAGCACCTACATTCTCTTGTTCAGGTTTTCTTAGTTGTTGTAGCTGCTGCTGCAAGAGTAAATACAATATAAGAACAAACATCAGTAAATGGAAGATATGGAATATGTGAATTGAATTAGATTTAGGCTTAGTTTGGCAGTGCGGCAGGCCACCGGTGCGGGAGCATACGCCGCCAGAAGGCGGAAAAACAAATGCAGGGAACGCTCGGACAGCAGCGTTTACACCCATTTCTGCAAGCAGAACAGAGAAAAAGATCTGTTCCAGAATCCAACCCTCTCCCTCCAGTCCCGATCGCCGGTGGCTCCCGCTCCCTTCCCTTCCGCCACCGGAGAGCCAAACAAAGCCTTAAATTAGAGATTAAGTAACCTCTACATTCATTAGAATTTAAATAAACTAAAGACCCATTTAAGAAATCAATTTCTTGTATAATGTATTAGCGTGTTAGGAAATATACTTTCAGCATAATATGACATAAATATATCATTTTAAGTGAGAAATTTTTCCCTTTAATTCCTGCAACCACGACATACACTTGAATCGAGTTTTAGCTTCAGCTGTAGGGGATTGAGCATAACTAAATACGGGATTGAGGTATACTTGCTTTTGATTATATGATATCAGAGCTTTCATTATCAAGGAGTACAAGAAGTCCTGAGAAGGCATATTATTGAGTACCACGAGAATTGATTTGGTGTGCACTTAAGGGACAAAGGTGTGTTAAAGGCAGCAAGAAAGAAAAGTGTGTTCAAGTATGATGCATTTAAAAACTATATTTAGTGGGAGCTTGGACATGGTGAAGATGTGTCTGGTATTCGTTATCTATGTCTGTCTCGCACTTGTTATTTTTTCTACACACTTCATTTAATGTATTAAAAGTGTTACATGTTTTCTTAAAATTCTAAAATTCAGATTTGTTATTATCAAAGGAGGATTTGTTGAGATGTTAGACTAACCTTCGTCACATTTGATGTAACACAAATATTGTTACTTGTGATTGTGTGCAAAGTTTCATGATTGTGTAGGTATCCAGCTCAAGATTTCTTCACCTACACTTATCAAGTTGCTGATTCATATAACAAGGTGATGGCGATCAACGGCCCACACGCGCTCATTACCGCAGGAAGCGGTGATCGGCGACCCATTTGGGCGATCCGAGCCCGCAGATGCGCTCGGATGGCCTCTACGAATCTTTTTACTACATTACTTTAGTTATTTTGTGTTGTTTGGCCCCCGATCGGCCCAATCGTTATGGGTCGTACATCGGGATGCCCTAATTTTATTTCCCCTATATATACGCATGCTTGTGGTTGTGTTAGGGATCGGCGGTTGCTAAGTTGCAACCGGCTGGTCGCGTGGAATTCCGCTCCTGACGAGTTTCTCACGTTGTCATTCGGCCCATTCGGCCCCTCCGGTAACAACCCCAGCCTCCTCTCTGCCTTCCTCTCTCCCTCCCAGGCTCCCGGCGGGGAGTTTCCGCCTTTCACCGCCCTCTCCTCTCACTCACCCGGCCCGAAGCCCAATTCCTCCTTATTTCTACCGCAGCCCGACGCCTACCCATCCCTACCTCCTCTCCTCCTCCCCCTCCCACCGGCCATCAACCTTCCCTGTCCAGATCTCCCACCGGAGCCCTCCAGCTCCCCATTCCCTCACCGGCCTCCACCTTCCAGTCGCATCCCCTCCCTATTTCCCCTCCAGCAACCTCTCCCCACCACCAAATCTCACTACCCTCAATCCGCCTCGTAGTCCCCTCACAGATCTACCACTACCAGCCCTCCCGCAAGCCTAAACTTCCAGATCTATGACAATCTCCTCATCCAGCCCTCTCGCGGAGCCACTCGAGTACCAGAACCGACCACCGGTGTTCTTTCCCCATCCCTAAGCTAGCCGCCAGAAGCACGAGTAAATCTAGGTATGGAAGTTGTACCCTTTCATTGATTGTTTCGGTTAAAACTCTTGCTTTGGGATTTAATTATCAAAAGTATTTGTTTTTGTTAATTGTGGTGTAATTTGTGGAGCATATTCGGCGCACTTGAACGGATTTGCGCCTCACTTTGTTGGTTGGTTATAATTGTGTTTTATTCTTCATGGCTTATTATCCACTTGGGCAATTGGTTGTTTAGATGCCTTATGAATTTTAATTACTTGCTTAACGATCTTAATTTGGACTGTCATCTCATGCAAGTGCACTGTATTTAGATCGCATTTTCATTTGTTGAGTACAAGCTTTTGTGTGTCGGTCTCCATCTGTAGACTCGTGCTGCATCAAAATGGTATCAGAGCGAGGTTCGATTTGCACCACACTTTTATATGCAGTATTGAAGTCTATAGGTAGTATCTCATGGCATATCATTTAGACGATCATCCTTATTCGCATTCCGCTCCTAGATATCGTGCCGACCCATCGCCACGATTTGCTAGAGACGATCGCTATGATTCTAGAACTTCACGTTACCGTCACTACGTCATGCCACGACTTGATGTTAGTAGAGTTGAGTATCTTCGTAAAGCCCCTCCGGAGATATCTTCATACTATTTTGATAATCACCCTCGCTCATCGCCGCCCGCTCGTAGGGATTACAGTCACCCTCTGACACACTGTGAGTCTATTAGGGACGAGCATTTTGATGATTATCCGGATCCCTAAAGGGATCACCACTATGTGGATAACCTCACGCGTTTGGATCCCCCTATTGTTCCAACAATAGAGATACCTGAAGCCAAATTTCAGCGATTGGTTCTTGAACAATTTGATCTCGTGCATCCTCAAATGGATCGCCTGAAATCTTCCTTTGGGGAAACCTATAGTGTGACACATCAAGATTCAAGTCAAACAACTGATGTGTGCAGTACTGCCATAGTTATGAGCGATTTGTCACCTGATTTTGGTACTCTTCCCCTTGATGAGCCTCCATGCCCACGAGATTTTAAGGTAGAGTATGACCCTGGCCGAGTAGCACAGGGGGAGAGCGTCATTAGCATGTTTAGTGAGTTTGGTCGCAAGAGTAAGGCTGAGCTACCCGGTGACACAATGATGGTCTATCCATCGCCTACACCTTATGTTGGACTCGTTACCCCCTTGGTTATAGACCCCGTTCTTGATACCTCGCCGACTAACCCCCACTTTAGTATGAATTTTTCTAATCCTCCCTTTAGCCTTAATTCGAGTCATGTCATGACCGAGAACCTCGAGCCTAGTGTCGATGTCTTGGTGGTCGTCTCACTCACTTTTGGGGACACTACCCTAAATAGTAGCACACTTGGAGGATCATGCCCCTACTGACGGGTTCGTTAATGACCCCCCTCACAAGCCACCAGATGAACCACCACTTACCCGTGATATTGACATCCAGCTGAGCAAGCCATCTGTGAGCGTCCACTTATTGACACCTCTCCAATGCACATCCCTTATTATGCTTTGGACAGCGGGTCGTGAGGGAGACACTGAGTATGTCAGGATTTTCTTAGATACGCTTGAGCATCCTCCCGATGTATTGAGGATTAAGCGTAAGATCTACCACACTCGTGATGAGATCGTAGAAATACCGCTTGCTGACCCACCTGATGAGTTCTTGCTTACTTGCGGCACTCACCTCACTCGAGTGTTTCATCCTATTATAGGTGTCTCTGCTACGCACTCAGGTGACCGTCACATTCGCGACGAATTTTCATACATACCACTTGGTAAGCCGCCTGATGCGTCACGTTCCTTGAGAGATATTAGGGTCCATGTGAGTTCGTATTGGAGTGTTGGTGTCTGCGTCTCACACAGTCATTCTGACATTCATCGCACACTCATCGAGTTTTACTACACTCCTTCTGACGAACCCCTTGATAAACCACCTCTTTCAAGGAACTTTTGCCACATAAAGTGGGTTGAATGTTAGTGTATCGCTCCTATCGTGTTTTTCATGCATCATTCATGCGAGTATGTCATCTTTTGGGTTAATCATCTGAATAAGTCTGTCGAGTCGTTCATTCAGCTCATACATGCACTTCATGTCATCATTTAGGTTCATCATTCACGTCATTGGTCTGTTGAGTCATCTATTTATCATATACACGCACTACATGAGACAGTCCGAAGAAAGATCACCGCAAGTAATGAAATTTATAAAGCATAGGCTGATCTGCACAAGAGGGAACAAGTTTTTGACGTTGGAGACCAAGTTATGATCCGCCTTCGACCTGAGAGGCTCCCACAGGGGGCTGCGAAGAAGTTAAGTGACCGTCGGATGGGCCCCTATACAGTTACTCGACGATTTGGTGCAAATGCTTATGAAGTTGATATCCCACCAGTAATGAGAATTCACCGGGTGTTCAATGTGGAGGATTTAACTCCTTACTTCGAGGAGCGAGTGTATATGGACTCATTGTCTCCAGCTACCCCTGAGCCACAGTTTGCCCCACCCCCTTCTAGTACCTTGGTACCCACCTTGACCAGGCAGTCGCGGACGGTTGAGCACCACTCGGAGGACCACACCACCCAGCCGGCAGTCCCACCAACACAAGTCTCAGACGGAAATACATCGCTTCGACAATCGCCTACGCCCACCGGAGATGCTTTACAGATCATTGGTCACGACTTTACGATGATGGACGATCGGATGGTTCTGCGTTACCTGGATCATTGGCTCGCCCGCTCGATTTCTGACGACACTTGGATATCTATTGAGGAGCTCGAGAGACTCGCCCCGGACTTACGCCGAGAGTACGATCGACTTCACTCACCGGAGATGAGTGCTTTCAAGTCGGAGGAGTTGATGGTGATCGACGGCCCGCACGCGCTCATTCCCGCAGGAGGCGGTGATCGGCGACCCATTTGGGCGATCCGAGTCCGCGGATACACTCGGATGGCCGCTACGAATCTTTTAACTACATTACTTTAGTTATTTTGTGTTGTTTCCCCCCCCCCCCGATCGGCCCAATCGTTATGGGTCGTCCATCGGGATGCCCTAATTTTATTTCCCCTATATATACTCATGCTTGTTGTTATGTTAGGGATCGGTGGTTGCTAAGTTGCAACCGGCTGGTCACGTGGAATTCCGCGACCAGTCGGCCCGAAGCCTAGTTTTGTTTCATCCTCTCACCGCCCTCTCCTCTCACTCACCCGGCCCAAAGCCCAGTTCCTCCTTATTTCTACCGCAGCCTGACGTCTACCCATCCCCGCCTCCTCTCCTCCTCCCCCTCCCGCCGACCATCAACCTTCCATGTACAGATCTCTCACCGGAGCCCTCCAGCTCACCATTCCCTCACCGGCCTCCACCCTCCAGCCGCAATCCCTCCTTATTTCCCCTCTAGCAACCTCTCCCCACCACCAAATCTCACTACCCTCAATTCGCCTCCTAGTCCACTCACAGATCTACCACTCCCAACCCTCCCGCAAGCCTAAACTTCCAGATCTACAACAATCTCCTCATCCAGCCCTCTCGCAGAGCCACTCGCGTACCGGAACCGACCACCGGTGTTCTTTCCCCATCCCTAAGCTAGCCGCCACAAGTACGAGTAAATCTAGGTATGGAAGTTGTACCCTTTCATTGATTGTTTCGGTTAAAACTCTTGTTTTGGGATTTAAGTATCAAACGTATTTGTTTTTGTTAATTGTGGTGTAATTTGCGGAGCATATTCGGCGCACTTGAACAGATTTGCGCCTCACTTAGTTGGTTGGTTATAATTGTGTTTTATTCTTCATGGCTTATTAACCACTTGTGCAATTGGTTGTTTAGATGCCTTATGAATTTTAATTACTTGTTTAACGATCTTAATTTGGACTGTCATCTCATGATCGCAAGTGCACTGTATTTAGATCGCATTTTCATTTGTTGAGTATAAGCTTTTCTGAGTCGTCCGTCATCTGTAGACTCATGTTGCATCACCAGGTCTCTGATATTTGGCAAAACATTGACAGTTGACATGGAGCAATTGTGCCCCCAATCCAAGAATCATGCTCCTGATAAAGTTCAGAACTGGAAGTCGACCTGGAGCTACAAGGCATCCATTTGAGGAATCGTTCTCCCGTTAAATTCCAGAGTGCTAGAACTAGAATTGGACCAATCGGGCTACCGATTCATTATCATGTACCCAAAAAATTTTAAAATATCTCGTTTTAATCAAACGCACAATACAACTAAGAAAGTAAGAAATTGACGTGCCTATATACAACAACATAATCTTAGGATTAAATCCTAAGTTTTATTTCATAATTCCAATGTGGTCGTCATCATTACCTAGGTGAAATGCCTCTTTATTACATTGAGGAGGACAAGGATTCATTCTAAGGGAAAAATCAAAAGACAATCTTCATCCATCTATTAAAGTATGCAATCTCCATTGAATATCAAAACTACAAGGTAAACTTTTGAGTTTTCTATTGGAGCTTTTATAGTGAATCTGATGTTGCGAGCTCATTACACGAAGAGAGAACTCAAGCCTTAAGGATTTAAACCATCTGATAAATCTTCCATTGAAGTTAAAACTCACAGTTATCAAGATTCTGATTAAGAAGAATTACTCTCAAGTGCATAGTTCAAGTATGTAATTTCCTTTCATAATTTCTATTGTGTAAATGTTGCGGTCAACTCGTCCAAGTGAGACAAGTAAAGGTTTAATCTAGGTTGTGAAAATTCATCTTTTTGTGTGGTGACTAGAAAGTAATATCTAGGGTTGAAGAAAATTTGCCCAATAGGGAATATTAGGCTGGGTTGACCTGGAGTAAACATACGCACTAGCACATCTACTCGATTTGTAAGAGGAAGAGGAAAACCAACCGAAAATAAGTTATCGCCTGATAAACAAGGGACAATGAATTCCAAATGCCACAGATCACTACAACCACTACCACTACTTCTATGATCTCTATTGATAAACCACTTCCACTACTTCTAAGATCTCTACTAATCCCCGACTCCACTTGCCCCCACTGTATCACGGCATTCAGCCGCCGATTTTCTTCTTGAGCCCCTGCTCGAGGAAGTACGTGATAGCGACGTATCACTCATCACTGATAACACATTCAATCTCCACATTTCATGACTCTCCTGGGCTACTACAGTTGCATACTCTTGAGCCTGCATACGTATTGCTTGATGGTGACTCATCCTTGACATTAAGGACATCACCTTATATTAACTTTGTATTTGGTGATCGCACTCTTATTATATTTCAATATTATCTGAGTATAGACACGCACGCCGAATTTTATAGTCACATTAACTATCTGGTTAGGAAAACACATTAGGAAGATCACAATGATCCTTAGGATTTTCACTCCTCATAGAGACATGCTTTAAAGGATTTCTCCAAAAAAATTTGTGGTAGATTTGGGATCAATTTTAAATTTTGTAACGCTAGTTATACTCTAGCAAGTGATATTATTGAGATGATTGATTTTGGTTTAGTAGACACTCGTGGGTGTCTAGCATAGCAGGAGAGCATCTTATGCAATATGATGTAATCTTTATTATATAAGCAAAGAGCATTTGAGCTTGGTGTAACATTCTGTCTACCCGAATTACCCCTCAACAATTCTGCCTTCTATCAAAAAGATTGGTTTTTCGGTCAATTACCCCTCAATAATCATATTTCTTTTATTCTTCTACTTCCCTTATTTCCAATCAATGCACACATCTCCAAAACCCTCTCCTGCAAGCAAACTTTTATAATTAGAGCACGCCTACCCAAAACCCTCCAATCAAAGCACACCTCCTCACTGTTGCCCGCCGAAAGCAAAAGCCACAAACCAATTCCGCACCTACCAGCTCCTCCCGCCAGCTTTTTGACCAGCGCCCCATGCTTAATATAAAATAACTCTCAAAAGCTCTTCAAGTTCTCTCCTCTTGGTCACGACGGCTCCCCGCTTCTCCTCTCTGATCCCGATCGGCGACCTATCTCGCCTCCCTCCCTGAACTGGTAGCCACTGCTCTTCCTTTTCGCCTTCTCCAGAGGTACCCGGAAGAATCTCTCCTCATCTGCTTCTACTTCTTTTTGCAAGCTCCGATCATTCAAAACATTGAGCTATCGAGTGCTAGGTGTTTGTGCTAATATGCGAAAGAACAAGTAATGACCTGGCTCTCATGAAAAATTTCTGAAATGTCGGTCAATCTTAGATGGATATGTTCTAGATTAGGGATCTTAGAAGCCAACAAAGAATACGATGCATCCATTGAACAACACTGCAACCTTACTTCAGAATTGTTGAGGGGTAATTCGGATAGGCAGAATGTTACACCATGCTCAAATGCTTTTTGTTGCTGCTTAGATTGAAAATGCTAAAATTGATTTCTGTTTATGTGATTTATTTGTTTTGAAAATGGAATGTAAAATCTCTCTCGCATGCTCATATTGACAGGTTCTTTTATCTCTGATTATTAAATAATTCTTAAAAATGAAGAGTGGCATAGGTGATTTCTATCATTTTCTTATCATTGTGGAGTACTCATTTGGTTACAATTTTTAATGTTTACATTTCATAATGTCTACTTTTGGTTATCAATTTTTAATTTGCTAGGATCTCTAAATTCATCTGGAGAATTTGAAATGTTCTTATTTTGCACAACGAAATTCAAAGTACCCTAATTTAAACAATGGATCAGTTCACTATATTGGATGAAATAATGGGTTCTTCTCAAGGTCAGCTTTTTAAGTTTTATTTTCTAATCTGCAGGGTTTTTTATTGAAGAAGGGAAATTATTATAAAGGTGTGAGTGAGTCCGGATTAAAGGAAGACTATCAACTGTAACACCTCTATCTTAAGGGAATAAAGCCAACTTTATATATCAGTAGTCAAATCCAACATTCTTTTTAACATTGATGTGTGACTAAACCAAATATTTGTACATGCGTTAACAGTCACCGCCCCCGACCAATATCACCTCTCCCGACTAATGTTGCCATCCCCGATCAATTTCGCCGCCCCCGATCAATTTCGCCGCCCCCGATCAATTTCACCGCCCACGACCAATGTCGCCCCCACGATCAATGTCGTCATCCACGATCAATGTCTCCCCCTAGGATCAATGTCACCGTCCACAATCATTGTTGCCCCCCACGACCAATGTCGCTCCCCACGACCAATGTCGCCCACCACGACCAATGTCGCACCCTACGACCAATGTCGCCCCCTACGACCAATGTCGCCCCCTACGACCAATGTTGCAACCACAATCAATGTTGCCATCCACGACCAATGTCGCCGCCCTCAACCAATGTCGCCGCCCTCAACCAATGCCTCCACCCCCGACCAATGTCGGCGTCCCCTACTAATGTCGCCGCTCCCGACCAATGTCGCCGCCCCCGACCAATGTCGCCACCCCGACCAATGTCGCCGCCCCGCATGGGGTCCCCCGTGCACGATCGCTTGTGATTCCATATGTCAACCATGCTTACTTCTTGCCTCGCTTATTTCATCTCCCACTGTGATTCTCATCTTTTTGATGCTCTAATTTTTGTTGATCATTTAAATATTTTGCATAAAATTATAAAAAGTATAATTTCATGGTTGATTTTATTGTTGGGGCTTAAACTTTTCCAAAGTAGATTGATTGTTTGCACCTTTCAAGAAAGGGGGTATGCCTACATATCATGAGCTACAGAGAAGGAACTGTCATTTGTCCCACTACCTACGACATCCTGAACTTTCCGTCATCCCAAAAAATCTTTTCAGATTATCTTAGAAACTTCCCACAGTTCTTTAATTCAATAGAAGGGCAGTAGCAGAGCCTCATCAGATCAACAGTCATGTCGATCTAGAAGCAGAACACATCACAGTCGCATCTTTATTTAATTTTATTTCTTGAATTTTTATTTGTGTAGCGTATGTACTTCTGCAAGTTTTTTTTTTGTTAATGTTATTACCACCAATGAGTTTTGGTTTGCGCATGCCTTGTAACGTGCAAGCTCGTATAGCTTATTAGCGTGATCGACCAATAAGATCTTGAATAAAATAGTCCATCAAATTATGCCAAGTGAAAATTAAAGCAAGCTCAATGTTAAAACTTGAGGAAATCGGGCAGTCCATTCTCTAGTCGCAGCGGTTTACATGTCTCAGTGCTCTGGTGGTTTGGCATAGCGAACAAAGTGTTGAAACTTGAGGAGACCGGGCTGTCTGTTATCTAGTCGCAACGGTCTACAAGCTTCTATGGTATAGCGGTTTGGCAAACCGCTATTGTCGACCTGTGTCCTAACGAGCTGGCCTGGAGTTCTGCCTTCTTGTATTACCATCCGGAGAGCAACCCACAGCTGCGATCTGTTGACAACTTGCAGCTGCGGTCTGGTGGCTACCCGCGGTTGTGGTCAGGTTCTTCCCACAGCAGCGGTCTGGAGGTTATCCGCAGCAACAGTTTGGAGGTTGTCCGCAACAGCGACCTGGAGATTATCCGCAGCAGCGGTCTGGAGGTTGTCCGCAGCAGCGGTCTGGTGGTTGTCCACAGTTGCAGTATGGGGCTAACCCGTAGTAGCGATCTCGGGACTTTCCTATGTTGAAGATCAACGGCTTCTCAGGATATGTATTCTCCATTGTATAGTCTTGCGATTTGACAAAGTCAAACCGCATAGACCGCACTGTCTGTATGTAGTACCATTGTTGTATTCTCTTATCTCCCTCATTTTCTATATGTAAGGGGGCATACCTTTGTATTTATTATCTTTTTGGAGTAATAAAATTTATCTTTTATTTAGCACTTTTTACATGGTATCAGAGGCATTTGATCCTTTGCTCCACTTTGCTCGCGGTTTCTTTTTCTAACCGCAAGCGATCTACAATGAGATCTGTACTCAGTTTTTACTGCGTACTTAGTTTCTAACCGCAAGCAGTCTACAATTGATGACTTTTCTAGGTGTACATGGATGTATTTGTTACGAGAATGTTCTGAACTTTTTTTCATTTTTACTGTGTTCTACAATGATATTCGTACTCAGTTTGATGTCCCTATTAAGATACTTCGCACTGATAATGTTAAGGAGTATCTAAGTCATTAGTTTACATTATCTCGTATGCATCATGGCATTGTACATCAAACTAGTTATCCTTACACCTCTCAACAGAATGGCGTTGCTGAACGCAAGAACTGACATCTCCTGGATGTGGCTCGTAGCCTTCTCACTCATATGCATGTTCCCCGGTCCTATTGGGGGCATGTTGTTCTTCTTTCCTGTTTCCTCATCAACTGAGTTCCGTCTTCGGTTCTCAACAGCAAAACCCCATTCTCGATTCTGAATCCTGATGCGAATCTATTTCCTTTACCTCCTCGTGTCTTTGGATGCACTGCGTTTGTCCACTCTCCTTCTTCTGGTCGTGACAAACTTTCTCCTCGTTCTATAAAGTGCATCTTTCTGGGCTATTGTCCGACACAAAAAGGTTATAGGTGTTATGATCTTGTTCTCTGGAAACAGTATGTTTTCGCGGACATCACCTTCTTCGAGGAAGCTCCGTTCTTTTCTCCTACCTCCACTCATTCACCATCTGATGATTATTCTTCTTTTCCTATTGTTTTGGCACCTCTTCCTAAGCATGTCCTTCCTTCTTCTCCACTTGTCTCTGATTCTTCAGATGAGCCGTTGTCGACAGCTCCTAGGCCAGCGGTCTTTTCTTTGGATGGATCTAATACAGTAGACAGGTCCGATCTTGATCTTCCGATTGCTATTCGGAAAGGTGTTCAAACTTGCACTCAACATCCCCTTCAGGATGTGGTTTCTTATGCGTGGTTATCTCCTTCTTGCAAAAACTTTGTGCTCGCTCTCTCGGTCAGTGTTATTCTAGCCACCTATCAAGAAGCTCTTGTTATTCAGCATTGGAAAGCCGCTATGGATGAGGAGATGAAAACTCTCAATAAGCGGGGCACTTGGACTCTTGTTTCCTACCACTCCAGGGGCGGATGTGGTTGGTTGTCGTTGAGTCTTTGTGGTCAAGTTTCTTCCTGATGGTACAATTGATCGTTACAAGGCTCGGCTTGTTGCCAAAGGTTTTACACATACATATGGTGTAGATTTTTTTGATATGTTCTCTCCTGTTGCTCGGATTATTACAATCCATGTTCTCTTTTCTGTGTCTGTCAACAGGGTTGGGCGATGTCTTAGTTGGATGTGAAGAATGTCTTTCTTTATGGTGAATCGGTGATTTGCAAGAGACAGTTTATATGGAGCAACCTCCTGGGTATGTTGCTCAGGGGGAGTCTCCGGTGTGTAAATTGCAGAAGGCTATCTATGGTCTTAAGCAAAGTCCGAGGGCCAGGTTTGAAAAGTCCAACGAAGTTATTTCGGTTATTGGGTTTGCACGAAGTGCTGCAGATCACTCTTTGTTCATTCGCAAAACCTCGGTTGGTCTTGTCGTTTTTGCAGTTTATGTGGATGACATTCTTCTTACAGAGGATGATAAAATGGGTGTTGATATGATAAAGAAGCATCTTCTTCAGCATTTTGTTACCAAAGATAAGCGTTCTGCCAAATATTTTTTGGGGATTGAGATATCCCGAAAGCCTGGTTTTGTAGTTATTTCACAGCGGAAGTATGCATTGGATCTCCTGAAAAAAGCAGGTCTTCTTGGGGCTAAACCTGTTCGATCTCCGATGGTTGTTGGAGATGACAAGTGCTGGAGTGAGAATTCTCCTCTTCTTGAAGATGTCATCAGATACAGACAACTTATGGGGAAACTCATTTATCTGACAGTCACAAGACCAGATATTTGTTATGCAGTAGGAAGAGTGAGTCAGTTTATGCAATTTCCTAAGGAATGTCATCTACAATCAGCTATAAAGATCCTAGAGTATGTGAAAGGTGCTCCGGGAAAAGGGCTTTTATTTCAAAAAATGGGACATTTGAATATTGAGGCCTATTCAGTTGCTAGCTATGCAGATGATAAGGAAGATAGGAAGTCTAAGTCTGGTTTCTGTACCTTTGTTGGAGGGAATCTGGTCAGTTGTAAAAGCAAGAAACAGGTTGTAGTTTTTAGGTCAGTGCAAAAGTTGAGTATAGAAGCATGACTCTAACTACTTGTGAGCTGAAGTGGTTATGGATATTTATGCTTGATTTGGGATAGAGGTTTAAGATCATCCCCTACCAATGTCCTGTGATAATAAGGCGGTCATATATATTTCGAGGAATCCAGTCTTTCATGAGAGGACGAAGCATATTGAAGTGGATTGTCACTTTATCAAAGAGGAGATATTGAAAAATCAAATCTGCACACCGTTTGTTACCTCTGAGAGTGAGCTAGCTGATTTCTTCACCAAACCAGTTACTCCTTTTGTGGAAGTTTGTAGCAAGCTGGGCATGGTTGATATATATGCTCTAGCTTGAGGGGCAGTGTTGAAATTTGAGAAAACCGAGCGTTCTGTTCTCTAGTCGCAGTAGTTTACTTATCTCTGTGCTCTGGCGGTTTGGCTTAGCGAACATAGTGTTGAAACTTTAGGAGACCGGGCGGTCTGTTATCTAGTCGCAGCGGTCTACTAGTTTCTATGCCTTAGCGGTTTGGCAAATCGATGTTGTCGACCTGTGTCCTATCGAGCTGGTCTGGTGTTCTGCCTTCTTGTATTACAGTCCGGAGAGCAACCCGCAGCTGCGATCTGTTGGCGACTTGCAGTTGCAGTCTGGTGGCTACCCGCGGCTGTGGTCAGGTTCTTCCCACAGCAGCGGTCTGGAGGTTATCCGCAGCAGCGGTCTGGAGGTAATCCGCAACAGCGGTCTGGATGTTGTCCGCAGCAGTGGTATGGAGTTTGTCCGCAGCAGCGGTCTGGAGGTTGTCCGCAGCAGCGGTCTGGTGGTTGTCTGCAACTGCGGTCCGGGGCCAACCCGCAGTAGCGGTCTCGGGATTTTCCTCTGTTGAAGATCACCGGCTTCCCAGGATATGTATTCTCCATTGTATAGTCTTGAGGTTTGATTTTGTCAAACCGCATAGACCGCGCGGCTTGTATTTAGTCTCACATCGCTTGTTGTATTCTTTTATCTCTCCCATTTTCTATATATAAAAGGACATACTTTTGTATTTATTATCTTTTTGGAGCAATAAAATTTGCTTTTTATTTAACTCTTTTTACACTCAAATTAAAATTATAATGAAATAAAGCGGATAAAAACCCCTTAAATCTTACTTTTGGCCCTTTGAATTCCACATATTTAAAGGACTTCTTTAATTAAAAGAAACAAAAAAACCTAGAGTTCATTCTATTAAATCCCAACCCCACTCTAGTTAACAAGTAGCCTGGACAAAACCCCTTCAAAGAAAAGACTCTCTATCTTCGGAAGGAAATGGAGGCACGTTATCTCCTTGATCCATCCCACACCGCTACCACTGCCAGTAACCTCACTAGATCCCGGAGAACCTTCCTCTACCACTTTTCTTCGGAGTCTGCACCTTTCTGCCATGATTGAGAAGCTAAAGACCCTTTTCATTGGAGCCTGTGTCTTAACATCATCGCTCTTTATCATTCGACGAACTGAGCAAGATCCATGCCACAGCCGTCGACCGGGAACCTCCATTCGATAACTGGGGACCTCCATTTGCCGATCGCCAAACTTCCAATCGGCAACCGCAAACTTCGATTCACTGGTCACCGAACATCGATACGCTGACCTCCGAATCTCCATTCGTCGGCCGCAAACTTCCATTCGTTAATCGTCGAATCTACATTTGTCGTTCGTCGAATCTGTCGCCTTCAGAACCTCCAAGTTCAGTCAACCATACTCCCATCCCGATCAGGATTGATTCCTCGCCACACTCAACCTGAAGGTACATCTCTCTTCCTCTTCGTGCTCTCCTCAGGCTAGTTTAATTTCATGCCTGATATTATATGATCTTTAAAATGCAGAGTTTGCCCTTTAATTATCATGGAACCCGCTTGTCATCAATTTGAAAAATTCATTGTTGTTCTTCTTTCATGGTATACCCATGAAATGTTAAGTTATATGTATTACTTGCTTGAATGTTAGTTTGCTTGCATGTGGTCTTACGAAGACCTAAGTTAATTATCTCTTTTTATTGCCCGTGATTCAAGTTTATTAATTTAAAATCAGTTTCTACATTTCCAGAGTTACATCAACTCTTCACACCAAAAACCATCAATTATGAAAGTGAGGTGATAGATCTGATATGCTTAAGAGTTTTTAGAAAATAAAATGCAAAATAAAATTCACAGCACATAAGGAAGAAAACAGAGCAAGCAATCCAGACGACACAAGGAACTATAGTGGTTCCCTCTCAATAGGTACGTCCACTCTTCTACCACCTTGGTAGGAATCCACTACAGGTTTTTGATCAGGTGCCCTGCCACCAATAGATCTGATTCAGGTAGATCTAAAGACCCTTTGAGCTTTTGATCAGGTGCCCAAAAACCAAACACAAGTTTTTGATCAGGTGCCCTGCCACCAAAGGGGTTTACTTTTGAAGGGAGTAATAACCCTGTACACAGTTTAGAAAACTAGGAGTTGATGATATTCTTCTCTGTTCTCAAATCAAATGAGAGAAGACTAGTGGATTCAATAGTTGATGATGATGTCAAAGCTCCCCCTGAAAATATGTATTAGTTCAGGAATGCTGGGAAGCTTTGCTTCAGGGTGTAGGCCTTCAACTAGATGAAAATCTTCAGCAAGCTCTGTAGACAAATTTGAATATGTTGTCTCTTGAAAGCATGGATCAGAAAGAAGAAGATGAAGTTGATTTTCTCTGTTTTAAAACTTGTTGCAGAGTTCTTCTTTTGTAGAGAGAAAAATTCTTCCTGCTTTTTCTCTCTCTATCTCTTTTATCTTCTGTATATAATATATATATGTATCCACTGGGCTGAGGAAAGTCATTTGAATTCTTGTCTGATACGGCATAGACATTTCCAAGAAAGGAAACTGTCTTGAAAAGGTAACTGACAATAAATCTCTGAATTGATTCATATTTAATGCAGCCTCCCAACGGCTATATTCATAAGAATATTTAGCATTAAATATATTAGCTGTAAATTCCTTTACTTAAGCCTTGAATAACTCTAGCCAGCTGTCACCAATAATTGCACAGGAAATCACCAAAATTTAATCTAAAAGCTTCTCCAATCTGCGTTCGACTATAGTTGAACTCCGATCGACTATAGTTGAACTTTGTTTGACTATAGTTGAACTCCGTTCAGCTATAGTTGACATGCATCTGAGATTTTTGTTTTCTTAGAGCTGAACACAGAAATAGTTGAACTCCGTTCGACTATAGTTAAACTCCATTCAGCTATTTTTGGACTGCATCTGACTGAGCACAGAAATAGTTGAACTCCGTTCGACTATAGTTGAACTCCGTTCGACTATAGTTGAACTCCGTTCAGCTATTTTTGGACTAGAATTCTGAACTTCAAAACTGAACTTCTCTGGAAATTTTTTGCACTTTCTTCTTGGATTCTTTTGATGTATACCTGGAGAATCCTATGACCCTTAGACTATACATTTTGGGTCAAACTAATAATCCTAATAGTGATCCTAACCCAAATCAGAATCTAAAGTTCCAACAATCTCCCCATATTTGGTGAGGATATTATTTACAAAAAAAACAAAGCAAATATAAAATGTGTGCTTTTACAGAGAAACAACAATGTTTTGAAATATAAATCTAAGAACAAAAACTGATATGTTCGGTAGCTGTTCTGATGTTAATCTTCAACTGAGCTCATTTCCTTTCAACTGAAATGTGATTCCAATAATTTCTCTAATATCTTCCCCAGATTTTTTAATAACTTAAACTACTACTGCAGTAACCTCTGATTCAATCTCCCCCTATTGTTGTAGCCTTCTAAACAATCTCCCCTTATATAGTTACCCCTGCACTGAAGGGTCTTTTCCTGAAAATAAGAGGTTAGAAATTCTGGACCCAGGTCACCTTGGGTCCTGGTTTTATTTCATGATAATCAGAAATAAAAGAGCATGTAGGTTGATCTTTATAACCTAATGGGTGAAATTTTCTAGGAGAGATGTATCATTGGGTAAAAGGATTGATACAATTTTGAGATTGATTATTATTTTCAAAAGAATAAAAATTTCTGTTTTGAAAATCTGAGTTTGACGATTTATATTGAGATCGTCGATCAGCGTTCGACGACCTGCATTGATATCGTCGATCTCGGTTCACAGATAAATGTTGACTATTATATGTGTTCCACGATCGTCGACCTCTGGTCGACGATTCTTGATGATATCGTCGATCCCCGTATGCTGAGTGTTTAAACTCAAGATCTGGGTTCAGAGATCGTCGATCGGCGTTCGACAAGAAATGCAGAGATCGTCGACCAAGGTCTGACGATTTTTGTAAAAACATATTTTTATTAAACTTTTTATGTTTATTTCTCTTTCTTTTGGGTTTCTGAATTATTTCAGAATGTTGATTATTTTTATCTAGTTTTTCTTTCCCTATAGTTGATTCTAGAGAATTTATTTGTTCTAGAGCAATTTTTAAATCTTCTTTAATACTTGTATTTTCAGAAAATAAATTATTTAATTTTTCTCTGAGAAGTTTTATTTCTTTCTCAGATTGAATTAAATCATTGCATAAATCTTTAAAATCATCTTTAAAAAGTTTTGAGGAGAAATCAAAGGAAGAGATAACCTGATCCTCTTTTGATTCTGCTTCTGATTCTTCAAAATCTGATTCATCATCAGATTTGCTGCAGAAAGTATTTATTGTCATCAGGTAAAACTCTCTTGCTCTTGTTTCTTCTTCATCCTCAGTTGTACAGGATGAAACTTCAGAGCCACTCCAAATTTCAGCATCATATCTTCTCTTTTTAGCTGATTCAGCAACCATTGCTGTGAGGGAGACCCAGATATCCTTTGCTGAAGTGCATTCAGCCACTTCCTGAAAAATATCATCTGACATAGATTGAGCCAGTATATTCATTGCTTGAGCATCAGCCATCTTTAGCAATTTTTGAGCTTCTGTAGCTGCAGATGGTGTAAAGGGACCTGACAAGATAGAATTATAAATGGCTTCATCAATAAAGTTCATAAAAAGCCTAATCTTTGCCTTCCATAGTGCAAGTTTGTCCAAATTGCACTTAGGAGGTTCAGTGCTTGACCATTCTTCATTTTGTGCCATGAAAAACTCTTAAAAACAATAAGATCTATCAAGGATCTTTTGATTCAGGTGTTAGCTTGTACAAAAAATCAATCTCCCTCTGATACCAATTAAAAGTGAGGTGATAGATCTGATATGCTTAAGAGTTTTTAGAAAATAAAATGCAAAATAAAATTCACAGCACACAAGGAAGAAAACAGAGCAAGCAATCCAGACGACACAAGAAACTATAGTGGTTCCCTCTCAATAGGTACGTCCACTCTTCTACCACCCTGGTAGGAATCCACTACAGGTTTTTGATCAGGTGCCCTGCCACCAATAGATCTGATTCAGGTAGATCTAAAGACCCTTTGAGCTTTTGATCAGGTGCCCAAAAACCAAACACAAGTTTTTGATCAGGTGCCCTGCCACCAAAGGGGTTTACTTTTGAAGGGAGTAATAACCCTGTACACAGTTTAGAAAACTAGGAGTTGATGATATTCTTCTCTGTTCTCAAATCAAATGAGAGAAGACTAGTGGATTCAATAGTTGATGATGATGTCAAAGCTCCCCCTGAAAATATGTATTAGTTCAGGAATGCTGGGAAGCTTTGCTTCAGGATGTAGGCCTTCAACTAGATGAAAATCTTCAGCAAGCTCTGTAGACAAATTTGAATATGTTGTCTCTTGAAAGCATGGATCAGAAAGAAGAAGATGAAGTTGATTTTCTCTGTTTTAAAACTTGTTGCAGAGTTCTTCTTTTGTAGAGAGAAAAATTCTTCCTGCTTTTTCTCTCTCTATCTCTTTTATCTTCTGTATATAATATATATATGTATCCACTGGGCTGAGGAAAGTCATTTGAATTCTTGTCTGATACGGCATAGACATTTCCAAGAAAGAAAACTGTCTTGGAAAGGTAACTGACAATAAATCTCTGAATTGATTCATATTTAATGCAGCCTCCCAACGGCTATATTCATAAGAATATTTAGCATTAAATATATTAGCTGTAAATTCCTTTACTTAAGCCTTGAATAACTCTAGCCAGCTGTCACCAATAACTGCACAGGAAATCACCAAAATTTAATCTAAAAGCTTCTCCAATCTGCGTTCGACTATAGTTGAACTCCGTTCGACTATAGTTGAACTCTGTTTGACTATAGTTGAACTCCGTTCAGCTATAGTTGACCTGCATCTGAGATTTCTGTTTTCTTAGAGCTGAACACAGAAATAGTTGAACTTCGTTCGACTATAGTTAAACTCCGTTCAGCTATTTTTGGACTGCATCTGACTGAGCACATAAACAGTTGAACTCCGTTCGACTATAGTTGAACTCCGTTCGACTATAGTTGAACTCCGTTCAGCTATTTTTGGACTAGAATTTTGAACTTCAAAACTGAACTTCTCTGGAATTTTTTTGCACTTTCTTCTTAGATTCTTTTGATGTATACCTGGAGAATCATATGACCCTTAGACTATACATTTTGGGTCAAACTAATAATCCTAATAGTGATCCTAACCCAAATCAGAACCTAAGGTTCCAATAATCTCCCCCTATTTGGGTGAGGATACTATTTACAAAAAAAACAAAGCAAATATAAAATGTGTGCTTTTACAGAGAAACAACAATGTTTTGAAATATAAATCTAAGAACAAAAACTGATATGTTCGGTAGCTGTTCTGATGTTAATCTTCAACTGAGCTCATTTCCTTTCAACTGAAATGTGGTTCCAATAATTTCTCTAATATCTTCCCCAGATTTTTTAATAACTTAAACTACTACTGCAGTAACCTCTGATTCAATCTCCCCCTATTGTTGTAGCATTCTAAACAATCTCCCCTTATATAGTTACCCCTGCACTGAAGGGTCTTTTCCTGAAAATAAGAGGTTAGAAATTCTGGACCCAGGTCACCTTGGGTCCTGGTTTTATTTCATGATAATCAGAAATAAAAGAGCATGTAGGTTGATCTTTATAACCTAATGGGTGAAATTTTCTAGGAGAGATGTACCATTGGGTAAAAGGATTGATACAATTTTGAGATTGATTATTATTTTCAAAAGAATAAAAATTTCTGTTTTGAAAATCTGAGTTTGACGATTTATATTGAGATCGTCGATCAGCGTTCGACGACCTGCATTGATATCGTCGATCTCGGTTCACAGATAAATGTTGACTATTATATGTGTTCCACGATCGTCGACCTCTGGTCGACGATTCTTGATGATATCGTCGATCCCCGTATGCTGAGTGTTTAAACTCAAGATCTGGGTTCAGAGATCGTCAATCGGCGTTCGACAAGAAATGCAGAGATCGTCGACCAAGGTCTGACGATTTTTGTAAAAACATATTTTTATTAAACTTTTTATGTTTATTTCTCTTTCTTTTGGGTTTCTGAATTATTTCAGAATGTTGATTATTTTTATCTAGTTTTTCTTTCCCTATAGTTGATTCTAGAGAATTTATTTGTTCTAGAGCAATTTTTAAATCTTCTTTAATACTTGTATTTTCAGAAGATAAATTATTCAATTTTTCTCTGAAAAATTTTATTTTCTTCTCAAATTGAATTAAATCATTGCATAAATCTTTAAAACCATCTTTAAAAAGTTTTGAGGAGAAATCAAAGGAAGAGATAACCTGATGCTCTTTTGATTCTGCTTCTGATTCTTCAAAATCTGATTCATCATCAGATTTGCTGCAGAAAGTATTTATTGTCATCAGGCAAAACTCTCTTGCTCTTGTTTCTTCTTCATCCTCAGTTGTACAGGATGAAACTTCAGAGTCACTCCAAGTTTCAGCATCATATCTTCTCTTTTTAGCTGATTCAGCAACCATTGCTGTGAGGGAGTCCCAGATATCCTTTGTTGAAGTGCATTCAGCCACTTCCTGAAAAATACCATCTGACATAGATTGAGCCAGTATATCCATTGCTTGAGCATCAGCCATCTTTAGCAATTTTTGAGCTTCTGTAGCTGCAGATGGTGTAAAGGGACCTGACAAGATAGAATTATAAATGGCTTCATCAATAAAGTTCATAAAAAGCCTAATCCTTGTCTTCCATAGTGCAAGTTTGTCCAAATTGCACTTAGGAGGTCCAGTGCTTGACCATTCTTCATTTTGTGCCATGAAAAACTCTTAAAAACAATAAGATCTATCAAGGATCTTTTGATTCAGGTGTTAGCCTGTACAAAAAATCAATCTCCCTCTGATACCAATTAAAAGTGAGGTGATAGATCTGATATGCTTAAGAGTTTTTAGAAAATAAAATGCAAAATAAAATTCACAGCACATAAGGAAGAAAACAGAGCAAGCAATCCAGACGACACAAGGAACTATAGTGGTTCCCTCTCAATAGGTACGTCCACTCTTCTACCACCCTGGTAGGAATCCACTACAGGTTTTTGATCAGGTGCCCTGCCACCAATAGATCTGATTCAGGTAGATCTAAAGACCCTTTGAGCTTTTGATCAGGTGCCCAAAAACCAAACACAGGTTTTTGATCAGGTGCCCTGCCACCAAAGGGGTTTACTTTTGAAGGGAGTAATAACCATGTACACAGTTTAGAAAACTAGGAGTTGATGATATTCTTCTCTGTTCTCAAATCAAATGAGTGAAGACTAGTGGATTCAATAGTTGATGATGATGTCAAAGCTCCCCCTGAAAATATGTATTAGTTCAGGAATGCTGGGAAGCTTTGCTTCAGGGTGTAGGCATTCAACTAGATGAAAATCTTCAGCAAGCTCTGTAGACAAATTTGAATATGTTGTCTCTTGAAAGCCTGGATCAGAAAGAAGAAGATGAAGTTGATTTTCTTTGTTTTAAAACTTGTTGCAGAGTTCTTCTTTTGTAGAGAGAAAAATTCTTCCTGTTTTTTCTCTCTCTATCTCTTTTATCTTCTGTATATAATATATATATGTATCCACTGGGCTGAGGAAAGTCATTTGAATTCTTGTCTGATACGGCATAGACATTTCCAAGAAAGGAAACTGTCTTGGAAAGGTAACTGACAATAAATCTCTGAATTGATTCATATTTAATGCAGCCTCCCAACGGCTATATTCATAAGAATATTTAGCATTAAATATATTAGCTGTAAATTCCTTTACTTAAGCCTTGAATAACTCTAGCCAGCTGTCACCAATAACTGCACAGGAAATCACCAAAATTTAATCTAAAAGCTTCTCCAATCTGCGTTCGACTATAGTTGAACTCTGTTTGACTATAGTTGAACTCCGTTCAGCTATAGTTGACCTGCATCTGAGATTTCTGTTTTCTTAGAGCTGAACACAGAAATAGTTGAACTCCGTTCGACTATAGTTGAACTCCGTTCAGCTATTTTTGGACTGCATCTGACTGAGCACAGAAATAGTTGAACTACGTTCGACTATAGTTGAACTCCGTTCAGCTATTTTTGGACTAGAATTCTGAACTTCAAAACTGAACTTCTCTGGAATTTTTCTGCACTTTCTTCTTGGATTCTTTTGATGTATACCTGGAGAATCCTATGACCCTTAGACTATACATTTTGGGTCAAACTAATAATCCTAATAGTGATTCTAACCCAAATCAGAACCTAAGGTTCCAACAAACTATTCACACCAAATTAGTGAATACCGAATGTAATCAAGTAATTGAAGAACCATATTAAATCTTGTGTTTTGTGTTGTATTTATTTACCTTTCATGTCTGTTGACTACTCAGTATTGCTAATGTTTTGAAAGTGTTTGACGTCTTATAGTTCTAGTGCAAAGATGGTATGAATCCTCATAACAGCCGGTTCGCGGGACAATAATACCAAATGCGGAGGAAGGAGCATCAAGCGAGGCTGAGCCTCGCTTGATTAATTCAGATGGCGGCAAGTGGGGTTGAACCAAAGGTTCAGCCCCTATGAGAAGGGTCGGTCGGTCCTCTTGGGCCCGAGGGGTATTAATACCCCCTATGGAGAGAGTCGGCCGGCCCTCGTGGGCCCAAGGGGTATTAATACCCCAATGGTGACTTTGTGGAGATATATCGAAGACTCTCAAAGTATTTCTCTCCTCTTCCTCTCAAACCCTAAAATTCTACACTTCTCTCCCAAATTCCTTTCACGCTCAGAACATTTGATATCAGAGACTTCTATCCTCTACCATGGTGACCCACTCGTAGGAAGAATCCATCAGGCTCGCAACCCTAGAGGAGAACTATACCGGACTTTCAAATAGGGTGGCTACCAACGAAGAGAAATTGAAGGAATCAGAGAAACGATTGGAGGAACAAATGGATGCTCGTATGGAGGAGATCAAAAGATTGTTGTCGCAAAGCATCAAGGGGAAGTCGGTGGCCACCAAAGAGACCAACGCACAGTAACGATCGATTCTGACGCCCGGCAGTAAAGCCGACCCTGCCGACCTCACAAGAGACAGCGACCGGTTTGGAATAGCCTTCCGAGACCACGTCGGAGATAGAGAAAGGGCGGAAGGACCCCGGCGACACCCAACCGGAATCAACGTAACCCCGGATGGCGTCAACGAAGAGTCCAGCGGCGATTTCTGCTATCAAGCGTGTAGAAGAATTACACGATAAAGAAAATTCCCTTGTATTCCACGTAAAAAACTATCAATATACATGTATGAGTACAAATATATAAGGAGGAAGAGGAGAGAATGTCTCATTCAAGATGTGGAACTAAACTAGCTAAGAGACTAAATGGGTCTTCAATAATAGGCCTTTACATATTTCCTTCAACACTCCCCCATAAGCTGGAGCGTACAAATCGTAGGCACCAAGCCTGGACAAGAATTGATAGTACAGAGGTCGTGGTAAGGCCTTGGTGAGGATGTCAGCAACTTGCTCAGTAGCGGGAACATGCATTAACTCTATCTTCTTCAATTGAACCTTCTCCAAAATGAACTGACAATCAACTTCAATGTGTTTTTTCCGCTCATAGAAAACAGGATTCTTGGCAATGTGTATGGCACTTTGACTGTCACAAAATAGAGTGACAGGTGAGGAAAGTTTGACTCCTAAATCATCAAGGAAACTCTCAAGCAATGTAAGCTCAGACACAACCGTTATCATTGAACGATACTCGGCCTCAGCAGATTAGCGAGCAACAATAGACTATTTTTTGTTGCGCCATGTAATGAGATGTCCTCAAAAATAAGTGCAGTAACCACTTGTGGAACGACGATCATCCAAAGAACCAGCATAATCAGCGTCAGAATAAGCACTCAGAGATAATGGAGACAAAGAAGGCTTATATACAAGTCCTTGTCCAGGAACAGTCTTCAAGTATCGAAGAATGCGCACAACTGCTTGGAGATGAGAGATACGTGGCTCATGCATGAATTGACTAAAACCTCCAACAACAAATGATATATCAGGTCTAGTAACAGAGAGGTATATCAGATTTCCCACAAGACGACGATAATACTTTGGGTTCGGAAGGAGCAAATCAGAGTCTGGGGCATAAGCACAGAGCTTGTGATTGATATCCATAGGTGTCACAACCCGCAACCCTTGATAGCCAACTCATCCAACAGCCCTATCACCAACTAAGCTGCAGCTCAGTTGGTAACAGCTGTAATGCCGGGTATATCCTAGAGATTCGTCACGGAGGCCACGATAACGCTTATGACACGATCTACGCTCTCTAATCCACACGGTAACGAAAACGCAGCCACAACAATTATTTTATTTATCGTTCGCGCTAACAATACGGATCGTCGTTCTGCAATTAGATCGAATGTTGGCTATAGGCCAAATTCTTTCCGGCTAAATGGGATAATCTTGATCCCGAACGAGCTTTTGGGGTTATACCAAAATAGATCCACCAAGAACAAAATGATTCCAAAGATGGTAGGATCTATCCCAACAAAAAGAAATCGAGGATCGCCAATCCTCTTACGAATCTTTCGGAAATCCAAACGAAAAATACCGATCTATATTTGATTAACCGCGAAGAAAAACAAATCGGAAAATAACGCAAAATCCGTCCACCACAAGAACTATCTAGAGAAAGAAAACTCTTGGTAGAAATTTTCGTTACCCCTCTCGGATTTGTAGATCCGCGATGCGTGGATCCACCAAGTTTGATCGCTGCTCCGTTGAAAGTCCACGGGAAGCGCGCTACTGATGATGAACGTGCTAATCTCCTTCACTTCACGCCGTGGAGGAAACCCCTATCTTCTTCCTTGCAAACAACCTCTCATGCATGGGCCAAAGTATCCTTGGAGAGAGAGGATCTCGGGTGGCCGTGAGCAAGAGGGGGATGAGAGTAGCCGAGCACTAGAGAGAATGGGGCGGCCGAGAGCAAGAGGGAGAGAGGAGATAGCCGAACTCTAGAAGGAAGGAGCCTTGAGGCCGGCGGTTTGGAGGAAGGAAGAAAGAGGGGGGCGGCGGCTAGGAGAAGAAGAGAGGGAAAATTAGGGTTGGCAAATTCAAATTTTGATTTCAATTAAAGTCTACCATCAAATGAAAAGTTCAAGGCCTTATATAGGCTTACATCTCAAAGCAAATAACAAGTGGCTAAAGGCACACCACATAAAGAAAATGCAGAAATTAAATAATGTTTTTTAAAAGAGCCATCATGAAACGGCTATTAGCACACCAAAGCTAAAATATCAAATATGACTCTTGTTGCGAGGGTGAAGCTTGTAGCCATGACCGCTACGACGTCGCACGTCCTTTGCCGGCACATCTTCAACATAGTCATTCCCAAATTGGCCGTCCTGGTGGCCGTCGTCATCACCGTCGCCATCACCGTCGCCATCAATCCTCCGCCGCTCAAAAGGACTCATCTCCGATGAGCGGGCTGAAATATAACGGCGTACGAGGTCCGCGTCAAGAAGATCCACCTGTGCAGCAGAGAGCCAAGAGTCGTCCGAAGCCGGACGACCACGCCAACGAACCAAAAACCTGTGAATGTCGCCGTCGGGAGTGGGAAACACATCATCCTGCAAAATCCTGTCAGGCAAGAAATCCGTCCGGGGAAACCTCGGAAAAACGTTAGGTGAAGCAGAAAAACAAGTTTCATCATCAATAGACGATTAGACGGCATACCTCCCGTAGAATTCGAAGGAGAAAGCGATCCAGAATTGAGCTCACCCCCCACCCCATTAGATTGTATAGTGGAATTATTAAACGGAGAGACAGACAGTTCAGGTGGTGGAGCAACAAAAAGCGTTAAATCCAAAATGTTAAACACATGGGAGATTCCTCAATCAACGGGTAATTCTAACCAATAAGCATTTTCGCCTAATTTCTTCAAAATTCAAAAAGGACCGGCTTTCTTGTTCTCTAATTTTTTTATGGTGCCCGAAGGCATCCGTTCAGGGATAAGATGAACCATAACCAAATCGCCAATGTTCAAGGAGACTGCTCGCCTATGTACGTTAGCATTCGATTGATAGATAGAATATTGCTTAGTTAACGTCTTGCCGATATGCTCATGGAGAGTGTGAACGTGTGAAGCGAAGTCCTGTGCAAATTGACTTGACTTAAAAGAAGGCGGTAACGGAACCAAGTCAAGAGGCACTGGCGCCTTATAACCATGCACTATCTCATTCGGAGACAACCCAGTGGACCTGTTCTTAGAATTATTGTACGCTAGTTGAGCATGAGGAAGGATAAGATCCCACGTACCTTTATGTTCGCCCACTAAACAACGAAGTAACCTTCCCAAGCTACGGTTGACAACTTCCGTTTTCCCATCTGTTTGGGGATGATAGGCCGACGAAAACATAAGTTTAGTGCCCATGAGTGTCCAGAGTGTCTTCCAAAAATAACTTGTAAATTTTACATCCCTATCACTCACTATCGTCTTGGGAACACCCCGATGTGCCACGACCTCCTTGAAGTACAATTTTGCTACATTTGAAGCATCGTAGGTGTTATTACTAGCAATAAAATAGGCCATTTTGGAGAAACGGTCTACTACGACTAGAATAGAATCGTGACGCCTCAATGTCATGGGTAAACCCAAAATAAAATCCATGCTGACATCTTCTCATGGTACCGACGGAATCGGAAGTGGAGTGTAAAGACCCGCATTGGTCTTGTTTCCCTTTGCTAGTTGACAAATACGACAACTTCCTACGATTTTGTTGACCATGGGTCTGAGGCCCGGCCAAAAGAATTTATCCTCTACGAGTGTTATCGTTTTGTCTCTACCAAAATGTTCGCCTAACCCTCCGTTATGTAATTCCCATATGATAAAATGTCGTAATGACGAGCGGGGAATACATAGTTGCAAATGTTTAAATAAGTATCCGTCACGGATATAGTACGCCGAAATGGTGGTAGGGGAATTGTCCTGAGCGGCGAAATAAATTTCCTTAAAGTCTGGGCATTGGACATATTCATCTTTAATCCTCTCAAATCCTATGACTGACACTTCCATGGTAGTTAGTAATAAGGTGACCCTACTTAATGCGTCCGCCACACGATTTAATGTACCCTTCAGATGCTTAATAATAAAAGTGTACTCCTGTAGGTACGAGATCCATTTAGCGTGCCGTGGGCTAATCTTATTTTGAGAATTAACAAATTTGAGGGCCTCATGGTCCGATAATATCACGAATTCTTTTGATATAAGGTAATGTCGCCAATGTTGGAGACAACAAATCACGGCATAGAATTCGCGATCATAATTCGAATAGTTTAACTTTGGGCCGGCTAGTTTCTCGCTAAAATATCCTAGCGGATGTCCCTCTTGACTTAACACTCCTCCTATTCCGATCCCCGATGCATCGCATGATAGTTCAAACACTTTACTAAAATCCGGTAATCGTAGTAAGGGGGCTTCAGACATCCGTTCCTTAATCGTTTGGAAAGCACTAGTGGCCGCTTTAGTCCAACTAAATTCTCCTTTCTTCATACACTCAGTGATGGGTGCCATAATACTACTAAAATTCCGAATAAATCTTCGGTAAAACGTGGCCAACCCGTGGAAACTTCGAACTTCCCTTATATTCTTGGGTTCCGGCCACTCTTTAATTGCTTGAACCTTCTTTGGATCCACATGAATGTCATCTGAACTCACGATGTATCCTAAGAACTCTACGGAAGACACACCGAATGCGCATTTTTTTTAGATTAATAAATAAATTCTCTTTGCGCAATGTGGTAAGGATTGTTCTTAGGTGAGTTTCATGATCCCCCGGAGAGATGCTAAACACCAAAATGTCGTCGAAATAGACCACTACAAATTTTCCCATGTAGGGTTTAAAGACTTGGGTCATCAATCGCGAAAACGTACTAGGTCCATTGGTAAGTCCCTCTCCAAGCACTAGCCATTCATATAGTCCATCCTTAGACTTAAATGCCGTCTTCCATTCGTCTCCCTCCCGTATTCGTATTTGATGATAACCGCTCTTAAGATCCAATTTAGAGAACACGGCGGCTCCTGATAACATATCTAGTAAATCATCCAAGCGGGGAATGGGGAACTGATACTTGACAGTTATTTTATTTATAGCCCGATAATCGACACACAATCGCCACGTTTTATCTTTCTTCGGGACTAACAAGGCAGGGACGGCACAAGGACTTTTACTATGATATATAAATCCTTTTGCTAACAAATCTGAAATTAATTTTTGCAACTCCTCATGTGAGGAGGGGTTGAGGCGGTAATGGGGCTGATTCGGCAACGAAGAACCCGGGACAAAATCTATCTCATGTTGGATATCACGCATAGGTGGCAACTGAGGTGGTAAGTCCACCGGGTATACATCCTTATACTCTTCTAAGAGAGTTCGAAGGGATAACGGGAGGCTCGCTAACGAAGGTGCATCCTCCTTAGCTTGTAGACAAACTAGAGCGTAGATAACGCCATCCATGAAAGTCTCACGCTCTAACTCTTTCCTACTTATCAGACTTATCGTTTTCTTTTCTACCGGCACAATGGTATCTTTGGACGCAGGTGACGGATCCTTGGGCGGCGATGGTTTCAATACAATGGTCTTACCATTGAATTTGAACTCATAAGTATTGGCTCGTCCAAAATGGGTCACGTCATAATCATAAAGCCAAGGTCATCCTAGTAAGACATGACACACGTCCATGGGGATGACGTCGCACCACACTTTATCAACGTAGTTTTTCAATGTTAGTGGCACCAAGCATCGCTTAGAGACCGTTATTGACGTCTTGTTTACCCAGGCGATTTTATAAGGATGTGGGTGCGGCTCGGTGACTAAATGCATGCGTGCTATGGCGTTCTCCGAAACGACGTTCATGCAACTACCGCTATCAATAATTAATTTGCACCATTTTTCTCCGCACTTAAAATTTAAGGTAAATATATTTGTCCGGTTAAACTCGTCCAACGCTCGCGGTGTGGCCAAAATACATCTCATCACCATCATGTAAGAATCGTCCTCAATGTCACTCGGCTCGGCATCAGATTCTTCTCCCGCTCCATAGACGATATCGGCAGGCTCAGACGTGGAGTCTAATAGGGCTAACGGTTTGCTCTTCGTGGGGCACTCACTAGAATAGTGTCCTTGGATTCCGCAAGAATAACACGTGCCATTATTCTTGTTGATTCGTCCTATTGGTACTCGCTCACCGGTGGGATTCCGGTTATTCCTAGCGGTAATGATAATGGACTCCGAATCCGTCGATCGATACTTTCCCTTGTCCCGCGTGGAGGAAGATGGGTGCGGTCCTAAGAGGGATTTTCCCTTCTGAAAGTTTCGTCCTTTGGTTTTGTAGGCGTTGTGTTTTTCAATATCCAAGGCGGCATTGAACGTGGTGTTAAGGTCCGTGTGACCATAACGCAGGAGCTTGCCTTGAATGTCCGGGTTGAGTCCCTTATGAAATCGGAAGAGTGTGATTTCGGGCATCTCACGAACATCACAACGCACCAACATATCCTTAAGTTGTCCCATGTATTCTGCTACTGAAGCGTTACCTTGACGAAGGGAGGCTAAGTCGTCGAACATTTGGGTCCGGTAATAAGTGGGAACATATTGGTCGTGTAGAAGTGCTTTCATGGCAGCCCACCCAATTGGGGGTGCTCCATTAACCGTACCTAATGGTCTCTCTTCGTTCAACCAGTATGTCTTGGCCCTTCCTAGTAGTTTCATCCGTGCAACCTTCACTTTCTCAACGTCCGTCAGGTCGTGCCATTCAAAATAGCACTCGATTCCCATGATCCAGTCTAGGAATAGTTGGGGCTCTCCCATACCATCATATGAGGGTGAGTCTATTTTAACGGCCCTAGTTACGTCGAACTCATAATGACCTCGAGGTGGGTACTCATCGTCCTGATCACGTGGATGATTTTGTCTTTCCTCTCGCTGGTTGGCGGCCCGGGGTTGGGGGCCCGGTCGGTTTCTTCCAACGCCGTTGTTTCGGGGCGCCGCTTGATTTACAGCGAGCCCTTCAATTAACTGTATCAGTGCGTCAAACCTAGCGTTAAACTCTCCTCGTAGCTCGGCGATCGTGGCCGGAGCATGCTCATCACCTTGGTTGTTTGCCATGTGTGAGGTGGAGGAAAGATATTCCGTGCCCAGCCTAGTGCGCATGAACGAACGGGACAAACAACGATTGTCCTGATTTAAATTACGCGTTTGAATTTTTTGACACTAAACAAGTGAGCAACAGGAAAAACTTTTTCAGACTTTTTTTCTTAAAAAAATGAGGAGAAAATTCAGAATTTTTTTTGAAATTTTCTGCAAAAAAAAATTTTGTGTTTTACTAATTGCAGCCCAACTATGTATCGTTTTGAAAAACAAAAATTCAGATTTGATGTGAATCGTAGTGGAAGTGCACACCCTAGCGAACGAAGATAACCCTTGGTAAAAATAAAGGATGGTGTCGATTGGGAAATCAACACAACCTCCCTCTGATACCAAATTGATGTCGGGTATATCCTAGAGATTCGTCACGGAGGCCACGATAACGCTTATGACACGATCTACGCTCTCTAATCCACACGCTAACGAAAACGCAGCCACAACAATTATTTTATTTATCGCTCGCGCTAACAATACGGATCGTCGTTCCGCAATTAGATCGAATGTTGGCTATAGGCCAAATTCTTTCCGGCTAAATGGGATAATCTTGATCTCGAACGAGCTTTTGGGGTTGTACCAAAATAGATCCACCAAGAACATAATGATTCGAAAGATGGTAGGATCTATCCCAACAAAAAGAAAGCGAGGATCGCCAATCCTTTTACGAATCTTTCGGAAATCCAAACGAAAAATACCGATCTATATTTGATTAACCGCGAAGAAAAACAAATCGGAAAATAACGCAAAATCCGTCCACCACAAGAACTATCTAGAGAAAGAAAACTCTTGGTAGAAATTTTCGTTACCCCTCTCGGATTTGTAGATCTGCGATGCGTGGATCCACCAAGTTTGATCGCTGCTCCGTTGAAAGTCCACGGGAAGCGCGCTACTGATGATGAACGTGCTAATCTCCTTCACTTCACGCCGTGGAGGAAACCCCTATCTTCTTCCTTGCAAACAACCTCTCATGCATGGGCCAAAGTATCCTTGGAGAGAGAGGATCTCGGGTGGCCGTGAGCAAGAGGGGGATGAGAGTAGCCGAGCACTAGAGAGAAGGGGGCGGCCGAGAGCAAGAGGGAGAGAGGAGATAGCCGAACTCTAGAAGGAAGGAGCCTTGAGGCCGGCGGTTTGGAGGAAGGAAGAAAGAGGGGGGGCGGCGGCTAGGAGAAGAAGAGAGGGAAAATTAGGGTTGGCAAATTCAAATTTTGATTTCAATTAAAGTCTACCATCAAATGAAAAGTTCAAGGCCTTATATAGGCTTACATCTCAAAGCAAATAACAAGTGGCTAAAGGCACACCACATAAAGAAAATGCAGAAATTAAATAATGTTTTTTAAAAGAGCCATCATGAAACGGCTATTAGCACACCAAAGCTAAAATATCAAATATGACTCTTGTTGCGAGGGCGAAGCTTGTAGCCATGACCGCTACGACGTCGCACGTCCTTTGCCGGCACATCTTCAACATAGTCATTCCCAAATTAGTCGTCCTGGTGGTCGTCGTCATCACCGTCGCCATCACCGTCGCCATCAAGCTGCTGTTAGGAGAAGCTGTTAAAGGGTTGCGGGTTCGAAACCTTGCGCCAACAACCTACTGTGCGGATTAAATGGTCGTACAGGGATGGCGTTGGGGTGTACGGGCTGCAGCCCTGTAGCGACGCTTGGCCTAAAGGACCGGGTCGTTACATAAAAAGTTTTTTTTGTAACGACCCGGTCCTTTAGGCCAAGCGTCGCTACAGGGCTGCAGCCCGTACACCCCAACGCCTCTCTGTGCCTGTTTCTCAGCAACAGTGCGATGTTGGCGCCGGGTTTCGAACCCGCAACCCTTGCAGTTCAGTTGGTGATAGCGTTGTTGGATCAGTTGGCTATCAAGGGTTGCGGGTTCGAAACCCGGCGCCAACATCGCACTGTTGCTGAGAAACAGGCACAGAGAGGCGTTGGGGTGTACGGGCTGCAGCCCTGTAGCGACGCTTGGCCTAAAGGACCGGGTCGTTACAAAAAACAAACCTCCCTCTGGTGTCGAGGCGTTGAGTGAGTCGACCTCACTCAACGCCAAGGCAGGTCTGGCGTTGAGTGAGGTGAACTCACTCAACGCCACAGCTAAGACTTGCAGCTAAGTCTTTGGCGTTGAGTGAGGTAGACTCACTCAACGCCGCAGTTTTTTTCAGCAGTTAAGTCTGATGACGTCGAGTGAGTCGACCTCACTCAACGCCAAAGCAGGTTTGGCGTCGAGTGAGTCGACCTCACTCAACGCCAAAGCAGGTTTGGCGTCGAGTGAGTCGACCTCACTCAAAGCTAAAGCAGGTTGGCGTCGAGTGAGTCGACCTCACTCAACGCCAAAGCAGGTTTGGCGTTGAGTGAGGTAGACTCACTCAACGCCACAGCCAGGGCATGCGGTTGAGTCTTTGGCGTTGAGTGAGGGTACCTCACTCAACGCCGTGGCTGTTTTGGCGTTGAGTGAGGTAGACTCACTCAACGCCGCAGTGTTTTTTTAGGCTAAGTCTTTAGCCTTGGGATGTGTGCTTCTTTAGGACTGTTAGAGGAGTTTTTCCTTCCTAAGGGGGATGTTGGGGTGTTCGGCTAGTTTTTGCATGCCGACTCGTGGACTATGGCCGGAGGGGGTGTTTTCTGGACTCTGGAGGGGTGAAATGTGTGTGCTGAGCTGTGGACACCACGAAGTCTGGACAATGGGGCCGACTTGTTTAGGTGTGGTGACCCTAAGGCTGTCACCGGTTGTGTTCACCCTTGAGTATTTATTTTGGGGTTTGGTTGTTGGTGCTGGTACTGTCACCCACTCCAGCCCCTTATTATTTACACCCCGGTTATTTGCCCACAAAGTTAGGATTGTTAGCTCTTTCTTTTCCTGTTTTTGGCTATTCCTGCTAGTATACTGGTGTTTTACTGCTACAGGTTGTTTCTTTCTGCCGAGCAGGTAGCTTTTGTGCTCACTCTTGGTGTGATTTACCTTTACTGTCCTTTTGATAGTATTTTTCTTCTTACCATCATACTTTTCACTTGTTGTTAGTTGTTGCTTTTGTTACCGGGTTGGTAAACCCTTTTTACTCGCACTTAAATCATATATTCTTCATGCTTTGATATTGTGCTGAGGCGTTCTTTCTTGAATGTCTCAGGTCCAGGTTGTAGCCAATAGAGCGGTTGTTCCCTTTTAGTGGGTTTTGCTGATAGCCTCCAGGGTAGCTGAGCTTCAGATCTTCCACCTTGTGAGGTAGTTATTCTTCTTTTCTGTATGGGCATGCACACTCACCGGTGGGTTCGTGTCGGGTTGTCGACGTCCACTGGTGGCTTACTTGTTTTGCTGGATATGAATTAAAACTACTGTTTTTGCCCTTTTGGGGTTGCTTACTTGTTTCTGGGAAGATTTTATGTTAGGTTGCATGTTAGGTACTTTAAAACCCTAAACTATTATATGCATCTCATGCATATCATATTTGTAAAACTAAAACACTATCTTCTTTAAGCGTAAAGAATATCTTTCATATATAAATATTATACTCACCTTAGGAGTCGTGCATACCATAAGTGGTCCCTTGAGGGCCCTTATACTCATTTAGGGTGTCAAATCAACTAAATCAAAGTATTTTTCCGCTGCAAGCAAATATATTTTCCTATCGTGGACTAGCTGATCCACTGTGCCGAGGGATACGGCCTTTAAATAAACTGGTTTTCTACTATTTTAAAACTTGTGATTTGAAGTCTTAGTGCGTTGCCTGAGCGTCAGCAGTTATCCCATGTTCGACGTGGCATCACAACGCGTGTTTTCCCGTACTCTGATACTTAATCTCGGAGAAAATACGGGTTGTGACAATAGGAGTGTCGACGGGCTTGCATCCAGAATAGCTCGCATCATGAAGTAAGTAAAGGCAGTACTTTGTTTGAGATAACACGAGCCCATCAAGTCTCAAAGTCACCTCGAGACCAAGAAAATATCTCATGTTCGACGTGGCATCACAACGCGTATTTTCCCGTACTCTGATACTTAATCTCGAGGAAAATACGGGTTGTGACAATAGGAGTGTCGACAGGCTTGCATCCAGAATAGCTCGCATCATGAAGTAAGTCAAGGCAGTACTTTGTTTGAGATAACACGAGCCCATCAAGTCTCAAAGTCACCTCGAGACCAAGAAAATATCGAAGGTTACCCTGGTCCTTTGTTTGAAACACAGTCGTCAGATGTTGTTTGATCATATGTATTCCTTTAAGATCGTCTCTCGTAATCAAAATATCATCCACATACACCAAAATAATCACTATGCATGTTGGACAATGACGAGTGAATAAAGAGAAGTCAGCTGAACTCCGAGTGAACCCAACAGCACTAACGGTCTGACTGAATTTCTCAAATCATGCCCGAGGAGACTGTTTGAGACCATAAAGTGACTTCTTCAAACAACAGACAAGAGACTCCTCTGTGTTCTCCAACCCGGGAAGTTATTGCATATAGATGATCTCCTATAAATCGTCATTAAGGAAAGCATTTTTGACATCCAATTGGTGCAACGGTCATTATCGATGAACAGCGAGAGAGATCAAAACGCGAACAATATTGAGTTTAGCGACTAGAGAAAAGGTCTCATCATAATCTAGACCTTCTTGTTGAGTAAGACTAGACGAGCTTTCAAACATTGAACTGTCCCATACGGACCATGTCTGATGGCAAACACCCACTTACAACCTACGCAAGTCTGTCCAGGAGGAAGAGGGACAAGATCCCAAGTGTGGTTTGCCCAAATAGCAAACATTTTCTCGTACATCCCGAATGTTGGAGAGCCTCCTGCACAGAATTATGGGTGGTAATAGAGGATAAAGAAAGAGCAATTTGTCGAAGTTCCGGAGAGAGGCGGTGTAAGGAGACATAATTCGTCATCGGGTGAGCAGTAGAAGCAGTTGTCGGATCTGTAGGCTGCAAAATATCATCAGAGGAGGGCATCTTCCGTAGGGTAGTAGACGAAGGAGGACGACGAGTATACACGCAAATGAGAGGTGGTTTGGGTGGGATTGGTGGGGGAAGGAGAGGTGGGGTTGGTGGGATTGGCGTGGGAAGGAGAGGTGGAAAGTTGGAAGTAACAGGGACAGCAGGTCGCGGAAGGAGTGGCGGAAGCAGAGAATCAGTTGGTTGAGAGTGATACGGCTGATCTTCGAGAAATATGGCATCAACAGACGTAACAACCTTGTGATCCTTAGGGGAGAAGCCGACATAGCCCTTCTGAGTACGGGAATAACCAACAAACATATATTTTGTGGCACGTGGAGCAAGCTTGTTAGTGGGCGGCCCAAGATTATGAACATAGCATACGCAATCAAGCACACGAGGTGTGAGAGAAAATGAAGGTGTAGATGAAAAAGAAGGTTGAAGGGAACCGCAAAGTTGAGAATAGAGGAAGGCATGCGGTTAATAAGAGAACAGGCAGTAGAGACCGTGAAATTCCAATAATGTTTGGGAACATTCATTTGAAACATAAGAGAGCGGGTAATCTCAAGGATGTGACCATTCTTGTCACGGCGTCAAGGCGAACCAAGGCGAGCGCCAGGCGCCTTGACGCTTAGGAGACAAGACGAACGCCTAGGCGACCACAAGGCGAGCAAGTCGCAAGGCGCCAATTTACTCAATTAATTTTTTTTAATAGAATATAGACTGCGGTTATTATAATAACCGTTGTCTTAAAGCCTGTTTGTCAGACTTTAGACAGCGATTATTATAATAACCGCTGTCTAAACCTCCTTTTTTTAACTTTAAAAAGAATGTTTACCAAGTACCAAACTACCAAATACAAACACACAGTCACGCAGATTTTTTCTTCATAGCAGTAAGCAGTAGCTTCTGAATTCTGATATATGGGCAGTTAGCAGTAAGAAAAATCAATGTCAATCTACCAAACTACCAAATACAAACACACAGCCACACAGATTTTTTCTTCATAGCAGTAAGCAGTAGCTTCTAAATTTTGATATATGGGCAGTTAGCAGTAAGAAAAATCAATATCAATCTACCAAACTACCAAATACAAACACACAGTCACACAGATTTTTTCTTCATAGCAGTAAGCAGTAGCTTCTGATATATGGGCAGTTAGCAGTAAGAAAAAATAATGTCAATCAATAGTTCAATACAGACTTCAAAGAAAGTAACTAATCGTAGCTTCCGATATATCATATATGGGCAGTTAGCACTTAGCACTTAGCAGTAAGAAAAAACAATGTCTTTCAGTAGTTGAATACAGACTTCAGAGAGAGCAATAACAGAAAAGGGAACACAAAAAAATCATAGTACAGTATTGTGGTCAAATCCAAAATATCTTCATCCAATGCACAATAGTGTAATAGCATGAATAATGTTTTTTAAAAAAAATTAAAAAATCATAAAAGATCAACTAGAATCATCATCTAGTAAGTCGTCATTTGCATTGCATGTTTTTGGTTAGTTTGAGGTACTTGTCTTTTGCCCATAATTATTTTAAATATTTTCATCATCATTAGCAAGAAAAAATTATCGAAATCTTCATCCTCTTCATCCAATAGTTGAGGATTAGCTTCAGCTCCACTTCGTAAATTTTGAGCCTCAGTTCCAATAGCTCTCTTTACAGCTTCTCATGTGAGATTATCATCTTCAAAAACTAGTGCATCCTCTGATTTGTTCATCATCCACTCACTACTCCAATCTAACTCATCAAGCACTAAAAGGTTGTAATTTCTTCCATTTTCACGTCTTTCTTGGAATCGTGCTGGTAGACGACGATTATATTGAATATATACAAGATCACTAAGCCTTTGATGCTCCAATCTATTTTTTTTCTTGGTGTGAATCTGAATCAAGATAAATGGAAATTTATTAGTCAATATAAAAATATAAATTTTTATATTGAATATTTATATACTTACAAACTCAAAAGTACTCCAGTTGCGCTCACAACTAGAAGAACAACATAAACCAAGTATGCGCAATGCTACCTTTGTAAGGTCAACATTCGGTCCTCCATGTGCACCCCACTAATCCACTATTCATTTAAGACAAATATAAATTATCAGTCATATAAATAATTTAAGAAATAAATAAAAACTTAATCAATACTTACTAGGATTTAAGGTGGTTTGTTGCCTAATAGCCATAGGCTTTCCAAAACTATTTCGAGATGTTTTGTAGTCAGTGACTTGCTATGCAATCTTGTCTTGTAATTCTTGATCGGGTACTAGTCTTGCAATAACATCATTGAAAGCATCTTGAAATTTTCAGGCATCATCATTATGTTTTTCCTCGTATTCAAAATATTTGTTTGGATTTAGAAATAAAGCCGTCATGTACAACTTTTGCTCCATTTGATTTGTCCACCTATTTTCAACAATGTCAATAATCTTTTTAAATAATTTTTTTTTGTTATCAAAATGATCTTTGATCTTTTGTTTAGCTTCTCTCATTGCCACATATACTTCAGACATAGCCGGTTTTTCATCTTCATCTACTAATCGCAAAACAGCAATCAGTGATTTTCCTCCTTTTAGGCAATCTCTTACTTCATTCCAAAAAACGGTTGAAAGTATTATTTCAACAACTTATTTTTCGGCTTCAGTTTTTGTCAAATTAGCGGCATTTCACGAAGGCAACACAAAGAATAATCTCAGCTTCTACTCATGCTTAAGCACACTTTGTAGAGTAAGGAATGATGTTGTAAATCTAGTCACTGAATGCCTCACTAGATCACCATATATAGTAGTCCTTATTGCATCAAGGACATGAGTGTGTCTGTAGATGAAATTTGTGATCATCATTGCCTTTCTTATAACACGTTTGTTCTGTTTTAGTTTGTCTATATCCTCTAGCATAAGATCAATACAATGAGCTGCACACGGAGTCTAAAATAATGTTGGTTTCTCTCCATTAAAATTTTACCAGCTGCTTTGTAATTGGAAGCATTGTCAGTCACTACTTGCATACAAGACATACAACATAACTTTGTAATTTGTATATATTGAAATTTGTAGTCTTGTAGACTATTAACTTGAAATATGAAAATTAGTGAGACTAAAAAATTTACCTGAACAACGCACTCAGCTCCTATCTCTCTAATCTTACAATCAAGCAACTCTGATAACATTGCGGCATCTTGAATATGACTGGATGCATCTACGGAGCCGTAGTCAGGGAATAGACTGCGGTTTATATATGCACCGCAGTCTATTCCCTGAGCCCTAGAATAGACTGCGGTTTATATATAAACCGCAGTCTATGCGGGCTAATAGAATAGACTGCGGTGTATATAAAAACCGCAGTCTATTCCCATATTTTTAAAAAAAAAGGTGTCCATCGCCTTGTTTACAATTGGGCGCCAGGACGCCTAGGCGTTGCCTAGGTGACGTCATGACAAGAATGGATGTGACGATTCTTACGTTCAGCAATGTCATTTTATTGGGGGGTATAGGGACACGAGGTTTGATGGATGATCTCAAACTCAACACATAGGTTAGTAAACAGACTAGTGTATTCACGTGTATTATCAGTACGGAAAGTTTTCATTGTAGTAGAGAACTGGTTTTGAGTTTCAATGATAAAGGCACGAAATACACCAGGCAGTTCAGAGCGATCATGAAGGAGATACAGCCACGCTACCTCTCCCTGATCGACGATGGAAGCCGGTGTCAGTCATGCCTCCGTCAGAAACGCTCGACGCCGCCTCCTTTCCACACATAGAGACTACTCGACGCTCCCATGTTAGGTTTCGTCGAAATTCCTCTTTCAGGAAATTTTTTCAGAGTTATTAGTTCCTCATTCAGTATGTGTTTGATTCAAGGATCGAAAATTTGGATTCTTCCTCGTGGAGATCGATTTCTCTCTTGCAAGTTTTAGATCCAGTCATCATTCTTTACATAATGGGCACGTCTAGACGCAGATCTGTGATCACTTCAAGCCTTTAGCAGTTGTCGATCAAATCCAACTCCAACCCAGATCTACGTTTGTGGATTTCAGATTTATCCTTGATTCATTTTTCATATTAGGTCAACTTATTTTCATCTAACCATAAATGTCTTAAATTTCAGAGAAACCCTAGAAGTGGGAGAGGAGTTTTTGAAGATCGGTCAGTAAAAGTTCATGTCTATAAATCAATAATTGAGATCTATGATGTCGCGGCATACTGTTTTGCATCAGAACATCAAGGTAAGAAATTCGACTCCTTTTGGCTAGACATATCATTATTATAAATTTATTGTCCGGTTCTTTTCAAAAAAATCATCCAAATAAAACTTGAATTTCTTTCAAGTACATATCAACAGTGAGATAAATATATATATATACATTTATATGATACAAATCAGATCGCGTCAAATAAAACTTATAAATAAGAATTAACCGACAATTAATTTAACGTAAATTGTCATTCAGAACATAACATTTAAAACAAAATATCCAAGGCACAAGCATGATTAATAAAAAAAAGATTAGTTACAATTTACGACTGGGCTAAATGCAAAAGCTCGAGACACATAATAAGCTTCAAATCAGTGACCTCATTCTCATCTGGCGAGCAGTCCATTTGAGGCTCAGACATGGGTCGTCAGTTATAGTTCCAAACTTGGATATTTTCATATACGAGCTCGTGTTCCACTTAGGGAGCACTTTAGTTTAGAGCACCTTCGATTCGTCATTCGGGCGCCATAATCCACGGTTCCAGACTTGAAGATTTTCATATACGAGCCCATGTTCCACTCAGGGAGCACATCAGTTCAGGAAACCTTCGGGTCGTCATTTGGGCTTCATTATCAGAACAAGTACAATAAATTATCAAGATAAAATCTAATTACCAAATATTTAGGAAGAGGTCAGAGAACCAAAATTCAGCACATACAAAAACTCAGATAATAAGACAGAATTCATAATATATCTTTACGGATAATGATACAAACTAAATATGTATTTTTAGTGCTATTGGGAGTAGTCTTTCTTACTCAGCAATTGGGTTGGCTTGTCTTCGGACATTTCTTTTCAGGGGCCACCGATGAGGAGTTGCTCTTAGGATAAGCATCACAGTTCTTCATATTAATTAGTTTTTTTTATCATGTTGTCTTTCAGTTCAGATATTCGTTAGGATCGAAAGGGATAATATAGGAGAATAGAGAAATTAGGGTTAGGGTTTGAGAGAGGGGGAGAGAAAATACCTAAAGAGTCTTTTGCCTTCCCTCTCCGAACAAGCCCTAGAGGTATTTATACCTCTGGGCCAAGAAGGGGACGACTGGCCCCCACATGTGGGCTAAACCCGCAAGTTCATCCCCGAGCCGTCGCGGTCTAATTGGGGAGGCTAAACCGGTAGGTTCAGCCCTGTTTTGCGTTGTCTCCTTCCGTCGATGTGCACATTGTTGACATATGAACCGATTGTTATGTGGGTCATAACATTCCCTCCCTCATCAGCAGTCAGCTTGTCCCCAAGATGAAAGTCTGGATAAAGTTCTTGAAACTTGAGCAGATCGAGTCATGTGTTGTGCACCGTCGATAAGTTCTTCTATTTGACGAGGATCTCCTGACGGTACTCGGTACCGCGCTTCTTCCATTTGGTGAGCAGTACCTCCTCTGGGAGTGGTCGCAGTTCCCCGCTGTGGGTTGCTTCTGACAGGATAGGGCACGCATGTATCGTGTCCCCGGTCTTCTTTTTCAGCAAGGAGACATGGAAAATCGGGTGAATACGCGATCCCTCTGGAAGGGACAATGTATATGCAACCGGACCCACACACTGGATGATTTTGAAGGGCCCATAATAGCGCAGTGCTAAACTTCTGGTTTGTCCCCTGAGCCACGAAGGTTTGTCTATATGGTTGAAACTTGAGGAAGGCCTCATCTCCGACAGCGAACTCCCGTTCCGTTCTGTGTTTATCTACTTGGACATTCATTCTATTATGAGCCGCCAAAAGGTTTTCACGCAAAAGGGCAAGAATACGGTCCCGATTACGCAACTCATGATCAACAGCTGGTAGTGTTGTTCCCCCTGTTGCATATGTCTCGAAGGTCGGGGTGGAGCGTCTGTACACAACTTCAAACGGAGTGAATTTACTTGTATGGTAGGATATGTTGTAGTATTCGGCCCGATGAAGCCAACAGGTCAAGGTACGGGGTGCGTTCATCACAAAACATCGCAAGTGCGTCTCGACCCCCCCCCCCACCTCGATTGAGCACCTTTGTCTGTCCGTCTGTTTGAGGGTGGTGGGCAGTGCTCATGCATAGGCGAGTATCCTGTTGCTGGAATAGCTCCTTCCAGAAATTGCTCACAAACACAGTATCCCGATCCGAGATGATGGTCCGAGGAATGTCGTGAAGTCGGCCGATCTCCCGCACAACCAAATCAGCTACTGACTCCCCTGTATAGGGATGGTTTAAGGTCAAGAAGTGACCATACTTGGATAGCTAATCCGCCACGACCAGGATAATTGTCTTCCCTTGAGATTTCGGCAGGACATCGATGAAGTCCATGGAGACCGTGTCCCAAATTTGTTGTGGGATTTTCAAGGGAATAAGCAGACCTGTTAGAGACGTCGTTTGACTTGTTTTGTATTTTTGCCGCTGGTATATTTCACATTGCTTCACAAATTGTTGAACATCCCTTCGCAGTCCCTCCATAAAACGTTGGCACGTATCCACTGAAGAGTGCGGAGGACGCCTGCATGTCCCCCTATCGGCGATGAATGAAACTCTTGCAATATCATAATCTTCCATGGTGATAAAGAGGGTATGACAACCCTGCCGTGGTAGTATAAGTGTCCATTCTGTAAGTAAAACCCTGGATTGGTGGTCTGCCCTTGTTAAAGCGACTCCAAAATTTGACGCAGGTATGGGTCCTGAAGGATCTCTCGTATGCCGTCTAAAGCCCCGATAAAAGGCCCTGAGATATGGTGAAGTGTCCTCTCTAGTATGCGGGAAAGTGAGTGTGCTACCAGTCTACCACGTTCTCTTTCTCTTGTTTTTAGGCGACCTCGTAGTCGTAGCCCAGCAACTTCGTCACCCACTTTTGTTGCAGAGGAGAGGCCACCCGCTGCTCAAGGAAATGCTTCAGGCTCTGATGATCAGTTCGTACATTGAAGTGTCGCCCCAAAAGGTATGGTCTCCACATGGTCACGACATATATAATGGCTAGAGTTTCCTTCTCGTAAGCAGATAAGACCAGTGTCTGTGGCGCAAAAGCCTTAATGAAGTAGGCTATCGGACGCCCCTCTTGCATAAGGATGGCCCCAATCCCCACTCCTGATGCGTTAGTCTCATGGACAAACTCCTTAGTGAAATTGGGTAGACCTAGCATCGGGGTGCTAGCCATCGCTGTTTTGAGAGCCTGAAACACCGTTTTTGCTTCCTCTTGCCAGCTAAATGCATCCTTGTGTAGCAGTTGTGTCAACGATAGAGCTGTCACTTAAAACCAAAAATCGTAAACCGAACCGGAACCACAAAGAGTAGGACCAAACCGTTCGCGAATTATTTGGATTCTGGTTTGAATTTTGGAACCGTGAACAACATTGGTCTGGGTGTGGTTCTTTCATTTTATTATCCGAACCGCAACCGCAACATAGAAGTCTCAAGCGGTTTCGGGATTTTTAGACCCGATCTGAACCAAACTGAAGCAGAACCGAACCGCAACCCGTTTATTATTATTATATTTTTTACTATTTATATTATTATAATATTGTTATTTTTTTATAATCTATCTATAATATCTATGTTAGAGAATATGAGGGAAAATGATGTAAAAACCCATACATAAGGCTCATCTATAGGTCTGCTTCTTCTTTCTTCTATTAGTCTCACATCTCTTGCATAGGATTCTTTCTCTTCTCTGCTCCTACATATTTGTGTTTTCTCCTGTATTTTTGATATGACAAAGTATATACAAGGTTTGGTTCTACATTTCTACATGGTATCAGAGGGAATCTGATCCCGGGCAGCTACCTTTTTTTCTAACCGCAGCTATCCGCGCGGCCTCGTCCCTTCTTCCCGTTGTTGTTCGGCGGCCTTCTCTTTTCTAACTGCCCCTTCTCTCTCCGTGGATTCCACCTCTCCTCTCCTCCCTCCCTCCCTCTACTTTTATAGCTCTCTTCTCTTTGCCCAGTGGGACCCGCCCCCTTCTCGTTGTTCACTCATCTAACCGTTGTGGGTTGCGTTGCCGTTATGGATTGCCCTAACTGATGTGGATTGCCTAACCACTGCGGGTTGCCTAGCCGATGCGGGTTGCTTCCCGCTGCTTCTGCTTGCTGCATCTTGTCGTTCTTGTTGTTGCTTCTGGTCGCGGCTTCTAGTCGTCGTTCTTTGTCGCTGCTCCTTGCCGCTGCCTCTGTCCGTTGTTTCTGGCTGCTTAGGTTGGTCGTTCGACCTCTCCACCGTCGGCCCTTGGAAAGATCTTCTAGTCGCTGCGGTCTTGCCTGATCCGCTGCCTCTATCCGTTGTTTTTATCCGCAGCGGCCTAGTGTTCTGCTCGCCGCGCGCTGCCTTAGTCGCGGCCCCTCTTCTTCCCCTTCTCGTCGCGGGCTGGTTCTTACCGCTCGCCTGGTGATCTCCTTGGCGACTTATTCTAGCTTGTCGCGCGAGATTCTTCCCGCAATCTCTCTCCTGCGTGCCCTTTTAACCGCAGCGGCCTAGCCTTCTAACCGCGCGGCTAGATTTTGGAGTTGTTGTTCTTGGCGTTGTCCGCATGGCTTCCATCTCGCCTTCTGCTTCTGATTTGACAACTCTTCCCAGAGCAGATCGTGTTGCTCCCTTGGAGCTCCGTGATGAATTACGTATTACCATCATTTCTCTTTATGGAAAACCAAATTTTGTAGAATTGGTTCACTTCATTCGCCGTGTGCTGCAAACTAAAGGTCTCCATCACCTGGCAAGGCCTCCTCCCACTGACCCGACTGACGAGTGGATTTGGGATGATGGGCGTGTCCAATCTTGGCTTCTCAATTCTCTAGACACTGAGTCGTATCGGATGGCCATGTATCACGAGACGGCTCAAGCTATGTGGTTGGCCTCCATTCTCTCTACTCCAGGAAGAACAGTCTTCAGCACTTATTCGACATTCTTATCGATCTTAAGTCTCTCGACCCTGAAGCTACTGGTGACTTGACGTCCTTTGTTGCTACGGGCTAAAACTCTTGTGGAGGCTTGGATCCAGCATCAGCCACCCACCACTGACTTGGTTACTCAACGACAACAGAAAAGAAGTAGTTGGGATTGCTATGATGATGACTCGTGTTCCACCACATCTTTATAGTGTTCGCGCTCATATCCTATCTTCCGCGGTTACACTGTCCCTCTCGGGCGTTTAATCGATGCTTCTAAAAGTTACCTCTCCTCCGGATGCTCCACCTCTCTCTCAAGCTCTCCTGCAGCAACCCGTGGCTATTCTTTCTCCTTCTACTCGCAGTCATCCGGCTCGTGGCGGTCGCCAGTCTCGGGGACTGAGTCGTGGTGGCCATACTCTCTTCAAGTGCACTCATTGCGGCAAGGATGGTCATCTGGAGGCCACCTGCTACCGCAAGCATGGTTTGCCCCCTCACCTTGCCGCTTCGGCTACTCTCATACCTACATCTGCCACAAGTGAGGATATTGTTGCTCTACGTGCTCAACTCCATCAGCTTCAAGGGGTAGTTAGTCGCTCCTCTGGCTTCGTAGCCTCGATCTCCAATGAAGGTATATCTTGTCTCTCACACAGCTCTTCCTGGATTGTGGATTCGGGTGCTACGCAGCATTTCTCTCCGCAGAAGCCGCCTCAATACTAAGATTCTGCGTATCCCAAGTTCATCACTGTGGCTAATGGTGACACGGTCCCGGTTGCTGGCACTGCTCATCTGCCGCTTACTTCTTCCCTCTCATTATCCTCGGTTCTTCATGTTCCAGGATCACCTTTCAATCTACTTTCTGTTAGTCGTCTTACACAGGATCTTGATTGTTGTGTTACTTTCCCACGTTCTTCCTTTGTTGTGCAGGATCGACTAACGTAGAATATACTTAGTAGAGGGCGATGTCTAATGGACTGTATCTTCTCGATGTTCCTCCCGCTGCTCTCACCACTGTCTCCTTCACTGATTGGCATCGTCGTCTTGGGCGTGCTCCTCTTCGGATTCTCAAGAAAGCTCTTCCAACGGTTCCCCTTCAGGAGTTTTTTTGTGAATCATGTATTTTTGGCAAACAACATCGTGTATTTTTTACTTCTCCTAGTACTCGAAGTGATACCCCTTTTTCTTTAGTGCATTCTGATATATGGGGACCATATAAGATCCCTAATGTTTTTTGTTATCGCTATTTTGTAACATTTATTGATGATTATTCACGGGTTATATGGTTGTACTTACTTCGTGATTGTACCGAACTCACTTCCACGTTCCGTACGTTTCTTACGGAAACTCGTACCCGGTTTTCAACGAGTGTAAAAATTCTTCGTACTGACAATGCTCGAGAGTATAATGGATGCACTTTCACCAATCTGTGCGCCGAGTTTGGTATTATTCATCAAACTTTGTGTCTATTCCTAAACAAAATGGCGTAGCGGAACGGAAAAATCGACATCTCCTTGATGTTGTCAGATCTCTCATGATCCAAATGTAGGTTCCTCCTCTTTACTGGAACTTTGCGGTTTCCACTGCTTGTCACCTCATCAATCGCATGTCATCGCCCATCCTCCACTTTGTAGCTCATGTCACTCTCCTTTACCCATCCAAGAAACTCTTCTCTCTTACCCCGTGTGTTTGGATGTACATGTTATGTCCATCACCATGGCCCTCCATCTGACAAGTTAGCCCCTCGTGCTACCAAAGCTATGTTTGTCGGGTACTCTCGCACTCAGAAGGGGTGTGTCTGTTATTACCCTACCATCGGGAAGGTGGTTGTCTCTGCTGATGTCTCCATTCATGAAGAACAACTATATCACATCAGTCCTACCGATCCTCTTATTCCTCCGTCGCTACCTTGGCCCACAGTTCCAGTTACGTCCCCGCTTCCACCCCTTTTACCAACTCCCTCTCTGCTTCCAATTCCTACACCACCACATGTCCCCTCCAAACCTCCTATCATTCAGGTTTACACTCGTCGTCCTTCACGTCCAGATGCCCTGTAGCTGCTTCCCTCTACGGTGTATCCACGCGGCTTGTTGATTCGGCATCACCTTCGGCAGCTCATCCCTTAGCCAATTATGTCTCTTTACATCGGCTCTCTCCACCTCTCCTTACATTTGCTCTCTCCTCTATTTTTATACCTAACTCGTTGCAGGAAGCTCTCCAGCATCCGGGGTGGCGTGCAGCCATGGATGAAGAAATGACTGCACTATGGGGTAATCTGACTTCGGAACTGATCCCTCTTCCTCCTGGCCAAAGTTCTGTCAGTTGCAAATGGATCTTTACAATCAAACATGCGACGGATGGGACAGTTGATCGCTTGAAGGCTCGACTTGTGGCACGGGGTTTTACTCAACAATACGGCCTTGATAATGATGAAACCTTCTCTCATGTCGCCAAATTTAAATTCGGTTCGGGTTCTGCTCTCCTTGGTTGTTCATCGTCAGTGGCATCTCCATCAGCTGGACGTAAAAAATGTCTTTTTGAATAGTGAACTTCTAGAGACTGTTTACATGCATCAACCGCCCGAGTTTGAGACCACGGGGAGTCTCGTGTATGTTTGCTTCGAAAATCTATCTATGGTCTGAAACAGTCTCCTCGGACGTGGTTTGAAAAATTCAGCAAGGCAGTTCGTGAGGTTGGTTTCACACGAAACTCCACGAATTTCTCTCTTTTCACTCATCACCAATTAACCGGGACTGTAATATTACTGGTTTATGTGGACAATATTTTGATCATAGGTGATGACTCTGTTGGGATACAACATGTTAAGCAACATTTAAATTTTGTCTTTCAAATCAAAGATCTGGAAAACCTTCGGTATTTCCTTAGACCAGAGGTTGCTCGGCGACCTGATGACCTTGTCTTATCCCAGCACAAGTATTGCATTGACCTTCTGCAAAATGCTGGCCTCTCTGGGTGCAAATCTGCGAAGACCCCATTGGAAGTCAACCACAAGCTATGTGCTCAGGGATCTGAGTCTGATTCTTTACTTCCAAATCCGGAATATTATCGGCGTCTCGTAGGAAAACTGATATACCTAAATGTTAAAAGACCAGATATTTCATTTGCGATTGGAGTGGTCAGCCGCTTTATGCACACTCCACGTGTTTCCCATCTTCGGGCAGTGGAACGCATTCTCAGATATCTGAAGACTGCTCCAAGACAAGGACTTGTGTATAAACCATCTTCGGAGCTTTCTCTTATTGTTTACTCTGATACAGATTATGCGGGCTCGCTGGACGACCGACGATCTACAACTGGTTTCTGTACTTACTTTGGAGGGAATCTTATCACATGGCGGAGTAAGAAGCAGTCTGTGGTTGCTCGCTCGTCTGTTAAGGCTGAATACCGTGTGATGGCGGTCGTTGTGTCAGAACTAACCTGGCTGGAAAGTCTTCTTATAGATTTGAGAGTTAAATTATCCCCGCCTTTAACTTTGTTCTGTGACAGTCAGGCTGCAATCCATATTGCAAAGAATCATGTTTCCATGAGCGAACCAAACATATTGAAGTTGACTGTCACTTCGTTCGAGAAAAGGTCCAATCGAAGATGCTAAAGCTTGAGCATGTTCCTGCTTCTGGGCAAGTTGCTGACACTCTTACCAAAGCATTACCTCGGAAATTGTACTATCAGTTCCTGTCCAAGCTTAGTGCCTACGATTTATACGCTCCAACTTGCGGGGGAGTGTTAGAGAATATGAGGGAAAATGATGTAAAAGCCCATGTATAAGGCACATCTATAAGCCTGCTTCTTCTTTCTTCTATTAGTCTCACATCTCTTGTATAGGATTCTTTTTCCTTCTCTTCTCATATACATTTGTACTCTCTCCTGTATTTTTGACATGACAAAGTATATACAAAATTTGGCTCTACATTTCTACAATCTATACTTACTATTAATGATGAAACTAGTGTGATTTGAACCCAAATCATAGTCACACCCCAAGGGTCTCAGATTTAGACTGAACAAAATTGCATTGCACCAAAACCGTGCGATGTGGTTTGGCATTAATGCGGTTTGAAGTCATTTTTTGATGTGCGGTTTCGATTTTTATACTTGTATAATGTATTTTTAATTTTACTCGCATATTTTTTTGAAATATTTTTTTAAAAATATAGAGAGTGAGGTTTAAAATCAGTAGGGTCTGATGCGGTTTAAAATTTTACTCGCATATTTTTTGAAATATTTATTGCTCCGCAACCAAACCGTTTGGTGCGGTTTAAAATTGGTACGGTCTGGGTCCCGAACTTCGAAGTCCCTCTTGCAAAAAAATTGAATGGTTTACTTTTCCCCTCTTATTTTTTATCTTTGACCTTATTCATTCGGAGAAATTTGATTTTGGTTTTAGTTGGAACAGATTGGAACCGGATCGAACTGCATAGAACCGGACCGAACCGTTGGTGACCGATTTGTTTTTGTTTCTTGTTGAACTGTAATCGGAACCGTTGACATGAAGGTTCCAAAAATTATGTTAAAACCGGAACCAGAACCGGAACCGGCCCAACGAAATAAGATTTTGGTTCTAATTTGAAGAATTGTTACCTCAACGGTTTGGTTCACAATTTTAGTAGTATCGGAACCGTGACTGTTGGAGCCAAAATTGACCTCAACGAATGTTCAAAACAAGGGTGCAGCCAACACCTACTTCTCTCAAGCCCCGCCCCTTGACTGGTTGCTAATGACCTAGGACTGACCCAAAGCCTCAGCAGGGAGGTCTCACCTCACACCCGGAAGATCTCTGAGAGCTTCCCCTCCAAAGCCAAAAGCTGGGCTAGGAGCTCCTCAGAAAGCACTAGAGATTCAAAGAAAAATGAGAGTCTGCTTTCTAAGGAGCCCTTATAGGTCTATTTATAGCCTTCTGCTGACCTGAAATTACTGAAATACCCCTGGCTGGTATGCCAATAGCAAAATCCCGCTGTCCAGAAAACATTAAACGCAGCTCCTGGGGGTATAAGGGTAATTTTACCCAAGGGTAATTAAGTCATTTTACCCCGGACCCTGGGCCCCACATGGAGAGAATCCTATGCCGAGGACCTTTTCGCCTACACTTCCTGCGGGCGGCGAGAACCCTTGAGCCGGGAACCTTTCCGCCAGCACCTCCAGCGGGTGGCGAGAACCCTTGAGCCGGGGACCTTTCCGCCTGCACCTCCTGCGGGTTTGAGAGGACGCGGAGCCTTCTCGCCTACCTCCTCGGTCACCTCGGGGTGCCGACCCGTGGCTCGGCAATAGGGATCTCGCCGAGGACCTTAGGCGGGAGGTCTTTCGAGCCGAGAGCTCTTCCTAGGCGAGAGCTCCTCTGGCCCCCAAGGCCCCGAACTAGTTTGAAGCTAGTCCAACTCTGACCGTTGATGCCCCCGGGTTCCACCCAGCGAATATGGGGTTGTACACAATCCCCTCTCTTTTTGAGCTAGCCCTGCGCTCGAAAAGACACGTCCAACCCAGCCATATTCGCTGGGCACGTGTCATTTCAGAGAAAGGATAATCTTTTGGTGAGCCATACCAGGGCTATATATATGCGTGGATAGACGGCCGTAAATCTGTTCCTGAGTCGCCGCTCTCTGCTTGAGCTCTCGCGAGATCTCATCATGTGTTCCAAACGTGTTGACAAACCGCTCCCGCAAGACCTCCAGGATCGCATCAACGCGGCCCAGGCGCGAGCCCTGGCGAACAGCGCTTTGGTTGCCCCTTGGCTGGCGAGAAAGTCGCCGACCGCTAATCCTCCACCGCCGAAGAATAAGAAAGAGAAGAAAAAGAAGGCAAAGGCAATCCAGCGGGACCCTTCCCGCGATAACAGGGACCCGCCTGTTGAAGTTAGAGACCGGGCAGTCCGGCGGTCTGTCTTGGCGGGTTAGAGACCGCGCGGTCTGGCGGTTTCCCGTCAGCAGTTTGATTGCTGTGCTGTTGCTGTCTGGTTGCCAAGCTCTCAGGCGGTCTCCCCTTGCGGTCTCTCTCTCTCTCTCTGGTGGTAGCCGTGCGGTTAGCCCTTCTGTCTAACCGCGCGGCTTGTGCGGTTTGTTCTGTACAGTCCGCTTAGTCCTGTAAATTTTTAGTCTCACATCTCTTATTTGTATTCTCTCATCTCTCCTCCATTCTATATAAGGGAGGACATTCCTTTGTAATAGGCACCTTTTTCTGATAATAAAGTTTCAGTTATACTCTTTCCGGTTTGTTTTAGTTCGTTTCTAACATGGTATCAGAGGATTCGATCTTTGGCTCCTGATTCTGTGCGTTCTCCTGTCCGCGCGACCTGCCTCTTCTTCTCGCGGCCTGTCTCCCGCGGCTTGTTTCTTCCGTCTGTTTGCTTGCGCCCTGTTCGCGCGGCCTGTTTCTGTTGCTTGCTTCTTTCCTGCGACCTGTTCTAGTCGCTGCTTCCTCCTTCTCTTCTCTAATCGCCGCGACCTGTCTCCGCGGCCTCTTTTGCCTTTTTCGCCTTTTGCCTCCCGATATCCTCCACTTCTGTTCGCGCGGTCTGTCTGCTAGCCGCCCGACTTCTCTCCCTCTGTTTGGTTCTGCGGCTTGGTCGTGACTTTTCTGGCCGCTGGTGTCTGACATCGTGACCGCTGCAGATCTTCTTCTTCCTATCCGCGCGGATAGTTTTCTAACCGCGTGGCTTCCTGTTGTTTGCGCGGCAGATCTCTTTCTCCTACCGCTGCGATTTCTCTCTGTTCGCGTGAGTTCTTCCTTGTTTAGGCGGCCTCTCTGCCCTTCTTCCTTCGCCGCTCTCTCTCTTGTCCCCGCGACCTGTCTCTAAGTCGCAGCGGCTTGTTCTCCTCTGTGCGGCTCTTCCTTTAGCCGCTCCTGCTTGTTAGTCGCCGCGACCTCCTGTTGAGTCGCGCGGCTTGTGCTTCCCTCTTCGTCCCCTTTTGCCTTGCTCTGCATCTTGGTCATGGCCCTTCTTGCCGCTGATGTGCTGTCACCGTGACCGCTGCAGTTCTTTTGTTCCTCCCTTCATGGCTTCCATATACTCCTCAAAGCCGTTCGCCTCGGTGGTCACGTCTTCTGGTAGTGCCCACATTGTTACTCAAGGAAAATGGTTGATCGACACCGGTGCTACTAATCATATGACCGGCAATCTCCAGTGTTTTTCTCTCCTAGAAACACATGGTCGGTTGCCCCCGGTTACTCTCGCTGACGGCTCTTCATCATCGGTTCATGGGACGGGGATAGTTCATGTCACTCCGTCTCTTCGCTTGGAGGATACTCTCTACGTGCCCAAGTTCTCGTGCAACTTATTATCTGTTACCTCTCTATGCAAGCAATTACACTGTTCTGTTACTTTTACTTCTACTACTTGCTCTTTTCAGGATCCGGACTCCCAACGGACGATTGCTACTGGGACTAAGAGTGGCGGCCTATACTTCCTGGACAACATTTCCGCTTTCTCCACCTTCTCCTCCACCTCCACAGATCTTCTCCAATGGCATCTCCGCCTTGGTCATGCTCCTCCTCATCTTCTTCGTCAACTTCTGCCCCACCTTCCTCCCCAAAGTCCTCTGCTCAACTGTGAAGCCTGTCAGTTTGGCAAGCATCACCGCTCCTCCTTCCCTCCAAAGCACGTTCGTGGATCCACCCGTCTGTTTGATCTCATCCACTCCGATATTTGGGGTCCTTCTCCTACTCTTACGGTTGGTCGGGGTAGTTCATATTTTGTCACATTCATTGATGATTTCTCTCGCTGTACGTGCGTGTATCTGTTAAAAGATCGCTCCGAATTATTCTCTGTATGGACGTCCTTCTATCTCATGATCAAAACTCAGTTTGATGTTTCTATTAAAGTTCTTCGATTTGATAATGCCCAAGAATATCTCAATCATGACTTTTCTGCCTTCTGCATGCAAAATGGGATTATTCATCAAACGAGTTGTGTCTATACCTCACAACAAAATGGTGTGGCAGAACGCAAACACCGCCACCTTCTGGATGTCGCTCGCTCCTTGATGACCCAGATGCATGTTCCTCGCTCCTATTGGGGCTATGCTGTTCTCCTTGTCTGTTACCTCATCAATCGCATTCCCTCCACCGTTCTCCACGGAAAAACCCCTTTCTCCATTTTGTATCCGGGCAAGGAGCCGTTTCCTCTCCCTCTCCAAATATTTGGATGCACTGCCTTTATGCATGCCCCTTCTGCCACCCGTGATAAGCTATCTCCTCGCTCCACCAAATGTATCTTTCTGGGGTACTCCACCACTCAGAAAGGTTATTGTTGCTTTGATCCCATCCTTCGTAAGCAGTTCATTTCTGCTGACGTCACCTTCTTCGAGAATACCTCCTATTTCTCGGATGACTCCCCTCCTCTTCTCCCAGCCTCTGATTCTCCTGCTGTTCCCTTTGTTCTCTCGTCTCCCACTACGATATTCACCCCTACTCCGCCCCCGTCCACTACTCTTCTTCCACCTCTATTTCCCTCTTCTCCACTCCCGTCTCCCGCATCTCCGCCGTCGTCGCTCTCTACTCCCGGGTCAGCTCTCTCTGCCACGGATGCTCTGGATGCCGAGGAACCTGCTGACATGGATCTTCCTATAGCTCTTCGCAAAGGGGTGCGGACGTGTACCCTACACCCTCTTACTGCTGTTGTTTCATATGATCGTCTCACCCCTTCTCGCAGGGCCTTTGCTCTAGCTATCTCCGCCACTGCCACGCCCCGCTCCTACCAGGAGGCCCTTGCTATTCCTCACTGGAAGATGGTCATGGATGAGGAAATGGCCACCCTAACGGAGCGGGGTACCTGGACACTTGTTCCTCCTCCCTTCGGTACTGATGTTGTCGGCTGTCGCTGGGTCTTTGTGGTGAAATTTGCCCCGGATGGCACTGTGGACCGTTATAAAGCTCGCCTTGTTGCTAAGGGCTTTACTCAGACCTATGGGGTTGATTACTTTGACACCTTCTCTCCCGTGGCTCGTCTCAGCACTATACGGGTTCTTCTCTCTGTGGCGGTCAATAAGGATTGGCCGATTTTCCAGCTGGATGTAAAGAATGTCTTCCTTTATGGTGATCTTCAGGAGGCCGTCTACATGGAGCAACCTCCTGGGTATGTTGCTCAGGGGGAGACACGAGTATGCCGGCTGAAGAAGGCAATTTATGGCCTCAAGCAGAGCCCTCGAGCTTGGTTTGACAAGTCCAGCGGCATCGTGGCGGCCGTTGGTTTTGTGCGCAGCTCTGCCGATCACTCTCTATTTACTCGCAAAACCTCCTCGGGACTGGTGGTTCTTGCCGTGTATGTTGATGATATTCTTCTCACTGGCGATGACCAGGAAGGGGTAGCCTTGACAAAACGGCATCTTCGTCAACATCTGGTCACGAAAGATATGGGCTCTCCAAAGTACTTTTTGGGGATCGAAATCTCTCGGAAGCCCAATTCCTTAGTCCTCACCCAACGTAAGTATGCCCTTGATCTTTTAAAAGATGCAGGATTGACTGGGGCCAAACCTGCTCGATGTCCCATGGCTGTTGGAGAAGACAAAACATGGACAGATGATTCGCCTCTTCTTTCAGATACTACGAGGTACAGATGTCTTGTTGGTAAGCTCATATATCTCACAGTGACCAGACCCGACATTTCCTATGCTGTTGGCAAGGTGAGTCAATTCATGCAAGCTCCCAGGGAGTGTCATCTGCAGTCCGCCTTACGGATCTTGGAGTACGTCAAAGCCGCACCTGGGAAAGGATTGCTTTTCCAGAAGAATGGTCATCTGAGGGTTGAAGCTTACTCAGATGCGAGTTACGCTGATGACAAAGGGGATCGCAAGTCTACCTCCGGTTTCTGCACCTTTGTTGAGGGTAATCTGGTAAGCTGGAAGAGCAAGAAGCAGTCTGTTGTTTCCAGATCCAGTGCTGAAGCAGAGTATCGGAGTATGGCGTCGACCACTTGTGAGCTAAAATGGCACGGGCTCTAATGCTGGATTTAGGAGAGGTCTACAACCATCCGCTACCTATGTTCTGTGATAACAAGGCTGTCATATACATCTCCAAAAATCCGGTCTTCTATGAAAGAACCAAGCACATTGAGGTCGACTGTCATTTCATTCGTGAAGAGATCTTAAAGGAACAAATTTGCACTCCCTTTGTCACTTCTGATAAAGAGCTGGCTGACATCTTCACCAAGCCTGTTTCCGCCTCGTTTCATCATATTTGTGACAAGCTGGGCATGATCGATATATATGCTCCAGCTTGAGGGGGAGTGTTGAAGTTAGAGACCGGGCGGTCTGGCGGTCTGTCTTGGCGGGTTAGAGACCGCGCGGTCTGGCGGTTTCCCGTCAGCGGTTTGATTGTTGTGTTGTTGCTGTCTGGTTGCCGAGCTCTCAGGCGGTCTCCCCTTGCGGTCTCTCTCTCTCTCTGGTGGTAGCCGTGCGGTTAGCCCTTCTGTCTAACCGCGCGGCTTGTGCGGTTTGTTCTGTACAGTCCGCTTAGTCCTGTAAATTTTCAGTCTCACATCTCTTATTTGTATTCTCTCATCTCTCCTCCATTCTATATAAGGGAGGGCATTCCATTGTAATAGGCACCTTTTTCTGATAATAAAGTTCCAGTTATACTCTTTCCGGTTTGTTTTAGTTCGTTTCTAACACCGCCTATCCCGACTCCCGATCGTGTGGATGATGTTTCCCCTCTGCAGAAGGTACGCCTTTCTAATTCACTGATCCCCAAGATTGCGAGTCGATTACGATCTGACTATGCACAAGGGTTGATAACTGGCGGAAAGTCTTTCGCAAGAAGCGGCTCGAGGTGATGACACCGGGTCACCACTGGTGCCCCCGGATCCGTCGTCTCACCTTCCCGAGGATAGACCACGGGTCGCGGATGTCACTCCTCCGGCTGCCTCTCCGAGAATCACGGGTATGCTTTTCTCTGTCACCCCTTTCTAACCATTTCACTTGTAGTGTCTCCTATTGCCGAGCTGACTTCTCGCATCCTCAGCTCCCGTTGACCCGGGTCTCGCCACCCGGGGGGGTGAGATAATGCTTCTAACCTGCCCGGCCAAGTGGTTAATCCCGCCGCAAAGGCGGGAGATGTGTCTATCGACCCCTCCATAGCCCAAAAGGAGGTCAGCCATCCCGCGAGAGAGAACGACTTCCCCCATGCTTCAGACCAGGTCGGGACCACCGTGCACGAGACTTTTCGCCCGGGACGCGGAAATCCACTCCACCTCCTCTACGGGACCGAGGGGGCCTGGGCCTTCTCGTCATCCGTCGGCCAGTGGCTCTCACCAGGCTGCAGGTAAGCGAAGCATTATCATAGCTCTTGCTCAGCCCTCGTCGTAATCATGAAACTATTTTTCAGAGGATCCGGACTCAAGAACGGGGGCCGATGAAGATGACGAAGACGATGATGAAGACGGAGAGGAAGAGGAAGAGGATGGCGAGAGCTCACTCCTTCCTTCGTCTGACGAGATGGAGGCCATTGTGAACGACGTCGGGAGCTTGAAGAAACGTGGGAAGAAGATTGATGTCCTCTTGTCGAAGCTTTATGCGGCGGGAGCGGGCCCGCGCCACTGCGGCGAAAGAATTCCGCGAGATGGTGGAGCAGAGGCTGGAGGCCCTGGAGCGCGATTATTTTTTCGGCGAGACGGGGCGGCCGGGTGGGCCTTCCATCGAGTCTTCCCCTGGGAGATGTATCGCGCAGATTCAAGACCAGGCCCGTCGGATCAACCTAGGGTGCACCACCCTGTCTTCCTACTACAACCCGTCAGCGCCCCCGAGGACCAGACGGCGGGAGCGAGGACGATGGCGCTGGGAACCGTATTGACTTGAAGAAATCTCGCCCCTTCTTGCCTCTCGGCCTTCCCTTCTCACAATGTACCCTGTTTTTCTTTTTTATATTTTGAGCAGCTCACTTGTAATATTATTATTTATTTATTCCTTTTTAGCTCTCGCCCGGCGAGAGCGATCCCTGCTTTGGTCTTCATGTTCCACCTGGCCGTTTCGAAATGCCTTGTACGAGTCTGAACCTTCGGTTAGTCGCTGTCATCCCGAGCTGGAACCCGAGGCGTCGCTGACCTGGGGCCTGTACCGCCGCCGCTATTTTTATTTCTCTTTTTTAGAAAAAACATCATTACCCTGATTTCTATAAATAGAGGAGTCACCAAACGCATTTATTTCTCCGATCCGGAACCTCCTTTCCTCTCCTCGTTGCTTTCGCGGCTTGCCGAGAACTCCCCCTTGCTTTCGCCTTCTTCTCTTGTTCTCGCCTATCTTTCGTTCTCGCCCATTCCTTTCGTCTTCAATCCTCCCCACAGAATACCGGGCGAGAACGAGGGGCGTTCCCATTGCGCGGAAGCCTTCCGAAAACATCAATTGCCCACTTGTCACCTAACCCCTGAAGAGTACCAACGGATGACTTCCCAGTACGTTCCCGCCGGCTTCACCGCGAGACATCCCGGTAACCGGGACAGGGTAAACAGCGCGAGAGAAGGGGAGCTCGCCATCCCCCTCGAACACTTCGAGGTGGGCTTTCGCCTTCCCCTCTGGCCAGAGATGCGCCAAGCACTCCGTTACTACGGTGTTGTTCCCGCCCAGCTGAACCCAAACTCGGTCGTCATCCTTGTAGCGTTCATCTGCTACATGCAATCGGAGAAGATCGAGTTCAGCCTCCCGATCTTCCGAAAGCTATTCATCTTCTGCGCGAAGGGAGGGGTAGTTTTCTTCTCTGGGCAACTGCTCAAGACAACTGGTCTCGCCAACAAGCATCATCATTGGGGCGAGAAGTTTATCTTTGTCTCTGGCGACTTCGGCAGCGTCCCTCTCGCGCCTGTTCAATATGAGGACGCCGCCTACAAGCCGCCTACAAGCCGCCTACCCTGGGATCTCGCGAGAGCGCCCTTCTAGAGTTCTTTGGGACGAAAGAATTTGACGTACAATTCCTCCGGCGGGTCGTCGACTCTCTCACTCCCGTGCCTCCAGGTGAAGGTACGGTCTCATCTTCAACCTGATACTCCCATTCCAAACTTCAACTCATTCCACTGCCACCCTTGCAGGAGAGCGAGAAGTTCCTCTGCACCAACCCTTTGTCGAGACTCCGGGTACCGAGGGCGGGCTGCGAGTGATCCGCTGGCTTTCGCGCAGTCTGCGGCCCAGGCTTGCCGGGACGAGCCTGCCCCGCCTCCTTCAACCAGCGCCGGGAAGCGAAAACCCGGGGCCTTCTCGTCCCAGCCGCTGAAAAGACCCAAGCCGACCGCTGCCGACAAAGGGAAATCCGTGACGGCTATGCCCGTCCGACCTCTCCCTTCAGGCCGGTCTTTCGAAGAGGTCCTGCAGGTGGCCAGCGAGATGACCCTCGCTGCCAGGAGTAGCGGCGGGGCTCCTGCCGAGAACCTTCCAGCCGCAAGCAGGGATGGCGGCGAGGGGGCAGCTGCCGAGACCTCCACTCGGTCTCCGTCCAAGGAGGCGCCAAAGGGGCACAGGAATTTTGGCCTCGGCGTGAAGTTCCTGGATGCTGAAGGGAACCCCCTGCTACAATGAGACCCGGAGGCCAATCGGGTATCCCTCTCGACGCTGCTTCCGAGCTGGGCAGAGCGTGATGAGGTCACCGGCGAGGCCTTCGCGCTGGGCTACGGCCTTTACAGCCGGGAGTTTGCCGGTCTCTATGATCAGCTGCCCACACGGCTTCTGGCCTTTGACTCCGTCAGGGCTCTGATGCGAGGGTTTGAGCTTGCGCACATGTGCGCACGCCAAAGCATCACCATCGATCGCAACTTCGGCGAGATGCTTAAGGCGCGGGACCAGACGGTGGCCCAGGCGGCGGTTCTGAAGGCACAGGTGGCGGATGCTATGGGACGCCTTTCCTTGCGCTCAGCGGAGGAGGTAAGCGAGATCTTTCAAGCATCGCTCTCGCCTTTATAACCCACGGGTCGTCTCGGTGTTGACTTGATCCTCCCTTCTGCAGGATTCCGCCCAGAATGCGGCCCTTCGCGCGGAGCTGACCGAGCTAAGATACGAGAACATCCTGTTAAAGGACCAGCTCCGGCGCGCGGAAACGGCTGCGGTTCCGCCTCCCCCATCGCTGGACGAGAGGCTGAGGAGCCGTCACTTCTCGGAATATGACATTGACAAGCTCCTGCAGACCAACGCCCAAGCGACGGTCAGGCTGACCCTTAATATGCTGCGGGATGTGGGGTGTTTGAACGAGAGTGGCAAGGTCGTCACCGCTCCCCGGCTTGTTCCCTGGCTCTTCGAGCCTGTCCCAAATCCCCCAGGCGCACCCGACTCTCCGCCCCCGGATGTCCCGAGATCCCCCACGGCTGCTGACGAGACATCCGGGGGGAGCTCGGGCGATAGCTCCCGCAAAAGCTCGAGCGGGACCTCGAGCGGGACCTCGAGCGGATACAGCGCTTCTCCCTGAGGGGTTTCCTTCTTTTCTTTGATTTGTAATGGGCGAGAGGTTCCCATTTTTGTAATATTGTGAACAGTTTATAATGTAAATGTTGGAACTTTGCTCCCCTCTTTTTTCTAACTGTTGAAAACGAATGTTGCTCAAGAACGCTTCCGCCGGGGGCCCACGGCCCCCCTAGGGCAGTCTCCCTTAGCGATCTATAGGTGGGAACGTACCGGGACCTTGAGACCGAGACACGTCGTTTCCGCGTTCTGCCGAGAGCCATTTGCCGAGAGCGTCGTCCATGGCCCCCTTTTTTAAGGGAAGACCCCCTTCCTTACCTTGCGCGGTCGGTCGGGACTTCGCGCCTAGACCTTCTCCCTGTCTGACCAAGAATCCACCACCAAAGTCTCCCTGCCGGGAACTTCTTTTGTCGAGATCCCCTTACCCGAGACCTCTCGGCCGAGATTTCTCCAAGTCGAGACCCCTCCTGATCAAGGAGATCCTCAATCCTCCTGTTCTGCCTTCTGGGTGTGTCTCTGGTCCAAGCCTAGAACATTCGTGTCGAAATATTTGAAAATACCGAACCTATCCACCTCAGGCGAGCCTTCGGACCTGCCAGCTAGATGAGAGCCTGCACAGCGGGTCTACCAGGGGTCGAGCCGAGCTCGGGGTGTTGATGAAGAATTCACAACCAAACCTCTCCCCCCACAGGCGAGCCTTCGGACCTGTCAGCTAGATGAGAGCCTGCGCAGCGGGTCTACCCAGGGCCGAGCCGAGCTCGGGGTGTTGATGAATATTTCACAACCAAACCTCTCCCCCACAGGCGAGCCTTCGGACCTGTCAGCTAGATGAGAGCCTGCGCAGCGGGTCTACCAGGGGCCGAGCCGAGCTCGGGGTGTTGATGAAGATTTCACAACCAAAACCTTTCCCCCACAGGCGAGCCTTCGGACCTGCCAGCTAGATGAGAGCCTGCGCAGCGGGTCTACCTGGGGCCGAGCCGAGCTCGGGGTGTTGATGAAGATTTCACAACCAAACCTCTCCCCCACAGGCGAGCCTTCGGACCTGCCAGCTAGATGAGAGCCTGCGCAGCGGGTCTACCTGGGGCCGAGCCGAGCTCGGGGTGTTGATGAAGATTTCATAACCAAACCTCTCCCCCACAGGCGAGCCTTCGGATCTGCCAGCTAGATGAGAGTCTGCACAGCGGGTCTACCCGGGGCCGAGCCGAGCTCGGGGTGTTGATGAAGATTTCATAACCAAGACCTCTCCCCCACAGGCGAGTCTTCGGACCTGCCAGCTAGATGAGAGCCTGCGCAGCGGGTCTACCAGGGGCCGAGCCGAGCTCGGGGTGTTGATGAAAATTTCACAACCAAATCTCTCCCCCACAGGCGAGCCTTCGGACCTGCCAGCTAGATGAGAGCCTGCGCAGCGGGTCTACCTGGGGCCGAGCCGAGCTCGGGGTGTTGATGAAGATTTCACAACCAAGCCTCTCCCCCACAGGCGAGTCTTCGGATCTGCCAGCTAGATGAGAGCCTGCGCAGCGGGTCGACCCGGGGCCAAGCCGAGCTCGGGGTGTTGATGAAGATTTCATAACCAAGACCTCTCCCCCACAGGCGAGCCTTCGGACCTGTCAGCTAGATGAGAGCCTGCGCAGCGGGTCTACCTGGGGCCGAGCCGAGCTCGGGGTGTTGATGAAGATTTCACAACCAAACCTCTCCCCCACAGGCGAGCCTTCGGACCTGCCAGCTAGATGAGAGCCTGCGCAGCGGGTCTACCTGGGGCCGAGCCGAGCTCGGGGTGTTGATGAAGATTTCACAACCAAACCTCTCCCCCACAGGCGAGCCTTCGGACCTGTCAGCTAGATGAGAGCCTGCGCAGCGGGTCTACCCGGGGTCGAGCCGAGCTCGGGGTGTTGATGAAGATTTCATAACCAAGACCTCTCCCCCACAGGCGAGCCTTCGGACCTGTCAGCTAGATGAGAGTCTGCGCAGCGGGTCTACCTGCGGCCGAGCCGAGCTCGGGGTGTTGATGAAGATTTCATAACAAAGACCTGTTCTTATCCTAACCTTTAAAATGAAAAGAGTTGACAGCGGATCAAAGTATGGGATGTATTATGGTAACACATGATAACATTTGGAAACAAAATTACAATCACCCCCTCCCCCTCATGGGTAGAAGCGTCTTAGATCGTCACCGCTCCAAGTGTGGCTCAAGGTCCTCCCTTCCACATCCTGGAGGTAGTAACTTCCCATTCTAAGGACCTCTTTTACTATGTAAGGCCCTTCCCAGTTCGGGTTGAGCTTGCCCACGGGAGCTGACCTTCCCGTCGCGTCAACCTTTTTCAAAACCAGATCCCCTTCGACGAACTGCCTGATCCTGACATGCTTGTCGAAGTATCTTGTCATGCGTCGCTTGATCTCTTCTTGCCTGATGATTGCGACATCCCGCGCTTCTTTCATCATGTTCAGCGAGAGGTGCAACCCTTCCTCATTTTCCAACCTCCAAGTCTCATCTCCTTCCCCTGCCGCTGCGACCCGAGGGGACCAAACTTCGAATTCCACTGGCAGGACCGCCTCGCACTCGTGAGAGAGCTTGAAGGGGGTCTCGCCGGTGGCCGTGTTCGGGGTCGTTCTCAAGGTTCATAGAACCGAGGGGAGTTGTTCCACCCAATTTTCACTCAGGTTCTCCACTTTTTTCTTGAGCAGGTTTACGATAATTTTGTTTGCTGCTTCCACCTGGCCATTGCTCCGGGGGTGGTGGACAGAGGCAAATCTGAGATCTATCCCCAGCTGGGCGCAGAAGCTAATGAACTCCTCACTGGCGAACTGAGGACCGTTGTCTGTTACTATCGCTTGAGGCAGCCCGTGCCTGCATATGATCTCCCCCCAGAGGAAGTTCCTTATGACCTGCAATTTGACTTTAGCCAAGGCCTTAACCTCCAGCCACTTTGAGAAGTAATCGATCATGACCAAGAGGAACCTCCTCTGTCCACTAGCCGGAGGAAAAGGCCCGACCAAGTCCATTCCCCAAATGGCGAAAGGCCATGGTGACGTTATGCTCCTTAGTCTTTGAGCGGGCAAGAGCTGGAGGGGGGCGTACAGCTGGCACTTTTTACATCTCCTTGCGAATTCTGTCGCATCCTTCCTTAGGGTCTGCCAGAAGTACCCCTGTCTGACCACCCTTACCTCTAAAGTCCTTCCCCCCGAGTGACTGTCGCACTCGCCTGAGTGTATCTCCCCAAGTATCTTCGGGATTTCTTCCTCGGTCACACACCTGGCTAGGAATCCTGATGACATCTTACGATGTAACCCCCCTTCCAACATCAGGTAGTGAGCTGCCTTGCGCCTGAAACTCCTTGCATCCTTTACCTCTTCTGTCAGTTCGCCGGTTGACAGGAAGGTTACCAGTGGGTCCACCCACGAGGGTCGTCAACCTATCTCCATCAGCTCCCCTTCTTCGATCGCTGGTCGGAACAGTTCGGTTAGGGTCCCTCCTCCCCGAGGTCCGAACTTCGCCAATCGGTCGGCCGCCACACTCTCCTCCCGGGGGACGTGCTGGATTGAGAATGATCGGAAGCCTCCAATGACTGCCCTTACCTTGGATAGGTACTTTATGAGGGTAGGCTCCCGAGCTTCAAACTCACCTCGAATCTGCGATGCCACCACCATCGAGTCCGTGAAGACCTCCACATCCTGGATCTCAAGCTCCTTTGCCAAACAAAGACCAGCTATCACGGCTTCGTACTCTGCCTGATTATTGGTCACTGAAAAGTGATAGGCCACCGCCTATTCTATAGCTACCCCCTGGGGGCTTATCAACACCACTCCTCCCCCAATGGAATGCTTTCCCGAGGCCCCATCAACCATCACCTTCCACGCCCCCTGCTGTCGCGGCTCCTCTTCCCCGACTTCAACAACATAGTCTGCCAGGAAGTCCGTCACTGCGTGCGCCTTAATGGAGAGTCTTGGGACAAAAGAGATGTTGAACTCGCTCAGCTCAATGGACCACTTGGTCAGCCTCCCCAAGTGCTCCACCCCTTCAAAGATCTTGCGAAGAGGATGGTCGGTTACCACCCTAATCGTGTGCGCTTGGAAATATGGCTAAAGCTTCCTTGCCGAAATGATCAGAGCATACGCTAGCTTTTCGAGGATGGGGTAACGAAGCTCCGTTTTCCTCAAGATCCGGCTTACGTAGTAGATGGGTAGCTGCTTCTTCCCCTCTTCCCTGACTAGAACAGAGCTCACGGCTTCCGCTCCCACCCCGAGATACAGGGCTAGGTCTTCCCCTTCTTTTGGGCTTTGAAGTAGGGGAGCATGGGAGAGCTGTCTCTTCAGCCCTTGGAAGGCTTCCTCACACTCGGTTGTCCACTCAAACCTCTGGTTACCCCTCAACACCTTGAAGAACGATGAACACTTGTCTCCAGACCGAGAAAGGAACCTGCTTAGTCCAGTCAGCTTGCGTGCCAAGCGATGGACCTCCTTGGCATTGCGAGGTGATTCCAGGTCTAGGATGACCTTCACCTTATTCGGGTTAGGCTCCACCCCTGCCGGAGTGAAGAGATGTCCAAGGAACTTCCCGCGGCTGGCCCCGAAGACACACTTCAAGGGATTCAGCCTCATCTTGAACCTCCGGAGGGTGGCAAAGGTCTCTTCTAGGTCCCGCAGGTGTGAGCTCACACACTTGCTTTTCACCATCAGGTCATCGACATAGACTTCCAAGTTTCTCCCTCTCTGCCCCTGGAAGACTCGATCCATCATGCGTTGGTATGTGGCTCCTGCGTTTTTCAGCCCAAAGGGAAACATCTTATAGCTGAAGCATCCCTCCCTAGTGATGAATGAGACGTCTTTGACGTCGGGGGAGTGCATGCGAATCTGGTGATAACTTGAAAAAGCATCAAGAAAACTCATAACAGAAAAACCGACGGCTGAGTCAACCAACGCGTCGATTCGAGACAGAGGGTAGCAATCCTTAGGGCACGATTTATTTAATAAAGAGAAATCAATACACATGCTCCACTTCCCACCCTCTTTCTTAACCATTACCACATTGGAGATCAAGCCCGGGTACTGAACCTCCGAGATGAAGTCTGCCTCTAGGAGCTTTCTGACCTCCTCGCGGATGGGCTCCTCCAGCTTGGTGGCGATGGTCCTCATCTTTTGGCGTATGGGGCGAGTCCTGGGATCCAGGTTCAGACGGTGGCAAGCCACGTCCGCGTCAATGCCCGGCATGTCTGTCGCGGTCCAAGCGAAGATGTCGACGTTGCTCTGGATGCAAGCCCTCACCCGCTCCTGGTCCTCGGGACCTAAGCCCCCGCTGACTCGCACCCTCTGCACCTGCCCTGCTCTGGTGGAGACCTCCATCTCCACCACTTCTTCGGCCGGCTCCAACCGCGATTGCTCCCAACCGACCCTTGCTTCCTCCTCAAACTCCAACTCCTCCCCTCCTTCAGCCTCCATTGCCTCCTCCGACTTCTCCTCCTGGAGCTGCTGAACCTCTACACCCCTCGGGGCCTCCTGCTAAACTCTCGCCACTTGACCCTCCTCTTCATCCATCACTTCCTCCAGGCCCTCTTGTTCGATTCCAGCGGCTAGCTTCTCTTCTACCTCCATTGCCTCCTCCAGGCTCTCCTCCTGCTGCTGCTCGATTTCCTCCCCCCTCTGGGCCTCCTTCTCAGCTTCTCCTACCACTTGCTCCTCTACCTCCAGACTCGCCTCCTCTTGCTCTGCTAGCTCCCTTTCCAGCTCTTCTGCCTCCGCCATCCAAGACACGGTGTTAATTGCCGTCACATAGCATTGTCTTGCTACCTTTGGATCCCCACTAATCCTGACCTGCACCCCTTCGTTATTGAACTTGAGACATTGATGAAACGAGGAGGGCACGCAGCGAAAGGCGCTGATGAGGGGACGCCCAAAGATGGCGTTGTAACTACTTGGGGCGTCCACTATCACGAACCTATAGTTCCGTGACACGCCCCCCAGCTTTACATGCAGTCTTACTCCTCCTTCTACCTCTTTCCTTTCTCCAGAAAACCCGAACAGCGATCCATCTGAGGCTAGGACCCTCTTCCCCTCAACCTTCATCTCATCGAAGGCTCTCTTGAAGATGACGTTCACCGAGCTCCCATTGTCCACCAGTATCCTGGAGATCGTGAAGTTCTCCACCGCTGTCTGAATCACCAGGGCATCGCAGAACGGATCCTTGTAGTCCGGCATATCCGCAGATAAAAAGATGATTTTTTCTTCCGGAGGGGGAGCTAAGGAGGTCGAGGCGACCCCTCTTCGGAACATGGTTTGAAGGCTCCCCTTGCGAGTTGCCTCAATCCCGACCCCTCCGTGGATCACTCTGATCCCTCCTCGGGTCCCCACGTCTACCCGGTCCTCGCATCTATCTTCCTCCCCTCCCTGCTGCACTTCCACGATCCTTACCGACGGATCCTGTCTCCCAATTCCTCTGGCTTCCCGCATCTCCAAGAACTCTGGGCAGGTGGCCGTCACGTAAACCACCTCCTGGTGGAAGTCACAGAAGGGCAACGCCACCCTGCCCCCTCTTCCTTCTCCACTTCCCCTTCTTCCAGCCCCTCGAACTCCTCTTCTTCCTCCTCTTCCTCTACCAACCTCCATCGCTTCTTGCGGCAGCGGGAAGTGGTCTCTCGGTCCCTGCCTCCACGCCTGTTGATCGAACCTCCTCGGCTCCCGAAGGTTATCCCTTCCCTGCAGACCTCCTCCTTGACCCTGGGGGCGACCCTCCTGAGGCCTCCAACCCAACCGGTGGTGTGGCTCCCGAGCCCCCCAACCTTGGTTCTACCCCTGCCTCTGGGGTTCTTCTCTTCTCCTTTCCTCCCTCGCTCCCTCTGCTCCCTTTGCTCCCTCTGCTCCCTCTGCTCCCTCTGCTCCTCTGCTCCCTCTGCTTCCCTGACGCTGGTTCCTTCACATCGTCCTCCGCCAACCGGAACAACTTCCTTGCGAAAGCCGGGTTGGCTCTTTCGAAATCGATCTCTTTTGCCGCCCTCTCCATTAGCTCTTCAAAGGAGAGGGGGGCACTCTCTTCAGTTTCATGCTAAAGAAACCTGGTCTCAGCCCCAGGGTAAAGGCGAGCATCAGCGCATACCCTGGGACTTCCTGGACTAGGAGGATCTCTTCCTGAAACCGGTCAACGTAATGACCCAGCGTCTCATCCTGCTTCTGCCTTACCGCAAATAGGCACTCTGCCTCCTTCCGCTTCTTCGATGTCGAGAATCTCAACAGGAACCCCCTGCGCAGATCTTCAAAGTTGTATATGGAACTTGCCGGCAACTGGTGGAATCAGTCCCGGACCTTCTCCTTCAACGTGATGGCAAACAGCCGACACTTGAAGGCATCCGTCATCTGCCTGATCGAGACTACATCCTTGAACCACTGAACATGCTGCACCGGATCATCCTTCCCTGAGTAGTAAGACATGTCCGGCTCCCGGAACCCCTCTGGCACCGTAGCCGAGATGATAAGCTCGCAAAAGTGGCTCTCACCTCCTGCCTGGCGAGAGGGCACGTCTCGCGCCCTCGGCTGACTGGCCCGATCCGCGAGACCGTGCCTCGGGAATAGTTCTCGCACTGCTGCCTCCCTCTCGCCCAACTCTGCCGGAATCTCCTTTCCGGGGCGCTGACCTGGGAAGAGCTCCCGCGCGGCCACGTCTCTCTCGCCGACCTCCGCCGGGATCTCCTTCCCGTGGCGCTGCCCAGGAGCGTTCTCGCCCAAGAGCGGGACTGCCTCTACTGGAATCTGAGGAGTGGCCCACTCACTCCTTGCCGAGAAGGCAAGGTTGATGGTCTGCAGGACCTCTCGCCTGAAGTCTTCCAACATCTTCCTCGTCGCTTCCTCACCTCGGGTGGAAGAACCCCCCGAGCCAGACCCTTCACCGTCACCTCCAGTCATGGGACCAAACTCAAGGCTTTCTTGTACCGGCTGCCTTCTACGCTCACCGTACCAGAACTGTTGGAGACAAAATTGACCTCAACGAATGTTCAAAACAGGGGTGCAGCCAACACCTACTTCTCTCAAGCTCCGCCCCTTGACTGGTTGCTAACGACCTAGGACTGACCCAAAGTCTCAGCAGGGAGGTCCCACCTCACACCCGGAAGATCTCTGAGAGCTTCCCCTCCAAAGCCAAAAGCTAGGCTAGGAGCTCTTCAGAAAGCACTAGAGATTCAGAGAAAAATGAGAGTCTACTTTCTAAGGAGCCCTTATGGGTCTATTTATAGCCTTCTGCTGACCTGAAATTACTTAAATACCCCTGGCTGGTCTACCAATAGCCAAATCCCGCTGTCCAGAAAACATTAAACGCAGCTCCTGGGGGTATAAGGGTAATTTTACCCAAGGGTAATTACGTCATTTTACCCCGGACTCTGGGCCCCACATGGCGAGAATCCTATGCCGAGGACCTTTTCTCCTACACTTCCTGCGGGCGGCGAGAACCCTTGAGCCGGGAACCTTTCCGCCTGCACCTCCTGCGGGTGGCGAGAACGAGTCGGGGACCTTTCCGCCTGCACCTCCTGCGGGTTTGAGAGGACGTGGCGCCTTCTCGCCTACCTCCTCGGTCACCTCGGGGTGCCGACCCGTGGCTCGGCAATAGGGATCTCGCCGAGGACCTTAGGCGGGAGCTCTTCCGAGCCGAGAGCTCTTCCTAGGCGAGAGCTCCTCTGGCCCCCAAGGCCCCGAACTAGTTTGAAGCTAGTCCAACTCTGACCGTTGATGCCCCCGGGTTCCACCCAGCGAATATGGGGTTGTACAGTGACAGCTCTAGTCAACGGTCATGATATCTTGCCATAATCCTTCACGAACCACCAGTAGTAGATCGTCAGCCCGAGGAAGCTGTGGAGAGATCGAACCGTGCGTGGTCGAGGCCGCATTTGCATGTTATCAATCTTCCTCAAATCGGCCTAGACTCCTTGCTCCGAGACTATATGACCCAGATATTTGACCCCTTCTTGTCCAAAGGAGCATTTGGAGAGCTTGGCATAGAGCTGGTGCTAACAGAGGATCACAAATACTTGCTCCACATGCTTAAGGTGCTCCTCCCAACTAGTGTTGTAGATCAAAATGTCATCAAAAAAATCAATACGGACCTGCAGAGGAGGGGCCGGAAGATCTCGTTCATCATCACTTGGAATGTTGATGGTGCATTGGAGGGTCTCAAAGGCAACACAAGGAACTCATAGTGGACGTCGTGTGTCTGGAAGGCTGTCTTGTAGATATCTTCTTCCTTCATCATGATTTGATGGTAGCCCGAGCGCAAATCCAGCTTTGTGTACAGGCGTGCTCCATGTAACTCGTCCAACAGCTCTTCTATCATGAAATGGAGAACTTGTCCTTGATGTTGGAATTGTTCAGACTGTGATAGTCAACACAGAACCTCCATGAACCATACTTTTTTTTCACCAGAATGATGGGTGAGGGAAAAGAACTGGTGTTGCATCTAATAATTCTCGTCGTCAGCATCTCCTTAACGCTCCAATCTATCTCTGCCTTTTGTATGTGTGGGTAGTTGTATGGTCGAATGTTGATCGGCTCGGCCCCTTCCTTGAGGTTGATCTGTTAATCTTTAAATCTTTGTGGCGAAAATGAGCGGGGCTCCTGGAAAATCTCTGAGTATTGCCCTAGCAAATGTTGCATTTGCTCTGGCACCTCATGTAAAGAAGTAGGTCGTAGCGCAAGCTCAATGATCATTATCATAGGATTTACTTGGTCCCACAACCTTACTAGGCACCGAAGAGAAACCTCCTTCATGGGTAAAGTTTTGAGTTCATTCAGACAATAGTCCTTTCGACCCTGAATAAACTCCATAGTCATGTGGTACCAGTCCATTGTTACCTTCCCCAGTTGTTGTATCCATTGAACTCCCAGAACCTTGTCGGGCCCTTTGATGGGCAACAAGTAAACTTCCAACCGGCACAAGTACCCTTGTACTCGGAGTTCCACCCCCTTCATAACCCCTTCACACTGCAGTTTGTTGTCATCGGCTACTATAACCTGGAAGGCAGCGTCGCGGTTGACCTCAAGGCTCAACCTCTGAGCAACTGCAGGGTTGATGAAGTTGTGTGTGTTACCACTGTCAATCAAAATGGTCACTTTCTGTTGGAGGATCCTCCTGGTGATTCGCATGGTCAAGGGTGTGATCCCTCCCTATATAGTCTGGATGGATACGCCAAACTCAACTAGATCGTGGTCTTCTTCCTGTTTGTCCCCCCCGCCTTCGGGCCCCTGGTCTTCTTCTTCTTCCCTCAGCATATATACCAGGATCATCTAATTTATATCTGGGGCCATATTTCTCATTGTAGTTAAAACATAACTGTTTCTCCCGTCTTGTCTGTAGCTAGTGCCATTTATCTTCTTCATCGTCGCATTTCCAACGCAGTTTGTACCCTTTTGACCGTTGGCGGGTCCGCCATGTTCTTCCCATTTGTCATCCTTGCCCTCTGTCAGTTAAAGCGCTCCTTAATTTCTGCCAAACTGATGGTGTAGTTCAAATTGCACAGCATGTACGTGTGGACCTCATCCCGAATGTGCTCCTTCAGCCCGGAAACAAAAACAGCTCAGGAGTATCCTCTCCTCCCATTGCACCCCTGTTCTCCAACCTTTTGAACTATGTTCGGTACTCCATTACTAAGCCCCTCTACCTCAATTTCTAGAGAAGAGCCTCAAAATCTTCATACTTGAGGGGCCCGAATCTGGCTATTAAACCGTCAACGAAATCAATCCAATGATCATAATCATGCCCACAGAGGAACCACTGGGTCCACTAGAATGCATCGTCTTCAAGGTAAAAGGACGTCAGTTGGACCCACTGTTCTTCTGGAATCACCTGCTAGTTATAAAATAACTTGGCCTTCTAAACCCATTACAACGCGTCGCCTCCTTTAAATTTTGGGTAATTCATGTGGGCCCTTTTTGGTGGCATGTATGCTCTTGGGTTCTGCTAGCCATGTGCGTCATACTCCTGACCGAGGCCAAGAGATCGTCGACGCTCGGTCAGCCAATTCGGGTATCTCCCTTCCTCTCTGTATTGGCCTCCGAGCATTGTAGCAGTCGAAGAGGGTCTGTACTCCCATCAACCGCTTGTCCTGTTATTGTCGGCGTGTCCTGATCCCTTAGGGTTAGACAGAAGCCCATCACGAGGAGGGAACACCATATCCCTAAGTCGCCGGTCAATCAGGTCCTCTCGTCCCCTACCGAGCCCCCTGGTGACTGAATTGGCCCCTGATGAGTGATCGGTTCCTCGTTCACTGATGTTTTGTCATTGATGCTTTGGGACAACAAACACTTGATTTCCTTCATACGACCATTGAATCGCTCTTCCAAACGTTTCTCAAACACCCTTAATTTTTCATCAGTCCATTATTTTAAATGACCTCCGACATGTCATTTTTTAGGGCAAAACGATATGTTTTTCTTAGAAAATTAAAATATGTCCTTTTTGTAAAATATAAACCGATATTTCAGATTTTCTCTGATATATCGGCCGACATGACTTTTAAATATAACATTTATTTATTCTGTTATTTAATCTGTATGTTATATTAGCAAACTAGCCGCATATGTTTAAATCACTTATATATATTATATTATGTATGTTAAAATCGATTATATTTATTGTTTTGATTTTTTTTTAACATTTTATTATTACAACCAATTTTGTATAATTATTGTATGATATTAAATAAATTTTACAATATATTATTTTATATTTGTTAGTAAAATTATTGTATGTTCAAATTACATATAATCTTGTAATGCAATCTTTGTCCTTGGACAGAAAATCCAAACAAAGGACTACTTGTTTGATCAAAGCCCATAAAAAAGAAGGCACAAATATTAATAGCATTCAAGAAGACCCATAAACTAGGAAACTAGACATTGAATTAGAAGAAAAAAAAAATCTGAGGAGGGTTGAGAAGGTTAAATGATACAAATGGAACTGAATGGTTGCAAAGGAAAACAAAATAGACATGAAGTCCTGGAGCTTGTCTGGAATGAAACTAGGGAAGGATCCATGGAGTGCTTTTAAAAACCCAGTAAAGAGATTTAATGATTACGAGGGAGATGTCAACGAAGAAGGAAACGAAAGGAAACGGGAGGAAAAGCGTAAAATCAAAACTAAACCGTAGGAAAAGCATGAAAAGAAAATGCCACTAGAAGTCACGAGTTGCCGACAAGTCTATAGTCAGCCGCCGTCACTACCCAAAATAGAGAACGCATTTACAGCCGCCTTTTACTCAGATCCCCATGAAATTGACTCGAAAGATGATAACAGACAAATATAGCAAGCGCGAAAACGAAAACGGAAAACCAACTCACCTGCCTCAGCGCGAGCTGCTGCTGCTGCTGCTGAAGCGATTCAAACCCTAGATGCGCCGGAGCAGATACCACAGAGGAAGATGACGATGAAGACACACCCGCAGAGTAGGAAGACCGGCCGGTCGGTGGCGGTGGTGGAGCAACCAGCGGGCCCTGTCCTCGCCCAAAGGCTCCGACTCCGGTTTGCATGGAGGTAACCCTCCCCGCGGAAGATTCAATTTACCGAGGAACGCCTACTCTATGAATCTGCCAGCTCCACAATCCATATCTGTCATTTCTCTACGCCGCACCCCTCCTGGAAAGAAAATTTTAATAAACGAATTTCCTTTCACATACACTAATTCTAAGGTCTGGTCAGAGGAGGCAAGCCGCTGGATCGCCCCCGGATGGGCGGAGAAATTGGTGATTTGAGGTAGGATTTGAGATCCTCTATTAAAAAGTTAATAAATTTACCGAAAAATTTTGTTACTGTATATTTGTATAATATAAGGGTTTTGGATACCTAACGGATTTGCTTCGGATATCGGGATATTCAATACCTTCTCTAATTCTAGGATTTGTCAGTATAACCCCAGCTAGAGGTAACCGGGAGGAAGTTTCACTTTGACTAACACCAGAATGATTCGAGTGACATAACAATCTCGAAGTGATTTACCCTAACCGCTCGAAGAAAGCTCCCGTTGTTTTCTTCCACCATGGAATTTTGTCTCGCCGCCTGTAGATAGGAGAAGCTTCCAGCCGAGCTCAGTTCTTTCTTGCCGACACTCGATCGAGGAGAAGAAGAAGCTCGTCGGCGCTCAATCAAGGAGAAGAAGAAGCTCGCCGCCGCTCGATCCTAGCGCTCCATTTTTCTGGAATTTTGTCGTTGCGTTCGGAATCTGGAAGGAGGAAAATGAAGAAGTTGTCTCCGTTTTCTCCGCCCTATTTTTGTGATCCCGCCGCTGATCGGGAATAAGGAAACTTTCTTTTTCGATCAAAGGAGAAGGAATAGCTTGTCGTCACGCTCTCCCGCGTCGGTGGTGAAGGAGGCCGATCCGCCGTTCGCCATCAGAATCGGGAAAGTTTTTTATCACTGCTTTCTCATCGCCAGCTGGAGTTTCTCCAGGCACCAATCGAGGAAGCCTTCTAGTCGCCGCCATTTTTTTTGTGATCCCGTCGTAGATCGGGAATAGGGAGAAGCTCGTGCCCTTCGTGCGATACCGTGTCATTGCCTATTTCCCCTTACGGTCGGCATCCCTCACCACTGGCGGTGACCCCTCTGGTGTTGAAGTAACAGTCGAGCCGATTTTTTGGTTCTTCTGGACAATCGAACCTTAGGGAATCTAGAAGACAGAGTAATAGTTGAGGCTTAGCTTAGTGAAAATATCTCTCTTCTAGATAGTTTTTTTGTTGCCACAATTATTTATAAGTTATTTGTCACTTGGTTTAACTTAAAAACTAAAATGTACCGCAAAAAATACAGGTTGGTCTGAATGACCTCAAGCATTTTATACGCATTGAGGACGAAAATATGACTAGACATGCGTAAGAAAATGTTAATCAACAAAAAGCTGATACTAAGATAATTTCTAGCTTTAAACGCATGTCTAACCCTAAAAAGACCAAATCTTCTCAGAGTAGTCCCCAAGTTGCAGACCATAATAAAAAGATAAAAAAAAATTAAGGACAAATATTTTTACTGCAAAAAGTGGGGGGACAGTGCATTTGATTGCAAATTTCCTAATAAGGAAAAGTCAAAAGGGCCACAAGAAGGCAACTAGACCAATATAGTTAGTCATGTTGAGTCATCCAACTTTGTTTCTATGGTTTGAAATATGAAGGTCAACACTGAGTGCTACCTGGACTCGGTGGATAACATGTCATGTTTGCAACAATGTTAATCTGTTGACATGGCTTACTAATGCAAAAGAATTTGTGACTGTTGTAAATTGTGAAGTAGCTGACGTGATGAAGGTAGGGAATGCTACCTTACTACTCTGCTTAGGTAAAAATTTAATTTTGAAAAATATTAAATTTATTCTTTCACTAGCTACTAACTTTGTGTCTATTAGTTTACTTTGTAATGTTGGTATGTCTTTTAATTTCTGTAGTGGCAGAGTAGCATTATCAGTTATCTTACATTATTTTGGTTGTGTATACATCACGTCCTAAATAAAATGAACCGACAAACTCTAAGCAAATGACATAGTTCAACAAGTTCAATCAAACTTAGTTAGCACTAAGACTTAAATGAGAGACAATGACACATGAACTATAGGAAGATGTTCCAAATTGATATAACTTACCAGATCACCTTAGACACTGCAAACAAAATTGAAAAATGTGAAAATTGTATTCATACTAAGATCACTAGGAAATCTTTTAGTATGGTTACTAAAAGCACAACCATAACACTCTTGTTTTCCCAATATAAGAAAAACAACAAGCTTCTGTTTACTAAAGCTAGTGATGGTATCAAACTTTGCTCGACGTTTGTGTCGACATCAATTCAATGTTGCATTGAGAACACCTGGTGCGTCGACATCAACTCAACATTTTGTTAATGTCGTCTGATGCGTCGAGTACAATTCGACATTACATTGAGTACGTCGAAGTGCAATTCTGCGTTGCACCGAGTTTGTCGGATGAATACGATGCTTTTGGTTAAGCGATTGCGGTTAAGAATAACCGATCCAAAATAGCCTGCGAAAGTCTTTAGTTTCAAGAGTAATTAAACACCTAGATGGGGGTAAATAGATTTTTAGGTCTTTTTAAGTAATGTCCTTGTTCTTGATGTATTGTGATTTACTTTTAGTTAGCTTTCAAGATTACTCACACAGCACACAGGAATTTATGTAGTTCCCCATATTATGGGTACATCCATTGTCCCTCCCACCTTTCTAATTGTTTGTTAGATAAGGCAACTTCTCCAACTCGGCTCAATGAGCTTACAACTCAGATCCCTCAGGTTCTCTCAGACTCCTCTAAGTTCTATAACTCAGGCACAAAGTCCTACCACTCAGAGATATAATCTCCTACCACTCAGGCCCGTCATGCCCTACCTCAAACTTTAAATCAAAGTCCTACAACTCAGGCTAGGAGGATAGCCTTACAACTCAGAGAGAATGACTCTCCTACCTCAGATCTGAACCAGATCATACCTCAGGCCAAAAGCCATACCACTCAGATTCACAACTGAATCCTACAACTCAGATCTACTTAAAGATCCTACACACAACCTTTATAAGTTAGGCTTACACTCAGATCAAAATGATCCTATAGAAGAATAGTAGTTGGCTGATGATGTTTGACACCAGAGCTAGAGTCTCTGTGTCTTTCTCCTTCTGAACAGAAATTAACTCTGTCCTCCTTTCTTCACAACTCCAGGAAAATATCTTCAGGAGTAGTTCAGCTTGGGCTATAAAGACTCTGTAGCTATGGTTTGCTTGTGCTGCAACATCTAACTCAGATAGAATCCTCTCTGAACTTTATTGTTGAAGATGAGTAGATTAACAGCTATCTTGCTTGAACTTTCAGAACAGAAGAATGAACTCCTCCTTCAAGCTTTGCAACCCAGTCGAGAGGAAGAAGATGAAGTTCTACTATTTCTCAAAAGTTAATTTGTTCTCACTGATCTATTCTTTTTCAATCTCGTCGTCCAATGGCTCTTTGAGCATTGGGCCCACCTGGAGTTGGTAGTTGCAGGTCTACTTTGCATTAAATGTTACAATAGGCAAGCAATGTTATTTGTCGTGTACTATAGACTTCTCGCAATATTTAAATTTTTGCTGACGTCAGCACCTATGGACTTAGTCAAATTCAGACAATTCTGCATAGGCATTGAGTGAAAGCTTGTCACTCAACACCAAAACATTTAGTCAGTTTCTGCAAACACCAAGCGTCGAGTGAGTTGACATTACTCAACGAATATAGGCTTTTGTGATCTAACTGATTAGGCGTTGAGTGAACCTTCATCACTCAACGCATTTGGACTTAGCAGATTTTCTCTGTATGTAGGCGTTGAGTGAGTTGTCTTCACTTAACGCTTTTTGCCTTAGCCTGCCATCTTGCTGAGGCGTTGAGTGAGCCTTCACTCAACGCATCTGTACTTAGATGAATTTTCTCTTAAATTGGCATTAAGTGAACTGTCTTCACTCAACACTTCTAGACTTAGACATATTTTTTGTTTGCATCTTCTGTGGCTTTGACATCATGAGCTTCACTCAACGCTTTGCTCATCAGGTGTCGAGTGAGCCGTCCTTACTCGACACTTCTGTACTTAGCCAGAATTCTTGGCAGATTCTTCTGTGACTTTAACTACTTAAGCTTTACTCAAAGCTTCTGGCTCTGGGTGTTGAGTGAACTATTTTTACTCAATGCTTCTGGACTTAACTAGATTTCTGCCTTAGCAATGCTGAGACTTTGACTGTGTAGTCTTTACTCAATGCTTCTGACTATCTAGCGTTGAGTGAACTGCCTTCACTCGACGCATGTGGACTTAAACGGATTTCTACCTTGTCAACATCCCTCCATGTGTCCACATGTCATTGGTACTTAGACAACCTTTCTAATTAGTGTAACAAGTAACAACCCGCATACAAAGAACTTATAGCCTACATCAGATACAAATATGTGTATACCATTATCCTGTAGGAATTCTTCAAATCTGGGACATTGTGATCAATGGACCCCACAATCTCCCCCTATTTGAAGAAGTCAAAACCTTAGACAATGATATACACCAGCACATTAAACTACATATTAGTCATTTCAGAAGACAGAAATAATGAAAGCACATCCAAACATATTATTTTCATTAATTAGAAGGAATGATTGTTTTTATAATGTGCATAAGACAAAATACAATCCCCACATCCCTTAAGACAAACAGGAAACACTTTTATGTTTCAGATTCTCTTATCACTATGCCCATGCTTGGCTTCTTGGCTACTTTCTCTCCTTTTCTTTTGACTTCTTTTCTTCCTGTCTCTAGAAGTAACTGTATGGCTTTGGGAAATATTTGACAGGTTCCACAACATCTGGCAGCAAAGTGTCACTTGTCTTTTTTGAACTTTCTTCTGTCCCTTTCATTCTTCTCAAGCTTTGCCCACCTAGGGAGCTATACAACTTTCCCCTTTCAATGTTCTTGTTTTTGACATGATCCCGGGTAGATAGAATGATTGTCATGGACTAAGGACTCCACTGTTCAAAATCAAGCCTTGCTTCCATCTCTTCTTGCTCATCCTGATCTCTTCCTCATCCTCGGCCCACAGATTTTTCTTTGGTCCTTATCACTTGTTCAACAATAGGGCTGAATGTTGGAATTGTAGGAATGTCAGCTGTTGTAGAAGGATCAACCCACTGTGTACCATCTTAAATATCATACTGAGCATTAACTTGGTTATCATACTGTTCTGCATTCTGATCTTAGTATTAGTCATCATACTGATTAATATACTGACCATCATATAGATTTTCAGGGATAGGGGCAGTTTCAATGTTTCCATAAGATAATAACTCAACATCCATTGAGCCTCTTATAACATTTGTGTCCAAACTGCATTTTTTGTGTTGCCCTATATCACACCCTTCTCCCCCTTTTTGACTTCTTCACAGATATTCTGAGTTAGGGAGGTGCTGGCCTTTGTCAACTGTCCATCCAGATGGTCAATACAAAGGGTAATATGGTTCTTGACTTTGAGTAGATGATCATCTAGAACTTGAGCACAAGCATCCATCCTTCTTTCAAGAATATTTTTATGCTTTTCCAACAATGTCTTCTCTGCATTGTAGACTACCAGCATGTTTACAGAAAGAATATTCTTATTTTCCATAAGGACATTGTGAAGAGGCCGAGCTCTTCCAACTTGCTCTGAGTAAAGTAAACTACAGGAGCTACTCTCAAGAAGAATTTAATAGTCTGTGCCTTTAGCAGATTAACCTCAAATTTGATGGATTTTATCCCTGTTGATAGCTCATTCTTGAGGTTCTTGATTGAGTCATCAACAAAATTCTCCAGCTGCCTTCTCTGGTCATCCAACAATCCTTTCAGTTGGGCTAGGAAGGTGCCTGACATGTGATCAGTTTGATGGAATGTGCCTTCATCACAGACTTGTTTTTGCTCTGGCCTGAGATCTTCTCTTGTAGCTGAGACAGCCACATCAAACTCTGAAGAATGTTGAATTTCCATGTCATCAGTAGCATCAATTCCCTTATCTGATTATGAAGATTCTATATTATAAACTATGCCTTGAGCAGGGAGTTTAGGTTGAATCCCCCGCAATCTCTATCATGTCCACAGGGACATCTAGGGCATCAGTTGTGATGGTATCTGTAGGTTGTTCCTTCACAAGAGGAAGTTGAATATCTTCCTGCAAAATCTGTATTTGCTCCCCCTTAGCAAGAGCATCTTCCATCACTTGCTTAAGGAGTTGCTCCCCCTCACTTTGAGGGTTGTACCCACCTTGTAGAACTTGGTCTATGGGAGCAGATTCTTCTTCAATAGGAGATGGAGTTTTGACAATCTCCTCTACTATCTCCTCAGAAATCTTGTTCACTATTTCTTCAGGAACCTCAACTGGAGGTATATCCATTACCTTCTCAACAACAAGTTTTTTAGACTGAGTTCTGCTTATTTGAATCATTGTTGCAGGCTCAAAGGAAAATAATACTTGATCACTGGTGTCTCTCTTGGTCTCTTTAGTAGACTAAGAAAGTTGAGGATCATGAGGCTCTTCCTCAGCTTGTTCTGATGGGCTGCTATCTGTGCTTTCCTCTGGAACGGTGACAACCTTTTTCTTCTTCTTTGAGGCTGAATGTTGTTGTGGTTGCAAAACTCTTTCCCACCTCTCAAACATCTTTGAATCCATCATCCTCATGTGGTGGATTCTTGTTCTTATCCTTAGGTTAAGGATCCCTGAAATACTCTTATGCAGAAAAGAGAAAGAATTCTACCCAGGTTTGGCTTTGGGAGACATTCTATAATCCTTTCAAAAACTACTCTTCTCCAATCAGTCTTTTTGGAAAGGATAACCCTGGCCATCAACTCAAACATTTTCTTAAAAATTTTATCATGGGAGCCAGTCTTGCACAACAGTCCCTTCCCAATGACATCAACAAGGAATTTCCCTTTGAGATTTAGTTCTCTACTCAGGATAGAGCCAGTGGTGTGTCTTGACAGTCCAAACAACTTAAGAGCATTTTTAACATCACTTTGATCGATTTCATCTTCTTCATTAGGAAATTTGAACTTAGGCAGTAGCAGAGCCTCGCTCAGTCTTTTAGAGGTTATCTTAACCTTGTTACCATTGATGACAGACCTAATTTTGAGGGATGAGGAGTCGACTTTAGCAGTGATGTTCAACTCTAGCACTTATCTTTTCCACAGCAGTCAGGGCTCAGATAGAACATACTCTAGGCCAGCGACCTGAAGCAGGTGAAGAACGAGCTGAACTTCCTCTAAAGCATATTTGAATCCATTTCGGACTAGTTCCGAACCCTCAAATAGGAAATCCAATCTCTTTGGTGCCATATCTTTTTTAAATTGCAGTAGATTTTTCAAGCTCTCCGTCGATTCGCCGCACAGTTAGAGAAGGGCGAGGAACAGTGAATTTTGTTTTACGTACACAACCTTCTATTTATATTATTTTCTATTTTAGAAGGTGGAGAGGAGCGTACCTATTTATGATCACGAAGTAATCAATGTCTGGGATTGATCCCGACACTTAGCCGCAAAATAAATTTACCGGGAGCATGCGTTGAGTGAACTCGACGCACTCAACGCTCTCGACGCCTGTTGTCCTTTCAAAGCACTCGACGCCTAAGCACTTAGACTCAATGCACTCGATGCTTGATCTTATCTCAGCGCACTCGATGCCTGGACACTTAGTCCTTTTCTCTTTTACTTATCTTGCATGGATTAAAACTACCTGCAACAAACAAAAACTATATGGAGAGCTACTAAAGCTGGGCTAAATTCAACATACCGAATTCAAATTTGAAGGTGCTGAATTTGGCTTCATCTAATAGCTTAGTGAAGATGTCATCCACTTATTTGTCTGTGGGGACAAATTCAAGATTGATGTCTTTAATTTCTACATGCACTCTAATAAAATGATATATAATCTCTATGTGCTTAGTATTACTGTGAGAGAAAAGATTTCTAGCAATAGAGATTGCACTTTTAGATGTAAGACCCCATTTTTTTGCAAAACTAACATGGTCTTATGCCCAGAACCGCCGCTTTGCGGTGATACCAACACTCCCGGGAGGGTCGTCACAGCAAAACGCCGATCCTGCCGGACATACCGATCGCAGAAGAGAAGAGTAAGTATAAGAGTAATGTAAAAATCCAGATACTAGTCCATCAAAAATCACATGAATATAATATAAATCTCCACGGAGGGAGGGTCCACAACAATAGTAACCAGATTACCAAATAAGGGTTTCATGCCCAATACATCAAAGCCTCAGTACATATCACTCAAATGCGGAAGCAAATCCATAAAGCTACTAATGATCGGGACTCACTGTCCCTGCTGCCTGAACTCTCGTGCTAGACTGTCTCATCTCAAAGTGCACCGACCTCTGGTGCTGCATCTCCGGGTTCGGCTCCACGATCCCCTAAAATTATTTGGTCAAGAGACCGTTTGTCTAAAAGACTCAGTCCCATCATCCTCCACCCCTCCCTCAATAGCTCCTAGGCACCGAGCGGGGAGAAGGAAAGGGAAGGTATTTAAGGTGGAGAGTAACAAAAGTAAGCATGTGACGACGGAACTAGCCTAACATAAGTATAAATAAAAGCGCCATAACCAGAAGCAGTAAAGTAAATAGGTAGTCAACGTACAGTAAATAAGTAAAGAGTGCATTTATGATCTACACAAATAAAGTAAATTAACGTAAGTAAACATGATCTATAGAAATGCACATACAAACCTATAAACCAATGAGTTGTTTTGCAAGGCCTATTGTATAAAGAGTCTCATACCAATTTATACAATAGGTGTCAAGGGTTATATTCAATAATTATGCTATGTCATACAAGTATGCTATGGTATGAACATGCAAGTGCAACTCACACACCCGATTTTGTGCATACAGACCTTTAGTTCCCCCTTTTTGGAGCCTAACCTCCTAGGATACCTCCGTAGTGGCAAACAGAAGCGGTGGGTTGTGCCTCACCCACCTCTAGACCGGTATCAGCACTACCAATCAGACCTATCGTATGCCTCAACGTTGGTGCACTAAGCGGAGCTCTTGCGTACTCTTGTCGGCTGGCGCACCGGACTTTATTTGGCTAAGTGTTAAACCACACTTGTCGAGTCAACGTATTGGTGTCGGTGCGACGACCCTCCAATATCGAAGACCCACCACCTTATATTTTATGCACATGCAACATGATAGAATTTTTCCACCGAGCCAAAGCTCCCCGGACTATCTCGTCCGTCATAAAACCATCCGAGCCATCGGCTCGCTGGGCTAAACCGCCCATCACTATAACCACCGAGCCTACCGCCCAAGTGAATAAACTAGACTAACCTCCCATATACATGGGGTGAGTGCAAGTGAAATCCTAGAATATTTCTAATTACTCTTGTATTCATTTTAGTCTTACAGTTTGAGTTAACCTTGGACTGCACAAGACATTCCCTGTGAAGGGCTCTCAAGGGCACTAGGAATTACGATGGGCTGAACCCCAAAGCTCCCTTTTGCAAGGTACTTATTATTATTGGTATCTACCCACAGCCAACCCCATTTAATGTTATGCTTACTCTAACATTAGTGTATTTTGACTCTCTTTCTCTCTCCATAAAAAAGACGATCTTTCGTCGATCCCGAGCACCACTTAACACCAGTCAACCCAACACTTTCCACATCATGAATCCTAATGATGAACTCATTTTCACTTCACCAAAATCAGTAAACTATTAACCCCAACTCCCTATGTCCATTTCACATGCTATCACAATTTCTGCAGTTTTACTATATGCAGACCAATCTAAGCTATATGATGTACATGATAGGAGGTACTCCAAATTTTCATCCAAAAGTCCTAAGATAATTATTGGGAGTTTATCATGACATATTTAGCCTAAATACAGAAAATTGTAATTTTCCTAATTAATTTGACATTTATTAAATTTTCCCAAAAATTAGGCCATGGGTAATTTTGAACCTAAAGTACTAGATTTACTTAAGTTATGGCCACCCAAAAATTATGAACACTATATAATGTCAAAATATCAGAGAATACCAAATTTTACAAATTTTAATAAATGTATTAACCTCTAATTAATTAATTCGAGATAATACCAATAAATAGAGGTAAACAAGGAAGCACCACCAAACTTTATCCAAAAATTATAAAAAAATAACTAGAGATGTAAGATGATCACAAAACGTTACTGACTAAGTTTCATATAATTCCAAGGTCAGTAATCTACATAGAAAAATACTCCAAATAAATCCACATTAGGGCACTTTGTGAAGAAATATAATTGTAACCTCTTCCAAACTACATGTAATAATTTCCTAAGATTCAATATGACCTAAAAGGTTTTCTGGCCAAGCAAGATAATTTTCCAACAAGATATGATATTTACTATCTATTTATCAAAATAAAGTGCGCTAGTTCACTTTACACATGAAGTACTAAGAGGAAACGTCCAATTATTCCAAATAATTTATCAGTGCATACAAATTGTATTTGATTAACTTTTTAAGAGTTTCATATCATTCTAAGACAATTAAACCACAGTTACTTCAATATCATCAAAAAAGGCAAGATGAAGGTTATATCTACAGGTATGAGCTACTGTTATCTAAACATCCTATAATAAATTTCAAAGGTTAATATTACTATAAAATTATCCCTACCAAAATCTCATAAAGATCCAAGGTCATATGACCCCTTAATTATTCCATAAAGTGTATAGACCTAAATAATTTCCAAGTGATTAAGTGGGGTGCATGTGTCCAAATACCACCAAATTCCTTACTAGGGCATTTCAACACCCTAAGATCACATGGACTATACACCAAGTCTATACAAGGACATATCTCCCTATGTCCTTCACAAACCCCCAAAGTTCAACCTTAGGGTTTGAACTAGGGTCCTAGGGCAAATACACCCTAATCAACCACAAACTCCATGTGAAGGTGTTTATTGTCATAACAAATCAGTGACCCAAGTTTCAACCTTTTTTGAGGTGATTTGGTCACTCAATACCCACAAGGGACACTTTGACCTAAATAACCCTTTTAAGCCAATGCTAGGGTCTACTAAATTCCAAACTAAATCATCTCCAAATGGAATGAAATTTTATATATAGTCCTATATTGACCTCAAGGACCACTCACCAAAATTTGGGAGAATTTGGAGGTCATTAGACCCTTTAATTAAACCTTGCATGGAAAATGAAATGATTTCCAAAACTTTAGAAAAATATTTTCAAAAAATTCCTATTTTGGATATGTTATAGATCTAGATATGAATGACACATGCTCCAAATTTCAAGTCATTTGGAGGTCATGATTGATGGAAGCACCCCAAACAATCTCTGATCAACCCTAAGTATAGACCTCACTAAAATGAGTGTTGCGGTCTGATCCGAACTCCAAATTGATTCAATTTAATTTTAAAATAAACTAGACTCATAGGACTACAAGTTTCATATTGACCACATTTTCTGAAAAGGCCTCTTAAGTATTTTTTATTTAAATACTAAAATAGCTAATTTTTTGTGACAGAAATACATATAACCTAAAGTTTAATTCATCAAGATATGCACACATCTTAAAGCATGATCGGGCGGCTGGCTTTCTTCTTCCTCCAGCCAATGGTCCCGATACACCCGACCTAGAGCAAACTCTAGCCCCAATTCCCGGCCCTCCGGCCACCTCCCCGGCCAACCACCGCCATCACCACCTCCGTCGAGGTGAGGGCTATCGGTCGGCGATGGTTTCGCCGCCGGAGATGGCAGATTCTGGCAAACCCGACACTTTTCATGGAAAATCAGTGGAAAAAATCCACCCGATCAGGCTCAATTTAGCCCGATTCATTTCTCTAAAGATTCCTAGGATCTAATCCATGAAAAAAGAGTAGAGGATGACCTGGTTTGCGGTTTGAATGCAAGTGCTTTGCCTCCTCACCATTTCCGGCCACCGAGCTTGGGATCTCTGCAACTCCTACACCAACCTCAACGAAATTGAGAAAGGATCGGGGGAACGCTTGCCCTTGCTCTGGTGAAGATCCTTAAAGAGGGGATTTGTGAGAGGAGGCTTGTAACTCCCCAATTTCATAAAACACCATTAATGGCCAAAAACATAATTTTTCAGTTTCAGCCAAATTAAGGGGGTTGAGTCACCCCAATGGCCGGCCACCCCATGGAAACTCTTCCACTCCCTTAGAGGAGTAAAAGCCCCATAAAAGTGGGGGGTTATGGAGCCTCCATGTCCATGATGGCCATTAAGCTCACATTTTCTCTCTCCTCAAAATTGGGGAAACTCCCATTCTCTCTCTCCTAGTTACCAATCTCTGAAATTGGTGGGCCCCAAAGGTGTCTCTCCACCTCCTAGACCAATGGGCCACACTACTTTGGGCTTAGCCCACTTGGATTGGGCTAGGTTAGCTTAAATTGACCAAATTGAACTATGGGTTGACTTTGTCCAAATTAGCCACTTGGGTGACTTAGGGATGGGGCATTTGGGGCCATTGGGTCTCCCATGTTGCCAAGAGACTAAGGGTGAGGTCAATTTGACACTTAGGTGGTCAATTGACCCAAATAGAGCTAAGTTGACTTTCTTAGGCTTAAGGTTGACCTTGGTCAACTTGGCCTCCTTTGTTGACTCCAATGGGTCTCTATGGCTCTAATGGACCCTCTAATGGGTTAAAGATATTGTGGTGGGGTCATGGTGAAGCCCTAGGGTCAAACCTAAGCTAGTGTTTGAAGTTCTGCCATTTGCAGCCCAAGGTAGTTCATACCCTAATACCCATGTTCACCCATCACTTTAGTGCTTCCTAGGGTTTTGTCATGACCTAGTCATGAAAAAATCACCCTAGGGGTCTAGTTTCCTAAGGGATGTTACAAATTCCAATACATAAAAATAAAAATTTCGCACCCGAAATTCAGGTTAGGCCTACGGGGCTCAAGTACGAGAAATAAAATGTAACATCCCGAGAGGTTAAAGGGGATACCTGACGTGAAAAGTTTCGGGTACCTTTGCTGCATCAAGTCCTGCGGCTCTCAGGTGTGCTTCTCTTGTCCATGATTCCACCACAAGATCTTGACCAGCAGAACCTTCTTGCACTACAAGACCCGCACCCCAGTATTGTCTATCCAGATTGGATCCAGGCGCACCGATCGATCAGAAGCTATATGCCCATCTGTAGTCGTAATCTGCTGCTCCGGCCGAAGTAGAGCTCTCTTGAGGGAGGATACGTGGAAGACGTCGTGCAAACCTGCTAGCTCTGGCGGCAGCTCCAGTCTGTAAGCCAAGGGACCGATCTGCTCTAGGATCCTGTAAGGCCCCATGTATATCAGACTAAGCTTCTTCCAACCACGCACCTGCGAGACTCCATGCATCAGTCGTATCTTCAGAAACACTCGGTCTCCTACCTGAAACTCTACCTGATGATGACGAGCGTTATAATAATTGGCATGTCTGCTCTGGGCCTCCAACATCCTGTCTCGAATCAACTGTACCTGAGTATCCATATCCTCGATGAACTCCGAGCCAAGTGTCTTTGGATCCTCATCCTGGATCCAAGACAAATGAGTCATGCATCTATGCCCGTATAAAGCCTCATAAGGGGTCATGCCGATGCTAGAATAGTGGCTGTTGTATGAGAATTCGATTAACGGTAGCTGCCTCTCCCTTGGCTCTCCGTAGTCCAGTATGCAAAGACACAACAAATCCTCTAGTGTATGATTGGTGCGCTCTGTCTGCCCATCCGTCTGAGGGTGGAAGGTGGTACTAAGTGTCAACTGGGTCCCCAAATAAGCCTGGACTGACCTCCACTCCTTAGACGTAAATTTTCCATCATGATCAGACACTATCATCCTCGGCAATCCATCGTATCAAACAAACTGCTCCACAAACCTCCGCACCAAGTTACCCACTGGAGCATCCTTTCCGATCGGTAGAAATCTGTCCACCTTCGTATATTGATTGACGATCACCCATATCGAGTCGTTCCTCGTTTGTGACCGAGGAAGACCATGTATGAAATCCATGGCGATATCGTTGAACTCCACTCCAGCACCGGAAGTGGCTACATCAATCCGGCTGGACTCTTACACTCTGTCTTCACTAACTGACAAGCCTCGCAATGGGTCACGAAGTATGTGATATCCCTCTTCATACATGGCCAGTACATCGTCCTCTTCAGGTCGGCCGTCATCTTGGTGATGCCCGGGTGCACCGAGTACCTGCTGTAGTGAGCCTCGGTCATAATGTACTCCCGAATCCTGCCCCAGCCGGTATGTACACCTGTCCTCTAAAGCATAACAACCCATCCCTCTCTATATACTCCCTGACCGTGCCCACCTCCAAGGTCCTGAATACTGGCTCTAGCTTTTCATCCATTCTCTACTCAGCCCTGATTCGATCTCGAATATCATCGGTAGTGCTCATTGCGGCCAGATACTCCTTATAAAGCTTGATGCGTAAAAATCGTCTCACGAACTACAATCCGAATAGGCAAGTGTACCTATCATTTTATAGTATAGTGATATAAATAAATCAAGGTCATATAAAAACTCGGGGCAGACAAGTACTATTACTCACAACAACACTATTATCCTACTGAACGATTGATGAGTTTTGAAAATGAAAATGAACTAAGCTTAATTAAAAGAGAAATAAAATATTGCGAAAGAGTTCTCGATCAACAATTCACTTTGAAATAAAATAATGAAATAAATTAGTTTAACATTTGTAATTCTATTAAGACCGTGACAGATCCGAAAAAAAGAAATAATCTCGCTAGAGTATTAAATCTCCTAACTTCTAGACTTTTTGACCGAAATCTCTTTGCAAATCAAAAGACCTAAAGTCGCAATATCGAGGTGACCCGCACTATTGGATTTGACTCCAATCCGGAGGATTTACGACGTCCTATCTCTAGGATTGCGTGCAACTCCTTCCTTCCTTGAGTGATCTTTCACATTCACGAGCCTCTCGGCTAGTCAAATATGAGATCGGAATCCACTACCGTATACTAGAAATACAGAGTTGATAAGAAATAATTCAAGGTCGGATCAAAAATAAAAAAATACAAATACAACATAAAATGAAAGTTATTATTTTATCGCAAAGATCATCGTGATCGGGCACAAACAAGAAAATTAGCTAAGCAATAGAGAGAGAGAGTAAACAAAAGAAAAGAAAATTGCATTTTCATTAAACTAGGAATAAGAGTACATAACAAGATGAAAAATACTAAACTATTGCTTGGAGAAATGAAAAAACAACAAGAAAATACAAATACTTGAAATGGAAGCTTGCTCTCTAAAATATTCTAACTATTTACATTAGCACTTTACTTTCTACATTCTCTTCTAAAGATTGAGGGATGGGGTCCTTTTATAGGAGTGGGAGAATGTTCTAGATGGAGGAGATGAAGAGAACCAAAGGGGGTGGAGATGCATGAATGATGATAAATGGGAGGAGAGAGAGGAGGCTAAATACATGAATGGGGTTTAATGAGATGGAGAGAGAAAGAGTTACATGCATGCATTTTATTTAAACAAAATTAAAAATAAAAATAGAAAATAGAAATATAAAAGAGGGGAGATGGATGAGATTTAATTGAGGATGAAAGAGGGAGAAGGGGGGTGAATGAGAATAAAAGAGGAGAAAGAAAATAAAAAATGGAGAGAGAGAGAGAGAAGGGAGTGGTCGGTCAATTGATACGGAAATGCATGCAAGGTGGCGGTTTATTTGATTTAAATGGAGTGCATGCATGGTTGGTTTTGAAGTGGACGGATTGCAATCAATGAGGATGGTCAGCTGCTTGTGATTGAATGAGGAGGAGTAAGTGGGCTGCAAGGATTAATGAAGTGGAGATGGGCTGAAAATGGGCTGCAACAAAAGAGGCTCACGGTTTGGCATCAACAAGGAGAGGCGGGGCTGCTTCAAAATAATTCTTCAAAGGGCTGCACGTGAGGGCTTGTAGGCTTTGGATTATGGAATATGACGGGCTTGGACATCATGAAAATAATGAAGGGCTGGACTTCATGGAGGTTGACAGGCTGCATCAATTATAATCTTCAACAAAGGGCTGCACGTGAGGGCTGGGGCGAACACGACGACTTCTTGCAAAGGTGGCGGCGAGCATGGCGGTGATGGCGACGACAACATGCAAAGGTGGCGGCGATGACGCGGACTTTTGCAGATAATAAAATCACCTGAGGCCTGTCGAATTCCTACAAAATAAAATATAATGTTAAAACCATAATTAGTAATTTTTAAGATAATTTTATATAAAAATAAAGAAAGAGAACACGTAAATATCAAAATATAATATAAATACTATTCAAAATAATAACTTAAATATTAGTCATCAAATACCCCCATGCTTGAGCATTTGCTTGCCCCCAATCAAAGACATACAAGTTAGCAAAAATAAAATAGCCTAATCAAATAATCTAACCATGCCGCTATGAGTACGATGCGAAATTAGAGATAGGGAGAGTGATGAAAAAGAAGTGAAACAGATTACTTAAACATAGCATATACATTTACAAATTTCACTAGCATAAAAATAAATCATCCAATGTTTTTGCAAATTCAAAATCTAAGTAAAGTGTCAAACAAAAAGTACATTGAGTTGTTACTGAAACCTAAGAGACCCATTAAAATCACATCAATCTTAATTAAGCTCTTACTCCTACCTAAAAAACTTACCCAAAATCATTCTCGTTACAATACTAAAAATAGACCAAAGAAGCATGAATCAAAAGGACTTGCATTAGGTGTAGCGTTTAGGCATAGGTTTAAGGTGCAGATAGCAAAAGATAAACATAAAGGGTTAAAGCACACTTAAACAAAAAGAAGACTTTGCAAAAACAGTTGTGCTAGCAAAAATAAATTTGACACCCCAAATAATTTTGAAATATAAAGTTAGGGATCAAAAGAAATACAGACATAATAATTTTTCAAATTTTTTTCATCCTTTTCAACATTTTTCTCTCTTTTTTTTCTTTTGTAGCAAAAGGATAATATTTTTGAACATTCACTATTTTTCACAAAATAGAAGCACACACTAGTACAAATAAAGCTCAAAATTTAAGTGTACAACATGGGATGGCTCTTTGGCTTTGGTAAAAAATAAGTGGTGCTATAAAAGGAATGCGGAGAAAGCACAAAATGGCTAGCAACAGTTAAGATTTTTGGTCCGGTATGCAAAGGCTCAAACCAATCAAGAGGAGGCCGAAATCATTTTCATGCTTCTACTGAGTCTATCTAAAGTAAAGTATTGAAAAATCAAAGAGATCTAGCTAGGAAATAAGAAACAAAAATTCTTCATGAAAATGAAATTAATAAGTGTCTAGATTTATTCACACCTACTGCACTAATCATTTATCAACATTACATAGAATTCAAAAGAGAAAAACAACGGATGATAAATATTATAAAAGTGAAAAATATAAAAAGATAGCTACGCAAAAGCGCAATTTTCAAACAAAATTTTCACACTAACATACTACCCTAATTAGGAACACTGCAAGAGTCAACATAATACTCAAAGAAACATAGCTTAAATGAAAGATTAGAAAATTTTATTTCAGCTAAACAAGTACAACAAAGCCTAAGAACAAGACAAATACAAAAGACATGAAATTTTTGTATTTTCTAGTTTTTTTTATGTTTTGGAGTTTTCTAATTTTTTGTGTGTTTTTGTTTTCATTTTTTTGTATTTTTTTTTGAAAGACTTAAAAAGAAAGGAAAAACACTCCCCCATGCTTAAAGTTCAACATTGTTTCCAATGTTGAAAAGTAAATATGAGGAAAGAAAAAGACAAGAAGAAAAGAAGAGGGGGGGGGGGTGCAATAAAGTAAATAAATAAAAAGAACAAGACTCCCCCGGAGTCGTGAGGCCGAATGCTGATTTTGCTCCGCCATGCTTAAGCTGGACACCGGCTCAGGCCTAAGGAAGAGAAAAAAATGATGGAGCCAAACGAACCGCCAGAGGTTTTATTCCTACAAAACACAATAAGCAAACAAAAAGAAAAAGAAATAACAAAAAGGATAAGCAAGGGGTGCCTCCCAAGAGTGCTTTTTGTTTAACGTCATCTGAGCCCGACGTTATTGGTTAGCTAAATGGAAAATAAAAACTAAAGTGAAGAGGTAACTCCCTAAGTATGCGCTTATGAGAGTAAATCAAAAAAGAGAAAAATTGAACAATCGCACCGACATGCGGTGGAATTTTCAAGGGAATGATGCCCGAAAATGAACAGACGGAGTTATAGAAGAACTCCGCCGTATGTAAAATGGGAAAAAAGGGGTCGTCAAAAGAAGAAGAAGAAAAAGAAGAAGAAATAGAAAGAGGAATAAAAGAAGTAGAAAACGAAATTTCATCAACGGAAATTTCACAAGGAGAAGGAGAGACTTGTGAAATTTTGGGAGAAGAAGGGGTAGAGAAGACTAAAGAAGAATTATCTAAAATAAAAGAAGAAGAAGAAAAAGACTCGCTAAAACTAGAAAAAGTTGGAACAGTTAAAGTTTAAAGCGAAATGGAATCACAAACGTCTTCAGAAAAAGAAAGAGAATGATGAGACGTCTTGTCATCCTCAAAAGGTAAGAAGCACGCCGGAGTATCCATAGGGGTGTCATCCAAAGGAGGAAGGAAACAATCCGGAATATCCGAATAGTTATCCTCCTCGAGAGGAAAAAGACAAGCCGGGATATCCGGTGACTCATTACATGAAGGAATTGGAGGAGACAGAGACGGAGAAGAAGAAGAAGAAAACGAAGTGGCCTCACGAGAAAAATAATCCATAATAGTGTTGAAATGCGAATCAATATTATCAAGAGAAGTTTGCAATTCAAAATACTCATTATCGATTGAATTAAAATTTGGAGGCGCGGCGCTTTACGAGGCAAAATCATAAGAAAAATAAGACGGATTCCCCATCTCCCAAGTAGGATAAAAATTGGAGTAAGAGTCAAATTGGCCACTTTGACCTGCTCTAGAAAATTGAAATCAAAAGAGGGAGGGATTCCTGAAAGACATTCAGAATTAAAGTGGTCGGACGACCCACAAAAAGTACAAAAAACGCCAAAAGAAAATGATTCCATGATAAAGTGAAAAAAAATTATTACCAAAAAGAAAGAGAAAATTTAATTTTTTTTTGTTTTTTTGAATTAGTAATAAACTTGATGCTTTGGTAATATTGCCAAAATTAGTCCTCGACAACAGCGCCAAAAACTTGATGCGTAAAAATCATCTCACGGACTCCGCCATGTGGTTTAGGATGTGCCGGGGGCTGTATAACAAAGGCCACTTGTAAGAAATTTGACCCAAACGTAGTTAAAAGTGGACATTTACATGTGATCCCCCATATGGTCACACCACAGCTTCCGTTGCTTAGTTTGTCCCCAAACTAAACTCGAGCGAGGGTGACCCAAGGTTAGTGGACTTTTTATTTTCCGATTGAGGTTTCCCTCTGATACCAGTTTGTAAGACCCCATTTTTTTTGCAAAACTAACAGGGTTTTTATGCCCAGAACCGCATCTTTGCGGGGACACCAACACTCCCGGGAGGGTCGTCACTACAAAACGCCGATCCTACCGGCCATACCGATCGCAGAAGAGAAGAGTAAGTATAAGAGTATTGTAAAAACCTAGATACTAGTCCATTAAAAATCAAATGAATTTAATATAAATCTCCACGGAGGGAGGGTCCATAACAATAGTAACCAGAGTACCAAATAAGAGCTTCATGCCCAGTACATCAAAGCCTCACTACATATCACTCAAACGCGGAAGCAAATCTATAAATCTACTAATGATCGGGACTCACTGTCCCTGTTGCGTGAACTCCCTTGCTAGACTGTCTCGTCTCCAAGTGCACCGACCTCTAGTGCTGCATCTCTGGGTTCGGCTCCACGATCCCCTAAAATGATTTGGTCAAACGCCCGTTATTCTAAAAGACTAAGTCACATCATCCTCCACCCCCCCAATGGCTCCTAGGCACCGAGCGGGGAGAAGGAAAGGGAAGATATTTAAGGTGGAGAGTAACAAAAGTAAACAGGTGACGACGGAACTAGCCTAACATGAGTATAAATAAAAGAGCCATAACCAGAAGCAGTAAAGTAAATAGGTAGGTAACGTACAGTAAATAAGTAAAGAGTGCATTTATGATCTACACAGATAAAGTAAATTAAAGTAAGTAACCATGATCTATAGGAATGCACATACAAACCTATAAACCAATGGGTTGTTTTGCAAGGCCTATTGTATAAAGAGTCTCATACCAATTTATACAATAAGTGTCAAGGGTTATATTCAATAATTATGCTATGTCATGCAAGTATGCTATGGTATGAACATGCAAGTGTAACTCACACACCCGATTTTGTGCACACAGACCTTTAGTTCCCCCTTTTTGGAGCCTAACCTCACAAGATACCTCCGTAGTGGCAAACAGAAGCGGTGGGTTAGGCCTCGCCCACCTCTAGACCGGTGTAACGCCCTCGATTTTTCGAGTGATTTATTTAAATTTCTTATTTGACGTATTATGACGTCAGAGCTTTATGTTAGCGCGTGTTGGTCATGTGACGTTGTTAGAGCGTGCTCTTAGCTCTTTAGGTTTTCCTGCGTGGCTTGGTGATGCCTGGTAGCAAGATTCCCTAGCGAGCCGGAGTCTGTTTGGTGACTCGGTGGAGCCTCTTGGGGAATGCTTGTGTTAGCGCGTTTTTACGTTCGTTAGGTTTGACCGGCCAAATTTTGGGATTTGCGTCGGGAGTGGAAAATTTTACATTAGGAAATTAGATCGGCTAATTTTAGACTTGCTCGTCAAGTTTCGTCGCGTTCCGAGCATTTTTGGAGCCTCGGCGCGCGATTGAAGTTTTGTATGTTTTCGCGTACGCCGTTAACTTTAGAAATTATTATCTCAAAAACGGTGTGTCGGAATTCGATTTCGACTTCGCCGTTGAATTCGTAGTGTCGTCATTTGCCTACGGTGTGAATTTCGTTCGATTCGGCGCGTGTTAGGCCCTCTGTAATGACATTTCACTTTAGCTTTATTTTTAAATTAAATAAAATATCAAAAAAATAAATGAAAATAATAACAATAAAAAAATCTGCCTTGATTGTTGATACACGCCGATCGGCATGTATCCCCCTCCCTAATCCCACCGATTGCCTCCTGCTTATGTTTTTTTTTGGTTTTTTTTATATATTTATAAATAATATAAGTTATAAATATATAAATGTAAATAATATAAGTTATAATTATATAAATATATATATAAAAAGAGGCTTCTTCTTCCCCGATCAAGCAGCCCCCCCTCTTGTGCGAGAGAAAAACGAGGCGGAAACCTCTCGTTCGCGAACCTTCCGGCGGCCGCCACCGTCGATCCGGTGGACGGAATCTCGATCCGATCGCGGCGTTGGAAAGCTCTCGGCGAGAGCTTCGAGATCGCGGTAAGCTTTTCCCGTTTCGGTGTCCGTTTCGCCATAGATTTTTTCGGCCCTAACCCCGGTTGTCCGTTTTTTCGTAGATCTCGTCTCCGCGTGCCCCCTTTTGGACGGATCTACGTGGTGGAGTATTTTGGGTGGACGTTTTCAAGAACGATTTGAGGCAAGTGGTTTTCTCCCCTCTTGCGTGCCTCCATGGGTTGTATTTTTTCGCCTTATTACCTCTCCTTGTCGTAGAATAACAGAGTAGTATATGCGAGATTAGAAATATTCCTAGGTTAGGGCTTGTAGTTGGCCTAAACTAGGAAGAAATCAGAATTTTTTTTAGTTGAGTTCGGCGGGTAGTGGGAAATAGTTCGGCGGGTAGTGGGAAATAATTCGGCGGGTAGTGGGAAATAATTCGGCGGGTGTCGCCGAATTTAGGTTTAGTGTATTTCGGCGGGTTTTGGTTGTAGAACTTGGTAGTTTCTAAGTGGTGTTGTCGGCTAGTTTTAGCGCCGAATCGTGGATCCTTAGCATGTGGTAGCTGGGTTTCTGAGGGAGTATGGTACCAGGGGAGTTCGAGTCGTGGCCACCACCATTCCCTCCTTTGGACATTTTGGGTTCCTGTAAGAGGTTGGAACTCTATGTGTGTGGACCCTGTGGCGGCCCCTTTAGTACTCTTGAGACACCTGGACCTGGTTGTTCGGTTGTGACTATTCTTAGTCTCTGACACAGGTTTGGGATTTGTGCCAGTGCTAACGATTTACAAGTTAGGACTGTTAGTTCCTTTCATACTATTCATTTGACGCATATTAGTTCCCTTTTTGCCTCTGCAAGCTTGAGCGGAGTTTGGTACGTTTTAGTACTTGTTGCATTTCTCTCACTTTTCTGATTGTTACACTTACATTTTGTCTATTTTCTTGGATTCTTAGCTGAGGTTTTCAGCATTTTCCCTTGTAGGGTTGGTAACCCTTTTCTTTCTGCTCTTTTCATTCGATTTTTAAACTGAGGTTTCTTTGCCACTTGTTTTATTATTTCTTGCTGAGGTGTTCTTCTTTTGAATGCCTTAGGTTCAGGTCTGTAGCCGGCTGAGCGGCTAATTTCAGGAGTTTCTTTGTGGACTGTGTGGTGGCAGTGTTTTCCTCACCTGTTGAGGTAGTTCTTTAGCTTTGTAGTAGTACAGACATACATGCTCGCCAGCGAGTTCGTGTCAGGTTGTTGACGCTCGTTGGTGATATTTCCTTGGTGATACTAAGTCTTTGTTTAGCTGCTAGTTTACCTGTTTTGTGGTAGTCTCACTTGCTCTCTGGGAATGTTTTATGCTAGGTTGCTAGTTACTTTAAAACCTATAAGAACTACTATATGTATTGCATGATCAGCATGTTTTATAAAAGCTCAAACATTATTTTCCAAATGCGTAAAAAGATTGTTTTCTTTATAAATATTATAAATTGAAATCTAGGGTCTTGCATAGTGTAAGTTGTCCTCTTAGGACACATATGCGCTCTTTTAGGATGTTAAACATAAATGAAGTATTTTTCCGCTACGTATAAAAATAGTTTTCAAACCGTGGACTATCTGATCCACTAAGCCGAGGGATACGGCCAATTAATTTAAAAACAGTTTTCTATTCATTTTAACTTATGATTTGAAGGATTAGAGTGTTGCCTAAGCGTCAGCAGTTATCCCCTGCTTGACGTGGCATCACAGCTCGTAGTTATCTCGTGCTCTGATTTATTTATTAATGAGAAAAATGCGGGTTGTGACAGTTGGTATCAGAGGGAGGTTGCTCAACAAATTGTCGGGCAACCTTTCCCTGTTAGTATTAGATGTTTAGCGTCATGTCATACACACACCGACATGTCATCAGTATGTCTTGGCTGAAGCACGGACACTACACTCATAGCATAACATGAAGTATACCGGGCATATTATGTATTTATGGGGTGCATAATATGTGTTTGTATATGGATCCACCATAGGAGGTAACATGTGAGGGTTATGTATTTATGGGGTGCATAACCTCACCACATGAATGCGACTAGCACGTTTTCCTTTTGTTGCATGGAAATGTTATGTATTTATGGGGTGCATAACATTTTCATGTGTACGCCGCTCATAACATGCATTAAGGCTTTTTTTTAGAATGCATAGCACAATCATGCATATCATAACATTACATAAGCACAATGTGCCAAGCTAAAGATTTGCAGGATGACATGTGTACACACATAATTTTTGAGTCAAAAAGAATATAAATTCATGCATTCCCGATCTAGGCACAAGAGTTAGTGTGATGATAGTGAATCATCGTAGGATAAGCATAACATCATTATTGAAAATCCCAGAGCAAGTTAGCTGCATGAGCAAGTACTTAAGTATGTATTGTTTGTACTATGTTGTTTGGTTCTAGTGGGTGGGCCAGGTTTTTGATTAGTGTTTTGTTGTTCCATTAGAATGTCGAGGCGTCCTTCGACAAGGTCGACTCCCCAATCAGTGGGAGAATCTTCAGGTGCGCAGAGCAGTGCAATGATAGAAGGTCTGCGACAAAGCAATGAAGCCTTGTCAAAGCAAGTAGTGGATTTGCAGTCTCAGGTCCGGTCCCTGTTAGCAGTTGTGGCAGGGCAAATTCCGAGAGTTCAGGACCCTGCTGTGGGTCAAGCTGTTCCTATTCCCCCTGCTCCTCTGGTGCCTCCGGCCGTGGTGCCACCAGAGATGACCTTTATTTCTCAGTTTCAACGACTTAGGCCTCCGACGTATGATGGCAAGGCAGATTACATGGTCTTAGACGATTGGATGATATCAATCGAGGAGATGTTCTCATACTCCGGGATCACTGATAATCAGAAAGTGATGTTAGCTGCATATCAGCTCAAAGGGTTGGCAAAGGGCTGGTGGTTGAGGGAGAAAGAAGGTCTGAAGGACGGGTGTTCCTGGGAGTCCTTTAAGGAGCTACTTCTGAGCAAGTTTCTGCCATCGGTCGAGAGGGACCGTCTGATGAACGATTTCCTGCACTTAAAGCAGAGGCAGCTCACGGTTAGTGAGTACGAAATCGAGTTTAGTAAGCTAAGCCGATTTGCCCCAGACTTGGTGAGTACCGATGAAAATAGAAGCAAGCGATTTCTGGCTGGGCTAAGGAGTGACGTCCAACAGTTAGCAAGTGCCTATGCGACATCAAGTTATGCTGGGATGGTGGAAGCTGCCTTAAAGGTAGAGGCAATTGATAATGCCAAGAATCGAGGTCAAAAACTGAGAAAAGATAAAAGAAAGTCTGATGAGGGTAAGAGTACTCAGGTCCCTGACGTTGCTCCGAGGAAGAGAAGCAAAGAGGTATGCAGTTTCTGTGGCTGACCGGGCCATCCATTGGAAAGGTGCTATCAAAGATTAGGAGCTCAGAAGAAAGAGCAGATTCATGCGATCCAAGGTAACCCAAGGAAAGACTTGCTTTGTTCTGTATGCAAGAAGCCGGGGCACGATGCTGCCCATTGTTGGAAGAAGACGAGAAGCTGTTTCTTATGCGGTCAAGAGGGTCATCTCAAGTATCAGTGCCCGCAAGCTCAGCTTACTCTGCAGCCAGTTCCTCTTCAGGCTTTGCCGCCGCCGCAACGAGTGGACAAGGGAAAAGGAAAGTTGAACGTGGTCTCTATGGAGGAAGCTCAGACGTCCACGCAAGTGATATCAGGTTAGATTCTCCCCTAGTTTTAATGTTTAGCTCATAGTTATAGTTTTGAGCATTCGTTTCCTTAGTCGTGTGTGTAATTTTATAGGACGATTTAAGGTAAAGAACCGCTGGGCGCGTGTTCTGTTCGATTCCGGCGCTACCCACTCATTTGTGGCTAGGGCCTTCGTAGAGCGTTACCGTTTGGATCTCGATCGTGTTGGTGATGCGTTCTGTGTCAAGTTTCCTTCAGGTGAATCTGTAGTTTCGGATCAGGGTATTCAGAGTTGCCCGATTTTACTAGGCGATTTTCTCGCGATTGCTGATTTGAAGCTGTTGGATCTGGAAGACTTCGATGTGATCTTAGGCATGGACTGGTTGTCCAGATATGATGCTGTGATCCAATGCAAGGGTAAGCGCTTGGACTTCAGGATGGACAACAGTCAGCCCGGGAGTGTTTACGGTTATCCGCGCCAGGATTCTCCGACTATATCAGCGGTATGTGCTCAGAAGCTTGTAGATTCCGGATGTTTTGCTTGTTTGGTTTCGGTTTTAGAAACCAAGGTTGGTTTGCCGTGTTTGGAGGAGATCCCGGTGGTTCGTGATTTTTCTGATGTCTTTCCAGCTAATCTTCCTGGTCTCCCACCTGATCGAGACGTGGAGTTTGTTATAGATTTGGAGCCGGGTACGCGTCCTATTGCCAAGGCGCCTTACCGGATGGCCCCACGCGAACTGGAGGAGTTGCGTATCCAGTTAGACGAGTTGCTTGAGAATGGATTTATAAGGCCGAGTTCTTCGCCTTGGGGTGCCCCCGTCTTGTTTGTCAAGAAAAAGGATGGATCGATGAGGTTGTGCATCGATTATAGAGAGCTAAATAAGGTAACGATCAAGAATAGGTATCCGTTGCCGAGAATAGATGATTTGTTTGATCAACTGCGAGGCAGCGCCGTGTTCTCTAAGATTGACCTTCGTTCGGGCTACCACCAGTTAAGGATCCGTGAATCAGATATCCCGCAGACTGCCTTCCGTTCCAGACATGGACATTTTGAATTTTTGGTGATGTCGTTTGGTTTGACCAACGCACCTTCTGCTTTCATGGACATGATGAACAGAGTTTTCAAGGACTTTCTGGACAAGTTTGTAGTCGTATTTATAGACGATGTGTTGGTGTATTCACGCAATGTTGAGGAGCATGACCAACATTTGCGTCTAGTTTTATCTGCCTTAAGGGACCATAAGTTGTTCGCCAAGCTAAGTAAATGCGAGTTCTGGTTGCCTTAGGTTTCTTTCCTGGGTCATGTGGTTAACAAGGACGGAATCTCTGTCGACCCAGAAAAGATAGCCACAGTTATGGAATGGACGAGGCCTGCCACACCCAAAGAAATAAGAAGCTTCCTAGGGTTGGCTGGCTACTACAGAAGATTTGTAGAGGGTTTCTCTACATTATCTGCGCCATTGACCAAATTGACGCAGAAGAATGCAGCATTTGTGTGGAGCGATAAGTGCGAAGAAGCGTTCCAAGAGCTAAAGAATAGACTGTGCACTGCTCCGATATTGACATTGCCTACGGAAGGATTAGACTATGCCGTTTACGTGGACGCGTCCCACGTGGGTCTTGGTTGTGTGCTGATGCAAGAAGGAAAAGTGGTTGCGTATGGGTCAAGACAGCTTAAGATTCATGAAAGGAACTACCCTACGCATGACTTGGAATTCGCAGCAGTTATTTATGCATTGAAATTATGGAGACACTTGCTGTATGGCGCGCAGTGCAAGATTTATACAGATCATAAGAGTTTGAAGTACGTCTTCACTCAAAAGGAGTTGAACTTGCGCCAACGCAGATGGTTAGAGTATGTGGCTGATTATGAAGTGGAGATCCTATACCATCCGGGTAAGGCTAACGTGGTAGCCGACGCCTTAAGCAGGAAGACAGGGAAAATTTTCAATCTCTCCGCTGAGTTGTTAGTAGAAGAGTTCCTTTTAATGGATATTTCAGTTGGTAGATGTGACTCGCCAAGCAGTTTGGAAGTGTCCGAGCCTTCATGGATTGCTCTTACGAGGCTTCATCAAAAGGACGATCCTGATCTACTGCACCTTCGTAATAGAACTGATAAGGGGGAGCTACCTGACTTTTCGATCGATGAAGCGGGTACTCTAAAGTACCGCGGTAGATTTTGTGTCCCTAATTTTCGAGATATTCGAGTTAAGTTTTGCAGAGAAGCACATGGTTCAAGTGTGGCCTACCATCCAGGGTCTACAAAAATGTATAAGGACTTGAAACAGATTGCCTGGTGGATTGGGATGAAGGGTGACATTGCAAGGTTTGTGTCAGAATGTTTTACGTGCAAAAGAGTTAAGGCTGATCATGGAAGTCCTGGTGGAAAGTTGGCGCCTTTAGAGATTCCAACTTGGAAGTGGGAGAGTATCTCAATGGATTTCATTACTGGTTTGCCGAGATCTCCCCGAGGGCATGACTCTATTTGGGTGATTGTTGATAGATTAACAAAGTGTGCGCACTTCGTACCCTTTCAGATTGGTTACCCGATGAAAAAGATAGCGGAACTATATTTGAATGAAGTTATCAGGTTACATGGAGTACCCGTAAGTATAGTATCAGATCGAGACTCTAGGTTTACGTCTCGTTTCTGGAAGAGCCTTCAAGAAGGATTGGGAACAGACTTGAGATATTCTACCGCATATCATCCACAGACCAATGGTCAAACTGAGCGTGTTAATCAGATTGTGGAAGATATGATCCGTTGTTATATATTAGACTACGGAGGAGCGTGGGATGAACACTTGAGGTTGATGGAGTTCGCATACAATAACAGTTATCAAGAGAGTCTGCAAATGGCTCCTTTCGAAGCGCTATATGGAAGACGATGTAGAACTCCTCTATTTTGGGTTGAGGTTGGTGAGAGGCCGCTGTTAGGTCCAGATGCCTTAGAAGAAATGGAAGTCTCTGTAAAGCTTATTCGAGAGAAGCTTCGGATAGCTCAAGAGCGATATGAGAAGAACGCCAATCGGCGTAGGTCCGTTTTGGAATTTTCTGTGGGGGACATGGTATTCCTTAAGGTTTCCCCGATGATTGGAGTAAAGAGGTTCGGTAAGAACCATAAGTTGGACCCAAGGTATGTGGGACCATTTGAAATTGAGGAACGGATTGGTGTGTTAGCCTACAAGTTGAAATTGCCCGCAAATTTTCCTGGCGTGCACAATGTTTTTCACGTGAGCCAATTGCGGAGGTGCGTGCTAAGTGACAGACAAGTTCTGGATGCAGTGCCCCAGCTGGAGCCTAACCTTTCCTATGTGGAAGTTCCTATTCGTGTTCTGGATGTGCAAGATCGAGTGTTGCGGAGAAAGACAATACCGATGGTAAAGATTCTGTGGAGAAACCAAGACGTGGAGAGCGCGACTTGGGAGTTGGAGTCAGCTATGAGGGAGGCGCATCCTCATCTGTTCTCCTAGCTTTGCTCGGTATGCTTTCGATAACCCTTGGTTATTTCTTTTCCCTCTATGGTAGAATTGTTTTATGCGTAAAGTTTCGGGACGAAACTTTCTTTTAGGGAGAGTGACTGTAACGCCCTCGATTTTTCGAGTGATTTATTTAAATTTCTTATTTAACGTATTATGACGTCAGAGCGTTATGTTAGCGCGTGTTGGTCATGTGACGTTGTTAGAGCGTGCTCTTAGCTCTTTAGGTTTTCCTGCGTGGCTTGGTGATGCCTGGTAGCAAGATTCCCTAGCGAGCCGGAGTCTGTTTGGTGACTCGGTGGAGCCTCTTGGGGAATGCTTGTGTTAGCGCGTTTTTACGTTCGTTAGGTTTGACCGGCCAAATTTTGGGATTTGCGTCGGGAGTGGAAAATTTTACATTAGGAAATTAGATCGGCTAATTTTAGACTTGCTTGTCAAGTTTCGTCGCGTTCCGAGCATTTTTGGAGCCTCGGCGCGCGATTGAAGTTTTGTATGTTTTCGCGTATGCCGTTAACTTTAGAAATTATTATCTCGAAAACGGTGCGTCGGAATTCGATTTCGACTTCGCCGTTGAATTCGTAGCGTCGTCATTCGCCTATGGTGCGAATTTCGTTCGATTCGGCGCGTGTTAGGCCCTCTGTAATGACATTTCACTTTAGCTTTATTTTTAAATTAAATAAAATATCAAAAAAATAAATGAAAATAATAACAATAAAAAAATCTGCCTTGATTGTTGATACACGCCGATCGGCGTGTATCCCCCTCCCTAATCCCACCGATTGCCTCCTGCTTATGTTTTTTTTTGGTTTTTTTTTATATATTTATAAATAATATAAGTTATAAATATATAAATGTAAATAATATAAGTTATAATTATATAAATATATATATAAAAAGAGGCTTCTTCTTCCCCGATCAAGCAGCCCCCCTCCCGTGCGAGAGAAAAACGAGGCGGAAACCTCTCGTTCGCGAACCTTCCGGCGGCCGCCACCGTCGATCCAGTGGACGGAATCTCGATCCGATCGCGGCGTTGGAAAGCTCTCGGCGAGAGCTTCGAGATCGCGGTAAGCTTTTCCCGTTTCGGTGACCGTTTCGCCATAGATTTTTTCGGCCCTAACCCCGGTTGTCCGTTTTTTCGTAGATCTCGTCTCCGCGTGCCCCCTTTTGGACGGATCTACGTGGTGGAGTATTTTGGGTGGAATTTTTCAAGAACGATTTGAGGCAAGTGGTTTTCTCCCCTCTTGCGTGCCTCCATGGGTTGTATTTTTTCGCCTTATTACCTCTCCTTGTCGTAGAATAACAGAGTAGTATATGCGAGATTAGAAATATTCCTAGGTTAGGGCTTGTAGTTGGCCTAAACTAGGAAGAAATCGAAATTTTTTTTAGTTGAGTTCGGCGGGTAGTGGGAAATAGTTCGGCGGGTAGTGGGAAATAATTCGGCGGGTAGTGGGAAATAATTCGGCGGGTGTCGCCGAATTTAGGTTTAGTCTATTTCGGCAGGTTTTGGTTGTAGAACTTGGTAGTTTCTAAGTGGTGTTGTCGGCTAGTTTTAGCGCCGAATCGTGGATCCTTAGCATGTGGTAGCTGGGTTTCTGAGGGAGTATGGTACCAGGGGAGTTCGAGTCGTGGCCACCACCATTCCCTCCTTTGGACATTTTGGGTTCCTGTAAGAGGTTGGAACTCTATGTGTGTGGACCCTGTGGCGGCCCCTTTAGTACTCTTGAGACACCTGGACCTGGTTGTTCGGTTGTGACTGTTCTTAGTCTCCGACACAGGTTTGGGATTTGTGCCAGTGCTAACGATTTACAAGTTAGGACTGTTAGTTCCTTTCATACTGTTCATTTGACGCATATTAATTCCCTTTTTGCCTCTGCAGGCTTGAGCGGAGTTTGGTACGTTTTAGTACTTGTTGTATTTCTCTCACTTTTCTGATTGTTACACTTACATTTTGTCTATTTTCTTGGATTCTTAGCTGAGGTTTTCAGCATTTTCCCTTGCAGGGTTGGTAACCCTTTTCTTTCTGCTCTTTTCATTCGATTTTTAAACTGAGGTTTCTTTGCCACTTGTTTTATTATTTCTTGCTGAGGTGTTCTTCTTTTGAATGCCTCAGGTTCAGGTCTGTAGCCGGCTGAGCGACTAATTTCAGGAGTTTCTTTGTGGACTGTGTGGTGGCAGTGTTTTCCTCACCTGTTGAGGTAGTTCTTTAGCTTTGTAGTAGTACAGACATACATGCTCGCCAGCGAGTTCGTGTCAGGTTGTTGACGCTCGTTGGTGATATTTCCTTGGTGATACTAAGTCTTTGTTTAGCTGCTAGTTTACCTGTTTTGTGGTAGTCTCACTTGCTCTCTGGGAATGTTTTATGCTAGGTTGCTAGTTACTTTAAAACCTATAAGAACTACTATATGTATTGCATGATCAGCATGTTTTATAAAAGCTCAAACATTATTTTCCAAATGCGTAAAAAGATTGTTTTCTTTATAAATATTATAAATTGAAATCTAGGGTCTTGCATAGTGTAAGTTGTCCTCTTAGGACACATATGCGCTCTTTTAGGATGTTAAACATAAATGAAGTATTTTTCCGCTACGTATAAAAATAGTTTTCAAACCGTGGACTATCTGATCCACTAAGCCGAGGGATACGGCCAATTAATTTAAAAACAGTTTTCTATTCATTTTAACTTATGATTTGAAGGATTAGAGTGTTGCCTGAGCGTCAGCAGTTATCCCCTGCTTAACGTGGCATCACAGCTCGTAGTTATCTCGTGCTCTGATTTATTTATTAATGAGAAAAATGCGGGTTGTGACAACCGGTATCAACACTACCAGTCAGAACTATCGTACGCCTCAATGCTGGTGCACTAAACAGAGATCCTACATACTCTCGCCGGCTGGCGCACTAGACATTATTTAGCTAAGTGCTAAACCACACTCGCCGAGTCAACGTATTAGTGTCGCTGCGATGACCCTCCAATACCAAAGACCCACCACCTTATATTTTATGTACATGCAACATGACAGAATTTTCCCATCGAGCCAAAGCTCCCTGGACTATCCCGTCCATCACAAAACCATCCGAGCCATCGGCTCGCCGGGCTAACCCGTCCATCATTATAACCACCGAGCCTACCGCCCGAGTGAATAAACCAGACTGACCTCCCATATACATGGGGTGAGTGTAAGTGAAATCCTAGAATGTTTCTAATTACTCTTGTATTTATTTTAGTCTTACAGTTTGAGTTAACCTTGGACTTTCCAAGGCATTCCCTGTGAAGGGCTCTCGAGGGCACTAGGAACTCCGATGGGCTGAACCCCAAAACTACCTCTCGCAAGGTACTTATTATTATTGGTATCTACCCACAGCCAGCCCCATTTAATGTTATGCTTACTCTAACCTTAGTGTATTTTGACACACACACTCTCTCTCTACAGGAAAGACGATCTTTCGTCGATCCCGAGCACCACTTAACACCAGTCAACCCAACACTTTCCACATCACGACTCCTAATGATGAACTCATTTTCACTTCACCAAAATCAGTAAACTATTAACCCCAACTCCCTATGTCTATTCCACATGCTATCACAATTTCTACAGTTTTACTATATGCAGACCAATCTAAGCTATATGATGTACATGATAGGAGGTACTACAAATTTTCATCCAAAAGCCCTAAGATAATTATTGGAGGTCTATCATGACATATTTAGCCTAAATACAGAACATTGTAATTTTCCTAATTAATTTGGTATTTATTAAATTTTCCCAAAAATAAGGCCATGGGTAATTTTGAATAGTACTAGATTTCCTTAAGTTATGACCACCAAAAAATAATGAACATTATATGATGCCAAAATTTCAGAGAATACCAAATTTTACAAATTTTCATAAATGTATTAACCTCTAATTAATTAATTCAAAATAATACCAATAAATAGAGGTAAAGAAGGAAGCACCACCAAACTTTATCCAAAAATTATACAAAAATTACCAGAGATTTAATATGATCACAAAAATTTACTGACTAAGTTTCATGTAATTCCAAGGTCAGTAAGCTACATAGAAAAATACTCCAAATAAATCCACATTAGGGCACTTTGTGAAGAAACATACTTGTAACCTCTTCCAAACTACATGTAATAATTTCCTAAGCTTCAATATGCCCTAAAATGTTTTCTGGCCAAGCAAGATAATTTTCCAACAAGATATGATATTTACTATCTATTTATCAAAATAAAGTGCACTAGTTCACTTTACACATGAAGTACTAAGAGAAAATGTCCAATTATTCCAAATAATTTATCAGTACATACAAATGGTATTTGATTAAATTTGCCAGAGTTTCATATCATTCTAAGACAATTAAACCAAAGTTACTTCAATATCATCAAAAAGGGCAAGATGAATGTTATATCTACAGGTATGAGTTGTTACACCCCTATCTGTCATATACCATATAGCAGTAGGTCCGGCCGGGGCCCAACGCCATATACCACAGACAGACCGGTGGGTTACTAAATGAGACCATCCTTCCAATATCACACATCCTACACAGAGCACATTCTAGAGGAAGCTTTTTAAATGTTGTAAAGAATAAGAACCCAAGCCACAACATGAATGTCCACTAAAATACCCAAATAAGGAATGAACGTACAAATACACAAAGTACTTGTCCTTATGGACTTATAAGAGTTTACTTAAATTAATAGTGTCTTCCAAACATCGGCACGCAGGCCGGACACACATGCATATAACAAGTAAACATTCGTATTGGCCTTCGAGGACCGGCTCAGCAACAAGGGCTTCAACCCGTTATTTGCCACTAAGCTCCGCAGCACTTGCAATTAACATTCCACCGCAACAGTGGCAAATAAAAGCAACGGTCAACTAAATTTGCCCAAATTATAACGACCCCACCCCTTACTTCGGGTGGCGGTGCTCCTTCTCTGCATTTTAGTAGCATAGTGATGATGCATATTTTAGCTTAATTTATTAGGGTAAAAATATGTTATTTTCGTTTTAAATCTCTTTCTTTATGTTATTTTATGCTTCTTTTTATGTAAATATTATAAATAATATTTATTTTCTATTTTTGCAGGTTTCAACAAATTTCCAGAAAAAATCCCCTGACACGCCCCCCTGTCACGCCCTCCCCGGGCATGACCCAGGGCGTGTCACCTGCTCCCGGTGTTGAAAGCCGCCAGATGAAGTTCCCGCCAAAAAATCCCTTGTCACGGGCCACAGACACGCCCTACCCGGGCGTGTCACCGGGCATGACACGGGGCATGTCGCCCTCTGCCCGAAGTCTGCCGCCTCCTTCAATGCATTCTACACCGTTGCACGCAACAGTACTGTTGGAACACCCTATTACTATTTGGGTCAGGATGACTATATTTCTATAGGGATTTTGTGTTGTGACCTCCTTGTTGTTATAAAGGTCACATAGGTTAGTTAGAGTCGCCTTCAGCTCGACGCAGAGTCGACTTCAGCTCGACGCAGAGTCGACCTCAGCTCGACGCTGAGTCGACCTCAGCTCGACGTGGAGTCGACCTCAGCTCGACGTTCCGTCAAGCCCAGTTCTGCTTTCTGAAACCACTCTCTGGCCGACGTGTGTCGTGCTCAGATCGACGTTTTATTGTAAGCTCGACGTTTTCCAGGCTCCCGTCAGTTTTGAATAGGAATTCAAATTCCTTCTGTCAGAACAATTAATGCTGAAGATTTATTGGCCGTTACAACAAATCTGGTGCATGGCTCAAGGAATTTTCTAAGGAATGTTTGCCTGACACTTCCTTTTGAGACATGGACATTTAAGGAAAGCATTTAATGCTTGCTGCCAACGGCTATCAAAGACTCAGAAGAAGAACACAGATATATTATTCTATCAGTTAACAGAGAACAACAAGACTTCTTCTTCTTGCTCTCTGTGATATTCATTCAAGCTTACACACAGGAATTCTGATTGCTTCAGACACAACCATCCAACTTGTTTGGATCATCTTTTGCTGGAGCAGATCAGATCATTAAAGACCTGTCACCCTTGTGCAAAGCTCTCCTTCCTGAACTACTTCTTGATCTCAGGGGGAGCTTTGACAACATCAACAGATCCACTTTGCTTCTCTCTACTTATTGATAGAGAAGACAACATCATCTTTTTCTTTTTCTTTCTGTACAGGGTTTTAACTCTCTTCAAAAGTTACCTTTGGTTTTGCTGAAACCTGGTCAAAAATCAGCCCTTTGGTTTGTGAGAACCTGGTCAAAAACTCTCTGGTGCTCAAGACACCTGATCAACTCATCTTGAAGTGGATTCCTATCTAGGGTGATAGAAGAGTGTACTACCCAAGATTTTGGGGAACCACTATAGCTCCTTGTGTATTCTGGTTGCTTGTTTCTTTGTGTTTTGCTTTGTGCTGTGATTCTCTTCTTACTTTGATTAATTGCTATAGCACCATACACTAAGTAAATCTAAGCCTTCTCTCCATACAAGTTTTAATTTGCAAAACTATTTTAAATCACTCTATTCACCCCCCCTCTAGAGTTAGGATTGATCTTATCCCTCACTTTCAATTGGTATCAGAGGGAGGTTGATCATTCATACAGGCTAACACCTGGATCAAAAGATCTCTGATAAGATCATTTCTCTCAAAAGGGTTATTTCTTTTAGTTTTACTTATCCTTAAAACTCATGGCACAAAACAAGGACTTTGCTAGCACCAGACCTCCTATGTGCAATCTCTCTAAGTTTGCACTATGGAAGGCAAGGATTAGACTTTACATGAATTCATTTGATGAGGACATCTTTAATTCTGTGTTAACAGATTGTCCAAGGCCTCCCACAGGAACAAGTACATCAGCTGTTCCTCCTCCTTCAGGAACTGATGCTGACATAAGAAAGTGGAAGGCAGCAGATGCTAAAGCCATGAACATCTTGGCTCAAACCATGTCAGATGACATTTTCCAAAAAGTAGCTGAATGCAATACTGGCAAAGAGATCTGGGAAAAACTTTTAGAAATTGTATCAGGTTCTGCAGATGAAAGAAAGGATAGGAGATCCTACCTCATCACCCAGTATGAGAACTTCAAAAAGGCAGAGTCTGAGTCAGTTGCTGACATGTACAACAGACTGAGTCTAATCATCAGTGAGCTTAGATCACTAGATAAGGACATATCTCTCACTGAGATAAATGACAAGATACTGACTTGTTTCCCTAGCTCTTGGGACTCAAGAATCTGGTCAATTAAAGATGGAAGGAATGTCTGTGAGTTATCCACAGAAGCTCTTCTAGGAAAGCTCAAGAGTTATGAGCAATTCATTAAGAAGAGAGAAGAAGAGCAGAAGATATCCACACCAACTGAAAAGGTTGAGAAAACCATTGCCTTCAAGGCACAGGAAGAACAACCTAAAGAAAAGGTGTTGGGAAATGAAGAGCTTATGAGCCTACTTATCAAAAGGTTCAATAAGCTGAATAAAAAGAACTTCAGAAGATGGTCATCCAAAGACAAAGACAAGCCAAGGTATGACAGATCTACTAATAAAGATATTATCTGTTTTGGCTGCAGGAAACCAGGACACATTGTCCTCAACTGTCCAGAAAATCAAGATAAGGACAGAAGGGATAAGAAGGAAAGAAAAGATAAAAGGAAGGATAAGGAGTCAAGGAAGTACCATGACAAGCCTTCCTCCAGCAACAGCAAGCACACCAGAAAAGGATTTGTGGCTGAATCCTGGAGTGACTCTGATGAGTCTGATTCATCATCCAGCTCTAGTGATGATGAGGATGATGCAGAAGAAAAAGGATTCTGCATGATGGCCATCAATGCATCTCAAAAGAATACTGATTCAGAGCTTGATGCTGACTACCTATCTGATCAGGAACTTACTGAGGATCAGGTAATAGATTCATTTGATTTTAATTCTGATGAATTTAAATCTGAGTTCAAATCTATGTGCGTTGACTTGATTGAATCTCAAAAGTTAATTATAACTCTCAGAGAACAATTGATTGAATGCAAATCCATTAACTCAGATAATCTTAGACTCTTAGAAGAGTTGAAGCAGTGTGGGGAGGAGATAGCTTCACTGAAAGGTGAACTATCTAAGGCCAAACAATTTGAAGAAACCCTTAATGGGAGAAGTATCAAATTAATGGACATCACAAGTACAGTGAACTCAAGATTGAATGGTTCACTGGGCTTGGGTGCTTCATCCAGCCAACCCATAGTGCTGACAACTCCAATCAAATTTACCAGTGACAAGGGTAAAGGAGTCTTGATAGTGGCTAGGAAGAATGCTGACTTAACCCAGGAAACTGGACAAAAAGCATCGAACGAAGCTCGACGGAGGTCGAACAGAGCTCGACGTAATCGCAAGAAAACGTCGAACTCAGGTCGACGCCTTCTACCTTCTGAACAAAGCAAGACTTCGCCGTCGAATGGAGCTCGACGCACTCACCAGAGTCCGTCGACCGAAGCTCGACGTGCGTCGAGCCAAGTTCAGAGCAAAAGTCAGTTCTCAGGGGTTAATTCAAGATTTAATTCCAGCTCCACATCTCATCACTTTAACCCTTATGCTGAATGGATAATACCTCCTAGGAGATATCATCCCGTAGGCTATAAGAGTCAACCTGAGATGTCTTTTATTTCAGAGTTTAAAGGATATCAAGAAAGGCCCAAGGTAAACTGGGTCAAAAACAATTGATTTGTTGTATGTGCAGGTAAAGACCTATCCAATTGAGAACCAGCAGTGGTACTTGGACAGTGGGTGCTCAAAGCACATGACTGGCAACAAGGAGAACCTTGTGTCCTTCAAAGCCAAACATGGACCCAAAGTAATCTTTGGAGATTCAAACTTTGGACAAACAAAAGGCTATGACCAAGTCAAGATAGGGTCAATTACATTCAAGAAAGTGGCCTATGTGGAAGGACTAAAGCACAACTTAATCAGCATCAGCCAGCTATGTGATGCTGGTTATCAGGTTTGGTTTACCAACACAACATGTAATATTGCATTAAATAACAACATTGTTTTAATTGGTAATAGACAAGATAACATATATCTAGTTGATTTCAATTCATCTAAAGTAGATATTTGTTTATTTAACTCCCTTAGCAAACCTAATGAACTATGACATAAAAGATTAGGACATGTGAACCTTAGAACCATAAGTTATCCAAAGACAACCTTGTTAGAGGACTACCTTCTGGTCCCTACAAGAAGGAAGGACTTTGCAAGGCTTGTCAATTAGGCAAGCAAACTAAAAATAGTTTCAAGTCACTTAATAAGAGTGATTCACCTAGAATTTTGTACTTATTGCACATGGAACTTTTTGGACCAATTAATGTACAAAGCCTAGGAGGGAAATCTTATGCTTTAGTAGTTGTAGATGACTTCTCAAGATTCACTTGGGTGTTCTTTCTGAGAAAGAAGTCTGATAACTTCAAGATTTTGACAGATTTTCTCAAAGGCATACAGATTGAGTTCAATACTCACATTGCCCTGATCAGAAGTGATCATGGGACAGAGTTTGATTCTCTTCTTATGCTAGAGTTCTGTCAGAAGGAAGGTATCAGGCACACTTTCTCAGCTCCGAGAACTCCTCAACAAAATGGGGTAGTTGAAAGGAAAAATAGAACCCTTATTGAATCTGCCACAACATTGTTGACAGATGCTCACCTTCCTCTAACCTTTTGGGCAGATGCTGTGAACACCTCCAACTATGTTTTGAATAGAAGCCTGATACATAAACTGAAGGGTAAGACTCCCTATGAGTTACTCAAAGGGAAGAAACCTAAAGTAAATTATTTCAAAATTTTTGGTTGCATTTGCTTCATTCACAATAATGACAAGAAATACCTAGCTAAATTTGAAGCCAAAGCTGATGAAGGAGTGTTTCTGGGATACTCCATGATTAGCAAGGCTTATAGGGTTTTTAACAAGTGCTCTAATAAAATTGAAGAATCCATGCATGTTACATTTGATGAAACTAATATGTCTTATAAGGAGAAGGAGACTTCTACCATAAGCAATTTGCAGGAACATTCAATTTCAGAAAATCTGAAGCAGCTTACCATCACAGACAAAGATTCATTACCTTCAACAATTCAACAAGATGCTGAACTTAGTGACAATGAAGAGGAATCTCAGGTTTTGGAAAGCTCAAATGGTCAACAAATTGAAGAACCAGTTGTTGTTCCACAAGAGGAAATAACAACACAGGTTGGTGCACCATCAACACCCCTTGTTGATTTAGTAACAACAAGAGATCACCCAATTTCATAAGTAATTGGAGATATCTCAGTAGGTGTGCAAACAAGGAATCAAGTTAATCACAATATTATGCACACTTGCTTTCTTTCTCAAATTGAGCCTCAAATAATACAAGATGCAGAGCAAGATCCAAACTGGATCATTGCAATGCAAGAGGAGTTGAATCAATTTGAAAGGAATAAAGTTTGGGAATTAGTACCAAGACCAAGGAATCAGCAAATTGTTGGAACCAAATGGGTATTCAGGAACAAGTTGGATGATCAAGGAATAATTGTGAGAAACAAGGCAAGACTTGTTGCACAAGGATATTGCCAAGAAGAAGGGATTGATTATGACCAAACCTTTGCACCAGTTGCAAGGTTGGAGGCCATAAGAATCTTTCTTGCATATGCAGCTCACAAGAGATTCAAGGTATATCAGATGGATGTCAAGAGTGCATTTCTCAATGGAGACATCAAGGAAGAGGTTTATGTAAAGCAACCTCCAGGTTTTATCTCTCCAACCTCTCCTGATCATGTTTTTAAACTGCATAAAGCTTTATATGGTCTCAAGCAAGCTCCTAGAGCATGGTATGAGACCTTAGCTTGTTTTTTATTGGAAAATGATTTTAAAAGGGGTAGACTAGACCAAAGTCTCTTTATTAGAACCCCATAGGTCTCATATCCTACTAGTACAAATTTATGTAGATGATATCATATTTGGGTCTACTGATTCAAACTTATGCAAAAAGTTCTCACAACTTATGCATTCAAAGTTTGAAATGAGTAGCATGGGTGAGCTTGCTTTCTTTCTAGGATTGCAAGTTAAACAACATGTGGATGGCATTTTCATTTCTCAAACCAAGTATGCAAGAGAACTGGTTAAGAAATTTGGAATGTCTGAAGCATCTTCTATGAAAACACCTATGCCTACAAATGTTGTTTTAGATACTGATGAATCTGGAAAACCAGTTGATCAGACAAACTATAGAGCAATTATTAGCTCATTACTTTATCTAACAGCTAGTAGACCAGACATAATGTTTGCTACATGCATTTGTGCTAGATTCCAAGTAAGCCCTAGAGAGTCCCACCTCACATTAGTTAAGAGGATTCTTAGGTATGTAAAAAGTTGTCCTAATCTAGGTCTCTGGTATCCACATGACTCAGGATTTGATCTAACTGGATTTTCAGATTCTGATTATGCTGGATGTAGAGTAGACAGGAAAAGCACCAGTGGAACTTGTCAATTCCTTGGTGATAGACTTGTCTCCTGGTTTTGTAAGAAACAAACTTCTGTGTCCACATCAACTGCTGAAGCTGAATACATGGCTGCAGGCAGTTGTTGCTCACAGATTTTGTGGATTCAAAACCAGCTCCTAGACTATGGCTACAACTTAGAGATGTCTAAAATTTTTTGTGATAATACTAGTGCAATTTGCATTGCACAAAATCCAGTTCTCCATAGTAGGACTAAGCACATAGAGATCAGACATCACTTCTTAAGGGATAATGTAGAAAAGAAGAAAATTGCACTAGAATACATTTCCACTGAACTACAAAGAGGAGATATTTTCACCAAGCCCTTGGATGAAAAGAAGCACTTCTTCTTCCTCAATCAGTTGGGAATGCTAGATGGAGACAGTATAAATTAAAACTCCAAGATTATGAAACCAATAATTAACAGGAATAGGAAAAATTTCATTTTAAAATTCCTCTGTCTGAGTGGTTTCTTTGAGCTCTGAACTAAGCTCGACGCTGCGTCGAACTAAGATCGACGGTCCGTCGCCCTCAAAAGCGTCGAACGTCGACCTCAACTTCTAGCGTTGAACTAAGTTCACAGCTCCCTGGCTTCTTGAGTTTTTCTCCCTTCGGTCGACGCCTTCGTTCAACGTCGACCTGAGCTCGACGTATAGCATCAGCCCAAGCGTCGAACGTCGACCTAAGCTGCACGCTGTTGAGTCATTTCAGTTCTCCTAGAGCCTTAGAGCGTCGACCTGAGCTCGACGTTCTTTCCATTTCTGCGTCGAACCCTAGTATAAAATCATTCTTCTCCGTCGTTCGCAGTTGCGCTCTCATATTTTCTGCTCAAGCTTTCTCCCACCAAATCCTTTACTCTTGATCTTGGAAGGTATCTATTTGCAGGATAATGGCAATTGCTGCAGGTGCATTGGCGGCAATGAAGTTTGATTCAGGTTTTGACATCGACATCGACTCCTTTGATGGATCATCGCAGAATTTTCTGGATATTCTGGAGCTATTCAAAGAGCAGCACCTGGTTAACTTCATGACAACCAGGATTCCTCTTCCAGAATCTGAAATCAAAGAGTGGATTTTTACTGCAGTGAATTCAGATAACAGTACGATGACTGGAACAATTTCAGGGAATAAGGTAGCCATTTCTCCTCAAATCATTTCAGCGGTTTTCGGTTTTGCTGTTGGAGATGATGAGATAGAACTCTCTGTGGAAGAGTTTGCTGTGATGCTAGACAGAATGGGGCATAATTCTGGTAACCCCTCTAAACTTTTAAAAGTTAACCTAGCTATTGAGTTTAGGCTGTTAGCAGATATCACAGGCAAGGTAATTTGTGCAAAGAGGACTGCACATGATGCTATTACTAGGCATCAGTTTTGCATTATGGCTGCAATTTTGGATAAGAAGCATCCCAATTGGGGTTTGATTGTTTTTGATATGATTAAGAAGAAAATGGATAAGAACTTTGTCCACTTTGGAAGGGTTCTTGGTTTGATTCTGAACCACTGTTGCCCTCAGTTGCTTGTGTCCTCAAAGAAGCACATCAATGCTTCTAAGAGGCTCACTTGTGCACTGATTGGCAAGTGGGACAGGAAGATTGTGAACTCCAGGGCAGCTGCAGCAATGAGGACTTCTGCAGACACCAGGACTGTAGAGGTCACTCTTCCTCAGCCTACTGGCCCAGAAGCAGGGGTTTTGCCATCTTCCTCCATCATCCTCCCATCCTCTTTCATTCCAACAACAACAATCATCTCATCCACTCAACCCATCCCTTCATCCATTTCTACTATTGCATCCTCCATTCCACCACTCATCACTTTCCATCCCCTCCACTATTTTCCTCCCATGAGCTTGGACTCTTCATCTCATGAGGACATCCTTTCCCTTGACATTCATGATGAATCCTTCATGGATGCCTCTCCCTCCTCTCCTCATGACTTCCACCCTTCATCAACATTTTCCGAACTTCTCCTATCCTCCATCCATGAACCAGCTATCCCTCCCATGTCTGCACCACCAACAACATCTTCTACCTTCACCTTCTCTGCTGCTCCCTCTACCTCTACTCAAGTCCCACTTGAGCAAGTAGATCTTTTGCCTTTGGCCAATAAGCTTTTTGATATTTTGGCCCATAGGCTCTCCTCTCTATTGGATGCCAAGTTGGCTCCTCTAGTCCTTTCCCTGAGCTCTCTCTCTGCCTCAGTCTCATCCCTCTCATCCTATCTGGCATGCCCTTCTTCTGGGGGCCTAGAGTCAGCTGCCACTGATTCTAGGCAGGGGGAGATGTCAGCAGAAGAAGAGCTGCAGCCTTCAGCAGTACAGGTAGTACAGGGTTATTCAGAGACAGTTTCAGCAGTAGAAGTTCAGATGACCTCTGAGGCTCCTCCTCAAGGTTCAGTTCAGATGATCAGCAGTGCCTTAGACTTTCAGTCCTTGGCATCTTCTGTCCAGAGCTTCTACCTTCCAGCACATCTTCACTTCAGAAACTACAGCCTCCTGCCTCCTCAAGAAGACCTGTCTAGGGCCATTGTCCCTTTTCAGAAGATCATTCCATCCTCCTTGGCTGTTGATGCCATGATCCTTGATGAAGCAGTGGTAGCTGTGGCTCCTGCTTGTGATGATGTTGTTGTTGAAGCAGCAGTAGCTGCTAAGATTGTTCCCTCAGAAACTTCAGGTGAATTGATTGAGACACCAGATGAAGTTGAGACCATTGTCTCCCAAGTTCTTCAGGAACTAGCCACCCCAGCCTCTATGGCTCCTGAGGCTATTTCCTTTCCTGCAGTATTAGACTCCTCTTCTACACTGTCAGTAGACCTTCCTCCAGTTACTTCTTCAGCTGCTCTAGCCCCCATCAATTTTCCTATCTCAAAGAGAACTTACATAGATCCTTATGATGAATCTCAAAGCTCAGAGGATGAATTTGCAACTGATTCTGATGACTCCTCTGCAACCATTGCAAGGAAGAGGAAAGCAAGATCCAAAGCAATGAAAAGAGTTCCATTGGCTAGAGCCACAGATCATGACATCCCTTACCACATCAAGTACAACTATGAAATCACTGAGCCCTGGATGCAATATTCTCTAAACCAAAGAAAGGCAATGAAGAAGAAAATAAAGTTCAATGAAGGCCCCTCCAAGCCTGTCCATCAGCCTCCACCTCCACCTCCTCCAGATGCAGGTGCAAGTGCAAGCCTCTCTTCCAATCCTGCCCCATCATCTCTGCATGGCAAGACCTATCAGTCAAGAAGATCCCAAGGGTATAACCAGCAAAGGGGAAATCAGCAAAGGGGAAACCAGCAGAGAGGATACAATAGAGGCAGGCAGTCCAGAGGAAGATCAGGATCTCAACCTTACCAAAGGGGAGGACCCATTGATCCAACCTCTGGTCCCTATCCTTACAGACCGAGAGTTGACTTCACTCCAAGAACTCATCAAGAACACTCTGCCAACAGATATGAACCAGCTATTCCTTTTGAAGATCCTACTAAAACTCCAGCTTAATGGAAGGCCAGGATGACTGAGATGGCTGCTCTGAATGAGATTGACAGAGCTAGAGCAAGAGGTCTGGACACCTCTCACATCAGCACCATGTCAGATCAAAGGAGAGAAGAATTGGAGAAATACAACTCAAAGAAATTCTTTGATTCTGATAAGTATATGCAGCTTCATCCTGCAGCTGTACCAGCTAGTGGAAAAGGTCAGAAATCCTTAGGTGCAGCTGAAGATTACAGATCCAAGAAGGATGCTACAAATCCTAACAGGGAAATTATCTTCAAGGGAAGTGATCAAGACAAAGCTCCAAAGGAAAAGTAATGTAAGGTGTTTTATTTCTTTTTCTCTGCTGGATACAGGACATTAAACATTATTGCTGCTATATAGTGTTATATATATGCTGCTTTATTCTGTCATATGTCTGGTTGTATTTTATTCAGCTTTGTCTTGCTTTACTTCTTTTTTGAATCCCTAAATTCATGTAAATAGTAATCCTAATCCAAATAGGGGGAGATTGTTGGAACACCCTATTACTATTTGGGTCAGGATGACTATATTTCTATAGGGATTTTGTGTTGTGACCTCCTTGTTGTTATAAAGGTCACATAGGTTAGTTAGAGTCGCCTTCAGCTCGACGCTGAGTCGACTTCAGCTCGACGCAGAGTCGACCTCAGCTCGACGCTGAGTCGACCTCAGCTCGACGTGGAGTCGACCTCAGCTCGACGTTCCGTCAAGCCCAGTTCTGCTTTCTGAAACCACTCTCTGGCCGACGTGTGTCGTGCTCAGATCGACGTTTTATTGTGAGCTCGACGTTTTCCAGGCTCCCGTCAGTTTTGAATAGGAATTCAAATTTCTTCTGTCAGAACAATTAATGCTGAAGATTTATTGGCCGTTACAGCAAATCTGGTGCATGGCTCAAGGAATTTTCTAAGGAATGTTTGCCTGACACTTCCTTTTGAGACATGGACATTTAAGGAAAGCATTTAATGCTTGCTGCCAACGGCTATCAAAGACTCAGAAGAAGAACACAGATATATTATTCTATTAGTTAACAGAGAACAACAAGACTTCTTCTTCTTGCTCTCTGTGATATTCATTCAAGCTTACACACAGGAATTCTGATTTCTTCAGACACAACCATCCAACTTGTTTGGATCATCTTTTGCTGGAGCAGATCAGATCATTGAAGACCTGTCACCCTTGTGCAAAGCTCTCCTTCCTGAACTACTTCTTGATCTCAGGGGGAGCTTTGACAACATCAACAGATTCATTTTGCTTCTCTCTACTTATTGATAGAGAAGACAACATCAGCTTTTTCTTTTTCTTTCTATACAGGGTTTTAACTCCCTTCAAAAGTTACCTTTGGTTTTGCTGAAACCTGGTCAAAAATCAGCCCTTTGGTTTGTGAGAACCTGGTCAAAAACTCTCTGGTGCTCAAGACACCTGATCAACTCATCTTGAAGTGGATTCCTATCTAGGGTGATAGAAGAGTGGACTACCCAAGATTTTGGGGAACCACTATAGCTCCTTGTGTATTCTGGTTGCTTGTTTCTTTGTGTTTTGCTTTGTGCTGTGATTCTCTTCTTACTTTGATTAATTGCTATAGCACCATACACTAAGTAAAACTAAGCCTTCTCTCCATACACGTTTTAATTTGCAAAACTATTTTAAATCACTCTATTCACCCCCCCTCTAGAGTTAGGATTGATCTTATCCCTCACTTTCAAGTACTGTCACGCCCCATGTCACAGGCGTGACCTAGGGCGTGACTGCCCCGATTCCGACGTCTGATGGACCTGCGACCACTGATTTTGACCTGACACGCCTGTCACGCCCCCCTGTCACGGGCGTGACCTAGGGCGTGACCACCATCGTACCGAAATAATCATCATTCCCGCCAGAATTCAGCTCCCGAGGTCAATTCCGTACCTGTCACGCCCCCTGACACGCCCTCCCCGGGCGTGTCGCCGGGCGTGACCAACCCGTGGGAAAAGTCTATAAATTCAGACCCCCCTTCCATTTCAGCAACTTTTGTGGAGAGGGGGAGGTGCTGCCCCTTTGGTTCTTGATCTTTTTATGCTTTTCTCTCTCTCTCTCTCTCTTCCTTTGTAATTTTTGTTTAACCATAGTTTAGTTTTTAGTTTGCTTTAGCTTTTGTTGTAATCTTGCTTTTTCTTATTGCTTAATATAGGGCTAGAATAGGACTTTAATTCATGCACTTGTAATTTCAATTTCATTAGTGTAACTTGCTCCTTTTAATTAATATAAGTGCTCTTCCTTTACTAGTGTTCCTTTTATATGCTTTACTACTCATCCCCCCTCCTCCACTCCATTGTGATTAACTAATCCTCCTTGTACTCGATCTTGATGATCCGAGGTTAGAGCGATTAAGTTATGATGTTTTAATTAATCTTTTCTTTTTAGGTTAGGGCCTTGAATTACTCTTGATTTTTCATGGGTTGGAGGTATATTATCGATATATACTCTCCACCTTTGCTTTCATTCTAGGCTAGCCGAGAGGCCGATAGAATGAAGTGAGCATTCAAGAGTAAAGGGAGTTGTACGCACCCCTCGAGAGAGGCAGACGTCCAAATCTCCCGGATTGGAGTAAAATCCAATAGAGGGGTTCACCGTGTAAAGCGAGCTTTAGGCCTCCGATTTAGACGAGAGTCGGTCGGACCTTCCTAAACTCAGTTGGGCACGACTTCGAGAGAAGCGTGTTCAAGCTTTAGGAACCTCCACGGTCAAGGACTTTTACCCTATTAAGCTTAGGTTTATTTATCGTCTTTTTAATCGCCTCCTACTGAAGTGATTCTTGATCGAGTGCACCTCTTTATTATTAGATCTAACTCTTTTTATCTTGCAAATAGTTTAGTTTTCTTTTTATTTTAGTACTTTAATTCCTGTTTTTAGTTTAACATTTAATAGAAATATCATTTGATAAAATAATAGCGAGCTCCTTTGAGTAGAAGTAGTCATTACACCCCAGGAAAATACGACCTTGATACTAATCCTTAGTATCCTATACTATAACCGATAAGGTACGCTTGCCTTTATCGGATATAGAATCAGAGAATATTCTCAACCACCACATCCACTTTCTCTTTTCTAACCCTCTCTCCGCAGTTTGCGAAATTCTGTATCAAGTTTTTGGCTCCGTTGCCGGGGAATGTTTTGATATTTTGAAAAAAGGATAGCTATTAATTTTATCGTTTTTGTTTTGTTTTGTTTTTTCTCTCGTCTCTCTCACCCCACTCTCGCGGTTGATTAATTTTATTTTGTAATGTGTAATCTTTGTTTTAATTGTGGAGAGTTCGGTCACTCTCGTGAGGAATGTTGGGTAAGATATCCTTCACCCGCCCATGATTTTATCCCTTCCGGATCGAATCAATTTGGCCAAATTGATCCGTCTGCGATTTTTTTTTCATGGGGTTACGATGGTTTTCAAACGCCTTCCTACCCTTCTCCTCCGAATTTTTCTGATTTTAATTTTTCCGGAAATTTCTTGAATGGACATTTTGATCCTAGCCCTACTTTGAACTACTCAGGGTGGCAACACCCTGATCATTCTTGGGGCCAAGGTGATCATCAATCCATTCCATCTCAAGATTTTTCCACTTTTTCTCCGCAAGTTGCGCGCCTCCCATTTTTGATTCTAGCGAAAATGAAGTCGTTTTTGATGGTGTAGCATTTGATGCACGCATCAATGCTCACTTCAAAGTGATTTTTGACGCTTTGGCTGCTGAGACCGCATCTTTTTCTTCCCCTCCTCCTCCTATTTATCTTTCGAATGATGAATCTTCGGATATTCCGCAGTGCCTTCAATCACTTGCGGAAGACGATTATTCAGAAATTCCATTGTGCCTTCAACCTCTCGAGGAGGAAATTTCCCCCGATATTCCGATTTTTTTTCAAGTTTCCGAGGAAGACGAACTTTCTTGTGTTCGATCTTCTGAAGAGATTGATTTTTCGGATATCCCGGTTTGCTCCCAATCTACCAAAATGATTGATATTCAGGTGGAGAAACCGGATTTTTCTATCCAACCATTTTCTTGTGATCAACCGTCGTCGCCTTCTTCTTTTTCTTCTCTTACCCCTCCTTGCGAAAATTTTGTTTTCTTTTCTTGTTTTATTTTTCCTTATAGTTTAGTTTCTACTTCCTTTTCGCCCCCTTCTAATAGTATAGTTTCTTTTTCTAGTTTTTTTTCTTTTTCTAAATCTTCTTGTTTTTTGTTTTATTTAAAAAATAAAAAATTACAAAAAAATATTTTTATTTACTTAAAAAATGTTTTGGCACTCACGCCGAAACGCATATTGCGCGAGCTGCCATTACATTTCTCTTTTTATTTTCCATTTAGCTAACAAAAAACGTCGAGCTCAACGACGTTTTAAACAAAGAGCGCTCATGGGAGGCACCCCTGGCTTATCTTTTTCTTTTTTGTTTTTCCGTTTTTTTTTTATTTTTTTTTGTGCAAGAATAAGCTCCCGCGTGTTTGTGCAGCTTATTGCCTCGCAACTTGGACTGAAGCCGATCTTTAGCTCAAGTTTGGGGGACGCATTTTCCAACGTCTGGGCATCAAACACTAGGGAAGCATCTTCTCCCTCTCTTTGCATTTCTTTTTTTTCTTTTCTCTCTCTTTATACTTAACTTTAAACATTGGGGACAATGTTTAACTTTAAGTATGGGGGAGGGTTCCATTAATATTTTACTTAAGAAAAATAATAAAAAAAATTAATTATAAAAATTTTAGAAAAATCAAAAAAAAAAAATTGTATATATAATATTTTTGAAAAATCCAAAAAAAAAATATAGAAATTTTTGAATAATCCAAAAAATCCCAAATTAAATTGAGTTAATTTTTGCCAAATCAATTAGTACCCCGCTACTTTGCTTTTTTTTTTCAAGCTCATGTCTACTTGCTTAGTTAGAATAAATTTGATTAATTTTCTTTTTAAATATGTTTTGCGAGTAGTATGTTGACTCATGTAGTGTTCCTATTTAGGGTAGTATGCTATTTTTGAATTTTTTTTGAATAATTCTTTACTTTTCCATAGCCTTTCTTTTATTTCTTTTACTTTTATAAAACCCATCATCCCTTATTTTTCATTATTAAAATCTTTTTAAACGTTAATTAGTATTAAGTGTAGTAGACACAAAACGGTCTAGACGCTTATTATCATTATTTTCATGAAAGCAAATTCTTTATTTTTTATTTTTTTGTGCTTATCCTCTTTTGAAATTTCAAAGCTTTACTTTGAGTAGATTTAGGAAGCATGAAAATGATTTAGGCATTTCTTTTGTAACGTTTGAGCCTTTGCACCTCGCCTAACAATAACCATTGCTAGCCATTTTTGTGCCTTTTCCTTTCCTTTTTGTAGCCCCATTTTTTATTTCACCATGACCAAATAGCCTACCTACATGCACAATTTAAAATTATTTTTGAGCTTTAATTGCTAATGTGCATCTTTTTGAAAAAATTAGTGGAAAATCTTTGTGTTATCTTTTGCTACAAAAGTGAAAAGTGTTAAGTATAAAAAAAATTTAAAAAAAATGATGAAAATTATTGAAAAAAAAGTAAAAGAAAAGAAAAGAAAAGTATTTATTTTGGCTAGTTTTATTTTGGCAAAGCTCATTTTCTTTTTGTTTTAAGTGTGCAAATATCCCTCGTGTTTATCTTTTTGAATATCGCACCCTTAAAAACCTAAGCCTAACTATACGCCTAATTAAAGCCCTAATGATTCATGCTTTCTACGTTTACTTTTTAGTATAGTAGCGAGAAACTTGATTGAGTAAGTATTTTTGATAGAAATATTGAATTTTGTCTTGATTGACTATGGTTTTAATTTGTCTCTTAGACTTTAGTAGTGACTCAATGCGCTTTTTACTCGTTAGTTTATTAAGTTTTAATTCTGTAAAAATTTGGGATGATTTGTTTTTATATTTAGTAAAATTTATAAAATTATGTGCTAAGTTAAAGTAGGACTTTTCGGTTCTTTTTCAAAAATTTCTCTACCTCTAAATTCCCGTCTTACTCGTTTATAGCATTTTTAAACTTTTCAATTAATCCCATTTATTTTCTCTAACTCGTAGTCTTTGCTTGAGGACAAGTAAAATAATAAGTATGAGGGAATTTGATGATGCATATTTTAGCTTAATTTATTAGGGTAAAGATATGTTATTTTCATTTTAAATCTCTTTCTTTATGTTATTTTATGCTTCTTTTTATGTAAATATTTTAAATAATATTTATTTTCTGTTTTTGCAGGTTTCAACAAATTTCCAGAAAAAATCCCCTGACACGCCCCCTGTCACGCCCTCCCCGGGCGTGACCCAGGGCGTGTCACCTGCTCCCGATGTTGAAAGCCGCCAGATGAAGTTCCCGCCAAAAAATCCCCTGTCACGCCCCACCGACACGCCCTACCCGGGCGTGTCACCGGGCATGACACGGGGCATGTCGCCCTCTGCCCGAAGTCTGCTGCCTCCTTCAATGCATTCTACACCGCTGCACGCAACAGTACTGTCACGCCCCATGTCACGGGCGTGACCTGGGGCGTGACTGCCCCGATTCCGACGTCTGATGGACCTGCGACCACTGATTTTGACCTGACACGCCTGTCACGCCCCCCTATCACGGGCGTGACCTAGGGCGTGACCACCATCGTACCGAAATAATCATCATTCCCGCCAGAATTCAGCTCCCGAGGTCAATTCTGTACCTGTCACGCCCCCTGACACGCCCTCCCCGGGCATGACCAACCCGTGGGAAAAGTCTATAAATTCAGACCCCCCCTTCCATTTCAGCAACTTTTGGGGAGAGGGGGAGGTGCTGCCCCTTTGGTTCTTGATCTTTTTATGCTTCTCTCTCTCTCTCTCTCTTCCTTTGTAATTTTTGTTTAACCATAGTTTAGTTTTTAGTTTGCCTTAGCTTTTGTTGTAATCTTGCTTTTTCTTATTGCTTAATATAGGGCTAGAATAGGACTTTAATTCATGCACTTGTAATTTCAATTTCATTAGTGTAACTTGCTCCTTTTAATTAATATAAGTGCTCTTCCTTTACTAGTGTTCCTTTTATATGCTTTACTACTCATCCCCCCTCCTCCACTCCATTATGATTAACTAATCCTCCTTGTACTCGATCTTGATGATCCGAGGTTAGAGCGATTAAGTTATGATGTTTTAATTAATCTTTTCTTTTTAGGTTAGGGCCTTGAATTACTCTTGATTTTTCATGGGTTGGAGGTATATTATCGATATATACTCTCCACCTTTGCTTTCATTCTGGGCTAGCCGAGAGGCCGATAGAATGAAGTGAGCATTCAAGAGTAAAGGGAGTTGTACGCACCCCTCAAGAGAGGCAGACGTCCAAATCTCCCGGATTGGAGTAAAATCCAATAGAGGAGTTCACCGCATAAAGCGAGCTTTAGGCCTCTGATTTAGATGAGAGTCGGTCGGACCTTCCTAAACTCAGTTGGGCACGACTTCGAGAGAAGCGTGTTCAAGCTTTAGGAACCTCCACGGTCAAGGACTTTTACCCTATTAAGCTTAGGTTTATTTATCGTCTTTTTAATCGCCTCCTACTGAAGTGATTCTTGATCGAGTGCACCTCTTTATTATTAGCTCTAACTATTTTTATCCTGCAAGTAGTTTAGTTTTCTTTTTATTTTAGTACTTTAATTCCTGTTTTTAGTTTAACATTTAATAGAAATATCATTTGATAAAATAATAGCGAGCTCCTTTGAGTAGAAGTAGTCATTACGCTCCAGGGAAATACGACCTTGATACTAATCCTTAGTATCCTATAGTATAACCGATAAGGTACGCTTGCCTTTATCGGATATAGAATCGGAGAATATTCTCAACCACCACATCCACTTTCTCTTTTCTAACCCTCTCTCCGCAGTTTGCGAAATTCTGTATCACATAGACAAACATCATAGTGAAAGTAAAAACATTTGCACAATACACAACAGGTGTAGGCCCGCATGACCACACACCCCGTGCTCTCAGGGCACTTACTCGGTGAAGCCGGTCCGAACCCGGTCCGTTCCACGACTCCACCACCGCCTCCGAAATGGCAAACCTCGTGAGCATTTAGTCCTTTCAGCCACAGCCTAGACTCGTTCTACAAATTATCGGTAAGTCCCATGTACCTTAGATCGCTTTAACCGAAGTAGATTGCGTGGGTAGGGTTCCACCAGCCCGTTGCTCACCCCACCATGACCATTTAGCCTTCAATGCGGGCCAAGTTTCTCCAGTCCCAAACTATCGATCATATAATGGTACATAGCCCCGCTATGTACCAGGCTGGCTCCCAGGCCACCAAAACGACAGAACTTTGCTTCCGCCTAGATTTTCGGGTGCACCTTGGGGTTAGTCCCCAAGACTCCCTGCTGTAATCTACCACGTAGAAAACCTGAAAACAACTATCGGCATGGAGTCTTCTCCGGCTATTCATGCATAATGAAACATCACCTATCCAGACCAACTTGTCCAGGTAGGCTTCACACACCATGCCTATGTCCGTACTTCAATTTCGGACTCTACATGCAAGACAACGGGGACTATTCATGTCTACCCGAAGGAACACCTCGCACTCACCGCTCACTCGCGGGAGGGGGTTTCCTATGCAAAAAGGAAGAGGACTTCACATGTCCAAGAAGAGAATCGTTACCCTAGCATTTCTCTTTGGCGCCATGAAGATCTAGTCGGATGGAAAGCACCGCAACGGCCTCGCCTTCACGGATCTGGAATCGGATCGAGAATCGGGGCTCCAAAGCTTCTCTAGCGACTGGATCTCTCCTTCACCTTCTTCCTTGCTCTCCCCTCTCTCTAAAGCTTTAGAAAGAAAATGATCCAAGTGGAATGAGGGTTTGAAACCCTATTCCTGGCCTTAAACCCAGTCAGGACCAGCCTAGACCCTTGGATCTATTTTGAAAGAAACGAACGACCACGATTTGCCCTGAAAATGACTTTTCTAGGCCGAACACGACTTGCGACATGCCCATGTCCAAGGTCGTGTTCCACACTCGCCGTAAACCAGGAAATACAGAACAAGACATGAACTCTGACACGGCTTAGGACATGCCCGTGTCAAGCATGGGCATGCCCGTGTCATGGGCTGTGTGCCCCAAATGACGCTGAAACTTTCGTACCCCAACCAGGACACGGTCTTAGACACGCCCGTGTCAACCTAGACACGCCCGTATCAACCTGGACACGCCCGTATCAATCAGTATATGCCCGTGTTTCGGGGTGTGTTCCTCAATCGACACAGGACCAAAACATCCAGAAGAGGACACAGCCATGCGACATGCCCGTATCATATGCCGTATGCCAGACACGCCCCTGGGACAGGCCCGTGTCCCAGGCCGTGTTCCTAGCCCTCAACGATCATTGACTGCATCTCATCGACCACACAGAAAACCGTGTAACCCGAGCACGACACGACCCCAGAACACGCCCGTGTCCCAGGCCGTGTGACCCTTACCAGGGCCCAAACTAGGTTCCAAGCGCTGCCTGTTCCTCTTTTGAGTTTCGGGGCATTATAATTCTCTCCCTCTTAAAAGAATTTCGTCCCGAAATTATAGAATGGAAAAGATACACAAAACAAAATGGTACCTGAGTGGAATAACTCGGGGTACTCCTCAAGCATGGTCTGCTCTCGCTCCCACGAAATCTCCTCCCGACCGCAGTTATCTCAACGGACTTTGACCATCCTGATGTCCTTATTACGAAGTCGCTTGACCTCAAAGTCCTCAATGCGAGCGGGTTTGATCTTCATCATTAACCCATTATCGACCGGTACCTGATCTACCGCAATCACTTGTGAAGGCTCTTTTACCGCCTTCCGCAACACCGAAATATATATTACGTCGTATAAACCACTCAATTCCACCGATAGCTTCAGTCGATAAGCTGCTTCACCAATTCGCTCCAGGATCTCAAACGGTCCAAGGTACCTCGGGCTCTGCTTCTTCAAGCATCGTACCCGTGAAACACCCTTGAACGACTTAATCTTCAAATACACCCAGTCTCCAACAGCGAACTCAACGTTTCGATGCTTGACATTATAGTATTTAGCCTGTCTGTCCCGATCGATCAGCAATTATTCTCGAATAGTTCGTACCAACGATGTAGCGCTTTCCACTTCTTGCCTTTTGTACAGCTTCGACTCACCCATTTCCAACATAAACAACGTCGTGCGACATTTTCTACCATATAGTGCCTCGAAGGGCGCCATTTGAACACTTGCTTGGTAGCTGTTGTTATAAGCAAACTCCACCAAGTACAGGTGATCTTCCCACTACTTTCCGAAATCTAGGACGCACATGCAAAGTATGCCCTCCATCGTCTTGTTGACCCTCTCGGTCTGACCATCCGTCTACGGATGAAAGGTCGTGTTGAAACTCAGCTTGGTTCCCAACATTTGTTGCACCAACCTCCATTCATTGGACGTGAACCGTCCATCTCGGTCACTTACGATGCTGCAGGGCACACCGTGCAGTCGAACAATATTATCCACATAGAGTTTTGCCAGTTTATCCACCGAATCATCCTTCCTATTTGGAATGAAGTGAGACACCTTCGTCAATCGATCTACGATCACCCAGATGATGTCGTTCCCCTTCTGCGATCTTAGCAAACCATGCACAAAATCCATAGAAATATCGTCGAACTTCCACTCCGGGATAGGCAAGGACTTCAAGAAACCTTCGGGCTTCTGGCACTTCGCTTTCACCAAGGCGTACGTCTGCCACTTCACCACATAAAGTGTCACGTCCTTTTTAAGTCCTGGACACCAGAACAACTTCTTCAAATCACGATACATTTTCGTGCTCCCTGGGTGAATCGAGTACTTGGTATGATGAGCCTCGTACAACAGTTCCTCCTGCAGTTTACCCACATTTGGGACTCACAGACGACTGCCCTTCCATAACAGTCCATCAACAACATCAAATTGGGAATTTGACCCATCCAACTCCTCATCCATGATTCACTTCATATTACTTTCCAAATCCAGAGCCTGCCAAATCCGATCAGCAAGGTCATACTGAACTTTTGTCTAGTTCAATTAGGCTTTGACACTCGTTTGCTTGTCAACACGAGATCTCTAATGCCTCCAGCTCCCGAATCAAACGCTCGCCATGAACCGACAACTAGTTGGCCCGCGCAGGGGCCCTACGAATCAACGCATCAGCAACCACATTGCCTTTCCCAGACACATAATGAATCTTAAATGTGTAGTCCCCCAGGAACTCCATCCACATATGCTTCCGCATTTTTAGATCCTTCTGATCCAACAAGTACTTCAGGCTCTTGTGATAGGTGTAGATATCGACCTTCACACCGTACAGGTAATGCCTCCATAGCTTCAGGGCAAATATCACGGCCGCTAACTCCAAGCCGCGAACCGGATAATTCCTCTCGTGTACCTTTAGCTTGCGCAAGCCATTAGCTATTACACTCCCATGCTGTAGTGGAATGCAACCCAAACCACAGCCCGAAGCATCATTATAGATCTCAAAACCTTCGATCCCACTCGACGAACATAGAACATGCGCCGTGGTCAACCGTCTCTTCAGCTCTTCGAAAGCTTGTGCGCACCCAGGCGTCCAAACAAACTTCTGATCTTTCCTCGCCAAAGTTGATGATGCATATTTTAGCTTAATTTATTTGGGTAAAAATATATTATTTTCGTTTTAAATCTCTTCCTTTATGTAATTTTATGTTTCTTTTTATGTAAATATTATAACTAATGTTTATTTTCTGTTTTTGCAGGTTTCCACAAGTTTTTAGCCACAAGTCCTCTAACACGCCCCCCTGACACGCCCTCCCTGGGCGTGTCATAGGGCGTGTAGCTTAATCCCGATGTTGAAAGCCGCCAGAAGAAATTTCCCGCCAAAAATCCCATGTTACGCCCCCTGATACGCCCTCCCCGGGCGTGTCCTAGGGCGTGACACGGGGCGTGTCACCCTCATCCCGAAGCCTGCCACCGCATTCAATGCTTTCTCCTCTACTGTAAGTAAATAGTACTGTCACGCCCCCATGACACGCCTTCCATGGTCGTGTCACAGGGCGTGACCCGCCTTTTTCCGACGTCTGATGGATTTCCGACTGCTGATTTTGACATGACACGCCTGTCACGCCCCCTGTTATGGGCATGACCAAGGGCATGTCTGACATCATACCGAGGTAATCATCATTCCCGTAAGAATTAAGCACCCAAGGTCAACTCCGTACCTTTCATGCCCCTGTCACGCCCTCCCCGGGCGTGACCTAGGGCGTGACCAACCCGTGGGAAAACTCTATAAATACCAGACCATTACCAACATTCAGAACCAATTTTTGGGGGAGAGGGGAGGTGTTGCTAGTTCATTTCTTAGGGGTTTATGGCTTTTATTTTCATGTTTTGCTCTCTCTCCCTCCATTTCTAGTTTCATTTTTGTGTAATGCACTTCAATTTCTTGTAATAGCTTTTTATTAGTATTATAGCAGTAGTTAGTTTATTTTCATGCACTTGTAATCTCCGTTCCTAGTTGTAATCATTTTTATTTTTAATAAAATTGTAGTTGGCATTTCCTTTTTCTAATTCGCTCTCTTTAGTTTTCATGCACCTCTATTATCTACCCCTCTCTTTCCCTTTTACCATGATTAACTAATCCTCCTTGTACTCGATCTTGATGATCCGAGGTTCGAGCGATTAAGTTATGATGCTTTAATTTACCTTTTATTTTTAGGTTTTAGACCTTGAATTACTCTTGATTTTTCATGGGCTGGAGGTATATTATCGATATATACTCTCCACCTTTGCTTTCATTCTAGGCTAGCCGAGAGGCCGATAGAATGAAGTGAGCATTCAAGAGTAAAGGGAGTTGTATGCACCCCTCGAGAGAGGTAGACGTCCAAATCTCCCGGATTGGAGTAAAATCCAATAGAGGGGTTCACCGCATAAAGCGAGCTTTAGGCCTCCGATTTAGATGAGAGTCGGTCAGACCTTCCTAAACTCAGTTGGGCACGACTTCGAGAGAAGCGTGTTCAAGATTTAGGAACCTCCATGGTCAAGGACCTTTACCCTATTAAGCTTAGGTTTATTTATCGCCTTTTTAAGCGACTCTTGCGTAGGTGATTCTTGATTGAGTGCTCCCCTTTATCTCTAGCTCTAACTCTTTTTATTTCTACAAGTAATTAGTTTTCTTTTTTTAGCTTAGTAATTTAATTTCAGTTTTTAGTTTAGTAATTAATAGAAATTTCAGTTGATAAAATGATAGCAATCTCGTCTGATTAGAAATAATCATTACGCCCCAGGGAAATACGACCTTGATACTAATCTTTAGTATCCTATACTATAACCGATAAGGTACGCTTGCCTTATCGGATATAGAATCGGAAAATATTCTCAACCAGCACATCCACCTTATCTTCTCTCTAACCCTCTCTCCACCGTTGCGATTTCATGTATCAAAAGTCATGAGGGGTAACACTATCCGCGAGAAGTTCTCTATGAAGCCCTTGTAATAGCCGGCAAGCCCCAAAAAACTCTGGACTTCCGCTACCGTAAACAATACAGGCCACTTCGGTATAGCAACTATCTTCGCCGGATCCACTGCAATTCCCTCTCCACTAACTATATGACCAAGGAACGCTACCGAGGACAACCAAAACTCGCATTTGGAGAACTTGGCGTATAGTTGGTTCCTCCTCAGTGTCTCCAACACCAAATATAGATGCTTAAAGTGATCCTCTTCACACTGAAAGTACACCAATATATCGTCGACAAAGACTATCACGAAATAGTCCAGGTACTCTCTTAATGTTCTGTTCATCAGATCCATGAAAATAGATGGCGCATTAGTCAGCCCAAACGGCATGATAGTAAACTCGTAATGCCCATACCTCGTGCTGAAAGCTGTCTTGGGGATATCACTCTCTCTCTTATACTCAGCTGATAATATCCGGACTTAAGATCCAATTTTTAGTACACCGATGACCCAACTAACTGATCGAACAGATCATCAATCATTGGGATCAGATACTTATTCTTTTCCATTAACTTGTTCAGCTCTCGATAATCAATACAGAGTCGCAAACTTCCATCCTTCTTCTTAAAAAAAGGACCGGTGCGCTCCAAGGCGGCGAACTTGGACACACATAAACCTGTTCCAATATCTCTTCAAGTTGAACCTTCAGTTCCGCCATCTCCTTAGGCGCTAACTGATACAAAGAGCGTGACACAGGTTTGGCACCTGGCACTAGCTAAATTGTGAAGTCAATCTCTCGCTGCGGTGGGGCTCCAAGGAGATATCAAGGGAACACATCAGGATACTAGGATACAACCGAGATACTGTCCAAATAAGGATTAGGCTTCGAAGCCTCCACTAGTTTGAAGAACAGCTCTGCACCAGCACGAACTACCTTAACCACCTGAAGAGCAGACATCAAAGTCTTGCTCGACCCTTTAAAGCCCGCAAATGTCATCTCTCGACCAGTTCCCAATTTTACCTCCTTGCGATTAAAATCAATGTATGCCTGCTGCTCCGAGAGCTAGTCCATACCAAATATCACATCGAACTCCACCAGCGGTAGTAACGACGCTCGCAAGTCTAACTCTTGACTCCCAATCCGTATCTTTACGCCACAGACTCTATCCGCGCGCATTGAACACCCATTAGGCAGCAACACATCCAATTTGTCCTTTGCCATCAAAGTGGGTACTCCGATGCGCGATATAAATCCTTCGGACAAAAAGGAGTGTAAAGCTCCCTCATCGAAGAGTGCTCTCGCCGGATTATCAAAAATCAAAACAAAGCCTAGTACCTCCAGTCCTAATCTAACTCGCATAAGGCAACATGTATAAAAAGCTAAACTACTATTAATTAAACCATACCTATCACCTCTGTTGGGATTTGTCTCCACAATACCTCAGATTTGTAGGAAGTTAGACCTTGAACTAAGATGAATTAAGGTGTATTTGATATTGTGTTTAAGTTGTATGTGTGCAGGTTTTATTGCCAAGTGTAGACCAATGTCAGTCTATAATGGGTCACCAAATACAGGACCATACAATGTAATCCCTCATTGTGTGATCCAAAGTGTAGGCCCATGTATAGCCTTTCTATTGGAATACACTTCCTACATGCACTTGGATTGGTGGACTGAAGTATTGAAGTTTATTCTTTTTTTCAGAAGAATTTTTTTTCTAAGTCCACATACTCGAGTAGCTTCTTTCATATACTCGAGTAAGTGACTTGGTACTCGAGTAAATCCTTAGACATACTCGAGAAGACTCTGTATACTCGTGTAGGTAAGCTTACTCGAGTAAGATGGTTAGTCACTCGAGTAGATCATATTTTATACTTGAGTAGATCCTTCCGTCCTTAAATCAGAAATTTTCTTCAAGTCCACATACTCGAGTACCTTGTTTGTTCACTCGAGTAAGTGAGTCTGTACTCGAGTAAGTTGGATTACATACTCGAGTAGACTGTATTGTACTCGAGTAGGTGATAACTTGTACTCGAGTAGTTGGTTAGTTACTCGAGTAAGTGTTCTGTTGATACTCGAGTAGATCTGCACTTTTCATCTCAGAAAATTTCTAAGTCTACCTACTCGAGTAGTTCCCTATATACTCGAGTAAGTGACTCTGTACTCGAGTAGTAGTTTTTCATACTCGAGTAGCTTAGTGATTACCCGAGTAATCTTCCCCAGATACTCGAGTAGTTCACTTTCCCCTCACTCGAGTATCTCCAACTCTTCTACTCGAGTAGTTCTTCCTATTTTATCTGAGAAATTTTCTCTAAGTGTTTTTACTCGAGTATATACTCTCATACTCGAGTAGTTCTAAAATCACTCGAGTGTTGATCTCTGAATCACTCGAGTAGCTTCTCTTTTTATACTCGAGTATGATCCTCCTATCCACTCGAGTATATAACATCTTATACTCGAGTAGGTCTCTTCTCTGTCTCGAGTATATCTGTTCAAATATTCCTGAAATTCTCCAAGTACAATTTCACTGTGTATTTCGAATTAATCATTTCTGATTGGTCCACGTGTCATCTCTAATTAAATTTCTGACCGTTGGAGTCCACCTATAAATAGGTCCTCTCAGATTTGACTAATAACAAGTCTTACAGAGATTATTATTTTAAGAAAGAGAAAAGTTCCCATGAACCCTAATTTCTCACGCCGCCGCCATTGTCGTTCACGGAAGAAGGTCTGGATCGACGATCTCCGATCGCTGCTTTCAACTTTGTTTCTCCAGCGATCCAGACAAAAGATAATCACTCAATCTCGCCGAGCCTCAAAGATTTCTGATTTATTTTCTCGATCGAGGTGATTCTGTTTTTCAGATCTGTGGATCTCTCTCAAGTCATCTTCAACATATTCTGATCAAGCCAAAGTTCTCAAGGAAGAAGACTATCAAAGATCCAGATCTGGGAAATATATTATTTGTATTTTCTTTTCAAACAAATTTCTTTGTAGGAGTTTTTTTCTCCGAGTTTTGTAGGAAGGCTTTATCTTCCGAGTGTAGATCCGATTTGGATCGAGTTTTGTAGGAATGTGGTTCCGAGGTGTAGGATTATTTTCAATCCGAGATAGTGGAGTAGCCGAGTCTAGTGGTTTGCTAGATCGGTGAGGAAAGTGGACGTACCCAAGATTGGGGAACCACTATAAATCTCTTGTCGTCTGTGTGATTGCTTGATCTTTGCTGTGTTAATTTTTATTCCGCATTTGACACGCACTTCACCTATTCACCCCCCTCTAGGTGATTTAGGTAGACAACTTAGTTTTCTCAATTGGTATCAGAGGGAGGTTGATCGTTAAAAGGTTAACACCTTGATCTAATCCTTACCAAGTTGTCTCTAGAGAAATTTCAAGCATGAGTAAGACCAAGGATTTTGCTAAGCTCCCTATCTGCACCAAGAACAATTTTCCTATGTGGAAGGAAAGAGTCAAACTCTTTATGGAAGCAGTAGATCCCCGGATCTTCATGATTGTTGAAGAAGGTCCCCACATTCCTATGACCACCTCCACCATAGATTCATCTAAGCAAGTTCCCAAGAAATTGATGGATCTAGATAAGGACGAGATTGCACTTGTCTCTTTGGACAAGAAAGCTAAAAATATTATCGCAAGTGCAGTCGATGACTCAATGCTGCAGAATCTGATCCATTGCCAATCTGCCAAGGAGATGTGGCAATCCCTAGTGACTCTAATGGAAGGTACAGAAGAAGTGAGGGATGATCGAAGGTCCCTACTGAACCAAAAATATGAAGCCTTCAGGCAGGGTCATAAGGAAGCCATAACTGACACTTTTGAGAACTTCTTCAAGATAGTAAATGGCCTCAGAGTTTATGGACGTGTCTTCACCAATGGGGAACTCAATGACAAATTCTTAAGATCCCTAACCAAGGAATGGGACAATAAGGTATGTGCCATTCGGGAGTTTGGAAGGTTAGCTGAGACAGACCCGCAGAATCTGTTCGAAAAGCTTATGTCTTACGAGCTGCAAATCAACTCAAGAAAAGCTGAAGAAGAGATAAGCAGGTCTGCATCCAAGGAGAAGTCTGTCGCTCTAAAGGCAGATAGCTCAAGGAAGACAAAGGCTAGCTCTCCTGCCCCAGTTCCTGAAGCTGATGAAGAAGAATCATCTGATCCAAGCTCATCTGGCTCAGAACTATCTGAAGGAGAGTTCTCATTGCTCTCCCGGCAATTCAAGAAATTCTTAAATAAGAAGAAGTAATGGAGAGGCAAAGATGCCTCATTCAGAAGATCACGATGTGACGGTGATCAGTGAAAGAAAGGCTCAAGTAGCCATGACAGGTATAACTCTAAACAGAACAAACAGATTTCGACTGACATCGTTTGTTATTGATGCAATAAGCCAGGTCACGTTATCGCGGACTGCCCGCACAAGAAGAAAGAGGGCGGCAGAAGAGAGGAAAAGAAATCCTCATACCACAAGAAGAGGACAGAGAAGAGTCTAGTAGCCAAGAAGAGCAAAACTCTCAGTGACTCCGACTCATCTGAGTCGAGTGAAGAAGAGGAAGCTTACTTTGGGCTCATGGCTCACTCAAATGATGACCAAGTCCCCCAGTTCACTGGGGAGGTAAAATCTCACACTCCTCTCTCTGATTCTGATGATGATAATGGGCAAGAGGGCTATTCCTCTGAAGATGAATCTGAACTCATGACCCAGTACAAAGAGTTGCTCATGACCTACGAGAAATGTCGTAGAGTAGTGAAAACTCAAGCCAAAGAGATAAAGTCTCTACAGGCTAGTGAGAGCAACTTGAGAGAAGAAGTCACTAAGACTAACTCTCTTCAAGAGAACTTAAATAGTGCTATGGATGAATACAATCAAGCTCTCAAGCACCTCGACCTTAAAGAGGAAATCATCAAAGAACTGGAACAACGACTTGAGGCTGAGAAGAAACTTGTTGAGAGTTTCTCAAAGCCTAAGACAGTTCTTCCACTCGTTGCTGAATTCTCAGCTAAGGCCAAGGGAGCTGGTTTAGGCCACATTGGTTCTTCTAGTAAATCCTCTAGGAGAAACAAGGCCAAGAGAAAGAATAAGGCTGCCCAAAAGGCTCTAGCTGAAGAAAAAGGGAAAGCTCCCTTGGAACCCGTTCTGTTCAAGAAAGTTATCTTTCCTACGAACGAACTCGACTATGAGTCTACCTATGGACACTTTTCTAGGCCGATCCCTGAGAAGCCTAAGTCAAGATACCAAGGTTGGACTCGTCTTCATAACTTTGGCGAGAGTGTCTTCAAAGCGCCTTATGAAGAGATTCAACTTCAAAGCTATGGACCTTATGCTCATGGTCATAACATCAAGAAGACACCAAAGGTAAAACCTATTATGGAAAAGCCTATGAAGGAGAAGACTTCATGTAGCTGTCTTCATCATGAAGCCTCCTCCTCCAAAATCAAGGTTCCTGCTAGACCATCACTTCAGAAAATCAAGCAGGAATACACTAGGCAAAGATACAACAGGTTCGACTGTTGGTGTTGTGGCAGAATTGGTCACTTTTCCATCGATTGTTGGTTCAATCCTAGTAATGCTGCAACCCCTCAAGTTAGCAACGTGAGAATGACCACTCATGAGGCTAATACTCATAGGGGGAGTTTTCTAACTCGAGACCAAGGACCCAAACGTGTTTGGGTTCCTAAGGCTAAGTGATTGTAATTGCAGGTATGTACAAAGGCCACCAAAATGCTAATCTGGTATTTGGACAGCGGATGTTCTCGGCATATGACCGGGACAAGAAGCCTACTCCAGAATTTCACCTCAGTCTGCAATGGACCAAAGGTCATCTTTGGAGGTTCAGATCGAGGGATAACTAAAGGCTATGGTATGATTTCTAACGGTAGCGTTTCCTTTTCGGATGTAGCCTATGTTGAAGGATTGGAACACAATCTCATCAGCATAAGCCAACTATGCGATAAAGGATATGTAGTTGAATTTCATGCTGACAAGTGTTTGATAAAATCGGTTAATAACCGGGAAACTATTTTATCAGGCACTCGAAGCAGAAATATTTTCTATTTAAATTTCATTTGTATTGACACTTCTACACCAGTATGTCTTTTAGCAAAAAGTAGTGCATCTCTTGCTGACCAATGGCACAAGAGACTAGCACATATTAATTTTAAAACTATTAATATATTATTCTCTCAAAACTTAGTACGTGATGCCCCCAATGTCAAGTGCGTTACGGACAGCCCTTGTCATGCCTGTATCAAAGGCAAGCAAACAAGGAGTTCATTTAAAAGCATAATATGCAAGGATTCCAATAGAAGCTTACAGCTTCTCCATATGGACTTGTTTGGTCCACTGCAAGTTAGAAGTTTGGGAGGTAAGGAATATATGTTGGTTATTGTGGATGATTACTCGCGCTTTGCGTGGGTGTTCTTTCTGAAACACAAGTCAGATACCTTCAGCATTTTCACAAATTTTGTTAGGCAAATCCAGAATGAATACAACTGTTCCGTAGTCAAAATCAGGAGTGACAATGGAACGGAATTCAAATCTGGAGCCATAACAGAATTCTGCGAAAGTCAAGGTATCTTTCATGAGTTTTCCACTCCTCGCACTCCACAACAAAATGGAGTAGCTGAGAGAAGGAACAAAACACTCATAGAGGCTTGCCGGACCATGTTGAGTGATGCCTCACTTCCAGAGTACTTCTGGGCTGAAGCCGTCAACACCGCTTGTCACGTGCAAAATCGAGCACTCATCAACAAGAACCATGATAAGACTCCTTACGAACTTTTAAAAGGCAGGAAACCAACCATTTCGTATTTTAGAATCTTTGGCTGTAAGTGCTTCGTACTTAACAACGGTAAGTATCACACTACCAAGTTTAGCGAGAAAAGCTTTGAAGGTATTTTTGTAGGTTATAGTAGCCATAGTAAGGCGTATAGAGTATTCAATAGAAAAACTCTGGTAGTAGAAGAGTCGATACATCTTGTATTTGATGAGACGAGTCTGCTGCACAGCAACTCGTCTAGTGTGCCTATTGTAGATGCAGGTACAAAATTGAAGGAACTTAGCTTGGATGAAACTACTAAAGATAAAGATGAAACGTTCATCAAGATCACCTCTACAACCCCTACTGGAGAGGTAGATGATCAAGATGAAGAACACATCCTAGCTGAAGATGCAACTCCAGTGGCTGAAGAGATCCCAGATGCAAGGACTTTAGAGTTCAGACACTTGAAGGATCATCCCGTTGATCAAATCATAGGAGATCCTCGGGATGGCGTCAGAACTCGTCGAGGTACAACTAACGAGAATTTACACTTAAGCTTTCTTTCACAGGTTGAACCAAAGAAATTTGAGGAAGCCAACTCCGACGCATCCTGGATCCTAGCCATGGAAGAAGAACTGAATCAGTTCAAACGATGCAAAGTTTGGACACTTGTTCCTAGACCCAAGGGTAAGAACGTCATTGGTACAAAATGGGTCTACCAGAACAAGATGGACGAAGATGGAACCATCATAAAGAATAAAGCCAGACTTGTCGCAAAGGGATATCGTCAAGAAGAAGGAATTGACTTCGACCAGACTTATGCTCCAGTGGCAAGACTGGAGGCGATCAGGTTATTTCTTGCCTATGCTGCACTTAAGGGCTTTACCGTCTATCAGATGGACGTTAAGTCCGCCTTCCTAAATGGTGACATAAAGGAAGAAGTGTATGTAGAGCAACCACCAGGTTTCGTTGATTCAACTTATCCTAATTATGTTTACTTATTACAAAAAGCTTTATATGGTCTTAAACAAGCTCCTCGAGCTTGGTATGAGACGCTGTCCACCTTTCTTCTTGAGAACAAGTTCACTAGAGGAAAGATAGACAAGACATTATTTCTTAGGGAAATAAAAGGCAAGATTTTGCTAGTGCAAATCTATGTCGATGACATTATTTTTGGCTCTACAGATAACAACCTCTGCAAGAAGTTTTCTAAACTTATGCAAGGGAAGTTTGAAATGAGCAGTATGGGAGAGCTGAAGTATTTCTTAGGGCTTCAGGTGAAACAATCTGAGGATGGAATCTTCATCTCACAGACGAAGTTCACCAAAGAGCTACTCAAGAAATTCGGAATGGAGAATGCAACCTCTATGAGGACTCCAATGGCCTCAGCTATGTCTCTAGACAAGGATGAGAAAGGGAAACCTTTTGATGAAACCAAGTACAGAAGCATAATTGGGTCCTTGCTCTACCTTACAGCAAGTAGACCAGACATAATGTTCTCAACATGTGTATGTGCTAGATTTCAAGTGAACTCTAAGGAATCTCATTACATTGCTGCAAAGCGAATCTTGAGATACCTCAAAGGTACACCAAATCTTGACTTATGGTACCCAAGAAGTAATGATAGTGAACTAATTGGATTTTCAGATGCAGATTTTGCAGGAAGCAAAGACGACAGGAAAAGTATTTCCGGTACTTGTCAATTCCTCGGAAGGAGACTTATTTCCTGGAGCAGTAAGAAACAGAACTGTGTTGCCATCTCAACAGCTGAATCAGAGTACATCTCTGCAGCCAGCTGTTGTGCACAGCTTATCTGGATCAAAAATCAGTTTGAAGACTACAACATGAAGTTTCAGAACATTCCTTTGTTTTGCGACTCATCCAGCACTATAGCAATCGCCAACAACCCAGTCTCCCACAGTCAGACCAAGCACATAGAGATTCGTTATCATTTCATCCGGGAGCATGTGGAAAATGGAGACATAGATCTACAATATGTCTCTACAGACAGGCAAGTTGCAGATATATTCACCAAGCCGCTGGACGAGTCCAAGTTCTCATTCTTCAAAACGGAACTTGGGCTGCTCAACAAAGAAGACTAGTGATGGACTCACAAATCAAGAAGATATCAGTGATGTTGGCTGCTCAGAGTTAAAGACTTCAGTGGCAACATATATCTCCCAAGGAAAATTGTCCTTCAAAGTAAGATACCCGAGTATATCAAGACAGATACACGAGTAAACGGAAAATACTCGAGTAAAAAGTTTGACATACACGAGTAGTTGACCACATACTCGTGTATGAACTTGACCTACTCGAGTATGCTCCGTCTTATACTCGTGTATGAACTTGACCTACTCGAGTATGCTCCGTCTTATACTCGTGTATGAACTTGACCTACTCGAGTATGCTCCGTCTTATACTCGTGTATGAACTTGACCTACTCGAGTATGCTCCGTCTCATACTCGTGTATGACAAATCTACTCGCGCATACGGACTTCACATTTTGGATTTCTCAATTTTTTTTCTATTCGCACCAAGCTATTTGCCGCTTCATTCAGGTATGAATTTATTCCTTTTAACCTAATTAGAATCATATATATATAGAAAAAATCAGGAAACCCCTTTCCACTTCTTATTCACTCGAGTAGCCGCCGTCTCTTCATCTTTCGGAAAACCGCAGAGCATTGTCGTCTTCGCCTCTCCCATCCTCCAGTATCGTAGATGGCCCCCTCTTCCAAAATCGGCATAGGCTCAGAACTTGCCCCCGCGGGCATAACCGATCTTTTAGATGATTTTCGAAATCTACTGATTTTGCTCGAGACCGCCGGACTGTCGTTCGTTCTCCAGACGCCGTGCCAAGTTATTTTCCCAGCTGTTGAAGAGTTCTATCAGAATCTGAAGGTTAAACGAAATGGAAAGCTCCTGAAATCCAAGGTCAGAGGGATAAAAATCTGACTAGACAAAGACTCACTAGCTGCTCTGTTAAAACTACCAGTAGTAGAGGATGATGAAGAAATGACTGCTGAAGACTCAGTAAGAACCAGTTTATTCTGTGGAGGTAACCCTCAAGCCCATTCCTTTAGCAAAGCTGATTTCAACTTAGAAGGAAAATTCCTAGTGGATGTAATTGCTAAGATACTGCTATGCAAAACTTACTCCATTCGAGACATCTCTATGGAAATGTTTGATATAATGCAAGCCATTATCTGCCTCAAAAGATTCCAGTTTGGACTGTTGATCCTAGATAAAATCAGAGAAAGCATTAAGCATCCTAGCTTTGCAAGAATTATTTCCCTCCTTCTTCATGAAATCAATCCTTCAGTCTTTAACTTATCCAAAGGGACTCCACTGCATCACATGAAAAAAATTCTATATCCTCCATCCAGCGATATGAAATTAAAATTCTGAACTCTGCCCAAGCATCCAAAGCTGCTGTCCCTTCAGTAGATTCCCAAGAAACCAGTGTACCTGATGACAGGATTCCATCTCCTCCTCCACATCAAACTGCTGCTAACTCTGGTGCAACAGTTGAGGGGGAGCCTGCCTCATCTCATTCTCAGTACCCAGCTTCATCAGAACCCTCACAGCAAGCAGAAGTCAGGGACTCTCTCCCTCCAGTTTCTCCTCCTCCAGCAGATCCCCACTCAGAGATTCCAGATCCAGCAATCCTTCTATCTACTGTAGAAGATATCAACAGGTTGATTGATGAGCTCAGCTCAGATGCTCCCTTGTCTCACAATGAATCAGTTGTACTGACTCCAGAGGCTCAGATTCCTGCTCAGTCTCCTGCTCAGTCCTCTGCTGCAGAGGAAAGCCAGCCTGACAATATTCTTCTGTCTGATGATGAGGAAGTATCTCCAGAACCAGTGGAGGCTCCTCTGAAGACTTTGGACTTCTCTATTCCCTCCTTCATTAATACAGAAGAATCTGCTCAGATAGAATCTTTCAAAAGAGCTGAAAGCTCAGTGGAAATTACTGAAATCCCTCAATGGGTTGTTCCTGCTCCTTCAGTCCCTCTCCCCACTTCAACTCCTTCTACTTCTTCAGATCTGGTAAGCAAGATTGAACAGCTACTCAGTGAACAAAGAAAGTACTTTGATGACTCTCTAGCCTCAGTAAATAACAAAGTCTCTACTCTTGAAAAGGAGATGAGTAGAGGCTTTGCTGAAATTCAAGCCAATACTGATGAGCTCAAGAGATTGTTTCAATTGGGTGGAAAAGCTTTAGATCACACTATTACAAGTATAGGTGAACTAAGGAATCAAGCTGAAACTATTGCTCATAATCAGATAATATTGGACAAGAATGCTGAAGCAAATGTGATGAAAGTATGTGAAGAGGTTGGCACTTTCAGAGATGAAGCAATTGCCCAGCTAGCTGTAGATATCAGCAAGGGGGAGAAAGTTGTCAAAGAACAAGTTGAAAAAGTAGTTGAAAAGCTGTCTGAACAAGCTCAAACAACTGTGAATGATCTAGTCAAGAATATGAAAGCAGATATTCTATCTCAACTCCAATCTGTCAAGTTCTACATTTATAATACAGCTGTATGGGTAAATAATCAGAACTTCCCAAATTCTCAACTCAACCCTACCATCATTCCCAAGTTCTTGGACCCTCTTGAAGAACATCCTCCAGCAGATGCTCCAGCTCAGGCAAACATTCCAGGAGATGTGCCAGTCTTTTCACCCAGACCTGCTGGTGATATGACTGAGCCTCCTCTCTTTTATACTGATATTTGGCAAGATGAACTTCCTCCTAGTTCTCAAGGTGTCCCAAAGAAGAAAAGAAAATATGGTGATGGCTCTTCTGCTAGCCGTTCTGCACCTAGAAAAGAGCCTGCCCCAGCTTCTGAAGGTAGATCAGAAATTGTTCATTCTGAAGTTTGGAGTCCAACCTCCAAATCTCTGATCCTTGATACCCTAAAGCTAGTAACAGATCTTGGTGAGCACAGAGATCAGTATTACAGTTATTCAGAATGGAAAGCTTATGAAGCATCCCAGATCAAGATCAGACTTCATGACAGAAATTGGGGATACAACAACCCAGCTGCTCCTCCTAGGCCCAGAACATATTTTCCTAAACCTTTCAGTTACCTAGAGAGGCAAGAGCTGAAGAGAGAAAGAATGCACAAAGGAGCCCCTTCTTGAGTCAATGAGAATGTGGAAATGGACTGTTTAATCTGTTAAAAACATTTATATATATATATATATATATATATATTTGATTCTGATTATGGCTATCTTATTATTTATCCTGCTTCAGTTTATTTTCTTTGAAGTATATGTGTGTTGTTCTTTTTACTCTAAGTAATTCACCTTAGTGTAGAGGGTGCTGACATCTACAAATATGGGGAGATTGTTGGGATTTGTCTCCACAATACCTCAGATTTGTAGTAAGTCAGACCTTGAACTAAGATGAATTAAGGTGTATTTGATATTGTGTTTAAGTTGTATGTGTGCAGGTTTTATTGCCAAGTGTAGACCAATGTCAGTCTATAATGGGTCACCAAACACAGGACCATACAATGTAATCCCTCATTGTGTGATCCAAAGTGTTGGCCCATGTATAGCCTCTCTATTGGAATACACTTCCTACATGCACTTGGATTGGTGGACTGAAGTATTGAAGTTTATTCTTTTTTTCAGAAGAATTTTTTTTCTAAGTCCACATACTCGAGTAGCTTCTTTCATATACTCGAGTAAGTGACTTGGTACTCGAGTAAATCCTTAGACATACTCGAGAAGACTCTGTATACTCGTGTAGGTAAGCTTACTCGAGTAAGATGGTTAGTCACTCGAGTAGATCATATTTTATACTCGAGTAGATCCTTCCGTCCTTAAATCAGAAATTTTCTTCAAGTCCACATACTCGAGTACCTTGTTTGTTCACTCGAGTAAGTGAGTTTGTACTCGAGTAAGTTGGATTACATACTCGAGTAGACTGTATTGTACTCGAGTAGGTGATAACTTGCACTCGAGTAGTTGGTTAGTTACTCGAGTAAGTGTTCTGTTGATACTCGAGTAGATCTGCACTTTTCATCTCAGAAAATTTCTAAGTCTACCTACTCGAGTAGTTCCCTATATACTCGAGTAAGTGACTCTGTACTCGAGTAGTAGTTTTTCATACTCGAGTAGCTTAGTGATTACCCGAGTAATCTTCCCCAGATACTCGAGTAGTTCACTTTCCCCTCACTCGAGTATCTCCAACTCTTCTACTCGAGTAGTTCTTCCTATTTTATCTGAGAAATTTTCTCTAAGTGTTTTTACTCGAGTATATACTCTCATACTCGAGTAGTTCTAAAATCACTCGAGTGTTGATCTCTGAATCACTCGAGTAGCTTCTCTTTTTATACTCGAGTATGCTCCTCCTATCCACTCGAGTATATAACATCTTATACTCGAGTAGGTCTCTTCTCTGTCTCGAGTATATCTGTTCAAATATTCCTGAAATTCTCCAAGTACAATTTCACTGTGTATTTCGAATTAATCATTTCTGATTGGTCCACGTGTCATCTCTAATTAAATTTCTGACCGTTGGAGTCCACCTATAAATAGGTCCTCTCAGATTTGACTAATAACAAGTCTTACAGAGATTATTATTTTAAGAAAGAGAAAAGTTTCCGTGAACCCTAATTTCTCACGCCGCCGCCATTGTCGTTCACGGAAGAAGGTCTAGATCGACGATCTCCGATCGCTGCTTTCAACTTTGTTTCTCCAGCGATCCAGACAAAAGATAATCACTCGATCTCGCCGAGCCTCAAAGATTTCTGATTTATTTTCTCGATCGAGGTGATTCCGTTTTTCAGATCTGTGGATCTCTCTCAAGTCATCTTCAACATATTCTGATCAAGCCAAAGTTCTCAAGGAAGAAGACTATCAAAGATCCAAATCTGGGAAATATATTATTTGTATTTTCTTTTCAAACAAATTTCTTTGTAGGAGTTTTTTTCTCCGAGTTTTGTAGGAAGGCTTTATCTTCCGAGTGTAGATCCGATTTGGATCGAGTTTTGTAGGAACGTGGTTCCGAGGTGTAGGATTGTTTTCAATCCGAGATAGTGGAGTAGCCGAGTCTAGTGGTTTGCTAGATCGGTGAGGAAAGTGGACGTACCCAAGATTGGGGAACCACTATAAATCTCTTGTCGTCTGTGTGATTGCTTGATCTTTGCTGTGTTAATTTTTATTCCGCATTTGACACGCACTTCACTTATTCACCCCCCTCTAGGTGATTTAGGTAGACAACTTAGTTTTCTCAACCTCGATAGTCGGACACATGGCCTCCTACTGGCCAAGGTTGTACACTCTCAGTCGGACCGAAGAATAGGGTGATGCAGTTGACTCCAACGCCTTGCCCTTTTCCTCATAAGTTTCTTCAGGCTTCTTCTCGGACTTTGGTCGCCCGTTCCAACAATCTCGGGCATAGTGTCCCGACTTTCCATTGTTATAACATGCGCCCAGGGTTCGGCCTGTAGTCACCCCAAATGCGCAAGAAGAAGGGACTAGACCTGATGTCCTAGCCTTCTTATACCACTTACGAAACCCAGATTTTGAGGAGTTCGGCATTTTGAACACCTTTTCTTTTGCACTAGAGTCCTCAACTTCTCCTGACATAGCTTTCTTTGTCTTCTGAGCACCATCCCGAAAATCTCGGGCAAAGTACCCTTTCTTGCCACAAGTATGACAAGTGTAAGTAGCTTTGCTAGTATATGTTCTAGCCTCCTTTCTCAGCTTTCTGCAGTAGGCAACCTTATAGGATCTGCAGGGTTCGGTACCCTACTCACTAGTATCTGGTGAGTATTCCCCAACTCTACTTCCAAAGATCTGGCCGACTCCACCAAGGCTTGGAATCCCAATAACTTTGGTCCAAACAGTAGAATTCGCAACTCGCCACGCAAACCATTATAAAATCTATCAACTATAGACTGCTCGTTCTCCAACTCAAAGCCTGGGTAGCGCCTTATCATAAGAAATGCCTGCAAATATTCATCAACTGAGAGCGCTCCCTGCACTATAAGCATGTTTACCTACTGACCCAATGGTCCTCTAAATGCCATTTGCTCCATCACACTGCCCGGTTTTGAGGCCACCTCAGGGACAGAGGGTTGCACATTCCTTCCATGTTATGCGTTGGTCACAACGAATACCGCTTCAACTACCCTTCTTATGGTTTCAATAGAAGGAGGGGTCTCAGGCATGTCGCTGGGTGTAGTACTTTTCTCAGAAAGCGGGCGTTCAGACTGCCACGCGCCACTCCCAGACACCTATAGTCGTACAAAACACCATTAAGTGACCGAACAATATTACAAAAAGCAATTATAGGAACACACAGGTTCCTCAAACATGTGTATTTTCATTCCTAATTGGACATTCATGGGTTCTTTAATGTTATAACGATGATGCACACACATGTGCTCACCACCCCTTAAAAGAATTCGCCCACAAATTCAAATAAGCATGACCAAAACCGATAGTCTGATACCAAATTGTAACACCCCTATCCGTCACATAGCATATAACAGTAGGTCCGGCCGGGGCCCAAAGCGAGATACCACAGACAAACCGGTGGGTTACTAAATGAGACCGTCCTTCCAATATCACACGTCCTACACAGAGCACATTCTAGCAGAAGCATTTTAAATGTTGCAAAGAATAAGAACCCAAACCACAACTTGAATGTCCACTAAAATACCCAAATAAGGAATGAACGTACAAATATACAAAGTACTTGGCCTTATGGCCTTACAGGAGTTTACTTAAATAAATAGTGTCTTCCAAACATTGGCACGCAGGCCGGACACACTTGAATATAACAAGTAAACATTCACAATTGCCTTCAAGGGACGGCTCAGCAACAAGGGATTCAGCCCGCTATTTTCCACTAGGCTCCAACACCTACAATTAACATTCCACCGCAACGGTGGCAAACAAAAGCAACGGTAAGCTAAAGCAGACCAAATTATAACGACCCCACCCCTTAATTGGGGTGGCGGTGCTCCTTCTCTGCATTTTAGAAGCATAGACAAACATTATAGTGAAAGTACAAACTTTTGCATAATACACCACAGGTGCAGGCCCGCACAGCCACACACCCCGTGCTCCAAGGGCACTTACTCGGTGAAGCCGGTTCGAACTCGGTCCGTTCCGCGACTCCACCACCGCCCCCAGGATGGCAAACCTCGTGAGCATTTAATCCTTTCAGCCGCAACCTAGACTCGTTCTCCAAATTATCGGTAAGTCCCATGTACCTTATGTCACTTTAACCGAAGCAGATGGAGTGGGTAGGGTACCACCAGCCCGTTGCTAACCCCGCCACAGCCATTTAGCCTTCGACGCGGGCCAAGTTTCCCCCAGTCCCAAACTATCGATTATACATTGGTACATAACCCCGCTATGTACCAGGCTGGCTCCCAGGACACCAAAACGGCAGAACTTTGCTTCCGCCCAGATTTCCGGGTGCACCTTGGGGTTAGTCCCCAAGACTCCCTACTACAATCTACCACATAGAAAACCCGAAAACAACCTTCGGCATGGAGTCTTCTCCGACTATTCATGCATACTGAAACTTCACCGATCCAGACCAACTTGTCCGGGTAGGCTTCACACACCATGCCTATGTCCGTACTTCGATTCCGGATTCTACATGCAAGACAAAAGGACTATTCATGTCAACCCAAAGGAACACCTCGCACTCACCGCTCACTCGTGGGAGGGGGTTTCCTATGCAAAAAGGAAGAGGACTTCACATGTTCAAGAAGAGAATCGTTACCCTAGCATTTCTCTTCGGCGCCATGAAGATCTAGTTGGATGGAAAGCACCGCAACGACCTCGCCTTCACGGATTTGGACTCGGATCGAGAATCGGGGCTCCGAAGCTTCTCCGGCGACCGGATCTCTCCTTCATCTTCTTCCTTGCTCTCCCCTCTCTCTAAAGCTTTAGAAAGAAAATGATCCAAGTGGAATGAGGGTTTGAAACCCTATTCCCGGCCTTAGACCCAACCAGGACTAGCCTGGACCCTTGGATCTCTTTTGAAAGAAACGAGCGACCACGATTTGCCCTGAAAATGACTTTCCTAGGCCGAACACGGCTTGCGACACGCTCGTGTCCAAGGCCGTGTTCCACACTCGCCGTAAACCAGGAATACAGAATAGGACACGACCACTGACACTGCTTGGGAAACGCCCATGTCAAGCATGGACATGCCCGTGTCATGGGCCGTGTGCCCCAAACGACACTTAAACCGTCACACCCCGACCAGGACATGGTCTTAGACACGCCCGTGTCAACCTGAACATGCCCGTGTCAATCAGTACATGCCTGTATTGCGCGGCGTATTCCTTAATCGACACAGGACCAAAACATCCAGAAGAGGACACGACCATGCGACACGCTCGTATCACATGCAGTGTGCCAGACACGCCCCTTGTACACGCCCGTGTCCCAGGCCGTGTTCCTAGACCTCGACGATCGTTGACTGCATCTTGTCGACCAAACGGAAAACCGTACAACCAGAGCGTAACACAGACCCGGGACACACACGTGTCCCAGGCCTTATGACCCTTACCAGGGCCCAAACTAGGCTCCAAGCGCTGCCCGTTCCTCTTTTGAGTTTCAGGGCATTACATGAGCTATTGTTATCTAAACATCTATAACAACTCGCATTTTCTCAATATTTAAATTATATCAGAGTAAGAGAAGATACGCGTCGTGATGCCATGCCGTGCAAGGGATAACTGCAGGTGCTCAGGACAGACTCTAAACTCTATAATTTTACATGAAATCCTTAAGTTATTAGGTAAAAACCAGTTTAAATTTAGATTGTCGTATCCCTTGGCACAATGGATCAACTAGTCCACGAGTAAAAAGATAGTTATACGCTGTGGAAAATACTTTGATTATGTTGATTAACTCCATACATGTGACAAATATCCTCAAGGACAACTCATGGCATGCAAGACCTTAGATTTATTATAAGTATGGAAATAGTCTTTACGTTAGCTAGAAAATAGTATTTTTGTTTTAGAAATATGAGATGTAAGAAGTACTAGTAGTAATGCTTTTATAAGTGAAAATACCTAAAACGCAATCTAGTAAAAAACATTCCCAGAGAGCAAGTAAAGACAACCACAAAAGGTAAAACTAGTAGCTTAACAAAGTATTCAGCATTCAAAAGAAAACCACCAATGGGCGCCAACAAACTGACACGAACCTACTGAGAGTATGTATGTCTGTACCAACAAAACAACCAAAAACTACCTCTCCAGGGAGATGAAAACTTCTGCAACACTGTAGTCCACTAGAAAACACCCAACCTAGCCGCTCAACTGGCTACTGTCCTGAACCTGAGGCATTCAAAAAAAAGAACAGCTCAGCAAGAAAATACAAGTGACAACAAAAACTATCAGTAAATAAGGGAGTAGTAAGATTACTAATCCAAACCTGAATAGCTGCCAAAACACATCAAACTAACTGGAATTTAAGAACGAAAGAGTTAATTTATAAGGTTAAAAAAAATGAAATTTGCACCAAGTGCAAACGAAGTCATACCCCGAGAACATCTGCGAGATTAGGCAAAAATAGCATAAGTTTAATCATCAAAACGAGGCAAAGGCTCAATAAACACGTGAATCATTAACACTGTAACACAACCGGATCTGAGTCGGGATCAACCAGTCAAACCCGTACTAACAGACCCCAATGTCTCAAAAACGGGACTGCGGTGGCAGCCATCTGGTCCAACAAAACTCAACATCCCAAAAATAAGACCCAAACATGCCCGGGTGTAATGATTCACGAACTAAGCCAAACAAACCAAACCCCATATACCAAATACCCATAAAACCCGAACTCGACAAATTATGAAGAAACCCGATGATTCTAACTTGACAAAACTAAGCCTTTAGAGATACACGTCATTACGGTGAAATAACACAAGTTGAAGGGAAAAGCGTCGAGTACACTCGACGCTGCATTGAGTGCAGTCAATGCACTCTACGCCACATCGAGTGCAAGGAAAGCGTCGAGTACACTCGATACCGCGTCGAGTGCAGTCAACACTCTCGATGCCACAACTTAGCTTGGAAAAGCGTCGAGTACACTCGACGCTGCGTCCAGTGCATTCAACGCTCTCGATGCCATAACTCGCTGGGAAAAGCGTCGTTTACACTCGACGTCGCGTCGAGTGTAGTCAATGCTGTCGACGCCACAACTTAGCTGGGAAAAGCGTTGAGTACACTTGACGCCACGTCGAGTGCAGTCAACTCTCTCAACACCATTACTCAGCACACTTAACGCTTTACCACTTAACTGCCAAAAATATATGACGGCGTTGAGTGAGTTCAGCTCACTCAACGCTGTCAATGCTTCTCGACTTAACTTCTAGAATTATACAGAATGGCGTTGAGTGTGCTAAGCTTACTCAATGCCGTGTTGAGTGAGTACCACTCATTCAATGATTTAACTTAGCTTCTCAGACTACCCGACCAGGCGTTGAGTGCATTCAACACAATCAACACTTTTATACTTAGGCTAAAAACTGACTATCGACTAAGGATATACTCAACGCCTAAGACAAAGACTTGACAAAAAAGCCATCCTACCTAAATAGAAGATATTAGACTTACCACCACCTCTAACTTCTGAATAATTTAATTATTAGTTTAAATAATAGTTCTTTTTTGTCAATGTCTAAACCTAGACCAAGAACAACCTGCTGCCATACTCACACAGGAAGGGATTTCTCCTGTAATAATGCTCCCTCCCCACAACCACTAGCTGGCTGCTAAACTAAGCACTAATCGGCCTTCTAGGACAAAAATAGTAACATGAAAGCTTGGCAAGGGTGTAAATCACCACTTGCCCCAAGATTTACAGAAAAATTATTTTGACATGGGGGAAATCCTACCATAATCCGATCCTGCTGTATCAGGAGGATAACAAGAAAACAAAAGAAAAAAGAAGAACAAGCAAGGGGAAAATCACCACTTGCCTCAAATCACAAGAAATCCGGCCAAGCAATACCCCACCTCACAGATCTGGCTGCAAGAACACTTAAGCAACAAAACCTGAAACTTTTAAGAGGAAAATAGGGTAAAACCCACATACCTCAACCTCTAAAAATCCACGAAACTGGAAAAGCTTATCGTAGAAACGTAGATCTAGGCGAGATCTACCTGGATTCACTCTCCAAAGACGAAACCGAGCACCAAAGCTCTGGAAATCGGTGGTTGAAGGCTTAGAAATGTCCGCAACTCTCGTTCTTTCGCAACAAGTCGACAGTTTTCACAAGGGAGACAATAGGGTTTTGACGCGATGGATTTCTATTTATACTACTTTATCCTATTATTTTAATATAGGATAACATAATTAATTAAATAAAACGTCAAAACCACCCGAAAACCAAACATACCCGGAATTTTTCTAAAATCGCACCGTAGTTAAATACCGACACTACGAATCTAACGACGAACTCGAAATCGAAATTCGACTAACCAATCTTGGGTAAACACCTCCCGAAGCCAAAATACAAGCATTCCCAAAAGGCTCCACCGAGTCACCAAAACAGACCCGGCTCGCTAGGAAATTTTGCAAACAGGCTAAACCCAGCCACACACATAAAACTCAAGATCTAAAACCCACGCTCTAACAATGGAACACGCCAACCATGCGTTAATGTAACGCCCTGATGTCATAAATACGCCAAATAAAAGAATTAACTAAACATCAAAAAAATCAGGGGCGTTACAACCACTCCCCCTAAAAAGAAGTTTCGTCCCAAAACTTTACGCACCAAACGATTCCATAAAAAGAATATGATCAAGGACTATAGAAGGGGAAATACATACCGTAAGAAACTAGGAGAACAGATGAGGATGAGCCTTCCTCATAGTTGACTCTAACTCCTAAGTGGCGCTTTACACGTCTTGGTTTTGTTACAAAACTTTAACCATTGGTATGGTTTTCCTCCGCAATACTCGATCTTGAGTATCCAGAATGCGGATAGGCATCTCTATATAAGAAAGATTAGGATCCAACTGGGGCACAACGTCAAGAATCTGTCGATCGCTGAGCACACATTTCTGCAACTGGCTCACGTGAAACACGCAGTGCACACCAGGAAAGTTTGCGGGCAAATCTAGCCTATAAGATGATACACCAATACACTTAATAACCTTTAAAGGTCCAACATACCTCGGGTCCAACTTATGATTCTCACCAAAACTTTTAACTCCTGACATCGAGGATACTTTGAGGAATATTATGTCTCCTACAACAAACTCTAAATCAGACCAATGTCGATTGGCGTTCTTTTCATATTGCTCCCGCGCTATCCGAAGCTTTTCCCGAATAAGCTACACAGAAATTTCCATTTCTTCCAACGCTTCAGGACCCAGCAATGGTCTCTCACCGACTTTGGCCCAAAATAAGGGAGTTCTGCATCGCCTCCCATACAAGGACTCAAACAGGGCCATCTACAAACTTTCTTGATAACTATTATTGTATGCAAGCTCCATCAATCTGAGTTGCTCATCCCACGCTCCTCCATGGTCCAAAATGTAACATCTGATCATATCCTCTATGATCTGATTCACTCTTTCCGTTTGACCATTTTTCTGCGGATGATAGGCTGTGGAATACCTCAAATTGGTACCCAAACCTTCTTGTAAACTCTTCCAAAAGCGAGACGTAAACCTGGTGTCTCGATCCTATATAATACTAACTAGAACTCCATATAATCTGATGACTTCATCTAAATATAGCTCAGCTATCTTCTTCATGGGGTAAGTAATCTTAAAAGACACGAAGTGAGCACACTTTGTTAGTCTATCAACAATAACCCAGAGTAAATCATGTCCTCGGGGAGATCTCGGTAAACCAGTAATGAAATCCATTGAGATACTCTACCACTTCCAACTTAGAATTTCTAAGGGCGTTAACTTGCCACCAAGCCTTCCATGATCGGCCTTTTCTCGCTTGCACGTAAAACATTCTGAAACGAATTTTGCTATATCACCTTTCATTCTGAACCACCAAATGATCTGCTTCAAATCCTTGTACATCTTAGTTGAACTGGGGTGGTAGGTAACACTGGAACCATGAGCCTCAATGCACAACTTAACTAGAATACCTTCTACATCAGTGATACAAAATCTGCCGCGGTACTTCAAGGTTCCCGCATCATCGATCGAAAAGTCTGGCAACTCCCCTTTCTCAGTCCTCTTGTAAATGTGCAACAAATCAAGATCTTCCATCTGATGCAGTCTTGTGAGTGCAATCCATGAAGGCTCAACTATCTCTAAACTATTAGACGAGTCACAACTCCCAATAGAAATTCCCATCAAGAGAAATTCTTCTACTAGAGAATCCACAGAGAGATTAAAAATCTTTGTTGTCTTCCTACTTAAGGCATCAGCTATAATATTGGGTTTGCCCAGATGGTACTGGATCTCAACATCATAATCAGCAACATACTCTAACCATCTTCGCTGGCGCAGATTCAACTCCCTTTCAGTGAAAACGTATTTCAAACTCTTGTGATCTGTGTAAATCTTGCATAATGCACCGTACAGAAAGTGCCTCTACAGCTTTAGCGCATAAATAACTGCCGCAAATTACAAATCATGCATAGGGTAATTTCTTTCATGGATCTTTAACTATCTCGACCCATATGCTATTTATTTGCCCTCTTGCATCAGCATATAACCAAGCCCAAAGTGCGACGCATCCACATACATGGCATATTCTAACCCCTCAGTAGGTAGAGACAACACGGGTATAGTTCACAATCTCTTCTTTAATTCCAAGAAAGCTTCCTCGCGCTTATCGCTCTAGACAAAAGCTGCGTTCTTCTGCATCAGTTTAGTTAGTGGCACAGACAACGTAGAGAAACCCTCTCCAAACCTTATATAATAGCCAGCCAACCCTAGGAAACTCCTTATCTACTTAGGTGTGGTTTGCTAATTCCAATCCATAACAACAACTATCTTCTCAGGGTCAACTGAAATTCCATCTTTATTTACAACATGACCCAAGAACGAAACCTAAGGCAACCAAAACTCACACTTGCTCAACTTAGCAAAATACTTATGGTCCCTTAAGGCAGACAAAACTAAACGCAAGTGCTGGGCATGCTCATCAACACTGCGGGAATACACCAAAATATCTTCTATAAACACAACCACGAAACGGTCCAGAAAATCATTGAACATGCGGTTCATCATATCCATAAAGGCAGATGGAGCATTGGTCAAACAAAAGGATATTACTAAAAACTCAAAATGTCCATGCTTGGAACTGAAAGCAGTGCATGGGAAATCCGTCTCATGAATCCTTAACTGGTGGTAGCCTGAACGAAGGTCAATCTTTGAAAATACTGTGCTATCACACAATTGTTCAAACAAATCATCTATTATCGATAAAGGATACTTGTTCTTAATGACGACTTTATTCAGCTCCCTATAATCGATGCACAGCCTCATTGATCCATCCTTTTTCTTCACAAACAAAATGGGAGCACCCCAAGACGAAGAACTTGGCCTAATAAAACCATTCAGGAGCAACTCATCCAACTGAGTTCGCAACTCCTCCAACTCATGCGGGGCCATCCAGTTTGGCGCCTTAGCAATAGAATGGGTACCCGGCTCTAGATCCATGATAAACTCCACGTCCCTCTCAGGCGGAAGACCGGGAAGATTAGCTAGAAAAACATCCTTAAACTCACGCACCACCAAAATGTCCTCTACACTCGGCAAGCTAACAACGCTCTCCAAAACTAAAACCAAACAAGCAAAACATCCAGAATCTAAAAGCTTCCGAGCACATACCACAAAAATAATTGGAGAAACTTGGCGCGGGTATCTATAAACACTCCTGGGTTGACCGTTGTCCATCTTGAAGTCCAAGCGCTTAACCTTGCACTGGATAACAACATCATATTTGGACAAACAGTCCATACCCGAGATCACATCAAAGATTCCACGTCTATCACCTTCAAATCAGCAACTGCGTGAATATCCCCTAACAGAATCAAACAACTCTGAATAACTTGGTCTGATGCCACAGAATCACCAGAAGGAAACTTGACACAAAATGCGTCGCCCACCCAGACAGGAGTCAAACGTTAACACTCTACGAAGGCCCAGCCACAAACGAGTGGGTAGCACCGAAATCAAAAAGAACACGCGCCCAACGATTCTTTACCTTAAATTTCCCTATAAAAAGCTTACATAACTAATTGAACAACATCGAATCTACAGTTATGAGATAAAAAGAAACAAATCTAGGTTAGAAACTAACCTGAAATCACTTGAGTAGATGACTGGGCTTCCTCTAGAGACAACACGTTCAACTTTCCCTTCCCTTTGTCTACAGGCTGTGGCGGTGGCAAGGCCCGAAGCAGAATTGGCTACAGCGCAGGATGATACTGCAAGCACTTGGACTTGATGTGACCTTTCTGTCAGCACTAGAAGCAGACTCTAACCTTATACCAATAATGGGTAGCATTATGCCCCTTTCGTTTGCACTAAGTAAAAACCAACTCTCCCTTAGGAGCACCCTGGATCGCATAAACTTGCTCTTGCCTCTGAGCTCCTATCCTTTTTAAAATTTTTACAAACGGGTGGCTTGGCCGGCCATAGAAACTGCATATTTCTTTGCTCTTCTTCTTTGAAGCAGCACCGAATTCCTGGGAACTCTTACTCTCACCAGTCTTCCTCTTATCCTTTCTCATTTGCTGACCTCGGTTCTTGGCATTGTCGATCGCCTCAACCTTAAGAGCTGCTTCGACTGCTCCAACATAACTCTCCGACCCATAAGCACTTGCTAGTTGCTGGATGTCTCTCCTTAGACCACCCAGAAATCGTTTAACTCTGTTGGCTTTAGAGATTACCAAATTAGGAGCAAACCGACTTAGCTAGCTAAACTCAATCTCGTACTCACAAACCATGAGTTGTCTTTGCTTCAAATGCAGGAAATCATTCATCAGACGATCTTGCTCGACCGATGGAAGAAACTTCTTCAGCAGTAATACCTTGAAGGCTTCCCAGGAACACCCATCTTTCAAATTTTCTTTCTCCCTTAGCCACCAACTCTTTGCCAAACCTTTTAGCTGATATACACCAACCATCACTCTCTGGCTGTCAGAAACTCCTGAGTATGAAAACATCTCCTCGATTGCTATAAGCCAATCATCCAACACCATTAAATCTGCCCTACCATCATAAGAAGGAGGTCCTAATCGCTGGAAATGCGAGATGAAGTTCATCTCTGGCAGTAAAACAGCTGGGGAACCAGAGGAGCAGGAGGAACTGGAACACCTTGACCCACAACAAGTTCCTGAACTCTAAGTGGCTTCCCTGCTACAATAGTCAATAAGGATTGGATCTGTGACTGCACCTCCAACATCTGCCTAAACAAAGCTTCATTGCACTATCGTAATTCTTCAATCACGGCCTCATTCTAAGCACCAGACGACTCGCCATCTGACTGGTGAGTCGAACTCGTCGTAGGACGTCTCGAAATTCTAATAATTACAACAAGCAACTAGTCAAAACCTAGCTTAATCGCTAGAACCCAATAACCTAGTATAGGCCAAACACACATAAATACTTGCTCTTGCATGCTAACTTGCTTTGGGAATTTTATAAATGATGAAATTCTTAAACCAAGGATGATATACAATCATCCTATTAACTCTTGTTTATAAACCATAAATGCATGAATTTGTATTTCTTTGACTCAAAACAATGTGTGTACATGTATCATCATGTAAATCTTTAGCTTGGCACATGTACTATGCAATGTGTTGGAACCCTTATTTGTATTTGTGCTAGGTTCACTCTTAGGATGTCTTGACCCCCATGTATAGCCAGGGTCTTTGTCTAGTCTTAGTTAAGTCCTTTTAGGTCAGGTTTGTGCAGACCAGCAGTGCAGTGGACTCAGACTTAGACTCAGAAAGATTTTGTAGATTTTCTATATAAGTTCAACTATAGTCAAACTCAGCTCGACGATCGTCGATCTCCCATCGACGATCTCAGATTCCTCTACTCTGAACTGAGCTCGACGATCTACGAGCTCAGGTCGACTATTTGGCATTTCTCAGCAGTGATCTCAGTTCTACGATAGTTGTTCTCAGTTCGACGATCTCTAATCTAAGCTCTACGATTTTATGCTGCTTTCAGTTATCAGTTTTTCAGAATGGTCAGAAGTATTTATTTTGTTATGATTAATTATATAAAGGCAAATATATTCTGATAATTAATGCTGATATTCTCAAGGCTGATAGCCGTATTTCATGAAGCATTAATTATGGTATTCTCAGAATATTTTATTAGCTTATTTTATTAAGACAGTTATGGAAGTGTATTTATGTTGCCAACAATTAGCCGTTTGGGGTCCTAAATTCTTGCATAGAATTATGCACTGTCTTGGGAATTCAAATTTATGTCTTTTTTCATTCTGATTGAATATATAACTCAGAAAATCAAAGAGAAGAAAATCAGACAGTCAGTCAGGAATATAGTGAAAAACCTTCTTCAGCTGTACACAATTTGCTCTCAAGGACTGTTGCATTGCTGTAAAAAGGAAGAAGAAGAACTTTTTCAAAAACAATTCTCTCGAGTCTTCTTCTTTCCTCAGGCTTCAAAGATCTACAGAGAGCGCAAGTCAATTTCAGTCTACAGATCTAAGAAAGCTCTACTATAACACTTTGAAGACCTACACCTAGGGCCAAGTTTCCTTTTTCCAAATCTATACAACATCTCAGGGGGAGCTTGGACATTCTACTTCAATCCACACAGTCTTCTCACTTGATTGAGAAAGAGAAGATTTTCATATACTCTTTTCTTTTACCTCCATCTGTACAGGGTTATCTCTCCCTTTAAAAGTGAACTCTTGGTGATAGGACACCTGATCAAAAACCTATTGGATTTTGGGCTCCTGATCAAAAGATCAAAGGCTCTCTAGATCTACCTGAAAGAGATCTTGTGGTGGCAGGGCACCTGAACAAAAACCTGTAGTGGATTCCTACCTGGGTGGTAGAAGAGTGGATGTACCCAGATTTGGGGAACCACTACAAAATTTCTTGTGTCGTCTGGATGCTTTGTGTTTTCTTTTTGTGCTGTGCTGTGCTGTGATAGTTTAGTTTGTTTTTCCCTCTTTCATATAAGTATCAATATTTTAATTCCGCAATTAAGCTAAACAAATTTTCTAATACTCTATTCACCCCCCTCTAGAGTAAATTCTATCTATCCCTCACTTTCAATTGGTATCAGAGGGAGGTTTTTAAGGTTATACAGACTAACATCTGAACCTAAGATCTCTTATATATATATTTTTACTCTACTGCTTTTATTATACCATGGCACAGTACAAGGACTTTGCAAGCACCAGACCTCTAGTTTGCAACTTGCAAAAGTTTGGAATCTGGAAGGCAAGAATCAGGCTTTATATGAATTCTATTGATAAAGACATTTATGCTTCTATCTTAACAGGAGTACCTCCACCAGCTTCCCCACCAAGTACTTCCACAAACATGACTGCAGTGCCTCCTCCAGACTACAATGATGCATATAAGAAAGCAAAGATTGCTGATGCAAAAGCCATGAACATACTGGCATAAATAATGTCTGATGATATATTTCAGAAAGTAGCTGAATGTGAATCAGCTAAGGCTATATGGGATTCCTTAAACCAGATGGTTGCAGGATTAGCAGATGAAAGGAAGGATAAGAGAGCTCATCTCATCTCCCAATATGAGAACTTTAAAAGGAAGAAACTGAGCAAGTCTCTGAGATGTATAATAGACTCAACATCATTATTAATGAGCTGAAAACTCTTGATAAAGACATCTCAATTATAGAAATAAATGACAAGAGTCTCATGTGCTTCCCCAGCTCATGGGAATCTAGAATCTGGCCTATCAGAGAGACCGGAAGCACACATGAGATGACTATAGAATCAGTCTTAGGAAAGCTAAAATCCTATGAACAGCTGCTGAAGACAAGAGAAGCTGAACAACAAAAGATTGCTACACCAACTAGGAAGGAGCAGAATATTGCTTTCAAAGATTTAGAAGAATCAAAAACTTCTCCATCAAATGAAGAGTTGATGAGTCTCTTTGCAAAGAGATTCTTCAAGATGGGGAGAAAAGAATCCAGAAGGAAATCATCAAGAAGTGATGATAAACCAAGGTATGACAAAACCCCTTCTAAAGAGTTTATCTGCTTTGGTTGCAGGAAACCTGGACATATTATTCTAGAATGTCCAAAAAACAAGCATAAAAAAAGGAGAAAGGAGAAAGACTCCAAGAAGCACTCCAACAAACCATCCTCCTACAAGCACAAGAAGAAGGAGAGAGAGTTTGTTGCAGAAACATGGAGTGACACTGAAGAATAATCTTCCTCCAGTTCTAGTGAAGATGAAGAAGAAGCAAAGGCCAAAGAAATTTGCTTAATGGCCATCAATGCTTCAGGTCATGTCTCAGAAGAAGGAGAATCTTAAGAATGTTCAGATTGTGATCAGGTATTGGAAGACTTTGACTTTACCTCTGAAGAATTTAAAAATGACTTTAAGTCTATGTGTGGTGATCTGATTAGATCTGAGAAGGAAATCAAACTTCTCAAAGATAGACAATTTAATTATGATAGCTTAGTATTAGAAAACATTAAATTAAAAAATGAAATAGACATGTATAGTGAACAAATCACTTTTCTGAAAGTTGAATTAAGTAAAGCAAAACAGCTAGAGGAATCACTGAATGGTAGAAGTAAACAACTTGTTGAAATTACCACCACACTTAATGCTAGACTTAATAGAAGTAAGTTAGGATTAGGTGCATCATCCAGTGAACCACCTATTATTCAGAAAACCCACCTTTCACAACCTGTAAAGTTCATTTCAGATAAAGGTAAGAAGAATACAAAACAAATTAAAACAGTTAACAAAGTTTTAAAATAAGTGGTGATAAATAAAGAAAAATAAAAGGCTAAGTCTGAAAAAAATCGCCGAACCAAGATTGACAATCTCAGCATTATTCGTCGAACGACGATCGACGATCTCAACACAAATCATCAAACCCAGAACAGTTTTATCAAAACTATAATTTCAACAGAAATTTCAATAAGAACTCTAACTCTAAACCTTTCCATCCCTTAACAAACTGGATAATCCCACCTAGGAGATTTCATCCCTTAGGTTATAAAAGTCAACCTGAATACTCTTATATTTCAAGTTTTAAGTATGAGAAGAAGCCAGGACCCAAGGTTACCTGGGTCCAAAATATATGAGTTGTTATCTTACAGGTGAAGTCCTATCCTACCATACATGATAAGTAGTATTTGGATAGTGGGTGCTCCAAGCACATGACAGGAAATAAGGCAAATCTAAGTAACTACAAGGCAAAGCTAGGTCCAAAGGTTATATTTGGATACTCAAGGTTTGGTCAGACAGAAGGTTATGGAGAATTTACACTTGGAGTTTTCACATTCAGGAAAGTGGCATATGTAAGTGGCATGAAACATAACATGATATCCATAGGTCAGCTATGTGATGCAGGTTATGAGATATGTTTTACAGAATCTCAATGCAATATTTCTTTAAATAGCAATACTGTGTTATCAGGTATTAGGTTAGGCAATATTTATTTAGTTGATTTCAATTCTGCCTGTTCAGAAATCTGCTTGTTTAACAAGGTTAGCAATAATAATACATTGTGGCATAAAATGCTAGGACATGTAAATCTTAGAAACATTGCTAGGTTATCTAGGGACAACCTTGTTAGAGGATTGCCCTCTTGCCCCTATAAGAAGGAAAGCCTTTGCAAGGCTTGTCAAGAAGGCAAGCAAACTAAAAATAGCTTTAAATCAGTTAATAAGAGTGATTCACCTAGGATTTTGTATCTGCTTCATTTGGACCTTTTTGGACCAATTGCTGTACAAAGCCTGGGAGGGAAGTTTTATATTTTAGTTATTGTAGATGACTTCTCTAGGTACTCTTGGGTTTTCTTCTTGAGAAACAAGTCTGATAACTTCAAAGTTCTTACAAACTTTCTAAAATGCATAAAGATTGCGTACTCTACTCCAGTTGCATTGATCAGAAGTGATCATGGCACTGAGTTTGAATCTCTTCCTATGCAAGAATTTTGTGAGAAGGAAGGTATCAGGCACTACTTCTCTGCTCCCAGAACTCCTCAACAGAATGGGGTAGTTGAAAGGAATAATAGAACACTTATTGAAACTGCATGCACATTGCTTGATGATGCTCACATGCCTATATCCTACTGGGCAGAAGCTGTAAGCACAATAAATTATGTCCTGAATAGAAGTTTGATACACAAACTTAAAGGCAAGACTCCATATGAATTACTCAAAGGGAAGAAATCTAAAATAGACTACTTTAGAATTTTTGGTTGTATCTGTTATAAACATAATAATAACAAAGATTATCTTAGAAAATTTGAATCCAAAGCTACAATGGGGATCTTTCTAGGATATTCCCAAGTTAGGAAGGCATATAGGGTTTTCAATAAATCATCTTTGAAAATTGAAGAATCCATACATGTTACATTTGATGAAGCTAATATGTTTTATAAGGAGAAGGAAGTTTCTACCAGTAATTATTTGTAGGTACCAAATCTATGTAAAAGGTTGGATGACTTAAATCTCACCCAGAAGGTGATATCTCATCCCCCTCCACAGATTGATAAAGATAGTGAAGAAGAATCTCTGGAAATTGCTGAAGCCTCTCTAACAGCAAATTTAATTCCAAAAGAAGAATTGGTTCATAATGCTGTAAGTGTTGAACAAACTCCACCTCCTGACTATGTTACACTTAGAGATCATCCCATATCTCTAGTGATAGGAGACATGTCAGTGGGTGTGCATACAATGCATCAACTCAACCAAGATGTGACGCATGCCTGCTTTTTATCTCAAATTGAGCACTCATCCATTAAAGATGCTGAGCAAGATCCACATTGGATTATTGCAATGCAAGAGGAGCTCAAACAGTTTGAAAGATGCAGAGTTTGGAACTTGGTTCCTAGACCCAAAGGATATCTAGTTATTAGAACTAAATGGGTCTTCAGAAACAAATTGGATGCTCAAGGTATAGTTGTTAGAAACAAAGCAAGACTAGTGGCACAAGGCTACAAGAAAGAAGAAGGTATTGACTATGATCAAACCTTTGCACCTGTTACAAGACTTGAAGCTATCAGAATTTTCTTGGCTCATGCTGCTCACAAGAAATTCGAGGTATATCAAATGGATGTCAAAAGTGCTTTTCTCAATGGGGAACTCAAGGAAGAAGTATATGTGGAACAACCACCAGGTTTTATCTCTTCATCTCACCCCTCTTATGTTTTCAAGCTGCATAAGGCTCTCTATATTCTAAAGCAAGCTCCAAGAGCTTGGTATGAAACCCTAGCTAGCTTTATTTTAGAGCATACATTTTCAAGAGGCATTGTAGATAGTACTTTATTTATAAGACACAATCATGATAGGATTCTGTTAGTTCAAGTATATGCTGATGATATTATATTTGGATCTACTGATTCTAAACTTTGTAAAAGGTTTTCTGATCTTATGCATTCCAAGTTTGAAATGAGTAACATGAGTGAACTCTCTTACTTCCTTGGTCTTCAAGTAAAGCAAGCCCCTGATGGCATCTTCATATCTCAGTCCAAGTATGCTAAAAAATTAGTAAAAAGGTTTGGGATTGCTGATGCTTCAGCTATAAAGACACCCATGGCTTCTAATATAGTAATTAATTCTGATGAAAAGGGTAAACCTGTTGATCAGAAAAATTATAGGATCATTATTTAGTCCCTACTATATCTTACTGCAAGTAGACCTGATATAATGTTTGCAACATGTCTTTACGCTAGATTTCAAGTCAACCCTAAAGAATCTCATTTACTTCTCCTCAAGAGAATTTTAAGATACTTAAAGGGCTGTCCTAATCTAGGACTTTGGTATCCTATAGAGTCAGAATTTGAATTATCTGGATATTCTGATGCTGACTATGCTGGATGCAGAGTTGACAGAAAAAGCACTTCAGGAACTTGTCAGTTCTTGGGTGATAGGTTAGTGTCCTGGTTTTGTAAGAAACAATCATCTATGTCTACATCAACTGCAGAGGCTGAATATATAACAGCTGTTAGTTGTTGTTCACAGATCTTGTGGATTCAAAATCAGCTACTGGATTATGGGTACTCTCTCAAAAATACCACTATATTTTATGACAGTACCAGTGCCATATCAATTGCACAAAATCCAGTCCTGCTTTCTAGGACCATGCATATAGAAATAAGGCATCATTTTCTTAGAGATTGTGTTGACAAAAACAAGATTAATCTCAAGTTTATCCCCACTGATTTTCAAAGAGGAGATATTTTTACCAAGCCTTTGGATGAGCAAAAACATCTATTCTTTTTGAATCAGCTTGGAATGATAAATGACATGGATTAAAATTGAATTTTGTCTTTGTGAAGATTTGATCAACGATCGTCGAACAGAGATCGACGATCTTCGAACTCATCTTGATCTCAAATCGTCGACCGTAGTTTGATAACAGCTCTGTGTGAAGACAAAAATTGTCGACCGAAGTTCGACGACTTTGCTTCAGTAAATTAATCGTCGACCTAAGCTCGACTATCAATTTATGCTATTGAGATCAAAGACCAACGATACTATTTATTTCCAAATTAATCATTGACCTAAGATCGACGTTTGTGATTTTGTCGTCGGACAGAGATTGTCTTTTCGTATTCCAAAAACCTATATGTAGGTTTCTCTTCGATCTCTGTCCCGCGCTTTCATATTATTTTCTCTTTGCTCGTGATCTCTTCCCTCTTGAATCTACAGATCTTCCATGGCGATTTCTGTAGCGGTTCTTTCAGCGATGAAGTTTGACACTAGTTTCGATGTCGACTTCAAATCGTTCAATAACTGTGATCCTATTTTTCAAGAGATATTACCGTTATGTGATGATTAGGGCCTGAAGAAGTTCATGACTACAAGGATAAAATTATCTGTGTCAGAAATCAAAGAATGGGTTTTCTCTTCTTCAACTGATGATGTTTCAATGATCGGATTCATATCAGGACAGCAGGTGATTCTAAACCCTGCAATTCTTACCGAAATTTTCGAGTTGAAAAATGGAACAGACGAGCTGGAACAGGATAGTTTTGAGTACCGCAGGATGTTAATAGAGATGGGTCATGCTGAGGGCATCCCATCTAAGCTCTTAAAGAAAAATTTATCTGTTGTTTTTAAGTTTCTTGCTGATATAGTGGGCAAGGTGCTGCTGGGTAAGCATTCAGTGCATGACAATATAAATAGGCAACAGTTTTCCATTATGTCCGCTTTAGTTAATAAGAAGTCCATAGACTGGGCTAGTTTGTTCTTTGATTTGATTAAGAGAAAGAACAATCAGAAGGAAGTTTTCTTAGGAAGGATTCTGGGAATCTTTCTACAGAAGAAAGCTCCAGAGCTACTGGTTTCTACAACCATAGCTATCAATGCCAGCAAGAGGTTGAACTCCTCTTTGTTTTGGAAGTGGGAGAGAATGATTCTAAAGCCCTCCAAGGCTAGAACTTCCTCAAATTTATCTGAGGACACAATGGCTGTAACAGCCACTCCTCACCCTAATGAAGAAGTTCCTCCTCCTCCTCCTCCTCCTCCACCTCTAGCTTCCCCAGTCATCCCCAGTGTTTCTTCTATACCTACCATTGTGATTCAAACCAATCCTTCATCCCCAACTATCCTTTATTCACCTACTCAATCACCATTTCCCCTCCATCCTGTTGAATCTCAAAACCTCCACACCATGTCCTTTCCCAATTTTGACCTACTCTCACCTCACTCATCTCCTTCTCGTCAAAATGATTCACCCATCAACATTGAAGCCACTCCACCCAATTCTCCACTAAATTCTTCAAGAAACTCCCCTATTCAGGATGAAATCATGCCTGATTTCACTCCTCCCTATCATCATTCTGTCTCCACTCAGACTCCAACTGAGTTTCTTCATGTTGATTTCTCTTTACTTTCTCATCTTCTGAAGCTCATCACTCCAACTCTCAAATCCTTGATAGTAGAGGCTATTTCACCTCTTGCTCTTTCTATCTCAACTCTATCTGCTTCCCTTTCTGCTTCCACTGTCCCTTCTTCATCTAGGGGCCTTATTCCAGTTCTCATTAAAACCAGGCAGGGGGAGATGTCCAATGAAGATGCAGCAGGTTCAACCTCAGCAGAACTTCAAGCTCAGTCTCCTCCAGCAGTGCAGGAAGAAGAAGTTTTTCAGAAATTTTGTGCTGATATAATTTCATATTCAGATTTGCTGACTTCAGATGAGGAAACTAATGTTTCATTACCTAGCATTTCCAGTGGTGATTGTTTTATAAATCCCACCTGTGATTTACAGACTCTTTTGCATTCTTTCTCTGTGTTCAGAACAGTTTTGCGTTCAGTTGATTTTAGTACTTTCAAGGCCATGGTCTGTTATACCAGACCCATGAGTCCTCTTGTTGTGGAACAACTCTTGCAGATTCAATAAGTTCCAATTTGTACAAATATTCATTCAGTTACAGTTTGTTCAGATATGCCATCTCCTATGGCTGTTGAGCCTATGCTTATTATAGAAGCTAAGGATGAGCTTGATGCTTTCCTAATTGCTGATGAACTGATTTATCTAGTAGTTTCCAGAAATCTAAATTTAGCCCTAGAGACAAGGTTGATAAACATTTGTGAGCCAAGTGCTCCTCTTGCTGATCTATCTTCTATGGATATTGATCCAGTCCCAAGTGGCCAAGTCCCCTTGGACCTTCCTATCTAATAGATGATAGTCCTCTTCCCTCTCTTGATGATCTTATTGCTCTTGATATTCAGGAAGAAGCCAAAGAGAAAGCTGCTAAAAAGACTGCTAACAAACAAATAAAGGAAATAAATGAATTGTATGATAATCCTCCTGATTCATCTAATGATGATGAGGATTATGATTCAGAGGATTCTGATTCTAAGAAAAAGAGAATGACAAAGAAAAGAAAGGCTACTCCCAAAGCTGCACCTAAGCCAGACAATACAAATGATACTCCTTATTACATCTTGAAAGGAATCACTCCATATCCAGGCATGGAAAGCTGGATGTGGTTTTCTAAAAATGAACAGAAATCCAGGAAGAAGAGCAGGAGATACTCACCTCCTCCTCAGAAGTTCAGAAGAGGTCCTCCTCCTCCTCCTACTGCTGGTGCTTCAGGAGTTGTTCCTCAAGTTTCTGATGCATCTTCCAAGCCTACCTCTTTCACTAGATCATATCAAAGGCAGGATAAATCATCCAGATCTCACTCCCAAGGAAGCAGTCAGCAGCAAAGGAATCAGAGTTCTTCAGAGCAAGTAAAATAAGTTATTTATCAGAATCTCTCCTTCTCTCCTCCTCAACAACAACAAGTTTTACCCAAGGTTCAAAAGACAGCTACCTATCAGTTTAAAAGACATGATGAATCTCATAAGCCCAAAGGAAAGTATAGTGAGAGTGCTCCTCCAAAATCTCTTTATTCTCAGAGTGATGAACAACACAACACAACAAGCTTTCAGGCTCAATCCACTCAGTTGAAAGCAGTTATAATGTTGCCTCCTCAAGATGATCAGCCACCTATTGATCAGGAAGTTGATCCAAACTTCAGGATGGCCAGGCTTCAAGAACTAATTGGTCTTTCACAGATAAGAAAAGCTGCAGAAGAAGGAGAAGATCCATCTAGGTTTACCACCATGTCAACCTTCAGAGAAAAAGAGCTGGACAAACTCCAAGTTAGCAGGAAAGTTTTTAATCCAGCCGAATATATGGCGTTGCATCCAGAAGCAATTGTGCCCAAGAATAGTACTCAGACATCTCTTGGTGGACAAGACCTGATGATTTCTAAGAAGGATGTACCAGATCCAAACAGAAAGATAATCTTTTCTAAACCCTCCTCTGGTCCTTCATCTGATACATTATAGTTTGTAATCTTTAATATTTTAATGCTAAACTGATTATGTACAATGCACTGCTATAATATATCTGCTGATGTTATTTCATCCCTACAGATATTTATGGTCTTTGTATTTCTATTTCTTTTCAGTTTAGTTTTTGAGTGACCTCATACAAATAGGGGGAGATTATTGGAACCCTTGTTTGGATTTGTGCTAGGTTCACTCTTAGGATGTCTTGACCCCCATGTATAGCTAGGGTCTTTATCTAGTCTTAGATAAGTCCTTTTAGGCCAGGTTTGTACAGACCATCATTGTAGTGGACTCAGACTTATACTCAGAAAGATTTTGTAGATTTTCTATATCAGTTCGACTATATCGAACTCAGCTCGACGATCATCGATCTCCCATCGACGATCTCAGAGTCCTCTATTCTGAACTGAGCTTGACGATCTATGAGCTAAGGTCGACTATTTGGAATTTCGCAGCAGTGATCTCAGTTCTACGATAGTTGTTCTCAGTTCGACGATCTCTGATCTAAGCTCTATGATTTTATGCTGCTTTCAGTTATCAGTTTTTCAGAACGGTCAGAAGTATTTATTTTGGTTATGATCAATTATTTAAAGGCAAATATATTCTGATAATTAATGCTGATATTCTCAAGGCTGATAGCCGTATTTCATGAAGCATTAATTATGGTATTCTCAGAATATTTTATTAGCTTATTTTATTAAGACAGTTATGGAAGTGCATTTATGTTGCCAACCATTCTAGCCGTTTGGGCTCCTAAATTCTTGCAGAGAATTTTGCACTGTCTTAGGAATTCAAATTTATGTCGTTTTTCATTCTGATTGAATATATAACTCAGAAAATCAAAGAGAAGAAAATCAGTCAGTCAGTCAGGAATATAGTGAAAAACCTTCTTCAGCTGTACACAATTTGCTCTCAAGGACTGTTGCATTGCTGTAAAAAGGAAGAAGAACTTTTTCAAAAACAATTCTCTCGAGTCTTCTTCTTTCCTCAGGCTTCAAAGATCTACAGAGAGCTCAAGTCAATTTCAGCCTACAGATCTAAGAAAGCTCTACTATAACACTTTGAAGACCTACACCCAGGGCCAAGTTTCCTCTTCCTGAATCTATACAACATCTCAGGGGGAGCTTGGACATTCTACTTCAATCCACATAGTCTTCTCACTTGATTGAGAAAGAGAAGATTTTCATATACTCTTTTCTTTTACCTCCATCTGTACAGGGTTATCTCTCCCTTCAAAAGTAAACTCTTGGTGATAGGACCTAATCAAAAACCTATTGAATTTTGGGCTCCTAATCAAAAGCTCAAAGGGTCTCTAGATCTACCTGGAAGAGATCTTGTGGTGGCAGGGCACCTGAACAAAAACCAATAGTGGATTTCTACCTGTGTGGTAGAAGAGTGGATGTACCCAGATTTGGGGAACCACTATAAAATTTCTTGTGTCGTCTGGATGCTTTGTGTTTTCTTTTTGTGCTGTGCTGTGCTGTGATAGTTTAGTTTGTTTTTCCCTCTTTCATATAAGTATTAATATTTTAATTCCACAATTAAGCTAAACAAATTTTCTAATACTCTATTCACCCCCCTCTAGAGTAAATTCTATCTATCCCTCACTTTCACAATGTTATGCTATGTATGTTGTGCTACGCATTCTAAAAAGGCCTTAATGCATGTTATGAGTGGAGTACATATGTAATATTATGCATCCCATACTACATAATATCGCATGTAACGAAAAAGCAAAATGTGCTAATGGGCATCTATGTGATGTTGGTTATGCATCACATACTATATAACCATCACATGTTGCTACCTATGGTGGATCCATATACAAACACATATTATGCATCCTATACTACATGATATGCCCTGTATACTTCTTATCATGCTATAAGTGTAGTGTTCATGCTTCAGCCAAGACATACTGATGACACATCGGTGTGTGTATGAAATGATAGTAGACGGCTAACAAAGACCTGAGATAGTTGTTTGACCAGTTGTCCAACAACCTCGCTCTGATACCAACTGTCACAACCCACATTTTCTTAACATTTAAATTATATCAGAGTAAGAGAAGATACGCGTCGTGATGCCATGCCGTGCAGGGGATAACTGCAGGCGCTCAGGCCAGACTCCAAACTCTAAAATTTTACATAAAATCCATAAGTTATTAGGTAAAAACCAGTTTAAATTTAGATTGCTGTATCCCTCGAAACAGTGGATCAACTAGTCCACGAGTAAAAAGATAGTTATACGCTGCGGAAAATACTTTGATTATGTTGATTAACTCCTTACATGAGTATAAGCATCCCCAAAGGACAACTCATGACATGCAAGACTTTAGATTTATTATAAGTATGGAAATAGTCTTTACGTTAGCTAGAAAATAGTATTTTAGTTTTATAAATATGAGATGTATGAAGTACTAGTAGTAATGCTTTTATAAGTGAAATACCTAACATGCAACCTAGCATAAAACATTCCCAGAGAGCAAGTAAAAACAACCACAAAAGGTAAAACTAGCAGCTTAGCAAAGTATTCAACATTCAAAAGAAAACCACCATTGGGCGCCAACAAACTAACACGAACCTACTGAGAGTATGTATGTCTGTACCAACAAAACCACCAAAAATACCTCTCTATGGAGATGAAAAATTCTGCAACACTGCAGTCCACTAACAAACACCCAACCTAGCTGCTCAACCGGCTACTGTCCTGAACCTAAGGAATTCAAAAGAATAACACCTCAGCAAGAAAATACAAGTGACAACAAAAACTATCATTAAACAAAGGAGTAGTAAGATTACTAATCCAAACCCGAATAGCTGCCAAAACACAGCAAACTAACTGGAATTTAAGAACGAAAGAGTTAACTTATAAGGTTAAAAAGTAATGAAATTTGCACCAAGTGCGAACAGAGTCATACCCCGAGAACATCTGCGAGATTAGGCAGAAATAATATAAGTTTAATCCTCAAAACAAGGCAAAGGCTTAATAAACACGTAAATCATTAACACTGTAACGCAACCGGATCTGAGTCGGGACCAACCGGTCAAACCCTGACTAACAGACCCCAACGTCTCAAAAACGAGACTGCGGTGGTGGTCATCTGGTCCAACACAACTCAACATCCAAAAAACAAGACCCAAACATGCCCTAGTGTAATGATTCATGAACTAAGCTAAACAAACCAAACCCCATATACCAAATACCCATAAAACCAAAAATCAACGAATTAAGAAGAAACCCGATGATTCTAACTTGGCAAAACTAAGCCTTTAGAGATACATATCATTACAATGAAACAACACAAGTCCAAATGAAAAGCATTGAGTACACTCAACGTCGCATCGAGTGTAGTCAATGCACTCGATGCCACATCGAGTGCAGGGAAAGCATCGAGTACACTCAATGCCGCATCGAGTGCAGTCAACGCTCTCGACGCCACAACTTAGCTGGGAAAAGCATCGAGTACACTCGACGCCGTGTCAAGTACACTCGACGCCGCGTTGAGTACAGTCAATGCTCTCGATGCCACAACTTAGCTGGGAATAGCGTCGAGTACGCTCGATGCCGCATCGAGTACGCTCGATGCCGCATCGAGTACAGTCGACGTCGCTTCGAGTGCAGTCAACGCTCTCGAAGCCACAACTTAGCTTGGAAAAGCGTCGAGTACACTCGACGCCGCGTCGAGTACACTCGACGCCACGTAAAGTGTAGTCAAGGCTCTTGAAGCCATTACTTAGCACACTCAGCACTTTACCACTTAAATACCAATAACATATAACGACGTTGAGTGAGTTTAGCTCACTCAATGCGGTCAACGCTTTTCTAACTAAGCAATGACGTTGAGTGAGTTCAGCTCACTCAACGCTTTCAACGCTTCTCTACTTAGATTCTAGAATTATACAGAATGGCGTTGAGTGTGCTAATCTCACTCAACGTTGCCTTGAGTGAGTACCACTCACTGAATGCTTTTAACTTAGCTTCTCAGAGCACTCAACCAGGCGTTGAGTGCATTCAACACACTCAACGCTTTTATACTTAGGCTAGAAACTGACTATCAGCTAAGGCTATACTCAACGCCTAGTACAGAGACTTGATAGAAAAGCTATCCTACCTAAACAGAGGATATTAGACTTACCACCACCACTAACTTCTGAATAATTTAATTATTAGTTTAAATAATAATTTTTTTTGTCAATGTCTAAACCTAGACCAAGAACAACCTGCTGCTATGCTCACACAGGAAGGGATTTCTCCTATAACAATGCTCCCTCCCCACATCCACTAGCTGGCTACTAAACTATGCACTATTCGGCCTTCTAGGACAGAAACAGTAACATGAAAGCTTGGCAAGGGTGTAAATCACCACTTGCCCCAAGATTTACAGAAAAATCATTTTGATATGGGGGAAATCCTACCCTAATTTGATCCTGCTGTATCGGGAAGATAACAAGAAAACAAAAGAGAAAAGAAGAACAAGCAAGGGGAAAATCACCACTTGCCTCAAATCACCCAAAATTCGGCCAAGAAACGCCCCACCTCACAGATCTGGCCGCAAGAACACTTAAGCAACAAAACCTGAAACTTTTGAGAGGAAAATAGGGTAAAAACCACAAACCTAGACCTATAAAAATCCACGAAACTAGAAAAGCTTATCGTAGAAATGTAGATTTAGGCGAGATCTACCCGGATCCACTCTCTAAAGACGAAACCGAACACCAAAGCTCCAGAAATTGGTGGCCGAAGGCTTAGGAATTCCGCCACTCTCATTCTTTCGCAACAGGCTGACGGTTTTCAAGAGGGAGATAATGAATAGGGGTTTGACGGTATGGTTTTCTATTTATACTATTTATCCTATTATTTTAATATATGATAACATAATTAATTAAATAAAACGTCAAAAATGACCCGGAAACCAAACATGCCCGAAATTTTACGAAAATCAAACCGTAGCTAAATACCGACACTACGAATCCAACGCCGAACTCAAAATCAAAATCAGACTAACCAATCTTGGGTAAACACCTCCCGAAGCCAAAACAAAAGCATTCCCAAAAGGCTCCACCGAGTCACCAAAATAGATCCGACTCGCTAGGAAATCTTGTAAACAGGCTAAACCCAGCCACACACAGAAAACTCAAGAGCTAAAATCCATGCTCTAACAATGGCACTCACCAACCATGCGTTAACATAATGCCCTGACGTCATAAATATGCCAAATAAAAGAATTAACTAAACATCTAAAGAATTAGGGGCATTACAACATCCTATAATAAATTTCAGAGGTTAATATTACTATAAAATTACCCCTACCAAAATCTCATGAAGATCCAAGGTCATAGGACCCCTTAATTATTCCGTAAGGTGTATAGACCTAAATAATGTCCAAGTAATTAAAGTGGGGTACATGTGTCAAAATACCACCAAATTCCATCCTAGGGCATTTCACCACACTAAGATTACATGGACTAAATACCAAGTCCATACAAGGACATATCACCCTATATCCTTCACAAACCTACAAAGTTCAACCTTAGGGTTTGAAATAGAGTCTTAGGAAAAATCCACCCTAATCCACCCCAAACTCCATGTGAAGGTGTTTATTGTCATAACAAATCAGTGGCCCAAATTTGAACCTTTGTTGAGGTGATTTGGTCACTCAATACCCACAAGGGACACTTTGACCTAAATAACCCTTTAAGGCCAAGGCTAGGGTCTACTAAATTCCAAACTAAATCATCTTCAAATGGAATGAAATTTTATATAGAGTCCTATATTGACCCCAAGGACCACTCACCAAAATTTGGTAGGATTTGGAGGTCATTAGACCCTTTAATTAAACCTTACATAAAAAATGAAATGATTTCCAAAACTTTAGAATAATGTTTTTCAAAATTTCTTATTTTTGGATATGTTATAGATCTAGATATGAATGACACATTCTCCAAATTTCAATTCATTTAGAGGTCAGGATTGATGGGGGCACCCCAAATAATCTCTGATCAATCCTAAGTATAGACCTTACCAAAATGAGTGCTGCGGTCTGACATAAACTTCAAATTGGTTCAAAGTAATTTTAAAAAAAACTAGACTCATAGGGCTACAAGGTTCATATTGACCACTTTTTCTAAAAAGGCCTCTAAGTATTTTTAATTTAAATCCTACGACAGCTGATTGTATGTGATAGAAATACATATACCCTAAAGTTTAATTCATCAAGATCTGCACAGATCTTAAAGCATGATCGGGAGGAGGCTAGCTTTCTTCTTCCTCCAGCCAATGGTCCCGATCCACCCGACTTGGAGCCAACTCCAGCCCCAATTTTCGGCCCTCCGGCCACCTCCCCGACCAACCACCGCCACCACCACCTCCGTCGAGATGAGGGCTATCAACCAGCGGTGGTTTGGCCGCTGGAGACGGCGGATTCCGGTGAAATCGACACCCTCTTTTTTAACAAAAAATTAGTGGAAAAACTCCACCCGATCGGGCTCAATTGAGCCCAATTGATTTCTCTATTGATTCCTAGGATCTAATCCATGAAAAAGGAGTAGAGGAGGACCTGGTTTGCGGCTTGAACGCGAGTGCTTTGCCTCACCATTTCCAGCCATCGAGCTTGGGCTCTCTGCAACTCCTACACCAAACTCAACGAATTTGAGATAGGATCGGGGGAAATGCCTGTCCTTGCTCTTGCAAAGATCCTTAAAGAGAGGATTTGGGAGAGGTGGCTTGTAACTCCCCAATTTCATAAAACACCATTAATGGCTAAAAACCTAGTTTTTCGGTTTCAGCCAAATTAAGGGGGCTGGGCCACCCCAATGGCCGACCACCCCATGGAAACTCTTCCTCTCCCTCAGAGGAGTAAAAGCCACATAAAAGTGGGGGGGTCATGGAGCCTCCATGGCCATTAAGCTCACATTTTCTCTCTCCTCCAAATTGGGGAAACTCACATTCTCTCTCCTAGTCACCAATCTCTGAAATTGGTGGGCCCCAAAGGTGTCACTCCACCTCCTAGACCAATGGGCCACACTAGTTTGGGCTTAGCCCACTTGGAATGGGCTAGGATAGCCCAAATTGAACTATGGGTTGACTCTATCCAAATTAGCCACTTGGGCGACTTAGGCATGGAAATTTTGGGGCCATTGGGTCCCCGATGTTGCCAAGAGACTAAGGGTGAGGTCAATTTGACACTTAGGTGGTCAATTGACCCAAATTGAGCTAATTTTACTTTCTTAGGCTTAAGGTTGACCTTGGTCAACTTGACCTCTTTTGTTGACTCCAATGGGTCTCTATGGATCTAATGGACCCTCTAATGTGTTAGAGATATTATGGTGGGATCATGGAGTCATGGTGAAGCACTAGGGTCAACCCTAAGCTAATGTTTGAAGTTCTGCAATTTGCAGGCCAAGGTAGTTCACAACCTTTTACCCATGTTTACCCATCACTTTAGTACTTCCTAGGGTTTTATCATGACCTAGTCATGACAAAACCACCATTGGGGTCTAGTTGCCTGAGGGATATTATAGTAGAATCACATAATAATGGAGTGTGACTTAGCTTTAGCTTGTAGTCCTGAAGCTGGTGCTAGATCCACAACAACTGTTCACAATAACTTCCTGCTGATATATAATTTGACTCAGCTATTGATATTGCAACACTAGTCTGCTTCTTATTGATCCATGACACAAGTCTTCCACCTAAGAATTGACAGGAGCCTGAAGTGCTTTTCCTGTCTTCTTTACAACCTGTAAAATCTATATCTGAATACCTAGTTAGTTCAAAAGCACTATTCCTAGGGTACCATAGGCCAAGATCTGGTGTGCCCTTAAGATATCTCAGAATTCTTTTAGCTACAGAATAGTGAGACTCCCTAGGGCCAGCCTGGTATCTAGCAAAAACACATTTAGCATACATGATGTCTGGCATACTAGTAATAAGATAGAAGAGGGAGCCAATTATGCCTCTATATATGGTTTCATCAACAGGTTTTCCTGTTTCATCCTTGTCTATTGACATAGTTGACCCCATGGGAGTTTTTATTATGGAGGCACTCTCCATACCAAATTTTCTAATTAACTCCCTAGTGAACTTAGGCTGAGAGATGGTGATGGAGACGACGGCCCTCAACAAGTTGAAGACGAAGACGGCATGCTTACGAAAGTTATCTCTCCGCCTCCAAGTAAATATTTGCGGCGCCGTGACGATCATGTGGAGTGACACCAAAAGATCCGCCCGCGACGCAAACCAATCTAATGATAGCTTAATTAAATCATTTTTATGTTTCTTTAATTTACAATGTCTATGGAAATGTTTATGCCATGTTGTGTTTTAGTTTAATGTGTGTTGTTTTTATTTATTTATTATGGGCTGCAAATAGCCGAACTCTTGATGTAGCCTATATATAGGCAAGTATGTTTTCATTACGGATTAGTGAATGAAAAATTAAGAAACCTTAAACCTCCTTTGAAGATTTCTCTCTCTTCCTCCTTCTTGGCCGCTCCCATCCTCTCCTCCCTCTTTGAAGTTCGGCTCCTCTTCCTCTCTTCCTCTTGCCCGCCGACCACCCTTCCTCTCCCCTCCTCTTGCCCGGCCTCCCTCTCCTTCCCTCCTCCCTCTCCTTGGCCACCAGCCCCTTATCTTCTTCTCCTTCCATCAACTACAAGTTTCGGCCACCACCACTCCTCCCTAGCCGCCGTCTTCCTCCACCAACACCAAACCCGAGCACCTTCTCAACCCCACCTCCCAATAGGTTCGGCCACCACTTCATCCTAACCGACCCTCCGTCTCCTACAAACCACAAAACCGACCACTATCCATCACCCCCTACCCGACCACTTTCATCTTCTACCCTACCCGACCACCAACAAGAAGATTTCCACTTGAGGATCTACGACACCGGTGTGAAGCGACAAGGGCGAGCAAGATTTTCATCTCCTTACGGCGCGACTCCGACGGAGCCGTTGAGGGACGATCCAAGTAGAGAGTAATCAGAATCACCCATTCCGATTGGGTAACGAATCCTTCCTACCTCCCGTGTGATTTCATTTCTTAGATTAAGTCTTGTGGTGGATTATCTTTGGTGTTGTTTTAGATAACCTTGAATGGTATCGTGGATTTTGTTGCATGCTTTGTAATTCCCTTTATTATCATTTTATATTCGAGAAGGTTTGGCGAACCTTGTTTGGCTTTTGTTGGGAGAGATCTACCCATTCCGAATCGTATTTTTTTGGTAGAACTCTTTTGGTACAACACCGCTCGGTCGGACCCAATATTGGTCCTTTTAGCTCGATCGAACATTGGCCTTATAGCCCTTGTTGGATCCAAACCGGATTGGCTATCCGTATGCTAACATAAAATTGATAGACTTAATTGCGTGGTGTCACGTAGAGCGATTGTGCGAGTGTAGGGATTGGATCGAAGAGTGACGTGGCGTTGGACCGTAGTTCTATTCGGTGTGAAACGTGCAAGCCTACATCAATTTGGTATCAGAGGGAGGTTCACGTCAATTTCCTAATTGGCACCCCTCCCCCATCTTATGGCACGTTACCCGCACTTCTGTTTGCACGTTAGCTGTCAAAAATCACAAAAAAATTATTTTTGGTCTTCCAATAGCGGCTTAAATTTCTTATTTTTCAGCAAAAAAATCAAAAAAAAAAAAATTAATAACCTTCATATTTTATTCTGCAAGAAAATATATTTTATATTAATATTACCCTAGTGGTTAAGCGGGAAAAATTCCGACAATCCTAATTTATTTGGGCCAGTTTACTTTTCTTTGCATGTTCACAAGTATCGAATCGAGTTTTCTCTCCGGTTCTTACGATTATGGCCTATGACGTTCACGTGTCCCGTTTGGACTATTGGTATGAAAAATCCATGGCTAAGCCTACCCCTAGGCAACACCACATAACCGATGATTTGGCTCCCCTACAACAAGGGAATAAGTCGGTCTCAGAGTACATGCAACTATTTAAGGATATGATGGTTAGGAGCGATATGAAGGAATTGCCCGAGATGACCCTCTCTAGGTTTCGTAGGTGGTTAAACCCTTACATCTAGGGTAAGTTATTGCATTATTTGCACACCGACCTAAACACCACCTTTAGTACGGCGTTGGAAATTGAGAAGCACCATATTATGAGGCCTAAGGTTTCCTCGTTTCAGACGACCACTACTTATGAGTCTAGTGGCATATCTTATTTTGGATCTATTGAGCGATCTCAGCCGATTATGCCTGTAGACCTTTTTGAGTCTCCCCCTGAGTTGTCTAGTCTAGTTGTTGACTCTCCTGTTGAGTCTAAGGTAATGTCTAGGATCGTGCCCGTTACTGAGGACGAGGCTGTTACCTCTGACGATTATAGCGATGATGAGGGTATTGGTTTCCCTAGTGACCTGGATGAGGATTTCACCTCTGAGGAATCCTCTCCACTCCCCGTCGACGATATTTTGCAGCCATCTCCCTTGGTTATTATGGAGTCTTCGGTCGACCCAGTGTTGTTAGATGTTTCAACAGTGTTGGAAGAGTATTCGTGGGATGAAAGTTTATCTTGGGGTGAAGATAGCCTGATATGTGAGAATAACACCTTGCCTATTTTTAGCCATACTAGTGCTGTGTCTGTTCACCCTAGTTTTGAGAGCCCTCTCCAAACTATGATCCCTGTCATGTTAGAGTGTAATATTACACCTGCTGAGAAAAATGCCTGAGTCGGTAGGCATTTTGGCTGAGTCAGTAGAGTCACCTTACATTGAGAGATTACCTAGTAGTGACTTGGAGGATGACCTGTTCGGACTCGAGCTGGTTCCTTTTAGACCAAGATATGTTGAAGGTTGTTCTAATGACCCTGTTGTATTGGACGTTCCGACTGATTGGAAAGATTTACCGTTTGTGAACGAATTATGTTTCGATAATTTTGGCGCTATGAGACCGAACGATAGTTTCTTGATGAAAACACCTTTATCTGAAGTTCCTGAATTAAAATTTTCATCGGGCTTGATTTTCCCCTTTTATGAGACCATTACCGATTCTAAATTAATCGATGAGACTAGCGTGTAAGACGAAATGGCAAGCGAGGAAGTGGTATTTTTGGAAGATTATTTAGTCTTACCCCCGGTTGAAAGTTCTTTGATGTTAACTTCGATTGGTAAAATTAATTCTGATTTGGATTTTCCGGGTTTGATTTCACCAACCCTTCCTCCTATTTTTGTGCCCGTTTTCGTAGATGTTTTAGGCAGTGGGATCGGATGGCCTAGACATATTTATTGTGACACGCCCACTATATTAGTTCTGAAAGTGAGTGAAAGATCTACCTTAACTCTAGAGGGGGGGGGGGGTGAATAGAGTATTTTAAAATAATTTACAATTCAAAAACTGTAAAGAAGTGGAAGACTTGATTTATGTATATGTGTAAGGTGCTTGTAAAAAGAAAAACTAAGTAAGCAAGAAATAGGAAATCACACAGCACACAACAAAGTAAAAAGAACAGCAAACCAGATGACACAAGGAGCTATAGTGGTTACCCAAGAACCTGAGTACATCCACTCTTCTACCACCCTAGGTAGGAATCCACTATAGGAATAGTTGATCAGGTGTCCTAGGAACTAATGAGCTTTTGATAAGGTGCTCAAAAACCAAACTAGATTTTTTGATAAGGTGTCTTGCCACCACTGAGTTTTGACAAGGTCTCAGAAACCAGCCACAAAACTTTTGAAGGAGTTTTGAGAAACCCGTTTACAGGAGAGAAAGGAAAAGGAAATGAGTTGAGTTGTTCTTCTCTGTCAACAATCTGAGAGAAGACAAGTGGAAGATATTGTCAAAGCTCCCCTTGAGATCTGTAAGGGTTTAGGAAGATGAGATTTGCTTAGGGTGATAGGCCTTCAGTTGCTTCAGATCTCCAACAATAGATGATTTCAGCAGATGCTGAAATGTGTGTTGTTTGGATTCCTTGATAATGAAGCTTTTGAACACTTGAAGCTTGAAGGAGTAGAACAACAGATGATCTCCTTCACAATGATGTTCCTTGTGTTCTTGAAGAATTCTGACTCAGTAATTCTGTAAGCTTTTGTTTACTTAATCTATTCTCAGAAGATGAATTCTTGATGAGTGAATTTTTTGTTCTCTCTTCTGTATATCTTTTTATTTCAAAACTTGTCTGTTCTCTTTTGAAAATTATACTCTAAGGAGTATATCAGATTCTGACTTTAGATGGTCGTTACTCAGTCATAAATGACTTCCATAATTGACAACTGTCTCTGGGGAAAGTCCTAAGTAACATTCCAAATATTCTTCCTTAAAACTTGTTCCAGATTGCTTGAAACGGCTATAGAATCCTTTGTCATAAATGCTGAGAATAAATCTGAATGAATTTCATAACTGTCCTGAATTTGAATTCTTAAAACGTTGACCTCTCAGAAAATCATCGATCTGAGTTCAGCTATCGTCGACCTGAGCTCAGAGATTGGATTTATACTAGAAACAGAAAACGTCGACCTGAGCTCTACGATTGTCGACCTGAGCTCAACGACTTTGAAAACAATTAGAGACAGAGCGTCGATCTGAGCTCGAAGATCGTCGAACGGAGTTCGACGCCTTATTGAACTGAGCTCAGAGATCGTCGACCTGAGTTCGACGTTTCGTCGACCTGAACTCGATGAGAATTGTCCTAGTCTTCAACACTTGAATCCTGATCTGTAGAAGGTCTTGAGGGCAGCTTTCAAACCTAAGTACTAACCCTAAGACTCATTCTAATTAACCTATCAGACTATACAGCAAGGTCAAAATAGAATCCTAATCACATAGTTATCCTTACCCAAATTAGTAATAGGGTGTTCCAACAATCTCCCCCTATTTGGGTTAGGATTACTATTTACATGACAGAATGTGAAATAACAAACATACATCAGATTTAAACAAAACAAACAGAAACAACAATACAGATAACATATGTTGAGCATTGTAGAAACACAACAAGAGTCACAGAATCAGTCAGAAAATAAATATGAGTATCAGTTTACACAAGTTACTCATTGCCCTTTTTGAAAAGAATTTCTCTGTTGGGATTTAGGGCTTCCTTCTTGGATCTTCTATCATCTTCTGCACCTAAGGAGGTTTGTGATCTTGGCCTTGGAACTACAGCCTCAGGATGCAGCTTCATATATTCTTATGGATTAAAGAATTTCCTTGAAGCATATCTCTCTAATTCTTTCTTTCTATGTTCTGACATGGTTGTGATGTTGGAAGTATCTCTGCCTTGCTCTTTAGCCTTCTTTATCTGATCTAATGCAGCAAGTTCTTTCATTCTAGCTGTCCAAGATAAAGGGTTGTTCTCAGGGTCCTCAAAAGGAACTAGGGGTTCATATCTGTTGATTAACTCTGAATCAGTAAGAGGAGCCCTGGTGACAACTGTATCTCTGAGCTTATAAGGGAAAGGACCTGATAAAGAATCAGTAGGGCCTTGTCCTTCCCTTTGGTAAGGATGTTGTCTGGAGTAAGTTCTATAATCTCTTTGACTTCCTCTATGCTGACCTCTTGTAGACTGATAACCTCTTTGATGTTGTCCTCTGGGTTGATATCTTTGTGAGGATTGAGAGGATCTATGCTTTGTAGAAGATGACTGAAAAGCTGAGCCTCCACCAGATCCTGAATCTGGAGGAGGAGGAGGAGGAGGATGAAATTGAGATGTTCCTTTTTCATACTTGTCAAGCTTTCTCCTTTTCTTCATGGCCTTAAGCTGGTTTTTAGAATTTTTCATCCATAGTTCAGTGATTTGGCAGTCATGCAGAATGTAATAGGGTATACCATTGTCCTCTTTGGCTTTTGCACACTACAACAAATATGGACATCGGCCACGTTTTTAAGAGTCTTTAGCGACATTTTTCAAACGTCGCTAAAGTTTTCGCGGCGCTTTTTGAAACATCGCATAAGCGTCGCGAATACAAACGTCGCCAAAGTATTCGCGACGTTTTCACTACCCGCGTCGCCAATACAAATATGACATTAGCGACGTTTACTGTTATAAACGTTGCTGTATTTGGCCACGTTTTGGAATGTAAAACGTGGCAAGCTTTAGCCACGTTTTCCTATAAAAACGTTGCAACCTTTAAAATTGTTTTGGCCACGTTTATTAAAAAAACGCTGCCAATATTATTTAATATAAAAAAAATAATATTCTAATACAGTTGAACGAATTAAGCAATGCAAATTGAAAATAGACATTTCTTGAGTAAAAATATCTAGACTTAATTCGAAATATATCAAGAGTATCAATCAATAAATATGAAAAATATACATTTCATAATAATCTTGTTTCATTTTACAATAAAAAAACAAAATTGTTCATGAATTACAAAGTTTTAACAAGAACATTTATGTTCCCATAAAGAGTACACATAAGCTTGTCAATTATGACCATGATCATCACGAGAACCAAAATGCGGATTCCACCTCCCAAAAGTTTTGTTGTGACTTGCGATCATGACCATATAGTCCATATTTTAGTAATTAGAAATATCCTGCAATTAAATAATTTAATCATTACAAATATTGTATCAAATAAATCGGACAGTAGCAACAATATTTTTTTATGCATCTCTACAATCATCATAAAACAAAAGTTAAATAGCTTATCTTTGTATCAAATAAATCGGATAGTAACACATTTTATGATATGAACCCGAGAAATGAATTACTCCTCGCGAGGTTGGCAGGCTGGTGGGGAAGGAGGAAGTGGCCACCAACTGGGAGCCATCAAATGATGTTTTTGATGCTGCATGAAGCAGTCCAGGTTGTCCTTGTCTGCCAATGTTTTTTTTTGCATGCTATATGTGTTGATAGAAGTGCTCGGCACTCTTCAAGAACTATTTCTAGGGGAATTTTGTGAATTGCTTCACCTGAAGATGGCCTAACATCCTCTGAAATAATACCATGCCTTAATTTCTCCTCTTCCCTTCCAGGCATCCATGCAACAATTTCACCTCTGTAAAATGGTCTCATTGGCAGTAACTGTACCTGAAGAGCATCCTGAGGAAGCAGTTCTCTCCCTACAAGAATATTGTTTTTAACTTCTTTAACTATTCCAGTTTCAAATCCTACTTTCATTGCATTCAGAACTGCTTTCTCAGAACCATCTAGGAAGGCAAGGAGTGGTCCAATTGGTTAAATGGTCGGTGCCTCTAAAATCTGACTAACTGCTATGGAAACAACATCATAAATGAATATGTATCTTGGAGGTTCTGCAACTAAAATTTTATTCCTACTACAAGGAGACAAAACAATGGATAGTTGGAGTTGGGGGTGTGTAGTCTCTATTCATCCATTTAAGGTTTTGCGTGTTATATATATATACATATAATATATATATATCTATAATATTATATTCTAGAGAGAGTGAGAGAAAGAAGAGCGAGAGAGAGAGTGATGATTCTCCAGAACTGTTTGCAGTGTGAAGAAGATTTGTAAGCAAGAAAGCATTTCTAGCAAAGTTATTGCAGATTTTGGCGAGAGTGCAATTGGAAGAGTTGCACCCGTCAATTCTGGATTTTGGTGGATTATTCTATTAAGCGCCTATACAAAGTCAACTGGTGATTTACCTCTTGCTGAAACTCCTGAATGTCAAAAAGGAATGAGACTTATATATATCTACCTTTCTATTTAATACCACTTAAAATAGTTTCTAGAAATGGTGGATTTAATTTTTCCCTGAACTTATGAGCCAAAATTATTTTTCTAGCGCATGGTTCCAACATTTGAAGTAAACATCAAGTTGTCTAAGGCGATCAGACCCATGGATTTGCCCTTTATTGCTCCTTGGCTCAATATTCATTTTCTTTGCTTAACAATCTAGTTGCACACTCATGTGCTCAGTGAGGCTGATACCGTGCTCTTACACCTTGAATGTGTAGGCACTGTTTATATCACATGTAACTCATCTCACAGGATATTATTATGCTTCTCGCTCTCTCTCACTCACGCACGGATGCTCGTGCTGTCGTGCATGCCTCCACACACACACACACACAATATTGCTTGCATAGTTGCACACTCGATCATGTGCACCATGAGGCTGATACCATACTCTTATCACCTTGAATCTGTAAGAACTGTTTATAACACTGTCCGAAGAGCTTATGTCATTTTAACGATTTTCACTCCCCATGCAATTTCCCTATTGTGAAATTTCCTCATAACCGAGCCTAATAAGTTTTTTATGATTTTGTTTCTTTTTTATTTATAGCTTCCATTCTTATTATTAAATATTTGTTAGACGCTACTCTCTTTTATTCTAAAAAGGGGTAGATTCACTCCTAATTTATAAGTTGAAGCCTCTTTATTTCTTTCTTCTTCTCTCTTATTCATGCTCTGTCAGTCTCCTGTTCCTTTTCTCCCTTATTATCCCAATTAAATAAGAAGCAGCAAGTAATAATTTTATGCACACATTATTTAATTAGTCATCTATATGTTTCTAGGGTGCCTTTTCACTCCCCATCATTCGGTCTTCCTTCAGATGTGCTAGAAATGCCATTTTCCTCTCCAAAATTGATGTTTCAGCTATATATATTAATAAACATTTAATTTGTAGGGGCATGCACGAAGATGGTCCCTCTGATCTCTAGCTAGCTAGCTCCCATGGTTATGATAGTGACTGGTACAAGGTTCTCATTTTAGTATCATATGCAGTTTTTGATAATTTAATCATATGCACAGAGATATTTTGATCATTCTGTTAGTACCTATATACAAACAGTTAATAAACAAATTGAAAAACATATGCTCATTTTTACATTACCATGTTTAGGGTGGACTCTCGTGTTTGGTTCCGTAGGAGGCGTATCCTCGGGATTAGACTCAGTATTTTGGTTTGATCTAGAAATAATATTCATCATTTTTGCAAGCTACAAAAATATTAAATAAAAAGTATTAGACTTCGAAAGAAATAGTATTCATCATTAAAGGCGGACTGATCGAATATCAATTATACCTGATCCGTAGATAGATAAACCCCAGGCCCCGCAGATGTTCCAGAACAATCTTCTCTGGAACCTTGGTGTGACATCACATTCACTAGACAATCTATAGTTTTTTGCATATTCGTCACTTGGAGTTTCAATTGATCAATCTCTCGCATCTCCCTTGAATTTGTAGTGGCAGACATATTTGAACGACGTGATAGATCAGGATACACTTGAATTGTCGTGACACCGGATCCCATGATTCGACAACGACCATAATTCTCTGGTCCAAATGTAGACCGAAAAGCAGCCTCATGGATTTCACCAATCGGTGTGTCAAGAGGACATTGTGACATTTGCTCAGCTATCGCCTTTTCTAAAGCAACCTAAATATAAAAATTCAATCACAAACAAATAATTTAGATAATATTTGCATTTCAAAAACATACATCCAAGAAAAAAACATTCATGCCTTTTTTGTTATAGCATAATCGTCCACCAAACTATTTTTTTTCGCTTTGCGTGTACGGCTATTTATGTATAATTCAAGACGCGTTGGCTCCTTTCCCAATTCAACAGCCTTAACAAAAAATATTTCAACATTTTACTATAAAGAATAAGAATAAAAACTAGTACATACCACACTATTTGACATACCAATTCTTTCCTCCTATTAGCGAGACTTGTCCTACCCAATGCATGTGCGCCAATTTGATTACTTCGACATGCTTTATTTTTTTCACTAATGCTCTACAACATCCAAAAAATTAACAATATGTAAAAATATAGAAGTGTAGTAAATTGTAGCACCAAAACTCAATATGTAAAAAATATAAAATGTATCAAAATGCATAACTAAAGAACCAAAAATTACCTTCCCCTTCGGCGAGTACCAATATGTCACCATATCAACAAATTCACTTACAGGCATGTTTTTAGGACCACCTCGGGCAATAACGGCCTCAGGAGTGTCTGATGGTCGGTAAAATAAACTTTTAAATTTTGCCTTATTGTCTTTAAATCTTTCACCAAGGATGTGCATGATATGTTTCTTATCAGACTCGTAAACATCAAATCGTTGCTGCATCAATAAAAATGAATGTTACTAAATACAAATTATTATGTTAATATAAATGTAAATGACTGAAGAAATAATACACCTTTATTAAATTCCATGCTATGTTCTTACTAAAATTGGATACATGAGTCCACGAAAGTGGGGTCATTGGAAACAACGATCCAGTTCTAATTAGAGTTCCCATAAAAGATGACAATTGAACTTGACCATCACCCAGAAATTGACCATAATCATTACGTTGCATTTGGATGACTTTATCTGGGGGCATTAAATGAATGTGTCTGCATGTAGTTTCTCCGCGTCCTTTTTTAGGTCTTCTTATCTCTAAAATTAACAATTTTAAATAAAAGTATGGGCAGGTAAATCACAAAAGTAAATATAAATGTATTATTTACCTGTTGAATTGGGAGTCTCTATTTCATCAGCAGAAGGAATGGCAGCTTCCTCACTATCTTCATGAGTGTTTTCATCAGATGAAAAATAAGCCATAGTAGTTGCATCATATAGTGGATCCACATGGGCATGTGAAGTGCTAGCATTTATATTGCTAGTATTGACAACTATATTTTCATTTTCAGATGGAGAATCTATATTTTGACCATTTGTTGTGTCATTGTGATCCCTAGAAACATATAAACTTCTTGGATCAATTCTCCTTTTAGGAGCCATTACTCACCTGCATAAAAAATAGAACACAAATATAGTATATATATTAAAAAATAATGATAAAATTGAATAAAAAGGAGAATACTTACACATCACCCTCATCATCATCCATACATAATTTTTCAATATCTTGCATTTCATTACCAATAACTTCAATTTCTCCCATTTCGTACTCATCTCGTGGCGCCCTCCTCATAACCACCTCCCAATTTAATTGTTTTGGATCACGGATGTAATAAACCATTTTTGCTTGAGAAGGGAATATGTAAGGGTCGTGCTCAAGTGTCACTCCTGTATATATTAACTGAGTGAAATTAACTACAGTAAATCCGAATAAATCTTTTTTCATGCCCACATTGTTTGCTGGATTTACCCAATCACATTTAAAAAGACATACTTTTGCAGCATCAAAGTAATCTAATTCAATTATTTCAGTTACTCTCCCAAAATAGTTGATTACCCCGTCTGACCCACCATGATCAGACAAAACCTCTACTCCACTATTTTGTGTTTTTTTATGAATCTCACTGCTTTTTGTTCGAAATGAATATCCATTTATGTTATAACCTTTATAACTACGAACAATAGGGCTTGGTCCGAGAGATAACTGTCTCAATTGAGGATCATCAATAATCGCTCCATCACGTAAAACCTTGCATCAAAAAAGTTTTAGTGCATAAGAAATATCTTACAATTTATTATCGCATCCACAGTTGAAAGATTTTTACCTTTATCTTAAACCATTCTGCAAATTCTTTGCGAAGCATGCTTTCCAATAGATCCTCTTCAATATTTTGAGATTGGTGACGATTTTTCAATTCTTCTCTGAATTCACTATAATAAAATAATTTATTATCAAACACAAAAGTTTTCATAAATATATATATGTATTAAATTAAAAATATTAAGTTTAAAAAAATTTACCTTCGAAAAGTCTCGAGTTCAGTGCAGTTGAATAAAACGTATCGATGAGCTTGTTGAAGATTGATTAAGTCCAATTTCTTCAATATAACACCTTTCGTAGCACTACCGACTTGCGGAAGCATCGTGAAAGCAGGAGTTAGAGTTGTCAAATTTGCACTATTACGACAAGGTTGATTAAATCGAGTCTTTATCCCCTCTAAGAATCGCGAACAAAATGTGAGAGTCTCTTCTGCTATATAGCCCTCCGCTATTGATCCTTCGGGCTTAGATTTATTTCGCACAAATTTTTTATAGTGTCCAAGTTCTCTCTCAATAGGATACATCCATCTATATTGCACCGGGCCACCCAAAATAGCCTCTTTAGGAAGATGAACCATGAGATGGATCATTATAGTGAAAAATGAGGGTGGAAATATTACTTCAAGGTGGCATAATGCTAATATTATTTCATTCTCAGATTTTACCAAATCAGAGACTTGAAGTTTTTTTGAACACAATTGTCTGAAAAATCCGGACACTTCCATCAATGGAGTTACAACATGTCTTGGTAACACTGATCTTAATCCAACTGACAACAAATGTTGCATAATTATATGATTATCATGACTCTTCAAACCTTGAATCTTGCCTTGCTTGAGCTTAACACAACGTGATATGTTGGATGCATATCCATCAGGAACCTGGAGTGATTTTATCATACCCAAGAAAATATCTTTCTCAATCTTACTCATAGTGAAGCATGCTGGAGGAACAATTTCGGTGTCATCATCTTTTTCTTGGAGCCATAATTCTTTTAGAATGTTGAGATCCTTACAATCTCTTCTTGCACGGACGTTGTCCTTGGATTTGGTGGGATCGCCTAATATTGTGTTCAAGATATTATCACACACATTCTTCTCTATATGCATTACATCAAGACAATGTCGTAATAGATTTGTTTTCCAATAAGGCAAATTAAAAAAAATGCTTTTTTTCTTCCAATACATTGTCGTACCCCCTGAGTTATTTTCTTTGCCAAATACAACTTGGATATTTTTCATTGCCTCCACGACATGTCTCCCTTTAAGTGGTTTTGTGTTACCTATACTCGTCTCAGGACGACCAAACCTTCTTGCCTTTCTATATGGATGATCAAGTGGAAGAAATTTGCGGTGAGACTGATATGATGTTTTTTGACTATGTTTGAGCCAAAATGAATTTGTGTCTAACGCGCATGATGGGCATCCAAGTTTTGAATGTGTGTTCCATCCTGATAAATTGCCAAGCCCAGGAAAGTCACTGATAGTCCATAATAATACAGCACGCAATTTAAATATTTTTCCATCAGAAGCATCAAGCACTTCAACTCCCTCAACCCATAATTCCATCAACTCTTTTATTAATGGTTGCAGATAAATATCAATGTTATTACCAGCCATTTTTGGACCAGGTATCAGACCCGACATGATTATAGATCTTTTCTTCATGCACTCCCAAGGTGGTCCGTTATACACTACCAACATAATTGGCCATGTGCTGTGTGTACTGCTTAGATCCCCAAAAGGGTTGAAACCATCTGTGGCCAGGCCGAGACGAATATTTCTAGGATCATTGGAGAACTCCCTATGATTGTGATCAAACTCTTTCCATGCCAAACCATCTCTAGGGTGGTGCATTAAATTATCATGATTGGGCTCTTTGACATGCCATTGCATCGTCTCAGCGGTATGTTTACAAAGAAATAATCGCTCTAAGCGTTCCTTCAACGGGAAATATCAAAAAACTTTTTTAGGAATCTTCTTTATACTATTGATGTCATGTTTACGTTTCCTCGACTTGTGATTAAATTGTTCTTCATTGCTTTCAAGCCATCGCGACTTCCCACATACATAACATACATTGTCATTTTTGTGTATTCCCCAAAACAATGAACAATCATCTTCACAAGCATCAATCTTAATATAATTGTGACCTAACTTTGAACTTATTTTTTTGGCCTCACGATAATTTGCGGGGATCGTTTCATATCCACCTGGCACCGCACCCTGCAAAGCTTTCAACAACATACTAAAATGTGTATTACTTCAATTACCTAGAGTCTTAATATGAAGGAGTTTTAATAAAAATGAAAGTTTGGTGTATTCTTGGCATCCTTCCCACAATGGTTTGTTTTCCTCTAAAAGAGATGTGTATAAATCATTAGCATTCATATTAACATGATCTTGAGGACAGTCAAATGTCTCATCTTCACCATGATGATCATTCAATAATTCTTGTTCTTCCGCGTTCTCCTCGTGTCTTATGTTAGGAATAGCTGCACGCAACAATTCATCCATGGGTTCAACAAAGTTTTCATTACTTGAAATTGAGTATGTAGTGAAAGAAGATATGTCATTAGGCCAGTCCCCATTACTAGATAGTCGTCCATCATGATAAATCCAATCTGTGTAATTTTCCATAATACCGTTCCATACAAGATGTCCCTCTACCTCATCTCGATCCAACATCTTTATATTTACACATTTTTTACAAGGACATGGACATTTTTCCCCAGTCGGCATATGTGCATAGAATAGATCTAACAAATATTTCATGCCTTTTACATAAGTCTTTGAATGTCGTGGCTCTCTCATCCATTTTTTGTCCATTGATAAAATGTTTGTATGCGACCTATACATTTAAGAGAAATGTGCCACATACGCATGATATAAAAAAGTATGTTGAACTTTAGGTGACTCCCACTATCAACTCAAAACAAATAGATAAACAAAAAATGGAAATCTTTAATAAAAGGACCCTCCACTTTTTATTTTTCTTTGATACAATTATTCCTCAGTGTGACAGAATTCAGTTTATTTTTTTTTTAAAAAAAACTCAAACAATAACGCGAAAAACGATGTTTTCATTCATAAATCAATTTATAGTTCTATGTGACAGAAATGAGAAATAAGGAATGAAAATGCAAATATTTTTTGGGGTAAAAATAAGAAGGATGAAAGGGCAATTGATTATATTAATTAGAATATGTCAATTAGCTATGAATTGTATGAAAGTTTTATGCAAAATAAAATACATTCTTATGTATCTCTCAATGGAGATGAGCATTCATAAATAACAAGGAACTGGTGATGGTGATGATGAACAACAAACTTTCTGGCATTAAACGTCACTAGGATAATTAAATAGTCATTAACCAAAACTAATTTATAACCAACAAAATTTCCTCTGATCAAGAACTTATGTGTCGAACCATCAAATTTAATAATTTATCATGTCATTAAAAAATAATCTCAAAGCAAGTTCAGTTGTTAGATTAGAGAACAAAAGTGTTTGAATGCAAAATTGAAAGTGACACATGCATTTCATGAATTCAATTTGAACTGATTACTAAGTCAATATTGTGGAACATAGTATTCTATAGCCAAGGTTCACAAATTTATACGTCAAATTTATTAGCATTAGCCCCGCAATCTAGAAGTGTATTGTTGTACAATGAAGAAGGAACTGAGAAAAAATAGAGCGAGATCTATCAAAGATAGGATAACTTGAAAATAAATTTACCAAGGTTGATGTATTGATAAAATTTATGTAGGTTGATGTATTGATAAAATTTATGTAGGTGTATTAGTAAGTCAAAAAACACTCACAAAATTGAAGATTCAGATACTCAAATTGAAATATTTTGGACAAAAATGCAAGATTAAACAGTTAATTTACATATAATATTCATAAAAACCTGAAATTAATAAGTAAATAGGTCAGTGAAACTAATGTTTTGGTGATGCATTAAGAATACATCATAATCAGTAGGTTTGGTAGATTAAGGTAAAAAAATCTATACCTCCCATGCACCCAACCAACGGACAATGTTGTGTATATCACCATATAAATCTTTAATACATACTAAAATTATAATGATAAATATTTAATACTAACAAAACAAATAAACAAAATTCCAAAACAGTGAGCCAACTGTTGTTAAAGATGAACCAACAAAGAAATACCTTATCCTATAGATTTAAGTTATTGAACCAATATAAGAAATTTCACTAAAAAATATTATTTGGACAACAAAGAAATACCTTCTCAATGGTATAAATAATATATTACAACATTAAATTGGGTCATGATCGAGAAGCTGAAGCGTCCCGGGGAGAAAGAAGAATATATTGTAAAACAAAAAAATTTAAAGAGCTAATGTATGGAATATTATCTAAACCCAAGATTGAATCAAAAAGAAACCATTTCAGATCCATGTCACGAAGAAGAGATCGATTTACCTATGAATGATTGGATCCGGGCCTTTCGGGAAAGGGAGAGTAAAGTAACATGCACGCCCAGGCCGAGCAACTTGAACGCCCAGGCCGAGCAACTTGAACGCACAGGCTGAGCGATCGTGAAGGAGAGGGCCGGCGGCTGGTAGAATGGAGAGTTGCGAGGGGATGTCGGTGAGCGGAAAGGGCGAGTCGCGAGGCGCAGCGGAGCAGACGATCGACGATCGGCAGAAAGGTTGAGTCGCGGTTGATGGAAATTGGGGAGAATGGCTGAATACCGAGGGTTTTAGGTACGTTAGAAGCGGAGAAGTTAATTATAGGCGGAGAAGTGATGAGATAATAGCGGAGACGTAATAAAACTGCCATCCTAATTAAATTGCCACCTAATTAAATAACCATCTCAATTAATAAAACTGCCGGCCAAGTAAAACTTCCGGCCAAGTAAAACTGCAACCTAATTAAATTGCCACCTAATTAAATTAGCATCTTAATTAACTGCCGCCTAATTAAATAACCATCTCAATTAAATCTGTCATCCTAATATATTTTTAAAAATGGTGACATACATGTCGCGTAATTTTTTCTCTGCCCGACTCATTCCCGCCGCGATCCAAAGTGTTTTCCCGCCCAAATTAAAATAATTGTTTTGTAAAAAATACATCATTTTCAACAAAATGTCGCCAATATCAAAACCGATCGAAGCGTCGCTACGGTGGATGTTGAAGTCGAAGTCGGCGAAGCAGCGACAGATCGGAGCTTCGGCAAGAACCGGTGGCTTCGGGCGAGGTGGAAGAAGAAGCGTAGCGTAGAGTGACTCCGCCGTCGGTTAGGGTTATTGTCGGGGAGGCAGGGAACGTTGATGGCTCGATCAATGGCGAGGATCCCTCGGCGCCAGAATCCAGCGATGACAGGGGAGGCTCTGCATGTGTGGAATGAGGAAGAGAGGGTTTAGGTTAGAACGAAAATCGGGATGAGGGGTTGTGGATTTAGATTAGATATATATGGAGAGGGAGCATGTTGGGGTGGTTTTAGGATAGAAGATATTAACGGGTTTGGGTTAAGGAGGAAAAATAAAGATAATTAATAAGATTAGCCTGACCAAAATTAATATTAACGGGTTTTGTGTTAGATATTAACGTGACCAAAATTTTAGTGTCATGTTTAACTGCTTATAATTAATAAAATTGGAGAGAAAATTATTAGACACGTTTTTGTATGAAAAACATTGCAAAAACTAAAAACACTTGCAACGTTTAGACAAACGTCGCCAAAAAAACGTGGCTGATGTCCATATTTGTTGTAGTGGCAGAAGGTACTCTCATCATGGCCTTACTTCTTGCTTTCCTTTTCTTGGCAATGGTGCCAGAAGAATCATCAGAGTTAGTGTTGAATTGATCACTATCTGAACTCTGGGGTCTGTCATATAAGTCATCAATACTTTTGATATACTCTTATCTTTGTTTTGACTTCTCAGGAGCAACATCAGGAGCAGAAACTATTGGAGTAGCAGCAGGAGCAGAGACAAGATCTTTTGGAGCAGCAGGAGCCTCAAAAACAATAGGTTCTTCTAAGTAAACAGCAAGTTCATCATCAGCAGCAACATCAACAGAAACAACAGGCAACATATCAATATCAGAAGATTCAACAACTTCAACAGCAGCAGTAACAGAAATAATAACTTCCTCAGTCTTAAGAGAACTGATATAAGAAGTAGTTAGACTGAGATCACAGACAGCAACAAGCACAATGGCCTTATTAAAGTCTTCAACTCCCTGAGCTGGTAAGCAGCTGAAGTGAAGAAAGTCAAAATCAGATAGCAGTGACCTGAGGTTCACTATTAGTACTGGTACTGGGGCTGGAACTGAAGCATCATCAGCAATTTCTGGCAGAAATTCCTCTGAAACAGCAGGCACTACCATAACTTCATAGGGCATCTCCCCCTGCCTTAATTCAGTGAGAACTGGATCAAGGCACCCCATAGAATGGAGTTCCTGTGGAGTCGATAGAGAGGAGAGCCTGTCAGATAACTCCTTGATGGTCTTTAGGAGTGGAGCCATGGAGGTCTCCAGCAGGGCTACTAGCTTGGGAGCCAGTATCCCATAGAGCTTATCTGCCAGTGCTGAGAGATCCACTTGCTCAAGTGGGACTTGAGTAGAGGTGGAGGAAGAAATGACTGTGGCTGGTGATGGATGGGCTGTAGGATGTGTGGGTGGGGATCGTAGGATGTTGGGTTGAGAGATTGAGATGGTGGAGATAGAGGTTATGGGTGTTGAGATGGATGGGGTGAAGGATGGTTGGGTGAGAATATCATGGAGTAATTGTTGGTATGAGGAAGTGGAGGGAAGCTCAGTAGGTGAGGAGGGGGAATCATCCATGAAGGAATCTTCCATGATGTTGAAAGATGGAATGTCAAGAGGTGGATAATAATGAAGTGGATGGAATTGTTGTTCTGTGATGGCTGAAGGAGGTGAAGGAGTGGACAGAGGAGTTGAAATTGTAATGGGGGAGGAGATTGATGTGGAGATGGTTGAGGTGGAGATGGAGGTAGAGATGATTATAGTGGATGAGGGAATGGTTGAGGGAAGAACTGAAGAAGGTTGAGAAGAGGAGGAGGCAAGCAATGCTTCAATAAGGGCAGGGGCCTGAGGGGAAGAGACTGCAACAGTCCTTGTGCCTGAAGAAGTAGTAGTCCTGGTTTGCTTGACTATCTTCCTGTCCCATTTCCCAAACAGGGCACATGTAAGCCTCTTTGATGCATTGATGTGCATCCCACTTGATACCAGCAGTTCAGGGCACCTGGAGTGCAGGAATAACCCTATTATCCTCCCAAAGTTTATAAAACTTTTGTTCACTTTCTTCTTAATCAAGTCAAAGAAGAGCTCTCCCCAGTTCAAATGTTTCTTATCCACAAGTGCTCCCATCAAGCAGAACTGATACCGAGAGATGGTATCATGTGCTGAGTGCTTTGCCAACATCACTTTCCCCACAACATCAGCAAGAAATCTATACTCAATAGATAAGTTCTTTCTCAATAACTTGCTAGGGTAGCGGCAGAATGTCCCATTCTATTTAACATATTCGCAGATTCTTCTCAAGATAACTCAATAGAATCATCTCCAGTACTCAATTGAAACACTTCAGTCAGGAGAGTAGGTGTTAGGGATACCTACGTCCCGGCTATAGTACCAACCAATGTATTCTGATCCAGATTGTGCGCTGTGTAGACCCATTCTTTGATCTCATCGGCTGCAATCTTCATTCTCGTTGTCATTATTTGCACTAGTTGCTGTTCTCTGAATAGGTCCAGAATATCTTTGAAAACCTAATCACTTCCATCAAAGGAGTCCATTTCTATGTCAAAGCCTGTGTCGAATTTCATCTTGGCGAGGGCGGCAACTGACACAGCCATTATGTACCTGCAAAGATGAACAAACACGACCAAGTGTAGTAGAGTTTGGAGTGAAAGAAAAAGTTTGCAGAGAGTATGAAAGCGCAAAAGAAGAACGACGGCCGAAAGAATGATTTGATATTAGGGTTAGACGCCGGAAAGGAAAGATCGTTGAACTCCGTTCGACGATCTGGGCTTCTAAAGGAATCTGAAGAGTCTTCAATAATGTCGATCTCCGTTCGACGATATTGGAGAGCGTCGATCTCCGATCGACGATCGCTGAACAGAAGGAAGGTAGCCTAGCGCTATCTGGAAAACGCTGAACTCCGGTCGACGCTATTGGAAAGCGTCGATCTCCGTTCGACGCTTTTTGGGAAAAATGTCGAGAGCAGTTCAGAGACTAAAAAAGCCTACAAACACTAGAAAATTCAAGTTTTTAGCCTAGTCTTGGTCTGTTTTTAGAGTTTTAAAATCTTGAGATTTATTTTAGACTTCCCCCATCTAACATTCCTAGCTGATTTAGGAAGAAGGTATCTTTATTTTCATCCAAAAGTTTGGTGAAAATATCTCCCCTTTGCAAATCAGTTGGGATATACTGAAGTTTAATTTTATTTTTCTCAACATTATCCCTTAGAAAGTGATGCCTAATCTCTATATGTTTTGTCCTACTATGGAGGACTGGATTTTGTGCTATAGAAATAGCACTGGTGTTATCACAAAATATTTTTGACCCTTCTAAGTTGTAGCCATAGTCTAGGAGCTGGTTTTGAATCCACAAAATCTGTGAGCAACAACTGCCTGCTGTTATATATTCAGCTTCAGCAGTTGAAGTGGACACAGATGTTTGTTTCTTACAGAACCAGGAGATAAGTCTGTCACTAAGGAACTGGCAAGTTCAATTGGTGCTTTTCCTATCTACTCTACATCCAGCATAATCAGCATCTAAAAATTTAGTTAATTCAAATCCTGAGTCTTTTGGATACCAGAGGCCTAGATTTGGATAACTTTTTACATACCTAAGAATCCTCATAACTAATATTAGGTGTGACTCTCTAGGGCTTACTTGGAACCTAGCACATATACATGTAGCAAACATTATATCAGGTCTACTGGCTGTAAGGTACAATAGAGAGCCAATCATTGCTCTATATGTTGTCTGATCAACATGTTTTCCATGTTCATCAGCATCTAATACAACATTGGTAGGCATAGGTGTTTTCATACAAGATGCTTCAGACATACCAAATTTCTTAACCAGTTCTTTTGCATACTTGGTTTGAGAAATAAATATGCCTTCAACATGTTGTTTGACTTGCAATCCTAGAAAGAAGGAAAGCTCACCCATGCTACTCATTTCAAATTTAGAATGCATCAGATTGGAAAATCTTTTGCACAAATTTGAATCGGTAGACCCAAATATGATATCATCTACATATATTTGTATTAGTAGGGTATGAGACTTAGTGGTTCTAATAAAAAGAGCTTGGTCTACTCTACCCCTTATAAAATCATTTTTCAGAAGAAAGCATGCTAAGGTCTCATACCATGCTCTAGGAGCTTGCTTGAGACCATATAATGCTTTATGCAATTTGAAAACATGGTCAGGATAAGTTGAAGAGATAAAACCTAGAGGTTTTTTGGAGTTACCATGGTGATCTAGAAGTGGTCAAACATGTAATCTCACTACCAACGCGATATGAGCCTGTAGGGTTGCACATAAGAGCATGTGGAGAAATTGGAAGATTGACTGTGTTGGTAAGGGTTACCAATCACCATAGAGTATGGGGGAGTCAGGCAAATGTTGCTAAGGCAAATTCGTCGAGAATCGTCGAGTATGACTCGACGACTCTCGACGAGTTTGTCGAGAATGATTCGTCGAGAATCGTCGAGTATGACTCGACAACTCTCGACGAGTTCGTCGAGAATCATTCATCGCGAATGATTTGTCGAGAATCATCGAGTAATACTCGACGACTCTCGACGGATTCATCGAGAATCAAAAGTGTTTGATTCCCGTCGATTGGTGATACTCGACGATTCTATCCTTGATTCTCGACGAATCGGCAGATGATTCTCGCCGAATCTGTCTGCTGATTCTCGCCGAATCTGGATTTGATTCTCGCCGAACCTGTGCTGATTCTTGCCAAATGACTCTGAAACCCTAACTTGGTTGGTCTGCGGATAGCGGTGTTCTTTGGACTGTTTATGCCTTTGGTATAAATAGGGGACTTAGGGTTTTTGGGATTATGAGATTATCTATCATCAGGATTCTCCTGTAGACGAATCGAGCCGACGGAAAGAGTTATGCCGATCCCCGATCCGCCGAATCCCGACCCCGCCGGACGGAATCGTTCCTCCGCCGCCTGTTCGCTCCACCGTCGACCTCATCTCCGGCGACCGTCGCCGATCTTGCTTTCCATGGAGCAGACCTAGCAGTTCGTGGGAAGTGCAAAGGTGCGGTTGATCTTCCTCCCGACCCTTCATGCGACGAAGCTCGGAGTTCTCCTGCTCATGTGGATTTTTATAGAGACGTGGACCTTATTCCACGTAGAACTCGCCACCGACGAGGACACAAAGCTTGGAGTATCTCCGTTGAGTTGTGACTCAACGCCACTAAGGTAATTTTTGCCTAGTTATTTGTTAACTTCTTGATTCAATTTTCATGGCCCGATCCCATCTCTTTTGGGTTGTCTTGATGTTTTATTCCTTCTGCTGCGTGCACAAACGTTGTGCCATCCTCATAGAGAAACCCAATAAGGTTGTCTAACATAGACTTCTTCTTTGATGTCTCCATTGAGAAATGCACTCTTCACATCCATTTGGTAGACCTTGAATCCTTTGTGAGTTGCATAAGCTAGGAATATTCTTATGGCCTCTAACCTTATAACTGGTGCAAAGGTCTGGTCATAGTCTATTCCTTCTTCTTGAGAATAGCCTTGAGCAACTAGCCTGGCCTTGTTCCTTACAATAACTCCTTGATCATCCAACTTGTTTCTGAACACCCACTTTGTTCCAACAATTGAGTGATCCTTAGGCCTTGGTACTAGCTCCCAAACTTTGTTTCTCTCAAATTGATGAAGTTCCTCTTGCATAGCAATGATCCAGTGTGGATCTTGTTCTGCATCTTGAATTAATTGAGGCTCAACTTGAGATAGAAAGCAAGTGTGCATCCGGTTCTAGTTGACCTAATTTCTGGTTTGCACACCAGCTGAGATGTTTCCAATCACTTGGGAGATTGGATGATCTCTTGTTGTTACTAAATCAACAGGGGGTGTTGATTGTTCACCAACCTGTGTTGTTGTTTCCTCTAGTGGAATAATAACTGGCTCTTCAAGATGGTTCTCTCCAAGATGTTGAACATCTTCTTCATCTTCACTGATTTCATCCTTATGTTGGTTAGGTGAATATACTGAATCCTTCTCTGCAATATGCAATCTGTCCAAATTTTCTGAAAGAGAGTTTACCTGCAAGGCTTCTATGGTAGAAGTGGACTTCTCCTTATAAAACATGTTAGTCTCATCAAAAGATACATGAACAGATTCTTCAATTTTAAGAGAAGTTTTGTTATAAACCTTATAAGCTTTACCGATCATGGAGTATCCCAGAAACACTCATTCATCAGCTTTAGCATGGAATTTTGCTAAATACTTCTTGTCATTATTGTGAATATAACAAATGCAACCAAATTTTTTGAAATAGTCTACTTTAGGTTTCTTCCCTTTGAGCAATTCATAGGGAGTCTTGCCCTTCAGTTTATGTATCAAACTTCTGTTCAACACATAGTTGGAGGTGTTCACTGCCTCTGCCCAAAAAGATAGAGGAAGGTGAGCATCTGTCAACAATGTAGTAGCAGATTCAATTAGGGTTCTATTTTTCCTTTCAGCTACCCCATTTTGTTGAGGAGTTCTTGGAGCTGAGAAAGTATGCCTGACCCCTTCACTCTGACAGAACTCTTGTATAAGAAGAGAATCAAACTCTGTCCCATGATCACTTCTGATCAGGGCAATGTGAGTATTGAACTCAATCTGTATGCATTTGAGAAAATCTGTCAAACACTTAAAGTTATCAGACTTCTTCCTCAGGAAGAATGCCCATGTGAATCTAGAGAAGTCATCTACAATCACTAAAGTGTAAGATTTCCCTCCTAAGCTTTGTACTGTAATGGGTCCAAAAAGATCCATGTATAACATATACAAGATCCTAGGTGAATCACTCTTATTAAGTGACTTAAAACTATTTTTAGTTTGCTTGCCTAATTGACAAGCCCTGCAAAGTCCTTCCATCTTATAGAGGCTAAAAGGTAGTCCTCTAACAAGGTTGTCCTTGGATAGCCTAGAAATGGTTTTAAGGTTTATATGACCTAGTCTCTTATGCCAAAGATCATTTGGTTTGCAAACTGAATTAAATAAATAGATATCTATATTGGATGAAAGGAAATCTACTAGATAAATGTTACCTTTCCTTTTACTTGTTAACACTGTTGTGTTATCCTCTGACTTGATCTTGCATAAGGATTTGTCTAATATTACTTGATAGTCTTCATCAAAGAGTTGACTGATGCTGATTAGGTTGTGCTTCAGTCCTTCCACATAAGCCACCTTCTTGAATGTGACTGAGCCAATCTGAACATCACCATATCCTTTTTTTTTGACCAAAGTTTGAATCTCCAAATATTACTTTGGGTACAAGTTTGGTTTTGAAGGATGTTAGATTCTCCTTGCTCCCTGTCATGTGCTTTGAGCACCCACTATCCAGATACCATTGTTGGTTTATTGCTGGATAGGTCTTCACCTGCACATAAACAGTTTATATGTTTTTGACCCAGTTTACCTTGGGTCTAGGTTGATAACCTTTAAACTCAGAAATAAAAGACATCCCTGGCTGACTCTTATATCCTTCAGGATGGTATCTCCTAGGAGGCACTATCCATTCAATATAAGGGTTGAAGCTTTGGGATGAGGGACTTCTAGGATTGATTTTAGATTTACCTCTGAAAGAATGTTCAAAGCTCTGAGCTCCGTTTGACGATCGTCGAGCTGAGTTCGACGATCGTCGAGCTGAGTTCGACGATCTTGGGTCAGATCATCGAGCTCCGTTCGAAGATCGACTATACCAGAGTTCAGAGTTCAGAAGTCATCGATCTGAGTTCGACGATTCAGCCTTGGATCGCTGAGCTCTGTTCGACGATCGTCGAGCTCTGTTCGACGTTTTCTGTTGAACTTTGTTTTCCTTAGGTAAATCATGATTCTTCCTAGCTACCTCTACAACATCCTTTCCTTTATCAGAAATAAATTTAATTGGGGTTGTTAATACTATAGGGGAGCTGAATGAAGCACCCAAGCCCAGTGTACTGTTGAATCTTGAGTTCACTGTGCTTGTGATGTCCATCAGTCTGATGCTTCTCCCATTAAGAGATTCTTCAAACTTCTTTGCCTTGGATAGCTCACTTTTCAGTGAAGCTATCTCCTCCCTACAACATTCTAACTCCTTAGAGAGTTTGAGGTTGTCTGATTTTAAGGTGCTATGTTCAGACAATTGATTTCTGAGAGAGATAATCTCTTTCTCAGACTTTAACAGGTCTAAACAAAGTGCCTTAAATTCAGATCTAAAGTCCTCTGAATCAAAATCAAAGGAGTCTATTACCTGGTCTTCTTCAGTTTGAGTTTCAGATTCAGACTCTGACGCTTGTTCTGCATCAGAATTTTGTTGGGAGGCATTGATAGCCATCATGCAGAATTCCTTTTCTTCAGCATAATCTTCATCATCACTTGAACTTGATGAAACCTCTGATTCTTCTTCAGTTTCACTCCAGGTTTCTACTACAAATCCCTTCCTTGTATGTTTATTTTTGCTAGAGGAGGATTTGTTGTAATTGTTTCCCCTGGAGTCCTTGTCTTTTCTCCTATCTTTCCTGTCCTTATTCTGATTTTCTGGATAGTCAGGCACAATATGACCTGGTTTCCTGCATCCAAAACAGATTATTTCTTTATTATTTGACTTATCATACCTTGACTTCTCATGCCCTCTGGATGACCTCTTTCTGAAATCTTTCCTGGCCATCTTATAGAATCTTTTGGCCAGCAAGCTCATCAATTCTTCATTGTCTGTGACCTTGTCTTCAGGTAGATCTTCTGTATCTTTGAATGTTATTGTCTTCTCCTTCCTGATAGCTGGAGAAGCAACCTTTTGTTCTTCTTCTCTGTTCTTGATGAGCAGCTCATAAGACTTGAGCTTGCCCAACAAAGCTTCAGTAGTAATCTCAGTTAGGCATCTGGCATCCTTGATTGGCCAGATCCTTGAGTCCCAAGTGCTAGGGAAGCACATTAGGATCTTATCATTTAATTCAGTTAGAGAGATCTCCTTGTCTAGTGTTTTTAATTCACTGACTATTAGGCTGAGCCTGTTGTACATGTCAGCCACTGATTCAATTTCTCCCTTTTTGAAGTTATCATATTGGTTTATAAGATGGGATCTCCTGTCTTTCCTTTCATCAGCAGATCCTGAGACAATTTCAGATAACTTGTCCCATATCTCTTTTGCTGAACTGCATTCAGACACCTTTTGGAATATCTCATCAGACATAGTCTGAGTAAGGATATTCATAGCCTTTGCATCTGCAACTTTCCATTTCTTTATTTCTGCATCTATTCCTTAAGGAGGTGGAACATCACTTGTACTTGTAATTACTGGGGGTCTTGGACAAACTGTCAAAACAGAATTGTAGATGTCCTCATCAATAGAATTCATGTAAAGCCTAATCCTTGCCTTCCAAAGTGCAAATTTAGAAAGGTTGTACACTGGAGTTTTGGTGCTAGCATAATCTTTGTTCTGTGCCATGGTTTTGTTTAAAAATAAATATATAATACACAAAAGAAATAACTATCCCTATAGAGGGTTGATCTTTTCAGAGATCTTTTGGTTCAGGTGCTAGCCTGTTCAACCAATCTGTTGAAGATTCAGATGTTGAGTAACCAACCTGGATCTGATACCAATTGAAAGTGAGTGAAAGATCTACCTTAACTCTAGAGGGGGGGGGGGGTGAATAGAGTATTTTAAAATAATTTACAATTCAAAAACTGTAAAGCAGTGGAAGACTTTATTTATGTATATGTGTAAGGTGCTTGCAAAAAAAAAACTAAGTAAGAAAGAAATAGGAAATCACACAGCACACAACAAAGTAAAAAGCACTGCAAACCAGATGACATAAGGAGCTATAGTGGTTCTCCAACAACCTGAGTACATCCACTCTTCTACCACCCTAGGTAGGAATCCACTGCAGGAATAGTTGATCAGGTGTCCTGGGCACCGATGAGCTTTTGATAAGGTGCTCAAAAACCAAAACTAGATTTTTTGATAAGGTGTCTTGCCACCACTGAGTTTTGATAAGGTCTCAGAAACCAGTCACAAAACTTTTGAAGGGAGTTTTGAGAAACTTTTTTACAGGAGAGAAAGGAAAAAGGAAATGAGTTGAGTTATTATTCTTTGTCAACAATCTGAGAGAAGACAAGTGGAAGATATTGTCAAAGCTCCCCCTGAGATATGCAAGGGTTCAGGAAGATGAGCTTTGCTTAGGGTGATAGGCCTTCAGTTGCTTCAGATCTCCAACAATAGATGATTTCAGCAGATGCTGAAATGTGTGTTGTCTGGAGTCCTTGATAATGAAGCTTTTGAACACTTGAAGCTTGAAGGAGTAGAACAGCAGATCATCTCCTTCACAATGATGTTCCTTATGTTCTTGAAGAATTCCGACTCAGTAATTCTGTAAGCTTTTGTCTACTGAATCTATTCTCAGAAGATAAATTCTTGATGAGTGAATTTTTTGTTCTCTCTTCTATATATCTTTTTTTTTCAAATCTTGTCTGTTCTCTTTTGAAAATTATACTCTAAGGAGTATATCAGATTCTGACTTTAGATGGCCGTTACTCAGTCATAAATGACTTCCATAATTGACAACTGTCTCCGGGGAAAGTCCTAAGTAACATTACAAATATTCTTCCTTGAAACTTATTCCAGATTGCTTGAAACGGCTATAGAATCCTTTGTCATAAATGCTGAGAATAAATCTGAATGAATTCCATAACTGTCCTAAATTTGAATTCTAAAAACGTCAACCTCTCAGAAAATCGTCGATCTGAGCTCAGCTATCGTCGACCTGAGCTCAGAGATTGGATTTATACTAGAGACAGAAAACATCGACCTAAGATCTACGATCGTCGACCTGAGCTCAGCGACTTGGAAAACAACTAGAGACAGAGCGTCGATCTGAGCTCGAAGATCATCGAACGGAGTTCGACGCCTCATTGAACTGAGCTCAGAGATCGTCGACCGTAGCTCGACGAGAATTGTCCTAGTCTTCAGCACTTGAATCCTGATCTGTAGAAGGTCTTGAGGGCAGCTTTCAAACCTAAGTACTAACCCTAAGACTCATTCTAATTGACCTATCAGACTATACAGCAAGGTCAAAACAAAATCCTAATCACATAGTGATCCTTACCCAAATTAGTAATAGGGTGTTCCAACAAGTTCCTGTATTGACGATGTCCCCGTGCTTAGGTCTTAGTCAGTTGAGCGCGCTAGTTTCTGGTGTGTTCGCCGCTCTGCGTAGATCTGACGACGCGTCACATTTGACTATGCTTTTCTCTATGTGTCTAGCTACGCCTCTAACCTCATGTACTCCTCATTCTCTGTCTATTTTGACACTGGAGGTGGTGTCGCTTTCACACACTTATATTCCACACCCGGTTGCGCGAATTTACCCCCCGCCATTTGATGACCCCTTTTCCCACTCCTTAGTGACCACGGTCAGGCCACATGAGTTGTATCACTCACACCTGTTGCTACACCCAGGAGCGTTCAGCTCTACTAGTATTTATGATGAGCGGTTTCCCTTGGCGTATCTTCATGCCAAGCGTGATTATATTAATTATAAAAGTAGAACTGCGATGCTCACGCCTATGAAAATCATCTTTGATTTTAAGGCTCCCATCCCTTCGGACTTAACTCCTTTATTCTCTGAATTTTGGGTGAGTCACATAGCGCATGGGTTCACACCACACGGTAGCAAGTTATCTAAGCGCATTTTAATTGAATTAATCACTCTGGTGGCGTCTCATTACTCACCCTCTAGTTTGTCGGCGAAACTCACTCCAGATTATGCTCGTTATGATCCCCTCTTATATAAGCACACTAGTAAAGCGCTAGCCATTCCAATTATTTCGTATCATATTCATGCTAGCTTACATAAAAGAGCATCTCACTATAAGGTGATCGATTTAGTTTTGGTGCGTCTCGACCCTGAACGGATGCCTTCGGGCACTTTAGAAAGTTGGCAATTTGGTAAGCTGGACCTTGGTCGGATATTAATGAAATTTTTAGAATATGCATATCATGTGAAGCTTTCCATTGAATGGGGTATCACCCCTAATTTTAATGTTTCTAATTTAACGCCTTATGATTCTCCACCACTCTATTTATCTGTCTGACCGTTTGGGTTTACTTTGTTCTCTTTGGGGTTGGGTTGTGAGTTTATGCTTGGATTGTTTTCTTCTTCGGTCTTCCCTGGAGGTACGTTGGTTGTTGATGCTGAATTTTCTTTTCCTTTATTGCCTAATGCTTCTCCAAGGTTCCCTAGGAACATATTTTTGCATGACAGGATACTCCAGGTTGTTGTGCTCTTCTCTCCAAGTGGGGTTGTCTGCCACTCTGAGGTTTTATTGGTTGATGCTTTCCCGCACCAGTACTTTCAGACCTACTCATCGGAGATGAGTACTTTTAAGCGGGGGAGGATTGATGGATACGACGGCCCTCAACAAGTTGAAGACGAAGACGACATGCTTACAGAAGTTATCTCTCCGCCTCCAAGTAAATATTTGCGGTGTCGTGACGATCATGTGGAGCGACGCCAAAAGATCCGCCCGCGATGCAAACCAATCTAATTATAGCTTAATTAAATCATTTTTATGTTTCTTTAATTTGCAATGTCTATGGCAATGTTTATGCCATGTTGTGTTTTAGTTTAATGTGTGTTGTTTTTATTTATTTATTATGGGCTGCAAATAGCCGAACTCTTGATGTAGCCTATATATAGGCAAGTATGTTTTCATTATGGATTAGTGAATGAAAAATTAATAAACCCTAAACCTCCTTTGAAGATTTCTCTCTCTTCCTCCTTCTTGGCCACCCCAATCCTCTCCTCCCTCTTTGAAGTTCGGCTCCTCTTCCTCTCTTCCTCTTGGCCGCCGGCCACCCTTCCTCTCCCCTCCTCTTGCCCGACCTCCATCTCCTTCCCTCCTCCCTCTCCTTGGCCATCGGCCCCTTATCTTCTTCTCCTTCCATCAACTACAAGTTTCGGCCACCACCACTCCTCCTTGCCGCCGTATTCCTCAACCAACACCAAACCCGAGCACCTTCTCAACCCCACCTCCCAATAGGTTCGGCCACCACCTCATCCTAACCGACCCTCCGTCTCCTCCAAACCACAAAACCGACCACTATCCATCACCCCCTACCCGGCCACTTTCATCTTCTACCCTACCCGACCACCAACAAGAAGATTTCCCCTTGAGGATCTCCGACACCGGCGTGAAGCGACAAGTGTTGGGTACATTGGAAAATGTGTACCTGATTTGAAGAAGCCTAACTTAACATTAATGATATACATCAAGGTGTATTTGATGTTATTTTGAGTTGACTTGTGCAGGTTAAGTAAGTTCTAAAAGTACAGGAAATTATTCTAAGTCCATGTGTCGACACAAGAAAAAACTATGTCGACACTTCAAAATAGTTGTGTCGACACTTGAAGAAGGCTGTGTCGACACAGAGAAAGAAAGTCGACCACATTTATGTCGACACTGGGAAGCAGTGTCGACTTATAGAAGTAGAGTCGACAACAGCTGTATCAACACTGGGAAGCTGTGTCGACACATTGAAGCAGAGTCGACACCAGAAGGCAGTGTCAACGCATTGAGGCAGAGTCGACACATATTGGTAGGGTCGATAATAGTTGTGTCGACACCAGAAGACAGAGTCGACACATATTGGCAGTGTCGATAAAAGCTGTGTCGACACCTGAAGGCTGTGTCGACACATACTATGTTCTAAATCTATAACAACTGTGTCGACACACAGGACTTGTGTCGACACACTGCAATGTCTAGACCAAGTCATCTTCTGAAGAATGATGGAGTGCTTGAGTCGACACAAATATTTAGTGTCGACTCGCTCTCAAGATGAGGTTCTGAAGAAGCTGAGTCAACTTAAAGGCAAACCAGTCGACATCATCAAAGGCTGTGTCGTCACCTAAGTTACTTGTGTCGATACATATAGATAGATGGTCTCGACACTTTCTGACAGTCAGTCTCGACACTTTGCTGTCCAAGACAAAGGCACAGGATCTGTTTGAAGATTTGACAGATGCAGGTTGCAACAGGTTAACTGAAGTTGTCAGACTTGTCAGAAGACAGTTAGAAACCGGATCAGCCGGTTACCATGAAGAAGGTCTATAAATAGACATATTCAGAAGGCAATATCAAGGATTTTGATTTTGAGAGCAATATACATACAAACTGATTGAAGAATCAAATCAAGAAAGTGCAAGGCACTAAAGAAGATCTTCATCGGAAGATCTAGGAAGACATTCTGAAGGGTTCAACCTATCAGGATCTGTCTAAGGAGAATTCGTTCAAGAATTCTGAAGTAGATTCAAAGGGATTGGATAGAGAGAGATCCAGCCATTTAAGATCAAGAAGGAAGCTGTTACAAGTTTCTCAAGAAGCTGTTTGGAAATCAACTCAGCTAGTTAAGATTCAAGAAGCTTTGAAGAAAGCTAAGTTTCAGTTGGTTTCATCCATCAACTGATAAGGTGTTGTCTTGTCCATTCTCTCTCAATAAGGGCAAGATTCTATAAAAACTCTTTTCTAATTTCTGTAGGGTCTATTAATATAGATCTGAGTTGTAAGCCTATGTTATAAAGGCTGAGTGTAGGAGAGTTGATCTCTGAGTGGTAGGGATGTTGCCTGAGTGTAGGAGAAAGTTTTTTCTCTGAGTTGTAGGCCTTGTGTCAAGGCTGAGGTAGGGCTGTTGAGCCTGAGTTGTAGGAACCATTCTGGGTTCTGAGTTGTAAGAACCTTTCCAGGTTCTGAGCTGTAGGATCTGCTGATCTGAGTTAAAGAGGAAGTTTGGCCGAATCTAGCACACTACTAGATAGGTGAAGGGGGAAAGTGGATGTACCCAGACCTTGGGGAACCACTATAAAACTGTGTGCAATCTGTGTTGTATGAATTTCTGTGATTGCTGTGTTATGTGATTTAATTCAGTTATTATATTCTGTCTTAAAGTGAGAACAAGCATTAGAACCTATTCACCCCCCCACTAGGTGTTTAGGTAGTCTTGAAAGTAAAAACTATCAAGTGGTATCAGAGCCAGGTTACTCAAATAAGGACTTAACAGTCTGAGTAAGATCCCTTAGGCAGAATCAAGATTCAAGAAAATGGGTTCTGGAGAGAATCACAAGGAGTTAGGGTCAATGAAATTACCAATCTGTAGAAAAGAAATCTTTGGAATTTGGAAAGAAAGGGTGAGGTTGTTCATGGAGGCATCTGACCCAAGGATATACATCACAGTACAGGAAGGCCCCTTCATTCCAATGAAGGTATCAGTTCTTGATGCAAATATCCAAACTCCAAAGAGTTATTCAGAAATGACCAAGGATGAAATCATTTTGGCAACCATGGATAAAAGAGCACAAAACATTATTGTACGTGCCATAGATGATTCTACATTCCAAAATCTGATTCACTGTAAGACCTCCAAAGAAATGTGGGACACCTTGATTGTCTACATGGAGGGATCTGAAGAAGTAAGACAGGATAGAAAGTCTATGCTCAATCAGGAATATGAAAGTTTTAGACAAGGAAAATCTGATAGCATAACTGAATGCTATAAGAAATTCTATAGAATTGTGAATGAGTTGATGTCCTATGGAAGAGTCTTCAGTACCTATGAACTGAATGACAAATTCTTAAGATCCTTAACAAAGGATTGGGACACCAAGATCTGTGCCATAAGAGAAGTGGCTAAATTGGCAGAAATTTCTCCTCCAACATTGTTTGGAAAGTTGCTATCTTATGAAATGCAACTAATGGTGAGGAAGGAGGAAGAAAAGATTTCAAAAGGAGAGCATAGAGAAAAGTCTGTGGCATTCAATGCAGAAGCCACTAGAAAGAATAGGAGGATACCTCCATCTCCTCCTAAGGAAGTTGCAGAAGTTAGTTCTGAAAATTCAGATGATCAGGGTTCAGAAAGCTGTGATTCAGATGCAGATTTTGCTGCATTCACAAGGCAATTCTAGAGGTTCTTGAAGAAGAAGCAGTGGAAGTCTAGGCCCTCCACATCACAGCAAGTTGATGACTATTATCAGAAGAAAAAGTCATCAAGGAAAGAGAAGAGCAGAACAAAGCCCAGCAAAGCCACTACATCAAAGATAGTCTGCTATTGCTGTAAAAGGCCAGGACATGTAGTAGCTGATTGTCCTGATAAGAGGAAGGAGTCATCTGACAAGAAGAAGACTCATCAAAAGGGCAAGAAGGAGAAATCCTTTGTTGCAAAGAAGGAAAAGAGCCTAACAGATCAATCAACTTCAGAGTCAAAATCAGAAGCTGAAGCATATATTGGACTGTATGCTGCTACTGAAGAAGAGGAGTTCATGCAATTGCTAGACTCCATCTATGAACAAGAAGATCATCAATGCATGGGATTGATGGCAGGATCAGAAGAGGACATGTGCCAGAATCAGTCTGGTCCTAATAAGGTACAATGTCCTTCTATAAAATCTGTTTGTAGTACAAGTGCAAATTCAGCTACATCTGCATCAAGTGATGTAGATGCATCTGAATCTGAAGGAGATGTCTATCAATTGATAGATAAGTATGGGGACTTGTTGCAGGCCCTTAAGAAAAGCAAGAACCTGGTTAAATCTCAGGCTCAGGAAATTGCTGATCTAAAGGTAGCTGCAAATGAGTTAGAAAAAGTAATAGATCAAAAGATTAATGAGATTGCCAAACTGAAAAATATAACTGTTATTCAGATGGGCACAATTAGATATACTAATGATCAAGTTAAGAGTCTGGAGGCCAGACTAAGAATAGAAAAAGATTTAGTGGCTAATTACTCAAAGCCAAAATCTGTCTTACCCTTGATAGATGAGTTTGTGGCTCAAAAGGGTAAGGTAGGATTAGGGTGCAAAGGTAACCCCAGGGCTGCCCTATTCAAGAGAAAAGGCAAAGCTTCTGCCCAGCCACTAAACCTTTCAGTCCCTATTAAGTTTAGAAAGGTGCAAGTGCCTTCTAACCAATATGATCTTGAGAATATTCATGGTCATATTAAGGCTAATGTTCAGATAAACAAGAGTGTAAATGCCAACAGGTCTACCCATGCTCATAAACCTCATGGTTATAAGAAATATGTGGGTGAAGCTGCAGCAGCACCAGCAATGGACAGAAGTTCTTCTATCAAGGGTGTATCTAGATCTAGATACAACAAGTTTGAATGTTGGTGTTGTGGCAAGAAAGGCCATTTTGCCTTAGACTGCTGGCACAACACAAGTGATAGGAAGAACAATAGTCTACCATTTAGAAGAGCAGCTAGTAGTTTTGTTGGTGCTAACCTGAACCAAGGACCCAAGACTTACTTGGGTTCTAAGGGAAAGTAAATCTGTATTGCAGGTGAGTCCAAGTTGCCATGCCCCTATATGGTACTTGGACAGTGGATGTTCCAGGCACATGACTGGAACAAAGGGACTACTGAAGGAGTACACATCTGTCAAAGATGGACCTAAAGTAATCTTTGGTGGATCTGAAAGAGGAGTCATCAAAGGGTTTGGTAACATTTCTTCTAACCTAATTACTATTACCCAAGTGGCTTATGTACAAGGTTTGAAACACATTCTGATAAGCATAAGCCAGCTGAGTGATTTAGGATATGATATTTCATTTGTTAAGGATGGATGTCATATCAAAAGATCAAGTGATCAAGAGATCATTTTGACTAGGTATAGGAAGAGAAATATATATTATCTTAATTTTGTATGTGAGAATAAGGCTTCTCCCATATGTCTTGTAGCTGATGATATTGCATCTCTTTATGTCAAGTGGCACAAGAGGTTGGCTCATCTTAATTACAAGACAATTGGCCTACTCTTTAGCAAAGAGTTAGTGAGGAATGGTTCTCAAGTTAAGTGCATAAAGGAAGGGATATGTTCAGCCTGTCAAAAGGGCAAGCAGACTAAATCCTCCTTTCATAGCCTTGAAAACAAGGATTCTGTGAGGTGCTTATACCTCTTGCATATGGATCTTTTTGGTCCTATGCCAATTCATAGTCTAGGTAGGAAGGTCTACACTTTTGTGGTTGTAGATGACTATTCTAGATTTTCATGGGTGTTCTTTCTGAGACAGAAATCAGAAACCCCAAGTGTCTTACTTAGTTTTGTAAAGCAAATTCAGAATGAACTGAACAGTACAGTGGTCAAAATCAGAAGTGACCATGGCACTGAATTTCAATCTGAAAGTATGACAAAATTTTGTGAAGATTTTGGGATTCTCCAAGAGTTCTCCTCACCTAGAACACCTCAGCAAAATGGAATTGCTGAAAGAAAGAATAGAACATTAATTGAAGTTGGTAGAACACTATTGAGTGACACCTCTCTTCCAGAATATTTCTGGGCTGAGGCAGTAAACACTGCATGTCATGTAATCAATAGGGCTTCTATCACCAAGCGCCACAAAATGACTCCCTATGAGATTATGAAAGGTAGAAAACCAAATCTATCCTACTTCAGGATCTTTGGTTGCAAGTGCTATATACTTAACAATAGCAAGTCATATTTGACTAAGTTTGCTGCCAAATCCCAGGAAGGGATATTTGTTGGGTACAGCATAAATAGTAAGGCCTATAGAGTCTTCAACTTGACTACACAAGTTGTAGAGGAGTCTGTTCTTGTTGTATTTGATGAAACAAGATTAATCAACTGTGAGTTGTCTTGTAGAACAAATGATTCAACAGGTATAAGCCAAAGGATGGACAAGCTTTCCATTGCAGAAACATCAAAGGAAGATGGAGCATTGGAAAATGAAGGCTTCTGTCCAGGAAGAGTACAAGACTCTTTTGAAGCTGATGAAAACTAGGAGATACAGCATAATGAAGGAGCTGGAGATGTTCAACCTGAAGGAAACCTTCCTCCAGCTACAAGACATCTTAAAGATCATCCAGCTAATCAGATTATAGGTGATCCAAGACAGGGAGTGCAGACTAGAAGCAGAAATCTGAGCACAGTTCTGCATTCAAGTTTCCTATCTCAAATGGAGCCTAAGAAGTTTGAAGAAGCCATCCAAGACCAACACTGGATTGATGCTATGCAAGAGGAGCTGAATCAATTCAGAAGGTGCAATGTCTGGGAGCTTGTTCCTAAACCAAAAGGCCATAATATAATTGACACAAAATGGATCTATAAGAACAAGTTGAATGAGAGTGGAATAATTGTGAAGAATAAAGCTAGGTTGGTTGCTAAAGGATACATGCAGGAAGAAGGGATTGACTTTGATCAAACATTTGCCCCAGTAGCAAGGCTGGAGGCAATCAGAATGTTCCTTGCCTATGCAGCATATCAAGACTTTAAAGTGTACCAGATGGATGTGAAATCAGCATTCCTGAATGGTGATTTAAAAGAGGAAGTCTATGTAGAGCAGCCATCAGGTTTTGTAGATCCTCTTAAACCTGATTATGTTTATAGGCTTAGGAAAGCTTTGTATGGGTTAAAGCAAGCCCCAAGGGCTTGGTATGAAACCCTGTCTACTTTCCTTATTGAGAACAAATTCTCAAGAGGGAAAATAGATAAAACTCTATTCCTTAGGGAATCTAAAGGTAAGATCATCTTAGTTCAGATCTATGTAGATGACATAATTTTTGGATCTACTGAGAACAACCTTTGCAAAAAGTTTGCCAAACTTATGCAAGGGAAGTTTGAGATGAGCAGTATGGGGGAACTTAAGTTCTTCTTGGGACTTCAAGTAAGACAGACTGATGATGGCTTGTCCATATCCCAGTCTAAGTTCACCAAAGAGTTGATAAAGAAATATGGTATGGAATCTTCCTCTACCATGAAAACTCCTATGGGAATAAATATGCCTATATGTAAAGATGATACAGGTAAGCCTGTAAATGAGTCTTTGTATAGAGGAATAGTTGGTTCTCTATTATACCTCACAGCTAGTAGACCAGATATTATGTATGCTACATGTGTGTGTGCTAGGTACCAAGACTGCCCTAAAGAGTCTCATTATACTGCTGTCAAAAGGATTCTGAGATATCTTAAGGGCACACCTAATCTAGGCCTTTGGTACCCTAGGAATAGAGATTTTCTACTAACAGGTTATTCAGATGCAGATTTTGTAGGCTGTAGAGAGGATAGAAAGAGTACTATAGGTACTTGTCAATTCTTGGGAGGAAGACTGATATCATGGAGCAGTAAGAAGCAGACCAGTATGGTAATATCCACAGCTGAGTCAGAATATGTTGCTGTTGGAAGCTGCTGTGCACAGCTATTATGGATACAACATCAATTGAAGGATTATGGTATTCAAGTAAGTAGAACACCTTTATTGTGTGATTCTAAGAGTGCTATTTATAGTGCTAATAATCCCGTTTCTCACAGTAGAACTAAGCATATAGAAATCAAATATCATTTTCTTAGAGAATATGTAGAAAGAGAAGACATCTCATTGGAATTTGTTAAAACAGATTATCAAATTGCAGATGTATTTACTAAGCCACTGGATGAAACAAAATTCAATAAATTTAAAATTGAATTGGGAATGCTGACCATTGACTAGTATATCAATAAACTTTCAAATGGTATCAAAAAACAAATATTGGCTAAGTAAAATGGTGTCGACACTTATAGTAATAAAGTGTCGACTCAGTGTAGTCTGGTCGACTAGTCAGAGAAATTGTGTCGACACAGAGAATATGTGTCGACACTTAAGGGTCATATAGTCGACTCATCCAGAAATGTGGTGCCGACTTCACCAGAACATTGGTGTCGACACTTACAGATTTTGTGTCAACACTTGAACAAAGAGTCGACACAGAATTTCTGATGCTCTACTATGTATCCCCAATTGGTGTCGACTCATAGTAGTCAGATTTGTTTGTCAAGATAATAGAAGTTTGTGTCGACACATTCCATCTGTGTCGACATATTTAGTCTTTTTTTTGGTCCGCCTTTTGACCTTCTTTCAATAGAGGGTATAAATAGGTCAAGAACTTATTCTGTCGACACGCTTACAAGATTTTTGAGACTGAAACCCTGTGTCGACAATCTCTCTCTTCTCTCTCAAGCTTTCTCGTCTGATCAATGGCACCAAAGGTTGAAGATAATGTGAATGAAGGATATGAGCTGGTTAGGGCTTTGTTCGACTCCGCCGCACCAGAATTCAAACAAGTGATTTCCCTTATTGCTGCAAATGGATTGGAATTTCTAGTTTCTGAACCAACGAAGATCTGGAAGAAGGAGGTACTTGAATTTTACACTTCTGGATCAGTGGATTCTTCTGGACTCAAGATCAAATCCACAGTTCATGGCACTAAGGTCAAGCTTACTCTACGGAGTTTAAGAAAAATTCTTCAATTGCCAAGCATAGAGAATGAAGAAGAGGTTCCATCCTCTAAGACAAAGGGAGGCTCTCCAATGGTGTGGAATGAATCCAACCATAAAGATTGGAGCAGCCATCAATAGAAAAGGAATGAATCACCAGGGCAAGTTTCTATCTGAGATAGTTGGAAAGGTGATTTTGTGTAAACCTGGAGGACATGATAGGGTCTCAGCCTATATGTTCTGCCTTATGATAAGAATTGTCTTTAAAATTCCAACTGACTGGTCAGCAGTTGTATTTGATAAGATCAAAGAAGGACTTAAGAAGCCAAATCTGGCTTGGATTCTGAGTTTATACTTGGCTGGAGTCATCCCAGAAGTTATGCAACAACTTCCTGGGACTAAGATTAATCACATGAGAAAGATGGATATGAGATTATTCTCAAGATGGGATAGAGTGCTGTCCAAAGAGATGCCTGAGGTGGACAGGCAGGATTCACCTGAGAAATCCCCAGGTCATGAACAAGGTACTGATCAGCATCAAGAAGCACAAGTTAGAGAACCAGCTAAGGACCTGCTAAGATCTACTCCAGCCCAGAAAGAAACATTACATGCATAGGTGCAGGGGGAGCAAGTGTACTCACCTGCCCAGGACATTCCAAATACTGAACAAGTGCAGGGGGAGAAGAATTCTGAACAAGTACAAGAAGTAGAAAGAGAACACCTACCAGAAGATCTACACAGTCCTGCTCCAGATGATTCATCTTCTGTTCAAGCTCAGAAGGAATACACTATAGATGAGTTATTTCCTAATGTTGAAATTGCTACTGATAGAGTGGAGGAGGAGCAAGACAATGAGGAGGCACTAGACATGGAGATAGAGCAAGAAGCTGAGAAGGCACAAGAAGTTGAGGAAGGGCAAGTAGTTGAGGGGGAGCCTGTGAATGTTGAGGCTGAGCAACATATCACTGAAACTAATATTCCTCCTACTCCTCCTGAAAGAGTTCAAATAGAAAGTTCATCAGACTCTGAGACTGAAGAAGCCAGAATGGCTAAGAGGAGAAAGCTCATAGTCTTCAAGAGAAGGAGCCAAAGTTATAAACAGGCTCTCCAAACTTCAACTCACCAATCTCCATCTGAATTTAACTACAACAAGTTCATGGTAGATTTGCAAGTTAAGTTGGATGAGCAGAGATTAGCTTTGGAGAAGTATGTTGATGAGAGCAATAAATCCCTTCAATTTGACCTGGCTCAAGATATTAAATCTATCAGATTTGAGGTGAATATGAATAAAAAGGAAATGACAGATTGCTTCCATAAGGGAGGTAATGCTGTAGTATTTTTAGCTAAACAACAACAGTCCATTCTTACTAAAATAGATGATATTGCTTTGAAGCAAGGTTATGTTTTGGAAAATCAGCTGAGAATGAATGAAAATCTAACTCAATCTCACCATGAGATTATCAAAAAGGTAGTAGATACTGCTGCAGGACTGTTTACTGCAAGAGCTAAAGAAATGGAAGTGTATGATCAGAAACTCAAGGAGGCTATCACTTCAGTTCACACTGCTATCACAACCTCTCAGACAGAGATATCTACTAAGCTTCAACAGTTGAAACCATTTTTTAAAGAGGGTGTGAATTATCTTGATGGCCAGATAAGATTTCAGAAGGATGATCTCCGAGACCATATTGCAAGAGAAGTCCTAAAGGGGGAGAGATTATTAGTTCATGATGGCTCAGAACACACCAAATGGGTGACTAATAGTATTCGAGCCACATTGGGATATCCACCTTTATGTGATGATGCTATGGTGGCTGAGTCAGGAATTCAACAAGATTTACTTGATGGCAATCCACTTGAGGTTGCCCAAGTCATTTACCCCCCTGCAGATTTTGATATGATTGATCAACAAGTACAGGTTATGTATAGTCCTCCACAGGAGGTTATAAATATGGTTATTGAGAAAGTTGATAAGCCTGATGCAGGTTTGAAAGAACAACAAGATGCTCTACTGTCCAAGAAAAGATTTAGAGAGCAAGCTGAACTTAAGCCTGACTTTGAGCAATGGAGTCCCACTTCAAGAAACATTATACTGACAGCATGGAAGGCTGTAAAGGATCAAGTCCATGAAAGAGGAAAGTGGTATATGAGATTGAATGGCAAAAGTATGAAGCTAGGCATGAGGCTATAGTTCAATATAGAAGAAAAGCCAAGATGGGGAGGCTACCACCAGGTGCTCAGGAGCCAAGCAAATATTTTCCAAAGCCCTTTCACTACTTTGAAAGGCAAAGGCTCAAGGAAGAAGCTCAGAAGAAAGCTGATCTGAAAGGCAAGAAGCCTGCTGAGGTTGCTGAACCTGCTGTGAAGGCTCAAATTCAACCTGGCAAAGGAATTGTCATAAGAGAGCCTGATCAGTCTTAGCTTAAGTTTACCAATCCTTTAAATTGTTTTGTAATGTTTTGTTAAGTCATTCAATGTAAACATCTGTAACAAACATTTCCAAGTTATAAACAAAACATTGTTCTGTAATCATTTATTAATGTTCATCTTTATTGTGTGATGAATTTGCTGAATGTTTTGTTTATTAATGTATTCCTGTAATGTCATGCTTATATACATCATCATATTATATTTTTTAAATGGTGTATATCATTAGCTAAAAGGGTTATGACTTCTCCAAATAGGGGGAGATTGTTGGGTACATTGGAAAATGTGTACCTGATTTGAAGAAGCCTAACTTAGCATTAATGATATACATCAAGGTGTATTTGATGTTATTTTGAGTTGACTTGTGCAGTTTAAGTAAGTTCTAAAAGTACAGGAAATTATTCTAAGTCCATGTGTCGACACCAGAAAAAACTATGTCGACACTTCAAAATAATTGTATCGACACTTGAAGAAGGCTGTGTCGACATAGAGAAAGAAAGTCGACCACATTTATGTCGACACTGGGAAGCAGTGTCGACTTACAGAAGTAGAGTCGACAACAGCTGTATCAACACTGGGAAGCTGTGTCGACACATTGAAGCAGAGTCGACACCAGAAGGCAGTGTCAACACATTGAGGCAGAGTCGACACATATTGGCAGGGTCGACAATAGTTGTGTCGACACCCGAAGACATAGTCGACACATATTGGCAGAGTCGACAAAAGCTGTGTCGACACCTGAAGGCTGTGTCGACATATACTATGTTCTGAATCTATAACAACTGTGTCGACACACAGGACTTGTGTCGACACACTGCAATGTCTAGACCAAGTCATCTTCTGAAGAATGATGGAGTGCTTGAGTCGACACAAATATTCAGTGTTGACTCGCTCTCAAGATGAGGTTCTGAAGAAGCTGAGTCGACTTAAAGGCAAACCAGTCAACATCATCAAAGGCTGTGTCGTCACCTAAGTTACTTGTGTCGACACATATAGACAGATGGTCTCGACACTTTCTGACAGTCAGTCTCGACACTTTGCTGTCCAAGACAAAGACACATGATCTGTTTGAAGATTTGACAGCTGCGGGTTGCAACAGGTTAACTGAAGCTGTCAGACTTGTCAGAAGACAGTTAGAAACCGGATCAGCCGGTTACCATGAAGAAGGTCTATAAATAGACAGATTCAGAAGGCAATATCAAGGATTTTGATTTTGAGAGCAATATACATACAAACTGATTGAAGAATCAAATCAATAAAGTGCAAGGCACTAAAGAAGATCTTCATCGGAAGATCTAGGAAGACATTCTGAAGGGTTTAACCTATCAAGATCTGTCTAAGGAGAATTCATTCAAGAATTCTGAAGTAGATTCAAAGGGATTGGATAGAGAGGGATCCAGCCATTTAAGATCAAGAAGGAAGCTGTTACAAGTTTCTCAAGAAGCTGTTTGTAAATCAACCCAGCTAGTTCAGATTCAAGAAGCTTTGAAGAAAGCTAAGTTTCAGTTGGTTTCATCCATCAGCTGATAAGGTGCTGTCTTGTCCATTCTCTCTCAACAAGGGCAAGATTCTATAAAAACTCTTTTCTAATTTCTATAGGGTCTATTAATATAGATTTGAGTTATAAGCCTATGTTATAAAGGCTGAGTGTAGGAGAGTTGATCTCTGAGTGGTAGGGCTGTTGCCTGAGTGTAGGAGAAAGTTTTTTCTCTGAGTTGTAGGCCTTGTGTCAAGGCTGAGGTAGGGCTGTTGAGCCTGAGTTGTAGGAACCATTCTGGGTTCTGAGTTATAAGAACCTTTCCAGGTTCTGAGCTGTAGGATCTGCTGATCTGAGTTAAAGAGGAAGTTTGGCCGAATCTAGCACACTGCTAGATAGGTGAAGGGGGAAAGTGGACGTACCCAGACCTTGGGGAACCACTATAAAACGGTGTGCAATCTGTGTTGTATGAATTTCTATGATTGCTGTGCTGTGTGATTTAATTCAGTTATTATATTCTGTCTAAAAGTGAGAACAAGCATTAGAACCTATTCACCCCCTAGGTGTTTAGGTAGTCTTGAAAGTAAAAACTATCAACAAGGGCGAGCAAGATTTTCATCTCCTTCCGGCGCAACTCCGACGGAGCCGTTGAGGGACGATCCAAGTAGAGAGTAATCAGAATCACCCATTCCGATTGGGTAACGAATCCTTTCTACCTCCCGTGTGATTTCATTTCTTAGATTAAGTCTTGTGGTGGATTATCTTTGGTGTTGTTTTAGATAACCTTGAATGGTATCGTGGATTTCGTTGCATGCTTTGTAATTCCCTTTATTATCGTTTTATATTCGAGAAGGTTTGGCGAACCTTGTTTGGATTTTGTTGGGAGAGATCTACCCATTCCGAATCATACTTTTTCGGTAGAACTCTTTTGGTACAACACCGCTCGGTCGGACCCAATATTGGTCCTTTTAGCTCGATCGAACATTGGCCTTATAGCCTTTTGTTGGATCCAAACCGGATTGGCTACCCGTATGCCAGCATAAAATTGATAGACTTAATTGCGTGGTGTCGTGTAGAGCGATTGTGCGAGTGTAGGGATTGGATCGAAGAGTGATGTGGCGTTGGACCGTAGTTCTATTCGGTGTGAAACGTGCAAGCCTACATCAGATGGATAATCCATCCTTAGATTGTCTTACTTGGAGGCCCAAGAAGTACTTGAGCTCACCCATACTGCTCATCTCAAACTTTCCTTACATATGTTTGGCAAATTCTTGCAAAGGTTATCATTAGTAGACCCAAAAAATATGTCATCTACATAAATTAGGATTAGTATGATCTTGCCCTTGGATTTCCTTTGGAATAGAGTCTTGTCTATCTTTCCCCTTGAGAATTTGTTCTCAATGAGAAAGCTAGACAGTGTTTCATGCCATGCCCTAGGGGCTTGTTTTAACCCATACAAAGCTTTACTAAGTTTATAAATATAATCAAGAGAGTTAAGATTAACAAAACCTGATGACTGCTCAACATAGACTTCTTCCCTTAAGTCACCATTGAGGAAGGATGACTTTACATCCATCTGGTAGAATTTGAATCCCTTATGGGAAGCATATGTAAGGAACAGTCTGATGGCTTCTAACCTAGCTACTGGGGCAAAGGTTTGATCAAAATCAATACCTTCTTCTTATCTATATCTCTTAGCCACCAGCCTAGCCTTATTCTTAATCATAATACCACTTTCATCAAGCTTTGTTACTGTAGATCCACTTGGTTCCAATGATGTTATGTCCTTGTGGTCTTGGAACTAGCTTCCAGACCTTGCACCTCTTGAACTGGTTCAGTTCTTCTTGCATTGCCACAATCCAAAACTGGTCTATGTTGATATCTTCAAATCTCTTGGGCTCAACCTGAGATAAAAAGCTGGTGTACATAGCTATGTTCATACTTTTGCTCCTTGTTGTAACCCCTTGGCTGACATCTCCAATTATCTGATGTCTGGGATGATCTCATAGATTCCTAACTGTTGGGGGCATTCTTCCTTCAACATCTTGATCTTTAGTGACTAGATTTTGTTGTACTTCATCCACATCATGTGTGCTAAGTTCTTCTTCTGGAATACACACTCCTCCATCTTCATCTTGAGCAGTAGGAGATTGATAGCTTATTGTTAATCATAAGAGACTCATCAAATACTACATTTATAGACACCTACACAACTTGATTTTTCAAGTTATAGACCCTATATGCTTTGCTATGATTGTTGTATCCAACAAATATCCCATCATAGGATTTGACAGAAAACTTAGTGAGGTAAAATTTTCCATTATTGAGCACATAACATTTGCTTCAAAAAATCTTGAAATATGCAAGGTTTGGTTTTCTACTCTTCATTATCTCATAGGGAATCTTCTTGTGATCCTTAGTGATAGAAGCTTTATTCAGGACATGACATGCAGTATTTACTACCTCAACCCAGAAGTATTGTGGGAGAGATGTATCACTTAGCATTGTCCTGCCAGCTTCTATGAGAGTTCTATTTTTCCTCTCAGCAATCCTATCTTGCTGGGGTGTTCTTGGAGAGGAAAATTCTTGGTGAATCCCTTGTTCTTCACAGAACATTATCATGCCTTTAGATTGAAATTTAGTGACATGATCACTTCTGATTTTGACTACAGTACTATTTAATTCTTTCTGAATTTGCTTGACAAAGGTCTTGAAGATATCAAGGGTTTTATACTTTTTCTTAAGAAATAAAACCCAAGCAAAGATAGAGAAGTAATCAACAACCACATGGGTGTAGACTTTCCTACCTAGAATATGAACTTGCATATGACCAAACAAATCCATATGCAGGAGGTATAAACACCTCACAGAGTCTTTGGCCCTAATGCTCTTAAAAGAAGCTTTGGTCTGCTTGCCCTTTTGACATGTAGAGAAAATGCCCTCCTTGGTGCACTTCATTTTGGGACCATTCCTGACCAACTCTTCACTGAAGAGCTTACTGATGGTCTTATAATTCAAGTGGGCAAGTCTCTTGTGCCATTAAACACAGTATGAGACTTTCTCATTTTCAACCAAACATATGTGAGAGTCTTTTCTTAAGCATAAAAAGTTTAAACAATAACATTTCCACTCCTAGTGCCTGTCAAGATGGCCTCTTGGTCACTTGACCTCTTAATTTGACACTCATCCTTTTGGAATACAATGACATAACCAAGATAATATAGTTGGCTTATGCTTATCAAGTTGTGTTGCAATCCTTCCACATAAGCCACTTTTGAGATGGAGGCTATACTATTGGTAATCATACCATATCCCTTTGTGACTCCTCTGTCTGAACCACCAAAGATTACTTTAGGTCCATTCTTCACTAGAGTGAAGTACTTCAGGTTGCTTCTTGTCCCAGTCATGTGCCTGGAACAACCACTATCCAAGTACCATATAGGAGTATGGGCACTTAGACTATCCTATAAAACATAATTTATGTTACCTGAAAGTGAGGGTAAGATCTACCTTTACTCTAGAGGGGGAGGGGGGGTGAATAGTGTATATTAAAATAATTTTCCAGATAAAAAATTATTTGCAATGGAAGACTTGATTTAAGTATATGTGTAATGTGCTTACAGTAAATAAAACTAAGATAGCAAGAAAGAAAAAATCACAGCACACAGCAAAGCAAAAACACAGCAATCCAGAAGATACAAGGATCTATAGTGGTTCCCCAATCAATTTGGGTACATCCACTCTTCTACCACCCTAGGTAGGAATCCATTGCAGGAATAGTTGATCCGGTATCCTAGCACCATTGAGCTTTTGATAAGGTGCTCAAAAACCAAACTAGATTTTTTGATCAGGTGTCTTGCCACCACTGAGTTTTGACAAGGTCTCAGAAACCAGCCACAAAACTTTTGAAGGGAGTTTTGAGAAACCCTTTTACAGTAGAATAAAGAAAGAAAGAAAAGAGTTTGTTGTTCTTCTCTGTCAACAGTCTAAGAGAAGACTAGTGGATGATATTGTCAAAGATCCCCCTGAGATCTGCAATTGTTCAGGAAGAAGAGCTTTGCATAGGGTGATAGGTCTTCAGTAACTTTAGATCTCCAGCAAGAGATGATTTTAGCAGTTGCTGAAATATGATGTGTATGGAGTCTTTGATGAAGAAGCCTTTGGACACTTGAATCAAGAAGATCTTGAAGGAGTAAAATAGATGAAATCTTTTCTGTTTGATGATCTCCTTCACAGTATTATTCCTTGTGTTCTGTATGAATTCTAACTCAGTAATCCTGTAGACTTGTGTCTCTTGAGTCTATTCCCAGAATACACTTATTTCTTGATTTACATCACTTGTTCTTTTTTCCTCAATAATTCTCTGGAGATATACTGAAAATCTGTCTTTGAGATAGCCGTTAACCAGTCATAAATGACTACCTTAAATGACATTTGTCTCTGGAGGAAAGTCCTAAGAGACATTCCTTTTTGTCTTCCTTGAAACTTGCTCCAGATAAGTTGAAACGGCTACAAAATCTTTTGAAATAATTGCTGATAATAAAACAGATTGAATTCCATAACTATCTGAATTTGAATTCCTGAAATCGTCAATCTCTTCAGAAAAGCGTCGATCTGAGCTCAACTAACGTCGACCTGAGCTCAGAGACTGAAGCTAGACTGAAAACAAAAATCGTCGATCTGAGCTCAACTATCGTCGACCTGAGCTCAGAGATTGGATTATAGCTAGAGATAGAAACGTCGATCTGAGCTCGGAGATCGTCGAACCGAGTTCGACGACTCGTTGAACTGAACTCAGAGATAGTCGAACTGAGTTCGACGCCTCGTCGACCTGAGCTCGACGAAAGTTGTCCTAGTCTTTAGCATTTGAATTCTGATCTTAGAAGGTCTTGGGGGAAGCTTCCAAACCTAAGTTCTAACCCTTAGACTCATTCTAATTGACCTTTAAGACTATACAATAAGGTCAAAACAATTTCCTAAGAACATAGTGATCCTTGCCCAAATTAGTAATAGCGTGTTCCAACATTACCTTAGGACCCCAATTTGTATTGGGTCCTTGGTTCTTGTTGGCCAAAAAATGAAAATGTCGTCCTGCAGATTTTCTGAAAGGAAGACTATCACTTGATCTCGACACAGTTGGATTGTGCCAACAATCTATGGCAAAGTGACCCACTTTACCATAACACCAACACTCATGGATATTGTATCTTCTCTTTTGAACTGCACTGGTGGACATGCCAACAACAATATGTTCAGAAGGGAGAGCAACAATTCTTTTCAAGTTTCTCTCATCAAGGATCTGACTGAAGGAAAGTCTGTCAGTAGTTTTACTTGGCTTACTTTGAGTACCACTAACAGTAGTTTTCTTTGCAGTAGACAAGCTGTTGATGGCATCAGAGATGCCCAAGTTAGGCTTTCTGACAGACTTACCTATGATCTGAGAGTTTGCTGGAAGAGCTTGATCACATGCCACTATTTTATTTCTGAGTGAGGGGGCTGGGGTACCAAAGACAAATGGTCCATGATGAGCCATTTGAATTTCCTCATGTGGGACCTTAAAAGCACTTATCCCCTTTCCATACCTTCCATCATAGTTGTGAACATTTTTTTGTTCACACTTTTTGATCTTCCATTCAACCAGTGACTATAGATAATTTCTTGGTCATACTTGTTTGATGGTAACTCAATTTTCTTAAAAGAGATGGGAGGCTGAATTGGAGCTTTCCCTTTCCCTTTGGAATGGGCAACTCTCGGGTTCTCCTTGAATCTCAAACCCTTCTTACCTTTTTGAGAGGAGGAGTCTATTAAGGGTAACACATTATTAAGCTTTAAATATGTAGCCACAATCCTTTTCTCCATTTAGAGTTGTTCTTCAAAATCCAGAATGATTGTGTTCTTGTGGCGATGGTCCCAATCTGGATGATTGTGATAGCCTTCAGTTGGCTGACTTCCCTCATCTTCTGTTCCAGCAAAGATGCTGAGTCAAATTGTAGGAAAGCAGCTAGTTGTAAGGAGATGATTTCCTCAGCTTGTTTCTTCGCCAACTTCTTGCTTCTCTTCAAAGCATCCAGAAGGGCACCATACTTGTTAATTAATTGATTGACATTTATTGGGTTCTTTGCCCATAATGTCCCAGATTTGTAGAAGTCAAACAAGTCAATGATATACACATAGTTGTATTTGATGTATATTCAAGTTCATGCATGCAGGTTGGTCCTTGTCATATTGATTAGATAAGTATTCCAAGTGTCAAAAGGTAGAGAAGTGGAGAGACAAAAATCTGTCTAAGTCCATAGGCATTGAGTGAAGCCAGTTCACTCAACGCCAGATATCAAAGAAGGATGTTGGAAAGGCTGAAAATCGCCTAAGTCCATAGGCGTTGAGTGAAGCTAGTTCACTCAACAAGTTCACTCAACGCTAGATGCCAAAAAGTGCTGAGTAAGGTGTGGAAAGTCAAAGCCCAGTAGTCTGTAAAGCAATTCTGCGGCTAAGTCCACAGACGTTAAGTTAAGGCAGTTCAATCAACACCATATATCAAAAGGCGTCGAGTATAACTGAGTAAAGGAAGGACTGTCAAAACCCAGCAGTTTGGAAGATAGAAAGGTGGCTAAGTCCACAGGTGTTGAGTGAAGGCAGTTCACTTAATGCCATATGACAAGAAGTATCGAGGAAAGCTAAGTTTGTCAAAGCCTCAGTATTGGCAAGCTGAAAAATTGACTAAGTCCACAGGCGTTGAGTGAAGCCAGTTCACTCAATGCCATATACCAAGCAGCGTTGAGATAAGCTCAAGTAGTTGAAGATTCTGTCAAGAAATTTGGCGAAGTGCAGAATCATTGAGTGAGGACAGCTTACTCAACGCCAAAGAAGAAGGCATCGACAGATGAACAATCAATCAAAGCCTAAGCAAAGAGATAAACAGAAAAATCTGTCTAAGTACAGAAGCGTTGAGTGAGGACCGCTCACTCAACACACTCAACGCCTCAGCAAGCTGGCAGACTTCAGAGAAGCGACTAAGGACAAAAGCATTGAGTGATGAAGGCTCACTCAACGCTCTCAAGGCCTAGCAGCTAAAGAAAGTTGCAACTAAGTCCAAGGGAGTTGAGTGATGAAGATTCACTCAACACACTCAATACCTGACAGTGCTGAAGAGTTTTGCCAAATGCAGATTCTCTCAACGCACTCAACGACTAAGCAAGAAGAAGAATTTGAATAAGTTTAGATTCATTGAGTGAAGTCCATTCACTCAACGCACTCAATACCTGGATTGAATCTGAAGATTTGGCTAAGTCCACAGATGCCAACGTCAGCAAAAGTTAATAATAGTCAACATAATTCAAATTCTCTGCGGGAAAGCTACAGAACATGAAAAATGGTGCCTGAAGCCTATTGTACATCTACTTCTATCAAAGCAAGCTATGACCAACAACTACAGGTGGTCCCCATTGGTCAAATAGCTTTTAATCGGTGGAAGATAAAAGGAACACGATCTGGAGATGGAACTTAACTTTTAGGGTTTTCTCATTTCGAACAGTTACGGCTGAACTTCTTCTTCCTCGTCATTATTGTCGAGCTCGGAACTTGAAGTTAAATCAGCTGATATAAAAGTTCTTTCAAGTTAGCTGTAACAATTTCTTATTCTATAATAATTTCAGATAAGGTTTTGATAAAGAAGGAGCAGTGCTTTCAGGTTTCTACAGGTCCAGGTTAGCTGATTGAAGAATACAAGGACTGTCAAATCTTCAGTCTTCTTCAGCAAGTTCAGAAAAGTTTCTGAGTTACTTCTAGTACAAGCTCCAAATTATTGAAGATCATTCTCTTGCTGCTGATAAGAAGATAGGGCTTAGGTAAACTCAGCTTAGGAGGCAGGCACAGAGAAATTTCTCTGGTGTCAAATCAACCACGCCAACTAACTACTCTTCTTGTAGGATCCTTTTGGATCTAAGTTGTAAGCCTGATTTATAAAGGCTGAGGTAGGATCCCTATATGGATCTAAGTGTAGGGCTGATTGCCTGAGTGTAAGGCAATTTTTCTTGAGGTAGGAGAGCCATTCTCTCTGAGTTGTAGGGCTAACCTGCATAGCTTGAGATATAGGACTTGTGTTCAAGTCTTAGGTATGTGATCTTTTGATCACTGTGTTGTAGGAGCAAGTTTGCTCTGAGGTAGGGCTTTGTGCCCGAGCTGTAGGTTTTGGAGAAGACCGAGAGATCCTGCGAGATCTATGTTGTAAGCTCTTGGGAGCCGAGTTTTTGAGAAGTGCCTTGTCTAACATACTGTTAGAAAGGTGGGAGGGAAAGTGGATGTACCTATAATCTGGGGAACCATTATAAACCTTGTGCATGCTTTGTGTGATTGTCTTGGAAGCAATATATAACTCACCACTATAAACCTTGGTTTTTTGGACTCATCTGGGCTTATTATCATGCATGTGAACTACTATTTCAGTAGGAAAAGTCGTATATTTGATTAGGGCTTCACTTAGCTATTGTTGCACTGTTTCGTCCCATTTTGGTTTGCGAATTGCGCCGGGATGTCGGGGGTAAGTACTGGGGTACTCTCCGTGCGGATTTGGTTATTTTATGTTGTATAATTGAGCTGGGAGCTTTTGCTCCAGCTATGATTTTTGCTGTGCAGGTGGTCAGTTTTCCCCCAAATCAGGAATTCTGACTTGTGGAAAACGCATGGTCGTGCGTTTCCTTAGCGCACGGTTTCTACCAAATCGTGCATTTTCTGCAGGTTTCTCTGGAGGATTGACCAACCCGTGCAATTTTTTTATGCACTGTTTCTTCTGAACCGTGCACGAAGGAGACACATGGTTTTCTTATAACTGTCTAGTTTTATAGCGCTCTATGGTTAATCGTGCAATTTGTTCACGCACGGGCATAAGTGCTTGCGCACAAGTAAAACGCATGATTCCACCTGCTTGCCAGGAATTTCAGCGCTCTGTGGTTACTAGTGCATTTTGCTTCACACACGGGCGGAAGCATCCGTGCGTGAGTAAAACGCACGGATCAACTCATCTTCCTCCACAAGCTTTGTCCTGGAAGTTAATATCGCACATTTTTATTACCTACTCGTATTTAAGCTCAGGAATTGACTGGAGCAAAGACGATTCCTCCATTTCCGCTCCTCTGAGCGGGAAAATCTTCCTCTAGCCATATTTTTTCTCTCTCCTCCTTGGATAGCTCATCCGGCCACCGTTCTTCCTCCAAACTTCATTGCAAGTGAAGATCTTATGTTGTTTTCTTCATCTCCATCTCAAGAGGAGCATTTGGAGCACCTTATCGCTGCCATTAGAGAGCTTTCCGGCGACTACCATCCTTCATGGATCGTGAAGAAGACGGGGAAAACACCTTTGAAGTAGGTGAAAACACTTCTAGCTTCCTCGGACGTCAACCACCGACCAAGCCCGGACGAAGAACGATAACCTTTGACTCCGACCGATAATCATTGCTAGCCTTCACGCGTTGGGTTGTAAATCTCCTCTTTACTCTCATTTGGATGTTGTTTCTATGCTTTGGATGTTAGCTAAACTTGCTAGGAACTCTTAACAATGTTCATGATGGTTTACTATTGCAAATGTTGTTGTAGTCCATAGTTTGGCTTTACTTTCTTTGCTTGCTTTGGGTTGTTGCCTTATAATATGTCGCACTAACGTGTGTTAGGGGCTGGATTGGAGAAGAGGTGTTTTCGACCCTTAACGGTTACAACCATATGCCCTAATATCTATCGGTGTATTCCACCATTGCGAAGCGGAGAAGGTGACTCGCGTAATTAATTTTAGTTGTTCTAAAACAAAAACTTAAACCCCAAACCTTTGTTGCATTTGCAATCCCTTTCCAATGAGGAAGATCACACTCCCAATCTGCACTCCTCGAGAGATTCAATACTCGGAGGATAACTCCCCCAGTTTATTACTTGACGACGATCGGTGCACTTGCCGAGATTGCTTCAAGTTTTTGGCGCCGTTGTCGGGGACATCGACAGTTGTGTGTATTTTTCTATTGGAAAAGTTGTTGCAAGTGTTTTTGACATTTTGATCGGTTTTTGTGTGTTGTATGACAGTTCCAAACCCCAGGGATATAGGTGAAGATCTTGGAATTGATCTTGAAACTGCACGAGCGAGGCAAGCCCGCCGGCATGCTGCTGTTGCCGAAGGAAGAGAAAGAATGGAAGATTTAGGTCAAGGAGGAAATGACCTCAGTAAAAAGGTCGGTTAGGACAAGGAGGAGGTCCGACCCCGTATTAGGACAATGCGTGACTTCACGACCCCTACCGTGGGAAGTGTTTTCCCTGGTTTTGGCCCGACCATCATGAACCACCACTTCGAGATAAAGCCCGCCATCCTCAACATGATCCGCAATAACACACAGTTTTTTGGCCTGCAAAGTGAGGATCGACAGCCCCATCTGCAGAATTCTCGGAGATCTGTGGTACCTTCCGCTATGGCAGCATTACAGATGACGCGGTGAAGCGAAGGCTGTTCCCATTTTTGCTAAGGGACAAGGCGAAAACCTGGCTCTACACTATTGCTCCTGAGACTGCGACTATGTGGGAGGCTCTTTCCTCGAAGTTCTTAGCCAAATTCCACCCGGTGTACAAAATAGTGAATGCCCGAAGGGAGATAACCACCTTCCGGCAGCTGGACCAGGAAACATTATCTGAGTCCTGGGAGAGATTTACTGATCTGCAACGTCGATGCCCCCAGCACGGCTGTGAGTTGTGGAATTTGGTTGTAATATTTTATTTTGCTATTGAGCTTAATTATAGGGCCATGATCGACGCAGCGGCTGGAGGCACTATCATGAACCTTACTCCCGACGAGGCTTTATCGCTCCTTCGTGACACCGCTTCTCATAACACGTATTGGACTGCTGGAAGAAATGCACCTAGGGGTGCGAGAAATTTGTTCGAGGTAAATGCTGTGCAGCCGCAAGTTGAGGCGAGCCATCCTACTATGGATGGAATGATGTTGCTGACTAGATCGACCCCTACTCTAGCTCTGGTGATGGCTATTTCGTGTCAGGGTTGTGGAAACCATGACCATCATATATATGAGTGCCCAGCTGGAGAAGCTTTTGCTGATCCCTCAGGTATATATGCTGACGAGAGTGTGAACTTTATAAATAATCAGAACTGCACTGCTCCTTATAACAATGCTTATAACTTGAATGCGAGAAATCATCCGAATTTCCCCTGGAACCAAAATGCTCCCGGTCAAAGGTAGCAGGGAGGCCAACATCAGTTTGATGCTTAAGATTCTAATAGCCAGCAGCGACTGCCGCAATCAGGTTATAATCAGAACGCGCAGGGAACGCGAAAGAGTGCGTTATAAGAGATGATGGAGAAATTTATGGAGATGGCTCAATCCAACATGGCCACTCAGACCGCCTCCATGAGAAACTTGGAGATGCAGCTAGGGCAACTGGCTCATGTGTTCTCTGAGCGTACTCGCGACGCACTCCCAAGAGACATGGAAAAAAATCCCTGTAAACAATGGAAGTGTTTTGGGGAGACGGATGAGTGTATTAAAAATGAAGTGGCTGTGAAATGTGAAATAAATGAGGTAGAGACAGTGGCCCTATGTTATTTTGCAACATTCTTGCTTTGCAAGATGCTGAAAAATTTAATTTAAATATCGAGTCGAATGTCCGGAAATCACTCGTGCTAGCCGACGGGTCGGTAGTGAAGACCGACGATGAGATAAAGGAGGTGGAAGTGATATTGAATGGGGCTGTGGTGGTCACTGATTTCTAGGTGCTGGGACCAATGAGGAATGCTTCAAAACAAATCTTAGGGGTCCCCTTCCTGAAAGGTAGTAAGGCGACGTTGTAGTTTAACGCGAGCGACATCACCTTGACATCTAAGGTTGATTCGCCTTTACTGCCGTCCCTTCCCTCTATGATTCCAAATGAACCCGGAAAACAACAGGATTTGAATGTTGTATTATCTAACGGTTTGCCTAGTGTTGTTGAGACAGGTGTGTTGCTGAAAGGGGAAGATAGAGCAGTGAAAGTAGCAGAAATGCTGAAGAGAGCTGAAGGGGAAACAAAAGCGGAGTTGCTTGGAGTGCAGCAAGTTGCAAATGAGAAGGGTAGTTAGCGGAGTGAAAGACACGTTGATGAGACTAAGGCTCCATTTGTTTGGGCGTTTCGTCCCTCCGTTTTGAGCAAACGCCGCCGAAAGGAGGAAAAACAAATGAACCTCCGGCGGCGTTTGCTCCGTTTCCACCCGCCCCCTTGAGAAATGCCCCCAAAAAGCTCCGTTTGGAGCAGCCACCTCCCCCCCTCCGGTTCGAACACTCCGTTTCCACCCGCCGGATCGACCCGCCACCGCCGAACCAAATGAAGCCTAAGGAGCAGATCACGGCTGTTGAAAGCGTGCATAAATTAGAATCAAAAACTTATATTGAGCCAAATGATTTATGTAAAACTGTAAATAGGTTGCATGGGCTGATCTATCACCCTCCGCGGGTGAGGAAAGGATGCCTCCGGATGAAAAAGCAAGAGCTACCTCTGAATCTGATGGAGTGGTTGTACCACCATGGCGATCTCCATCCATGGAATTGCGAAAAAAAGAACTGCGAATGCGCAAGGTGCTAGATTTTGCCCGCCGGCGCGAGAAGGAAGAGGCGAGGGGCAGGGGATATTCGTCTTCTCTGGGCCCTAAAGCTTACACTTCTCCCTCGTCTCGCGTGTCAGGGGGGATCTATCATAAGTTAGTGGTTAGCTGAGATGTGAAGGATATCCAGGCCCCCTTTTCTAGTATAATTTTTGCTTAATGTTGTGCGCGAAGTTTTAGACTTAATCGTTGCGTACTGCACTTATGCTCTTAAACTATATATAAAACTGATAATACAGGTATTTGGTTCACCTTAAGGATGGTAAATAAAAGTGGCTCATGGGATACAACCCATTATTTTATTTTTGTTTTTTTGCATATTATTTAATATTGATTGTTGTGCTTGGAGGTATTTTCTTTTGCAAGTGGAGTTCATTAGGGTCGTGGACTTTCAACAGAAATTAACGCCAATCTTCTAATATGCTCATTTCTTAGCATTAGGTAACCCCTTATCCTTACTTGCTTTTTAATTTCATGATCACATTGTGGTGTTAGGATGTTTAGGCTAAGTCTGGTGGGGAGAGTTATGCGGGGTACTCACCCACGTGCATTAAACCATTGTCATACTAAAAGAATATATTCATTGCTGTCTATGATGATTGGCATTGCATACCACTGCACCAGACTTGAGCGCGTGCTTGAACAGGAGCACCTCGTGAGTTTTATCGTCACTAGTGTGTGATTTGGAAAATTTCAGCGCTGGTCTAGGATTGCGAGGCAGAGTAAAATGTTGCCTCCATGAGTGCTTCTAATCAAGTGCTCACGACTCATTTAGGATTTCGTGCAGAATTAGATTCTTTTTATGCTCATAACATATTTTATTTCTATTGGCATAAATCTTGTTTATTCTACTCGCCTACTTCGAATCGGTGTGAATCAAACAGTAGCATATGGATGTGTGTCGACATCGCTAGCCTCGTATTGCTCGAGTCGGGAGAAAGGAGTGTCTTTCTCGGTGGCTAAGAACTTGCCCCTAGCTACTCTCGAAGCATGGGTGCATGATTAGTCAAGTGCGCGCGTGATGTAGGCCGTCATTATGTTCTAGTTTGAGCCTTGTACTATTCCCGACGTCTATCCGTTGCTATCCCCATTGAGCCTGTCCATTTCTTTGGCATCCCTACGCCTCGCTACGAGAGCAATATAGCCTTTCCTACTCGGATACCCGAATGTGGTCGCTCAGTTGGTTTTTTTTGTGGTTTTATATCCGTTATGTGTGGCTGTTATGCAAGAGCTTTATGCCGCTCGTAGTGTTGCCATGTTTCGGCTTGGTTTGGTTATTTGGTTAAATAAAAAAAGAGAAAAAAAATGAAATGAAAATTCCCAATGTGGAATAAAAGGAAAAAAAATTGTTGTAGAGTTGTGGTTTTATGGTTGTGAAATTTTGTTGTATTGTGTTCGTTATGGGCATGCACGCACTGTTAAAAGTCCAAGTCTAGTGGTACAGTGCACGTGTTTGTCGTTGCCTGTAGCTGTGAGTGTTTTCGGGCGGTCTCATTTTGGGTGTGCGTATGCATCGTGTTTATCTTTGTGTAGCCCGCCTTCGCCTAAGCCTCCATTATACTCCAAGTCCTATGGATTCGCGCTTGAGTCAAACTAGCACCGTGGAGAGAGTGTGAACGGGCGAGCTTATGGTCATCGACATTGGTGGATTCCTTTGGAGGTTATCCCGATCCCTTGCTTTTGTAATGCTCAAATCAGTGCTTGTCTGCTTTCTCCTTGTGCGAGACCGAATGATTCCCGTCAATTCTATAGTAGAGTAGTAATAATATTTTGATACGCCTTTAGAAATATATAGGATATTAGGGCATAATTAGAAATTCCTTCTACGGTATTCCTATGAGCGTGAGCATGCAATTTCACATGGTACTCCGCTGCACAGTTTTAGGCAAGCTATGCTATATTTCTCATCCGCGTTAGGGATGATTTTCTCAGGATGAGCAAATGTTTAAGTCTGGTGGTGTGATGAGTCCGATTTATATAGGGTTTTTTAGACTCATCTGGGCTTATTATCTTGCATATGCACTACTATTTCAGTAGGAAAAGTCGTATATTTGATTAGGGCTTCACTTAGCCATTGTTGTACTATTTTGACCCATTTTGGTTTGCGAATTGCACCGGGATGTCGGGGGTAAGTACTAGGGTACTCTCCATGTGGATTTGTTTTTTTTGTTGTATATTGGTGTTGGGAGCTTTTGCTCCAGCTATAGTTTTTGCTGTGCAGGTGGTCAGTTTTCCCCCAAATCAGGAATTCTGACTTGTGGAAAACGCACGGTTGTGCGTTTCCTTAGCACACGCTTTCTACCAAATCATGCGTTTTCTGCAGGTTTCTCTAGAGGATTGACCAACCCGTGTGATTTCTTCATGCACATTTCTTCTGAACTGTGCGCGAAGGAGACACACGATTTTCCTGTAGCTGTCTAGTTTTATAGTGCTCTATGGTTAATCGTGCGATTTGTTCACGCACGGGCAGAAGTGCTCGTGCGCGAGTAAAACAAATGGTTCCACCTGCTTGCCGGGAATTTCACCGCTCTGTGGTTACCCATGCATTTTCCTTCACGCACGGGCGGAAGCGTCCGTGCACGAGTAAAACGTACGGGTCTACTCATCTTCCTCCACAAGCTTTGTCCTGGAAGTTAATATCGCACGGTTAACGCACGGTCCTTCGCCAAACCGTGCGTGACAATTTTTCTGACCTACTCGTATTTAAGCTCAGGAGTTGACTGGAGAATAGATGATTCCGCCATTTTCGCTCCTCTGAGCGGAAAAATCTTCCTCCAGCTGTTTTTTCCTCTCTCCTCCTTGGAGAGCTCGTCCGACCACCGTTCTTCCTCCAAACTTCACCGCAAGCGAAGATCTTCCATTGTTTTCTTCATCTCCATCTCAATAGCAGCATTTGGAGCTCCTTATCGCTGCCATTGGAGAGCTTTACGGAGACTACCAGCCTTCACAATTGTGAAGAAGACGGGGAAAACACCTTTGAAGTAGGTGACAACACTTCAAGCTTCCTCGGACGTTAAACACAGACCGAGCCCGGACGAAGACCGACAACCTTCGAATCCGGCCAAGAATCGTGGCTAGCCTTCACGCGTTGGTTTGTAAATCTCCTCTTTACTCTCATTTGGATGTTGTTTCTATGCTTTGGATGTTAGCTAAACTTGCTAGGAACTCTTAACAATATTTATGATGATTTACTATTGCAAATGTTGTTGTAGTCCATAGTTTGACTTTACTTCCTTTGCTTGCTTTGGGTTGTTGCTTGGTTATATGCCGCACTAACGTGTGTTAGGGTCTGGCTTGGCAAAGATGTGTTTTCGACCCTCAACGGTTACGACCATACGCCCTAATACTCATCGGAGTATTCCACCATTACGAAGCGGTGAAGGCGACCCACGTAATTAATTTTAGTTATTCTAAAACAAAAACTCAACCCATAAACCTTTCTTGCGTTTGCAATCACTTTCCAATGAGGAAGATCACAATCCCAATCTGCACTCCTCAAGAGATTCGATACTCGGAGGATAACTCCCCCAGTTTATTACTTGACGACGATCAGTGCACTTGCCGAGATTGCATCAATACGCCTCTAAGAGGCCTAAAATTAATATGCAAAACACTGTAATAAATGAGACAGAAATAAGTAATAACACTATAGTTTAATTCAAATTAAATCAACAACATACCGTTGTCTTCTTCACTGAGCCGACGACCCAGATCATCCCGAGCTGGGCAATGTTAATCTCTCATTTTCGGCCACCTAGGCCGCTGCCACCACTGGCGATTATCACCACCACCTCCATTGAGGTGGTGGCTGGCATTTTCCGGAGACATGACCGTGGGAGGCGGGTCCTCTGGTGAACCCGAGAAAGAAGAAAAGCTCGTAATATTCCCTCTCTCATGGCATCAGGATCATTTGAGCCCGATATATCTCCTATTGAATCTAGAAGACTAGCACGGAGGGAGGGGAGGATAAACGGACCTGGATGCGAGCTTGACGGCGGGTGCGGTAGTGGTGAGCCATGGCCGATCCTTGCTCCGGCGAGTTAGCTCCAAAGCTTGATTCTCCTGCTAAAGCTTAACTCCAGAAGTCATTTCCCACTCCTCTGGCTCAACGAAGGTGACGACGGGTTTGGCAGAAATTGGAGTAACAGTTAAGTTTCGTTTCTTCCCTTTTTATAAAAAGAATTAGGGTTTAAGTTGCTTGCCACATGTAACCCAAGTATTGGACCGCCAATCATTGCCTTAAATAGTTCTTTTTGAGAAGATCAATGTATTAAATAGGTTTGTTGAAGAGATTAAGTTTAAATATGCTATCATCATTTTATCCCGAAAACCCGGTTTTGGTTGTTCATATAAACCGACAAACACAGCTTAGACTGAACAAATACTCTAAGTCCAAAAGCACCGAGATCACTCGACACTTCTTCGAAAGACATAGAGTTCACTCGATGAACTCGACGCTTTGTCAAATAGCATCGAGTTTACTCAACGCACTCAGCACTTTGTCGAATGGCGTCGAGTTCACTAGACGCCTGTTGAATCCAGAACAATTTTCTAAGTTAAAGAGCAAAGCGTTGAGTCCACTCAATGCACTCAACGCTTTGTCGAATGGTGTCGATTTCACTCGACGCCTATTGATCCATAACGATTTTTCTAAGTTAAAGATCATTAAGTTGAGTCCACCCAATGCACTTGATGCTTTGTCGAATGGCGTCGAGTTCACTCGACGCCTATTGATCCAGAACGTTTTTTCTAAGTTTAAGAGCATGGCGTTGAGTCCACTCAATACACTCGACGCTTTGTCGAATAGCGTCGAGTTCACTAAACGTCTATTGATCCATAACGATTTTTCTAAGTTAAAGTACATGGCGTTGAGTCCACTAAACGCATTCGGCTCTTTGTCGAATGGTGTCAAGTTCATTCGATGCACTTGACGCTTCGTTAAATGGCATCGAGTTCACTCAATTCCTATTGATCATGAATTTTTTTTCTAAGTTTGAATTGAACCCTTTAGTGGGCCCTATGTGAATCCACCCTAACTCCTTGGGTCAAAACTAGCCTAATCCTTTTCACTCACCGCATGTTCTTCCCTAATCTAAGGTTAAGAGGTCTAGAATGAAATGAGATGTTACAAATCCCAATAAACAAAAAAAATTATTTTGTCCCCGAAATTCAAGTTTGGGTCTACGGGGTTCCTATGCACACGAATTTAAGAACCTTTCAAAAAAATTATTAAGATATACCTGAGGTGAAGAGTCCCAGATATCGTTCCCGCATCAGATCCATCGGATCCCAGGTGTGCTCATCCTGTCCATGGTTGGACCACAACACCTTGACCAAGGGAACCTTCTTCTTCCGCAACACTCTGATCGCCGTGTCATCGATCCAGACTGGCTCCAAAAGAAATTATATATCAGGTGCCACTGGGCATACTGTAGTGGTGACATACTACTCTGGCTGAAGTAGTGCTCTCCGAAGCAAGGAGACGTAGAAGACGTCATGCAGGTTCCCTAACTCTGGCGGTAGCTCCAGCTGGTAAGCTAAAGGACTGATCTGCTCCAAGATTAAGTATGGTCCCATAAATTGAGGGCTGAGCTTCTTGTATCTCCGTACCTAGGAAACACTATGCACATGACATATCTTCAAGAATACCCCGTCTTCCACTTGAAACTCCACCTTCTGATGCCTCGCATCATAATACTTGGCATGTCTGCTCTGCGCCTCCAACATCCGATCCCTGATCATCCACATGTGAGCGTCCGTATCCTCAATATAATCTGATCCAAGAGCTCGTAGATCCTCATCCTAGACCCAAGATAACGGTGTTCGACGCTTCCTACCATATGGGGACTCATATGGCGCCATCCAAATGCTCGCTTGGTGACTGTTGTTGTAGGAGAACTCTATTAGTGGCAACAGTCTCTCCCAAGGCTTCCCTATATCCAATGTACATAAGCATAGCAGATCCTCCATAATCCGGTTGGTCCGCTCTGTCTGGCTGCCGGTCTGTGGATGGAAAGCGGCGCTGAAAGAAAGTTGAGAACCCAAATACGCGTGCATCGCTCTCCACTCCCTAAAAGTGAACCGACCATTACGGTCTGAGACAATCGCCCCAGGGATGTCGTGGTAATTGACGAACTACTCCACAAACAACACAACAAAAAGCTGCAACTAGGCTGTCCTTCCTAATCGATATAAATTATTCCATCTTAGTCAATCTATCGACGATGACCCATATAGAATCATTCCCATAGTGAGAGCAAGGCAATTCGTGTACGAAGTCCATAGCTATGTCCTCAAACTTCCACTCTGGAACTAAAAATGGCTATAGTAGCCCTCCTGGGCTTTTGCATTTCTCCTTCACTCGCTGGCAAGTCTCGTAATGTGTAACATATGATACGATGTCCCTCTTTATCCCGGGCCAGTACACGTCCCTTCACAGGTATGCTGTCATCTTGGTGATCCCGGGGTGCACTGAGTCCTTAGTGCAATGTGCCTCCCTGAGTATGTCCTCCCGGATACCACCACCTGCAGGTATATAAATGCGGCCACAAAAATGAATGAGGTCGTCATGCAGTGAATAATCCTCTAACTTACCCCCTTCTAGGGCTCTGGATATGGGCTCCAAAGCTGTACCTATCTCTGCTTTGCTCGGATACGATCTCGTATGTCGTAAATAATGCACATAGAGGCCAAGTACTCCCAATAAACATCCGGCTTTGATAGAATTGATTTCAAGATAAACCAAACACCTAGAGGGGGGGGGGTGAATAGGTTCTTTTCTTTTTTATTACTTAAGGCAGAATAAATATTCAGATCTAAAAATAGAATCTAACTATTCTATAGCAATCACAGCATAGAATCCATAATCACACATACATCACAGATTGCACACAGGTTTATAGTTGTTCCCCAAGGTCTGGGAACATCCACTTTCCCCCTTCACCTATCTAGCCGTGTGCTAGATTTGGCCTAACTTCTTCCTTCTTCTCAGATCCACAGATCTTACAGCTCAGAACCCTGAAAGGTTCCTACAACTCAGAACCCTATAAGGTTCCTACAACTCAGAGTGTAACCACACTCTTATAGCTCAGGCTAACAGCCCTACCTCAGCCTTCCCACAAGGCCTACAACTCAGAGAAAAATTTCTCTTACACTCAGGCTCAAAAGCCCTACCACTCAGAGATCTATATCTCCTACACTCAGCCTTTATAATATAGGCTTACAACTAAGATATATGAAAAGATCCTACAAAATTTGATAAGTGTTCAGATGGACTCTTACCCTTGTTGAGAGAGAAGGGATAAGAGGTTTCTTGATCAGCTTCTTGATAAAACTGATGGTTGAAATCAACCTGTTCTTAGCTTTCTTCAAAGCTTCTTGAATTTGAACTCAGTAGGGTTGATCTCCTTTGAAGTTGACTGGCTGCCAGCTTCCTTCTTAGAATCCAGAAATAGATCTGAATCCTTCTTAGCAGATTAGTTCAAGATCTGCTTCTTAAGAGACTTGTAAATGTCTCCTTCTTTACTTAAACAATTGGAGATCTCTCTCTCTCTCGAGAACTTCTGAAGTTTCTCCAGAATTCTTGCTTGAATTCTCCTTAGATCTTCTCACGAAAATTTTCTTTTGTGTGATGTGCACTTTCTTGATCAATGATCAATACTTCAATAGTTATTCCTGTTGTTATTGTTGTTCACCTTCTTTTTTTGATTTGATAGAATCCATCTATATATAGACTTCATCAATGGTAAGCAGCTGATCCGGTTTCTAACCAACTTCGGACAAGTCTGACAGCTTCAGTAAACTTGTTGAAATACACAGCTGTCAAGTCTCCAGTCAGTTCTTGAACCTTTGTCTTTATCAGTAAAGCATCGAGACTGATTGTCATTATGTATTGACACAAGTAGATTAAGTGTCGACACAAGCTTTGGTGATGTCGACATAACTCCTTTGGTGTCGACACTGCTTCTTGACACTGCATCTGTAGAGTGTGTTGACACTACCTCTTTGTGTCGACACATACACTCCTTTACTTCACAACAATCAGCATTGTTGAAACTCTGCTTTGTGTCGACACAAGTCCTGTGTATCGACACAATTGATATAGTCTCAGAATTTGTGTGTCGACACAGTCTCCTGGTGTCGACACAGTTGATTTCGACTAATACTTATGTGTATCGACACTGCCTCCCGGTGTCGACACAGTTGATGTCGACTAATAAATTCTATGTGTCGACACAGTTGCTTCAAGTGTCGACACAGCTTTTCCAAGTGTCGACACAGACTTCCTTAAGTGTCGACACATGGACTTAGAAACTTTTTCTGCATTTTAGCAAATACTTAACCTGCACATATAAACTCAAAATAACATCAAATACACCTTGATGTATATCATTGAGCTAAGTGAGGCTTCTACAAATCAGGTACACATTTTCCAATGTACCCAATAGGCTTAACCCTGGAAACCATGGTAATGTGCATATCCTCCATCATCTGTACTAGCTCCATAGCCATCACCCGAGACTCCAGTCCAGTAGTGTCGGATCTCCTGCTCGAGGCATCTTCCACGATGCTCGCCTTCCCTGGGTGATAATGCATCGTGTAGTCGTAATCGCACATGAACTCAAGCCATCTCCTCTGACGCAGATTTAGATCATTCTGTGTATCAATATACTTGAGGTTCTTGTGATATGAGAAGATCTCACAATGAATCCTATACAAGTAATGCCTCCAAATATTTAACGCGAATATCACTGCACCGAGCTCCAAATAATGTACGGGGTAGTTCTGATCGTGCTTCTTTAGCTGTCTCGAAGCATATGCGATGAATTGTCCATGCAGCATCAGGACTGTACCCATCCCCTAATATGATGCGTTGGTATAAATGTGAAATCCTTCCTTCCTAGATGGAAGTATAAGGATGGGGGAGGAGGTGAGCCTATCCTTCAACTCCTGAAATGCTGCCTTGCACTTCTCGGTCCAAGTAAAAGTTGTATCCTTCTTTGTCAAGGACGCGAGGGGGAGTGCTATCCTTGAGAACCCCTCCACGAACTTAGGTTAGTATCCCGCTAGTCCCAAGAAACTACGGATGCATGAAGCTGACTCAGGCTGCAGCCAATCTCTAACTGCCTACACCTTGGCTGGGTCCACAGCTAACCCAGCTCTACTGATGGTATGCCTTAGAAATGTTACCTCCTGTAGCCAGAACTGGCACTTGGAGAACTTCACGTACATCTGATGCTCTCTCAGTTTGCCTAACACTAGAGCCAGATGCTGGGTGTGATCCTCCTTCGTCCGGGAATAAATCAATATATCGTCAATGAAGACTATGATGAATATATCCAAGTATGGTTCGAACACACGGTTCATCATACTCATGAATGCGGAAGGCACATTCGTGAGCCCGAAGGGCATTATCGTGAACTCGTATAGTCCATACTTAGAACTGAAGGCCGTCTTCGGTATATACTCCTCCTGGATGTGCACCTGGTAGTATCCTTACCTCAAGCTGAGCTTAGAAAACCAGAAGTCTCTTTGTAGCTAGTCAAATAGTTCGTCAATCTGGGGCAGCAGATATATATTCCGCACTATCGTCGGTTCAGCTCCTGGTAGTTAATGCAGAGCCACAAAGACCCATCATTCTTCTTCACAAACAGCACTGGTGCTCCCCCTGGCGATGAACTTGGTCGGACAAAACTCGGTTCCTCTAGCTCCTGTAATTGAATCCGGAACTATGCTAGCTCCTTGGGTGCCATCCGGTAAGGTTCCCGTGACACAGGACTTACTTCTGGCACCAACTGGATCCGGAAATCCATATCTTTAATTGTAGGTAATCCGGGCAATATCTTTGGGAATACGTCGAAGAAATCCTGAACTACAGGAATATCAGCAACAGAGGCATCCGTCTCCACCATCTCAAAACAGATCATGTACACCTCATCTCCCTACTCATAGGCTTTAGTAGCCTGCATCGATGATAATAGAGTACGAGAAACAGGTCTAATACATTTGATGATGATGTCGGTATCCCCATGTCATAAGGTGATCCTCCTTGATGGACAATCGATCTGGGCATGGTTCCAATACAACCAAGTCATGCCCAGGATCAAATTGAAGCCCTGCATTCTCAAAATCATTATTGGCACTTCGAATACCTTTCCTCCAATCTTTGCCTCCATGTTGCATTTGGAAGATGATAGAAGTTCTGATCCATCTGGTAGATGTACCCTCCTGGTCACACCGGTGAATTGGTCTACGTCTACTTGTCCCTCTAAGAAGGCTTGATGGAGCCGACTTCCCACGACATGTGGCCAAGGAGCGTCCTCCCTCTGACGATGATGGTGACCCGGTAGATATGAATGGAGACGATGACCAGCAACTACTTGAAGACGATGATGGCACACTGACACTTGACCATGAAGAGTGTCACCACAATAGCCGTCCGGAGCACAAGCCCATTTATAATTTTTTAATACTAAATATTAATAAATTATTATGGAGTATTAATATATTTTATTATTTGTTTTATTTCAAAATTATCATTGTAATTTCGTGTTTAATTTCATGTATTAGTTGTTACATGGTTATGTTATAAAACCATGAGTTTAGATTTCATTTTTCATGTTGGGCTGCATGTAGCCAGTTGGAGTGTTTGTTGTAGCCTATATATAAACATGTACCCCTTTGTTTCTCATTAGGGAATGAATAAAAGAAAATCGAATTTCAAGTTTGAAATCCTCCTCCTCCTTCTAAGGCAAATTTCGGCCACTATTCTTCTTGTCTTCCTCTTGGCCGCCGGCCACCTTTCTCCTCTCTCTCTCTCTTGGCCTCCTCTCTTCCTCTCCTTCTTCATCACCTCTTTGCAACCTAGCAAACCCGAGCCATCTTTCCTTTCCTCACCTAGACGACCACCTCCAACACTACTCCAAACCCGTGTCCCCTCCTCCAACCCAGAGAATCGTCCACCACCCTTTTCCATCCCTCAAAGCCGAGCCATCATCAACACCACCAAGGCCGACCACTACTTCCCTTCATAAAACCGGCCACCACCATCTCAAACCTGTGCTCCCTCCACCACCATCAAAACCGCCCCCTCAAAAAATCCCTTTCCTAATCCAAAAATATTCATTGCCATAATCCCCCTTAGTTACCATATTCAAACCATATCCTCTTCCATAAATTTTCCACCTACCAAATTTGAAATATCTCATTCCTTAAATAATCCACGATCGTGCCACCTTTTCTCTCTCCTACCTTAATTGGAATATTATTTCCACATTTAGAAGATTTTGCCGGGATTTTCCAAATATAACGTGACACGAAGAAGGCGATGAGTTTCTCTCACTCCGGCGGCCGTCCGGTGGTGCCGTTAAGGAACGATTCTAGTCGAGTGAAACCGGATTCATCCAATCCGGTTGGGGTAATGAAAATTTATACTTTATGTGTTTCTCTTCCCTAGATATTTCTTGTGGCATTGGCAAATCGCGTGGCTTGTGCAACGCTTGATTTTTCGTGGTTTAATTTATGTTAGTTATTATCTTGCTTACCGTATTTTTGTTTAAGTTCGTGAGGCGTGGTGACCCTCGTTTGTATTTTGTTGGAAGAGAACCACCCTTGCCCGAATCTTTTGTTTTCAGTGGTTTCTCTTTTGGTACAACTCGCTTGATCGAACCGTGTTGGTTATTTTTCGCTTGAGAGGACCTTGGCCTATCGCCTTGGAAGTATCTTAAGGGGCTTTGCGAACACCACGTAATTTTTAGTCTAATAGTAATATTAATAGAATCGCTGCTACGTTAAATGCTAGAGTGTAACGTGAGAATTATTCGAGAGCGTCGCGTTAATTTGCCGGCCACCCAAAATGCTCGAAAGAGCGGGCCTACATCAAGGCTTTAGATACAAACGAGTGCGAAGCACCCGTATCGAACAAGGTATGGGCGGGCTTGCTGTTAATAAAGACTATACCTGATTTTTGGGGTTTAAGTTAAGGTATGTGGTTGTTCTAGTAGTTATAAGGTACAAATATTGAAAATTTTACTTGTAATAAATTTAAGTACCCGTAATTACTTCCTCGGGATTTCTCGGTTTGGCGAGGTCCAAAGCATACATTTGCTCCTGTCTTCGACCTCTACCATAATGTACTCGACCTCGACCCTGCTGTACTAGAGGGGCTGCTGGAGGTGGAGGAGGAGGAGGTGGATGAAACTGCCGAGGGAAGTCAACCCTGATGTGCCCCGGTTGGTGGCACCCATAACAAATCACCGGTCGGTACCCACAGTCGTCCTGCCTCATCAGATCATGTAGCTGTAGTGGTGGGGGAGCTATTACTGCAGGAGGACTTTTCTCCTGCTTGAAGTTAGGACTATAACGTCCCCCCACCCCTATTGTGGCTCATCACTTTTCCTCTCTGTGAGCCCTGACTGCTCTCCCCGAAGGACGACCCATATAACGGTCTCTCCCCCTGCTTTGTACCATCAGTTGGTCTGCCTCCAGCTTCTTTGCCCTCTCAATGATCTAAGCCGGCGTGCCATGAGAAATAAACAGTAGAGACTGCCTCATAGAGTCTCTAAGTTCTCGGTAGAATCTCTTTGCGTACCTCCTGTCGTCCAGATCGTGTATCCCTGCGAACCTGGTCAGATGAGAAAACTCACTCTGGTACTCTGTCACTGATCTGGTCCCCTGCCTGAGGTTCAAGAACCTCTCCTCTAACTCATCTTTATTCGTGACAGACATGAAATGTTCTAAGAAGGCCTCACTGAACTCCTCCTAAGTGATGTATGACAGCTCCTGATCAGCATACATGGAGTCCAACAGGGACTTCCACCACCTCTTTGCATGAACGTCTAGTGCGGATGTTGCTAAGGAAACCATTTTGCTGACCAGCCAACTGATGCCTACCAGTATCTTCTGAATGGTCTCTAGCCACTCCTCTATCTTCACTACATTCTCTATCCCATGGTATATTGGCGAAGACAAACTCTTGAATTCCAACTCGATCCCAGATTTGGCTGCTGGTCTGGGGATGTCTAGTCCCTGAAGGCATCGAGGATGACTGTCAGAGTTTGCCCCATCTCCATCTGCTGGAAAGGTGCGACAGCCGGAGGTGGAGGAATGACATCCTATGGTACGATGACCTGTGGGGGCTACACAGAAGTAAGGTTTATATTAGGATTGGCCTAACTCATTATTTTAAATGGAATGTTTTCTGTGACTTTTTACATATGGGCACACCATTGCTTTCGCTGCATAGTTTGTTTGTAAACTAATGCTCGAGCGGGGTGGCCTAGTATTGTGGACTTCGTTCTCATATGATCGTTTGTGAAGTGATACCAGTTTGTAAGATCCCCCTACTCAGGAGGTTACCCGGTCTTATGCCAAGAACCGACGCCTTTCGGTAACACTAACACACATGGGCTAGTTGACACCGCAAGACGCCGATCCTATCGTCTTGTACGATCATTTACCTGTAGGCCAATTGAGAATAGAAGTACATCGAGCAATTATAAAATAACTAGCAAGTGCACAAGTCACAGTAGAAACATCATAATAGATATAGATGAAAAGTACAACAATCCACAATGAGTACAAAAATGAGAGGACTTATGTCTGGTACATGCCAAATAGTATCAAGTCTCTCTCTCTCTCTCACAAACACTAAGTGGAAGCTGTAACTAAAACACTCATCATCACCTAACGCTGAAATGTAGTAGTAGTAGTATGCGTCAACTGCTCCTCAGGTCCTTCCACCTTGTCCTGCTGGTCGTGCTGGTGCTCCAACTCCTCGAGCTCCTAAAATGATACGGTCACTACCAACTGTTAGTCATAAAGACTAAGCCATTTTGTCATCGCCTCACTCCCGCGACTCCTAGGCCCCGAGCGGTTGGACGAAAGCGGAGGACAACAAAGAAGTATCAAAATGGAAGCAGGTGACAATAATTCTACTCTAACATGACAGTATATATGCTAGCAGTTCTATATAGTACAGGTAAGGAAGTAAGAAAAGTAGTACTGGAAAGAGGTGCTGAAAGGTAAGTAAGGTAAAGTACTGAGCAGAAATATAAACTATCTACCACTACACTATCATCACAAGAGTACCTTAACTTATATGAATGCCCATACAAACTTATAAGTTGAGGTTTCAGGACAATAACTTATCATATAAAAGAGCCCATACTAATTTATATGATAAGGATCTACGATACATATGTCTTAAGTTTGTATGTAAGCTATGATTTATTATGCGAGTTATGATTCATACAAGTGCAACTTACACACACGACTCCGTGATCACAGACCTTTAGTTCCCACATTTGGAGTTAGCTAAACTCTCTGGTACCACCGTTATGGCTAAGACAGTAGTGGAGCGGGCATCTCCACTTCCTAGGTAGGTATATACAATACCAGGCCTAGACCCTTCATACACCTCTGTACACGTCCGAGGTTCACTCTAGAGTCTCTGCGTACTAATTTGCTGTTAATCTTTATGAGAGGACTTAGCGCTACCAACTGCACCAAAATACCGGCCTGAAGGTCAAAGGTGCATACTAATCTTTATATCAAGATTTTGACCGGGGACGGGGCAGCCAGTTAAGCCATTACCGCATAGCGCCGCAACGCGGGGGCGATTCCGGACCGCAGCCCCAACAATCCCCCCCGGAAATGACCCCGAGGTTTCGAACCCGTACCCCACATCTCCACCAATTGAGAGGACTTAGCGCTACCAACTGCACCAAAAGACCGGCCTGAAGGTCAAAGACGCATACTAATCTTTATATCAAGATTTTGACCGGGGACGGGGCAGCCAGTTAAGCCATTACCGCATAGCGCCGCAACGTGGGGGGGATTCCAGACCGCAGCCCCAACACTTTACCAGTATTTTTGGTCGGGTGTGCGTTTTTGGGGATTGTCTTTTAGATCGCAGTATAAACAACCTACTGGCCCCTCAAACCTACACACTGATGGAGATAGCGACCCCCCAACATGATGAAGAAGGCGACGACATGCTTACAGAAGATCTTTCTCCGTCTCCAGTCAAAGACTTGCGGCGCCGTGGTGACCTTGTGGAGCGACCCTATAATCTCCGCCCTCAGCGCAAGACAATCTATTAATATTCATTTGAATTTATTTATTATTTTGTGAGCACTTCTATTTTTCATGTTATGTTTAAACTTACGTGTTTTTTATTTTTAATTGGGGTTGCATGTAGCCAATCCTTGTTGTAAGCCTATATAAGGCCTTGCTATTGTTAATTTTATTAAGTTGAATTATAAGCAAAACATAATTGAGTTCTTCCCCCTCTCTTCAAATTTCAGCCAACCCTCTCCCCTCACTCCAAAACCGCCGGTCCCCTCTTCTCCTCCTTCTAAATCGCCGACCCCCTTCTCCCTTCCCTAGCAACTCTCGGCCACCCTCCTCCCTCTCCACAAACAAAACCGACCACCCTCCACACCACCCCAAAACTCAAGCAACCCTCTCTTGGGAATAATCCGATCAGCCCACCCCTTGGTGGATCCCGTCTAAGACGCCTCTCAATGTGGTTCCGGGAATTGAATCCGGCGTGAAGTGAGGAAGGCGGACGTGTTTCTCTCCGTTCGACCAAACTCTGATGGATCCGATGATGAGCGATCCAAGTTTTGGAGAATATAAATCTCTGAGTGGTGTAATGAAAATTTCTACTTCCTCTGAGTAATTTTACTTTCCCTCTAGATAATTTTTGTGGTGGAATACTTTAACGTTGATTCTTGATAGCATTGAATTAGTCGTGGTTTTCTTCAATAGATTTGGTTGTCTATCTTGATTTGATTAATTTCAAGAGGATTGACGAACCTCATTTTCTTTTTGTTGCGAGAGATCTACCGTTTCCGAATCATAATTTTTGGTGGATCTCTTTTGGTACAATAATCGCTCAATCGGACCGGGTGTGTCCTTTTAGCCTGAGAGAATATCAGCCTATAGCCTTTGTTTGATCTTAAACGGTTTGGCTACCCGTACGTTAACAATTAATTGATAAAATTGAATGTGTGTGCTACGTTGAAAGTTTGTGCGAACGTAGAATTTTGGGCGTCGTGAGGAATTCAAGTTTGTTCGTAATATCCATGCCCGCGTACAAGCCTGCATCAATTTGGTATCAGAGGGAGGTTATGCTGATTTCTTAATTGGTACCATCGTAAAATTTTCTTAGAACGCCGACACGCACTTGCACGATTCGTTGTCCAAAACAAAATATTTTTTTTTATTTTTGGTCTGCAAATAGCGACCTAAAACTTTTATTTTTCTTTAAAAAAATTTAACTTTTTTTAATAATCTCATTATTTTCCTGAATAAAATCAAAATTTTTTTTATACTACCCTAGTTATTAAGCGGGAACAATTCCATTTATCATAATTTATATTGGGTTAGAACCATAATTTCTTGCATGCGCACTAGATTAGGTTCAGAGTATTCCCATTCTTCCTCCTATATGGAGGACGAACGGGATACATTATACGGTCCCACAATGATTGATGAACTCCGCCAGGAGTTCACTGATCAGTTGACGATGATTATGGAAACGGTTCACGAACTGAGATTAAATCTCGCAGCTCCCCATAATCAAGCTACCAACCAACGTGAGGAAGAGAATAATAATATTAATAATGATCAAGACCTGCGTGCACCGGTTCACAATAACCAGGAACCATTTGAGTTTGATATTACTAGGGCGGTCCGAGTCAAACCCCCATCATACGATGGATTGGGTGTGTTTGTACCCTAGTTTGGATTTGTGTTAAGTCCTCTCATTTAGTTTCTTGACCCAAGATTTATCTATGGTCAAAGGTTAGCTAATAGGTTAGATTCCCTTAGTTGTAGAATTGCTTATCCAGATGAAAAATTTGGTTAAGTCATTTTTGGTTCGACTATAGTCGAACGCCGCTCGACCATCGTCTATCGACTGTTCGACGATCGTCTATCAGTTGGTCGACTATCGTCTGTCAGCACATCGTCTATCTCTGAGTTAGTTCAACTCTTGTTAGCTCGACGTTCTGTGGAATCTGCCTCATCGATCGTCGAACCCCGCTCGACTTCTTTTGACCAGACAGATCTCTTGATAGTTCAACTATCTGCTTGGATAGTTCAACTATCTGATAGTTCGACTATCTGTTTGATAGGTCGACTATCTGTTGTGCCTGATAGCTCGACTATCTGTTTGATAGGTCGATTATCTGTCTTCGTTGATAGTTCGACTATCTGCTTGATAGGTCGACTATCTGTTTTGCTTGATAGCTCGATTATCTGTCTTGATAAGTCGACAATCTGATAGCTCGACTATCTGCTCTGATAGGTCGACTATCTGCTGAGGTAGTTCGACTATCTTCTTTGATATTTCGACTATCTGTTCTGATAGGTCGACGATCTCTGTGCTTCGGTCGACGATCTCCGAGGATCGTTCGACGTTCTTCTGTCTGTCTTTAGTATTTTTGTACTCCTTCTGTTCTATGATTCAATTCCTGTTTATTTAGCATATTAAAGTTATTTTATTGATTTTGTGCATACATCTCAAGGCAATCTTTGCCCCATCCTTTGTGCATAAGTCAAGCTTTATATGACAAAGTTCTTTGTCTTATTAGTTGAAATATCTTTTTGCTTTATCTGCCAGACTGTCCTTTATAGCCGTTAGACTCAGAAAGTCTTCTCTGGCCGTAAAGAGCTCTTTTTGATGTGACTTTTTCTAGCACTCTTTTATCAGATTGATTTGTAGCTTCTTAGAAAGCTTTATCTCCTTATAGCATGTCTGCCTGCAGGATATATTTTTGCTTTATGCTTTTTGCAGCCCAGATTGCATCTCTCAGAAGAAGACAAAATTCAAACCAAGTTTAGAGCTATTGCAAAGGCCCATATATAAAGAGCTTCTTTTGAAAGAAGAAATATATACACATATACAACAACAACAACACGAAAAATACAAGAAGTTTTACACACAGCAGCATAGAGATCTACAGCTCTCAGAAATTCACATTCAACTGAGAAGATCAAATCTCTTCAGCATTCGTCTTCATCCTGAGTTCATCCTGCTCACAGGAATACATTCACTCAGTGGCTTTTAGAAGAAGAAGAAGAAGAAAGGAAGCTGATTGAAGAAGAACACCTTTTCCAAATCAAGAGTCTTCTTCAAGCTTCTCCTTCAGAACTCCAAGACAGTTCTTTGTCTCAAGTTCAGAAGTGTTCCTGCACCGTGAAGCAAGACTCCTTCCTGGATATTCTTTAAGCCAGGGGGAGCCTTGATTCTTTAGAGCTTTCTAGCTCTGTGCAATCCACTAGCTTCTCTAATCTATTTTAACAATAGAGAAGAAACTTTAACTCTCTCAACCTCCTGTATAAAGGGTTATTACTCCCTTCAAAAGTGAACCTTGGTGGCAGGGCACCTGATCAAAAACCTATGTTGGATTTTGAGCTCCTGATCAAAAGCTCAAAGGGTCTACTTGATCTACCTGAAGCAGATCAGTTGGTGGCAGGGCAACTGAACAAAAACCTGTAGTGGATTCCTACCAGGGTGGTAGAAGAGTGGACATACCTATTTAGAGGGAACCATTATAAAATTTCTTGTGTCGTCTGTGCTGCTTGTTTAATTCATTGCACTGTGGCTGTGAGTAGAAATAACGAGGATTGCTAGTTGCTGTGTTAGGACCAAAGCATAATTGTAATTACAGTTAGCTTTCTCTAGTGTACTTCACTTTGTGTTAGGCTCTAGGGTTATCAATATCTATAAACTCATTCCGCAAATTAACTCTAAGGGAGTTGAGTAGGGTGCCATAATTTTTGAATACTCTATTCACCCCCCTCTAGAGTTGTATCTATCATCACTTTCAAATGATATCAGAGGGAGGTTGACTGACTGTACAGGCTAACACCTGAGTCACAAGATCCTAATAGATATCAAGCTTATAGATATTTACTTCATGGCCCAGTCCAAGGATTACTCTAACACCAGACCTCCAGCATGCAACTTAGCTAAGTTTAGCATCTGGAAGGCAAGAATAAGATTATATATGAACTCTATTGATGAAGACATTTTCTCTTCTATTTTGACAGGACCTCCAACACCTCCTGCTGCAGCCACTGCTACAACATCTACAAATCTAAGTGCAGTGCCTCCTCCAGATTACAATGATGCCTACAAGAAGGCAAAGATAGCTGATGCCAAAGCTATGAACATTCTGGCTCAGACTATGTCTGATGAAATCTTCCAGAAAGTGGCTGATTGCACCTTTGCAAAAGCCATGTGGGACTCACTGAACCAGATTGTAGCCTGTTCAGCTGATGAAAGGAAGGACAGAAGGTCCAACCTTATATCCCAGTATGAAAACTTCAAGAAGACTGAAGCTGAATCAGTTAAAGCCATGTACACCAGGCTCAGCTCAATCATCAATGAGCTGAGAACCCTTGATAAGGAGATTACATTGACAGAGGTCAATGATAAGATACTGATGTGCTTCCCCAGCACATGGGATCTTAGGATCTGGCCTATCAAGGAGGCCAGAAGTACAAATGAAATCTCAACTGAAGCTCTCCTTGGCAAGCTCAAGTCTTTTGAGCAAGTGCTGAAGACCAGGGAAGCTGAGGCTGAAGCCAAAACTCCAACTCCAACAAGGAAAGAGCAAACTCTTGCTCTCAAAGCTGCTGATGCTTCTGAAGGAAGCCAATCCAATGAGGAGCTGATGACACTCTTTGCCAAAAGGTTTCTCAAGATGGGAAGAAAAGACTTCAGAAAGAAATCTTCAAGATATGAAGATAAACCAAGGTATCACAGATCTCCTGCTAAAGAAATTATTTGTTATGGTTGCAGGAAACCTGGACACATTCTACCAGAGTGTCCAGAGGAAAAGAGCAAAGAAAAGAGAAAGGAAAAGGAACATCACAAGAAACACTCCAAGTCCTCCTCCTACAAAAATAAGAAGAAGGAGAAAGGATTTGTTGCTGAGACCTGGAGTGATTCAGATGAGGAATCTTCCTCCTCAAGCTGTAGTGAGGATGAGGAAGAGAAGAAGGCAAAGGAAATCTGCCTTATGGTAATTGAAGCCTGCAACAATCACTCAGCTGCAGAGAGTTCTGATGATGATGAAGAAATGCCTACAGAAGACCAGGTATTATCTTCATATGATTTCTCTTTTTCTGAATTTAAATCTGAATTTAAATCCCTTTGCTTAGATCTAATTAGTTTAGAAAAGGAAATTAAGGAACTTAGAAATAAGTTAGCTGAATCAGAATCTATTTCCATTGAAAATGCTAGGTTAGAAGCAGAACTCACTAAGTCTAGTGAAGAAATAAAGTTTTTTAAAAATGAACTAGCAAAGTCCAAGAGATTAGAAGAATCCCTAAATGGCAGAATCCTTAAGCTGCTAGAAATCACCAACATGACAAACACTAGGTTAGGCAATAATAAGCTAGGCTTAGGAGCCTCATCAAGTGAACCCCCATTGGTTCTTAAAAATCATATTTCAACTCCAGTGAACTTTATTTCAGTTGATGGAATAAAGAACACTGAGCAAGTAAAACAAGTTAATCAAGCATTAAATAAAGCTAAGAGAGAAAAGAGAAAGCAAAAATTTAAAGAGCTACAAAAAGCGTCGAACGCTGCTCGACGATCGAAGGCTCAATGGTCGAACGAAGCTCGATGATCTCAGCATCCATCGTCGAACGCTGATCGACGATTTCAATTTGATTTTCAAAATTACAACCAGAACCTTAGAAACCCTAATATAAATAGAAACCCTAGGTTTGTGGACCCATTAACTGCATGGAGCATCCCACCTAGGAGATCTTACCCTTTAGGATATAAACCCCAACCTGCTTATTCTTTTATTTCTAGTTTTCATTATGTGAAGAATAATGGACCCAAGGTTACTTGGGTCCACAATGTTTAACTTAACTCATTGCAGGTGAAGACCTATCCTATCACTCAGGACAAGTGGTATTTGGATAGTGGTTGCTCCAAACATATGACTGGGAACAAAGAAAATCTGTCAAAGTTCAAGGCCAAGCTTGGACCAAAGGTGATCTTTGGGGATTCTAGCTGTGGTAAAACTGAAGGATATGGTAGGATTACCATTGGAGCAGTAACTTTCAAGAGAGCTGCATATGTAACTGGACTGAAGCATAATCTTATCTCAGTAAGTCAGTTATGTGATGCAGGATATCAGGTATCTTTCACTAATACTCTCTGTAATATTACTTTAAATAATAATATTGTATTAGTAGGTATTAGACAAGGTAATATTTATTTAGTAGATTTTAATTCTACCCAATCTGAAATCTGCCTATTTAATGAAGTAACTAATAACAACACCTTATGGCATAGGAGGTTTAGCCATGTTAACCTCAAGAACATATCTAGGTTATCTAAATACAACCTTGTTAGAGGTTTACCTTCTTGCCCCTACAAGAAGGAGAGCCTATGCAAGGCTTGTCAACTAGGCAAGCAAACCAAAAACTCCTTTAAATCTGTAAATAAAAGTGATTCACCTAGAATCCTGTATTTATTACATTTGGACCTTTTTGGCCCAATAAATGTACAGAGTCTAGGAGGGAAGTATTACACTTTAGTAATTGTAGACGACTTCTCTAGGTTCACTTGGGTGTTCTTTTTGAGAACTAAGGCTGATAACTTCAAAGTTCTTACAGACTTTCTGCTATGTGTGTAGACTAAGTATTCTACTCATGTGGCCTTGATCAAAAGTGATCATGGTACTGAGTTTGAGTCTCTTCTCATGCAAGAATTCTGTGAGAAAGAAGGTATCAAACATAGCTTCTCTGCTCCTAGAACTCCCCAACAAAATGGGATAGTGGAAAGGAAGAATAGAACCCTGATTGAAGCTGCTGGTACATTATTGGCAGATGCTAATATGCCTCTCTCCTATTGGGCAGAAGCTGTTAGCACAGCTAATTTTGTTTTGAACAGAAGTGTTATACACAAGCTTAAGAGTAAAACTCCTTATGAGTTGCTTAAAGGAAAGAAACCTAAAATTAATTATTTTAGAGTATTTGGTTGTGTAGTATACATTCATAACAATAACAAAGAATACCTTAGAAAGTTTGAAGCAAAAGCTTCAATGGGAATTTTTCTTGGATATTCCCAAGTAAGCAAAGCTTATAGGGTATTTAATAAATCAACTTCTAAAATTGAGGAATCTGTACATGTTTCTTTTGATGAATCTCAGATGTTTTATAAGGAGAAGGAAACTTCCCCATCCCTAAGTTCATTGCAGGTACAAGAATCTAATAAAGATGTCACTCAAGAGATTCTCCATCTATCAACTCTTCATATCACTGATTCAGACAGTGATGAAGACTTTGCAGAAGCAGTTGCTGTACCACCAACAGTTGATCCAATTCCACCTGAGGAATTAATCCCAACTGTTGCTGAAGATCACATCCCACCTGCTGATGTTGTCACACTTAGAGATCATCCTACATCTCAAGTGATTGGAGACATATTAGCTGGTGTACAAACAAGACATCAGTTAAGACAGGATGTGATGCATGCTTGTGTCCTTTCACAGGTTGAGCCTCTCACCATAAAAGATGCTGAGCTAGATCCCCACTAAATCATTGTTATGCAAGAGGAGCTCAATCAGTTTGAAAGATGTAAAGTATAGACTTTGGTTCCAAGACCTAAAGGCCAACTGATCATAGACACCAAGTGGGTGTTTAGAAACAAGTTGGATGCAAATGGAATTATTGTAAGGAACAAAGCTAGGCTTGTAGCTCAGGGCTACAGACAAGAGGAAGGTATAGATTATGACCAAACCTTTGCTCCTGTTGCAAGGCTAGAGGCAATAAGGATCTTTCTAGCCTATGCATCCTATAGGAAGTTTAAGGTTTTTTAGATGGATGTCAAGAGTGCCTTCCTAAATGGTGAGCTAAAGGAAGAGGTATTTGTTGAACAACCTCCTAGGTTTGTCTCTTCAACTCAGCCCTCACATGTTTTCAAGTTGCAAAAAGCTCTTTATGGACTTAAACAAGCACCCAGAGCCTGGTATGAGACTCTAGCTAGTTTCCTGTTAGAGCACAACTTTGTTAGGAGAGTAGTTGATAGAACCCTTTTCGTTAAGCACCACAAGGACACAATCCTGTTAGTTCAAGTGTATGTAGATGATATTATTTTTGGTTCCACTGATCCCAAACTGTGCAAAAAGTTCTCTGACTTGATGCATTCTAAGTTTGAGATGAGTAGTATGGGTGAGCTGTCTTACTTTCTTGGTCTACAAGTAAAGCAAGATGCTGATGGAATCTTCATCTCCCAATCCAAATATGCCAAGGAATTGGTAAAGAAGTTTGGGATGGTTGATGCTTCAGCAATGTATACACCTATGACTACTAATATAGTTATAGATTCTGATGATCAGGGCAAGCCAGTTGATCAGAAAAACTATAGAGCCATTGTTGGTTCCCTATTGTATTTAACTGTAAGTAGACCAGATATAATGTTTGCTACATGTCTATGTGCTAGATTCCAGGTCAACCCCAAGGAATCTCATTTGATTCTTCTCAAGAGAATTTTGAGATACCTGAAGGGATGCCCAAATTTAGGACTATGGTACCCAACTGAATCAGAATTTGAGTTAATTGGATACTCTGATTCTGACTATGCTGGTTGTAGAGTTGACAGGAAAAGTACCTCAGGAACTTGTCAGTTCCTGGGAGAGAGATTGGTCTCTTGGTTCTGTAAGAAGCAGGCTTCTGTCTCAACTTCAACTGCAGAGGCTGAATATATAACAGCTGCTAGTTGTTGTTCACAGATCCTGTGGATTTAAAACCAGCTTTTGGATTATGGGTACACACACAAGAGCACAAAAATTATGTGTGACAGTACCAGTGCTATCTCCATTGCACAAAATCCTGTGCACCACTCTAGAACCAAGCACATTGAGATTAGACACCATTTCCTGAGAGATTGTGTGGAAAAGAACAAGATCAGCCTTGAGTTCATATCCACTGACCTTCAGAGAGGTGATATTTTCACCAAGCCTTTAGATAAACAGAAGCATCTGTTCCTTCTACATCAACTAGGCATGATTAATGAAAACGACTAAGTGTGACGTCTGCCTTTGTTGATATCTGTTTGAAGATCGTCGAACGACGTTCGACGATAGTCGATCAGGTTGAGCCGATCGTCGACCTATGGGTGACGACATCTCGTTTTGTTTGTAAAGACAGAAATAGTCGAACGATTGATCGACTACTCTGCTTCAGGAAACGATCGTCGAACGACCGTTCGACCATCGTCTCCAGTATCTTTTAAAATAGACCGACGACTGCAGTTTTTTATTTAAACCGATGGTCGATCTAGGTTAAGAGATCGTGCTTGTTATAGTCGACGGAACTCGTCTTTTCGTATTCCATCTTTCTGTTTGAGCTCCGCCTCGCGCTTTCTCCTCCTCGTCTCTCTCGTCTTCTCCGACAAATCGATGGCGATTGCTCCAGCCCTTCTGTCTGCGATGAAGTTCGATGCTGGCTTCAGCGTAGACTTCGACTCTTTCAGCGCCTGTGATTCTGAGATAATAGAAATCCTCCAGCTCTGCAAAGAACAAGGTTTGGAAAAGCTTATGACCACCAGAATTAAGATCAACATAACAGAGATTAAAGAGTGGGTTTTCACTTCGTCTTCCAATGACGAATCGATGACTGGAAGCATTGGCGGCGAAGAGGTAAGTTTGACTCCTGCCGCATTGACTGATATTTTCGGATTATTGAACGGTGAAGAGGATTATGAACAAGATACCAAAGAGTTTGGAAGGATGTTAATCGAGTTAGGACATGCTGAAGGCATTCCTTCTAAGTTGTTAAAAGTTAATTTTCCGTTAAAGATAAAGTTCTTGGCTGAACTCGTTGGAAAAGTGCTTCTGGGCAAGCACTCTGCTCATGACAACATCACCAGGCAGCAGTTTGCCTTGATGTGTGCCATAGTAAATAAGAAACAGATTAATTGGGCAGGGATTATGTTTGATTTGATAAGAAAGAAGAATGGCAAGAAGGAAGTAACCCTAGGTAGGGTACTTGTGATTTTTCTAAAAGAGAAATACTCCCACCTGTTGGTAACAGTTTCAACAACTATCAATGCCAGTAAGAAGATGGACCCAACACTATTTGTTAAATGGAAAAGAAGTTTTCAGAAGCCTTCTCCTGCAGGGGTAGCTCCAGTTGTGTCAGAGAACACAAGGACTGTTTCAGCCTCTCCCCTCCTACATGAAGCAGGCTCATCTATTCTTTCCATTCCATCCACTTCTACTGCATTCCCATCTACCTCTACTGAAGTACCATCGACATCTTCCTTACCATCTACTTCAATTGAAGTACCATCTTCTGACTCTCTTCTTCTTGAGTCCTCCACAATTCTCCATACTTCATTTCCAGCATCTCCCATTCCTGCACATCTAGCTGGGACTTCTATTCCCAGTTTTGATTTGTTAGGATCTGAGAGAATTCCAACCCCACCTCAGTCACCACTTACACCTCCAGATCACACTGACTTTCCCTCATCCACTCCTCAATCACCAGTTCACAACACATCTCATCAGGAAACTGCCTTTCCTGATGATCTTCCATCTTCTGTTGTTCCCCCATCCACATCTATATCTCCATCACTCATAGCCAATATTCTGGAGTTAATTACTCCTTCAATCAAAACCATGATTGAAGAAGCAATTGCTCCTCTTGTATCCTCCATTTCTTCCCTGACTGCCTCCATCCAAGCCCTCTCCAAATCTGCCTAAGACTATAAATTCCTCTTGCCGTTTGAGGTGCTAATTTCTTTTAGGCTCCGTTTGGAGGGACTTATTTTCACCGATCAAGCGATTACGAATGCATGAATCAGACCTTAATTAATTGTATTGTCCCAAACTGCCCCTGGCCTCTCTTCCAGCAGATCCTCCAGCAGATACTCAAAGAGAAACAACACTTACAGAAAAAGAGATAGTAGCTCAAGAAGAAACAGTACCTCAACTTTCTAAAAAAGAGATTTCTGATGCTATAATGGAAACAGAATTTGTTGTCAAAGTATGCCTCGAAGAAGCCTCCACTCCCTTAGTTGCCCTTTTCCTAAGAAGGAGTCATTACCTCTTTTCTAGATGACTTTTGGGAGTTAGGAAATTCTGAGGAAAATCCTAAAGGTAATTCATTTACTCATTTTCTTGACATGTTAACTGACATGCTAGTCTATGAATACCTAGAAGGGATGTTTCAATTTCATTTAGCAAATCTGTGTTCCTGATAATACAGATTTAGTGGAAGAAGTTCTAGCTGATCTAGAACCTGCTATTCAAGATCCTGAGTCTGCTCAACCAGCTCAGATAGTTGTGCAAGAAGAACTGGTCTCCATGACAGTTACAGTTGAACAAGAGAATGTTTCAGTTGGACAAGAAGAAAAATCTACAGTCTGGGATGACACCCCTGGACTAGATCTTGACACTCTTCTGGCACAGGATGCCTTGGAAGAAGAGATAGAAAATGTTGCCTTAAAAGCAAAAGAGAAAGCTGAGCAAGAGGCTCTTGATCCTTATGATCATCCTCAATCATCTGATGATGAAGATGACTCTGATGATTCAGAAGGAACCAAGAAGAAGAAATCTGCCAAAAGAAAAAGAAAAGCTGATGCTCCTCCTCTACCTAACCCTGATCATGATGTACCATACTATATCTTGAAAGGAATAGATCCCAAGTCAAAAGAATATCAGCACTGGATGGGATTCTCCAAAAATCAGCAAAAAAACAAAGAAAGAAATCTAAAAGATATGACAGTCCAGCTCCTAAATGGAATTCTAAAGGACCTCCTCCTCCTCCTCCTAGTGCAGGAGCATCTGGAAATGTTGCCAGTTCCTCTGCTCCTCCTTCTAGATTCACTTCTTCCCAATCTTATTAGAGGAAAGGAAATCAAAGCTTCCATGGCAAGTCTCAATCTGGACATCAGAGACAGGAAGCTGAGTTACAAGAACAAGTAAAGGAGGTAGTTTACCTAAAGCCAACCTTTTCTCCTCGTCCTTCACCCAAGAAAAGGACATCACCAGATAAAGAAAGCAAGATTATATCTTCCAGAGAATCTGATCAGAAAAGGAAAATAGATGCAAAAGGTAAAAGAGTTATATACTCTGAGAAATCAAGTAAAAGATATGCTGAATTTGCTCCTCCAACATCTTTAGTTATTCAAGAAAAGAAAGAGCCAGCTGCAAGCATGTTAGAACCCTCTACTAAATTCAGAACTGTAAATCCTAATCCAGCTGATGAAAATGAGTATGAAAGCTTAGAGATTAATCCTGACTTAAGGATGGCCAGATTCCTTGAATTGGTTGGATCAGCTCAGATTAGAAAAGCCAGAGCTGAAGGAAAAGATGTTACATGATTAACTACTATATCCAAATTTAGAAAGAAAGAACTTGATAGATTCCAGATAAGACCTGAAGTTTTTGATGCTACCAAATATATGGAAAAATATCCAGAAGCAGTTGTTCCAAGAACAGGAGAAACCAAAGTTATTAGAGAACAAGATCTGAAGACATCAAAGAAGGAAGCTCTAGATCCTCTCAGAAAAATCTCTTTTATTCCTGACTCTTCTATCTCTAAACTAGATTCTGATGATGCTTAAGTTTTATTGTCAATTTGTTTATGTTAACTGTTTGATTGATGCATTTGATGCTTAGATGTTTCTTTCCTGAGTTATTTTTTTTTCCAGTAGTCTTTGAGAGACTTAACCCAAATAGGGGGAGATTGTTGGTACCCTAGTTTGGATCTGTGTTAAGTCCTCTCATTTAGTTTCTTGACCCAAGATTTATCTATGGTCAAAGGTTAGCTAATAGGTTAGATTCCCTTAGTTATAGAATTGCTTATCCAGATGAAAAATTTGGTTAAGTCGTTTTTGGTTCGACTATAGTCGAACGCCGCTCGACCATCGTCTATCGACTGTTCGACGATCATCTATCAGTTGGTCGACTATCGTTTGTCAGCAGATCGTCTATCTCTGAGTTAGTTCAACTCTTGTTAGCTCGATGTTTTGTGGAATCTGCCTCATCGATCGTCGAACCCCGCTCGACTTCTTTTGACCAGACAGATCTCTTGATAGTTCAACTATCTGCTTGGATAGTTCAACTATCTGATAGTTCGACTATTTGTTTGATAGGTCGACTATCTGTTGTGCCTGATAGCTCGACTATCTGTTTGATAGGTCAACTATCTGTTTGATAGGTCGACTATCTGTCTTCGTTGATAGTTCGACTATCTGCTTGATAGGTCGACTATCTGTTTTGCTTGATAGCCCGAATATCTGTCTTGATAAGTTGACTATCTGATAGGTCGACTATCTGCTCTGATAGGTCGACTATCTGCTGAGGTAGTTCGACTATCTTCTTTGATAGTTTGACTATCTGTGTCGTTCGACTATCTGTTCTGATAGGTCGACGATCTCTATGCTTCGGTCGACGATCTCCGAGGATCGTTCGACGTTCTTCTGTCTGTCTTTAGTATTTTTGTGCTCCTTCTGTTCTATGATTCAATTCCTGTTTATTTAGCATATTAAATTTTATTTCATTGATTTTGTGCATACATCTCAAGGCAATCTTTGCCCCATCCTTTGTGCATAAGTCAAGCTTTATCTGACAAAGTTCTTTGTCTTATTAGTTGAAATATCTTTTTGCTTTATCTGCCAGACTGTCCTTTATAGCCGTTAGACTCAGAAAGTCTTCTCTGGCCGTAAAGAGCTCTTTCTGATGTGACTTTTTCTAGCACTCTTTTATCAGATTGATTTGCAGCTTCTTAGAAAGCTTTATCCCCTTATAGCATGTCTGCCTGCAGGATATATTTTTGCTTTATGCTTTTTGTAGCCCAGATTGCAGATCTCAGAAGAAGACAAAATTCAACCAAGTTTAGAGCCGTTGCAAAGGCCTATATATAAAGAGCTTCTTTTGAAAGAAGAAATATATACACATATACAACAACAACAACACGAAAAATATAAGAAGTTTTACACACAGCAGCATAGAGATCTACAGCTCTCAGAAATTCACATTCAACTGAGAAGATCAAATCTCTTCAGCATTCTTCTTCATCCTGAGTTCATCCTGCTCACAGGAATACATTCACTCAGTGGCTTTTAGAAGAAGAAGAAGAAGAAAGGAAGCTGATTGAAGAAGAGCACCTTTTCCAAATCAAGAGTCTTCTTCAAGCTTCTCCTTCAGAACTCCAAGACAGTTCTTTGTCTCAAGTTCAGAAGTGTTCCTGCACCCTGAAGCAAGACTCCTTCCTGGATATTCTCTAAGCCAGGGGGAGCTTTGATTCTTTAGAGCTTTCTAGCTCTGTGCAATCCACTAGATTCTCTAATCTGTTTTAACAATAGAGAAGAAACTTTAACTCTCTCAACCTCCTGTATAAAGGGTTATTACTCCCTTCAAAAGTGAACCTTGGTGGCAGGGCACCTGATCAAAAACCTATGTTGGATTTTGAGCTCCTGATCAAAAGCTTAAAGGGTCTACTTGATCTACCTGAAGCAGATCAGTTGGTGGCAGGGCACCTGAACAAAAACCTGAAGTGGATTCCTACCAGGGTGGTAGAAGAGTGGACGTACCTATTTAGAGGGAACCACTATAAAATTTCTTGTGTCGTCTGTGCTGCTTGTTTAATTCATTGCACTGTGGCTGTGAGTAGAAATAACTAGGATTGCTAGTTGCTGTGTTAGGACCAAAGCTTAACTGTAATTACAGTTAGCTTTCTCCAGTGCACTTCACTTTGTGTTAGGCTCTAGGGTTATCAATATCTATAAACTCATTCCGCAAATTAACTCTAAGGGAGTTGAGTAGGGTGTCATAATCTTTGAATACTCTATTCACCCCCCTCTAGAGTTGTATCTATCATCACTTTCAGGGTGAACCCCAAGTATTCTTAGACTGGGTTATGGAGATCGAGTGCTATTTCGAATGACACAAACTGAATTGACGTAGATAAGGTGCGCGTTGCGAGGATGAAACTGTTAGGTAGAGCTAAGATTTTTTGTTTGAATGAAGAACGATGCCTTGGAGCCGTGAACGGCTTACCACCCATTGGTTGGGATGGAATGAAGGCCATGTTGACAGACCAGTACGTCCCTGCATACCATAGGACGCAGATGTTCGATTACTTAGCTACCCTTAAAGAAGGGAATAGGTCGGTCACTGAGTACATGAGCCTTCTCAAGGACATGATGGTCAGGTTTGAAGTTAGGGAGATTCCCGAGATCACCCTCTCTAGGTTTCGTAAGGGGTTAAACCCTGACATCCAGGGTAAACTGCTGCGTTATGGACACACTGACTTAAACACCACTTTTAATGCTGCCTTGGACATTGAGAAGCACATTGTATATAAGATTAAGACTCGTTCGTTTCAGAACGGAAAGTCCATCTTAGGACCACCCCCACCTCCACCTATAAGGATAAGGGTAAGTTCCGGTCCACTTACTCGAACTCCGTTGTCGTGACTGCTAGGAATATTAGAAACCCAACGGGTGAGAGAGTTCCTGTAGGAAGGGTCAGTAAAATGAATGCTACCTGTTTTGCTTGTGGAATTCAGGGCCATTACGCTAGTGAGTGTCCTACCAAGCCCAAGCCACTAACCCTTTTAGATTCCTCGTTTGAGTCGGCCAAGCTTATATATGAGGCAGGAGAAGATTGTGAGTCGGAAGGAGTGCCGAGCGATATAGAAGATGATGCTAATATTATGGTCATGCAGTGTATTTTGGATACTCCACGTGCGTTAGATGACTGGAATAGGACGAATATTTTTTCATTAAATTTTAAGAGTGGAGAGAAGTGGTGTAAGTTAATCATTGATAGTGGAAGCTGTATGAATGCGATTTCTGAAAATGTGGTGTCCCGAATATTATTAGCTACTGAGCCGTACCCTCACCCCTATAAGATGGCATGGGTAAATAAGACATCCCTCCTTGTTTCGAAGCGTTGTTTGGTTCCCCTTACAATCAAGGCTTACTCTGAAAAGGTTTGGTGTGATGTCATCCCCATGGATGCATGTCATGTATTACTAGGACGCCCATGGCTTTATGACCATGATGTTACTCATTTAGGGCGAGGCAACACATATGAGTTCAAATTTAATGACAAGACCATTATCTTTAAATCCACTCTGCCTAAAGATCCTTCGGTCTTTTCTAAATACACGATTGTGCCTGTAGATAAGAAACGTTAAACTTGATAGGTAAGAAGGAGTTTGAGCGCGAGACCTTTATAGACGGTGTCATGTATGCGTTAGTATGTTTGCAAGTCAAGGAAGGTAGCTCCTCTTTTGAGAACTTACCTCTAACATTGAAGACCCTTTTAGAAGAATTTAAGAATGTCTACCCAGATGATTTACCGCCCGAGTTACCCCCCATGCGAGAAATTCAACACGAGATTGATTTTGTTCCAGGTTCCTCATTGCCCAACCTTCCCCATTATCAACTTAACCCCTCCGTACACCTTGAATTGCAAAAATTAATTTCAGATTTGCTAAGTAAGGGGTTCATCCATCATAGTAAGAGTCCTTGTGCTGTACCCGCATTATTGGTCCCTAAGAAAGATGGTTCTTGGAGGATGTGTGTGGATTATAGGGCCGTTAATAAAATAACTGTCAAATACAGGTTTCCCATCCCTTGTTTGGACGACTTATTGGACATGTTATCCGGGGCCATGATTTTTTCTAAATTAGATCTTAAGAGTGGCCACCATTAAATTAGGATTAGGGAGGGAGACGAGTGGAAGATGACATTTAAATCAAAGGAAAGACTTTATGAGTGGTTGGTGCTCGGGGAAGTGCTCACTAATGGCCCGAGTACATTTTCGAGATTGATGACTTTAGTGTTCAAGCCTTACCTAGGAAAATTCATATATATATATTTTGATGATATCATAGTCTTTAGCGCCTCTCCAAACGAACATGAGTCTCACTTGAGGACAGTACTTACCACGTTGCGAAAGGAAAAGTTATTTGTAAATCTTAAAAAATGTACGTTCAATGTTCCATCTGTGGAGTTCTTTGGATATATTGTGAGTTCTGAGGGCATACATGTTGATCCTAAGAAGGTCCAAGCCATTAAGGATTGGTCGGAACCAACCAATATATGGGATGTTTGGAGTTTTCATGACCTTGGTACTTTTTACCTCCGATTTATCAGGGATTTTAGTAGTATCATGGCACCGATCACAAAGTGCATGAAGAAGGGAGATTTCATGTGGCCCAAATCGTCTCCTAAAGCATTTGAAACAATTAAATCCCAAATGTCGGAAGCTCCTCTTTTACGATTACCGGATTTTAATAAGGTTTTTGAATTATCCTGTGATGCGTCTGGAGTCGGTATTGGCAGTGTATTGAGTCAAGAGGGTCATCCTATCATGTACTTTAGTGAGAAACTCACGGGGCCGAAATTAAATTATTCTAATTAAGATAGGGAGTTTTATACGGTTATTCGGTGCCTACAACATTGACGACATTATTTACTCTCTAAGGAGTTTGTTATCCTATTCGATCATGAGGCTTTGAGGTTTATCAATTCTCAAAATAAGGTTAGCCCAAGGCATGCTAAATGGGTCTCCTATCTTTAGGAGTACACCTTTATAATAAAACATCCCAAGGGAACTCTAAATCGTGTGGCGGACGCTCTTAGTCGTGTATCGTTATTGTTGTCTACGCTAGAGGTGAAATTGATTGGGTTTGATAGGATTAAGGATGAGTACATTCATTGCACGGATTTCAAGGAAATCTATTATTTAATGCAAACATGTAACATCCCATTTCCGGCTAGACCCCTAGGAGTCGGTTGGTCGTGACAGAACCCGAGGAAGCCCGAAAATTGAAATAAATCGACCGAGATTTCGGGTCACGGGTTGGTCACGCCCGTGACCGACCTGTCACGCCCGTGACCTGGGCGTGACTTCTTCGACGATCGTCGATCTCCGTGAGACGATCGTCGAACGTGCAGCCTGGGCATGTCACGCCCGTGACCAAGGTGTCACGCCCGTGACCAAGGGGCGTGACTCCTTCGACGAGCGTCGATCCCCGTAAAACGATCGTCGAAATTGAACTCGGGCCTGTCACGCCCGTGACCTAAGTGTCACGCCCATGACCTAGGGCGTGACTAGCCTTCGACGACCGTCGATCCCAGTTTGACGATCGTCGACCTCAAAATTGCCGTTCGGACCTGTCACGCCCGTGACAAAGGGTGTCACGCCCGTGACCCAGGGCGTGACCACCAATCGACGACCGTCGATCTCAAATCGACGATCGTCAACCCATAACTAACCACCCGAGCCTGTCACGCCCGTGACCCAAAGTGTCACGCCCGTGACCATCCATCGACGATCGTCGATCTCAGTTCGACGATCGTCGAACCCAGAATTGGCTATCCGGGCCTGTCACGCCCGTGACCTATGTGTCACGCCCGTGACATTGGCCGAAACGACGGTTCAGGCCCGAAATTATGCTAACACGCGTGGTAATAAATGCTGGTGTGGGAAGTTACACCAGGAGTAATTACGGGCCGTTTTTCCTTCTGTAATTATATAATAAATGAGGAAGATGTGGTCCAATAGGAAACCGCCAGCTGGACACACCTGTTCAGCTTCCACCGTTTCTTATCCCTTCACCGTAACCAAAACGTTAAGGGGAGGAGCCTTCATGGCCATTAAGGCATTACCCATTCACCTTCCCACTTTCTGACTTATAAAAGCCCACCTGGAACCAGAGGAGAAGGTTACACGCTCAAGCAAACGGATCAGACCTTTGTTCTTGCTGTAGGAGAAGTTCAGCAACGCCACCACCGCACCATGGCACCCCGTCGTTCTTCTCGCCTTCAAACCGCGAACAAGGTCCTCCTCTGCTCCTTCTCTTTCATGGGTAGATCATAAGATTCTAAGAAAGGAGATTCGCGCTCAACGGAGCCGGACCCATCTCTCGTTTTCATGGAAAACCATGAAAAAGGTATTCTTGAGTTCGCCGGAAACCGCCACCTCCGGCGGCCAAACCACCGCCGACCGATAGCCGTCGCCTCGACGGAGGTGGTGGTGGTGGTGGCTGGCCAGGGAAGTGACCGGACGGCCGGCGACGGATCACGGAATGCTTACAGGAAAAATGGTTTTCTGTCTGTTTTCGGGTTCATGAAGAAGATGAACAGTAGAGTCAATATTATAAAACATAGATTATTATATATTCCATAATGGAAAAATAGACTATTTGAATATATTTTGAGGCTGCAAAACGAGGCACTTAGAGGCCGAATTAGGAAAAATGACCAGTCACAAAAGTTGTAGCCCTCTGGGTCTACTTTAATTTAAAATTGATTTTATTCAATTTGGGTGAGTGGTTTGACCACAGCACTCATTTTGGTGGGATCAAGACCTAGGCTAACCAGAAATTGAAATGGTTGCCCACGGCTCATAACGTGTCCAAATGACTTGAAATTTGGACTGGAGATCTATAATATGTATATCGAGAGGCTGTCCAAAAATGAGAATTTTTGGAGAACCTTTGCCTAAAGTTTTTGTTTTAATTTAATAAACTTAGAGGAATTTATTTAGGTGGTCAAATGACCTCCAAACCCTCCCAAATTTTGGTGAGAGGTCCCTGGCTATAAAACCTAGGTCTGTATAGAATTCCAATTGATTTGGAGGAGTTTTGGGTGAGAAATCTTCTACCCTTAACTAGGCATTAGTGAGACAACTTTTAGTAGAAAGTGCACTAAGAGTTCGGAGAGGTCAAATCACCTCAACAGAGGCTGATGTTCCGACCTCTGACTTAGAAGGGTGTTATAACCTGCTTGGAGAAAATGGAGTGATTTAGGGTTGATTTACCCTAGGATCCAAGCTCAAATCTTAAATGAAGGGTTTTGAGGTTTGTGAAGGACATAGGAGCAAAAGCTCTTGTATGCCCTTGAAATTTGGAGGAGAGGGGGATGATATGATGAAAACCCTCTGGTTGAAATAGTGAAGGAATTGGAGGTAATTAGGTACCTCGGAAGTTGAGATTTTGGTTTAGGATAAATATGTAATTTAGTTATTTTAAGAACTAGATCTAATCCAAAAATTATGAAACTCGGGAGGAGGGAGTTTTAGGATGTTTTATACTTATGATAATTTTCCTGGAATTTTATGATTGATAAATATTATACTTCATGTGTTAAAGGATTATTTGCCCGATTTGTTGTTTCAATTATTTGGAGGCTTTAGATTAATTATAATCAGTTAAAATTCTGGATTTAGATCTTAACTAGTAGAACATTGATCCCTGGATTTTCATAGAGTTTTATGTTGAGTAAATCTAGTACTTTATTCACAGATGACAGAAAGGGCTTTTATGTTTAAAAATTAATTATGGATAAAATACTTGCTGGAAAATTATGAAACTTGGCCAGTGCTAATTTTAGGACTTTATCTGCATGGTATAAATTATTTATAATTTTTGGAAGAATATTTTCTGTACTTGATTCATAAACAACAGAAGTTAGAGATTATTTCTAAAATAGTTTTCATGCCCCTTTAATGATAGAAAAATTATGATACTTAGGATTTAACCTATTGAGATAACCTAGTATTTATCATAAATTTTGCTGGACATCTTGCATGAGAACTTAGGGTAGTTCATGTTCAAACCGGTAGCCCTTGGGATGTTCGAGGAATTTAATTAAATGCCAAATAGATTAGGAAAATTTCCATTTTCTGGATTTAGGTCATTTATACCATGGTGAGTCTCCATTAAATAATTTAGGGCAATTGGATGAGTATTGGATCATTGCATAACCGGTTCGACATGAAGTCTAGGTCGGTCTGCATATAGCAATTGTGAATTGAAATAAGACATGATCTGAGGAAATCGCAATAGGAAGATAAAAAGAGTAGCGAGAAGTGGTGATAGCTAGGGTTAAGAGGTGTTCGGGTTCGGCGAAAGATCTCTTTTCCCAAAGAGAGGAAGGTTAAAAATCACCCTAAGATATTCTATTGTAATATGAGAAGGGAATCAGGCTAAGGGAGATAAACCAATAATAATAAGTGCCTTGCGAATGGGAACTTCGGGCCGTAATGCCGCCGTCTTGGTTCCTAGTGCCCCTTGGGAGCCCTTCACGGGGAATACCGGGGGCAGTCCTGGGCTAACGTAAACTGTAATAGCAAACTGGCAAGAGTAACTTAGTAACTAGGGCTGCACTTTTCACAAACACTGTTGGCACAGGAAGATTGATGAGAGCTTCGGCTCGGGTGATTTGGAAACGGACGGGATGGTCCGGGGAGCTTCGGCTCGGTTGGTTAAGAGACGGACGAGATGGTCCGGGTAGCTTCGGCTCGGTTGGTTAAGAGACGGACGGGATGGTCCGGGGAGATTCGGCTCGGTTGGTTTGGAGACGGACGTTTGGTCCGGGGAGCTTTGGCTCGGTTTTGTGTGTTTACGAATAAACTTACATGTGCATAAGATAGGAAAAGTTAAGGTGGTGGGTTTTACGATATCGGGGAGTTCGATTGCACCGACACCGATATCGTTAACTCGGCGGGGTGATTAGCACTTCGCCAACAGAAGTCCGGTGCGCTAGCCGGCAAGAGTACGCAGGCGTCCGCTTAGTGCACCAAGCGTTGAGGCGTACAATAGGTCAGACCAGTGGTGCTTTTGCTGGTTTTGAGGTGGGCGAGGCCCAACCCACCGCTTCCGTCTGCCACTACGGAGGTATCCTGGGAGGTAACGGCTCCGAAAGGGGGAACTAAAGGTCTGTGTGCACAGAGTCGGGTGTGTGAGTTGCACTTGCATGTTTCATCATACCCACTAGCATGTCATATCATAATCGATTCATTTAACCCTGATACCTAAAGTATAAGTGGTATGGGACGCTTATACATTAGGACCTGCAAAACGACCCCTTGGTCTATAAGCTTGTGTGGGCAAGTTTATAAATCAAAGGTTAATTTCAATATATAACAACCATTTCTATTTGATAACCGACACCCCAAGGTATAAGTGGTATGGGACACTTATACGATGGGAGCCTTGCAAAAGATCCCTTTTGCTTATGTGTTCTCGCATAAGTGAAGGTTTAAATTCATATATCTACTTTTCTTACTGCTAGACCTATTATAACCTTCATATTAACTGCTCACCTAATACAACTTGCTAGATTAGTTTCGCTGCCATCTGTTTCATGATTAATCTCTACCTTCATGTCCTTCCCTTTCTTCCTCTCTGCTCGGTACCTAGGAGCCATGGGGGAAGGGGTAGGGGATGATATGGCTTAGTCTTTATGACTAACGGTTTTCGAACCGCATTATTTAGGAGATCGTGGAGCCCAGCATGGAGGAGCAGCCCCAGAGATCGGTGCGCTTGGAGATGGGGCAGTCTAGCTCCGGAGTTCATACCGTCGGGACCGTGAGTCTCGACTCTGAGTAGTTTCTAGTGTTTGCTTCCGCATGAGTGATATTGTAGTGAGGTCATGATGTATCGGGCATAAGCCCGCATTTATAGTACTCTGATGTTTTCTGTGGACACTCCCTTCGTGGAGATTTTATCTTATTTACATGTGATTTATTATTGTGGACTGCATTGTTCTTACTTCAATTATTGTGCTACTTATTGTGATCGAAAAGGCCGGCAGAATCGGCGCGTTGTAGTGACGACCTTCCCGGGTGCGAAGGTGTCACCGCAAAGCGGCGGTTCTGGGCATAAGACCCCGGGTTTGAAAAAGAAAAAAAAAGGGGGTCTTACAAGTGGTATTAGAGGAAACATCGATCTAAAAAGGAAGCAGTCCACTAACCCTGGGTCACCCCCGCTCGAGTTTAGTTTGGGGACAAACTAAGCAGCGGAAGCAGTGGTGTGCCCATATGGCGAATCACATGTAAATTGTCCACTTTCCATCCATTCCATTTGTACATTAACTAACAATTGGAATTCTTCTTTGTAGCCTGCGACAAACCCTGTCCCCAGCAGGGAGCACCTCCGGTTGCAAAGACCTCTTCTTGTAATTCTCTAGTCGATAGGTTAGACTCAACCGCTAGGATACGTGACTAACCCAACAACTTATACTGTGCCCTAGTCCGAAACAGACCTTAAGTATGAATTTGGTTAGGTAAGGAAATACCTAAAGAGAATAAAGGAGGAGTTTAGCAAGAGAATGACTACCGAAGACATAAACTCAGGTGTCCCTACTATCCCAATCAAGGATTACTCAAACTGTCAGGACGGCCATAAGGAGAATTGAGGCCAATAATACATTAGCAGAATGGTAGAAGACAAGTAGTCTTAACCCTCATACCGGTAAAAAGACTACTCGGAGACAACCACCAAGACAAACACCGAGGGTCGGATAGGAATTCAAGTTCGGAAGATACCCATTTGGGATTAGGAACATTTTGACCGGGATGAGGTTGTCATAAAATGTGACTCAGAGAGTTTTATGTATGAAGTATATCAACAAGTTTCAGGTTGGAACCCTAAGTCGAATATTGATGCCCTAGGGATTGTGCACCCAACTGGGACGGAGATAACATGGTAATATAAAAGGTGCTTAGCCCAAGGTAGGTAGGGGCTTATCTTTTGTTTATTGGGGGCTAAAATTTTGTTTATTGGGCAAATTAGTATTGGATGGGGTTGCCTTGGACCTAGTTTAAGTAAAGTGGCATACCAAACATGGTGAGATTGAAGTTGATATAGTTTGATGTTATTCGGGCGAACATAAAATTTTGTAAAAACATGTTTGGAATGATGACCTGTAGCATTACCAAGACAATGACATGGGAATAAGATGGAATATTTAGCTGCGAGGAGTGCTACAGATGATATCCGAGACCGAGTCAGGGAGGGGCAGAGGCAGGATGCCCAATTAGAGCCCATCTTTCAGACTTTGGAGGCAGGCGCTGCAGGAGATTACACACTGAGAGACGACCTGGTACGCTTTAGAAGACGGGTGTATATACCGGAGGGAGGCCAGATCCGAGAGAATATTATGACGGAGGTGCATTTCAGCCGGTACTCTATACACCCGAGGATCACCAGATGACTGCAGATTTGAAAAAGATGATGTTTTGGCCAGGGATGAAGGGGGACATTACGTACTTCGTGACCCATTGCGAGGCGTGTCAGTTGGTGAAGGCGGAGTGCAGGAACCCCGCAGGACAGTTGCAGCCACTCCCGGTGCCGGAGTGGAAGTTTGACGATATAGCTATGGATTTTATACATGGTCTTCCCAGGTCTCGGACGGGGAATGACTCGAACCAGGTGATTGTCGATCGGTTGACGAAGGTGGCCCGCTTTATACCGATCAGGAAGGATGACTCGGTGGGAGTGCTGGTACGGAAATTTGTGGAGCAATATGTCCGATATCATGGCGTGCCCCGGACGATAGTGTCGGACCGCGATGGACGGTTTACATCCAGGGAGTGGCGGTCAGTGCAAGCATACCTGGGCATCCGTTTGACTTTTAGCACGGCCTTCCACCCTCAGACGGACGGGCAGACAGAGCGCACCAACCGGACCTTGGAGGATTTACTACGACTGTGTATACTGGACCGAGGGGAGCCGTGGGAAAAGATGTTACCGTTGGTCGAGTTCTCCTATAATAACAGCTACCAGTCCAGCATCAGGATGGCGCCTTATGAAGCCTTGTATGGAAGAAAATGTAGGACCCCGCTTTCTTGGGTTCAAGACGAGGATCCGAAGCTGCTGGGATTGGACTTTGTTGAAGACACCGAGGCCCAGGTGAGACTAATCAGAGATAGGATGTTGGAGGCGCAGAGCAGACAGGCTAAATACTATGACGCCCGGCATCGTCAGGTGGAGTTTCGGGTAGGGGATCGAGTGTTCTTGAAGATCTGGCCCATGCACGGAGTCTCACGGGTGCGCGGTCGGAGGAAGAAACTCAGCCCTAGGTATATGGGCCCTTACCGGATCCTGGAGCGGATCGGACCCCTAGCCTACAGGCTAGAGTTGCCACCAGAGCTGGCAGCTCTACACGACGTCTTCCATATTTCTTTGCTGAGAAGGGCTCTACTACACCCGGAACAGCGGATTTTGACCACAGAAGGGCCGGTAGCTTCAGACCGATCTGTTCACTTGGAGCCGGTTCGGATCGACAATAAAGGAGTACGGATCTTGCGCCGCAAGAAGATCCCCTTAGTCAAGGTTCTGTGGAGAAATCACGGCCAGGAGGAGCACACCTGGGAACCGCAGGATCTGATGAGGCAAAGATACCCGGAGTTGTTTAGTCAGGTATATCTCACCACCTCTCGGTATTCTATAGATTGCCTTCTTGTTTTGGACAGTTAAGACTAGATAAGGAAAATCCAGGACCTAGGCATGCGCACTTAATCAGAAAGGTAGGGGCTAATCTTTTGTTTATTGGGGAGATTTTCTTCGTTTATCAAACGAATAGTCGCCTAAACCCAATAAAAAGATCGTATGGGATGTTACAAGTTTAATTTATTCCGATAGAAATCCCCATAGGCTCAACCTCAATTTCGGGGATGAAATTTTTGTTTTGTTTAATGGGATTTGTAACATCCCATTTCCGGCTAGACCCCTAGGAGTCTGTTGGTCGTGACAAAACCCGAGGAAGCCCGAAAATTGAAATAAATCGACCGAGATTTCGGGTCACGGGTTGGTCACGCCCGTGACTGACCCGTCACGCCCGTGACCTGGGCGTGACTTCTTCGACGATCGTCGATCTCCGTGAGACGATCGTCGAACGTACAGCCTGGGCATGTCACGCCCGTGACCAAGGTGTCACGCCCGTGACCAAGGGGCGTGACTCCTTCGACGAGCATCGATCCCCGTAAAACGATCGTCGAAATTGAACTCGGGCCTGTCATGCCCGTGACCTAAGTGTCACGCCCGTGACCTAGGGCGTGACCAGCCTTCGACGACCGTCGATCCCAGTTCGAGGATTGTCGACCTCAAAATTGCCGTTCGGACCTGTCACGCCCGTGACAAAGGGTGTCACGCCCGTGACCCAGGGCGTGACCACCAATCGACGACCGTCGATCTCAAATCGACGATCGTCAACCCATAACTAACCACCCGAGCCTGTCACGCCCGTGACCCAAGGTGTCACACCCGTGACCATCCATCGACGATCGTCGATCTCAGTTCGACGATCGTCGAACCCAGAATTGGCTATCCGGGCCTGTCATGCCCGTGACCTATGTGTCACGCCCGTGACATTGGCCGAAACAACGGTTCAGGCCCGAAATTATGCTAACACGCGTGGTAATAAATGCTGGTGTGGGAAGTTACACCAGGAGTAATTACGGGCCGTTTTTCCTTCTGTAATTATATAATAAATGAGGAAGATGTGGTCCAATAGGAAACCGCCAGCTGGACACACCTGTTCAGCTTCCACCGTTTCTAATCCCTTCACCGTAACCGAAACGTTCAGGGGAGGAGCCTTCATGGCCATTAAGGCTTTACCCATTCACCTTCCCACTTTCTGACTTATAAAAGCCCACCTGGAACCAGAGGAGAAGGTTACACGCTCAAGCAAACGGATCAGACCTTTGTTCTTGCTGTAGGAGAAGTTCAGCAACGCCACCACCGCGCCATGACACCCCGTCGTTCTTCTCGCCTTCAAACCGCGAACAAGGTCCTCCTCTGCTCCTTCTCTTTCATGGGTAGATCATAGGATTCTTAGAAAGGAGGTTCGCGCTCAACGGAGCCGGACCCATCTCTCGTTTTCATGGAAAACCATTGAAAAGGTATTCTTGAGTTCGCCGGAAACCGCCACCTCCGGCGGCCAAACCACCGCTGACCGATAGCCGTCGCCTCGACGAAGGTGGTGGTGGTGGTGGCTGGCCAGGGAAGTGACCGGATGGCCGGCGACAGATCATGGAATGCTTACAGGAAAAATGGTTTTCTGTCTGTTTTCGGGTTCATGAAGAAGATGAACAGTAAAGTCAATATTATAAAACATAGATTATTATATATTCCATAATGGAAAAATAGACTATTTGAATATATTTTGAGGCTGCAAAGCGAGGCACTTAGAAGCCGAATTAGGAAAAATGACCAGTCACAAAAGTTGTAGCCCTCTGGGTCTACTTTAATTTAAAATTGATTTTATTCAATTTGGGTGAGTGGTTTGACCACAGCACTCATTTTGGTGGGATCAAGACCTAGGCTAACCAGAAATTGAAATGGTTGCCCACGGTTCATAACGTGTCCAAATGACTTGAAATTTGGACTGGAGATCTATAATATGTATATCGAGAGGCTGTCCAAAAATGAGAATTTTTGGAGAACCTTTGCCTAAAGTTTTTGTTTTAATTTAATAAACTTAGAGGAATTTATTTAGGTGGTCAAATGACCTCCAAACCCTCCCAAATTTTGGTGAGAGGTCCCTGGCTATAAAACCTAGGTCTGTATAGAATTCCAATTGATTTGGAGGAGTTTTGGGTGAGAAATCTTCTACCCTTAACTAGGCATTAGTGAGACAACTTTTAGTAGAAAGTGCACTAAGAGTTCGGAGAGGTCAAATCACCTCAACAGAGGCTGATGTTCCGACCTCTGACTTAGAAGGGTGTTATAACCTGCTTGGAGAAAATGGAGTGATTTAGGGTTGATTTACCCTAGGATCCAAGCTCAAATCTTAAATGAAGGGTTTTGAGGTTTGTGAAGGACATAGGAGCAAAAGCTCTTGTATGCCCTTGAAATTTGGAGGAGAGGGGGATGATATGATGAAAACCCTCTGGTTGAAATAGTGAAGGAATTGGAGGTAATTAGGTACCTCGGAAGTTGAGATTTTGGTTTAGGATAAATATGTAATTATGTAATTATGAAACTCGGGAGGAGGGAGTTTTAGGATGTTTTATACTTATGATAATTTTCTTGGAATTTTATGATTGATAAATATTATACTTCATGTGTTAAAGGATTATTTGCCCGATTTGTTGTTTCAATTATTTGGAGGCTTTAGATTAATTATAATCAGTTAAAATTCTGGATTTAGATCTTGACTAGTAGAACATTGATCCCTGGATTTTCATAGAATTTTATGTTGAGTAAATCTAGTACTTTATTCACAGATGATAGAAAGGGCTTTTATGTTTAAAAATTAATTATGGATAAAATACTTGCTGGAAAATTATGAAACTTGGCCAGGGCTAATTTTAGGACTTTATCTGCATGGCATAAATTATTTATAATTTTTGGAAGAATATTTTCTGTACTTGATTCATAAACAACAGAAGTTAGAGATTATTTCTAAAATAGTTTTCATGCCCCTTTAATGATAGAAAAATTATGATACTTAGGATTTAACCTATTGAGATAACCTAGTATTTATCATAAATTTTGCTGGACATCTTGCATGAGAACTTAGGGTAGTTCATGTTCAAACCGGTAGCCCTTGGGATGTTCGAGGAATTTAATTAAATGCCAAATAGATTAGGAAAATTTCCATTTTCTGGATTTAGGTCATTTATACCATGGTGAGTCTCCAGTAAATAATTTAGGGCAATTGGATGAGTATTGGATCATTGCATAACCAGTTCGACATGAAGTCTAGGTCGGTCTGCATATAGCAATTGTGAATTGAAATAAGACATGATCTGAGGAAATCGCAATAGGAAGATAAAAAGAGTAGCGAGAAGTGGTGATAGCTAGGGTTAAGAGGTGTTCGGGTTCGGCGAAAGATCGCTTTTCCCGAAGAGAGGAAGGTTAAAAATCACCCTAAGATTGTCTATTGTAATATGAGAAGGGAATCGGGCTAAGGGAGATAAACCAATAATAATAAGTGCCTTGCGAAAGGGAACTTCGGGCCGTAATGCCGCCGTCTTGGTTCCTAGTGCCCCTTGGGAGCCCTTCACGGGGAATACCGGGGGCAGTCCTGGGCTAACGTAAACTGTAATAGCAAACTGGCAAGAGTAACTTAGTAACTAGGGCTGCACTTTTCACAAACACTGTTGGCACAGGAAGATTGATGAGAGCTTCGGCCCGGGTGATTTGGAAACGGACGGGATGGTCCGGGGAGCTTCGGCTTGGTTGGTTAAGAGACGGACGGGATGGTCCGGGGAGCTTCGGCTCGGTTGGTTAAGAGACGGACAGGATGGTCCGGGGAGCTTCGGCTCGGTTGGTTTGGAGACGGACGTTTGGTCCGGGGAGCTTCGGCTCGGTTTTGTGTGTTTACGAATAAACTTGCATGTGCATAAGATAGGAAAAGTTAAGGTGGTGGGTTTTACGATATCGGCGAGTTCGATTGCACCGACACCGATATCGTTGACTCGGCGGGGTGATTAGCACTTCGCCAACAGAAGTCTGGTGCTCCAGCCGGCAAGAGTACGCAGGCGTCCGCTTAGTGCACCAAGCGTTGAGGCGTACGATAGGTCAGACCAGTGGTGCTTTTGCTGGTTTTGAGGTGGGCGAGGCCCAACCCACCGCTTCCGTCTGCCACTACGGAGGTATCCTGGGAGGTAACGGCTCCGAAAGGGGGAACTAAAGGTCTGTGTGCACAGAGTCGGGTGTGTGAGTTGCACTTGCATGTTTCATCATACCCACTAGCATGTCATAGCATAATCGATTCATTTAACCCTGACACCTAAAGTATAAGTGGTATGGGACGCTTATACATTAGGACCTGCAAAACGACCCCTTGGTCTATAAGCTTGTGTGGGCAAGTTTATAAATCAAAGGTTAATTTCAATATATAACAACCATTGCTGTTTGATAACCAACACCCCAATGTATAAGTGGTATGGGACACTTATACGATGGGAGCCTTGCAAAAGATCCCTTTTGCTTATGTGTTCTCGTATAAGTGAAGGTTTAAATTCATATATCTGCTTTTCTTACTGCTAGACCTATTATAACCTTCATATTAACTGCTCACCTAATACAACTTACTAGATTAGTTTCGCTGCCATCTGTTTCATGATTAATCTCTACCTTCATGTCCTTCCCTTTCTTCCTCTCTGCTTGGTACCTAGGAGCCATGGGGGAAGGGGTAGGGGATGATAGGGCTTAGTCTTTATGACTAACGGTTTTTGAACCACATCATTTAGGGGATCGTGGAGCCCAGCATGGAGGAGCAGCCCCAGAGATCGGTGCGCTTGGAGATGGGGCAGTCTAGCTCCGGAGTTCATACCGTCGGGACCGTGAGTCTCGACTCTGAGTAGTTTCTAGTGTTTGCTTCCGCATGAGTGATATTGTAGTGAGGTCATGATGTATCGGGCATAAGCCCGCATTTATAGTACTCTGATGTTTTCTGTGGACACTCCCTTCGTGGAGATTTTATCTTATTTACATGTGATTTATTATTGTGGACTGCATTGTTCTTACTTCAATTATTGTGCTACTTATTGTGATCGAAAAGGCTGGCAGAATCGGCGCGTTGTAGTGACGACCTTCCCGGGTGCGAAGGTGTCACCGCAAAGCGGCGGTTCTGGGCATAAGACCCCGGGTTTGAAAAAGAAAAAAAAGGGGGTCTTACAAGTGGTATCAGAGGAAACATTGATCTAAAAAGGAAGCAGTCCACTAACCCTGGGTCACCCCCGCTCGAGTTTAGTTTGGGGACAAACTAAGCAGCGGAAGCAGTGGTGTGCCCATATGGGGAATCACATGTAAATTGTCCACTTTCCATCCATTCCATTTGTACATTAACTAACAATTGGAATTCTTCTTTGTAGCCTGCGGCAAACCCTGTCCCCCAGCAGGGAGCACCTCCGGTTGCAAAGACCTCTTCTTGTAATTCTCTAGTCGATAGGTTAGACTCAACCGCTAGGATACGTGACTAACCCGACAACTTATACTGTGCCCTAGTCCGAAACAGACCTTAAGTATGAATTTGGTTAGGTAAGGAAATACCTAAAGAGAATAAAGGAGGAGTTTAGCAAGAGAATGACTACCGAAGACATAAACTCAGGTGTCCCTACTATCCCAATCAAGGATTACTCAAACTGTCAGGACGGCCATAAGGAGAATTGAGGCCAATAATACATTAGCAGAATGGTAGAAGACAAGTAGTCTTAACCCTCATACCGGTAATAAGACTACTCGGAGACAACCACCAAGACAAACACCGAGGGTCGGATAGGAATTCAAGTTCGGAAGATACCCATTTGGGATTAGGAACATTTTGACCGGGATGAGGTTGTCATAAAATGTGACTCAGATAGTTTTATGTATGAAGTATATCAACAAGTTTCAGGTTGGAACCCTAAGTCGAATATTGATGCCCTAGGGATTGTGCACCCAACTGGGACGGAGATAACATGGTAATATAAAAGGTGCTTAGCCCAAGGTAGGTAGGGGCTTATCTTTTGTTTATTGGGGGCTAAACTTTTGTTTATTGGGAAAATTAGTATTGGATGGGGTTGCCTTGGACCTAGTTTAAGTAAAGTGGCATACCAAACATGGTGAGATTGAAGTTGATATAGTTTGACGTTATTCGGGCGAACATAAAATTTTGTAAAAACATGTTTGGAATGATGACCTGTAGCATTACCAAGACAATGACATGGGAATAAGATGGAATATTTAGCTGCGAGGAGTGCTATAGATGATATCCGAGACCGAGTTAGGGAGGGGCAGAGGCAGGATGCCCAATTAGAGCCCATCTTTCAGACTTTGGAGGCAGGCGCTGCAGGAGATTACACACTGAGAGACGACCTGGTACGCTTTAGAAGACGGGTGTATATACCGGAGGGAGGCCAGATCCGAGAGAATATTATGACGGAGGTGCATTTCAGCCGGTACTCTATACACCCGAGGATCACCAGATGACTGCAGATTTGAAAAAGATGATGTTTTGGCCGGGGATGAAGGGGGACATTACGTACTTCGTGACCCATTGCGAGGCGTGTCAGTTGGTGAAGGCGGAGTGCAGGAACCCCGCAGGACTGTTGCAGCCACTCCCGGTGCCGGAGTGGAAGTTTGACGATATAGCTATGGATTTTATACATGGTCTTCCCAGGTCTCGGACGGGGAATGACTCGATCTGGGTGATTGTCGATCGGTTGACGAAGGTGGCCCGCTTTATACCGATCAGGAAGGATGACTCGGTGGGAGTGCTGGTACGGAAATTTGTGGAGCAATATGTCCGATATCATGGCGTGCCCCGGACGATAGTGTCGGACCGCGATGGACGGTTTACATCCAGGGAGTGGCGGTCAGTGCAGGCATACCTGGGCATCCGTTTGACTTTTAGCACGACCTTCCACCCTCAGACGGACGGGCAGACAGAGCGCACCAACCGGACCTTGGAGGATTTACTACGACTGTGTATACTGGACCGAGGGGAGCCGTGGGAGAAGATGTTACCGTTGGTCGAGTTCTCCTATAATAACAGCTACCAGTCCAGCATCAGGATGGCGCCTTATGAAGCCTTGTATGGAAGAAAATGTAGGACCCCGCTTTCTTGGGTTCAAGATGAGGATCCGAAGCTGCTGGGATCGGACTTTGTTGAAGACACCGAGGCTCAGGTGAGACTAATCAGAGATAGGATGTTGGAGGCGCAGAGCAGACAGGCTAAATACTATGACGCCCGACATCGTCAGGTGGAGTTTCGGGTAGGGGATCGAGTGTTCTTGAAGATTCGGCCCATGCACGGAGTCTCAGGGGTGCGCGGTCGGAGGAAGAAACTCAGCCCTAGGTATATGGGCCCTTACCGGATCCTGGAGCGGATCGGACCCCTAGACTACAGGCTAGAGTTGCCACCAGAGCTGGCAGCTCTACACGACGTCTTCCACATTTCTTCGCTGAGAAGGGCTCTACTACGCCCGGAACAGCGGATTTTGACCACAGAAGGGCCGGTAGCTTCAGACCGATCTGTTCACTTGGAGCCGGTTCAGATCGACGACAAAGGAGTACGGATCTTGCGCCGCAAGAAGATCCCCTTAGTCAAGGTTCTGTGGAGAAATCACGGCCAGGAGGAGCACACCTGGGAACCGCAGGATCTGATGAGGCAAAGATACCCGGAGTTGTTTATTCAGGTATATCTCACCACCTCTCGGTATTCTATAGATTGCCTTCTTGTTTTGGACAGTTAAGACTAGATAAGGAAAATCCAGGACCTAGGCATGCGCACTTAATCAGAAAGGTAGGGGCTAATCTTTTGTTTATTGGGGAGATTTTCTTCGTTTATCAAACGAATAGTCGCCTAAACCCAATAAAAAGATCGTATGGGATGTTACAAGTTTAATTTATTCCGATAGAAATTCCCATAGGCTCAACCTCAATTTCGGGGACGAAATTTTTGTTTTGTTTATTGGGATTTGTAATATCCCATTCCCGGCTAGACCCCTAGGAGTCGGTTGGTCGTGACAGAACCCGAGGAAGCCCGAAAATTGAAATAAATCGACCGAGATTTCGGGTCACGGGTTGGTCATGCCCGTGACCGACCCGTCACGCCCGTGACCTGGGCGTGACTTCTTCGACGATCGTCGATCTCCGTGAGACGATCGTCGAACGTGCAGCCTGGACATGTCACGCCCGTGACCAAGGTGTCACGCCCGTGACCAAGGGGCGTGACTCCTTCGACGAGCGTCGATCCCCGTAAAACGATCGTCGAAATTGAACTCGGGCCTGTCATGCCCGTGACCTAAGTGTCACGCCCGTGACCTAGGGCGTGACCAGCCTTCGACGACCGTCGATCCCAGTTCGACGATCGTCGACCTCAAAATTGCCGTTCGGACCTGTCACGCCCGTGACAAAGGGTGTCACGCCCGTGACCCAGGGCGTGACCACCAATCGACGACCGTCGATCTCAAATCGACGATTGTCAACCCATAACTAACCACCCGAGCCTGTCACGCCCGTGACCCAAGGTGTCACGCCCGTGACCATCCATCGACGATCGTCGATCTCAGTTCGACGATCGTCGAATCCAGAATTGGCTATCCAGGCCTGTCACGCCCGTGACCTATGTGTCACGCCCGTGACATTGGCCGAAACGACGGTTCAGGCCCGAAATTATGCTAACACGCGTGGTAATAAATGCTAGTGTGGGAAGTTACACCAGGAGTAATTACGGGCCATTTTTCCTTCTGTAATTATATAATAAATGAGGAAGATGTGGTCCAATAGGAAACCGCCAGCTGGACACACCTGTTCAGCTTCCACCGTTTCTTATCCCTTCACCGTAACCGAAACGTTAAGGGGAGGAGCCTTCATGGCCATTAAGGCTTTACCCATTCACCTTCCCACTTTCTGACTTATAAAAGCCCACCTGGAACCAGAGGAGAAGGTTACACGCTCAAGCAAACGGATCAGACCTTTGTTCTTGCTGTAGGAGAAGTTTAGCAACGCCACCACCGCGCCATGGCACCCCGTCGTTCTTCTCGCCTTCAAACCGCGAACAAGGTCCTCCTCTACTCCTTCTCTTTCATGGGTAGATCATAGGATTCTTAGAAAGGAGGTTCGCGCTCAACGGAGCCGGACCCATCTCTCGTTTTCATGGAAAACCATGAAAAAGGTATTCTTGAGTTCGCCAGAAACCGCCACCTCCGACGGCCAAACCACCGCCGACCGATAGCCGTCGCCTCGACGGAGGTGGTGGTGGTGGTGGCTGGCCAGGGAAGTGACCGGACGGCCGACGACGGATCACGGAATGCTTACAGGAAAAATGGTTTTCTGTCTGTTTTCGGGTTCATGAAGAAGATGAACAGTAGAGTCAATATTATAAAACATAGATTATTATATATTCCATAATGGAAAAATAGACTATTTGAATATATTTTTAGGCTGCAAAACGAGGCACTTAGAGGCCGAATTAGGAAAAATAACCAGTCACAAAAGTTGTAGCCCTCTGGGTCTACTTTAATTTAAAATTGATTTTATTCAATTTGGGTGAGTGGTTTGACCACAGCACTCATTTTGGTGGGATCAAGACCTAGGCTAACCAGAAATTGAAATGGTTGCCCACGGTTCATAACGTGTCCAAATGACTTGAAATTTGGACTGGAGATCTATAATATGTATATCGAGAGGCTGTCCAAAAATGAGAATTTTTGGAGAACCTTTGCTTAAAGTTTTTGTTTTAATTTAATAAACTTAGAGGAATTTATTTAGGTGGTCAAATGACCTCCAAACCCTCCCAAATTTTGGTGAGAGGTCCCTGGCTATAAAACCTAGGTCTGTACAGAATTCCAATTGATTTGGAGGAGTTTTGGGTGAGAAATCTTCTACCCTTAACTAGGCATTAGTGAGACAACTTTTAGTAGAAAGTGCACTAAGAGTTCGGAGAGGTCAAATCACCTCAACAGAGGCTGATGTTCCAACCTCTGACTAAGAAGGGTGTTATAACCTGCTTGGAGAAAATGGAGTGATTTAGGGTTGATTTACCCTAGGATCCAAGCTCAAATCTTAAATGAATGGTTTTGAGGTTTGTGAAGGACATAGGAGCAAAAGCTCTTGTATGCCCTTGAAATTTGGAGGAGAGGGGGATGATATGATGAAAACCCTCTGGTTGAAATAGTGAAGGAATTGGAGGTAATTAGGTACCTCGGAAGTTGAGATTTTGGTTTAGGATAAATATGTAATTTAGTTATTTTAAGAACTAGATCTAATCCAAAAATTATGAAACTCGGGAGGAGGGAGTTTTAGGATGTTTTATACTTATGATAATTTTCCTGGAATTTTATGATCGATAAATATTATACTTCATGTGTTAAAGGATTATTTGCCCGATTTGTTGTTTCAATTATTTGGAGGTTTTCGATTAATTATAATCAGTTAAAATTCTGGATTTAGATCTTGACTAGTAGAACATTGATCCCTGGATTTTCATAGAATTTTATGTTGAGTAAATCTAGTACTTTATTCACAGATGATAGAAAGGGCTTTTATGTTTAAAAATTAATTATGGATAAAATACTTGCTGGAAAATTATGAAACTTGGCCAGTGCTAATTTTAGGACTTTATCTGCATGACATAAATTATTTATAATTTTTGGAAGAATATTTTCTGTACTTGATTCATAAACAACAGAAGTTAGAGATTATTTCTAAAATAGTTTTCATGCCCTTTTAATGATAGAAAAATTATGATACTTAGGATTTAACCTATTGAGATAAGCTAGTATTTATCATAAATTTTGCTGGATATCTTGCATGAGAACTTAGGGTAGTTCATGTTCAAACTGGTAGCCCTTGGGATGTTCGAGGAATTTAATTAAATGCCAAATAGATTAGGAAAATTTCCATTTTCTGGATTTAGGTCATTTATACCATGGTGAGTCTCCAGTAAATAATTTAGGGCAATTGGATGAGTATTTGATCATTGCATAACCGGTTCGACATGAAGTCTAGGTCGGTCTGCATATAGCAATTGTGAATTGAAATAAGACATGATCTGAGGAAATCGCAATAGGAAGATAAAAAGAGTAGCGAGAAGTGGTGATAGCTAGGGTTAAGAGGTGTTCGGGTTCGGCGAAAGATCGCTTTTCCCGAAGAGAGGAAGGTTAAAAATCACCCTAGGATAGTCTATTGTAATATGAGAAGGGAATCGGGCTAAGGGAGATAAACCAATAATAATAAGTGCCTTGCGAAAGGGAACTTCGGGCCATAATGCCAACGTCTTGGTTCCTAGTGCCCCTTGGGAGCCCTTCACGGGGAATACCAGGGGCAGTCCTGGGCTAACGTAAACTGTAATAGCAAACTGGCAAGAGTAACTTAGTAACTAGGGCTGCACTTTTCACAAACACTGTTGGCACAGGAAGATTGATGAGAGCTTCGGCTCGGGTGATTTGGAAACGGACGGGATGGTCCGGGGAGCTTCGGCTCGGTTGGTTAAGAGACGGACGGGATGGTCCGGGGAGCTTCGGCTCGGTTGGTTAAGAGACGGACGGGATGGTCCGGGGAGCTTCGGCTCGGTTGGTTAAGAGACGGACGGGATGGTCCGGGGAGCTTCGGCTCGGTTGGTTTGGAGACGGACGTTTGGTCCGGGGAGCTTCGGCTCAGTTTTGTGTGTTTACGAATAAACTTGCATGTGCATAAGATAGGAAAAGTTAAGGTGGTGGGTTTTACGATATCGGGGAGTTCGATTGCACCGACACCGATATCGTTGACTCGGCGGGGTGATTAGCACTTCGCCAACAGAAGTCCGGTGCGCTAGCCGGCAAGAGTACGCAAGCGTCCGCTTAGTGCACCAAGCGTTGAGGCGTACGATAGGTTAGACCAGTGGTGCTTTTGCTGGTTTTGAGGTGGGCGAGGCCCAACCCACCGCTTCCGTCTGCCACTACGGAGGTATCCTGGGAGGTAACGGCTCCGAAAGGGGGAACTAAAGGTCTGTGTGCACAGAGTCGGGTGTGTGAGTTGCACTTGCATGTTTCATCATACCCACTAGCATGTCATAGCATAATCGATTCATTTAACCCTGACACTTAAAGTATAAGTGGTATGGGACGCTTATACATTAGGACCTGCAAAACGACCCCTTGGTCTATAAGCTTGTGTGGGCAAGTTTATAAATCAAAGGTTAATTTCAATATATAACAACCATTGCTGTTTGATAACCGACACCCCAAGGTATAAGTGGTATGGGACACTTATACGATGGGAGCCTTGCAAAAGATCCCTTTTGCTTATGTGTTCTCGCATAAGTGAAGGTTTAAATTCATATATCTGCTTTTCTTACTGCTAGACCTATTATAACCTTCATATTAACTGCTCACCTAATACAACTTGCTAGATTAGTTCCGCTGCCATCTGTTTCATGATTAATCTCTACCTTCATGTCCTTCCCTTTCTTCCTCTCCGCTCGGTACCTAGGAGCCATGGGGGAAGGGGTAGGGGATGATAGGGCTTAGTCTTTATGACTAACGGTTTTCGAACTGCATCATTTAGGGGATCGTGGAGCCCAGCATGGAGGAGCAACCCCAGAGATCGGTGCGCTTGGAGATGGGGCAGTCTAGCTCCGAAGTTCATACCGTCGGGACCGTGAGTCTCGACTCTGAGTAGTTTCTAGTGTTTGCTTCCGCATGAGTGATATTGTAGTGAGGTCATGATGTATCGGGCATAAGCTCGCATTTATAGTACTCTGATGTTTTCTGTGGACACTCCCTTCGTGGAGATTTTATCTTATTTACATGTGATTTATTATTGTGGACTGCATTGTTCTTACTTCAATTATTGTGCTACTTATTGTGATCGAAAAGGCCGGCAGAATCGGTGCGTTGTAGTGACGACCTTCCCGGGTGCGAAGGTGTCACCGCAAAGCGGCGGTTCTGGGCATAAGACCCCGGGTTTGAAAAAGAAAAAAAAAGGGGTCTTACAAACAACTCTCCCACTACCATTTCCGCATATATTATTCAGGATGGTTATTTATTTAAACATTTGAAGCTTTGTATTCCTCGTTCTTCCCTATGTCATTTCATTGCGTGAGAATTACATAGCGATGGTTTAGGTGGTCATTTCGAGCATGACAAGACCATTACGTTAGTAGAAGACAAGTTTCACTGGCCCGGCCTTAAGTCAATGGTTAATAAAATTGTGGGAAGTTGTCGCGCGTGTCAATTAGCTAAGGGTAATAAAATGAATGCGGGACTTTATACTCCTTTTTCAATTCCTTCCATTCCCTAGGAAGATGTTAGTATGGATTTTATTCTAGGCCTACCCGTCACGTTTAGACGTCATGATTCCATTCTGGTGGTAGTAGATCGGTTTTCTAAAATGACCTATTTTATTACATGTAATAAAACCAACGACGCGTCACATGTTACGAAATTATTTTTTAAGGAAGTTGTTGGGCATCAGGGTGTTCCAAAAACTATAGTGACTGGTAGGGAATAGAAATTTACTAGTTATTTTTGGAAGACCCTGTGGAGGATTATGGGCACCAAACTATTATTTTCTTTGGCCTACCATCCACAAACGGATGGGCAAACAAAAGTGGTAAATAGAAGTTTGGGTAGTTTACTTTGCTGTCTTGTGGGTGACCACAAGGGTACGTGGGACCTAATCCTTCCCCGTGCTCAGTTAGCGTACAATAATTCAAAAAATAGGTCCACAGGTTTATCACTAGTGCCACTTGACTTGATTCCGTTATCTCCATCTTATAAGTCAAGTCAATTTGCATAAGATTTTGCCTCTCATGTTCACAATTTACATAAGCATAGTAATGAGGTGCTAACCACACAATATGCATCTTATCAATTACATGCTAACTTACATAAGAGAGCGTCTCACTTTAAGGTTGGCGATTTATTCTTGGTGCGTCTCGTCCTTGAATGGATGACTTTGAGCACTATAAAAAAGTTGGCGAATCGGCGAGCTAGACCTTTTCAAATTTTAAAGAAATTAGGAGAAAACTCATATCTTTTGGACTTACCCACTGATTGGGGAATTTCCCCTATTTTCAATGTTTCAGATTAAACGCCAAATGTTTCTCCACCACTAAAATTATCTGCCTGTCCGTTTGGGTCCACTGAGTTTTCTAATGGGTTGGGTGGTGAGCTTGTGCCTTGATCGCTCTCTCCATCGGTCTCCACTGGAGGTACGTTGAATGTTGATGTAGAAACTTTTTATCAAAGACCTTCTTTGACTAATGCTTTTCCAAGGTTCCCAAGGACCACCTTTTTGCCTGACAGGATCCTCAAAGATGAAGTGCTCTACTCTCCAAGTGGTGATGTTCGCCGCTACTTGATTTGCTGGTGTGATCATCCGGACTCCGATGACTCTTGGCTTCTTGAATCAGAGGTGCCTCTTTTGGATGATGCTCTTATGCACCGGCACATTCCGACCAACTCATTGGTGATGAGTAATTTTGAGCGGGGGAGGATTGATGGAGACGACGACCCCCAACATGATGAAGAAGGCGATGACATGCTTATGAAAGATCTTCCTCCGTTTTCAGTCAAAGACTTGCGGCTCCATGGTGACCTTGTGGAGCGACGCTACAATCTCCTCCCTCAGCACAAGACAACCTATTAATATTCATTTGATTTTATTTGTTATTTTGTGAGCACTTTTATTTTTCATGTTAAGCTTAAACTTATGTGTGTTTTATTTTCATTTTGGGCTGCATGTAGCCAATCCTTGTTGTAAGCCTATATAAGGCCTTGCTATTGCTAATTTTATTAAGTTGAATGATAAGAAAAAACTAATTGAGTTTTCCCTCATATTGAGTTCTCCCCCCTCTCTTCAAATTTCGGCCAACCCTCTCCCCTCTCTCCAAAACTGCCGGCCCCCTCTTCTCCTCCTTCTAAACCGCCGGCCCCCTTCTCCCTTCCCTAGCATCTCTCGGTCACTCTCCTCCCTCTCCACAAACAAAACTGACCACCCTCCTCACCACCCCAAAATCGAGCAACCCTCTCTTGGGAATAGTCCAATAAGCCCAAACCTTGGTGGATCCCATCCAAGGCGCCTCTCAACGTGGTTCCGAGAATTGAATCCGGTGTGAAGCGAGGAAGGCGGGTGTGTTTCTCTCCATTCGGCGTGACTTTGGTGTATCCGGTGATGAGTGATCCAAGTTTTGGAGAATATAAATCTCCGAGTGGGGTAACGAAAATTTCTACTTCCTCTGAGTGATTTTACTTTCCCTCTAGATAATTTCTATGGTGGAATACTTTAGCGTTGATTCTTGATAGCATTGAATTAGTCGTGGTTTTATTCAATCGATTTGGTTGTATATCTTGATTTGTAATTTCGAGAGGATTGACGAACCTTGTTTTCTTTTTGTTGGGAGAGATCTACCATTTCCGAATCATAATTTTTTGTGGATCTCTTTTGGTATAATAATCGCTCAATCAGACCAGGTGTGCCCTTTTAGCCTGAGAGAATATTGTCCTATAGCCTTTGTTCGATCTTAAACGGTTTGGCTACCCGTATGTTAGCAATTAATTGATAAAATTTAATAACATGTGTGCTACGCTGAAAGTTTGTGCAAATATAGAATTTTGGGCATCGAGAGGAATTCAAGTTTGTTCGTAATATCTATGTCCGCATACAAGCCTGCATCACACACCTCACCAGAGTCACCATACTGCCGTCGGTGTGATGATTGACCTAGTACCGCATGACTCGCCACAAATATGTTCTATACACATGCAAGTTATTTCGAACACGAGCCTCCAGCTCGCAGGACTAACCTGTTCTGTATCAAACACCCGAGCCTCCAGCTCGCAGGACCAACCCATCCTGAAATAAATCTCCCGAGCCTCCAGCTCGTCGGACTGAAACTATCTTGTATCCCTCCATCCCTATACGGGTGAGTTTTTCACATCGTTTCCCTTAACCTATTAGGCTACTCTTGTCTAATTCTTGTTATACATAGCAATTTAGGGTTAATCCTTGGACTTCCAATGGCATGCCCGGTGAATGGATGTTGAGGGCACTAGTAACTATGATGGACTGAAACCCAAAGCTCCATTTCTTACGGACACCTACTTTTATTAGTGTCTACCCATTATTAATACCCCAATCTCGTTATTACTCTTGAGTAAACCTAATGACTTAAGATACTGATTAGGAGAGCGACGATCTTTCACCCGACCCCGATATAGTTGTTCTCCTTGTGGCTTGCACTCTTACACTAGTAACTATGTAGTGACATACTTGAGACACCAAACAGGGTTTCAACTTCCTTATGCATCTCTCAATCCAACCACCTATCATTTCCCTGTGGGTCCTAGTGTTACACAACATTTTTTACTAAGCGCAACCCATGACCTACTTCTAACCCATACGAGATGACTTCCAATTCCTTAGGCCAAAGGCCTCCAAATTTTTATCATGGGTTTGTCATATGTATAATATTGATCATTCAGAATTCCATCATTTTTCTAATTATTTTGGACAATAATTTAAATTAATTAATTAAGTGACCTAGGTCACTTTGAACATGAGCTATTATAATCAGTGATTCTTTAGGTCTAAATAAATTATATGATGTTTATCTAGGTTAAAAATATCTGTGAACCAAATATCTTAATTATTGGACCCTTATTTTCCATTAATGATTGAAATCCCATTGTCTTTCTTTTTCAAATGAAGTACTAAAAATAATCATGTCAAAATTCAGAGAAAATTCCTACTCACTAATATTAACAAGATAATGGTCAAAATAGATTTTCATACTTTTAGTCAGTGATTTGACCTAATATATTCACATGTTAACATAATTACAAAAATGCCACAATTATAGTATTCACCATAAATAATCATAGAAAAATCTTGATAAAATTTACAGAGGTTCATAATGAATAAATATGGACCTAGAAATTTTCTCATAATTTTCCATGAAACACTACTCATGTTTTTGATCAAAGTCCCATAAGGGTAAAAATGTAATTACACTATTTATACATGGAATAATTTTCCAAAGTGCTAATAAAATTTTTCCATAGAAGTGAAATGACCCATTAGGGCTTGAATAAACAATTTGGAATTTTCTAAGTTCAGTAGCCCTATTTTTCATTTTAACACCTAAATGTGCTAATTTGGAAATAATTCCAACTTTTGGGATTTTTGATTCTAAAAATCCCAATTTTCTCATGAAAGGAGTATTTTATCTCCATAAGTATCTGTCCAAAATTTCATGGACATACATTGGGCCAAATGGGCTAAAATCCAATTTTACCATTTGCACATTATTTACAAATCTACCTTCACTATACATGTTGGATCTTTACACATACAGGAATAAAAATGGCTCTATATTTTTACCAAGGCAATAGGATGACCTTAGAGCCTTGCCACCCAAATTTGGGTGCATTTGGAATTGAGAATCTCCCTAAATTCTATTTATTTAATAATTCATATTTTTATTAAAACTATAGAAAATTATTCTCCAAAAATTCTTATTTTTGGACATTGTCTAAGTATGGTTACTCACATACATGACCTAAATTTCACAGTATGTGGAATTATAGTTTAGCCTAGACATCCATTTGAAGTTCTGCCCTAGTCTAGGAGCAGTCCTAGGAGATTGGCCCTACAAGGATCTATAGTTCTTCAAATTACATGTTTAGGATGTCAAATTAAAGGTAAGACATAGGGATACAATTTTTATGTTGATGACTTTCCCTGAATATGCCTCTAAGAAGCCTAACATTAATATGCAAAACACTGTAATAAATGAGACAAAAATAATTAATAACACTATTGTTTAATTCAACTTAAATCAACGGCATCCCATTGTATTCTTCACTGAGCCGACGACCCAGATCATCCCGAGCTAGGCAATGTTGATCTCTCATTTTCGTCCACCTGGGCCGCTGCCACTGCCGACGATTATTACCACCACCTCCGTTGAGGTGGCGGCTGGCGTTTTTCGGCGACATGGTCGCCGGAGGTGGCTCTTCTGGCAAACCCGAGCAAGAAGAAAAGCTTGAAATATTCCCTCTCTCATGGAATCAGGCTCATTTTAGCCCGATATCTCTCCTAGTGGATCTAGAGGACTAGCACCAAGGGAGGGGAGGAGAAACGTACCTGGATGCGAGCTTGGAGGCGGGTAAGGTAGTGGTGAGCCATGGCCGATCCTTGCTCCGACGAGTTAGCTCCAAAGCTCGATTCTCCAGCTAAAGCTTAACTCCAGAAGTCGTTTCCCACTCCTCTGGCTCAACGAAGGTGACATCGGGTTTGGGATAAATAGGAGTAATAGTTAAGTTTCGTTTCTTCCCTTTTTATAAAAAGAATTAGGGTTTAAGTTGCTTGCCACGTGTCACCCATGTATTGTACCACCAATCATTGCCTTAAATAGGTCTTCTTGAGAAGATCAATGTATTAAATAGGTTTGTTGAAGAGATTAGGTTTAAATATGCTATCAGAGTTTTATCCCGAAAACCCGGTTCAGGCCGTTCGTATAAACTGGAAAACACAGCTTAGACTGAAAAAAATACTCTAAGTCCAGAAGTGTCGAGATCACTCGACGCTTCTTCGAATGACGTCGAGTTCACTCAACGAACTTGACGCTTCATTGAATAGCATCGAGTTTACTCAATGCACTCGACGCTTTGTCGAAAGGCATCGATTTCACTCGATACCTGTTGAATCCAGAACAATTTTCTAAGATAAAGACAATGGCGTTGAGTCCACTCAATGCACTTGATGCTTTGTCGAATGGCATCGAGTTCACTCGACGCCTATTGATCCAGAATAATTTTTCTAAGTTAAAGAGCATGGTGTTGAGTCCACTCAACGCACTCGATGCTTTGTCGAATGGCATCGAGTTCACTCGAAGCCTATTGATCCATAACAATTTTTCTATGTTCAAGTGCATGGCGTTGAGTCCACTAAATGCACTTGATGCTTTGTCGAATGGTGTCAAGTTCACTCGATGCCTATTGATCAAGAACTATTTTTCTAAGTTAAAGAGTATGACTTTTATTCCACTCAATGCACTCGATGCTTTGTCGAATGGCGTCGAGTTCACTCGACGCACTTGACGCTTCGTCGAATGGCGTCGAGCTAACTCGATGCCTATTGATCCTGAGCATTTTTTTTAAAGTTTGACTTGAACCCTTTAGTGGGCCCTATGTGAATCTACTCAAACTCCTTGGGTAAACCTAGCCTAATCCTTTTTTACTCACCGCATGTTCTACCCTAATCTAAGGTTAAGGGCTCTAGAAGGAAATGGGATGTTACAGGGCCAAGTTCTTCTGACAGCAGCATGTAAGATGAAGACTTTGCTTCCTTCTCTAGGCAGCTTCAGAAATTGATGAGGAGGAAGCAGTGGAGGAGCGAACCTTCCTCCTCCTCTCATCATAAGGAGGACTACTACAAGGAAGAGAAGAAGCACTCCAAGGGAGGCAGGTATGACTCTAAGCCTAAAAAACATGTTTCCGATAAAGTTGTTTTCTACTGTTGCATCAAACCTGGGAATGCAATAGCTGACTTCCCAGTCAAGAGAAATGAGTATGGTGAGAAGAAATAACACCAACACAAGGGCAAGAAGGAAAAATCCTTCATTAAAAAGAAGGAGAAGAGCTGTACTGACTCATCTTCATCAGAGTCTGAAGAAGAAGCCCTCATTGGGCTACTGGCTGTAATTGCAAATGAAGCTGTAGACTATCCTAATGCCAGGACAGGTAATAAGGCCCCTGTAAGACCCCCCGGAGCACAAAAAATGGCCGAGGAGAGTCTTACACCCCGAACAGCCACCTTGCTGTAGCGTTAGCACACGGGCTAACCTGTACTACAAGATGCCTATCCTGATGGCCAAACATATCATCAATGCCAATCCATCATAAAGAATAAACAGAAGTCAAAATTGCACACTAGTATATAAGTCCATAAGTACAACAAATAAAAGAAGCAACCAAGGCTTCTATAATATCAGAGTACAAAAGGCCAAAAGGCTACAATATGAATCTCTAAAAATCTCACATCAGTCACTGATGGTAGCGATGGTACCGTCACTTCAAGCCCTGTCGCTCTATCCTGACTGTCCTCCTGCATAATCTGCTGCTGCTCTATCTGCGAGGTTTCCTACTAAAAAGGAAGACATAACAACCGTTAGTCAAAAGACTAAGTGGATATCACACCCGCTCCCCCATCAACTCCTAGGCATAGGGCGGAGAAAGGACAAGGGTACAATATATATAAACAATAATATAAACAGGTGGTATAGGATTAATCATTATCAGTATATATCAAGGTAATTACTACAAATGTGTAAATCAACCTACTCTAGCAATTCTACCATCAACAGCAGTATATAAATATGAATCTACAATATGAAGCAACTTAACTTATATGAATGCCTATACAGACATATAAGTTAATGATCGTCTCAACAGGAAAGCAACTCATCGTATAAGAGTGCCCATACAAACTTATAGGATAATGATCTTTTGTATGTAATGTAATGTAATGATATGAATGCAATGCAATGACTCACCCATGCTCACACACATGCAACTGCTATATCGACTTAGACTTATAGTTCCAATTTTCAAGCAGGCAGCTAACCTCTCAGGCGTCATCTGTCGTGGACAGATGGTGATAGTAGAGCGGGCATCTCCAATACTAGGTTGGCATCCACACTACCTGGCCTAGACCTCCGTACGCCTCCATGCTAATAAAACAAGATCAGAGCTAACATGCGTACTATGTCTCAAAAGGAGCCTCAGGTAGATCTGCACCAAGGACCAAGCCCAACTGGCCTATGTCATGGCATAGAAGGAGCCTATGGGAGCATATTACCAAAGGACCAAGCCCAACCATCCACTAGTACGGAGGGTCCCTTGGGAAGTAAACACCAAGGACCAAGGCCTAACCGTGCAAGTCTATCTGTCAACTCCCGCCGGTGTGATGACAAGCGAGCTGGTAGACCTGTTACACTATCCTTAACCCAGGATTACGACACGCGTGTCAACTCACACCGCATGAAATTTCACATCAAAGGGCTCCACAATGAGTCCCTTATAATAATTCACATCCCGTGCACACAACACGCAAGGACTCCATACCGAGTCCCTTATCAACACATCATTTCAGTGCGACAACACACACGCACTTCCAAGCCTTCCACATTCCCATACCACTAGGGTTTATCATTTACACATGTGGCAAGTCACCTTATACTTTATACCACTCCCACACTGCTAACCGTAGGGAGACTAATCTCTAAGCAGTGGACTACTAAATATATTCCTTAATCAGTATCCCACATAATCATGCAATAGCTTTATCCAATACTCTCTTAAACTAGGCTTTCACAAATAATCATGCTTCCACAAGAAGTTCACAACTACCATGATATTCCATATGCACATGTAATGTTCCATAACTTTTCCATTCAATTGATTACGAAACTCCACCAAGTCAATTATACAACGTATTTCTTCAAACCATTTATTGACTTAAGGATCTGTCAATTAAATCTCATCAATCTTTTGTTTAGCACAATCACCAATAGTTTAAGTTCAGCAAACCACATGCAAACCTCGACATCAGTCTACTATGACTTCTCCACCAAGTTCAAACCCAGTTCTACACTAACCCGAGAGCAACCTATAATTAAGACTTGACTTTACAACAAATTTGACTGGATATTTATGAGCCTACATGACTCGTATTAAACGTGTAACCATCCATTGGAAAGGTAATTCCAAGTGCCATGGATTTTGTGTTTAGTCAAAAGCCCAGATCTGACCGTAAAGTACTTGAAATTAGCCTCAAATTCTGCTGCGTACAAAAAATAGATTTCTGCACGTTTAACATGTCAGCCCAGCAAGTTCGATTGGACTTTCTTGAGGCTACAAATCTTGTATGAAAACGTGTAACTATCCGTTGGAAAGGTATTTCCGAGGGCCACAACTTCCGTATTCAGCTCAAGACCCCATTCTGGTCGTAACCAACTCGAAAACGACCACGAAGTATGTTGCGCGCAGAAAACAGGTTTCTGCACTCATCTCAAAGCAAAACGGACGACATCAGTTCGTCTTCCTCATATAACCATTATTCCCCCCTAAAAAACCACATCCAGTTTTCCTCCTCCCTTATTCACCCTTATTAGGCCACTTCTCTTCACGAAACCCAGTCCCCATCTTGACATAGAAGGTAGGAGAGGTTGAAGACGTCTAATCTCTAGGACACAAGTCCTAGCATGGTCTCCTCCTAGGAAATCTTCTTCTCACAAATCAAGACTCTTTTGAGTCGATATCTCTCCTAGGGATAACTAGAGAACTAGCACCAAGGGAGAGGGTAGGAAGCTCACCTCATTTCATGAGGTTCCAGCCATGGACCTCGTCACTCTCCTTGACGACATCTTTCTCCTTCATTGGTGGTGGTTCTCCACGGAAATGGAAGGATATTTCCTCCAAAAATTCAACTCCGGCGACTTTGTTTCTCTCCTGATGATTTCGCACTATAACGGCTTGGCAAGATGAAAGATAGTGACATCTAGGGTTCAATTATTCCTCTTTATATTCAATTATTAGGGTTGAGTCACTCCGCTACATGTCATTGCCTCATTGGACCGCCCATATTAGGTCTTATTGAAAGGACTTGTCCAAGGTAGTCAGGTCGCACGCATCCCGAACCCAATTCAACCTACCAGTAAAAAACATAGATTCTTCCAAAATCAAAAATCGCTCAAGTTAAATTCATTGAGTATCAACTTCCATACTCTACAAGTCGTTGATTCAATCCGGGTATACTCAACGAAATCTCGCTGCTCTCGCCGAATTGCTTAAGTGATGTTCGACAAATTCGTCGGATATCAACAATGATATCCGAAAAATTTCCCTTAACCATTTTCTCGAAATCCCGGTATTGAGTGCATCGAGTATCAACCAGCGATACTCGACGAATAGGGGTCAGAATCGATGAATTCTCCTTAGCTAAATTTCCTAAGCTTCCTCCCGCCAAATCCTTCTCCACCATATTCGACGAATTTCACTCAGCTAACTTCCCAAACATTCTCGACGAATTCGTCGGATATCCCTGGTTATATCCGACGAATTTCCCTTGGTCGATTTATCCTAAGCCTGTTCCCTCATTATTTGTTGAGTATCACTCAACCCTAACCCTTCGACCAATGCACCCCGAGCCTAAGTTAAGTCTTTTGACTCAAAATGCGTGCAAGGGGCCTAGCACGAAACGGGTCGTTATAAATCCCATAAACAAAATAAAAGATTTCGTCCCCGAAATCAGGCTAAGGTTATGTGGAAGTAATGCATGATAATAAAATACACTTTTAAACCTTACCTTGGGGAAATAACTCTGGGTAGAGCTTTTGCATCAAGTTCACTGGCTCCCAAGTATACTCCTCCTTCCCATGATTAGACCACATGACTTTAACCAATTTGACACTTTTCCGTGATAAGCTCCTTATTTCGGTGTCCACTATCCGCACTAGCTCTAGTCAGACGGATCTATCAGTTGCTACTACTCCATCTGTGGTGAGGACATGTTGATCGGGCCGTAACAGTGCCTTCTGAAGTGACGACACATGGAATACGTCGTGTAAATTCTCTAGCTCTGGTGGTAGCTTCAACCGATAGGCCAAATGGCCAACCCTTTCAGATATAGCATAAGGCCCAACGTATCTTGGGATGAGCTTCTTCATACCATGCACCCGTGACACTCCATGGATCGACCAGATCTTCAGGAACACCTTGTCACCCACCTGAAATTCAACCATCCGGTGCTTTGCATTATAATACTTAGCATGTCAAATTTGAGCTTCAAGCATGCGGTCCCGTATTACTCTAATAACAGTGTCTGTATCGTCAATATACTCAATTCCCAAAACCTTCAGGTCTTCATCCTGTACCCATGACAAGGGAGTTCTACACCTTCTACCATAAATGTCTTCATGGGGTGCCATCCCGATACTAGCCTGATGACAGTTATTGTATGAAAATTCTACCAAGGGTAGGAGTCTTTCCCACGGATCTACTCTATCTAGCACACACAATCTTAATAGATCTTCTAATGTTCTGATGGTCCTCTCAGACTGCCCATCCGTCTGAGGATGAAAGGCCGTGCTGAATGTAAGGCGTGAGCCCAAATATGTCTGTACTGCCTTCCACTCTCTGGAGATGAAATGACCATCCCAGTCAGAAATAATTGTCTTTGGCACACCATGGTATCGTACAAATTGCTCCACAAAGAGGCGCACTAAAACATCCATATGTTCCTCCTTCTTTATAGGAATAAACCTGGCTACCTTCATTATAAGATCCACGATTACCCAAACTGAATTATTCCCAGAGCATGAGCGAGGCAATCCGTGAACGAATTCCATTGAGATGTCCTTAAACTTCCACTCGGGGATGGGCAACGACTGTAAAAAATCCTTCGAGGCTCTTGCACTCCACCTTCATCTTTTGATAGGCCTCATAGTGTGTAAAGAAAAATACTTGACATCTTTCTTCATTCCTGGACAAAATATGGTCTTCCGCAAGTCGCTATACATCTTAGAAATCCCGTGATGCACCGAATACTTCGAACAACGTGCCTCTCTCAATATGTCCTCCCAGATTTCCCTGCCCTTGGGAATGTAGAGCCAGCCACGAAAATACACACGACCATCCTTTAGTGTGTACTGTTCAATAGTTCCATCTTCAATTGACTTAATTACAAGGGCCAGAGCAGCATCCATCCCTTGCTCTGCCCGAATACGATCTTGGATGTCACATACTGTACTCATAATAGATAGATATTCAGTATACTCCTCAGAATATTCTTTATACACCAACGTGATCTCCATCTCCTCGAGCATCCGAGCTAATTCCATACTCATTAATCGAGACTCAGGGCTCGATTCCTGTACCCTTCTGCTCAATGCATCAACCATGGTGTTCCCTTTTCCGGGGTGGTAGTTCAAGATAAACTCATAATCACACAAAAATTCTAACCATCGTCGTTGTCTCAAGTTCAATTCCTTTTGGGTATGAACATACTTTAAATTCTTTTGATCTGAAAATATCTCGCAGTGGACGCCATATAGGTAGTGCCTCCAAACCTTCAAGGCGAACACCACTGCCCCCAAATCCAAATCATGAATCGGATAATTGACTTCATGCTTCTTCAGTTGCCTCAAAGCATAAGCAATCACATGCCCGTGCTGCATCAGTACTGTTCCCATCCCTTAATATGCCACATCTGTGTAGATTTGAAATCCTTCCTTTCCAAATAGAAGGGATAAGATGGGTGCGTAGGTTCAGCTCCTGAAAGGCAGCCTCACACTGGGGTGTCCATTCATATGGCACACCTTTCTTTGTCAGTGAAGTGAGAGGAAGGGCTAACTTTGAGAATCCTTTCATGAACTTGCGATAATACCCGGCAAGTCCAAGGAAACTCCGCACATCGGCCGCTGACTTCAAAGGCGACCATTCCTTCACGACACACACCTTGGCCAAATCTACAGCTAGTCCAACACCACTGATCACATGGCCTAAGAAGGCAACTTCTCGAAGCCAAAATTCACACTTGCTGAACTTGACAAACAAAGTATACTAGAAAATGGACTTTTGGCCAGGGCAAATTGCCCTTACAAAAAGTCCAAAACCGTGGCTAAAAAGATTTAGCCATGGTATAGCCACGGGAAAACTCTATGGCTAAAGTTGGTGTGGCTAAAACTTTTAAGCCACGGATTGGCCGTAACAAATGGTATTAACTATAGGGAAAAACTGCCGTGGCAAATAAGCCAACTATTAGCCACAATATGAAACCCTGGATAAAAGTGAACTCATCATTTTTTGAAATAAACTATTTGCCATAGTTACAAGCTGTGGCAAATACTAATTTATGTTTTTTTAAAAAAAACACATTCAAAATACTGTAATGCTAGACATGTGCTCCCCTCATTGTAATATAGTGCTGCAACAAGATCTATTGACATAAAAATTATCAAAAAATACCATATGGAGAGCTTTGTAAATTTAAAGGCACAAAATAGAGTATATACTAACTCACAATGACTAAAGATATGTAATACAATGATGAACAAACACATTAACTAACTCACAATGCTGCCAGGTGCTTCAAAAATTAAATAGGGAAAAAATAATATTATTAGGCAATTTCATTTAATAAGAATAGTTTATTCTATGTTTGTGGTATCAGTATAGACGATAGGATTTTATTTGAATTTCAACATACAATGAAAATAGAACTTGTTGCTAATGCACTACTAGATACAAAGAAAATGCAATTAAAACAATATATTGCTTTTGTATAAGCGGTTGCTGTCAGTTCACATTCTGTATTAATTAATACTCTTGAAGATAAACAAAATAGAACTTGATGCAAGAGATTGTTCCATTTGTGTAATACCAGCAGTAGCACACGATGAACTAACTACTGGATTGACAGACACTTCCATAGTTGCAGAGCTCTGAACTCCAGCCAACATCTGTTGTAGAGGAGGAACTGCACTGTAAACTTTGCTAGATGAAACCCTATGCCAGAAGGAACTACTATAAATTACAAATTAAACAAAGAATCTTTACAACAAGAAGCTAAAGTACCCGGGATTGTGATCGCTTGCACGAAGGTTGGAGTGGAAAGTCTTGGAGGAGGGGGAGGAATGGAACCCTTAGGACCAATGGTAAGGAGGAGGAAGCGGCCTGCGATCGGCAAAAGGGAAGCCACAATTATCGCGATATAGGGCATTGATGCCCGATGTTAGTAGAGGATCGGTTGGTTAGGGCACAACGGGGATGGTGGCTCTGCGCGGTGTAGCAAGAGATTGCATCTTCCACATGTCTCCTATTGTTTTTTGTATTCAAATATCAAAAAATTACTATGGCTATGCAACTGCACAATTACGTACTTTAATTCATAAACTTGAGTAAATTAGTCATGCACTTGAAGAAAATCGCCAATTATCAAGAAATTGAAGATGAAATTTGACTGTGAGTTAATTATCAAGAGATTGGTAGAATCTTATTGACATAAAATTAATACAAAAAATCAATCAACTCATGCACTTAAAATAAAAGTTTACTCAAGTGCATGAGCTAAAACAAAAGTTTACTCATGCACAAAAATGGTTTAACATCAATCTTCAGCCAAATGCTGAATGTGTTTCTAGAAATGAATTTTCAAAGCAATCACAACAGCTTTGCAGGATACGAGCTAATGTGATTCCAAAGAACAATCTTGAGCTTCAAGGGGTGAGTCCTTGACTGGAAACATAAAGCGGGAAATGTGACACATATCAAAATAACTCACAGTGTAGCTTTAACATCACCAAAACTAATATTGACGCAAAAGTAAAAATATTTTTATATAAAGCAAGATTTGAAAGAGGATGCATCTGAAATATCAAAAATCTGTAAGAGTTGCAGCCACTCCTTAGTGATTTGATCAAGTAGGATTTGAAAATACAAAATTGAATTAACAAAAACCTAAAAGAGTTGCAGTCACCCCTTAGTGATTTGATCAAGCATGATTTGAAAGAGGATGCATCTGAAATATCAAAAGTATGTAAGAGTTGTAGCCACTCCTTAGTGTTTTAATAAAGTAGGATTTGAAAACACAAAATTGAAATAATAATATCTGTAAGAGTTGCAGCCACTTTTTAGTGATTTGATCAAGTAGGATTTGAAAACACAAAATTTTAACAAAAAATTAGATTTTCACAAAGAAATGCAATGCTAGAAATGAGCACCCAACATAATGCAATGAAAAAAATGAACACAAATTTTTAACAAAGAAATAAGATTTTTAAGAAAGAACCGAGAACACAAATATTTAGCAAAAAAATCGGATTTTTCAGCAGACAGTTCATAAATTTGTTTTCAACAATAGCAGTTTATCAATAGATTAAGGAGGCCAAGATGCGTGAGTCATAAACATTGAAACACACATAATGACCAAATTTATTGATAAATGACAACGTAGTTAGAAACATTATTGAAATTGAACAAAACACAACCTAAAAAATGAGAAGATGATTTTAAATAATTCAAACACCAAAGACTGTATACCAGCATACATATATAATTTACAGTAATTAAAGTCATGTTTTTTCATCATATATATGAAAATCAAGTTGTTATGAAAAGGAAAGTAGGCACCAGATCAAAAGAATTCTCTAGGATAAGAAGAAAGCTGTTCTTAACTCCTCTAGTTGTCAATATTTAACTTTTGAAAATACCATAAAATCCAGTGTATAGATTATAGATTTTGCAATAATAATAAATCAAAGCATATTTGTGCTAAATGTACAAAAACCTCATGTACTTACTGATTTCAAAATTTGGTGGTACAATTTCACTCAATTACCAACTCTTATGAATGATATGATTAAAACTTATATGCAGCATGGCATTAGATTAGAAATATTATATGAGACAAATATTAATTGGACATTCAATCAAAAGCATAATGTATTCATCCAAAATAGAACTCCATAAAGAATCAGAATATTCCCCAAAATTTCAAGCAGAATAACAGTGCATTTATCAAGCAGAAGAACAATGTGTTTAAGTACTAAAAGAAGAAATTGTAAGTAAAATTATGGATATTGAAATACATGAGTAACTTATACCTTAGAAGAAACTTGGATAAACCAAATTTGATGTAGCATATTAAACTGACTTCCTTTGTTAAGCCACAGTCCTGTAATAAATAATGCACAAAAAAAATAATATAGTTCCCAAATAAATTAAGGAAATCCCAAATCAATACCCTGACAACATGACCTCACTCGAAGTAAACTATAAATTTCAATCTCGTTAGCATAACTGAATTCAGTTTGTTAGAGAATTCTACCTAAAATTATTCCCAACCATATTTCTCCACCAAGCTATTACATATAGAAGAAAATCACACAAACGTTTCTAAAGCCACACCTAAATCTCTCCACCAAGCTATTACGTATAGAAGAAAGTCACACAAAAGGAGGTAGAGGAATTCGTTACCCAACCCGCTGTTGACATCGTTGGAGGTGAGTCACAAACCACAGAATCCACCGGAGTCGCACCGGAGGGAGAGAGCGCACACCCTCCTTTTCTTCGGATCTTCAAGCGGAGGGCTGTCAGGGCCAACTGGAGGTCGGATTAGCAAAGTGAATGGGGGTCGGGCTACTGGTGGTCGGGCAATGGTAGGGGGTCGAGGTGGTCCTGTTAGAGCAGGATGACGGGGAGGAACAACTAAATGAGAGAGAGTGAGAGTGAGATGATCGAGAGAAAGAGATGAATGGGAGAGAGAGAGAGAGCGGCGCACTCCAGGAGGGAGAAATTCGATCGGGAGAGAGGGGAGGAGAGGGAGGCGGCTGAAGCCAAGGAAAAATATGGTTTCATTTTTTTGTCAAAATTCTCCAACATAATATATAATGTTTTGTTTTTTACATTAAAATTAAACATTAACAAAAACAAAACAAAATAAACATGAAATCATTAAACAGAAATCATTAAACATTAACAGTAAACCTAAATTTGAAATCTCCATTAGATATGGCCATCCTCGAGCTTATGCGGCCGCACGTGGTCGTGCACGAAGGTCTTCACGAACATGATCATAGCGGTGGAACTCTTCATGAACACAATAGTGGTGGTGGGAATCTTCAGGACAACGGTCGTGGCGGCGAAACAACCACGAACGTAGGTGGTAGCGGTGGAGATCTTCACTATCATGACTTTGGCGGCGAATGTCTTTAAATATGGGCGGGTCGATGCCATCACAAGGGAAGGAGAATGGTCGGCAAACTTGCAACTGGGGGAATCTTCAGTTGGCTGACTGGTGCAGATAGGGACAAACTCAGCGAAGAGGGCTGATAAGGCGGAATTTTGAGCTCGTGTGTTGGTTATCCGGTACCGGAAGTCGAAAGGGTTTCAGGACGGGTGGGAGGAAATGGCTGACAGGACGGGAGGGAGGAAATGCTGTCGGGATGGGAGGGAGAAATAAATCAAAGAGGCGCAAGAGAGTAAGCACGAGATTGAGCGGGAATGAAAAAGTGTGACAAAAATTTAGGTCAGTAATCTCTTTTTGGCCATGAATATTATTTTTCATGGCTAATACATCTATATTAGCCACACTATTTATAACCCTGGCTATAAAATAACTATTAACCATGATTTTTTCAATCGTGGCTAATATTAGTGTATTAGCCACGAATTTTAGTGCCTGGCAAAAAAAGTGTAGCCAATACTCACTTTTCTAGTAGTGTATTCTCCTTTAACTTCTTCAGTACCAAGGTCAAGTGTTCAACATGCTCTTCCTCTGTCTTTGAATAGACCAAAATGTCATCGATGAAGACGATTAAGAAGACGTTTAGATATGGCTCAAACACTTTGTTTAGAAAACTCATGAATGCAGCAGGGGCATTTGTGAGCCCAAACAGCATCACTATGAACTCGTATAGGCCATACCTTGAGCTAAATGCCATTTTCTAGATATCCTCCTCTTGTATCCTCAATTTATAATACCCCGAGCGCAAATCCAACTTGGAAAACTAATGCGCTCCTACCAACTGATCGAATAACTCATCGATCCAGGGTAGAGGATAGGTGTTCCACACCGTTAAACGATTGAGTTCCCGGTAATCTACACATAATCGCAGCGTTCCATCCTTCTTCTTAATGAATAGAACTGGGACTTCCCAAGGTGATGAACTAGGGCAAACAAACCCTGATTCTATTAATTCTTGCAATTGAACTCTAAACTCCGCAAGTTCTTTTAGGGACATTCTATAAGGAGTCTGAGAGATGGGCATGGCACCCGATACTAACTTAATTTGAAAGTCCACCTCTCGATACGGGGGTAATCCCGACAGCTTCTCAAGAAATATCTCAGGGAAATCTCGGACCACCCGCACATTCTTTATATCTATTGTCATCTCTTTCGACCCGAAATAAATCATGTAAACTTCTTCCCCCTTTATGTGGGCTTTTAAGGCTTGAATTAAAGATAATAACAGATGAGGTGCGAATCTAATACATTTGAAGATGGCTTCAAAGTTTCCATGCCTCATCATGATTTGCTTTGCCGCACAATCAATCCTAGCGCGGTGTCAATCCAACCATGACATCCCCAGAATAAGGTCGAACTCCGATATTCCCAACACTATCACAGGGGTGTCAAAGGGTTTTACTTCAATGTATACTTCCAAGTCGCACTTGGTGGACAACGCCATCTCGGATCCGTTCGGGAGGCATACTCTCCGAGTAATACCGGTGAAATATCTCACTCCTTCTAGGTCTTTAACGAAGTCCGCCGACACAAACGAGTGTGTGGTACCAGTGTCGAATATGGTGTAAGCTGGTTTCCCACCAACCAACACGGTGCTTAGGTATCAATTACAAAGACTCAAGGATAGACTCCTAACATATCCTAGTCAATCAAAAAGAAATGCTTATAATATATTAATCAAATCACGACATACTAGCAATCACCTCCTGAGGATTCCTCTCCTGCGCCAAGTCTAGCGCAAACACCTGATCCCGAGCAGATACGAGATTCCTTCCCCATGGTCCTCTCCCTCGTCCACGCACGTGTCCCCGTCCTCGTGAAGATGGGGCCGGGCGCTCCATACTAAAATTCTGACGGAAGCAACCCCCGCCTCTGTTGTTTCCTCTCCATCTATTATCCTGTATCCTTCTATAACTAGGACCGGCCTCCATCACACCCTCAGTGGGTCTCTTATTACTAGTCTAAACCACCAAGTGATCCGCTTCCAGTCTCTTCACCATGTCATTTATCTCCGTTAGGCTCGAATCTGCTATAAACAAAAGTGCTTGCCTCAAGGGATCTCACAAGCCTTTGTAGAACCATTCAGCATAACCTCGGTCATCCAACTCATAGGAGTCGGCAAACCTTGCCAGATGCTGAAACTCCCGCTGATATTCAGTAACTGACTTTAATCCCTGCTTCAGCTGTAGGAATCTTTCCTTGAGCTCATCTCTAGCGGCCGAAGGAATGAAATGTTCCAAGAAAGCTCCAGAGAACTCAGTCCAACTGATCTCCGTATATACTCGGCCCTAGAAGGTGGAACCCATGAGGGACTTCCACCACCTCTTCGCATGCAGTTATAAAACTGAGAATACTAAGATCACCTCCATATTGGCTGGAAAATAGATTCCTGTCAACAGTTCCTGCACTGTGTTGAGCCATTCTTCTGTATGCACGACCGACTCTATCCTAAGGTAGGCAGGAGGGGAGAGAGCTTGGAAAGTGCTCAACCAGTTTAAGCCCGGAGCCTATTGCTGCACTGTTGCCTGTTGAGACTTAAAGACATTAAGAATAGCCGTGAGCGTCTATCCCAGCTTTGATTGCTGAAATTGAGTGGGTACGAATAGGGCGGGAGTGCCCCCTACTAGCTCTACATGCACTGAGATCTACACGTAAGGTACAAACCTAAGGTCAGGTTGGCTAATCATAGGGTCAAAATTGGACAAACTTAGTGTGAATTACATATGGGCACACCACTATTTTCTCTAAGTCAGTTTGTCCCCAAACTGAATAGTCGAGCGGGGGTGGCACCATTATTCAATGACTTCTTTAGTTCAGGATCGTAGCAAGATGATAACATTTTCAAGACCCCCCGGAGCACAAAACACGACCAAGGAGAGTCTTATGCCCAGAACAGCTGCCTCGCAGTAGCGTTAACACACATGCTAACCTGTACTACAAGATGCCTATCCTGCCGGCTAAACATATCATCAATGCCAACCCATCATAAAGAATAAACAAAAGTAAATATTGCATAATAATATATAAGTTCATAAGTACAACAAATAAAAGAAGCAACTAAGACTTCTATAATATCAGAGTACAAAAGGCCAAAAGGCTACAATATAAATCTCTCATAATGTCACATCAATCACTGACAACAGCGATGGTATCACCACTTAGGGCCCTGACGTCCTGGCCTGGCTGTCCTCCTGCATAATCTTCTACTGCTATATCTGTGGGGTTTCCTCCTAAAAAGGAAGACGATACAACCATTAGTCAAAAGACTAAGTGGCTATCACATCCGCTCCCCCGATGACTCTTAGGCACCAGGCGGAGAAAGGTCAAGGGTATAATATATATATATATATATATATATATATATATATATATATAAACAGTAGTACAAACGGGTGGTATAGGATTAATAATTATTAGTGTATATCAAGGTAATTACAACAAATGTGCAAATCAACCTACTATAGCAGTTCTACCGTCATCAGCAGTATATAAATATGAATCTACAACATGAAGTAACTTAACTTATATGAATGCCCATACAGACAAATAAGTTAAGGATCGGCTCAACAGTAAAGTAACTCATCGTATAAGAGTGCCCATAAAAACTTATATGATAAGGATCTTGTGTGTGTAATGTAATGTAATGTAATGATATGAATGCAATGCAATGACTCACCCATGCTCACACACATGCAACTGCTATGTCGACATAGACTTATAGTTCCCACTTTTCGAGCAGGTAGCTAACCTCTCAGACGTCATCTGTCGTGTCCAGATGGTGACAGTAGAGTGAACATCTCCACTACTAGGCTGGAATCCACACTACCTGACCTAGGCCTCCATACACCTCTATGCTAAGAACACAACAGCGGAGTTCACATGCGTACTTTGGCTCAGAAGGAGCCTCAAGTAGATGTGTATCGAGGACCAAGCCCAACTGGCCTATGCCGTGGCACAGAAGGAGCCTATGGGAGTGTATCACCAAAGGACCATGACCAACCGTCCACTAGCATGGAGGGTGCCTCGGGAAGTAAATACTGAGGACCAAGGCCCAACTGTGCAAGTCTATATTTAAACTCCTGTCGGTGTGATGACTGGCGAGCCCGTAGACCTGCCACACTATCCTTAAACCAGGATTATGATACCGCGTGTCAACTCACACCGCATTCAATTTCACATCTAAGGGCTCCACAATGAGTCCCTTATAATCATTCATATCCCATGCACATAACACGTAAGGACTCCATACCGAGTCCCTTATCAACACATCATTTCAGTGCGGCAACACACACACACTTCCAAGCCTTCCACATTTCCATACCCACCAGGGTAGATCATTTACACATGTAGCAAGTCACCTTATACTACATACCACTCCCATACTGCTAACTGTAGGGAGACTCATCTCTAAGCAGTGGACTATTAAATATATTCCTTAACCAATATCCCACATAATCATGCAATAGCTTTATCCAATACTCTCTTAAACTAGGTATTCTCAAATATTCATGGTTCCACAAGAAGTTCACAACTACAATGATATTCCACATGCACATGTAATGTTCCAAAACTTTTCCATTCAATTGATTACGAAACTCCACCAAGTCAATTATACAACGTATTTCATCAAACCGTTTATTGACTTAAGGATCTGTCAATTAAATCTCATCAATCTTTTGTTTAGCAAATCACTAATAGTTTAAGTTCAATAAACCACATACAAACCTTGACATCCATCTACTATGACTTCTCCACCAAGTTCAAACCCAATTTTACACTGACCCGAGAGCAGCCTGTAATTAAGACTTGACTGTAAAACAAATTTGACTGGATATTCCCGAGTCTACATGACTCGTATGAAAATGTGTAACCATCTGTTGGAAAGGTCTTTCCAAGGGATATGACTTTCTTGTTTAGTCAAAAGCCCATATCCAACCGTAAAATACTTGAAATCAGCCTCGAAGTCTGCTGCGTACAGTAAACAGATTTATGCACGTTTAACATGTCAGCCTAGCAAGTTCGATTGGACTTTCCTTAAGCTACAGAAATCATATAAAAACATGTAACCATCCATTGGAAAGGTCTTTCCGAGGGCCACAACTTCCATATTCAACAGAAGACCCCATTCTGGCCGTAACCTACTTGAAAATGTCTACAAAGTTTGCTGTGCGCAGAAAATAGGTTTCTGCACGCATCTCAAAGCAAAACCAATGACATCGGTTCGTCTTCCTCCTCTAACCATTATCCCCCCCCCCAAAAAAAAACTACATACAGAGTTCCTCCTTCCTTATTCACCCTCATTAGGCCACTTCTCTTCACGAAACCCAGTCCCCATCTTCACATAGAAGGTAGGAGAGGTTGATGACGTCTAATCTCTAGGACAAAAGTCCTAGCATGGCCTCCTCCTAGGAAATCTTCTTCTCACAAATCAAGACACTTTCGAGTCGATATCTCTCCTAGGGATAACTAGAGAACTAGCACCAAGGGAGAGGGTAGGAAGCTCACCTCGTTTCTGGCGGTTCCGACCATGGACCTCGTCACTCTTCTTGGCGGCATATTTCTCCTTCATTGGCGGTGGTTCTCCATGGAAATGGAAGGATCTTTCCTCAAAAAATTCAACTCCGGTGACTTTGTTTCCCTCCCGATGATTTCGCACTGCAACGGCTCGGTAAGATGCAAGATCGTGACGGCTAGGGTTCAATTCTTCCTCTTTATAATCAATTATTAGGGCTGAGTCACTCCGCCACGTGTCATTGCCTCATTGGACTGCCCATATTAGGTCTTATTGAAAGGACCGGTCTAAGGTAGTCAGGTCGCATGCATCCCGAACCCAGTTCAGCCTGCCTGTACAAAACATCGATTCTGCCTGAACCAAAAATCCTGCAAGTTAAATTCAACGAGTATAAACTTCCATACTCGACCAGTAGTTGATTCAATTTGGGTATAATTGACGAAATCCCGCTGATCTCGCCGAATTGCCTAAGTGATGTTCGACCAATTCGTTGGATATCAATGAGGATATCCAACAAATTTCCCTTAACCATTTTCTCCAAATCTCAGTGTTGAGTGTGTAACATACCATTTCCGGCTAGACCCCTTGAAGTGGTTTTGTCATAACAGAACCCTAGGAAACCCAGGAATTGAAGTTTATCGACCAAGATTTCGAGTCAAGGGGTGGTCACGCCCGTGACCGACCCGTCACGCCCGTGACTTAGGGCATGACCCCTTCGACGATCGTCAACCTCAGAAAGATGATCGACGAGCTCAGAAATTTCAACATGGGCCTGACACGCCCGTGATCGATCCGTCACGCCCGTGACCTTGGAATGGCGTTGAGTGAGCTAAGCTCATTCAATGCCGTAGACTGGATGGCGTTGAGTGAGCTTAGCTCACTCAAAGCCATAAGCTAGACGGCGTTGAGTGCACAGACTGCACTCAACTCCATCTGGTGTCATCTTGTTGGAGTTGAGTGAGCTGAGCTCACTCAACGCCGTATACTAAATTGCGTTGAGTGAGCTTAGCTCACTCAGTGTCATAATCTGTCAGGCGGGATGGCATTGAGTGCATTCAACGCCATAAGTTGAACGGCGTTGAGTGCACTGACCGCACTCAATGCCATTTGGTGTTGTTTGGATGGCGTTGAGTGACCAGAGCTCACTCAATGCCATAATCTGAACGGCGTTGAGTGAGCTAAGCTCACTCAACACCATCGTTTAAAAAGGGCATATTCTTGATGGCGTTGAGTGAGCAGAGCTCACTCAACACCATAATCCGGATGGCGTTGAGTGAGCTGAGCTCACTCAACGCCATAGTCTGGATGGCGTTGAGTGAGCAGAGCTCACTCAACGCCGTAGCAAGGATGGCGTTTAGTGAGCAGAGCTCACTAAACGCTATTGTACTTAGAATTTTTCTTGCATTTTATTTCTGGCTGTGTGCTAGTTCAGCTGAACCGGGCCGGTCTAGATGGTGGGCCCAAATGCATTATTAAGCCATTTCTTTTAATAAGACCCAATTAAGACTTATTTTAAAGAAGGTTGACCGGTCAAGTTAAGCTGTGCCACGTGGACCGACAGCTTTGCAAAAAGGGCGGTTACAGCCATGGCCGAGAGCTTACTGTCATGGCCATCAATGGCATTTGATGCCCTGGCCTTCCCCCTCCCCTTTTACGGCTGGATCCAACTCCATTAGGGAAGAGGAGGAGTTTCCAGCCGTTAGCTTGCTGTCACAGAGCCGTTTCAGCCCCCGCCACCATGGCCGACCCAAGCTTTAATGGGCCATTAATGGCCACCAGCTTTTGGCCATTCCCCCTCCTTAACCGAGCTTTTAAACACCCTCAGAGGCCCAAGAGGAGGTTTTCCCAGCTTTTACCTGAAGTTTTCGAGCCTCCCACTATACGATTGAGAATTCCGGCGACGCCACCACCGCACCAATGGAATCCCGACGGTCTGCACGCCTCCAGCCCGCGAACAAGGTCCTCCCCTCCTCTCTCTCTACAAGTAGATCTTAGCTTTCCTTAGGATTAAGATTCGGGCTCAATTGGGCTCGATCGGAAGAGCTTCTCTTTCCGATTTTTCCGCAAAAATGAAGTCTCGGGCTTGCCGGAAAAAGCCCTCCGGCGGCTGCGCCGCCGCCCGGCGATGGCCACCACCTCAACGGAGGTGGTGGTGGCGGTGGCCGGGCAGGGAGGCGGCTGGACGGCCGGCAGCTGCGCTTGGAAGTGGTTCCAAGTCGGGAAAATCGTGGCCTTTGGCTGAATGAAGAAGACAATGCCATGTCCCTTAGGTCTTGCTTCAAGATCTGTGCTGTTTAAATTAAGTTTTTCTTTTATGTGAATTTCTATACTAGAATATCAGTCACTTTAGAAAATTTAGAAAAAATACTTAGAGGCTTTTTATGAAGAAATGGTTAACACGTAATTTGTAGCCCTAGGAATCTACTATATTTTAAAATTTATTTAGGTCAATTTGGTCAACTGATTTGACCAGGGAACCTCTTTTGGTGGGATCTAGACCTAGAGCTAGGCAAAGACTAAAAGGTGTGCCCTCCCTTCATCCTTTGACCAAATGATCTGAAATTTTGTCAGGGAGCCTACCCTAGCTATACCTAGGGCCTATCCAAAAATGGAAATTTTTGGGGAATGTTTTTCTAAAGTTTTTAGAAAAATTTTATAATCTTAGGGAAAATTAATTAGTTGGCATAATTACTTCCAAACCCTCCCAAATCTTGGTGAGTGGTCCCTGGGTTTATCATAAGGTTCTGTATAATTTTTCATCTCATTTTGAGATGTTTTAGATTGGAAATGGACAAACCTTAGCTATGCCCTATTAAGGGGTTTTTAGGTTAAAAGTGCACTTTGAGACTTGAATGGTCAGATCACCTCAACAAGGGATGAGATTTGACCACTGACCTAGGGATGCCCTCTATCACCCCCTCATGGATTTTGAGGAGGATTGGGGTAGATTTGCCCTAGGATCCAAGGCCAAACCCTAAGGATGGCACTTGGTGGGTTGTGAAGGTCATGGGGTCAAATGATCTTGGACTGACTTGAAATTTGGTGGAGAGGACCATAGGGCCATTATAGTTCTTTGGACAAAATCTTAGGGGATTTGGAGACAGTTAGGCCACCTAAAATCCTAACCCTAGTTTAGGGAACCAATCTTAATTTGAACTATTATGCTGACAAATGAACTACAAATCAAATAAATTTGGGCAGGGTGATTTTCTGCTCTAAATGACGATAATATAATTTTTTTGAGATTTTTGGGTAAATTTATACAGTACTTCTTTTACAACTCTAGTTGTGCCCTAGATATTTATTTTGATTATCCTGGAATTTCTGTTCACTGGAAAGTTATGAAATCTTGGATTAGGGCATCATATAGCATGTTATACCTTCTGTATTTTCCTGGGAGTTTTATCTGATTAATTTGGGTACTTGCTTCTTTAACTTACCATTTGGGATATGTAGTCAAAAATGCTAATAATGCCCAATTATTTTTTGGAAAATTATGAAATTTGGTCAGTGGGTGTTTCAAACCATGATAGTCACCCTGTAATTTTCTTTGGATTTTTAGATAATTAAAAATAGTACCTCCTTCACTAAGCTAGGAAAAATTAGTATTTTACATTAAAATAAATTCAGAGCCCGTATATTAGAGAAAAATCATGGACTTGGTTTATGATAGTTTTAGGTCACCATCAAGCTTCTGTAATTGTCTTGTGATTTTTGGGTGCATATTTAGAGTACTTGCTTCATAATGTAGTAGAGGTGGCCTAAAAAGTGTAAATTAGGAAATATAGGCCTAAACACCTCTGAAATTTCTCAAAATTTGGAATTACTGCTTAAATGCCTCATAGGATTTTTACTGATTTTATGATGGTTTATTGTTTGCTCATTAGTGCACTTCATGTTCATACTAGGGCATTGGGAGTCTTAGAATAAATAAATTAAATGCCCGATAAATAGAAAAAATTTGGAAGTCTTGGACTTAGTTATATTATATCATGATAGACCTCCAGTAAATATTATAGGAGATTCAAAAGACAATTTGGAGTACCTCCCCTTATATACCTCATGTATCTTAGGATGGTCTGTATATAGTAAGACCACAGAAACCGAACTAGAGTGGGAAATGAACTTGGAGAGATGGAATTTTGGTAGTTTGCTGGTTTGGATATGGCAAGTTAAGTTAAGTTCATTATTGGAAGTCAGGATAAGTAGAGTGTGAGATTGGCTAGTGTAAAGTGGTGTTCGGGAATGACGAAAAATCGTCCACCCCGGGTAGGAGAGGAAGAGGCTTAATTCTCTAGAGCTAGGTCTAAAGTAATCAAAAAGGGGATCGGGTAACGAGTATCAACCAATAACAATAAGTGCCTTGCGAAAGGGAACGGTGGGCTTCAGCTACCATCATAGTTCCTAGTGCCCTTTGAGAGCCCTTCACGGGGAATACCGGGGGCAGTCCTGGGCTAACGTAAACCGTAGGAATAATAAATTAAAAGAGCAACTAGAATAATTAGGGTTGCACTTTCACACACCCCGGTAGATAGGGAGGTAGAATAAGTTGGTTTAGTTGCCATTCAGATGATAGCTCTGAAGGTAGATGCACGAACGGGATAGTCCGGGGAGCCGAGGGATCGAGGGTTTGAGTACAGAATAAGGTGGTGAGTCTTCGGTATTTAATTGTCGTTCACACTGACATCGGTACGTTTACTTGGCGGTGTGGGACACTTAGCCAAAGAAAGCCAGGTGGATATAGCCAGTACTAGTACGCGGATACTCTAGGTTGTGTTCTTCTAGGGGCGTACAGAAGGGCTAAGCCCGGTAGTGTAGATACCCGCCTATGAGTGGGGGGCCCGACCCACTATCTCTGTTTGTCACTACGTAGGTTACTGGGAGTGAAGCTAGCTGCCCGAACAGGGGGAACTAAAGGTCTGTGCGCATAGAGTCGTGTGCGTGAGTTGCACTTGCATAAATCATGGCATAACATATCACTACACTCATATTTGCATACAACCGATACCCCATCGTATAAATCGGTATGAGACTTTTTATACGATGGGAGCCTTGTAGAAGACCCCTTGACTTATAAGTTTGTATGAGCATACATATAAGTTAAGGTTACTCATTTATTTACTTGCTTGCTTACTTACTTACTTGATCTACTTATCTTCTTCTGTTTATACTACTTACCACATGTCTACCCTACTGCTAGATGTACCTTATTTTAGTTAGTTGCTTATACTCTTTGAGTAGTTGTTAGACTAGTTCCACTATCATCTGCTTGATTACTCTCCACCTTTGTAGCTTCCCTTTTCTCCTCTCCGCTCGGTGCTTAGGAGCTGTGGGGGAGGGGTAGGGGATGATAGGGCTTATTCTTTATGACTAATGGTTTTCGAACCACAAAATTATAGGAGCTCTGGATGGGATCCAGGGACTAGCACCAACGGAGTACGGTGCGCATGGAGGTGGGTCAGTCTAGCACTGGTGCACCTGTGACCAGCTCCGTTAGTGATTAGTATCTTTATACCTTCCGCGATGAGTGATTTGTAGTGAGGACTCTGATGTACCGGGCTCGAGCCCGTTATCTATATTTCATCTGAACTGATCTTATGTAGTACTTTCTATTTGATATATACTGATGGACTGGATGTGATCTCATTTTATTCATGTGTTTCTGTGGACATATTTACATTCAGTGTAATATTTACTTCTCTTTCTTTGTGATCGAAAAAGTCCAGCAGAATTGGCATTTTGTAGTGGCGGCTTTCCCGTGAGTCGGTGCCACCGCAAAGCGGCAATTCTGGGCTAAGACCCCGGTGTTCGAAAAAAAACAAAAAAGGGGGTCTTACAGAGTGTGCCGAGTATCAACCAGCGATACTCGACGAATAGGGGTCAGGCTCGATGTATTCTCCTTTGTAGAATTTCCTAAGCTTCCTCCCGCCGAATCCTTCTCCACCATATTTGAAGAATTTCACTCGGCTAACTTCCCAAACATTCTCTACAAATTCGTCGGATATCCCTGGCGATATCCGACGAATTTACCTTGGTCGATTTATCCTAAGCCCGTTCCCTCATTATTTGTTGAGTATCACTCAACGCTAACCCTTTGGCCAATGCACCCCGAGCCTGAGTCAAGTCTTTTGACTCAGAATGCGTGCGACGGGCCTAGCGCGAAATGGGTCATTACAGCCCCTCTATCACATTCAGACAGTGACTCATCGGAGGATGATGAGGATGAATATGCCAATAGTTGCTGTGGGCTGATGGCAATGTCTGATGAAGAATCTAGCCCATATCAGCCTGGTCCAACAAAGGTACACTCTCTATCTAGCTCTTCACCTGAATTAGATTATAAGACTAGTCCAAATTCTGAGGCATCATCATCCAGTGGTGATGATGGGCCAGAATATGAGGAAGATGTCAATTAACTAATTGACAAGTATGGTGAACTTCTGGATGCTTTCAAGTGGAGCAGGAAGTTGGCCAGAAAGCAAGTTATGGAGATTGTCTATCTTCAGCTAGCTGCTTCCCAGCAGGCTGAGACAACATCTTTGCTGGATCAGAAGGCTAGGGAAGTTAGCCAACTTAGGAACATTACTCTCATCCAGATTGGCACCATCAAGTACACGGATAGTCTCATTAGAGATCTTGAAGAGAAGCTCCAGAGGGAGAAGAGAATTGTGGCTAGTTATTCTAAGCCCAATACAGTGTTGCCCTTTATAGAATCCTTCTCCTCTTAGAAGGTTAAGAAAGGGTTGGGGTTTAAGGGAAACACTAGAGTTGCCCCTTCCAAAGGGAAAGGGAAAGATCCAGTCCAGCCTCTGGCTTCTTAGCCCCCAATCCATTTTAAGAAGGTGATGCTGCCTTCAAACAAGTATGACCAATAAAGCATCTATAGTCACTGGATGAATGGTAGATCCACTAGTGTGAACAAAGATGTTCATAGCTATGGTGGAAGGTATAATAGGGGAATGAGTGCCTTTATTGCTCCCCAAGAGGAAATTCAAATGGCCCATCCTGGACCATTTATTTTTGGTACCCCAGCCCCCACTCTCAAGAACAAGGCAATTGCCTTCACTCAAGCCCATCCAACAAAGGTTCAGACTAAGGGTAAGTCTGTTAGCAGGCGAAATCTAGCTATCTCTGATACTATAAACAACATGTCATCTGCACAGAAGACTGCTGCAAATGGCAGTTTGAGCCAGCCAAGGAAGCCTGCTGGAAGACTTACCTTTAGTTAGATCTTTGCTGAAAGGAACTTTAAGAAGGCTGCTGTACCTCTTCCTTCTGTTCAGTCAATAGTTAACCATACTGAAGGACCTGCTCAGAAAAGAAGATATAATATTCATGAGTGCTGGTGCTATGGGAAAGTGGGGGCATTTTGCCTTAGATTGCTGGCACAATCCTACTGTGCCCGAAGCTAATGTTAGTCCTCCTGTCAAAAAATCTATAGGAAGACATTTCCCTTTTCAGGCTAATCAGAACCTAGGACCCAATAATTATTGGGGTCTTAAGGTAAGGTAAACTATGTGTTGCAGGTTAGTCCAAGTGGCCATACCCCTATATGGTACTTAGACTGTGGTTATTCCAGACACATGGTTGGAATAAGGAGTAACTTAAAGGAGTACACTCCAGTAAAGGATGGACCCAAAAGTGTCTTTGGTGATTCAGATAGAGGAGTGACAAGAGGCTATGGTAAGATTACCAATAACATAGTCACAATCTCAAAAGTGGCTTATGTTGAGGGGTTGTAACACAACCTCATAAGCATAGCCAACTATGTGATCTTGGATATGTTATTTCTTTCCATAAGGATGAGTGCCAGATTAAGAGGTCAAGTGACCAAGAGGTCATCTTGACAGGCACTAGGAGTGGAAATGTTTATTACTTAAATTTCCTTTGTTTTAATAAAGACTCTCCTATTTGTCTAGTTGCAAATGAGAAAGTCTCATATTATGTACAATGGCATAAGAGACTAGCTCATTTGAATTATAAGACTATTGGCAAGATTTTTAGTGAAGAGCTAGTTAGGAATAGTCTTTAGGTGAAAAGCACTAAGGAAAGAATTTGCTTAGCATGCCAAAAGGGCAAGCAGACCAAAGCTTCCTTCAAGGGCATTGAGACCAAAGACTCTGTAAGGTGTTTATACCTCTTGCATATGGACTTGTTTGGTCATATGCCAGTTCATAGTCTAGGTAGGAAAGTATACACCCTTGTGGTGGTTGATGACTATTCTAGGTTTACTTGGGTGTTCTTTCTTAAGAAAAAGAATGAAACCCTTGATATCTTTATGAAATATGTCAAGAAAATTCAGAATGAGTTTGATAGTACTGCGGCCAAAATCAGAAGTGACCATGAGACTGAATTCCAGTCTGATAGCATGACAAAGTTCTGTGAAGAGCTAGGGGTTCATCAAGAATTTTCTTCTCCAAGAATACCCCAGCAAAATGGGATTGTTGAGAGGAAAAATAGAATTCTCATAGAGGCTAGAAAGACCTTGTTGAGTGACACATCTCTCCCAGAATATTTCTGGGCTGAGGCAGTGAATATTGCATGTCATGTCCTTAATAGAGCCTCTATCAAAAGGAGCTACAAGAAGACTCCCTATGAGATCTTGAAGGGCAGAAAATCAAACCCGTGCTATCGCAGGATCTTTGGTAGCAAGTGTTATGTGCTTCATAATGGGAATTCCAATGTGACTAAGTTTGCTGCCAAGTCTTTTGATGGGATCTTGGTTGGGTACAACATTCACAGTAAAAGCCTATAGGATCTATAACTTGAAAAGCCAAGTTATTGAAGAGTCTGTACATATAGTCTTTGATGAGTCTACCATGATTAACAATGTACTGCCAAGCTCCTCTTCTAGTATTGTAGGTACAGAGCTGATGATGGACAAGATAAGAATCAAGGAAGCTACTCCAGTAATCCAAGATGGAGTGGATATTCTAGAAGAACTACAAGGCACACATGAAGTGGATTAAGATCAACAAGAAGCTACTACTGAAGCTGATGATGAAAGAAGATTGCCTCTAGCTGTCAGACATCTAAGAGATCATCCAAGACACCAAATAATTGGTGATGCAAACCAAGGAGTGGTGACAAGAAGCAAGGGCCTTAATACAGTAATGTATGCAAGTTTCCTGTCACAGGTTGAGCCCAAGAGATTTTAAGAGGCCAACATAGATCAGTTCTGGATTGTAGCTATGCAAGAGGAATTGAACCATTTTAAGGGATGCAAGGTATGGAAACTGGTTCACAGACAACAAGGACATAATATCCTTGGATTCAAGTTGATTTACAAGAATAAACTTGATGAAAATGACATTATATTTAAGCATAAGGCTAGGCTAGTAGCTAAGGGGTACAAATAATAAGAATGTATTGACTTTGATCAAACCTTTGCCCCTATAGCAAGATTGGAGGCCATCAGACTCTTCCTTACATATGGTACATTCAAAGGATTTTAAGTCTACCAGATGGATGTGAAGTCAGCCTTCCTTAATGGTGACTTAAAGAAAGAAGTCTATGTTGAACAACCTCCAGGTTTTGTTGATTCTAACTCACCTGAATTTGTTTATAGACTTAGGAACGCTCTATATGGGTCAAAGCAAGCCCCTAGAGCATGGTATCAGACTTTATCCAGCTTCCTCATTGAGAACAAATTCTTAAGGGGGAAAATAGACAAGATCATATTCCTAAGGGAATCTAAGGGCAAGATCATCCCAGTCCAAATTTATGTAGATGACATAATTTTTGGATCTACTGATGACCACCTTTGCAGGAAGTTTGGCAACTTATGCAAGGGAAGTTTTAGATGAGCAGTATGGGTGAGCTTAAGTACTTTTTGGGCCTCCAAGTAAGGCAGACTGAAGATGCATTGTCCATCTCTCAGTCTAAGTTCACCAGGGAGTTAATCAAGAAGTTTGGTATGGAGAATGCATCCACCATGAAAACTTCCATAGGGTCAAGTATACCTATAAACAAAGATGAGGCTAGGAAACCTGTTGATGAAACTTTGTATAGGGGGATAATTGGCTCCATTCTATATCTTACTACTAGTAGGCTACACATCATATATGCTATATGTGTTTATGCTAGGTATCAGGATAGCCCTAACGAATCTCACTACTCAGTTGCAGAGAGGATTTTTAGGTATCTTAAGGGAAAACCAGATCTTGGCCTCTAGTACCCTAGAAATAGGGATTTTGAACTAATAGGCTATTCAGATGCAGACTTTACAAGCTACAAAGAGGACAAGAAGAGCACATCAGGCACCTGTCAGTTCTTGGGAGGAAGACTAGTGTCTTGGAGCAGCAAGAAGCATGCCAGTGTTGCAATATTAACAGTTGAGTCTGAGTATATCTAAGCAGGTAGTTGCTGTGCACAATTGCTGTGGATCCAACATCAGCTCCATGCCTATAACCTTCAAATAAGTAAAACCCCCATGCTCTGTGAATCTACTAGTGCAATCTCAATTGCTAGGAATACTGTCTCTCATAGCAGGACTAAGCATATTGAGATTATGTATCATTTTATTAGGGAGCATGTGGAAAAGGAAGACATCTGTCTTGAGTTTGTCCCCACAGATGAGCAAGTGGTAGACATCTTTACTAAGCCACTAGATGAAGTCAAGTTCAATACCTTCAAGTTTGAGTTGGGTATGTTGAACTTGGTATAACTTCAGTTGCTCCTTGTATTATTATTGTTGCAGGTTGCACTACTTCTTGTAGGTGGAAAAGACCTTCAGTGGTATGAAGATTTTTCAAGTGTGTCTATCAGGAAGGATGATAAAAGATGCTTCAGTTGAGGGGGAGCAAGTCCAGCACTTGTAGGGATAGATTCAACCTCATGTAAAGAAGGAGCAAGCTACTGCAATAGTTAATTATCTGTACTCAAAAAGGGGGAGAAGATAATCAAAGGATATCACCTCCCTGACTATTTACAGAAGTCAAAAAGGGGGGAGGATAAGGAAATGAACAAGGCCAGGCAGTAACAAAATAGGGGGAGTAGGAAGTGACGATGATTACCCTGCAAGCAAGGAAATTGTTGTAACCTATAACTTTGTACTCTTATTATCTTGTTATAAGTTGTCCAACCTAATGTGTTATTGCTGCATATGTTAGTGTATATCATTGACTCAGAATTTTAATAGAGGGTTTTTACTTCTTCAAATAGGGGGAGATTATTAGGTCCATTGCCCATAATGTCCTAGATTTGTAGAAGTCAAATAAGTCAATGATATACACATAGTTGCATTTGATGTATGTTCAAATTAATGCATGAAGGTTGGTCCTTGTCACATTGATTGGACAGGTATTCCAAGTGTCACAAGGTAGATAAGTGGAGAGATAGAAATATATCTAAGTCTACAGGCATTGAGTGAAGCCAGTTCATTCAGCGCCAGATGTAAAAGAAGGATGTTAGAAAGGCTAAAAATCACCTAAGTCCATAGGCGTTAAGTGAAGCTAGTTAACCCAATGCCAGATGCCAAAAAGCACTGAGTAAGGTGTGGACAGTCAAAGCCCATTAGTCTATAAAGCAATTCTGTGGCTAAGTCCACAGACGTTGAGTGAAGAAAGTTCACTCAACGCCATATATCAAAAGGCATTGAGTATAGCTGAATAAAGGGAGGACTGTCAAAGCCTAGCAGTTTGGAAGACAGAAATGCGGCGAAGTCCACAGGCGTTGAGTGAAGGAAGTTCAATCAACGCCATATAACAAGAAGCATCGAGTAATGCTAAGTCTGTCAAAGCCTCAGTATTGGCAAGCTAAAAAATCAACTAAGTCCACATGCGTTGAGTGAAGCGAGTTCACTTAATGCCATATACCAAGAAATGTTTAGACAAGCTCAAGCAGTTGAAGATTCTGTCATGAAATCTGGCTAAGTCCAGAATCGTTGAGTGAAGACAACTCACTCAACGCCAAAGCAGAAGACGTTGACAGAGGAACAATCAGTCAAAGACATAGGAAAGAGATAGACAAACAAATCTATCTAAGTCCAGAAGCATTGAGTGAGGACATCTCACTCAATGCACTCAACGTCTCAGCAAGCTGGCAAACTTCAGAGAAGTGACTAAGGACAAAAGTATTGAGTGATGAAGGCTCACTCAATGCTCTCAATGCCTAGAAGATAAAGAAAGTTGCAGCTAAGTTCAGGGGCATTGAGTGATGAAGTTTCACTCAACACATGGCAGTGTAGAAGAGTTTGGCTAAGTCCAGAGGCGTTAAGTGATGAAGATTCACTCAACACACTCAACACCTAAGCAAGGTAGAGAATTTTACTAAGTCTAGATTCGTTGAGTGAAGGCCATTCACTCAACGCACTCAATGGATGGAATAAATTTGAAGATTTGGTTAAGTCCATAGATGCTGACGTCAGCAAAAGTAAACAAAAGTCAACAGAGTTCAAATTCCTGCGGGAAAGCTATAAAACACGACAAATGGCGCCTGAAGCCTATTGTATGTCTACTTCTGTCAAAGCAAGTTATAGACAACAATTACAGGTGGTTCCCACTGGTCAAATAACTGTTAATCGGTAGAATATAAAAGGAACATGATCGGGAGACGAAACTTAACTTTTAGGGTTTTATCATTTCGAATAGTTGCAACTGAACTACTTCTTCTTCGCCATTATTATCGATATTGAAGCTTGAAGTTAAATCAGTTGATCTAAAAGTTCTTTCAAGTTAGCTGTAGTAATTTCTTCTACTATAGCAAGTTCAGATAAGGTTTTGATAAAGAAGAAGGAGCTGAGCTTTTAGGTTTCTGCAGGTCAAGGTTAGCTGATTGAAGAATACAAGAACTGTCAAATCTTCAGTCTTCTTGAGCAAGTTCAAAAATAAGTTTCTAAGTTACTTCCAGCATAAGATCCAACTTATTGAAGATCATTGTCTTACTTCTAAGAAGAAGATAGGGCTGAGGTAAACTCAGCTCAGGAGGTAGGCATAGAGAAATTTATCCAGTGTCAAATCAACCACACCAACCAACTACTCTTCCTGTAGGATCCTTTTGGATCTAAGTTGTAAGCTTGATTTATAAAGTCTGAGGTAGGATCCCTGTGTGAATCTGAGTGTAGGGATATTTGCCTGAGTGTAGGGCAGTTTTGCCTAAGGTAGAAGAGTCATTCTCTCTGAGTTGTAGGGCTAACCTCCTATTGGAGATTAAGGAGACCGATCGGTCTGATATCTAGCCGTAATGGTCTGCCTGTCTCAGCGACCTGGAGTTTTGGTCATCCGCCTGGTGATGGACTTCAAACTGCAGTCTAGTGGACAGCAACAATGGAGATCTAAGACCAAGCCGCAATGGTCTGATGGATGCAGCAGCAGCAGTTAGAGGGCAACCGCAACTACGGTCTGGTAGACAGTAGTAGTGGCGGTCTGAGGTTAAGCCGCAACGGTCTGGTGATATCTGCAACAACGGACAAAGGGTTAACCTCATCTGGGGTTTGGTAGCATCCCACGGTTGCTAACCGCTTGCTAGCAGTGGCTGTGGTCTGATAGGTTGCCACAATTGCGGTCTGGTGGCAACCCACAAATACGGTCTGGTAGTCTTCCCTAGGCGGTTTGGCAACTTCCCTAGTTGCCGGTTTGGTGTTTTATTATTTGTATAGTGGGCGGTTTGACCTTGTCAAACCGCGTAGGCCGCCCGACTTGCATTTTGTCCCAAATCAGTTGTTGTATTCTATCATCTCCCCCGATTTCTAAAAATAAGGGGGCATACCTATGTAATATTTATCTTTTTGGAGTAATAAAGTTTGCGGTTTATTTAGCTCTTTGTCCATTTCTTACATGGTATCAGAGCGAACCGATCCTTTGCTTCAAAAAGATCGCGGATTTGTTTGTTTAACCGCGTGGCATCTTCTTCCGTCTTTGTCCAACTTCTTCCAGTTTGTCCGTTTTCTTTCCATTCCTTCCCTCCCTTACTGCTTGCTGTGCTTGCGACTTGCTTCTTTCTTGGCTTTCCGTTTGCCCGACTTTCCTTGCTAACCGCACGACTTTCTGTTTGCACGGTTTCTCTTCTCCATTGCGGGTCCTCCTTTGGTTCACGACTTGTTCTTTACCACTGGTGTGTTGTCACATTGACCGAGCGGGCTTTTTTGCTTCTGTTCCTCTTTGTGCGCCTTTTCTTGTTCACGTGGCTTCTCTATTATTCCACATGTTGGTCGCGGCCTCTTCTCTTGCCGCTGGTGTCTTGTCATCTTGACCGTGCGGCTTCTACTCTTCTCTTTTCGCTGCGGCTTATCTTATCCGCCTCCGTTTCCTCATTTTGGTCGCGGCTTTGTTCTTGCCGCTGGTGCCTTGACACCGGGACCGTGCAGTCTTTTCTATTGTTCACGCGATTTGTTTGGTAAACCATGCAATTTCTTTCTGCTTCCAATGGACTCTCCTTCTACTACTTTCTCTGCTCCTTCTTCTACTACTACTACTTCCTCTGCTCCTCCTTTTCCTACGTCTAGTAATCTGTGGACGGTTTTGAAGCTCACTGGTACCAATTTCCCGGATTGGAGTGTATCCTTTACTTTTCTATTGCGTATTCAACGCAAACGTCATCTTTTGACTGACGACCCTCCTCCTTCTACCTCCGTCTGTTTTGATGATTGGGTTGCGTCTGATGCATTGTTACAGACTTGGCTAGCCAATAGTTTGTTCGAGGAATGCCTTCCTGTTATTTGGTATGATCTAACGGTCAAGGTTGCCTGGAATCATCTTGCCGCTTTGTATTCTAAGGGAGCCTAAACTTCCCATATTTATACTTTGTATGCCGATCTGTTCGCTCGCCCTATCATGACTCCTGTTTCTGCCTACCAGGAGGTTCAGGCTCTTAGTGCTGAACTTCTTCAGCATTGCCCTTTTTCTGCGGATCTGGCCGAGCAACATCAGTATTTTTAGGAGTTTCTGGTTGTTTGCTATCTTCTTCGCCTGCTAGATTCTTATGATATGATCCGCCAGCAAATTCTTGGAGAAGCGGCTACTCAAACTTTGGATGCTACTACTGCTAGGATATTTGCTGTGACTACTCTTCTTCAACATCCTTTGCTCTCTGCTCCGTATCCATCTTCTGATCTTGTGGCTCATCCAGCACTTCAGTACATTTCTGGTAACCGTGGTGGTCATACTGGTGGTCGTGGTTTCTCCAAATATCTTTGCTCTCATTATGGCCGCCTTGGTCACTTGGTTGATCGGTGTTGGACCAAGTTTCCTCATCTTCGTCCAACGACCGTTGATTCCTCCAAGCCTTCCACGTCTTCTCTTGATACTTCTGGAACTGCTCAGTTGGCTATTATGGGTAGGTGGCTTATTGATTCCGGTACAACAAATCATATGACTGACAATTCTCGTCTTTTTTCTTCTCTTAACAAGAGAAACCGGTTACCTCCAGTTCTTATTCCTGATGGTTCTCCTTATCCGGTCTGTGGATCTGGCACTGTGCATATTACTCCTTCTTTGTAGCTACATGCCGCCCTTTATGTCCCCAATTTTTCATGCAACCTTCTTTCTGTTACAACTCTTTGTAAACAGTTGTATTGTGAAGCTATTTTTATATCCTCTACTTGTGTTTTTCAGATTCCTCATTCCAAGGAGGTGATTTCTACTGGGACTTAGATCAACGACTTGTTCTACCTTGATACTGCTTATGCTTTTTCTGCCACTTCTTCTCTACTTCAGTGACATCTTTGCCTTGGGCATCCTCCTCCTCGGATTCTTTATCAGCTTTTGCCAGATTTACCTCGTGGCGATTCAACTCTGAATTGTGAGGCTTGTCAATTTGGCAAGCATCACTGATCTCCTTTTTCGGCTAAGCAAGGCCGCAGTTCTTCTCGCCCTTTTGATTTAGTCCATTCTAATGTTTGGGGACCTGTTCCCGTTCAAACTATTGGTAGGGTTAGTTTATACTTTGTTGAATTCATAGATGATTTTTCCAAGTGTATGTGGTTATATTGGTTACACGATCGTTCTGAGATTTTCTCTCTTTTTACTGCTTTTTATAATGAAATACGTACACAATTTGATACCCATATTAAAGTCCTTCATACTGATAATGCTAAGGAATACCTTAGTCATCAGTTTACTTTGTTTTGTTTGGATCATGGTTTGGTCCATCAAACGACTTGCCCTTATACTTCAAAACATAACGAGGTTGCTGAGCGAAAGAATCACCATCTTTTAGATGTGGCTCGAAGTCTTCTTACTTATATGCATGTTCCCCGGTCCTATTGGGGTCATGCCGTTCTTCTTTCATGTTTTCTCCTTAATCGAGTTCCGTCTTCGATTCTCCATGGAAAAACTCCCTTTTCTCTCCTCTATCCTGGTGGGACACCATTTCCATTACCTCTTCGTGTCTTCAGTTGCACTGCGTTTGTTCACACTCCGGCTCCAGGACGTGACAAACTCTCTCTTCGTTCGGTGAAGTGCATCTTTTTGGGATATTGTCTGACACAGAAAGAGTATTACTGTTTTGATCCCGTTCTTCGCAAATAGTATGTGTCGGTGGATGTTACATTCTTTGAGAATGCTCCCTTCTTCTCTTCTCCCTCTCTTTATTCATCTAATAGTTCTTCTCCCTCTCTCAATGCGCTGACACCTCTTCGGGATCCTGCTCCACTTAATTCTTCTCCTATTTCTTATTCTTTTCCTTCTGACTCCTCGACTATCCCTGCTTTTCTCCTGAGCTACCACAACCAGTTCCTAGGCCAGTAATCTCTTCTTTGGATGGGGCTGACATGGTAAAAAGGTCTGATCGGGATCTTCCAATTGCTCTTTGGAAAGGTGTTCGCTCATGGACCCAACATCTTGTTCAGGCTATGGTCTCTTATGCTCAGCTCTCTCCCTTATCTAGTATCTTTTATCTTGCTCTCTCGGCCATTATTGTTCCCGCTTCATATCGAGATGCTCTTGCTCTCCCTCATTGGAAGGCTGCCATGGATGAAGAGATGCATACTCTTACTGACCGGTGTACTTGGACTCTTGTTTCTACCCCTCCAGGTACTGACATGGTTGGCTGTTGTTGGGTCTTTGTCATTAAGTTTCTACTCGATGGTTCTCTTGATTGTTACATTGCCCGGCTTGTTGCCAAAAGTTTTACGCATCCCGCAGTTGCTGACCGTCTGCTAGCAGTGGCTGCTGTCTAATAGGTTGCCGCAACTGCGGTCTGGTGGAAACCCGCAGTTGCAGTCTGGCGGTCTTCCCTGGGTGGTTTGACAACGTCCCTAGTTGCCGGTTTGGTGTTTTATTATTTGTATAGTGGGCGGTTTAGCCTTGTCTAACTGCGTAGGTTGCCCGACTTGTATTTAGTCCCACATCAGTTATTATATTCTATCATCTCCCCCGATTTTTATAAATAAGGGGGCATACCTATATAATCTTTATCTTTTTAGAGCAATAAAGTTTGCGGTTTATTTAGCTTTTTGTCCATTTCTTACATGGTATCAGAGCGAACCGATCCTTTGCTTCAAAAAGATCGCGGTTTGTTTGTTTAACCGCATGGACTCTTCATCTGGCTCTGTGCGGTTCTGTCCGTCTTCTTTCGGTTTGTCCGGTTTATTTCCCTTCCCTTCCCTCCCTTGCTGCTTGCTGTGCTGTGACTTACTTCTTTCTGGCCTTTCTTTTTGCCCTGCTTTCCTTGCTAACCACGCGGATGGCATTGTGTGCACTCAACGCTTCATCGAGTCAAGTGTTGATTTGTCGAATATCAACGTGAATACTCGACGAATTCTGTTTCACCCTGTTTATTTCCCCTAAGTCTGGTTTGGCCGGGGTCTGCGGTTAAAGATTGGTTCGGTACTTAGTATATAAACATTATGTACAGTAAACCAAATAAGTGACGATACATTTTGACCTAATTGCGAGTCGACCTCTTCTTCCTCCAGACAGAACTGTTCCTCCAAGGATGTGAATGCCTATCTCGCCGCTGACCGTCCACCATCCTTTTACGTTGCCGAAAAGTGTTTCCAAGGCATCATATTCATCGCTGCCACCTCTTCTGGAGAAGACCTAGCAGTTTATGAAGACGCAGTGTGCTTTCTTCCAACCTAGATCTTGTGTGATAAGAGTTTAAGGGTTCTCCCGTTCGTGTGGATGACCTGTAGAGGCATGGACACTATTCTATACTCGGAACTCTAGCTATTGCCGTTCGTTGGAATCATTCGGAGCACCTTGGTTAAGTATTGACTCAATCCCTCAAAAATAAATTTTATTTACATCACTTTACTTCTTGATCAATGTTCATCGATAGTTCGAACTATTTTGGGTTTTCTTATTCCATTTACATTGCGCACAAGTGTTGTGACGTATAACAAAACCCAACAGTAGTATCAGAGGAAAGTTCATGCGATTATCATTATTTCAGAAGTTGCTAAATCTATTGTATGTAGATCTTGAAATTTTAGAAGTATTCTAAATACCCAAATCTATTCTTAGATCCCCGCCAAGAACGCATGTGATTTTGTTGTGATATTTTAGTTGATATCTTTGTTACTCCTTAACAGTAACTGTCCCTCTTGTTGGTTTGTGAAACCTAGTGTGTGTTAGATTTTGAATCTCACATAGAGAGACGAGCTTGTCTACTATGTAAGTGGAGTTGGTGTTGCTCATGTCAAGTGCATGTAAATTTGAAGATTTAGAAGGGTTCTAGATGTTCAGATTTAGCCCAGTTCATTAAGTGTTGATGATTTTATTGTGCACATCTGAGTTGCATTTGGATTATGACTGTTGTAAGTTTATTTTGTGGATGTGCACATTGGTTAATTGTTAACCATGAATAAATGTTAACCAATTATCTCAAATATCCCTTATGTAATATTAAATATTTGGATGCCTTAAGATGGATGACACTCTTCCTACCTCGATCGATAGGGTGTGGGCTTGCCAAAGGTGCATTAATCTATCTGAGATTAATGCCTTAAGGTGCATTAATCTATCTTGGTAAGGGTGCGAGCGGATAATTGTGATATCCCATTGTCAACATTGGGTCAAACATTACTGGGTGACCTCAAAGGTTGAGTGCCTAGAGACATAGGGTTGGCAAGCACCATATGATGGATGTGAATAAGGAGTTATTCATCAACCATACATGAGTTGTATAGTGATGCAATCAGCAAGCGTTGTCTACCTAAATAACTGCATTGTGAGAGAAAAGCCAAAGCTGACTCATAGTGTTGGTGAAATACGAATCTTGTCCACTAAGAGAGTAACTCGCATAAACTCTCTTAATTGATATCGAGGGTTATCAGTTTGATTAAAATAGTGCGAGTAATTTTAATTAAATTCTAATTGAAATAAAAATATATTTTGAAATGTAGTACTGATTTTTCTCTGCATGAATCCTTATAGAATTTCCATGGCAAGTGGATCTCATTCCACCCTGTCCCTCAGAGCCATCCTTGAGAAGGAGAAACTGAGTGGGATGAACTATTTGGACTGGTACAGGAACTTGAGAATTATTCTCAGGCAAGTGCGTAAGCTCTATATTTTGGAAGAGGAATCCCCTGAAGAGCCAGCCGGGAATGCATCCTGTTCTGACAAAGATGCTTATAAGAAGCATCGAGATAACTACTTGGATGTCGAATGCCTCATGCTGACAACCATGAACTCTGAGATTCAGAAGCAATATGAGAACATGGTTTGCAAAGAGATTGACGAGCATTTCAAGAAAATGTTTCAAGGGCAAGCATGACAAGAGAGGGTTGACGTCACCAAGGCATTTTTTCAGAGTAATATGGGAGCTCGAGACCTAGTAGGGACTCACGTACTCAATATGATTGGGTATATAGAGAACCTTAAGAGGCTAGGCTTTCCTTTGGGCCAAGAGTTGGCTATAGACCTGATCCTGCAATCGTTCTCGGACAGTTATGAGCAGTTCATCTTGAACTATAATATGAATGAAATAGACAAGACACTGCACGAGCTCCTAGGCATGTTGAGAACTGCCGAAATCAATATGAAGAATGTCAAGCCTGCTAGCTCCATACTGATGGTGCATAAAGGCAAGGGCATGACCAAGGGTTTTAAGAAGACAAAGGTTAGAACTAAGTCGCCTCTTGAGCCCAAGTCTTCAACACTAAAGAAGAAAGGCTTGGTGAAAGAAGGGAAATTCCACCAGTGTGGCAAGGCTAGTCATTGGAGGAGGAACTATCCTTCTTATATTGAGGGTCTACCCAAGATGAAGGAGGTATGACTTCCGCTTCAAGTATCTATGTTATAGAGATAAACCTTCTTGCTCCTTCATCTTGGGTATTGGATACCAGATGTGGTTCTTACATTTGTATAAATGTGCAGGAACTGGGAAGGAGAAGATTACTGAGTAAAGGGGAGGTGGACTTACGTGTTGGCAATGGAGCAAGAGTTGCTACTGTTGCCATAAGAGTTTATCATCTTTCTTTGCCCAATGGGCTTGTAATAGAACTTGATAATTGTTATTATGTTCCTTCCATAACTAGAAACATTATATCAATTTCATGTTTGGACATGATGGATTTTCTTTTATTATTAAGAACAATTGTTATTCTATATTTAAGAATGATGTTTGTTATGGTATAGCCCAAATGTTTTATAGTTTATATCTTTTGAACTTAGACCATCAGATCTATAATATAAAAAATACTAAATGACTAAAAATGAATGACTCTAACCCTAAGTACCTTTGACATTATCGTTTGGGCCATATAAATAAGAAACACATAACTAAGCTCCATAGAGATGCACTACTGGACTCATTTGATTATAAATCATTTGAGAGATGTGAATCATGATTGTTAGGCAAGATGACGAAAGTACCTTTCCCTAGTTTCAATGAGAGGGCTGAGGATCTCTTGGGTATAGTACATAGTGATGTATGCGAACCTATGAGTTCTATGGGTAGAGGAGGGTACTTTTACTTTGTTACATTTATTGATGATTTCAGTAGATACGAATACGTGTATCTTATGAAGTGCAAATTCGAAACCTTTAAAAAGTTCAAAGAGTTTAAGAACGAAGTAGAGAACCAGCTGGGTAAAAGGGTTAAAGCACTCCAATCTGATCGAGGTGGCGAGTACCTAAGTCATGAGTTTTGTGATCATCTGAAAGAGTGTGGTATTGTATCAAAGCTCACTCCATCCAGAACGCCGCAGCATAATGATGTGTCTGATAGATATAATCATACTCTATTAGACATGGTGAGATCGATGATGAGTCATGCAGATCTGCCTATTTCCTTTTGGGGTTTTGCTCTAGAAACTGCTACTTTTATACTAAATCGTGCTCCAATGAATGCAGTTCTAAAGACAACATATCAGATATAGATTGGGAAGCATCCTAGTATGTCATTCATTAATATTTGGGGCTGTGAGGCATACGTGAGACTTCAAATGCGTTACAAGTTGGAACCCAAGTCGGATAAATGTTATCTTGTGGGGTATCCTAAGGAAACTAAAGGGTACTATTTCTACCTACCGTCCCAGGGCAAAGTGTTTGTTGCAAGGACATGTGTCTTTCTTGAGAAAGAATTCTTAAGTAGAAAGACTACCAGGGTAGAACTTGAATAAGTTCAAGAACCACAAACGATGGATGAACCAAAATTGAAACCTGATCAAGGACTATAAGTTATTATAGTTAGAGAGCCTGCTCAAGAAACAAAAGTTCCATGTAGATCTGGTAGAACAAGGTTTGAGCCTGGGAGATATGGATTTCTCATGTCTCAATAGTTAGTGTGTTGTTTATGGATCATGATGATGAGCCTGCTACCTTCCAAGTGGTTATGTGTGGAACAGACTCTGAGAAGTTGCTTGAGGCTATGAAATCTGAAATGGACTCCATGTATGCAAACCAAGTTTTGACCTTGGTAGAACCACCTGAAGGGGTACGACCCATATGGTGCAAGTGGGTCTTCAAAAATAGGATTGACATGGATGGGAATGTACAAAAATTCAAAGGGGGGGACTAGTGGCTAAGGGTTTTAAACAAATTCATGGTGTTAACTATGATGATACCTTTTCCCCTATTGCCATGGTTAAGTCCATCAGAATTCTACTTGCTTGTTGGGAATAGTTCCATCAATATTCCCTAGATTTGAAGAGGAATCACCGTCAACACTAAGAGCTTATTTGTATTTGATGTTTTTAAGTTCATCATGTGCAGGGATGTTCCATAGAACAAGTTTAGAAAGGTTGTCTAAGTATTTATGACAGGTGGTCACAAGGTAGAAAGGTGGAGAGATAGAAATCTATCTAAGTCCACAAGCATTGAGTGAAGCCAGTTCACTCAATGCTAGATGCCAAGGAAGGATGCTGAAAAAACTTAAAATCATCTAAGTCCACAGGCATTGAGTGAAGCCAGTTCACTCAACGCCAGATTCCAAAAAGCATCGAATAAAGAATAGACAGTCAAAGCGCAGCAGTTTGCAAGACAAAAATGCGGCTAAGTCCATAAGCATTGAGTGAAGGCAGTTCACTCAATGCCATATAATAAGAGGCGTCAAGTACATTAGGCCTGCGAGCGGTGCAGTTTGGTGCGGTTTGGAGGCAAACCGAAACCGCACCGCAGGGGTGCAGTTTTTGGCCGGCCAAAACCGCACCGCACAAAAACTGTGCGGTGCGGTTTGGTTTCGGTGCGGTTTGGTTTCGGTTTGTGCGGTGCGGTTTCGGTTTTTTGACAATTTTTTCATCAAACATATTCAAGTTTTTGATTTAATTAAGGTAACCTAAAGCAAATTGTCTTATGTTGGTATAGGTGTAAAAAAGTTGTAGTTCTTTACATTAACTGTAGATATTGTAGCAACAAACTGCTGTGCAGTTGAATCTGCAAACTATATGATCAAAATATTTGTTTCATATCTTCTTATTTCCAAAAAAACTATTTGTATTTGTTGGAACACCCTATTACTAATTTGGGTAAGGATCACTATGCTTGTCTTAGGAATCCCAGTTGACCTAGTTGTATAGTTGAAAAGGTCAACATTAGAATGAGTCTAGGTCTTAGAACCTAGGTTTGAAGCTGCCCCCAGGATCATTCCAAGATCAAGGTTGAAGAGCTTAGTCTAAGGCAATTTTCGTCGAGCTCAGGTCGACGAATCGTCGAACTCCGTTCGACGCTCTCTGAGCTCATCTTCAATAAATCGTCGTACTCCGGTCGACGATCGTCGAGCTCAGATCGACTATCTGCTTTTGTCTAGCTTCTGCTGAGTCGTCGAACTCCCCTCTACTATCTTCTAGCTCAGTTCGACGATCGTAGAGCTCAGATCGACGTTTTCTGTCTGCTTGTCCATTTGATCTCTGAGCTCAGTTCGACGATCGTAGAGCTCAGATCGACGTTTTCTGTCTGCTTGTCCATTTGATCTCTGAGCTCAGTTCGATGATCGTAGAGCTCAGATCGACGTTTTCTTTGGAGAGATCGACGCTTTCAGGAATTCAAATGCTGCTGTTCTTTGGAATGTTTTTGAATATTATCAGCATTTATGTCAGAAGATCTCCCAGCCGTTTGTCTTTAATTCTGGAGCAAGTTTCAAAGAATTATTCAGAGAATGTTTGCTGGACTTTCCTCTAGAAGACAAGACTATTTTTGGAAGACATTTATGACTCCCAACGGCTAATTTTGGACAAGGAATCGTCAGAAAATTTATTATTCCTTTCTTCTGTGTTATTAAGTTTTTAGGGAATACACACAGAAGTGAACACACAGAATAGAATATACTGATAGCAGAAGAACAACAGAAGAACTGTGACTCAAAAATCTTCTTGCTGACTGAAAAGTGTTCACAATCTCATTACTCCAGACACCTCACCTTCAGCCTTCTTGCTGAAACCATCTTGTGCTGGAGATCAAAGTTTTGAAGACCTATCACCCTAGAGCAAAGCTTCTTTTCCTGAACCTTTCTACATCTCAGGGGGAGCTTTGACTTCATCAATCCACTTGTGCTTCTCTCATTTGATTGAGAACAGAGAAGAAACCCTTCATTCTTATTTTTCTTTTCCTGCTGTAAAAGGGTTCTTGAACTCCCTTCAAAAGTTCTGTCTGGTTCTGAGAGCCTTGTCAAAACTCAGTGGTGGCAAGACACCTTATCAAAAAATCTAGTTTTGGTTTTTGGGCACCTTATCAAAAGCTCATTGGTGTCAGGACACCTGATCAACTCATCCTGAGTGGATTCCTACCAAGGGTGGTAGAAGAGTGGATGTACCCAGGTTTTTGGGGAACCACTATAATTCCTTGTGTCTTCTGGTTTGTTTGTGTGATTTGTTTGCTGTGTGCTGTGCTTTTTACTTCTTAGCTTTTAACATTTTTACTAGCACTCTACACTATATCATAAATTAAATTTTATATGTGCTGTTCATTTCAACTGTGAAAAATTATTTTAAAATACTCTATTCACCCCCCCCTCTAGAGTTGAGATAGATCTTAGCCTCACTTTCAATTGGTATCAGAGGCAGGTTGGTTGCTCATACAGGCTAACACCTGAACCAAAAGATCCTTGATAAGATCAATCTCTTAAGGGGATTATTTTCTCTACATCTTCTTTTTATTTAAAGACATGGCACATAACAAAGATTATGCAAGCACCAGACCACCAGTGTGCAACCTTTCTAAGTTTGCACTCTGGAAGGCAAGGATTAGATTATACATGAATTCTATTGATGAAGACATTTTCAATTCTGTCTTGACAGTTTGTCCAACTCCACCAGCAAGCTCAAGTTCAAATGCTGTCCCACCTCCTTCTGGAACAGATGCAGATATAAAGAAGTGGAAGACTGCAGATGCTAAGGCTATGAACATCTTAGCCCAAACAATGTCTGATGAAATCTTTCAGAAGGTAGCTGAATGCCACTCAGCCAAAGAAATCTGGGACAAACTCTCTGAAATTGTCTCAGGATCTGCTGATGAAAGGAAAGATAGAAGATCTCATCTGATAAGCCAATATGAGAACTTCAAAAAGGGAGAAGCTGAATCAGTGGCTGACATGTACAATAGACTAAGTCTAATTGTCAATGAGCTAAAAACCCTAGACAAAGAAATCTCACTGACTGAGCTAAATGACAAAATCCTGATGTGCTTCCCCAGCACTTGGGATTCAAGAATCTGGCCAATTAAGGATGCCAGAAGTTTGAATGAGATTACTACTGAAGCTCTCCTGGGCAAGCTCAAATCCTATGAGCTGCTCATTAAAAATAGAGAAGAAGAACAAAAGGCTATCTCTCCAGCTACAAGGAAAGAAAAGACCATAGCTTTCAAAGCTGTAGAAGAGGAGCCTGAAGATAAAGCTACAGGAAATGATGAGCTCATAAGTCTTCTGGCCAAAAGATTCTACAAGATGGCCAGAAAAGACTTCAGAAAGAAACCATACAAGGGTCATGATAAACCAAGGTATGATAAATCAAATAACACTAAAGAAATCATATGCTTTGGTTGCAGGAAACCAGGCCATATTGTGCCTGACTGTCCAGAAAACAAGAATAAGGACAAAAGGGAAAGAAGAGAAAGAAGAAAAGAAAATGATTACAAGAAGAATAGCTCAGACAAAGCCTCCTCCAGCAAGAACAAACATACAAGGAAGGGCTTTGTTGCTGAAACATGGAGTGAGACTGAAGAGGAATCTGAAGCCTCATCCAGCTCCAGTGATGATGAGGATGATGTAGATGAAAAAGAATTTTGCATGATGGCTATCAATGCATCACAGCAAAACTCTGATGAAGAATCAGATTCAGATTCAGAAAGTCAACCAGATGAGGATCAGGTAATCAACTCTTTTGATTTTGATTCTGAAGACTTCAAAGATGAATTTAAGACATTGTGTCTAGATCTATTAAAATCTGAGAAGGAGATAATCTCTCTCAGAAATCAATTATCTGAGCATAGTGTCCTAAACTCAAAGAACCTCAAACTCTCTGAGGAGTTAGAATGCTGTAGGGAGGAGATAGCTTCATTGAAGAATGAACTATCAAAGGCCAAAAAGTTTGAAGAATCCCTAAATGGGAGAAGTATCAGACTGATGGACATCACAAGCACAGTGAACTCTAGATTTAATAGCACACTGGGCTTGGGTGCTTCATCCAGCCAACCTATAATTCTGACAACTCCAATCAAGTTTGTCTCTGACAAAGGAAAGGGAGTAATAGAGGTACCTAGGAAGAATGCAGATCTGTCAGAGAAGAACTCAGTTCAACAGATGGCGTCGAGCAGAGCTCGACGATCGTCGAACAGAGCTCGACGATCTAACTACAGATCGTCGACCTCAGCTCGACGATATCCAAACTCTGAATCTCAGCATAATCGATCTTCGAACGGCGATCGACGATCTGACCCAAGATCGTCGACCTCAGTTCGACGATCGTCGAACAGAGTTCAGGCTTGTGAACACACCTTCAATGGCACATTCAGATTCAATCCTAGAAGCTCCACATCCCAAGGCTTTAATCCCTATACTGAATGGATAGTACCTCCTAGGAGATACCATCCTGAAGGTTATAAGGATCAACCTGGGATGTCCTTTATTTCAGAATTCAAGGGATATCAACCTAGGCCCAAGGTCAACTGGGTCAAAAACAAATAAGTTGTTTTTGTGTAGGTGAAGACCTATCCAGCATCAAACCATCAATGGTATCTGGATAGTGGTTGCTCAAATCACATGACAGGGGACAAGGACAACTTCACTTCCTTCAAAGCCAAGCTTGGACCCAAAGTAATTTTTGGAGACTCAAGCTTTGGAACTACAAAAGGATATGGTGCAGTCAAAATTGGCCTAGTCACATTCAAGAAGGTGGCATATGTTGAAGGACTCAAGCACAACTTGATAAGTATCAGTCAATTGTGTGATGAAGGATATCAAGTAACCTTCAACAAAGCCATATGCAAAGTCAAGTCTGTGGACAACACAACTGTGTTGACAGGTAACAGAAGAGGTAACATTTACTTAGTGGATTTTCATTCACCAGTGGTAGATATTTGCCTGTTTAATTCCATTTCAAAATCTAATGTGTTATGGCATAAGAGACTAGGACATATTAACCTTAGAACCATTGCTAAGCTATCTAAAGACAACCTTGTTAAAGGACTACCTTCTGGTCCCTACAAGAAGGAAGGACTTTGCAAGGCCTGTCAATTAGGCAAGCAAACTAAAAGTAGTTTTAAATCAATTAATAAGAGTGATTCACCTAGGATTTTGTACCTGTTGCACATGGATCTCTTTGGACCCATATCTGTGCAAAGCCTAGGAGGGAAGTCCTATACTTTAGTGGTTGTAGATGACTTCTCAAGATTCACTTGGGTATTCTTTCTGAGGAAGAAGTCTGATAACTTCAAGTGTTTGACAGATTTTCTCAAATGCATTCAGATTGAGTTCAACACTCACATTGCCCTGATCAGAAGTGATCATGGGACAGAGTTTAATTCTCTTCTCATGCAAGAGTTCTGTCAGAGTGAAGGGATCAGGCACACTTTCTCAGCTCCTAGAACTCCTCAACAAAATGGGGTAGCTGAAAGGAAAAATAGAACACTCATTGAATCTGCAACTACATTATTGGCAGATGCTCACTTACCTCTGTCCTTTTGGGCTGAGGCAGTGAACACCTCCAACTATGTGTTGAACAGAAGCCTGATACACAAGCTGAAGGGCAAGACTCCTTATGAATTGCTCAAAGGGAAGAAACCTAAAATAGGCTATTTCAAAGTTTTTGGTTGCACTTGTTTTATTCATAATAATGACAAGAAATATCTAGCAAAATTCCAAGCTAAAGCTGATGAAGGAGTGTTTCTGGGATACTCCATGATCAGCAAGGCCTATAGGGTTTATAATAAATCTTCCTGTAAAATTGAAGAATCTGTTCATATTATTTTTGATGAAGCTAACATGTCTTTCAAGGAGAAGAATGCTTCTACCATAGAACCTCTGCAGGTACATTCTCTAGCTGAAGACTTGAACAAACTGCAAGTTGCTGAAAAGAATGAGAGCAGTGATGATGAAGAAGAAGTTCAACATCTTGAAGAAAATCATCCTGAAGAGCCAGTTGCTGCTCCACTAGAGGAGACAACAACACAGGCTGGTGAACAATCAACACTCCCTGTTGACTTAGTAACAACAAGAGATCATCCAATCACCCAAGTAATTGGAGAGATCTCAGCTGGTGTGCAAACTAGAAGTCAGGTCAACCAAAACCTGATGCACACTTGCTTTCTATCTCAAATTGAGCCTCAATCCATTCAAGATGCAGAGCAAGATCCACACTGGATCATTGCAATGCAAGAGGAGTTGCATCAATTTGAAAGGAACAAGGTTTGGGAACTAGTGCCTAAGCCAAAGGATCATCCCATTGTTGGAACAAAGTGGGTATTCAGGAACAAGCTGGATGATCAAGGAGTTATAGTCAGAAACAAGGCAAGGCTAGTTGCTCAAGGGTACTCTCAACAAGAAGGAATAGACTATGATCAGACATTTGCACCAGTTGCAAGGCTGGAAGCCATCAGGATATTCCTAGCCTATGCTGCCCACAAAGGCTTCAAAGTGTATCAAATGGATGTAAAAAGTGCATTTCTCAATGGGGACATCAAAGAGGAAGTCTATGTTAGACAACCTCCAGGTTTTATCTCTCTAACTCACCCTGATTATGTTTACAAATTGCATAAAGCATTATATGGTCTCAAGCAAGCCCCTAGAGCATAGTATGAGACCCTAGCATGCTTTCTTCTGGAAAATGATTTTGTTAGGGGGAGAGTAGACCAAACTCTTTTTATTAGAACCCATAAGTCCCACACCCTGCTAGTGCAAATTTATGTAGATGACATTATTTTTGGTTCTACTGATTCAAAATTGTGCAAAAAGTTTTCCAAGCTTATGCACTCTAAATTTGAAATGAGTAGCATGGGTGAGCTATCCTTCTTCTTAGGACTGCAAGTCAAGCAACATGCTGAAGGCATATTTATTTCTCAAACAAAGTATGCAAAAGAGCTGGTTAAGAAATTTGGTATGTCTGATGCATCATGTATGAAAACACCCATGCCCTCAAATGCTGTAATAGATGCTGATGAACATGGGAAACCTGTTGATCAGACAACATATAGAGCAATAATTGGCTCTTTATTGTACCTTACAGCTAGTAGGCCTGATATAATGTTTGCCACATGTATTTGTGCTAGATTCCAAGTTAGCCCTAGAGAGTCACACTTAATCTTAGTTAAGAGAATTCTTAGGTATGTTAAAAGTTGTCCAAATCTAGGTCTCTGGTATCCAAAAGATTCAGCATTTGATTTAACTGGATTCTCAGATGCTGATTATGCTGGATGCAGAATAGACAGGAAAAGCACCAGTGGAACCTGTCAGTTCCTTGGTGATAGACTTGTCTCTTGGTTCTGTAAGAAACAAACATCTGTGTCAACTTCAACTGCTGAAGCTGAGTATATGGCTGCAGGCAGTTGCTGTTCACAAATATTGTGGATACAGAATCAGCTCTTAGACTATGGCTACAACATAGAGAAGTCTAAAATTTTCTGTGACAATACTAGTGCTATCTCTATAGCACAAAATCTAGTCCTCCATAGTAGGACAAAACACATAGAAATTAGGCATCATTTTCTAAGAGATAATGTAGAGAAAAATAAAATTGAAATTCAATATATTCCTACTGATTTGCAAAGGGGAGATATTTTCACCAAACCTTTGGATGAAAAGAAACACAGTTTCTTCCTAAATCAGCTAGGTATGTTAGATGGAGGAAGCCTTAATTAAATTACAAGATTTTGAAAAGCTAAAACAGACCAAGACTAGGTCAAAAATTTCCCTCTTTTTGTGTCTGTAGAATGAGTTTAGACTCTGAACTGCGCTCGACGTTTTCCCCAAAATCGTCGAACAGAGATCGATGATTTTCCAAAAATCGTCGACCAGAGATCGACGCTTTTGCAGTCGTCGATCTGAGTTCAGAGCCCTCGCTAGAGCTAGGCTTTCTCTCCTTCTGATCAGAGGCCGTCGAGCTGAGCTCGACGTTTTTCAACATCGTTGAACGAAGATCGCCGATTTTGAAGACTCTTCAGATTCCCTCTGTAGCCCAAATCGTCGAGCTGAGCTCGACGTTTCGTCGAACTGAGCTTAACGATTTTCCTTTTTCGCGTCGAACCCTAATATAAAATCTTTCTTTCAGCCGTCGTTCTCCCTTTGCGCTTTCATACTCTGCAACTCTCTTTCTTTTCCCTCCAAATTCTCTACGCTTGGTCGTTTTTGGTTTTCTGTTGCAGGTGAATATGGCTGAATCGAGTGCTGTTTTTGCTAAGATGAAGTTCGACACAGGTTTTGACATCGACATAAACTCCTTCGACGGAAGCAACCAGCGCTTCAAGGACATCCTAAACTTATTCCGAGAACAACAGCTGACTCCAATAATGACTACAAGGATGAAGATCGCCTCAGAAGAGATAAAAGAGTGGTGTTTTACCGCAACAGACGAGTCTGAGAATTCTGTTGTCGACACCATTAAGGGGACTCAGGTATTTCTATCCCCGGCTCTTCTAACAGAAGTCTTTCAACTCAGCACTGGAGAAGACTCCATTGAACTATCTGGAGAGGAGTTTGACACCATGCTGGATAGGATGGGTCACAATGCAGTAAACCCTAATAAGCTGCTGAAGAAAAATCTGGCAATCGAATTTCAATTCCTGGCTGATGTAGTTGGGAAGGTGCTGTTGGCCAAGCATTCAGCCCATGCCACCATTTCCAGATATCAGTTCTGCCTGATGGGAGCCTTATTAGACAAGAAACACCTGGACTGGGGCTCCATCTTCTTCACTCTGATTAAGAAGAAGATCAACAAGAATGCAGTTAGTTATAGAAGAATCTTAGGGGTCTTTCTGCACAACAGGTGCCCTGACCTATTAACCTCCTCTGGCATGTTTATCAATGCATCCAAGAGGCTTTCCTGTGCCCTCTTCAGTAAATGGGACAGGCAGATTATAAACCCCTCCAGGGCTGCTGCAACACTTCATTCAGGCACAAGGACTATTTTAGTCACTCCTTCAGCAGAAGAGCTGCCTGCTTCCTCCCCTCTTCTAGCCATAACCACCCTAACCACCCAAATTGTCACCTCCTCACCACCAGTATCCACCATAATCATCTCATCCCCAATTACCATTTCCTCACCTATGCCATCCCCTCCTCTATCCACCTCAGAGGAATTCCATCCTCTCTTTTCCTATTCAACCTTCACCATTCCATCCTTCTCACTTACAGATGACTCCTTCATGGATGATTCACCCTCTACTCCTCCTGAGCCACCCTCCACTTCCTCCTTTCAACAACTGCTCCATGACATTCTCTCTCAACCCTCCTTCACACCATCTCTTACTTCCCCTATCTCCACCTCAACCTCCTCTATCTCCATTATTCCATCTTCTGAACCAACCATTCCCTCTCCACCTTTCTCCACAATTTCAGTTTCAGCCACCATCCTTCCATCTACTTTTGCCTCTACCTCTGCTCAAGCCCCACTTGAGCATGTAGATATTCCTATTTTGGCAGACAGGCTGTATGAGTTGCTAGCTCCCAAGCTGACATCTCTACTGGAGTCTTCCCTGGCTCCACTCCTAAAGCAAGTACAGGAGCTGTCTACCAAGATTGCCTTCCTTTCCTCCTCCCTGGCTATCCCATCTTCTGTGTGCCTTGATTCATCTTTCTCTGAACCAAGGCAGGGGGAGATGCCTTATGAAGAAGTGGTTGTGCCAGCTGCTGATATTATGTCTGCTCCAGCTCCAGCTCTTGGATGTGCTTTTGCACTGAATCTGCAGAGGCTGCTATCTATATTTGATACAGTCCATTTCAGTTGTCTGCCTGCAATTCCTACATCAAATCCTGGAAGGCTGTGGATATCTCTGATGCTGATACTAAGGCCACTGTGCCTCTTTCAATTGTTACTAAGGCCACTGTGCCTCCTTTTGTTGAAATTACTGCTGATGCTACTGCTGACATAGAAATGATTCCAGCAACTGATGCTGATGAAACTGCTTCTGCCTGCTCTGCTGTTGCTCCCTCTCCTCCTGCTCCTGATGTTTCTGCAAAACTTAAAGCTCAAGAAGAGCTTATCAGAAGAATTGATGATCTGTATGATCAACATCAAAGTTCTGAGAGTGACCAATACAGGACTGATTCTGATGATTCTGCTAGAACTATTGCCAAGAAGAGAAAAGCCAGAAGTAAAGCAATGATGTCAGTCCCTCCTGCCAAAGCCAAAGACTCAAATGATATTCCATACTACATTCTGCATGACTGCCCAATTTCTGAGCCTTGGATGCAATATTCCAAAAATCAACTGAAAGCTATGAAGAAGAAGAGGAAGCTTGACAAATATGAAAAGGTTTCTTCTCAATATCAGCCTCCTCCTCCTCCTCCTCCAGATTCAGGCTCAGGTTCAGCCCTTCAAGCTCCAGTCTCCAGACACAGCTCTTCCCAGCATTATCAAAGATCATATCAAAGGGGACAGCATCAAAAAGGATATCAACCCAGAAGGGGTAATTACAGAGGAAATCAAAGAGAACAAAGATTCTATTAAAGGGAAGGACAAGGTCTCCCTGACCCTTCTTCAGGCCCTTTTCCTTACAAGCTGAAAGACACTATTGTTTCCAGGACTCCTTCTACTGTTTCTGAAATCATCAATATATATGAACCTCCCATTCCTTTTGAAGACCCTGAGAACAACCCTGTATCCTGGACAGCCAGAATGAAAGAATTGGCTGCCCTTGATCAAATAAAAAAGGCCAGAGAACAAGGAAAGGATACTTCAAACATAACTACCTTATCAGAGCAGAGAAAGAAAGAACTGGAAAGATATGCATCAAGGAAATTCTTCAATCCAGAAGATTATATGAAGCTGCACCCAGAGGCTGTTCTTCCAAGGCCCAAATCTCAAACTTCTCTAGGTGCAGAGGATGACAGAAGGTCAAAGAAAGAAAGTCAGAATCCAAATAGAGAAATTTTATTTAAAAAGGGATCTGAAAGGAAGTGAACTGTGTAAGCTAAACATTTTCATCCACCTTTGGACATCTGCTGATATTAATCTGTGATCTGCTTTACTGCTATATATCTTCTCTGCATTTTGTATTAGCTTATGTATTGTTGTATGCTTTTCATTTCCTATGATTATCTGTGAATAGTAATCCTAACCCAAATAGGGGGAGATTGTTGGAACACCCTATTACTAATTTGGGTAAGGATCACTATGCTTGTCTTAGGAATCCCAGTTGACCTAGTTGTATAGTTGAAAAGGTCAACATTAGAATGAGTCTAGGTCTTAGAACCTAGGTTTGAAGCTGCCCCCAGGATCATTCCAAGATCAAGGTTGAAGAGCTTAGTCTAAGGCAATTTTCGTCGAGCTCAGGTCGACGAATCGTCGAACTCCGTTCGACGCTCTCTGAGCTCATCTTCAATAAATCGTCGTACTCCGGTCGACGATCGTCGAGCTCAGATCGACTATCTGCTTTTGTCTAGCTTCTGCTGAGTCGTCGAACTCCCCTCTACTATCTTCTAGCTCAGTTCGACGATCGTAGAGCTCAGATCGACGTTTTCTGTCTGCTTGTCCATTTGATCTCTGAGCTCAGTTCGACGATCGTAGAGCTCAGATCGACATTTTCTGTCTGCTTGTCCATTTGATCTCTGAGCTCAGTTCGACGATCGTAGAGCTCAGATCGACGTTTTCTTTGGAGAGATCGACGCTTTCAGGAATTCAAATGCTGCTGTTCTTTGGAATGTTTTTGAATATTATCAGCATTTATGTCAGAAGATCTCCCAGCCGTTTGTCTTTAATTCTGGAGCAAGTTTCAAAGAATTATTCAGAGAATGTTTGCTGGACTTTCCTCTAGAAGACAAGACTATTTTTGGAAGACATTTATGACTCCCAACGGCTAATTTTGGACAAGGAATCGTCAGAAAATTTATTATTCCTTTCTTCTGTGTTATTAAGTTTTTAGGGAATACACACAGAAGTGAACACACAGAATAGAATATACTGATAGCAGAAGAACAACAGAAGAACTGTGACTCAAAAATCTTCTTGCTGACTGAAAAGTGTTCACAATCTCATTACTCCAGACACCTCACCTTCAGCCTTCTTGCTGAAACCATCTTGTGCTGGAGATCAAAGTTTTGAAGACCTATCACCCTAGAGCAAAGCTTCTTTTCCTGAACCTTTCTACATCTCAGGGGGAGCTTTGACTTCATCAATCCACTTGTGCTTCTCTCATTTGATTGAGAACAGAGAAGACACCCTTCATTCTTATTTTTCTTTTCCTGCTGTAAAAGGGTTCTTGAACTCCCTTCAAAAGTTCTGTCTGGTTCTGAGAGCCTTGTCAAAACTCAGTGGTGGCAAGACACCTTATCAAAAAATCTAGTTTTGGTTTTTGGGCACCTTATCAAAAGCTCATTGGTGTCAGGACACCTGATCAACTCATCCTGAGTGGATTCCTACCAAGGGTGGTAGAAGAGTGGATGTACCCAGGTTTTTGGGGAACCACTATAATTCCTTGTGTCTTCTGGTTTGTTTGTGTGATTTGTTTGCTGTGTGCTGTGCTTTTTACTTCTTAGCTTTTAACATTTTTACTAGCACTCTACACTATATCACAAATTAAATTTTATATGTGCTGTTCATTTCAACTGTGAAAAATTATTTTAAAATACTCTATTCACCCCCCCTCTAGAGTTGAGATAGATCTTAGCCTCACTTTCAGTATTGAAAATTTGAAATTTCAATCCAGGTTTTTCAATCATTGTTATTTTTCAACCATAAATACTGTTTTGCTTCCCAACATTGATGACTTTATAAAGGAATTAAAACTACTTTGAGACTTAGTGTTGCCACCCCTACTGATTGGCAAGAGAAAATAACTGGCATGGAAATTAATAAAGTTTTCTTCCTATTATACTGAATATGCAGCAACGTGCATCCTAAGAAAAAAGCAAGTAGCAAAAATCCGAGCAGGCGTGAACTACAAATAAGCTTGAATCCGCAAAACCTGCATATCAAAAAATTATATTTTCATTATAATGTACAATAACTTGCAAATCAACATTCAAATGTATGACGCATGTTGCTATATTTACCATAATTCAATTTCCATCTTCATTGATTTCAGGCTTGTCATCCACATTAATTTGCATTTGTTTGTCCAGCTCTATTAAAAATTTAAAGTAACGTTTACAAAATTGTTAAACAACTATAATACTTCAAATTTAATGCAAATACACTAACTTTATCGAGCTCTTCGTACTTGTCAACATTAATAAGCATCTCCTCTATCTCATTGAGGTTTGACTTGCAACGTAACCAATCACGAGCACAAATCAGAGCTTCTACCGTCTTAGGTGCTAATGAACTTCTGAAAGGATCAAGAATACGTCCTCGAGTACTAAAAGCTTACTCAGAGGCTACAGTAGACACTGGAATAGCTAAAACATCTCTTGCCACTTGGGATAATATTGGGAATCTGTAAGAGTTCAATCTCCACCAATTCAAAATATCAAAATTTGTTTGCAGCTTGAGTGTATCTTCCTTCAAGTAAAGGGCAATCTCAGATGCACAAATAGTTGCTTCATCCTCATCAGAATAATCCATAAACATTTCTTTTGATACGCCACGAAGCTAAATTCCACAACAACTTGATTCATAGCAGTCCCGGAGCTTGAAGCTTGGCTTAAATTACTTTGAGTTGATGTTGTGTTTATAGATTTGTCATAATGACTGTATAAACAGTATAATGTGCTTTCAGTCAACTCAATCATTGTCCTTTCTCTTGACATTTCATATACTGCTTTGAAACACTTTGTAAGTCTCTTTAACTTACATTGTGGGTCCAACACAAAAGCAACATATAGTAGAACATTACTTTTATCCAAACCACTCCAATATTTATTGAATTTTGTCTTCATCCATTGTGCAACCACGCTCATTGCCAGATCTTGACTGTCACACATAGAATTAATGGCATGCTCCATCATTGAAATGTTTTGAAAAAATAAATGTGAAGTTGGATATTTGGTGCTGGAAACCTCCAAAGTAACGGTGTAAAATAACTTTAAAAGCTTAAGAAATAAACTTGCATTATTCCAATCTTCTGACTTGGGTGGACCATTAATTTTATCGCCATTATTAAAATAGTTTCTGTATGAGCTTTCATCCTCTAATTCATTGAAAGCTTTCTCAAACTTTATCGATGTCTCTAGCATCAAGTATGTTGAATTCCATCGCGTTTCCACATCCAAACACAAAAGTGATTTGCATGATATCTTGGCATTTGCTACACATTTTTTGAACTTTTCTAGTCGTTGAGAAGATCCTTTTACATACTTAATGGCCAACCAAATCTTTTCGATGGACTCATTATATTCGGATAATCCTTCCTTCACAATTAAATTTAATATGTGTGCTGAGCATCTAACTTGTAAGAACTCATTCTCTGGTATGGTAGATTTCCACTTTTTAGTCTTCCTTGTCAAATATCTAGCAACTACGTCATTGACTGATGCATTATCCATAGTGATAGTGAAAATTTTCTTAATCCCCTTTCAGTGACACAGTTTAATATTTCATTTCCAAGTCCTTCTCCAGTATGATCAATGATTCTAACAAAGTTAAGAATCCTTTTTTGCAATCTCCACTCTTTATCTATCCAATGTCCAGTAAGGCACATATATCCATATTTTTGAATAGATGTCCATGTATCTGTAGTTAGACATATCCTTTTTGATCTTAATTGTTTCTTTAATATCTTTCGCTCGAAGGTGAAAATATTAATACAGTATTTGGAAATAGTTGTCCGAGATGGCACTTTGAACCTTGGCTCTAGCTGGTTAGAAAAACTTCTAAAACCTTCATTTTCTACAAACTTGAAGGATAACTCATCAACTACAACCATTTTGGCTAAAGCAACACGACATTGTTCCTCATCAAATTTACTAGCTTTTAATGAACCAACAACTACTCCATCTTCTTTTTTCTCACTAAGAGACAACATTTGTTGATTGTTATTTTTCAACCTAAAGCGACATAAAGTTAGCATATGCACTCTTAAAGCGCTTGTTCCATTCTTACGAGGATCAACAACATATATCTTGGAGCAATGCTTACACTTCGCTTTATCCCTTCCTTTAGTATCTTTAAACTTCATGAACCAATCCCACACAACAGACTTAGCTTTATTATTTTCAGAATCATCCTTTTTTATTTTCTTCTCTATGTGCTTTGTATCATCATTGTCATTCACAATAGGTTCACTTAATTTATTTTTAGTACTTCTATCTCCCTCCATTACAAGCGGTTCTTTTCCTTTGTTCTTTGTGGATGCCATCAATGACTACGTACAATAACACAGTGAGTTTAGGTTATTAAAAAGGCTGGAAAATAAAAAAAATTATAACATTCTTGAAAGTGAACTGCTTCAAATTGTAAAAAAAAAATCACAAATATATATATACACACACACACTCATTCAAACACAAAATAACAAACACACATACACACTCATTCAACACCATAAAAATTACAAACACAAACATAAAAACTCAAACATACAACATTACAAACACAAACACATACATATACACACACAATCAAACATACATACAAACTCACAAACACATATATACACTTCACTCACTCATGCACAAACACACCCACAAACACAAACATAAACACTCAAACATACAATATTAGAAACCCAAACATACAACATTAGAAACCCAAACGGATACATATGCACACATACGTATAAACACACAAACACATATATACATACACTCACTCATACACAAAACACACACACAAACACACCTACACATGGATGTCCACGTACACACAATGCCACTATAAAATTCAAAAAACAATCAGGATATGCAAATAAATCAATATGCCATAGCATCAGAGCCCCAATTCCAAAACCACCAAAAGGCTCACCAATCACCACAACCACCAATACCAAAGACTGAAATGAAATAAAAAAAACAGGGAAGGTGGAAGAAGAATTACAAGATGGCTGCCCTAGCAATAAAGATGATGAGTGGAGATAAAACCGCTGTAGTTGTAGCCTGTAGACTGTAGGGGACTGGAGTAATGGAGTTGGAGTTGCCTCCAGCAAGGAAGATCGCCGGAATAGGAGAAGAAATCGCCACTTCCAGTCTGCCGGAATCAGCAAAATCCCGACTGCTGTCTTCCGGTCTGCCGGAATAAGAGAAGAAATCGCGCCTGCGGGGTGTAGAAATTGCCGGAATCAGCGAAATCGACCGACGACTGTGTAGTCTGCGGGACTTGGGATCGCCTCTTCGCAGCGGTGCGGCCCGACGCTAGGGTTTTGCGATTCGCTTTGGGCCTTTGGCTCTTCCTTTTCTACAGAGTGCAGACACAGTGAGTGAGTCGGGATTCGGGAATCGGGATAACCGGATAGCCGGATAGGCCTTAAGGGTTTGCAAATTGCAAATTGCAATTTTTGCGAAAATTATTTTGGCCTTCTGGGTGTGGTCGTGGAGTGCGGTTTGGCAATTTGGCTTTTTCCCCTTGCGGTTTACTGGAATGCAAACAACAAATGTTACAAATTGCCACTTTGCCAGTTTGTCACGGTTTAGGAATTAGGTTCTTATTTGATATTTCTTAAGATTTTCAATTTGATTCACGGTGCGGTGCGGTGTGATCGATTTCCAAACCCCCTAAACCGAACCGCACCGCCCATTTGCTGGTTTCCAGACCCCCTAAACCAAACCGCACTGCACCCGATCGGTTCAGTTTGAAATAGGTTGCGGTGCAGTGCAGTTTGCGGTTTGGTGCAGTTTGCGATTTTCCTGCACAGGCCTAAAGTACATCACAGTCTGTTAAAGCGTCATCATTGGAAAGAAAGAAATTTGACTAAGTCCAGAAGTGTCGAGTGAAGACAGCTCACTCGATACCTAAAGAATGAAGTGTTATGTCAAGCTCAAGCTTTTGAAGATCTGTCAAGAATTCTGGCTAAGTCCAGAAGCGTTGAGTGAGGACAGCTCACTCAACGCCCAAAGAAGAAGGCGTCGATAGAGCAATGATCAGTCAAAGCCTAAGGAGAGATAGACAGGAAAATCTGTCTAAGTCCAGATGCGTTAAGTGAGGACAGCTCACTCAACGCAAGCTCCTCAAGAAGATTGGCAAAGTACAAAAGTGTGGAGTGAAGCCAGTTCACTCAATGCCTCATCAAAAAGACTAGAAAAGACAAGCGTTGAGTGATGAAGGCTCACTCAATGCATTCATAAAGAATGTTGCGGCTAAGTACAAAAGCGTTGAGTGAAGCCAGTTCACTCAACGCCTTAGCAAGAAGGCATGCATTCAATGAAGCAGCCAAGTACAAAAGCGTTGAGTGATGAAGATTCACTCAACGCCTGACAGTGCAGAAGAAATTGGCTGAGTGCAGAAGTGTTGAGTGATGAAGATTCACTCAACGCACTCAATGCCTAGCATGACAAAATTTGTCCAAGTCAAGTTAGGGTAGAGTGATGATGGAACACTCAATGCACTTAATGCCTAATCAGCAGAAAGATTGTCTAAGGACAAAAGCGTTGAGTGAAGGCCATTCACTCAATGCAATCAATGCCTGGAAGTGCAGAATTATTTGGATAAGTGTTTTTGCGCTGAGTGAGGGCTATTCACTCAACACACTCAACGCTTGGGATGAAAATGTGAATTTGGCTAAGTCCATAGATGCTGACATCAACATGAGTCAACAAAGTTTCAAATTGTTGCGGGAAGGCTACAATACATGATAAATGGTGTCCCATGCCTACTGTATGACTTTTCCTATAAAAGCAAAGTTACAGCCAACAACTTCAGGAGGGCCTACGGGTCAAATAGTTGTTGGATGGCGGAAGATAAAAGGGATAAGTTCGGCGGATGCAATGACAAATTTTAGGGTTTAACATTTCGCAAAGAGGTGAAACTTCATCGTCTTCTTCCTCGCCATTGTTGCACAGCTTGAATCTAAAGTTCAAACATGCTGGACTAAAAGTTCTCCCAGATAGCCGTAGCTATCTTCATCTGCTACAACAAGTTCAAAAGTGATTTCTGAGAAAGAAGAAGAAGCAGAGTTCTAATTTCTGCAGTCAAGGTTAGCTGATTGATGAGTATAAAGAACTGTCAAATCATTATTTTCATCAGCAAGTTCATAGACTTTTTTCTGAGTTACTTTTAGCACAAGAAGCATTTTATTGAAGATCAATTTCTTGTTGTTGAGAAGAGGTTTGGGCTGAGTTAACTCATCTCAGGAAGCAGTAGACTCAGAGAACTTCTTTGGAGTCATATCAACACCAACAAAACACTTTATTTTCTAGAAGATCCTTTGGATTTGTGTTATAGGACTGTTGTATAAAAGCTGAGTGTAAGATCATTTGTTGATCTGAGTGGTAGGGCCTATGTTCCTAAGGTAGGGCTATTTGCCTGAGGTAGGAGAGTCATTCTCTCTGAGAGTAGGGCCTTTGTGCCTGAGTTGTAGGATCCAGCATTGGATCTGAGGTAGGGACTTGTGCCTGAGTTATAGGAGAGTCATTATCATTGAGTGGTAGTTGATCTTTGGATCACTAAGTTGTAGGAGCAAGCTTGCTCTGAGGTAAGGCCTTGTGCTTGAGGTAGGTCTTGAAGAAGACTGAGAGATCCTGAGGGATCTGTGTGGTAAGCTCTTAGGAGATGAGTTTTGGAGAAGTTCCTTATATAACACACTATTATAAATGAGGGAGGGACAATGGATGTACCCATAACATGGGGAACCACTATAAGTCTGGTGTGTGCTATTTCTGTTCTTGAAAGCAAGCTAACTAAGCTAACTTAACACACCTAAAGTTAGGAAAAGCTATAAAGAGACCATAAACCTATTTACCCCCCCTCTAGGTGTTTAGCTGCCCATGAAACTAAATACTTTCAAGTGGTATCAGAGGGAGGTTGCTCAAAGAGAACTTAACAGTCTGAGTTGATCTCTAAGGGTAGGTACAAGTATTGTACTTATGGGTTCAGAAGAGAACCATAAGGAGCTGGGTTCCATGAAGCTTCCAATCTACAGGAAGGAGAGCTTTGGAATCTGGAATGAGAGGGTCAGGCTTTTCATGGAAGCATCTGACCCAAGGATCTTTATTATAGTTAAAGAGGGACATTTCATCCCCATGAAAGTCTCAGTTCTGGATGCAATAGTCCAGACACCAAATAAATTTTCAGAAATGACCAAGGATGAAGTCATCTTGGCAACCATGGAATAGAGAGCTCAGAACATCATAGTCAGTGCTATTGGTGATTCTACCTTTTAGAATCTGGTTCACATCCAGACCTCCAAAGAGATGTGGGACACTTTGGTGGTCTACATGGAGGGTATAGAGGAGGTCAGAGATGACTGGAAGTCCATGCTCAACCGAGAGTATGAGGCTTTCAGGCAGTCCCAGAAAGAGAGCATAGCTGGATACTATGAAAGATTTTTCAGAATAGTTAATGAGCTGAGGACCTATGGGAGGGTCTTCAGCCAATATGAGCTGAATGAAAAGTTTCTCAGGTCTCTAACTAAAGACTGGGATGCAAAGATCTGTGCCATCAGAGGGGTGGTAAAGTTAGCTTATACTCCCCCTCACACTCTATTTGGAAAGCTGATTTCTTATGAGATGCAACTATTTGCAAGGAAGGAGGAGGAGACCATGAACAAATCTCAGGCCAAGGAAAAGTCTTTGGCATTCAGGGCTGACAACACTAATAGGAGCAAGGAGAGGATTGCCTCTCCTCCAAGGAGGCCTACTGATTCAGACAGCATAGGGCCAAGTTCACCAAACTGCAGCAGCTCTGATAAAGAATTTGCTGCCTTTTCCAGGCAGTTTAAGAAGTTGATGAAGAGGAAGCAGTGGATGAGCAGACCTTCCTCCTCTTCTCATCATTGGAAAAACCACTCCAATGGAGAAAGGTATGATTCTAAAACTAGTAAACATATTTCCTTTAAAGTTGTCTGCTACTGTTGCATCAAGCCAGGGCATGTGATAGCTAACTGCCAGTCAAAAGAAGAGAGGCTGGTGAGAAAAAGGTCCATCAATAAAAGGGAAAGAAGGAAAAGTCCTTCATTGCAAAGAAGGAGAAGAGCTGGAGTCAGTCTGACTCAATATGTTCTGGGTATGAAGAAGAAGAGGCATATATTGGGCTCTTTGCTGCTGAATAAGAAGCTGGAGAAGAAGCTGAAGACTATCCCACTGCCAGGATAGGGATCAGGGCCCCTCTCACATTCAGATAATGACTCAGAGGAGGATGAAGATGAAGAAGATTGCAGCAACTGCTATGGATTGATGGCCAGGTCTGATGAAGACTCCAGCCAGGAATAGCCTGGTCTAAAAAAGGTACATTCTCTATTTAGTTCCTCATCTGAGTCTAGATATGAGACTAGTATAGATTTAGAAGCATCATTATCCTGTGATAAATATGATTCTAAGTCCGAGGAAGATGTCAATCAGTTGATTGACAAGTATGGTGCCCTTCTGGATGCTTTTAGAAAAAGCAAGAAGCTGGCTAAGAAGCAAGCTGAGGAGAATATCTCCCTTTAGTTAGCAGCTTCCCAGTAGGCTGAGATAACATCATTGCTGGATCATAAGGATAGGGAAGTCAGCCACCTGAAAACCATTTCATTCATTCAGATTGGCACCATCAAGTTCAAGAATAGTCCCATTAGGGATCTTGAAGAGAAACTCTAGAGGGAGAAAAGGATAGTGGTTAGTTATTCTAAGACAAGTTCTGTGTTGCCCCTGATAGTCTCCTTCTCCTTTCAAAAGGGTAAGAAGGGGTTGGGATTCAAAGGAAGCACAAAAGCTGTCTATTCTAAAGGGAAAGTCAAAGCTCCAGCTCAGTCTCTAGTATCCAATCCTCCTATTTCTTATAGGAAAGTTCAATTTCCTTCAAACAGGTATGGCCAAGAAAGCATCTATGGTCATTGGATGAATGGTAGAACCACTAGTGTGAACAAAGATGTTCACAGCTATGGTGGAAGGTTTAGTAGGAGAATGAGTGCCTTTAAGGCTCCCCATGAGGAAATTCCAATGGCCCATCATGGACCATTTGTCTTTGGTGCTCCAGCCCCCATTCTCAAGAATGTGGCAGTGGCCAACTCTCAAGGCCACCCAACAATGACTCAGACTAAGGGTAAGCCTATCAGTAAGCCTGATGTGGCCATCTCTAAGGCTATTAAGAGCCAATTCTCTGCAAAGAAAACTGCTATTAATGGTAGTCAGAGCAAGCCAATTAAGTCTGCTAAAAGACTCGTCGTCAGTCAGATCCTTACTGCAAGGAACTTGAAGAAGGTTGTTGCTCCTCTTCCTTCTATACAGTCAGTAGTTAACCAAATTGTAGGACCTGCTCAGAAAAGAAGATATAACAATCATGAGTGCTGACATTGTGGTAAGGTGGGGCATTTTGCCTTAGATTGCTGTCATAGTCCTACTGCACCAAGATCTAGTGTTAGTCTTCCATTCATAAAATTTGCAGGAAGACATGTTCATTTTCAGGCTAATTAGAACCTAGGACCCAATAAATATTAGGGTCCTATGGTAAGATAAATCATGTGCTGCATGTTTGTCCAAGTGCCCATACCCCTATATGGTACTTGGATAGTGGTTATTCCAGACACATGTCTAGAACAAGGAGTAATTTAAAGGAGTACACTCCAGTGAAGGATGGACCCAAAGTTATCTTTGGTGGTTAAAATAAAGGAGTGACAAGAGGCTATGATAAGATTACCAATGACATATTCACAATCTCAAAAGTCGCTTATGTTGAAGGGTTGCAACACAAACTCATAAACATAAGCCAACTATATAATCCTGGCTATGTCATTTCATTCTACAAGGATCACTACCAAATTAAGAGGTCAAGTGACCAAGAGGTCATCTTGACATACACTAGGTGTGGAAGTTTTTATTGCTTAAACTTTCTTTGTCTTAATAAATACTCTCTTGTTTGTCTAGTTGCAAATGAAAAAGTATCATATTGTGTACAATGGCACAAGAGAATAGCTCATTTGAATTATAAGACTATTGACAAGCTCTTTAGTGAAGAACTAGTTAGGAATGGTCCCAAGATGAAATGCACTAAGGAAGGCATTTGTTTAGCATGCCAAAAGGGCAAGCAGACCAAAGCTTCCTTCAAGGGCATTGGGACCAAATATTAAGTGAGGTGTTTATACCTCTTGCATATGGACTTGTTTGGTCCTATGCCAGTTCATAGTATAGGTAGGAAATTCAAGACCATTGTGGTGGTTGATGACTATTCTAGGTTTGCTTGGGTTTTCTTTCTTAAGAAAAAGTCTGAAACTCTTGATGTCTTCAAGACTTTTGTCAAGCAAATTTAGAATAAGCTAAACAACACTGTGGTCAAAATCAGAAGTGACCATGAGACTAAATTCTAGTCAGATAACATGACAAGGTTCTGTGAAGAGTAAGGGATTAATCAAGAATTTTCTTCTCCAAGAACACCCCAGCAAATGGGATTGTTGAGAGGAAAATAGAACTCTCATAGAGGTTGGTAGGACCTTACTAAGTGACACATCTCTCCCATAATATTTTTGGGCTGAGGCAGTAAATATTGCATCTCATGTCCTTAACATAGCCTCTATAACAAAGAGCCACAAGAAGACTCCTTATGAGATTATGATGGGCAGGAAACCAAACCTTGCCTATCTAAGGATATTTTGTTGCAAGTGCTATGTGCTGAATAATGGTAAGCCCTATGTGGCTAAGTTTTATGCCAAGTCCTATGATGTGATTTTTGTTGGGTACAACAATCATAGTAAGGCCTATAGGATCTACAACTTGGAAAGTCAAGTTGTAGAAGAGTCTGTTAATATAGTTTTTGATGAATCAACTATGATTAACTATGAGCTGCCAAGCTCCTCTGCTAGTACTGCTGGTACAGATATGTTGATGGACAAGCTAACAATCAAAGATGCTACTCCATTAGTACAAGATGGAGTTGATATTCCAGAAGAAGGGCAAGACACACTTGAAGTGGATGAAGATCAGCAAGATGCTACCACTGAAGCTGATGTTGAAGGAAGATTTCCTCCAGCTGTCAGGCATCTGAGAGATCATCCAAGACACCAGATTATTAGTAATGCAAACCAAGGAGGGTGATAAGAAGCAAGGGCCTTAATACAACTTTATATTCAGGCTTCCTATCACAGGTTGAGCCCAAGTGATCTGAAGAGGCCAACATAGATCAGTTCTTAATTGCAGCTATACAAGAGAAATTGAACCAGTTTAAGAGATGTAAGGTCTTGAAGCTGGCTCCCAAACCACAAGGACATAATGTCATTGGAGTCAAGTGGATTTATAGGAATAAACTTGATGAAAATGGCATTATAATTAAGAATAAGGCTAGGCTAGTAGCTAAGGGGTACAAACAAGAAGAATGTATTGACTTTGATCAAACCTTTGCCACTATAGCAAGATTGGAGGCCATCAGACTCTTCCTTGCATATGCTGCATTCAAAGGATTTAAAGTCTACCAGATGGATGTGAAGTCAGCTTTCATGAATAGTGACTTAAAGGAAGAAGTCTATGTTGAATAGCCTCCAAGTTTTGTTGATTCTAACTCACCTGAATTTGTTTATAGACTTAGGAAAGCTCAATATGGGTCAAAGCAAGCCCCTAGAGCATGGTATGAGACTTTGTCTAACTTCCTCATTGAGAATAAATTCTCAAGGGGGAAAATAGACAAGACCCTATTCCTAAGGGAATCTAAGGGCAAGATCATCCCAGTCCAAATTTATGTAGATGACATAATTTTTGGGTCTACTGATGACAACCTTTGTAGAAAGTTTGCCAACTTATGCAAAGGAAGTTTGAGATTAGCAGCATGAGTGAGCTTAAGTACTTTTTGGGCCTCCAAGTAAGGCAAACTGAAGATGGATTGTCCATCTCACAGTCTAAGTTCACCAGGGAGTTAATCAAGAAGTTTGGTATGGAGAATGCCTCCACCATGAAAAATCCCATGGGGTCAAGTGTACCTATAAACAAAGATGAGGCAGGGAAACCTGTTGATGAAACTTTGTATAGGGGGATAATTGGCTCACTTCTATATCTTACTGTTAGTAAGCCACACATCATGCATGCTATATTTGTTTATGCTAGGTATCAGGATAGCCCTAATGAATCTCACTACTCAGTTGCAAAGAGGATTTTTAGGTATCTTAAGGGCACACCAGATCTTGGCGTCTGGTACCCTAGAAATAAGGATTTTGAACTAATATGTTATTCAGATGCAGACTTTACAAGCTACAAAGAGGACAATAAGAGTACATCAGATACCTGTCAGTTCTTGGGAGGAAGACTAGTGTCTTGGAGCAGCAAGAAGCAAGCCAGTTTTGCAATCTTAACAACTGAGTCTGAGTATATCTAAGCAGGTAGCTGCTGTGCACAATTGCTGTGGATCCAACATCAGCTCCAGGACTATAACCTTCAAATAAGTAAAACCCCCTTGTTCTGTGACTCTACTAGTGCAATCTCAATTGCTAGGAATCCCGTCTCTCATAGCAGGACTAAGCATATTGAGATTATGTATCATTTGTTAGGTAGCATGTGGAAAAGGAAGACATCTATCTTGAGTTTGTCCCCACAGACAAGCAAGTGGCAAACATATTTACTAAGCCACTAGATGAAGTCAAGTTCAATACCTTCAAGTTTGAGATGGGTATGTTGAACTTGGTATAACTTCAGTTGCTCCATATTATATTTCTGTTGCAGAACTCACACTTCTTGCAGGTAGATAAGTCTCCAAAATTATATCAAGACTGTCAAGTCTATCAGTTTATACCAAGACTCTCAAGTGATATCAAGTGGTATCAAGACTAAGATGGACTCAAATGTCCAGTAAATAGAAGATTGTAGATGCTCTAACTGAGGGGGAGCAAATCCAGTAGTTGCATGAACAAGTTCATCTTCCTGTTAAGAGGCAACCAACAACTGTAGTAGTGGATCAAAGATCATCACAACTGATCAGCAGGTCCTTAGGACTATGCACAGTCTAAGAGGGAGATCGACCCTAGTGGATGGCTGCTGTTGTGAAGTCACTGCTGCTATTGAAAAGATATGTTGATGCAGGAGTAGAGGAAAAGCCAACACCTCCCTTACTACAGCTGCATTCTGCAGAAACTTTAAGTGGTATAAGTAGAGGCATTTGTTGGTACCCTAGTTTGATTTGAGTTTAGTCGTCTCCTTTTGTCCCTTGACCCAAGAAATATCTATGGTCAATGGTTAGTGGTCTAGCTGTAGAGTCCTCGCTTTTCCAGATAAAGAATTTGGTTAAGTAGTTTTTTTCGTTCGACTATGGTCGAACGCCGCTCGACTATTGTCGACTAACTGTTCGACGATCATCTATCAGTTGTTCGACGTTCTGTCTGCGAGGATAGTTCGACTATCTGTTGATAGTTCGACTATCTGTGTGCTGTGATAGTTCGACTATCTGCTTGGATAGTTCAACTATCTGATAGCTCGACTATCTGTTTGATAGGTCGACTATCTACGTTGTTTGATAGCTCGACTATCTGTTGATAGGTCAACTATCTGCTTTCTTCTGATAGTTCGACTATCTGTTGATAGGTCAACTATCTGCTTTCTTCTGATAGTTCGACTATCTGTTGATAGGTCGACTATCTGTTTTCCCTTGGTAGTTCGACTATCTGCTTTGATAGTTCAACTATCTGATAGCTCGACTATCTGTTGATAGTTCGACTATCTGTCGTTCCCTGATAGCTCGACTATCTGTTGATAGTTCGACTATCTGTCGTTTTTTTGATAGTTCGACTATCTGTTGATAGTTCGACTATCTATTTGTCTTTGATAGTTCGACTATCTGTTGATAGTTCGACTATCTGTTTCGCCTTGATAGTTCGACTATCTGTTGATAGTTCGACTATCTGATAGCTCGACTATCTTCTGATAGTTCGACTATCTGTTGTGATAGTTCGACTATCTCCTTTGATAGTTCGACTATCTAGATCGTTCGACTATCTGCCCGATAGGTCGACGATCTCCGTGCGTCGGTCGACGATCTCCGAAGGTCGTTCGACGTTTTCTGTCTGCCTTTTTATTTTGTATTTAATTATTATATTTAATTAATTAATACATTATCTGGCATTTTATTTCAGTTGTTTTATGATAATATTTCCAGGCAATATCTGCTCCATCCCATCTGCCTGAGTAAAATCTTTTCAGATAAAGTTGTTTGTCTTATTAGCTGACAGTGTATTTTACTTTATCTGTTGTCAGTCCTTTATAGCCGTTAGACTGAAAAGTCTTCCTTTTGCTATAAAGAGTTTGTTTCTGATGTGATTTTATTTAGTACTTGTATTATCAGATTGCTTCCTGCAGCTTCCTTGAAAAAGGTTTATCCCTTTTATAGAATAGTTTGCTGCAGAGTTTGTTTGTTTTTGTGATATTTGCAGCCCAGGTTTCAAGTTTCAGAAGAAGACAAACAGTTCAAATTGAAAAGAGCCGTTGCTTGTTACTGCTATAAAAGGAATCCTTTGGAGAAGGATTTCAGCTAGCTAACCAGTTATTCATTTAAGCATTCAAGCTTTCATCAAGACCAAGTTTAACTGCTCTCAGCAATATTCATTCAACTGAGAAGTGTTAAGCTCTTCTGCTCTTCTTCAACCTGAGTTCTCCTGCTTCCAGGAAGTTCAGACTCAGAGTTCTTTTGAAGAAGAAGAAGAAGAAGATAGCTGCTAGAAGATTTCTATTTTATATTTTATATATCTTCTTGTAGTTTTTCCTTCAGTTTTTACTGAAGAGTTTCTGCACTGAAGCAAGACTTCACCTGGACATTCTTTGAGCCAGGGGGAGCCTTGATTCCTTGAGCTTTCTAGCTCAGTGCAAGTCTTTGTGCTTCTCTAATCTATTGTAAAATAGAGAAGACATCTTAACCTTCTTTCCCCCTCCTGTACAGGGTTATTACTCCCTTCAAAAGTATCCCTTGGTGGCAGGGCACCTGATCAAAAACCTGTGTTCGGTTTTTAGACACCTGATCAAAAGTCTAAAGGGTTTCTAGATCTACCTGAAGCAGATCTTGTGGTGGCAGGGCACCTGATCAAAAACCTGTAGTGGATTCCTACCTTGTTGGTAGAAGAGTGGACGTACCCAAGTAGTTTGGGGAACCACTATAAATTCCTTGTGTCGTTTGGCTTGCTTAATTTAATTCCTGCATTGTGGCTGTGATTAGATATAACTAGGCTTGCTAGTTGCTGATTAGGATTTCCAAGCCTTAACTGTAATTACAGTTAGCTTGAGTTTGTGCACAACACTTGTGTTAGGCTTTAGGGTTATTTCTATATCTATAATCTTTTCATTCCGCATTTCACTCCAAGGGAGTTGGGTAGACTATTAAGTTTTGTCTAGTGCAAAATTTGATAACTCTATTCACCCCCCCTCTAGAGTAGTATCTATCCCTTCACTTTCAATTGGTATCAGAGAGAGGTTGACTGACTGAATAGGCTAACACCTAAGTCACAAGATCCTGATAGATACCAAAGTTTATAGATATTCACTATCACTATCATGGCCCAGTCCAAGGATTATTCTAGCACCCGACCTCCAGCATGCAACTTAGCTAAGTTTGGCATCTGGAAGGCAAGGATAAAATTATATATGAATTCTATTGATGAAAGTATCTTTGCTTCTATTTTGTCAGGACCCCCAAGAGCACCTGCTGCTGCTACTGCCTCTTCATCTGATATGAGTGCAGTGCCTCCTCCAGATTACAATGATGAGTACAAGAAGGCAAAGATAGCAGATGCCAAGGCGATGAACATTCTGGCTCAGACAATGTCTGATGAGGTATTCCAGAAGGTTGCTGACTACTCCTCAGCAAAAGCTATGTGGGATACACTGAACTAGATTGTAGCTGGTTCAGCTGATGAAAGGAAGGACAGAAGGTCCAACCTTATCTCACAATATGAGAACTTCAAGAAAACTGATGCTGAATCAGTTGAAGCCATGTATACAAGGCTCAGCTCAATCATCAATGAGCTGAGGACCCTTGACAAGGACATCTCATTGACAAAAGTCAATGATAAGATTCTTATGTGCTTCCCTAGCACATGGGATCTAAGGATCTAGCACATCAAGGAAGCCAGAAGTACAACAGAGATCTCAACTGAAGCCCTTCTTGGCAAGCTCAAGTCTTTTGAGCAAGTGTTGAAGACAAGGGAAGCAGAAGCTGAAGCAAAGACCCCTACTCCAACAAGAAAAGAGCAATCTCTAGCTCTTAAGGCTGCTGATGCTTCTGAAGGCAGCCAATCCAATGAGGAACTAATGGCATTGTTTGCCAAGAGGTTTCTCAAGATGGGGAGAAAGGAATTCAGAAAGAAGTCTTCACACTATGAAGACAAACCAAGGTATGACCGTTCACCTGCTAAAGAAATTATCTGCTATGGTTGCAGGAAGCCTGGACATATCTTACCAGATTGTCCAGAGGAGAAGAACAAAGATAAGAGGAAAGAAAAGGAACAGCACAGGAAGCACTCCAAGCCATCCTCCTACAAGAACAAGAAGAAGGAGAGAGGTTTCATTGCTGAAACCTGGAGTGATTCTGATGAAGAATCTTCCTCCTCTAGCTCCAGTGAGGATGAGGAAGAGAAGAAGGCAAAGGAAGTTTGCCTGATGGCAATAGATGCCTGCAGCAATCACTCAGCTGCAGAGAGTTCAGATTCAGAAGAAGAAATGCCAACAGAAGATGAGGTACTATCTTCTTATGACTTCACTTCTAAAGAATTTAAATTAGATTTTAAATCCTTATGCTTAGACTTAATTAGTTCAAAAAAGGAGATTAAAGAACTTAGAAATAAGTTAGCTGACTTAGAATTAATTGCTACAGAAAATATTAAGTTAAAGGAAGATCTCACTACTTGTAGTGAAGAAATTAAATTTCTTAAAATAGAGTTAGCTAAATCTAAGAGGTTAGAAGAATCTCTAAATGGTAGAAGCCTTAAGCTGTTAGAGATAACCAGCATGACTAACACTAGGTCAGGCAATAACAAACTAGGCTTAGGAGCTTCTCCCAGTGAACCCCCAGTTATTCTTAAAAATAATCTTTCAACTCCAGTGAACTTTATCTCAGCTGATGGGATAAAGAACACTGAGCAAGTAAATCAAGTTAATAAAACGTTAAATAAAGCTAAGAGAGAAAAGAGGAAGAAATTTTTTAAAGAAATACAAAGAGCGTCGAACGCTGCTCGACGATCGGAAGCGCAATGGTCGAACGAAGCTCGACGATCTGAGCGCCCATCGTCGAACGTCGATCGACGTTTTCAATGTGATTTTCAAAATCATCATCAAACCCGTAGAAACCTAAATGAAAATAGAAACCCTAGGTTTGTTGACCCATCATCTGCATGGAGAATCCCACCTAGGAGATCTCACCCATTAGGTTATCACCCTCAGCCTGCATTTTCATTTATTTCTAGCTTTTCTTATGTGAAAAACAAGGGACCCAAGGTTACCTGGGTCCACACTGTCTAAATAAATGTCTTGCAGGTGAAGGCCTATCCTATCACTCAAAATAAGTGGTATTTGGATAGTGGATGCTCCAAGCATATGACAGGAAATAAAAATCATCTGTCAAAATTCAAAGCTAAGCTTGGCCCAAAGGTTATCTTTGGAGATTCAAGCTGTGGTCAGACAGAAGGCTATGACAGGATCACAATTGGAGATGTTACTTTCAAGAGAGTTGCATATGTGACTAGACTGAAGCACAATTTGATCTCAGTCAGCCAGCTATGTGATGCTGGCTACCAGGTTTCATTTTCTAACTCTTCTTGTAATATTACTTTAAATAATAATGTTGTTTTAGTAGGCATTAGAATAGGTAATATTTATTTAGTAGATTTCAATTCAACTCATTCTGAAATCTATTTATTTAATGAAGTAACAATTAATAATAATTCTTTGTGGCATAAGAGGCTTAGTCATGTTAACCTTAAAAATATATCTAGGTTATCTAAACACAACCTTGTTAGAGGTTTACCCTCTTGCCCCTACAAGAAGGAGAGCCTTTGCAAGGCTTGTCAGATAGGCAAGCAAACCAAAAACTCTTTTAAATCAGTAAATAAGAGTGATTCTCCTAGAATCTTGTACTTATTACATTTGGACCTTTTTGGCCCAATAAATGTACAGAGTTTAGGAGGGAAGTATTACACCTTAGTAATTGTAGATGACTTCTCTAGGTTCAGTTGGGTTTTCTTTTTGAGAACTAAGGCTGATAACTTCAAAGCCCTTACAGACTTTCTATTATGTGTGCAGACTGAGTACTCTACTCATGTGGCCTTGATCAGAAGTTATCATGGTACTGAGTTTGACTCTCTTCTCATGCAAGAATTCTGTGAGAGAGAAGGTATCAAACATAGCTTCTCAGCTCCTAGAACTCCCCAACAAAATGGGGTAGTTGAAAGGAAAAATCGAACACTCATTGAAGCTGCTAGTACATTGTTGGCAGATGCTAATATGCCTCTTTCCTATTGGGCAGTAGCTGTTAGTACAGCCAATTATGTCTTGAATAGAAGTCTGATACACAAGCTTAAGTGTAAAACTCCTTATGAGTTGCTTAAAGGAAAGAAACCTAAAATTAATTATTTTAGAGTATTTGGTTGTGTAGTGTACATTCATAATAACAATAAAGAATACCTTAGAAAGTTTGAAGCAAAAGCTTCAATGGGAATTATGCTTGGATATTCCCAAGTAAGCAAAGCTTATAGGGTTTATAACAAATCAACCTGTAAAATTGAAGAATCTGTGCATGTATCTTTTGATGAGTCTCAGATGTTTTACAAGGAGAAGGAAAATTCTCCTTCCTCTAGTTCATTGCAGGTACCTGATGCTACTCAAGAGATTCTTCAACTATCAACTCTTCAGATCACTGAATCAGACAGTGATGAAGACATTGCAGAAGCTGTTGTTGTTCCACCAACAGTAGATCAAATTCCTCCTGAGGAATTAATCCCAACTATTGCTGAAGATCACATCCCACCTGCTGATATTATCACACTTAGAGATCACCCCACATCTCAAGTGATTGGAGACATATCAGCTGGTGTTCAAACAAGACATCAGTTAAGACAGGATGTGATGCATGCTTGTTTCCTCTCACAGGTTGAGCCCCTCACCTTTAAAGATGCAGAGCTAGATCCCCACTGGATCATTGCTATGCAAGAGGAACTCAATCAGTTTGAGAGATGTAAAGTTTGGACTTTGGTTCCAAGACCTAAAGGCCAACTGATCATAGGCACCAAGTGGGTGTATAGAAACAAGTTGGATGCAAATGGAATTATTATAAGGAATAAAGCTAGGCTTGTAGCTCAGGGCTACAGACAGGAGGAAGGTATAGATTATGACCAAACCTTTGCTCCTATTGCAAGGCTAGAAGCAATAAGGATCTTCTTGGCCTATGCAGTCTACATGAAGTTTAAGGTCTTTCAAATGGATGTCAAAAGTGCATTCCTGAATGGTGAGCTTAAGGAAGAGGTGTTTGTTGAACAACCACCAGGGTTTGTTTCTTCAACTCAGCCCTCACATGTGTTCAAGTTGCAGAAAGCTCTCTATGGACTAAAACAAGCACCCAGAGCCTGGTATGAGACTCTAGCTAGTTTCCTGTTAGAGCACAACTTTACTAGGGGAGTAGTTGATAGAACCCTTTTCGTCAAGCACCACAAGGACACAATCCTGTTAGTTCAAGTGTATGTGGATGATATTATATTTGGCTCCACTGATCCCAAACTTTGCAAAAGGTTCTCTGACCTGATGCACTCTAAGTTTGAGATGAGTAGTATGGGTGTGCTGTCTTACTTTCTTGGTCTCCAAGTTAAGCAAGATGTTGATGGTATCATCATCTCCCAATCCAAATATGCCAAGGAATTGGTAAAGAAATTTGGGATGGCTGATGCTTCAGCAATGCCTACACCTATGGCTACTAATGTAGTTATTGATTCTGATGATCACGGCAAGCCAGTTGATCAAAAGAATTATAGGGCCATTGTTAGTTCCCTATTATATTTAACTGCAAGTAGGCCAGATATAATGTTTGCTACATGCCTCTGTGCTAGATTCCAGGTCAACCCCAAGGAATCTCATCTGATCTTCTCAAGAGAATCCTGAGATACCTGAAGGGATGTCCAAATCTAGGACTTTGGTACCCAGCTGAGTCAGAATTTGAATTGATTGGATATTTTGATTCTGATTATGCTGGTTGCAGAGTTGACAGGAAGAGCACCTCAGGAACTTGTCAGTTTCTGGGAGAGAGATTGGTCTCTTGGTTCTGTAAGAAACAGGCTTCTGTCTCAAATTCAACTACAGAGGCTGAATATACAGCAGCTGCCAGTTGTTGTTCACAGATCCTATGGATTCAAAGCCAGCTTGTGGATTATGGTTACTCACACAAGAACACCAAAATCATGTGTGATAGTACCAGTGCTATCTCAATTGCACAAAATCCTGTGCACCACTCTAAAACGAAGCACATTGAGATTCGGCACCATTTCCTGAGAGATTGTGTGGAAAAGAACAAGATTTGTCTTGAGTTCATATCCACTGAGTTTCAGAGAGGTGATATATTCACCAAGCCCTTAGATGAACAGAAGCATCTGTTCTTTTTAGTTCAACTAGGCATGATCAATGGAAGAGACTAAGTGTGACTATATCTGCCAATGTTGAAACTTGTTTGAAGATAGTCGAACGACGTTTGAAGATGGTCGATCGGGTCAAGCCCATCGTCGACCTATGGTTGATGAAAGCTTGCCTGTTTGAAGATCGTCGACCGGCGTTCGACCATCGTCGAACAAGTCGAGCTCATCGTCGATCTCTGGATGATGACAGCTTGTTGTTTGTGAAGACAGAAATAGTTGAACGATTGGTCGACTACTCTGCTTCAGGACCGATCGTCGAACGACCGTTCGACCATCGTGTCCAGTATCTTTTAAATAGATCGACTATCTCCGGTCTAATATAAAGCCGATAGTCGACCTAGGTTAAAAGATCTTTGCTTTTATCGTCGACGGAGAGCATCCTTTCGCATTCCGTCTTCCCGCTTGCTCCTCCTCTTGCGATTTTCTGCCGATTCATCTTCTCCGTCTTTCTCGCGTAGTCTCCAGCACTTCAATGGCAATTTCTCCAGCATTGCTCGCAGTTGTGAAGTTCGACGCAGGATTCAGTGTCGACTTCAATGCCTTCAGCTGTTGTGAATCAGGGATTGTGGAAATCCTCCAGTTATGCAAAGATCAAGGGTTAGAAAGACTAATGTCAACAAGGATTAAGTTAAATATTCCTGAGATTAAGGAATGGGCATTTACTTCGTCCTCCACCGACGAATCGATGACCGGCTCTATTGGCGGAGAAGAGGTTATTTTAACTCCCGCCATTCTGACTGATTTATTTGGATTGATAAATGGTGAAGAAGATTATGAGCAAGATGCTCCAGAGTTCGGAAGAATGCTGATTGAGCTGGGACATGCGGAGGGCATTCCCACGAAGCTGCTCAAGGTAAATTTCCCCTTCAAGATCAAATTTCTTACTGAGTTAGTTGGAAAAGTGCTTCTGGGAAAGCACTCCGCCCATGACAACATTAATAGACAACAATTTGCACTGATGTGTGCAATTGTAAATCAGAAAAGGATTAATTGGGCAGGAGTTTTGTTCGATTTGATAAGGAAGAAGAACAGTAAGAAAGAGGTTACCCTAGGCAGGGTTATTGGGATTTTTCTAAAGGAAAGATATCCCCAGCTGCTGATTTCAACTGCTACAACAATTAATGCCAGCAAGAAGATGGATCCGAATCTGTTCTCCAAGTGGAAGAGGATATTTGTGAAGCCCGCTCTCACAGGGGTTGCTCCAGTGACATCCGAGAGCACAAGGACTGATTCAGTCACTCCTCACCATCTAGAAGCTGGCTCAGCTCATCCTTCTCTTCCATCATCTTCTTCTGCCTTACCATCAACTTCTACTGAAGTAGTTCCATCCTCTTCAGTTCTGTCTACCTCAGTTAAAGTTCCATCAACTTCAGCTGAAGTACGACTTCCTGCTTCTCCTGTTCGAGATACAACCATGGTTGTTATTCCTTCACCTCCTGCATCTTCTATTCCTTCTCATCTGGCTAGGATATCTGATCCTAGTTTTGATTTGTTAGGATCTGAGAGGACTCCAACACCTCGTCAGTCCCCTATTCGTTCTCCAGTTCATTCTCCTCTTCCATCTCCTCTTCCATCTCCACATCATTCTCCATCTCCTGTTCGTTCTCCAGTTCAACAGGAATACATTCCTCCTGCTGATCTTCCATCATCTGCAGTTCCCCCACATTCTTTTGAAGTCACCCCAGCATTCATCTCCAGCATTTTGGAGTTGATTACCCCTTCAATCAAAATCATGATTGAAGAGGCAATTGCTCCACTTGCCTCCTCCATTGCTACTTTGACTGCTACCATCCAATCCCTCTCTAATTCTGCTAAGCCCTCTTCTTCCAGGGGCCTGGTTTCAGTTCCCACTGAAATCAAGCAGGGGGAGATGTTCTATGAAGATGTCTCAGAGCTTCCAGCCTCAGAGCTTCCAGCCTCCCTTCCAGCAGATCCTCCAGCGGTGACAGATATAGTGATGACAGTTCAAGAAGAGACTGCTCCAGCTCAAGAAGAATCAGTTTCAGTGTTATCTAAAAAAGAAATATCTGATGCAGTTATGTTATCTGAATTTGCTGTAAAAGTTTGTTTAGAAGATCTCACCACCCCTTTGGTTGCCCGTTTCCTAGAAGGCATTATTACATCCTATCTAGATGAATCCTGGGAGTTGGTAAAGTATGAAGGTAATTCACTCATCCGTTTTATTGACGAGTCAATTGATTTGCTAGTTTGTGAATACCTAGAAGGAATGCTTTTAGCTTATATAGCAGATTTGTGTTCATGAATCTACAGATTATATTAAAGAAGATATAGCTGCTCAAGTAGAAGTAGTTGTTCGAGAATCTGTTTCAGATGTTTTAGTTGTTCAAGAAGACATAGAAGATGTTGAATCTAAAAGTCAAGATGAAAAGACTCCAGTACTGAGTTTAGAAGAAGAGAAAGCAAGAGCTGCCTGGCAGTAAAGAGTATAAGATATTTTGAAAGAGAAAGAAAAAGTTTTGCAAGATGAAAAATCTATTGTATGGGATGACTCTCCAGGACCTGATCTGGATTCTCTTCTGGCTCAGGATGCCATAGAAGAAGAAAAAGAGAAAGCTAATCTGAAAGCAAAGGAAAAGGCTGTATCAGAAGCCTATGACCCTTATGATCATCCTCCTTCATCTCATTCTGAAGATGAAGATGATTTAGATATGTATGAGGACTCTAAGAAAAGGAAAGCTGCAAAGAGAAAAAGGAAAGCTGTTGCTCCTCCTCCTCCCAATCGAGACAATGATACTCCCTATTACATATTGAAAGGGATCGACCCTAAGTCGAAAGACTTCCAACATTGGATGTGGTTTTCCAAGAACCAGCAAAAGGAGAGAAAAAAATCTAAGAGATATGATAGTCCTGCTTCCAGATGGACACCTAGAGGTCGTCCTCCTCCACCTCCCGGTGCAGGAGCCTCTGGCAATTTATCTGCTAATCCATCTGCTCCATCTGCAAAATCTGCTCCTTCTCAGCCTCATTCAAGGAAAAGTTCTCAAAGCCACCAAGGCAAATCATATACTGGTTCTCAAAGGCATGATACTGAGGTTAAAGAGCAAGTAAAGGAGGTTGTATATCAAAAGCCAACTTTTTCACCTCCTCCATCTCCCAAGAGAAAGGTTTCTCCTGATATACCAGTTCATGTTGCTAAGGATGTTGCAAAAGGTAAAAGAACCATTTTCTCTGAAAAATCCAGTAAAAATTTTGCTGAATTTGCTCCTCCTCCAGCTTTAGTTGTTCAAGAAGTTAAAGGTTCAGCTGAAAGTTTATTAGATTTATCTGTTAAGTTTAAAACTGTGAAGCCTATTGATACATCATCTGAAAATGTGTATAAAAGCCAAGAGTTAGATCCTGATTTCAGGATGGCTCGATTTCTAGAACTTGTTGGATCAGCTCAGATAAAGAAAGCTAAAGCTGAAGGAAAGGACTCTACATGATTTACTACAATGTCAAAGTTCAGAATGAAGGAACTCAATAAAATCCAGGTTAGTTCTGATGTATTTGATCCTTCTAAATATATGGAAAAGAATCCAGAGGCAATTGTTCCAAGGGCTGCAGAACTGAAGATTATTTGTGTGCAAGATTTGAAGCTGTCTAAGAAAGAAGCTATTGATCCCTTGCGGAAAGTTTCTTTTGTTCCTAGCTCTTCTGACCCTAAACTAGATTCTGTAGATTCTTAATTTTGTTTGACTATTATTTATCTGTTTGATAATTACTAGTTAATTATTATCTATTTCCTGTATTGTTTTATTGCTCTATTGTTAGTTCTGTGTTTTAGTTTTTAAGAGACTTAACTCAAATAGGGGGAGATTGTTGGTACCCTAGTTTGATTTGAGTTTAGTCTTCTCCTTTTATCCCTTGACCCAAGAAATATCTATGGTCAATGGTTAGTGGTCTAGCTGTAGAGTCCTCGCTTTTCCAGATAAAGAATTTGGTTAAGTAGTTTTTTTCGTTCAACTATGGTCGAACGCCGCTCGACTATCGTCGACTAACTGTTCGACGATCGTCTATCAGTTGTTCGACGTTCTGTCTGCGAGGATAGTTCGACTATCTGTTGATAGTTCGACTATCTATATGCTGTGAAAGTTCGACTATCTGCTTGGATAGTTCAACTATCTGATAGCTCGACTATCTGTTTGATAGGTCGACTATCTGCGTTGTTTGATAGCTCGACTATCTGTTGATAGGTCGACTATCTGCTTTCTTCTGATAGTTCGACTATCTGTTGATAGGTCGACTATCTGCTTTCTTCTGATAGTTCGACTATCTATTGATAGGTCGACTATCTGTTTTCTCTTGGTAGTTCGACTATCTGCTTTGATAGTTCAACTATCTGATAACTCGACTATTTGTTGATAGTTCGACTATCTGTCGTTCCCTGATAGCTCGACTATCTGTTGATAGTTCGACTATCTGTCGTTTTTTTGATAGTTCGACTATCTGTTGATTGTTCGACTATCTGTTTGTCTTTGATAGTTCGACTATCTGTTGATAGTTCGACTATCTGTTTCGCCTTGATAGTTCGACTATCTGTTGATAGTTCGACTATCTGATAGCTCGACTATCTTCTGATAGTTCGACTATCTGTTGTGATAGTTCGACTATCTCCTTTGATAGTTCGACTATCTGGATCATTCGACTATCTGCCCGATAGGTCGACGATCTCTGTGCGTCGGTCGACGATCTCCGAAGGTCGTTCGACGTTTTCTGTCTGCCTTTTATTTTGTATTTATTTATTATATTTAGTTAATTAATACATTATCTGGCATTTTATTTCAGTTGTTTTATGATAATATTTCCAGGCAATATCTGCTCCATCCCTTCTGTCTGAGTAAAATCTTTTCAGATAAAGTTGTTTGTCTTATTAGCTGACAGTGTATTTTACTTTATCTGCTGTCAGTCCTTTATAGCTGTTAGACTGAGAAGTCTTCCTTTTGCTATAAAGAGTTTGTTTCTGATGTGATTTTATTTAGTACCTGTATTATCAGATTGCTTCCTGCAGCTTCCTTGAAAAAGGTTTATCCCTTTTATAGAATAGTTTGCTGCAGAGTTTGTTTGTCTTTGTGATATTTGCAGCCCAGGTTTCAAGTTTCAGAAGAAGACAAACAGTTCAAATTGAAAAGAGCCGTTGCTTGTTACTGCTATAAAAGGAATCCTTTGGAGAAGGATTTCAGCTAGCTAACCAGTTATTCATTTAAGCATTCAAGCTTTCATCAAGACCAAGTTTAACTGCTCTCAGCAATATTCATTCAACTGAGAAGTGTTAAGCTCTTCTGCTCTTCTTCAACCTGAGTTCTCCTGCTTCCAGGAAGTTCAGACTCAGAGTTCTTTTGAAGAAGAAGAAGATAGCTGCTAGAAGATTTCTATTTTATATTTTATATATCTTCTTGTAGTTTTTCCTTCAGTTTTTACTGAAGAGTTTCTGCACTGAAGCAAGACTTCACCTGGACATTCTTTGAGCCAGGGGGAGCCTTGATTCCTTGAGCTTTCTAGCTCAGTGCAAGTTTTTGTGCTTCTCTAATCTATTATAAAATAGAGAAGACATCTTAACCTTCTTTCCCCCTCCTATACAGGGTTATTACTCCCTTCAAAAGTATCCCTTGGTGGCAGGGCACCTGATCAAAAACCTGTGTTCGGTTTTTAGACACCTGATCAAAAGTCTAAAGGGTTTCTAGATCTACCTGAAGCAGATCTTATGGTGGCAGGGAACCTGATCAAAAACCTGTAGTGGATTCCTACCTTGTTGGTAGAAGAGTGGACGTACCCAAGTTGTTTGGGGAACCACTATAAATTCCTTGTGTCGTCTGACTTGCTTAATTTAATTCCTGCATTGTGGTTGTGATTAGATATAACTAGGCTTGCTAGTTGCTGATTAGGATTTCCAAGCCTTAACTGTAATTACAGTTAGCTTGAGTTTGTGCACAACACTTGTGTTAGGCTTTAGGGTTATTTCTATATCTATAATCTTTTCATTCCGCATTTCACTCCAAGGGAGTTGGGTAGACTATTAAGTTTTGTCTAGTGCAAAATTTGATAACTCTATTCACCCCCCTCTAGAGTAGTATCTATCCCTTCACTTTCAGCATTGTCTCACGTGGAATAATGTTAGCAGCTAGCTCAAGTGGATATAATGATGTGTTATATCAGTGTATCAACACAAAAGGTATGACTCCTAGTCAAGTAGTTTGATCACCAGGATAATTTCTCAAGTGGTATCAACACAGGATTTTGGTTAGGATAGAGAGATAAATTCTCTGGTGCATGATCCCCTCACCTCCCTCATTAGGAAACTTTTTTTTGAAGAAGCTAGAAAGGGGGAGATGGGTGTAATATAACCCTAAAGGGTTTAGAGCAATTGCGGTGTAATTGTTGAGATATGGGCAATACCCTAATACCCTCTACCCTAAAGGGAGGAGTTGAGAAATACTGAGTAGAGCAATTTCAATACTAAGTAATTCCAGTGGCATATCAAAAGGGGAGATGATGTGCCATACATGCCCATGGAGAGATGTGGAAGCAATACTTGACATGACAAAGTCATGTTAAGTAAGTGCATGTTACTTAGAAACATTCAAGTAAAATGAAGAGAGCAATATTAAGCCATTGCATATTATGTTTCCACCCTCAAGTTGTAAGACCCCCCTCCCAGAACACAAGACACGACCGAAGAGAGTCTTATGCCTAGAACAGCTACCTTGCAGTAGCGTTAACACACATGCTAACCTGTACTACAAGACGCCTATCCTGCCGGCAAAACATATAATCAATGCCAACCCAACATAAAGTAAGTAAAGAGAATTCAAAATTACACACTAGTATAAAGTACAAAAGTACAACAAATAAAAGAAGCAACCGAGGCTTCCTTAATATTAGAGTACGTAATGCCAAACGGCTACAACATGAGTGTCTCAAACACATGTTAGTAAATGACGGCAGTGATTGTACCGTCACTTTAGGCCCTATCGTCCTGGCCTGGCTACCCTCCTAAAAAACTTGCTGCTGCTCTGTCTGCGGGGTTTCCTCCTAAAAAGGAAGACGTAGCAACTGTTAGTCAAAAAAACTAAGTGGCTATCACATCTGCTCCCCCGACGAATCTTAAGCACCAGGTGGAGAAAAGGACATGGGTATTATATATATATATAAATAGTAGTACGATCAAGTGGTATAAGATTAATCATTAATAGTGTATATCAAAGTAATTACAACAAATGAGTATATTGATCTAATCTAGCAGCTCTACGATCAATAATAGTATGCAAGTTTGTATAAACAATAGTAAGTAACTCAACTTATATGAATGCCCATACAGACATATAAGGTGAGGATCGACTTAACAGTAAAGTAACTTTTCGTATAAGAGTGCCCATACAAACTTATAAGATAAGGATATTGTGTATGTTATGTAATGTGATGATATGAATGCAATGCAATGACTCACCCATGCTCACGCACATGCAACTTCTATGTCGACACAGACTTATAGTTTTCACTTTTTGAGCAGGTAGCTAACCTCTCAGAAGCCATCCGTCGTGGACAGACGGTGATAGTGGAACAGGCTTTTCCTCTACTAGGCAGGCATCCATACTACCGAGCCTATGCCTCCGTACGCCTCAATGCTAAGAACACAATAGCGGAGCTCACATGTGTACTACGACTCAGAGGGGTCATGGGTAGATATGCACTAAGAACACAACCCAAACTGGCCTACAGGGGTGACACGGAAAGGGCCTTGGAAATGAGCACAAGGACACATCCAATCCGTCCACTTGGCACGAAGAGGGCCTCGGGAATGAGCACTGAGGACACAACCAAACCATCCAAAGTCTATCTGTCAACTCCCTTCAGTGTGATGACTGGCGAACCTGTAGACTTGCTACACTATTCTTAACCCAGGATTATGACACCGCGTGTCAACTCACACCATATGCATTTCACATATAAGGGCTCCACACAGAGTCCCTATTTATTATTCATATCCCGTGCTCCTCAGCACGCAAGGACTCCGCACCGAGTCCCTTATCAACACATCATTTAAGTGCAGCAAACACACACACACTACCAACCCATTCACATTCCCATATCACACCAGGGTTTATTAATTGTATAGGTGGCATGCCACCCAAAATAATGTATCAATCCCACACTACTGCACGTAGGGAGACTCAACTCTAAGCAGTGGGATACTAATTACATTCCTTACCAATATTCCACATAATCATGCACTAACTAATCCAATACTCCCTTAAATTAAGCATTTACAACCACCATGATTCCACAAGAAGTTCACAAATTATCATGATGTTACACATGCATATATAGTGTTCACTAACCTTTCCATTCAATTGATTACGACACTCCACCAAGTCAATTATACAACATGCCTCCCTAAACCATTTGTTGACTTAAGGATCTTTCAACTAAATCTCGTCAATATTTTGTTTAGCGCGATTACCAATAGTTTAAGTTCAGTAAATTACATGCAAATCTCGACATTAATCCACCATGAATTACCCTACCAAGTTCAAACCCAATTCCACACTAACCAGAAAGCAACCAATAATCAAGACTTGACTGTATAGCAACTTTTACCGGACATCCCCGAGTCTACAAGACTCGTATGAAAATATGTAACCATCTGTTGGAAAGGTATTTCTAGGGGCTACGACTTTTCTGTTTAGTCTAATGCCCCGATCTGACTGTAACGTACTCAAAATTAGCCTCGAAGTCTGCTGCGTACAAAAAACAGATTTATGCACGTTTAACATGTCGGCCCAGCAAGTTTGATTGGAATTTCCTGAGGCTACAAATCTCGTAGGAAAATATGTAACCATCCGTTGGAAAGGTCTTTCCAAGGGCTAAGACTTTCGTGTTCAATCGAAAGCCTAGATTTGACTGTATCGTACCCAAAAATGGTCTTGAAGTTTGCTGCGCACAGAAAATAGATTTCTGCACGCATCTCAAAGCAAGATGAACGACATCGGTTCGTCTTCTTCCTTTAGTTATTTCTTCCGAACCAAGTACAGATTTTCCTCCTCCCTTATTCACCCTCATTAGGCCACTTCTCTTCACGAAATCCAGCCCTCATCTTCACAAGGAAGGTAGGAAGGTTGAAGACGTCTAATCCCTAGGGAAAAAGTCCTAGCATGACCTCCTCCTAAGAAAGCTTATTCTCACCAATCGAGACTCCTTTGAGTCGATATATCTCCTAGGAATAACCAGAGATCTAGAACCAAGGTATGGGGTAGGAAGCACACCTTATTTACGCCATTTTCGGTCATGGATCGTGTCACCCTTCTTTGCGACATGGCTCTCTCTTCGTTAGCGATGTTCTTATCAAAAAAGGAAGGCTCTTCCTCCCCGAACTCCGACTCTGACGATCTTCTCCACTCCGACGGTTTTGTATGGTTACGGCTCGGCAAGATGAAGTGATAATTGCAGCTAGGGTTTTCATTTTGATCCTTTTATAATGATATATTAGGTCAAGTCACTTGCCACATGTCGCTGTATTAGTGGACCGCCCATTATTTCCCAAATCAAGTCTTATTTGAAATGACCAATCGAAGGAAATTAAACCGCACTCATCCTGAAGTCCAGTTCAGTCCGTTTACACAAAACAACGAATCTGCCTGAACCGAAAATCGCACAAGTTAAATTCGACAAGTATCTTCTTGCATACTCGACGAATCGGTGAGTAACCTCTTCCATATTCGACGAATCGGCGAATGAACACGTGTATTCTCGATGAATTCCCGTCTAGTCTCGCCGAATTGTCCAAGTGATATTCTACAAATTCGTCGAATATCCTTAGTGATATTCGATGAAGTCTCTTTAGCCGATTTTCCTACATTTTCTCCTGCTGAATCCTTCTCTGCCATATTCGACGAATTCGTCGGATATCACCAGCGATATTCGAAGAATTTCACTTAACCATTTCTCGAATTCTTGTGTCGAGTGTTTCGTGTATCACCCGTCGATACCCGACGAATAACAGCCTTACTCGACGAATTTAACTCGCATAACTTACCATACATTCTCGACGGATTCGTCGAAATCCTTGGCGATATCTGACAAATTCCCCTTGGTCGATTTATCTTAAGTCCATTCCCCCATTATTCGTTGAGTATCGCCCAACCCTAACCCTTCGGCTAATGCACCCCGAGCCTGAGTCAAGCCTCTTGACTCAGAATGCTTGCGAGGGGACTAGCGCGAAACGAGTCGTTACAAATCCTATAAACGAAAATAAAAGATTCCGTCCCCGAAATCAGGCTAAGGCTATGGGGAAGTAAAGTATGAGAAGAAAATATGCTTTTGAACTTTACCTTGAGGGAACAACTAAGGGTAGCACTTTTGCATCAAGTCCACCGGCTCCCAAGTATACTCCTCCTTCCCATGATTAGACCACAAGACTTTTACCAATGGGACACTCTTATGCCGCAAGCTCCTTATCTTGGTATCCACTATCCGTACCGGCTCTAGTTGGATGGATCTATCCGTTGCTACTGCTCCATCTGTCGTGAGGACATGTTGATCGGGTCGTAACAGTGCCTTTCGAAGTGATGATTCATGGAATACGTTGTGGAAATTCTCTAGTTCTGGTGGTAGATCCAACCGATAGGCCAAAGGGCCAACCGTTTCTAATATATCATAAGGCCCAACGCATCTTGGGATGAGCTTCTTCATGCCACGCACCCGTGACACTCCATGCATCAAGCAGATCTTCAGGAACACCTCGTCACCCACCTAAAATTCCACCATCTGGTGCTTTGCATTATAATACTTAGCCTGTCGAATTTGAGCTTCAAGCATGCAGTCCCATATTACTCTAACAACAGCGTCTGTATCGTCAATATACTCAATTCCCAAAACCTTCGGGTCTTCATCTTGCACCCATGATAAGGGAGTTCTACACCTTCTTACATAAAGGGCTTCATGGGGTGCCATCCCAATACTGGCATGATGACTGTTATTGTATGAAAATTCTACCAAGGGTAAGAGTCTTTCTCACGGCTCTCCTCTATCTAGCACACACAATCTTAATAGATCTTCTAAGGTTCTGATGGTCCTCTCAGATTGCCCATCCGCCTGAGGATGAAAGGCTGTGCTGAAGGTAAGGTGTGAACCCAAATATGCCTGTAGTGCCTTCCATTCTTTGGAGGTGAAATGACCATCACGGTCAGAAACAATTGTCTTTGGCACGCCATGGTCTGCTCTATAAAGAGGCACACCAAGATGTCTTGTAATTCCCCCATCAGTCGTATAACATATGACAGAAGGTTCGGCAGGGGCCCGATGACATATACTACGGACAGGTAAGGAGATTACTAGTTGTGTCCAAATCCAAGTTCAATTATGAACGCTAACTCAGAGCATTCTAACAAAAATATTTTAGTTTATTCACCCATTGATAATGAATAATCTTACCTAAATTATTAATATAAAAATCTAAATAATCTAATATAAATATATTTATATTGTTAATTTTATCCTCTAAATCGAATTTTTTTATAATTCTATCATAACCATGCCTATTTTACTATGTTTTCTACGTGCAGCAAACTTCGGGGCAGCTTTCGGACATGTTACAGCCATATTCATATATTCGGCTGAACACAAAAGTTATAACACTCGGAAATACCTTTCCAACGGATAGTTACACGTCTTCATCGGATTCACGTAGATTCGGGAATCCCCGGTCGAAGTTGCTGTCCAGCAGATTTCCTGCAGCGAACTTCGGGATCACTTTTGGGCATGTTAAAGCCAGATTTAGATCTTGGGCTGAACACAAAATTTGTAGCCCTCAGAAAGACCTTTCCAACAGATGGTTACACGCCTTCATCAGATTTACGTAGGTTCGGGAATCCCCGGCCGAAGTTGCTGTCCAACAGATTTCCTGCATGTATGATTCTCGGGTTTGAGCATGAACCGAGGATCCCGAGACAAATTGCATTATAAATTCTAAGAGAACATGCCATCAATAATGTTGTGTCAAACTAAATATCGAGTACAGTCATGCCACCATGTTGTGAACTATATTCAAGAAGGGAATGAAGCCACAATGGTCCGATGATATATTTCTCCTAAGTATGAAAGAAGCTAGCAACCTTTGACAATGAATTAAACATGTGTTCTTAAGAGAAGCTTCTAATCATGCTTTTCATGACAAATGTGAAATAGGCTAGCCACCTTTGACTATATATTCAACATGTGTCTTTAAAGGAAACTTCTTGCAAAGAGAGAAAACTAACCAATTTCTTATCATGCTTTTCATGACAAGTGTGAAAGAGGCTAGCCACCTTTGAATTTTAAACCAACATGTGCTTTTTGACCAAGGGATGCTTCATGGAAACTTCATCCTCATGCCATATTCCAACTCTACCTCCTTGGTTTTGGCCCTATAAATAGGCATGAAGGAAGGGAGGAAAGGATCATCCTTCCTACTTCATTTTGAGCATTGTAGAGAGCCATTGGAGTTTGTTTTTAGAGTATTTTAGTTTAATATTTTCATGTTTTAATGTTCTTACAATTTCTTTTATCGTACTTGTAATCTTCTTGCAAACTCTCTTTATAATGTCTTTTTTTGAAATCTTTTGTAACTTCTTTTCAATAAGAAATAAATTAGTTTGTTATTCCCTTTCCCTCTTTCTCTTTCTTTTTATGCATATTCTTAACATGATTTTCATTTCCTATATTATGAGTAACTAAACTTTGTTTAGTGCTTGATCGAAATGATCCGAGGAATGAAATGATCTCTTTTTCTTAATCCATATCTTCTCTTTCTCTTTGAACAAATGTTTAGGATTTACCCTTGAATAATTTATAGAGAGGTCATATCATCGATATTTGATTTTCTCTTCTGTTTCCATACTCTAGTAGCCGAAAGGATCATGCGTATGGATTGATCGCTCATGGGTAAAGGGAGTTGAATGCAATCCTTGAAAGAGGATGACATAAATTTCCCGGATTGGAGTCAAATCCAATAGAGGGGTTCACTACATAAAGCGAGTTTTAGGGGTTTCAATTATAGAACGAAAGTTCGGTTGATCAACCTAAACTCAGTTGGGCGTAGCCTTGAAAGAGGTGCGTTCATATTTTGGGAACCTCCACGGTCCAAGCATCTTCGTTAAAAAGAATTAGAGATTTATCTATTTTTTTGGTCATTTTCATTCCAAAGTGATTTAAGATCAAGTACTAACCTTTTAATTATTGCTTAATCATCCATTTTTATCGTATATCTGTTCCATTATTTGCAAACCAACTCAAAATATTTAATTGATAAAATAACAGAAATCTCTTTGAAGTAGAAGTAATTGACGCGCCTTGGTTCTAATACGACCTTGATATTATATCATATACTATAAGCGATAAGGTACACTTGCCTTTATCGAATATAGATTCGGAGAACATCATCTTCATCTCCATCTTCTCTCTTTCATAAAGCACCTCCGGGATTTTCTCCATCAAGTTTTTGGCGCCGTTGCCGGGGACTTGCATCGATATTTAAAAAAAAAGATAACTGTTAATTTTATCATTTTTCCTTTTTTTCTAAAATATATATATATCTTAATAATATACCTAAAATCGCCTAAAACGAACAAAAAGAAAAAAAATTCCATTATTAATTTTTAAACTCATCTTTAATCATTTGTCTTTTTTTTTCTTCTAGTATATGACCCGAGCAAGTTCTTTGAATAATCCTGAATCCCATTTTGATCCAGAAATTGAGCGCACCTTTAGGCGACGCCTTCAATCTCATGGACAGGATTTACCAATTATTTTTGAAGAATCTATCGGAGATACTAATATAGTAAATATGGGTGACCCCAATCCTAATGAAGCCCAGCAACAGACCATGTCCTATTATGCACGGCCGAACTTGGAAGGGACACAATCTAGTATTGTTCGCCCTACTATAGCTAATAATAATTTTGAGATCAAGTCTAGCATCATCCAAATGGTGCAACAATCGGTTACATTTGATGGTTTACCAGATGAAGATCCAAATCAACATCTTTCAAATTTTCTTGAAATCTGTGATACCTATAAAATCAATGGCATTACTGATGACGCCATTCGATTACGACCATTTCCCTTTTCTTTGCGGTCAAAGGCCAAGCAGTGGTTAGGCTCTCTTCCTAAAGGATCTATCACTACATGGGCCGAAATGGCGGAAAAATTCATGACTAAATATTATCCTCCTGCAAAGACCGCCAAATTACGTACTGATATTTCTTCATTTATGCAAATTGACTCGGAGACTCTCTACGATACATGGGAGCGCTTCAAGGAGCTTTTGCGTAGATGTCCTCACCATGCACTTCCTACTTGGCAACAAGTACAAATTTTTTATAACGACATAAATTTCCAAACAAGGTAGATGATTGATGCAGCCGCTGGGGGTACTCTCAATAATAAAACCCCAGAGGCCGCACAAGAGATTTTTGAGGAAATGGCCATGAATGCCTATCAGTGGAATGTGCCCCGAGCGCGCCCTAACAAGCCGGCAGGACTTTATGAAGTTGATATGATAGCTAACTTAGCTTTACAACTTGAACGTTTAAGCAAACAAGTGGCAGAGATGTCTGTTTCCTCTACCACTACTTCTTGGGCTAATAATAATAGTAATACTTTTATTGAAGAACAGGTTGATTTCATGGGGAATCTTACTCGTCCTTCCTTTATCCCGAACAACTCTCCGTATAACAATGCTTATAATCCAGGTTATAGGAACCACCCGAATTTCTCATGGAGCAACCAAAGTAATGCCCAGCTCCCTCCTAATATGAACCCACCTGGTTTTATTCCACCACCACCAAAGCCCTCTTCGATTGAAGAGGTATTTTCTAAATATGTTGCATCAAACGAATCCAACATCCGGAATCTCACCGGATCTGTAAAGAACTTAGAGAATCAAATTGGCCAGCTTGCCAAAATGATTGCCGAGCGCCCGCATGGAGCTTTGCCGGGCAACACTGAGACGAATCCAAGGGAGAATGCAAATGCCATCAACCTTCACAGTGGAAAGGAGGTAACCTCTCCAAGTAGGATTGAACCCGAGGTAACTTTTTCTATTTTACCCCCTCCAGTTTTATTTTCTAATTCTCCGAAAGCTTCAAAATCTCCTCTTGTTTCTACTTCTGCACCCCCTTATCCATCTAAAATTAAAAATGAGCGAGTAGAGGAGCAATACAAATTTTTTTTAGAAATTTTAAAACAAATTCATATAAATGTTCCCTTCTGCGAGGCAATCTCTCAAATTCCTAAATACGTGAAATATCTCAAGGAGTTACTCTCCAATAAAAAGAAACTTGAAGACATCTCACGTGTTTCCCTCAATGCAGAATGCTCAGCAGCTTTATTAAATAAATTGCCTCAAAAATTGAATGATCCGGGACGGTTTTCTATCCCGTGCCTCTTTGGCAATTTATTAGTAAAGCATGCCCTCGCCGACCTTGGTGCTAGCATAAATCTAATGTCTTACTCTTTGTTTAAGAAATTGGGGTTAGGAGATCCAATCCCAACAAAAATAAGTATACAACTAGCAGATCGTTCTGTTAAGTATCCAGTAGGGGTAGTGGAAGACGTGTTAGTCAAGGTTGACAAGTTCATCTTTCCGGTGGACTTTGTCATTCTTGACATCGAAGAGGATGCTGAAGTACCACTCATACTCGGCCGCCCCATCCTTGCCACCTCCCGCGCAATAATAGATGTGAGTAACGGAAAACTCCTCCTTCGTGTTGGAGATGATGAAGTTACTTTCAGTATCAACCCTTCAATGGGCAATTCTCTTTCAAATGATGATTCTTGTTACCATCTAGATGCATCATTTGAAGAAGATTTTTCTTCATTTTCTAATTCTGGTTCCACATCTTGTGATGATGCAGAACATGATGAATTATTTTGTTTTAAGGAATTATCTCGTTCTTCGCCTCCTGAGCCAATTGGCTTAGACAGTATTAAAATTACGACCTCTTATGAAGCACCACCTACTCTTGAGCTTAAGCAACTTCCAGAGCACCTAAGATATGTCTTTTTAGAAAAAGTCTCTAAATTGCCAGTCATCATTTCTTCTACTTTGTGTGATTCGGAAATTTTCGAATTAATTCAAATCCTAAATAGGCATCGCCGAGCTATAGCTTGGCAATTATCTGATATTAAAGGGATAAGCCCCTCCTTCTGCACACACAAAATATTACTTGAAGATAATTCTCGCAATAGTGTACAGCCTCAACGACGACTTAATCCAAACATGAAAGATGTTGTTAAGCCTGAAGTAATTAAACTATTAGATGCAGGAATTATCTACCCGATTTCGGATAGCCCGTGGGTTAGCCCCGTGCAAGTAGTACCAAAGAAAGGCGGCATGACAGTAGTGGTTAATGAGAACAATTAACTAATTCCAACTCGTACTGTTACGGGTTGGCAGATGTGCATCGACTATATAAAATTAAATGATGCCACCCGAAAAGACCACTTTCCCTTGCCATTCATTGATCAAATTTTAGAACGCCTTTCCGGTCACTCCTACTATTGCTTTCTTGATGGTTTATCGGGATATTTCAGAATACCAATCTCACCCGAGGATCAGGAGAAAACAACCTTTACTTGTCCCTTTGGCACCTTTGCTTATAGAAGGATTCCATTTGGCCTTTACAATGCACCAGCTACATTCCAAAGATGTATATTGGCCATCTTTGATGAGTTGGTTGAGGATGTGATGGAAGTCTTCATGGATGACTCTTCCGTATTTGGAAATTCTTTTAAATCATGCTTAGCTAATCTTGAACGTGTTCTTCAATGTTGTGAAGATACGAATCTTGCCCTAAATTGGGAAAAATGTCATTTCATGGTCCGAGAAGGGTTGGAACTCGGTCATAAAATATCGGGTAAAGGAATTGAGGTTGATAAGGCCAAGATCGAGGTGATTGAGAAACTTCCCCCTCGCACAAATGTAAAATCTATTAGAAGTTTCCTTGGTCACGCAGGTTTTTATCGGCGGTTTATACAAAATTTTTCCAAAATTACAAAGCCGTTAACACACTTGCTAGAAAAAGAGTCTTCTTTCATTTTTGATAATGAATGTTTAGCAGCTTTTAATATTATCAAAGATAAGCTTATCAACTCGCCAATTCTAGTAGCACCAGATTGGTCCTTTCCTTTCGAGATAATGTGCGATGCAAGTGACATTGCTGTAGGCGCAGTGTTAGGCCAACGGGTGAACAAGTATTTTCACCCAATTTATTATGCAAGCAAGACACTCACATCCGCACAGACCAATTACACAACTACAGAGAAAGAACTTCTTGCAATTGTTTTTGCGTTTGATAAGTTTAGGTATTATATTACACTCTCTAAAGTCATTGTGTTTACTGATCATTCTGCCCTTAGGTACCTACTAAACAAGGCAGACGCCAAGCCCCAATTATTAAGATGGATCCTCCTACTGTAAGAATTTGACTTGGAGATCCGGGACAAGAAAGGAGCGGAGAACTTGGCGGCTGATCATCTCTCCCGCTTAGAAAACCCTGCTGCGGATACGCTGGCAGAAGCTGATATTGATGATAAATTCCCTAAAGAGTGCCTCCTCGCCATTGAAAAATTAACGAATACTTCTACCCCTTGGTTTGCGGATTTGGCCAACTATCTAGTGGCTCGGGTTCTGCCAAAAGGTTTTTCAAGTCAACAAAAGAAGAAATTCTTTTCCGACGCGAAGAACTACTTTTGGGAGGACCCCTTCTTATTTCGTATCTGCGCAGATCAAGTGGTAAGAAGATGTGTATCGAGCGAGGAAGGCTTGTAAATATTACGGCACTGCCATGAAGGACCAACCGGCGGACATTATCAAGCAAGCCGGACCGCAAGGAAAGTGCTGGAGGTCGGTTTCTACTGGCCCTCGATCTTTAAGGATGCTCACTCTTTTGTAAGTGGATGCGACAGGTGCCAAAGGTCAGGTAACATATCTCGCCGAGACGAAATGCCCCAAAACTCCTTTATGGAGTGTGAAATTTTCGATCTATGGGGTATCGATTTTGTAGGTCCTCTCCCTCCCTCATTTAATAATAAATATATTCTCATCGCAGTCAACTATGTGTCGAGGTGGGTGGAAGCACAAGCTCTCCCATCCAATGATGCAAGAGTGGTCATTAAATTTTTGAAGAAATTATTCTCTCATTTTGGGACGCCTCGTGCTACAGTTAGTGATAGGGGCACACACTTCTTCAATAGCCAGTTTGCTAAAATTTTAGCAAAATATGGCGTTACACACAAACTCTCAACCGCCTATCACCCACAAACTAGTGGCCAAGTGGAGGTAGTGAACCGCGAGCTCAAGCGGATTTTGGAGAAGACTGTCTCTTTTCATAGGAAGGACTGGTCTTTGAAGCTCGATGATGCTCTATGGGCTTATCGGACGGCATACAAGACCGCCATTGGTTGTACACCATACCGATTAGTCTACGGAAAAGCATGCCACCTTCTAGTTGAGTTAGAGCACCGTGCCTATTGGGCGCTAAAATTCCTCAATCTTGATTATACTTTGTCCTCTGAGCAAAGAAAATTTAAACTGAATAAACTAGATGAATGGCGTGCTAATGCCTATGAAAATAATAAGTTTTATAAGGAGCACTCAAAGTTCTACCATGATAAAAATATTAAAATTCCTAAAAGTTTTTCACCGGGGGATCTAGTCCTTCTTTACAACTCACGCCTTCGTCTTTTTCCAGGAAAGTTAAAATCTCGATGGTCCGGCCCCTTTGTCGTCAAAGAGGTTTGGCCATATGGGACCGTTCTTATTTCCCACCCGGAACTCGGCTCCTTTAAAGTGAACGGCCACCGATTAAAATTTTATTTCGCTAATGATACTTCGGCCACCAATATTGAGACCCTCACCATATAATCTTCCATGCCAATTAGTCAAGCTTCGTGACGGTAAACAAAGCGCTTTTGGGAGGCACCCCACACTTTATCTTCTTATTACTATTTTCTTTGTTTTAACATGTATTTGCAGATTTCCTTCTAGCCTCCTCGATTTCACCATCAGGGATGTCCTCTTTCCTCACTTCTTCTTTTATAGCATTTTTATTACTTCATACTTAGTTTTAAACATTGGGGACAATGTTTAACTTTAAGTATGGGGGTATAAGTTCTTAAATAATAAAATTTTAAAAAAATATAAATTCCAAAAATTCAAAAAAAAATATATATATTTCTTTCTTTTGTCTTTAATATATATACCAAAAAAAGAGAGGATAAAACTTATATAAAATAATTAATAATTTGAGTTAATCTTTGCTAAATCATTTAGTACCCCATGACTTTGCATTTTCTTATTTTTAATCATTTATGTACTTGTTTAGTTGAAATAAATTAAATTAAATTTCATTTTGTCTATGTTTCATGAGTAATATGTTGACTCATGTAATGTTCCTAATTAAGGTAACATGTTATTTTTGAAAAACATTTTTAAATATTTGCACTTTTTCATAGCCATTTTTTTATGTTTTTTCACTTTTATAAAATCTACCATCCCTTGTTTTCTCTTTTAAAAATATTTGAAATGATTGATTAGTGTTAAGTATAGTAGATGCGAACTAATCTAAGATGCTTATTATCTTCATTTTTCATGAAAAGTCAATTATCTCTATTGTCTATCTGGAATTTGCGTCTCTTGAATTTTTTAATACCTTGCTTTGAGTAGACTTAAGAGCATGAAGATGATCTAGGCAACTTTTTGATTAGTTTGAGCTTTTGCATCTCGAACCTTAAATTCCTAACCATTGCTAGTCATGTTGTGCCTTTTCCATTTTCTTTTTATAAGTCCCACTTATTTTTCACCAAAGCCATATAGCTTACCCATGTCGCACACTTAAAACTTTTTGAGCTTTAAGTCACTTGTGTGTACTATATTTTGTGAAAATGGTGGAGATTTGTATTATATCTCAATTGTTACAAAAGAGTAAAAAGAAAAAAAAGGAAAAACTCAATTGCTTCAAAAGAAGGAAAAAGATATGATATATATTTATCTATATATGAAAAAAAAAATTATGAATGACCTCTTAACCCCAACTTTATATTGCAAAATGACTTGGGGTGTCAAAATTTTATTTTCTAGCAATAAGTTATTTGCAAAGCTCTTCTTTTTTGTTTTAAGCGTGCTTTACCCATCATGTTTATCTTTTGAACTCCACACCCTTAAAACCTAAGCCAAAAATTTACACCTAATGAAAGTCCTTTTGATTCATGCTTCCGAGGTTTATTTTTAGTACGGTAGCGAGAAAGTAAATTGAGTAAGTTCTTAGGTAGCAGTATTGATCTTTGATTTAGATTGGTATGAATATAAAATGTCTCTTAGATTTTAGTAGCAACTCAATATCCTTTTCATTAATCACATTACTCAATTTTTAGTTTTGCCTAAAAACATGGGATGATTTATTTTTTATGCTAGTGAAAATTGTAAAATTCTATGCCAAGACTAAGTAAAAATATTTTGTTTTCTTTTCATAATTCCTCTAACTTAATTTCGCATCGTACTTGTGTTTGGCATAGCCAATTTGTTTGGTTGGTTTTTTTATTTTTTCTAGCTCGTATGTCTTTGCTTGAGGACAAGCAAAATAATAAGTCTGGGGGAATTTGATGATGCATAATCTTACCTAAATTATTAATATAAAATCTAAATAATCTAATATAAATATATTTATATTGTTAATTTTATCTTCTAAATCGAATTTTTTATAATTCTATCATAACCATGCCTATTTTACTATGTTTTCTACGTGCAGCGAACTTCGGGGCCGCTTTCGGACATGTTACAGCCATATTCATATATTCGGATGAACACAAAAGTTGTAGCCCTCGGAAATACCTTTCCAACGGATAGTTACACGTCTTCATCGGATTCACGTAGATTCAGGAATCCCCGGTCAAAGTTGATGTCCAGTAGATTTCCTACAGCGAACTTCGGGATCACTTTCGGGCATGTTAAAGCCAGATTCAGATCTTGGGCTGAACACAAAATTTGTAGCCCTCGGAAAGACCTTTCCAACGGATGGTTTCACGCCTTCATCAAATTTACGTAGGTTCGGGAATCCCCGGCCGAAGTTGCTGTCCAACAGATTTCCTGCATGTATGATTCTCGGGTTTGAGCATGAACCGAGGATCCCGAGACAAATTGCATTATAAATTCTAAGAAAACATGCCATCAGTTATGTTGTGTCAAACTAAATATCGAGTACAGTCATGCCACCATGTTGTGAACTATATTCAAGAAGGGAATGAAGCCACAATGGTCCGATGATATATTTCTCCTAAGTATGAAAGGAGCTAGCAACCTTTGACAATGAATTAAACATGTGTTTTTAAGAGAAGCTTCTTATCATGCTTTTCATGACAAATGTGAAATAGTCTAGCCACCTTTGACTATATATTCAACATGTGTCCTTAAAGGAAACATCTTGGAAAGAGAGAAAACTAGCCAATTTATTATCATGCTTTTCATGACAAGTGTGAAAGAGGCTAGCCACCTTTGAATTTTAAACCAACATGTGCTTTTTGACCAAGGGATGCTTCATGGAAACTTCATCCTCATGCAAAATTCCAACTCTACCCCCTTAGTTTTGGCCCTATAAATAGGCATGAAGGAAGGGAGGAAAGGATCATCCTTCCTACTTCATTTTGAGCATTGTAGAGAGCCATTGGAGTTTGTTTTTAGAGTATTTTAGTTTAATATTTTCATGCTTTAATGTTCTTACAATTTCTTTTATCGTACTTGTAATCTTCTTGCAAACTCTCTTTATAATGTCTTTTTTTGAAATCTTTTGTAACTTCTTTTCAATAAGAAATAAATTAGTTTGTTATTCCCTTTCCTCTTTCTCTTTCTTTTTATGCATATTCTTAACATGATTTTCATTTCCTTTATTATGAGTAACTAAACTTTATTTAGTGCTTGATCAAAATGATCCGAGGAATGAAATGATCTCTTTTTCTTAATCCATATCTTCTCTTTCTCTTTGAACAAATGTTTAGGATTTACCCTTGAATAATTTATAGAGAGGTCATATCATCGATATATGATTTTCTCTTCTGTTTCCATATTCTAGTAGCCGAAAGGATCATGCGTATGGATTGATCGCTCATGGGTAAAGGGAGTTGAATGCAATCCTTGAAAGAGGACGACATAAATTTCTCGGATTGGAGTCAAATCCAATAGAGGGGTTCACTACATAAAGCGAGTTTTAAGGGTTTCAATTATAGAACGAAAGTTCGGTTGATCAACCTAAACTCAGTTGGGCGTAGCCTTGAAAGAGGTGCGTTCATATTTTGGGAACCTCCACGGTCCAAGCATCTTCGTTAAAAAGAATTAGAGATTTATCTATTTTTTTGGGTCATTTTCATTCCAAGGTGATTTAAGATCAAGTACTAACCTTTTAATTATTGCTTAATCATCCATTTTTATCGTATAAATGTTCCATTATTTGCAAACCAACTCAAAATATTTAATTGATAAAATAACAGAAATCTCTTTGAAGTAGAAGTAATCAACGCGCCTTGGTTCTAATACGACCTTGATATTATATCATATACTATAAGCGATAAGATACACTTGTCTTTATCGAATATAGATTCGGAGAACATCATCTTCATCTCCATCTTCTCTCTTTCATAAAACACCTCCGGGATTTTCTCCATCACCCATACGTAACAAGAACGTCCACTACACAATTAGAATGACACACACACACACACACATATATATATATATAACACATGTTTTGGCCGTAGCCATATTACAACATTTCATTTAACAAAAAGTGGTTTCATACTTCGGCACGCAGGCCGGCCACACATGAAAACAGTAAATGTTCTCTTTTGGGCCTTCAAGGGCCAACCAATTGCAGCACATGAGCTTCATCCCGCTACTTCCCACTTGGCTCTCCACACCTGCACAAAAGGGCCCACCAAAACGTGGCAAACAAAGCAATGATCAGCATTTTGCTGACCTATTTATAACGATCACACCCCTTACTCGGGGCGGCATTTCTCCATCCCTACAAATAAGGCATCATATATATCACAACATTTACAATGTGCAATTTAAGCACCATTCACCACAGACATTGGCTCAACGGTCGCACGCCCCGTGCACTCAGGGAAAATTTTCAATACCGGCCGCCCCCGTATAACACCATCGTTCAGAGGTACTTACTTAACGACAATGTCGTTCAGAGGTACTTAACTAGACAGTAACTTTATCATTAAGAGGTACTTAACTTGACGACTACGTCGTTTAGAGGTACTTAACTTTACGACTGACTTCCCATTCAGAGGTACTTAACATGACGACCTAGTCGTTCAGAGGTACTTAACTTGATGGCATAATAATTAGACTCCACGACACAACTCATCATAAACCACACGGTTCTTTACCATTTTAGGATGATACCCACCATTGCTGGGCAATTTAAGCTCACAGCTTTGCATACAATGGCCCCTAGGTCTCTTAGACACATGCCTCACAACATTGTAGCACCCTGGGAGCTATCGCCGGCGGAAGTCACTGTCGCCCGGTGACATCCACAGTTCTCCAGACTGTGATCTTTTCTGTGTCTTTTCCTGGAAATGCTTCCTGTACTTTGATGCAGCATCATGCACACCCCTAGACCTTGGATTTCACACGTACATCACACACATATCCACAAAGTCTTCTCCGGCATGCAAAATAAAAAACACCAATCCAAACCAACTTGTCCAGATGGGATTTTCACAGCATGCCTATTCCGCACTCTACATTTTCAGATCTATATGTAGGAAAATATGGGGATCAAATCGATCTACCCATTGGAATCCACCCTTTTCACCTTTTGGTGAGGGGATCCATGCAAGTATGCATATTGAGGACTTCACTTGTCCGGGAGAAACTCGTTACACTTATAGTTCTCTTCAGAGACATGGCAAAGATTTTCTACGCGGATGAAAAGGAGCACGTCGCTTTCATCTTTGCGTATCTATCCTCGGATCTGGCCTCTGACCACAAGATCTCCTTCAGCGAGCTCACAAAGCTCAGCCCAACACTTCCTTAGCTTCTTCTTCCTTTTTACTCAAGGAAAATCAAGAGATGAAGAGAGAGAGAGAAAGATAATGAAACATCCTTCCTGTTCTTCTTTGGTTAAGTGGATTTGGGACTAATCCCAGCCACATGATCTCTCCTTCAAAACAAAGCAAAGGCTAGGATTTGAGTTGACTGGTCAAATTTGGTGCTATCGCCTAGCGACATCGATTGTCACCACTTGGCGACATCGACTTAACTGCTTTGACCACTTTGACACAGGTCAACCACCGCTTATTGGCCGCTTAACAGCCAATCCAACACATTTCTCACGCCACGTGGCACTATTGCCCGACGATATCGAGTGCTGACTCAACGCTTACCGCTACATCCGACGATACCCACTGTCGACAATTCCCATTGAGTGCGTCGAGTGCAGCTCGATATCAAGCAATACCCAGTATCGCCCCACTCAATGCTACAGAAATGTCGTCCCAAAATTTGCATACAGCTATAAGGATGAGAACAACTTAAAGTTACAATAACTTTTTATTCATACAAACAATGTTATAATAACTTACACAAATAACTCGGGACATTGAGTGCGTCGATCCCGTGCTGACTCAACGCTTACCGCTATTGCGCCATCCGACGACTTACCCAGTTAAACTGTCACCACTTGATATGCTGCGGATATTATTTTGACAATTCGTTGAACGCTAACCGACTTCATTGAGTGCGTCGAGTGCAGCTCGATGAACTTGTCTACATCAATAGAAGTATGTATGAACTAAATAAGCTATGGCGAGGTAATAATCACAGCCACCAACAGGCAATACCCTGTTAAAGCTCCGAACCTGAGTCATTCCAAACATAGAACATCGCCCGGAGATAGGGGCAAGTAAGTAAAGTTTCTGCTACGTCAAATTTGGGGTGTTACAACCCTCCCCTTCTTACAGAAATGTCGTCCCAAATTTCGGATTTCAAGCATCTACAGATTCTACTAGACATTTCTATAAGGATGAGAACAACTTAAAGTTACAATAGAGGAACTGAGATTTAACCATATTATTAGCATACAAACAATGTTATAATAACTTACACAAATAACTCGGGATATTCATCATGCATGTTAGGGTCTGCTCACGCTCCCATATTAGCTCTTCACGGCCATAGTTGTCCCTTAATATGGCTTCGAATCAAAAAGTGCTCAACATGGAAGTTGTAGGACTTTGACCATCTGGAATGGAAATCCGATCTACAGTTGCACAGGACTACTCTTATTCGAGTACAAGCCCCGAATAGTAGAATACTCGAGTAGCTCGAGATGAACATTTGGTCTTCGTATCCTCTATTCGAATTGGCATAACTTTCATCGTTAGTGTCACAACCCGCATTTTCTCCGCTTATCGCTCGTATTAAAGATATATCAGCCAACTCGAGATATGCCACGGCGTTGCGCCGTCAACTCGATTAAATGACGCGTCGAAAAAAGATCGGTGGCGTTACAGTCACTCCCCCTGATGCTACGACATCAACAGGGGATAACTGCGGATGCTTACCATGGGGATGGTCTTTCTCCGCAAACACGCTCTTGAATCACTACTTGTACAGGCTGAATTTACCGAGTCAAGGAATGATCACTATTTACTAGTTCATTTAGCAGAGAAACAATGCGCTCAAGTGAAAAAGTTCCACATACCAGGGGTCTAAGTAATAACATCAGAGGTTTATGTGTCGTATCGACCCTTCGGCGATTAGCATATTGGCTCATCTAGTCAACGCTTTTGAAAAATAGTTATATGCTGCGGAAAGATTATTATCGAATTTATGAGTCACAACACAATTCATCCTCAAGGGCTTCCGGACCTAGCAGTGTCTCTCCCAAACTTCAGCCCAATAGACAAGGCGTCCTCATGCCTCCCGGATGCAAGGCCTCAAACGGGGCCATCTGCAGACTCTTTATAACTAAATATAACTAAAAGTCTTTACGCTAACCATGAAAGTAGTGAGGCTTCATTTTTGAAAGCACCATCATGATCCAATATAAGTAACACCTGATCATACTTCCAGTAATTGATTTATCCTTTCTGTCTGCCCATTTTTTTGGATATAAGCGGTTGAAAATATCTAACATGCAGTCCTAGCAACCCTTCTTGTAAAACATCCCAGAGAGCAAGTAAATTCTGGATCCATCACAAAGAAATCAACTAGCAGCTGGAACTCCAGGTAATCTATGACTTCATCAGGTAAACTCAACTATCTTTGTAGGCGTCATAGAATACCATCTAAAGGGACACAAAGTGACCCACACTTACAATAGAAGTCAATGTATGAACTATCACCCAAATAGAGTCGTGCCCACGGGGAGATTTCGGTAACAGTATGAAACAACATTGAAACTACCTCATTTCCAACTTGGCGAGGTAATAATCACAGCCAACACTGTTAATTTACACAGGAACTTCTATGGTCAGAAACTAGCTCCACTACCTGTTAAAGCTCCGAACCTGAGTCATTCCAAACATAGAACACCTCATACAAGAAGGTAGGAAACAAGCGGTGGCAGATAAGTAAGCAAAATCCCGAAGTAAACAATGGTCAAAAGGGGTACCAACCCAAGACCAAAAGTACTGTAGTAAAGTACAGAAGTAAAGTACCAAAAATAAAAAATATAGAACTTACGCAAATCGTTCTACGGAGTGCAACATCAATGGATCATCACTTCTGATGCATTCTGGTAAGGCTAATCCAAGAGTGGAAAACACGATTCCAAATCATAAGCGGGCAAAGAATACTACTCCCAACTTTATTAGCCATCATACAAGTCAATTCTTCTACCCAAAAGGATTGCACAGGCGAAAATTTTGGCGGTCTTTCTACTCATATGGACACATCGGCTCACAAATATAATATCCGTCTAACCTTTCCTGCAGGGGATGACTCATAAGGATCTCCACGTCATACAGCCTACATACTCTAACCAAACACTCTGGCCAGATAGAGTTCCACTTTTGAGTGAAGACATACTAACAAACTCTTGTGGTCTGAAACAACCATTTCGGAGGTGCACCATATAGTTTCGTCCACTAACTCCAGCGCATAGATTAATCAAGCAAATTCCAAATCATGCGTAAATTGTTTCTTAGCTGAATCTTTAATTGTATTATCCGTATGCGATCACCTTTCCTTCTTCTCAAGACATGGCACAAGTCAATGTGGATGCATCTACTAGACATTTCTAGATTTAAGAAACGGTTGATCGACTCCTTCAGTAGGAAGGATTTATAATCCTAGAGATACACAATCTCTCTAACACTCTTGGAAAGCTTCTTCACACTTATCGCTCCATATGAACGCCGTGTTCTTTTGTGTAAGTCTTGTAGAGGAACAGTTATAAGAGTGAGATTTAACCATATCACCAACCTTCTATAATATATCGGCAGACTAAGAACCTCCTAATCTCTTTAGGCAGTAGAATGTCTCTTCCATTCCATCACAAGCAAAAATCTTGGTCGGGTCTTCGGAAAACCGTCCTTGCACACAAGCATGAAATCTAAAGGAACCTGGGGTAACCAGAATTAGCACTTACTCAGATTGGCATAGAGTTTGTGCTCCCCTAAACAACACTAAGCGCAAGTGTCGAGCATGCTCCTCACCGCGGGTAAATTATAAAAAAACGTCATCGATGAACACAATCACAAAAGGTCCAGTTAGAAATTTTTGAACACTCTAATCGGGATAGTCCAGAAGGTAGAGTGATTTGTCAGTCCAAAGGAAACCACCAAGAACTAAAATGCCCTTGGCTTGGCCGAAAAAACTCTCCGTGGTAATCAGCCTCACGGACCCTCAATTAGTCGTAGCCTGATCGGGGTCAATCTCAAAGAACGGCGCATCCCCAGACTGATGCCAAATAGATCATCAATCCGAAACAAAAATCGGTTCTTGATGGTTACCTTATTTAACTCCCAAAATCTAGAAGATCCTTAGGAACCGCCTTTCTTCTTTACGAACAAAAAGGGGCACCCTAATGAGAAACTCAGCCTAAAGAAACGAGCAACAACTCATCCAGTTGAGTGCGCAACTCCTTAACTCACGACGGAGCCATACGGTATGGTGCCTTAGCAATAGGGCGAGTATCGGCTTGAGAGTCTATCACAAACTCCAACTTTCCAGGAGGATCTGGAAGGCTATTTGGCGAGGACCCCCCGCCATTTGTTCGTGCCGAATGGATTGCTCGTCTGTTCGCCACCGCGACATGTTCGTGGACATGGACGGCCGTTGCCGAACCGTCGCGCCGCCGCCGAAGTCGCCGCTCATGTTCGAATGACGTTGTTGATCGTTGCCGAACCGTCGCCGCCGCCGCCTCGCCGCTCTTCGTCTTTCATTATGGTTATGAGATTATTTCGTTTTGGAGAAGATGAATAGGGTAATTCCCCTTCTTTAAATCTTTGCAAGCCTTTATATACTTATTAGATTTAATAAGATTAATAATATAATTAATAGTTATAAACTTATGCGCAGGTGCGCGAGAAACCAATTTATAAGAGGCTTAATATGGCTTCATTTAGTTTAATCAACTTTAAAGTGCTCAACATGGATTATCTTTGTTTGAGATCGAACAAGGGTGGATTTAGTGGTGTATGTGATAATATATATATTTGTGTGGAGTTGGACAGGGATGCCATTTTGAAGAAAAAAAAAACCCTAAGAAGAATTCGGCCCCTAGCCGCCCCCCCCTCCTCCGATTCTCTCGGCCTGGCCGAACGCGCCCGACGCCTGGACAAACCGCCGCTTGGAAATTGCTGCCGCCCCTCCCTTGGTGGAGAATCGCTGCTCCGGATCTACATCCTCCTCCGGTGTACTCGAGAGGCGGCTCAAGCTCTTCCACATCCGGTGGACTCCGGTACCCATTTCGGGAAGTGGACTCTCCACGTTCTCTTGCTCCTCCTCCTCTCCTCCCCTCTAGAATACTCGATTTGGGTACATTTCCTAGCCCAGAATTACTCGAGATGATTTCATATTGTATTTGTGAATACTGGAGATTTTGGTTTACAAGCCCAGAATTATCCTAATTATTGATGAAGCTTGCAGTAGAATACTAGAGTAAATTATATTGCATTTCTATCCGAATACTCGAGAACAAGCCCAGATCATTCGTAAGGGTAGGTCCTCTTGGACGTTTGAAGCCGGGGTAGTGTTTAGCCTTTGGTTTCGAACGGATCAAGGATTTGGTATATCCAAAAATCAAACTATGGTTTTGTTTTAGAGATGAATAGGACTACTTTCCGAATGACATTTTAGTCCGGAATAGCCCTGCTTTAATATTACAATGTGGATGATCATGTTAGATGTGTGGTTAGGATTATATATGTTTTTGAACAAAGAAACACGAGTTTCAGAACGGAGGATTTTCCCCGTTGTGAAACGCGCGTCGAATTACAAACGAAACTCTGCACCGTAGGCGAACACTGACGTTGCGAACCCAATGACGAAGTCAAAATAAAAATCCGCACGCGCACTACGTGTTCTTGAGATATGCCTCCTAGGTTGTTTTCAAATGTCGTTAGGTGTTCGCTTGAAATTCTCCATAGGAATTTCCTGTTGTTATTTTCAAAACTTAGCGAAAAATCGCCGAGGGGTGGCTGCATCAATTATCGCTCGTATCAGAGGCGAGGTTTGTCAATTTCTCAACTTGACAACGATCCGCTCGAGCAAGCTACCCTCCACTTGCACTTAGGTACGTTTCGCTCATTTTAACTTAATTTTTCAATTACAACAAGAATTCAAGAATTTGGCCAACTCGACTGAACGGATGCGAAAATGCCTTAACGGCGTTGCGCCGTCAACTCGACATTAAAATTAATGCCATGACGTCATAAATATGACGATACCAATTCAAATAAAATCATCGAAAAAAGATCGGTGGCGTTACAGTCACTCCCCCTAAAAAGAAGTTTCGTCCTGAAACTTAACACAACTCTAAAACTAAACTAAAAATGAGAAAATCAAACACCACCAAAAACATAGAGACATACCAGAACTAAGAGAAGAGGTGAGGATGAGATTCCCTCATTGTCGACTCCAATTCCCACATTGCGCTCTCGACGTCTTGATTTGCCAGAGAACCTTCACCATGGGGATGGTCTTTCTCCGCAACACACGCTCTTGAGATTCCAAAACACGGATAGGCTCTTCCACGTACGAAATATTAGGCTGAATTTGGGGCACCGAGTCAAGGACTTGATGATCACTATGAACACACTTCCGCAACTAGCTCACATGGAACACATCATGGACACCAGGGAAGGTAGCAGATAAATCCAGTCTATAAGCTTACACTTCGATGCGCTCAAGAATTTGAAAAAGTTCCACATACCAGGGGTCTAACTTGTGGTTCCTTCCAAACCTTTTAATACCTGACATCAGAGAAAGTTTCAGAAAAACCATGTCCCCACCTGTCATGTCATTCTAGGGATGCTCCAGATCGACCCTTCGTCGATTAGCATAGGAAGATATTAAGAATCTCATAACGCTACATTTGTGCTATATGGAGATTGGCCACTATCGAATATGAGTGCCCCACAACACAAGCTTTCATCTCTTCAAGGGCTTCCGGACCTAGCAGTGGTCTCTCCCAAACCTCAGCCCAGAACAAAGGCGTCCTACATTTATGCCTCCCGGACAAGGCCTCAAACGGGGCCATCTGCAGACTCTCTTGATAACTATTATTGGGACGATAAGTAAATTCCATGATTCTGAGGCACCCCTCATTCAAAGCACCACGTGTCATGATAGTGATGTTTCTGATCACCCAATATGTACCCTCTCAGTCCTGATCATATTTGAGTGAGCCACGATCTGATTTATCCTGCGGTCCGATCTGCTATCTGAGGAGCCCGAGATTGAGGATTTCTCAATTACTATTTTGGATGAGTTTCCTCCTGAGGGAAGCGGTATCTTTGGAATACCTTAAATGTTTGCCCGGAGTAGTTTCCCAAGTGTCCCTTGATTTCTTGTAAACTCTTCCAAAAATGAGACGTAAATCTGGATTTAGTCCCGGGCTCGATCTGAAACAATTCTACCGACCCTGGAACTCCTGCTTGTGTGTATATCTGATGACTTCATCATTTTAGGTATACACGGATCAGCTAGCCATAGTCTACGCTGTTATGACATACCTACTGAGTGGAGAGATTTACCTTGCGAGGGAATCGGTTAAAGCGGAACAAAGTGACGCACCACTTTAGTCCAATCTATCGACGTAGTTCACCCAAATCAGTCGTTATTAGCCCCTCCGCTTGAGATGTCTAGTGAGCTGTGTAGACCAGTGATGAAATCCATTTTTTTGAAATTTGCGACTGCGTATGATTTCTCACGACTGTGGATTATCAAGCGGTGTCCTACATGTTACCCGCCAAATCAATTTGCACATATCTTTCGTCCATGGTACAGACTTAACACACTGCACATGTATAACATATCATCGACACAAACTTATGCCAGTGTCTATGATCGTTGCATCACTTCCACGCCCATTCAAGAGCATCTGACTGCGAACAATTTGCTTTAGATTCTAATTTAGTACATTTTGGTGGAACTAGGATGGTAGGATACACTTGGTAACAATGAGCTATTACATTGGCAAATCTTTATCCCGAGATTTTCACCAAGAATTTTGGGGTTTAATGCAAAATTATACCCTTTGGATTATTTACAGATGTATCTAACTCGGTTTTTCACCCATTTCAATTTTTCGGATTTAATTTTGAAATCAGGTCTCCATTTAGCTCTCCGTTTCTTCTTAGTTCTATTCTCGTGGGGAGATGCAACAAATATGGATCATCCATTTGGGTTTCTGGTGCATTCTGGTATCCGCAGTTTTTCTTTATGGAAATCCAAGAGGTTTCCTGCTCTTCTAATTCCAAAGGCTCTGTTCTAGCGGCCCGCACTGCTTGTCCTGCCCCTGGATGTCCGCTCCCACGCTACTTCAATGTCTGTCATCAACAAGAATTCTTCTACCAAGGATTGCACATCGGTGATAGGTTGAAAATTTTGGCGGGGGAGGTCTTTCTACTCAAGACCCCCCGCCATTTGTTCGGCCACTATTGCTCGTTCGCCACCGCGACTTTCCTGGATGATAAAGGACGGCCGTTCTCCACGTCATCGCCGCCGCCGCATCAGCCCACATGTTCGTGGACGTTGTCTGACGCAACCGCCGCCGCCGCCGCCTACTCTGGCTTCGTCTTTCCATTATGGTTAGATTTAGTTCCTTTTGAGTGAATAATCACATACTTCCCCAAACTCTTGTGGTCTGTATAGATCTTTCACAGTGCACCTTAATATAGTAATTTATGTCTCCATAAGCTCCAGCGCATAAGATTTATTTATCAGCAAATTCCAAATCATGTTGTCTTATTTCATTTAGTTTAAAACTTAGCTGAATCTTTGTTTAATGAAGGGTGTATTGAGTGGTCCGTATGCGATCACCTTTCCTTCTTGCATCAAAACACAACCAAGTCCAATGTGTGATGCATCCACATACACAACGTACTCGACTCCTTCAGTAGGTGAAGTTGAAGAAAAAAAAAAGCCCTAGAGTAGTACACAATCGGCCCCTAGCCGCCCCCCCCTTCTTCAACTCTCGGCCTGCCGAAACCCGCGCTTCCGACGCCTGGACACCGCCGCTTATTGCTGCCGCCCCTCCTTGGTGGTGATATGAACGCCGGTTATTCTTCTCCGGTGTAAGTCTTGTTCCGAAGAAGGCGGCAGATAACATAGAGAACCCTTCCACGAACCTTCTATAATAATAATCGGCCAGACCTAAGAACCTCCTAATCTCTTTAGGAGTAGAATGTCTCTTCCATTCCATCACAACAAAAATCTTGGTCGGGTCTTCGGAAATACCGTCCTTGCACACAACATGGCCCAAAAAGGACACCTGGGGTAACCAGAATTCGCACTTACTCCCCTAAAGATTGGATTTCATAGAGTTTGTGCTCCCTCAGGGATTTTGTTTCAAAAACTAAGCGCAAGTGTCGAGCATGCTCCTCACCGCGGGAATATACGAGAACGTCATCGATGAACACAATCACAAAATGGTCCAAGAAATCTTTGAACACTCTATTCATTAAGTCCATGAAGGTAGAGGGTGCATTTGTCAGTCCAAAGGACATCACCAAGAACTTAAAATGCCCGTGCTGGGAACGAAAAGCCGTCCGTGGTATATCAGCCTTTGGTTTCACGGACCCTCAATTAGTATATCCTCGTAGTTTTGTTTTGAACGAAGGTCATCGGATCTTCAAAAACACGGCGCATCCCCACAACTGATCAAATTTTAGATCATCAATGCCCCTTTGTGAATGGACAATGTGGAGATATCGGTTCTTGATGGTTAGGACCTTATTTAACTCCCAATAATCTATGCAGATCCTTATGGAATTTTCCGCCTTTCTGAAATCGCGCTTTACGAACAAAACAGGGGCACCCCATGGAGAATAACTCAGCCTAATAATTTCCAACCACACTGCAACAACTCATCCAGTTGAGTGCGCAACTCCTCTAACTCACACGGAGCCATACGGTATGGTGCCTTAGCAATAGGGCGAGTATCTGGCTTGAGGTCTATCACAAACTCCAACTCTCTCTCAGGAGGAAGTCCTGGAAGGCTATCAGGAAAGACATCTGGAAATTCTCGCACCACCGAGATATCCTCAAGACGTGGTGTAACAAAAGCTATTTCCAGAACAGAAATAGAAACAAGATACACCTCGAAACTAGACTCTATTGCTCGACAAGCACATACCGCAGAAATAATGAGGGAACCCTTATCCTGAAATCCATAGACCCTCGTGGGTTGGCCGTTGTCGATCTTGAAGTCCAGTCGCTTTGCCTTGCACTGGATTACCGCATCATACTTGGATAACTAGTCCATGCCCAAAATCACGTCAAAATCTGCCAAATCCAACACCATCAGGTCTGCAAAAGCTAGGAAATCGCCTAGATGAATTGGGCACCTCTGAATTCCTCGACTTGATATCACCAGATCTCCGGAGGGAAGCTTGACGTTGAAGGAATCTTCTCACTGATCCACGTCCAAATGATGCCTATCTACAAAACTCCGTGCTACAAAGGAATGGGTGGCACCCGAAGCATAAAGAACGCACGCCCACCTTTTCCGTACCTTAAACTCCCCTAAAAACGTAGTATACATAACTAAACGAAGCAAACAATGGAGGGTAAAATTTAAACTGGAATCTAACCTGATATAACTTGGGTAGAGGTCTGAGCTTCCTCTCTGGTCACCACATTTAGCTTTCCTTTTCCTTTCTCCTGGTTGTGTGGCGGCAATAGAGCCCGGAGCAGGGCAGGCTGTAGTGGGGGTTGAACCTGGGGGCATGTAGACTTTAGGTGCCCCTTCTGCCCGCACTGGAAGCAAGCCTTATCCTTCGACCAGCAATGACTCACGTCATGTCCCTTTCTTGAACAGAATGAGCACACCAGCTCTCCCTTGGATGCGCCTTGGATGGTGAGCACCTGCTACTGCTTCAGAGTGACAATCCTCTTGAAATACCTCTCGTAAGGGTGGCAGGATCGACCACAGAAGCTACATATTTCTCCACTTTTCTTTTTCGAAGAAGGGCCAGATGCCCAAGTGCTTCCATCCTCAACACCTTTCCTCTTCTCTTTTCTCGCCACGATACCTCGATTCTTTGCGTTTTCAATCGCCTCAACCTTTAGAGCGACTTCCACTGCCACATCATAACTTTCAGCTCTATAAGCGCATGCCCACTGTTGGACATTGCTTCTCAGTCCTCCTAGGAAACATTTCACTCTTCCCTCCTATGAAGCTACCAAATCAGTAGAAAATTTGCTCAACTTACTAAACTCAATCTTATACTCGCTCACCGTGGGTTGTCTCTGCTTCAGATGCAGGAAGTTATTTATCAAACGGTCTTGCTCGACTGAGGGTAGAAACTTTTTCAGCAGCATCTTCTTAAAAGATTCCCAGGAGCATCCTTCATTTAGGCTCTCCTATTCCTGAATCCACCAGCTCTTTGCAAGGCCTTTTAACTGTTAAGCTACAATCATTGCCTTCTGGGCTTCTGCAATCCCCGAATACAAGAACATCTCCTCGATAGCGGTGATCCAATCATCCAAAACCATGAAGTCGGCGCTCCCGTCATAAGTGGGAGGTCCCAATCGCTGGAAATGCGAGATAAAATTCAACTCTGGCGGTAGAGTCACTGGGGGTACCAGAGGAGCAGGAGTATGGGGTACAACTCGATCCACGATAAAATCTTGCACTAAGGGTTGCTGCACGGGAGCGACAGACAAAAAAGTATGAATTTGCGATTGCATCGCAACTACTTGCCTCGATAGAGCCTCGTTGCTCTAGCGCAAACTCTCGATAAACGCATCGCTCTGTGCACCTAACGACACACCCTTCGACTTGGGAGTCGAGCTCGTCGCAACACGCTTTGGCGGAATTTCTAAAAAGCAAACAAATAACTCATCAAAATCCTAGATCACAACTAGGCCATACAACTTAGTTCAGACCATACTTAAAAGACACTTGCTTATGCTGCAACTTGCTATGGGATTTTATAATGATGCTATGTTTTACTTAGAATGTTATCCTCTCATCCTATTGACTCTAGCGCATATGATATAAATGCATGGATTCTTTATTCTTATTCAAAATCATGTGTGTACATGTGTCATCATGTAAACCTTAACTTATCACACATGCTTATGCGATAATATGCTATGTATGCAGTGCTATGCATTCTAAAAAGGACTTAATGCATGTTATGAGCAGCGTACGCATGAAATGTTACACATCCCATACTACATAACATCGCATGCAACGAGAAAAGAAAACGTGCTAATGGTCACCCATGTGATGGTGATTATGCATCCCATACTACATAACCGTCACATGTTGCCACTTATGGTGGATCCATATACAAACACATATTATGTATCCCATACTACATAATATGCCCCGTATACTTCTTGTCATGCTATGAGTGTAGTGACTATGCTTCGGCTAAGACGTACCGATGCCACATCGGTGTGTGTATGCAATAAAAGAAAACAAATCTACAACAGATTGGCTGGTTCGACCAACTTATCAAACAAACCTCCCTCTGATACAAACTGTCACAACCAGCATTTTCTCCGTATTAAAGATATATTAGAGTAAGGGAAAATCCGCGTCCATGATTCCACGTCAATAGGGGATAACTACGGATGCTCAGGCAAGACTCCTACTTGACACATACAGAAAGATCTTTAAGTTATTTAGAGAAAAATTCAGTTTAAGTTAAACGGTTAGCCGTATCCCTCGGCTTAGTGGCTCATCTAATCCATGAGAAAAATAGTTATACACTGCGGAAAATATTTCTTTTATGAGATTAAACATCATACATGAGTGTAGGCGTCCCCAATGGACAACTCATGCTATGCAAGACGCTAGATTTATAATAAATATAACTAAAAGTCTTTACGCTAACCAGAAAGTAGTGACTTCATTTTTGAAAGAGATGATATGTATGATATACTAGTAATAGGGTTTTATAATGTTGAAACCAAAAAATCGGTCTCGATGGAGTTCACCCTTGGGGAAGGGGTGATCGCGCACCTACTTCTCTCCTGCAAGAAAAACAAAAAGGAAAAAGAACAAGGGACTGAACCAAGGGCCTGGTGCGGAGGACCCACCACATACTCGGAAGATCACTGAGTGCTTCCCCTCCTTAGCCAAATTCCAGGCTAAGGTACCTCAGAAAGCGCTAGAAGGCTGAGAGACAAGTAAGCATCCCTTCTGAGGTATCCCCTTGGGTCTATTTATAGATTCCTGAAAGTGGTCTGCTAAAAGCCTACCGCCGCTGTTCTGAATAGCTATGCCTGTTGGAGTTACCATGGTTATCTAGAAGTGGTCAAACATGTAATCTCACTGCCAACGCGATATGAGCCTGCAGGGTCGCACATAAGAGCATGTGGAGAAATTGGAAGATTAACTGGGTTGGTAAGGGTTACCAATCACCCTACCGTATGGGGAGTCAGGCAAGTGTTGCCAAGGGAAAATCGTCGAGAGTCGACGGGAGTCGTCGAGTATGACTCGTCGACTATGGCAAAATCGACGAGAATCGACGGGAGTCGTCGTGTATGTCTTGTCGACTAAGGCATAATCGTCGAGAATCGAGCTGTTCGATTCTCGCCGATTCTGCGTCTAATTCTCGCCGATTCTGCGACCGATTCTCGCCGACTGATTCTCGTAGGATCTGGAGGTGATTCTCACCGACTGATTCTCGCCGAATCATGAGGTGATTCTCGCCGAACGGTCCAGAAACCCTAACTTGGGTGGTCTGCAGATAGCGATTCCTATGAACTGTTTATGCCATTGGTATAAATAGGACACTTAGGGTTTTGAGGAATATGATCGACCAACATCGGTATTTCTGTAGCAAAACGGAAGCCGACAGAAAGAGTTCTGCCGATCTCCCCATTCCGCCGAATCCCGATTCCGCCGGATGGAAACGTTCGGCCGCCGGCTGTTCGCTCCGCCGACCACCTCCTCTCCGGTGACTATCGCTGGTCTTACTTTCTCTAACGCGGACCTAGCAGTCCGTGGGAAGTGCAAAGGTGCGGCTGATCTTCTTCTCGACCCTTCGTGCGACGAAGCTCAGGGTTCTCCCGCTCGTGTGGATTTCTACAAAGACATGGACGTTATTCTACGTGGAACTCGCCACCGACACGGAATCACATTTGGAGCATCTTCGTTGAGTTGTAACTCAACACCGAAGAGGTAATTTTTGCCTAATTTTTGTTAACTTCTTGATTCAACATGCATGGCCCGATCCAATCTCTTTTGGGTTGTTCTAGATTTTATTACTTCCGCTGTGTGCACAAGTGCTGTGCCAACCTCATAGAGAAATCCAATAGTGGTATCAGAGGCATGTTACGACCATGTTTGTTATATTGGAAGTTAGGTTATCCCAGTATGTGTAAACCTAGGGATTTAGAAGTGTTCTAAATGTCTATATTTAATCTTGGCACCCCGCCGGGAACGTCTGGAATCTTGTAGTAATTTCTAATCGTTAGGAATTGCTGTCTCCTTAGCAGTAACCATCCCTCGATTTTGTTTTGGATTTTGAATCCAACAAGGAGAGATGAGCTTGTCTACTGCTTTAAGTTGAGTTGCCTTTGTCCCTTGTCCAATGCATGTATACCTAAAGATTTGGAAGTGTCCAGATGTTCAGATTTATCCCTTTTCTTCTATCAAATGTTGATAGTGTTCTGTTGTGCACATAAGGGATGCATGGGGATTTTAGTGAACTGTTTTTCTTTGGATGTGCACATTGATCAAATGTTGATCATGGTTAATTATTAACCTATAATCAAAAATCCCTTCATTAAATATTAAGTGTTCGGATTCCTTCCGATGGATGACACTCTTCCTGCCTCGATCGATGAAGTGTGGGCTTGCCAAAGCAAGGTGCATTAATGTATCTTGGTAAGGGTGAGAGCGGATAATTGTGATATCCCACTGTCGACATCGGGTCCATTTTAACTAGGTGACCTCAAAAGTTGAGTGCCTAGAGGCATGGGGTTGGCATGCACCATATGATGGATGCGAATAAGGAGTTATTCACCAACCATACAAGAATTGCATGAGGATGCAATTGGCAAGCGTTGCCTACCTAAATAACCGCATTGTGAGAGGAAAGCCAAAGCTGACTTATTGTGTTGGTGAAATACGGATCTTGTCCACTAAGAGAGTAGCTCGCATGAACTCTCCGAATTGATAGTGAGGGCTATTATTTCGAATAAAACAGTGGGAGTTTTTAATTGAAGTCCAAATTAAGAAAATAATTGTATTTTGAAATTTTGGTACTGATTTATTCTGCATGAATTCTTGTAGAATTCCATGGCAAGTGGTTCACACTCCACTCTGTCTCTGAGAGCCATCCTTGAGAAGGATAAGCTCAGCGGGACTAATTACATGGACTGGTACAGGAACCTGAGAATTGTTCTCAGGCAAGAGCGAAAGCTCTACGTCTTGGAAGAAGAAGCCCCTGAAGTGCCGACCGGGAATTCTTCCCGTGCTGATAAAGATACTTATAAGAAGTATACTGATGACGCCTTGGACGTCGAATGCCTTATGCTTGCCACCATGAACTCTGAGCTTCAGAAGCAATATGAGAACATGGGGTGCAAGGAGATTGACGAGCATCTCAAGAAAATGTTTTAAGGGCAAGCTCGTCAAGAGAGGTTTGACGTCACCAAAGCGTTGTTTCAGTGCAAGATGGGAGTTTGAGACTCAGTAGGGACTCATGTACTCAAGATGATTGGGTATATAGAGAACCTTGAAAGACTGGGTTTTCCTCTAGGTTAAGAGTTGGCCACAGATTTGATCCTGCAATCGTTGCCGGACAGTTACGAGCAGTTTGTCTTGAACTACAACATGAATGAGATAGACAAGACACTGCCCGAGCTCCTAGGCATATTGAGAACTACCGAGATCAATATAAAGAAGGCCAAGCCTGCCAGCCCCATACTGATGGTGCATAAGGGCAAGGGCAAGGCCAAGGGCTTCAAGAAGACGAAGGTGGGACCTATGTCACATCTTGAGCCCAAGTCTTCTGCACTGATGAAGAAGAAGAGCACGGTGAAGGAGGGGAAATGCTGCCACTGTGGCAAGGCTGGTCATTGGAGGAGGAACTGTCCTTCGTACATTGAGGGTCTGCAGAAAATGAAGGGAGGTATGACTTCCGCTTCAAGTATTTACATTATAGAGATAAACCTTTCTGCTCCTTCATCTTGGGTATTGGATACCGGATATTGTTCTCACATTTGTACAAATGTGCAGGAACTGGGAAGGAGAAGACTACTGAGTAAAGGGGAGGTGGACCTGCGCATCGACAATGGAGCAAGAGTTGCTGCTGTAGCTGTAGGGGTTTACCGTCTTTATTTTCCCAGTGGGCTTGTAATAGAACTAGATAACTATTATTTTGTTCCGGCAATAACTAGAAACATTATATCCATTTCATGCTTGGACATGATTGGATTTTCTTTTATGATTAAGAACAACTGTTGTTCTATATTTAAGAACGATGTTTGTTATGCTGTAGCCTAATTGTTTAATGGTCTTTATGTTTTGAACTTGGACCATCAGATCTATAATGTAGAAAATAATAAAAGACTAAGAACAAATGACTCAAACCCTACATATCTCTAGCATTATCGTTTGGGCCATATAAACGAGAAGCGCATATCCAAGCTCCATAAAGATGGACTTTTGGACTCATTTGATTATGAATCATTTGAGCGATGCGAATCTTGTTTGTTAGGCAAGATGACTAAGGCCCCTTTCACTGGTTATACTGAGAGGGCTGAGGATCTCTTGGGTGTTGTACATAGTGATGTATGCGGACCCATGAGTTCCATGGCTAGAGGTGGGTATTTCTACTTCGTTACATTTACTGATGATTTCAGTAGATACGGATATGTGTATCTTATGAAGTGCAAATATGAGACCTTTGAAAAGTTCAAAGAGTTCAAGAATGAAGTAGAAAACCAGTTGGGTAAAAGGGTTAAAGCACTCCGATCTGATCGAGGTGGCGAATACCTGAGTCATGAGTTCCGTGATCATCTGAAAGAGTGTGGTATTGTATCACAGCTCACTCCACCTAGAACACCACAGCATAATGGTGTATCTGAGAGGAGAAATCGTACTTTGTTAGACATGGTACGTTCGATGATGAGTCATGATGACTTGCCTGTTTCCTTTTGGGGTTTTGCTTTAGAGACTACTGTAATGACACTGAATCGCGCTCCAACGAAAACGGTTCTTAAGACACCATATGAGATATGGACTGGGAAGTGTCCTAGTATGTCGTTCATTAAAATTTGGGGCTGTGAGGCATACGTGCGACGTCAAATGCCTGACAAGCTGGAACCCAAATCGGATAAATGTTATCTGGTGGGATATCCTAAGGAAACGAAAGGGTTTTACTTTTACCTACCGTCCGAGGGCAAAGTGTTTGTCGCAAGAACTGGCGTCTTCTTGGAGAAAGAGTTCTTATCAAGAAAGACTGAAAAGGTAGAACTTGAAGAAGTTCAAGAACCACAAGTAGTGAATGAACCAGAATTAGATTTTGAGACAGGACTACAAGATGTTGTAGCTAGAGAACCTGCTCAAGAAACACAAGTCCTACGTAGATCTGGTGTAAGACCCCCCTTTTTTTTTCTTTTCAAACACTGGGGTCTTAGCCCAGAATTGCCGCTTTGCGGTGGCACCGACTCACGGGAAGGTCGCCACTACAAAACGCCAATTTTGCCGGCCCTTTTCGATCGCAGGATAGTAGCATAATAAAGTAAAAGCAAGTCCACATAACCACATGTATATATAAATCTCCACGAAGGGAGAGTCCACAATAATAATAATAATCAGAGTACAAAAGGAGGGCTTGTGCCCAGTACATGTAATCCTCACTACAAGTCACTCGCGGAAGCAAAACTAAAACTAAGCGTCACCGTAACTGTCACTGAACCGAGAGCACCCAAGCTGGACAGGCCCATCTCCACCGACACTGTTCTCTGCTATTGCTGCATCTCTGGGTGCTTCTTCCTTTTCGGCCTGCCGTCGCCGCCTCGCGATCCACGTCTGCGTCTACGTCTTCGGCCTCCTGGTTGCTGAGCTGGTGGGGTCCCACCCATCAAGGGGCATTTAACCCGTGTATGTCCCGGTTGGTGACAATGGTAACACGGTCGCGGGGTCGACTCTGTCAGGAACTGCAATACCCGTGACCTTTCCATATGGAGCACCTAAAATGTTGTGGTTCGAAAACCGTTAGTCATAAAGACTAAGCCCTATCATCCCCTACCCCTTCCCCCATGGCTCCTAGGTATCGAGCAGAGAGGAAGAAAGGAAAGGGCATGAAGGTGGAGAGTAAGTCAAATAAACAGGTGACAGCGGGCCTATGCTAGCAATTCTATAGTAAATAAGATAGCAACAGAAAGTAAGAAATGTAACCTTAACTTATGCGCGGAAGCGCATAAGCAAAGGGATTTTTTGCAGGGCTCCCATCGTATAGAGTGTCCCATACCACTTATACGTTGGGGTGTCGGTTGTCAAACTACAAGGAATGGCAAGTAAGTGAAAGAACAAGAAATATAACCATTGATTTATAGGGATTACCCCTATAGACCAAGGGGTCATTTTGCAGGGCCTATCGTATAAAACATCCCATACCATTTTATACGTTAGGTGGCATGTTTATGCTATGACACACAATTATGCTATGGAATGCACAAGCAAGTGCAACACACCCACACGACTCTATGCGCACAGACCTTTAGTTCCCCCTGTTCGGGCAGCTAGCTTCACCCCCTGGAACCTCCGTTGTGGCAAACGGAGACAGTAAGTCGGGCCCCCCACTCCTAGGCGGGTAACCACACTACCAGGCCTAGCCCTTCCGTACGCCCCTAGAAGAACACAACCTAGAGTATCCGCGTACTTGTGCTGGCTGTACATACTAGGCTTTTCGCCGAGTCAACGTACCACTGTCGGTGTGATCGATCGCCTAGTACCGATGACCCACCACTTTTATGCACATGCAATCATGAAAATTATATTTGTACAAGTTCTCATATTACCGAGCCTCCAGCTCTCTAGGCTACCAAGCATATACCAAGTCCCCGAGCATCCCGCTCCCTGGACTTCCCAATTACAAACCAACCACCATCACTACTAGTAGGCCCTTAGACCACGGACCTACTCTACCCATTCCATGCCATTTCTTCTGCCTAAGTGTTCAAGTGTAGGTGTGAGGTACAACTATTATTAGGGTTACTCTTGATCATTTTATTCCTAAGATTTAAGGTTAACCCTGGACTTCCCGAGGGTTACCCGGTGAAGGGCTCGCAGCGGTACTAGGAGCTATGATGGGGTGAATCCCAAAACTCCCTTTCCAAGGCACTTATTATACTTGATTGGTTCCCTTAACCCATTCCCTTCTCACATTACAGTGGGCTATTCCTAGGGTGGCCTTGACTCTTCCTCTTCTCGGGGAGGACGGTCTTCCGTCGAACCCGAACACTACCTATCGCTAGTCAACCTCACCCCCTACCCATCCTAACTTCCAATAATGAACTTGATTTAACTCATCCTGTCCAAAGCAGCAAACTATCAAAATTCCATCTCCAAGTTCATTACCCACTCTAGCTCAGCTTCTGCAGTTTTACTAAACGCAAACCGTCCTAATCTTTATGAGGTATGCAAGGGGTGGTACTTCCAACTGTCTTCCAAATCCAATATAATATTTACTGGAGGTCTACCATGACCTAATTAGTCTAAATCCAGAAAATAATAATTTTCCTATTTCATTTGGCATTTAATTTATTTATTCTAAGATCCCAAATGACCTTGTATGAACATGAAGTGCACTAATGAGTCAATAATAAATCATCATAAAATCAGTAAAAATCATATGAGACATTTAAACAGCAATTCCAAGTTTTGAGAAATTCTAGAGATGTTTATGCTTATATTTCCTAATTTATCATTTTAGGCCATTTTTACTATATCTTGAAGAAAGTACTGTTTTTATCCATCTAAAATTCCAGAGAAAATTAATAGGTGACTATCATAATTTAAAACACTCACTGATCAAATTTCATAATTTTCCAATCAATAATTGGGCACTATTTGTATTTTTGACTGTATATCACATTTAGCACATTAAAGAATAAAGTACTCAAAATAATCAGATAAAATTTCCAAGAAAATTACATAAGGAGTATCATGCTATAATATGCACTAATCCAAGATTTCATAACATTCCAGTGAACATAAATTCCAGAATCATTAAAACAAATATCTAGGGCACAATTAGAGTTATAAATAAAGTACTGTATAAATTTGCCCAAAAATCTCCACAAAATTATATTATGTCTACTTGGACCATTACATCACTCTACCCAAATTTTACTAGATTTGTAGTTTAGTTGATAGCTTAATAATTCAAATAAAGGTTGGTGACCTAAACTAGGGTTAGGGTTTGAGGTGGGCTAAATATCTCCAAATACCATAATATTTTCACCAGAGGACTTAAATAGCTCTATGGTCCTCTCCACCAAATTTCAAGTCAGTCCAAGGTCATTTGACCCCATGACCTTCAAAACCCTACAAATCCCCATTAAGGTACCTACCCTAGGGTTCCAGGGCTGCCCTACACCAAACCACTCTAAACTCCCTTGGAGGGTGTGTCATGCCCTAAAAAGTCAGTGACCAAAATGTCAGCCTCTGTTGAGGTGATATGGCCACTCAAATACCAAGGGGGTGTTTGATCTTAAATTATCCTATACAGATCAACCTAGGGTTGGACACAAACCTAACCAAAACATCTCCAAATGAGATGAAATTTTTACCAGAACCTTATGATAAACCCAGGGACCACTCACCAAAATTTGGGAGGGTTTGGAAGTCTTTTAGCCATCTAATTAAATTGAGCTAGGATTATTGAATTTTTCTAAAAACCATAGAAAAACATTCTCCAAAAATTCTCATATTTGGATAGCATCTAGATATAGGTAAGATTAGGCGACACCCCAAATTTCAAGTCATTTTGATGACTGGATCGGAGTGGGGAATGTTTCTAAGGTCAAGACAGCCCTATGGATAGACCTCACCAAAAAGGGTGCTGTGGTCTAACCAGGACTCCAAATGTAGTGAAATTAATTTTGAATTAAAGTAGACTTCAAGGGAAACATTTTCTTTGTTGATCATTTTTCCTGTAGGAGCCTATAGGTATTTTTCATAAATTATTTAAAGTGACAGATATTTTCATTCAGAAATTGTTTTAAAATAGAATCTAATTTCATGGCACTGTTCATCTTCTTCTACAGCCCGAAACAAGAGCCCTAAAAACTTATCTTCCTGTAGCTTTTCCAAAGCTATTTCTCGGCCATCCAGCCATCTCCCTGGCCAGACACCACCACCACCACCTCTGTTGAGGTGAGGGCTATCGTCGGGCGGCGGCACGGCCGCCGGAGAGGCGGTTTCCGGCGAACCCGCCACCATGAAATTTTGGAAAAACATGGAAACGCTCACCCGATCCGGCTCTTTTGAGCCCGATATCTCTCCTAATGATTTCTAAGATCTGTCCATAGAAGAAAGAGTAGAGGAGGACCTTATTCATGGTTTGATGGCGAGATGAACGACGGTTGATATGGCGCGGTGGTGGCGTTGCTGAACTTCTCCTACAGCAAGGTACAAGGCTTCAATCCGTCGGGTAGGGGTGGAAACTCCATCTCTGGGTCTAGGGAGCCTTTTTTATAGATCAGCAAGTGGGGAGGGGAAAGGATGAAACGTTCATGGCCATTAATATTTCTTCTTAAAAACGTTTCGGTTATGATGCAGGGAATTGAATTGCTGGAAACGAAGAGATGTTTGCCAGGTGGCGATTTCCTATTGGACCTCATTTCCTTATTTTATTAAATAGTTAGAGTAGGAAACGGCCCATAAATATTCCTGGTGTAACTTACCAAAATCAGAATTGATTACGACGTCGGTTACCGAAATTTCCAGTCCGGCTGACGTTTCGGCCTTGGTCACGGGCGTGACACATAGGTCACGGGCGTGACAGGCCCGGGTTGCTAATTCTGGGTTCGACGATCGTCGAACTGAGATCGACGATCATCGAAGGGCGGTCACTCCCTAGGTCATGGGCGTGACACATGGGTCACGGGCGTGACAGGTCCGGGCTTGACGATCGTCGAATTGAAGTCGACGATCGTCGAAGGGTGGTCACGCCCTAGGTCACGGGCGTGACACATGGGTCACGGGCGTGACAGGCCCGGGTTGCAAATTCTGGGTTTGACGATCGTCGAATTGAGTTCGACGATCGTCGAAGGATGGTCACGCCCTTGGTCACGGGCGTGACAAGGTCATGAGGAAAATTCCTCGCTCGGCGATCGTCGCGCTGAGATCGACGATCGCCGAAGGGGGTCACGCCCTTCGTCACGGGCGTGACTCCTGGGTTACGGGCGTGACAGGGCTGGGTTGAAGATTCTGCGCCCGACGATCGTCTCCTTGAGCTCGACGATCGTCGAAGGAGTCACGCCCTAGTTCACGGGCGTGACGGGTAGGTCACGGGCGTGACCAACCCGTGACCCGAAATCTCGGTCGATTTATTTCACTTTTTGGGCTTCCTAGGGTTCTGTCATGACCAACCGGCTCCTAGGGGTCTAGCCGGAAATAGGATGTTACATCTGGTAGACCGAGTTTTGAGCCTGAGAGATATGGATTTATCATGTCTCAAATAGGTAATGTGTTGCTTATGGATCATGATGATGAACCAGCAACCTACCAAGAGGCTATGAATGGACCGGACTCTGACAAATGGCTTGAGGCTATGAAATCTAAGATGGACTCCATGTATGCAAACCAAGTTTGGAACTTGTGGAACCACCTTAAGGGGTACGACCCATAGGGTGCAAATGGGTCTTCAAGAAGAAGACCGACATAGATGGGAATGTACAGACATTCAAAGGCCGACTGGTGGCTAAGGGTTTCAAGCAAATTCATGGTATTGACTATGATAAGACCTTTTCCCCTGTTGCCATTGTAAAGTCCATAAGGATATTGCTTGCTATTGCTGCGTATTATGACTACGAGATCTGGCAGATGGATGTCAAAACGGCTTTCCTTAATGGAAACCTCCTTGAGGAAGTGTAAATGACACAACCCGAGGGTTTTGTATCCCCAAATGAAGCCACTAAAATATGCAAGCTGAATAAGTCCATCTATGGATTGAAATAGGCCTCTCGAAGTTGGAATCTTCGTTTTGATGAGAAAATCAAAGAGTTTGGTTTCATCAAGAATGAAGATGAGCCTTGTGTTTACAAGCGAATCAGTGGGAGCATTGTTGTCTTCCTGATATTGTATGTAGATGACATACTTTTTATTGGGAATGGCATTCCTACCCTAAAAGTTGTTAAGAACAACCTAGGAAACTGCTTTTCTATGAAGGACTTGGGTGAAGCGACTTACATACTCGGTATTAAGATCTATAGAGATAGATCGAAGAAGTTGCTGGGTTTGACCCAGAGTACATACATTGAAAAGGTGTTGAAGCGGTTCAACATGCTTGAGTCCAAGAAAGGATTTTTACCCATGCCTCATGGTGTGAATCTCTCTAAGGACTAGTGTCCAAAATCTTGTGAAGATAAGGACCGCATGAAGTTGATTCCATATGCTTCGGCAATTGGATCAATCATGTATGCAATGTTATGTACTCGACCCGATGTCTCCTTTGCTTTGAGCATGACTAGCAGGTATCAGTCAGACCCCGGTGAATGTCACTGGATTGCAGTCAAGAATATCCTGAAGTACTTGAGAAGGACTAAGGATGTGTTCTTGGTGTATGGTGGAGAGGAAGAGCTCGTTGTAAGTGGTTACACGGATGCTAGCTTCCAAACTTATAGAGATGATTCAAAGTCTCAGTCAGGGTTTGTGTTTTGCCTTAATGGAGGAGCTGTGAGCTGGAAGAGTTCCAAGCAAGAGACAGTTGCTGATTCTACAACAGAGGCCGAGTATATCGCTGCAGCTAACGCATCGAAGGAGGCTGTATGGATTAGGAAATTCATCAGCGAGCTTGATGTGGTTCCTAGCATTGTTGGTCCCGTAGTTCTCTACTGTGATAACAACGGTGCAATTGCACAATCTAAGGAACCTAGATCCCATCAGCGCTCCAAGCACATACTTCAGCGGTTCCATCTTATTCGTGAGATTGTCGAACGAGGAGATGTGAACATATGCAGAGTGCCGACTGAGGAGAATATTGCGGATCCACTGACAAAGCCTCTCGCACAGAGAAAGCATGATGGTCATACTAGATCAATGGGTATGCGATACCTAAGTGATCAACTCTAGTGGGAGTCTTGTGGGTTGCATGTAAACATATATTTTGTTGGCTATTTTTGTTCATTCATATGATGAATTGTGTACCAAATGTTTCTTTTTACAATTAATGGCAAGTTCTTTTATTGTGATTTTTCTATGTGATAGTTAAATTGTAATATAATAAATACCCTTAGAGTGTTCGCTTCCATAGGAAATCAAGTACGTGACTTGAATGTGAGAGCCTATGATTTATTTGAAGCTTCATTCTTAAAAGGTCCCTGGTCGTTGTATCATCATAGAAGCTAAGGGTGACTATGATACCTTAAGACTAGCACGTGCGTTAACTGATGACCAGTTCTCACAGGTCATGATATTGTGATATCAAGTCATCACGTGGGTACTTGTTAATGAACAAGTTGTACTAGACAGACCCATCCTGAGACTACTTTGTGGATTGTTGCCTAATCGTGTCACAAGTAGGTCTCTATTGGTAATGGTGTTGTGGTCCTTTGACCTGAGTCACAGCATTCATCAAGTGAGGAAGAGCGTGCTTTGATGCCATCTAAAGTCTTCCTTGAGAAAGGTTGATGATAAGGGTGGTTGTTGGGTACGTTACGAATCATTTGGGTGTTTGTGTGTGAGCAGATATGAGATTTGTCCTCCTATATGACAGGAGTTGATTCCATGGGCCCCTTGATGGAATTGGACCGAGAAATGCATGGCCATGCTTGGTTGAGTCAGTATGTGATATTGGACTCACCATTCTCTGGAAGTTCATTCTAGATCAAGAAACTTGGATTGAGCTACTATGAGGGTGACACGGTCCATACCTCTAGTTCTTTCCGGATGTAAGGGACAAAGGGACAAAGACAACGCTGGAACATTGGTCATGAAGGCTTATGAGTTATGAACTCTTATTGCTTGGGGAGCAATGATGCATTGCTAGATGCCGCTCATTGTTTGTGAGGTTTTTGGTTTGATACTTTCAAGATCAAGTGGGAGACTGTTGGAGTTACCATGGTGATCTAGAAGTGGTCAAACATGTAATCTCACTGCCAACGCGATATGAGCCTGCAGGGTCGCAAATAAGAGCATGTGGAGAAATTGGAAGATTAACTGTGTTGGTAAGGGTTACCAATCATCCTACCATATGGGGAGTCAGGCAAGTGTTGCCAAGGGAAAATCGTCGAGAGTCGATGGGAGTCGTCGAGTATGACTCGTCGACTATGACAAAATAGACGAGAATCGACGGGAGTCATCGTGTATGTCTCGCCGACTAAGGCATAATCGTCGAGAATTGAACTGTTTGATTCTCGCCGATTCTGCGTCTGATTCTCGCCGATTCTACGACCGATTCTCACCAACTGATTCTCGCCGGATCTGGAGGTGATTCTCGCCGACTGATTCTCGCCGAATCTGGAGGTGATTCTCGCCAAACGGTCCAGAAACCCTAACTTGGGTGGTCTGCGGATAGCGATTCCTATGAACTGTTTATGCCATTGGTATAAATAGGACACTTAGGGTTTTGAGGAATATGATAGACCAACATCGGTATTTCTGTAGCAAAACGGAAGCCGACAGAAAGAGTTCCGCCGATCTCCCCATTCCACCGAATCCCGATTCCGCCGGACGGAAACGTTCCGCCGTCGGCTGTTCGCTCCGCCGACCACCTCCTCTCCGGCGACTGTCGCTGGTCTTGCTTTCCCTAACGCGGACCTAGCAGTCCGTGGGAAGTGCAAAGGTGTGGCTGATCTTCTTCCCGATTCTTCGTGCGACGAAGCTCGGGGTTCTCCCGCTCGTGTGGATTTTTGCAGAGATGTGGACGTTATTCTACGTGGAACTCGCAACCGACAAGGAATCACATTTGGAGCATCTTCGTTGAGTTATGACTCAACACCGAAGAGGTAATTTTTGCCTAATTTTTGTTAACTTCTTGATTCAACATGCATGGCCTGATCCAATCTCTTTTGGGTTGTTCTAGATTTTATTACTTCCACTGCGTGCACAAGTGTTGTGCTAACCTAATAGAGAAACCCAACAATGCCCATCCCAACTGGGTCTACTAACAGCGCAACTCTGCTATTCTAGAAGGATATTTGCACCCCCTTCAAAGTCATCCTGGTAATTTGGCCTCTAGGCCCCACGAGAACGGGGTTCTAACCCTCTGAGTCAGCTCGCCTCCCTACTGGGCGGGAGCGAGCTGGGGCCCGGACCGCTTGGGCAGGCTAGCTCTCCACCCTAGAGACTCGAACTGGGGTTGGCTCGCCCGGGCATGCGCGAGCTGGGGTTGGCTTGCCCAGGCAGGCGCGGGCTGGGGCTTGCTTGCCCATGCAGGTGCAAACTGGAGCTGGCTCGCCCATGCAGGCACAAACTAGAGCTGGCTCGCCTAGCTGACCTCCCAAGCCTTGAGGAGAGAGAGCTACCCCTCTGGATTCGCCCGCCCACTATATTGGTGTGGGCCAATCGTCTTGGCTCGCTCGCCCGACTGGGTCAACTCGGCGAACACGGGGTTGTACATAATCCCCTCTCTTTGTGATCTTTGCAAAAGCTCAGAAATAAACATCCAACCCAACATATTCGGTGACTTCCCGGCTGAGCTGGATGGAATCTTTTGGTGGGGGCCCACCGTCATGCTTTAAATATACCGTTGGACCTTTGGAAAAATTCCTCCTTTCCTTACCCTTCTCCGCGATTTGTAGCTGAACGATATCTATATCCGAGGAGATGTGGGCTCGCCTAGAGGCTGTGAGGGAGGGTACTCAGGAGCTGGCTCTCGGTGCTACCCCATGGTTGGCACGCGGGTCGCCTGGCCCCCTCTTCAAGCCAAAGAAAGGAAAGATCATCAAGAGGTCTCCTGCGTGTGACGACCCCACATCTTATTCGACCGGTGGTGACGAGGTTTTCTCTGAGGTATGTGACTCTTCTATATGAGTCGTCGCTCAGCTTTCACATTTCTCTTTCTGCAGGAGACGCCTTGCGATGATGGAGAGGATGGGGGAGAGCTGGGGCATTCCACCCTGCTGATAGCTGATCGGGTCGCTAGCCTCTCGGCCTAGAGGCACGTCCCTCCCGCAACGCCTCCACCGCCGATGCCCCCTGGTCTGGGGAAACTTTTTGTTACTTTTGGAGGAGAATCCTTCTAGGGGTGGCTCGATACCTCTCGACTAGCTGCCGGTGCGGGCGATGTGCCGACACTAGGTGAACTTTTCACTTTTGCCCGCTTACCACTGCCTGCTCCCTCTGATTTATCTCTGTAGGTTCTAATGCGTTCTCCTCTTCTGATGTCGAGATGAGCGAGGGGTACTTGCCTCCACCTGATATGGATTACATTTCAGAGTACCTGGGGGACACGCTGGATGCCGAGAAGATGAAGAAGTAGGTGGCACGGCTATTCTAGAAACACACACTATTGCTGCAGGAGGTCTTCAACAGAGTGGACAAGGACAAGGCCGAGGTGGAAGAGCGGTTCGCGACCTTGGAAGGGGCGAGGCGTCAAGCTGATGAGGACGGGGTGACCTCTCCCGGTGTACACCTCACGCGAGCCGAGGAGAGGCTAAAGCATGCCTCAGAGTAGGTCGATTTGACCCAGCAAAAGCTGTTGGCGGTCCGCGAGTATCACTATCCTCGCGTACCCCCCGATCTGGCACATGGAGGCGAGGCAGGTAGAAGTGGATTTAGTACTGAGCCGCCTGCCTCCTCCCTGATATTGGATGCCAGTCCTGGATCATCTCCGCATGCCGAAACTGAATAACATAGTAGGGTGAACTTTTTGTTCGGGACATTTGAATCTATAATAATTTAGGACCACCCTCGCCCTCTAATGGGCGAGTATTTGCTACACTTTTCTTATACTGCGTTGATGTTTCGCTTTCTTCGAGGAGTAGACTAGACGCTCTGGCTCGCCCGGATCTTCTTCAAGCAGGCACGGCATTGCCAAGCCAACTCACCCAGCCCACATATATATTTCTGGCGGGAGCGAGCCGGTCGCTCGCGGGTCGCATTCCTAGGTGACTCGCGCACTGATTTAGGTCGGCCCAACTTGTGGCTTCCCACCTCTTATGCGGACGCGGTTGAGAACAGTCCGCGGCCGTGGACTCGTGGCCTGTCTGCGAACTGATATAAATTCGGGTCGGGTTCGGAAGTCGAAACATCGGGGCTAATTTTGCTATCCACACTTTCCCGCCGGTGGAACATTTTCCCTCCCTTTTCGATTCAATAAATAGGCCCAGCCAACCTCCTTCTCACCTACCGCATTTAAGGCTTCCTCTCCTTCTTCATCCCTTGCGAGAAACACTTTGTCCTGCTTGGCGAAATCTCTTCGAGATGGGTGGCGGTAGCGGCGAGGCGGATGGGAGGAGCAAGTGTGCTTGGACCTTCTTTGAGCACGATTTCTCCCACAACGTCATCACCGAGCACGGGTTTCTGGACGCCGTAGGCAACTTCGTGCCGCCGGGTTTTGTTGTGAGGCAACCCGGGAAGGGGGAGCGGATCAATGACCTTTACGCAGATGAACTCGCATTCCCCACGACTCATTTTGAGGCGGGCCTCCGGCTACCCTTATGGTCGGAAGTCTGCCAAATCTTCAAGTACTTCGGGGTCATCCCCGGGCAGATGACTCCCAACTAGATCGCGGTAATAGTCGGGTTCGCCTCCTTCCTGCGCGAGGAGAGAATTGAGTTCAGCCTTGCGGTCTTCCGCAAGTGTTCTCCTTCAGGGAGAATAAGGACGGGACCGCCTTCTTCTCCAGCAACCATATCAATGTGCGGGAGACTATCAACAAGAGCCACAACTTGCTCAAGGAATTTGTCTTCGTCAAGGGGGACTTTAGCAATATCCCCTTCTCGCTGATCCAGCTCAACGATGCGAGCTACCGTCCCTATAGCCTGGGGGGCCATGAAGCGGAGTTGTGCAATTTCTTCGCTGGGAAGAACTTCAAAGTTGCTTTCCTCCGAAGGAACCTGGACGATCTCGTCCCCATCCCGCCCAGGGAAGGTAAGCCGTTCACGTTTCCACCTTTTATTCATCCTCTCCATGTTCTAAGTCTTATCCTTCTCACAGGAGAGCACGACATCCCCATGCACCATTCTTACGAGCGCGCGCGGCTCGCTTCCAGCGAGCTCGCCCGTGCTGAGGCGGCGGCCTCCGCTCACCGCGAGATCACAGTCCCTGCTGCCTCGAAGAAATCCAGTCGTGAGCAGCCTCAGCCCCCGCCTCTGTCCAAGAAACTGAAGAAGGCAGGCGGTGCGCCTCCCTCACTTGTGAGAAAGGCAAGGCTCCGGTGGGCCAACCAGCTGGGGATCTCACCCCCGCGTCCCATCCGACCGACAGCTCTCCCACCGGGGAGGCCGGCACCTCCAGGCGGCAAGAAGGGGCTCAGCCCGCCGCGAAGCCGGTGCCAAGAGGGCACCGCAATTTCGGCTATAGAGAGGGACCTTCAGATGAGCTCGGCGTCCCGCTCCTCCAATGGGATAAGGAGACAAACTGGGTCTTCATCTCCTCACTGCTGCCGAGTTGGCTGTAGAAGGATACCATCGACGGATAGGCCTACAATCTCTTGTTTGGCCTCTATGCATGGGTGGATGCCGCCGTCTATGACGAGGAGGACATGCGGGTGTTGATTAACAAAAGCGCACGGGCCCAGCTCCGCAGCTTTGAGCTGGCCCACATGGTCGGCCGGCGATGCCTCCGGATAGAGAAGAATGCCCCCTCGCTCAAGAAGCTGATCGATGAGAAGGAAGCAACCCGCAAGCTTCCCCAAGAGGAGGCGGATGACCAGAGAAAGCTAGCCGACGCAGTCGAGGCTGCCCTCACTCAATACCTGGGGGGGGGGGTGGTATGTTTCTCAACTCACACTAATCTTCTATTGCTTTTCCTCAAGTTCATCCCAGTCATCCTTCTTTTCGCAGGACGCGGCGATGGCCAGTCGGCTGGTCATCGAGATTGCCACCCTTGAGTAGTAAAAGCAAGCACTGCAGGCGAGGGTTCACGAGGTGGAGGCCGCAGCGGCCGCTCCATCGCCATCAAGCAGCATTTGCCAGCTCGTGCACTACAATGAGTACGAGCTAGAAGTTATGATGCAGAAGAATGCGGCTGGTGCCGCGAAATACACTCTCCAAACGCTGCGGCGAGCCGACCTGATCAAGAGCGAGGGAGAGAAGCTTTCTGGGAGCGATTTGGTACCAGAATTATTCCTTCCGGTACTGAAGCTGGGCGACGGGCCCTACCATCCCATTTAGGGGGACTCGTCACTCGGGGCTCGCCTCGCCGAAAGCTGGCGCCTCGCCCAACATTGTTTTTGTTATACTAGGGATGCGAGCCGAGGCCCAGGACTTTTAAATAACATAATCATAAATTTTTTGTGCTGACAAAACTAATGTATTCCCAAAAGTAGCTTTACAGTGTTCTCTTTATAATGCAAAGGTCTTTTCTTCTTCGCACTCGCTGTTCGTTTTTTCCCTTCTAGCTCATTGTTGTTCGCGAGCTGGGTCACATGTCTATTCTTTACTGGGTTAGGCTTAAGTATGATAGGAACGATAGTTAATTGCACCGCGAGCGGTGGCCCGCGTCCTTCGAAAGGGCTTGCCATACCGTTTACGGTACTGAGCGGGCGAGATGACGCAGATCGCACCCTAGACGCCTGGCTTCACGCGAGCCGGGCCCCCGGGAGTCTCAACGCGGTTTGAGTCATCCTCATCTTGGTTTCTTTCTGAGAGTTCGCCGAACCATAGACCTGGGTTGGCATTCTTAGCTTGCCGACCCGTTAAAGCCATGCCGGCAGCCTTGCTACCTTTGTCTCCGTACTCTGAGTGCTCGGGTCGCCACTTTAGGCGCCGCTTTCTCCCAGACTTCCTTCCCGTTGGATGGTTGGGAGATCGGGTGGATTATCGGAGTGACATCCAGCCCTGATAGCTTGGTGAGAGCCTAACAACGGGATCTGCTAGGGGTCTAGGTAGACTCCGTCGAGTGACTCTAGCCCTGCCAGCTAGGTGAGAGCCTGACAGCGGGATCTGCTCGGGGTCTGGGTAGACTCAACCGAGTGGCATCCAGCCCTGGAAGCTAGGTGAGAGCCTGACAGCAGGATCTGCTCAGGGTCTGGGTAGATTTTTTCGAGTGACATCCAGCCCTGCCAGGTAGGTTAGAGCCTGATAGCAGGATCTGCTCGGGGTCTGGGTAGACTCCGCCGAATGATATCCAGCCCTGCCAGCTTGGTGAGAGCCTGATAGCGGGATCTGCTCGGGGTCTGGGTAGACTCCACCAAGTGACATCCAGCCCTGCCTGCTAGATGAGAGCCTAACAATGGGATCTTCTCGGGGTCTGGGTAGACTCCGCTGAGTGACATCCAACCCTGCTAGCTTGGTGAGAGCCTGATAGCGGGATCTGCTCGGGGTCTAGGTAGACTCCGCTGAGTGACATCCAGCCCCACCGTCTAGGTGAGATCCTGACAACGGGATCTGCTCGGGGTCTGGGTGGACTCCGCCGAGTGGCATCCTGCCCTGCCAGCTAGGTGAAAGCCTGACAGCAGGATCTGCTCGTGGTCAAGGTAGACTCCGCCGAGTGACATCCAGCCCTGCTAAAGAGGTGGGAGCCTAACAGCGAGATCTGATCGGGGTCTGGATAGACTCCATCGAGTGACATCCAACCCTGCCAGCTAGGAGAGAACCTGACAGCGGGATCTGCTTGGGTTCTGGGTAGACTCCGCCAAGTGACATCCAGCCCTGCTAGCTTGGTGAGAGCCTGACAACGGGATCTGCTCGGGGTCTGGGTAGACTCCACCGAGTGACAACCAACCCTGCCAGCTAGGTGAGAGCCTGACAGCGGGATCTGCTTGGGGTCTGGGTAGACTTCGTCGAGTGACATCCAGCCCTGACAGCTAGGTGAGAGCCTGACACCAAGATCTGCTCGGGGTCTGGGTAGACTCCGCTGAGTGAATTACAACCCTGCCAGCTTGGTGGTAGCCTGGCAGCCGGATCTGCTTGGGGTCTATGTAGGCTAACACTTACACGATTCATGGCGGAGGCACAAGTACATCAAAAAGAAGCTTTATTAGAAAATGGAACACCACTTACATGACTTTGGGGGAAAAAACATTTTAAGTCGTCACCACTCTAGGTGAGACTTAGGGTCTCGCCCTCAACATTACAGAGGCGGTACCCTCCTAATTTCAGAGCTTCCTGTACTATATATAGGCCTTCCCAGTTGGGGTTGAGTTTCCCTACGGCGGATGTCCTCCCTGCGACATTCACCTTTCTTAGGACCAAGTCCCCTTCCACGAACTGCTTGATCCTGACGTGCTTGTCGAAGTACTTAGCCATCCTTCTTTTAAGCTCTTCTTGTCGGATGGCGGAGAGGTCGCACAGCTCTTCCACCATATCAAGGGAGAGCCATAGCTCCTCCTTATTCTCGGCTCTCAATTCCTCCTTATCTTCCCCTGCCTCGACCACCCAAAGCGTCCAGACTTCGAACTCTACTGGGAGTACCGCCTCACACTCCTTGGTCCACTTAAACAAATAACCCCCTCAAAGTTTTGAAGAAGGGGGAGCACTTTTCCCCAACTTGGGAGAGGAACCTGCTCAATCCTGCCAGCTTGCCCTTCAACCGTTATACCTCCTTGGAATTCCTAGGTGACCCCAACTCTATGATTGCCCTCACCTTATCAGGGTTGGGCTCTACACCTATAGGGGTGAGGAGATGGCCTAGGAAATTGCCCCTGCTCGCCCCGAAGACACACTTCAGGGGGTTCAACCACATCTTATACTTGCGCAGTGTGGCGAAGGTCTCCTCTAGGTCCTGGAGGTGAGAGTCGACCTCCCGGCTTTTGATCACGAGGTCATCCACATATACCTCCAAGTTCCTTCCCCTTTGCTCTCGGAATACCCTGTCCATAATCTTCTGATAGGTCGCCCCTGCATTATTCAACCCAAAGGGAATCATTTTGTAGCAGTAATACCCATCCCCGGTGATGAAGGAGACATCTTTGATGTCGGGAGGGTGCATCCTAATCTGGTGATAACCTAAAAATGCATCTAGAAAACTCATTATAGGGAAACCGACGGCTGAATCAACCAGCGCATCGATCCGAGGCAAGGGGTAACAATCCTTGGGACATAATTTATTAAGCAAATAAAAATCAACACACATGCGCCACCGACCGTCTCCTTTTTTAACCATTACTACATTGGAGACCCAGCCGGGGTATTGTATTTCGGATACAAAGCCAGTCTTGAGAAGCTTGGCTACCTCCTCCCTGATCGACTCGGCCAGCCTGTCCGCGGTGGATCTCTGTTTTTGCTGGATGGGGAGAGCTTCCGTGTCCAGGATGAGGCAATGACAGGCCACGTCAGCATCGATCCCCGACATCTCTGCGGTGCTCCAAGCAAAGATGTCCATGTTATTTTGGATGCATTCTAGCATCTTGCCCTGGGCCTCCGGGGTCAGCCCCCTGATGATGCAAACCTTCTCCACCCTGCCTCCCAGGGTATGAACCTCCATCTCGACCACCTCCTCTACTGCCTCTAGACAGGACTGCTCCCCCTTTCTTCAACGTCCTCACCTCCAGGGGAAAGGACTTCTTCCCTAGCCTCCTCAACGAGCATTGACTCGGGCGACTCCTGGATTTCCTCCGCCTCCTCCACCTGAGCGCGACTCTCCTCCACCTCTATCTCCTCTCCGCCAGCCTCCTGCTCCGCCTCCTCCATCCTTCGCTCAATCTCCTCAGCCACCTCCTGCCAAGAGATGGAGTTCACGATGATGACGTAGCACTCCCTCGCCACCTTGGGGTCTCCCCGGACCCGGACTAGGACCCCCTCGACATTGTAACTTTAGGAAATGGTGGAAGGATGAGGGGATGCAGTGGAAGGCGCTAATGAGGGGACTCCTGTAGATGGCGTTGTAGCTGCTAGGGGCATCCACGATTATGAACCTGCAGGTACGGGACTGCCCCTAGAGAGACATGGAGTCCCACTCCTCCTTCAACCTCATTCCTCTCCGCCGAGAAGCCAAACAGAGGTCCGTCCGAGGCCAGAACCCTCTTGGCCTCCACCTTGATCACGTCAAAAACCTTCTTGAAGATTACGTTGACTGAGCTCTTATTGTCAATGAGGATCCGGGCGATAATGAAGCTCTCGATTGCTGTTTGAATGACCAACGCATCGCAGAAGGGCATGACCTGGCATATCCTTGATTGAGAAGGTGATCTTCTCTTCTGGGGGTGGGGTCTGGGATGTGGAGCCAACGCTCCTGTGGTATATTGTACGGACACTTGCCTTACGGGAAGCCTCGACCCCCACACTCCCGTGGATCACTCTGATCCCTCCCTGGGTCCTAACATCTTCCCGGTCTTCACACCTATCTCCTCTGCCCGAGGCAGGGCCTCCTCAATCCGCACTCCCTGGCAGTCTTGTTGTTGTTGCTGCTCCCTGTTTCCTCTTACCTCGAGGAACTCCGGGCACGTGGCCGTGGCGTGCCCCTCCTCTTGATGGAATTCACAGTAGGGCAGCTCTTCCCTAACCTCCCTTCTCCTCCTCCGCGCTGCTCTCCTCCTCTCCCCCATGTCTATAGCCATAGCCTGCTCCTGGTCAGGGAGAGGTGGCCTCTATCCTTGCCTCCCACCTGGGGGGTAAAACGGGCCCTGGACTCTATGGCGGTTATCCCCCCATGATGACTTCTCCGCGGCCCTTGATCTTTCCACTCCGGCCTCCACCCTTGCCGACGGTTCGGCTCCTAATGCAACCACCTGGGCTACTGCTACTGCTGTTATTACTACTGTTCCCTCTGTCGGGGTTCAACTCTCCTCTCCTACTGACCTCTGCCCACTCTGGGCCTTTCCTCCTCTGTAGCCCACCTGGCTAACTTTCGAGCAAACTCCGGGTTCGACACCTCCCCTTCGACTTCTCTTGCCGCCCTCTCCATCAGCTCCTTATAGGAGAGGGGAGGCACCCTCTTTAGCTCCATTCGAAAGAAACCCTACTGCAGCCCTAGGGTGAAGGCCATCATCAGGGTATGTCCCGACATCTCTTGGACTTGGGTGACCTCCTCCTGGAAGCGATCGACGTAGATCCCCAGGGTCTCATTTACTCCCTTCTAGATGTAGAACAGGGACTCGACTCCTTCTTCCTCCTCTTTGAGGTGGTGAACCTCAGCATGAACCCCTGGCATTGGTCCTCGAAGTAGTAGATGGAATTGGCCGGCAGCTGGTGGAACCATTCTCTCGCCTTCTTTATGAGGGTGATGGCGAAGATCCTACACTTGAATCCATCCGACATCTGTCGGATCGAGACCACGTCCTCGAACCACTGGATGTGCTATATCGGGTCACCCTTCCCGGTATAGTAGGACATCTCAGTTTCCCTGAACCCCTCTAGAACTGGAGCAGAAGAGACCAGCTTGCTGAATGGGCTGCCTCCCCCTATTTGGCAAGCTGGGGGGTCTCGTGCCGCCATCTCGTCGAACCTGTCGCCGCTTGCTGAGTCGGGGAAGAGCACCCGCCCAGGGAGCTCGCTGCCTCTCCCTTCCTCGGAAACCTCCTTCCCAACTCGCCTGTCAGGAGCGTCCTCGCCAAGGGCTAGAGCCGTGAGAACATGGATCGCTGACGTCGAGCACTCGGCATGCGCGCCGAGTACGAATCGGCCAAGCTGAGCACTTCTTGCCTGAAGTATTCGAACATCCCCACTATGGCGAGAGGGGGAGGGGGTGGCAAGTCAGACCTGCCCGAACCTTATCCTGATCCTCCCGTCATCAAGCCTGCTGAAGATTTTCTGTGTTGACCACGCTCCATGCTCACCACACCAGAATGATGACACCAAAAATCGGTCTCGATGGAGTTCACCCTTGGGGAAGGGGTGATCACACACCTACTTCTCTCCTGCAAGAAAAATAACAAGGAAAAAGAACTAGGGAATGAACCAAGGGCTCGACGCGGAGGACCACCACACACCCGGAAGATCACATAGCGATTCCCCTCCTTAGCCAAATGTCGGGCTAAGGTACCTCAGAAAGTGCTAGAAGGCTAGGAGACAAGTAAGCATCCCTTCAGAGGTACCCCCTTTATTCTATTTATAGATTTCTAAAAGTGATCTGCTAAAAGCCAACCTCCGCTATTCTGAATAGCTATGCGCAGCCCAACTGGGTTTGCTAACAGCGCAACTCCGCTGTTCTAGAAGGATATTTGCACCCCCTTCAAGGTCATCTTGGTAATTTGGCTTCTGGGCCCCACGGGGATGGGGTTCTAAGCATCTGATTTAGCTCGCCACCCTACTGGGCGGGAGTGAGCTGGTGCCCGACCTCCTAGGCAGGCCAGCTTGCCACCCTAGAGACTCGAACTGGGGCTGGCTCGCCCGGGCAGGCGCGGGCTGGGGCTGGCTCCCCCAGGCAGGCGCTGGCTAGGGCTGGCTCGCCCATTCAGGCGCAAACTGAAGCTGGCTCGCCCATGCAGGCGTGAACTGGAGCTGGCTCGCCCATGCAGGCGCGAACTGGAGCTGGCTCACCCATGCAGGCACAAACTAGAGCAGGCTCGCCTAGTTGACTTCCCAAGCCTTGAGGAGAGAGAGCTACCCCTCTGGATTTGCCCGCCCGCTATATTAGCCCGAGCCGATCATCTTGGCTCGCTCGCCCAGCTGGGTCAACTCGGCAAACACGGGGTTGTACATATAAGATGCAAATATCTAACATGCAGTCCTAGCATAAAATTTCCCAGAGAGCAAGTAATTCACTCCATCACAAAGAAATTAACTAGCAGCTAACCTGGTATCCTAAAATCAACTATCTTGTGGGCGTCAACCATCTGACACGAACCAACGTACAATAGAAGTATGTCTGAACTAAGTAAGTAAACAAAAACAACAAACTACCTCGCAACATCGAGGTGAAAACCACAGCCAACACTGCTGTACAGGAACCCCAAAACTAGCTACACTACCTGCTAAAGCTCCGAACCTAAGGCATTCCAAACACAGAACACCTCAGCAAGAAGGTATAAGCGGTGGCAGATAAGTAAGCCAAAAAGTAAACAAAGGTCAAAAGGGATACCAACCCAAGACCAAAAGTACTGAAGTAAAGTACAGAGTAAAGTACCAAAAACTGAAAATATAGAACTTACGTGAATTATCACGTATAACAAATCGCACCAGATGCACAAGGCTAAAAGGGTGGAAAACACGATTAAATCATAAGAAAGAATACTCAAAACTTTATTAGCAACATGCGATCAACTCTACCCAAAATCACAGGCGAGGTGGTCACTCATCTGGACACACCCTCACAGATAAAATATCAGTCTAACTACGGGGGAGACTCATACACTCCACCATACACCGCAGACGCCCAAACACCCAGTAGACTTCCACGAGGTACTAACAAAGGAAACAATCATTTCAGAGGTGGTTTTGTCCACTAACTCCCGCAATCAAGAAAACCCAAATATATATATATATATATATATATATATATATATATATATATATATATCAAGACTTGGCACTTCGGATTCTACTAGACATTTCTAGATTTAAGAAACAGTTGATCGACCTTTAGGAAGGATTTACAATCCTAGATAAACTCTAACACGTCCTACACAAAAGTCGAGGAACGGTTATACGAGTGAGATTTAACCACATCACCAACATATAGCGCTAAACAAGGCAAGGTAGCAAAAATCAAGAGCATGAAATCTATTAGTAGAATTAGTCAAGGGACCTAAACAACACTATATTCAGTAAATTATAAAAAAATCATAATAACAACGAGTTAGAATTTTTTGCAAATCGGGATAAGAAAGGAGGAGAAGGAGGAAACCACCACTTGCCTTGGCTTGGCCGAAAAACCTCTCCAAATCACTCCTTATCGTAGATCGGGGCTAAAGAAGGCGAGAGATGCCAGAATCTAAACAAAAATGGCCGAAATAAGAGTTAAGGCCAAAACCCTAACGAGAAAAATTCAAGAAATGGGGAAAGTTTTACCTCGATGACGTAGCTCTCGGTGAGAGCTTTCCGGATCTATATTCGGTTGAAGATTTCGTCCACCAAGGCTCCTGGAATCGCGACCGGAAGTTCACAAACGAGGAGAAGTCGCCGCCCTCACTGCTCTGGTTTCGGTTTACACTTTTGGAGAAGATGAATAGGGGTTTTCTTTAAATAAAGCCTTTATATACTTATTAGATTTAATAAGATTAATAATATAAATAATAGTTATAAACTTATGCACAGGAGCGCGAGAAACGGAATTAGAGGCTTACGATGGCTTTGAATAGAAAAGTGCTCAACATGAAATTTGTAGATCTCGTCGAGACGAACAAATTTCATGTTAACCATTTTTTATACGATGCAGTTTTGACCCTCAAAACGGCGCAGTTTTTATGCGATGTTGTTTTGACCCTCAAAACGGCGCCCGAACGCAGATTGGAATGGAAATCTCGAGAAGGATCTACATTACTCGAGATCAAGCACAGGACTACTCGGGAAGGAGAGTAGAATACTCGAGTACAAGCCCAGAATTACTCGAGATGAACAGTAGAATACTCGAGTACAAGCCCAGAATTACTCGAGATGAACAGTAGAATACTAGAGTACAAGCCCAGAATACTCGAGACCTAGCCCAGATCACTCGAGAACAAAAATTACACAACAGTACTTTTTTTGTCCTCATGAATAGTGGTTTTTACAAATATACCCAAAAAATCAAACTATAGCGATGTATTGGAAATGACATTTTTGAATAGTTCTTTAATATTAAAATAATCATATTTATATATTTTTTGAACAAGGAAACACGAGCTCAAAACGAAGGCCCAAACGCGCGCCAAATTAAATGAAACTCGCACCGTAGGCAAACAATAATGCAACAAACCCAATGGCGAAGTTAAAACCAAAATCCGACGAGCCGTTCTTGAGATATAAATTTTCAAAGTCTACGACGAACATAATTTCCACAAAACTTCGGAAAATTGCCGAGGCTCGAATATCGCTCGGATCGGGACAAAACTTGACGAGTAAGTACAAAATTATTTAACTAAATATTCCAAAGCAAAATTTTCCAATTACAACAAATATTCAAGAATTTGGCCGACTCGACCGAATGGACGCGAAGATGCCTTAAAGGCAATGCGCTGTCAACTTGACGTTAAAAGTAACGCAATGACGTCATAAATATGACAATACCAATTCGAATAAAATCAGCCAAAAATATCGGGGGCGTTATAGTTAGCCTACTATCGACCGGTACTTGATCCCAACAACCACTTGAGCTGGATCTTTCATAGCTTTTTGCAGCACCGATATATGAAACACATCGTGCAAACCACTTAGCTCCGCAGATAGAGCTAACTGATAGGAAGTTTCTCCAATTCGCTCCACCACTTCAAACCGACCAAGATACCTTAGACTTAACTTTTTCAAGCGCTGAATCCTGTACACACCTTTGAATGGCTTGATCTTTAAGTATACCCAATCGCCCACTGCAAACTCAATATTTTGATGTTTGGCATTGTAATATTTTGCCAGCCTATCCTGGGATATCAATAGATGCTCTCGAATAGTACGTATTGTCGAATTTGCATCATCAACCTCCTTATGTTTATAGAGCTTTGATTCGCCAGTTTCTTCCCAAGCTAACGGTGTGCGGCACTTCCTACCATATAATGGTTCAAAGGGCGTCATCTGTATACTAGCTTGATAGCTATTATTATAGGCAAACTAGATCATATAGAGGTGCTCTTCCCACCTCTTTCCGAAATCCACGGCGAACATACGGAGCATGTACTCCATTTTTATGTCGGTCCTCTTAGTCTGGCCATCCGTTTGCGGATGAAAGGCCATACTGAATTTACTTTTGTCCCAAATAATTGATGGATTAGCCTCCAATCATTCGAAGTAAAATGCCCATCTCGATCACTAATGATGCTACGGGGCACACCGTGCAATCGTACTATTTGCTCGACATAAAGCTTAGCCAAGATTTCCACTAAATCGTCCCTCTTGTTCGGAATGAAGTGAGCCAATTTAGTCAACCGGTCCACGATCACCCAAATAGAATCGTTCCCGCATTGCGATCTCAGCAAATCGTGCACGAAATCCATCGAAATTTCATCAAACTTCCATTCAGGAATCAGTACTGACTTCAAAAAACCTCCAAGCTTCTCGCATTCAACTTTTACCAAGGCACAAGTCTGACATTTTGCCACGTAATGGGCTATATCTTTCTTCAAACCTGGCCATCAGAACATCTTCTTCATATTGATGGTTAAAACTCGCAGCGCCCCGAGGGTTTATTTTTATAAATGGTTTATTTAGTTTGAGAGGCGGGGTGAGCATATTTATTTGATATAAAAAAGGGTTGAAACTGAGTTTTAATGAAAGGAGGCAAGTGCACCTATTGCGTGTAGTACAGGATATTCCGGTGGGGAATATCTGGGTCGTATTGTTCTCGGGGACGGGTTGACTATTTCAACTCTTTCCCTGGAGGGACTATTATTTTACCGATAATATTTTGTTGTGTGATTATTTAATTATCTAAGGAGGATATATATAAAAAAATAGAAAATAAAAGCAGATAAAGCCGATGAAGAAATAGCGCATCGGTACTGAAGGAATTTGAACTAAAATAACTTTTAATAATTAGAGATCCTAAATTTCAAATTAATTAAAGGACAACTTGGCCGTGGAGGCTCAAAAATAATGAGCTCACCTAGCTATAGGGATGTTGCTTACCTAAACATTAAGACTATTCAACCAAACTCTCGTACGACGAAGGATTCCTCTTAAATCCCGCATTATGCTAAAAACCCCATTATTGGGTGGGGAACCCATTCCGGTAAAATTACGCTTCTTCTCTCTCATGGTTATGCATGCAATTCTCTTTACCTAAGGGTGATCGCTCCATACGCATGACCTTTCGGCAAGCTAGCGTATGGATAACGGAAATAGAGCCCACACATTGATATGTGGTCCTACGCTTCGTATACCCGGAGCAAACCTTAAGTGCTTTAATTAATGAGAAAAAGATGACCTTTAATTATTTAAAGCGATTTTATCTGTCCCAATGCTCTTCGATACTAAGGGCTAAAAACGATTAGCCACTCATCGGAATGGGGATGGCTATTGAAAAGAAAATGCATAATTGAAATGCAAGTCCTACTCAAATAAGTATGAGGGAAATAACAAGTCCTACTCAAACGAGTAGGTGGGAAATGACAAGTCCTACTCTTTTGAGTAGGCGGGAAATGAAAATAGTAAATAACAAGTCCTACTCAAACGAGTAGGGGGAAATAAAAGCGAGTCCTACTCGAACGAGTTGGCGGGAAATAAAGGCTCACACGCACACACTACATAATTTGAAGAAAGCGAAAAATAAAGCAATAAAAGGCTAACTCCTACACGCACGCACTCTATGTAATTGAAGATAGCGATAAAAGAATGCAATAAAATCTAACTCCTACACGCACACACTCTACGTAATAGAAAAGAGCAAAGTGCTCCAAAAATTAAAATGACAACAATTTCATTCATATAATTTTATAAAAGAGCTTAAAAAGTGAAAATAAAGTAAAAAAGAACAAAAAGTTTTACGAAAATAAAAACTAAGTTAAAGAAAATAAAACAAAAAAAACTTTAAAAACGTTTTTATAAACTCATAAGAATGAAAATAAAAAGCAAAAAGAAAAGCTAAGCTAAAAAGCTAAAGACTAAAATTACTATCATACACTCTCGCACACATTTTAAAAAGAAAAACAAAGATAAAAGATCACTGAAAGTTGGGCACTCCAATGTATTCCAAACAAACATAAGGAGAGAAAATCTACAAATTTTATTAAGCTAAAAAAAGGAGTTACAAAGAAAGCTAAAACAAACTAAGAGAAGAGGGGGGGGGGGGGAGAAAGTTCTCCTTACATAACATGGAAATCCACAAAGGCAGCCCACCTACAACAAAATGATTCAAAAAAGGGAACATTTGATCTTACAGAAAAGAACTATTTATAAGAAAAAAAATCAGATTATACGCTCGAGGTCACGGGCGTGTAGGGGGGGGGGTGTCAGGCTGGCTTGCTAAAGACGACAAAAAGTTGGTGACTTGTTAATTTCTGGAAGCTTCTAGGATGGGGCACGTGTCGATCATGGGCGTGATAGGGATGTTATGGGCGTATCGTCAAGGTATGCCTGGTGGAGGTATTGAGTTGGGTTTGATGAACGTCGAACTTGTATCGACAAACGTTGATCGATATTGACACGGGCGTGTCAGATTTGTCACGGGCGTGACATGCAAAGCGCCGAGTGTTGAGGCGTCGAGCATCGAGTGGTTGCTGGCTTCATTTCATCGAGCGTCGATTGGGATTGACACGTGCGTGTCAAATCAGGACACGGGCGTGTTCAGTCAAGCGTCGAATGGTTGCTGGAAGCGCCAAGCTTGGATCAACGAACGTTGAATGTCAAACATCAAGCGGTTGGACACAGGCGTGTTGAACTGGACACATGCGTGTACTTTGAGAAATTTGGCTTTTTTCTGAAAAATTCCAGAAAAAAATAAAATAAAAAGAAGCTAAGTTAAAATAATATTTACAAAAAAGAAACATTTTATTGAAGAAAAATGGCTAAAAATAACAAAAATGAACTAAAATGACTTAAATAATATGGGTAAAAATACGAATATTTACAACTTATCAAATACCCCATACTTAAGCTTTTGCTATTACAGAGCAAAAGTTGGAGATATACTTATAAGGAATTAAAAAATCCTAAGTTTAGCTACCACTTGAATTAATTAAAAGAGAGATCTAAATAAACATCAATGTATAAGAGTTAAGTCCTAAATTATAACAAAATTTTAAATAGAGAAAGAGTTTTAGCGAAAAACTTCTCGATATAATCAAATAGAATGCATAATTTGTATTTGTTAGGTTAACAAAAATAGACTGGAATCATACGAACTTTAGCTTGTAAGAATTAAAGAAAATAATGCAATTAAAATATTATGCTCTCAAAAATATTTTTAAATTAAGTCTAGAATCATCGAAATTGGCTAAGGGTTTTGTTTTGGTTTATGAAGAGGGCTTGAGTTTAGAGGTGAGGTAATTTTTTCTCAAACCTCTAATAAATTTTTTTTGTTAAGGAAAATGAAATCTTATTTTCCTAACATAAATTTTTTTTTCAACTTCATATTAACCCAATGTATATGTATAAGAGTAATGAATTTTATCCGCTTACTCCGTAATATATAATCTTTTAAAATATTGGATGCCTATGTTTACGGAACAAAATCTTATTCCCATTGACATAGGTTCTTTTAAGGATAAAAGGGGATTAAATCATGCCAAGTAAGACATGAAAAAAAAGTGAGATAGGTTTCTTTTTCAGAAAACTAGATTTTAATAAAAACAATTTTGAGAGCAACTTTGATAAATTGAACGTTCCTATATTTTAAAAAAAAGCTTGGAGTAAACATTTTTGAAGTCTAAGGTTGTTATGTTTTAACAAAATACACGTGTTATCATTTAGATAAAGTAGAAGTAGTGCTGAAAAACAAGTCCCTTATCTAAATAAAAAAAATAAAGCATAAGAAATTCTTTAAAACTTAACCCCAGATATTTAAATCTATCAATCTCCAATTAATAAACAAATAGTAAACAAAGAATTAATAAAATTCACTTATAAATAAACTCAAAACAAGATTTTTGAAGAGCGAAAAGGGTTAAGAATGGGATATTCGATTTATTTATTTCATAATAAACAAATTTTTTTTGGTTTTTTAGGGTTATTATTTATTTTTGTATTTTTATTTATTATCTTTTTTTGCAATTTTTTTTAGAGTTATGATCTTTTATATATATATGTATATATATATATATATCATTTATTTTCATTTATGAAAATATTTATAAGAAGAAGAAAAATTTATTTACAAAGATGAGAGAGAAAAAGGAAGAGGGGAAAGAATATTTACAAAGAATATTTACAAAGTAAAAAATTATTTTTGGTATTTTTGTTTTATAATTTTTTTTGTTTATTAACAATTTTTTATTTTTGATGATGGAAAAAAAAATATTTTTGGAGTTTTCATATTTTGTAATTTTTTTGTGTTTTTTAATGATTGTAGAAAAAAAATAAAAGTGCAGGAAATGAAAATATAGAAAACACCCCCATACTTAATTCCAATATTGTCCCCAATGTTGCAATATGTATGTGAAACAAAAAAGAAATAAAATACAAGTATGTACATAAAAAAGGGAGGGAGGAAACTTCCTTGAAATGCGTTCAGGGAGGCCCATTAAGAAACCCTGCAAAAGTTAAAGTAAACGCAAAAAGATAAACATGGGGTGCCTCCCAGGAGTGCTTTGGTTATAGTCGTGTAGCTTAACTATTTAGGTGGGGGGTTAAAATTATAGGCGGGGTTATGGGAGTGAGGAAATTGTTTTAAGGGCGGCTATACAATTAGGTTTTTTTTTGTTTGGTTTTTTGAGATAATTTTATTTAAAATTTTTTTTTTGGATTTTAGTTTTTCTAAAATAAAAGAGGAAAGAAAAGAAACAGGCGACCGAACTTTTATTTTTAAAATTATATTTCATAATAATTTTTTTTGATGTTTTGATTTTTGAAATAAAAAAAATAAAAAAATTAAGACAAAGGGGGGAGAATTTTTTTGGTTTTTAAGTAGAGATTTTAAGTTTTTTTTATTTTATTTTTTTGATTTTTTTAGTTTTTTTAGAATTTTTTAGTTTGTTAGTTTTTTTTAAAATTTTTTTAGGAAACGATGCCATTTCATTTTTTTATAGATAAATATATATATGAAATAATAAAAAAGAAAGGTAAAACAAATAGGCTCCAGAAATTCAAAATAACAAGTCGGAAAGTCCCCGACAACGACGCAAAAAACTTGTTGGTTAAAACTCGCGGCGCCCCGAGGGGTTATTTTTATAAATGGTTTATTCAGTTTTAGAGGCGGGGCGCACTGATTTATTTGTTATAAAAAAGGGTTGAAACCGAGTTTTAACGAAAGGAGGCAATTACACCTATCACGTGTAGTACATGATATTTTGGTAGGGAATATCGGGGTCGTATTATTCTCGGGGATGAGTTGACTATTTCTACTCTTCCCTGGAGGGAATATTATTTTACCGATAATATTTTGTCGTGTGATTATTTAATTATCTAAGGCAGATATATATATAAAATAGAAAATAAAAGCAGATAAAGCTGACGAAGAAATAGCACATCGGTACTGAAGGAATTTGAACTAAAATAACTTTTAATAATTAGAGATCCTAAATTTCAAATTAGTTAAAGGGCGACTTGACCATGGAGGCTCCAAAAGAATGAGCTCACCAAGCTATAGGGATGTCGCTCACCTGAACATTAAGACTATTCGACCAAACTCTCGACGATGAAGGATTCCTCTTAATGCCAGCATTACGCTAAGAACCCCGCTATTGGGTGGGGAACCCAATCCGATAGAATTACGCTTCTCCTCTCTCAAGGTTATGCATGCAATTCTCTTTACCCAAGGGTGATCGGTCCATTCGCACGACCTCTTGACAAGCTAGTGTATGGACAACGGAAATAGAGCCCACAATTTGATATGTGGTCCTACGCGTCGTATACCCGGGGCAAACCTTAAGTGCTTTAATTAAAGAGAAAAAGATGACATTTAATTTTTTAAAGCGATTTTATCTGTCCCAATGCTCTTCGATACTAAGGGCAAAGAAAGATTAGCCACTCATCGGAATGAGGATTGCTATTGAAAAGAAAATGCATAATTGAAATTCAAGTCCTACTTAAATGAGTAACCGGGAAATAACAAGTCCTACTCAAACGAGTAGGTGGGAAATGACAAGTCCTACTCGAATGAGTAGGCGGGAAATGAAAACAGTAAATAACAAGTCCTACTCAAATGAGTAGGAGGGAAATAAAAGTGAGTCCTACTCGAACGAGTAGGCGGGAAATAAATGCACACACACACTTTACATAATTTGAAGAAAGCGATAAAAGGCTAACTCCTACACGAATGCACTCTACGTAATTGAAGAAAGCGATAAAAGAAAGCACTAAAATCTAACTCCTACACGCACACACTCTACCTAATAAAAAAGAGCGAAGTGCTCCAAAAATTAAAATGACAACATTTTTATTCTTAAAATTTTATAAAAGAGCTTAAAAAGTGGAAATAAAGTAAAAAGGAACACAAAGTTGTATGAAAGTAAAAACTAAGTTACAGAAAAAAAAAACTTTAATAACGTTTTTATAAACTCATAAGAATGAAAATAAAAAGCAAAAAAAAAACTAAGCTAAAAAGCTAAAAACTAAAATTATTCTCATACACTCACACACACATTTTAAAAAGAAAAACAAAGATAAAAGATCACTGAAAGTTGGGCACTCCAATGCATTCCAAACAAACATAAGGAGAGAAAATCTACAAATTTTATTAAGCTAAAAAAAGGAGTTACAAAGAAAGCTAAAACAAACTAAGAGGGGGGGGGGGAGAAAGTTCTCCTTACATAGCATGAAAATCCACCAAGGCAGCCAACCTACAACAAAATGGTTACAAAAAGGGAACATTTGATCTTACAGAAAAGATCTATTTATAAGAAAAAAAATCAGATTACACGCCCCAGGTCATGGGCGTGTAAGGGGGTGTGTTAGGCTGGCTTGCTGAAGACGACAAAATTTTGGTGACTGGTTGATTTCTGGATGCTTCTGCGACCACGAATGATTGCCGAAATTTGGATTCTCTCACAAACTCAACAACCACTGAAAACCTAGACATCCACCCCTATTTATAATGAGAGGGAGCGGTTAGGTACCCGACGTGAATGGCTACGATCATCCGTTATGCCCAGTGTCCTAAAAAATATAAATACAACTCCAAAAATATAAAATATACATATAAAATGAAAACGGATGCTCCAGACGCACTCGTGGTCTCAGATCGCTGATCTGATCTGCGAATCAATGAAAACTATGCAAAAGCAGGTCCCGCCATGTGGTGACCCGATCTCCTCCAATCACAAATGTGTGGTCGATCCCCATCAATTCTCCCCAACTGAAAAACATTCATATTTGAGGAATGAAGATGAATATGTTGTAGTCGAAGATCAAGGGAATTCCAACAAGTAGTCTCCAATATCCAAGCATCATCAAAGGTATAGTAATGGCGTCCACTCAAGTGCACCAAGTAACGGTAAGAAGGACAATCTATAATAGTGGTGCACTCGACACAATATCACTCATGCTCTCAACTCTCGTGCTGGTGGATCAAGAAAATCAGGTAGAATCATAGGTGGTGCAGGCAAATTCGTGGGTGCTCGTCCAAGGTAAACATGGGAAGTGTGAAGCTATAACTGGAAGGGCGTCAAAAGAAACTCAAGGTATGGGTCCTTATGAGGGTGTCAAAGAAGCTCGAGGTATATGTCCCTATGCTCGAGAGCTCAAAGTAATGTTTTAAATTTTTTGTATTAAATTCGGGATGAATACACATATATGCAGGGAAATTGATTTGTAGGCATTTGTACCAACTTGCTCTTGCCAGAGTCCTACGACTCAAGGAATCTGCGACCACATTTCACTTCCCAGGAGTATAATGAATCTGGAAGTTGTAGTCTCCGAGGAACTCCATCCTCCTCTGTCGTCGCATAATTAGATCCTTCTGATCTAGCAGGTACTTAAGGCTCTTATGGTCTGTGAAGATGTAAACTTTCATGCCATATAAGTAGTGACGCCACAGTTTGAGTGCAAATATTACCGCCGCCAACTCTAAGTCATGGACGGGATAGTTCCGTTCATGCACTTTCAACTGGCGTGATCCATACGCTATCACTTTACCAAACTAAAGAAGAACGCAGCCTAAGCCGCTCTCTGATGCATCATTATAAATTTCATAGCTGTCCGAACCACATGGCGTCATCAAGATTGGCGTCGTAGTCAGACGACCTTTCAGCTCCTTAAATGCTTGTGCGCACTCAGGCATCCAAATGAACTTTTGATCTTTTCTCGTCAGAGTGGTGAGAGGCAAGGCTATCCATGAGAAGTTCTCTACGAAGTGCCTATAGTTGCCCACTAGTCTAAGGAAACTCCTGACTTTGGCTACAGAAGACAACACCGACCACTCCCATATCGTAACTATCTTCCCAGGATCCATCATAATGCCCTTTCAACTAACCACATGACCAAGAAAGGCCACTGATGAAAACCAAAACTCGCACTTCAAAAACTTGGCGTAGAGCTTGTTTCTTCTCAGGGTGTGCAACACCATCCATAAATGGTTTACATGATCTTCTTCAGACTGAGAGTACACAAAAATGTCGTCAATAGAGACGATGAAAAATAAATCCAAGTACTCTTGAAACATTCAGTTTATTAGGTCCATAAATACCGATGGCACATTTGTTATCCCAAATGGCATTACCGTGAAGTCGTAATGACCATAGCATGTACCAAATGCTGTATTGGGAATATTTCATTCCCGAAACCTCAACTGGTAATAGCCAGACTTTAAATCCAGCTTTGAGTAGACGGTTGAGCCCACTAGCTGATCAAACAAGTTATCAATCCGTGGAATGTGATACTTGTTCTTTTCTATCAGCTTACTCAGCTCTCGATAGTTAATGCATAACCGCAAGCTTCCATCCTTCTTTTTCATAAATAGGACCATAGCGCTCAAAGGTGACATACTTGGGCATATAAAGCCTTGCTCCAACAACTCTTGCAATTGAACCTTTAGTTCCTCCATCTCCTTTGGCACAACACGATATGGCGAGCGGGCCATAGGTTTCGCACCTGGCACCAACTCAATAGCGAAGTCAATCTTAACCCCGGAAGATCCTTAGGAAACACATCAGCGTACTCCGATACAATAGGAACATCACTTGTAACGTCCCAAAATTCAGAAATGATCTGGTAGCGTCTTAAGGCCAATCTGGGGCCTAATAAGGGTTACACGGCTTTGGACATAGGCGTGTCCATGGCCGTATCCTGCTACGAGTTGGATGATTTACCGCATGGTCGACGAAATGCAGTCAACGATCATTAGAAGTCGGGCACACGGACTGAGACACGGGCGTGTCCAGGGCCGTGTCCTGCTCGGACTATTAGCCGGGCTGTGTCGAGTAAGTTATACGGCCTGGGATATGGGCATGTCCTAGGGGTGTGTCTAAGCCCGTGTCCTAGTCGGGATGCGACAGTTTAAGCATCAATTGGGGCATATGACCCATGACACGGGCGTGTCCCAAGCCGTATCATAGACCGTGTCCTATTCTACATTTCTTAATTTATGGCGAGTGTAGAATACGGCCATGGATACGGGCATGTCGCAAGCCGTGTTTGGCCCAGGAAATTGATTTTAAGTGCGAATCATGGTCGTTCGTTTCCATCTTTTGGGATCTAAGGGCCCAGTGCTGTTCTTACTGAGTTAAGGCCGGGAATAGGGTTTAAAACCCTCATTCCACTTTGAGCAATCTCTTTCTAAAGCTTTAGAGAGAGGGGAGAGCAAGGATGAAGGAGAAGGTCAACTCCGGCGGCCGGTGGATCTTCGGAGCCCCGATTCTTGATCCGAGTCTAGATCTATGGAGGCAAGGCCGTTGCAGTGCTTTTCATCCGTCTAGATCTTCATGGCGCCAAAGAAAACAACAAGGTTAATGATTCTCTTCTTGGATATGTTACATCCTCTTTCCTTTTTGCATAGGAAGCCTGCTCTCGCGAGTATACTGTGAGTGTGAGGTATTCCTTCGGGTAGATATGAATAGTCCCCATCATTTTGCATATAGAGTCCGGAATCGAAGTACAAACATAGGCATGGTGTGTAAATCCTACCCAGACAAGTTGTTTTGGATTGGTGATGTTTTATTATGCGTGAATAGCCAGAGAATACTCTGTGCCGATGGTTGTTTTTGGGTTTTCTATGTGGTAGATTTCAGCAGGTAGCCTTGGGGACTAACTCCAAGATGCACCCGAAAAACTGGGCAGAAGCTTGATTCTGCCATCTTGGTGTCCTGCGAGCCAACTTGCACATAACTGGGTTATGTAAAATTTGTGTGATAGATTTGGGACTCGGAGAAGCTTGACCCATGCATATGGATTAAATTGACTTTGCGGTGTGAGCAACGGGTTAGGCGGAACCGTACCCGCTCTATGTGGTTCGATTAAAGAGACCTAAGGTACGTGGTACTTACCGTTGGCATAGATGGAGGGTCTGAGGCTTTGCCGGAAAGACTGTAATGCTCACGAGATTTGCCGTCCTAGAGGCGGTGGCGAGACCACAAATTTTTTTACCAGGTTCACCGAGTAAGTGCCCTAAGAGCACGGGGTATGTGACCGTGCGGGCCTGAACCTATGGTGTATTGTGCAAATATTGTACTTTCACTTTAATTGTTGGGTTATACTAATGTAATACAGGGAAGGAGCACTGCCACCAGAAGAAAGGGGTGGGGTCGTTATAATTTTGGCAGCTTTAGCTGACCATTGCTTTTGTTTGCCACCACTGCGGTGGATTGTTGCTTGCAGGTGCTGCGGAGCCTAGTGGCAAATAGCGGGCTGAAGCCCTGGTTGCTGAGCCGTCCCTCGAAGGCAATGTGAATGTTTACTTGTTATATTTATGTGTGACCGACATTTGTGCCGATGTTTGGAAGACACTGTTTATTTAAGTAAACTCTTGTAAGGGCATAAGGCTAAGTACTTTGTGTATTTGTACGCTCATTCCTAATTTGGGTATATTTAGTGGACATTCATGCTGGTGGCTTGGGTTCTTTTCTATGAAACTTTTAAAATGCTTCCGCTAGAATGTACTGTATGTAGGACTTATGTTACTGGAAGGATGGTTTCATTTAGTAACCCACCGGTCTGTCTGTAGTATATGGCGTCGGGCCCCGACCGGACCTACTGCTATATACTATTTGACAAATAAGGGTGTTACAATTTGGTATCAGACTACCGGTTTCGTTCATGCTTAAATGAATTCGTGGGCGAATTCTTTCAAGGGGTGGTGAGCAAATGTGTGTGCGTCATCGTTATAATATAAAAAGAACCCGTGAATGTCCACTTAGGAATGAAAATACACATGTTTGAGGAACCTGCATGTTCTTATAATTGCTTTTTGCAATATTGTTCGGTCACTTAACAGTGTTTTGTATGTCTATAGGTGACCAGGAGTGGTGCAGGGACTTCAGAAAACCCGCATTCTGAGGAAAGTAGCACATCGTATGATGTGCCTACAACACCTCCTTTGGCAGAAACCATAAGATTGGTGGCTGAAGCGGTGTTCGCAATGATAAATGCCCAGCCTGCAATACAAATGCACCAGCCTGCCCCTGCTATGGAGCAGGTACTGCTTTAAGGGCGGAACCGAGAAGGGTTGAACAAGTGGTGGTGGAGCCGTTGATACCTAGAAGAGCGACTGAAAAGCAGATCAAACATATTATGGGCTTCAATCCTCCGGTGTTCTCGGGGATTGGAACCCCATCTCAAGCTGAGGATTGGCTCTCCTGAGTAAAGAGACTCTTGACTGCTACGAAAATGGAGGAGTGGCAAAATACCACTATAGCCACTTTCTGTTGGACGGTTATGCAAGGTTGTGGTCGGAAGGTTTAGAGCTACACTACTTGGGGGGAAGACAACTCACGAATGTCTCGATGGAAGAATTTTCGAGACTATTCTTGGAAAGGTAGCTTCCCTCGGCTCAAAGGATCACGATGGAGAATGAGTTCACGAAGCTGGTGCAAGGAGAGAGTAGCGTGGACGAGTACCTCAACGAATTTACACGGTTGGGTCGGCATGCAATCTATACACGCTAATGAGGAGCGAAAGACAAACTCATTCTATGAGGGTCTGCGGGATGACCTAAGGCTACTGCTCTCAGGGCCTATGACGCAGGGCTTCTTGACCCTGGTCAATACGAACCGATCATTGGCGAAAGATCTGAGGAATGTACAAGCGAAGAAAGACTCTACTGTAAATAGGACAGCGTTCAAGGTGCTGACTATCTCAAAGTCTGGGTTTCGCAAGTTTAATAAGAAGGCTAGGACTTCGGGTCCAACCCCTTCTTATGGTACATTTAGGGCGACTATAGGCCGAACCCCGGGCGCATGCTACAATTGTGGGAAGCCGGGGCATTTTTCCCGTGATTGCTGGAGCGGACGTCCAAAGTCAGAAAGGAAGCTGGGAACAACGTATGAGGAGAAGGGCAAAGCAGTGGAGTCAACCACTTCCCACTATACTCAAACCCCGCCTAGGGTTTACAACCTTGGCCAGCAAGAGGCCATAAAGTAAGCTTATGTGGTGACATGTACGGTTTAAATTTGTTGCAGCTTGGCTTTAAATACTTGTTACCTTGCGTATGTTAGCTTATTACTACTTGTACTAGGCTTTGTTTTGATTTTCGATAATCCGTCGAGAGCACTCTTCGTTACGGGAGCTTCACACTCCTTTTTGTCCGAAGAATTTATATCGTGCATCGGAGTACCCACTTTGATGGCAAAGGACAAATTGGATGTGTTGTTGCCTAATGGGTGTTCAATGCTCGCAGATAGAGTCTGTGGCGTAAAGATATGGATTGGGAGTCAGGAGTTCGACTTTCAAGCGTCGTTACTGCTGCTGGTGGAGTTCAGCGTTATTTTTGGTATGGACTGGCTCTCGGAGCAGCAGGCATACATTGATTATAATCGCAAGGAGGTCAAATTGGGTCTGGTCGAGAGACGACATTTGTAGGTTTGAAAGGGTCGAGCAAGACTTTGATGTCTGCTCTTCAGGTGGTTAAGGCAGTTCGTGCTGGTGAAGAGCTGTTCTTCACTCTAGTGGATGCTTCGAAGCCTAAGCCTACTTTGGACAGTATCCCCATAGTATCCGAGTACCCTGACGTGTTCCCTGACGATCTCCCTAGAGCCCATCCTCAGTGAGAGATTGACTTCATAATTGAGCTAGTGTCAGGTGCCAAACCTATGTCACGCTCTCCGTATCGGATAGCGCCTAAGGAGATGGCAGAACTGAAGGTTCAACTTGAAGAGCTGTTGGAACAGGGTTATGTGCGTCTAAGTTCGACGCCTTGGAGCACACCGGTCCTTTTTGTTAAGAAGAAGGACAGAAGTTTGTGGCTTTGTATTGATTATCGAGAGATGAATAAGTTGAATGAGAAGAATAAGTATCCGATCCCAAGGATTGATGATGTAACATCCTGATTCATGCTAGGCCCCTCGTGTGCATTTTTAAGTCAAGGGAGCTGGCTTGGGCTCAGGGAGTGCTGGAAACTAGGCTTACACTTATGTAAGGGAGGTGAAATGACGTCCAGAGTGGGACACGGGTAGTGACACGGGCGTGTCCATACCCGTATGGTACTCTGGTGTCAGGATTGGAAATTCGTTGAATTTCTAGAGAAGGACACGGGTAGTAACACGGGCATGTCCCTACCCGTGTGTATGTGGACACAGGTAGGGGCATGGGCGTGTCCTACCCGTGTGTGTAACTAACATCGACGATCGTGGTTCCCGAGCAGTACACGGGTAGAGACACGGGTGTGTCCCTACCCGTGTACATGTGTCCTAGTCTTTCCTGAGCAGGACACGGGTAGAGACACGGGAGTGTCCCTACCCGTGTGAATGTCTCTAGTAAGCCGACTGTGTTTCCCAAGCAGGACAAGGGTAGGACATGGGCATGAACACCACCGTGTCATGTAGATATGGGTAGAGACATGGGCGTGTCCCTACCCATGTTTGTGTGTCCAAATGGCAGACGAACCGTCGATGATGCTTCGCCCGAGTAGGACACGAGTAGGGACATGGGTGTGTCCCTACCCGTGTTGGTTCTATATATATAGGATTTCTGAAATCCTAGCCATTTTCATCCACTTTCCAAGCCATTTCTGTGGAGAGACTGGTGTTGGAGCCAACCTTCATCCGTGAAGAACCATCGCTGCGGAGGAGAAGAAGATGCCATCGAGAAGGGTGACGAGATCCTTTGCCGGAAATGGTGGCAATGCCGGAAATGAGGTGAGCTTCCTCCCCTCTCCCTTGGTGCTAGATCTATAGTTATTTCTAGGTGAGATGTCGACTCAAAAGAGTCTAGAGTTACGAGATGATGATTTCCCAAGGAAGAGGCCATTCTAGGGCTTGTGCTCTATGGATAGTGGTGTCTTCAACCTCTCTTTCCTTCTATGTGAATATGAGGGAGGGTTTCGTGAAGAGAAATGACCTCATGAGGGTGAATAAGGGAGGAGGAATTTTTGATGTGAATTGGGAAGATCGGCTGGTGGAGGAAGACGAACCGATGCCGTTCATTCCGCCTTAAGATGCGTGCAGAAATCTATGTTCTGCACGCAGCGATCTTCGTGGCCATTTTCCGTTAAGATATGGCAAGATCTGGGCTTTTAAATAAACACAAAAGTCGTTGCCCTTGGAAATACCTTTCTAACGAGTGGTTACACGTCTTCAGGAGAAGTTTGTAGCCAGAGGAAAGCCTGATCGAAATTGATGGCTGTCAAGCTAAGCGTGCAGAAACTGTAATCTGTACGCAGTAGACTTTGAAGCCGATTTCAAGTCTTTTAAGGTCTGATATGGGTAAGGGACCGAATACAAAAGTCGTAGCCCTTGGAAATATATTTCCAACGAGGCATTAAACGTTTTCACCGGATTCCTATAGCATCAAGAATCCCCGTTTGAATTTCTGTACTTTACTCATTTCTTGCACGTTTTGTTCTCAGGTTTAAGTAAATCCATGATAGGAGGTGGTAGAGAGATTGTTGTGAGTTGTTGGATAGATCCTTTGTAATCAAATGACGAAGTGAAACGTACTTGAACGAAATGATTTGGTTGATAGATCCTTATGTGAACTATGGGTTGAAGAGTTGGATTGTATAAACAAACAAGTTATGTGAACCGGTAAGGATGAGCTTGACACTAGCAAAGCGATGAATATTATGTGGAAGAGGATTGAATAAGGTTAGTGCATACTCGCGGGATACATATGGTAAATGGAACGTGTGTTGTAGTCCACTGTGTAAGGTTGTGTCTCTCTACGAGTAGCAGTGAGTGAAGTTATGTTGTACTAGGTGGCTTGCCACCTAAGGTTTACAAGGAACCCTTGAATGATTGGATGCAAGAAAATGTGGAAGGGTTGATAGTGCGTGAGTGTTTGCTGCACTTGATCGATTGTGTTGATAAGGGACTCGGTGAGGAGCCCTTGTGTGCTGTTGAGCTCGAGATGTGAAATTACATGCGGTGTGTCGACATGTGGTGTCGTAATCCTGGGTTAAAGATAGTGTGGCAAGTCTACTGGCTTGCCAGTCATCACACTGATGGGAGTTGACGGTTATACCTTGGGCGGTTGGGCTTGGTCCTCGGTGCTCATTCACAGGGCTCCTTCAGTGCCAAGTGAACGGTTGGACTTGGTCCTCGTACTTCTTCTAAGGCTCCTTCCGGGTCACAAAATAGGCCAGTTCGGGGCTTGGTTCTCGGTGCACATCTACCCGAGACTCCCGCTGAGCCGTAGTACGTATGTGAGCTCCGCTGTTGCGTTCTTAGCATTGAGGCGTACAGAGGCTTAGGCTAGGTAGTGTGGATGCCAGCCTAGTTGTGGAGATGCCCGCTCTACTATCACCGTTTGGCCACGTCGGATGACGCCTGAGAGGTTAGCTACCTGCTCGAATAGTGGGAACTAAAAGTATGTGTCGACATAACATTTGCATGTGCGTGTCCATAGGTGAGTCTTGCATTGCATACATATCATTACATACGTTACATTCACAAGATCCTCATCGTATAAGTCTGTATGGGCACTCTTATACGATGGGTTACTTTACTGTTGAGCCGATCCTCAACTTTTATGTCTGTATGAGCATTCATATAAGATGAGTTACTTTCTGTTGTAGCTTTACACTTTCATATTCTGCTGTAGATAATAGAACTGCTAGGTGAAATGGTTTGCTTATTTATTGTGCTGCTATATATAGATTGATTACTGATCACTCTATACCACTTGCTTGTACTATTGCTTTATATAAATATATTGTACCCTGTTCCTTTCTCCGCCCGGTGCTGAGGAGTCACTGGGGGAGTGGATGTGATAGCCACTTAGTCTTTTTGACTAACGGTTACTATGTCTTCCTTTTTAGGAGGAAACCCCGCAGATAGAGCAACAATAGGTTTTGCAGCAGGACAGCCAGGCCAGGATGACATGGACTGAAGGGATGGTACCATTATTACCGTCAGTGAATGATGTGAGTCTTTGAGAGACTTTTGATGTAGCCCCTTTTGGGCAAGTTTTACTCGTACTCTGATAGTATAGAAGTTTGATGTAGCTTCTTTTATATGTTGTACTTTTGGACTATATGCTTATGTGTGGATTAACTTTTGATTATATGTTTGGTTGGGTTGGTAATGTTTGATATTGGTTTTAGCCGTCAGGATAGGCGTCATGTGGTACACGTTAGCCCGAGTTGTAGCGCTACCGCAAGGCGACTATTCTGGGCATAAGACTCCCCTCGTGCCGTATCTTGTGTTCCGGGAGGGGGGGGGTCTTACAATTGGTATCAGCTTGCTACGATCCTGAATTAGAGAAGTCATTTAACAATGGTGCCACCCCCGTTCGATTAGTCAGTTTGGGGACAAACTGACTTAGCGGAAGCAGTGGTGTACCCATATGTAATTCACACTAAGTATGTCCAACTTTGACCTTAAGATTAGCCAACGTGACATTAGGTTTTTATTCTACGTGTAGATCCCAGTGCACGTTGAGCCAGTGGTGGGAACCCCCACTCCGTTCGTACCCACACAGTTCCAGCAATCGGAGCTAGGGCAAACGCTCACAGATATTCTAGATGCCTTCAGATCCCAACAAGCCACCGTACAACAATAAGTTCTGAGCTCCAATTAGGTGAGCACTTTCCGAGCTCTCTTCCCTCCTGCCTATCTTGGGACAGAGTTGGCAGTGCGTACGGAGGAATGACTCAAGATCGTGCAAGAACTACTGGCAGGAATTAGATGTCCGAGCAACATGGCTGTGACCCTGGTAGTGACACTCCTAGATTTGCACGCCAAGAGTTGGTGGAAGTCCCTCATGGGCTCCACCTTTCAAGGGCGAGTGTATATGAAGATTAGCTGGAACGAGTTCTCAGGAGCCTTTTTAGAGCACTTTATTCCCTCGTCTGCTCGAGACGAACTCGAAGAGAAATTTTTAGAGCTAAAGCAAGGATCGAGGTCGGTCACGGAGTATCAACGAGAGTTCAAACATCTCGCAAGATTTGCTGACTCATATGAATTGGATGACAGAGGATACTCTAAGTGCTTCTACAATGGGTTGTGGGACCCCCTGAGGTAGGCCCTTTTGTTTATAGCGGACTCCAGTTTGGCAGAAATAATTGACATGGCAAAGAGGCTAGAAGCAGACCACTTGGGAAGTGGTAAGAGACCTGTTGAGGGAGTGATAGAAGCTGGCCCTAGCAATAGAAGGAGACACGACTACGGTGGAGGAAGAGGACACCAGAGAGGTGGCAGGCGTTTCCACCAGAATTTTAGAGTGGAGCACCCGGTTCCACAGCCACCAGCATTGCCTCCACCTCCACAGCCTCAACAGTTTCAGCAACTCGGGGGGGCGTCATGAGAGTGTGCTTCGAAAGTAACCAACCGGGCCACATTCGATGCTACTGCCCACAACTATTTGGAAATGTGCCTCTTGCTCTTCCCCCTCCAACAGCTCCTCAAGGGCAGAGACATATGCGTGGTCGAGGACGAGGACCACGAGGAGGAAACCCCTGACATGCTCAGAATCAGGAGTTCGCGCTAGACATGACACATGAATGGAACTCTCAGGAGGTGATTGTAGGTATATTGCAGTTAGTTATCACATTTTCATTATTAATCTTAAGTTGCTTAAGACATACTAGATATCTAGCTTGTAGTATTGCTATTGGTACTTAGACACCGTAGTGGTCGGCAGGAAACTGGCCTATACGTTATTCGATACCGGTGCCTCACACTCGTTTGTGTCTGCGGACTTCATTAAAGACCAAGAAGGAGTGCAATACTTTACTGGTATTACTCGAAGAGTACGCCTCCCAGACAGCTCTGAGATGACTGTAACCGCCAAGTAAGAATTGGAGATACTCATGGGGGGAAAGACCTTTGATACTGATGCAGTCTTGCACGTTGACACCGAAACATATCTACGGGCAAGTACGCTTATCTCTCTATGATCCAAATCCTATAACGACACAACCTTTCTACGCCACACTACATTATTAATTCTATCAATTATATGCTAGCGTACGGGTTGCCAAACTGGTTAGGATCGAACAAGGGCTATGAGCCAATATTCTATCAGGCTAAAGGGACCCACACAGTCCGAATGAGCGATGTTGTAGCAAAAGAGATCTACCTAATAAAATACGATTCGGAAAGGGTAGATCTCTCCCAATAAAAGAAAATGAAGGTTCGCCAAACCTTTTCGAAGTTAAATCAATCAAGAAAAACACAAACCAATCAAAGAAATTCCACTATAAAATAATGCTTCGAAATTGCACGCCAATAATATCCACCACAAGACTATCTAGGAAAAGAAACGCATGAGAGTAGAAGTTTTCGTTACCCAACCGGAATGGATGATTCCAGTTTTCTCTACTTGGATCGTTCTTCAACGGCTCCACCGGAGTCACGCCGGTTAGAGAGAAACTTGTTCTCCTTCATCGCGTCACGCCGGAGTGGATTCCACAAGGAGGCAATCTTCTTATGTCTTGGCCGAAGTTGACCCAAAGGCTAGGAATGAGATTTGGTTGGTTTTTCTTTGAGTGGTTGTGTTTGGGAGAAAGATGATGGGGGTCAGTTTTGGGAAGGGGGGATACAATGTTGTGAGGGTTAGGAGAGGGGCGTCGGTTTAGGTGGTGAAGAAAAGGGGCTCGGGTTGGGGGTGGTGGAGGGAGGCTGGCGGCTATGGGGTGAAAGGTGGTGGCCGACTTGGTAGATCAAAGGGAAGGGCTTGGTTTTTGTGAGGGGAGGTGGAGGGTGGTCGAGGGGTGCAAGGGATAATAGAGGAAGGTGGTGGCTAGGGTTTTCTTAGGGAATAGAGGGGAGGAGGAGAGGCCGGCGGCCAAGAGAGGGAGAAGAAGGGGTGGCCGAAATTTACCAAGAGGAGGAGGAGGAGAACTTCTGAAAGTTAGGGTTAATTTTTCATTCATTCAATAACCCTCAATATTAAAGATACATGCCTATATATAGGCTACATCCAAGACTTGGCTACATGCAACCCAAAATAAAAAGAAACATAACCCATGGTTGTACACCTAACCATGATATTACACATGACATAAAAATGAAATAACAATGCAAAATAAAATAATAATAAAACAAAACATAAAAAGAGAATTAATAATTAATAATAATTTAGTAATTATTATTATTAATTATTAATATATTAGTTTGCTTTCAGGACGACTATTATGGAGACGCTCCACATGGTCATCCGTAAGCACGCCGTCTTCAATATGTTGCGGGCCGTCGTCGCCATCAGATACCCCTACCACAGTTTTGAGAATACCAGAATTCGATCTCATTCTGGTCATGGCATGGATGGATTGGCACTACGCAAGAATTGACTACGTGGAGAAGCGAATTTACTTGAGACATGGAGACATTGATGTCATCTTTCAAGGTATAAAATTCGTGCCTCGTTTGTTATAATCTTCAATTCAGGCCTTGAAAGCTCACATGAGAGGGGATGAAGTTTACATGATATGTTTTGAATTGAAAGAGATGAAAATATATATGAGAAACGTGCGAGTGGTGCGAGATTTTCCCGATGTATTTCCTGAGAATTTGCCAGGATTACCCCCGCATAGAGAAGTGGATTTTCAAATTAAACTAGTACTAGGAGCCAAGCCCATCTCAAGGATCCCTTACCAGATGGCCTCGAAGGAACTCACAGAGTTTAGAGTTCAGTTGCAAGAGTTGGTGGAATCAGGGTTTGTTCGCCCCAGCTCATCACCTTGGGGAGCCCCGGTTCTATTTGTTAAGAAGAAGGATGGAACCTTGCGATTATGTATAGACTATCAGGAGCTCATCTGACTAATGGTACATAACACCTATCCGCTACCTCGGATAAATGAGTTGTTCGACCAATTGGTAGGAGCGCATTGGCTTTCCAAATTGGATTTACGCGCGGGGTATTATCAGTTGAGAATACAGGAGGAGGACATTCAGAAAATGGCCTTTAGCTCAAGGTACGGCTTGTACGAGTACACTGTGATGCCGTTTGGGCTCACAAATGCCCCTTTAGCTTTCATGAGCTTGATGAACAAAGAGTTCGAGCCTTATCTAGATGTCTTCATCATCGTTTTCATCGATGACATTTTGGTCTACTCTAAGACGGAGGAAGAGCATATCGAACATCTGACCATGGTACTGAAGAAGCTAAAAGAGCACGCCTTGTTTGCCAAGTTCTGCAAGTGCGAATTTTGGCTCCAAGAGGTTGCCTTCTTGGGCCATGTGATCAGTGGGGCTGGGTTAGTTGTGGATCCGGCCAAGGTAAGTGCCGTGAAGGAGTGGTCGCCCTTGAAGTCAGCGGCCGATGTGCGGAGCTTCCTAGAACTTGTCGGGTATTATCGCAAGTTTGTAAAAGGATTCTCAAAGATTTCCCTTCCTCTTACTACACTGACAAAGAAAGGTGTGCCATATGAGTGGACACCCCAGTGTGAAGTCGCGTTTCAGGAACTGAAGGACCGAATTACATCCGCACCCATCCTAGCCCTTCCATTCGGGAAGGAAGGATTTCAAGTTTACACTGACGCGTCGTATCAAGGGATGGGAGCAGTATTGATGCAGCACGGGCATGTGATTACATATGCTTCAAGACAACTGAAGAAGCATGAAATCAACTACCTGGTACATGCTCTAGAATTGGGAGCGGCAGTGTTTGCCTTGAAGATTTGGGGACACTATCTATATGGTGTCGACAACAAAATATTTTCAGACCACAAGAATCTAAAGTACATCCATACACAGAAGGAATTGAATTTTAGATAGCGGCGGTGGTTAGAGTTTTTATGCGATTATGAATTCACTTTGAACTACCACCTCGGAAAAGCCAATTCTATACCTGATGCTTTGAGCAGAAAGTTACCGGATTCGAACTCTGAGTCCCGATTGATGAGAATGGAGTTAGCCCGGATCCTCAAAGAGATGGAGATCACCCTGGTATATACAGACCAATCAGAAGGGTATACAGAGTACTTAACCACGATGAGCATAGTCTGTGATATTCGAGACCAAATCTGAGTGGAGCAAGGAAAGGATGCGGCTTTGGCCCCGACAATCAAGTCAATTGAATATGGGACAACTGACGAGTACTCCCTAAAAGATGGCCTCGTCCATCTCTGCGGTCGGCTTTACATTCCCAAGGGCAGTAAAATTTGGGAAGATATCCTGAGAGAGGCACATTGCACAAAGTATTCTGTGCATCCTGGGATTGCCAAGATGTACGCTGACTTGCGGAAGACCATGTGTTGGCCGGGAATGAAGAGGGACGTCTGATATTTTGTTACGCACTGCGAGGCCTGTCAAAGGGTGAAGGCAGAATGCAGGAGCCCCGTTGGATTATTACAGTCATTGCCCATCCCCGAGTGGAAGTTTGAGGATGTCTCCATAAACTTCATCCACGGTTTTCCTCCCTCACGCTCAGGGAATGATTCAGTATAAGTAATCGTTGACCGCCCGACGAAGGTAGCCCATTTTATCCCTATGAAGAAAGAAGCTCATGTGGATGTTTTGGTATGCCTCTTTGTGGAGTAGTTCGTACGGTATAATGGTGTGCCAACGACAATTATTTCTGACCAGGATGGTCAGTTTACCTCTAAGGAATGGAGCGCCGTACAGGTATACATGGGTTCACGTCTTACCTTTAGTACAACATTCCATCCTCTGATGGACGAGCAGTCTGAGAGGACCATCAGAACATTAGAGGAGCAATTGAGACTCTGTGTGTTGGATCGAGGAGAGCTGTGGGAAATGCTTTTACCCCTCATAGAATTCTCCTATAACAACAGTCACCATGCCAGCATCGGGATGGCACCCCATGAAGACCTTTACGGAAGAAGGTGTAGAACCCCCTTGTCATGGGTACAAGATGAAGACTCGAAGGTTTTGGGTATTGAATAAATCGAAGAAACTGATGCGGTGGTTTGACTAATATGGGACCACATGCATGAGGCTCAAAGTCGGTTTGCTAAATATTATAATGCGAAGCACCGGGTGGTGGAATTTCAAGTGGGTGACAAAGCGTTTCTAAAAATTCGGCCGATGCATGGAGTGTCACGGGTACGTGGTATGAAGAAGCTCAACCCAAGTTACGTTGGACCTTGCATCGTATTGGAGAGGATTGACCCTTTGGCCTACCGGTTGGATTTACCACTAGAGCTGTAGAACTTTCATGATGTGTTCCATATGTCATCTCTCCGGAAGGCGCTGTTGCGGCCCGATCAACATATCCCCACCGCGGATGGAGCAGTAGCCACCGATAGATCTGTGCGACTGGAGACGGTGCAGATAGTAGACAATGGGACAAGAATTTTGCGCCGCAAGAGTGTTCCTTTGGTAAAGGTGTTGTGGTCTAACCATGGGAAAGATGTGTATATATGGGAGCCGGTGGACTTGATGCAAAAGCATTACCCGGAGTTGTTTAATCAAGGTAATATTTAAAAAGCATATGTCTATTTATTTCATGCTTTTCTCTCCCCATAGCCTTAACCTGATTTCCGGGACAAAATCTTTTATTTTGTTTATAGGATTTGTAACATCCCGATTCACGCTAGGCCCCTCGTGCGCATTTTTAAGTCAGGGTAGCTGGTTTGGGCTCAGGGAGTGCTGACAACTATGCTTACAGTTATGTAAGGGAGGTGAAATGACGTCCAGAGTAGGACACGGGTAGTGACACGGGCATGTCCATACACATGTGGTACTCTGGTGTCAGGATTGGAAATTCGTGGAATTTCCATAGAAGGACACGGGTAGTGACACGGGCGTGTCTCTACCCGTGTATATGTAGACATGGGTAGGGGCACTAGAATGTCCTACCTGTGTGTGTAACTGACATTGTCGATTGTGTTTCCTGAGCAGGACATAGGTAGAGACACGGGCGTGTCCCTACCTGTGTACATGTGTCCAAGTATTTCCCGAGCAGGACACGGGTAGAGACACAGGCGTGTCCCTGCCCGCGTGAATGTCTCCAGGAATCCGATCGTATTTCTTGAGAAGGACACAGGTAGGACACAGGCATGAACATGGTGGTGTCACGTGGACATGGGTAGAGACACGGGCTTGTCCCTACCCATGTTTGTGTGTCACGGGTAGTGACATGGGCATGTCTCTACCCGTGTATATGTAGACACGGGTAGGGGCACTAGCGTGTCCTACCCATGTATGTAACTGACATTGTCGATCGTGTTTCCTGAGCAGGACACAGGTAGAGAAACGGGCGTGTCCCTACCTGTGTACATGTGTCCAAGTATTTCCCGAGCAGGACACGGGTAGAGACACAGGCGTGTCCCTGCCCGTGTGAATGTCTCCAGGAAGCCGACCGTGTTTCCTGAGCAGGACACGGGTAAGACACAGACATGAACACGACCGTGTCACGTGGACACGGGCGTGTCCCTACCCATGTTTGTGTGTCCAAACGGCAGACGAATTGTCGACGATGCTTCACCCGAGCAGGACACAGGTAGGGACACGGGCGTGTCCCTACCCGTGTTGGTTCCATATATATAGGATTTCTGAAATCCTAGCCATTTTTCATCCTCTTTCCAAGCAATTTCTGTGGAGAGACTGGTACTGGAGCCAACCTTCATCCGTGAAGAACCTCCGTCGCCGAGGAGAAGAAGATGCCGTCGAGAAGGGTGACGAGATCCTTTGCCGAAAATGGTGGAAATTCCAGAAATGAGGTGAGCTTCCTCCCCTCTCCCTTGGAGCTAGATCTGTAGTTATTTCTAGGTGAGATGTCGACTCAAAAGAGTCTAGACTTGCGAGATGATGATTTCCCTAGGAAGAGGCCATTCTAGGGCTTGTGTTCTATGGATAGTGGTGTCTTCAACCTCTGCTTCCTTCTATGTGAAGATGAGGGAGGGTTTCATGAAGAGAAATGTCCTCATGAGGGTGAACAAGAGAGAAGGAATTTCTGATGTGAATTGGGAAGATAGGCACGCAGTGATCTTCGTGGCCATTTTTAGTTATGATATGGCCAGATTTGGGCTTTCTACTAAACATGAAAGTCGTAGACCTTAGAAATACCTTCCAACGAGTAGTTACATGTCTTCAGGCAAAGTCTGTATCCACAGGAAAGTCTGATCGCAATTGATGGCTATTAAGCTAAGCGTGCAAAAACTGTAATCTGTACGCAACAGACTTTGAAGCCGATTTCGAGTGCGTTACGATCTGATCTGGGTGAAGGACCAGATGCAAAAGTCATATCCCTTTGAAATACCTTTCCAACGAGGGGTTAAACGTTTTCACTGGATTCCTGTAGCATGAGGAATCCTCGTTTGAAGTTATGTACTTTACTCATTTCTTGCACGTTTTGTTCTCAGGTTTAAGTAAATCCATGATAGGAGGTGGTAGAGGGATTATTGTGAGTTGTTGGATAGATCCTTTGTAATCAAATGACGAAGTGAAACGTACTTGAACGAAATGAGTTGGTTGATAGATACTTATGTGAACTAGTGAGTTGATGAGTTGGATTGTATAAACAAACAAGTTATGTGAACCGGTAAGGATGAGCTTGACACTAGCAAAGCGATGAATATTATGTGGAAGAGGATTGAATAAGGTTAGTGAATACTCGCGGGATACATATGGTAAATGGAACGTTTATTGAAGTCCACTGCATAGGGTTGTGTCTCTCTACGGGTAGCAGTGAGTGATGTTATTTTGTACAAGGTGGCTTGCCACCTAAAGTTTACAAGGAACCCTTGAATGCTTGGATGCAAGAAAATGTGGAAGGGTTGATAGTGCATGAGTGTTTGCTGCACTTGATCGATTGTGTTGATAAGGGACTCGGTGAGGAGCTCTTGTGTGCTGTTGAGCTCAAGATGTGAAATTACATGCGGTGTGAGTCGACACGTGGTGTCGTAATCCTGGGTTAAGGATAGTGTGGTAGGTCCACGGGCTCGCTAGTCGTCACACTGATGGGAGTTGACGGTTAGACCATGGGCGGTTGGGCTTTGTCCTCGATGCTCATTCCCGGGGTTCCTTCCGTGCCAACTGAACGGTTGGGCTTTATCCTCATGCTTCTTCCGAGGCTCCTTTCGGGTCACAACATAGGCTAGTTCGGGGCTTGGTTCTCGGTGCACATCTACCCGAGACTCCCGCTGAGCCCATAGTACACATGTGAGCTCCGTTATTGTGTTTTTAGCATTGAGGCGTATGGAGGCCTAGGCTAGGTAGTGTGGATGCCAGCCTAGTAGTGGAGATTCCCGCTCTACTATCACCGTCTTGCCACGTCGGATGACGCCTGAGAGGTTATCTAACTGCTCGAAAAGTGGGAATTAAAATTCTGTGTCGACATAGAATTTGCATGTGCGTGTCCATGGGTGAGTCTTGCATTTCATACATATCAATACATACATTACATTCACAAGATCCTCATCGTATAAGTCTGTATGGGCACTCATATACGATGAGTTACTTTACTGTTGAGCCGATCCTCAACTTATATGTCTATGGGCATTCATATAAGTTGAGTTACTTTCTATTGTAGCTTTACACTTTCATATTCTGCTGTAGATGATACAACTGCTAGGGCAAATGGTTTGCTTATTTATTGTGCTGCTATATATAGATTGATTACTGATCACTCTATACCACTAGCTTGCACAATTGCTTTACATAAATATATTGTACCATGTTCCTTTCTCCGCCCGGTGCCGAAGAGTCGCTGGGGGAGTGGATGTGATAGCCACTTAGTCTTTATGACTAACGGTTGCTACGTCTTCCTTTTTAGGAGGAAAACCTGCAGAAAGAGCAGCAGTAGGTTTTACAGCAGGATAGCCAGGCCAGGACGACAGGGTATGATAGAGGGTACCATCGTTACCATCATTGTCTAATGCGAGTCTTTGAAATACTTTTAATGTAACCCCTTTTGGGCAAGTTTTACTCGTACTCTAATAGTATAGAAGCTTGATGTAGCTTCTTTTATATGTTTTACTTTTGGACTATATGCTTATGTGTGGATTGACTTCTGATTATATATTTGGTTTTGTTGGCAATGTTTGATATTGGTTATAGCCGGCAGGATAGACGTCGTATGGTACAGGTTAGCCCGAGTGCTAGCGCTACCACAAGGCGACTGTTCTGGGCATAAGACTCCCCTCATGCCGTGTCATGTAATCCGGGAGGGGGTGTCTTACAGATGATTTGTTCGATCAATTAGTTGGGTCATCGGTATACTCGAAATTGGATCTTAAGTTCGGATATTACCAGCTAAGGATAAGAGAAAGTGACATCCCCAAGACAGCTTTCATCACGAGGTATGGGCATTATGAGTTTACCGTCATGTCGTTTGGGCTGACTAATGCGCAATACGTATTTATGGATCTGATGAATAGAATGTTCAGAGAGTACCTGGACCACTTCATGATAGTCTTTATCGACGACATATTGGTGTGCTCGCAGTGCGAAGAGGATCACTTCAAGCATCTGCATTTGGTGATGGAGACGCTGAGGAGGAACCAACTATATGCCAAGTTCTCCAAATGCGAGTTTTGGTTGTCCTCGGTGGCATTCCTTGGTCATATAGTCAGTGGAGAAGGGATTGCGATGGATCCAGTGAAGATAGTTGCGATACGGGAGTGGCCTGTGTTGTGTTCAGTAGCAGAAGTCCGGAGTTTTTTGGGACTTGTGGCTGCTACAAGCGCTTCGTGGAGAACTCCTCGCGGATAGCGTTACCCCTCACGACTTTGACGAGGAAAGATCAAAAGTTTGTGTGGTCGCCGGAGTGCGCACAAGCTTTTAAAGAGATGAAAAGTCGGTTGACCATGATGCCTATTCTATGTTCGCCTGTTGTGACCGAAGGTTTTGAGATCTATAGTGATGCTTCGGGTAGTGGTTTGGATTGTGTCCTACTGCAGCATGGGAGAGTGATAGCTTCTGGCTCGCGCCAGCTGAAGGTGCATGAGAGAAATTATCTGGTCCATGACTTGGAGTTAGCGGTCGTGATATTTGTTCTGAAGCTGTGGAGGCATTACCTGTATGGTGTAAAGGTCGATATCTATACCAAACACAAGAGCCTGAAGTACTTGTTGGATCAAAAGGATCTAAAAATGCGGCAATGGAGATGGATGAAGTTCCTGGGGGACTACACATTTAAGATACATTATGTGCCTAGTAAAGGCAATGTAGTTGCGGATGCGTTGAGTCGTAGGGCCCCTGCGCGGGCCAACTGGTTGTCAGTTCATGACGAGCGTTTGATTCGGGAGTTAGAGGCATTAGAGATCTCTTGTGTTGATATGAAGAAGTTATTCTGGTGGCCAGGACTTAAGAAGGACGTGGCACTTTATGTGGCGAAATGTAAAATGTGCGCCTTGGTGAAGAAGGAGTGCCAGAAGCCTGGAGGTTTCTTGAAGTCCTTGCCTATCCCAGAGTGGAAGTGTGAAGATATTTCAATGGATTTTGTGCATGGGTTGCCAAGGTCGCAGAAGGGAAACAACTCCATATGGGCGATCATAGATCGATTGACGAAAGTGTCGTACTTCATCCCGAATATGAAGGATGATTCGGTGGATAAACTGGCAAAACTCTTTGTGGATAACATTATTCGACTACACGGTGTGCCCCGCAGCATCGTGAGTGACCAAGATGGGCATTTCACGTCCAATGACTGGAGGTTTGTACAACAAATATTGGGAACCAAGATGAGTTTCAACACGGCCTTTCGTCCGCAGATGGATTGTCATACCGAGAGAGTAAACAGGACGATGGAAGACATGCTTTGCATGCGTGTCTTGGATTTCGGGAAGCAGTAGGAAGATCACCTGTACTTGGTGAAATTTGCTATAACAATAGCTACCAAGCGAGCATTTAAATGGAGCCCTTCGAGGCCCTTTATGGTAGAAAATGTCGCACCCTGTTATCGTGGTTGGAAACGGGTGAGTCGAAGCTGTACAAACGGCAAGAGGTGGAAGATGCAACTTTGTTGATACGAACTATTCGAGAATGATTGCTGCTCGCTCAGGACAGGCATGCTAAATACTATAATGCCAAGCATCAGAATGTTTATTTCACTGTTGTCGACCGGGTATACCTGAAGATTAAGCCGTTCAAGGGTGTCTCACGGGTACGACACTTGAAGAAGCTAAGCTCGAGGTACCTTGGACCGTTTGAAATTCTGGAGCGTGTTGGTGAAGTAGCTTATCGACTGAAGCTATCAGTGGAATTGAGTGGTCTACACAACGTATTCAATATTTCGGTGTTGCGGAAGGCGGTGCAAGAGCCATCTCAAGTTATTACGGCCGATCAAGTACCTGTCGATAATGGGTTGACGATGAAGGTCAAGCCCGTTCCGATTAAGGACTTCGAAGTCAAGTGACTGCATAATAAAGACATCAGGATGGTCAAAGTCTGTTGGGACAACTGCGATCGTGAGGAGCTTTCGTGGGAGCAAGAGCAGACCATGCTTGAGGAGTATTCCGAGCTCATTTTCTCAGGTACTGTTTAAGTTTGAAAACTTTCTATTCCTTAATTTCAGGACGAAATTCTTTTAAGGGGGGGGGGGGAATTGTAACGCCCCAAAATTCAGAAATGATCTGGTAGCATCTTAAGGCCATTCTGGGGCCTAATAAGGGTTGCATGGCTTTGGAAACGGGCGTGTCCATGGCCGCATCCTGCTACAAGTTGGACGATTTACCGCATGGTTGACAAAATGCCATCGACGATTATTAGAGGTCGGGCACACGACCTGAGACACGTGCGTGTCCAGGTCCAGGTCCTGCTCGGGCTGTTAGTCGGGCTATGTCGAGTAAGTTACACGGCCTTGGACATGGGCGTGTCTAAGACCGTTTCCTGGTCAGGATGCGACAGTTTCAGCGTCGATTGGGGAACACGACTCATGATACGGGCGTGTCCATGGTTGACATGGGCGTGTACCAAGCCATGTCATAGGCCATGTCCTGTTCTGCATTTCCTGGTTTACGGCGAGTGTGGAACACGGCCTTGGACACGGGCATGTCGCAAGCCGTGTTCGGCCCAGGAAATTGATTTTAAGTGCGAATCATGGCTGTTTGTTTCCTTCTTTTGGGATCCAAGGGCCCAGGGCTGTTCTTGCTGAGTTAAGGCTGGGAATAGGGTTTGAAACCCTCATTCCAATTTGAGCAATCTCTTTTTAAAGCTTTAGAGAGAGGGGAGAGCAAAGAAGAAGGAGAAGGTCAACTCCGGCCGCCGGTGGAGCTTCGGCGTCCTGATTCTCGATCTGAGTCCAGATCTACGGAGGCGTGGCCATTGCGGTGCTTTTCATCCATCTAGATCTTCATAGCGCCAAAGAGAACCACAAGGGTAACAATTCTCTTCTTGTACATGTGAAGTACTCTTTCCTTTTTGCATAAGAAGCCCACTCTCGCGAGTATGCGGTGAGTGTGAGGTATTCCTTTGGGTAGACATGAATAGTCCCCGTCGTTTTGCATATAGAGTCTGGAATCGAAGTACAAACATAGGCATGGTGTGTGAAGCTAACTCGGACAAGTTGGTTTGGGTCGATGATGTTTCATTATGCGTGAATAGCCGATAAGACTCAGTGTCGATGGTTGTTTTCGAGTTTTCTATGCCGTATATTACAACAGGGAGCCTTGGGGACTAAGTCCAAGGTGCACCAGGAAAACTGGGCAAAAGCGTGATTCTGCCATCTTGGTGGCCTGGGAGCCAACTTGCACATAACTTGGTTATGTAAATATTGTGTGATAGATTTAGGACTAAGGTAATCTTGACCCGCGCATATGGCTTAAATTGACATTGCGGTGTGATAAACGGGTTAGGCGGAACTGTACCCACTCTATGTGGTCCGGTTAAAGATACCTAAGGTACGTAGTTCTTACCGTTGGCATAGATGGAAGAGGGTCTTAGGCTTAGGCCAGAAAGACTATAATGCTCACGAGATTTGCCGTCTTGAAGGCGGTGGTGAGACCACAGATTTTTTTTACCGGGTTCATCGAGTAAGTGCCCTGAGAGCACGGGGTGTGTGGCCGTGCGGGCCTGCACCTGTGGTGTATTGTGCAAATGTTGTACTTTCACTTTAATCGTTGGGTTATACTAATGCAATGCTTGGAAGGAGCACCGCCACCCCAAGAAAGGGGTGGGGTCATAATAATTTGGTCAGCTTTAGCTGACCGTTGCTTTTGTTTGCCACCGCTGCGGTGGATTGTTGCTTGCAGGTGCTGTGGAGCCTAGTGGCAAATAGCGGGCTGAATCCCTGGTTGTTGAGCCGGCCCTTGAAGGCCATGCAAATGTTTACTTGTTATATTCATGTGTGACCGGCCTGCGTACCGATGTTTGGAAGACACTATTTATTTATGTAAACTCTTGTAAGGCCATAAGGCCAAGTACTTTGTGTATTTGTACGCTCATTCCTAATTTGGGTATATTTAGTGGACAGTCATGCTGTTGGCTTGGGTTCTTTTCTATGCAACTTTTAAAATGCTTCCGCTAGAATGTACTCTGTGTAGGACGTATGTTATTGGAAGGATGGTTTCATTTAGTAACCCACCGGTCTGTCTGTAGTATATGGCGTCGGGCCCCGGCCGGACCTACTGCTATATGCTCTGTGACAGATAGGGGTGTTATATCACTCATTCTGGGTCTCAGCTCAACATACTCTAATAGTGTGAAGAACAACTCCGCGCCCTTACGAAATGCCTTGACTACTATGATAGCAGACATCAATGTCTTGCTCGATCCTCGCATACCGCCGAATTTTGTCTCTCGTTCGGTGTTCTGCCCTAGTGTGACTTCCTTAGAGTTGCAATCAATATGGGCATGCTGCTCCGAGAGCTAGTTCATACCAAAGATTATAACAAACTCCGATATCGGTAGCATTGACACTTCCAATCCAAAGTCCTAACTTTCTATTTCCACCTCACCACAATAGGCTCGATCTGCGGGCATCAAGCACTCGTTAGGTAGTAGCACATTCACTCGATCTGTCGGCGTAAACTAAGGCACTCCAATATGTCCCACGAAGTTGCTCCAGAAGTAGGAGAAAAAGGAGCTATTGCAGAAGTTTTAGGCTTCTTTTTCCACCGTTCATACCCAGACTTTGAAGAACTAGGTACCTTTAACTCTGTCTTCTTCCCTGCCAAATCATTCTTACACTGCACACACTTCATGTCCAGCTTAAGGGAACGGGCCGTATTGACCAAGGTAAGGAAACACTGCGTTATAGGTCTCGAGAGAAGTAACCGCAGGTCATCTCTCAGCCCTTCATTGAACTGATTTGTTTTCCATTCCTCGTCTGCAAACGTAAAGCCTGCATACCTTCCCAATCTCGTAAACTCGTGCAAGTAGTCATCCACCGACCTCTCGCCTTGAGTTAGCCTTTAAAATTGGTTCTCCATCACAATCCGCTGTATCGATGGAATATATCTCGCCAGAAAACACCTTGAGAACTCCTCTTTTGAGATCTCGCTCCACGGCCGACCATCAAACTGGTGCCGCTCCAGCTCATCACACCAAAGTCTTGCCTCACCATCCAACAAGAAGGTCATCACAATGAATTTTTGCCACTCTTCTGTTTCAGTTTCCGTTAGGACACTCTTTATTCTTGAGAGCCAATCTTCGGCTTGTGTAGGGGTTCTAGTACCCATAAACACAGGGGGATTAAAACTCATCACGTGTTTCAGTTTCTTCTCCGTTGCTCGCTTTGCAGCCATTGGCTCAACGAACACTTGTCTCACCGCTACACGCTCATCCATGCCAACCGATTCCTGAACCATCGCTGGAATAGGAGGTTATCTCTGACCCCTTGGTTGCGCATTCATCATTGCGAATACAACCTCAACAACCAACCGTATAGTTTCTGCAAAAGGAGGTGTTGGCACCTCATTTGGTGCACTACTCTCCACCGAGCGCTGGGGTTCTTGCTACCCCGCACCACCTCTAGTCTCCTAATATGTGAAACACACAATTAAGAAACTACGAATATTGCCAAAAGCAATTATAGGAACATAATAGTTCCTTAAACATGTGTCTTTTCATTCCTAAGTGGACATTCATGGGTTAAGTTATATTATCATGGTAGCGCACATACACGTGCTCACCACCCTTAAAAGAATTTGACCATGAATTCAAAGAAGAAAGACCGAGAACAGGCTCTGATACCAAGTTTATAACTCCCCCATCCGTCGTATAGGATATGACAGAAGGTCCGGCTGGGGCCCGACTCCATATACTACAGACAGGTAAGGAGATTACTAGTTGTGTCCAAATCCAAGTTCAATAATGAACGAACCATAAATCAGAGCATTCTAGCTGAAGCATTTTAGTTTATGAACCCATACGCAACAAGAATGTCCACTACATAACAGGAATGATATATATATATATATATATATGTATATATATATATATGTATATATATATATGCATACATATATATAACATATGTTTCGACCGTAGCCTTATTACAACTGTTTCATTTGTCAAAAAGTGGTTTTATAGTTCGGCACGCAGGCCGGCCACACATGAAAACAGTAAATGTTCGCTTTTGGGCCTTCAAGGGCCAGCCAATTGCAGTACATGAGCTTCAACCCGCTACTTCTTACTTGGCTCTCCAGCACCTGCACAAAAGGGCCCACTAAAACGTGGCAAACAAAGCAATAGTCAGCATTTTGCTGACCCATTTATAACGATCCCACCGCTTACTCAGGGCGACATTTCTCCATCCCTGCAAACAAGGCATCATATATATACCGTGGCATTTATAATGTGCAATTTAAGCACCATTCACCACAGACCTAGGCTCAACGACCGCACGCTCCGTGCACTTAGGGCACATTTTCGGTGTACCGGCCGCCCCCGTATAACACCACTGTTCATAGGTACTTAACGTGATGGCACAATAATTGGAGTCCACGGCACAACTCATCATAAAGCACACGGTTCTTTACCATTTTAGGCTGGTACACACCATTGCTGGGCAATTTAAGATCACAGCTTTGCATACAATGGCCCCCTGGTCTCTTAGAAACATGCCTCATAACATTGTAGCTCCCTGGGAGCTATTGTCGGCGACAGTCACTGTCGCCCAACGACATCCACAGGTCTCCAGACTGTGATATTTGTTGGAACCGATGTTTTACATTCCTTGTGTTTGAGAATATAAATCCCTAATTGTATTTGATCATGCTGTATGCTGATAGAGTGTGCAGGTTGTCAGATGCAAGAAATAGATGCTACCGCCGGGCGCTAGCACTAACGCGCCGTGCTAGCCAGTCAACAAACGTCGAGAGAAGAAGTGTCGAGACTCGAGACGCTGGGATACCATCAGGCGCTAGCACTACCGCGTCGTGCTAGCTCTCGAGAAGCTTCGAAGGCAGAACGTCTAGAGGGGGTACCACAAGACATTAGTACTACCGCAGGCGCTAACGTAACGATTTATTTAGACCTAGCGCTCTGGATGGTTTTAGTGCTAGCTCTACCGCGCCGCGCTATCTCTCGAGGAGTTTTCGAAGGCAGCATGTCGAGAGGGGATACCGTCAGGTGTTTGTACTACCGCAGGCGCTAACTCGACGATTTATTTGGACTTAGCGCCTTGGAAGATTTTCGCGGTAGCACCTACTGCGCGGCGCTAGCCTTGTCAAATGGGTGTTGCCTTTTCAGGAACGTCACATCCTATATTACCGTGCAGTGGTAGGCTCTACCGCGCGGCGCTAGTTCGAATGAAAAGGCAAAAGATCGTTTCGAAAGATTATTTTCCATATTTGGATGACAGCTGGCGCAAGAAACGCGCGACATTACCGGATATGCTAGTCTTACCTCCAACGGTAGCCTGTTTTCATGAAGATGTATAAAAGCCGCTGCGTTTCCTGTTTTCATTATGGGTTCAAGATGAATTTTGACGAAGGGTTTCAGAACTCTAGATATCGGATGCCTCCTTTCGCCCGTCTCCATGTGTCTTTGTCAAAGTTGAAGGAAGCCTTCTCCCTCCCGTTAGTGAACGAAGAACTCCGGTGATTCAGAATCTTCAACGACTACTGAGAACCGACCGGTTGCTTGCCAATGAAGATCTCAAGCACCGGCCGTAGATCGCACCCCGAAGAAGTCGTCAAGATGGAGCACTTCATTCTTCTTATCATCTTTAATCTTAATCTTTGTATTCTATTTTCATTTACTGTTTAGCTTTCAGAGAGGGAAATCGACCGGAGAGGGTCGTCGGAATCCGGGAAGGATTCCGCGGTAAATTGTCCCGGGATTTGGGACGTCTAGATCGGAGGATCTAGCAAGGCTCTAAGATCCTTCCTTGTGTGGAGGTGAAGAGTGGACTCTAAGACCCTTCCTTGTGTGGAGGTAAAGAGTGGGCTTGAACGCCTTTCTTGGAGGGAAAGAGTGAAAGACAACCGGTCATAGTTTGGTCGGTATATAAACCAAAAGAATCCTTATTCTCATCGTCTTTGATCTTTGACGCCATAAAGATCAAGTTTTGTTGTATACTAATCTCTTACTGTTGAACATTATTGACTTAATGCAATGAAATTGTTTTCTCTGTTATTGTACTGGTGCGTAAAATTTTAATTTCTAAAAACGCTCACAAACCTTATTCACCCCCCTCTAAGGTTGGCCACTAGATCCAACAAGTGGTATCATAGGGAGGTTATTACAAAAACGGTTTCACCACCGGGAATAATGGCCAACCTCGATCTCAAATCGTCTAGTGGGGATGAATAATTATACATAGAAAATTCATGTGCACCACCTCTATTCACATGAGTGAACTATAACGAATGGAGAAAACTAATGAAGAAATTCCTTGTATTAGTAGATATAGAAGTTTGGAACATAACTTGTACCACGCCCCCAAATAACTTAACCAAGCACGAATGTCATATAAATGCCAAAGCTATGAATAGTCTATTTTGAGGGATAGGTCAAGAAATTTTTAAACTCATCTGCACGTGTTTTACTGCCTATGATATATGGAAATTTCTTGAGTCTATTTATAGTTCTACCTCTGTAGATAATGATTCCGAGCAATTTCTCATAAATCCAAGTGAAGAACCAAATGGAGACTTGCTCTTGGAGGAAGATAGGACAATCACATCACGGGAAAGGGAAGATGAACTCTAAACTATGGATGAGGTAACACACACAGAAGTCAAAGAAACTATATGCTCCAATCTTGCCCCATCCAAGAGCACTATAAGAAAATCAAACTACCTTCCTGTACGCAATTCTATGTTTACGATCAATATGTTAGACACCACTAGACGTAGAATTAAGAAACTAAAAAGTATCAACTTAAAACTACGTTTAGAAAACAAACTTTTAAGAGCAGTCAACGTGGAATCTACCGCTATAAATTGTGATATATTAAAAGAAATACAAGAGGTGTTTGAGAAAGAGCTTCTTGCTGTAAGAGAACAAACTACAAATCTACGTCTAGAAAACTTATTGTTAAAAGGAGAGTGTGCTAGAAGTGCAGAATATAAAGTTTAAATTAAGGAGATGAATGATACGTTTGAAGAATATAGAAATGAGTAAGAAGCACATATCAATTCTATTGTTGACGTTCTTAAGAATAGCAGAATTGCCTACAATAAAGCTAGAGTGAATCTCCAAAGTAGGTATAAAGATTTGGAAATGAAAATCAACATGCTTAGGGAATTATAAAGAAAAATTCGCAAAACATAAACGTAAAATATTAAGCAAAAGCCAGAAGAATGTTGAACAATAGCTCACACCCATTAGTTAAGAAAATCGAAGGGAGTAGAAAACCTCAAGTTGGAGCGTGCGAAATTCCTAAATATAAAAATCATATTCACGTGAAGAAACAAATTACTCCTTTCGTAAAACCGAATGAACGTAAATTTCCTTTTAGAAATTACTATTCTAGGAGTCCCTATGTTGAGCAAAACAATTTGAACATGAAGAACAACTTCAATACATTCAAACCTCCAACTCAGTTTCATTTAATTGAAGATCTTCACATAAAGACTCGTAGAACTCTATATTGAAATTTACAACATAAAAACAATATTAAATCAAAATATGAATGAAGACCAATCACTCAGAATAACGCACCTATTTTGCTCAAAAGAGCCCATTCACCATTATCTCCACAAGGCACATCACGTCGGGTTTGGGTACCCAAGGGAACTGCCACCTCTGGATCTTTTTGGATACCTAAATCTCTTATCTATTAATATCCACTGTTTATGTGAAGTAGAAACTATTCGAACCAAAAGTACTCAATAATCTACTTCACGATATGCATAATTTTTTTTATTTCATTTTTGTATTTGTTTATTTTTGCTTTTATATTTTATTTTATCAAGCCAACATGTCATGGACACTAGTAAAGCAACAAAAGATCACAACAAGCTCATGGGTGCATACATCACATCATATATTAAAGTACTACGATCAGTGTTTGGTGTGCACCTGTATTATTACAAAACAAGATAATAATGTCCAAATTTTTGTAAAAAAAAGGGGGAAACTTTGGACCGAGTCTAGTCGTCAGAAGATGGGGGTGAGATGTTAAGTTTAGTCATGATCTTCTTCAGCATCTTCTTCACTTCCTTTACCTCTTTGGCAGTCGACTTGATTTCTTGACCGTGCTCCTCCACCAGACTGTGGATGTCCCGACTGGCCTCCATGAGGGACCCTGAGCGGTACAATGGTGGCTGCGGTGGAGGTATCCGTGTCCGCACTCGTGAGGAAGTGGGAATCTTACCCACCTGATAGGACTGCAGGAAACTGTCTATGGGATAGGAGGTCCAGTCAATAGATAGGTACTTGTCCATCAGGATGATCTAGATCACACCCCCAGAGGCAAGGTGTTCACCTGCTAGCGATCAGGAGACTTCAGGCGGAACGTATATCGCATCATGGAGAGAATGAGGTCTAATACGCTGAAGGGCTTATGGGCTAGGATGTAGTACGTGTAACATCCCATTTCTGGCTAGACCCCTAGGAGTCGGTTGGTCGTGACAGAACCCTAGGAAGCCCAAAAACTGAAATAAATCGATCGAGATTTCGGGTCACGGGTTGGTCACGCCCGTGACCGACCCGTCACGCCCGTGACTTTGGGCGTGACTACTTCGACGATCGTCGATCTCCGGGAGACGATCGTCGAACTTGCTGCCCGGGCATGTCACGCCCGTGACCAAGGTGTCACGCCCGTGACCTAGGGCGTGACTCCATCGACGATCGTCGATCTCCGTGAGACGATCGTCGAACTTGCTGCCCGGGCATGTCATGCCCGTGACCAAGGTGTCACACCCGTGACCTAGGGCGTGACTCCTTCGACTATCGTCGATCTCCGTCAGGAGATCGTCGAAATTGAAACTCGGGCCTATCACGCCCGTGACCTAGGTGTCACGCCCGTGACCTAGGGCGTGACCACCCTTCGATGACCGTCGATCTCAGTTCGACGTTCGTCGACCCAGAATTAACCACCCGGGCCTGTCACGCCCGTGACCCAGGTGTCACGCCCGTGACCACCTTTCGACGATCGTCGATCTCAGTTCGACGATCGTCGAACCCAGAATTAGCTATCCGGGCCTGTCACGCCCGTGACCTATGTGTCACGCCCGTGACCAAGGCCGAAACGTCAGCTAGACTGGAAATTTCGGTAACCGACATTGTAATCAATTCTAATTATGGGAAGTTACACCATGAGTATTTATGGGCCGTTTCCTTCTTTAATTATTAAAAGAAATAAGGAAATGTTGGTCCAATAGGAAATCATCACCTGGCGAACACTCTTCGTTTTCCAACATTTCAACTGCCCTGCATCATAACCGAAACGTTAGGGGAGAACATTCATGACCATTAAGGATTTACCCTTTCATCTCCCCACTTGCTGACTTATAAAAGCCCACTTGGAGCAAGAGGAGAAGTTTACACTCTCAATCAAACGGATCAGATCTTTGTTCTTGCTGTAGGAGAAGTTCGGCTACGCCACCACTGCGCCATGGCACCCCGTCATTCATCTTGCCTCCAAACCGCGAACAAGGTCCTCCTCTACTTCTTATTTCATGGATAGATCTTAGAAATTCTTTAGGAGAGATATCGAGTCCAAAAGGATTAGATCGGATGGGAGTTTCATCGTATATCCGTAAATTAATGGCGGCGAGTTCGCCGGAAACCGCCATCTCCGGCGGCCCAATCACCGCCGATCGATAGTCGTCGCCTCAACGGAGGTGGTGGTGGTGGTGGCTGGCCAGGGAGGTGACTGAACTGCCGGCACCGGATCACGGAAAGCTTACAGGAAAAATGGTTTTTCTGTGTCTGGTTTTCGGGTTCTGTAGAAGATGAACAGTAAAAGCTGTTTATAATATATAAATTATGTAAATAATTTTATAAGGAAAATATACTTGGATGGACACATTTTGATGCTGCAATACGAGGCACCTAGAGGACGTTTTAGGAAAGGTGACCAGACACGAAAGTCGTAGCCCTTCGAGTCTAGATTAATCTAAAATTGGTTTCAACTCATTTGGGTAAGCGGTTCGGCCGCAGCACCCGTTTTTGTGGGGGCTTTGAGCATAAAAATAAATTAGGGCTTGTACAATTGCTAGAAAATTATGATAATTGGAACTTAAGGTTCTTAGGCCCTTTTATATCACTGGGAATTATTTGGAAATTTTTAGAGTTACTGTTATAGCACTTCATTCACAAAGCATGTTAGATTGTAATTTAGTATTTGATTTATTATGATTTAATTACCAGCAAGAAAATTATGGGATTCTGTCAAAGTTATTTACATAATAAAACCAGCACCCTGTATTTTATTTGAATTATTTGGAGGACAAATCAAGGTAGTTTATTCATTAAGCTTGAAATAACTGAAATAATGATTAAATAAGTTTAGGCCCTTAAAAATCATTGTAAAACTATCAAACTTTGGAAACTTGATATTTAGGCCTACTATTATTTACCTTAATTTTGTGATAGCTGGAATCAACTCGAATGTTATACCTCATGTTCAAAATGATGATATTAGACCCTTAAGAATAAATAAATAAGTTATCGGATTTATTAGGAAAATTCCAATATTTTGGATTTAGGCAAATCTTGTTAGGATAGACTCCCGATAAATAAATGGTGGCATTTGGATGAAAAAGTAAATTACGTGTAATCTTGATGATCGTGTAGCCTAGGTGAGTCCCTAGGAGGTTTGGTTTAGCACTGATGGTAGTTGGAAGATTAGGTGTTACGCGGGTATGGCGGAAGACCGTCTTTCCGTGTGGAGAGGGTGAAGAGTCAAGCTACCCTAGGTTTAGTTTAATGTAACTCTTAAAGGGAAAAAGGTAAGGTGAGAAACCAATTAAAGTAAGTGCCTTGCGAAAGGGAACTTCGGGCCATAATGCCGCCGTCTTGGTTCCTAGTGCCCCTTGAGAGCCCTTCACGGGGAATACCGAGGGCAGTCTTGGGCTAACGTAAACTGTAATAACAAACTGGCAAGAGTAACTTAGTAACTAGGGCTGCACCTTTCACAAACACTGTTGGCACAGGAAGATTGATGGGAGCTTCGGCTCGGTTGGTTTGGAGACGGACGTTTGGGTCCGGGGAGCTTCGGCTCGGTTGGTTTGGGGACGGACGTTTGGGTCTGGGGAGCTTCGGCTCGGTTGGTTTGGAGACGGACGTTTTGGTCCGGGGAGCTTCGGCTCGGTTTTTGTGTGTTTACGATTGAACTTGCATGTGCATAAAATAGGAAAAAGTTAAGGTGGTGGGTTTTACGATATCGGGGAGTTCGATTGCACCGACACCGATATCGTTGACTCGGCGAGGTGGTTAGCACTTCGCCAATAGAAGTCCGGTGCGCCAGCCGGCAAGAGTACGCAGGCGTCCGCTTAGTGCACCAAGCGTTGAGGCGTACGATAGGTCAGACCAGTGGTGCTTTTACTGGTTTTGAGGTGGACGAGGCCCAACCCACCGCTTCCGTCCGCTACTACGGAGGTATCCTGGGAGGTAACGGCTCCGAAAGGGGGAACTAAAGGTCTGTGTGCACAGAGTCAGGTGTGTGAGTTGCACTTGCATGTTTCATCATACCCACATGCATGTCATAGCCTAATCGATTCTTTTAACCCTGACACCTAAAGTATAAGTGGTATGGGACGCTTATACATTAGGACATGCAAAACGACCCCTTGGTCTATAGGCTTGTGTGAGCAAGTTTTAAATCAAAGGTTAATTTCAATATATATATATATACATGTTGTTGTTTGATAACCGACACCCCAACGTATAGGTGGTATGGGACACTCTATACGATGGGAGCCTTGCAGAAGATCCCTTGGCTTATGCGCTTTCGCACATAAGTTAAGGTTACTTTTCTTACTTTCTGTTTTCTGTCATATTATTATAAAATTACTAGATTAGTTCCGCTGCCATTTGTTTCTTGATTAATCTCCACCTTCATGTCCTTCCCTTTCTTCCTCTCCGCTCGGTACCTAGGAGCCATGTGGGAAGGGGTAGGGGATGATAGGGCTTTGTCTTTATGACTAACGGTTTTCGAACCGCATCATTTAGGGGATCGTGGAGCCCAGCATGGAGGAGCAGCCCCAAAGATCGGTGCGCCTGGAGATGGGGCAGTCTAGCTCCGGAGTTCATACAGCCGGGACCGTGAGTCTCGACCCTGAGTAGTTTCTATTTTCGCTTCCGCATGAGAGATTGTAGTGAGGACATGATGTATCGGGCATAAGCCCGCATTTATAGTACTCTGATTATTGTTATTCTGTGGACACTCCCTTCGTGGAGATTTTATTCTATATATGTGATTTATTATTGTGGACTGCATTCCTCTTACTTCAATTATTGTGCTACCTTTCTGTGATCGAATTGGCCGGCAGAATCGGCGCCTTGTGGTGATGACCCTTCAGGACGTGAAGGTGTCACCGTAAAGCGGCGATTCTAGGCCTAAGACCCCGGTGGTTGAAAAAGAAAAAAAGGGGGGTCTTACAAGTGGTATCAGAGGCAAACATCGATCAGAAGAAAGTAGCAGTCCACAAACCCTGGGTCACCCCCGCTCGAGTTTAGTTTGGGGACAAACTAAGCAGCAGAAGCAGTGGCGTGCCCATATGGGGATCACATATAAATTGTCTACCTTTATGTAATATTTGAACATTTTCTCAGCATGTGTTTTTGTTATGCAGCCTCCAGCACGGCCTACGCCACAAGGTGGAGTTCAACAGGCTCAGGATGTTGCACCACCCCCACCGGTCCCCACTCCTTTCCTTCAGTCAGACATGGGACAGACTCTGACTGCCATCCTAGAGGCTTTCAGGGCCCAGCAGGTTCCGGCCCCGCAGCCAAACCCGGGGGCTAACTGGCTGAGCATCTTCTGGGGTCTTTCTCCCCCGTCCTATTTGGGGACAGAGTCGGTGGTTCGGACGGAAGAGTGGCTAGATATCATGTACGAGATGCTGACCGGGATACGGTGTCCCTGGGAGGAAAGGGTGGCTCTAGTTGTCTCCTGCCTGGAGTCCCATGCAAGAGGTGGTGGAAGACGCTGTTGGACACGACATTTGCCGATAGGGAGGTTGCGGAGGTTACTTGGGAGGAGTTTAGGGCCGCACTGCTGGAGCATTTCGTTCCGCAGTCGGCTAGGGATGATTTTGAGGAGCGGTTCTTACAGCTGAAGTAGGGCACCCAGACCGTGGTGGAGTACCATCGAGAGTTCGACCATCTAGCTCGATACGCAGATTCCTACCAGCTGGATGAGGCTGGGTATATCAGGAGGTTCTATAAGGGCCTGCGGGAGGACTTGAGGGAGGCTCTGTTGTTTGTATCTGACGGGCCCATCTCCCGAATTCTGGAGATGGCAAAAAGGATTGAGGCAGATTGGCACGCCACCCGGGGCCGGAAACGGCCAGCAGAGGATCAGGGACGGAGAGGTAGAAATGACCAGCGGCGAGGTGCTGTACCAGAGGGGAGGAGGATAGAGGACCAGCCTCATCAGGACGTGAGGCAGGAGCCGAGGGAACAGGTGATATTAGCCCCTCAACCTCTTCGGATGCAGGAGATGCCAAGACTCGGGGGAATGGCGTATCCCCCACCAGAGTGCTTCCTTTGTCATCAGATTGGGCACATTCGGAGGAACTTCCCCATGAGGGGGGCACCACCTCCAGCACCACAGGGCGGCCCACCAGCTCAGCATTACGGAGGCCGAGGACGTGGCCGCGGTCGTGGATACCAGGGGGGAGATCGTAGACAGGAAAGGGAGCAGGTATACGCCTTGGACCTCGCACAACCTCGGAATCCGGAGCAGGTCATAGCAGGTACGCTGCAATGCCCTTTATTTTCATAGAATTTCCCTTTCAATGGTTAAAACTTTGAATCGCACTAGATAGATTAGCAAGGAAAGTAAAACTCACTATAGAACCCTAAGATATCTAATCACCCCAGGTATAGTCTTCATCAGCGGCAAGCCGGCCCGCACGCTTTTCGATACTGGAGCTACTCACTCCTTTGTGTCGGAGACGTTCGTAGAAGGACTGGAAGGCGTGGAGCGGTTCACCGGCTCAAGGATGAGGGTGCGACTACCGGATGGATCTGAGCTCCTTACCACGGATCACTGTAATATGGAGGCAGAAATTGGTGGAAAAGCGTTCGAGGCTCCAGCGACGATTTTGAAGCTGACGGAGTACGACCTGATCCTGGGAATGGTATGGCTACACTGGAACCATGCCCAGATTGACTGCCAGGCAAAGAGGATCACCGTGAGACACAGGGACTCTTTCATTACCATCGAAGGTATAAGACCTGTCTCTCGTATACTCTTATCTTCGGTACAGGCCGTTAAGGCCCATCTGCAGGGAGAGGAGGTCTATCAGATTCTATTTGAGATGGCGGAAGTTAAGGAGTCGGTGACAGGCATCCCGGCGGTGCGAGATTTCGCTGACATCTTTCCAGAGAAACTGCTAGGACTACCTCCACACCGAGAGCAGGACTTTCAGATACAGTTTGTGCCGGGGGCCAAGCCGGCATCTAGGGCCCCTTATCGAATGGCCCCAAAGGAGTTGGCAGAGTTTCGTACTCAGTTGCAGGAATTGGTTGAGGCAGGATTTGTTAGACCGAGTTCCTCGCCATGGGGAGCACCGGTCCTATTCGTGAAGAAGAAGGATGGGACACTCCGCCTGTGCATCGATTATCGAGCACTAAACAGGCTGACCGTCCGGAATACCTATCCGCTCCCACGGATAGACGAATTGTTTGATCAGCTGGAGGGGGCCCATTATTTCTCGAAGCTAGACTTGAGGTCAGGATACTACCAGCTACGGATCCAAGAGGAGGATATCCCGAAGACGGCTTTCAGTAGCAGATATGGCCTGTATGAGTTCACCGTGATGCCCTTTGGGCTCACGAATGCTCCGTCGGCGTTCATGAGTCTCATGAACCAGGTTTTCGAGGCCTACTTGGATGTGTTCGTCATAGTATTCATAGACGACATCCTGATCTACTCTAGGATGGAGGAGGAGCACACTCGGCATCTGGCACTCACTCTGGAGAAGTTGCGGGAGCATCGCCTTTATGCAAAATTCAGCAAGTGTCAGTTTTGGTTGAAGGAGGTGGCCTTCCTAGGCCACATTATCAGCGGAGCCGGGTTGGCAGTGGATCCGGCAAAGATTCGGGCAGTTCGAGATTGGCCGCAGTTGAAGACAGCCACCGATGTACGAAGTTTCTTGGGACTTGCCGGTTACTACCGGAAGTTCGTGGAGGGGTTCTCTCAGATTGCCCTCCCCCTCACATCTTTGACGAAGAAGGAGGAACCTTTCGTTTGGACCCCGCAGTGCCAGGCGGCTTTCTAGGAGCTGAAGGACCGACTCATCTCAGCCCCTATTCTGGCCCTTCCATCTGGAAAGGAAGGATTCTAGGTGTACACCGATGCATCATACCAGGGGATGGGAGCAGTGCTGATGCAGAACGGACACGTCATAGCATATGCCTCTCGCCAGCTGAAGACCCATGAGAAGAACTACCCAGTACACGACCTTGAGATGAGAGCGGTCATTTTTACTCTAAAGGTCTGGCGTCATTATCTTTATGGAGTCCACTGCGACATCTACTCCGACCACAAGAACCTGAAATACGTGGACACTCAGAAGGAGCTGAATATCAGGCAGAGGCGCTGGGTGGAGTTCTTAGCAGACTATCAGTATGAGATGCACTACCATCCAGGGAAGGCAAATGTGGTGGATGACGCATTGAGTCGGAGAGCTGCCACTTCCGAAGCTGGGCCCCAAGTTATGTCCATGGAGCTAGTCCGGTCATTCAGAGATATGCAGATATCCCTAGTGTCCGAGGATGATCCAGAGCTGTATAGGGAGTATCTGACATTGATGGTGGCCATAGACGATATTCGGGATCGCATTCGGGACGGACAGAGGACAGATGCGTGGGCAGAGCCGATGTTCCGAGCCTTGGAGGAGGGTTCGACAGGAGATTATTCCCTGAGAGATGGTCTGCTACATTTCAGAGGCAGAGTATATATACCCGCAGGAGGCCAGATCCGAGAGGATATTATGACAGAGGCGCATTGCAGCCGGTACTCTGTGTACCCGGGGATCACAAAGATGACTGCTGATCTGAAGAAGATGATGTTTTGGCCGGGCATGAAGAAGGACATTACGTACTTCGTGACCCATTGCGAGGCATGTCAGTTGGTGAAGGCAGAGTGCAAGAACCCCGCAGGATTGTTGCAGCCACTCCCGGTGCCGGAGTGGAAGTTCGACGATATAGCTATGGATTTTATACATGGTCTCCCCCGGTCTCGGACGGGGAACGACTCGATTTGGGTGATTGTTGGTCGGTTGACGAAGGTGGCCCGCTTTATACCGACCAGAAAGGATGACTCGGTGGGAGTGCTGGTACAGACATTCGTGGAGCAGTATATCTGATATCATGGCGTGCCCCGGACGATAGTGTCGGACCACGATGGAAGGTTTACATCCAGGGAGTGGCGGTAAGTGCAGGTATATTTGGGCACCCAGTTGACTTTTAGCACGGCCTTCCACCCTCAGACGGATGGGCAGACAGAGCGCACCAACCGGACCTTGGAGGATTTACTACGACTGTGTATACTGGATCGAGGGGAGACGTGGGAGATGATGTTACCGTTGGTCGAGGTATCCTATAACAATAGCTACCAGTCCAGCATCAGGATGGCGCCTTATGAAGCCTTGTATGGAAGAAAATGTAGGACCCCGCTTTCTTGGGTTCAAGACGAGGATCCGAAGGTGTTGGGAACGGATTTTGTTGAAGACACCGAGGCTCAGGTGAGACTGATCAGAGATAGGATGTTGGAGGCGCAGAGCAGACAGGCTAAATACTATGATGCCCGGCATCGTCAGGTGGAGTTTCGGGTAGGAGATCGAGTGTTCTTGAAGATCCGGCCCATGCACGGAGTCTCACGGGTGCGCGGTCGGAGGAAGAAGCTCAGCCCTAGGTATATAGGCCCTTACCGGATCCTGGAGCGGATCGGACCCCTAGCCTACAGGCTAGAGTTGCCGCCAGAGCTGGCAGCTCTACACGACGTCTTCCACATTTCTTCGCTGAGAAGGGCTCTACTACGCCCGGAGCAACAGATTTTGACCACCGAAGGGCCGGTAGCTTCAGACCGATCTGTTCACTTGGAGCCGGTTCGGATCGACGACAAAGGAGTACGGATCTTGCGCCGCAAAAAGATCCCCTTAGTCAAGGTTCTGTTGAGAAACCACGGTCAGGAGGAGCACACCTGGGAACCGCAGGATCTGATGAGGCAAAGATACCCGGAGTTGTTCAGTCAGGTACATCTCACCACCTCTCGGTATACTATAGATTGCCTTCTTGTTTTGGACAGTTAAGATTAGATAAGGAAAATTCAGGACCTAGGCATGCGCACTCAATCAGAAAGGTAGGGGCTAATCTTTTGTTTATTGGGGAGATTGTCTTTGTTTATCAAACGAATAGTCGCCTGAACCCAATAGAAAGATCGTATGGGATGTTACAAGTTTAATTTATTCCGATAGAAATCCCCGTAGGCTCAACCTCAATTTCGGGGACGAAATTTTTGTTTTATTTATTGGGATTTGTAACATCCTATTTCCGGCTAGACCCCTAGGAGTCGGTTGGTCGTGACAGAACCCTAGGAAGCCCAAAAATTGAAATAAATCGATCGAGATTTCGGGTCACGGGTTGGTCACGCCCGTGACCGACCCGTCACGCCCGTGACTTTGGGCGTGACTACTTCGACGATCGTCGATCTCCGTGAGACGATCGTCGAACTTGCTGCCCGGGCATGTCACGCCCGTGACCAAGGTGTCACGCCCGTGACCTAGGGCGTGACTCCTTCGACGATCGTCGATCTCCGTGAGACGATCGTCGAACTTGTTGCCCGGGCATGTCACGCCCGTGACCAAGGTGTCACGCCCGTGACCAAGGGCGTGACTCCTTCGACTATCGTCGATCTCCATCAGGAGATCGTCAAAATTGAAACTCGGGCTTGTCACGCCCGTGACCTAGGTGTCACGCCCGTGACCTAGGGCGTGACCACCCTTCGATGACCGTCGATCTCAGTTCGACGATCGTCGACCCAGAATTAACCACCCGGGCCTGTCACGCCCGTGACCTAGGTGTCACGCCCATGACCACCCTTCGACGATCGTCGATCTCAGTTCGACGATCGTCGAACCCAGAATTGGCTATCCGGGCCTGTCACGCCCGTGACCTATGTATCACGCCCGTGACCAAGGTCGAAATGTCAACCAGACTGGAAATTTCGGTAACCAACATTGTAATCAATTCTGATTATGGGAAGTTATACCATGAGTATTTATGGGCCGTTTCCTTCTTTAATTATTTAAATAAATAAGGAAATGTTGGTCCAATAGGAAATCACCACCTAGCGAACACTCTTCGTTTTCCAGCGTTTCAACTGCCCTGCATCATAACCGAAACGTTAGGGGAGAACATTCATGACCATTAAGGATTTACCCTTTCATCTCCCCACTTGCTGACTTATAAAAGCCCACTTGGAGCAAGAGGAGAAGTTTACACGCTCAATCAAACGGATCAGATCTTTGTTCTTGCTGTAGGAGAAGTTCGGCTACGCCACCACTGCGCCATGGCACCCCGTCGTTCTTCTCGCCTCCAAACCGCGAACAAGGTCCTCCTCTACTTCTTCTTTCATGGATAGATCTTAGAAATTCTGTAGGAGAGATATCGAGTCCAAAAGGATTAGATCGGAAGGGAGTTTCATCGTATTTCCGTAAATTAATGGCGGCGAGTTCGCCGGAAATCGCCATCTCCGGCGGCCCAATCACCGCCGATCGATAGCCGTCGCCTCAACGGAGGTGGTGGTGGTGGTGGCTGGCCAGGGAGGTGACTAAACTGCCGGCGACGGATCACGGAAAGCTTACAAGAAAAATGGTTTTTCTGTGTCTGGTTTTCGGGTTCTGTAGAAGATGAACAGTTAAAACTATTTATAATATATAAATTTTGTAAATAATTTTATAAGGAAAATATACTTGGATGGACACATTTTGATGCTGCAAAATGAGGCACTTAGAGGCCGTTTTAGGAAAAGTGACCAGACACAAAAGTCGTAGCCCTTCGAGTCTAGATTAATCTAAAATTGGTTTCAACTCGTTTGGGTAAGCGGTTCGGCCGCAACACCCGTTTTAGTGGGGGCTGTACCTAGAGTTGGGCAAAAATTAAAATGGATGCCCACTCTTCGAACCTTGTCCAAATGACCTGAAATTTGGGCAGGGGGTTGACCATAGCTATACCTAACGGCAGACCAAAAATGGGAATTTTTGGAGATACTTTTGCCTAAAGTTTTTTGTAAAATTCTTATAAACATTATAAAATTAATTAGTGATGAAATTAAGTCCAAACTCCCCCAAATTTTGGGTGGTGGTCCCTGGCATCAATGTTAAGATCTGTACAAAATTTCAACTCAATTGGTCGAGTTTTGAATAGGGAAGTATCAAGTCCTAGATAGGTCTTGGTGAGGGATACTTTGGGGAAAAGTACGATTGGAAATGGAGTGGACAAATCTCCTCAAAAGAGGCTGATGTTATGGCCACTGATTTGCTGAGTCTATGTCTACCCTCTTGGGTAACATGGTGTGGATTAGGGTGGATTTTACCCTAAGAGATTGGCTCAAGTCCAGTGGGTGGGAGTTTGAGTTTTGTGAAGGACATAGGAGCAAAAGCTCTTGTATGCCCTTGAAATTCGGAGGAGAGGGGGATGATATGATGAAAACCCTCTGGTTGAAATAGTGAAGGAATTGGAAGTAATTAGGTACCTCAAAAGTTGAGATTTTGGATTAGGATAAAAATGTAATTTAGTTATTTAAAGCACTAAATCTAATCCAAAAATTATGAAACTCAGGAGGAGGGAGTTTTAGGATGTTTTAGACTTATGGTAATTTTCCTGGAATTTTATGATTAATAAATATTATACTTCATGTGTTAAATGATTATTAGCCCGATTTGTTGTTTCAATTATTTGGAAGTTTTAAATTAGTTATAATCAGTTAAAATTCTGGATTTAGATCTTGACTAGTAGAACATTGATCCCTGAATTTTTTATAGAATTTTATGTTGACAAATTTTAGAGGTTCATCCACAATGTTTTATTATGGGCTTTGAGCATAAAAATAAATTAGGGCTTGTACAATTGCTGGAAAATTATGATAATTGGAACTTAAGGTTCTTTGGCCCTTTTCTATCACTGGGAATTATTTGGAAATTTTTAGAGTTACTGTTATAGCACTTCATTCACAAAGCATGTTAGATTGTAATTTAGTATTTGATTTATTATGATTTAATTACCAGCAAGAAAATTATGGGATTCTGTCAAAGCTATTTACATGATATTGTCAGCACCTTGTATTTTATTTGAATTATTTGGAGGACAAATCAAGGTAGTTTATTCATTAAGCTTGAAATAACTGAAATAATGATTAAATAAGTTTAGGCCCTTGAAAATCATTGTAAAACTATCAAACTTTGGAAACTTGATATTTAGGCCTACTATTATTTACCTTAATTTTGTGATAGCTGGAATCAACTAGAATGTTATACCTCATGTTCAAAATGATGATATTAGACCCTTAAGAATAAATAAATAAGTTATCGGATTTATTAGGAAAATTCCAATATTTTGGATTTAGGCAAATCTTGTTAGGATAGACCCCCGATAAATAAATGGTGGCATTTGGATGAAAAAGTAAATTACGTGTAATCTTGATGATCGTGTAGCCTAGGTGAGTCCCTAGGAGGTTTGGTTTAGCACTGATGGTAGTTGGAAGATTAGGTGTTACGCAGGTATGGCGGAAGACCGTCTTTCCGTGTGGAGAGGGTGAAGAGTCAAGCTACCCTAGGTTTAGTTTAATGTAACTCTTAAAGGGAAAAAGGTAAGGTGAGAAACCAATTAAAATAAGTGCCTTGCGAAAGAGAACTTCGGGCCGTAATGCCGCCGTCTTGGTTCCTAGTGCCCCTTGAGAGCCCTTCACGGGGAATACCGGGGGCAGTCCTAGGCTAACGTAAACTGTAATAACAAACTGGCAAGAGTAACTTAGTAACTAGGGCTGCACCTTTCACAAACACTGTTGGCACAGGAAGATTGATGGGAGCTTCGGCTCGGTTGGTTTGGAGATGGATGTTTGGGTCCGGGGAGCTTCGGCTCGGTTGGTTTGGAGATGGACGTTTGGGTCCGGGGAGCTTCGGCTCGGTTGGTTTGGAGACGAACGTTTTGGTCCGGGGAGCTTCGGCTCGGTTTTTGTGTGTTTACGATTGAACTTGCATGTGCATAAAATAGGAAAAAGTTAAGGTGGTTGGTTTTACGATATTGGGGAGTTCGATTGCACCGACACCGATATCGTTGACTCGGCGAGGTGGTTAGCACTTCGCCAACAGAAGTCCGGTGCGCCAGCCGGCAAGAGTACGCAGGCGTCTGCTTAGTGCACCAAGCGTTGAGGCGTACGATAGGTCAGACCAGTGGTGCTTTTACTGGTTTTGAGGTGGGCGAGGCCCAACCCACCGCTTCCGTCCGCCACTACGGAGGTATCCTGGGAGGTAACGGCTCCGAAAGGGGGAACTAAAGGTCTGTGTGCACAGAGTCGGGTGTGTGAGTTGCACTTGCATGTTTCATCATACCCACATGCATGTCATAGCATAATCGATTCTTTTAACCCTGACACCTAAAGTATAAGTGGTATGGGACGCTTATACATTAGGACTTGCAAAACGACCCCTTGGTCTATAGGCTTGTGTGGGCAAGTTTATAAATCAAAGGTTAATTTCAATATATTTATACATGCTGTTGTTTGATAACCGACACCCCAACGTATAGGTGGTATGGGACACTCTATACGATGGGAGCCTTGCAGAAGATCCCTTGGCTTATGCGCTTTCGCACATAAGTTAAGGTTACTTTTCTTACTTTCTGTTTTCTGTCATATTATTATAAAATTGCTAGATTAGTTCCGCTGCCATTTGTTTCTTGATTAATCTCCACCTTCATGTCCTTCCCTTTCTTCCTCTCCGCTCGGTACCTAGGAGCCATGGGGGAAGGGGTAGGGGATGATAGGGCTTAGTCTTTATGACTAACGGTGTTCGAACCGCATCATTTAGGGGATCGTGGAGCCCAGCATGGAGGAGCAGCCCCAGAGATCGGTGCGCCTGGAGATGGGGCAGTCTAGCTCCGGAGTTCATACAGCCGGGACCGTGAGTCTCGACCCTGAGTAGTTTCTATTTTCATTTCCGCATGAGAGATTGTAGTGAGGACATTATGTATCGGGCATAAGCCCGCATTTATAGTACTCTGATTATTGTTATTCTATGGACACTCCCTTCATGGAGATTTTATTCTATATATGTGATTTATTATTGTGGACTGCATTGCTCTTACTTCAATTATTGTGCTACCTTTTTGTGATCGAATTGGCCGGCAGAATCGGCGCCTTGTGGTGATGACCCTTCAGGACGTGAAGGTGTCACCGCAAAGCGGCGATTCTGGGCCTAAGACCCCGGTGGTTGAAAAAGAAAAAAAAAGCGGGTCTTACAGTATGCACCATAGATAGCTGAGTCGTGACCTTCCGGGTGTCCCCGACCTTAAACATGAGTGAGTGACATAGGATATCCTAGATAATGTGAGCATTGGGAGTGAGGGTGTCCACTGAGGTAAACAGATCTGAACGCCCCTCCATGCCATGAAGAAGCTCGTTCATCTCCCTCTAGTCCCTTGTAGTCCTAAAGGACTCCACGATATCAAGGAATGGGCAGTTGGGAGGCCAAACGTATTTGGTGTCGAGATCGACATGAGTGATGGTGACCATCTCGGTGCCGATGCAAGATTGGACACCCCCACCTAGGCATATCTCAGCAGGATCCCAAAGATTATTGTATAATTCCCGGGTGAGGACAGAAGAGAAGGGAAAACCGATGATATAACTGCAAGCACACCAGACTCCTCTAGATACTCATAGATATGAGTATAGCATTCATCAATTTCTATGATCATGGGTATGCTTATAGTGGCGTCATCTATGGCTGGGTGGGTAGTGACCGGCACCCGGGATCTCTTTGAGAAACTGCGGCGCGCAGAGTGGGAGCTTGATGAAGCCATTTCTTGCAAGTAAACCAAACATAAAACCGCCTCAACAACAGATAAAAAAATTGGAAGATCAACAGTATGCACTAATTTCTCAAACCTACTGCGGGCGATAATGTGTTACCGCCAGCGGTAGCGTGATGAACTTCACTTCGTCTTCTTCCGCCGGATCGATCTCAAAACTTGAGTTTCACACCTAAAACTCCTCTGATCAACCGATATAAACATTAAAAAAGGGGGCGACTTGGTGCCCTTTGTTCGTCGCAGATCGCACTAAAAAACGTGAGGTTTCAAAGTCCTTTGATCCGTATTCTAAATTACAAGAGATCTGAGAGAGAGAAAGAGAAAAAAAAGGGGACTTACCTTGAGGGAAGGAAGAAAAGCTGCAGAGGAGGAGAGGGTCAGTTGCTGTAAGAAGAAATGAGGGAATGTAGAGATCTAGAATTGACTAGAGGACTTAAATATTCAAAAGCTACCGCGGGGCGGTATCTATAGCGCCGACGGTAATGTTTTTTTTCCTGGTGTCAATCTGCCAAAATCATGTCACCACGGTATTAATTGATACATCAGCTTGAATCCGTTCACTATGTCTCACAATAGCGGGGGCGTAGGTATGTCATCATTAGGGACTCTAACTTGTAATCCACATCTTGTCCTTAACCGGGGAGGGTTCTAGTAGGTCCTTGTGTGACACTGGTGGGAAAGAGTGTTAGGTTGAGTGGTTTCTTATGCGGGCATAAGGGATTCACACCCCACTCTACGACATTTATGCAACTCCTCATGCCCATCTGTCACTCAGTACGGGGCTAGGGTGATGACATAGTATTTGGATCAAGTATGTCATAAATATTCTCATGACTACTCTATTTATAGTCATATGCATAACATGTTATCACGCTATCCTCATTTCTTCTTGATTCCTTTTTCCCTCGTCAACCGTTATATGTGTTCACCGTGTTTTATTTGTCTTTGCTCGCATCATTTTACTTATGTTTGCATGTTTTCATGTTCTGTTGTGTATATTGTGTGTGTGTGTGCATGTTGCATCTGTATATTTTGTTTGAATCATTTTTAAATTGTTTTTAATAAATAAAAAATGATAAAAAAAACACATGATTTGGGGCTCACATGACTGTAACTTAGACCATAATGTGTACGCACAATGTATGAGTTTAGACGGTTAATCTATCCAAACATTGCCCCTCCGATCTTTGTGGGCTGAATTCATTAGTGCTTAGCCATTGAGTGCAACACTACATGTGAGTGTGAGTTGACTATACCTCTAGGTATGTGTGAGGAATTGGATAGGGGAATGACTTCACTATTCACACATCCCTAGACAGAGCACTCATGAAGAAATTATTGCTCTACATGCCATAACTCGTGACATTGAATCTTAATGCGTTAGAAATTTGTTGAACAATCAATGTTGCGACACACATATGCTTTATTGAGATTAAAACTGCGGGCCAAATCTTAGTGCTAAAGTCTTATGCCTATAAGTTAAAGTGTATCTACCTATGTGGGTAGATTTCGATTGACCTGGGGTTCCTTTCAAAAGAGATAAGTGTGATAGCTCAAAACAACAATTATAAATAATATGGTAGATATAATATCACATGCAAAGGACCCCCCAAGCACTATTCACTCCTCCTGATAAGTCTTTTTGAGCATTGTGAGGATGAGCACCTTGGATCAAAAAGTCGTTTCGATCCTGTGCATAGACCAAAACCTTATGCTTAGTGCCCCTAGTTCAAATCTCAGTATGCCATAGGTAGACATGTGATGTGATCATTCACTTTATTTCTCTTGGGTTAGCATTTTATTGGATCGAGATAAACATGTAAACTATGCTATTTCTAATTAGTATTTTCTCTCTTTTGATGCTACACGTGCACATGTCATTGCCATATTTAACACTTCCATGCATAAGAATTGGACTGAAACTGCACTAAATGTTTGTGCACAACATATACAGCACTTGATTTGCATTCATGACGGTCATAATGTTTGTTTACAATGATGGACCTCATAACTCGTCTAGCATTGTAGACACTCTCGTTATGTGCTTAGTTTAGTCTATGATGTCCAATTCATCTGAAATTTGAAACTTGTTTTTCTCTATCCTGCTCTATTCTATGACCCACGCATCTCCAATTCTCTGATTTGATTTTAGTTTTGGGTCCCCTCTATGCTTTTTATTTCACAACTTATCGCATGTGTGCACTATCTATTTTTTTGTCTAAATCGTCATCCTATCTCCTATTTTTCATCCTGTATGTCGAATAGGCCATGCCCACCCTTTTGATACTATCAAAGGGGGAGAATAGATTGGTTCATGAGTTCCCAGGTTAGGAGAGGTTAAATGTAGGGGGCATGGTTCAATTGTGTGCACATAGATAGGGGGAGCTGCACATAGATAGGGGGAGCAAGTCGAATGTGTAGAGCCGTATAGATACTGCAACCTGATGTTAGCTTATAATTCCTATTTTCTATATGCACTCTATCTCATGTATTATTTCTCATGAACGGGATTTGATATTATCAAAAGGGGGAGTTTGTTGGAACAGATGTTTCACATTCCTTGTGTTTGAGAATATCAAATCCCCGGTTGTATTCGATCATGTTGTATGTTGATAGAGTGTGCAGGTTGTCAGATGCAAGAAACAGAGAAGGCTCATATGGATGCTACCACCAGGAGCTAGCACTAACGCGTCGCGCTAGACAATCGAAGAATGACGAAAGAAGAAGTGTCGAGACTCGAGACACTGGGATACTGCCAGGCGCTAGCACTACCGCGCCGCGCTAGCTCTCGAGAAGCTTCGAAGGCAGAACGTCGAGAGGAGGTACCGCTAGGCATTAGTACTACCGCAGGCGCTAACGCAACGATTTATTTGGACCTAGCTCTCTGGATGGTTTCGGCGCTAGCTCTACCGCGCCGTGCTAGCTCTCGAGGAGTTTTCGAAGGCAGCACGTCGAGAAGGGCTACTGGTAGGCATTAATACTACCGCAGGCGCTAACTCCACGATTTATTTGGACCTAGCAGTCTAGAAAATTTCGGCGGTAGCACCTACCGCGCAATGCTAGCCTTGTCAAATGGGTGTTGCCTTTTCAGGAATGTCGCATCCTATGTTACCACACGACGGAAGGCTCTACCGCGCGGAGCTAGTTCAAATGAAAAGGAAAACAATCATTTCAAAAGATTATTTTCAAGATTTGGAGGACAGCTGGCACAAGAAGCACGCGACACTACCGCATGCGCTAGTCTTACCTCCAACAGTAGCCTATTTTCATGAAGATGTATAAAAGCTGCTACGTTTCCTATTGTCATTATGGGTTCAAGACAAATTTTGACGAAGGGTTTCAGAACTCCAGATTTCAGCTGCCTCCTTGCGCCCGTCTCCACGTATCTTCATCAAAGTTGAAGGAAGCCTTCTCCCTCCCGTTCGTGAACGAAGAACTCCGACGATCCAGAATCTTCAACGACTACTGAGAACCGACCGGTTGCTAGCCAACGAAGATCTCAAGCACTGGTCGTAGATCGCACCCCGGAGAAGTCGTCAAGAGGGAGAACTTCATTCTTCTTATCATCTTTACTCTTAATCTTTGTATTCTATTTTCATTTACTATTTAGCTTTCAGAGAGGGAAATCGACCAGAGAGGGTCATCGGAATCCGGGAAGGATTCTGCGGTAAATCGTCCCGGGATTTGGGATGTCTAGATCAGAGGATCTAGCAGGGCTCTTAGACCCTTCCTTTTGAGGAGCTGAATAGTGGACTCTAAGACCCTTCCTTGTGTGGAGGTGAAGAGTGGTCTTGAACGCCTTTCTTGGAGGGAAAGAGTGAGAGCCAACCAGTCATAGTTTGTTCAGTATATAAACCAAAAGAATCCTTATTCTCATTGTCTCTGATCTTTGAAGCCATAAAGATTAAGTTTTGTTGTATACTCATCTCTTACTGTTGAACATTATTGACTTAATGCAATGAAATTGTTTTCTCTATGATTGTACTGGTGCGTGAAATTTTAATTTCTAAAAACGCTCACAAACCTTATTCACCCCCCCCCCTAAGGTTGGCCACTAGATCTAGCAATATTTTCTGGGTCTTTTCCCGGAAATGCTTCCAGTACTTTGATGCATCATCCTAAACATCACTAAACCTCGGATTTCACACGTACATCACATGCATATCCACGGAGTCTTCTTTGACATGCAAAATAAACATCACCAATCCAGACCAACTTGTCCAGATGGGCTTCTCACAGCATGCCTATTCCATAATCTACATTTTCGGATCTATATGAAAGAATATATGGGTATCAAACCTATCTAACCATTGGAATCCACCCTTTTTCACCTTTTGGTGAGGGTATCCATGCAAGTATGCATATTGAGGACTTCACTTATCCCGAAGAAAATTGTTACCCTTGTAGTTCCCTTTGGAGCCACGGTGAAGCTTTTCTTTGCGGATGGAAAGAAGCACGTCACTCTCCACTTTGCAGATCTATCCTCAGATCTGGCCTCCGACCACAAGATCTCCTTCAGCCCCAGGGCTCTTGCACTCAACCTTCACCTTCTGGTAGGCCTCACAGTGTGTAACATAATATCTGGCAGCTTTCTTCATTCCCGGCCGAAACATGGTCTTCCGCAAGTTACAATACATCTTAGAAATCCTGGGGTGCACCGAATACTTGGAGCAATGTGCTTCTCTCAATATATCTTCCCGGATTTCCCTGCACTTAGGAATGTAGATTCGGCCATGGAAATGAACGAGGCCATCCTTTAGCATATACTCCTTGGCAGACCCATCTTAAATTGACTTAATCACTAGGACCAGAGCAACATCCTTCCCTTGCTCTGCCCAGATGCGGTCTCGAATATCACAAACTATAATCATTACAGTTAGGTACTCCGTATATTCTTCAGAATGATCTTTATACACCAGGGTGATATCCATCTCCTCGAGCATTCGAGCTAATTTCATACTCATCAATCAGGACTCAGGGCTCGATTCCGGTACCCTTCTGCTCAACGCATCAGCCACAAAGTTCGCTTTTCCGGGGTGGTATTTCAAGGTAAACTCGTAATCACACAAAAATTGTAACCACCGCCGTTGTCTCAAGTTCAATTACTTTTGGGTATGCGTTGGAACCCTAGTTCTGATTTGGGCAAGGATCACTATTAGGACGTTTAGATTGACCCAAAATGTATAGTCATGGGTCATAGGATTATTTCCAGATTTGCTCCTTCAGAAAAATTCCAAAGAAATTCAGATTTGAAGTTCAGAACTTTGCTGGAAGAAATTCTCCGAGCTCAGTTAAACGAACTCTGAGCTCAGCTCAAAGAAAGCTGTAAAACTCAGTTCAACGATTTTGAAGTTCATAATCTCTAATCTCAGCTCGACGAACTCCGAGCTGAGCTCAACGAACTCCGAGCTAAGATCAATGAACTCCAAGCCCAGTTTGAAGAAAGCTTTAAAATTGAGATCAACAATTTCTTTGCAGTATGTAAGCAAAATGTTTTACAGTTGGCAGAATTAATAAAGGCAATTATAACTCTCATATTTAATGGAAATAGCCATTCAAAGGCAACATTAAATATGGGTTATTTCAGAAGTTAATTCTGAATTAATTCCCAAGGCACTGTCTACTCTCTTTGGAATGCTTCATCCATTGTCAAGATACATGAATTCAAATGTTTGAATTTGATATATAAGAATAATAGAAAGGCAGGAAGTATAATAGAGAAATTTAGAAGGCTTTATTTTTACAGAAAAGAAGATACTCTGCATCAATTAAGATATTCACAGAGCTCTTCATCTACTCCAGGCTTTCAAGAGACACAAATCAATATCAGTCTAAAAAGCTTGCTAGAGATCAACATCAATCTGAAGGCCTACACCCTGAAGCAAAGTTTCCTTCTTTCTGAATAATAATCATCTTAGGGGGAGCTTTGACAACTTCAAGCAATCCATTAAAGTCTTCTCAATCTGTTTGAGAAAGAGAAGACAATATCACATTTTCACCCCAATGTACAAAGGGTTTCTAACTCCCTTCAAAAGTTATCACCTGGTTTACAAGTCTCCTTATCAAAATACTTGATTTGATTTTTGGGCACCTTATCAAAAGCCTAAAGGTTGCTATATCTCCCTTAGAAAATAGATATTGTGGTGACAGGGCACTTGAGCAAAAACCTGTTGGTGGCAGAGCACCTGATCAAAAATTTGTTAGTGGATTTCTACTATGGTGGTAGAAGAGTGGATGTACCCAAGTTTAGGGGAACCATAATAATCCTTGTGTCTTCTATGTTGCTTGTTTTGTTTTCTTTATTTTTGTGCTGTGCTTATGTTTTTTGAACATATATATTTAATTAGAGTAAATAAGATCTATCCCCTTTTCTTTTAATTGGTATCAGAGGGTTGTTTCTTTGGTTGTACAGGCTAACACCTGAACCAAAATGATCTGATAGATCTTATATTTCTAAAGAGTTTATCATGGCACAAAATGAAGAATTTTCAAGCACTAGACCTCCTATGTTCAAACTAGATAAGCTTGCACTATGGAAGGCAAGGATTAGGCTTTTTATGAATTCAATTGATGAAGCCATTTACAACTCCATTTTGACAGGTCCTTATTAACCATTGGAAACAACAAGAATCAATGTTGTTCCATCACCCCAATGGATAGAAGACCAGAAAAGGCTAAAGATTGTTGATGCACAAGAAATGAACATTCTTACAATGTCTGATGATATTTTTCAGGAAATTGCTGAATGTTCATCAGCAAAAGATATTTGGGACTCCCTCACAATAATGGTTGCTGGATCAGCTAAAGAAAGAAACTTTGAAGCTAAAACTTAGAGTGACTCTGAAGCTTCATCTTGTACAACTGAAGATGAAGAAGAGTCAAGAGCAAGAGAATTTTGCCTAATGGCAATAAATGCATCTTTTAGCAACTCCGATGAACAATCGGAATCTGATGAAGAATTAGAATGTGAATCAGAAGAGGATCAGGTAATCTCTTCCTTTGATTCCACTTCAGAACATTTTAAAGAAGATTTTAAAATCCTATATAAAGATTTAATTCAATCTGAGAAGGAAATAAAACTTCTCAGAGAGAGTAAATAATTTCTCTTATGAAAACTTAAAACTTAAAGAAGATTTAAAAAATACTTCTAAACAAATAGCCTCATTAAAATCAGTTAAAGGCAAAGAAAAGTTAATAGATTTTGACAAAATAACTGAAGTTTACCAATTCAAACTAAAAATCTTTAGAAAATTTTTGTTCAATATAATTCGTCGAACCAAGCTCGACGAAAACAACATCATTCGTCGAACAAAGCTCGACGAACTATGAATAGAGATTTTTATCTTAACTGTTCAGGAATTTATGCTCGACGAACTAAATATGATTCATCGAATAGAGTTCGACGAAAGTGTAACAGAGAAAATAATTTCTATTATTCTCTAAGCAGAGATCGACGAAACCACTACCATTCGTTGAACTCAGTTCGACGAAATTACCTTAATTCGTCGAACTCAAAATTTCAGAAAAGAAATTTTTATTCTCTTAAGAATTATAATCAAACTCAAAATATTTTAATCCTTTTACCCAGTGGTTCATCCCTTCTAAGAAATTTCATCCACTAGGTTATATATATCAATCTGAATGTTCTTTTATTTCTAATTATTATAGAAGAGAACTAGGACCCAAGGTAATCTGGGTCCAGAACTCCTAACCTCTCTTTTCAGGAAAAAAACCTATCTTACCACAAAGGAACAATGGTATTTGATAGTAATCAAAAGTTATTGTCTAAGTCAATATAGAGGATATGGTAGTAACTGTATAGGGGGAGATTGTTTAGAAGGCTACAACAGTATGGGGAGATTGTTTATTCTCTTTATAAGGGGAAATTGCTTGGAAGGATGCATCAATAGCTTTATTTTATTTATTTTATTTCTCAAAGCACCCTTGTACATCTGCCTAAAAATTTATAATTCAGGCAGATTATTTTGCTTTGTGTTTTATTTGTTTTTGTGTAAATAGTGTCCTCATCCAAATAAGGGGAGATTGTTGGAACCCTTGTTCTTATTTGGGCAAGTATCACTATTAGGATGTTTAGATTGACCCAAAATGTATAGTCATGGTAAGAGGAATTGATTCGATTGGCTGGATAGAATTGAATTGAGAAGCTTATGAATTCATTATTTGAACTTGATTGTCTTTCAGAGCTGAGCTATAAGGGGACGAAGGGGACCCGATAGGGTCGATGAGCATATAGAAATAGGCGAAGGGGATAACGAGTAAGCCACTAGTGGCTTATCGGGTGGATGGGGTTCATTTGGCAGAAAAATCGGGAAGGCCATTGGATCTCTCCTAACCGCTCCGTGGGATTAAAGACTCCCTTTCTATACTCGGGTGTAGAAGGAAAGAAAGTAAGCTACCGATGAATAGTTGATGAAGAGGTTAATGGCAGGATTCAATTTTAAGCTGAATAAAATTATGGTTGCTACGTGCCGGAACTAACAAACCGAAAGGGCCCTACCGCTCTGTGGGCTATCTAGGGAGCACTCCGTCTGAATACGTAGTACAATAGTGACCTCGGTGCTGTACTAACACAGCTTGGCTTATTAGCCGCTATCGCGACTCAGCTCAGTAATTGCCTCATCGCGACGCTCCTTCTATCCGACGTAGGACTGATCGAATATATAGGCTCCGTTGTCCGGTTGAGTTCGAGTGATTGTGACAAAGATCGTCTTTTTGCTCAGCAAGCCCGTCTGAGCTTAGAAGCTCTCCCCTGAACATATAGATTCTAAGGACGGCTTTCAAGGACTTTCAAAGAGAAGGGTGGAAGAGAAGAATCGAAACTCATAAAGAACTCTCTATTTCAGAGATTCCTATGAGAAAAGGCGTGTAGCGATGAAGAGAATAGGTTGGAGCAATCCGAACTCTTGACATAATCTCAAAAGAGGCGCCCCATAGAGGCGTGTAGACACCTCAACGAACGAATACACTCCTCAGCCCGAGGACAATCTCTGAAAGACACATGAATGAAGACGAGTTTTTCTTTTCTTTGCTGATTCCTCTCAATGAAATTTCCCATGTTTCACTAAGTTACTGATGGATGTATGCATGCAGTCCGGGAACACTTTGGGGTGAACACCGATCCAAACAAGTAGGGTAAAGAGTTTAACATTTAGGCTGTAACATTTAGCCAAAAAAATCTTTCACCCAACAAGTGCTCTCCGAACCAAGCTAGATAGTCTCCTATCACTAGGCTCACCAACCAACCTGGACTTTTATTCTTCTTCTTCTTATTACCGATCTCTAAATCATAAGGTTTGTTTCCAGCCATGAGTTCCCATATTACATAAGCACTCTGTGTGGGCCATCATTCGCCAGGTCTTTGAGTGCCCATCGTACCACGTGTTTGGTGCACTAGGCTGATCGAGACTCGATTTTGAGGATTTGGCATCTGCGCCCGGTCTGTCAGTTCATTTTGGCTCTACGTCCGGTCGTGCGTGGTATGTTCGCGATAGATGTTCTGAATGCATCACGTACGTGAACCTTCCTTTATTGGGCTGAGCCATTCCATCAAAGATTTGAGAAGGGATCTCGTCTTTGATGGTCGACATGGCTTTATTGGGCTTGAGGCTTCGCTTCGTAGACTTGTTTCCCAGCCGTTGCAAAGACTTCGCGAGAACGGTCGGGGGCTAGCGGGGATGCGATTCGCCAAGCTGGGGAAAACAAAGCCTTGACTAAACCCTACCGGATTTGGAATGTGAAGGGTAAATGCAACTAGAAAGAGGCGAAGAAGGTGATTTGATCGATAGGCGAACAGGTTTCATCCCCGGCTCTGGGTATAAAAAGATGAACTAGCGGCGTGGTCGCGATTGCGATGAAGAGGATGAATAAGATGAGCAACTAGAAAGAGAGGCGACATCAATTCTTAACAAGAAAGGAGACCCGGGATATGCTATTGACCGACCCTTTCGTAGTTACTTCGAATCAAGAGGCCTCTAATTTTTCATGAGGCTAGAGAATGAAATGATGAAATAGGGGAAGGGGGATCACCTTTTTTTTTCAGGGCTGCTCGCCCTACTGAACTTCAGTCAAAATTGAGGGGCTGACACCCCCCTGAGAATCTCAGCCCTGTGAAGCGCCAGTAGTTGTAGCTGTGGGTAGGGCTTTCGTGATACTCACTCCGGGTTCCGATCTAGATGACCTCCGGGCAGTACAAAGTACACCTCTTTCGTAGAGGCAGGTAGTAACCTAACCTTTAAGAGTCGGGGGAGCCGAGCCCTCAACTCTATCAATGGAAAGATCTCCGTGCGTGGGAGCAGCTGAAATAAAGAAGAGCATAAGTAAGTCAATTCCGCTCTTAGGCTCGCCCGTCTGCTGCTAGGTATGGGAAGGGCGCCAGGCAAGGTGCGGAGCAAAGAAATGACCCGCAGCTCTGCTGCGGCCGGCCTCCGGACTATGCAAAAGAATCGAGGCCGGGGGGTGTCGTCCAGAGTGGCCCCCTTTTTGGTGATTGACCGAACAAAACAAAGAGGCTAGTCCATCCCCCAACATGAAGAATTCCATCGAATGGTCCTTCGACCTTCGTTTCATTCTGACGATCGACATAGATTAGATCTCATGAGACCGCCCACTAAACCTACAAAAAAAGCCCTGCCCTGCTTCGCTAGACGGAGAGTAAGCTAGCGCCGGACCGTTGAGTCAAATTGATCGTGTCATGTGCAACGTCCAACAATGATGGTTCATTAATGTCCATTTCTTTAGACTCCTTCCCCTTTCCCCTATATGAAAAAGATCGAGAGGGGCAGAGGAAAATCGACTCACTCTCGTATGGCTCACCCTCGAGCCCTGGGCAGGGCGGCCGGGTCTTTCCCTGTTGTTCTGTTCCCGCCACGAGAAAAACGCACGACACGGAAGAGGTATGGTATGCCCAGCGCATGTAGGATATATTGTCTTGGTAGGGAACAGTACCCTCTTTTCCCCTATTGTCAAAATTCGATTCTTTTCTCAAACCCCATGTTTTTTGATTCAAAACCATTTTCTCTTTGCCTATCGGCTCACCCGCCCATTCGGGCGGCCTAAGGAGGGTCAGGGTCAATATATTTTTTCTATCATCTTCGTCGCTGCTTGTTATCCTTACTGTTCTCTCTGCTTGGGCCTCCCTCCCATTGCTCTAGCCATAAGCTATGTCCAGCTCGCACCCACTCTGGCCCGTCCTGCGAGGCCAGAATAAGCTCAGCGGTCAGCCCCTGACGTTAGGGGTTCTTTTGCTTTTGCCGGATCTATAGAGATATTACGAGTCCCCCGTCCAAGATTCCCTCGTCGCGGCCATCTGGTTCACCGGTACTACCAAAAAGTATCATGCTTACGTAACTGTGACTTATATATAAAGAGAAGTCTGATCTCGGACCACGAAGACCCTGGTTGTGCTTCTGGCCATCATCATCTTGAACTTCGCTAACCGCTCGCCTCGTGCTCTACTATAAGAACTTAGAGTCTGTATCATGGTAAAGCCCACGGAGCGGTCACGCTGTGATTCTTGCTCAAAAAACTGACAAAACGCGTTCGAGTTATTGGCTCGTCTGACCCAGCTGCATTCATGAGTCACTCGTTCAACTGTCCCTCGGAGACACGGTCGAGAAGTGCCATGCATGATCGCCCCCATCCTTTCTTTCTCTCGGTCCCACCCGGGCCCCTCTAGGGTAAGAAAGAAATGGATAAAAAAATGAGACTTCTGCTACGGGCTATGCCACCCATTACTGATGAGGGAAGTAGCATCCGTCCCATCCACCTATAATGTCATGATCACATTGGTTGACCCTTTTTTGGTAGTTCAACGAACGGTCACCCCTCCAACACGAAAAGGTAGAAATATGGAAACTTCTCTACCATTTGGATCAGAGAATTTATGGAGGAAATCGGGTTTGAAATTCCCAGAAACCGCACGATTATATAGCCAAACGGAATATGCCGCGCCTAAAATCATCCCAAGCGCTGCTAATGTGGCTACTAAGCTATTTCTTTGGAAATCTCCTACTGAGATCAGAAATTCCCCTAGAAAGCTGCTAGTACCAGGTGAACTCATATTGGCCAAAGTGGAGAGAAGGAAATGGTAGGGAGATTCGACATGGTGCTCACTGAACCTCCATAATATCTAACAAGTCGAGTCTGATGTCTGTCATATAGAACACCAACACATAGAAAGAGGGCTGGAGGAACCATTCCATGACTTGACATCGGTGGAATGCTACCTCCAATTCCCTGTATGTTCGATAGAGCAAAAGATTCCCCCGAAGTACGCCGATTACCCCCCGAACCATACAAGATAGTTACCACCTATCATATGGCTTTCTAACTCCACTTCTATTTCTGGTCGTTCCGCTCTGTCGGATCGATGGTAGTATTAGAGATCTGTAGCCCCCTAAATTTTTGACAGAAATGCCTGCTTCCATTTTGAGTTGCGTATCTTTCTCTCCGGGTCATCATAAGTGACATTGGCATCATGGTCTCACTCACTCATCCGGATCCCCATTGCCATTGGTGAGAAGACTGACTGTCATCCCATCAAGTGATCAAGGAGCAGAACGAAAAAGAGCATTCAAGATCGAAAGCAGTTGATGATCAGTTATCATGACGTGACACACTATCGACACCATAAAAAGATCGATTTATGGGAAGATCGATACTTCTATAGCGTGAACTGATCAAGTCTAATCCTCTTGATTGATGTTCCTTCACAGACCAATCATGTAACCTGATCTTATTACGACGTATCTTTCTTGTCTTGATTGAAGACATCATTGAAACAATGAGAGGTCAACTATGCCAATTGCATAATGAGTTGGACAGAGAGATGCAGGAACAGCACCATGTGAGATTCTCATCCCGACTCGTTCGATTCATGGTGTTGCTGTCAGCCCTATTCCTAGAGATCAGGGATGGAGGGACGCAAGAGAAGTAAAGAAAGTAGGAACCGGATAGATGTAGTTGCCCAGGCATCCCTGCATTCCAGCATTGGAGTAAAGAAGTAGCAGTATCAAGTGGTTATCTAAAAGAAAAGAGAAGGCGCAGAGCGGTTAGTAATTGGATCCAAGGAACTCCCTAGCTCATTCAAAGTAGGTAGTCAATCTATGAGCTAGGTAGGGTTTTCCTGGGAGAAACTCTAGTCTCTTATTTAGTGAGTCTATAGGTATCTAGGGTGTTCTTTCTAGTCAAAAGATCTCTTTCCTAAAACCAGAGGGCTTAGGATCATTAGGTAGTAATAGGGTCTGGGGTAAAATCCTATCTCGAGGAGCGACTGTTATGGAGCGTACTAAGAAAAAGGGAAGGCGAATTGCGATAATCAAAAGGCATTTCCCATGTCTAATTTGGGTATATACCCAAAATCTACAGCTTCTTTCAGCTGTCTTAGAGAAAAATGATTAAGAATCAAGATCTTCCTTATTTCTCTTTCCTGCCTTTCATCGATAGGTAGCTTCAACGCTATACCCCTCTCTTACAGATGTTGATGTTGTGTCACTTCCCCGCAAGACATCCAATGTGTCGATTCTCGGAGATGAATGTCGATGTGTTGGTTCGAGGAGAATGCACTTCTTCAGAGGAGATCTGGTATGTCATCTTGCTTAGTTAGGTTGGTCGAGAAAGACGGTGTTGAGAAACAAATGCCAGGCTATTGAAACCATTCTCTCCTATACGGCTCAACTTCTGGTCGTTCTATTCTATCGGTTCAGATATGAATGAGACTACCTTTTCGGGGTCAAGAGAAAAAGAACAATACTCTTGATTGATTTCCCGGGCTGGGTGAAGACATTCTCTTTTAAGTTAGACTGTGTATGGGAACTGTAGAAATGAGATGCCTTGGTACAGAGAAAATAAAGGAGCAACTGTTAAGGAGCGACTAGTTGGAGAGGAGCGACCGCAGGGAGTTTTAAGGAGCCTATTCAAACTCGTAGAACTATCATCCTCTTTGTGTACCAGTTATAACTATCATATCATTTGATTACCGCTAATCCTGTCAAGAAGAAAGAAGAAGACAAAGACAATGGAATTCGTTCTAGATAATTCTATAGAAGAGCGTGAATTCTTGTAAATGAGAATCAGCTAGATTGGGATATTCAGTATCCAACCTCGGATCAAAAAGTCTCAACCGCAGAATCGCTACTTTGAAAATGAGGAAAAACAACATTTCCACACTGACGGACGAGCTTTCCTTGATTGGTGTGTTCACGGTCCGCTTCAGGACTACTGGAACAATGGGCAGGGAGTACAGACCCCCGCCTAGGTAGGCTATTGAGAAAGAGAGTCTCGACTAGACAAAAGTGAGAGATGGCATTTGACGAAACTTGGGATTGAACAACTGGGGAACTAGGCATTGATAGTAGTAGAGTCTGTAATGAACCAATCGATAGCTCACAATCCAGTCTAGGAAGTCGGGTTCGAGCCGTGTGAGTAGGAAGTGTCTTTCGACGACATTCTAACATATCGACCTCGCTTCAGAGAGAAGACAGAACATATAGAATGAGAATCTAGATGACTTGGGTAAAGACAGAGAGGAAGCGAAACGACCGTCTCAGGCTTGCTCTAGTTTACAACCATCCTTTCTAATCGAGTTAGATCCCATTATCGTAATGAGGAAGCGCTCGATATACGCCGCACATCTCACATAATTAATCACCACAGGCCCCCTTCCTACCTTACCCATATGCCCCCACTGGCTCATGAAAACCTTGAAAACCTAATGAATAACACATTCATGAGAAAACCTATCAATTAACTGGCCCTCCAAGACCTAACAAGAAGCTGGAAAAGAAATATTTCATAGGTAAGCGGAGAAATCTTTTTGAAAAAAAGAGAATCGACATTTATATAAAAGGGGATTGCACATCGGGGGCAATAGGGTCTTTCTCTAAGCGGCTAAGAGGATCGAAGAACATCCCGCTCGTCAGAGGTTCATTCTATGTTCTCAGGCTAGCTTTGCTTTATCTGGGCAGTCAAGATAGAATCAATTCGAATCAGAAGCATCTCGGGAAGTCAATAGACTATTTTTGACGTAAGCGGTTGTAGTAGGCCCCTAATTCAAAGAATTCAAAAGGAATTGATAGAGTCAGATTCATATGAAAGGCTAGGCACCGCATTCACACCTTTTTTCTGAAAGGATTCTAAAATTCCACATCTGATCTGCTAATTGAATGAGATATTCTCTCTCTTCCTCAGACCAGGTGAATCATCAATTTTCTTCACCGAGGAGAGCATAACGCTTGAAAACACGATTAGGATAGACCAGGGAAAGAGCAAGACCATGTTCAATAAGCAAACAAAGAGAATGAATTGATGCGGTAGAGAACGAAAGCAAAAGAAAAGACAAGACTCATAGACCGTCACTCTCGGCTTAGAATGAGGCAAAAGTCATTCCCACTTAGCCAATATGGACATGACATCGACCTGAAAGCAATCTGAATTAGCAAGACTAACCGCGGAGCAACTGAGAATTTAGCCTGAAAAAAGTGCCTTCAAAGAGAGAAACAACTAAAGTGTCCTCCGGGAATTATTCTTCCTACCATTTGATCGGTGATGGATGTTAGACTTTTTAGCTCATAGGCAGAAATGTCGGGATGCTAAAGATAGATCGAGATGTGTAACTTCCTCATAAAATGGAATATGATAAGCTGTAATACAGAATCTGAGGAAAATCAAAAAGATTCTTTACCTCTTAAGGTAACGAAGTCGATTCTGGGGGATAGGGATGAGTGGGAGAAGAAGATAAGAGGTCTTAGTCTGACCTTCTCTGCTCCTTTTCGCAGGTTCCTGGTCGTGAACATGCTCCTCTCTATCATCTATCTGAGACCGGAATTGGCATAAAGAAAGAAGCATTCTCTTCGAGACTCAACCTCTACCGTACCACACCACGAAGAGAAAGAATAAGGCATACCACTCTCACTGCAAAGATCTTCGATCAAGCCAAGAACTTTCTATTTGCTTAAAAGCTCCATCAATGGTTTGGTCTCAAACTAGAAAACAAGGGCTGAAGTTAGGATAAAAAGGTCAAAGCTTGGACTTTCTTCCCTAAGGGCTGCATTCTGACTTAGACCAGGAAATATGGCCGTTATTAAAGTCTTAGAAGCTGTCGGGATAGAGCTTTTCAGCGAAGATAAAGTAAGGTGGCCAGTCAGTCAGCAGGCATTGAGGCAAGCAGAGATTCTTTTCTTTAATTTTCATAAGAGTGATTGAAACGATTTTGCATAGTCGTTTTGGGAACCGAAAAGGATTGCACTTTAGAAACTAAACTAGGGCTTTAAAAGACCTATGTATAGAGTGATTGGAACTTGTCTCTCAGACGATTAGACCTCGCAGCTCTCTATCGGAACAAAACAACAAGAGTCAGGAAGAAAAGAAAGCAAGATTCTCTCTTTATTTCTTATATATTATTGTTCAATTTCATTCTCTCTAATCCGAAAAGCCATAAAAAAAGACAAGACTGCAACTCATGCATACTTGGTCTGACTTGGTTCAGTAATGAAATGAATCAGAATCAGATGAGACTTCGAAAATCCACCTCAATAGAACTCACGTTGGAAACAAGATCTTTCTAGTTTCACATGAGATAGTGAAGGATCTCACTATCTTTTCCAAAATTGAAAGAACTACTTCTCACTAATCTAGGAATTCGAAGGTGATATGAAGAGAGAGTCAGGTATCTATGGGAAAAAGTACTGCGTATAGCAATCAAAAGTCAGATTTGTCCTATCAACCGCATAATAGAGCAAAGTCTTGAGAGAGTATAAAAAGGCTATGTGAAAGAAAATTGATCTCAGCTTCTTAATTCTAATCGAAACACTCAAGAACATTCCTATCCCTTTTTCCTGTAAGGAGTTTGAGATAAAAAGTTCCCTGAGTCAAATGAGATAGATTCACTTCAAAACCTAAAAAAGGCAGCAAAAAGGGCCTCAGATTACGTTTTTGAAAACCTTCTCAAATCAGTCTCTTAGAACACTATCTAAGATCCACCCATTCCCGATAATAAAGGTGAGCATTCATCTTTCTAGCTAGCAATTATCCTAACCTAATATAATAAAAGGAAAGACGGGATGACTATCGAAGACTCTCAATTTTTCTTTCATTGTGAATGCTCAGAACAAAGCATTATAGACCTATTCGTTTTAGGTTAGCGCATTGATGAGATGTTCTTTGACTTCATTGATGGGACTCATTTATTAAAGGCACAAAAATCCTTATTTCAGGGAAAAGCTCTTTCTTTCAATAGCAATGAAAAGGAAAACATTGGCTAGAGCATCCCTAAGACCATTTATTGATACGAAATTCCTTCTACCACCTAACTTGTAGGACAGACACCTATTAAAGAATAGCTCAAGCATACGGCCTAGAAAAGATCACGCTTTGTCTATCCATTTCTTGAGAACAAGGGGAGTGGACGAAGTTACATGCTAGATAGCCAGCCAAGAACCTTGCGAAAGATTCCAAAGCATGAAAGGTGAAAAGGTAGCCCTAGATACTTGGAAAGCATTTGGCATAGGGTCTAGATAGATTCTTTTTCTTATTGACTAGTGATGTACTCCTGGAATCTTTTTTTCCTATGTTAAGGATGATTCGCTAGGATTCATTCCATACTAAACTAATAGATAGAACATTTGTACAAGTTTCATATCTGCATGACTTTCTAATTTGAAGAAAATACAGGGGTACCAGGCTTTAGCGGGACAAAACGAGACCTCACATGCATGGGAAAGAAGAAACTATACTGAAACTGTTGTCTTTTGAGATTGATTCGAGACAAGCTAGCCTTCTATTTTACTATTGACAACCTTTCTACATTGAGAGAAAGTCTTAAGCCATTGTTAGTCTAATTAGAAGGCACTAAGTAGGATTTATGTCACTGGGTTATCTATACAGATAGAATGGTTCTTTGTTTATACGAGGAATGTAAGCCCTACACCTGATATGTAAAAGGAACAAGCACAAGGAGTTTTGAAAAAAGTGCATTTATGTTTTGAAAAAATACAAGCAACTACAAGAACCGGAGTGAACAGACGCTTGAAGTAAGTGTGAGTTTCATGATCGAACATTCTTTAGATTTGCCTGTATTAAGCATATAGCTAGCGTTACTGAGTCTTCATAAAAAATCAAAGAGAGAGCATTTTTGATCTTAGGCGAATGAGGGTTACCGGCTCTACGACCTCGCAAGGCACATATATCAAGTGCACCAATTAGTAGAGCTCTTTGGCCTGCCGCTTGATCAATCGAAAATCTCCACTGCACTGTCTTTGTTTCCATCTAGTCTATACTGAACATATGAGACTGAACGATTCTATATGTCATTTCATCTCGAACTTCTAAGCTCCTTCTCTGTAGTAGTTTCGGCAGACGGGACATAAGCGCTCTTAATGTCATTTATTGTATATATTTTCCTGACTTCTTTGGCAAGTGAGTCGGACATTCGTTTGAACCAATGACTTTGAAAGTCATTGCGTTTCATTCCTTACCGCTTGGTTAACACCATACTCTAATGCTCCAAGTGCTCCTTGTTGTAGACCAAAATCTCGTCCAAGTACACTACCACGAACCGATCACGAGGTAGTCTTTGAATTGGAAGACTTGGTTCACTAACGTGCACAGAAGGTAACGTGTGCATTTGTCAAACCAAAAGGCATGATGCTCCGTACCTTGTTACACAGGTTTTCTTGTGCTTTTCCCTAGCTGCAATTCTCACTTGCCAATACCCTGACCGTAAATCCTTCTTCGTGTAGAACTTAGCTCAGTGAAGTTGATCAAGGCAATCAACAGGTAGAGGCGCTAGAATCAGTGAAAAAGCCCTTTGAATAAGAAGGTCAGCTGTCTTTCCCTCTCAAGCGGAGAAGACTAATTACATGTCCGATCCGGTTGGGATGGTTTCCGGTAGGGAAGGTTCCTCTCGTGAGATTCCTTGAGCCGCTCCTTCTTAGTCGCTCCTTGTCTTTTTCTTTCAGAATAGCTAAAAAGGCAAGCCCGCTCCAACTCAGTCGCCCCACGATTTGCCTCACGCCTCTCTTTGGTCCTGAATGGCTTCTATCAACAAAAATCAGACACGAGGAATTGAATTTATGTATCATTTATATATAGTAGAGTTGTGGTGCTGTTATAGTCATTCTTTCGTCGAGATTGGTGTTCAGTCCGCCAGTCTCGTTGAAGGTTTTCATCTTTTGTCGCGTTCTGTTGGCATTCAATTCTTTAGGCGAGCGATAACAAAGTTCTTTGCGTATTTTAGACATGCCTAGAGGTGCGTCGTACCGTGTTGAATCGAATGATGAAATTATATCTTGTCGTTGGTTTCTACATTTGGTTGCTGCAACATTCACCGAGTGGAATTTGTCCCGATTAAGTGGTGGTTGAAACTCTGGAATAGTAGACTGCCATGAGTTGGGTTTTCACGGGAATATATCCTTGAGCGTGTGAAGTATAAGGTGCGACTTTGAAGGAGCAAAAGTGAGTTCGATGAACTTTGTACATTATGGAAGAACGACGAGTCTTATATGTTTGAGCGCAACATCTAGGAATGGGTTAAGTAGCACTTGCATTATCTCCATTGGTATGCCATGACATTCTTTTAGAAGAACCTTGAGGACTACTCCAACTCAGTCGTGCCTCCGGTTTTATGTTCTACATACAGTCGCTCCTTCATTACGGTCTGTTGTGTCAAATGTATGATCTGTTGCGAACTACCCCTAGAGTCCTTCCATCGGGGTGGGAAGGGTTCTTTAGAGGTCTGTGTATTCGAAGTTCATCCCCTTAAGCAAGGCGATAGTTAAACTTGTCTAAGTGAAAGGGAAAACTTCCCCAAAAAGATTCTCTCTTTCACCAATGACCAATCCGATTACCCCCTGACATAGGGCAGGGGCAGGTGCGGCAGGCGCGTAGCGGTAGAGGTGGAGGTATCGTATCAGCCAACTGAGAGAGGGAGACCCGGGAGCAGTGATTGTATAGGTAGCAGAAGCATAGACACAGGTGGAATCGTGCATAGGAATAGGCGTAGGCAGTTGACCGGGAGGCACATAGTTACCCAGCAGCACCTACTAACCGACAAGTATGGCCAGTGAAAAAGAAAACTCAGCCGAATCCGAATCTAATAAGGGAAAGGTAGGTTGTGTCTCCCCCGTGTATATGTCCGAACCGGTGCCCTTTGTCAAACTATCCATCGTTGTAGGATTCCTATTCAAGATCAAGAATCACACGTAGAAAGAGGAAGATTTTCCTTTTAGGGAGGTAGGGGTGGTATCATAAAAGAATATCTCTTTATATATAAGATAAGACCTGTGTCTTTAACCGAAGCATGGTATGCCTATTTTAAAGTCATCCTTGCTTTGCTAACCGTAGAATCTCAACTTCTTCTTACTATACTCTATGCTTGAATTTTTGCCAACCACCGGGAAAAGAGAGGCCGATCTCGGGTCTGATTCCATTTCATCCCGCTTCCAGAACAGTGTATGATAAGTAAGAGAAATTGACATTGTAATAAATAACTGATATGGCATACGAGCTAGCTTGCCGGTAAAGGTCGGACTGCGAATTACTTCCTCTGATCAGGTCTTGGTCTTAAGGAACTCATAGAAAAAAAAAAGAAAGAGGGTAGCATAGGATAGGCTGTAGACAGTGAGTAAGAGAGAGGATGCCAGCTTTGCTAAGCAACATTGGCATAAGCCTAACCCAACTAGATGAAAAAGTTCGTGAATCCTCTTGTGTTGAAAGTCGACTTCTTAAGCTACCGCTACTTCTTTTCTTTGCTTTTTATAACCCTGAAACGGTTCGCTTCCTCGATGAAAGTTGGTTGCTTATGCTTTCACAATTCAGTCAAAAAGAGAGTCTGGTATAGCCAGGAGTGAAATAGACTGGTTATTGAAGAGATTCTTTTCTTTATAGAAAATGAAAAAGAACGAGAACCATCCTTTTGATTTCATCATAGAGAAAGAAAGAGCTAGAGAGGTTCAGAAGAGACGGAAGGGCAAAATTTGACGATCTCGACCTTAAGAGCGAGAACTGATAAGTTGAGTCTCCCATTTTTTCTACCGATAGGTAGAGTAAAAAGGCGAAACACTTTAGAAAGATATAATCGAATCGTCTGCTTTCTTTTTTAGATCTTTTCGAGCTAAGAAAGCAACATTTCCTTACGATTCTCTCCTACCATGATATTTATTCGTTTTCCCTGGATTCTTTGAGTAGGAATAACGAGAAACGAGAAGAAATCTCCAAGCTTCTTCCTTCTCTAAGCCAAAGTGAGCCAAGTTCAGTGAGAGTAGTTATGTTAGGCCTTACCGCCCCGTGGGGCTTACTCTTTCAAGGCAGAGCAACTCACGGATTGGAGAAGCGAGATATTGTATGAAATCGATTTATCATGCGACTAGCTTTTAGGTAGGAACGACATTACATCGGTTTTTCTCAAAAAGGCAGTTCTACCTATTGTGCTGAAAATTCGTCAATCCATACGGTACGCTCCTCCGTATCGTCAGTTGGTTTGAGCGGCCGACAGAAGGCGGCTTTTTGCTGGCCCATTCGCTAGACTCAGGCGCGAAGCGTCAAAACTCCGTGTGGGACTTTGATTGAGGGATTCCTTCAACCCATCCTCCACAACATAACCTATCGCCTTGCTTGCTGTCTTGACCAACATGGGATCGAAGCACTGAGGCAAGGTGTTTCACTCATTTCGACTTCTAATGCGCACGAACCAGACTCCAAAGAACCCCTTCAATAAGAAAGAGAAGAGGTACTGACCATTGGTTCTCTCGTGCCCCAGTTCACGATAGCCTCGGGTAGACTGCGGATCCCACGGGGCGGTGAAACCCTAAGTGCAGCCAACTCAACACCAAAGAAATCGGAAGAAAACTTCTACATCTGAGCTCAAATGTGTGACTAACTCAATTGAAAATGCCCCTCTTGTACGCTAACGCTCTAGGTTTAGGGTATATAAAGGGTTGGTCAAACTTTCTGGTAGCATTGCTAGTTGCTTCAAGCTTTTTAGACTGTACGCATATTCCCCGTCTAGTGAGCTGAGAAAGAATTAGAGGTCGTAAAGCAACCCCTTTCACCTGTTTGTTCTTCCTGACCAGGAATCGATGTCCGTGTCTGACCATTTGTCCACGCATGCAAGGTCTTGCTGGACTTCTCCGCATCTTCCTTTATGAGCGAGACTCTATCCAGATCTATAGATAGATCTACTGATCTAAAGAACTCCGCGAGCGAACTGAGCGAGCCATGAGCCGCCGGCTTGGAAAAGCCTGAAGGTCACTAAACTTATTCACGCAGGTCCGCTAGCTCATTTTTCCTTGACGATATCTCGGCATTTGGAGAGAGCCCCGCCTCCTCTTTGTTGGCGCCGAGCCCGAGGGTGAAGGGACTACTTCCTGAAAGAGACTTTCGTTCAGGTCAGCAGGAGGGAACCTTATCTATCAATAGAGGGAGCAAAAAAAAAGCTTTGCTCCCCTTTTTTTCATGTTGAAAGAAGGGTCGAAGTTGAGACCGCTCGCAGTAGTTCTACCCATAGAAAAGATCATGAAAGAGGCGATCAGAATGGTACCCGAATCCATTTACGATCCCGAGTTTCCAGACACATCGCAATATACTAGGCCCTACTCGGGTCAAGGCTGCCACTCGGCCCTAAGACGGATCAAAGAAGAGTGGGGAACCTCTCGCTGGTTTTTGGAATTCGACATAAGGAAGTGTTTTCACACCATCGACCGACATCGATTCATCTCAATCTTGAAGGAAGAGATCGACGATCCCAAGTTCTTTTACTCCACTAAGAAAATGTTTTCCGCCGGACGACTCGTAGGAGGTGAGAAGGGCCCTGACTCCGTCCCACACAGTGTACTACTATCGGCCCTACCAGGCAATATTTACGTACACAAGCTCGATCAGGAGATAGGGAGGATCCAACAGAAGCACGAAATTCCTCTTGTTCTGAGAAGAAGATCAGTTCTCTTAAGGACAGGTCGTCGCCAAGAAAACTCTGGAGAAGAAGCAAGCTTCAACGCTCCCCAAGACAACAGAGCCATCATGGTGGGGAGGGTCAAGAGCATCCAACGCAAAGCGACCTTTCATTCCCTTGTTTCGTCGTGGCACACCCCCCCCACAAGCACCCCCCGGCGAAGGGGGGACCAGAAAACGCCTTTCGTTTTCCCCCCTTCAGTGGCCCTTGCCGCCTTCCTTAACAAGCCCTCGGGCCTCCTTTGCGCCGCCTTCCTCATAGAAGCCGCCGGGTTGACCCCGAAGGCCGAATTCTATGGTAGAGAAGGCTTTCATAAGAATTTGGCCATCGCTACGCGCCTTATGAAGTCTTGCAAAAGAAGGGGCCTGCTGATAGAGCTGGGCGGGGAGGCGATACTAGTTATACTTCTACTGGAATTGGAATGACGTGAGAAAAAATGAGTCTTCTCATCCCTCTGTCACCACGTCCATTTCCTAATGGATTGACGGATTCAGCTAGGGCTGACTGATCTACAGCCTTTTTCTTTCCCTTCTCTTTTGACTTGACTTCAATAGTTCACTAGTTTTCCCAAAAACCGCTATAGAAGGTCCGACCCTAAACAAACGAAGATTCCGGAAGACAAAAGTAGTTTGGTCCCATCCGCTAAAGATGTATTCATCCCTAATGGGCCGACATATTAAGATTGTTGTATTGTTATTGCTTGTTTTTCTTTCTAACCATACAATGACTAAGACTCCCATTGTGATTCCTAAGACAAGGGTGAAAAAAAATCCATATGAGTCCATAGACTTCTTTGAAGGATCATTGTCTAGTAAATACTAGAAAAAAAGTTGAGAGTTTGTGCTTCTGTCGTATTCATTCTCATTTCAACGAGAAACTTCTCCCATAATGAAATCTATACTACCTAGTATCGTCATGATATCAGCCAATTTCATTCTTTTCACTAGCTGAGGAAGCAAAATTGATGAAACCGGGTGGACTCATTATCAGGGAAAACACTACTATCTCCTATGAAAGAAATTCCTAATTCTCCTTTTGGGGCCTCTAGTCTGACAGAAAGTGCTTTTTTTCACATGTGAAAGTTTTTGAGTAAGAAATCTAGATTCAAAATTCTTCCATTCGGAAGTATGAAAGCGGCACGGCGGTTTTCTCAATTCCCTCCAGGAATTCCTTCTAGATCTTGTTGAATGATTTTGATGGATTCTTGCATTTAACCCATTCGTACTAAATAACGAGATACTTCGCTTCGCTCGCCTTCTTTTTCCATTTGACTTCCCAATCGAATTTCTTGTCACACTCATAACGATCAAACGAAGATCCCATTGGATTCCAGAAGCCGGTCCTGAGAAACCCCAATTTCTTATCTCCTCCCCACCAAACCAATAATGCCCACTTCTTCAACTCGTTCCAAAAATGGGATTTCGCGTCAGAAGTTTCAATAATTTCTGTGAAAAAAGAATCACAGAAAGAAAAACATTGATCTATCCAGCCATAAGGTAAATCCATAGCTACTCCTCAGATGCAGAAATCATTATGCATCATCCGCATCTTTCTTTGAGTAAGATAACTGTTCGAATAGATCCTATAGAAATTCCCTCTCTCTGAAAATCTAGAAAAAGGGAGTCTGTGCACCGATATCGGCCACCATAACAAATGGGAGGCTATCCTTTAATGCTTAGCTCCAGCATAATCACTCTGATAGAACTGTTTAGGCACTTGAACACTTTCCAATCGTTCTGGTGCATTTACTGTTCTTGCTTCTGTGAACATAATAGCTAAATAATCCTAACGTGTTATATAAGACAAATATTGTTTAATTGTTCGGTTCTCCTCTGTGTAAATAGCCTAATATTGGTTCACAGTCAATAACATCTTCACCATCCAGAGTAATGATCAGCCGAAGAACATCATGCATTGATGGGTGGTGAGGACCCATATTTCCTATTATTAAATTTTTTTCTTGTAGCCGGTCTTAATTCTTCATCCTCTTTTTTTCCTGAATTCTTTCTTCAAATGAAAAAGAGAAAACTCATAAATGAACTCAAAACAAAAAAAGAACAAAGATAAGAAGATCAGAAAATGAAATGAACGATTTTTTGGAAAAAAATAGGTGCTCTGTGCCACGTCCATTTCCTAATGGATTGACGGATTCAGCTAGGGCTGACTGATCTATAGTCTTTTTCTTTCCCTTCTCTTTTGACTTGACTTCAATTGTTCACTAGTTTTCCCAATCTTCGCCTTTTTGTTTTTCTTTTGAAGACGGTTTCAATTCAAAAAAAAATGCCAATGAATTTCCATCTCTTCTTTTGCGTCAGATGATGAAGGCTAGTGCCAATTCTCCCGCTGGTTTTGCAGATTGGATGAAAGATTCGAGATGACAGGTAGATAAAGTCTACAACTCCTTATCTTTATTTGGTTGGAAAACCCCCACCATACAAACCGTTTAGAAGCCTTCCCTCATTCATTTGTAGAGCGAGAAGTGGGAACTATAAAGAAAAGAAAGATCAAACGAAACAGTCTATTAACAGGGTCAGCACCCCACCATATATATAGAAAGACATGTTTCTATGCCCATTCCAATCTTGTCTCACTTTGCTAACTCCCCCTTCTCAACCCCTATCTTGTTCATTCTGGAAACACGTCTTCCTATTCCATCTTTTCATCTCCTTTAAAGGAAGAAAGAGAGAGAAGGAATACCAAAACCTAGTTCACTCACTGAGTCTCTTTGCATCCATGGCTGAATGGTGAAAGTGCCCCAACTAAACATTGGCGAATTTGTAGGTTGAATTCCTACTGGATGCACGACAATGGGACCCTACAAGAAGTCTATTGGAATTCGCTCTGTATCAATGGAATTTCATCATCCATATATAACGAATTGGTGTCATATAGAGAGAGATTCACAGTAAGAACTAGCATTCTTCTTGAGACTATAACTCGAACTCATAGGGAAGAAAAGAGATTGATGGATGGAATCAAAAATGCAGTATTTACAGACAAAAGTGTTCAGGGGAAAAAGAAAGAGACTTCTAATGTCAAATCAGGATCAACTAGGACAGAAAGGGTCGAACTCTTCTTTGGTGTCAAGGTCATAGCTATTTATCGCCTCTCTTTCTCTTTCTATAAGCATCGACCCCCTTCTTGGATGTGTAGAGGATCCTTCTAACCTATCCTAGGGAGAAAGCTGTCAGCCATGCGTTACGGGCAACTGCTTTCCGACAAAGCAAATAAGCCTCTCAGGAAGGATTTGAGACCCAAACCTCAAATGGACTATAGGAACGAAGGGATTGGACGACGGAAGGGATGAAGCAAACCTCGTAGTCACCCACGGAGCGCTTACAGTCTTCTATCCAGCGAGGGGAGCAAGAGTGCTAGCTAATATGGCAGTCAAGCTAGTATACGACTACTGATGAAAGCATACGCTCCCTAATGGGCCCCTAAGGCTTCTGTCTCTCGCGAGACGTATGTACTATTCAACAGCCTAGTGAAATCATCTTTCTTCTTTCAGTCTATGTTAGAAGAAAATGAATAGGTGCTGGACTTTGGCGGGAGCTGCTGTCAGTATCGGCAACGTGTTGAGTTCCTTGATTCATTCCGTGGCTCATTATCAAACCATTCTTCGGTTATGGAGCTTTGCTCTAACTGAAGCAAGTGTTTGCCCTCATGATGGTTCTGATCGCGTGCAACGCAAGCGATCTGCTATTCGGTCGCGGTCAGCACCATCTCATCCCTACTTTTGAAAGTGGTAGGATATAAGCCCCGCTTTCTGAGTCAGTCACTTGCTCCTCTTTCTCTGGCATTCGAGGAGGCATGGGAATGGGCCCGTTCTTGATTTCCCACAAAGACCTGGGACTGGGAGGGGATGAAAGGGCGACACCATGACGGAGGAGCCCCAACCCGAGGATCCCGAGCTTCGGGCTATCTCTCGGTGAGGCGCATCAATAAATGATTGTTGTCTTCTCAACCAGCTCAATAAATTGTGAGTTAAGGAGGGGGAAGACGTTCGCACTCTTAGAGCTAATGGACTTTGGGCTATACCTCAACCAAAGGGGGGGGGTCGTCTTTCGCGACGAATGCGAAACCATTGTCTTGGCCAAATGAGAGCTGGAAGAGTTGGGCTGTGAGTCCGTCTTATTCCGTCAGATTTGAGGGGAACTGGACTAACCCGATCACCCGAAAGCAAGATGGATCAACCTGTTTCACTCAATCTCCATCATCGCTCAGTCATTATCTTCTTTCTTTGGACTCAAAAATCTGTATAGTTTCTGAAAAAAGTCGAATGTTCTCAAAAGCCATCATGGTAGTCTATTCAACATTTGTCTTTGATAATGAGAATACAACGACTAGTAAAGCCGCTGGAGAAGTGTTTGAGGCAAAAGCATTGAAAGAAAGCAAAAATCCTCATTGATTCTTTAGTGTCTATTCTGCTTATACTTCTACAGGAATTGGAATGACATGAGAAAAAATGAGTCTTCTCATCCCTCTGTCACCACTGTTTTCTTTAGTGTCTTTTCTCTGTATATCTCGGTCGTCCTTTTCTATACTACGATCGGTGACGATCTTTTTCTTTTCTTGGAAAGAAGAAAGGAGCTCTCAGAAGATCTGCTCTGTGAGTAAGTGTCTCGATTCCGAAGCAGCCACCGACGTGTTTTTTTGCTTCCATTCCATTTAGATTGAGCTCTGGAGGCATAAACCTACTTTTCCACATGAAGGTCTCTCTCGCTATGGCTCTTCCACGGGGGATCATTCTTCGCGAGGTGCGTAGAAGAGTTCTCATTGATGTTCCTGGTCCAGCTCAGTCAATGGTGACACTTGACACATTTTCTTCTGTCACTCTGTCCCCCAAGAAAAGTAAGGATTGGATCGATGTAATGCCTTCTTTAAGCTCTGTTCTATGCCCCCCGCCCATAGTTCACACGATGAAAGCTTTCTATAGTCATCGGGAATCAATTGTCTATTTGACATGTCAGCATTGGAATAAGAGCATATAGGACTCGCCTCCCCCTCTGGGGATTCCCATCTGATGCTGCATTTAAAGGATCAATCTAGAATCCATTTTGTGTCACGAAGTCTTTAGAAACAAAAGAAAAATTTGCTTGAATATTTCGCTTCAAATAGGATGATTGTGCCCGATCAGTCAATGATGAGAAGGCTTCTGCCAACCCTTGATGACACAATAGATCTTTCTTTTAGTACAAGATTGCTCGCTTCATTCCCGAGCTATTCAGTTATGTGATCAAACCATACAGAAATGAGTATGAAGATCTAGGCAATGACATCGTAACTGCACTTATATAAGAAAAGGCTTGGAAGCAAGCTACCAACTCCTATCTCTTATCTTATCCACGCATATCGGTCTTTCTCCGGCTGCTCCAGGTAGTGCTCTTGGCTACTGCTTTCTTGGGACATTCTCTACTTAGGGCTCTTAGCGGCACCCTCATTCTATCATAGATCGTAACAACCAGGCCCAGAAAGTTTTCAAACAAGAAATGGAAAGAAGGATGCAATTGCGAATCTCTTTCTAAGAACCGAGGCGGGCCCTTACTCAATATCGAAGATATCTAAATAGAAAGGGATGCTCTCGCCTAATAGAAGCCCTAGCACCTACTTCCTTCCTTTCTTACAAGAAAGGAAGAGAGAGAACAACAAAGAAGAATTCCAAGATTCGAAGGAAGTGTAGCTATCCACAAGAGCGTCGGAAGCTATACATCGTCTATTGTGGTATGAAGTGAAGCGAGCAAAGTCAAGTACACCTTTCTATACCCTAAACCCGTGGGTATAGATAGGGATAGGATAGACAAAAGATAGATTCAATGTTCTCAATAGCAAGCTGGAAGTGCATTGATTCCCAGTATTAGCTAACGCGCACGAGAGAGATACAAGGGCTACCTTTCGCTTTTTTGGGCCAGCCCCTGATTGATGCGAGACTGGTCTTTGAAGTTTCTTTCATAACCTTCTATGCACTGCCTTTTTTCAGTTGCTCGACGAGCGAGGTTTTTCAAATTCCTCACCGAGAAGTTGCAATTCAAACATTGGGTACTTTCTCGGCTGCTTTTGAGTACGTGAAATGGTATTCTGAGATGTCGGTGGACTACCCCCAACTCAACTTTCTTAGACGCTTCGATTGTCTATAGAGTGAATGGGCCCCCGTAAGGACCAATTATCTAAGTTTCACAAATATGGTCGGGTGTTCTGGTGTTACGACCCAATCTGCACCCGGGCGGCTGGGAGCGGATCTTACTACGGAAGGAAGGCGACATTCTATAACACTATAATCTCTCATTTTGTCATCCCGTTGCACTTCTCCCGCAAATTAGAGAGCCATGAAAATGGAGGCTGGCAGGGAACGGATTCCTATACCTCAAGAGCTGGGAAGTTTTGGCTTGGGCTCTGTCCCCATCTAAAGCACAGGCTATGAGACCGACCTGGAAACAACGCTTTCTGAGAGCTCCCAATGTAACAACCTGAGATCCCGTTTCAAGGGTGGTGTGAGCTAAAGACATTGTCAATTCAATTGAGACCTTCTTTTTCACTTTTCTTGCTCATCGGCTTAGTTTTGTTAGAGCAGGTTCAAGACCCTCGACGGGTCTCGTCGAATTGAAAAGTCTTATTGTGTAATAGTCACTCACTGGAAAGCTCCTGCCCTAGGACTAGTAGTGCACTCACTCCCTTTAGAGTGAGCTTGAGCCTACCTTCGCACACCTCTGTTACTCTTTAGTGAGTTCGGTTTTTCTTCTTTTCCTCTCCTTATCAGTCGAGTTTCGCTAATCGCTCCCCTCTTATTCATTTGCTTAGGTGCCTTATTAGAGAGAGTTGAGTTTTGACTGAGACTACCGGAGGAGTGCTTGCTACTTTCATAGGTTAGCATCTATGCTTTCTTTCGACAGAAGCATAGAGAATCACTCATAAGAGAGGGGACTACCCGATCAGCTCCAAAGAGTATCCCTAGCTCTGGACCGCTCATTGGTACTGAGCCTTTTCAATCATGCCCTTCCAACCAACCCAAGGGGTCAATTCGAGCCAATCCCGAACCCCGCCGCAGGGCACTTACAATTTCTTCGTTGTTCTTTCTTTCTGCTATCTCCTATAGGCCGTCTCATTGGTGCATCTCCTGTGTCAGACTCAACTACTCTACTCATGTACAATGATGTATTGTCAAAAGTATCCGCTCTCTATTAGATCTTACAGAATCCTGAAAGGACACTTTTTAGCACCAAAAGATTCTTTCTACATCGCAAGAGCTGGTGAAGTACAAGGGACCAGCAAAAACCTCCAGAATGGTTTGAGTTATAGTACGCTGACCCATCTCGTACAGAACAGGTACAGGTTTCTACCAACTTCCAGATTGATTGGCACACTCTGAACATCTTCAAGAAAGACACATTGGTCAAGCTTGGGATTCAGCTGGGGACCAAGAGGATGCTAGTTTATCACGATGATATCTGGGTAGATACTGTACCAATCGAGATCACAGATACTATCATCGCATGCCTCAATCACATTAGAAAACAAATCATCAATTCACTCTGGAATTCAGACTACTCAAGAACATTCTCAATGAGAAGGGCCGAGTTAGTAGTCCTCGAAGGAGTTGGAATTAGATGAGGATGAGGCGATCGAGTTGTAGAAGGTTGTAAGTGACTTTTCCTAAGGACAGAGTTCCCATAAGAGCGAAAGCCGACCAACCTCAGGTAAGAGAGATTTTGCTTCATGGCAAGCAAAATCATGAGATTCGATTCACGAATAGAATGAGATAAAGGTTCTTATAGCCTGAGTTCCCCGTTTTCCCCATGGCAAGTCAGCTATCGCACCAGGAATGAAAGAGTCTAGTTTGATAGAACAGGAAAGCCAAGAAGTGAGCCTCTCTCTCTCGAGATAGATTCGTTTTTCATTAAGGCTTGCTTCTGACGTTACGAACTCCAATGATAGCTTCTCTTTTCTTTTGAAAGAAGCTTTAGCAGGTACTAGCGTCTCAACCTTCCTAGCCCTTGAATGAACCATGCTTCCCTTTTCATCTACTAAAAAGAAATGGCCAAAAAGCCTGTTTGATTTACTGGTCAGAGCAGGAATTCGTTCATAGAATGCTACTACTTTTTGAAAACAACCGGCGCCCTACACCGCGCACCCAACGGGATAACTTCCCAAAGATCTCTCTTTCTATTCTATCTATGCGAGTTGGATTCTATAAACTTTCAGCAAGATTGAAATCTTTGTATATGCTACTTCATCTGAGTTGGGCTCTTGGGTATCACTCATTTCATTATCAAAAGTTTGAATTCAATAGTTCAAAGTTCCACCCGTTATAGTAGCCATTCTTTCATTATTAAGAAAGAGTAGTTTCAAACCCTCGGTGGGATCATCCTTGCTTGCCATTCTTGGGAGTCGTAACTAGACCAGCCGGGATAGAGGAAATCATTCCTTGTCTTGTGATGAGCTTGAAAATGGCCTTGAAGCATAGAATAGGCTTGGAAAGGAAGCTCTCCTACAACACGATAATACAAAGCCCATAGAAGTTCACGCTTCACATGGGAAATTGATAGGGAAGGAAGCATAAGCAAGAGCTTGTTCAAGCTGAGGAAGGGCTTCTAGCTAGGCGGCTAACAGCTTTTCAGTTTTGAAGTTGTAGTTGTTAATTCAGTTGTCTATTTTGAGAAAAACCACTCGTGCTGGCGGATTCTATTTCATATGCTAACTTGCAATTAGCTAAGGGACTGCCAGAAAGGGATAAAGATTGGCAGTGAAAAGGAAATCAAGAGGCTGTGCATCTGATCTTGATTCTCAGGTGCACCTAAATTCTTATACATGCTTCCTTTCTCAAGTTGATGGTAAGTCTACAGGAGCCATTAGGAAAATAGGATTATTTCCATGTTTTCTCCTCCAGAAAAATTCCAGAGATGTTTAGATTTGACGTTCAGAAATTTGCTGGAAGAAATTATCCGAGCTCAGTTCAACGAACTCTGAGCTCAGCTCAAAGAAAGCTGTAAAACTCAGTTCAATGATTTTGCAGTTCACATTCTCTAAGCTTAGCTCGACGAATTCTGAGTGGAGCTCAACGAACTCCGAGCTGAGATCAACGAACTCCGAGCCCAGTTTGAAGAAAGCTTTAAAATTGAGATCAACGATTTCTTTGCAGTATGCAGGCAGAATGTTTTATAGTTGGCAGAATTAATTAAGGCAATTATAACTCTCATATTTAATGGAAATAGCCGTTCAAAGGCAACATTAAATGTGGGTTGTTTTAGAAGTTAATTCTGAATTAATTCCCAAGGCATCTTCTACTCTTTCATGAATGCTTTAGCAATTGTCAAGATAAATGAATTCAAATGTTTGAATTCGATATATAAGAATAATAAAAAGGAAGAAAGTATAACAGAGAAATTTAGAAGGCTTTCCTTTTACAGAAAAGAAGAGACTTTGTATCAATTAAGATATTCACAGAGCTCTTCATCTACTCCAGACTTTCAAGAGACACAATTCAATATCAGTCTAAAAAGCTTGCTGGAGATCAACATTAATATGAAGGCCTACACCCTGAAGCAAAGCTTCCTTCTTTCTTAACAATAATCATCTCAGGGGGAGCTTTAACAACTTCAAGCAATCCACTAAAGTCTTCTCAAGCTGTTTGAGAAAGAGAAGACAATATCAGATTTTTCACGCTAGTGTACAAAGGGTTTCTAACTCCCTTCAAAAGTTATCACCTGGTTTACAAGTCACCTTATCAAAAGACTTGATTTGGTTTTTGGGCACCTGATCAAAAGCCTAAAGGGTTGCTATATCTCCCATAGAAAATAGATATTATGGTGACAGGGCACCTGAGCAAAAACCTGTTGGTGGTAGAGCACCTGATCAAAAACCTATTAGTGGATTCCTCCCAGGGTGGTAGAAGAGTGGATGTACCCAAGTTTAGCGGAACTACTATAATCCTTGTGTCTTCTGTGTTGCTTGCTTTGTTTTCTTTATTTTTGTGATGTGCTTATATTTTTTGAACATATATATTTAATTAGAGTAAATAAGATCTATCCCCTTCTCTTTCAATTGGTATCAGAGCAAATTATGAACATACTTTAAATTCTTATGATCTAAAAATATCTCATAGTGGTTTCTATATAGGTAGTGCCTCCAAACCTTCAAGGAGAACACCACTGCCCCCAAATCCAAATCATGGACCAGATAATTGGCTTCATGCTTCTTCAGCTGCCTCGAAGAATAAACAATCATGTGCCCATGTTGCATCAGTACTGCTCCCATCCCTTGATATGTCGCGTTTGTGTAGAATTGAAATCCTTCCTTTCTAGATGGAAGGGCTAGGATGTGTGTGGAGGTAAGTCTATCCTTCAGCTCTTGGAATGCAGCTTCGCACTAGGGTGTCCACTTGCACGACACACATTTTCTTTGTCAGGGTAGTGAGAGGAAGGGATATCTTTGAGAATCCTTTCATGTACTTGCGATAATACCCGGTAAGTCTAAGGAAACTCCGCACATCGGCCGCTGACTTCAAAGGCAACGATTCCTTCACGGCACGCACGTTGACTAGATCTACAGCTAGTCCAACACCACTGATAACATGGACCAAGAAGGAAACTTCTCGAAGCCAAAATTCACACTTACTGAACTTGGAAAATAAAGTATGCTCCTTTAACTTCTTTAGTACCAAGGTCAAGTGTTCAACATGCTCTTCCTCTATATTTTAATAGACCAAAATGTCATCGATGAAGACGATGACGAAGACGTATAGATAAGGCTTAAACACTTTGTTCATCAAACTCATGAACCCAGCAGGGGAATTCGTGAGCCAAAACAGCATCACAGTGAACTCATATAGGCCATACCTTGAGCTAAATGCCATTTTATGGATGTCCTCCTCTTGTATCCTCAATTGATAATACCTCGAGCATAGACCCAACTTGGAAAACCAATGCGCTCCTACCAACTAATCGAATAACTCATCGATTCGCAGTGGAGGGTAGGTGTTCCGCACCGTTAAACAATTGAGTTCCCGATAATCTATACATAATCACAGCGTTCCATCCTTCTTCCTCACGAATAGAACAGGGGCTCCCCAAGGTGATGAACTGGGGCTAACGAACCCTGATTCTACTAATTCTTGCAACTGAACTCTAAACTCCACGAGTTATTTTGGGTCCATTCTATAAGGGGTCCGAGAGATGGGCTTGGCACCCGGTACTAACTTAATTTGAAAGTCTACCTCTCGATGCGGGGGTAATTATAACGCCCCCGATTTTTTCTGCGATTATTTTAATCCTCGTTTGGCGTTACGTAGACGCGTTTTCTTGGCTTGTGCCATATGTGGAGTGTGTTATTAACTCCTTAGAACTGGGTGCCCTATTTTGTAGCCTGTTGGCAAGACCTACCTAGCAAGCCGAGTCGTTTTGGGTGACCCGGTGTGGCCTCTCGGGGGATGCTTGTGTTTTGGCTTCGAAAGGGTATAACTTGAGTTCTGTTCGTCGAAAGTTAATTTCGACTTCGCCGTTGTGTTCTTAGCGTGGATATTTAGCTACGGTGTGAATTTCATCGAATTCCGAGGTAGTTCGGTTTTCGTGTCGTTTTGGGTGTGCCATTAGTAAAATCTAATTAGAAACCCTTTTAAATTAAGTGAACCGGTGGCTTGGGAGGCAGTTAGGCTGAACCGTCATGGCTAAGCTTATATAAAAGCCTTATTAAGAAGTGGCGGGCCCACTTCTCCTTCCTCCTTCCCGAGACCAGAAGAAACCGTTGTTCCTGTTCGCGGAAAACAGAGGAGAACCGCCGGTCCTGCTTCTCCTTCGGATGGTGATTCCGGGAGTGTTCGTGGACGGATTTCGATTCCGAAAGCGGCATTGTCTTGCTCTCGCTCAGATCTTCATTCCGATAGTAAGATGTTTGATTTTCGTGGAGTTTTAGGAGACTTGGATTTCCGGTTCTTGTGCTTTTCTGCCATTAAAGTGCGGTTTTGGTTGTTAGGTGCTGCTCCTTCTAGTGCAGAGCGAAGAGGAGGGAAGCCCGACCAAGCTTCGCCGGAAATCGAGGCAAGTGGTATTCTTGCCCTTTCCATTGTTGTTCTTTTGATATTCTAGAATGTTTCCCGGTTAGCCATAGGGTAGAAACCAAGCATATTCTCTTTTATCTTGTTGAATTTAGGGCTTAGATTCGCCTATGAGCCCCCTCCTTGTGCTGTTTTGCTCAACCCGATGGCTGTTTTAACCATTTAGACTCCAGATTTGTAGTTCTAGTTGGGTGTTTTTTGCGGGTGGAACCGAGAGAGAGAGTGAGGGAGGTTATTGTGGTAGGGCTCTGATTAGAACCAGTCTTGGTAGACTCTCGGGTTTTGGTGTCGAGTGTGGTGCACACACTCAAAGCCAAAAGCTACCCAGACTTGGCGTTGAGTGTGGTGGACACACTCAAAGCCATAGTTTGGTTTTTTTCCTTGCGGCTGAGTGGTGGGATGATTGAGTGAGAATTTTCGTCTAAGTCAAAATCGACGGGAATCACCAAGTGATTCTCGCCGATTTCGACGTGATTCCCACCAATCGGCGAGAATCATCCTTGATTCCCGCCGATTCGGCGAGAATCATCCTTGATTCCCGCTGATTCGGCTAGAATCATCCTTGATTCCCGCCGATCGTCGAGAATCATTCTGGATTCTCGCCGATTCGGCGAGAATCATCCTGCATTCCCGCCGATTCGGCGAGAATCAGTCGGCATTCCCGCCGACCTTCTCTTGTTGGCGTTGGCTTAGGGTTTTCCTGCGGAAATGAACATTGGCGTAGAGTGAGTTGACCTCACTCAACGCCAAAGCTCCTTTGGCATTGAGGGAGGTAGACTCACTCAACGCCACTGTTGGGATTTGTGGTTTTGGTTGAAGGCGTTGAGGGAGTGGACCTCACTCAACGCCATGGCTGTTTTGGCGTTGAGTGAGGTTAGCTCACTCAACGCCGCTACCTCTTTTGTTGAAGGAGTTGAGGGAGTGGACATCACTCAATGCCATGGCTATTTTGGCATTGAGTGAGGATAGCTCACTCAACGCCAGAGCTGTTCTTGCGGAGGGCGTGGAGTGAGTGACTCTCACTCAACGCCATGGCTGTTCTAGGCACTGACTGAGGCTAACTCACTCAACGCCAAGTTTTGGTTAGGCGCTGAGTGGGTTCCACTCAATGCCGAGCCGTGTTGAGTAACTTTAACACTATTTCTCTTTCCTCGATTTACGTTCCCGAGTGAATTCCTTGATTATATTTGTAGTTTCCTTGTCGGCCATGTTTTTCTTTCCTAATGGCCGAATCGTGGGTCGTGGTTAGTAGTGGTGGTTTGAAGCTCTTCATGGGGGAGGTGTTGTGTAATTTAGCCAAGGCCACCCTTATTCTTCTATCTTGCTCTAGGTACGGGCTTGGCAAGGGGGTGGAAGGTCCCGTGTGCTTTCACATGTAGACCCTTGAGCTTGTTGGCTTGGAAATGGTGGTTGGGGGATTGAGTTTGCCTCCAACCCGGATCCATGTTGTTTGTTTTTGCTACTACCATCTCCCACAGCTTAGGGTGTTAGAAGTTTCTTCCTTGGTAGATTGCAGTACTTTGGGCTCTTGGTAGCCTAGTAGACCCTGCAGGATGTAGTTTCTGGGTAGGGTTGGTGCTGTTTCCTCGCACGTAGTGCATTCCTTGTTGTCTTGCCTTGGGCAGTTGTGACTTTTTCTGTCGTGTGTTTTCCTCTTTTATTTATTCCCTGGTTGACACTTCCATGCAGTTTTTCCTTATTTTGCTTGCTGAGGTATTCTTTCTTCTTTTGAATGCCTCAGGTTCTGAGCAGTAGCCAGTTTAGTGGCTAGGTTGCGATGGTGTTGCTGGTGGTCTCTTGTACTTTGGAGATCCTGTTGCTTTGTTAGTGAGGTAGTTTTTCAGTACTTTTCTTACAGACAAACATATTTGCCCGTGGGTTAGTGTCAGGTTGTTGGCGCCCACTGGTAGTTTTTACCTTTGTACTACATATATTACTTTTGCTGCTACCCTTTTTTGGAGATAGTCTACTTGCTCTGGGGAGGATTTATGCTAGGTTGCTAGTTATTTTAAAACTACAACTATTATTATTATAAGCACATCGCATGATCAGCATGTTTTATAAATGTAAATCACTATTTTCCAAACAACGTATAAAGATCGTTTTCTTATATATAATGTAAATTAAATGTAGAGTCTTGCATAGCATAAGTGGTCCTCTTAGGGCTCTTATGCACCTCTTAGGATGTCAAACCTGAATAAAGTATTTTTCCGCAGCGCTTAAGTTTATTTTTTAACTGTGGACTAAGTGATCCACTGAGCCGAGGGATACGACCTCTAATGTATAACTGATTTTCTAATCATTAAACTCATGAATTTCTTTCATAAAGTGTAGTAGATGGTTTTGCCTGAGCGTCAGCAGTTATCCCCTGCTTGACGTGGCATCATGACGCGCGTTTTATCATACTCTGATATTTCTTTAATTTGGAGAAAATGCGGGTTGTGACCTCTCAATGCGGGGGTAATCTCAGCAGCTTCTCAGGGAATACCTCAGGGAAATCCCGTACATCCCGCACATCCTTCATATCTATTGTCATCTCTTTCAACCCTAAACAAATCATGTAAACTTCTTCCCCCTTCATGTGTGCTTTTAAGGCATGAATTGACGAAAATAGCATACGAGGTGCGAATATAATACCTTGGAAGATGACCTCAGAGTTTCCATGCCTCAGCATGATTTGCTTTGCCGCACAATCAATCCTAGCGCAGTGCTAATACAACCACGACATACACAGAACAAGATCAAACTTCGGTATTCTCAACACCGTCGTAGGGGTGTCAAAGGGTTTTTCTTCAATATATACTTCCAGGTTGCACTTGGCAGATGATGTCCTCTCAGATCCGTTCGGGAGGCGTACCCTCTGATTAACACAGGTTAAATATTGCACTTTTCATAGCTCTTTAACGAAATCCGCCGACATAAACGAGTGTGTGGCACTGGTGTAGAATAGGGTGTAAGCTGGTTTCCCACCAACCATCATGGTGCCTAGGTATAAATTACAGAGTCTCAAGGCTATACTCCTAGCATATCCTAGGCAATCAAAAAGAATTGCTTATAACATATTAATCAAGGCACGACATACCTGCAATCACCTCCGGAGGATTCCTCTCCAGTGCCATGTCCAGCGCAAACACCTGATCCCGTGTAGGTCCGAGATTTCTTCCTCGTGGTCCTCATCATCAACCACGCACATTTTCCCAACCTCGTGGAGCTGGAGGAGGAAGGGTAGGGAGAGAATTCCCACCTATCTATGAGCAAAAGCACCGAATATGGCCCGGCTAGTTGCACTTGAAGCAGACTCGCTCGTATTGCTCCCTAGGCTGCAGGTATTATTATTGCGGTGGAGGTAGAGCTGGCTACGGGGCCGGATGCTTCATCCTAAAATTCTGACGGAAGTGACCCTCGCCTCTATTGTTTTCTCTTCCTCTATTATCCTTCCTCCTTCTAAAATTGGGACCGGACTCCATTACTCCTTCAGTGGGTCTCTTATTACTAGTCTGGACCCAAGTGATTTGCTTTCAGTCTCTTTGCCATGTCAATTATCTCCTCTAGGATCGAATCTGCTATAAACAAAAGCACTTGCCTCAGGGGATCTCGCAAGCCATTATAGAATTGTTTAGCATAACCTCGGTCATCCAACTCATAGGAGTTAGCGAACCTTGCGAGATGCTGAAAATCCCGTTGATATTCAGTAATTGACATGGATCCCTGCTTCAGCTACAATAATCATTCCCTGAGCTCGTCTCTACTAATCGAAGGAATGAAATGTTCCAAGAAAGCTACAGAGAACTCAGTGCAACGGATCTCTGTATATACTTGGCCCTAGAAGGTGGAACCCATGAGGGACTTCCACCACCTCTTTTCATGCAGTTGAAGGACTGAGACTGCTAAGGTCAGCGCCATATTAGCTCGACAACAGATTCCTGCCAACTATTCCTGCACTGTGTCGAGCCATTCTTTCGTACGCACGACAAACTCTTTCCAAAGGTAGGCAGGAGGGGAGAGAGCTCGAAAAGTGCTCAACCAGTTTGATCCCGAAGCCTGTTGCTGCATTGGGGCCTATTGAGACTTAAAGGCATCCAGAATAGCCGTGAGAGTCTGTCCTAACTCTAATTGCTGAAATTGAGTGGGTATGGAAGGGGCAGGAGTGCCCCCTACTGGCTCTACATGCACTTGGATCTACACGTAAGGTACAAACCTAAGGTCAGGTTGGCTAATCGTAGGGTCAAAATTGGACATACCTAGTGTGAATTACATATGGGAACACCATTGCTTCTGCTAAGTCAGTTTGTCCCCAAACTGACTAGTCAAACGGGGGTGGCAACATTGTTCAATGACTTCTTTAGTTCAGGATCGTAGCACTCTGATACCATTTGTAAGACCCCCTCCTGGAACTCAAGACACGGCAGAGGAGATTCTTATGCCCAGAATAGCCTCCTTGCGGTAGCGTTATTACACGAGTTAACCTGTACTACAATGCGCATATGCTACCGGCTAAACATATTATCAATGCTAACCCAACATAAAGTTAGTAAAGAGAATTCAAAATTACACACTAGTAAAAAGTCCACAAGTACAACAAATAAAAAAAGCAACCAAGGATTCCTTAATATAAGAATATGTAATGCCAAATAGCTACAAAATGAGTCTCTCAAACTCACATCAGTTACTGACGGTAGTGATGGTACCGTCAGTTTATGCCCTGTCGTCCTAGCCTGGATGCCCTCCTACAAAACCTGCTGCTGCTCTGTCTGCGGGGTTTCCTTCTATAAAGGAAGATGTAGCAACCGTTAGTCAAAAAGACTAAGTGGCTATCACATTCGCTCCGGCGGCGACTCTTAGGAATTGAGAAGAGAAAAGGACAAGGGTACAATATATATATATAAACAGTAGTACAAACAGGTGGTATATGATTAATAATTAATAGTGTATATCAAAGTATTACAACAAATGAGTATATTGATATACTCTAGCAGCTCTACCATCAATAACAGTATACAAGTATGTATAAACCACAGTAAGTAACTCAACTTATATGAATGCCCATATATACATATAAGTTGAGGATTGACTAAAGTAACTCATCGTATAAGAGTGCCCTTACAAACTTATACGATAAGGATCTTGTGTATGTAATGTAATGTGATGATTTAAATGCAATTCAATGACTCACCCATGCTCACGCACATGCAACTGTTATGTCGACATAGACTTATAGTTACCACTTTTCAAGCAGGTAGATAACCTCTCAGACGCCATCTGTTGTGGCCAGACGGTGATAGTGGAACGGGCTTTTCCACTACTAAGCGGGCATCCACACTACCGATCCTAGGCCTCTATATGCCTCAACGCTAAGAACACAACAATGGAGCTCACATGCGAACTACAGCTTAGAGGGGTCTTGGGTAGATGTGCTCTAAGAACACATCCCAAACTTGCCTACAGGCATAATACGGAAAGGGCCTCAGAAATGAGCACAGGGACACAACCAATCCGTCCACTTGGCACGGAGAGGGCCTCAGGAATGAGCACCGAGGACACATCCAAACCGTCCAAAGTCTATCTATCAACTCCCGTTAGTGTGACGACTAGCGAGCCCGTAGACTTGCCACACTATCCTCAACCCAAGATTATGACACTGTGTGTCAACTCACACCATATGCATTTCACATATAAGGGCTCCACACAGAGTCCCTATTTATTATTCACATCCCGTGCTCCTCAGCATGAAAGGACTCCGCAATGAGTCCCTTATCAACACATCGTTTCAGTGCGACAAACACACACACACTACCAACCCTTTCACATTTCCATATCACACTCTTAACATCCCATTTCCGGCTAGACCCCTAGGAGTCGGTCTGTCATGACAAAACCCTAGGAAGCTAAAAAGGGCCAAGTGATCGAAGGCCAAGGTGAGAATCACCTTGGTCTGCCTATAACACAACCTCATCACCAAACCTAGGATTTGACCTTAGGGCTTCACCATGACTCCATGACCCCTCCACAACATTACTAACCAATTAGAGGGTCCACTAGAGCCTTAAGGGTCCATTAGAGTCTACCCAAAGTGGCCAATTTGACCTAAGACCAGCATAGGCCTAAATTGGGCAAGGTGCCCTAATAAAGGGCAGTTGGCCTCTATTGTGCCCAACAAACCTTGCCAAGGTCTTCCTAGACCTAAAGTAAAGTCAATGGGTCACCAAAGACCCATTGGGGTCAACTTTAGAGGCTGAGTTGACCCAAGTCAACCTTAGCCCTAAAAAGGTCAAAGTGCCCTTAATAAGGGTCAAGTGACCTCCAAGGTGCCAATTCAACCATACCCAACCCTACCTAGACCATAGGGGAGTCCAATGGGTCGCCAAGGACTCATTGGGGTCAACCCAAATGGTCAATTTGACCAAGGTCAACTCAATCCTTGAAATAGGTCAAATTAGCCCAAATGGGCTAACCCAAGCTCAAACCCATTTCCCCCACTTGGGTTAACCTCATTATTATTATTCATATGGATTATGGGCTGCCAACAGGCTAGGGAGATGAACAAATTCGGCCTTGATGACTAGGAGAGAGAAAACTCCATTTTACCCTTTAATGGGGGAGAGAGAAAGTGGTTTAAAGGGGCCATTCATGGCCAAGGGAGACCAAGGACCTCTCCAATTGATTTCAAGGGCTGAATATATTCTCCCTCATCAGTTTTGAGGAGTTTAATAATCATAACCAGACATAAAAGTGGCTGAATTAAAATCCTCCAATAAGAAAGAGAGAGAAAGTGAGAAAAAGAAGGTCATTCATGGTGGGGAAGGTGAATCACCCCTCCATTCATCACCAACTAAGTAGTATTCATCTCCCCTATCAGTTTTTAGGAGTTTACAAACGAATTGGGACCAAGTGGAGGTGAATTTAAAGGGTTTTTCCCCATGGCCGAAATTCACCTTTAATGGCCAATAATTGTTTGAAGGCATGACACTTCCTCTCCCCCATTTCACTCTTTTAAAAGCTTCCCTAGGCCAAGAGAATTCGTTTCCACCATCCCACTGAAGAAAATGAGGGAGTTCGCTGTAGCATTATAGAGCATCGGAAGACTCCACCGTTGGCCATGGCGCACCACCACCACACTCGCCGACTAGCTCGGTTAAAGGTCCTCCTCTACTCCTCTCTTCGTGGGCTAGATCCTTAAATATTTTAGGAGAGAAATCGGGCTCAATTGAGCCCGATTGGAGAAGAAATTTTCTGAAATTTCCATGGATTTTCATGGACTTTCAACCTTGTGGGATCGCCGGAAACCACCCCTTCGGCGGCCGTGCTGCCGCCCGGCGATATACCCCACCTCAATGAAGGTGGTGGCGGTGGTGGCCGGCCAGGGAGGTGGCCGGGTGGCCGGAAATGAGTTTGGAAGAGCTCCAGGTCGGGCTGATCGTGGCCCTTGGCTGGAGGAAGAAGATGACCAAGAGCCCCATGATTTGCTTCAAGATCCGTGCTGGATCTGGTTTTTAATTAAATCCTATTATTTCATTTTTTGTCCAGTTTACTGAGCTGTTGTAATTTAAATATTACAAATAGCTAGGCCCCTCTACATGGAAAGTGATCAACATAAATTTTGTAGCCCTTGAAGTCTTTATTAATTTAAAATTTGTTTGAACCCATTTAGGTAAGTGGTTTGACCACATAACCTATTTCGGTGGGACCTATACCTAGGGCTATCCTGAAATTCAAATGGATGCCCACATTTCATCCCTTGTCCAAATGAGCTGAAATTTGGGCAGGGGGTCTAACATAGCTATATGTAGGGCCTGGCCAAAAATGGGATTTTTTGGAGGATAGTTTTATATAGTTTTTACAAATATTTAATAAACCATCTATAAAGTAATTATGTGTCATAAACACCTCAAAATTCCCCCATATTTGGGTGGGTAGTCTTAGAGGGCATGCTAAGCCTCTGTTAAAAATTTCATCTCATTTGGAGATGTTTTGATTAGGCTTTTATCCAACCCTAAGTTGACCCTCATAGGGGTAATTAGGTCAAAACACCCCATTAGAGTTTTGAGTGGCCAAACCACCTCAACAGAGGCTGAAACTTTGGTCACTGACTCTTCATGGTATGACACACCATCCAATGGATTTTGGAGTGCTTTGGAGCAGGGTATCCCTAGGACTCTAGGGTCGACCCTTTTGTGGGATTTTTAGGGTTTGTTGGTCATATGTCAAATGACTTTGGAATGACCTGAAATTTGGTGGGTAAGATCATAGAGAGTATATGGTCCTATGGATGAAGTTTCACTGAATTTGAAATCCTTTAACCCCCTCAAAACTCTAACCCTAGTTTAGGGCACCAACCTTATTTTTATTTATTATGCTGTCAATTGAACTTCTAATCAAATGAAATTTGGGCAGAGTGATGTTCTGGTCTAAATGACCATAATATAATTTTATTGAAATTTTTGGGTTAATTTAAATAGTACTTTATTCACAACCCTAATTGTGCCCTAGATATTTACTTTGATGATTCTGGAATTTCTGTTCACTGGAATGTTATGAAATCTTGGATTATTGCATCTTATAGCATGCTAGACCTCTTGTATTTTTCTTGGGAGTTTTATCTGATTATTTTAGCTACTTTATTCGTAAAACTATGAACTATGAATTTTGATCAAAAATAGATGTGGAGCTTAGTATTATTATGAAAATTATGAAATCTGGTCAGTGGGTGTTTTATATCAATATGTAATTCCTGGATTTTCTCATAATTTTTAGGTAATTATTTACAGTACTTACTTCAATAACCCAAGAGCTTGGAATTAACAATGTAAAATTAAATTAGGAGTTACTGTTCACTGGAAAATTGTGAGAATCCTCCTAGAGTGTTTCTAGGCCATGATTATTATACTGGATTTTTTCTATAATTTTTGGAACAATATTTCTAGTCTTTGATTCTTAAAATAGGTATTATGAACCTTATATGCTAAATTATGATTTTGGGGCCTAAACCATTTAAAAAATTCACATGTCTTGGATTTACTATTGATTTGCTTTTTATAATTTATCATGATTTTATGAAGTCTTATTCTTACTTTAAAAGTGCACTTCATGACCAAATGGTAGCTCTTGGAAACCTTAAGAAAATTAATTAAAATATCAGAATATTCAGGAAAATTATTATTTTCTGGATTTAGTCTATTTGTGTCATGATAAGCCTCCAGTAAATAACTTAGGGCACTTGGATGATTATTTGGATTGTCCCCTATTCGGTTCGACATATAGTCTAGGTTGGTCTGCATGTAGCAAATTGCTAAATAGCAATAGGATATGATCCGGGATAGTTGTTGGAGTTGTCATTTTTGCTTGGTGGACTGGTGTGGACAATTTCACTATAGAGGGATAGGAAGAGTTGTGAGAAGTGGTTTGGCTAGATTCTAGGGGTATTCGGGTTCGACGAAAGATCGTCTTCCCCGAGGAAAGGAAGAGTAAAAATCACACTAGGTTAGTATATCGTAACACGAGAAGGTAATGGGTAATGGATTCAACCAATAACAATAAGTGTCTTGCGAAAGGGAACGATGGGCTTCAGCTACCATCATAGTTCCTAGTGCCCTTTGAGAGCCCTTCATAGGGAATACCGGTGGAAGTCCTGGGTTAACGTAAACTGTAATAACAAACTGAACAGAGTAACATAGTAATTAGGATCTCATATTTCACAAAAACTCTTTGCATGGGGAGATTGTTGGGAGCTTCGGCTCGATTGGCTAAGAGATGGACGGAATGGTCTGGGGAGCTTCGGCTCGATTGGCTAAGAGACGGACGTTTTGGTCCGGGGAGCTTCGGCTCGGTTTTTGTTTGATCACGGTTAAACTTGCATGTGCATAAAAGGAAAGAAAAATTAAGGTGGTGGGTCTTCGGTATTGGAGGGTTGATGCACCGACGCCAATACGCTGACTCGACAAGTGTGGTTAGCACTTCGCCAACAGAAGTCCGGTGCGCCAGCCGGCAAGAGTACACAGGCATCCGCTTAGTCACCAAGCATTGAGGCATACGATAGGTCTGACCGGTAGTGCTTTACTGGTTTAGAGGTGGGCGAGGCCCAACCCACCGCTTCCGTCTGCCACTATAGAGGTATCTTGGGAGGTAATGGCTCCGAAAGGGGGAACTAAAGGTCTGTGTGCACAGAGTTGGGTGTGTGAGTTGCACTTGCATGTTTCATCATACCCACTTGCATGTCATAGCATAATCGATTCATTTAACCCTGACACCTAAAGTATAAGTGGTATGGGACGCTTATACATTAGGACCTGCAAAATGACCCCTTGGTCTATAAGCTTGTGTGGGCAAGTTTATAAATTAAGGTTAAATTCTCTCTATATATATATGCTGCTGTTTGATAACCGACACCCCAACGTAAAGGTGGTATGGGACACTCTATACGATGGCAGCCTTGCAGATTATCCCTTGGCTTATGCGTTTCCGCACATAAGTTAAGGTTACTTTTCCTACTTTCTGTTATTGACATATTTATTATAGAATTGCTAGATTAGTTCCGCTGCCACCTGCTTCTTGATTAAATCTCCACCTTCATGTCCTTCCCTTTCTTCCTCTCCGCTCGGTACCTAGGAGCCATGGGGGAAGGGGTAGGGGATGATAGGGCTTAGTCTTTATGACTAACGGTTTTCGAACCGCATCATTTAGGGATCGTGGAGCTCAGCATGGAGGAGCGGCCCCATAGACTGGTGCGCTTGGAGATTGGGCAGTCTAGCTCCGGAGTTCATACAGCCGGGACCGTGAGTCTCGACCCTAAGTAGTTTCTGTTTTTGCTTCCGCATGAGAGATTTGTAGTGAGGATATGATGTACCGGGCATAAGCCCGCATTTATAGTACTCTGATTATTGTTATTCTGTGGACACTCCCTTCGTGGAGATTTTATTCTATATATGTGATTTACTTTCAGTGGACTTGCTCTTACTTCAATTATTGTGCTACCTTTCTGTGATCGAATTGGCTGGCAGAATCGGCACCTTGTGGTGATGACCCTTCAGGACTTGAAGGTGTCACCGCAAAGCGGCGATTCTGGGCCAAGACCCGGGGTTTTAAAAAGAAAAAAAGGGTGTCTTATAACACTAGGGTTTATTAATTGCACAGGTGGCATGCTACCCAACATAACGTATCAATCCCACACTGCTACACATAGGGAGACTCAACTTTAAGCAGTGGGCTACTAATTACATTCCTTACCAATATTCCACATAATCATGCACTAGATTATCCAATACTCCCTTAAATTAAGCATTTACAACCACCATGCTTCCATAAGAAGTTCACAAATTATCATGATGTTCCACATACACATGTAGTGTTCACTAACCTTTCCATTCAATTGATTACGAAACTCTACCAAGTCAATTATACAATGTGCCTCCCCAAACCATTTGTTGACTTAAGGATCTTTCAACTAAATCTCATCAATCTTTTGTTTAGAACAATTACCTATAGTTTAAGTTCAGCAAATCACATGCAAACCTCGACATTAATCCACCATGACTTTCCCTACCAAGTTCAAACCCAATTCCACACTAACCAGAAAGCAACCAATAATCAAGACTTGACTATATAACAACTATGACCAGACATCCCTGAGTCTACAAGACTCACATAAAATACGTAACCATCTGTTGGAAAGGTATTTGTAGGGTCTACGACTTTCCTGTATAGTCAAATGCCCCAATCCGACCATAAAGTACTCGAAATCAACCTCGAAGTCTGCTGCGTACAAAAAATAGATTTCTGCACGTTTAACATGTCGGCCAAGCAAGTTCGATTGGACTTTCCTGAGGCTACAGATATCATATGAAAACGTGTAAACATTCGTTGGAAAGGAATTTCTATTGGCTAAGACTTTCGTGTTTAGTCGAAATCCCATATCTGACTGTATCATACCCGAAAATGGCCTTGAAGTTTGCTGCGCGCAGAAATTAGATTTCTACATGCATCTCAAAGCAAGATGAATGACATCGGTTTGTCTTCTTCCTTTAGGTATTTCTTCTGAACCAAGTATAGATTTTCCTCCTCCCTTATTCAACCGCATTAGGCCACTTCTCTTTACGAAACCCAGCCCTCATCTTCACATGGAAGGTAGGAGAGGTTGAAGACGTCTAATCCCTAGGACAAAAGTCCTAGCATGGCCTCCTCCTAGGAAAGCTTCTTCTTACCGATCAAGACTCCTTTGAGTCGATATCTCTCCTAGGAATAACTAGAGATCTAGCACCAAGGGAGTGGGTAGGAAGCACACCTCATTTACAGCATTTCAAGTCATAGATCGTGTCACCCTTCTTTGCGACATGGATCTCTCTTGGTTTGCGATGTTCTTCTCGAAAAAGGAAGGCTATTCCTCTTAAAACTCTGACTCCGGCGATCTTCTCCTCTCTGACGGTTTCACACGATTACAGATCGACAAGATGATGTGATAATTGCGGCTAGGGTTTTCGGTTTGATCCTTTTATAATGATATATTAGGTCAAGTCACTTGCCACATGTCGCCGTACTAGTGGACCGCCTTTTATTACCCAAATCAAGTCTTATTTGAAATGAATGATCCAAGGAAACCAAGCCGCACTCATCCCGAAGTCTTGTTCAGTCCGTCTACACCAAACAACAAATCTTCCTGAACCAAAAATTGCACAAGTTAAATTCGACGAGTATCTTCTTGCATACTCGACGAATCGGCAAGTCACCCCTTCCATATTCGACGAATCGACGAATGAACGAATGTATTCTCGATGAATTCCCGACTAGTCTCGTCGAATTATCTAAGTGATATTCGACGAATTCGTCGAATATCCTTAGTGATATTAGATGAAGTCTCCTTAGCCGATTTTCCTACATTTTCTGCCGCCAAATCCTTCTCCACCATATTCGACGAATTCATCAGATATCACCAGCGATATCCGACGAATTTCAATTAACCATTTCTCGAATTCTGGTGTTGGGTGTGTCGAGTATCACTCGTCAATACCTGAAAAATAGCAGCATTACTTGAAGAATTTCACTCACCTAACTTCCCATACATTTTTGACAAATTCGTTGGATATCCCTGACGATATCCGACAAATTCCCCTTGGTTGATTTATCTTAAGTCCATTCCCCCATTATTCATTGAGTATCCCCCAACCCTAACCCCTTCGACCAATACACCCCGAGCTTGAGTCAAGTCTCTTGACTCAGAACGCATGCGAGGGGCCTAGCGCGAAACGGGTCATTACACAAGTGGGTTGAGGAAAGTCCTCCACTTAAGTTTTAAGTTGTGAGGAGAGCTGTAAGCTACTTTGAATTTTAAGTGGTATAAGAAAGCTTACAACTGCTTCTAAATTTATTTAATTTATGAGAAAATTCTTATTAGTATTGCTGCATGTTCTGCCTTCTTAAAATAGGGGGAGATTGTTGGGAATATTACCCTAATTGTTCCCTAGATTTGTAGAGGCATCACCATCAACACTAAAAGGATATTTGTATTTGATGTTATTTAAGTTCATCATGTGCAGGATCTTCCATGGAACATGTTCAGACGAGTTATCTAAGTGTTTGTGATAGGTGGTCACAAGGTATAAAGGTGGAGAAACAAAAATCTGTCTAAGTCCATAGGCATTGAGTGAAGCTAGTTCACTCAATACTAGATGCCAAGGAAGGATGTTGGAAAGACTTAAAATCATCCAAGTCCACAGGCATTGAGTGAAGCCAGTTCACTCAACGCCAAATTCCAAAGAGCATCGAGTAAAGAATATACATTAAAAGCCCAATAGTTTGTAAGACAGAAATGCGGCTAAACCCACATGCGTTGAGTGAAGGCAGTTCACTCAATGCCATATAACAAGAGGCGTCGAGTACAACACAGTCTGCCAAAGCCTCAAGATTGGCAAGGAAGAAATTGACTAAGTACAGAAGCATCGTGTGAAGACAGCTCACTCGACGCCTGAATAAAGTAGCATTGAGTCAAGCTAAAGCTTTTGAAGATTTGTCAAGAAATCTGGCTAAGTACAGAAGTGTTGAGTGAGGACAGCTCACTTAATGCCTAAAGAAGAAGGCGTCAACAGAGCAATGATCAGTCAAAGCATAAGGAGAGATAGATAGAAAAATCTATCTAAGTCTAGATGCGTTGAGTGAGGATAACCCACTCAACGCAAGCTCATCAAGAAGATTGGCTAAGTATAGAAGCATTGAGTGAAGCCAGTTCACTCAATGCCTCATCAAAAAGACAGGCAAATGCAGAAGCAGTGAGTAATGAAGGCTCTCTCAACGCATTCATAAAGAAAATTACGGCTAAGTATAGAAGCATTGAGTGAATCCAGTTTGCTCAATGCCTTAATAAGAAGGCAGACATTTAGAGAAGCAACCAAGTCCAGAAGCGTTGAGTGATGAAGATTCACTCAACGAATGGCAGCGTAGAAGAAATTGGCCGAGTCTAAAAGCATTGAGTGATGAAGATTCACTCAACGCACACAATGCCTAGCAAAGCAGAATTTGCTAAGTCAAGTTGGGGTAGACAGATGAAGGCTAACACAACGCACTCAACGCCTAATTAACATAAAGATTTTCCAAGGACAAGCATTGAGTGAAGGTCATTCACTCAACACACTCAACTCTTGGAAGTGCAAAATTTTTTGGCTAAGTGTTTTTGTGCTGAGTGAGGGCTATTCACTCAATGCACTCAACGTCTGGGATGAAACTGAGTGTTTGGCTAAGTCCATATATGCCGACGTCAGCATAAGTCAACAAAGTTTCAAGTTGTTGCAGGAAGGCTATAGTACACGACAAATGGCGCTGCATGCCTACTGTATGACTTTTCATGTAAAAGCAAAGTTGCAGCAAAGAACTCCAAGAGGGCCCACAGGTCAAATAGCCGTTGGACGACGGAAGATAAAAGGGATAAGTTCGGCGGATGCAAAGACAACTTTTAGGGTTTAACATTTCGCAAAGAGGCATAACTTCATCGTCTTATTCCTCGCCATTGTTGCAGAGCTTGAATATGAAGTTAAAAACCGCAAGACTAAAAGTTCACCCAGATAGCTGTAGCTATCTTCATCTGCTACAACAAGTTCAGAAGTGATTTTTGAGAAAGAAGAAGAAGCAGAGTTCTAATTTATGCAGTCAAGGTTAGCTGATTGATGAGTATAAAGAACTGTCAAATCATTGTCTTCATCAGCAAGTTCAGAGACTTTGTTTCTGAGTTACTTCTAGCACAATCAATAGTTTATTGAAGATCAATTTCTTGTTGTTGAGAAGAGGTTTGGGCTGAGTTAACTCAGCTCAGGAAGCAGTAGACTCAGATAACTTCTGTGGAGTCATATCAACACTAACAAAACACTTTCTTTTCTATAGGATCCTTTGGATCTGAGTTGTAGGACTATTTTATAAAAGCTGAGTGTAGGATCATTTATTGATCTGAATGGTAGGACCTGTGTGCCTGAGGTAGGGCTGTTTGTCTGAGGTAGGAGAGTCATTCTCTATGAGTGTAGGGTCTTTATGCCTGAGTTATAGGATCCAACTTTTGATCTGAGGTAGGGCCTTATGCCTGAGGTGTAGGAGAGTCATTCTCTTTGAGTGGTAGGTGATCTTTGGATCATTGAGTTGTAGGAGCAAGCATGCTCTGAGGTAGGGCCTTGTGCATGAAGTAGGTCTTGTAGAAGACTGAGAGATCCTGAGGGATCTATGTTGTAAGCTCTTAGGAGATGAGTTTTGGAGTAGTGCCTTATCTAACACACTGTTAGAAAGGAGTGCGGGGCAATGGATGTTCCCATAATCTGGGGAACCACTATAAGTCTGGTGTTTGCTGTTTCTATTCTTGAAAGCAAGCTAACTAAGCTAACTCAACACACCCAAAGTTAGGAAAAACTATAAAGAGACCATAAACCTATTCACCCCCTCTAGGTGTTTAGCTGCCCTTGAAACTAAATACTTTCATTACTATTGCTGCATATTATGACTACGAGATCTGGCAGATGGATGTCAAAACGACATTCCTTAATGGAAACCTCCTTTAGGAAGTGTACATGACACATTTTGAGGGTTTTGTATCTCCAAGTGAAGCCAATAAAATATGCAAGCAACAGAGATCCATCTATAGATTAAAACAGGCTTCTCGAAGTTGGAATCTTTGTTTTGATGAAAAGATCAAAGAGTTTGGTTTTATCAAGAATGAGGATGAACCATGTGTTTACAAGAGTATTAGTGAGAGTATTTTTATCTTCCTAATATTATTGTAGATGACATAATACTGATCGGGAATGACAAACCGACCCTACAAGTTGTTAAGAATAACCTAGGGAACTGCTTTTCTATGAAAGACTTGAGCGAAGCGACTTATATTCTTGGCATTAAGATCTATAGAGATAGATCGAAGAAGTTGCTAGGTTTGACCCAAAGTACATACATTGATAAGGTGTTGAAACGGTTCAACATGCTTGAGTTCAAGAAAGGATTCTTACCCATGTCTCATGGTGTAAGTCTTTCGAAGGACTAGTGTCCTAAGTCTTGTGAAGATAAGGACCGTATGAAGTTGATTCCATATGCTTCAGAAATTGGGTCAATAATGTATGCAATGATATGTACTCAACACAATGCCTCTTATGCTTTGAGTATGACTAGAAGGTATCAGTCTGTTCTCGATGAAAGTCACTAGATTGCTGTTAAGAATATCCTAAAGTACTTGAGAAGGACTAAGGATATGTTCTTGGTATTTGGTGGAGAGGAAGAGCTCGGTTTAAGGGGGTTACACAGATGCTATCTTCCAAACTGATAGGGATGACTCAAAGTCTCAGTAAGGATTTATATTTTGCCTAAATGGAGGAGATTTAATTAGGAAGAGTTCCAAGAAGGAGACAGTTTCCAATTCTACAATCGAGGCCAAGTATATCGCTGCAGCAAATGCGGAGAAGGAGGCTGTATGGATTAGGAAATTCATCGGCGAGTTAGATGTAGTTCCTAGCATTCTTGGTTCCATAGTTTTCTAATGTGACAACAACAGTGCAATTGAACTTGCTTCAGAACCTAGATCTCATCAACACTCCAAGCATATACTTCAGAGGTTTCATCTTATAGGGAGATTATCGATCGAGGGGATGTGAACATTTGTAGAGTGCCGACTAAAGAAAATATTGTTGATCCACTGACAATGCCTCTAGCGCAGAGAAAGAATGATGGTCACGTTTGATCTATGAGTATGCGACACCTTAATGATCAGCCCTAGTAGGAGTCTTCTAAATTGTGTATTTGTCGGTTGTTGTAAAAATTTATTTGATGAATAGGGTACTGTATATTACATTTTATATTTATGGCAAGTTATTTTATTATGTGAATTTATTTCTATTATGATAGATTAATTTAATGTAATAAATGCCCTTAGAATGTTTGCTTCCATAGGAGTCAAGTGGTGACTTGAATGTGAGAGCCTATGTTTTAGAAGCTTTATTCTTATATGGTCCCTGGTCGAGTGTCATCTTAGAAGCTGAGGGCGATGATGATACATTAAGAATAGCATGTGCGGTTACTGATGTCTGGTTCTTCAGGTCATAATATTGTGATATCAAGTCATCACATGAGCACTTGTTAGTGAACAAGTTGTACTGGACAGACCCACAATGAGAATACTTTGTGGATAGTTATATGAATGTGTCACAAGTGTGGCTCAAGTGTTAATAGTGTTTGTGGTCCTTTGACTTTAAGTCACATCATTCATCGAGTGAGGAAGAGAGTGCTTTGATGCTATCAAAAGTCCAGTCTTGAGAAAGTTGGATGATAAAGGTGGTTATTGGGTACATTACTAATCATTTGTGTGTTTGAATGTGAGCATAGATCAAATTTGTCCTCCTATATGATAGGAGTTGCATCCATGGGCCCCATGATGGAATGGGACTTAGAAATGCATGACCATGCTTGGTTGAGTCAATATGTGATATTGGACTCACCGATTTTTGGAAGTCCATTCTAGATCAGGAAACTAGGATTGGATAATTATGAGAGTGACACGGTCTATACCTCTAGTCCTATCCGGATGTAAGGGATGAAGGGAAATGACAACACTATTATATTTGTCACAATGGATTTTGAGTTCTAAACACTTATTGCTTGGGGAGCAATGATGCATTACTAGATGCTACTCATTGTTTATGAAGCTTTTGTTTGATACTTTCATGATCAAGTAGAAGATTGCTGGTGTTACCATTGTGATCTGGAAGTAATCAAGCATGTAGTCTCACTGCCAATGCAGTATGAGCCTATCAGGGTTGCACATAAGAGCGTTTGGAGAATTTGGAAGATTGGATTATGTTGGTCTTACTCATGTGATGAGTGAAGGACCAAGCACTGACATGGGATGAGTGAAGGACTGGACTCAGCCAGGCATTGAATGTATCAAGTATACTTAGACATACATTGAAGTTGTCGAGACCACTCGATGCTTTCGTCGAGTCAAGTGTTGATTAGTCGAGTTAGCATTGAGTGTGTTGAGACCACTCGACGATTCATCAAGACAATTGTTGATCCGTTGAATGATGGAGTTGAATACTTCGATACTACTCGACGCCTTTGTTGAGTAAAATGTTGACTTATCGAATTAGGTGCTGAGAGCGTCGAGACCATTCGATACCTTCATCTAGTCAAATGTTGACTTTTCGAAATAAGCGTTTAGTGCGTAGAGTTCATTCAATGAATCATCGAGTCAAGTGTTGATTCGACGAGTCTGGCATTGAGTGCATTGAGTGCATTGAGTTCATTCAATGATTCATCAAGTCAAGTGTTGATTCAACGAGTCTGGCGCTGAGTGCGTTGAGTGCACTCGATGCTTTGTTGAGTCAAGTGTTGATTCGTCGAATATCGATGTGAATACTCGACGAATTCTGTTTCATCCGGTTTATTTCCTCTAAGCCCAGTTCGGTCGGGGTCTGCGGTTAATGATTGGTTTCAGTACTTAGTATATACACGTTATGTACAGTAAACCAAATAAGTGACGATACATTTTGACCAAATCGTGAGTCGTCTTCTTCTTCCTCCCAACGGAACTGTTCCACTAAGGCCGTGAATGTCGATCTTGTCGCCGACCGTCTGCCATCCTTTTACATCGCCGGAAAGTGTTTACAAGGCATTGTATTTGTCTCCACCGTCACTTTTGGAGCAGACCTAGCAGTCTGTGAAGACGTAGAGTGCTTTATTCTAACCTAGATCTTGTGTGACAAGAATCTAAGGGTTCTCCCATTCGTTTGGATTACCTTTAGAGGTGTGGACACTATTATACACTCGAAACTCCAGCCATTGCCGTTCGTTGGAATCATTCGAAGTACCTTGGTTGAATATTGACTCAATCCCTCAAAGGTAAAATTTTATTTACAACACTTTACTTCTTGATCAATGTTCATCGCTAGATCCGAACTATTTTGGGTTTTATTGTTCCATTTACACTGTGCACAAGTGTTGTGATGTATAGCAAAACCCAACACTTCACTCAATGCTTTGCTCATCAGGAGTCGAGTGAGCTGTCCTTACACGACGCTTCTAGACTTTGCCAGAATTCTTCGCAGATTCTTCTGTAGCTTTGACTGCTTGAGCTTTACTCAATGCTTCTGCCTCTGGGCGTTGAGTGAACTTCCTTCACTCAACGCTTCTGAACATAACTAGATTTCTGCCTTGACAATGCTAAGACTTTGACTGTCTAGTCATTACTCAACACTTCTGGTTATCTAGTGTTTAGTGAACTGCCTTCACTCGATGCCTGTGGACTTAGACAGATTTCAGCCTTGCCAACATCCCTCATTATTTCCACCTTTCATTATTACTTAGACGACCTATCTAATTAGTGTAACAAGTAACCACCTGCATACAAAGAACTTATAACATGCATAAGATACAAATATGTGTATATCATTGTCCTGTAGGCCTTCTTCAAATCTGTGACACTGTGATCAATAGACACAATAACTTGTCATTTATTATTAAAGGATTTGGCAGCAAGTTGATTTCCTTATCTTGTCATTTCAAAGCTTCAGATAGCTTTTAGGAGAGAAAGGAAGAGGAAGAAAAAGAAGGTTTTTGCCATTAACGAAGCTCTGAAGCTCTGCTTTTTAATCCATTTTCCAATCCACGGTTTTAAATCCATTGTGGTCCTTTCCAGCTGGCTAAGTTTCTGGTTCAAAGCGCCAAAGAGGTCGTTAAGGGTAATGATTCCTCTTCTTAATACTAGAACATGCTATTCCTTTTATTATGGCATGATTGCATAGAAGTTTCCTCTAATTAGTGGAAGATGAATCTTCCAACTAGTCAATATGGATTAACCCCGATTGAAATTACATATAAAGTAAGGATTATTATACGGACATAGGCATGTTGTGTGAAGCTCATCGACAATAGTTGGTACGGATTGGTGATGTTTAATTTTACATGTCAGAGAAGAATATGTTGGAAAATTATATGTTATTTTGGGTTCTGGTTGTTGTGGGTACTGCAAGAATTACTGGAGGTTGACTCCAGGAAATACTTGAGATTATGACAGACCTTCTTTTTTATTGTTATCGCCCAACGATAGTGGTTATCACTGAAAATAGCTCTCTTGGTCAAAACCAGTGAGTATTGGTGGCGGATGTGAAGCCTAGGTCCTGGGGACTTGGTGCGTAACATCAGAAGCTAAATTTCCTGTTGTGTCTAGATTTGTGACCATGTGTGCCTAACGTAAGAGATAACATTAGTTATCGTATTAACGGGCCGAGGTAAACCCGTACCTGCATTGTGATAGTGTTGATTCTAATGATTTGAGAACGAGCAAAGCTAATCTGAACCTTTCCCATACTAGTTTGAGAAGAGGTTGCTCCTTGGTACACCAGTTGATTTTAAGAAAAGCCCGGATAGCTTGAAAACGTGATGACCAACAATCACTCAAGTGAACCATCTAAGTTATTGATACTTAAGATGGAGGTGGGACTCGGGGAGTACACCGAAAGTGTGACATTAGAGCAAGAAACATATGGACGTGCATGCCATCGATTGTGATGATTGCACAATTATATATTGTTATGCTGCTTGCTTGCACGGAAGGAGTGTCACCGCCCTAGAAATGGGGTGGGGTCATTATAATTATGGTCAACTAAAGATAACCAGTGTTTTGTTTTGTCGCGTCTTGGTAAATTGTACTTTTGCAGGTGCTAGCGAGCCGAGCGGGAAATAGTAGGTTGTAGCCCTTTTACTATGATGGCCCTCGAAGGCCGAAATGTTGTGTTTATAACTTCCATGTATTAATGGCCTATGTGCCCGATGTATGTAAATCATGTCGTTGTATAAACACATTTAAGCAACTTGTAAGGCCTTAAGGCCGAAATATTTGTGTATGTGTTTTGTTCCTGACGTTATATATATATAATGGACATTCTTATTTATGGGTTTGTATTATTCAACTACTTCCTTTGAGGTTTGTATCTATGATAGGTTGTGTGGATGTTTGGTTTCATTTCGTAATTCCTTAGTGTGTTCGTTTAATATGACATGGGGCCCCGACCAGACCAATTGTTATATTCTTTGTGATGGGCAGGGTGTTACAATTTGGTATCAGATTCTTAGTGTCGATCTCCTCTCATCTGAATTCATAGTTGAATTCTTTTAAGGGGTGGTGAGCATGTGTGTGTGTTGCCATTAAAAAACCCCTGAATATCCACTTAAGAATGAAAATACACAGTTTGAGGAATCTACGTATTCCTATGATTATTGTTTGCTGTGTTTATAGTCGTTGCCTTGTGTGTTTCATAATTATAGATGACTAGGAGTGGTGCAAAGTAGTCTCAACATCAGCACTCTAAGGAAAGGAATGCACCAGCTGATGTGCCTACACCTCCTCCTTCCATATAAACTATCTGATTGGTTGCACCAGCTATGATCAATACACAACCAGGAAGGCTAATACAACCTCTTACCCCCTGCGGTGGTTCAGGAACCGGTTAACATAGTTACGCCAGTGACTTTGAGGTAAGTGACTGAAGAGCCTATAATGGCAAGATGAGCAATAAATAAACAATTGAAGCACTTTTGAGCTTCAACCCTCCTACTTTTGCGGGAATAGGATCCCCAACTCAAGCCAAAGATTGTCTCTATAGGATAAAGAGAACCTTGATGGTAACGAAGACAAAGGAAAGACAAAAAGAAACCTTAGCTACTTTCCTATTGGATGGAGAGGTGAGGCTTTGGTAGGATGAGCTAGAGTTGCATCAGTTTGCAGGCAGGCAACTAACTAAGGTCTCGATGGAGGAGTTCTCGAGACTGTTTGTGGCAAGTTATCTCCCTTCTACGCAACGTATTGAAATGGAGAAATAATTCTAGAGGTTGACTCAGGATGAGAGTTTGGTAGATGGCAATCTGTATGAGTTTACCAGACTTGGGCGTTATGCAGGCACTTTGTTTGCTGATGAGGTGTAACACCTCTACCCGTCAAGAAGAATATAATAGAGGGTCCGGCCGGGGCCCCACACTATATTCCACAAACAGGCGGAGATGCTACTAAATAATATCACATAACCAACGCATCCTAACACAGAGCATTCTAGCGGAAGCTTAATTGTTGAATCCTTGAACTCAAGCAAAACAAAAACTGTCCACTAACAAAATAGGAATGTAAACAACCAAAGTATTTGGCCTTAAGTTCTTACAAATTTCTCTTAACAAAGGTGTGGTTTACAGACATCGGCACGCAGGCCGGCCACACATGAACAAGAAGAAACAAAATAAAGACTTTGAGGGCAGCAGCGCAGCTTGCGCTTCAGCCCGCTTCAGCCCGCTTGGACCAGCACCTCCTACACCTGCAAGAACCAATCCACGAAGCGGTGGCAAATAGGGAAATGGTCAGCATTCAGCTGACCAATTATAACGACCCTGCCCCTGGCACGGGGCAGCAGAATTCCATCCCTGCATAGCATTTTTCCAATAGTATGTATAACAAACCACGCAAGACGCTCACGACCGCACAGTCAATACATATCACAAACGCCGGCACAACGGCCCGACGCTCCGTGTACTCAGGGCACATTCGGGTGTACCGGAAACACCGGATCCCACCAATGAGCATTTAGTCTGGCACGCAGGCCCAAGACTCTCATTATACTGCCAACGAAAGCCCAATGCCTCTGCGCTCTCATGTCAAGCCTACATAACGCAGGTACGGATCAGCCACCCCCCGTTGCTCAAACCGCCTTGCCACTACCAAGTACATCGTACCTGAGGCCACAAATAAAGGCGCGAGTCGATTTCACCTTTCCTGTTCGGCACGAAGCCCTTTTCATACAGTTGCAGCCAAATGGCTCAACACCACACAAAGTCACAACTCACGGCCACAAGAGTTGAACCCAACTCTCACAATTTCCTGGACTTCCTCTAGTACTTCCTGCTGCACCAAGCTACAGGTATGCACCACAGATTGCACACAAACAATCAAATACTCGAAGGCTCCTCCGAATGCAAACAAGCATCACCAATCAAGACCAGCATGTCCAGATGGGCTTCACACAGCATGCCTAGATCCGTACTCCGATTCCGGACTCTAACAAGGGGGACTTCACATATCTACCCCAAGGGACACCGCAACTCACCGCAAACTCGCGGGGAAGGGTTTTGCCTATGCAAATGCAGGAAAGTAGGACTTCACATGTCCAAGAAGGAAATCGTTACCCTTGGAATTCGCTTCGGAGCCATAGAGAGAAAGCAAACGGATGGAAGTCTTCGCAGCAGCCTTGCCTTCGCAAATCCGAACTCGGCTCGCGATTTGGACCACCGTAGCACCACCGGCAGTCAGATTCCCTTTCTTCTTCCTTCTCTTGCTCTCCTCTCTCTCTTAGCTTTTAGAAAGAGAATACACAACTCAAATGAGCTTTCTCAACTCAAATCCCGGCCTTATCAATCCAGGGAACAGCCTAGGCCATTGGATCTTGGTCAAAGGAAATGAAAGGCTCAGATTAGCCCTGAAATTGATTTTCCTGGGCCGAACACGGGTTGTGACACGCCCATGTCACAGGCCGTGTTCCTGAAGCGGTGCACAACTGACTGAAAATAAACCAGAACACGGGTATTGACACGCCCGTGTCAAGCTTAACACGCCCGTGTCACCCAGCATACGGTCGTGTATTTGGCCGTGTCACCCCTATAAAACGATCTCCAAAATCACTTGAGCAGGACACGGCTAAGGCACACGCCCGTGTCCATAGCCGTGTGCCCAACACGCCCCTGTAACACGCCCGTGTCATAGGCCGTGTCGCCTCTCGACGATCAACTCTCGGGAACTCGAGTCGACGTCTCGAGAAAAGGGGACACGCCCTGGGACACGCCCATATCCCAGGCCGTGTACACCTGACACGCACTGAGACACGCCCGTGTCTTAGGCCGTGTCAGCCAACTTGAATCCCAATTTTGGCTTTTGAGATTTCTTGGGTGTTACAATCCTCCCCTCCTTAAAATAAATTTCGTCCCGAAATTTGGATATAGTAGGGAGATAAAAGTATAACACAATATATGATAACACTATGTTGCTACAACATATACAAACGAGCCAACAGGTTACAGAAATAACTCGGGAAACTTGGCTCGCATGGTCTGCTCTCGCTCCCATGTTAGCTCTTCTCGGCCACAATTGTCCCACCGGACTTTGACCATCCCGATCATTTTGTTCCGCAACTGTTTCTCGGCTCGATCCTCGATCCGAATGGGCCTCACCTTTGCCGTTAGCCCATACTCAACTGGCACCCGATCATTCTCAATCACTTGAGCTGGGTATTTGACTGCTTTTCGCAGTACCGAGATGTGGAACACATCATGCAGTCCACTCAATTTCGATGAAAGAGCTAGCCGATAGGCAACTTCCCCAACTCGCTCCACCACATCAAACAGACCAAGGTATCGCGGACTGAGCTTTTTCAACCGCTGAATCCGAGATATGCCTTTGAAGGGTTTAATCTTCAAATAGACCCAGTCGCCCACCGCGAACTCCACGTTCCGGTGCTTAGCATTGTAATACTTGGCTTGCCGATCCTAGGCTATTAGTAGCCTCTCTCGAATAGAGCGTATTGTTGAGTTAACATCCTCGACTTCCTTTTGTCCCAAAAGTTTGGACTCGCAGGTTTCTTCCCAAGCTAGCGGTGTACGGCACTTGCGACCATACAGAGCTTCAAATGGTGCCATACCAATGCTCGCTTGGTAGCTTTTATTATAGGAAAATTCCACCATAACAAGATGATCTTCCCATTTCTTACCGAAGTCCATGGAGCACATACAGAGCATATCCTCCATTGTCCTGTTTGTTCGTTTAGTTTGGCCATCCGTTTGAGGATGAAAGGCCATATTGAATGCTAACTTCGTGCCCAACAGCTCATGGATTAGCCTCCAATCTTTCGATGTAAATCGAACATATCGGTCACTTACGATGCTCCGGGGAACACCGTGCAATCGAACAATCTGCTCCACATAGAGCTTTGCCAACATTTCCACAGAATCGTCCCGCTTGTTCGGTAGAAAGTGAGCCACCTTTGTAAACCGGTCTACGATCACCCAGATTGAGTCATTCCCGGGTTGAGATCTCGGCAATCCGTGCACAAAATCCATAGAAATATCCTCAAACTTCCACTGCGGAACCGTCAACGATTTCAGGAAACTGCTAGGCCGTTGACATTCTGCCTTCACCAAAGCACAAGTACGACACTTAGCCACATACTCGGCTATGTCCTTCTTTAAACTGGGCCACCAGAACAATTTCTTCATGTCCTTGTACATTTTTGCGCTCCCAGGGTGAATTGAGTACTTTGTAAAGTGCGCTTCGTATAACAATTGTTCTCGCAATTTACCTGCACAAGGGACGCACAAACGGCCATCCTTCCATAATAAACCGTCATCCCAGGAGAAGTGGTCACCAGACCCTTCCTTTGCATAGTGCTGGAGACTTTCATCAAACTCTGTTGCCCTTCGAACCCTGTTCGCAAGGTCATATTGAACCTCCATCCAGTTCAAGCATGCATCGATCGAAGAATCCCTTTCAACACAAGATATCTCCAATGCTTCCAACTCCTGGATTAGACGCTCATCATGTATCTGCAACCAATTTGCCCGCACCGGAGTCCGACGACTCAAGGCATCAGCGACTACATTTCCCTTTCCGGGAACTTAGTGAATGTCGAAGGTATAGTCCCCTAGGAACTTCATCCACCTCCGTTGTCGCATATTCAAATCCTTCTGATCGAGCAGATACTTTAGGATTTTATGATCTGTATAAATATCTACCTTCACGCCATAAAGATAGTGCCGCCACAACTTTAGCGAAAAGATCACCGCTGCCAACTCCAAGTCATGGAAAGGGTAATTACATTCATGCACTTTCAATTGACGTGAGCCATATGCAATCACCATGCCAAATTGCAGGAGAACGCAGACTAAGACTCTCCCTGACGCATCGTTGTATATCTAAAAACCGTCTGTACCACATGGCGAGTCAAAACAGGCGCCGTGGTCAAACAACTCTTTAGCTCCTCAAAAGCTCGCGCGCACTCCGGCGTCCAAACAAACTTCTGATCTTTTCTCGTCAACGTAGTCAAAGGAAAAGCAATCTGGGAGAAGTTCTCCACAAATCGTCTATAGTAGCCTGCCAGTTCAAGAAAACTCCTGACTTCGGCCACCGAAGACATCACTGGCCAATCACGAATGGCACTTATCTTTGCCGGATCCACCGCTATGCCCTCTCCACTTACCACATGGCCCAGAAAAGCCACCGACGAGAGCCAGAACTCACACTTAGAGAACTTGGCTTACAACTTATTCCTCCGTAAGGTATGCAATGCCAACCGCAAATGGTTTACATGATCTTCCTCCGACTGTGAGTACACGAGGATATCATCAATGAACACAATCACAAACAGATCCAAGTATTCGCGGAATGTTCGATGCATGAGATCCATGAATACCGAAGGCGCATTACATAAGTTGAACGACATCACTGTGAACTCATAATGACCGAAGCGTGTGCCAAACGCTGTCTTGGGAATGTCACCTTCCTTAATCCGCAATTGGTAATACTCGGATTTCAAATCCAACTTGGAATAGACGGTTGAGCCCGCTAGCTGATCGAACAAGTCATCGATCCGTGGAATCGGATACTTGTTTTTCTCCGTCAGCTTATTCAGTTCACGATAATCAAGACATAGCCGCAAACTAGCATTTTTATTTTTCATAAAAAGAACAGGCGCGCTCCAAGGTGACATACTTGGGCATATGTATCCCTGCTCCAATAGCTCTTACAACTGAACTTTCAGTTCGGCCATCTCTTTTGGCGCTACCCGATACGACGAACGGGCCACAGGTTTCGCACCTAGCACCAGCTCGATAGCGAAGTCGATATCCCTTTGGGGAGGTAACCCCGGAAGGTCCTTCGGAAACACCTCAGCATACTCCGACATAATCGGCACTTCACTCACACTGTCCTTCGGCGCCACCACCTCTACGAGTGTGAAGAATAACTCCGCACCCTTCTGAACTGCCTTAATGACTTGGAGAGCAGATAACAAAATCCCACTCATCTATTGTATACCAATTAACTTGGTCTCTTGTTCGGTATTCTGCCCGAGTGTGACCTCTTTTGAAGTGCAATCTATACAGGCACGCTGCTCTGAAAGCCAGTCCATACCAAAGATTATATCAAATTCCTTGATCGGCAATACTAATGTTTCCACCTTGAACTCCCGACTCCCTATCTTGACCTCAAGACCGCAAGATTTATCCGCGCACATCAAACATCCGTTAGGTAACAACACCTTTACACTGTCTGTCATGGTCCTTATAGGTACCCTGATACGAAAGATGAAAGACTTAGACATAAACAAATGAGAAGCACCTGTATCAAACAGTGCTCGAGCCGGACAGTCCCGTATAAGGACAAAACCTATAACACCAAAATTAAAAACAAGCACAACACACAATCCTACAATTATATTAAAAAATGTGCGCACCTGTTACGACATCGGCCTGTTTAATGGCCTCCTATTGTCCAAGATTGAAGACCCTGGGCTGCGCGTGCGAGGCAGAAGACTCCACCACAGTCTTCCCTTTCTCCGCATAAGACGCTCCCGTCTTCTTGTCACCCTTTGGAGGACCAACTCGGCAATCACGTGCGAAGTGTCCCAACTTCCCGCATGTAAAACAAGTGTGAGATCCATACCCAGATGTCTCTGTCATAGTCGCAGAAGGAGCTTGTCTAGTAGACTTGGACTTCTTTCCCCATCTCTTACGGTACCCAAACTTCTCCGGACGCGACGACTTGAACTCGTGCTTTGTCATAGCCAAGGTTCCCTTTGCTTGCCCCCTTCTCATGTCCATCTCCAAAGACCGAGCCGTACATACTAAGGCTTGAAATCCCTGACTCACAGAACTCGAGAGCAAATACCGCAGCTCATCTCGCAGTCCCGCATAAAACCTACTAGTCTTACGCTCTTCTTCGACGAATATTGTACCCGCATATCTTCCCAAACGTGTGAACTCATGCAGGTAATCATCCACACTACGATCTCCTTGAGTTAACTGTTGAAATTCCATTTCCATCGATATCCTTTGCTGCATTGGTAGATGTTGTGCCAAGAAAAACCGAGAAAATTCGTCCATCGAGACCTCTGCCAATTGCCTGCCGGCCAAGTGATGCAGTTCAATCTCATCCCACCATAAACGAGCCTCTCCTTCCAGTATGAAAGTGTCCAACATAACCTTCTGTCCCTCCTCAACCTTGATAGCTCTAATGATCCTCTTGATCCTTGTAAGCCAATCCTCTGCTTGGGCCGGTGAACCTGCCCCAGTAAATTGCGGAGGATTGAAGCTCATGAATTGCTTCCATTATTGCTCTGCTTCCCGCGGATCAACTACAACTTCTACCGGTTCTTGCCGTACCCAAGCATGCGTTGGCACCACTGTAGGACGTACCTGCCCAGCCTGCTTAGCATTCATCACAGCAAGTACCATTTCCGTGATGAAACATACCATGTTAGCGGATGGAGGAGGTGTGAGTACCTCAGCTGGTGCCGCACTTTCTAACGAATGTTGAGGTTTGGATTGACCCGAACACTTCTGGTCACCTATATTTGTAAAACACACAGTTTAGCGACCAAGTAAAACGACAAACATACAAAAAGAATACACAGGTTCAACAAACAAGTGTATTTACATTCCTAAGTGGACATTCTTGAGTTCAAGTTAAGTGTTATAACGGCAATACTAACATGTGCCCGCCACCCCTCAAAAGAATTCGACCACGAATTCGGAAGAGAAAGACCAACAGTCTGATACCAAATTGTAACACCTCTACCCATCAAGAAGAATATAATAGAGGGTCTGACCGGGGCCCCACACCATATTCCACAAACAGGCGGAGACGCTACTAAATAATATCACATAACCAATGCATCCTAACATAGAGCATTCTAGCGGAAGCTTCATGGTTGAATCCTTGAACTCAAGCAAAACAAAAACTGTACACTAACAAAATAGGAATGTAAACAACCAAAGTATCTGGCCTTATGGCATTAAAAATTTCTCTTAACAAAAGTGTGGTTTACATACATCGGCACGCAGGTCGGCCACACATGAACAAGAAGAAACAAAATAAAGCCTTCGAGGGAAGCAACGTAGCTTGGGCTTCAGCCCGCTAAGTACCGCTTGGACCAGCACCTCCTGCACCTGCAAGAACCAATCCACAAAGCGGTGGCAAACAGGGCAATGGTCAGCATTTAACTGACTAATTATAACAACCCTGCCCCTGACACGGGGCAGTGGAATTCCATCCCTGCATAGCATTTTTCCAACAGTATGTATAACAAACCACGCAAGACGTGCACGACCGCATAGTCAATATATATCACAAATGCCAGCACAATGGCCCGATGCTCCGTGCACTCAGGGCACATTCAGGTGTACCGGAAACACCAGATCCCACCAATGAGCATTTAGTCTGGCACGCAGGCCCAAGACTCTCATTATGCTGCCAACGAAAGCCCAATGACTTGGCGCTCTCATATCAAGCCTACATAACGCAGGTACGGATCAGCCACCCCCCGTTGCTCAAACTGCCTTGCCACTACCAAGCACATCGTACCTGAGGCCACAAATAAAGGCATGGGTCAGTTTCACCTTTCCTATTCGGCACGAAGCCCTTTTCATAAATTTGCAGCCCAACGGCTCAACACCAAACAAAGTGATAACTCACAGCCACAAGAGTTGAACCCAACTCTCACAATTTCCTGGACTTCCTCCAGTACTTCCTGCTGCACCAAGCGACAGGTATGAACCAAAGATTGCACACAAACAATCAAATACTCGGAGGCTCCTCCGATTGCAAACAAGCATCACCAATCCAGACCAGCAGGTCCAAATGGGCTTCACACAACATGCCTAGATCCGTACTCCGATTCAGGACTCTAAAGAGGGGGACTTCACATATCGACCCCAAGGGACACCGCAACTCACCGCACACTCACGGGGAAGGGTTTTCCCTATACAAATACAGGAAAGTAGGACTTCATATGTCCAAGAAGGAAATCGTTACCCTTGGAATTCGCTTTGGAGCCATGGAGAGAAAGCAAATGGATGGAAGTCTTCGCAGTAGCCTTGCCTTCGCAAATCCAAACTCGGCTCGCGATTTGGAACACCGTAGCACCACCGGCAGCCGGATTCCCTTTCTTCTTCCTTCTCTTGCTCTCCTCTCTCTTAGCTTTTAGAAAGAGAACACACAACTCAAATGAGCTTTCTCAACTCAAATCCCGGCCTTATCAATCCAGGGAACAACCTAGGCCATTGGATCTTGGTCAAAAGAAATGGAAGGCTCAGATTATCTCTGAAATTTATTTTACTGGGCCAAACACGGGTTGTGACATGTCCGTGTCACAGGCTGTGTTCCTGATGCGGTGCACAACTGACTGAAAATAAACCAGAACATGGGTATTGACACGTCCGTGTCAAGCCTGACACGCCCGTTTCAACCAGCACACGGTCGTGTATCTGGTCGTGTCACCCATGCAACACGATCTCAAAAATCACCCGAGCAGGAAACGGCTAAGGCACACGCCCGTATCCATGGCCGTGTGCCCAACACGCCCCTATGACACGCCCGTGTCACAGGCCGTGTCGCCTCTTGACGATCAGCTCTCGAGAACTCGAGTCGACGTCTCGAGAAAAGGGGACACGCCCTGGGACACGCCCGTGTCCCAGGTCATGTACACCTGACACGCCCTGAGACACGCCCGTGTCTCATGCCGTATCAGCCATCCTGAATCCCAATTTTGGCTTTTGAGATTTCTGGGGTGGTACAGAGGAAAGGAAACCCAATAGGTTTTATGAAGGTCTACGAGATGATCTGCGGCTGATTTTATCAGGCTCGATGACACAAGGCTTTCTGACCATGGCGAATACTGTCAGATCCCTTGAGCATGATATAAAAGAGGGTTCAAAACAAGAAGGACCAAATTGTGAAAAAGCTAGAGTTTAAGGTGTTGAGCGATGTAAAGTTTGGGCGCGACAAGTGGAACAAGAAGTCCAGGTATTCTTGGACAACTTCTTCTAATATTTGTAGAGAGACAACTCAGGAAGGACCGGTTACTTGCTACACTTGTGGCAAGGTGAGACATGTTGGGAATATTGTCCATAAGATTTCTAATTTGAAGAAGTCCTAAAGATGATAATAAGCATCTTATATTCGATGGAATTTTTTGTTTTGTTGTGATGGGATTAACTAAAGTGCATGACTAATGTATTGTTAAACTTACGGTCACCCAAATAGGGTTTTGCCCTTATAATCCCTCAAGAATCAAGACTCATGTTGACCTCTGTCCAAATCATATATTAGACATGTCACAATCATGAGAAGTGACTATAGTCAAAGAGAATTCAAAGGCAGGAATGAAAATTTGTCTAAGTTAAATGGCAGGTGTATGGAAAAAATGTTAAGTGATTTGCTAACTGCATCGACTGCATAACTCAGGAAAAGTTTGATTGTATTGGCCTTAAGCTTAAGTACTTTATCGAGTGTATCAACTTCATCGTTGAAGAAAAATATCGAATACACTGATAGCATAGACAAAGAAAAGTTCCACAACATCGTTTTCAAGTTAAGTATTTTATTGTCTGCATCGACTGTATAACCAAAGAATAGTTTGACTGCATCATTTTCAAGCAAAGTATTTTATCGACTACATTGACTACATCATTAGGAAATCTGTCGACTGTATCGACTGGAATGTGATAGAAAGTCTTTAATTGATTTAAATGGACAACTGTTGAATGATTCCATATATGTCCTTATGATATTTTTGGGGGCTACATATCCATTAGTAGAGCTAAAGGACTTTGTCAGTGGCCTCAATCCAAGTTTACTTAGAAAGATTTTTGTTAGCTTAACACATGACACAATTACTATCTCCTGAAATTAAGGTCCTGATTACTTAACCAATTTTAATTAATTCAAAATCGTAGACTTTGTTGTTGATATCAAGGCTTTGCAAGAGGAAGAAATATTCTTATTCATTGGAGAATAATTTCTTATTTAGAATCCTTCCTTAGGCAGAATTTTCTATCTGTTTGAGAATTCCATATTCAGATTCTTGCCTAAGGGAATTGATTAGTCATTGAAGATTTCCTTATTAGTCATAAACCTTATGTTGACCAAGTCAACTATAAAATGGGGACTTAAAAGGATGCAAAAACAAGCAACATTAAGAGATTTTTGTACGACAACTTCTCTAAGTTTTTTATGCAAGTTCTAAGCAGTGCTTAAGCAGAAAAGCTTATTCACTTTTTTATCCACTATAAGTAATATAAAGAACTTCTAAGTCTAAGGTTTGCAATATCTCTTCTAAAAATTTCTTCTTTCTATAAAGGTGTTTTTGATCAAGCCTTCAACCTTTTCAAGTCTAGTTATTCAAGTGCTGATCAAGAAAAGAAAGAAGTATGCACTGTGTTTATTATTTAAGACTCCAACCTTGTCAGATTGAGTCAAAATTTTATAACACACTTTTCAGTTATAAGATCTTTGTGATCTGAGCTGTAGTGCTTATGTAATATCCCTGGACTGCAAAAAGAATATAGCATGGGCCCGGCCGGGGGCCCACGACATATAAGATTCACAAACCATAAATGATATTCATTTATAAAAGGAAACTACCCAACCACTTCATTTATTTAACAACTGGATACATTAGAAACTTAGAAAATGCACATACAATGAGGGCCCCGAATGTCCATGACTAGAAGGAAAGTACTCCACCGAAAGTAAAGTATACGACCTTAAGGCCTTACATGGCTTTTAACAAAACATAACAAAAAGCTACAAAAAACCCAAAAGGGAGAAAACACTATCCAACTCCTCAACAACCATAGACTCCAGCCCACTACACACCACTGCAAGATCCACCACTTAAAACCAAAAACAAATAGGCAGTGCAATGAAGGTCAACATGGGGTTAACCAACACAACGTAACGACCCCTCCCCCAACCATCCTAGTGGACTCCGAGGCAAGTAAATCGCTATTCTATAAGTACGCACAAAAACCAAAACAAAGAAGAACATAAAGAACACAGGGGTAGCCATGGGGCCTTCATAGCCATACCATCACATACGTGGCAAGGCATCCAAAGTCTTACAACCCACAACGAGAGGCATGATCTTGTCTATCGCACTCAAATGTAATGGTTATAACAACTCCCCTGTAAAGACCATATAATATGGGTCCGGCCGGGGCCCCACAACATACGGACGCCACAGTTTTAGTATTAAAAGATGATATAAAACTACCCAATCTCAAAACTCCAGACAAACACAGCGGAAACAGAAAACTAACAGACAGAAGTTATCCACTAACAGGAGAGTATCAAATGGCCTTAAGGCCTTACACAATATAAGTCCAAATATAAAAAGTGCCAAGCACCCCTAGGCTACCTCGACATGCAAGCCGGACATAGTCAAACAACAACAGCAAAACAAGGAAAAGAAAATAGTCAAGCACAGCAACACTTCATGAGGCTTAGGGCTTTTCGCCCGGCGCGCTAGCTCCTGCATGCGATCCTTGCCCTGTAAGGATTTGAAGTAACGTGGCTCAGCAAAGGCTGACCTCTACTGTGTAACACACACATCTCCTCCCGGCCGTCCCTAACGGACCCCGGGGTACCACTCCACCTGCAAGTTAGCACTTCGTATGTAACATCCCATTTCCGGCTAGACCCCTAGGAGTCGGTTGGTCGTGATAGAACCCTGTGAAGCCCAAAAGTTGAAATAAATCGATCTAGGTTTCGGGTCACGGGTTGGTCACGCCCGTGACCGACCCGTCACGCCCGTGACTTTGGGCGTGACTACTTCGACGATCGTCGATCTCCGCGAGACGATCGTCGAACTTGCTGCCCGGGCATGTCACGCCCGTGACCAAGGTGTCACACCCGTGACCTAGGGCGTGACCCCTTCGACGATCGTCGATCTCCGTGAGACGATCGTCGATCTAGCAGCCCGGACATGTCACGCCCGTGACCAGAGTGTCACGCCCGTGACCAGGGGCGTGACTCCCTCGACGATCGTCGATCCCCGTAAAACGATCGTCGAAATTGAACACGGGCCTGTCACGCCCGTGACCCAAGTGTCATGCCCGTGACCTAGGGCGTGACCAGCCTTCAATGACCGTCGATCTCAGTTCGACGATCGTCGACCTTGAAATTGCTGTTCGGGCCTGTCACGCCCGTGACCTAAGTGTCACGCCCGTGACCTAGGGCGTGACCACCCTTCGACGACCGTCGATCTCCGTTCGACGATCGTTGACCCCAAAAATTGTCACCCGGGCCTGTCACGCCCGTGACCTATGTGTCACGCCCGTGACATTGGCCGAAACGACGGTTCAGGCCCGAAATTATTCTAACACGCGTGGAAATAAATGCTGGTGTGGGAAGTTACACCAGGAGTAATTACAGGCCGTTTTTCCTTCTGTAATTATATAATAAAGGAGGAAGATGTGGTCCAATAGGAAACCGCCAACTGGACACACCTGTTCATCTTCCACCGTTTCCTATCCCTCCACCGTAACCGAAAGGCTATTAAGAGGAGCCTTCATGGCCATTACGGCTTTACCCTTTAACCTCCCCACATTCTGACTTATAAAAGCCCACTTGGGGCAAGAGGAGAAGTTTACACGCTCAAGTAAACGGACCAGATCTTTGTTCTTGCTGTAGAGAAGTTCGGCTACGCCACCACTGCGCCATGGCACCCCGTCGTTCTTCTCGCCTCCAAACCGCGAACAAGGTCCTCCTCTGCTCCTTCTCTTTCATGGGTAGATCTTAGGATTCTTAGAAAGGAAGTTCGCGCTCAACGGAGCCGGACCCGTCTCTCGTTTTCATGGGAAAACCATGAAAAAGGTATTTTTGAGTTCGCCGGAAACCGCCACCTCCTGCGGCCAGACCACCGCCGACCGCTAGCCATCGCCTCAACGGAGGTGGTGGTGGTGGTGGCTGGCCAGGGAGGTGATCGAACGGCCGGCGACGGATCACGGAAAGCTTACAGGAAAAATGGTTTTTCTTCTAAGTTCTGTTTTCGGGTTCATGAAGAAGATGAACAGTAGAATTAATTTTATAATATATAGTGTATTATATATTACATAATGGAAAGATATATTATTTGAATATATTGTGAGACTGCAAAATGAGGCACTTAGAGACCGTTTTAGGAAAAATGACCAGTCACGAAAGTTGTAGCCTTTCGAGTCTAGATTAATCTAAAATTGGTTTCAACTCGTTTGGGTAAGCGGTTAGGCTGCAGCACCCGTTTTAGTGGGGGCTGTACCTAGAGTTGGGCAGAAATTAAAACGGATGCCCACTCTTCGTCCCTTGTCCAAATGACCTGAAATTTGGGCAGGGGGTTAATCTTGGTTATACCTAAAGGCAGAACAAAAATGGGAATTTTTGGAGATACTTTGCCTAAAATTTTTGTTTTAATTTAATAAACTTAGAGGAATTTATTTAGGTGGTCAAATGACCTCCAAACCCTCCCAAATTTTGGTGAGTGGTCCCTAGCTATAAAACCTAGGTATGTACAAAATTCCAATTTATTCGGAGGAGTTTTGGGTGAGAAATCTTCTACCCTTAACTAGGCATTAGTGAGACGACTTTTAGTAAAAAAATGCACTGAGAGTTTGGAAAGGTCAGTTCACCTCAACAGAGGCTGATTTTCTGATCTCTGACTTAGAATGGTGTTATAACCTGCTTGGAGAAAAATGGAGTGGTTTAGGGTTGACTTACCCTAGGATCCAAGCTCAAATCTTAAAAGAAGGGTTTTGAGGTTTGTGAAGGACATAGAAGCAAAAGCTCTTGTATGCCCTTGAAATTTGGAGGAGAGTGGCATGATATGCTGAAAACCCTCTGGTTGAAATAGTGAAGGAATTGGAGGTAATTAGGTACCTCGAAAGTTGAGAGTTTGAATTAGGGTAGAAATGAAATTCAGTTATTTTAAGCACTAAATCTAATCCAAAAATCATGAATCTCGGGAGAAGGGAGTTTTAGGATGTTTTAGACTTATGGTAATTTTCCTGGAATTTTATGATTATTAAATATTATACTTCATGTGTTAAAGAATTAATAGCTTGATTTGTTGTTTCAAATATTTGGAGGTTTTAAATTAATTATAATTAGTTAAAATTATGGATTTAGATCTTGACTAGTAGAACATTGATCCCTGAATTTTTATGGAATTTAATGTTGAGTAAATCTAGTACTTTGTTCACAGATATTAGAGAGGGGTTTATTGTTTAAAAATTAATTATGGATAAAATACTTGCTGGAAAATTATGAAACTTGGCCAGTGCTAATTTCAGGCCTTTATCTGCATACCATAAATTATTTATAATTTTTGGAAGAATATTTTCTATACTTGATTCATAAACAACAGAAGTTAGAGATTATTGCTAAAATAGTTTTCATGCCCTTTTGATGATAGAAAAATTATGATACTTAGGATTTAACTTATTGAGATAACCTTCTATTTATCATAAATTTGCTGGACATCTTGCATGATTTCTCAGGGTAGTTCATGTTCAAACCGGTAGCCCTTGGGACTTTCGAGGAATTTAATTAAATGCCAAATAAATTATGAAAATTTCCATTTTCTGGATTTAGGTCATTTAGGTCATAGTAAGTCTCCAGTAAATAATTTAGGGCATTTGGACGAGTATTGGATCATTGCATAACCGGTTCGACATGAAGTATAGGTCGGTCTGCATATAGCAATTGTGAAATGCAATAGGATACGATCTGAGGAAGGCATTGGAGTTAATCATATTGTCTGGGTGGGCAATGGTGGAGGAAGTCACACTAGGAAGGTATAAAGATTAGTGAGAATTGGTGATAGCTAGAGTTAAGAGGTGCTCGGGTTCGGCGAAAGATCGCTTTTCCCGAAGAGAGGAAGGTTAAAAATCACCCTAGGATAGTCTAACGTAATATGAGAAGGTAATCGGGTTAAGGGAAATCAACCAATAACAATAAGTGCCTTGCGAAAGGGAACTTCGGGCCGTAATGCCACCGTCTTGGTTCCTAGTGCCCCTTGAGAGCCCTTCACGGGGAATACCGGGGGCAGTCCTGGGCTAACGTAAACTGTATTAACAAACCGACAAGAGTAACTTAGTAACTAGGGCTGCACTTTTCACAAACACTGTTGGCACAGGGATTTTGATGAGAGCTTCGGCTCGGTTGGTTTGGAGACGGACGGGATGGTCCGGGGAGCTTCGGCTCGGTTGGTTTGGAGACGGACGTTTTGGTCCGGGGAGCTTCGACTCGGTTGGTTTGGAGACGGACGTTTTGGTCCGGGGAGCTTCGGCTCGGTTGGTTTGGAGACGGACGTTTTGGTCCGGGGAGCTTCGGCTCGGTCTTTGTATGTTTACGATTAAACTTTCATGTGCATAAGATAGGAAAAGTTAAGGTGGTGGGTTTTTCGATATTGGGGAGTTCGATTGCACCGACACCGATATCGTTGACTCGGCGGGGTGATTAGCACTTCGCCAATAGAAATCCGGTGCGCCAGCAGGCAAGAGTACACAGGCGTCCACTTAGTGCACCAAGCGTTGAGGCGTACGATAGGTCAGACCAGTGGTGCTTTTACTGGTTTTGAGGTGGGCGAGGCCCAACCCACCGCTTCCGTCCGCCACTACGGAGGTATCCTGGAAGGTAACGGCTCCGAAAGGGGGAACTAAAGGTCTGTGTGCACAGAGTCGGGTGTGTGAGTTGCACTTGCATGTTTCATCATACCCACTAGCATGTCATAGCATAATCGATTCATTTAACCCTGACACCTAAAGTATAAGTGGTATGAGACGCTTATACATTAGGACCTGCAAAACGACCCCTTGGTCTATAAGCTTGTGTGGGCAAGTTTATAAATCAAAGGATAATTTCAATATATAACAACCATTGTTGTTTGATAACCGACACCCCAAGGTATAAGTGGTATGAGACACTTATACGATGGGAGCCTTGCTAAAGATCCCTTTTGCTTATGTGTTCTCGCATAAGTGAAGGTTAAATCCATATATTTGCTTTTCTTACTGCTAGCCCTATTATAACAATTATATTAACTGCTCACCAAATACAACTTGCGAGATTAAGTTCACTGTCACCTATTTACTTTTATTCTCCACAAATATGTCCTCCCCTTTCTTCCTCCCCGCTCGGTACCTAGGAGCCATGGGGGAAGGGGTGGGGGATGATAGGGCTTAGTCTTTATGACTAACAGTTTTCGAACCGCATCATTTAGGGGATCGTGGAGCCCAGCATGGAGGAGCAGCCCCAGAGGTCGGTGCGCCTAGAGATGGGACAGTCTAGATCCGGAGTTCATACAGTCGGGACCGTGAGTCTCGACCCTGAGTAGTTTCGGTTTTAGCTTCCGCATGAGTGATATTGTAGTGAGGACATGATGTATCGGGCATAAGCCCGTATTTATAGTACTCTGATGATTTCTGTGGACACTCCCTTCGTGGAGATTTTTATTTTATATATGTGATCTATTGCTGTGGACTGTATTGCTCTTACTTCATTTATTGTGCTATCTTTCAGTGATCGAATTGGCCGGCAGAATCGGCGCCTTGTGGTGATGACCCTTCAGGACGTGAAGGTGTCACCGCAAAGCGGCGATTCTGGGCCTAAGACCCCGGTGGTTGAAAAAGAAAAAAAAAGGGGGGGTCTTACATCGTATACCAAAAGAGTATATATAATAAAGCGGTAAAACAGTCTTGGATGTCTCATACATCATACATGTTCTCTATGTTTGTTACAAAGTGAGAGGGGCCTACTATGCAACATGAATGCAACCCGGGTTTCACCCAAGGCACCCTAGCTCGTATGCATCTAGCACAACATCAAACACTGGGTACTTTCGTTTCCCCATTGGCTTAAAGCCGCAAACACAAGGGAACCACCATGTCCCTAACGGCACACACGCCGTCACACGGAATCTCGCAAAGGCCCCACCCGCACAAGGGTCATATACCCCGGGCTTGCCCGCACATTCTGACTTCGCACGTCAGGGTTTCGTCTCACACCGACCGATTCTAAGAAGCCTTGCTGGACCCCACCCGCTCATGGCCACATTGCCCGGGCTTGCCCTCCACTCGACATTTTCGTCAGTCCCACACAAGGGGCTAGTCTCGCCGGGACACTTTCCCCACATGACTTGCGCGTCACGGGATAGCCAGCCGACCACGGAGACATAGCCGCGCCTTTGCACAGCACAAACAAAGGTTTCCCCACACCAATCACCATTCACACCGTATCTTTCCCGTGCTCCAAGGAAACCATCTACCGCAAGAAGCGGAGCTAGCCTTGTCCGGTTCCGACTACGAGTACTCACTCAATTAAAGGTGAAAACGCATACACACAACGGCGCCATGGAGAAGATTTGCTCGGTTGAAAACCAACGCAACTCTCCCACCTTCGCGGATCTGAACTCCGCTCGCAAAACGGACCTTCGAAGCTTCGCCGGCGGCCGGATCTTGACCTTCTTCCTCCTCCTTGCTCTCCCTTCTCTCTAGAATCAAGAGAGATAAAGATAGGAGAAAAGTGAGGGTTTCAAACCCTATTCCCGAGTTTAATCCCTCAGATCTAGCCACCAGCCGTTGGATCTCATACCAAAGAAACGGACGGCCATGATTCGGCCTAAAATCACAAAAACTGGGCCGAACACGGGTTGCAACACGGCCGTGTGCCAGGCCGTGTTATTCATTCGCCGTCTCGACCGATTCGAAAACCAGCACACGGCCTTTGACACGGCCTCCGACACGCCCGTGTCGCCTTTGACACGCCCGTGTCGAGACCCGTATCACGCCCCCCACCGACCAATTTTTTCCAGTCAGAGAAGGACACGACCAAAGACACGGCCTTCGACACGCCCGTGTCAGACCCGACACGGTCGTGTCGTGACTCGTGTCACGCCTAGTAGAATAAATCCTGCAAATAGCCCGAGAAGGACACGGCCAGGGACACGCCCGTGTCCCAGGCCGTGTTCCTGAGCTCGACGAACGTCGACCCTTAAAACGTCGACCACAGGCTCCGCGGTCGACCATGCCCTGACACGCCCGTGTCACGCCCTTGACACGCCCGTGTCGCCTGCTCCAAAACCCAAATTTGGCTAAAACGACGCCGTCGATTCCCCTTCCAAGTTTTGGGGTGTTATAATTCTCCCCCCCCCCCTTATAAGAATTTCGTCCCGAAATTTAAAACATGGGAGGTAAACAAAACTAAACAGTACCTGAGGAGAAAAGCTCGGGGTACTCCTCCAGCATGGCCTGCTCTCGCTCCCATGAGAGCTCCTCGCAACCACAGTTGTCCCAACGGACCTTTACGAGTCTGACCTCCTTGTTCCGCAATTGCCGAACCTCTGAGTCTTCTATCCCGATTGGACGAACTCGCGTCCTCAAGTCTTCCTCTACCGGCACAGTCGTCGGCTCAATCACCACGCTGGCTTCTAACAACGCTTTCCTCAGGACAGAGACGTGAAAAATGTCATGCAATCCACTTAGCTCTGTGGACAACGCCAACCGGTACGCTGCCTCTCCCACTCGCTCGATGACCTTGAATGGTCCCAAAAATCTCGGACTCAGCTTCTTGAGTCGGCGAATTCGCGAAATGCCTTTGAACTGCTTGATCTTAAGATATACCCAGTCGCCCACAGCGAATTCCACATGCCTGTGGAGAGCATTGAAATACTTCGACTGCCGATCTTGAGCTACCTTCATGCGCTCTTGGATGGTCCGCACTAGCTCACTAGCGTCGGCTACCACTTCTTTCCCCAAAAGCTTGGTGTCTCCCGCCTCTGTCCAAGACATCGGTGTTCGACACCGCCTCCCATACAGAGCTTCGTATTGCGCCATCTTGATACTAGCTTGGTAACTATTGTTATAAGCAAACTCCACCATGAAGAGGTGATCCTCCCACTTCTTGCCGAAGTCGAGAGTACACATCCTTAGCATATCTTCCAAAGTACGGTTCGTTCTCTCAGTTTGCCCATCGGTTTGAGGATGAAAAGCCGTAATGAACTTGAGTTTTGTGCCCAAGCTCTTCTACACCAACCGCCAATCCTTAGACATGAAACGTCCATCCTGGTCGCTGACTATACTCTTCAGAATCCCATGGAGTCGTACAATATTGCGGACGTACAACTCCACCAACTTTTCCACACCGTCCTCCTTCTGGTTTGGGATGAAATGTGCCACTTTGGTCAAGCGGTCCACAATCACCCAAATGACATCATTACCCTGCAGCAATCTAGGCAACCCATGCACAAAATCCATGGAGATGTCATCAAATTTCCATTCGGGGATTGGAAGAGGCTTCAAGAACCCGCCCGGCTTCTGACACTCGGCCTTCACCAAGGCACATGTTTGGCACCGACTCACACACAAAGCTACGTCCCGCTTCATCCCAGGCCACTAATAGGACTTCTTCAAGTCCAAGTACATCTTTGTACTACCCGGGTGAATGGAGTACTTAGTGAAGTGGGCCTCAAACATCAACTCCTCGCGGAGCTTGCCGAACTGCGGTACACAAATCCTTCCGCCCTTCCTCAGAATCCCATCAACCATCTCCCAGGCGCTACCCTCGCCCTTTAGAGCTTCCTCCACGAAAGGTTGGAACTCCGCATCTACACGGGTTGCTTCCCGAATACGATCGCATAAGTCACTCTGCATCTCAATCCAATTTAGTCGAGCCACGCTAGACTCGCCTCTTGCCACACATTCCAAACCAAGGGACTCCCAGTCCCGCCTTAACCGCTCATCGTGAGCTTCAATCCAATTTCCTTGCCCCGAGTATTTCCTACTCAAAGCATCTGCCACCACATTGGCTTTCCCTGGCGTGTACTGAATCGCCACCTCGTAGTCCCCAAGGAACTCGACCCACCTACGCTGCCGTATATTTAGGTCCTTCTAATCTAGGAGATACTTCAGACTCTTGTGGTCCGTGAAGATCTCCACCTTTGCACCATAAACGTAGTGCCTCCACAACTTCAAAGCAAAAATTCCCGCCGCCAATTCCAAATCATGGACGGGGTAATTTCTCTCATGAGGCTTCAGCTGCCTCGACCCAAAAGCTATCACACTACCATGCTGCACCAACACGCACCCTAAACTGCATCCGGATGCGTCGCTGAAAATCTGGAACCCTTCGGTCCCCTTTGGTAGACTTAGGATCGGCGCCGTCATTAGCCTTTCCTTCAGGGTTTCAAACGCCTCATTGCACTCTTGAGTCCATACCAACTTCTGATCCTTGCGAGTTAGTGAAGTGAGGGGTAGAGCTATCCACGAAAAGTTTTCCACAAACCTTCGGTAGTACCCGGCTAGTCCAAGAAAACTTCGGACTTCCACCACGGTCCTCAAAACTAACCACTCTCTGATGGCTTCTACTTTCGTTGGATCTACCGCCACCCCATCCCCACTAATAACATGGCCTAGAAATGCCACTTTCTCCAACCAGAACTCGCACTTGGAGAACTTCGCATAAAGCTGGTTCTCTCTCAATACTTGCAACACTGTCCGCAAGTGCGACTCGTGCTCCGCCTCCGACTTGGAATACACCAATATGTCATCGATAAAGACGACTACGAACCAGTCCAAATATTCGCGAAACACTCGGTTCATCAAGTCCATGAACACGGACGGCGCGTTCGTCAGCCCGAACGGCATCACCGAGAACTCAAAATGACCATACCTCGTACCAAACACGGTCTTGGGTATGTCTTCGTCACGAATCCGCAACTGATAATACCCGGACTTCAAGTCCAATTTGGAGTACACCACCGATCCCACCAACTGGTCGAAGAGATCGTCTATCTGAGGAATCAGATACTTATTCTTGACAGTCAATTTGTTCAACTCTCGGTAGTCTATGCACAGACGCATACTACCGTCCTTTTTCTTTACAAATAACACCGGCACACTCCACGGTGAAGAGCTGGGCCTGATATACCATTGCTCCAAAAGCTCTTGCAACTGAACCTTGAGCTCGGCCAACTCCTTTGGTGCCATCCTAAAGGGTGGTCGTGACACCGGTCTAGCCTCGGGCACTAACTCGATGGAGAAATCAATCTCCCGTCGAGGAGGTGCTCCTGGTAGCTCCTCAGGAAAAACATCTCCAAACTTCGCCACCATGGGCACTTCTCCAAGAGACAGCCTAGAAAGGCTAACCTCCAACAATGTTACTAGAGCTACACCCCCCTGGTTAACAGCTCGCACTAGTTGAAGTGCCGAAACTAGGGAACAGGCCACTCCATGCAGGCCCTCAAACTTGGCTTCTGCTTGCCCCACGCCCCTCAGGGTTACCACCTTGGACAAACAGTCGATACTGGCACGCTGCTCCGCTAGCCAATCCATCCCCAAAATCACATCAAACTCGGACAACGACAAGATCGCCGCTACCAATATGAAGTCGACTCCCTCAAGACTCCAACAAATCCGCCCTTTAGCCCTAGTTATCATAGACGACCCATTGGGCATGCGCACTTTCAACTCTGAGTCCGTTGCAAATGACTCAACTCTAATCCTCCGGGTGAAACTTTCCGCAAGGAAGGAGTGCGACGCTCCCGTATCAAAAAGTACTCTAGCGGGGTACCCAGATACCACTACAAAGCCTACACACATGCAACAAACATAAAAAGGCTTGAAAGGAAGAAATCTACGATGCAGGCTGAACTCTCATACCTGTCACCACATCGATTTGGCGGATTGCTTCCTGCTGCCTAAGGTTGTAGGCCCTTGGATGCACTGGATGAAACCGGGAAGCACTCGACTCCGCCATTTTCCCCTTCTCTGCTGCACTGGGTCCGGAGCGTACGGTCTGCTCCTGCCTTGGCTCTTGCTCAGCGCCCCCTTGGGTACAAAATCTTGCTATGTGGCCTGGCTTGCCACAACTGTAACACGTCTGCGGTCCCTTAGAGCGTGACCCTCCGGACGTCCAATTACTTTTCTCGCTCGACTTATATGGGGAAGGCTTCTTCTTCCATCGGCTCCCTTCCGCCATTCCATGGGACTGAGCAGGCTTCTTCTCCTCCCCCTGCTTGGGTGTGACACCCTTGCGACGCTGGGATCGCTCCATGTCACTCTCCAAAATTCGGGCTGCCTCCACCAATTCGTTGAAACCCGCACGTTTCATCGATATGAGGGGTTGTCTTAGATTCTCCCTCAATCCATGATAGAAGAGATTGTCCCTCTCTTCATCGTCTGCCATGGTCGTCCCTACATAACGACCCAAGCGAGTAAATTCCTGAACATACTCGTCCACTGACTTGACTCGCTGCACCAGATGTAGAAACTGCCTCTGGAGGGCCAACCTCGTTGAGGCGGGAATGTACTTCTTCAGGAAGGCATTCCCAAACTCCTCGATGGACGTTGTGCGTCCTAGAAACTGCCGGCCACTGTGGCTCACCCACCATAACTTGGCATCTCCCTCCAACATAAAGGCTGCGAACTCTGCCTTTTTCTCATCTGGCGCCTCTGCCGCCCTCAGAAGCTCCTGAATTCTAGCCCACCAATCCTTTGCATCTGTGGGCGTGCCGATTCCCTTGAAGGTTAGAGGGTGGAAACTCAGAAAGTACTTCATTTGCAGGTCCCTATGCCCGACAACCACTCTCTCGGCCTGCGACTTTGCCCGCTTGGCTTCCTCAACCGGCACGGTCGCTGCCATGTCCGGGGTAGCAGGAGTTGCTACTTGAGAAACGGGAGCTGCTACCTGTGCTGTCACTGCAGCTTGGGCCGCCACCATTGCTTCTGCAAGCATACGGCAGAAGTCGGCCGGTGTGACCCCTATCCCTAGCGGACCTTGCGCAGTCGCACTGCTTGCCGAGAGCTCTTCTCTTGGCCTCGAGGTCCCAGCCTCGTTGCTTGCACTCTAAACACAAGCAAGAAAACGCAAATCAGTCTCTAATCGTAAGACTCGAACACAAGGACACTCATGGTCCCGCGATACTCCTATGTGGATAAATTCTTATACGCGACTCGACTTATACTTTCGACCGCGAAACTTCTCATTGGAACGCCAACCTCCCTCTGATACCAAATTATAACGCCTCCCCTGTAAAGACCATATAATATGGGTCCGGCCGGGGCCCCACAACATACGGACGCCACAGCTTTAGTATTAAAAGATGATATAAAACTACCCAATCTCAAAACTCCAGACAAACACAGCGGAAACAAAAAACTAACAGAAAGAAGTTATCCACTAACAGAAGAGTATCAAATGGCCTTAAGGCCTTACACAATATAAGTCCAAATATAAAAAGTGCCAAGCACCCCTAGTCTACCTCGGCATGCAAGCCGGACATAGTCAAACAACAACAGCAAAACAAGGAAAAGAAAATAGTCAAGCACAGCAACACTTCATGAGGCTTAGGGCTTTTCGCCCGACGCGCTAGCTCCTACATGCGATCCTTACCCTGTAAGGATTTGAAGTAACGTGGGTCAGCAAAGGCTGACCTCTACTATGTAACACACACATCTCCTCCCGGCCGTCCCTAACGGACCCCGGGGTACCACTCCACCTACAAGTTAGCACTTCGTATACCAAAAGAGTATATATAATAAAGCGGTAAAACAAGCTTGGATGTCTCATACATCATACATGTTCTCTATGTTTGGTACAAAGTGAGAGGGGCCTACTATGTAACATGAATGCAACCCGGGTTTCACCCAAGGCACCCTAGCTCGTATGCATCTAGCACAACATCAAACACTGGGTACTTCCGTTTCCCCATTGGCTTAAAGCCGCAAACATAAGGGAACCACCATGTCCCTAACGGCACACACGCCGTCACACGGAACCTCGCAAAGGCCCCACCCGCACAAGGGTCATATACCCCGGGCTTGCCCGCACATTCTGACTTCGCACGTTAGGGTTCCGTCTCACACCGACTGATTCTAAGAAGCCTTGCTGGACCCCACCCGCTCATGGCCACATTGCCCGGGCTTGCCCTCCACTCGGCATTCTCGTCAGTCCCACACAAGGGGCTAGTATCGCCGGGACACTTTCCCCACATGACTTGCGCGTCACGGGATAGCCAGCCGACCACGGAGACATAGCCGCGCCTTTGCACAGCACAAACAAAGGTTTCCCCACCCCAATCACCATTCACACCGTATCTTTCCCGTGCTCCAAGGAAACCATCTACCGCAAGAAGCGGAGCTAGCCTTGTCCGGTTCCGACTACGAGTACTCACTCAATTAAAGGGGAAAACGCATACACACAACGGCGTATTGCCGCAACGGATTTCTACCGAAACCTCACATCTCGCTATGCAACATCACCGGGTCGGACTAACGGTCGCAACCACGGCTTCACCCACAATGCCTAATCCGCTAACGGAGCGGATCTCTAATGCAAAGCATGCCGGGATGAACATACTCAACCCGGAGGTTCCTCTTGAACCTACGCTACACGAATCCCTCTCATTTGAGAGATTCGGTGCTCAAAATACGAAAGGAAGGGGATGCTATTCATGCATCCTAAATCCTAAAAACCGAGAGGAGAAGTGTCATTACCTTCCGTCCCCTCTTCCTAGCCATGGAGAAGATTTGCTCGGTTGAAAACCACCGCAACGCTCCCACCTTCGCGGATCTGAACTCCGCTCGCGAAACGGACCTCTGAAGCTTCGCCGGCGGCCGGATCTTGGCCTTCTTCCTCCTCCTTGCTCTCCCTTCTCTCTAGAATTAAGAGAGATAAAGATAGGAGAAAAGTGAGGGTTTCAAACCCTATTCCCGAGTTTAATCCCTCAGATCTAGCCCCCAGCCGTTGGATCTCATACCAAAGAAACGGACGGCCACGATTCGGCCTAAAATCACAAAAACTGGGCCGAACACGGGTTGCAACACGGCCGTATGCCAGGCTGTGTTACCCATTCGCCGTCTCGACCGATTCAAAAACTAGCACACGGCCTTAGACACGGCCTCAGACACGCCCGTGTCGCCTTTGACACGCCCGTGTCGAGACCCGTGTCATGCCCCCCACCGACCAATTTTTTCCAGTCAGAGAAGGACACGGCCAAAGACACGGCCTTCGACACGCCCGTGTCAGACCCGACACGGCCGTGTCGTGACCCGTGTCACGCCTAGCAGAATAAATCCTGCAAACAGCCCGAGAAGGACACGGCCAGGGACACGCCCGTGTCCCAGGCCGTGTTCCTGAGCTCGACGAACGTCGACCCTCAAAACGTTGACCACAGGCTCCGCGGTCGACCACGCCCTGACACGCCCGTGTCACGCCCTTGACACGCCCGTGTCGCCTGCTCCAAAACCCAAACTTGGCTAAAACGACGCTGTCGATTCCCCTTCCAAGTTTTGGGGTGTTACAATGGTAGGAGGACAAGACCTCACAACAAAGAGCGCGACAGAAAGACGCAAAGGCCCTTACTATCCATAAAAGCGCGATAGGAAGGAAAAAAATCCACTACTATCCAAACGAGCGCGATAGTAGGGAAAACAGCCCGCAACCTTCCGAGAGAGCATGACCGGGAGTGTAACATCATTCCCAGTCCTGAAACATTATGACCAGAGAAATAAACTCATCTCCAAATCCATCCTAACGAGGCATTCACAATAATAACATGACATAAACAAAACACACTACCAAGTGACGAAGAAACCACTCGTCCTACGAAAGTCCCCAAGGACGGTGTTCTATATAATACCCCCCTTTTTTGCACCCGAGTCTTATGCCCAGAACGACCGCTTTGTGGTGATACCAACCCCCGAGAAGGTCGCCACTACAAAATGCTGATTCTGCTGGCAAATTCTCAACCATGTACCGCAGAAGAAACAAAAGTAATTATATAAATGAAATAGGTCCACAATCACAATGATATATCAATATATCTGCACAAGGTAAAACTGAAAACACAAATAGGCTCATATCCAGTACATAAGATCCTCACTACAAAATGCTTATTGAAGAAAACTACTAATCACTCACGGAACCCGTGGTTGCTGCTACTGATCTTGAGTTAGACTGGCTCCCCTCCTCTTGCACCGCACTCTTGTTGTGATGGGTCTCCCTAGTGTTGTACCCTATCTCCCATCCGGAGTCCCTGGTGTTATGCCCATCAGGTAGTTAGTAAAAAATACTAAGTCTTGGTCCCAACCCCTCCCCCAATGATTCTTAGGCATCATGCGGGGGGAATGGAGAGAAATGTATATATAGTGGGGAGTAAACAAGAGCAGGTGACGGTTTCCCTAGCAACCATATGCTAATAACATTTACCATAATATTTAGAGGTGTATATATGAAATTGTAAGTAAAGAAACGACACAATCATGAAATAATGGTAAAGAAGCTTACTATCAACACAAAGAAAGTAACCTTAGTTTATAAGAATCCCCATACAAACTTATAAATTACGAGGTCATTTTGCATGAACTAATGTTTTAAAGATCCCATAATAATTTATATATTAGGGCTATAAGTTTTATGCAATATTATGTATGATATGAGTGCTATGCATGTTAAATGATATGTCTCACCCAAGTGCAACTCACCCACATGACTCTATGCACGCAAACCTTTAGTTCTACCATTTGGAGTTAGCTAAACTCTCTCGTAGTGGCAAATGGAGGTAGTGAGTTGGGCATCCCCACTCCTAGGTTAGTATTCACACTACCTAACCTAAACCATATGTACTACTCGGTACACCCATAGTCAGGTGCTACGGACTCTCTTGTACTAATGCTGGCAAATCCACCAACTTTTCTTAGCTAAGTGAACACTTACACTTACCGAGTCAACGTATCGACGTTAGTTTGAACGCATCCAATATCGAGGACCCACCACTTTAATGCACAAAAATACATGATAGTAATTAGTTCCCGAGCCATCGGCTCTCCAAACTAACCCATCCATTCAACCCAACACCGAGCCCACCGTTAGTAGCACTTGTAGGGACAATACGCCACCGACTATACCAAAATATCGGACTATTTGAGGACGACGCTACCACGCTTTTATGGATTTGGCTACCCTAGGCAGGATCCATGAGGCGGCCAATTAGGCCTAGGGGACATGCCCTTCTGTTTGACTAGTGTGGGCCATAGCACCTCGCGCCATACCTCCCAACACTGGGGCATTGCTGGACCCCAACAATCCCCCCTAGAAATGGCCTCGGGGTTTCGAACCCGTGATCTCCTCTGATACCACTTGTAGGGACACGATGCTACCAAATCTCCCAAAAGCCCAGACTATTTGAGGACGACGCTACCATTCCTTTATGGAGTTGGCTACCTTAGGCATGATCCACGAGGCGGCCAATTAAGCCTAGGGGACATACCCTTCTGTTCGACTAGTGTGGGCCATAGCGTTTTGTGCCATACCTCCTAACATAGAGGGCATTGCTGGACCCCAAACATCCCCCCTAGAAATGACCCCGAGATTTCGAACCCATGACCTCCTCTGATACAACTTATAGGGATATGGCACTACCAACTCTCCCAAAAGCCCGGATTGTTTGAGGACGGCGTTACCACTCCTTTTTGGAGCTGGATACCCTAGGAAGGATCCACAGGACGACTAGTTAAGCCCAGGGGACACGCCCTTCTATTTGACTAGTGTGGGCCATAATGCCTCACGCCGTACCTCTCAACACTTGGGGCATTGCTGGACCCCAACACGACTAAACCAAGCTATCCTCCCGTAATAACAGGGTGAGTGAATGTGTAAGATGATAGTTTATTAATTAATCTTTTAATCCGCTTATTCCTAGAGTTTAGGGTTAACCTTGGACTGCCCTGGGCCTGCCCGGTGAAGGGCTTTAGAGGGCACTAGGAACTATGATGGGATGAAGCTCAAAGTTCCCTTTCTCAAGGCACTTAATTTTATTAGTATCTATTCATTGAAAAACCCCTCCCCACATTACACTTGAGCTAACCCTAAGTGAATTACACCTTTTAGGGGGGATGCGATACAACGTCAGCCCCGAGCACAACTCCGTCTCCTTGGTATTCAGGCTACCCAACACTTGGCCTTATGGGTGACCTCATTTATTCTCCACAAAATTTAGGTGCACTGGCTATGTTACCCCACTATGTTACCCCATATGAGACCTACAACTTTACCTTAAATATATCAAATTACTATATGCATACCAAATGAAATAGATTGAGCGTGTGAAGGGGAATTCTCCTAATACTTCACCAAAAACCCAAGGATTATTTTTAAGTGTCTATCATGATATGTTGTGCTTAAATCCAGAGATTTGAATTTTTCCTAATTTATTCAGCCTTTATTATAATTTCCTAAAATCATGCCACTTGTGACTTTGAACATGAGGTACAAGTTTCTGATATGTAAAGTCCTTAATAAAATTTCTACAACATCATATTGGCTAAACGACAACAAGGCATAAATTTCATAATTTTACAAAATGATTTCTATCATAAATCACAATATTGAACATTTGAATAAAACAGAATTAAACAAAGGAAGTACAAGGATTTATTATCCAAAAATTGTGATAAAATTACCAGAGGACTATAATGACAAGAAAGGTTCGTTTACCAAATTTCATGATTTTCTAACTTCATTTAGCCACATAATTAATTGGATAAAGGAAATTAAACCTAGGACAATTTGTGAAGGAACCACTACATAATTTCTTCAAGATATTATAACAAAATTTGCAGAGCATCATGATGACCCAAAAAATTTACTGGCCAAGTATCATAATTTTCTAGTACTCAATTAGTCCGTAAACCAATTTATTTCTCAGGACAATAATAACTAAAACTATAAGGGTCCGTTCGTTTCAACGACATTGATATTGAAGTATTGAATTTTAATCCAATATAAATACACATTAGAAATGACATTGAGTTTAAATCTAATTCTCATGATGACTTTCTGTCATAGGAATTGACATCAATCACTTTTTATTGTTCGTTTGCAGAAAGATTTTCAATCATAGGAATTGACATTGGTCAATGCTATAAATTAAAATTAACAAACACAGATTTTTTTGCCCGACATCAGTTTTATCGCCCGGACACAATTTTTTCGTCATGACACGATGTTTTTGCCCAGGCTTAAATTTTTTGGCCTGAACGCAAAATTTTTCATTCGAACACGATATTTTCGCCGAGACGCAAATTTTTCACACGAACGCGATTTTTCCGCCCGAACTCAAATTTTTCGCTCCGACACTACTTTATCGCCCGGATGCGACTTTTAATCCTGGACGCGATTTTTTGGCTTGGACGCGACTTTTTCGCAAGGACGCGATTTTTTCGCCCGACGTGATTTTTCGCCCTGACGGGATTTTTTCGCCCGACGTGATTTTTCGCCCTGAAGGGATTTTCGAACGGAGTTTTCTTCTTCCCCTTTTTCAATGAAAGATTCATATAAAGCAATTTTTTCGGCCGAACATGATTTTTTCGTCTGGAAGCAAATTTTTTTCCCGGACGCGATTTTTTTCTCCCGGACTTGATTTTTTTGCCTCGACGCAAAATTTTTGCTTCGGGGCGAAAAAGTTGCGTCCGGGCGAAAAAATGCGCTAGGCGAAAAAATCGCGTCCGGGCGAAAAAGTCGCGTCCGGCCACAAAAACAAAGCATCCGGGCGGGAAAATCGCGCCCGGGCGGGAAAATCGCGCCCGGGCGGGAAAATCGCGCCCGGGCGGGAAAATCGCGCCCGGGCGGGAAAATCGAGCCCGGGCGGGAAAATCGTGCCCGGGCGGGAAAATCGCGCTCAGGCAAAAAAATCACTTCGAGGTTAAAAAATCGCGCCCTGGCGAAAAAAACCAGCCCGGGCGAAAAAAACCCGCCCGGGCGAAAAAAGCCTGTCCGGACGAAAAAAGCGCGTCCGGGCTAAAAAAGCGCGTCCGGGTGAAAAAATAGCGTCCTGGTGAAAAAGTAACTCCCTGACCAGAAAATCGCATCCGTGCAAAAAAGTCGTGTTCGGGCAAAAAAATCATGCTGGGTCCAAAAGAATCGCATTCATGCAGAAAGAATTACTCTTCTTTTGAAAAACCGATGTTGGCAATCTCAATATCCGCACCTGGAGATAGACATTGAACCAATGAGTTTTTAGTTTTGTGTGAATATCTACGGCTTTCCACCAGAAAGCCAATTCCACTCGACAATTGTTAATACGAACAACGGAAATGACTTTCATTTTCTTTAAGCCAATACTTTAATATCAATGTTGTTGAAACGAACGGACCCTAAAGGAGGTCTTGTAATTCTCTTACTACAATTCATAATAAAAATTGTAGAGATTTATAACATAAGTATAAACCCATTATCCAAGTTTCATGATCTTCCAAAACTGTATGAATATGTATTTTGCACTTGAAAGGAATCTTACCATTCTAAGTAATAAGTGTTCAATGAGGGGAAATAGCTCTAAAATTCTAATAAAATTATCGATGGTGTTTTTCCATCCTATGAAAATATCTACAAATTTTTGAGCTAATCCTTGGAGATGAGACCATATTTCTTTCATTAACCCTTATAGGCAACCCTAAGGTTTGAACTAGGATTTAAGGGTATTCCAACCCTAAATCCCCTAAAATTATTTGTGAGGGTGTTTCATGTGATAACAAGGTAGTGACCAAAGTTTCATCTTGTTTGGTTGAGGGCCGGTCACTCAACTCCACTAAGTGAACTTTTTAAAGAACTGGGCTTTATTTTCTCTGGGTGACCATCTTTGATCACTAGGTTACCCAATCAAATTAACCCTAAATGGGCTGAGATTTTTGTCATGGCCATATAATGACCCCTCTAGTCACCCACCAAAGATTTGGAGAAATTAGAGGTCCATAGACTCTAAATTAAATTATTACAAAAACTATAGAAAAATCATCTCCAAAAATTCTAATTTTTTCATATGATGAAGGTCATGGCCAGTCCATGATGTCGTGACGACCGTGATTCGGACGTGACTACAATACGGACACCTAAGCGTTACCGAACAAGAAATATAAAGAGGGAACGCCGACCAAAAGTGAACGAAAAGGGGTCGGTGGGTTCCCAAAATCCGGGACTCGATACCACGTCCTTAGGACCTACCTCTCCAACAAGAACACAACTCACCGTAAGCCGGACTCGATACAACGTCCTTAAGACCTACCTCTCCAACAAGCACACAACTCACCGCACCTACACAAGCATCTATTCATTTCAATATAGTCATTTCAAGCGCAACAATAGTTTATTTCGGAGCGGCGGAAAACCTTTAAGAGCGATCGAAATTCGAGTCGTGATTAATTCCCTTGTTGGCACATAAAGTGCGCCAAACGGAAGAGCAAATCAAGGCTAGGCCACGTTGCACTCCCGAGACGGATCTACCCGTTCTGGATAACAAGAGATTCAATAACAACACCTTCAAATTCAGATTTTGCAAGCGACGGATTTAAAAATTGCGGAAAAAACAGTGCATGAAAAACCTCCACAAACTAAAGCAAGAATCACACAAAGAAAGAGATTACCCAACCGGGATGAAAGTTCACACAAAGATAAGGTGGGAGAATCACTCTCTCCACAGATCCGCCGGCGTCACACCGAGGGGTTTGCAACCTTCTTCCATGGAGTCGCACCAAGGAAGCCGCGCCGGAGTCGCACCGAACGGATGGAGGGAGCAAGGGGCGGCGGTGTCACACCACACAAGGGGGGCCGGCGGTTTCACACCACCAAGGGGTCGGCGACTTGGAGAATGCTCTTGGCCGAAATTCTCAAAGGAGAGGGAGTTTTAGGTTTCAAATATTCAATCATCTTATTCCTCATAATCACCTCCTTAAATAGGAGTTTACAATAACTCTTAGCCCTCCATGATGGAGATGTAATCTCATCCATCCAAAAGGCTAAATGCACACCAAAATAAAATATTGTTCCAAATGAAAAATAACACATGTCATGAATATAAAATTATCACTTAAACATAGGATAATTTTATATTCCCAAAATAAAAATAAAGTGCATGAAAATAATAAAATTAGGCTAATTTTTCATGGTGGTTTTAGCACGCCGCGGGCGGAGGTGGTAGCGTGCACTTCCTTCAGCGACATCACGGCGTCTCAGATCTTTATGTCGTAGCGCCTCGACAACCGGGTCATCATCAAGTAGCGGTGGCGCTGCATCAATCCTCCCCCACTCAAAATCACGTATCTCTGATGCGTGAGTGGAGAGATAGCGGCGGAGAAGCTCGACATCCAAATGTTGAAGCTCAGTCGCGAGTACCCAAGAGTCGTCTGAAGGGGGCGGTCACGCCAACGGACAAGGAAGTGGTAAGTAGCACCATCCGGAGTAGTGAATGGTTCCGCAGCGAGTCTCATATCTGGAGTGAGAAATGTCCTGGGGAACCTGGGAAACATGTCAGCAGTAGGAGTAAAAGAAGGCAACGTACCATCCGATGTTTTACCTACGGGGACCGAAAGAGAGAGATCATACGAACTACCACTCCCCAACCCATCAGAATTTTTAGTGGAGGGAGAAGACGACAGAGAATTCAACTCAGGTGGAGGTAAAACAAACAACGTCAAATCTGAGACATTAAAAAAAGGGGAGATACCCCAATCAGCCGGCAAATCCAAAACGAAAGCGTTGTCACCTAGTTTCTTGATAATCTGAAAAGGGCCGGCGCACTTCGGTGCCAACTTCTTAACGGTGCCAGATGGCAAGCGTTCGGGAACTAAGCGAACTAGGACCAAATCGCCAACTTTAAAGTGTGACACCCTCCTATGTAAATTAGCGTGCGACTGATAAGACTCATATTTAGTAGTCAAGGTAGCTCGTATACGTGCATGTAAGTCATGAATATGTTGGGCGAAGGATTGTGCAAACTGACTTGTCTTGTGTGTTGGGGGCAACCGTACTAAGTCAATAGGCACAGGGGCCTTGTTTCCATGGACAATCTCGTTTGGTGACAGACCAGTAGACTGATTTTTGGAATTATTATAAGCTAACTGGGCGTGGGGAAGAATAAGATCCCACGTGCCTTTGTGATCGCTTACGAGGCATCTAATAAGGCTACCCAAGCTTCGATTATCTAAAACCAAACCATTCACATAACGGTGGAAGACTATTAGAAACAACCTCGTAAGTAATTTAAAGGACGCATTTAGAAGGGTCAAGAAATTAAAAATGCGCCTAATTAAATTAAAACCATGAGGGGAGAACCCATGTGCCACATGACTTGAATTAATAGTATAAAATATCCGAATTATGTCCGGTGGCACATGTGCTTTAAATTCAAAAATTAACGTAGTGGGTTCCAACGTTTTCGTTTTAAATTTAAAATTAAATTTTGATTTAAAAATATCATAATAAATAGTCAGTGGAAAACGTTCGTCATCAACTACGTTCGCCCACGTCCTTCTAAGTAAGTTTAACGGGATGGCGAGAATAATAAACTTCTCTAAATATGAAGGGCTAGAAATGACTAAATCATCTACTCGAGCTAAGGGAACTGGAGGGAGAGTCGATAGGGTTGACTCCGTAGGGGAAACCAAGTCACACTCAACGTCAAAGCATGGATTAAGCGTCCAAGTGAACGCCTCCAGTTGCAAGCCTTTAAAATCAAAAGTAAACTCGAATAGTGGATTCGTCCTCACTGAAAACTCATCCTCAGTTAACGTTTTGCCCCAAAATGAATCCACCAAATCATTAGAAATTTTACTTAAGTCAGAAATAGTGATCGTCTCAATAGTAAGCAAATTCGTATCCGATAAAATTTCCAAACTAACTTGGGCCTCAGGCGAAGGGGCTATCATCAAAGAAAAGTCAGTTGGGCCCTCAGTGCTATCGTCATCCAAACATAATTCTTCCCATGAGGTGGGGACATCGTCTAAGTCAGAATAGGGGATGAGCAAATCGAATCGAGGGGAGTATAATAATTAGCTTGAGTTCCAAGCGGTGATAATAACGTCAAAGGACTAACTCCCGGATGTATCACACAAAGCTTATCCCAAACTGAACATCCATCCCAAGGTGACTCTACCAATACCGTAGAAACCTCTAATAATCCTGGGTCAACCAATATAACGTCGGATCCTAGCAAGTCATCACCTAAATCAGTGACATGTAAGCTCTCAGCATCGGATGACTCTACCGACTCAACCGGAATGTCTACTGGCTCAGGGTCAACAGAAGATTCCATGACTAAATTATCGTCGAAGGGGATTGGAGATGATTCCTCAAGGGAGAAATCCTCTTCCAGGTCACTAGGGTAACCAATCTCCTCAACGTCACTAAAAGCGTCAGTGAAACTTGCCTCATCCTCAGTGACGGGCGCAGTCCTAATCACATCCTCAGGTTCAATAGGAGAGTCAGGCACTATCGTAAGTGAAGGAAGACTCTCACCTAGCTGATTAATTTCATCTTCATGAGATTCCAAATCCACATAAGCATCCTCAGAGGTATCAGTCACTATATCAGAGGGCTTAGATGTCGAGGCAAAGGAAGCAAGCACCCTAATAGTAACCTCTTTCGAGTTCAAATTTTTGGGTCAGAATGGCTTATGTTTCCTATAGGTGGGACTAGGCACACTCTGGTTAATACTACCTCTCTGGGGATAGGATCTATCCTGAGGCGTACAGTCACTCCTATAAGAGGATACGGGTCTAGTGCTGTAACTATTCTTACTAACGGGTATGGTGCTATTAGTGCGCAGGTAAGCGGGATCAAATTGATTCGAGAGGAGGTTGCGCATGTGCGGCCAAGCATAATGATAGCTACCAACACGATGCTCTTCGTTTAACCAAAATAATCGGGCTCGACCTACTAATCGCTCTCGGGCAAAGCTAACCTTTTCGTAGTCATCCCATAAGTGATAATTAAAATATTGTTCTAATCCCTTAAGCCAGTCTCTAAAATTTTGGGGATACTCTAAACCGTCATAAGTAGGATAAATGTGGTGTGCCCTAGGGGTGTGTTTAGCCATATCCTTAGCATAGGAATAGTCTAACCGAGAAGCATATACGTCATAGGCCATTTAGTGAGAACCGGAGAGGAAACTCGATCCGATACTTGTGCACATGCAAAGAAAAGTAAACTGGCCCTAATTAAATCTCAAAGATTTAATTATTCCTACTAGTTTAAAAAAATGATATATGCATATTTTTTTATTTTCTGAGCAAGAAAATTATAAGGATTATTAATTAAATTTTTTCAGATTTTTTTATTACAGAAAATAAAATTTAGCCGGCTATTGGCACACAAAATACTAAATTTTCAAATTAATTAATAATAATAATTACTGAATGAAAAATAATAAAATTTTTTAATTTTTTTACTAATAAATAGATGGAGAAATACCAGAAATTCTAAGTTTTAGATTTTGAGAGAAAAAATAACATTTTTAGGCCGCTATTTGCAGACCACTATTATTTTTTTTTGTAATTTTGAGAAAAATTTGAAATTTGAAATTTGAAGTTGGAAATTTGAAATTTGAAATTTATTATTTGAAATTTGAAATTTGAAATTTGAAATTTTGAATTTTATTATTTGAAATTTTGAAATTTGAAATTTTGAAATTTGAAATTTGAAAATTGAAATTTGAAATTTGAATTTTTAAAATTGAAATTTGAAATTTTGAATTTTGAATTTTGAATTTTGAAGTTTGAATTTTGAAATTTGAAATTTGAATTTTGAATTTTGAAAATTGAAATTTTAAATTCAATTTCAAATTTGAATTTTAAATTTTGAAATTTTAATTTTGAAAATTTGAAATTTAAAATTCGAAATTTGAATTTTATATTTTGAATTTTGAAATTTGAAATTTTGAAAATTTTAAATTTGAAATTTTAATTTTGAGATTTGAATTTTTTTTTGAAATTTCGCTGAAAAATAAAGATTTCAGCCCGCTATTTGTAGACCAACAGGATAGAATTATGATGTTCCAATTTTCAGGCTGACCTAACGAGGTCTAATCGAAAAATTTTCTGTTTTAATGTTGCTGGAAATAAGTGCAGGAAGCTACAGAAATTTTTTCATAATTTTTTGACAAGTTTAAAATTCCGAGTATTTTACTAAACGCAGACCAATCCGAAAATTTCAGATCCTAGAAAGATGAGATCGACCAACGAAGAACGCAGAGAGGATGTTTGCAACTTGGGAGTTGAAACAACCTCCTCTGATACCAAATTGATGCCGTGACGACCGTGATTCGGACGTGACTATAATACGGACACCTAAGCGTTACCGAACAAGAAATATAAAGAGGGAACGCCGACCAAAAGCGAACGAAAAGGGGTTGGTGGGTTTCCAAAATCCGGGACTCGATACCACGTCCTTAGGACCTACCTCTCCAACAAGAACACAACTCACCATAATCCAGACTCGATACAACGTCCTTAAGACCTACCTCTCCAACAAGCACACAACTCACCGCACCTACACAAGCATCTATTCATTTCAATATAGTCGTTTCAAGCGCAACAATAGTTTATTTCGGAGCGGCGGAAAACCTTTAAGAGCGATCGAAATTCGGGTCATGATTAATTCCCTTGTTGGCACATAAAGTGCGCCGAACGGAAGAGTAAATCAAGGCTAGGCCACGTTGCACTCCCGAGACGGATCTACCCGTTCCGGACAACAAGAGATTCAATAACAACACCTTCAAATTTAGATTTTGCAAGCGACGGATTTAAAAATCGCGGAAAAAACAGTGCATGAAAAACCTCCACAAACTAAAGCAAGAATCACACAAAGAAAGAGATTACCCAACCGGGATGAAAGTTCACACAAAGATAAGGTGGGAGAATCACTCTCTCCACGGATCTGCCGGCGTCACACCGAGGGGTTTGCAACCTTCTTCCATGGAGTCGCACCAAGGAAGCCGCGCCGGAGTCGCACCGAACGGATGGAGGGAGCAAGGGGCGGCGGTGTCACACCACACAACGGGGGCCGGCGGTTTCACACCACCAAGGGGTCGGCGGCTTGGAGAATGCTCTTGGACGAAATTCTCAAAGGAGAGGGAGTTTTAGGTTTCAAATATTCAATCATCTTATTCCTCATAATCACCTCCTTAAATAGGAGTTTACAATAACTCTTAGCCCTCCATGATGGAGATGTAATCTCATCCATCCAAAAGGCTAAATGCACACCAAAATAAAATATTGTTCCAAATGAAAAATAACACATGCCATGAATATAAAATTATCACTTAAACATAGGATAATTTTATATTCCCAAAATAAAAATAAAGTGCATGAAAATAATAAAATTAGGCTTATTTTTCATGGCGGTTTTAGCATGCCGCGGGCGGAGGTGGTAGCATGCACTTCCTTCAGCGTCATCACGGCGTCTCAGATCTTTATGTCGTAGCGCCTCGGCAACCGGGTCATCATCAAGTAGCGGTGGCGCTGCATCAGTCCAACCTATGGTCAAATTTTTAGGCCATTTTACTAAGTGGGCCACTGGGGGCACTCATATTAAACTCTGGTTTGCCCTTGGGACACCTTGCCCCAAAATGAGTGCTGGGGGAAAACCATTGTGATAAATTGGATGATTCCAATTTTGTATTAAACTAGACCACAAGAGTTACTTTTCTTTCTATTGGGAATTTCTATAGAAGAGAGCTCTAACTATTTGTAACATCCCAAATTTCAAATGACTTAGATTTGGGTTAGACATGTGGTGGATGCTAGGGTTTAGCTAGGTTTGACCCTAGGAGGAGGATTTGGACCATGTGGGGCCCACTATGGGGCCCAAGTCAACCTAGGTCAAACTAGGCTAAATACAAACCCTAGCCACACCATGACCCCACCACATTGCCCTAACCCTAAATACAATCTAAGTGGACCCCAAGGTAGGCCATGGGGTCAACTAGTTGACCCATGTTGGGTCAAGTCAACATGTTGACCTAAATAGTGAAAATGGTGCCCTAGCCCATTTCACTAGGTTGGGTCCACCCAAATCAACCCAAACTCATTAGGTGGGCCTAAAGTGACCCTATACCCCCTATGGAAGAGAAAAATATGGGCATGCAATGGTAATTTTGGGAATTACCTAGGAGAGAGAAAATGTGATAAATAGGAGAGAGAAAATGTGGAGGAGCTATTTTGGGCCACTTGGGCTCATCCCACCAACCCACCATGGGTTGGCTGACCAGGTAAGGGTATTAGGAGGTGTGAGGACCCATCATGCAGCCTTGGGTCAAGCCCAAGCCCAAACCCGACCCAACCTAACCTATTTCATTAGGTGAGCCAACTCCCCCTCCTCACCACCCACCCACCTTGGCCCCAACCTTGGAACCCGACCATTAGGGTCTAATTAAGTCAACTGGAGTGGTGGGGCCCACTCCCAAGCCACCTAGCCGGCCACACACTCAACCCGAGCCCTCCCCACATTGTTGAAATCGCCCTCCTTGGTGAATCCTCCCCAAGCCTTGGTGAAGTCGCCCCCCTCTCTTAACTCAGCCCCAAACCGAGCCTATCCCTCATTCCACTCATTCCACCCCAGAGAGAGAGAGAGGAAGCAAGGAAGCCATGGCAAGCCAAGGAACTCGCCGGAATTTGCAAGCTAGGGGAAGCCGCCGCCACCCTCGACCACAACCACCACCGGTCCGTATCCCCTCCCCTCTTACTGTACTAGATCCTAGATCATCTAGGTTAGAAGTCGAGCTCAAACGAGCTCGACATAGGAATCAAAAAGGCTTGAAAATAGGTTTAAAAATGGCGGTTTTAGGGTTTTCGGCTTGGTTGCGCCGCCGCCGTCCGCCGCCCTCCGCCGCCCAGTCGCCGGCCAGCCCTAGCCCCGACCACCGTGAGGCCGGGGAAGGTCTTGGCCGGAGGCCCCGCCGCCGGCGATGGCCGGAATCCACCCCGCAAGGAACACCTGCTCGGGCTGGCCATGCATGCATGTGCATGAGGAAGAAAAGCAGCCACCGTTAGATGTTCTTTAAAAATCGTGCAAGCCTGATTAAATCATTTTAAGTTATTATTATTAAATCTGTTATTATTTAATTTATTGAATAGTGATTTAAGATGTGACATTTTGGTAGTCACCTTGCATGCTGTTTATGAGGTACTTAGAGGCCCCACCTCAGGTTGAACCCTGAATAAAAATTGTAGCTAGATGAGTTAACTTAAAAATGCCACAGCAATCATAGGTTTTGGACCAGTAGGGTGCCCTGTAGGGCTGTTTTTCTGGGACTGCCCCCTAACTAGGGCAGAAATTAAAACTGATGCCCTGCTCAAACCCTAAGTCCAAATGGACTGAAATTTTGGACATGTGGCTTATTTGGTCAAATCTAGGCCCTCCCCAAAAATCAGAATTTTTGGGGAACATTTTGCTATAGTTTTTACAAAAATACCCAAAAGTAAATAAATGTGATTTTTGGAGTTTCCTAACTCCAAATGGCCCCAAATTTTGGTGGCACCCTCTCATGGGTATATTAGATCCATGGTTAAAATTTGGGCTAAATTGGTTCACTGCATGATGAGGAATCTCACTTGCATGTTTGAGAAATGAAATTTGACTTGGGCTGCAAATAGCAATTTTGCAGAATTTCAAATGGCTGCCCAAGCCAAACCAGAATCCCCCTTGACCTGAGATTTTGGTCAGAGGTATAATTAGGACATATTCAGGCCCTGCCCAAAAATGGGCTTGATTGGAAAACAAAATGTGGGAAAATTACCAAAATACCCCTAGGGCTTAACTAGGTGATTCTTGGAGTTAGCTAACTCCAAATGGCCCCAAATTTTGGTGGCTGGCCATTAGGGACCATATAGACCAGTGGTAGAAATTTCTCTGAAATTGGAACAAGTCATGTTGGGAAAGACCCACATGCAAGAATTGAACTACTTAGGTTCGGGGTGCAAATAGCAAGTTTTTGATATTTACCTAAAGGGGTGCAGTTAGAATGCACACCCCCTGATTTAGTAGACCAGTAGGGTATAATTTAAAAACCTAAGTTAGTTGGGATTTTTGGGGAGCAAAAATCCCACACTTAATGAATTTGACTATTTTGATAATTGGTGAACACGTAAGCATTTTTCTTAAATGATTCAAACTAGGGTTTAGAAGATTTATAAAACCCTAATGACATTATATAAACTCAAGGGAGACATATTCGAGCCCTTGAGATTCGACTTGATAAATTGAAGATTTGAATTATAAGTATTCGGGAAAATGACGATTTTACCCTTAACAGTAATTGAATGATTCTGATGATGATAAGTAATAAATAAATCGACGTGTCCTATTTATAATAATCTCATGTGATTAAACACAACACAATGCATTTGGAAGTTCATTCAATGGATCATTAGATAGGTCATTTCACCCTAGTCATTCAGCCTCGATAGACGTGTCGTACGTAAATGCTTATCTAGAGAATACCACCCTAGGTTAATGAACAGAGCGATGGGGATGGTATTATAACTTGGAAATGGCAGGGTGGTATTAGGTCTGGGGCTACATTTAGAATAAGTAGGATTACTCTACTAGGACCACCGGGAGATAGAATAAAATGGGATAGTCGTGGAAATTGGGAATAAACCCGGGTGGTGTTGATGGCATCATAAGTATAGCAACGAGTGATAGAGTGCAAATCACTTTACAATAGGCATAACGGAGTCCGACGGAAGACCGTCGCCCTTCCGACAATAATACCATAAGTCATTAGGCTACTAAGGAGTAACACAAAAGGAGAATCGTGGGTAATGGGTAAACATCAACTAAAACTAATTATCCTTGCGAAAGGGAACTTCGGGTTTCATGCCCGTCTTGGTTCCTAGTGCCCTCGAGACCCCCTCACAGGGCATGCCTTGGGCAGTCCTGGGATTCACTTTAAATCACTAGGTATAATAAACCTTAAAACAAGAGTAGTCTAATAGGTTTGGAGTCCTTCACGATAGGTTCGCTGGTTAAATAAGGTTGGGAACATCATATGGGTTACTTGCTCACCTGTTTCACAAGGTTGGAGGGATACAAGTAATAAGCTCATCCTAACCGGGTTGGAGTGGCTTGCTCACCTGTTTCTTAAGGTTGGAGGGATACAAGCGCTTACTCACCCAAATTGGATTGGAGGGAATGTGTTAACAATGTCAGTACGAGCGGGAAGCTCAGATTAATACCTTGCATGTGCATAAAATTAGTGGCGAGTCACGCGGGACTGGCCAGTCGATGCACCGATGGCAGTACGATGACTCGGGCGAGAAGTACGGGTGGAGGGGCCAGTATGCTTAAATATATAATACTGCGGAATCCCCGAAGACGTACACTCGACCTACAAGACTGACGGGTAGTCAGCAAAATACGTACGCAAGACTCTAGAGTGCACCTAGGACGTGTACAGAGGCGTATGAGAGGGGTCTAGGTCTGGTAGTGCTTATACCTACCTAGAAGTGGAGAGCCCGCTCCACTGTTGCCGTAGCCACAACGGTAGTACCCGAGAGTGATGCAAGCTCTCAAAAAGAGGGAACTAAAGGTCTGTGATCACGGAGTCGTGTGTGTGTGTTGCACTTGCATGTTTAACATATTCGTCATAACATACATTCATTCATTAGGGCATACGCTTCATAGATCCTTATCATATAAATTGTATGGGCGGTTTATATGATAAGTTACTTTTGGAAACCCTAACTTATAAGTTCGTATGGGCGTTCATATAAGTTAGGGTACTTCTGTGATATTGATAGGAGTAGGAGTAGCAGTAGCGTACTTTCCTTTCTGTACTACCTTTACTTTCAGTTCTACCTTTTTACTGCAGTCCTTCTCTTTCTGCACTGTCTTTACTTACTTGCACTATATATAGAACTGCTAGATCATATATAGAACTGCTAGATTATATATATAACTGCTAGACTTTACTTACTCCTGCTAGATAGAAATGTCACCTGCTTCCACTTTGCTACCCCTTGTTGTCCTCCGCATCTTCCTTCCATACGGTGCCTAAGAGCGACAGGAGGAGGTGTTGAGGATACGACTTAGTCTTTTTGACTAACATACGTTGACTCCCCCTTTTTAGGAGCTCGAGGAGATAGACCAGCACGTCCAGCGGGACGAGGAGGCAGGGCATGAGGAGCAGCTACCACCACCACCAGACACTACTACCGCACGTCCTCAGGTGGGAGGAGATGTAGTAGATAGCTTAGTTTACAGCTTTCTGTTTGGTGAGAGAGAGTCTCATTTCTATTGATGTATATGGGCATAAGCCCTATATCACTTTTGTACTCATTTTGGACTGTAGTAGCTTTTCATTTCCTTATATATGATATGCTCTGTGACTTCTGTGGACATGTGTATTGGTTTGGTTATACACTTTTACTTCCGCATCTCTAGTGAAAAATGATCATAATAGCCGGCAGAATAGGCGTCTTACGGTGTCGACTAACTCAGGAGTTAGTGTCACCGTAAGGCGGCGGTTCTGGGCATAAGATCCGGGTTAGCCTCGGGATGAGGAGACAGGATCTTACAAACTAGTATCACTTGAAAAATACGATCATTAGAGAAAGAAGTCCACAACACTGGAACACCCCGCTCGAGAATAGTTTGCGGACAAACTATTCAGCGGAAGCAATGGTGTGCCCATGTGTAAAAAGTCACACTAAATAGTCCATTAAACAATGAGTTAGGCCAAATTTTGAAGAATTTTGACTTAAGAATCACCTTTTTGCAACCTTTACAGGTCGCCGCGCCACAGAACGTGGTCCCTCCCCCTCCGGATGCCACTCCGTTCATGCAGACTGAGATGGGACAGACCCTTACTGCGATCCTAGACGCATTTAGAGCCCAGCAGGCCCCGGCACAGCTGCCAAATCCGGGGTCAAACTGGTTGAGTGCGTTCAGGAGCCTGTCCCCGCCCATGTACCACGGGACGGAGAATGCTGTGAAGACAGAGGAATGGCTGGAGGCCATACAGGAGATGCTTGCAGGCATCAGTTGCCCGGTGCAACAGGCGGTACCCTTGGCAACTTCTGCTTTAGATTCACATGCCTGGAGATGGTGGAAATCCATGATGGATTCCACATATGCTGATAGGGACCCATCAGAGATCTCCTGGGAGGAGTTCAGTGAGTCCGTCCTTGGACATTTTGTGTCAGATACAGACAGAGATGAGTTGGAGGAGAGGTTCTTGAACCTCAAGCAGGGGACTCGTTCAGTGATTGAGTACCAGAGGGAATTCTCCCATCTGGCCAGATTTGCAGGCTTTCATGATCTAGAGGACCGGAGGTATGCAAAGAAGTTCTACCGAGGACTTAGGGATTCAGTACGGCAGGCACTGCTATTTATTTCTCATGGATCATCGACAGAGATCATCGAGATGGCAAAGAAGCACGAGGCGGACCAGCTTATGACACAGAGTAGAGGGAAGAGGCCACTTGATGGGCCATGGCACGGAGAGAGTAGTAGAGGCCCCCAGAAGGGCAAGGTCATTGGGTTCAAACGAGGCGGGGGACGTCGCCGTCCCAACTACCGGCAGGAGAACTACAGGCAAGAGAATTACAGACAGGAGAACTACAGGCAGGAGCAGAGGCCTCCTCCAGTGTATGCTCCTCCACCTCTTCAGATTCATGGACCGATCGGGCAGGAAGATCAAGGTCAAAGACAAGTGGTCTGTTTTGGGTGCCACCAGCCGGGGCACTATAGAGCTGATTGTCCGCAGCAGTTCCGTCAGCTTCCCCCTCCTCCTCCACCCCCTCCAGTGGCCCCTCCAGCATACCAGGGTCGAGGACGAGGACGAGGCCGAGGCCGAGGACGAGGACATCACGGCCGAGGCAGGGGTCGTGATCAGATGTACGCCTTGGATCTTGCCGTTCCAAGAAACCCAAAGGAGGTCATTACAGGTAATTTAAAACCTTAAAAGTTTCATTTCCTTCAAATTACTTGATCTTATAAGCTCATTAAGCCTCGTAGAATAACACTCGTTAAAATAATCAAAACCTCAGGCATAGTCATCGTCAATGGCAAACCTGCCCATACCTTATACGACACGGGTGCTACACACTCGTTCATATCAGAAGCCTTCATCAAAGGGCTAGATGGCGTGGAAAGATTCACAGGCGCGGAGAGAAGGGTGCGTCTGCCTGACGGCTCAGAGATAGTGACTACGGAGCATTGCAACTTGGAGGGAGAGATCGCTGGCAAGATATTCCAGATACCGGGGACGATCCTGATGCTGCAGGACTTCGACATTATTCTGGGCATGGTGTGGTTACATTGGAACTACGCCCAGATAGACTGTCTGTCCAAGAGGATCACCCTCAGGCATGGCGACTCCTACGTCACCATCGAAGGTATCCGACCTATCCCACCTCTTTCATTATCTTCCATACAGGCTGTCAAAGCCTACGAGCAGGGCGAGGAGGTGTATCTTGTATGCTTCGAGATGATAGTGGCGGAGACGGCCATTTCCGATATACCCGTGGTCCGGGATTTCTCCGACGTATTCCCGGAGAAATTGCCCGGACTACCACCGGCCAGAGACACCGACTTCCGTATCCAGTTGATACCGGATGCCAAGCCCGTATCCCGGGCACCGTACCGGATGGCTCCAAGGGAGCTGGCAGAGTTCAGGACGCAGTTACAGGAGCTAGTGGAGTCCGGATTTGTCCGGCCTAGTTCTTCACCCTGGGGAGCACCAGTTTTATTCGTGAAGAAGAAAGACGGTTCGCTCCGGTTGTGCATTGATTACCGGGAATTGAACCGGCTTACGGTCCGGAACACTTACCCACTGCCACGGATTGATGAGCTGTTTGATCAGCTTTAGGGAGCATTCTGGTTTTCGAAGCTGGACTTGAGATCTGGATACTATCAGTTGCGGATCCAAGAGGAGGACATACCAAAGACGGCGTTCAGTTCTCGGTATGGCTTGTTTGAGTTCACGGTGATGCCCTTCGGGCTCACGAATGCGCCCTCAGCATTCATGAGTCTGATGAACCGTGTATTCGAGCCTTACTTGGATCGGTTCGTCATAGTCTTCATCGACGACATTTTGGTCTATTCCAAGACCAAGGAGGAACATGCGCAGCATCTATCGTTGGTTTTGGGGAAGCTGAGGGAGCATAGCATGTATGCTAAGTTCTCTAAGTGCCAGTTCTGGCTTGAGGAGGTAACATTCTTGGGACACACCATCAGTGGGGCTGGACTAGCCGTGGATCCAGCTAAGATCGAGGCAGTTAGAGATTGGCCGCAGCCGAAATCGGCCACGGAGATACGCAGCTTCTTGGGACTAGCAGGCTACTACCGCAAGTTTGTGGAGGGGTTTTCCAGGATAGCTCTCCCCCTCACATCCTTGACGAAGAAAGAGGCAGGATTTCATTGGTCTGAGAAGTGCGAGGCAGCGTTCCAGGAATTGAAGAGCAGGCTCACCTCATCCCCTATCCTTGCACTTCCAGCTGGGAAGGAAGGATTCCAGATTTACACCGACGCATCATACCAGGGGATGGGTGCTGTCCTAATGCAGCACGATCATGTGATAGCATACGCTTCGAGATAGTTGAAGAAGCACGAGCACAACTACCCAGTCCATGACCTAGAACTCGGGGCAGTGGTATTCGCATTAAAGATATGGAGGCACTATCTGTACGGGATCCATTGTGATATTTTCTCCGATCACAAGAATCTCAGGTACATCGACACTCAGAAGGATCTGAATCTACGCCAGAGGAGATGGCTAGAATTCCTATGTGACTACCAGTACAAGATCCATTACCACCCGGGGAAGGCAAACACTGTGGCGGATGCCTTGAGCAGGAGAGCCGGCACTATTGGTCCGGAACCTCGGGTGGGAGCTATGTCGTTGGCTCAGATGGTGGAGGGACTGCACATTACTGTGGTGTCAGAGACTGAGCCAGAGCTGTACCGGGAGTATCTGAACTCCATGATTAGTGATTGTGACATTCGGGAGCGCATCTGGGCGCATCAGAGGCAGGATGCAGATTTAGAGCCGATATTCAGAGCCCTAGCTGAGGGCAAGGCAGAGGATTACACGCTACGCGACGACCTCGTTCATTTCCGTGGCCGTATATATATACCCGCAGGAGGTGGTATCCGGGAGGACATACTCAGGGAGTCGCACCAAACACAGTACTCAGTGTACCCCGGTATCACTAAGATGTCGGCTGATTTACGGAAGAGCATGTACTGGCCCGGAATGAAGAGGGAGATCATATATTATGTTACACACTGCGAGGCATGTCAGCTAGTGAAAGCGGAATGCAAGAGCCCAGGAGGGTTATTACAGCCATTACCGGTGCCAGAGTGGAAGTTTGAGGATATTGCTATGGATTTTGTGCATGGGTTGCCTCGCTCCCACTCTGGGCACGATTCCATTTGGGTCATCGTCGATAGATTGACCAAGGTAGCCAGATTCATACCGACCCGGAAGGACGCCCCAGTTGCCGTATTGGTGAGATTGTTTGTGGAGCAGTTCGTTAGATACCACGGCGTCCCCAGGACGATTGTCTCGGATCGTGACGGTCGATTCACTTCTAGGGAGTGGAGGGCAGTGCATGCTTACTTAGGTTCGCAGCTCTCTTTCAGCACTGCCTTCCATCCACAGACCGACGGTCAGACAGAGCGGACCAACAGGACTATGGAGGATCTGCTGCGTCTTTGTATTTTGGATACGGGGAAGCCCTGGGAGCGACTGTTACCCTTGATTGAGTTTTCTTATAACAACAGTCACCAGGCGAGCATTGGGATGGCTCCTTACGAGGCACTATATGGGAGGAGGTGTCGGACACCTCTATCATGGGTACAAGATGAGGATACACGAGCTCACGGTTCGGAGTATGTCGAGAATACGGAGGCTCAGATACGTCTGGTCAGAGATCGGATGTTGGAGGCCCAGAGCAGACAGGCGAAGTATTACGATGCGCGGCATCGTAAGGTGGAGTTTCAGGTGGGAGACAGGGTTTTCTTGAAGATACGTCCAGTGCACGGTGTTTCCCGGGTGCGGAGGCACAAGAAGCTCAGTCCGAGATATATGGGGCCTTACTTGATCCTGGAGCGGATCGGCCCCTTGGCTTACCGACTGCAGCTACCGATAGAGTTGGGAACTCTGCACGACGTCTTTCACGTCTCCTCCCTACGACGAGCACTCCTTCGCCCTGAGCAGCATATTTTTACTACCGACGGGCCAGTAGCATCAGATCGATCAGTTCGTTTAGAGCCGGTCCGGATCGACGATACCGCCGTCCGAGTGTTGCGGAAAAAGAAGGTCCCTCTCGTGAAGGTGTTGTGGTCCAACCACGGACGGGAGGAGCACACCTGGGAGCCGAGGGATCTCATGATGGAGCGACACCCGGAGCTATTCTCCTCAGGTACAACTTAGTTTTGTATTTTCCCTCTAGTTACGTTTCGAATCTCTTAAAAGCTTGTCGTAGAAACCCCGTAGCCCGAACTTAAATTTCGGGGACGAAATTATTTTTTTTGTTTATAGGGTTTGTAACATCCCAAATTTCAAATGACTTAGATTTGGGTTAGACATGTGGTGGATGCTAGGGTTTAGCTAGGTTTGACCCTAGGAGGAGGATTTGGACCATGTGGGGCCCACTATGGGGCCCAAGTCAACCTAGGTCAAACTAGGCTAAATACAAACCCTAGCCACACCATGACCCCACCACATTGCCCTAACCCTAAATACAATCTAAGTGGACCCCAAGGTAGGCCATGGGGTCAACTAGTTGACCCATGTTGGGTCAAGTCAACATGTTGACCTAAATAGTGAAAATGGTGCCCTAGCCCATTTCACTAGGTTGGGTCCACCCAAATCAACCCAAACTCATTAGGTGGGCCTAAAGTGACCCTATACCCCCTATGGAAGAGAAAAATATGGGCATGCAATGGTAATTTTGGGAATTACCTAGGAGAGAGAAAATGTGATAAATAGGAGAGAGAAAATGTGGAGGAGCTATTTTGGGCCACTTGGGCTCATCCCACCAACCCACCATGGGTTGGCTGACCAGGTAAGGGTATTAGGAGGTGTGAGGACCCACCATGCAGCCTTGGGTCAAGCCCAAGCCCAAACCCGACCCAACCTAACCTATTTCATTAGGTGAGCCAACTCCCCCTCCTCACCACCCACCCACCTTGGCCCCAACCTTGGAACCCGACCATTAGGGTCTAATTAAGTCAACTGGAGTGGTGGGGCCCACTCCCAAGCCACCTAGCCGGCCACACACTCAACCCGAGCCCTCCCCACATTGTTGAAATCGCCCTCCTTGGTGAATCCGCCCCAAGCCTTGGTGAAGTCGCCCCCCTCTCTTAACTCAGCCCCAAACCGAGCCTATCCCTCATTCCACTCATTCCACCCCAGAGAGAGAGAGAGAGAGGAAGCAAGGAAGCCATGGCAAGCCAAGGAACTCGCCGGAATTTGCAAGCTAGGGGAAGCCGCTGCCACCCTCGACCACAACCACCACCGGTCCGTATCCCCTCCCCTCTTACTGTACTAGATCCTAGATCATCTAGGTTAGAAGTCGAGCTCAAACGAGCTCGACATAGGAATCAAAAAGGCTTGAAAATAGGTTTAAAAATGGCGGTTTTAGGGTTTTCGGCTTGGTTGCGCCGCCGCCGTCCGCCGCCCTCCGCCGCCCAGTCGCCGGCCAGCCCTAGCCCCGACCACCGTGAGGCCGGGGAAGGTCTTGGCCGGAGGCCCCGCCGCCGGCGATGGCCGGAATCCACCCCGCAAGGAACACCTGCTCGGGCTGGCCATGCATGCATGTGCATGAGGAAGAAAAGCAGCCACCGTTAGATGTTCTTTAAAAATCGTGCAAGCCTGATTAAATCATTTTAAGTTATTATTATTAAATCTGTTATTATTTAATTTATTGAATAGTGATTTAAGATGTGACATTTTGGTAGTCACCTTGCATGCTATTTATGAGGTACTTAGAGGCCCCACCTCAGGTTGAACCCTGAATAAAAATTGTAGCTAGATGAGTTAGCTTCAAAATGCCACAGAAATCATAGGTTTTGGACCAGTAGGGTGCCCTGTAGGGCTGTTTTTCTGGGACTGCCCCCTAACTAGGGCAGAAATTAAAACTGATGCCCTGCTCAAACCCTAAGTCCAAATGGACTGAAATTTTGGACATGTGGCTTATTTGGTCAAATCTAGGCCCTCCCCAAAAATCAGAATTTTTGGTGAACATTTTGCTATAGTTTTTACAAAAATACCCAAAAGTAAATAAATGTGATTTTTGGAGTTTCCTAACTCCAAATGGCCCCAAATTTTGGTGGCACCCTCTCATGGGTATATTAGATCCATGGTTAAAATTTGGGCTAAATTGGTTCACTGCATGATGAGGAATCTCACTTGCATGTTTGAGAAATGAAATTTGACTTGGGCTGCAAATAGCAATTTTGCAGAATTTCAAATGGCTGCCCAAGCCAAACCAGAATCCCCCTTGACCTGAGATTTTGGTCAGAGGTATAATTAGGACATATTCAGGCCCTGCCCAAAAATGGGCTTGATTGGAAAACAAAATGTGGGAAAATTACCAAAATACCCCTAGGGCTTAACTAGGTGATTCTTGGAGTTAGCTAACTCCAAATGGCCCCAAATTTTGGTGGCTGGCCATTAGGGACCATATAGACCAGTGGTAGAAATTTCTCTGAAATTGGAACAAGTCATGTTGGGAAAGACCCACATGCAAGAATTGAACTACTTAGGTTCGGGGTGCAAATAGCAAGTTTTTGATATTTACCTAAAGGGGTGCAGTTAGAATGCACACCCCCTGATTTAGTAGACCAGTATGGTATAATTTAAAACCCTAAGTTAGTTGGGATTTTTGGGGAGCAAAAATCCCACACTTAATGAATTTGACTATTTTGATAATTGGTGAACACGTAAGCATTTTTCTTAAATGATTCAAACTAGGGTTTAGAAGATTTATAAAACCATAATGACATTATATAAACTCAAGGGAGAAATATTCGAGCCCTTGAGATTCGACTTGATAAATTGAAGATTTGAATTATAAGTATTCGGGAAAATGACGATTTTACCCTTAACAGTAATTGAATGATTCTGATGATGATAAGTAATAAATAAATCGACGTGTCCTATTTATAATAATCTCATGTGATTAAACACAACACAATGCATTTGGAAGTTCATTCAATGGATCATTAGATAGGTCATTTCACCCTAGTCATTCAGCCTCGATAGACGTGTCGTACGTAAATGCTTATCTAGAGAATACCACCCTAGGTTAATGAACAGAGCGATGGGGATGGTATTATAACTTGGAAATGGCAGGGTGGTATTAGGTCTGGGGCTACATTTAGAATAAGTAGGATTACTCTACTAGGACCACCGGGAGATAGAATAAAATGGGATAGTCGTGGAAATTGGGAATAAACCCGGGTGGTGTTGATGGCATCATAAGTATAGCAACGAGTGATAGAGTGCAAATCACTTTACAATAGGCATAACGGAGTCCGACGGAAGACCGTCGCCCTTCCGACAATAATACCATAAGTCATTAGGCTACTAAGGAGTAACACAAAAGGAGAATCGTGGGTAATGGGTAAACATCAAGTAAAACTAATTATCCTTGCGAAAGGGAACTTCGGGTTTCATGCCCGTCTTGGTTCCTAGTGCCCTCGAGACCCCCTCACAGGGCATGCCTTGGGCAGTCCTGGGATTCACTTTAAATCACTAGGTATAATAAACCTTAAAACAAGAGTAGTCTAATAGGTTTGGAGTCCTTCACGATAGGTTCGCTGGTTAAATAAGGTTGGGAACATCATATGGGTTACTTGCTCACCTGTTTCACAAGGTTGGAGGGATACAAGTAATAAGCTCATCCTAACCGGGTTGGAGTGGCTTGCTCACCTGTTTCTTAAGGTTGGAGGGATACAAGCGCTTACTCACCCAAATTGGATTGGAGGGAATGTGTTAATGATGCGTGGATTACGGCAAGCGCACCGGTCGCACAAGTAATAAAGTTTGGGAATAAATCCCCGAGTGTCGGTCTCTTGAGGAACACAGTAAGGGATGAGTTAATGTCGAGGAGGACTTGAGATTGAAGTCCTCGGGTCGGAGGTAACGATGGGGGTTTTGATGGTTGTGGAAAATAAAGTAAAAATCTAACAACTACTCCTATGCAACGCCGCTATGCGATGCTTCGCCAGGCGGGATGGAAACTACGTACGGGCCAAGCTAGATGCACCGAATCGCTAGGCGGATGGGCGAGTAGGCTAGCGGATGAGGTGGAGAGAACGGCGGAAATCCTACTATGCAGGCCGCTATGCACTGCTTCGCCGTAGGCGGGATGGAAACTACACGGGCCGCTATGCACCGAGAATCAAGCTCTAGGCGGATGGAAGAGTAGGCTAGCGGATGAGTCGTGGTGAGAATGTTGCACTTGGAATGAGGGTCGTGAGCACCATTCTTCGCAACGCACGATCCTTACTAGCAATTGCTAGTGCGGCAAGGGCGGATGGATGGTGGAATAATAATGGGCGCACCTCAAACAATAAATAGGGTACTGTGATATTGAAAATACAGTAATCACAAAGACATGATTTACTGCACAAGCGTTAATTGCACAATAAACATTCTTCATCAATACAAACTGCTAGAATAACTAACTGCTAACAACAACAAGAGGAAGAGGTGTGCGAATCGACCGAATCCGAAGCCTTGTTCCGATCTTCCTTCATACGGTTGGAGGATCCCGGGTTGTCAGGATCCGAGTCCAAGCTCGTTGACTCCTCAGGACTGCACGTCCGGGGTAGAGGAGGCTGTCACTCACTCCCAATGTAGACCCGTAGCTTCTTCGTTTGGTGAAATGATCCTATTAGATTGCGGCTCCGGCCCTTCCTTGCTTGTACTCATGGAGAAAGCTCGGTCAAAACTCCGCTTGAAGCTTGAGGATGAAGGAGGAGGCCGAGAGGATGCTCTTACGGCGACTTGTTATTTGGCGTTGTAAGCTTGCCCGGAGACCCTCCCTAAGGTGGGACTTGAAAAATGGAGGAAGACGGCGGAAACCCTCGTTCGGGACGAGAAACGGCGGAAAAATCGCGTGATCCCCGATTCGATCAAAATTAGGGCGGACCTGCGCTATTTATAGAAAACAGATTTAAACAGCGCGCACGATCACAGGCGCACGACCAGTGGTCGTGCGCGGTATGGCCTGTGATCGTGCGATATGGAGGCAGAAAAGTGGGAAAAGAAAGTGTGACTGCGCACGACCGGCAACGCACGAGCAGTGATCGTGCGCGGTATGGCTGGTGATCGTGCGATATGCCGGGACAGAACTTTCACAGGAGAGGTCATGGCTGCGCACGACCGATGATCGTGCGCCAAAGAGGTCGACGGTCGTGCGTGGGTAAATCCTACCCCGGACGCCCACACGATCCCAGAACCTGCAGGAAAACTGGACGGGATGTCGATATGGCAGTCACAGACATAAATATAATGCATAGCAAAAGGGAAATACACACACGCACAGAAATAGGCTAATAAAGTGCACAAGACGTGGAATAACCGTAGCGAACCAAAAGGAGTGCAAATGACGCTAAACGGTGTGCAAAGACAAGAAAATAAGCCTAGATGAGTCCGAAAATAGGTATATAAAGAGGACTCATCACACCCCCAGACTTAACCATTTGCGCGTCCCGAGCAAACAAAACCTAAGCAGACAGGGAAAATGAACTAGCTAACAAAGAAATTGCAAAACGGAGTACCATGCGAAGTCGCATGCTCGCGTGCATAAAAAATAAAGTAGAGGAAATTTTTAAGTATACAAAATATTTTATATTTTTCACAATGCGTATTAAAAATTTATTATTACTCAAAAGTGGAATCACGGTGAATCATCCGGTCCTACGCAGGGAGAAAGTAGGCAGGCCACTGAGGTGAGCATTGCCGAAGACCGGGGCTCAAGATTACCCCCAAAGGAATCCACCAATGTCGGAAACCATAAGCTTGCCCGTTCGCACTCTCTCCACGGCACTAGTCAACTCAAGCGCAAGTCCGTAGGACTTTAGGATAATAACGGGGCTTGGGATTAGGTGAGGAAAGACTACCACCGGCCAAGATAACTTCCGTACATGACGGCTATGCACCTAACCCAAAGCTGGCAGAGCTAACGTACAAAACTAGTACGGATTTGTCCGCTGCCCACAAAATAAATACGGGTGCACCACACCCCCAGACTTAACTTTTACTAAATGGGTGTGTGCATTGATTACCGGGAATTGCCTACTCCAAATCCAAATCATCTCCAATAAAGATTTTCAATCAAACTTTTTCTTTCTCTTTTTTCGAAGCTTTTCTGGATCTTTTTCTCTTTTTCAAATATACCAAAGACGGCGTTTTCTTTTCTTTTTTCATCTTTTTATTTCGGGCTCACAATTTCAGCAGATATAACGTGTATTGGAAGCACTTCCACATTTTCACAAATAGTCTTCATAACACCACATTTTGGTCACAACCCAAGGAGGAACATGAAAATATAAAACATTAAGCTCGACTTGGGTGCGCGACTAGGATAGGCTAGTTCTCTAAGGCTTTGGTGAAATATAGGTGGAGCTGTAAATCAAAAGAAAGGGTAGGCACAAAGGGGCGTAGCGAGGATATGACGTTAGGAACGGTACAAAGCTCAACCGGGCCAAAAGATGGCCTACATCACTCTCACGCTAGACTAACCGTGTACCAATGCTTCAAGAATAGCTTGGGGCAAGTTCTTAGCAACCGAGAAAGATAATCCTTCCTCCCGACTCAAGCAATACGAGTCTAGTGGCGGCTACACACATTCCTACGCTACCGTTTGATTCACACCGGATTCACCAACTTTTGAGTAGAATAAAAAAGAATTTACGCAGATAGAAAAATATAAAGCTATAAGCATACAGAAAAATTAAATCTACTCAAATTTCTATACAAAACGAGAGCAGTTGACTAGAAACACAGCAAGGCCAACATTTTACTCCGTCGCGCAATCCTGAACTAGCACAGAAATTTTCCAAATCGAACAAAGATACAGGTTCAACTCGTGACACGCAAACCGCTAAGCTCGCGCTCATGTGGGTGCAGTGGTGTGCGATGCAATGAACATAAACAAAATAAAATACAAAAAGCTTCTAGCATGCAAAAGAAATGTGTACGTGCAAAAAGGTAAACTGACTCTCCCCCAGACTTAAACTAAACAACACATCAAATGATAGAGAAATTTAAATCAAAAAGAGCTAAGGGAAGAGGTTACCCAATGCTCAGCTAGTGAGCATACCAGAAGACGCGTGAAAACTAGGAGCAGGCCCGCCATACGAAGAATCACAACCCCGCCAATGCGTAGTATCCATGAATACCTGCAGGGGTGAGCTCCGCAAAAACAAAAGAAAAATATACAAAAAGAAATACTAAACTAAGCTAGACATAAAAAAAGAAAAATGCAGAAAATGAAAGATAAGCACTGGGGTTATTGTCATCCCAGCACGACTTATTCAGCAAAAGAAAAGTTCTAGCTAATGGGCCTATGAAAAGAAAAGTGCACAGGCAACTGTCCTAATATCCATTTGGGTGTCGGTAACGGGTACCGATACGGTGATAGCACAGTTACCCCTCTACCTAGATTGTTTGTAAGTTCGTTAATACCTGTGACGCACATGTAGAGGAAACTTCTAGGAAGTAAGATGAGGAGGAGCACTGGTCCTCACTCATCTCACCACAAAACAAATCCTTGCCTAGCAAGGTATCGTCCACCACAATCTGCTGCTCGTTGGGGGCGAGCCCTGGGAGGTGTAGGTACCCTTGAGGCTTCAACTGCAAAAGGAGTAGGAAACTCCTCATGCACGCTGAGGCACTCACCGACAACCTGAGCACAAGGCTCAATGTCAACCCAACTCACCTGCAGGGAGTCAACCCGCATAGGCGCAGAGGGAGAAGGGGGGTCAAGGAATAAAGGAGACGAAGAACATAAGGAACTAATCGGGGGAGTGGTCCCGGTCTCACTCCCAGCAGGCTCCAAACAATGATCATCGTCGGTGTCATGTGAGTCATGGCGAGGGGAAGCTGAGACCATGAGGTCCTCGGTGGTGATTCGGACCTCCTCAACCAACAAGGAAGTAGAAACCTCCTCGCCAGCAAGGATTTCCTCATCACACCTCGGTACGTCACGGTGTTCCAAGACATAGTACTCACCATTGATGAGAATAATGTCCTCGTCACACCACGGCGCATCCTCATATTCCCAATTCCCGCAGGGCACAACATCATCAACCAACTCACTAGAAAGGGGAGTAGGTAATTCATGCAAAGAAAGCGGAGGAGCAACATCATCAGAGATAATATGCGCAGGTTCCTCCGGGGGTGAATCAAAAATAGGGGAAGAAGGCACAGGGAGAGAAGGCGCCGCAATGTCGTCGCACTGACCAGTAGAAAGTCTGATGGGTGTATCCACAGCAGTCCCCCATAGACAAGGTGGTACTGCGGATGCATCATCAGAATCAGAAGGAGCGGCCATTTGAGAGGTGGATGAGACAATCCGGATATCCGGTTCATCATCCGCCTCCAACTGGCGCTGAAATTCTGCGCAATCTTTCAACACATGGTCGGTGCTATGACAACACAAACACCGTTTTCCATTACCCCTCGGTCCAGAAGGGACCGGGGAGGAATATGAAAAAGGTGAAGGCGGAGAAGAGTAGTGACCATAAGACTGGGGTGCGGTGTATGAAGTACCATAAGACAACGGTGCTCCATACACTGAACCACGAGAATTATGCTCCCATTCTTCAGTGGGGCACTCATCACTGTTATGCCTATAATCCCCGCACCAACAGCAACGAATATTCGCATAAGAATACATGGTGCAGCAAGAAAGAATTCACCACAAGAATTTTCTAAGCAAAAATTAACTACACACAAGCAGATAAATAAAAAGGAATACCTGCTACTGGAATATAAAAAATTAGAAGAGGAATAAAGAAAAATAAGCAACAAATTATAAAAACTAAAGTAAAGAAAAATAAAACATGGAATGAACAGATGGAAAAGGGCTTCTATCTCAAATCTACCTCTTCAAAAACTCAAACGACTGTGTTCCCCGGCAACGGCGCCAAAAACTTGATGCGTGGATTACGGCAAGCGCACCGGTCGCACAAGTAATAAAGTTTGGGAATAAATCCCCGAGTGTCGGTCTCTTGAGGAACACAGTAAGGGATGAGTTAATGTCGAGGAGGACTTGAGATTGAAGTCCTCGGGTCGGAGGTAACGATGGGGGTTTTGATGGTTGTGGAAAATAAAGTAAAAATCTAACAACTACTCCTATGCAACGCCGCTATGCGATGCTTCGCCAGGCGGGATGGAAACTACACGGGCCGCTATGCACCGAATCGCTAGGCGGATGGGCGAGTAGGCTAGCGGATGAGGTGGAGAGAACGGCGGAAATCCTACTATGCAGGCCGCTATGCACTGCTTCGCCAGGCGGGATGGAAACTACACGGGCCGCTATGCACCGAATCGCTAGGCGGATGGAAGAGTAGGCTAGCGGATGAGGTGGTGAGAATGGCGGAATGAGGGTCGTGAGCACCTCTTCGCAACGCACGCCACTAGCAATTGCTAGTGCGGCAAGGGCGGATGGATGGTGGAATAATAAGGCGCACCTCAAACAATAAATAACGAAAATACAAATCACAAAGACATGATTTAGCACAAGCGTTAATTACAATAAACATTCTTCATCAATACAAAGAGAATAACTAAGCTAACAACAACAAGAGGAAGAGGTGTGCGAATCGACCGAATCCGAAGCCTTGTTGAGGGTTCACGGTTGGAATCCCGGGTTGTCAATCCGAGTCCAAGCTCGGTCCTCAACTGCGTCCGGGGTAGAGGAGGCTGTCACTCACTCCCAATGGACCCGTCTTCTTCGTTGAAATGATCCGTAGATTGCGGCTCCGGCCCTTCCTTGCTTGATGGAGAAAGCTCGGTCAAAACTCCGCTTGAAGCTTGAGGATGAAGGAGGAGGCCGAGAGGATGCTCCGGCGTTGATTTGGCGTTGTAAGCTTGCCCGGAGACCCTCCCTAAGGTGGGAGATGGAGGAAGACGGCGGAAACCCTCGTTCGGGACGAGAAACGGCGGAAAAATCGCGTGATCCCCGATTCGATCAAAATTAGGGCGGACCTGCGCTATTTATAGAAAACAGATTTAAACAGCGCGCACGATCACAGGCGCACGACCAGTGGTCGTGCGCGGTATGGCCAGTGATCGTGCGATATGGAGGCAGAAAAGTGGGAAAAGAAAGTGTGACTGCGCACGACCGGCAACGCACGAGCAGTGATCGTGCGCGGTATGGCTGGTGATCGTGCGATATGCCGGGACAGAACTTTCACAGGAGAGGTCATGGCTGCGCACGACCGATGATCGTGCGCCAAAGAGGTCGACGGTCGTGCGTGGGTAAATCCTACCCCGGACGCCCACACGATCCCAGAACCTGCAGGAAAACTGGACGGGATGTCGATATGGCAGTCACAGACATAAATATAATGCATAGCAAAAGGGAAATACACACACGCACAGAAATAGGCTAATAAAGTGCACAAGACGTGGAATAACCGTAGCGAACCAAAAGGAGTGCAAATGACGCTAAACGGTGTGCAAAGACAAGAAAATAAGCCTAGATGAGTCCGAAAATAGGTATATAAAGAGGACTCATCAGTTAACAATGTCAGTACGAGCGGGAAGCTCAGATTAATACCTTGCATGTGCATAAAATTAGTGGCGAGTCACGCGGGACTGGCCAGTCGATGCACCGATGGCAGTACGATGACTCGGGCGAGAAGTACGGGTGGAGGGGCCAGTATGCTTAAATATATAATACTGCGGAATCCCCGAAGACGTACACTCGACCTACAAGACTGACGGGTAGTCAGCAAAATACGTACGCAAGACTCTAGAGTGCACCTAGGACGTGTACAGAGGCGTATGAGAGGGGTCTAGGTCTGGTAGTGCTTATACCTACCTAAAAGTGGAGAGCCCGCTCCACTGTTGCCGTAGCCACAACGGTAGTACCCGAGAGTGATGCAAGCTCTCAAAAAGAGGGAACTAAAGGTCTGTGATCACGGAGTCGTGTGTGTGTGTTGCACTTGCATGTTTAACATATTCATCATAACATACATTCATTCATTAGGGCATACGCTTCATAGATCCTTATCATATAAATTGTATGGGCGGTTTATATGATAAGTTACTTTTGGAAACCCTAACTTATAAGTTCGTATGGGCGTTCATATAAGTTAGGGTACTTCTGTGATATTGATAGGAGTAGGAGTAGCAGTAGCGTACTTTCCTTTCTGTACTACCTTTACTTTCAGTTCTACCTTTTTACTGCAGTCCTTCTCTTTCTGCACTGTCTTTACTTACTTGCACTATATATAGAACTGCTAGATCATATATAGAACTGCTAGATTATATATATAACTGCTAGACTTTACTTACTCCTGCTAGATAGAAATGTCACCTGCTTCCACTTTGCTACCCCTTGTTGTCCTCCGCATCTTCCTTCCATACGGTGCCTAAGAGCGACAGGAGGAGGTGTTGAGGATACGACTTAGTCTTTTTGACTAACATACGTTGACTCCCCCTTTTTAGGAGCTCGAGGAGATAGACCAGCACGTCCAGCGGGACGAGGAGGTAGGGCATGAGGAGCAGCTACCACCACCACCAGACACTACTACCGCACGTCCTCAGGTGGGAGGAGATGTAGTAGATAGCTTAGTTTACAGCTTTCTGTTTGGTGAGAGAGAGTCTCATTTCTATTGATGTATATGGGCATAAGCCCTATATCACTTTTGTACTCATTTTGGACTGTAGTAGCTTTTCATTTCCTTATATATGATATGCTCTGTGACTTCTGTGGACATGTGTATTGGTTTGGTTATACACTTTTACTTCCGCATCTCTAGTGAAAAATGATCGTAATAGCCGGCAGAATCGGCGTCTTACGGTGTCGACTAACTCAGGAGTTAGTGTCACCGTAAGGCGGCGGTTCTTGGCATAAGATCCGGGTTAGCCTCGGGATGAGGAGACAGGATCTTACACTATTTTTAATAATTAAAACCATTCATAAGAAATAGTGTGACAAATCATATAATCTATATTTTAATAAATATTTTGGTTCGCGTATAATAGATCGAGCCCGATCCGATGGCCCGTGGTCATTATACCCAATGGACGGACGGTCCACATTTGCCTGACCTGGGCAACATTTAGGCTTGCTTTGCTAGCCACACACGCCCTCTCCCGACCGACCAACGCCACCACTACCTTCGTCGAGGTGGTGGCCAACGATTAACGTCAGCTTGCCGGACCGGAGGTGGTCAGAACATAGGTTTAGTGTAGTAAAAAGGAACTAAAAAATGAGCCCTTTGGTAAGCCCAATTGAAGCCCAATTGATGCCCAATTTGGCTCGATTCAAGCCCTAAAGATATTGAGATCAATGCACTGGAGAAGAGGCAAAGAACTGGACCTGATTGGTGGCCATTTGCCTTGCCAACCGACGGTTCTCCATGGCCGTTCGTGTGGTTTTTGGTGCCATGTCAATCCTTGATTAGAGGGCTTGATTCCTTCAACAAAAGTGGGCGATTTCCTCCACTTCAATTCTTGATGGTGATAAAAGAGTCAATTTGGGGAGAGAGAGGGTTAGGCCCTAAATGGCCATTAGTGGCCATGAAAGAAGGTTTTCAGCAATTTCAAAACTCTTGAAATTCTGCCTCTAGGAGGCTGGGAAAACCCATCCATCTTCTCCACACTGATCAAGGGGAATGAATGAGGCCATTAAAGGAGGATTGAGTGCCCCATGGCCTTCCAAAGACATGAATGTTCCTCTTTCTCTCTCCTAAATTTGGGGAAAACTTCTATTTTATCTCTCCTAGTCACTCCTCCAGAAATTGAGCGGCATTATAGGTAATTTTAATTTGTTTGTAACTAATGGGTAACCATAATTGGGCTTAGCGCAATTGGATTGGGGCTGGCTTGGACTTTTCCCCCAATTTTGGGCTTAATTAACCCTAGTTAATTAGACTCAACCCTAGGTTAAATTAGATATTGTGACTGACCCAATTGGGAGTTCATTGGTTCCTTGACACCACCCAAGTCCATTTGTGTCTTGGTGTAATCAATTTGGGTCAAATGATACTAAAGATCGTAAAGGTGGAGAAGAGGGGTTAAAGAGAAGAGAAGGTGGATGTGGTGGAAGTTGATAATATTCTCCGATTCTTTATCCGATAAAGGCAAGCGTACTTTATTGTTTATAGTATAGGATACTAAAGATTAATATCAAGGTCATATTTCCCTGGGGTGTAATGATTACTTCTACTTCGAGTAGATCGCTACTATTTTATCAAATGATTTTTCTATTAATTTACTTAACTAAAAAAATGAACTAAATTACTATGCTAAAAAGAAAACTTAATTACTTGAAGAAATAAAAAGGGTTAGAGCTAATGAAAAAAGGGAGTACTCAATCTTGAATCACTTTTAAATAAGAAAATTAAAATGAAATAACAAACTAATTCTAAATAAAGTAAAACACCTTGACCGTGGAGGTTCCTGGAGCATGAACACGCTTCTCTCAAAGTCGTGCCCACCTGAGTTTAGGAAGGTCCGACAGAACTCTTGTCCAAACTGAAGACCTAAAGCTCGCCTTAAGTGGTGAACCCCGTTATTGGATTTCACTCCAATACAGGAGGTTTAACGTCTTATTCTCTCAAGGGGTGCATGCAACTCTCTTTACTCTTGGGTGATCGATTCAATCTACGAGCCTCTCGACTAACTAAGAATGAAAACCCAAATGGAAACTATATACCGGCAATATAGTCCAACTAAATAAAAATAAAGAATAAATCAAAGGTAATTACTTTAAGAAGAAAAAGAAAGCTAAAACATCATAACTTGATCAACTCATTCTCAGATCATCGCAATCGAGTACAAATGAGGATTAGTTATTCATGGTAATAGGGAAAGGGAGGGGCAAATAATAAAGGTGCATGAAAACTAAAAAGAGAGATATAGAGAAAGAGAACTCTAATTAAAATTTCATTAAAAACATAAAGGGATTATAACTAGGAATGGAGATTACAAGTGCGTGAAAATAGAGCTAATCACCACTACAACACTAATAAAAAGTGATTACAAGTAATAAAAGTACATTGCATGAAAACTAAAACTAGAAATGGAGGGAGAGAGAGAGAGAGCAAAAACATAAGAAAAAAACACAAAAACCTAAGAATGAAACTAGCAGCACCTCCCCTCTCCCCAAAACTTGGTCTGGAATGCTTGGAATGGCCTGGTATTTATAGAAAAAAATCTGTCTAGGTCATGCCCCCTGTCACGCCCGGGTAGGGCGTGTCAGGGGGCGTGTCGAGTATGGGGTTGACTTCGGGCATTAGATTCTGGCAGGAATGATGATTACTTCTGTACGTTGGTGGACACGCCCTGGGACACGCCCGTGTAGGGGGCCATGTATGGCACGTCATGTCAAAATCATTATTCGGAAAACTGCCAGTCCTCGTTAAAGGTGCTACATGCCCCAGGGCCATGCTCGTGTAGGGGGCATGTCACGTACGAGTTGACGTGCAGTAATGAAAAAGCTTTAATTGCGGCAACATTCTTTGGGATGAGGGTGACACTCCCATAGGCACGCCCAGGGAGGGCATGTAAGGGGGGCGTGTTAGGTCATTTTCTTGGGATCTGGATTCTGGCATCAAATTTCCTCGGGATCGGGTTACACTCCGTATGACACGCCTAGGGAGGGCGTATTAGTGGGGCGTGTCAGGTCATTTTGGTCGAAAGTTGTGAAAACCTAAAAAACAGAAAATAAACTAAGTTAGATTATTTACATAAAATGAAACTAAAAGGAACCTAAAAATACCTAAAGAAAGAGATTTAAAACGAAAATAAATAAATTTTTACCCTAATAAATTAAGCTAAAATATGCATCATCAAATTCTCCCATACTTTTTTTTTTGCTTGTCCTTAAGCAAAGACTATAAGTTAGATAAAATAAAGAGGATTAATTGAAAAGTTTAAAATGCTATAAACAAGTAAGATGGGAATTTAGAGGTAGAGAAATTTTGAAAAAAATTGAAAATTCCTACTTTAACTTAGCACAAAATTTTATAAATTTCACTGAATATAAAAATAAATCATCCCAAATTTTTACAGATTTAAAACCTCATAAAGTAACGAGTAAAAAGCGCATTGAGTCACTACTAGAGTCTAAGAGACAAAATAAACCCATAGTCAATCAAGACAAAGATCAATATTTCTAGCAAAAAACACTTACTCAAACTAGTTTATCGCTATAATACTAAAAAGTAAACGTATGAAGCATGAATCACTAGGGCTTTAATTAAGCGTACAGTTAGGTGTATGTTTTTAAGGGTGTGATATTCAAAAGATAAACATGAGGGGTATTTGCACACCTAAATAAAAAAGTGAGCTTTGCCAAAATAATGCTAGGAAAAATAAATACTTTTCACATTTTTTCTTTTACTTTTTTTTTTCAAATATTTTTTCATTTTTCATTTTTTTCATTTTTCATACTTAAATATTTCCAATTTTGTAGCAAAAGATAATACAAGAATTTTCCACAAATTTTTTCAAAAAGATGCACACTAGTAATTAAAGCTCAAAAACAAATTTAAAGTGTGCATATAGGTAAGTTATTTGGCCGTGGTGAAATAAAAATTGGGGCTACAAAAAGGAAAGGAAAAGGTACAAAAATAGCTAGCAACGATTATTGTTAGGTGGGGTACAAAGGCTCAAATGTTTCAAAAGAGATGCCTAAATCATTTTCATGCTTTCTAAATCTACTCAAAGTAAATCTTTGAAATTTCAGAAGAAGATAAGCACAAAAATAGAAAATAAAGAATTTGCTTTCATGAAAACGTTGAAAAATGCGTCCCCCAGAACTTGAGCTAAAGACCGGCTTGAGTCCAAGTTGAGAGGTGAGAAGCGACACAAACACGCGGGAGCTTATTCCTGCACAAAACAAATAAAAAACAACAAAAAACGGATAAGCAAGGGTTGCCTCCCAAGAGCGCTCTTTGGTTATCGTCGTTGAGCTCGACATTATTAGTTAGCTAGATGGAAAATAAAAAGAGAAATGTAATGACAGCTCGCGTATTATGCGTTGCGGCGCGAGTGCCAAAATGTTTTTTAAGAAAATAAAAATAATTTTTTTGTAATTTTTTATTTAAAAAAAACAAAAAGGAAAAATATTTAGAAAAAGAAAATTTGTTAGTAAAAGAAAATAAATTATTAGAAGGGGAAAAAGAAGAAGAACTAGAAAGTAAATTAGAAGGAAAAATAAAAGAAGAAAAGGAAGAGGAATTTTCGCAAGGAGGCTTAAGAGAAGAAAAAGAAGAAGGCGACGACGATTGATCGCAAGAAATTTTTTGGATAAAAAGATCCGGTTGCTCTACTTGAATATCAATCATTTCCGTAGATTTGGAGCAAAACGGGATATCCGAAAAATAAATCTTCGTGGAAGATCGAACACAAGAAAGTTCATCTTCTTCGACAAATTGAGAAAAAATCGGGATATCGGGGGAAATTTCCTCCTCGAGAAGTTGAAAGCACAAAGGAATTTCTGAATAATCGTCTTTCACGAGTGATTGAAGGCACTACGGAAAATCTGAAGATTCATCATTCGAAAGATAAATAGGAGGAGGAGGAGAAGAAAAAGTTGCGGTCTTAGAAGCTAAAGCATTAAAAATCACTTTGAAATCAGCATTGATGCATGCATGAAATGATACAAAATAAAAAATGATTTCATTTATGCTAAAATAAAAATAGGAGGCGCGCAAGCTTGCGGAGAAAAAACGGAGAAATCTTGAGATGGAATGGGTTGATGATCACCTTGGCCCCAAGAATGATCAGGGTGTTACCACCCTGAGTAGTATAAAGTAGGGCTAGGATCAAAATGTCCTTTCAAGAAATCTCCGAAAAAATTAAAATCAGAAAAATTTAGAGGAGAAGGGTAGGAAGGCATTTAAAAATCATCGTAACCCCATGAAATAAAATTTGAGGACGGATCAATTTGGCCAAATTGATCCAATCCAGAAGGGATAAAATCATGGGTGGATGAAGGGTATCCTAGCCAACATTCCTCGCGAGAGTTGCCAAACTTTCCACAAGAAAAACCAAAACTATCCATAAAAAATAAAATCAACCGCAAAAGAGGGGTAAGAGAGAAAAGAAACGATAAAATTAAAAGCTATCCTTTTTTCAAAATATCAAAACTAATCCCCGGCAACAGCACAAAAAACATGATACTAAAGATCGCAAAGAAGGAGAAGAGGGGTTAAAGAGAACAGAAGGTGGATGTGATGGAAGTTGATAATATTCTCCAATTCTATATCTGATAAAGGCAAGCGTACCTTATCTTTTATAGTATAGGATACTAAAGATTAAAATCAAGGTCATATTTCCCTAGGGTGTAATGATTACTTCTACTTCGAGGAGATCGCTACTATTTTATAAAATGATTTTTTTTTATTAATTTACTTAACTAAAAAAAGAACTAAATTATTAAGCTAAAAAGAAAAATAAATTACTTGAAGAAATAAAAAGGGTTAGAGCTAATGAAAAAGGGGAGTACTCAATCTTGAATAACTTTGAAATAAGAAAATCAAAATGAAATAATAAACTAATTCTAAATAAAGTAAAACACCTTGACCGTGGAGGTTCCCGAAGCATGAATACGCTTCTCTCGAAGTCATGCCCACCTTCGTTTAGGAAGGTCCGGACGAACTCTCGTCCAAAATCAAAGACCTAAAGCTCGCCTTAAGTGGTGAACCCCGCTATTAGATTTCACTCCAATCCGAGAGATTTAACGTCTCCCTCTCTCGAGGGGTGCGTGCAACTCTCTTTACTCTTGGGTGATCGATTTAATCTACGATCCTCTCGGCTAACTAAGGATGAAAACCTAAATGGAAACAATATACCGGCAATATAGTCCCACTAAATAAAAATGAAGAATAAAACAAAGGTAATTACTTTAAGAAGAAAAAGAAATGATGGAGACGACGGCCCTCAATAGGTTGAAGACGAGGACAGTGCGCTTACAGAAGATATTTCTCCACCTCCAAGTTGTGACGTGCGACACCGTGAAGACTATGTGGCGCATCGCCCAAATATCTGCCTGCGGCGCAAGCCTATATTTAAATAATTAATAATAATTATTACTAAATTTATTATTAATTATTTATGCATTTTGGTTCTATTTTATTTAAGCATTTTATTTAAATTTTCATAATATGTGGCATGGTTATGTTTTGAACCATGAGTAGTTGTATATTAATTTTGGGCTGCATGTAGTCTTTTCCCTTGTTGTTTGATGTAAGCCTATATATAGGCATGGATATTTTCATTTTGAGATATAGATTGATGAAATAAAATTGAAACCCAAATTGTCTCCCTCTTGAGATCTCTCTCCTTTCTCTCCTTGGCCGAACTTCTCCTTCCCCACCCTCCCTCTTGGCCGCCGGCCTCTTCCCATCTACTCCTCCCTATCCTTTTTCCCCTCCTCCTCTCCTTGTTAAGGAAAACCGCCCCATATTCCCTCCTCTCAAAATCCGGCCACCTACATCATCTCCTACAACTCACCTTGTGGATCTCCAACCCGACGTGAAGCTATATTGGCGAGCGAGATTCTCTTCTCCTTCTGGCGCGACTCCGGCGGAGCCGTTGGAGAACGATCCAAGTCGAGATTAATCGGAATCACCCATTCCGATTGGGTAACGAAATACTTCCACTCTTGTGAGATTCTTTCTTTATAAATATTCAAGTGGTGGTTTTTATCCGTAGCATTAACTATTGAAAAATTCGGATTTCATCGTGGTTGATTTTATCTTGATTTGTTATTCTCTTTATTGTTATTTTTCATTCAAGAGGTTTGGCAAACCTTCGCAATCTTTTCATTGGGAGAGATCTACCCATTCCGAATCGAAGTTTTTCGGTAGATCTCTTTTGGTACAACGACGCTCGGTCGGACCTAATATTGGTCCTTTTAGCTCGATCGAACATTGGCCCTATAGCCCTTGTTGGATCCAAACCGGTTTGGCTACCCGTATGCTAGCATAATATTGATAGATTTAATTACGTGGTGTCGCGTAGAGCGGTTGTGCGAGTGTAGGGATTGGATTGAAGAGTGGCATGGCGTTAGAACGTAGTCCTACTCGGTGTGAAACGTGCAAGCCTACATCAATTTGGTATCAGAGGGAGGTTATTGTCGATTTCCTAATCGACACCATCCTTCTATTTTTAGGTAGGCTAAAAAAAATATAAATTTCAAATTTTGAATTTCAAATTTTGAATTTCAAATTTCAAGATTTCAAGATTTCAAATTTCAAATTTCAAATTTAAAAATTTAAAATTTAAAAATTCAAAATTTCAAATTTCCAATTTCAAATTCTAAATTTCAAATTTTTCTCAAAATCTAAAAAAATAAAATTCTGGAAATTCTCTATCTTATTTTTAATAAGAAATCCAAAAAAAAATTATTTTTCATTAAGCCATTATTTTTATTAAGTTATTTTAAAATTTAATAGTTGGTCTGCCAATAGCGGCCTATATTTTTATTTTTTCAGCAAAATTCAAAAATAATTTTTTTTTAATAATCTTCATATTTTTTTTAGCAAGAAAATATATTTTCTATAAGTTTTACCCTAGTGGTTAAGCGGGAACAATTCCGACAATCCTAATTTATTTGGGTCAGTTTACTTTTCTTTGCATGAACACAAGTATCAGATCGAGTTTTCTCTCCGGTTCTTACGATTATGGCCTATGACGTTCACGTTTCCCATTTAGACTATTGGTATGATAAATCCATGGTTAAGCCTCCCCCTAGGCAATGCCACATTAATCTTACCTATGACGGTTTAGGGTATCCTAAAAATTTTAGGGATTGGCTTAAGGAGATAGAACTTCATTTTGACTGTCGCAAATGGGATGACCTCCAAAAGGTTCACTTTGCCCGAGAGTGGTTAATAGGTCGAGCCCAATCATTTTGGATAAACGAAGAGCGACGTGTTGGCAATTATAAACACACGTGGTGGGCGATGCGTAGCCTCCTCTCGGATCAATTTGATCCCGCCAATCTCCGTACTACTAACGCCAAACCTTTGAGTGAGTATCGTTATGGCGCTAGTTCCATACAAACCTTTAGGAATGACTATAATCCTCACGTTATATACTTGCCCCGCAAAGATCTGATTATCTCAAGCATGAGTACACCTACCTATGAGAGGAAAGAGAAACTTTAGACCTTTATCCCTACGTCGTTAGACGTAAGTGCTAGGAATGCCATGAGCCCATGGGGTGAGAGTGTTCCTATTAGCATGATTGAGTCTGAGGCTGTGGTTACGAGTGTGCCCATCACTAAGGACGAGGCTAATATCACTGACAATGGTAGCGACATTGAGGATACTGGTTACCCTAGTGACCTAGATGATGACTTCTTCCCCGAAGAGTCATCTCCATTTCCCTCCGACGATATGTCTGCCTTGTCTACCTTGATTGACATGGAATTCTCTGTTGAGCCTAAGTCAGGTGATAAACTGGATGAGTCGGAAGATTTATATTTCGATGAGAGCTTACCAGTCGTGATTCAGGTGACGATCTGTTAGGACTTGAGTTTGATATTTCAAGCCCGAGACATATCGAAGTGCCCGTCCCTGAGATTTTTACTGCTACTGATGTCCTGACCGATGCGTTGGAAGATTGTATTAGTGAGGGAGTTATAACTCTGGAAGACGTTATTGAAATGGAGTCAGATGAGCATCCCCTAATGCTAATTCCGTTGCCTAAATTTGAATGTGATCTTAACTCTCTCCCGATCGTTGTATTACAGACTTTTTCTCCTGACCCGTTGACTCGACGAGCAGACTATTTAGGACACGAGTGTGGTACGTCTGATTATAGTAGTCCTATGGTACGCCCTGAGTTCACTCTGCTGGTACCACTAGAGGTGGTCCCCTTAGTGCCGCCTGATCTCGTAGTATTAGTGCCGATCTATGACCCGATCACTGAGTCTGAATCACATGATATACATAATGAATTGGAAGACATGTCGGATGAGTTTTCCGTAAGGGTGAATCCACTGTTTGAATTTTCTTATGATTTTAATGGCTTGTAGTTGGACGATATTTCTTGGACGTCAAATCCGAGTTTTGAGGTTTCGAATTGGACTTCTAGTGATACCTTGGCTATGGTGCCTTTTGATGTGATGTCCCCTCAACACACTTATTTGCCAAGCCTGAACCCGTGAATTTACCCCCCCCCCGCCATTTAATGACCCTTTTTTCCACTCGTTAGTGACCACGGTTAGGCCACATGAGTTGTATCGCTCGCACCTATTTCCACACCTGGGAGCGTTCAGCTCTGCTAGTATTTCTGATGAGCGGTTTTCCTTGGCATATCTTCATGCCAAGCGTGATTATATTAATTATAAAAGTAGAACTGCGATGCTCACGCCTATGAAAATCATCTTTGATTTTAAGGCTCCCATCCCTCCGGACTTAAATCCTTTATTCTCTGAATTTGGGGTGAGTCACATAGCGCATGGGTTCACACCACACGGTAGCAAGTTATCTAGGCGCATTTTAATTGAATTAATTGCTCCGGTGGCGTCTCATTACTTACCCTCTAGTTTGTTGGCGAAAATCACTCAATATTATGCTCGTTATGATCAACTCTTATATAAGCACACTAGTAAAGCGCTTGCCATTCCAATTATTTCGTATCATTTTCATGCTAGCTTACATAAAAGAGTTTCTCACTATAAGAGTGACGATTTAGTTTTGGTGTGTCTCGTCCCTGAACGGATGCCTTCGGGCACTTTAGAAAGTTGGCGAGTTGGTAAGCTGAACCCTCTTTGGTTATTAATGACATTAGGAGAAAACACATTTCATTTGAAATTATCCACTCATTGGGGTTTTCCCCTTATTTTCGATGTTTCTAATTTAACGCTATATGATTCTCCGCCACTTGAATTTTCTGCCTGTCCGTGTGGGTCCACTATGTTCTCTTTGGGTATGGGTTGTGAGATTGTACTTGGATTGTTTTCTTCATCGGTCTTCTCTGGAGGTACGTTGGTTGTGGACGCTGAATTTTGTTTTCCTTTATTGACTAATGTTCTTCCAAGGTTCCGTAGGAACATATTTATGCTTGACAGGATACTCCAGGTTGTTGTGCTCTCCTCTCCAAGTGGTGCTGTATGCCGCCCCGAGGTTCTATTGGACGATGCTTTCCCGCTCCGGTCCTTTCAGGCCAACTCATCGGTGATGAGTTTTTTCAAGTGGGGGAGGATTGATGGAGATGACGGCCCTCAACAGGTTGAAGACGAGGACAGTGCGCTTACGGAAGATATTTCTCCGTCTCCAAGTTGTGACGTGCGACACCGTGAAGACTATGTGGCGCATCGCCCAAATATCTGCCCGCGGCGCAAGCCTATATTTAAATAATTAATAATAATTATTACTAAAATTATTATTAATTATTTATGCATTTTGGTTCTATTTTATTTAAGCATTTTATTTAAATTTTCATAATATGTGGCATGGTTATGTTTTGAACCATGAGTAGTTGTATTTTAATTTTGGGCTGCATGTAGTCTTTTCCCTTGTTGTTTGATGTAAGCCTATATATAGGCATGAATATTTTCATTTTGAGATATAGATTGATGAAATAAAATTGAAACCCAAATTGTCTCCCTCTTTAGATCTCTCTCCTTTCTCTCCTTGGCCGAACTTCTCCTTCCCCACCCTCCCTCTTGGCCGCCGGCCTCTTCCTATCTACTCCTCCCTATCCTTTTTCCCCTCCTCCTCTCCTTGTTAAGGAAAACCGCCCCATATTCCCTCCTCTCAAAATCCGGCCACCTACATCATCTCCTACAACTCACCTTGTGGATCTCCAACCCGACGTGAAGCTATTTTGGCGAGCGAGATTCTCTTCTCCTTCTGGCGCGACACCGGCGGAGCCGTTGGAGAACGATCCAAGTCGAGATTAATCGGAATCACCCATTCCGATTGGGTAACGAAATACTTCCACTCTTATGAGATTCGTTCTTTATAAATATTCAAGTGGTGGTTTTTATCTTGATTTGTTATTCTCTTTATTGTTATTTTTCATTCAAGAGGTTTGGCGAACCTTCGCAATCTTTTAGTTGGGAGAGATCTACCCATTCCGAATCGAAGTTTTTCGGTAGATCTCTTTTGGTACAACGCCGCTCGGTCGGACCCAATATTGGTCCTTTTAGCTCGATCGAACATTGGCCCTATAGCCCTTGTTGGATCCAAACCGGTTTGGCTACCCGTATGCTAGCATAATATTGATTGATTTAATTGCGTGGTGTCGCGTAGAGCGGTTGTGCGAGTGTAGGGATTGGATTGAAGAGTGGCGTGGCGTTAGAACGTAGTCCTACTCGGTGTGAATCGTGCAAGCCTACATCAATTTGGTATCAGAGGGAGGTTATTGTCGATTTCCTAATCGACACCATCCTTCTATTTTTAGGTAGGCTAAAGAAAATATAAATTTTAAATTTTTAATTTCAAATTTCAGATTTCAAATTTTGAATTTCAAATTTCGAATTTCAAATTTCAAATTTCAAATTTTAAATTTCAAATTTCAGATTTCAAATTTCAAATTTCAAATTTCAAAATTTCAAATTTCAAATTTCAAATTTCAAATTTCAAATTTCAAATTTCAAATTTCAAATTTCAAGATTTCAAATTTCAAATTTCAAATTTCAAATTTAAAAATTTAAAATTTAAAAATTCAAAATTTCAAATTTCCAATTTCAAATTCTAAATTTCAAATTTTTCTCAAAATCTAAAAAAATAAAATTCTAGAAATTCTCTATCTTATTTTTAATAAGAAATCCCAAAAAAATTATTTTTCATTAAGCCATTATTTTTATTAAGTTATTTTAAAATTTAATAGTTGGTCTGCCAATATCGGCCTATATTTTTATTTTTTCAGCAAAATTAAAAATTAATTTTTTTTTAATAATCTTCATATTTTTTTTAGCAAGAAAATATATTTTCTATAAGTTTTACCATAGTGGTTAAGCGGGAACAATTCCGACAATCCTAATTTATTTGGGTCAGTTTACTTTTCTTTGCAAGAACACAAGTATCAGATCGAGTTTTCTCTCCGGTTCTTACGATTATGGCCTATGACATTCACGTTTCCCATTTAGACTATTGGTATGATAAATCCATGGTTAAGCCTCCCCCTAGGCAATGCCACATTAATCTTACCTATGACGGTTTAGGGTATCCTAAAAATTTTAGGGATTGGCTTAAGGAGATAGAACTTCATTTTGACTGTCGCAAATGGGATGACCTCCAAAAGGTTCACTTTGCCCGAGAGTGGTTAATAGGTCGAGCCCAATCATTTTGGATAAACGAAGAGCGACGTGTTGGCAATTATAAACACACGTGGTGGGCGATGCGTAGCCTCCTCTCGGATCAATTTGATCCCGCCAATCTCCGTACTACTAACGCCAAGCCTTTGAGTGAGTATCGTTATGGCGCTAGTTCCATACCAACCTTTAGGAATGACTATAATCCTCACGTTAGATACTTGCCTCGCAAAGATCTGATTATCTCAAGCATGAGTACACCTACCTATGAGAGGAAAGAGAAACTTAGGACCTTTATCCCTACGTCGTTAGACGTAAGTACTAGGAATGCCATGAGCCCACGGGGTGAGAGTGTTCCTATTAGCATGATTGAGTCTGAGGCTGTGGTTACGAGTGTGCCCATCACTAAGGACGAGGCTAATATCACTGACGATGGTAGCGACATTGAGGATACTGGTTACCCTAGTGACCTAGATGACGACTTCTTCCCCGAAGAGTCATCTCTATTTCCCTCCGATGATATGTCTGCGTTGTCTACCTTGATTGACATGGAATTCTCTGTTGAGACTAAGTCGGGTAATAAACTGGATGAGTCGGAAGATTTATATTTCGATGAGAGCTTACCCAGTCGTGATTGAGGTGACGATCTGTTAGGACTTGAGTTTGATATTTCAAGCCCGAGACATATCGAAGTGCCCGTCCCTGAGATTTTTACTACTACTGATGTCCTGACCGATGCGTTGGAAGATTGTATTAGTGAGGGAGTTATAACTATGGAAGACGTTATTGAAATGGAGCCGGATGAGCATCCCCTAATGCTAATTCCGTTGCCTAAATTTGAATGTGATCTTAACTCTCTCCCGATCGTTGTATTACAGACTTTTTCTCCTAACCCGTTGACTCGACGAGCAGACTATTTAGGACACGAGTGTGGTACGTCTGATTATAGTAGTCCTATGGTACGCCCTGAGTTCACTCTGCTGGTACCACTAGAGGTGGTCCCCTTAGTGCCGCCTGATCTCGTAGTATTGGTGCCGATCTATGACCCGATCACTGAGTCTGAATCACATGATATACATAATGAATTGGAAGACATGTCGGATGAGTTTTCCGTAAGGGTGAATCCACTGTTTGAATTTTCTTATGATTTTAATGGCTTGTAGTTGGACGATATTTCTTGGACGTCAAATCCGAGTTTTGAGGTTTCGAATTGGACTTCTAGTGATACCTTGGCTATGGTGCCTTTTGATGTGATGTCCCCTCAACACACTTATTTGCCAAGCCTGAACGCGCGAATTTACCCCCCGCCATTTAATGACCCTTTTTTCCACTCGTTAGTGACCACGGTTAGGCCACATGAGTTGTATCGCTCGCACCTATTTCCACACCTGGGAGCGTTCAGCTCTACTAGTATTTATGATGAGTGGTTTTCCTTGGCATATCTTCATGCCAAGCGTGATTATATTAATTATAAAAGTAGAACTGCGATGCTCACGCCTATGAAAATCATCTTTGATTTTAAGGCTCCCATCCCTCCGGACTTAAATCCTTTATTCTCTGAATTTGGGGTGAGTCACATAGCGCATGGGTTCACACCACACGGTAGCAAGTTATCTAGGCGCATTTTAATTGAATTAATCGCTCTGGTGGCATCTCATTACTTACCCTCTAGTTTGTTGGCGAAAATCACTCAAGATTATGCTCGTTATGATCAACTCTTATATAAGCACACTAGTAAAGCGCTTGCCATTCCAATTATTTCGTATCATTTTCATGCTAGCTTACATAAAAGAGTTTCTCACTATAAGAGTGACGATTTAGTTTTGGTGTGTCTCGTCCCTGAACGGATGCCTTCGGGCACTTTAGAAAGTTGGCGAGTTGGTAAGCTGAACCCTCTTTGGTTATTAATGACATTAGGAGAATACACATTTCATTTGAAATTATCCACTGATTGGGGTTTTCCCCTTATTTTCGATGTTTCTAATTTAATGCTATATGATTCTCCGCCACTTGAATTTTCTGCCTGTCCGTGTGGGTCCACTATGTTCTCTTTGGGTATGGGTTGTGAGATTGTACTTGGATTGTTTTCTTCATCGGTCTTCTCTGGAGGTACGTTGGTTGTGGACTCTGAATTTTGTTTTCCTTTATTGACTAATGTTCTTCCAAGGTTCCGTAGGAACATATTTATGCTTGACAGGATACTCCAGGTTGTTGTGCTCTCCTCTCCAAGTGGTGTTGTATGCCGCCCCGAGGTTCTATTAGACGATGCTTTCCCGCTCCGATCCTTTCAGGCCAACTCATCGGTGATGAGTTTTTTCAAGCGTGGGAGGATTGATGGAGACGACGGCCCTCAACAGGTTGAAGATGAGGACAGTGCGCTTACGGAAGATATTTCTCCATCTCCAAGTTGTGACGTGCGACATCGTGAAGACTATGTGGCGCATCGCCCAAATATCCGCCCGCGGCGCAAGCCTATATTTAAATAATTAATAATAATTATTACTAAAATTATTTATGCATTTTGGTTCTATTTTATTTAAGCATTTTATTTAAATTTTCATAATATGTGGCATGGTTATGTTTTGAACCATGAGTAGTTGTATTTTAATTTTGGGCTGCATGTAGTCTTTTTCCTTGTTGTTTGATGTAAGCCTATATATAGGCATGGATATTTTCATTTTGAGATATAGATTGATGAAATAAAATTGAATCCCAAATTGTCTCCCTCTTGAGATCTCTCTCCTTTCTCTCCTTGGCCGAACTTCTCCTTCCCCACCCTCCCTCTTGGCCGCCGGCCTCTTCCCATCTACTCCTCCCTATCCTTTTTCCCCTCCTCCTCTCTTTGTTAAGGAAAACCGCCCCATATTCCCTCCTCTCAAAATCCGGCCACCTACATCATCTCCTACAACTCACCTTGTGGATCTCCAACCCGACGTGAAGCTATATTGGCGAGCGAGATTCTCTTCTCCTTCTGGCCCGACTCCGGCGGAGCCGTTGGAGAACGATCCAAGTCGAGATTAATCGGAATCACCCATTCCGATTGGGTAACGAAATACTTCCACTCTTGTGAGATTCTTTCTTTATAAATATTCAAGTGGTGGTTTTTATCCGTAGTGTTAACTATTGAAATATTCGGATTTCATTGTGGTTGATTTTTTCTTGATTTGTTATTCTCTTTATTGTTATTTTTCATTCAAGAGGTTTGGCGAACCTTCGCAATCTTTTCGTTGGGAGAGATCTACCCCTTCCGAATCGAAGTTTTTCGGTAGATCTCTTTTGGTACAACGCCGCTCGGTCGGACCCAATATTGGTCCTTTTAGCTCGATCGAACATTGGCCCTATAGCCCTTGTTGGATCCAAACCGGTTTGGCTACCCGTATGCTAGCATAATATTGATAGATTTAATTGCGTGGTGTCGCGTAGAGCGGTTGTGCGAGTGTAGGGATTGGATTGAAGAGTGGCGTGGCGTTAGAACGTAGTCCTACTCGGTGTGAAACGTGCAAGCCTACATCAATTTGGTATCAGAGGGAGGTTATTGTAGATTTCCTAATCGGCACCATCCTTCTATTTTTAGGTAGGCTAAAGAAAATATAAATTTCAAATTTTTAATTTCAAATTTCAGATTTCAAATTTTTAATTTCAAATTTTGAATTTCAAATTTCAAATTTCAGATTTCAAATTTCAAATTTCAAATTTCAAAATTTCAAATTTCAAATTTCAAATTTCAAATTTCAAATTTCAAGATTTCAAGATTTCAAATTTCAAATTTCAAATTTATAAATTTAAAATTTAAAAATTCAAAATTTCAAATTTCCAATTTCAAATTCTAAATTTAAAATTTTTCTTAAAATCTAAAAAAATAAAATTCTGGAATTTCTTTATCTTATTTTTAATAAGAAATCCAAAAACAATTATTTTTCATTAAGCCATTATTTTTATTAAGTTATTTTAAAATTTAATAGTTGGTCTGCCAATAGCGGCCTATATTTTTATTTTTTCAGCAAAATTCAAAAATAAATTTTTTTAATAATCTTCATATTTTTTTTAGCAAGAAAATATATTTTCTATAAGTTTTATCCTAGTGGTTAAGCGGGAAGAATTCCGACAATCCTAATTTATTTGGGTCAGTTTACTTTTCTTTGCATGAACACAAGTATCAGATCGAGTTTTCTCTCCGGTTCTTACGATTATGACCTATGACGTTCACGTTTCCCATTTAGACTATTGATATGATAAATCCATGGTTAAGCCTCCCCCTAGGCAATGCCACATTAATCTTACCTATGACGGTTTAGGGTATCCTAAAAATTTTAGGGATTGGCTTAAGGAGATAGAACTTCATTTTGACTGTCGTAAATGGGATGACCTCCAAAAGGTTCACTTCGCCCGAGAGTGGTTAATAGGTCGAGCCCAATCATTTTGGATAAACGAAGAGCGACGTGTTGGAAATTATAAACACACGTGGTGGGCGATGCGTAGCCTCCTCTCGGATCAATTTGATCCCGTCAAATAGTCAAGTTAGGACCCAAAAGCCAAACCCTAGGCTAGGTAACTAGAAATTGCTATTTGCAGACCAAGGTGATTTCAGCTATTTGCCTAGGTACTCATGATCATCTTGGTCTTAGGGCTTTGTCATGACCTAGTTATAACAAAAACTTCCTAGGGGTCTGGTTGTTTGTGGGGTGTTACAAATCACAATACATAAAAATAAAAATTATCTCCAAAATTAAGATTAGACCTACGGGGTTTGCATTAAAAATAACTAAATGTGAAATTCTTAGGTAGCTAAAGTTATACCTATCGCGAAGAGTTACAGGTAATTTTGTTACATAAGGTCCAGGGGCTCCCAGGTGTGCTCCTCCTCCGTGATTCGACCACATGACCTTGACCAGCAGAACTTCTTTCGCCGAAAGACTCGTACCTCTATATCGTCTATTCTGTCTGGCTTTAAGTTGAATGATCGATCAAATAATACTAGGCCAGCTGTAGTGTAAATCTGCTGCTCTGGCCGTATGAGAGCCCTCCTAAGATAAGAGACATGGAAGATGACATGCAAACCCGCTAACTCGAGCGGATGCTCAAGTCTATAGGCTGAGGGGACGATCCGCTCCAGGATTCTATAGGGCCCCATGTATCTAGGACCGAGCTTCTTTCTCCCACGTACCGGTGAGACTCCATGCATCAAACGTATCTTTAAGAATACCTGATCTCCAGCCCGAAACTCTACTTGATGATGCCACGAATCGTAGTATTTTGTCTAACTACTCTGGGCCTCCATAATCCTGTCTCGAATCAGCCGCACCTAAGCATACATGTCCTCCACAAACTCTGAGCCAAGAGCCTTTGGATCCTATCCTGGATCCAAGATAGTGGAGTCCTGCACCTCCGTCCATACAATGCCTCAAACAGGGCCACGCCTATACTGGACTGATGAATGTTGTTATAAGAAAATTCAATAAGCGATAACAGTCTTTCCTACGGCTCACCGCGATCTAGGATATATAGGTGTAAGAGATCCTCCAACATCTGGTTGGTACGCTCCATCCGTCTGGGTGTGGAATGTAGTGCTGAAAGTCAAACGAGATCCTAGGTAAGCCTGTATTGCTCTCCAGTACTTTGACGTAAACCGACCATCCTAATCTGATACAATCGTCCTTGGCATGCCATGATAATGGACAAACTAGTCCAAAAACCTCGGTACAAAAACACTGACCAGAACGTCCTTCCTGATTGGAATAAATCGAGAAACCCTCGTCAGCCTGTCAACGATCACCCATATCAAATCATTTCCTGTATGGGAACACGGAAGTCCATGCATGAAGTCCATCGCGATATCATCAAACTTCCATTTCGGCGCCGGTAGTGGCTGCAATAATCCTGTCAAGCTCTTGCATTTAGCCTTCATGAGTTGGCAAGTTTTGCAATGTATCACAAAGTAGGTGATCCCCTTCTTCATACCCGGTCCATACATGGTCCTCTTTAGATTGTCCGTCATCTTCGTGATCCCAGGGTGCACTAAGTACTTGCTACTACGCGCTTCAGTATAAATATCTTCCCGAATCTGGCCTCCTGCTAGTACATATAATCTGCCTCTGAAATATAGTAGGCCATCCTTTAGTGTGTAATCTCAAGGTATGCCTTCCTCCAACGCCCTGAATATCTGCTTTAATTTAGTGTTTGGTCTTTGGCCGTCCCTGATACGATTCTTTATGTCACTGGTAACTCTCATCGATGCTAAATACTCTTCATAAAGTTTGCGAACCTCCTTGGACACCAAGGATATCTACATATCTTCCAGCATCCGCACCAGCTCTATAGCCATCACCTGGGGTGATGGCGGCAACCCCCAATGTGTTATAGTTGAAGATGATGATGGCGACGGCGACAGCATTATCCTACAGTTGAAGATGATGATGGCGACGACGATGGCGTTCTCCTACATGATGAAGATGGAGACTACATGATGTGGAGCTACATGAGATGAAGGCTTTTTAACATTATTTAGTTTATTTATATTTGCATTTTATTTTCATCATATAATGTTTAAAGACATTTAGTATTGTTTTTATTTTTATTTAGTGGGCTGCACATAGCCTATGCATGATATAAAGCCTATATAAGGCTATGTTGTTTCATGATTTATTTAGTGAATGAAGAAAAACTAAAACCCTAAACCTCCTTTGTGATTTCTCTCCTCTTGGCCGCCCCTCTCTCTTTCTTCCTCCCTTGGCATTCGGCCAACTCTCCACCTCCCTCCCTCTTCCTCTTGGCCGCCGGCCTTCCTACTCCCTCCCTCCTCTTGCTCGGCCTCCCCTCTCCTTCCTCTTCTACACCAAGCTCGGCCTCTTCCTCCTCCCAGAGCTGCCACCACCACTTACCCTCTTTGCACCTCCGACCAACCACCTCCTCCTCCTCCTCCAACCCGTGCCCTTCCCCCTCCACCAACTCCAAACCCGAACCACCTCAACTCCTCCTCCCAAGATTTGGCCACCCTCTCTAGCCAACCTCCTCCACACCCCAAACCGACCACTCCCCTTTTTTTCCAATCCAAAACCCAACCCCCTTCAAGAGACCCTTTCCAATAGTGACAATCGGCCAAGATCAAAGGTGCTCCCCCATTGTTGTTTTCCTCCATCCCGGCGTGAAGCAATGGAAGCAGACAAGTTTTCTCTCCGGTCGGTAGAACTCCGACGGAGCCTTGGAAGAGCGATCTTTGAAAGTGAACCGGAATCATCCATTCCGGTTGGGTAACGAGACCTTCTACTTTTGTGTGTTTATTATTTTAGATTTTCATCTTGGTGGAATACCTTTGCGTTACCTTGGAATCATTTTTCCGTTCGTGGCTTATCTTTCCGATTGCTTGTGTTGTTCTTTTAGTTGTTTAATTTTCCGAGAGGTTTGGCGAACCTCGTTTTCGTTTTGTTGGGGGAGATCTACCATTTCTGAACCGAACCTTTCGGTAGATCTCTTTTGGTACAACCATCGCTCGGTCGGACCCAATATTGGTCCTTTTAGCTTGAGAAAACAACGACCTATAGTCGTTTGTTTGATCTTTATTCGGCGTGGCTACCGTACGTTAGTGACAGTTGATAACGTTGTTCGTGAGTGTGCTGCGTTTCATTATCGTGTGAGCGTGATAGTGGAAATAGAGAGGCGTACGTACTATTCCCTTTGCCGCCATAGCGTCGAACACCGTAGCCTACATCAATTTGGTATCAGAGAGAGGTTCTTGTCAATTTTTTAATTGGCACCCTCCCCTCTTATTTAGCACGTTAACCCGCACGTCGGTTTGCACGTTAGTTGTCAAAAATCACAAAAAATTTATTTTTTTTGGTTTGCCAATAGCGGCTTAAAATTCTTATTTTTCAGCGAAAACATCAAAAAAAAATTTATTAATAATCTTTATATTTTATTCAGTAAGAAAATCTATTTTACATTATTATTACCCTAGTGGTTAAGCAGGAACAATTCTGACAAACCTATTTTAAATGAACCAAAAGCATTTCTCCTTGTATGTGCACAAATTCCGGATCGAGTCTTCTCTCCGGTTATCACAATATGGCCTATGACGTCAATGCTTCCCGAGAAAAATCATTAGATTCCCTTAGGAACGGTAGAAAGCCATTCCACTGTCCGATAGTGGACGATATTAAGGCGTTGATTGGCCAACTGAAGGCTAGTCAAGTTGCACCACTTCCCCCAAGGCAATACCCTAGTTACCCTACTGATGGCTATAGTTCCATACCGATCTTCAGGAATGAAGATAAACCTAATGCCCAGGCCAAGCGAAAAATAACTGATGATATGGCTACCCTTAAACAAGGGAATAAGCCAGTCTCAGATTATATGCAACTCATTAAGGATATGATGGTTAAGAGCGGTGTGAAGGAACTGCCCGAGATGACCCTCTCTAGGTTTCGTAGGGGGTTAAGCCCCTACATCCATGGAAAGTTATTGCTATATGGCCACACCGATCTAGACGCCACCTTTTGCACAGCGTTGGAAATTGAGAAGCACCAAATTCCTAGGAGTAAGGTTACATGTCAGACGATTACTATATGTGAGTCTATTGGCAAATCTTGTAGTGGCTCTATTGAGCGTCCTACCCCGAATACGCCCATTGGAAATTTTGAGTCTTCCCCTGAGTTGCCTCATTTAGTGGTTGATTCCCCTGTTGAGTCTAAGGTCGTGCCTCGGACTGTGCTCGTCACTGAGGGCGAGGCTGAAAATACTGACGATAGTATTGATGTGGAAGAGATGGGTTACCCGAGTGACCTGGATGATGATTTCTCCTCTGAGGAATCACTCCCATTCCCTGTCGACGATATTTCGGAGCCGTCTACCTTGATTTCCATGGAGTCTTCTGATGGCCCTGAGGCAGTTGATATTCCGGTTGAGTCGGAAGATTTACCTTATGTTGAGAGTTTACCCATTTGTGATTTAGGCGATGAAGTGTTTGGACTCGAGCTAGTTATTATTAGTCCGAGACATATTGTAGTGCCCACTTCTGCGATTTTCACTTCTACTGATGTTGAGACTGATGTGTTGGGAGAAATTCCTAGTGAGAGAGTTACATTTTTGGAGGACGATATTGAGATAGACCCGGATGAGCGTCCCCTGATGCAAACTCCGTGGCGTGAATTTAAATGCAATCTTAACTCTCTCCCCGTATTAGTTTTACCGACTACCCCTCCCGTAATGTTGACCCGACCAGCGGATCCTTTCGGATATGAATTTATTTTGCCTGATTTCAGTCATTTTGTTTCTACGATCATGCTGGATCCACCTAGGGACATGTCACGTCGTGTGTTATTGGACGATCCTTTGGTTTTCCCCCCGACTGAAGGTTCTTGGGTGATAGCTTTATTGGGTAAAAATAATTTTGATTTGGATTTTCCGGGTGTGATTTTTTCGACCTTTCCTCCTATTTTTGTGCCCTCATTAGTCGATTATTTAGGTTGTGGAGTCGGTATTCCTAGGTCGGTTGTGGTGTCTGATTCTCATATTTATATACCCCACCCGGTCACTCGCATTTATCCCCCGCCGTTTGATGATCCTTTTTCCCACTCATTATTGACCTCGGCTAGGCCTCGTGAGTTGTGTAGCTCGCGCCTGTTGTCACACCCGGGAGCGTTCAACTTTACTGGTATTAGTGATGAGTGGCTTACTTTGACGTATCTTCTTGCCATGTGTGATTATATTAAACATAAAATTAGAACTGTGATCTTCAAGCCTTTGAAAATCATCTTTGATTTTAAGGATCCCGTTCCCCCGGACTTAACTCCTTTATTCACTATAATTGGGGTGAGTCACATAGAGCATGGGTTCACACCACACGGTAGCAAGTTAGTTAGGCGCACTTTTGAGAAATCACCCTACTTAGCGCATGATTTCATTCTGCTAGTACCACCTTATATAGTTCCATTATCACCACTTTCTATGTTAAGTCAAAATGCACTACTAGTTGCCTCTCGTATTCTCATTTCACATCAGCACGTTAAGGAAGCGCTTTTCACACAAATGTCTTCTTATCAACTTACCGCTAACTTACATAAGAGAGTGACTCCCTATAAGGTTTTCGGTTTACTCTTGGTACGTCTCGTCCCTAAATGGATGCCTTCGGGCACTAAAGAAACGTTGGCGATTCGGCGAGTTAGAACTTTTTGGATTTTTAATCAATTAGGAGAAACAACATTTCTATTGAAGTTAACCACTGAAAGGGGTAATTCCCCAAGTTTAAATGTTTCCAATTTCACGCTTTGTGTTTTTTCACCATTTGAAATATCTAACTCTACGTTTGGTGCCACCATATTTTCATTTGGGTTGGGGGGTGAGCTTGTTATTGGATCGTTCTCTCCATTGGTCTCCAATGGAGGTACGTTGATTGTTGATGCAGAAATTTTTCCTCTTTATTTGCCTAATGCATTTCCCAAGTTCCGCAGGACAATCTTTTTGCTAGTCAGGTTCATATTTTGTGGTTTGCTCTCCTCTCCAAGCGGCAGTATTCAGCATTCCATGATGCGATGGTGTGATCGTCCAGTCCCCGGTGACTCTTGGATACCAGACTCCGCGATGGTTTTTTTGGATGATGTTCTTTGGCGCCAGCACCTCCATGCTAACTGATCGGTGATGAGTTCTTTTGAGCGGGGGAGGATTGATGGCGGCAACCCCCAATGTGTTACAGTTGAAGATGATGATGGCGACGGCGATGGTATTATCCTACAGTTGAAGATGATGATGGCGACGACGATGGCGTTCTCCTACATGATGAAGATGAAGACTACATGATGTGGAGCTACATGAGATGAAGGCTTTTTAACATTATTTAGTTTATTTATATTTGCATTTTATTTTCATCATGTAATGTTTAAAGACATTTAGTATTGTTTTTATTTTTATTTAGTGGGCTGTACATAGCTTATGCATGATGTGAAGCCTATATAAGGCTATGTTGTTTCATGATTTATTTAGTGAATGAAGAAAAACTAAAACCCTAAACCTCCTTTGTGATTTCTCTCCTCTTGGCCTCCCCCCTCTCTCTTTCTTCCTTCCTTGGCATTCGGCCAACTCTCCACCTCCCTCCCTCTTCCTCTTGGCCGCCGACCTTCCTACTCCCTTCCTCCTCTTGCTCGGCCTCCCCTCTCCTTCCTCCTCTACTTCAAGCTCGGCCTCTTCCTCCTCCTATAGCTGCCACCACCACTTACCCTCTTTAAACCTCCGGCCAACCACCTCCTCCTCCTCCTCCAACCTGTGCCCTTCCCCCTCCACCAACTCCAAACCCGAACCACCTCAACTCCTCCTCCCAAGATTCGGCCACCCTCTCTAGCCAACCTCCTCCACACCCCAAACCGACCACTCCCCTTTTTTTCCAATCCAAAACCCAACCCCCTTCAAGATCCCCTTTCCCATAGTGACAATCAGCCAAGATCAAAGGTGCTCCCCCATTGTGGTTTTCCTCCATCCCGGCATGAAGTAACGGAAGCGGACAAGTTTTCTCTCCGGTCGGCGGAACTCCGGCGGAGCCGTGGAAGAGCGATCTTTGAAAGTGAACCGGAATAATCCATTCCGGTTGGGTAACGAGACCTTCTACTTTTGTGTGTTTATTATTTTAGATTTTCATCTTGGTGGAATACCTTTGCGTTACCTTGGAATTGTTTTTCCGTTCGTGGCTTATCTTTCCGATTGCTTGTGTTGTTCTTTTAGTTGTTTAATTTTCCGAGAGGTTTGGCGAACCTCGTTTTCGTTTTGTTGGGGGAGATCTACCATTTCCGAACCGAACCTTTCGGTAGATCTCTTTTGGTACAACCATCGCTCGGTCGGACCCAATATTGGTCCTTTTAGCTTGAGAAAACAACGACCTATAGTCGTTTGTTTGATCTTTATTCGGCGTGGCTACCGTACGTTAGTGACAGTTGATAACGTTTTTCGTGAGTGTGTTGCGTTTCATTATCGTGTGATCGTGATAGTGGAAATAGAGAGGCGTACGTACTATTCCCTTTGTCGCCATAGCATTGAACACCGTAGCCTACATCATGGGGTTCTGCTCCCGATGTGGTAGCTCTCCTGCTAAGAGCATGTGCTACTAGATTCGCCTTCCCTGGGTGGTAGTGCATCATGTACTGATAATCGGAAAAAAACTCCACCCATCATCACTATCACATGTTTTACTCCTTCTGTGTGTCCACGTACTTGAGATTTTTGTGAGTGAGAAAATTTCACAATGGACTCCATAGAAGTAATGCTGCCAGATCTTCAAGGCAAAGATTACCACTCCCATCCCTAGATCATGCACCAGGTAGTTTTATTCATGCTTCTTTAGCTGGCGGGAAGCATAAGCTATCATATGTCCATGACGACTTAGGATAATACCTATCCTCTGATAGGATGCGTTAGTGTAGACTTAGAATCCTTCCTTCCAAGAGGGAAGGGCAAGGATGGGAGCTGAGTTAAGCCGATCCTTCAACCCTTGGAAGGTAGATTCTAATTGCGACATCTGTATAAATGATGTATACTTCTGCATCAATGATGTAAGTGGGAGGGTAATCCGAGAAAATTCATCTACGAACTTCTGATAGTATTCGGTGAGTCCTAGGAAACTCCTTATGTCGGATGCCGTCTTTAGTGGCGACCAATCTCGCACTGCATGAATCTTTGTTTGATCCATAACTAGTCCCACTCCATTGATAATGTGACCTAAGAAGGCCACATCCTTCAACCAGAACTGTCATTTACTGAACTTTGTATATATGTTATGCTCTAGGAGTTTCTGTAAAGTCAGTGCCAAGTGCCATGCATGCTTCTCCGCCGTCCTTGAGTAGATGAGGATGTCGTTTATAAATACAATGATGAAGATATCGAGATAGGCCTCGAATACTCGGTTCACCAAACTCCTGAATGCAGAGGGTGCATTCGTGAGCCCAAATGACATCACTGTGAACTCATAGAGGCCATATCGGCTATTAAATGCAGTCTTCGAGATGCCCTCTTCTTGAATCCATAACTGATAATATCCTGATCTCAAATCTAGATTCGAGAACTAATGAGATCCCTCTAGTTGATCAAATAGCTCGTCTATTCTCGCAGTCTATGGCACAAAATGCTCAAAAATTACTGTCTTGAACTCATCCCATGTGATATCTACACCCTCAAATCCAGCATAGGCGGAGTCTAGAAGTGACTTCCACCACCTCTTTGTATGGGACTCCAAACATGAAACTACTAAGGATACATCCATATCAATCGAGCATCGTATCAGATAACATCTTGTAGATGATATCCAGCCGTACTGCTGACTCCATCCTAAGATATGATGGTGGGGAGAGGCCTCAAAGGACACTCAACCAATTTGCCCAGGGATTTGGTTGAGGAGTCGGAGCATGTTGTGTCCTAAAGGCCTCCAAAATAGCAGTCAGTGTCTATCCCATCTCCGATTACTGGAATAGAGTTGGAACTGGCGTGGGTAGAATGACATTCTGAGCCTGAGGTGTTCCTTATTAAAGGCTAGGGTTCATTGTAAGCTGCATGAGGAAAAGTTTACTTGTAAGATGGTTGGCCAAATTCTAGTTAAGAGTGTACTGTTGCATGTGATTCCCTATATGGGCACATAATAGCTTCCGCTGCTTAGTTTGTCATAAAAATAAACTCGAGCGGAGTGTCTCGGGGTTTGTGGACTTCTTTTCTTTGGATCGAGGTTACCTCTAATACCAGTTATAAGACGCCATTTTTTCACTCGGGTCTTATGCCCAGAGCTGCTGCATTGTGGTGACACCACCCCTCGAGAAGGTCGCCACTACAAAACGCTGATTCTGCCTACAAATTCTAAACCATGTACCGTAGAAGAAATAAAATTAATCATATAAATGAAATAAGTCCACAATCATAATGATATATAAATATATACGCACAAGGTAAAGCTGAAAACACAAATGGGATCCTGTCTAGTACATAAGATCCTCACTACAAAATGCTCGCGGAAGAAAAACTACTAATCACTCACGGATCCTGTGGCTGCTGCTGCTTCTCCTGAGTTAGGCTGGCTCACCTCCTTATACACCATACTTTGGTTATGCTGGGTCTCTTGGCGATGTACCCTATCTCCCAGCCGGAGTCCCTAGTATTATGACCATCAGGCTGTTATTCAAAAAGACTAAGTCTTGGTCCTCCACCCTGAAAGTGAGTGTAAGATCTACCTTTACTCTAAATGGGGGTGAATAGAGTATTTTAAAATAATTTACAATTTAAAAAATATTTGCAGTGGAAGACTTGATTTAAGTATATGTGTAATGTGCTTACAAAAAAATAAAACTAGAAAGCAGTAAACAAAATCACAGCACACAGCAAAGCAAAAGCACAGCAAACCAGAAGACACAAGGAGATATAGTGGTTCCCCAACAACCTGGGTACATCCACTCTTCTACCACCCTAGGTAGGAATCCACTGCAGGAATAGTTGATCAGGTGTCCTGGGCACCAATGAGCTTTTGATAAGGTGCTCAAAAACCAAACCTATATTTTTTGATAAGGTGTCTTGCCACCACTAAGTTTTGACAAGGTCTCAGAAACCAGCCACAAAACTTTTTAAGGGAGTTTTGAGAAACCCTTTTACAGAAGGAATAAAGAAAAACAAAAAGGTTGAGTTGTTCTTCTCTGTCAATAATCTGAGAAGACAAGTGGAAGATATTTTCAAAGCTCCCCCTGAGATCTGTAAGAGTTCAGGAAGATGAGCTTTGATTAGGGTGATAGGCCTTCAGTTGCTTCAGATCTCCAGCAATAGATGATTTCAGCAGATGCTGAAATATGTGATGTTTGGAGTCCTTGATGAAGAAGCTTTTGAACACTTGATGCTTGAAGGAGTAGAATAGCAGATGATCTCCTTCACAGTAATGTTCCTTGTGTTCTTGAAGAATTCTGACTCAGTAATTCTGTAAACTTTTGTCTACTGAGTCTATTCCCAGAAGATGAATTCTTGATGAATAATTTTCTTGTTCTCTCTTTTGTATTCTTTTTCAAATCTTGTCTGTTTTTCTTTTTCAGAATGATTCTCTAGGGAGTATATCAGATTCTGACTCTTGATAGCCGTTAATCAGTCATAAATGACTACCTTAACTGATATCTGCCTCTAGAGGAAAGTCCTTAAGAAACATTCCAATTAGTCTTCCTTGAAACTTGCTCCAGATTTATTGAAACGGCTACAAAATCCTTTGCCATAAATGCTGAAAATAAGTCTGAATGAATTCACTAACTGTCCTGAATTTGAATCCTGAAATCGTCGACCTCTTCAGAAAAGCGTCGATCTGAGCTCAACTATTGTCGACCTGAGCTCAGAGATTAGATTTAGACTGGAAACAGAAATCGTCGAACTGAGCTTTACGATCGTCGACCTGAGCTCAGAGACTTGAAAAACAACTAGAGACAGAGCGTCGATCTGAGCTCGATGATCGTCGAACGTAGTTCGACGCCTCATTGAACTAAGCTCAGAGATAGTTTAACTGAGTTCGACGTTTCGTCGACCTGAGCTCGACGAGAAATTTCATAGTCTTCAGCACTTGAATCCTGATCTTTAGAAGGTCTTGAGGGTAGCTTTCAAACCTAAGTACTAACCCTAAGACACATTCTAATTGACCTATCAGACTATACAACAAGGTCAAAACAAGTTCCTAAGCACATAGTGATCCTTACCCAAATTAGTAATAGGGTGTTCCAATAATCTCCCCCTATTTGGGTTAGGATTACTATTTATACGACAGAATATGAAATTACAAGCATACATCAGAATAAAAAATAAAACAGAAACAACAATGCAGATAACACATGTTGAGCATTGCAGAATCATAGCAAGAATCACAGATTCAGTCAGAAATATATATAAGTATCAGCTTACACAAATTACTCATTGCCCTTTTTGAAAAGAATTTCTCTGTTGGGATTGAGGGCTTCCTTTTTGGATCTTCTATCATAATCTGCACCTAAGGAGGTTTGAGATTTTGGCCTAGGAACAACAGCCTCAGGATGCAGCTTCATGTAGCTCTCTGGATCAAAGAATTTTCTGGAAGCATATCTTTTTAATTCTTTCTTTCTCTGTTCTGATAGTGTTGTGATGTTGGAGGTATCTCTGTCTTGCTCTCTTCCTTTCTTGATCTGATATAATGCTGCAAGTTCTTTCATTCTGGCTGTCCATGATTGGGGATTGTTCTCAGGGTCTTCAAATGGAACTGGAGGTTCATATCTGTTTAATTCCACTGAGTCAGTAGGAGGAGCTCTAGGGACAACTGTGTCTTTCAGCTTGTAAGGGAAAGGACCAGATGTAGAATCAGTAGGGACTTGTCCTTCCCTTTGATATGGGTGTTGTCTAGCTTGATTTCTTGAGTAAGTCCTGTAATCTATCTGTCTGCCTCTTGACTGATCTCTCCTTGACTGATATCCTCTTTGCTGTTGGCCTCTTGGTTGATATCTATCTTGAGACTGGTAAGAGCTTGGCCTAGCAGCAGAAGAAGACTGAAAAGCTGAACCTCCACCAGATCCTGAATCTGGAGGAGGAGGAGGAGGATGGAATTGGTAAGATCCCTTTTCATACTTATCAAGTTTTCTCCTTTTCTTCATGGCCTTAAGTTGATTTCTGGAATATTGCATCCAAGGCTTAAAAATTAGACAGTCATGAAGAATGTAATGAGGTATATCATTGTCATCTTTTACTTTTTCTGGAGGAACTCTTTTTAGTGCCTTTCTTATTGCTTTCCTCTTCCTTGCAATAGTTGCAGAGGAGTCATTAGAATCAGTATGGAGTTGGTCACTGTCTGAACTTGGAGGATTATAATAAAGCTCGTCAATCATTTGAATATATTTCTCCTGTTGTTTGGTTTGTTCAGCAACAGTGATGGAAGCAGCACTCTCAGATATAACAATAGCAGAAGCAGGAACATCACTAACAGCAGGCAACACATCAATTTCAGCAAACTCAACAATTTCATCAGCAACTATATCAGCAGCAGCAGCACAATCAGAAACAATAATTTCCTCAGCCTTAAGAGAATTGATATAAGAAGCAATCAGGCTGGGATCACAACAAGCAACATGCACAATGGACTTAGTCAGATCTTCAACATCCTGAGCTGGTGGACAGCTGAACTGAAGAGCATCAAAAACTGATAACAGTGACTTGAAGTCAACTATTAGAGTTGGAACTAGAGCTGGAACTGGAACTGTCTCTGGCAAGAATTCTTTTGAAGCAGCAAGCACTATCTCTTCTTCACATGGCATCTCCCCCTGCCTTGATTCAGTTGGAACTGGATCAAGGCACCCCATAGAAGGGATTGCCTGATGAGGAGAAATGGAGGATAGCCTGTTAGATAACTCCCGTATAGACTTTAGGAGTAGAGCCATGGAGGTCTCCAGCAAGGATACTAGCCTGGGAGCCAGCATCCCATAAAGCTTATCTGTTAGGGCAGAGAAATTTACTTGCTCAAGTGATACTTGAGTAGAGGTAGAAGATGGAGTGACTGTGGCTGGTGATGGATGGGCTGCAGGAGGTGTGGTTGTGGGTGGTAGGATGGTTGGTTGAGATATTGGAATGGTGGAGATAGAGGTTATGGTAGTAGAAGTGGATGGAAGGAATGATGGTTGGGAAAGAATATCATGAAGGAGTTGTTGATAGGATATGGTGGATGATGGAAGCTCAGTAGGTGAGGAGGGGGAATCATCCATAAAGGAATCTTCCATGAGATTGAAGGATGGTATAGTGGTGTCTAGGTCAAGAGGTGGATAGAAGTGTAGGGGATGGAATTGGTCTTCTGTGGTTGGAGGTAGAGATGAAATGGTTATGGGGGAAGATATAGAGATGGTGATGGTGGATGAGGGGATGGTTGAAGGAACAATTGGAGAAGGAGGAGAATAGGAGGAGGCAGGCAAAAATTTCATGAGGGCAGTTGCCTGAGGGGAAGAGACTGCAACAGTCCTTGTGCCTGAAGAAACAGTAGTCCTGGTTGGCTTAACAATATGCCTATCCCATTTGCCAAAAAGGGCACAGGTAAGCCTCTTGGAGGCATTAATATGCATGCCAGAGGACACCAGCAGCTGAGGGCACCTGTTGTTCAAGAACAGTCCTAAGATCCTCCCAAAATTAACAAGGTTTTTGTTTACCTTGTTCTTAATCAGTTCAAAGAAAATTTCTCCCCAGTTTAAGTGCTTCTTATCAACCAGTGCACCCATCAAGCAAAATTGATACTTGGAAATGGTATCATGGGCAGAATGTTTGGCTAGCAGGACTTTGCCCACAACATCTGCAAGGAATCTGTACTCAACAAATAGATTATTTTTCAGAAGCTTGTTAGGGTTTGCTGTAGAATGCCCCATTCTATCTAACATCATCTCAGATTCCTCTCCAGACAAATCAACAGAATCTTGTCCTGAACTTAACTTAAAAACCTCTGTAAGCAGGACAGGTGTTAGAGATACATGTGTTCCTGCTATTGTACCGACCACTGTAGTTGAATCCATGTTCTATGCAGTATATACCCACTCTTTTATCTCATCGACTGCCAGCTTTATTCTTGTAGACATAATCAGGGCCAACTGCTGTTCCTTGAAAAGTTCCAGTATATCCTTGAAAATTTGATCGCTGCTTTCAAAGGAATCCATGTCTATATCAAAACCTATGTTGAATTTCATTTTAGTGAGGGCAGCAACAGACACTGCCATTGTATACCTATACAAATGAACAAACACGACCAAGTGTAGAGAGGTTTGGAGGGAAAGAAAAGTTTGCAGAGAGTATGAAAGCGCATAAGAGAACGACGACCAAAAAATGAGTTTTATATTAGGGTTCGATGCCGAAAAGGAAAGATCGTTGAATTCCGTTCGACGATCTGGGCTTCTAAAGGAATCTGAAGAGTCTTCAATAACGTCGATCTCCATTCGATGATATTGGAGAACGTCGATCTCCAATAGGCGATCTCTGACCAGAAGAAGATAGCCTAGCGCTATCTTTAAGTGCTGAACTCCGGTCGACGCTTTCGGAAAACGTCGATATCTGTTCGACGATCTTAGGAAAAAATGTCGAGCGCAGTTCAGAGACGAGAAATACCTTATAGAAATTAGAAAAATCATGTTTTTAACCTAGTCTTGGTCAGTTTTAGGGTTTTAAAATCTTGGATCTCATTTTAAGCTTCCTCCATCTAACATTCCTAACTGATTTAGGAAGAAGGTGTGTTTCTTTTCATCCAAAGGTTTGGTGAAAATATATCCCCTTTGCAAATCAGTTGGGATATAATGAAGTTCAATTTTATTCTTCTCAACATTATCCCTTAAAAAGTGATGCCTAATCTCTATATGTTTTGTCCTACTATGGAGGATTGGATTTTTTGCTATAGAAATAGCGCTGGTATTATCAAAAAATATTTTTAACCTGTCTAAGTTATAACCATAGTCTAGGAGCTGGTTTTGAATCCACAAAATCTTTGAGCAACAACTACCTGCTTCCATGTATTCAGCTTCAGCAGCTGAAGTGGACACAGATGTTTGTTTCTTACAGAACCAGGAGACAAGTCTGTCACCAAGAAACTAGTAAGTTCCACTGGTGCTTTTCCTGTTTACTCTACATCCAGCATAATCAGCATCTGAAAATCCAGTTAATTCAAATCCTGAGTCTTTTGGATGCCAGAGACCTAGATTTGGACAACTTTTCACATACCTAAGAATCCTCTTAACTAATGTTAGGTGTGACTCTTTAGGGCTTACTTGGAACCTAGCACATATGCATGTAGAAACCATTATATCAGGTCTACTAGCTGTAAGGTACAATAGAGAGACAATCATTGCTCTATATGTTGTCTGATCAACATGTTTTCCATGTTCATCAGCATCTAATACAACATTAGTAGGCATAGGTGGTTTCATACAAGATGCTTCAGACATACCAAATTTCTTAACCAGTTCTTTTGCATACTTGGTTTGAGAAATAAATATGCCTTCAACATGTTGTTTGACTTGCAATCCTAGAAAGAAAGAAAGCTCACTCATGCTACTCATTTCAAATTTAGAATGCATTAGGTTAGAAAACCTTCTGCACAAATTTGAATCCGTAGAGCCAAATATAATATCATCTACATATATTTGTACTAGTAGGGTATGAGACTTATGGGTTCTAATAAAAAGAGTTTGGTCTACTCTACCCCTTATAAAATCATTTTTTAGAAGAAAGCATGCTAAGGTCTCATACCATGCTCTAGGAGCTTGCTTGAGACCATATAATGCTTTATGCAATTTAAAAACATGATTAGGATGAGTTGGAGAGATATAACCTTTGGATTGTCTAACATAGACTTCTTCCTTGATTTCTTCATTGAGAAATGCACTATTCACATCCATTTGGTAAACCTTGAATCCTTTGTGAGCTGCATAAGCTAGGAATATTATTATGGCCTCTAACCGTGCAACTGGTGCAAAGGTCTGGTCATAGTATATTCCTTCTTCTTGAGAGTATCCTTGTGCAACTAGCCTTGCCTTGTTCCTAACAATGATTCCTTGATCATCCAACTTGTTTCTGAACACCCACTTTGTTCCAACAATGGAGTGATCCTTAGGCCTTGGCACTAGATCCCAAATTTTTTTCCTTTCAAACTGATGTAGTTCCTCTTGCATAGCAATGATCTAGTGCGGATCTTATTCTGCATCTTGAATGGATTGAGGCTCAACTTGAGATAGAAAGCAAGTGTGCATCAGGTTCTGGTTGACCTGATTTCTAGTTTGCACACCGGCTGAGATGTTTCCAATCACTTGGGAGATTGGATGATCTCTTGTTGTTACTAAATCAACAGGGGGTGTTGATTGTTCACAAACCTGTGTTGTTGTTTCCTCTTGTGGAACAACAATTGGCTCTTCAAGATGGTTCTCTCCAAGATATTGAACATCTTCTTCATCTTCACTGCTCTCATCCTTATGTTGGATAGGTGAATGTACTGAATCCTTCTCTGCAATATGCAACCTGTCCAAATTTTCTGAAAGAGAGTTTACCTGCAAGGGTTCTATGGTAGAAGTATTCCTCTCCTTGTAAAACATGTTAGTCTCATCAAAAGATACAAGAACAGATTCTTCAATTTTAAGAAAAGTTTTATTATAAACACTATAAGCTTACTGATCATGGAGTATCCCAGAAACACTCCTTCATCAGCTTTAGCTTGGCATTTTGCTAAGTATTTCTTGTCATTATTGTGAATATAACAAATGCAACCAAAAATCTTGAAATAGTCTACTTTAGGTTTCTTCCCTTTGAGCAATTCATAAGGAGTCTTGCCCTTCAGTTTATGTATCAAACTTCTGTTCAACACATAGTTGGAGGTGTTCACTGCCTCTGCCCAAAAAGATAGAGGAAGGTGAGCATCTGTCAATAATGTGGTGGATAATTCAATAAGGGTTCTATTTTTTCCTTTTAGCTACCCCATTTTGTTGAGGAGTTCTAGGAGCTGAGAAAGTATGTCTGATCCCTTCACTATGACAGAACTCTTGCATAAGAAGAGAATCAAACTCTGTCCCATGATCACTTCTGATCAGGGCAATGTGAGTATTGAACTCAATCTGTATGCATTTGAGAAAATCAGTCAAACACTTAAAGTTATCAGACTTGTTCCTCAGAAAGAATACCCAAGTGAATCTATAGAAGTCATCTACAATCACTAAAGTGTAAGATTTCCCTCCTAAACTTTGTACTGTAATGGGTCCAAAAAGATTCATGTGTAACAGATACAAGATCCTAGGTGAATCACTCTTATTAAGTGACTTAAAATTGTTTTTAGTTTGCTTGCCTAATTGACAAGTGCTGCAGAGTCCTTCCTTCTTATAGGGGCCATAAGGTAGTCCTCTAACAAGGTTGTCCTTTTATAGCCTAGCAATCGTTCTAAGGTTTAGATGTCCTAGTCTCTTATGCCAAAGATCATTTGGTTTGCAAACTGAATTAAATAAGCAAATATCTATATTGGTTGAAAGGAAATCTACAAGATAAATGTTACCTTTCCTTTTACCTGTTAACACTGTTGTGTTATCCTATGACTTGATCTTGCATAAGGATTTGTTAAATGTCACTTGATAGCTTTCATCACAGAGTTGACTGATGCTGATTAGATTGTACTTCAGTCCTTCCATATAAGCCACCTTCTTGAATGTGACTGAGCCAATCTGAACAGCACCATATCCTTTTGTTTGACCAAAGTTTGAATCACCAAATATTACTTTGGGTCCAAGTTTGGTTTTGAAGGATGTTAGATTCTCCTTGTTCCCTATCATGTGCTTTGAGCACCCACTATCCAGATACCATTGTTGGTTCATTGCTGGATAGGTCTTCACCTGCACATAAAAAATTTATATGTTTTTGACCCAGTTTACCTTGGGTCTAGGTTGATAACCTTTAAACTTAGAAATAAAAGACATCCCTGGCTGACTCTTATATCCTTCAGGATGGTATCTCCTGAGAGTGCTAAGTTGTTAGCCTAAATCACCTAGAGGGGGGGGGGGTGAATAGGTGAAATGCGTGTCAAATGCGGAATTAAAAAATGAACACAGCACACATCAAGCAATCACAGACGACAAGAGATTTATAGTGGTTCCCCAATCTTGGGTACGTCCACTTTCCTCACCGATCTAGCAAATCACTAGACTCGGCTACTCCACTATCTCGGATTGAAAACAATCCTACACCTCGGAACCACGTTCCTACAAACTCGATCCAACTGGATCTACAGAACTCGAAAGAAAAAGCCTTCCTACAAATCTCGGAGAACAAAGCTCCTACAAAGTAAATTGTTTGAAAGGAAAAATACAAACAACAATATTCTCAGATCTGGATCTTGACAGTCTTCTTCTTTAAGAGCTTTGGCTTGATCAGAGTATGTTGAAGATGACTTGAGAGAGATCCACAAATCTGAAAAACGGAATCACCTCGATCGAGAAAATAGATCTGAAATCTTTGAGGCTCGGCGAGATCGAGTGATTAACTTTCGTCTGGATCGCTGGAGAATAAAAGTTGAAGGCAGCGATTGAAGATCGTCGATCCAGAGCTTCTTCCGTGAACGTCAATGGCGGCGACGACGACGTGAGGAATTAGGGTTCACGGGTTTTCCTTTTTCTCTTTCTTAAAATAAAATCTCTGTTCACTTGTTTTTAGTCAAATCTGAGAGAACCTATTTATAGATGGACTCCAACGGTCAGAAAATTAATTAGGGATGACATGTGGACCAATCAAAAATGATTAATTTGAAATACACTGCGAAATTGACTTAGAGAATTTCAGGAAAATTTAAACAGATATACTCGAGTCATAAAAGAAACATACTCGAGTATTAGATGGTATATACTCGAGTGGATAAGAAGGAGCATACTCGAGTATATGAAGATAAGCTACTCGAGTGAATTTAGAACTACTCGAGTATGAGAGTATATACTCGAGTAAAAATACTTAGAAAAATTTCTCAGATAAGAGGAGGAACTACTTGAGTAGAAGAGTTGGAGATACTCGAGTAAGAGAAGAATGAATTACTCGAGTATCTTGGAAAAGCTACTCGGGTAATCATTGAACTACTCGAGTATGAAAAACATCTACTCGAGTTCAGCGTCACTTACTCGAGTATATAGGGAACTACTCGAGTATGTAGACTTAGAATTATTCTGAGATGAGAAGCACAGATCTACTCGAGTATGAACATACCACTTACTCGAGTAACTAACCAACTACTCGAGTACAAGTTATCATCTACTCGAGTAAAACAGTCTACTCGAGTATGTAATCCAACTTACTCGAGTGCAGACCCACTTACTTGAGTATACAAGAGATGTACTCGAGTATGTGGACTTAGAGAAAATTCTGGATCTAAAAGCAGAAGGATTTACTCGAGTATAAGATATGACCTACTCGAGTGACTGACTATCTACTCGAGTATAAACTTATCTACACGAGTACACAGAGTCTACACGAGTATGTCTAAGGATCTACTCGAGTACTAAGTCACTTACTCGAGTATATAAAGAAACATACTCGAGTATGTGGACTTAGAAAAAATTTCTTCTGAAAATATAAAGTTCAAAACTTCAGTCCACCAATCCAAGTGCTTGTATAGGAAGTGTATCCCAATAGAGAGGCTATACATGGGCCAACACTTTGGATCACACAATGAGGGATTACATTGTATGGTCCTGTGTTTGGTGACCCATTATAGACTGACATCGGTCTACACTTAGCAATAAAAAACTTGCACACATACAACTTGAACACAATATCAAATACACCTTAATTCATCTTAGTTCAAGGTCTGTGTTGGGATTTGTCTCCACAATACCTCAGATTTGTAGGAGGTCAGACCTTGAACTAAGATGAATTAAGGTGTATTTGATGCTGTGTTTAAGTTGTATGTGTGCAGGTTCTAATTGCCAAGTGTAGACCAATGTCAGTCTATAATGGGTCACCAAACACAGGACCATACAATGTAATCCCTCATTGTGTGATCCAAAGTGTTGGCCCATGTATAGCCTCTCAATTGGGATACACTTCCTATATGCACTTGGATTGATGGACAGAAGCATTGGAACTAATTTCCTCAGAAAAATTTCTAAGTCCAAAATACTCGAGTAACCCCTTTGTTATACTCGAGTATCAGACTTAATACTCGTGTATATATTTCCATACTCGAGTAGTTAATTAGACTTACTCGAGTAATCAGTTAGACTTACTCGAGTAGGCTCTGAATACTCGTGTATATATTTCTATACTCGAGTAGTTAGTCAATCACTCGGGTAAGTTGTTTTCATACTCGAGTAAGTAACTTAATCACTCGAGTAAATCATATATCATACTCGAGTAGATCCTTTTCTTCTCTTTTCTGCAAGTTCAAGTATTGATACTCGAGTAATTGATTTTGATACTCGAGTAAATTATTCGATACTCGAGTAGTTGGTTTTAATACTCGAGTAAGCAGTTGATACTCGAGTAATTGATTTTGATACTCGAGTAAATTATTCTATACTCGAGTAGTTGATTTTAATACTCGAGTAGGTGAATGTTTCCCGGATTCATATGCTGATACTCGAGTATATCTTTGCTGATACTCGAGTATATCTTTGCTGATACTCGAGTATATCTCTTCTAATACTCGAGCAGTTCATTTCTCTATCAAGTAAATTTCTATTCTCATACTCGAGTATATTTCTCTTTGTCACTCGAGTATCTAAATTCCCATACTCGAGTATATCTTCTCTTACTCGAGTATAGCTGTTCCCTATTCCAGAATTCTTCTAAGTTCGAATTCGCTAAGTATTTTGAATCTGTCATTTCTGATTGGTCCACGTGTCATCCTTAATTAAGATTATGACCGTTGGAGTCCACCTATAAATAGGTCATTTCAGAATTGACTAATTAACAATATATTACAGAGATATTCTTTTGAAGAAAGAGAAAATTCCGTGAACCCTAATCCTCACGCCGCCGCCGCCGCCATCGTTGTTCACGGAAGAAATTCTGGATCGTCGATCTCCGTCTTCAAGGACTATTTCTCCAGCGATCCAGACAAGAGTGAATCACTCGATCTCGCCGAGCCTCAAGGATTTCAGATCTATCTTCTCGATCGAGGTGGTTCTAGTTTTCAGATTTGTGGATCTTTCTCTCAAGTCATCTTCAACCTTTTCTGATCAAGTCAAAGCTCCTAAAGAAGAAGACTGTCAAAGATCCAGATCTGAAATTTGTTGTGTTGATTTTTATTCTCAAACCAAAATTTCATTGTAGGAGTTTTTCTCCGAGATTTGTAGGAAGATTTTTCTTCCGAGTTTTGTAGATCCAGTTGGATCGAGATTTGTAGGAACGTGGTTCCGAGGTGTAGGATTGTTTTCAATCCGAGATAGTGGAGTAGCCGAGTCTAGTGATTTGCTAGATCGGTGAGTAAAGTGGACGTACCCAAGGTTGGGGAACCACTATAAATCTCTTGTCTTCTGTGATTGCTTGATGTGTGTTGTGTTAATTTTTTAATTCCGCTTTTGACACGCATTTCACCTATTCACCCCCCTCTAGGTGATTTAGGCTAACAACTTAGACCTCTCAATTGGTATCAGAGGGGAGGTTGATCGTTAAAAGGTTAACACCTTGATCTTATCCTTCTAAGTTGTTTCCTGAAAAGTATCAAGCATGAGTAAGACCAAGGATTTTGCTAAACTCCCTATCTGCACCAAGAACAACTTTCCTATGTGGAAGGAAAGAGTAAAGTTCTTCATGGAAGCAGTAGATCCCCGGATCTTCATGATTGTTGAAGAAGGTCCCCACATTCCTATGACTACTTCCACCATAGATCCTAACAAGCAAGTTCCCAAGAAGTTGATGGATCTAGACAAGGATGAGATTGCACTTGTCTCTCTGGACAAGAAGGCTAAAAATATTATAGCAAGTGCAGTCGATGACTCAATGCTGCAGAATCTAATTCATTGCCAGTCTGCCAAGGAGATGTGGCAATCCCTGGTGACTCTGATGGAAGGCACTGAAGAAGTGAGGGATGATCGGAGATCCCTTCTGAATCAAAAGTATGAAGCCTTCCGGCAAGGTCACAAGGAAGCCATAGCTGACACATTCGAGAACTTTTTTAAGATAGTGAACGGCCTAAGAGTTTATGGCCGAGTCTTCACCAACGGGGAACTCAATGACAAATTCTTAAGATCCCTAACCAAGGAATGGGACAATAAGGTATGTGCCATTCGGGAGTTTGGAAGGTTAGCTGAGACGGACCCGCAAAATCTGTTCGGAAAGCTTATGTCTTACGAGCTACAAATCAACTCAAGAAAAGCTGAAGAAGAGACAAGCAGGTCTGCATCCAAGGAGAAATCTGTCGCTCTAAAGGCAGATAGCTCAAGGAAGATAAAGGCTAGCTCTCCTGCCCCAGTTCCTGAGGCTGATGAAGAAGAATCATCTGAGCCCAGCTCATCTGGATCAGAACTATCTGATGGAGAGTTCTCCCTACTCTCAAGGCAGTTCAAGAAATTTTTGAACAAGAAGAAGCAATGGAGAGGCAAGGATGCCTCATATAGAAGATCACAACATGACAGTGATCATCGGAAGAAAGGCTCAAGTAGCCATGATAGGTATAATTCTAAACCGAACAAACAGATTTCTACTGACATCATTTGTTATTGTTGCAATAAGCCAGGTCACGTCATCGCCGATTGCCCTCACAAAAAGAAAGAGGGTGGAAGAAGAGAGGAAAAGAAATCCTCACACCATAAGAACAGGAAAGAGAAAAGCTTAGTAGCCAAGAAGAGCAAAACTCTCAGCGACTCTGACTCATCTGAGTCGAGTGAAGAAGAGGAAGCTTACTTTGGGCTCATGGCTCATTCGGATGATGAACAAGTCCCCCAGTTTACTGGGGAGGTAAAATCTCATACTCCTCTCTCTGATTCTGATGATGACAATGAGCAAGAGGGATATTCCTCTGAAGATGAATCTGAGCTCATGGGTCAGTATAAGGAGTTACTCACCGCTTACGAAAAATGTCGTAGATTAATGAAAACTCAAGCCAAAGAGATAAATTCTCTACGAGCTAGTGAGAGCAGCTTGAGAGAAGAAGTCGATAAGACTAACTCTCTTCAAGAGAACCTCAATGCAGCTATGGAGGGATACAATAAAGCTCTCAAGCACATCGACCTTAAAGAGGAAATCATCAAAGAATTGGAACGACAACTCGAGGCTGAAAAGAAGCTTGTTGAGAGTTTCTCTAAGCCTAAGACAGTTCTTCCAATCATTGCTGAATTCTCTACTAAGGCCAAGGGTGCTGGTTTAGGCCACATTGTCTCTTCTAGTAAATCCTCTAGGAGAAACAAGGCCAAGAGAAAGAATAAGGCTGCCCGGAAGGCTCTAGCTGAAGAAAAAGGGAAAGCTCCCTTGGAACCTGTTGTGTTCAAGAAAGTTATCTTTCCCACGAACGAACTCGATTATGAGTCCACCTACGGACACTTTTCTAGGCCGATCCCTAAGAAGCCTAAGTCAAGATACCAAGGTTGGACTCGTCCTCATAACTTTGGCGAGAGTGTCTTCAAGGCACCTTATGAGGAGATTCAGCTTCAAAGCTATGGACCTTATGCTCATGGTCACAATTTCAAAAAGACACCAAAAGTAAAACCCATTGTAGAAAAGCCTATGAAGGAGAAGACCTCATGTAACTGCCATCATCATGAAGTCTCCTCCTCCAAGAGTAAAGCTCCTGCCAGACCTTCATTCCAGAAAGTCAAGCAGGACTACACAAGGCAAAGATACAACAGGTTCAACTGTTGGTGCTGTGGCAGAATTGGTCATTTTGCCAGTGATTGTTGGTTCAATCCTGAAAATGCTGCAATCCCTAAGGTTAGCAACGTGAGAGTGACCACTCATGAGGCTAATACTCATAGGGGGAGTATTCTAACTCGAGACCAAGGACCCAAACTTGTTTGGGTTCCTAAGGCTAAATGATTGTAATTGCAGGTATGTCCAAAGGCCACCAAAATGCCAATCTGGTACTTGGACAGTGGATGTTCTCGGCATATGACCGGGACAAGGAGCCTACTACAGAATTACACCTCAGTCTGCAACGGACCAAAGGTCATCTTTGGAGGTTCAGATCGAGGAATAACTAAAGGCTATGGTATGATCTCTAATGGTAGTGTATCCTTTTCGGATGTAGCCTATGTTGAAGGATTGGAACACAATCTCATTAGCATAAGCCAACTATGCGACAAAGGATACGTAGTTGAATTTCATGCTGACAAGTGTTTGATAAAATCGGTTAACAATATGGAAACTATTTTATCAGGCACTCGAAGCAAAAATATTTTCTTTCTGAATTTTATTTGTATAGACTCTTCGACACCAGTGTGTCTTTTGGCAAAAAGTAGTGCATCTCTTGCTGACCAATGGCACAAGAGACTAGCACATATTAATTTCAAAACAATTAATAAATTATTCTCTCAAAACTTAGTGCGTGATGCACCTAATGTCAAGTGCGTTACGGACAGTCCTTGTCACGCTTGTATCAAAGGCAAGCAAACAAGAAGTTCGTTTAAAAGCATAATAGGCAAGGACTCCAATAGAAGTTTGCAGCTTCTCCATATGGACTTATTTGGTCCACTGCAGGTTAGAAGTTTGGGAGGTAAGGAATATACGTTGGTTATTGTGGATGATTACTCGCGCTTTGCGTGGGTGTTCTTTCTGAAACACAAGTCAGATACCTTCGGTATTTTCACTAATTTTGTGAGGCAGATCCAGAATGAATACAACTGTTCCGTAGTCAAAATCAGAAGTGACAATGGAACGGAATTCAAGTCTGGAGCCATGACAGAATTTTGCGAAAGTCAAGGTATCTTTCATGAGTTTTCCTCTCCTCGCACTCCACAGCAAAATGGAGTAGCTGAGAGAAGGAACAGAACACTCATAGAGGCTTGTCGGACTATGTTGAGTGATGCCTCACTTCCGGAGTATTTCTGGGCTGAAGCCGTCAACACCGCTTGTCACGTGCAAAATCGAGCACTCATCAACAAGAACCATGATAAGACTCCTTACGAACTTCTAAAAGGCAGGCAACCAACCATTTCATACTTTAGAATCTTTGGCTGTAAGTGCTTCGTACTTAACAATGGCAAGTATCACTCTACCAAGTTTAGTGAGAAAAGCTTTGAAGGTATTTTTGTAGGATATAGTAGCCATAGTAAGGCTTATAGAGTATTCAATAGAAAAACTCTGGTGGTGGAAGAGTCGATACATCTTGTATTTGATGAGACGAGTCTGTTGCAAAGCAACTCGTCTAGTGTGCCTATTGTAGATGCAGGTACAAAGTTGAAAGAACTTAGTTTGGATGAACCTAGTGAAGATAAAGATGAGACATTCATCAAGGTCCCCTCTCCAACCACCATTGGAGAGGTGGATGATCAAGATGAAGAAGACATCCCAGCTGAAGATGCAACTCCAGTGGCGGAAGAGATCCCAGATGCAAGGACTCTAGAGTTCAGACACTTGAAGGATCATCCTGTTGACCAAATAATAGGAGATCCTCGGGATGGCGTCAGAACTCGTCGAGGTACAACTAACGATAATTTACACTTAAGTTTTCTCTCACAGGTTGAACCAAAGAAATTTGAGGAAGCCAACTCCGATGCATCCTGGATTCTAGCCATGGAAGAAGAACTGAATCAGTTCAAACGATGCAAGGTTTGGACACTTGTTCCTAGACCCAAAGGTAAGAACGTCATCGGGACAAAGTGGGTCTACCGGAACAAGATGGATGAAGACGGGATAATCGTAAAGAATAAAGCCAGACTTGTCGCCAAGGGATATCGTCAAGAAGAAGGAATCGACTTCGACCAGACTTATGCTCCAGTAGCGAGACTGGAAGCGATCAGGTTATTTCTTGCCTACGCTGCACTTAAGGGCTTTACCGTCTATCAGATGGACGTAAAGTCCGCCTTCCTGAATGGTGACATAAAGGAAGAAGTGTACGTAGAGCAACCGCCAGGTTTTATTGATTCAACCTATCCTAATTATGTATATTTATTACAAAAAGCACTATATGGTCTTAAACAAGCTCCTCGAGCTTGGTATGAGACTCTGTCTAGCTTCCTTCTTGAGAACAAGTTCACAAGAGAAAAGATAGACAAAACATTATTTCTTAGGGAAATAAAAGGCAAGATTTTGCTAGTGCAGATCTATGTCGATGATATTATTTTCGGCTCTACGGATAACAACCTCTGCGAGAAGTTTTCTAAACTTATGCAAGGGAAGTTTGAAATGAGCAGTATGGGAGAGCTAAAGTATTTCTTAGGGCTTCAGGTGAAACAATCTGAAGATGGGATTTTCATCTCACAGACCAAGTTCACCAAAGAGCTACTTAAGAAATTCGGAATGGAGAATGCAACCTCTATGAGGACTCCAATGGCCTCAGCTATGTCTCTGGACAAGGATGAGAAAGGGAAACCTTTTGATGAAACCAAGTACAGAAGCATAATTGGGTCCTTGCTCTACCTCACTGCAAGTAGACCAGATATAATGTTCTCAACATGTGTATGTGCTAGATTTCAGGTGAACTCTAAGGAATCTCACTACATCGCTGCAAAGCGAATCTTGAGATACCTCAAAGGTACACCAAATCTTGGCTTATGGTACCCAAGAAGTAATGATAGTGATCTAATTGGATTTTCAGATGCAGATTTTGCAGGTAGCAAAGATGACAGGAAAAGTACCTCCGGGACTTGCCAATTTCTCGGAAGGAGACTCATTTCCTGGAGCAGTAAGAAACAAAACTGTGTAGCCATCTCAACGGCTGAATCAGAGTACATCTCTGCAGGCAGCTGTTGTGCACAGCTCTTATGGATCAAGAATCAGTTTGAAGACTACAACATAAAGTTCCAGAACATTCCCCTGTTCTGTGACTCTTCCAGCGCTATAGCAATAGCCAACAATCCAGTCTCCCACAGCCGGACCAAGCATATAGAGCTTCGCTATCATTTCATCCGGGAGCATGTGGAAAATGGAGATATAGATCTACAGTATGTCTCCACAGACAGGCAAGTTGCAGATATTTTTACAAAGCCGCTGGACGAGTCCAAGTTCTCGTTCTTCAAAACTGAGCTTGGACTGCTCAACAAAGAAGACCAGTGATGGACTCTCAAATTAAGAAGATATCAGTAATGTTGGCTGCTCAGAGGTATAGTTTTTCAGTGGAAATAGACATCTACCAGGGCAATTCCTTCAAGTATTAGAGACTCGAGCATCGCTACACTTACACGAGTAAACGGCTAATACTCGAGTAAAAAGGTTCATATACTCGAGTAATCCAAAAGATACTCGTGTATGAACTTCTTATACTCGAGTATGAAAATTCGTTAAGAACTTAATACTCGTGTATGCTGATTACATACTCGAGTATGTATGATTGATTACTCGTGTATGATGTGCCTACTCGAGTATACTAAACCTAATACACGTGTATGCTGTCATCTACTACTCGAGTATTCAGAAGTATTTTGGATTTTCAAAATCTCTACTCGCACCCCGCAAATTGCCGCCTTATTCAGGTATGCCATTATACTTAATTCTCTTTAAACCTAATTAGGATTATTTATATATATATTCAAAACGAAAAAGTCCTTTCCACTTCTCATTCACTCGAGTAGCCGCCGACCTCTTGTATTCCCGACTACTGTTCTTCGTCTTCCTTCACCGCAAGATTTCCGAATCGCTGATGGCTCCTCCCTCCTCCAAGTTTGGAATCGGCTCTGAATTAGTGACAGATGGCATTGAAGATATCTCGGATGATTTCAAGAACCTACTGATTCTCCTGGACACGGCCGGACTGACCTTCGTTCTTCAAGAACCCTGCCGTCTCTTACTTCCTGATGTTGAAGAGTTCTACAGCAATTTGAAGGTTAGACACAATGGTACCGTTCTGAAATCCAAGGTAAGGGGAGTTGAAATTCGGTTAGATAAAACCTCTGTCGCCACTCTGCTTCGGATGCCAGTGGTCGACGAAGAAGATGACTTAGACAAGGCAGATGCCGACCGCACCTCTTTATTCTGTGGTCGAGATCCAGAAGGTGGAGGTGAAACCCTGAATCGCTCTTTGTTCAATTCAGAAGGAAAGTTTCTCGTTGACATCATTGCCAAAATCCTATAGTGCAAGACTTACTCCATTAGAGATGTATCCCAAAATCTATTTGACGTTATGCAAGCTATTGTCTGCAGGAAGAAGTTCTAGTTTGGAATGATGATACTGGATAAGATCAGAGAAAGCGTCAAACATCCCAGTTTTGCCAGGATTATCTCCCTCCTCCTCCATGAGATCAATCCTACAGTGTTTGACTTCTCTAAAGGGACTCCTCTTCACCACATGAAGAAAGTTTCAATATCTTCCATTCAGAGGTATGACCTCAAGATCATGAACCCTGCCCAAGCCTCCAAGGCTGATGCCATCTCAGCACAACAACAAGACAGCAGTTTACCTGAAGTCAGGATCCCATCTCCTCCTCTACATCAAACTATTGCTACCTCTGGTGCTTTAGTTGAGGGGGAGCCTGCCTCTTCTCTTTCTCAGCTTCAAGTTACTTCTGAATCAGTGATTCCAGCACAGGAAGAAGTCAGAGTTGCTACTCCTCCAGTTTCCCCTACTCCAGCTCATCTTCAATCAGAAATTCCTGAATCTGAGATTCCAGATACAGCTCACCTACTGTCTACAGCTGAAGATATAGACAGATTCATTGATGAGCTAAGCTCAGATGCTCCTCCTTTTCAAAATGATTCAGCTGCCAAGTCTCCTGCTCAGTCTCCAGCTCTCTCCCCTTTGGGTGCCACAGATCTTCATGATGATATCATTCTGTCCGATGACGAGGATGATTCCCCAGACCCTGTTGACCCTCCTCTGAGGACACTTGATTTCTCTCTCCCCTCCTTTACTGATCCCTGTGACTCCATTGAGTTAATCCAAACCAAGAGAGCTGTAAGCTCAGTGGTTGTGGAAGAGATCCCCCGTTGGACTGCTACTGCTCTACCAGTCCCTGGATTAACCTCAGCTCCCTCTTCCTCCTCCTCTTCAGATCTAGTCAGCAAGATTGAGCTCATGCTCAAAGAACAGAGAGATTACTTTGATGCCTCTCTGCAGTCAGTCAACTCCAAGGTCTCTGCTCTTGAAAAGGAGATGAGCAGAGGCTTTGCAGAAATCCAGGCAAATACTGATGAACTGAAAAGATTGTTCCAGCTAGGTGGCAAGGCCATAGATCACACCATCATGAGCATCGGTGAGCTAAGAAACCAAGCAGAGACAGTAGCTCACAATCAGCTCAAGCTAGATGAGAGAGCTGAAACCAATGTTGTGAAAGTATGTAATGAAGTGAGCACCTTCAGGGATGAAGCTATTGCCCAGCTATCCATAGATATCAGCAAGGGGGAGAAGATTGTAAAAGAACAAGTTGAAAAACTTTCTGAACAAGCTGAAGCCCAGGTCAAACAACAGTCTACCCAATCTCAAGAGGCTATAAAGGATCTAGTAAAAGGATTGAAAGAATCCATTCTTTCCCAGCTCCAGTCAGTCAAATTCTATACCTATGACACTGCTGTCTGGCTGCATAATCAAAACTTTCCTGAGTTTCAACTGGACCCTACCATTATACCTCAGCATCTAAATCCTCTTGCAGAACAGCCTCCAGCAGATGTCTCAGCTCAAGCAACCCTTCAAGGAGGTGTGCCAGTTTTCTCACCTAGAGCTGAGGGTGATGTGACTGAGCCTCCCCTATCCTATACTAAAGCATGGCAAGATGATTTTCCTTCCAGTTCTCAAGGCCCTTCTAAGAAGAAAAGAAAATATGGTGACGGCGCTTCTGCCAGCCGCTCTGCACCCAGGAAAGAGCCAGCTTCTGAAGGTAGACCACCTGTTGTTCATGCTGAAGTGTGGAGTCCTACCTCTAAGTCCCTAATTCTTGATACTTTGAGGTTAGTGACTGATCTTGGGGAGAACAGAGATAATTACTACAGTTATTCAGAGTGGAAAGCCTATGAAGCATCTCAGATAAAGATCAGGCTGCATGACAGAAATTGGGGGCATAACAACCCAGCTGCTCCTCCTAGGCCAAGGACTTACTTTCCAAAACCTTTCAGCTACCTAGAGAGGCAAGACTTGAAAAGAGAAAGGATGCACAAGGATGCCCCATCTTGAGTTGAACTAAGAATGTGGAATTGGACTTTTGTTTCTGTGCTTAAAACATTTCTATATATATATATTTAATTCTGGTAATGGCTATTTCATTAATTAACCTGCTTTAACTTATGTTTTGTTTTTCAAGTATATGTGCATTGTTCTTTTTACTCTGTATAATTCACCTTAGTATAGAGGATGCTGACATCTACAAATAGGGGGAGATTGTTGGGATTTGTCTCCACAATACCTCAGATTTGTAGGAGGTCAGACCTTGAACTAAGATGAATTAAGGTGTATTTGATGCTGTGTTTAAGTTGTATGTGTGCAGGTTCTAATTGCCAAGTGTAGACCAATGTCAGTCTATAATGGGTCACCAAACACAGGACCATACAATGTAATCCCTCATTGTGTGATCCAAAGTGTTGGCCCATGTATAGCCTCTCAATTGGGATACACTTCCTATATGCACTTGGATTGATGGACAGAAGCATTGGAACTAATTTCCTCAGAAAAATTTCTAAGTCCAAAATACTCGAGTAACCCCTTTGTTATACTCGAGTATCAGACTTAATACTCGTGTATATATTTCCATACTCGAGTAGTTAATTAGACTTACTCGAGTAATCAGTTAGACTTACTCGAGTAGGCTCTGAATACTCGTGTATATATTTCTATACTCGAGTAGTTAGTCAATCACTCGGGTAAGTTGTTTTCATACTCGAGTAAGTAACTTAATCACTCGAGTAAATCATATATCATACTCGAGTAGATCCTTTTCTTCTCTTTTCTGCAAGTTCAAGTATTGATACTCGAGTAATTGATTTTGATACTCGAGTAAATTATTCGATACTCGAGTAGTTGGTTTTAATACTCGAGTAAGCAGTTGATACTCGAGTAATTGATTTTGATACTCGAGTAAATTATTCTATACTCGAGTAGTTGATTTTAATACTCGAGTAGGTGAATGTTTCCCGGATTTATATGCTGATACTCGAGTATATCTTTGCTGATACTCGAGTATATCTTTGCTGATACTCGAGTATATCTCTTCTAATACTCGAGCAGTTCATTTCTCTATCAAGTAAATTTCTATTCTCATACTCGAGTATATTTCTCTTTGTCACTCGAGTATCTAAATTCCCATACTCGAGTATATCTTCTCTTACTCGAGTATAGCTGTTCCCTATTCCAGAATTCTTCTAAGTTCGAATTCGCTAAGTATTTTGAATCTGTCATTTCTGATTGGTCCACGTGTCATCCTTAATTAAGATTATGACCGTTGGAGTCCACCTATAAATAGGTCATTTCAGAATTGACTAATTAACAATATATTACAGAGATATTCTTTTGAAGAAAGAGAAAATTCCGTGAACCCTAATCCTCACGCCGCCGCCGCCGCCATCGTTGTTCACGGAAGAAATTCTGGATCGTCGATCTCCGTCTTCAAGGACTATTTCTCCAGCGATCCAGACAAGAGTGAATCACTCGATCTCGCCGAGCCTCAAGGATTTCAGATCTATCTACTCGATCGAGGTGGTTCTAGTTTTCAGATTTGTGGATCTTTCTCTCAAGTCATCTTCAACCTTTTCTGATCAAGTCAAAGCTCCTAAAGAAGAAGACTGTCAAAGATCCAGATCTGAAATTTGTTGTGTTGATTTTTATTCTCAAACCAAAATTTCATTGTAGGAGTTTTTCTCCGAGATTTGTAGGAAGATTTTTCTTCTGAGTTTTGTAGATCCAGTTGGATCGAGATTTGTAGGAACGTGGTTCCGAGGTGTAGGATTGTTTTCAATCCGAGATAGTGGAGTAGCCGAGTCTAGTGATTTGCTAGATCGGTGAGTAAAGTGGACGTACCCAAGGTTGGGGAACCACTATAAATCTCTTGTCTTCTGTGATTGCTTGATGTGTGCTGTGTTAATTTTTTAATTCCGCTTTTGACACGCATTTCACCTATTCACCCCCCTCTAGGTGATTTAGGCTAACAACTTAGACCTCTCAGTCTGACCTCCTACAAATCTGAGGTATTGTGGAGACAAATCCCAACAATCTCCCCCTATTTGTAGATGTCAGCACCCTCTACACTAAGGTGAATTACTTTAAGAGTAAAAAGAACAATACACATATACCAAAAAAAATAAAGTAAGCTAAAGCAGGGTAAATAAAAGATAGCCAAAACCAGAATCAAATATATATATAGAAATGTTTTTAACAGATTAAAATATCCATTTCCACATTCTCATAGACTCAAGCAGGGGCTTCTTTGTGCATCCTTTCTCTTTTCAGCTCTTGCCTCTCTAGGTAACTGAATGGCTTAGGAAAGTAAGTTCTGGGCCTAGGAGGAGCAGCTGGGTTATTGTGCCCCCAATTCCTGTCATGAAGTCTGATTTTGATTTGGGACACTTCATAGGCTTTCCATTCTGAATGACTGTAAAACTGATCTCTGTTCTCACCCAGATCTGTCACTAACTTCAAGGTATCAAGGATTAGGGATTTGGAGGTTGGACTCCAAACCTCAGAATGAACAATTGGTGGTCTACCTTCAGAAACTAGGGCAGGGTCTTTTCTAGGTGCAGATCGACTGGCAGAAGCACCTTCACCATATTTTCTTTTCTTTCTTGGAGCTGGAATTTCATCTTGCCACATATCAGAATAGTAGAGAGGGGGCTCAGTCACATCACCATCAGGTCTAGGTGAGAAGACTGGCACACCTTCTGGAATGGTTGCCTGGGCTGGAGCATCTGCTGGAGGTTGTTCTTCAAGAGGATTTAAGAAGTGTGGAATGATGGTAGGGTTGAGCTGGGCATTAGGGAAATTCTGGTTGTTTACCCATACAGCTGTATCATAAATGTAGAATTTGACAGATTGGAGCTGGGCTAGGATGTCTGCTTTCATATCTTTTACAAGACCATCCACAGCTGCTTGAGCTTGTTTAGATAGGATTTCAACTTGTTCTTTTACAGCTGCTTGAGCTTGTTCAGATAGTTTTTCCACTTGTTCTTTTACTACCTTCTCCCCCTTGGTGATATCTAAAGATGGCTGAGTAATAGCTTCATCTCTGAAGGTGCCAACTTCTTCACATACTTTCATCACATTTGCTTTAGCATTCTTGTCCATTACTATCTGATTATGGGCAACAGTTTCTTGTTGATTTCTTAGTTCACCTATGCTTGTGATAGTGTGATCTAGTGCTTTTCCACCTAGCTGAAACAATCTTTTAAGCTCATCAGTATTGGCTTGGATTTCAGCAAAGCCTCTACTCATCTCTTGTTCAAGAGTAGTGACTTTGTTATTTACTGATGCTAGAGATTCATCAAAGTACTTTCTCTGTTCAATAAGCAACTGTTCAATTTTACTGACCATATCTGAGGAGGAAGAAGGGACTGAGGTTGGGGCAGGGACTGAGGGAGCAGGAGCAGGAGTAATCCATGGAGGGATTTCTCTAATGACTACTGAGCTGACAGCTCTTTTGAAGGGTTCTATCTCAACAGATTCTTCTGTATTCAGAAAGGATGGAATGGAGAAATCCAAAGTCCTCAGAGGTGCCTCCACAGGATCTGGAGACATTTCCTCATCATCAGACAGGAGAATATGATCAGATTTGTTGGGCTCACTATTAGGAGACTTGGCAGGAGACTGTGCTGGAGTCTGAGCTGGAATCTGTACAGGAGATTGAACTGGAGACTTGGCAGGAGACTTTACAGCTGATTCATTTTGAAATAGAGGAGCATCTGAGCTTAGCTCATCAATGAATTTATTTATATCTTCTGCTGTAGACAGTAGGTCTGCTGTATCTGGAATCTCTGATTCAGGAATTTCTGATTGAAGATCTGCTGGAGGAGGAGAAACTGGAGGAGTAGAAACTCTTACTTCTACTAGGTCTGAAGGTTCTGAGGAAGCTGGGTACTTTGGATGAGAAGAGGCAGGCTCCCCCTCAACTATTGCACCAGAGGTAGCAGCAGTTTGATTTAGAGGAGGAGATGGAATCCTGTCTTCAGATACACTGTGTTCTTGTGACTTTTCTGAAGGAATAGCAGATTTGGAGGCTTGGGCAGAATTCAGAATCTTAATATCATATCTCTGGATGGAGGATATGGAGACTTTCTTCATGTGATGTAGGGGAGTTCCTTTGGATAGGTTAAACACTGATGGGTTAACTTCATGAAGCAGGGGGGAGATGATTCTGGCAAAGCTGGGATGCTTTATACTATCTCTGATTTTGTCTAGGAGCAACAGTCCAAACTGAAACTACTTGCGGCAGACAATAGCTTGCATTATGTCAAACATTTCCATAGAGATTTCTCGAATAGAATACGTCTTGCACAACAGAACTTTTGCAATCACATCTACCAGGAGTTTTCCTTCTGAGTTAAAGTCGGCCCTGCTAAAAGAATGTGCTTGAGGGTTAGCTCCACAGAACAAGCTATTCTTATGGAATCTTCTTCAGTCATATCGGCATCATCATCGACTATTGGGAGCTTCAACAGAGTTACAAGAGAACCTTTATCCAATCGAATTTTTATCCCTCTGACCTTGGTTTTCAGGAGCTTTCCATTACGCTTGATCTTCAGATTCTGATAGAACTCCTCAACTGCTGGAAGAATAACTCTGCACGGCGACTCGAGAACGAACGATAATCCGGCGGTATCGAACAAAATTAGAAGATTTCTGAAATCATCTGAGAGATCGGCTATACACGCGGGGGCGAGTTCAGATCCGATGCCGATTTTAGAGGAAGGAGCCATTTGCAATTCTGGAAGATGAGAAGGCGAAGAAGACGATGCTCTGCGATTTCTGGAAGATGAGGAGTCGGCGGCTACTCGAGTAAATGAGAAGTGGAAAGGGTTTTCCCGATTTTTCTATATATATATATAATCCTAATTAGGTTTTAGGAAAAAAAATAAATATGATTTCATACCTGAATGAAGCGGCAAATAGCTCGGTGCGAATAGAGAATGTAGAATTTCAAAGTAGAGAAGTCCGTATACTCGAGTAGGTCAGGTTCATACTCGAGTAGAGACAGAGCATACTCGAGTATGTAAAGTTCATACACGAGTAGTAACGAAGCATACTCGAGTGTGTAAAATTCATACACGAGTATGTGAAACTCTTTACTCGAGTATTTCCCGTTTACTCGAGTATGTCTTTGATATACTCGAGTATCTTACTCTGAAGGACAATTTTCCTTGGAGATATTTACTGACATAGATCTCTTCAACTTTGAGAGTCCATTACTAGTCTTCTTTGTTGAGCAGCCCGAGTTCCGTTTTGAAGAACGAAAACTTGGACTCGTCCAGCGGCTTGGTGAATATATCTGCAACTTGCCTGTTTGTGGAGACATATTGTAGATCAATGTCTCCATTTTCCACATGCTCCCGGATGAAATGATAGCAAAGCTCTATATGTTTGGTCCGGCTGTGGGAGACTGGATTGTTGGCAATTGCTATGGCACTGGATGAGTCGCAAAACAAAGGAATGTTCTGGAACTTCATGTTGTAGTCTTCAAATTGATTCTTGATCCATAAAAGCTGTGCACAACAGCTGCCTGCAGAGACGTACTCTGATTCAGCCGTTGAGATGGCTACACAGTTCTGCTTCTTACTGCTCCAGGAAATAAGTCTCCTTCCGAGAAATTGGCAAGTCCCGGAGGTGCTTTTCCTGTCATCTTTGCTACCTGCAAAGTCTGCATCTGAAAATCCAATTAGTTCACTATCATTACTTCTTGGATACCATAAGCCAAGATTTGGTGTGCCTTTGAGGTATCTCAAGATTGGCTTTGCAGCGATGTAGTGAGATTCCTTAGAGTTCACCTGAAATCTAGCACATACACATGTTGAGAACATTATGTCTGGTCTACTTGCAGTAAGGTAGAGCAAGGACCCAATTATGCTTCTGTACTTGGTTTCATCAAAAGGTTGCCCTTTCTCATCCTTGTCCAGAGACATAGGTGAGGCCATAGGAGTCCTCATAGAGGTTGCATTCTCCATTCCGAATTTCTTAAGTAGCTCTTTGGTGAACTTGGTCTGTGAGATGAAAATTCCATCCTCAGATTGTTTCACTTGAAGCCCTAAGAAATACTTCAGCTCTCCCATACTGCTCATTTCAAACTTCCCTTGCATAAGTTTGGAAAACTTCTTGCAGAGGTTGTTATCCGTAGAGCCAAAAATGATATCGTCGACATAGATTTGCACTAGCAAAATCTTGCTTTTTATTTCCCTAAGAAATAATGTCTTGTCTATCTTTCCTCTTGTGAACTTGTTCTCAAGAAGAAAGGTAGACAACATCTCATACCAAGCTCGAGGAGCTTGCTTAAGACCATATAAAGCTTTTTGCAGTAAATAAACATAATTAGGAAAGGTTGAATCAACAAAACCTGGCGGTTGCTCTACATACACTTCTTCCTTTATGTCACAATTTAGGAAGGCGGACTTAACGTCCATTTGATAGACGGTAAAGCCCTTAAGTGCAGCGTAGGCAAGAAATAACCTGATCGCCTCCAGTCTTGCCACTGGAGCATATGTCTGGTCAAAGTCGATTCCTTCTTCTTGACGATAGCCCTTGGCGACAAGTCTGGCTTTATTCTTTATAATTGTTCCATCTTCGTCCATCTTGTTCCGGTAGACCCATTTTGTCCCAATGACGTTCTTACTCTTGGTTCTAGGAACAAGTGTCCAAACTTTGCATCGTTTGAACTGATTCAGCTCTTCTTCCATGGCTAGAATCCAGGATGCGTCGGAGTTGGCTTCCTCAAACTTCTTTGGTTCAACCTGTGAAAGAAAACTTAAGTATAAATTCTCGTTAGTTGTACCTCGACGAGTTCTGACGCCATCCCGAGGATCTCCTATAATTTGGTCAACAGGATGATCTTTCAAGTGTCTGAACTCAAAAGTCCTTGCATCTGAGATGTCTTCAGCCACTGGAGTTGCATCTTCAGCTGGGATGTGTTCTTCATTTTGATCATCCACCTCTTCAATAGGGGTTGTAGAGGTGATTTTGATGAACGTCTCATCTCTACCTTTAGTAGTTTCATCCAAGCTAATTTCTTTCAACTTTGTACCTGCATCTACAATAGGCACACTAGATAAGTTGCTTTGCAGCAGACTCGTCTCATCAAATACAAGATGTATCGACTCTTCCACCACCAGAGTTTTTCTATTGAATACTCTATAGGCTTTACTATGGCTGCTATACCCTACAAAAATACCTTCAAAGCTTTTCTCGCTAAACTTGGTAGTGTGATACTTACCGTTGTTAAGCATGAAGCACTTACAGCCAAAGATTCTAAAATACGAAATGGTTGGTTTCCTGCCTTTTAAAAGTTCGTAAGGAGTCTTATCATGATTCTTATTGATGAGAGCTCGATTTTGCACGTGACAAGAGGTGTTGACGGCTTCAGCCCAGAAATACTCTGGAAGTGAAGCATCACTCAACATGGTCCGGCAAGCCTCTATGAGTGTTCTGTTTCTTCTCTCAGCTACTCCAATTTTCTGTGGGGTACGAGGAGAGGAAAACTCATGAAAGATACCTTGACTTTCACAGAATTCTGTCATGGCTCCAAACTTGAATTCCGTTCCATTGTCACTTCTGATTTTGACTACGGAACAGTTGTATTCATTCTGGATCTGCCTAACGAAATTAGTGAAAATACCGAAGGTATCTGACTTGTGTTTCAGAAAGAACACCCACGCAAAGCGCGAGTAATCATCCACAATAACCAACGTATATTCCTTACCTCCCAAGCTTCTAACCTGCAGTGGACCAAACAAGTCCATATGGAGAAGCTGTAGGCTTCTATTTGAATCCTTGCCTATTATGCTTTTAAACGAACTTCTTGTTTGCTTGCCTTTGATACAAGCGTGACAAGGACTGTCCGTAACGCACTTGACATGAGGTGCATCACGTACTAAGTTTTGAGAGAACAATTTATTAATAGTTTTGAAATTAATATGTGCTAGTCTCTTGTGCCATTGGTCAGCAAGAGATGCACTACTTTTTGCCAAAAGACACACTGGTATCGAAGAGTCTATACAAATGAAATTTAAACAGAAAATATTTCTGCTTCGAGTGCCTGATAAAATAGTTTCCATGTTGTTAATCGATTTTATCAAACACTTGTCAGCATGAAATTCAACTACGTATCCTTTGTCGCATAGTTGGCTTATGCTGATGAGATTGTGTTCCAATCCTTCAACATAGGCTACATCCGAAAAGGATACGCTACCGTTAGAGATCATACCATAGCCTTTAGTTATTCCTCGATCTGAACCTCCAAAGATGACCTTTGGTCCGTTGCAGACTGAGATGCAATTCTAGAGTAGGCTCCTTGTCCCGGTCATATGCCGAGAGCATCCACTGTCCAAGTACCAGATTGGCATTTTGGTGGCCTTTGGACATACCTGCAATTACAATTATTTAGCCTTAGGAACCCAAACAAGTTTGGGTCCTTGGTCTCGAGTTAGAATACTCCCCCTACGAGTATTAGCCTCATGAGTGGTCATTCTCACGTTGCTAACTTGAGGGGTTGCAGCATTACTAGGATTGAACCAACAATCACTGGCAAAATGACCAATTCTGCCACAACACCAACAGTCGAACCTGTTGTATCTTTGCCTTGTGTAGTCCTGCTTGACTTTCTGGAATGAAGGTCCAGCAGGAGCTTTACTCTTGGAGGAAGAGGCTTCATGATGATGGCAATTACATGAAGTCTTCTCCTTCATAGGCTTTTCTACAATGGGTTTTACTTTTGGTGTCTTTTTGATATTGTGACCATGAGCATAAGGTCCATAGCTTTGAAGTTGAATCTCTTCATAAGGTGCTTTGAAGGCACTCTCGCCAAAGTTACGGGGACGAGTCCAACCTTGGTATCTTGACTTAGGCTTCTCAGGGATCGGCCTAGAAAAGTGTCCATAGGTAGACTCATAGTCGAGCTCGTTCGTAGGAAAGATAACTTTCTTGAACAGAACAGGTTCCAAGGGAGCTTTCCCTTTTTCTTCAGCTAGAGCCTTCCGGGAAGCCTTATTCTTTCTCTTGGCCTTGTTTCTCCGAGAGGATTTACTGGAAGAGCCAATGTGGCCTAAACCAGCACCCTTGGCCTTAGCAGAGAACTCAGCAACGATTGGAAGAACTGTCTTAGGCTTAGAGAAACTCTCAACAAGTTTCTTTTCCGCCTCGAGTTGTTGTTCCAATTCTTGATGATTTACTCTTTAAGGTCGAGGTGCTTGAGAGCTTGATTGTATTCATCCATAGCACTGTTTAAGATCTCTTGAAGAGAGTTAGTCTTATTGACTTCTTCTCTCAAGCTGCTCTCACTAGCCTGTAGAGATTTTATCTCTTTGGCTTGAGTTTTCACTACTCTACGACATTTCTCGTAGGTCATGAGCAACTCTTTGTACTAGGCCATGAGTTCAGATTCATCTTCAGAGGAATAGCCCTCTTGCTCATTATCATCATTAGAATCAGAGAGAGGAGTGTGAGATTTTACCTCCCCAGTGAACTGGGGGACTTGTTCATCATCTGAGTGAGCCATGAGCCCAAAGTAAGCTTCCTCTTCTTCACTCGACTTAGATGAGTCGGAGTCGCTGAGAGTTTTGCTCTTCTTGGCTACTAGACTCTTCTCTGTCCTCTTCTTATGGTGTGAGGATTTCTTTTCCTCTCTTCTTCCACCTTCTTTCTTTTTGTGAGGGCAGTCGGCGATGACGTGACCTGGCTTATTGCAACAATAACAAACGATGTCAGTCGAAATCTGTTTGTTCTGTTTAGAGTTATACCTGTCATGGCTACTTGACCCTTTCTTTCTCTGATCACCATCACGTCGTGATCTTCTGAATGAGGCATCTTTGCCTCTCCATTGCTTCTTCTTATTTAAGAATTTCTTGAATTGCCGGGAGAGCAATGAGAACTCTCCTTCAGATAGTTCTGAGCTAGATGAGCTTGGATCAGATGATTCTTCTTCATCAGCTTCAGGAACTGGGGCAGGAGAGCTAGCCTTTGTCTTCCTTGAGCTATCTGCCTTTAGAGCGACAGACTTCTCCTTGGATGCAGACCTGCTGATCTCTTCTTCAGCTTTTCTTGAGTTGATTTGCAGCTCGTAAGACATAAGCTTTCCGAACAGATTCTGCGGGTCTGTCTCAGCTAACCTTCCAAACTCCCGAATGGCACATACCTTATTGTCCCATTCCTTGGTTAGGGATCTTAAGAATTTGTCATTGAGTTCCCCATTGGTGAAGACACGTCCATAAACTCTGAGGCCATTTACTATCTTGAAGAAGTTCTCAAAAGTGTCAGCTATGGCTTCCTTATGACCCTGCCTGAAGGCTTCATACTTCTGGTTCAGTAGGGACCTTCGATCATCCCTTACTTCTTCAGTACCTTCCATTAGAGTCACTAGGGATTGCCACATCTCCTTGGCAGATTGGCAATGAATCAGATTCTGCAGCATTGAGTCATCGACTGCACTTGCTATAATGTTTTTAGCTTTCTTGTCCAGAGAGACAAGTGCAATCTCATCCTTATCTAGATCCATCAATTTCTTGGGAACTTGTTTGGTGGGATCTATGGTGGAAGTAGTCATAGGAATGTGGGGACCTTCTTCAACAATCATGAAGATCCGGGGATCTACTGCTTCCATGAAGAACTTTACTCTTTCCTTCCACATAGGAAAATTGTTCTTGGTGCAGATGGGGAGTTTAGCAAAATCCTTGGTCTTACTCATGCTTGATACTATTCAAGAAACAACTTAGAAGGATAAGATCAAGGTGTTAACCTTTTAACGATCAACCTCCCTCTGATACCAATTGAGAGTGCTAAGTTGTTAGCCTAAATCACCTAGAGGGGGGGTGAATAGGTGAAATGCGTGTCAAATGCGGAATTAAAAAATGAACACAGCACACATCAAGCAATCACAGACGACAAAAGATTTATTATGGTTCCCCAATCTTGGGTACGTCCACTTTCCTCACCGATCTAGCAAATCACTAGACTCGGCTACTCCACTATCTCGGATTGAAAACAATCCTACACCTCGGAACCACGTTCCTACAAACTCGATCCAACTGGATCTACAGAACTCGGAAGAAAAAGCCTTCCTACAAATCTCGGAGAACAAAGCTCCTACAAAGTAAATTGTTTGAAAGGAAAAATACAAACAACAATATTCTCAGATCTGGATCTTGACAGTCTTCTTCTTTAAGAGCTTTGGCTTGATCAGAGTATGTTGAAGATGACTTGAGAGAGATCCACAAATCTGAAAAATAGAATCACCTCGATCGAGAAAATAGATCTGAAATCTTTGAGGCTCGGCGAGATCGAGTGATTAACTTTCGTCTGGATCGCTGGAGAATAAAAGTTGAAGGCAGCGATTGAAGATCGTCGATCCAGAGCTTTTTCCGTGAACGTCAATGGCGACGGCGACGACGTGAGGAATTAGGGTTCACGGGTTTTCCTTTTTCTCTTTCTTAAAATAAAATCTCTGTTCACTTGTTTTTAGTCAAATCTGAGAGGACCTATTTATAGGTGGACTCCAACGGTCAGAAAATTAATTAGGGATGACACGTGGACCAATCAGAAATGATTAATTTGAAATACACTGCGAAATTGACTTAGAGAATTTTAGGAAAATTTAAACAGATATACTCGAGTCATAAAAGAAACATACTCGAGTATTAGATGGTATATACTCGAGTGGATAAGAAGGAGCATACTCGAGTATATGAAGATAAGCTACTCGAGTGAATTTAGAACTACTCGAGTATGAGAGTATATACTTGAGTAAAAATACTTAGAAAAATTTCTCAGATAAGAGGAGGAACTACTTGAGTAGAAGAGTTGGAGATACTCGAGTAAGAGAAGAATGAATTACTCGAGTATCTTGGAAAAGCTACTCGGGTAATCATTGAACTACTCGAGTATGAAAAACATCTACTCGAGTTCAGCGTCACTTACTCGAGTATATAGGGAACTACTCGAGTATGTAGACTTAGAATTATTCTGAGATGAGAAGCACAGATTTACTCGAGTATGAACATACCACTTACTCGAGTAACTAACCAACTACTCGAGTACAAGTTATCATCTACTCGAGTAAAACAGTCTACTCGAGTATGTAATCCAACTTACTCGAGTGCAGACCCACTTACTCGAGTATACAAGAGATGTACTCGAGTATGTGGACTTAGAGAAAATTCTGGATCTAAAAGCAGAAGGATTTACTCGAGTATAAGATATGACCTACTCGAGAGACTGACTATCTACTCGAGTATAAACTTATCTACACGAGTACACAGAGTCTACACGAGTATGTCTAAGGATCTACTCGAGTACTAAGTCACTTACTCGAGTGTATAAAGAAACATACTCGAGTATGTGGACTTAGAAAAAATTTCTTCTGAAAATATAAAGTTCAAAACTTCAGTCCACCAATCCAAGTGCTTGTATAGGAAGTGTATCCCAATAGAGAGGCTATACATGGGCCAACACTTTGGATCACACAATGAGGGATTACATTGTATGGTCCTGTGTTTGGTGACCCATTATAGACTGACATTGGTCTACACTTAGCAATAAAAAACCTGCACACATACAACTTGAACACAATATCAAATACACCTTAATTCATCTTAGTTCAAGGTCTGACCTCCTACAAATCTGAGGTATTGTGGAGACAAATCCCAACATCTCCTAAGAGGTACTATCCATTCAGTATAAGGGTTGAAGCTTTGGGATGTAGGACTTCTAGGATTGATTTTAGATTTACCTCTGAAAGATTGTTCAAAGCTCTGAGCTCCGTTCGACGATCGTCGAGCTGAGTTCTACGATCTTGGGTAAGATCGTCGAGCTCCGTTTGAAGATCGACTATGCCAGAGTTCAGAGTTCAGAAGTCGTTGATCTGAGTTTGACGATTCAGCCTGAGATCGCCGAGCTCTGTTCAACATTTTCTGTTGAACTTTAGTTTTCTTAGGTAAATCAGGATTCTTCCTAGCTACCTCTACAACACCCTTTCCTTTATCTGAGATAAATTTAATTGGGGTTGTTAATACTATAGGTTGGCTGGATGTAGCACCCAAGCTCAGTGTACTGTTGAGTCTTGAGTTCCCTGTGCTTGTGATGTCCATCAGTCTGATGCTTCTCCCATTAAGGGATTCTTCAAACTTCTTTGCATGGGTTAGTTCACTTTTCAGTGAAGCTATCTCCTCCCTACAACATTCTAACTCCTCAGAGAGTTTGAGGTTGTCTGATTTTAAAGTGCTATGTTAAGACAATTGATTTCTGAGAGAGATAATCTCTTTCTCAGACTTTAGCAAGTCTAAACATAGTGCCTTAAACTCAAATTTAAAGTCCTCTAAATTAAAATCAAAGGAATCTATTACCTGGTCTTCTTCATCTTCATATTCAGATTCAGATTCTGATTCATGTTCTGCATCAGAATTTTGTTGGGAGGCATTGATAGCCATCATGCAGAATTCCTTTTCTAGAGCATCATCTTCACCATCACTTGAGCTTGATGAAGCCTCTGATTCTTCTTCAGTTTCACTCCAGGTTTATGCTACAAATCCCTTCCTTGTATGTTTATTTTTGCTGGAGGAGAATTAGTTGTAATTGTTTCCCCTGGAGTCCTTATCTCTTCTTCTTTCTTTTCTGTCATTTTTTTTCTTGTTCTAGTTTTCTGGACAATCAGGCACAATGTGGCCTAGTTTCCTGCAACCAAAACAAATAATTTCTTTATTATTGGATTTGTCATACCTTGGCTTCTCATGCCCTCTGGATGACCTCTTTCTTAAATCTTTCCTGGCCATCTTATAAAATCTTTTGGCCAGTAAGCTCATCAATTCTTCATTGCCTGTGACCTTGTCTTCAGGAAGATCTTCTGTAGCTTTGAATGCTATTGTCTTCTCCTTCCTGATAGCTGGAGAAGCAACCTTTTGTTCTTCCTCTCTGTTCTTGATGAGCAGCTCATAAGACTTGAGCTTGCCCAACAAAGCTTTAGTAGTAATCTCAGTTAGACTTCTGACATCCTTGATTGGCCAGATTCTTGAGTCCCTAGTGCTAGGGAAGCACATTAGGATCTTATCATTTAGTTCAGTTAGAGAGATCTCCTTGTCCAGTGTCTTTAGCTCACTAACTATCAAGCTGATCCTGTTGTACATGTCAGCCACTGATTCAGTTTCTCACTTTTTGAAGTTCTCATATTGGTTTATGAGATGAGATCTCCTGTCCTTCCTTTCATCAACAGATCCTGAGGCAATTTCAGATAACTTGTCCCATATCTCTTTTGCTGAACTGCATTCAGCCACCTTCTGGAATATCTTATCAGACATAGTCTGAGCAAGGATATTAATAGCCTTTGCATCTTCAACTTTCCATTTCTTTATATCTGCATCTGTTCCTGAGGGAGGTGTAACAACACTTGTACTTGTGATCTCTGGAGGTGTTGGACAAACTGTCAAAATAGAATTAAAGATGTCCTCATCAATAGAATTCATGTAAAGCCTAATCCTTGCCTTCCAAAGTGCAAACTTAGAAAGGTTGCACACTGGAGGTCTGGTGCTAGCATAGTCTTTGTTTTGTGCCATGGTTTTGTATGAATATAAATATAATACAAAAAGTAATAACCCTCTATAGAATATTAATCTTATCAAGCATATTTTGGTTCAGGTGTTAGCCTGTTCAACCAATCTGTTGAAGATTAAGTTGTTGAGTAACCAACCTCCCTCTGATACCAATTGAAAGTGAGTGTAAGATCTACCTTTACTCTAGAGGGGGGTGAATAAAGTATTTTAAAATAATTTACAATTTAAAAAATATTTGCAGTGGAAGACTTGATTTAAGTATATGTGTAATGTGCTTACAGAAAAATAAAACTAAGAAGCAATAAACAAAATCACAGCACACAGTAAAGCAAAAGCACAACAAAGCAGAAGACACAAGGAGCTATAGTGGTTCCCCAACAACCTGGGTACATCCACTCTTCTACAACCCTAGGTAGGAATCCTCTGAAGGAATAGTTGATCAGGTGTCCTGGGCACCAATGAGCTTTTGATAAGGTGCTCAAAAACCAAACCTAGATTTTTTTTGATAAGGTGTCTTACCACCACTGAGTTTTGACAAGGTCTCAGAAACTAGCCACAAAACTTTTGAAGGGAGTTTTGAGAAACCCTTTTACAGAAGGAATAAAGAAAAACAAAAAGGTTGAGTTGTTCTTCTCTGTCAATAATCTGAGAGAAGATAAGTGGAAGATATTGTCAAAGCTCCCCCTGAGATCTGTAAGGGTTCAGGAAGATGAGCTTTGCTTAGGGTGATAGGCCTTCAGTTGCTTCAGATCTCCAGCAATAGATGATTTCAGCAGATGCTGAAATGTGTGATGTTTGGAGTCCTTGATGAAGAAGCTTTTGAACACTTGATGCTTGAAGGAGTAGAATAGCAGATGATCTCCTTCACAGTAATGTTCCTTGTGTTCTTGAAGAATTCTGACTCAGTAATTCTGTAAACTTTTGTCTACTGAGTCTATTCCCAGAAGATGAATTCTTGAATAATAATTTTCTTGTTCTCTCTTCTGTATTCTTTTTCAAATCTTGTTTGTTCTTCTTCTTTTTCAGAATGATTCTCTAAAGAGTATATCAGATTCTGACTCATGATAGCCGTTTATCAGTCATAAATGACTACGTTAACTGATATCTTCCTCTGGAGGAAAGTCCTTAAGAAACATTCCAATTAGTCTTCCTTGAAACTTTCTCCAGATTGATTGAAACGGCTACAAAATCCTTTGCCATAAATGCTGAAAATAAGTCTGAATGAATTCCATAACTTTCCTGAATTTGAATCCTGAAATCGTCGACCTCTTCAAAAAAGCGTCGATCTGAGCTCAACTATCGTCAACCTGAGCTCAGAGATTGGATTTAGACTTGAAACAGAAAGCGTCGAACTGAGCTCTACGATCGTCGACCTGAGCTCAGAGACTTGGAAAACAACTAGAGACAGAGCGTCGATCTAAGCTCGAAGATCGTCGAACGCAGTTCGATGCCTTATTGAACTGAGTTCAGAGATAGACGAACTGAGTTCGACGTTTCGTCGACCTGAGCTCGACGAGAAATGTCCTAGTCTTCAGCACTTGAATCCTGATCTTTAGAAGGTCTTGAGGGCAGCTTTCAAACCTAAGTACTAACCCTAAGACTCATTCTAATTGACCTATCAGACTATACAGCAAGGTCAAAACAAGTTCCTAAGCACATAGTGATCCTTACCCAAATTAGAGTAAACAAGAGCAGGTGATGGTGGCCCTAACTACCGTAGGCTAATACTATATACCACAATATTTACAGGTGTATATATGAAACTGTAAGTAAAGAAACAATGCAGTGAAAGTAGTAGCATGAAATAATGGTAAAACAGCTAACTATCAACACAGAGAAAGTAACCTTAGTTTATAAGAATGTTCATACAAACTTATAAATTATGGGGTCATTTTTCAAGGCCTAATGTATAAAAGTTCCCATATTAATTTATACATTAGGGGTATAAGTTTTATGTAATATTATGTATGATATGAAGTGCTATACATACTAAATGATATGTCTCACCCATGTTCAACTCACCCACACGACTCTATGTGGAAAGACCTTTATTTCCCTCATTTGGAATTAGCTAAACTCTCATGTACCTCTCGTAGTGTAAAATGGAGGCAGTGGGTTGGGCCTCCCCACTCTTAGGTCGGTATCCACACTACCTAACCTAGACCATACATACTACTCGGTACACCTATAGTCAGGTGCTACAAAGTTTCTTGTACTGATGCTGGCAAATCCACCAGTCTTTTCTTGTCTAAGTGAACACTTACACTTGCCGAGTCAATGTATCGACGTCGGTGTAAACGACTATCCAATATTGAGGACCCACCACTTTGTTGCACAAGCACACATGCTAATAATGAGTTCCCGGGCCATCGGCTCACCAGACTAACCCATCCATTCCATCAAACACAGAGCCCACTGCTCGCGGGACTAAACCAAACTATCCTCCCGTAATAACGGGGGTGAGTGAATGTGTATGATGATATTTTATTAATAGTAAATCTTTTAATCCGCTTATTCCTACAGTTTAGGGTTAACCTTGGACTGCCCTGGGCATGTCCGGTGAAGGGCTCTCGAGGGCACTAGGAACTATGATGGGCTAAAGCCCAAAATTCCCTTTCTCAAGGCACTTACTTTTATTGGTATTTATTCATTGCCAAACCCCTCCCCACATTACAATTGAGCTAACCCTAAGTGAATTACAACTTTTAGGGGAGAGACGATACATCGTCGGCCACGAGCATAACTCAATTTCCTAGGTATTCAGCTTACCCAACACTTGGCATTCTGGGTGACCTCCTTTAGGCTGCGTTTGGCATGGCTTTTTATAGCTTATTATCTCCGGTGAGGTTGTACAAAAACGTCATTGTATGTTTGGTATGACAAATGTTACTATAGTTATAAAAAAAGGAACTAGTTTGGGGCATAAGATTTTTGCATGACAATGACATTTTTGTCCAATCTCACTGGAGCAAATAAGATGCGATAAGCCACGCCAAACGCAACCTTAGTCTCCACAAAATTCAGGTGCAGCGGCTATGTTACCACCCCATAAGAGACCTACAACCCTATCTTAAATCTATAAAATTACTATATGCATACCAAATGAATTAGATTGAGCGTGTGAAGGGGAATTCTCCAAATACTTCACCAAAAACCCTAAGATTATTTCTAGGGGTCTATCATGATATGTTGTGCTTAAATCCAGAGATTTGTATTTTTTCTAATTTATTCAGCCTTTATTATAATATTCTTAAAATCATGCCACTTCTGACTTTGAACATAAGGTGCAAGTTTCTGATATGCAAAGTCCATAATAAAATTTCTAAAATATAATATTGGATAAACAACAACAAAGTATAAATTTCATAATTTTCCAAAATGATTTTTATGATAAATCACAATATTGAACATTTGATCAAAATGGAATTAAATAAAGGAAGTACAAGGATTTATTATCCAAACATTATGATAAAATTACCAAAGGACTATAATGAACAGAAAAGTTCGCTGACCAAATTTAATTATTTTATAACTTCATTTAGCCACATAATTAATTGGATAAAGGAAATTAAACCTAGTAAAATTTGTGAAGGAACCACTACATAATTTCCTCTAAATATTATTACAAAGTTTGCAGAGCGTCATGATGACCTAAAAAGTTTACCGGCTAAGTATCATAATTTTCTAGTACTCAATTAGTCCTAAAACCAATTTATTTCTCAAGACAATAATAACTAAAACTATAAAGAAGGTACTGTAATTTTCCAATTATAATTCATAATAAAAATTGCAAAGATTTATAACATCAGTATAAACCCATTATCCAAGTTTCATGATCTTCCAATACTGTATGGACATGTATTTTGCACTTGAAAGGAATGTTCCCATTCTAAGTAATAAGTGTTCAATGAGGGGAAATAAATCTAAAATTCCAATAAAATTATCCATGTTGTTTTTCCATCCTATGAAACTATCTATAAAGTTTTGAGCCAATCCTTGGAGATGTGACCATATTTCTTTCATTAACCCTTATAGGAAACCCTAAGGTTTGAACTAGGATTTCAGGGTATTCCAACCCTAAATCCCCTAAAATTCTTTGTGATGGTGTTTCATGTGATAACAAGGCAGTGGCCAAAGTTTACCTTATTTGGTTGAGGGATGGTCACTCAACTCCACTAAGTGCACTTTTTGAAGAACTAGGATTTATTTTCTCTGGGTGACCATCTTTGATCATTAGGTTATCCCATCAAATCAACCCCAAATGGGTTGAGATTTTTTTCATGGCCATATAATGACACCTATGGTCATCCACCAGAGATATGGGGAAATTAGAGGTCCATAGACCCTATATTTATCCCATGTATGATTTATTAAATGATTACAAAAGCTATAGAAAAATCATCTCCAAAAATTCTAGTTTTTGGATATGATGGAGGTCATGGCCAGACTAGTCTATGGTCAAATTTTAGGCCATTTGACTGAGTGGGCCACTAGGGGCACTCAATTTAAACTCTAGTTTGCGCTTGGGACACCTTGCCTTAAAATGAGTGCTGAGAGAAAACCAATGGGCCAAATTGGATGATTCTAATTTTGTATTAAACTAGACCTCAAGAGCTTTTTTTTCATTGGGCACTTTTATAGAAGAGTCCTCTAACTATTTTTAATAATTAAAACCATTCACAAAAAATAGTGTGATAAATAATAATCAATATTTTAATAAATTTTTCAGCCTGCGTATAACATATTGAGACCGATCCGACGACCCATGATCATCATCCCCAATGAACGGACGGTCCACGTTTGCCCAACATCGGGAATTTTTAGGCTTGCTTTGTTGTCCATGCACGCCCTCTTCCGGCCGGCCAACACCACCAACACCTTTGTCGAGGTGATGGCTGACGATTAACGTCGGCTTGTCGACTAGAGATGGTCGAAAAAGAGCTTCAGGGTAGGAAATAAGAACTAAAAAAATGAGCTATTTTGTAAGCCCAATCCAAGACCAATTGGTCTCGATTTAATCCCCAAATAGATTGAGATCTATGAACTAGAGAAGAGGTAGAAAACTGGACCTGATTGTTTGCCGTTTGCCTTGCCGACCGATGGTTCTCACTGGTCATTCAGGTGTTTTTGGTGCCTTATCAATCCTTGCTTAGAGGGCTCAATTCCTTCAGCAAAAGTGGGGGGATTTTCTCCTCTTCCACTCATGATGGTGATAAAGGAGTCAATTTGGGGAGAGGGAGGCCGTTAAAGGAGGGAGAATGGTGGTTTTCGTCCATTTCAAAACTCTTGAAATTCTGCCTCTAGGAGGCTGGGAAAACCCATCCATCTTCTCAAAACTGATCAAAAGGAATTAATGAGGCCGTTAAAGGAGGATGGAGTGCTCCATGGCCTTCCAAAGCTATGATTGTTCCTCTTTTCTCTCCTCAATTTGGGGTAAACTTCCATTTTCTCTCTTCTAGTCACCCCCTCCAGAAATTTAGTGGCAGTACAAGTAATTTTCTTTTGTTTGAAACTAATAGTTCACCATAATTGGCCCAAGCCCAATTGGATTGGGGTTGGGTTTGACTTTTCCCCAAATTTTGGGCTTAATTCACCCTAGTTAATTAGGCTCAACCCTATGTCAAATTAGATGATGTGACTTACCCAATTGGGAGTTCATGGGTTCCTTGACACCACCCAAACCATTTGTAGATTTGTGTAATTAATTTGGGTAAAATTAGGGCAATTTGACCTAACTAGGATTAGGATTGACTTTGGTCAACTTGACCTCTTTGGTTGACCCCAATGGGTTGTTAGTGCTCTAAAGGACTCCTTATAAGATTGGAAGTGTTATGGTGAGGTCAAATAGTCAAGTTGAGACCCAAAAGACAAACCCTCGGCTAGATAACCCGAAATTGCTATTTGTAGACCAAGGTGATTTAAGCTATTTACCAAGGTACTCATGGTCCTCTTGGTCTTCTTAGAGCTTTATCATGACCTAGTCATGACAAAAACTTCCTAGGTGTCTGGTTATTTGTGGGATGTTACAAATCCCAATACATAAAAATAAAAATTTTGTCCACAAAATTAATATTAGGCCGACGGGGTTTGCACTAAAAATAACTGAATGTGAAATTCTTAGGTAGTTAAAGTTATACCTGTCACAAAAATTTCTGGGTACTTTTGCTGCATAAGGTCCAGGGGCTCCCAGGTGTGCTCCTCCTATCTGTGATTCGACCACAGGACCTTGACTAACAAAACTTCTTTTGTCGGAAGACTCGTACCTCTATTACCGGGTAGTTTTATTCATGCTTCTTCAGCTGGTGGGAAGAATAAGCTATCACATGTCTGTGCTGCATTAGGACAATACCTTTCCCCTTATAGGATACGTCTGTGTAGACTTGGAATTCTTCCTTGTCAGGGGGAAGGGCAAGGATGGGAGCCGAGGTAAGCCGATACTTCAGCTCTTGGAAGGCAGATTCGCATTTCAGCGTCCATATGAATGTGTCCCGAGCTAATAAAGATGTTTACAAGAAGTATCAAGAATCTTCTTGGATGTTGAATGCCTCATACTGGCAACCATGAACTCTGAGCTTCAGAAGCAACAACAAAACATAGGTTGTAAATAAATTGACAAGCATCTCAAGGGCAAGCTCAGCAAAAGAGGTTTTACATAACCAAGGTGTTGTTTCAGTGTAAGATGGGAGCTCGAGACCTAGTTGGGGCTCACATGTAAGACCCCCCCCCCTTTTTCTATCAAACCCCGGGGTCTTATGCCCAGAACCGCCGCTTTGCGGTGACACCTCCATGCCCGGGAAGATTGTCACTACAAAACGCCAATCTTGTCGGCCTTATTGATCACAAAAGTAGCTGTAGAATAGTAAGAAAATGCAGTCCACATCAAGATCACATATAATAAAATCTCCACGAAGGGAGTGTCCATAGAATAGTAAAGAGTACAGAAATGAAGGGCTTAAGCCTGGTACATCAATATCCTCACTACAGATCTCTCATGCGGAAGCAAAATAAAACATTACTAGAAGTTGGTACTCATGATCCCAGCTGGCTGTGCTCATGAGCTAGACTGCCCTTTTTCCAATCGCACCGGTCTCCTGGACTGCTCCTCACTGCTGGGCTCTACGATCCCCTAATATGATGTGGTTCGAAAACCGTTAGTCTATAAGACTAATCCCTATCATCCCCCACCCCTTCCCCCTGCTCCTAGGCACTGAGCGGGGAGGAAGAAAGGGAAGGACGTGAAAGTGGAGAGTAAAACAAACAGGTGAGAAGGGACCTAGCTAGCAATTTATAATCATGTGGTAATAAGTAAAGTAAGAAAAGAAATTAACCTTCACTTATGCGAGTTATACATAAGCCAAGGGATCTTCTACAAGGCTCCCATCATATAAAATGTCCCATACCATTTTATACGTTGGGGTGTCGGTTATTACAAGTAGTATATATATAAATTGAAATAACCGTAATTTATAAACTTGCCCATACAAGCTTATAAACCAAGGGGTCGTTTAGCAGGTCCTAATGTATAAGCGTCTCATACCACTTATACATTAGGTGTCACAGGTTATTATGAATGATTTTGATATGCATCTATATGGTGGGGATGTTATGCTCAAGCAGTGCAACTCACACACCCGACTGTGTGTACACAAACCTTTAGTTCCCACTTTCGGAGCCGTTACCTCCCAGGATACCTCCGTAGTGGCAGACGGAAGCGGTGGGTTGGGCCTCACCCACCTCAAAACCAGTATAATACTACCAGTATGACCTATCGTACGCCTCAACGCTTGGTGTACAAAGCAGACTCCTGCGTACTCTTGCCGACTAGACCGCCGGACTTAGCTTTGGCGAAGAGTAAAAACCACACTTGCCGAGTAATCGTACTTGCGTCGGTGCTGCGACAACCCAGTACCGAAGACCCACCACCATAGATATTCCTTTGTATGCACATGCAATATTCTTAATAGAAATCAATAAGTCATACTGCCGGACTAACTGTCCGAATCAACCTCAAACCGAGACTAAGCTCCCCGGACTAAACTGTCTGAATTAACCTCAAACCGAGACTAAGCTCCCTGGACTAACTGTCTGGCTCAATTTCCAAACCTCATTCCTTTGAACACCGCAGGATGGCGCCCCTTTGAACACCTCGGGACGACTTATCCATTTCCAACCTCCTATCCAACAAGTGCGTGCAGTGTGAAGACCTATTTTCTACTTTACTCTTTTAGTTTATCTTAAGGTTTACATTAGCCCAAGACTGCCCAAGGTATGCCCATTGAAGGGATCTCGAAGGCACTAGGAACCAAGATGGGATGACAAGCCCAAAGTCCCCTTTCTCAAGGATATTTACTTTAGTTGATGTCTACCCATGATTTGCCCAACTCTCATTGTTACTTTAGAGTTATCCTAACGACTTAACATGTTATTAGAAGTGCGACGGTCTTCCGCTGTACCCCATCACTGGGGCTATATCAGCTTGCACTCCACTCTCATCACTAACAATACCCTCTAGGATTATACTTTCGATTGTAATAATCAGCACAATAGTCGATCTATCCCCCGGTGGGCCTTATGGTATAACCTACTTTTACTGTGCGCAGCCCATGACCTAACACCACCCCAGAATCGAACATCTAATTCCTTGGGCCATATGTCTCAAATTATTTATCCTAGGATGGTATGGACCTATATAATGACCATGATGATTTTCATAATTTTCCAACTTAATTACATCCTTAAATTAATTTCTTCCATTAATTCTTCAGGTCATTTTACACATGAAGTATTACAATTTGTAATCCACTGACCTAAGGAATTTATCCTGGATTGTATATTGATAAAATATTACTAACTACAGAATTTCATAATTTTCCTTAAATTATTTAAATTTATTCCCTAGTTAATACAAGAATCCCATGGTTGCCATTTCCAAATGAAGTATCTGAAATGCATGTGTCAAAATTCTAATAAAATTACAGGGCATACATATCAACATTTTAAGTCTAATGGCAGAGTTTTTAATAACCTTTACAGTGTATTGGCCTATTGAATTGAATTCTTAATTATTTACCAAAATGCCATTATGCTAATTTAAAAATTATCAGTGCATCCAAAATTTTTGAGGTAATTACCCAATGATATTCATGCAATTATACAATGCTATAAATAATTTCATAATTTTCTGATAAGTATTTTCATAAAATCACGAATAATTGCAATATGGGTAAAATGGTAATTTCCATGCATTTACTAAAAAGGTTCTCAAACAGGAATGTAAATTTTTCATAAGCCAAGTATAACCTCCATTTATAATATAACAGAATTTTGTGGTTTTTACTTAGTCAAAACCTATTTTTTTCAATTATTTCCAAAAAGGCTATTTTTTAAAAAATCCAAATAATGGGATTTTTGAACTAAAAAATCCCATAATTAATTTGAGGGGTGAACTTTACACTAAAGAATCTCTGGAATCAATTTCATGATTTTTTTTGCATGCCTCAATAGGCTGAATGTTCATCATTTCATTTATTGCTATTTGCACCCCAAGGCCATATTTAGCAAACACATGCAAGTTGATTAACGCAACATGCAGTGATCCAAATGTGCTGAAAATTTAACTATTCCCTAATAATGTCCCCATGGTCATGCCACCAAAAATTGGGGCCTTTTGGAGTTGAACTACTCCAAGAATCACCTAAACAAGCCTAGGAGTATTTTAGTAATTTCCCCCTAATTTTAATTCCAATTAATCCCATTTTTGGGCAGGGCCTAAATATGCCCTAAACCAGTTACTGACCAAAATCCCAGGTCATTTGGGCCTCTGGATGGGCTTGGGCATCTCTTCCAATTTCCTGCATTTTTGCTATTTGCAGCCCAAGACAATTCCTTTTTCAGATCTTGCAAGTGAGAAATCTCAACATGCAGAGGGCTAAATTGACTAATTTTTTCTACCATAGGTCTAATATACCCCTAAGGTCAGGCCACCAAAATTTGGGGCCAATTAGAGTTGGTATACTCCAAAAATCAACATTATTTGATTTATCAAATTTTGACTAAAACTATAGGATTATTTTCCCCAAAAATTCCCATTTTTTTGGTAAGATCTTGATATGACTAAATAAGCCACATGCCCAAAATTTCATCCCATTTGGACTTAGGGTTTGGGAAGAGCACTCATTTTAATTTCTGACCTACCCTAGGACGAGTCCTAGTAAAATGGCTCTATAGGGCAGCCTGCTCAACCAAATTAAATGTGTAATATATCAAATTAAAGGTAACTCAAGGACCTATAATTTTAATGTTAAACACTTTTTATGAAAAGGGCCATAGGTGCCCTAAATTAGACATGCAAAAGGTTTGTTTTATAAGGAAGGATTTAACACTATTCATATAATTAAATAATACAGGATTCAATATATTTGCATGGCACGGATCTTAAAGTCGATCGGACGGCTGCTGTATTTCTTCTCCAAATTGAGAAAGATTACAGCCCGATAACCGGAGGCTTCAAGGGCGGTTTTTCGGCGGCCACCGGCAGTGCAACCCCCGACAAACCTCTCCTCTACCCTCACGGTGGTGGGGGCGAGCATTTGCCGGCGACTAGACGGCGGGAGGCGGCGGCGCCACCCAACCCGAGAACTCCAGATTTCCATTAATGGAGAAGAAGTAAAGCTGGGTTCGGGCTCATTTGAGCCCGAACCCCACACCTAACATTCCTAAGATCTAATGCATGAGGAGAGAGGTGAGGGAGAACCTTCCCGGCGGCGATGCGACGTGAGGAGCGGTAGGGAGCCATTTCGGCGGTGGTGGCGGCTTTTCTCTCGGGTTCACGGCTCCAACTCCAGGTTTCTCTCTCTCTCTCTGTCTGCTGCTCTCCTTGTTCTGAGGGTGAAGAGACCGAGGGGAGTGAGGGGAGGGAAGAGGAGTTGAAGTATAGGGGGGGCGATATTTCCTAAGTGAGGGGGGGGGGGGGCGAGTTTGCATAGTTCTTGTCACCATGCATGCATGGGTGGGCCCCACTGCTTACACTCCCACTAGATGAGTTAAAAGGGTCGGCCAGCCCATGTGTGGGCTGATGGCATGAGCCCAAGTGGCTCAATCCACTAACACCCTTAAATGTACCGCTTTCTCTCTCCTAATTATCCTCCATTTGAGATTCTCTCTCTCCTTGTCACTAGGTTGGCTAGTCAATCCTCTAGTCTATTGGCAGCCCACCCATGCATAAAATATTAAATGGGGGGGGGGGAATGATACCAAGGCTTGTTTGTGGAGAGGGAGGCCCTTGGTCATGAAGATTCTTCCTCCAAATTTTCACTCTCCTATTCTATTCAAATTCTCTCTCTCCCAGGGTAATTCTCAAATTATCCATGCATGAAAGCCATTTTTCTCCTCCCTATGTGATGTAGGCTACGGTATACGACGCTATGGCGGCAAAGGGAATAGTACGTACGCCTCTCTATTTCCACTATCACGCTCACACGATAATGGAACGCAGCACACTCACGAACAACATTATCAACTGTCACTAACGTACGGTAGCCACGCCGAATAAAGATCAAACAAATGACTATAGGTCATTGTTTTCTCAAGCTAAAAGGACCAATATTGGGTCCAACCGAGCGATGGTTGTACCAAAAGAGATCTACCGAAAGGTTCGGTTCGGAAATGGTAGATCTCCCCCAACAAAACGAAAACGAGGTTTGCCAAACCTCTCAGAAAATTAAACAACTAAAAGAACAACACAAGCAATCGGAAAGATAAGCCACGAACGGAAAAACGATTCCAAGGTAACGCAAAGGTATTCCACCAAGATGAAAATCTAAAATAATAAACACACAAAAGTAGAAGGTCTCGTTACCCAACCGGAATGGATGATTCCGGTTCACTTTCAAAGATCGCTCTTCCACGGCTCCGCCGGAGTTCCGCCGACCGGAGAGAAAACTTGTCCGCTTCCATTGCTTCACGCCGGGATGGAGGAAAACCACAATGGGGGAGCACCTTGGATCTTGGCCGATTGTCACTATGGGAAAGGGGCTCTTGAAGGGGGCGTGTTTTGAGTTGGTGGAGGGGGAAGGGCACGGGTTGGAGGAGGAGGAGGAGGTGGTTGGCCGGAGGTGCAAAGAGGGTAAGTGGTGGTGGAGGCTATGGAAGGAGGAAGAGGCCGAGCTTGATGTAGAGGAGGAAGGAGAGGGGAGGTCGAGCAAGAGGAGGGAGGGAGTAGGAAAGCCGGCGGCTAAGAGGAAGTGGGAGGGAGGTTGAGAGTTGGCCGAATGCCAAGGGAGGAAGAAAGAGAGAGGGGGCGGCTAAGAGGAGAAAAATCACAAAGGAGGTTTAGGGTTTTAGTTTTTCTTCATTCACTAAAATTAAATCATGAAAGTCCAAGCCTATATATAGGCTTTACATCAAGCATAGGCTATGTGCAGCCCACCAAATAAAAAAAAACAATACTAAATCTCTTTTAAATATTACATGATGAAAATAAAATCCAAATAGGCATAAACTAAATAAAGTTCTTCTTCTTCATGTAGCCTTCATCACATGTAGCCTTCATCATGTAGACTTTATCATCTTCATGTAGGAGAACGTTGTCGCCGTCGTCATCATCATCTTCAAGTAGGAGAACGTCGTCGCCATCACCGTCATCATCTTCAATCTTAACACATTGGAGAATGCCGCCATCAATCCTCCCCCGCTCGAAAGAACTCATCACCGATGAGTTGGCATGGAGGTGCTGGCGCCAAAGAACGTCATCCAAAAGAACAATCGCCGAGTCCGGAATCCAAGAGTCACCAGAGACCGGACGAACACACCATCGTGTCATGTAACGCTGAATACCACCGCATGGAGAGGAGAGCAATACACCAACGCTGAACTTGTCTGGCCAAAAGATTGTCCTGGAGAAACTGGGAAAAGCATTAAGCACATAAAGAGGAAAAATTTCATCAGCAGTCAGCGTACCTCCATTGGAGACCGACGGAGAGAACGATCCAAGAACAAGCTCACCCCCCAACCCAAATGAAAATATGGTGGCACCAAACGTAGAGTTAGATATTTCAAATGGTGAAAAAAAACAAAGCGTGAAATTGGAAACATTTAAACTTGGGGAATTACCCCTTTCAGTGGTTAACTTCAATAGATATGTTGTTTCTCCTAATTGATTAAAAATCCGAAAATTTCTAACTCGCCGAATCGCCAACGTTTCTTTACTGCCCGAAGGCATCCATTTAGGGACGAGACGCACCAAGAGTAAACCGAAAACCTTATAGGGAGTCACTCTCTTATGTAAGTTAGAGGTAAGTTGATAAGAAGACATTTGTGTGAAAAGCGCTTCCTTAACGTGCTGATGTGAAATGAGAATGCGAGAGGCAAGTAGTAGTGCATTTTGACTTAACATAGAAAGTGGTGATAACGGAAGTATATAAGGTGGTACTAGCAGAATGAAATCATGCAAGGTAATTTCTCAAAAGTGCGCCTAACTAACTTGCTACCGTGTGGTGTGAACCCATGCGCTATGTGACTCACCCCAATTATAGTGAATAAAGGATTTAAGTCCGGGGGAACGGGATCCTTAAAATCAATGATGATTTTCAAAGGCTTGAAGATCACAGTTCTAATTTTATGTTTAATATAATCACACGTGGCAAGAAGATACGTCAAAGTAAGCCACTCATCACTAATACTAGTAAAGTTGAACGCTCCCGGGTGTGACAACAGGCGCGAGCTACACAACTCATGAGGCCTAGCCGAGGTCACTAACGAGTGGGAAAAAGGATCATCAAACGGCGGGGGATAAATGCGAGTGACCGGGTGGGGTATATAAATATGAGAATCGGACACCACAACCGACCTAGGAATACCGACTCCACAACCTAAATAATCGACTAACGAGGGCACAAAAATAGGAGGAAAGGTCGAAAAAATCACACCCGGAAAATCCAAATCAAAATTATTTTTACCCAATAAAGCTATCACCCAAGAACCTTCAGCCGGGGGGAAAACCAAAGGATCGTCCAATAACACACGACGTGACATGTCCCTAGGTGGATCCAGCATGAACAGAGAAACAAAATGACTCAAATCAGGCAAAATAAATTCATATCCGAAAGGATCCGCTGGTCGGGTCAACATTACGGGAAAGGTAGTCGGTAAAACTAATACGGGGAGAGAGTTAAGATTGCATTTAAATTCACGCCACGGAGTTTGCATCAGGGGACGCTCATCCGGGTCTATCTCATTATCGTCCTCCAAAAATGTAACTCTCTCACTAGGAATTTCTCCCAACACATCAGTCTCAACATCAGTAGAAGTGAAAATCGCAGAAGTGGGCACTACAATATGTCTCAGACTAATAATAACTAGCTCGAGTCCAAACACTTCATCGCCTAAATCACAAATGGGTAAACTCTCAGCATAAGGTAAATCTTCCGACTCAACCGAAATATCAACTACCTCAGGGCCATCAGAAGACTCCATGGAAATCAAGGTAGACGGCTCCGAAATATCGTCGAAAGGGAATGGGGGTGATTCCTCAGAGGAGAAATTTCCATCCAGGTCACTCGGGTAACCCATCTCTTCCACATCAATACTATCGTCAGTAATTTCAGCCTCGTCCTCAGTGACGGGCACAGTCCTAGGCATGACCTTAGACACAACAGGGGAATCAACCACTAAATCAGGCAACTCAGGGGAAGACTCAAAATGTCCAACGGGCGTATTCGGGGTAGGACGCTCAATAGAACCACTACCAGATTTGCCAATAGACTCACATATAGTAATCGTCTAACATGTAACCTTACTCCTAGGAATTTGGTGCTTCTCAATTTCCAACGCTGTGCAAAAGCTGACGTCTAGATCGGTGTGACCATATAGCAATAACTTTCCCTGGATGTAGGGGCTTTACCCCCTACGAAACCTAGAGAGGGTCATCTCGGGAAGTTCCTTCACACCGCTCTTAACCATCATATCCTTAAAGAGTTGCATATACTCTGAGACTTACTTATTCCCTTGTTTAAGGGTAGCCATATCATCAGTTATTTGCCACTTGGCCTGGGCGTTAGGTTTATCTTCATTCCTGAAGATCGGTATGGAACTATAGCCATCAGTAGGGTAACTAGGGTGTTGCCTTGGGGGAAGTGGTACAACTTGACTAGCCTTCAGTTGGCCAATCAATGCCTTAATATCGTCCACTATCGGACAGTGGAATGGCTTTCTACCGTTCCTAAGGGAATCTAAAGATTTTTCTCGGGAAGCATTGACGTCATAGGCCCTATTGTGATAACCGGAGAGAAGACTCGATCCGGAATTTGTGCACATACAAGGAGAAATGCTTCTGGTTCAATTAAAATAGGTTTGTCGGAATTGTTCCCGCTTAACCACTAGGGTAATAATAATGTAAAATAGATTTTCTTGCTGAATAAAATATGAAGATTATTAATAAAATTTTTTTTGATGTTTTCGCTGAAAAATAAGAATTTTAAGCCGCTATTAGCAGACCAAAAAAAATAATTTTATTGTGATTTTTAACAACTAACGTGCAAACCGACGTGCGGGTTAACGTTCTAAATAAGAGGGGAGGGTGCCAATTAAAAAATTGACAAGAACCTCCCTCTGATACCAAATTGATGTAGGCTACAGTGTTCGACGCTATGACGGTAAAGGGAATAGTACGTACGCCTCTCTATTTCCACTATCACGCTCACACGATAATGAAACGCAGCACACTCACGAACAACGTTATCAACTGGCACTAACGTATGGTAGCCACTCTGAATAAAGATCAAACAAACGACTATAGGTCATTGTTTTCTCAAGCTAAAAGGACCAATATTGGGTCCGACCGAGCGATGGTTGTACCAAAAGAGATCTACCGAAAGGTTCGGTTCGGAAATGGTAGATCTCCCCTAACAAAACGAAAAATGAGGTTCGCCAAACCTCTCGAAAAATTAAACAACTAAAAGAACAACACAAGCAATCGGAAAGATAAGCCACGAACGGAAAAACGATTCTAAGGTAACGCAAAGGTATTCCACCAAGATGAAAATCTAAAATAATAAACACACAAAAGTAGAAGGTCTCGTTACCCAACTGGAATGGATGATTCCGGTTCACTTTCAAAGATCGCTCTTCCACGGCTCCGCCGGAGTTCCGTCGACCGGAGAGAAAACTTGCCCGCTTCCGTTGCTTCACGGCGGGATGGAGGAAAACAACAATGGGGGAGCACCTTGGATCTTGGCCGATTGTCACTATGGGAAAGGGGCTCTTGAAGGGGGTCGGGTTTTGAGTTGGTGGAGGGGGAAGGGCACGGGTTGGAGGAGGAGGAGGAGGTGGTTGGTCGGAGGTGCAAAGAGGGTAAGTGGTGGTGGCGGCTATGGAAGGAGTAAGAGGCCGAGCTTGATGTAGAGGAGGAAGGAGAGGGGAGGCTGAGCAAGAGGAGGGAGGGAGTAGGAAAGCCGGCAGCTAAGAGGAAGAGGGAGGGAGGTTGAGAGTTGGCCGAATGCCAAGGGAGGAAGAAAGAGAGAGGGGGGCGGCCAAGAGGAGAGAAATCACAAAGGAGGTTTAGGGTTTTAGTTTTTCTTCATTCACTAAAATTAAATCATGAAAGTCCAAGCCTATATATAGGCTTTACATCAAGCATAGGCTATGTGCAGCCCACCAAATAAAAAAAATAATACTAAATCTCTTTTAAATATTACATGATGAAAATAAAATCCAAATAGGCATAAACTAAATTAAGTTCTTCTTCTTCATGTAGCCTTCATCACATGTAGCCTTCATCATGTAGTCTTCATCATCTTCATGTAGGAGAATGTCATCGCCGTCGCCGTCATCATCTTCAAGTAGGAGAACATCGTCACCGTCGCCGTCATCATCTTCAATCTTAACATATTGGAGAATGCCGCCATCACTATGGGGTATGAGTTGTCTTTGACCCATTGGGTGGCATTGGGTTAGTTTGGGTGGACCCAACCCAAGGAATAGGGCTTAGGGTCATTTTTGGCTAATAAGGTCAAAGTGTTGACTGGGGTCAACATGTGTCCTAAGGTTGACCCTATGACCTACCCTAGGGTACACTTAGGTTGGACTTACTTGGCCCTCCAATTCTAGGGTTTCTGGGTTTTACTATTTGCAGACCAAGCGACACTCAACTGAAACCCTAGGTTCACTTGGTCCTTCTTGGTTCTCTAAGGGTTTGTCCTGACCTAGTCAGGACAAAGTCATCCCTAGGGGTCTAGTTGGGAAATGGGATGTTACAAATCCCAATAAACAAAATAAAAATTTCGTCCCCGAAATAAAAGTTAAGGCTACGGGGTTTTTCTATCGGCAAAACTAAAGTGTAACATCCCATAAGTGAGTTGACATGCCTACTTGCTTAATATAACAAGGGCTAGCCCCAATAAACAAAATAGATTAGCCTCTATCCTTTCAGATGATTATATGAGTAAAAACAATTAAGAAGAACGCTTAAACCACTTGAGGAGTTGCGAGGTATACCTGACGAAATAGTTAAGGATATCTTTCCTGCATCAGGTCTTGTGGCTCCCAAGTATACTCCTCTCGTCCGTGGTTCCTCCACAAGACCTTGACTAGCGGGATCTTCTTGCGGCGCAAGACTTGTATCCCCTGGTCATCGATCCGTATCGGATCCAAATGTACAGATCGATCTGAAGCTACCAGCCCATCCGTGGCCGCAATCTGCAACTCCGGACGTAGTAGAGCCCTCCTGAGTGAAGACACGTGAAAAACATCGTACAAGCCGGCCAGCTCCGGCGGCAGCTCCATCCGGTAAGCTAGGGGACCGATCTGCTCCAGGATCCTGAATAGCCCCATGTACCTCATGCTAAGCTTCTTCCGCCGACCATGTACTCGTGAAACCCCATGCATCGGTTGGATCTTCAAGAACACCTGATCCTCTACCTGAAACTCCACTAGACGATGCCGAGCATCATATATATTTTGCCTGCCTTCTCTGTGCCTCTAGCATTCTATCCCGTATCAGCCGTACCTGTGCCTCAGTATCCTCAATAAAGTCCGTGCCCACAGTCTTCGGATCCTCGTCTTGTATCCAAGACAACGGAGTCCTACACTTCTTCCCATACAACGCCTCATACGGAGCCATCTGTATACTGGACTGATGACTGTTATTGTATGAAAACTCCACTAGGGGCAACATCCTCTCCCAGGGTTCTCCACGGTCCACCATACACAGCCTCAGCAGGTCCTCCAGTGTCTGATTGTTGCGCTCTATCTGCCCATCTGTTTGGGGGTGGAAGGCCATACTGAAAGCTAGTCGAGTACCCATGTATGTCTGTACAGACCTCCACTCCCTGGACGTGAATCGTCCATGTCAATCTGATACGATCGTCTTGGGCACCCCATGATATCGCACAAACTACTCTATGAACTTCTGCGCCAGTACTCTGACAGTATCCTCCTTCCCGATCGAGATAAACCTAGCAACCTTCGTCAGTCGGTCAACGATTACCCAGATAGAATCGTTTCTCGCCCGTGATCGAGGGAGGCCATGGATGAAGTCCATCGTGATATCCTCAAATTTCCACTCCGGCACCGGAAGTGGCTGCAATAAACCAGCGGGATGTTTGCACTCTGACTTCACTAACTAGCACGCCTCGCAGTGGGTCACGAAGTAGGTGATGTACTTCTTCATGCCCGGCCAGTATAGAGTCTTCTTTAAATCCGCCGTCATCTTAGTGATCCCGGGATGTATATAATATCTGCTATAATGAGCCTCGGCCATGATGTCCTCACGAACCTGGCCTCCATCTGGTATATAAGCCCGACCTGTGAAACATATAAGACCATCTCGTATCGTGTAGTCCCCAGCTGAGCCTGCCTATAAGGCCCGGAAAATCAGCTCTAGCTTGGCATCCCGCCTCTGCCAATCTCTGACTCTATCATGTATATCATAGGTGGTGCTCGTAGCGGCTAGGTACTCCTCGTACAGCTCAAGGTCATCAGATGATACCAGAGTGATATGCATCTCTTCAAAACTTTGTAGTAGCTCCATGGACATAAGCTGGGGCCCTGCTCCAGAAGTGGAAGCTCTTCGGCTCAGTGCATCGGCCACCACATTTTCCTTACCCGGATGGTAGTGCATCTTATATTGATAGTCCGCTAGAAACTCCACCCATCTGCGTTACTGGATATTCAGTTCCTTCTGCGTATCCACATATTTCAGATTTTTATGATCTGAAAATATGTCGCAGTGGACACCATAGAGGTAGTGCCACCAGACCTTCAATGCAAATATAACCGCTCCCATCTCCAGATCGTGAACTGGGTAGTTCTACTCATGTTTCTTTAGCTGGCGGGAGGCATAAGCGATCACATGTCCCATCTGCATCAAAACTGCTCCCATTCCCTGGTAGGAGGCATCCGTATAAACCTGAAATCCTTATCTCCCCGAGGGGAGGGCAAGTATCGGGGCCGAAGTGAGTCATCTTTTCAGCTCTTGGAACGCCGTCTCGCACTGTGACGTCCAGAAAAATGGTGTCTCCTTTCTCATCAGAGAGGTAAGTGGAAGGGCAAGTCTAGAAAACCCTCTACGAACTTCCGGTAGTAGCCGATAAGTCCTAGGAAGCTCCGTATGTTCGTAGCTGTCTTCAATTGTGGTCAATCCCGGACTGCCTGAATCTTGGCCGGATCTACTGCCAACCCTGGTCCACTAATAGCATGTCTGAGGAAGGCCACCTCCTTCAGCCAGATCTGGCATTTGCTTAATTTGGCATATAATTGATGTTCCGGTAGCTTCTCCAAGGTCAGTGTCAGATGCTTCTTGTGCTCCTCCTCGGTCCTCCAGTAAATGAGGATGTCATCGATGAAAACGATGACAAACACATCTAGATATGTCTCGAAGACCCGGTTCATGAGAGTCATGAATGCTGACGGCGAATTCGTGAGCCCGAAGGGCATCACGGTAAACTCGTAGAGTCCATACCTGCTACTAAAAGTAGTCTTCTGTATATCCTCCTCTCGGATCCGTAACTGATAATAGCCCGATCTCAAGTACAACTTCGAGAAGAAGTGGGCTCCTTCCAGCTGGTCGAACAGCTCGTCTATCCTTGGCAGAGGATAGGTATTCCTGACTGTTAGCCGGTTCAACGCCCGATAATCGACACACAACCTGAGTGTTCCATCTTTCTTCTTGACGAACAACACGGGGGCTCCCCATGGCAAAGAGCTCGGCCAGAAAGACCCGGCTTCCACAAACTCGTACATCTGACTCCAGAACTCTGTCAGCTCCCTTGGGGCCATGCGGTAGGGAGCTCTGGATGCCGGCTTAGCCCCTGGCATAAGTAATATCTGGAAGTCTGCTCTCTGTGTGGGGGTAGCCCTGGTAGTTTCTCCGGGAAGACGTCCACAAAATCTCGCACCACGGGAATGCCGGATACAGATCCCTTGACCTCCGCCATCTTGAACCTTGAAAGATAACTTCTGTGTCTGTATAGACGATATAGATATATGGTAGGTAGGTCTAATAGACGATATAGATATATGGTAGGTAGGTCTAATACCTTGAAAGATAACTTCTGTGTCTGTATGCCACAACCAGACTAGCCTCCTTGCATAATCGATCCTGGCATAGTGGTACTCCAGCCACTTTATGCCCAAGATGAGATCAAACCCCGCCATTTCCAATACCATTGCAGGGGTTTCAAAAATCTTCCCTCCAATGCATACTCCCAGGTCGCACTTTGCCGATGATGTCATCTTGGAGCCGTCTGGGAGGCGTACTCTCCGAGGGATTCCCGTGAAGTGATGTTCTACTCCTATCTCCTTAACAAAGTTTGCCGAAACAAATGAGTGCATATCGCCAGTGTCAAATAGGGTGTAGGTTGGCCGTCCATTGGTTGTGACTATTCCTGGGGGTAATCAAATGTCTTAGAAGTCTTACTATAGTTTTCATTTCTAGTTTGAAGTTTCTAAAGCAAAAGTCCAATTATTTATGAAAGCACATAAAATATTCTGGCGTACCTATGATTACTTATTCCGGGTTCCTGGGTTGAGCCAGGTCCAGTGCATAAATCTGCTATCCTTCCGGCTTGCAGTCTCTACCCTGATATCCGCATCCTTGGCCACATCCTCGGCCTCCATAATACTGAGCCGGTGGGGCAATCTGCGATGCTGGTGGAGGAATCCCTCTCATGGGACAGTTTATCTTGATGTGCCCCACCTGATGACAGTGGTAACATTCCGGCGGAGTGTAAGCCCCACCTCCCAGTCTCTACACATCTCGCATCTGAATAGGCTGAGGGGCAAGTGTCACCTGCTCCCCCAGCTCCTGCCTCACCTCCTATCGAGGTCGATCCACCACCTTTAGTACCTCTGGCGCACGACCTCGCCGCTGATCGTTCTGGGCTCCTCGGCTCTGATCCTCCGTTGCTCGCTTCCGGCATCTGGTGGTGAGCCAATCTTCCTCTAACCTTTTTGCCATCTCCATAATACGAGTGATAGGCCCGTCTGAAACGAAAAGAAGGGCATCCCTCATGTCTTCCCGTAAGCCTTTGTAGAACCTCTTGATGTATGCTGCCTCGTCTAGCTGGTAAGAGTCTGTAAAACGAGCCTGATGGTTGAACTCTCGATGGTACTCCACCACCGTCCTGGTACCTTGCTTCAACTGCAAGTAGTGGTCCTCCAGCTCGTCTCGGGCCGACTGCGGAACAAATTTCTCCAACAGCATGGGTCTGAACTCCTCCCACGTCACCTCGACGGCCTCCCTACCAGCAAAGGTAGTCTCCAGAACTGTCTTCCACCACCGCTTGGCATGGGACTCCAAGCAGGAAACAACCAGTGGCACCCTTTCCTCCCACGGGCTTCGTATCCCTGTCAGCATCTCCTCCATGATGTCTATCCACTCCTCTGTCTGAACTACCACATCTGTCCACAAGTAGGACGGGGGAGAGAGTCCTCGAAAGATGCTGAGCTAGTTGGCTCCTGGAATAGGCTGCGGAGCCGGTTCCTGTTGGTTCCTGAAGGCTTCCAAGATAGCCGTCAGAGTCTGTCCCATGTCAGACTGTAGGAACTGAGTGGGAACCGGCGGCGGTGGTGAAACTTCCGGAATCTACGGGGTTCCACCCGGTGGTGTAGGCAGTGTTGGATACTGTGCTACAAAATTTATCGTCAGAAATTTTTCAACCTTAATTAAAATGGACAATTATATATGAGATCCCCATATGGGCACACCACTACTTCCGCTGCTTAGTTTGTCCCCAATCTAAACTCGAGCGGGGGTGACCCAGGGTAAGTGGACTGCTACTTTTTCCGATCGATGTTACCCTCTGATACCAGTTTGTAAGACCCCCCTTTTTTTCTATCAAACCCTGGGGTCTTATGCCAAGAGCCGCCGCTTTGCGATGACACCTCCGCGCTCGGGAAGGTCGTCACTACAAAACGCTGATTCTGCTGGCCTTATTGATCACAAAAGTAGCTGTAGAATAGTAAGAAAATGCAGTCCACATCCAGATCACATATAATAAAACATCCATGAAGGGAGTGTCCACAGAATAGTAAAGAGTACAGAAATGAAGGGCTTAATCCCGGTACATCAATATCCTCACTACAGATCTCTCATGCGGAAGCAAAATAAAACATCACTAGAAGTCAGTACTCACGATCCCAACTGGCTGTGCTCCTGAGCTAGACTGCCCTGTCTCCAATCGCACCGGTCTTTTGGGCTGCTCCTCCCTGCTGGGCTCCGCGATCGCCTAATATGATGTGGTTCAAAAACCGTTAGTCTATAAGACTAAGCCCTATCGTCCCCAGCCCATTCCCCCATACTCCTAGGCACCGAGAGGGGAGGAAGAAAGGGAAGGACGTGAAAGTGGAGAGTAAAACAAATAGGTGAGAGGGGACCTAGCTAGCAATTTATAATCATGTGGTAATAAGTAAAGTAAGAAAAAAAATTAACATTCACTTTTGCGAGTAATACATAAGCCAAGGGACCTTCTACAAGGCTCCCATCGTATAAAATGTCCCATACCATTTTATACGTTGGGGTGTCGGTTATCACAAGCAGTATATATATAAATTGAAATAACCTTAATTTATAAACTTTCCCACACAAGCTTATAGACCAAGGGGTCGTTTAGCAGGTCCTAATGTATAAGCGTACCATACCACTTATACTTTTGGTGTCACAGGTTATTATGAATGATTATGATATGCATCTATATGGTGGGGATGTTATGCTCAAGCAGTGCAGCTCTCACACCCGACTTTGTGTACACAAACTTTTAGTTCCCCCTTTCGGAGCCGTTACCTCGCAGGATACCTCCGTAGTGGCAGACAGAAGTGGTGGGTTGGGCCTCGCCCACCTCAAAACCAGTATAGCACTACCGGTCTGACCTATCGTACGCCTCAACGCTTGGTGCACAAAGCAGACTCCTGCGTACTCTTGCCGACTGGACCGCCGGACTTAGCTTTGGCGAAGTGTAAAAACCACACTTGCCGTGTCATCGTACTAGCGTCGATGCTACGACAACCCAGTACCGAAGACCCACCACCTTAAATATTCCTTTGTATGCACATGCAATATTCTTAAAAGAAATCAACAAGTCATACTCCCAGACTAACTGTCCGAATCAACCTCAAATCGAGACTAAGCTCCCTAGACTAAACTGTCCGAATTAACCTCAAACCGAGACTAAGCTCCCCGAACTAACTGTCCGGCTCAATTTCCAAACCTCATTCCTTTGAAAACCGCGGGATGGCACCCCTTTGAACACCTTGGGACGACTTATCCATTTCCAACCTCCTATCCAACTAGTGTGTGCAGCGTGAAGACCTATTTTCTACTTTACTCTTTCAGTTTATCTTAAGGTTTACGTTAGCCCAGGACTGCCCAAGGTATGCCCATTGAAGGGATCTCGAAGGCACTAGGAACCAAGATGGGATGACAAGCCCAAAGTCCCCTTTCTCGGGGATATTTACTTTAGTTGATGTCTACTTATGATTTGCCCAACTCTCATTGTTACTTTAGAGTTATCCTAACGACTTAACATGTTATTAGAAGTGCGACGGTCTTCCGCTGTACCCCATCGCTGTGGCTATATTAGCTTGCACTCCACTCTTGTCACTAACGCTACCCTCCAGGATTGTACTTACGATCGTAATAATCAGCACAATAGTCGATCTATCCCCCGGTGGGCTTTATGGTATAACCTACTTTTACTGTGCGCAGCCCATGACCTAACACCACCCCGGAATCGAACTTCTTATTCCTTGGACCATATGTCTCAAATTATTTATCCTAGGATGGTATGAACCTATATAATGACCATGATGATTTTCATAATTTTCCAACTTAATTACATCCTTAAATTAATTTCTTCCATTAATTCTTCAGGTCATTTTACACATGAAGTAGTATAATTTGTAATCCACTGACCTAAGGAATTTATCCTGGATTGTATATTGATAAAATATTACTAACTACAGAATTTCATAATTTTTCTTAAATTATTTACATTTATTCCCTAGTTAATACAAGAATCCCATAGTTGCCATTTCCAAATGAAGTATCTTAAATGCATGAGTCAAAATTCCAATAAAATTACTGTGCATACATATCAACATTTTAACACTAATGGAAGAGTTTTTAATAACCTTTACAGTGTTTTGGCCTATCAAATTGCATTCTTAATTATTTACCAAAATGCCATTATGCTAATTTAAAAATTATCAGTGCATCCAAAATTTTTGAGATAATTACCCAATAATATTCATGCAATTATACAATGCTATAAAAAATTTCATAATTTTCTGATAAGTATTTTCATCAAATCTTGAATAATTTCAATATGGGTAAAATGGTAATTTCCATGCATTTACTAAAAAGGTTCTCAAACAGGAATGTAAATTTTTCCTAAGCCAAGTATAACCTCCATTTATAATCTGACAGAATTTGGTGGTCCTTACTTAGTCAAAACCTATTTTTTTCAATTATTTCCAAAAAGGCTATATTTTTAAAAATCCAAATAATTGGATTTTTGATCTCAAAAATCCCATATTTAATTTGAGGGGTGAGCTTTACCATAATGAATCTCTGGAATCAATTCCATGATTTTTTTGCATGCCTCAATAGGCTGAATGTTCATCATTTCATTTATTGCTATTTGCACCCCAAGGCCATATTTAGCCAACACATGCAAGTGGATTAACCCAATATGCAGTGATCCAAATGTGCTAAAAATTTAACCATGACCTAATAATGTCTCCATGGTCATGCCACCAAAAATTGGGGCCTTTTGGAGTTGAACTACTCTAAGAATCACCTAAACAAGCCTATGAGTATTTTAGTAATTTTCCCCTAATTTTAATTCCAATTAATCCCATTTTTAGGCAGGGCCTAAATATGCCCTAAAAAAGTTAGTGACCAAAATCCCAGGTTATTTGGGCCTCTGGATGGGGTTGGGTATCTCTTCCAATTTCCTGTATTTTTGTTATTTGCAGCCCAAGACAATACCTTTTTCAGATCTTGCAAGTGAGATATCTCAACATGCAGAGGGCTAAATTGACTAATGTTTTTCTACCATAGGTCTAATATACCCCTAAGGGCAGGCCACCAAAATTTGGGGCCAATTGGAGTTGGTATGCTCCAAAAATCAACATTATTTGATTTATCAAATTTTGACTAAAACTATAGGATTATTTTCCCCAAAAATTCCCATTTTTTGGGACGATCTATATATGCCTAAATAAGCCACATGCCCAAAATTTAAGGCCATTTGGACTTAGGGTTTGGGCAGGGCACTCATTTTGATTTCTGACCTACCCTAGTACCAGTCCTAGGAAAATTGCTCTATAGGGCAGCCTACTCAAGAAAATTAAATGTATAATATATCAAATTAAAGGTAACTTAAGGACCTATAATTTTTATGTTAAACACTTTTTATGAAAAGAGCCAGAGGTGCCCTAAATTGGACATGCAAAAGGTATGTTTTATAAGGCAGGATTTTACACTATTCATATAATTAAATAATACAGGATTCAATATATTTGCATGGTACGGATCTTAAAGCCGATCAGACGGCTGCTGTATTTCTTCTCCAAATCGAGCAAGATTACAACCCGATAACCGGAGGCTTCACGGGCGGTTTTTTGGCTGCCACCGGCGGCGCAACCCGTGGCAAACCTCTCCTCTACCCTCACGATGGTGGGGGCGAGCATTTGCCAGCGACTAGGCGGTGGGAGGAGGCGGCGCCACCCAAACCGAGAACTCTAGATCTCCATTAATGGAGAAGAAGGAAAGCTGGGTTAAGGCTTATTTGAGCCCGAACCCCACACCTAACATTCCTAAGATCTAATGCATGAGGAGAGAGGTGAGGGAGGACCTTCCCGGCGGCCATGCGACGTGAGGAGCGGCGGGGAGCCATTTTGGCGGTGGTGGCGGCTTTTCTCTCAGGTTCACGGCTCCAGCTCCAGGTTTCTCTCTTTCTCTCTCTGTCTGCTGCTCTCCTTGTTCTGAGGGTGAAGAGACCGAGGGGAGTGAGGGGAGGGAAGAGGAGATGAAGTATAGGGGGGGGGCGATATTTCCTAAGTGAGGGGGGTTGCATAGTTCTTGTCACCATGCATGCATGGGTGGGCCCCACTTCTCACAATCCCGCTAGATGAGTTAAAGGGGTCGGCCAGCCCATGTATGGGCTGATGGCATGAGCCCAAGTGGCTCAATCACTAACACCCTTAAATATACCCCTTTCTCTCTCCTAATTATCCTCCATTTGAGATTCTCTCTCACTCCTTATCACTAGGTTGGCTAGTCAATCCTCTAGTCTATTGGCAGCCCACCCATGCATAAAATATTAAATGGGGGGGGGGAATGATACCAAGGCTTGTTGGTGGAGAGAGAGGCCCTTGGTCATGAATATTCTTCCTCCAAATTTTCTCTTTCCTATTCTATTCAAATTCTTTCTCTCCCAGGGTAATTCTCAAATTATCCATTCATGAAACCCATTTTTCTCCTCCCTATGGGGTATGAGTTGTCTTTGACCCATTGGGTGGCATTGGCTTAGTTTGGGTGGACCCAACCCAAGGAATAGGGCTTAGGGTCATTTTTGGCTAATAAGGTCAAAGTGTTGACTGGGGTCAACATGGGTCCTAAGGTTGACCCTATGACCTACCCTAGGGTACACTTAGGTTGGACTTACTTGGCCCTCCAATTCTAGGGTCTCTGGGTTTTACTATTTGCAGACCAAGCGACACTCAACTAAAACCCTAGGTTCACTTGGTCGTTCTATGTTCTCTAAGGGTTTGTCCTGACCTAGTCAGGACAAAGTCATCCCTAGGGGTCTAGTTGAGAAATGGGATGTTACATCACATACTTAAGATGATTGGGTATATAAAGAATAATGAATATTAGGTTTTCCTTTGGGCCAAGAGTTGGCTACAGATGTAACGCCCCTAATTTTTTGATGTTTATTTTAATTCCTTTAGTGGCGTATTTTTGATGTCAGGGCATTACGTTGACGCGTAGTTGATATGTACCATTGCTGGAGTGTGACTGTTGCTTATTTGGTATCTGAGGTTTTTACTTAGAATATTAGTTTGGCTAATTTCTAGTGTATTTTTGAGATATCCTTTGCGAGCTTGCTTTGTTTTGGAACTCGGTGGAGCCTTTTGTGGATTATTATTGTTTTGGGCATCGAGGAGTTTTTACCTAAGTTTGGGTTGTCGTATTTTGATTTCGACTTTGCCGTTAGATTCATAACGACAATATTTAGCTACAGTGTGATTTTCGTATAATTCCAAGTCTGTTTGATTTTCGGGTCGTTTGGACGTTTATTTAGTAATTAATTATAATACAATATTATATTACTTATATAAATATAAATAGTTAACGATGTGACAGAAACCTTATTCAACGTCTATTGGAAAACCCTATTACTAATTTGGGTAAGGATCACTATGTGATTAGGATTCTGTTTTGACCTTGATGTATAGTCTGATAGGTCAATTAGAATGAGTCTTAGGGTTAGTACTTAGGTTTGAAAGCTGCCCTCAAGACCTTCTACAGGTAGGGATTCAAGTGCTGAAGACTAGAACAATTATCGTCGAGCTCAGGTCGACGAAACGTCAAACTCAGGTCGACGGTCTCTGAGCTCAGTTCAATGAGGCGTCGAACTCTATTCGACGATATTCGAGCTCAGATCGACGCTCTGTCTCTAGTTGTTTTCCAAGTCACTGAGCTCAGGTCGACGATCGTAGAGCTCAGGTCGACGTTTTCTATCTCTAGTATAAATCCAATCTCTGAGCTTAGGCTGACGATAGCTGAGCTCAGATCGATGAATTTCTGAGAGGTCGACGTTTTCAGAATTAAAATTCAGGACAGTTATAGAATTCATTCAGATTTATTTTCAGCATTTATGACAAAGGATTCTGTAGCCATTTCAAGCAATCTGGAGCAAGTTTCATGGAAGAATAAGTGGAATGTTACTTAGGACTTTCCCCAGAGACAGTTGTCAATTATGGAAGTCATTTATGACTGAGTAACGACCATCTAAAGTCAGAATCTGATATACTCCTTAGAGTATAATTTTCAAAAGAGAACAGACAAAATTTGAAAAAAAAAGATATACAGAAGAGAGAACAAAAAATTCAATCATTAAGAATTAATCTTCTGAGAATAGATTCAGTAGACAAAAGCTTACAGAATTACTGAGTCAGAATTCTTCAAGAACACAAGGAACATCACTGTGATGGAGATCATCTGCTGTTCTACTCCTTCAAGCTTCAAGTATTCAAAAGCTTCATTATCAAGGACTCCAGACAACACACATTTCAACATCTGCTGAAATCATCTATTACTGGAGATCTGAAGCAATTGAAGGCCTATCACCCTAAGCAAAGCTCATCTTCCTGAACCCTTACAGATCTCAGGGGGAGCTTTGACAACATCTTCCACTTGTCTTCTCTCAGATTGTTGACAGAGAAGAAAAACTCAACTCATTTTCTTTTTCCTCTCTCTCCTGTAAAAGGGTTTCTCAAAACTCCCTTCAAAAGTTTTGTGGCTGGTTTCTGAGACCTTTTCAAAACTCAGTGGTGGCAAGACACCTTATCAAAAAAATCTAGGTTTGGTTTTTGAGAACCTTATCAAAAGCTCATTGGTGCCAAGGACATCTGATTAACTATTCCTGCAGTTGATTCCTACCTAGGGTGGTAGAAAAGTGGATGTACCCAGGTTGTTAGAGAACCACTATAGCTCCTTGTGTCATCTGGTTTGCTGCGCTTTTTACTTTGCTGTGTGCTGTGTGATTTCCTATTTCTTGCTTACTTAGTTTTTCTTTTTGCAAGCACCTTACACATATACATAAATCAAGACTTCCACTACTTTACAGTTTTTGAATTGTAAATTATTTTAAAATACTCTATTCACCCCCTCTAAAGTTAAGGTAGATCTTTCACTCACTTTTAATTGGTATCAAAGCTAGGTTGGTTACTCAACATCTGAATCTTCAACAGTTTGGTTGAATAGGCTAGCACCTGAACCAAAAGATATTTTAAAAGATAAACCCTCTATAGGGATAGTTATTTCTTTTGTGTATTATACATTTATTTTTAAACAAAACCATAGTACCGAACAAAGATTATGCTAGCACCAGACCTCCAGTGTGCAACCTTTCTAAGTTTGCACTTTGGAAGGCAAGGATTAGGCTTTATATGAATTCTATTGATGAGGACATCTACAATTCTGTTTTGACAGTTTGTCCAAGACCCCCAGTAATTACAAGTACAAGTGATGTTCCACCTCCTTCAGGAACAGATGCAGAAATAAAGAAATGGAAAGTTGCAGATGCAAAGGCTATAAATATCCTTGCTCAGACTATGTCTGATGAGATATTCCAAAAGGTGTTTGAATGCAGTTCAGCAAAAGAGAGATGGGACAAGTTATCTGAAATTATCTCAGGATCTGCTGATTAAAGGAAGGACAGGAGATCCCATCTCATAAGCCAATATGAGAACTTCAAAAAGGGAGAAACTGAATCAGTGGCTGACATGTACAACAGGCTAAGCCTAATAGTCAGTGAATTAAAAACACTGGACAAGGAGATCTCTCTAACTGAATTAAATGACAAGATCCTAATGTGCTTCCCTAGCACTTGGGACTCAAGGATCTGGCCAATCAAGGATGTCAGAAGCCTAACTGAGATTACTATTGAAGCTTTGTTGGGAAAGCTCAAGTCTTATGAGCTGCTCATCAAGAACAGAGAGGAAGAACAAAAGGTTGCTTCTCCAGCTACCAAGAAGGAGAAGACAATAGCATTCAAAGGTACAGAAGATCTGCCTGAAGACAAGGTCACAGACAATGAAGAATTGATGAGCTTGCTAGCCAAAAGATTTTATAAGATGGCAAGGAAAGATTTCAGAAAGAGGTCATCTAGAGGGTATGAGAAGCCAAGGTATGACAAGTCAAATAATAAAGAAATAATCTATTTTGGATGCAGGAAACCAGGCCATATTATGCCTGACTGTCAAGAAAATCAGAATAAGGACAAGAAGGACAGGAAAGATAGGAGAAAAGACAAGGACTCCAGGGGAAACAATTACAACAAATACTCCTCCAGCAAAAATAAACATACAAGGAAGGGATTTGTAACAGAAACCTGGAGTGAAACTTAAGAAGAATCAGAGGCTTCATCAAGCTTAAGTGATGATGAAGATGATGCTGAAGAAAAGGAATACTGCATGATGGCTATCAATGCCTCCCAACAAAATTCTGGTGCAGAACAAGAGTCAGAGTCTGAATCTTAAACTCAAACTGAAGAAGACCAGGTAATAAACTCCTTTGATTTTTATTCAGAGGACTTTAGATCTGAATTTAAGGCACTTTGTTTAGTCCTATTAAAGTCTGAGAAAGAGATTATCTCTCTCAGAAATCAATTGTCTGAACATAGCACCTTAAAATCAGACAACCTCAAACTCTCTGAGGAGTTAGAATGTTGTAGGGAGGAGATAGCTTCACTGAAAAATGAGCTATCCCAGGCAAAGAAGTTTGAAGAATCCCTTAATGGGAGAAGCATCAGACTGATGGACATCACAAGCACAGTGAACTCAAGATTCAACAGTACACTGGGCTTGGGTGCTTCATCACGCCAACCTATAGTATTAACAACCCCAATTAAATTTATTTTTGATAAAGGAAAGGGTGTTGTAGAGGTAGCTAGGAAGAATCCCTATTTACCTAAGGAAAACAAAGTTCAACAGAAAACATCGAACAGAGCTCGACGATCGTCAAACAGATCTCAGTGATCCAAGGCTGAATCGTCGAACTCAGATCGACAACTTCTGAACTCTGAACTCTGGTATAGTCGATCTTCGAACGGAGCTCGACGATCTGACCCAAGATCATCGAACTCAGCTCGACGGTCTTCGAACGGAGCTCAGAGCATTGAACATTCTTTTAGAGGTAAATCTAAAATCAATCTTAGAAGTCCCTCATCCCAAAGCTTCAACCCTTATACTGAATGGATAGTGCCTCATAGGAGATACCATCCTGAACGATATAAGAGTCAGCCAGGGATGTCTTTTATTTCTGAGTTTAAAGGTTATCAACCTAGACCTAAGGTAAACTGGGTCAAAAACATATAAATTGTATATGTGCAGGTGAAGACCTATCCAGCAATGAACCAACAACGGTATTTGGATAGTGGGTGCTCAAAGCACATGAAAGGGAGCAAGGAGAATCTAAAATCCTTCAGAACCAAACTTGGACCCAAAGTAATATTTAGAGATTCAAACTTTGGTCAAACAAAAGGATATGATGCTGTTCAGATTGGCTCAGTCACATTCAAGAAGGTGGCTTATGTGGAAGGACTGAAGCACAATCGAATCAACATCAGTCAACTCTGTGATGAAGGCTATCAGGTGATATTCAACAAATCCTTATGCAAGATCATGTCAGAGGATAACACAATAGTGTTAACAGGTAAAAGGAAAGGTAACATTTATCTAGTAGATTTCCTTTCAACCAATATAGATATCTGTTTATTTAATTCAGTTTGCAAACAAAATGATCTTTGGCATAAGAGATTAGGGCATATAAACCTTAGAACCATTATTAGGCTATCCAAGGACAACCTTGTTAGAGGACTATCTTCTGGCCCCTACAAGAAGGAAGGACTTTGCAGGGCTTGTCAATTAGGTAAGCAAACTAAAAATAGTTTTAAGTCACTTAATAAGAGTTATTCACCTAGGATCTTGTATCTGTTACACATGGATCTTTTTGGACCCATTACAGTACAAAGCTTAGGAGGGAAATCTTACACTTTAGTGATTGTAGATGACTTCTCTAGATTCACATGGGTATTCTTCCTGAGGAAGAAGTCTGATAACTTTAAGTGTTTGACAGATTTCTCAAATGCATACATATTGAGTTCAATACTCACATTACCCTGATCAGAAGTGATTATGGGACAGAGTTTGATTCTCTTCTTATGCAAGTGTTCTGTCAGAGTGAAGGGATCAAGCATACTTTCTCAGCTCCTAGAACTCCTCAATAAAATGGGGTAGCTGAAAGGAAAAATAGAACCCTAATTGAATCTGTTACTACATTGTTGACAGATGCTCACCTTCCTCTATCTTTTTGGACAGAGGTAGTGAACACATCCAACCATGTATTGAACAGAAGTTTGATACATAAACTGAAGGGCAAGAATCCCTATTAATTGCTCAAAGGGAAGAAACCTAAAGTAGACTATTTCAAAATTTTTGATTGCATTTGTTATATTCACAATAATGACAAGAAGTATTTAGCAAAATTCCAAGCTAAAGCTGATGAAGGAGTGTTTCTGGGATACTCCATGGTCAGTAAAGCTTATAGGGTTTATAACAAAACTTCTCTTAAAATTGAAGAATCTGTTCATGTATCTTTTGATGAGACTAACATGTTTTATAAGGAGAAGTCCACTTCTACCATAGAACCCTTGCAGGTAAACTCTCTTTCAGAAAATTTGGACAGATTGCATATTGCAGAGAAGGATTCAGTATATTCACCTAACCAACATAAGGATGAAATCAGTGAAGATGAAGAATATGTTCAACATCTTGGAGAGAACCATCTTGAAAAGCCAGTTGTTATTCCACTAGAGGAAACAACAACACAGGTTGGTGAACAATCAACACCCCCTGTTGATTTAGTAACAACAAGAGATCATCCAATCTCCCAAGTGATTGGAAACAACTCAGCTGGTGTGCAAACAAAAAATCAGGTCAACCAGAACCTGATGCACACTTGCTTTTTATCTCAAGTTGAGCCTCAATTCATTCAAGATGCAGAACAAGATCCATACTGGATCATTGCTATGCAAGAAGAACTTCATCAATTTGAGAGAAACAAAGTTTGGGAGCTAGTACCAAGGCCTAAGGATCACTCAATTATTGGAACAAAGTGGGTGTTCAGAAACAAGTTGGATGATCAAGGAGTTATTGTAAGGAACTAGGCAAGGCTAGTTGCTCAAAGTTATTCTCAAGAAGAAGGAATAGACTATGACCAGACCTTTGCACCAGTTGCAAGGTTAGAGGCCATAAGAATATTCCTAGTTTATGCAGCTCACAAAGGATTCAAGGTCTACCAAATGGATGTGAAGAGTGCATTTCTCAATGGAGACATCAAAGAAGAAGTCTATGTAAGACAACCTCCAGGTTTTATCTCTTCAACTTATCCTGACCATGTTTTCAAATTGTATAAAGCATTATATGGTCTCAAGCAAGCTCCTAGAGCATGGTATGACACCTTAGCATGCTTTCTTCTAAAAAATGATTTTATAAGGGGTAGAGTAGACCAAACTCTTTTTATTAGAACCCATAAGTCCCATACCCTACTAGTACAAATATATGTAGATGATATCATATTTGGGTCTACTGATTCAAATTTGTGCAAAAGATTTTCCAATCTGATGCATTCTAAATTTGAAATGAGTAGCATGGGTGAGCTTTCCTTCTTTCTAGGATTGCAAGTAAAACAACATGCTGAAGGAATATTTATTTCTCAAACCAAGTATGCAAAAGAACTGGTTAAGAAATTTGGTATGTCTGAAGCATCTTGTATGAAAACACCTATGCCTACCAATGTTGTATTAGATGTTGATGAACATGGAAAACATGTTGATCAGATAACATATAGAGCAATGATCGTCTCTCTATTGTACCTTACAGCCAGTAGACCTGATATAATGTTTGCTACATGTATACATGCTAGGTTCCAAGTAAGCCCTAGAGAGTCACACCTAATATTAGTTAAGAGGATTCTTAGGTATGTAAAAAGTTGTCCAAATCGAGGCCTCTGGTATCCAAAAGACTCAGGATTTGAATTAACTGGATTTTCAGATGCTGATTATGCTGGATGTAGAGTAGACAGGAAAAGCACCAGTGGAACTTGCCAGTTCCTTGGTGACAGACTTGTCTCCTAGTTCTATAGGAAACAAACATCTACGTCCACTTCAACTGCTGAAGCTAAATATATGGCAGCAGAAAGTTGTTGCTCACAGATTTTGTTGATTCAAAACCAGCTCCTAGACTATGGCTACAGCTTAGAAGGGTCAAAAATATTTTGTGATAACACCAGTGCTATTTCTATAGCACAAAATCCAGTCCTCCAAAGTAGGACAAAACATATAGAGATTAGGCATCACATTCTAAGGGATAATGTTGAGAAAAATAAAATTGAACTTAAGTATATCCCAACTGATTTGCAAAGGGGAGATATTTTCACCAAACCTTTGGATGAAAAGAAACATACCTTCTTCCTAAATCAGTTAGGAATGTTAGATGGAGGAAGTCTAAAATAAATCCCAAGATTTTAAAAATCTAAAAACTGACCAAGACTAGGCTTTAAACTTGAATTTTCTAGTGTCTGTAGGATTTTTTTGTCTCTAAACTGCGCTCGACGTTTTTCCCAAAAAGCGTCGAATAGAGATCAACGATTCCCAAAATCGTCGACCGGAGTTCAGCGCCGTTAGATAGCGCTAGTCTATCTTCCTCTTGTTCAGTGATCGTCGATCAGAGATCGACGCTCTCCAATATCGTCGAACGGAGATCAACGTTATTGAAGACTCTTCAGATTCCTTTAGAAGCCCAGATCGTCGAACGGAGTTCAACGATCTTTCCTTTCCGGCGTCGAACCCTAATATAAAATCATTCTTTCGGCCATCGTTCTTCTTTTGTGCTTTCATACTCTCTGCAAACTTTTTTCTTTCCCTCCGAACTCTACTGCACTTGGTCGTGTTTGTTCGTCTTTGCAGGTACATAATGGCTGTGTCAGTTGCCGCCCTCGCCAAGATGAAATTCGACATAGGCTTTTACATAGATATGGACTCCTTTGATGGAAGCGATCAGGTTTTCAAAGATATTCTGGACCTATTTAGAGAACAGCAACTAGTGCAAATAATGACAACGAGAATGAAGATTGTAGCCGATGAGATCAAGGAATGGGTCTACACAGCGCATAATATGGATCAAAATACATTGGTTGGTACTATAGTCGGGACACAGGTATCCCTAACACCCACTCTCTTGACTGAAGTGTTTCAATTGAGTACAGGAGATGATTCTATTGAGTTATCTGGAGAAGAATCTGCGAATATGTTAGATAGAATGGGACATTCTATCGCTAACCCTAGCAAGTTGTTGAAAAAGAACTTATTTATTGAGTAGATTTCTTGCTAATGTTGTTGGGAAAGTGCTGTTGGCAAAGCACTCAGCACATGATACCATCTCTAGGTATCAGTTCTGCTTGATGGGAGCACTTGTGGATAAGAAACATTTGAACTGGAGAGAGCTCTTCTTTGACTTGATTAAGAAGAAAGTGAACAAAAGTTTGGTAAACTTTGGGAGTATAATAGGGTTATTCCTGCACTCTAGGTGCCCTGAACTGCTGGTATCAAGTGGGATGCACATCAATGCATCAAAGAGGCTGACCTGTGCCCTGTTTGGGAAATGGGACAGGAAGATAGTCAAGCCAACCAGGACTACTACTGCTTTAGGCACAAGGACTATTGCAGTCTCTTCCCCTCGGGCCCCTGCCCTCATTAAAGCATTGTCTGCCTCCTCCTCTTCTCAACCTTCTTAAGTTCTTCCCTCAAACATTCCCTCATCCACTAAAATCATCTCTACCTCCATCTCCACCTCAACCATCTCCACATCAATCTCCTCCACCATTACAATTTCAACTCCTCTGTCCACTCCTTCACCTCCTCCAGCCACTACAGAACAACAGTTCCATCCACTTCATTATTATCCACCTCTTGACATTCCATCTTTCAACATCATGGAAGATTCCTTCATGGATGATTCCCCCTCCTCACCTACTGAGCTTCCCTCCACTTCCTCATACCAACAATTAATCCATGATATTCTCACCCAACCATCCTTCACCCCATCCATCTCCACACCCATAACCTCTATCTTCACCATCCCAATCTCTCAACCCAACATCCTACCATCCCCACCCACACATCTTGCAGCCCATCCATCACCAGCCATAGTCATTTCTTTCTCCACCTCTACTCAAGTCCAACTTGAGCAAGTGGATCTCTCAGCACTGGTAGATAAGCTCTATGGGATACTGGCTCCCAAGCTAGTAGCCCTGCTGGAGACCTCCATGGCTCCACTCCTGAAGTCCATCAAGGAGTTATCTGACAGGCTCTCATCTCTATCTACTCCACAAGCAATCCATTCTATGGGGTGTCTTGATCCAGTTCTCACTGAATCAAGGCAGGGGGAGATGCCCTATGAAGTTGTGGTAGTGCCTGCTATTTCAGAGGAATTGCTGCCAGAAATTACTGCTGATGCTTCAGTTCCAGCCCCAGTACCAGTACTAGCAGTTGACCTCAGGTCACTATTATCTGATTTTGACTTTCTTCACTTCAGCTGCTTACCAGCTCAGGGAGCTGAAGACTTTACTAAGGCCATTATGCCTGTTGCTGTCTGTGATCCCAGCCTAATTACTTATTATATCAGTTCTCTTAAGGCCGAGGAAGTTACTGTTTCTGTTTGTGCTGCTGCTGCTGTTGAAGTTGTTGAATCTACTAATATTGATATATTTCCTGTTGTTTCTGTTGATGCTGCTGCTGCTGCTGATGAACTTGCTGTTTACTTGGAAGTTCTTGTCTCTGCTCCTGCTGCTACTCCAATAGTTTCTACTCCTGCTGCTGCTCCTGAGAAGTCTAAACAAAGAGAAGAGTATATCAAAAGTATTGATGATTTATATGACAGACCCAAGAGTTCAGATAGTGATCAATTCAACACTGACTCTGATGATTTTTCTGGCACCATTGCCAAGAAAAGGAAAGCAAGAAGCAAGGCCATGATGAGAGTAATTTCTACAAAAGCCAAAGATGACAATGATATACCCTATTACATTCTGCATGACTGCCAAATTACTGAACCATGGATGCAATATTCTAAGAACCAGCTTAAGGCCATGAAGAAAAGGAGAAAGCTTGATAAGTATGAAAAAGGATCATCTCAATTTCATCCTCCTCCTCCTCCTCCAGATTCAGGATCTGGTGGAGGCTCAGCTTTTCAGTCATCTGCTACAAAGCATAGCTCCTCTCAATCCTCACAAAGATATCAACCCAGAGGACAACATCAAAGAGGTTATCAGTTTAGAAGAGGCCTGCATAGAGGAAATCAAAGATATTACAGAACTTACTCCAGACAACATCCTTACCAAAGGGAAGGACAAGGCCCTACTGATTCTACATCATGTCCTTTCCCTTATAAGCTCAGAGATACAGTTGTCACCAGGGCTCCTCCTACTGATTCATAGTCAATCAACAGATATGAACCCCTAGTTCCTTTTGAGGACCCTAAGAACAACCCTTTATCATGGACAGCTAGAATGAAAGAACTTGCTGTATTAGATCAGATTAAGAAGGCTAAAGAGCAAGGCAGAGATACTTCCAACATCACAACCATGTCAGAAAATAGAAAGAAAGAATTAGAGAGATATGCTTCAAGGAAATTCTTTAATCCAGAAGACTATATGAAGCTGCATCCTGAGGCTGTAGTTCCAAGGCCAAGATCTTAAACCTCCTTAGGTGCAGAAGATGATAGAAGATCCAAGAAGGAAGACCTAAATCCAAACAGAGAAATTCTTTTCAAAAAGGGCAATAAGTAACTTGTGTAAGCTGATACTCATATTTATTTTCTGACTGATTTTGTGACTCTTGCTGTGTTTCTATAATGCTCAACATATGTTATCTACATTGTTGTTTCTGTTTTTTATTGTTTAAATCTGATGTATGTTTGTTATTTCACATTCTGTCATGTAAATAGTAATCCTAACCCAAATAGGGGGAGATTGTTGGAACACCCTATTACTAATTTGGGTAAGGATCACTATATGATTAGGATTCTGTTTTGACCTTGCTATATAGTCTGATAGGTCAATTAGAATGAGTCTTAGGGTTAGTACTTAGGTTTGAAAGCTGCCCTCAAGACCTTCTACAGATCAGGATTGAAGTGCTGAAGACTAGGACAATTCTCGTCGAGCTCGGGTCGATGAAATGTCCAACTCAGGTCGACGATCTCTGAGCTCAGTTCAATGAGGCGTCGAACTCCGTTCGACTATCTTCGAGCTCAGATCGACGCTCTGTCTCTAGTTATTTTCCAAGTCGTTGAGCTCAGTTCGACGATCGTAGAGCTCAGGTCGACGTTTTCTGTCTCTAGTATAAATCCAATCTCTGAGCTCAGGTCGACGATAGCTGAGCTCAGATCGACGATTTTCTGAGAGGTCGACGTTTTCAGAATTCAAATTAAGGACAGTTATGGAATTCATTCAGATTTATTTTCAGCATTTATTACAAAGGATTCTGTAGCCGTTTCAAGCAATCTGGAGCAAGTTTCAAGGAAGAATAATTGGAATGTTACTTAGGACTTTCCCCAGAGACAGTTGTCAATTATGGAAGTCATTTATGACTGAGTAACGACCATCTAAAGTCAGAATCTGATATACTCCTTAGAGTATAATTTTCAAAAGAGAACAGACAAGATTTAAAAAAAAGATATACAGAAGAGAACAAAAAATTCAATCATCAAGAATTAATCTTCTGAGAATAGATTCAGTAGACAAAAGCTTACAGAATTACTGAGTCAGAATTCTTCAAGAATAAAAGGAACATCAATGTGAAGGAGATCATCTGCTGTTCTACTGCTTCAATCTTCAAGTATTCAAAAGCTTCATTATCAAGGACTCCAGACAACACACATTTCAGCATCTGCTGAAATCATCTATTGCTGGAGATCTAAAGCAACTGAAGGCCTATCACCCTAAGCAAAGCTCATCTTCCTGAACCCTTACAGATCTCAGGGGGAGCTTTGACAACATCTTCCACTTGTCTTCTCTCAGATTGTTGACAGAGAAAAACAACTCAACTCATTTTCTTTTTCCTCTATCTCCTATAAAAAGGCTTCTCAAAACTCCCTTCAAAAGTTTTGTGGCTGGTTTCTGAGACCTTGTCAAAACTAAGTGGTGGTAAGACACCTTATCAAAAAATCTAGGTTTGGTTTTTGAGCACCGTATCAAAAGCTCATTGGTTCCCAGGACACCTGATCTACTATTCCTGCAGTGGATTCCTACCTAGGGTGTTAGAAGAGTGGATGTACCCAAGTTGTTGGGGAACCACTATAGCTCCTTGTGTCATCTGGTTTGCTGTGCTTTTTTACTTTGCTGCGTGCTGTGTGATTTTCTATTTCTTGCTTACTTAGTTTTTCTTTTTGCAGGCACCTTACACATATACATAAATCAAGACTTCCACTACTTTACAGTGTTTGAATTGTAAATTATTTTAAAATACTCTATTCACCCCCCCTCTAGAGTTAAGGTAGATCTTTCACTCACTTTCATCGTCTTCCTCTTGAGCTATCATGCTGTTTTGCGAAAGAGAGGAACGACGGACCTTTCAAGGCTTTCAACCGTCGATTGAAGGAGCTCCAGTGCTCGAAATCTTCATCGGAGGGTAGATTCAGATTGCTCTCGCCGAGATCTATGTGTGTGCGGTAAGTTATTTCCCGTTTCACAAAATTTTGGATGTTAGGTTATTCGTTTTGACCTTCTTTTCTACCTAAAAGTTTCAGGAATCGTTGCCCAGGTGTTCTTGCGGCCAGATCCATGAGGAGAAGCGCTTGCGTGGCTGGGTTTCAGGCGATTCAAGGCACGTGTTTATTTCTTCACCTTGCCAAGTTCGTTTCTTTGTGTTCCTTATTGCTTTTCTTCCCCTCTCTCCTTAGAAAAATAGGAGCAGTGTAGGGTTCGGTCGATTTGCTGGGTTGTGTAGGTTTTCCAGCCAATTTTTAACTTCGTTGTTTATGTAGGAGACAGCCTGAGTATAATCCGTCGTATACAGATTTAATCTGGTTAGGTTAATACATCGAGCAGATGACTGTTAGTCTAGTATAAATCGTCGAGTACAAGACAGTTAACTTAAGTCTAGTTTTCGTCGTATATAATAGTCTGCCTAAGTCTAAGTTTGTCGTATAATAGCGAATAGAATTCATCGGGTGAAGGTTGATTGGTTCAAGTAAAATTCAGCGAGTATTAGCTCGAGCAGAGTAAAATTCGTCGAGTATGGTGTGGTTATCCTGATTGGAATTCATCAAGTATGGGTCTTGGATTAAGTCTATTCGTCGAATAGTTTAAGATTTGATACTAAGGAAAATTCGTCGAGTATTCTCGATGAAGCCTACGAATATTAGCCTTTGGCGTTGAGTATAGCCTTGGCGTCGAGTGAATGTGACTTGGCATCGAGAGTGTCGAGTAATATGTGAGTCTAAGTCAGATTTGTCCAGTAATCTCAATGAATTCATCGAGTATTAGTCACAGCATTGAGTGATTCTGTATTAGTTGAGTATTAGGCGTTGAGTTCGTCGAGTTATAAGCTTGGCGTTGAGTGTTATGGCTTTGGCATCGAGAGCGTAGAGTGCTGGCGAGGCTAAGTCAAAAGCGTCGCGTAATCTCGACGAATTCGTCGAGTATTGTTAGTTGGCATCGAGAGTGTCGAGTGAAGGCATCGAGTGAAGTAAAATCGTAGAGTTAAGTCCACGCACTAAGTGGACTCAGCGAGGCGTCGAGTATACTCAACAAATTTATGTGGACTTAGTTTATTTCGCTGATTCGTCGAGTATCAAGGAAATTATGCCGAATCGTTGAGTATCGTTAAAACAGTTGATTTTTTGGCAAGTATAGTTCGTCGTGTATCTACTGTATTCGTTGAGTATACAACACGAATCAATATGGACTTAGTTTTATCTGCCGAATTAAGTCTAATTCGTCGAGTTTTGGCCTTAGGGTAAATTCGGGATTTTCCTCCTTATCATTGGAAAAGCCCTATGTTTTGGTTGGGGTTTTATAGGTGTTTATGGATGTTTAGGTGTGACCCATGGTTGGCATGGATAAAGGATCACAAACCTAGTGCCGACTCGTGAATCATTACACTTGGTGGTTGTTGATGTTTTCTCATGGACTGTTGGGTTGTGTTAGACCTTATTGCCATCACCACAGTGCCTTTTTGAGATGTTTGGACTGATGGGTTGTGTTGGACATTATTGCCACCAGCACAATGCCTTTTTGAGATGTTTGGACTGTTGGGTTGTGTTGGACCTTGCTGCCACCACCGCTGTGCCTTCTCGAGAATTTTGGGTCTGTTAGTTCGTGTTGGGAATTATTGCCACCAACTCAGAACCGTTTCCACTGGTGTTAATGATTCACGTGTTTAGAACTGTTCAGTCTCTTGCTTCTTATTATTTAAACATATGTCTTTATGCTTACTCTTGCAGATATTCTCGAAGCATGACTTCGTTTCGCACTTCGTGAAATTTCCTTACTCTTGGACTTTTTAAGTTAATAACTCAACTATTTTATTTCTCATTTGCTGTGTTTTGGCAGCTTTCTTGTGGTTGGGGTTGGTAACCCCTTTTGTTTTATTCTGATTATTATCTACTGATTATCTTTTTACCTCTTGTATTTCTTGCTGACGTATTAGTTTCTTTGGAATGCCTCAGGTTTGGAGCAGTAGCCGATTGAGCGGCTATGTTTGTTGGTTGCTGGTTTTCTATTGTTGTTGCAGACATCTATTCCTCACCAGTGTGGGTAGTGTTGTTGTTCTATTGATTAGTTCAGACATACTTTCTTTTCCTTTTGGTGGGTTCATGTCAGATTGTTGATGCCCACCAGAGTTTTTTTTATATTGTTATGATACCTGCTAGCCGCTTAGTCTCTTTTTGTTGACTGTTTGATTTTACTTGCTCTCTGGGAAGGTTTTATACTAGGATTGCATGTTAGTTATTTTAAAAGTATAAAAGTATCATTTGACTACCTTATGCATAAAATTGCTTTAAACCAAAGTCACTATATTTTAACTAACGTAAAAACTATTTCTATACTTATATTAAATTTAGAGCTATGTATATCATGAGTTGTCATGTTTGGATGTTTATTCTCATGTAGGATGTTAAACCATATGAACAAAGTATTTTGCACGGTGTATATTCATATTTCTACTTGTGGACTAGTTGATCCACTGAGTCGAGGGATACAACCATTAAAACTTAACATAAATTACAGGTTTCTTCATAACAAACTTGAGGATTTCATATAAAGTGTTAGGTTTGAGTTCTTGCCTGAGCGCCTGCAGTTATCCCTTGCATGACATGGCATCATTACACACATTTTCTCTTAATCTGATATATTGTTTAAATGCGGAGAAAATACGGGTTGTGACAACACCTGATCTTGTAATGATTGCCGGATAGTTGCGAGGAGTTTGTCTTGAACTACAATATGAATGAAATAGATAAGACACTGCCCGAGCTCCTAGGAATGTTGAGAACTGCCAAAATCAATATGAATAAGGATAAGCCTGCTAGCTCCATACTGATGGTGCATAAAGGCAAGGGCAAGGCTAAGGGTTATAAGAAGACTAAGGTTGACATAATTCATCTCTTGAGCCCAAGTCTTCAGCACTGAAAAAGAAAAGCTTGGAAAAGAAAGGGAAATGCCACCACTGTGGTAAGGCAGGTCATTAGAGGAGGAAATTTCCTTCTTATATTGAGGGTCTGCAGAAAATGACGAGAGGTATGTCTTCCAAATCAAGTGTTTATGTTATAGAGATATACCTTTCTGCTCCTTCATCCTGGGTATTGGATACCGGATGTGGTTCTCATATTTGTATAAATGTGCAGAAACTGGGAAGGAGAAGAATACTGAGTAAAGGGGAGGTAGACCTGTGTGTGGGCAATAAAGCAAGAGTTGTTGCTGTCGCCGTGGGAGTTTACCGTCTTTCTTTGCCCAGAGGGCTTGTAATAAAACAAGATAATTGTTATTATGTTCCTTCCATAACTAGAAACATTATATCCATATCATGTTTTGACTGAAAGGATTTTCATTTATAATTAAGAGCAATTGTTGTTCAATTTTTATGAAGGATGCTTGTTATGGTATAACCCAAATATTTAATGGTTTATATGTTTTAACTTAGACCATCAGATCTATAATATAAAAAATACGAAAAGACTAAAAATAAATGACTCAAACCCTACGTACCTTTGGCATTGTCATTTGGGCCATATAAATGAGAAATGCATATTTAAGCTCCATAAAGATGGACTTTTGGATTCATTTGATTATGAATCATTTGAGAGATGAGAATCCTATTTATTAGGCAAGATGGTTAAAGTCCTTTTACTTGTTTCAATGAGAGGGCTGATTATCTCTTAAGTATAATATATAGTGATGTATGCAGACCCATGTGTTCTACGGCTAGAGGTGGGTATTTCTACTTTGTTATATTTTCTGATGATTTCAGTAGATACATATATGTGTATCTTATGAAGTGCAAATCCGAGACCTTTGAAAAGTTCAAAAAGTTTAAGAACGAAGTATAGAACTAGTTGGGTAATAGGGTTAGAGCACTCCGATCTGATCGAGGTGGCGAATACCTAAGTCATAAGTTTCGTGATCATCTGAAAGAGTGTGGTATTATATCACAACTCACTCCACCCAGAACACCACATCATAATGGTGTGTCTGAGCGGAGGAATCATACTATGTTAGACATGGTAGGGTCAATGATGAGTCATGCAAATCTGTCTGTTTACTTTTGGGGATTTGCTTTATAGACTACTGATTTTACACTAAATCGTGTTCCAACAAAGATGGTTCTGAAGACACCATATGAGATATGGACTGGGAAGCGTCATAGTATGTATTTCATTAATATTTGGGGTTGTGAGGCATACATGAAACATCCAATGCTTGATAAGCTGGAACACAAGTCAGATAAATGTTATCTTTTGGATTATCCTAACGAAACTAAATGGTACTATTTCTACCTACCGTCCGATGGCAAAGTATTTGTCGCGAGGACTGGTGTCTTTCTTGAGAAAGAGTTCATAAGTACAAAGGCTGCCAAGGTATAACTTGAAGAAGTTCAAGAACCATAAACAGTGAATGAACCAGATTTGGAATCTGAACAAGGACTGCAAGATTTTGTAGCTAGAGAACCTGCTCAAGAAACACAAGTCCTACGTAGATCTGGTAGACCAAGGTTTGAGCCTGAGAGATATGGATTTCTTGTGTCTCAAATAAGTAATGTGTTGCTTATGGATCATGATGATGAGCCTGCAACATACCAAGAGGCTGTGTGTATTGGACTAGGAGAAGTGTCTTGAGGCCATGAAATCTGAAATGGACTCCATGTATGCAAACCAAGTTTGGACCTTGGTGAAACCACCTAAAGGGGTACGACCCATAAGGTGCAAGTGGGTCTTCAAGAAGAAGACCTAAATGGATGGGAATGTACAAACATTCAAGGGGCAATTTATTTGGTTCATTGCCCACAATGTCCCAGATTTGAAGAAGTCAATCATGTCAACAATATACATAAAGTTGTATTTGATGTATGTCTAAGTTCATGCATGCAGGTTAGTCCTTGAAACATTGATAGGACAGGAATTCCAAGTGATGTGACATGTGGTCAGAAAGTAAAGATGTGGAGGGACAGAAATCTGTCTAAGTCCATAGGCATTGAGTGAAGCCAGTTCACTCAACGCCAAATGCAAGGGAAGATACTGGATAGACTAGAAATCGCCTAAGTCCACATGCGTTGAGTGTAGTCTACTCACTCAATGCCAGGTGAGTAAAAACGATGAGTCTAGCTTGGAAAGTCAAAGCTAAACAATTGGCAGGCTAAAAATGTGGTTACTTCTATAGGCAAGGAGTGAAGTCTACTCACTCAACGCCATACAACAAAAAGCTGTAAGACAGGATAAGATAGTCAAAGCCTAAGAAGAAATTGGTAGAAATGTGTCTAAGTCCATAGGCATTGAGTGAAGTCTAATCACTCAACGCCATATAACATAAATCGTTAACTATAGTTCAGTCAGTCAAAGCAACAAAAAATCTGTTTTATTATTTTGATTAGGTCCACAGGCGTTGAGTGAGGCAAGCTCACTCAATGCCATGTGATAAAAAGCATTGACTGAACCTTAGTCAGTCAGAGATAGTGTTTCCAACACAGGATTTTGTCGAAGGACAAAAGCATTGATTGAAGGCTATTCACTTAATGCCTAATCAACTGAGAAACGTCTAAGGAAAGATACTTTGAGTGAAGTCTACTCACTCAACGCCATGTCAATATAATTGACAGATGCTGAAAGCATTGAGTGAAGAAGCAACACTCAATGTATCCCAAACAGTAAAATTGGCTAAGTCCAAATGCATTGAGTGAAGGTTGCTCACTCAACGCCAAGTGATTAGAATCATTTCTATGTGGTATGGCATTGAATAAAGCTTACTCACTAAATGCCAAGAGGCAGAAAGAGTTTTCTATGTGTTTTGGCATTGAGTGAAGCTTACCCACTCAACACCTAATGATTAAAATATTTTATAAGTGTTTTTTGCATTGAGTGAAGGTTGCTCACTAACCGCCTAATGACATAGAAATTTTTCTAAGTATTTTGGCATTGAGTGAAGGTTGCTCACTCAATGCCTAGTGACTGAATTCTGTCTAAGTGTTTTGGAATTTAGTGATGCTTACTCACTCAACGCCTATACTAAAGATGTTTCATTTTGGCTAAGTCTATAGATGGTGACATCAGCAAAGTCAATATAGTTCAAATTAAGTACGAGAAAGCTACATAACACGACACATACTGTCGGAGGTCTAATGTACGTCTTCTTCCGTTAAAGCAAGATGCAACTATCTGCTGTAGGTAGTCCACATAGCTTCTTGGAGACATTAATCGATAGAAGATAAAAGGGACAGCTTCTGGATGTTGAAAAAAACTTTAGGGTTTGACTCAAAGAGAAAAAAGAGAGGCTAGATTTCATCTTCCTCGCCATTGCTGCCGAGAAAAAGATTGAAGTCTTCCAGCAGAACAAAAGAGTTAAGTTAGCTGTAGCATTTTCTTCTGCTATAGTAAGATCAGAAATACTTCTGATAAAGAAAGAAAGGAGAGCCTCTAGTCTTCTGCAGGTTCAGTTAGCTGTTTGAAGAACTCAAGACCTTGTTGTTCTTCAGTCTACTACAACAAGTTTAGTAGTAACATTCTAAGTTACCTCCAGCAGAAGCAGCCATTTATTGAAGAACTTATTTCTACTACTGTGAGGAAAGTTAGGGCTGAGATAACTCAGCTCTAGTAGTTGAAATAGAGAAATTTCTCTGTGTCAAAATTAATTAAACTACTATTTTTCTGTAGGATCCTTTTGCATCTGAGCTGTTGGGCCTTTGGCTTGAGGTAGGGAAAATTTTCCTGAGCTATAGGATAGTTATTGTAACGACCCTAGCCGATCCAACTTGACAATATCATTGCTCTGCTCTAGGTGATGTTACCGGGTTACAACCCAAGTACCCCAACCCCTCCCCAGCACTCTGGCGGGTTTTTGGTGGACACAACCTCCCTTTGATGAGGCAAACTCGATAGTCAAGCGCGAATCATGGGGACTTCCCAGGAGGTCACCCATCCCAGTATTAATCCAGCCCGAGCACGCTTAACTATAGAGTTTGCCTCATAAAAGAGAGGTTGTGGCCACCAACAACCCGCTAGAGTGCTGGAGAGGGGTTGGGGTACTTGGGCTGCAGCTCGGTAATGTTGCCTAGAGCGGAGCCATGACATCGGCACGTTGGATTTCTAGGGTCGTTACAATAAAAATACACTTTTATTGTAATGTCCCCACGCCCCAGCGTGTTCTCCAATTTCCATCTGGTCTGGTTCCGGTTACTAGGCTGCAGCCCAAGCACCCCAACTACTCTCCAGCCCACTAGCGGGTTATTGGTGGCCACAGCCTCCCTTTAATGAGATAAACTCTCCATTTAAGAGGTCAACACAGGGAATTCCCAAGATGTCACCAATCCCAATACTACTCCAGCCCAAGGACGCTTTACCAGGCTGTAACTCAATTGGTGATGAGAGTTGGAAAAACTCTATAGTTAAGCGTACTCGTGCTGGAGTAGTATTGGGATGTCTGACCTCCTGGGAAGTTCCCATGGTGTGCGCTTGACTATCGAGTTTGACTCATCAAAGGGAGGCTGTGGCCACCAATAACCCGTCGGTGGGAAAGAGAGGGGTTGGGGTGCTTGGGCTACAGCCCGATAACGTCGCCTAGAGCGGAGCCGTAATATTCTCACGTTGGATCAGCTAGGTCGTTACAATAAAAAGTTCACTTTTTGTGACGACACGGTCCCGACTCCACTCGGGACCACGTCCACCGAGGGAGACATAGCGGGATCCAACTGGCATTGTCCGGGCTGCAACCCAAGCTCCCCAACCCCTCTACAGTCCACAGGCAACCTCCCTTTAATGAGTTAAAATCGATAGTCAAGCGCACATCACGAGGAATTCCCAAGAGGTCACCCATCCCGGTACTACTCCAGCCCGAGCACGCTTAACTATGGAGTTTTCCAACAGCTCATCACTAATTGACCTCCTGGCAAGTACCACAATGAGTGACCTCCTGGGAAGTACCAGGATGAGTGACCTCCTGGGAAGTCCCTGTGGTGCGCACCTAACTATCGAGTTTGAATCATCAATGGGAGGCTGTTGCCACTAACAACCCGCATGTGGGCTAGAGAGGGGTTGGGGTGCTTGGGCTGCAGCCCGGGCGATGCCAGCTGGGTCCCTCTAGGTCTCCCTGAGTGGACGTGGTCCTGAGTGGAGCCGAGCCTAGGTCGTCACAGTTATACTCTCTGAGTGTAGGATCCAGCTTGGATCTAAGGTAGGCGATCATTTGATCTCTGAGCTGTAGGGCCTTTGTACCTGAGGTAGGTGAGTCATTCTCACTGAGTTGTAGGGCACTTGTGACTGAGCTATATGATCCTTTGGATCTGAGGTAGGGACTTTGTTCCTGAGCTGTATGAGAGTCATTATCTTTGAGGTAGGATACTTTGTAGATCTGAGGTAGGGCTGTCCTCCCAGCCTGAGTTTTAGGGCCTTTGGCCTGAGGTAGGTGATCTATTGATCACTGAGTTATAGGGCCTAGTGCTTGAGATGTAAGTCTTGGAGGAGATTGAGAGATCCCGAGGGATCTGAGGTGTAAGATCTTTGAGATGAGTTTTGGAGAAGTACCTTGTCTAACTAAAATTTAGAAAGGTGGGAGGAGAGTGGATGTACCCATAATCTGGGGAACAACTATAATTTCTGTATGTGCTTTTATGTGTTGCTTCTTTATTACAGGTTCTTGAAAGCTGATACTGTTAACTCACTATGCACTTAAAGAAGAAACTTAAAGAAAGTCACAAGATATCAATAAACCTATTCACCCCCTCCAGGTTGCAAGCTATCTTGAAAACAAAGACTTTCAAGTGGTATTAGAGGGAGGTTGCTCAAAAAGGATTTAATAGTCTGAGTGATCTCCAAGTGTAGCTATAGATATGTACTTATGGGTTTTGGAGAGAACCATAAGGAGCTAGGTTCCATGAAACTCCCCATCTACTGGAAGGAGAATTTTTGAATTTTGAAAGAGAGGGTCAGACTGTTTATTGAAGCTTCTAACCCTAGAATCTTTGTGACTGTCAGAGAGGGACCCTTAATCCCTATGAAGGTCTTAGTTTTGGATGCCAATGTCCAGGCTCCGAAGACTTATACAGAAATTACAAAGGATGAGGTCATGTTGGCTGCATTAGATAAGAGAGCCCAGAACATCATAGTCAATGCTATTGATGATTCTACATTTCAGAACTTGGTCAACTGCCAGACCTCCAAAGAGATATGGGACACCCTTGTGGTCTACATGGAGGGTATTGAAGAGGTAAGAGATGATAAAAAGTCCATGCTCAACCAGGAGTATGAGGCTTTCAGGAAATCTATGAAAGAGAAAATATCTACTTGCTATGAAAGATTTTTCAGGATCATAAATGAACTGAGGACTTGTGGGAGGGTCTTCAATCATTATGAAATAAATGACAAGTTTCTAAGATCTCTCACTAGATATTGGGATACTAAGATTTGTGCCATAAGATAGGTGGCCAATCTTGTTGAGACTCCTCCCCAAATATTATTAAGAAAGTTGCTCTCCTATGAGATGTAGCTAGTTGCCAAGAAAGAGGAGGAGGCCACTAGCAGATCCCAAGCCATGGAGAAGTCCTTGGAATTCAAGGCAGACAACATCAGGAAGATGAAGGAGAGGAGTCCATCTCCTCCAAGAAGAATGATTCAGACAGCTCATAGTTTGATGCATCAGAAAGCAGAATGTCAGATGAGGACTTTGCTGCCTTCTCCAGGAACTTTCAGAAGCTGATGAAGAAGAAACATTAGAAGAGCAGACCTTCCACCTATTCTCATAACAGGAGGAATCATTCCAATGCTGACAAGTATGATTCTAAATCCAGTAAATATAAATCCTCTAAAGTTGTTTGCTACTATTGCAGCAAACTAAGGCATGTGATAGCTGACTGCCTAGTGAAGAGGAAGGAAGCTACTGAAAAGAAACAACACTAGAACAAGGAAAAGAAGGAGAATTCCTTCATTGCTAAGAAAGAGAAGAGCTAGACAGACTCATCTTCATCTGAGTTTGAAGAAGAAGAAGCTTATATTAGGCTAGTTATTGCTGCTGCTGAATAGATAACTGTAGCAATAGATAGTGACTATCCTACTGCCAGGATACGTATCAGGGCCCCTCTATCACATTCATACAGTGATTCAGAGGTGGATGAGGAAGACGAAGAAGATGCCTACAATTATTGTGGGCTTATGGCAATGACTAATGAGGAAACAAGACAGGATTAGCCTGGTCAAAGGAAGGTAAAATCTCTATCAAGCTCTTCTTCTGAGTTTGTATATGAGACTAGTCCATGTACAGAAACCTCTTCACCTAGTGGTGAAGATGATTCTGATTCAGAAGGTGATATCAATCAATTGATTGATAGGTCTAGAGAACTTTTGAATGCCTTCAAAAAGTGCAAGAAGTTGTCTAAGAAGCAAGCTATGGAGATTGCCTCTCTATAGCTGGCTACTTCCCAGCTGACTGAAACAACATCTTTGCTGGATAAGAAGGATAGGGAACTTAGCCAACTTAGGGTCTTTAATAACATCCAGATAGGCTCTATCAAACACAAGAATAGTCTCATTAGGGATATTGAAGTGAGGCTAGGGAGGGAGAAAAGAATAGTGGCTAGCTATTCTAAGCCATGTACTGTGTTACCCTTGATAGAATCCTCCTCTCAGAAGGCTAAGAAGGGGTTGGGATTCCAGGGAAGCACACGAGTTGTTCTTTCCAAAGGGAAGGGCAAAGCTCCAGCTCTAGCTCAGCCTCTTGCTTCCAAACCTCCCATTTCTTTTAGGAAAGTTCAGTTGCCTTCAAATAGGTATGACCAAGAAAGCATCTTTGGTCCCTGGATGAATGACAGATCCACTAGTGTGAACAAACATGTTCATAGCTAGGGAGGAAGGTATTACAAAGTGAGTGCCTTTAAGGCAGCTCATGAAGAAATTCAAATGGCCCATCATGGACTAATTGTCTTTGTTGCTTCGGCCCCCACTCTCAAAAATGTGGCTGTAACAAAGGTTCAGAACCATTAAGCAAAGAATCAGATCAAGGGTCAGTCCTCCAGCAAGCCTGATTTGGCTGTGTCTGATGCTATCAAAAGCATGCTTTCTGAAAAGAAGCTTGCTACTGCTGGCAATCAGATAAGGAAAAACAAGCTAGCAAGAAGACTTACCTTCAGTCAGATCCTTGCTGGAAGGAATCTGAAGAAGGCTGCTCCTCCTCTTCCTGCTGTTCATCCAACAGTTAACCAAAGTGCTAGGCTTGTATAGAAGAGAAGATACAATATTCGTGAATATTAGTGCTGTGGCAAAGTGGGCCACTTTGTTGTAGACTGATGGCACGATCCAAATGTGATAAGAGCAGCTGTGAGTCTACCAATCAAAAATGATGTTGGTAGACAAGTTCATTATAAGACTAACATGCACCTAGGACCCAATAGAAATTGGGGTCCTAAGGTGAAGTAAATTGTGTAATGCAGGTTAGTCAAAGTGCCTATACCCCTATATGGTACTTGGAAAGTGGTTATTCTAGAAACATGATTGGGACAAGGAGCAACTTAAAGGAGTACACTCCAGTGAAAGATGGACTAAAGGTTATCTTTGGTAGAGGGGTGAATAGATGCTATGGTAAGATTATCAATGGCATAGTCACCATCACAAAAGTGGCTTATGCTGAAGGGTTGCAACACAACTTCATAAGCATAAGCTAACTCTCTGATCTTGGCTATGTTATTGTCTTCAACAAGGATGAGTGCCAGATAAAGAGGTCATATTGACATGCACTAGGAGTGGAAATGTTTATTGTTTAAACTTTCTTTGTCTAGATACAGACTCTCCTATTTGTCTAGTGGAAAATGAGAAAGTCTCATATTATGTCCAATGGCACAAGAGGCTAGCTCATTTGAATTACAAGACTATTAACAAGCTTTTTAGTCAAGAGCTAGTTAGGAATGGTCCTAATGTGAAGTACACCAAGGAGGGCATTTACTCAACATGCCAAAAGGGCAAGCAGACCAAAGCCTCCTTCAACAACATTGAGACCAAAGACTCTGTGAGCTGTTTGTACCTCTTGTATACGGACTTGTTTGGTCTTATGCCAGTTCATAGTCTTGGTTGGAAAGTCTACACCCTTATGGTGGTTGATGACTATTTTAGGTTTGCTTGGGTGTTCTTTCTCAAGAAAAGAATGAAACCCTTGACATCATCATCAAGTTTGTCAAGCAAATTCAGAATGAGTTTAACAATTCAGTGGTCAAAATCAGAAGTGACCATGAAACTTAATTCCAGTCTAAAAGCATGATAATGTTATGTAAAGAGCAAGGATTCATCAAGAATTTTCTTCTCTAAGAATTCCCCAGCCAAATTGGATTGTTGAGAGGAAAAATAAGACACTCATATAGGCTGGAAGAACTTTGTTGAGTGATACATCTATCCCAAAATATTTCTGGGCCGAGGCAGTGAACACTGCATGTCATGTCCTCAACATGGCCTCTATAACTAAGAGCCATAAGAAGACTCCCTATGAGATCTTGAAAGGAAGAAACCCAAACTCGAGCTATCTAAAAATCTTTGGTAGTAAGTGTTATGTGCTTCACAATGGGAAATCCTATGTGACTAAGTTTGCTGCAAAGTCCTTTGATGGGATTTTTGTTGGGTACAACAATCATAGCAAAGCCTATAGGATCTACAACTTGAAAAGCCAAGTTGTAGAAGAATCTGTTCATATAGTCTTTGATGAGTCTACTATGATTAACAGAGAGCTGCCAAGCTCCTCTTCTAGTACTATAGGCATTGAACAGATGATGGACAAGCTGACCATCAATGAAATAGCTCCAGTTATCCAAGATGTAATAAACATTCTAGTAGATGGACTACAAGACACAAATAAGGTGGATGAAGATCAGCAAGAAGCTTCCCCTGTTGCTTAAGTTGAAGCTAGATTGCCTCCAGCAATCAAGCATCTGAGGGAACATCCAAGACACCAGATCATTAGTGATGCAATCCAAGGAGTAGTGACAAGAAACAGAAGTATCAACACAACACTCTACTCAAGCTTCCTATCATAGGTTGAGCCAAAGAAATTTGAAGAGGCCAACATAGATCAGTTCTAGATTATTTATATATAAAAGGAACTGAACCAGTTTAAGAGATGCAAGGTCTGAAAGATAGTTCCTAGACCACAAGGACATAATGTCATTGGAGTCAAGTAGATTTACAGGAATAAACTTGATGAAAATTGCATTATAATCAAGAACAAGGCAATGCTATTAGCTAAGGGGTACATATAATAGGAATGTATTGATTTTAATCAAACCTTTGCCCCTGTAGAAAGACTGGAGGCGATCAGACTGTTCCTTGCATATGCTGCATACAAGGGATTCAAGGTCTACCAGATGGATGCGAAGTCAGCCTTCCAAAATGGTGACTTAAAAGAAGAAGTCTATATTGAGCAGCCTCCAGGTTTTGTTGTTCCTAACTCACCTGATTCTATTTATAGACTTAGAAAAGCTCTATATGGGCTAAAGCAGGCCCCTATAGCATGGTATGGGACTTTGTCTAACTTCCTCATTGAGAATAAATTCTCAAGGGGGAAGATAGACAAGACCCTATTTCATGAACATTGCATTAGCATAAAAGAGAAAGAAACAACAGGGAGATACAAGAAGGAGAATCAAAACAAGAAAGCTGAAAAATAAAAGCAACTAACTGCCTTCCATGCCCCGGCTATCAGCAGCCACAAGGCCCAGGAAGGCTACATCCGCTCCCTCCCCGGAATGCCACAGGAAGTCCCCGTCAACAGCCAACTATTGAGTCAAAGTACATTTCAGCAGGTAGCTATTGTACTCAGTTATTGTGGATCCAACATCAACTCCAGGATTATAACCTTCAGATAAGTAGAATTCCCTTATATTGTGATTCTACTAGTGCCATCTCAATTGCTAGGAATCCTATCTCACACAGCAGGACTAAACATATTGAGATAAGATATCATTTTATTAGAGAGCATGTGGAATATGAAGATATCAACTTTGAGTTTGTCTTAATAAACAAGCAAGTGGCTGACATCTTCACTGAGCCACTTGATGAAGAAAAGTTCAACACCTTTAACTTTGAATTGGGTATGTTGAACCTATCATAGCTTTAGTTGTTCCCCATGGTGTTGTAAGTTATACTATTTCTTACAGGTGGACAAGTACTTTAGGGAATTGAAGATTTTTCAAGTTGTATATCTTGAGTGGTATCATGCTGGTTGAAGTACTATCCAGATTATGTAGACTAAAGTGTCTATCAAGAAATATGATAGATGATGATTCAGTTGAGGAGGAGCAAGTCCAGTACTGCTCCACCACTCTCAAGTGGTTCAACTGCTGCTTATTTGTACTCAAAAAAGGGGAGTAGAAAATCAGAACGTCCCTGTCTATTTATAGAAGTCAAAAAGGGGGAGGATAACGATATGATTTGGTATTATAAGATAGGAGGAGAAGGATACAAGTGGTATCCGAACTATGAGAAGGATACAAAAGGAGAAGGATATAAGTGGTATCAGAACTATGAGAAGGATATGATCAAATTGATCAAGACCAGGTAGCAATAATTCAGGGGGAGCAGGTGTGATGTTAATCACCCAACAGGAAAGGAAGAGTTGTGATGTTGATCAACCTGTAGGCAAGGAAGTGTGGTAACTAAAACTTCTCTTGTTGTTTTTTAAAATTTTCCAAGTTAATGCTCTACTACTGCATATGTTAGTGCATGTCATTGACTCAATTGATTAAGGTTTTTGACTTCTTCAAATAGGGGGAGATTGTTGGGTCCATTGCCCACAATATCCAATATTTGAAGAAGTCAATCATATAAATAATATACATAAAGTTGTATTTGATGTGTGTCTAAGTTCATGCATGCAGGTCAGTCCTTGTAAAATTGATAGGACAAGTATTCCAAGTGATATGACAGGTGGTCACAAAGTAAATATGTGGAGGGATAGAAATTTGTCTAAGTCCACAGGCGTTGAGTGAAGCCAGTTCACTCAATGCTACATGCAAGGGAAGATGCTGGATAGGCTGAAAATTGCCTAAGTCAACAGGCGTTGAATGTAGTCTACTCACTCAACTATTGGTGAGTTAAAGCGTTGAGTATAGTTTGGACAGTCAAAGCCAAACAATTGGCAGGCTGAAAATGTGATTAATTCCACAGGCATTGAGTGAAGTCTACTCACTCAATGCCATACGACAAAAAATAGTGAGATAGGGTAAGATAGTCAAAGCCTAAGAAGAAATAGGCAGAAATGTTGCTAAGTCAACAAGCATTGAGTGAAGTCTACTCACTCAACGGCATACAACATATATCATTGAGTATAGCTCAGTCAGTCAAAGCCATAGAAAATCTATGTAGTTATTTTTACTAAGTCCACAGGCGTTGAGTGAGGTAAGCTCACTCAATGCCATGTAATAAAATGAGTTGACTGAACCTTAGTCAGTCAGAGATAGTGTTTCCAACATAGGATTTTGTCTAAGTACAAAAGCATTGAGTGAAGGCTATTCACTCAATGCCTAATAAACTAAGAAACTGTCTGAGGACAGATGTGTTGAGTGAAGTCTACTCACTCAACGCCATATCAATATATTGATAGATGCTAAAAGCATTGAGTGAACAAGCAACACTCAACACTTCCCAAGCAGGAAAATCGGCTAAGTCCAAATTCATTGAGTGAAGGTTTCTCACTCAACGCCAAGTGAATAGAATCATTTCTATGTGGTATGGATTTGAGTAAAACTTACTCACTCAACGCTAAGAGGTAGAAAGATTTTTCTAAGTGTTTTGGCATTGAGTGAATCTTACCCACTCAATGCCTAATGACTGAAATATTTTCTAAGTGTTTTGGCGTTGACTGAAGGTTGCTCACTAAATGCCTAATGACAGAGAAATTTTTCTAAGTATTTTGGCGTGAGTGAAGGTTGTCACTCAACGCCTAGTGACAAAATTCTGTCTAAGTGTTTTGGCATTGAGTGATTCTTACTCACTCAATGCATATACTAAAGATGCTTTATTTTGGCTAAGTCCATAGATGATAATGTCAGCAAAGTCAACAGAGTTCAAATTAAGTACAGGAAAGCTACAGAACATGACAAATACTGCCGGATGTCTACTATACATCTTCTTTTGTTAAAGCAAGATGCAGATGTCTGCTGTAGGTAGTCCCCACAGCTTCTTGGAGCCGTTAATCAGCGGAAGATAAAAGGGACAACCTCTAGATGTTCAAAAAACTTTAGGGTTTGACTCAAAGAGAGAGAATAGTGGCTGAATTTCATCTTCCTCGCCATTACTGCCGAGAAAAAGCTTGAAGTCTTCTAGCAGAACAAAAGAGTTCGGTTAGCTGTAGCATTTTCTTCTGCTACAGCAAGATCACAAATACTTTTGATAAAGAAAGAAAGGAGAGCTTTCAGTCTTCTGTAGGTTCAGTTAGCTGTTTGAAGAACTCAAGACCTAGCTATTCTTTAGTCTTCTACACCATGTTCAGTAGTAACATTCTGAGTTTCCACTAGCAAAAGCAGCCATTTATTGAAGAACTTCTTTCAGCTGCTGTGAAGAAAGTTAGAGCTTAGATAACTCAGCTCTAGTAGTTGACACAAGAAAATTTCTTTGTGTCAAAATTAATTAAACCACTTTTTTTCTATAGGATCCTTTTGGATCTGAGCTGTAGGGCCTTTGGCCTGAGGTAGGGCAAATTTTCCTGTGCTGTAGGAGAGTTATACTCTCTAAGTGTAGGATCAAGCTTGGATCTTAGGTAGGTGATCATTTGATCACTAAGCTGTAGGGCCTTTAGGCCTAAGGTAGGTGAGTCATTCTCACTGAGTTGTAGGGCACTTGTGCCTGAGCTGTAGGATCCTTTATATCTAAGGTAGTGCCTTTGTGCCTGAGCTGTAGGAGAGTCATTCCCTTTGAGGTAGGATCCTTTGTAGATCTAAGGTAGGGCTGTCCTCCCAGCCTAAGTTGTATGGCCTTTGGTCTGAGGTAGACGATCTGTTGATCACTAAGTTGTAGGGCCTCGTGCCTGAGCTGTAAGTCTTGGAGGAGACTGAGAGATCACGAGGGATCTGAGGTGTAAGCTCTTTGAGCTGAGTTTTGTAGAAGTGCCTTGTCTAACTGAAAGTCTGAAAGGCGGGAGGAGAGTGGATGTACCCATAATCTGGGGAACCATTATAATTTATGTGTGTGCTTCTCTACATTGCTTCTTTATTGCAGGTTCTTGAAAGATGATACCTGTTAACTCACTAAGCACATAAAGAAGAAACTTAAAGAAAGTCACAAGATATCAATAAACTTATTCACCACCCTCTAGTTTGCAAGCTACCTTGAAAACAAAGACTTTTACGATTAGTGGCTAACAGTTCCAAGCAAATTCATGGTATTGACTATGATGCGACTTTTCCCCTGTTGCTATGGTTAAGTCAGCTAGAATTTTGTTTGCTATTGTTGCATATTATGACTACGAGATTTGGCAGATGGATGTCAAAATGGCTTTCCTAAATGGAAACCTCCTTGAGGATGTGTTTATGACACAACCCGAGGGTTTTGTATCTCCAGGTGAAGCCACTAAAATATGCAAGTTATAGAGATTCATTTATGGAATAAAATAGGCTTCTCGAAGTTGGAATCTTCATTTTGATGAAAAGATCAAAGAGTTTGGTTTTATTAAAAATGAGGATGAAATGTGTGTTTACAAGAAGATTAGTGGGAGCATTGTTGTCTTCTTGATATTGTATGCCGATGACATACTACTGATTAGGAATGACAAACCGACCCTACAAGTTGTTAAGAATAACCTAGGGAATTGCTTTTCTATAAAAGACTTGGGCGAAGCGACTTACATACTTGGTATTAAGATCTATAGAGATAAGTCGGAGAAGTTGTTGGGTTTGACCCAATGTATATACATTGAGAAGGTGTTGAAATAGTTCAACATGCATGAGTCCAAAAAAGGATTCTTACCAATGTCTCATGGTGTGAATCTCTCTAAGGACAAGTGTTCTAAATCCTGTGAAGATAAGGACCGTATGAAGTTGATTCCACATGCTTCTGCAATTGGATCAATCATGTATGCAATGATATGTACTCGACCTGACATCTCTTATGCCTTGAGCATGACTAGCAGGTATCAGTCTGATCCTGGTGATAGTCACTGGATAGCCGTCAAGAATATCCTAATGTAATTGAGAAGTTCTAAGGTTACATTCTTGATATTTAGCGGGGACAAAGAGCTCGTAGTAAAGGGTTACACGGATACTCGCTTCCAAACTGATAGTGATGACTCAAATTCTCAGTCAGGGTTATATTTTGCCTAAATGGAGGAGCTATTAGCTTGAAGAGTTCCAAAAAGGAGACTATTTCTGATTCTATAATTGTGGCTGAGTATATCGCTGCTACAAATGCAGCGAAGGAGGCTGTATGGATTAGGAAATTCATCGGCGAGTTTGATGTAGTTCCTAGCATTGTTGGTCTCGTAGTTCTCAACTATGACAACCACGGTGCAATTGCACTTGCTTTGAAACTTAGATCTCATCAGCGCTCCAAGCACATACTTTGGCGGTTCCAACTTATTTGCGAGATTGTTGATCAAGGTGATGTGAACATTTGCAGAGTGCCGACTATAGAAAACATTGTGGATCTACTGACAAAGCCTCTCACACAGAGAAAGCATGATGGTCATGTTAGATCTATGGGGATATGCTACCTTAATGATCAGCTCTTGTAGGAGTCTTGTGGGTTGCATGTTTGTTGGTTGTAAAAATTCATTTGATGAATAGAGTACTATACATTTCAATTTTATATTTTGGCAAGTTCTTTTATTGTGATAGATTAATTTAACATATAAATGCTCTTAGAATGTTTGCTTTCATAGGAGTCAAGTGGTGACTTGAATATGAGAGCCTATGTTCTTAGAATCTTCATTCCTAAAAGGTCCCTAGTCGGCATATTATCTTAGAAGCTAAGGGCGATGATGATACATTAAGACTAGCATGTGCATTGATTGATGAATGGTTCTCACAGGTCATGATATTGTGATATCAAGTTATCACATGGGTACTTGTTAGTGAACAAGTTGTACTGGACAGACCCACCATGAGAATACTTTCGGGATAGTTATATGAACGTGTCAAAAGTATGGCTCAAGTTGCAATGGTATTTGTGGTCCTTTGATTTGAAGTCACAACATTCATTAAGTGAAGAAGAGCGTGCTTTGATGCTATCAAAAATCCAGTCTTGAGAAAAGTGGATGATAAAGGTGGTTATTGGGTATGTTATGAATCATTTGGGTGTTTTCCTGTAGATAGAAATGGGATTTGTCCTCCAATATGACAGGAGTTGCATCCATGGGCCCCTTAGTGGAATGTGACTGAGAAATCCATGTCCATGCTTGGTTGAGTTAATATATGATATTGGACTCACCGATTTTTGGAAGTCCATTCTAGATCAGGAAACTAGGATCGAAAAATTATGAGGGTGACACAGTCTATACCTCTATTTCTATCCAGATGTAAGGGATGAAGGGACATGACAATACTATTACATTGGTCACAATGGCTCATAAGTTATAAAATCTTATTGCTTGGGGAGTAATGATGTATTTCTAGATGCCGCTCATTGTTTGTGAAGCTTTTGTTTGATACTTTTAAGATCAAGTGGGAGACTGTTGGCATTACCATTATGATCTTGAAGTGATCAAGCATGTAGTCTTACTGCCAACACAATATGAGCCTACCTAGTCGCACATAAGATAATTTGGAGAAATTGGAGGAATGAAAATCTCAAAACTGAATTTGAGGTGCAGGCTGTTTGACACGGCCTGGGACACGGGCGTGTCCCAGGGCGTGTCGGGGGTACACGGCCTGGGACACGGGCATGTCCCAGGGCATGTCACTCAAGAAATAGGCGGATTGAGTCAGGGAAGTACACGGCCCGGAACCAAGCCTTGAACACGGCCGTGTCTGATTTGACACGGGCGTGTCTGATGCCGTATGCCTACCCGTGTACTGCTTGTTGGTTTTGGAGCTCGATGAGGCAGGGGTGACACGGGCGTGTCGCATGACTGACACGGGCATGTCAGGTCCAACACGTGCGTGTCGATGCCCGTGTTATGGTAGATTTCAGTCGGTACGAGTACCGCGTGTGCCGCTTAAGGGTACACGTCCTGTGACGCGGGCGTATCACAGGCCGTGTCAGCCAAAAAAGTGTCATTTTGGGAAAATCGTGGCCGTTCCTTTTCTTTATTTGGATCCAAGGGCTCAGGTGATTCCTTGCTGGAATAAAACGCCAGAGGCTTGATGAAGAGTTCATTCTTCATTTGGCTAAGTGAAGAGAGAAAGAGAGAGGAGGAAGAAGAAGGAGGAGGAGATCAAACCACCGACGGAGCTCCCGTGGTCCGATTCGAGATCCGAGGCGAGCGCTGTGAAGGAAAAGCTGCTGCGGTGCTTTCTCATCGGCTAGATTTCGATGGCTCCCAAGAGATCGTCAAGGGTAACGATCTCCCTTCTTGGACATGTGAAGTCTTTCTTTTCTGCATTGCATAGGGAAAACCCTTCCCCGCGAGTGTGCGGTGGGTTGTGGCATCCCTTGGGGTAGATATGTGAAGTCCCCCTTGTTAGAGTCCGGAATTGGAGTACGGATCTAGGCATGCTGTGTGAAGCCCATCTGGACATGCTGGTCTGGATTGGTGATGCTTGTTTGCATATCGGAGAAGACTCCGTGGTTATGGCTTGTTTTGCCTTGTGCCTACCTGTTGCTTGGTGCAGCAGGAAGTACTGGATGAAGTCCAGGAAATGAAGAGGGTTGCATGCAACTCTTGTGGCCGTGCGTTGCCACTTTGTGTGCGGTTGAGCCGTTGGGCTGCAACTCGATGAAAAGGTAGATTGCCGAACAGGAAAGGTGAAACCGACCCGTGCCTATAAATTGCCATGGATACTTCCGTATTCGAGGTGGCACGGCGACTTGAGCAATGGGGGGGGGTGGCTGATCCGTACCTGTGTTATGTCCGTCCGACTGGTAAGCCTGGTTATAGGTTTCGTTGGAGCGCATAATGAGAGTCTTAGGCCCGCGCGCCAAAAAGACTAGAATGCTCAATACCGTGTAAACGGTGGTGTTGACCCTGGTTTTCCGGTGCACCAAGAATGTGCCCTGAGTGCACGGACTGTCGGGCCGTGTGGCCGACGGTTGTGATGGCTTGAATGTGCCTGCGCGCATATAGTTGCTATTGTTGATACCATGCTGTGTAGGGAAAGAATGCTACTGCCCCGAGAAAGGGGTAGGATTGTTATAATTGGGTCAGCTGAATGCTGACCGTTGCCCTGTGTGGCACCGTTTTGGGTGGATTGTCCCTATGCAGGTGCTGGAGAGACAAGTGGTAAATGAAGGGCTGGAGCCCTACTGCTATTGCTGCTGCGGCTAGCCCTTGAAGGCTGCGCAAATGGTTTTGTGTGTTTTGCTTTTCCTCATGTGTGGCCGGCCTGCGCACCGATGTTTGTAATCCATGTTGTATGGAAAGAGGAACTGTAAGGCCTTAAGGCCAACCCTTCACCTTTGTTGTACATTCAGTGGCTGTATATATAACTGTGGTTTATATATTGGACATTCCTTGTTAGAGTTCAATTTACAACTTAAAGCTTCCGCTAGCATGCTCTGAGTTAGGATACGTGTATGGTTTGGTATTATCCTGTGACCTCACCGTCTGTTTGTGGCATATAGTGTGGGGCCCCGGCCGGACCTTCTACTATACATCATGTAACGGATGGGGTCGTTACATTTTTGTATCAGCTTCGTTCGGTCTTCCTCTTTCGAATTCGTGGTCGAATTCTTTTATGGGGTGGCGAGCGCGTGTTTGTGCGCCCTGCTGTAACGCTAATGAACTCAGGAATGTCAACTAAGGAATGTACATAATCTTGTTTGAGGAATCTGCGCGTTCCTTTTCTGTTGTTTTGCTTGCATGCGATCGCTAATGTGTGTCTTGTCCACCTATAGGTGACGCGTAGTGGTGCTGGGCAGTCTGAGCCCCAGCGCTCTGATGAGAGTGCGGCACCAGCTGAGGTTCCAACACCGCCTCCATCTGCGGAAACTGTTCGCTTAGTTGCTGAGGCTCTATTTGCCATGATTCAGCCGACCGGGCAAGCGCAGCCGGCAGTAGTGCCAGTTCGTGTTGATGTAAGACCCGAGCCGGTTGAGGCTGTAGATCCACGAGCAGCTGACCGACAGTTGAAGCAATTCATGAGCTTCAGTCCGCCTACGTTTACGGGACTGGGATCCCCAACGCAGGCAGAGGATTGGTTATCGCGTGTCAAGCGGATAATGTCAGCGATCAGGGCGGAGGAAACTTTAAAGGTCACCTTGGCCACCTTCATGTTTAAAGGAGAGGTGCGGTTGTGGTGGGACGAGGTTGAGGTACACCATTTGGCAGGCAGGCAATTAACGCAAGTATCGATTGAGGAGTTCTCTCTAATATTTCTGGCGAAGCATGTCCCAGCGGCACAACGCATTGCCATGGAAAATGAGTTCCAACGGTTAAAGCAAGGAGAAGATAGCATGGATACCTACCTGCATGAGTTTACAAGGTTGGGACGGTATGCGGGAATAATCTTCGCGGATGACCAAAGGAAAACGAATAGGTTCTATGAAGGATTGCGGGATGAGTTGAGGTTCCTGCTTTCGAGTTCAGTGAACCAAGGGTTTCAGGCGTTGGTTGATACTGCATGTGCGTTGGAGAAGGACATAAGACGGGTGCAAGGGAACAAGGGCTTGGTTGTGTCAAAGCCAGAGTTTCAAGCACCTCGTCCTAGTAAATCGTTCTACCAGAAGAAAGGGGGCAAGAGGTCCAAGCCGTCTGGGCAAGTGTCGACGACCGTTGTGTCGGGGGCGACGTCAAGGCCGGAGTCTCGTACATGCTTTACTTATGGCCGGGTGCGGCATATCGCCCGTGATTGTCGGGTTGTTCAGCCCAAAGGGGAAAAGAAGACGGGTGCGTCTTATGCTGAGAAGGGCAAAGCGGTGGTTGATTCCTCTGCGTCCCAGGCACATCCCCGAATCTATCATCTTGGCCAGCAGGAGGCGATTAAGCAAAGTGACGTCGTCACAGGTACGAGTTAATATAGCTTATTTGCTTAAGTGCTATTGCATTTGGTTATGTGTAGCTTGTGCATGATGTGTGTGTGCTGCAGGCTTTGTCCTGATTCAGAATAATTTGGCGAGAGCCCTGTTTGATACGGGTGCTTCGCATTCTTTTCTGTCTGAGGACTTCGTATCTCGAATTGGGGTGCCGAGTCATGTGACGGTTGATTGTACAAGGGTGCTATTGCCGAATGGCTGTGTGATGCTTGCGGTCAGGGCTTGCGATATGGATGTTCAAATAGGAAGTCAGGATTTCCGTTTGAGTGCAGCTATGCTACCGTTATCGGAGTTTGATGTGATCATTGGCATGGACTGGCTCTCGGAGCAGCGTGCCTTTATTGATTGCAACTCCAAGGAGATCACACTGGGCCAGAATACCGGACTTGTGACGATGTTCGCTGGTATGCGAGGAGTTGGCGGGACTTTGTTGTCTGCGCTCCAAGTCATCAATGCTGTTCGGAAGGGCGCGGAGTTATTCTTCACGCTAATTCAAGCTGTTGAGCCAAAGGCTAGTGTCGGTGAAGTTCTGGTTGTGTCAGAGTTTGCCGATGTGTTTTTGATGGCTAAAATGCCGGCTCTTATTTAGGAGTGAATGTGGAGGTTTTTATTTATAAAAAGAAGAGCGTTTTATTTTGTTAGAAACCGAGTTTTAACGAGAGGGAGGCAAGTGCACCTATCGCGTGTTGTACAGGATATTCCGGTGTGGAATATCGGGGTCGTATTGTTCTCGGGGCCGGCTTAGCTATATCTACTCTTTCCCTGAAAGCCTATTATTCTACCGATAATTTTTGTAGTTTTTTATAAAAAAGGAAAATGACATAAAAATTATATAAAAGGAATAATAATAATAAGCATAAAAAGAAAGCAGGAAAAATGCAGTAAATAAATGCGGAAGTCCGATGACCAACTTAGCGCGACGCTATCAAAAAGAGAATTGAACTAAAGTAAACTTTTAATAAAATGAGATCCTAATTTTCAAATTAATTAAGGCGGAGACTCGGCCGTGGAGGTTCCAAAGGAATGAGCTCACTTATCTCTAGGATTATCGCTCACCTGAATGCTAAGACTATTCGACCGATCGCTAGACCGACGAAGGATTCCTCTTAACGCCCGCATTACGCTGAGAACCCCGCTATTGGGTGGGGAACCCAATCCGGTAGAGTCGCGCGCCTCCTCTCTCGAGGGTTAGTGCGGATCTCTCTTTACCCAAGGGCGATCGGTTCATACGCACCGGCCTCTCGGCGTTGCGTATGGATAATGGAAATAGAGCCCACACATCGATATGCGGTCCTACGCGTCGTTAACCCGGGGCAAACCTTAAGAAATTTAATTAAACTGAAAAACAGGAACTTTAGTTATTTAAAGCTGCTTTATCTGTCCCAATGCTCTTCGATATTGAGGGCTAAGGGCGGTTAGCCACTCATCGGAATGGGGACACTTACGCTAGAAAGCGATAAAAGAAAGCAGTAAGGAAAGCAGAAAGAAAGCTGAAAATTGCAAGTCCTACCCAAACGAGTAGGACTGAAGAAAGCAGTAAATGCGAATCCCGGCTCGAGCGAGTGGGTGGGGGTAAATTAATCTCATACACGCACGCACTCTACAGAAAAGTAAACACACACACGCACTCTACAGAAAAGTAAACACACGCACGCACACAAAGTTTCCAACTCAAGTGAGTAGGAAGAAAATGAAAGCAGTAAAAAGACAAGTCCCACTCAAACGAGTGGGCGGAAAATGAAAGCAGAGCACCATTTAACTCTTAACGAGTAGGCGGAAATAAATGCATACACACACACTCTACAGAAATTGAAATAAAGCTATAAAATCTAACTCATACACGCACACACACTTGCAAAAATAAGAAAAAACAAAGTGATTGAGAAATTAAAACAACTGCATTTCTACCGCTAGAATGCGGTAGAAATGCATAAAAAGTGAAAATAAAAATTAAACGAAGCTAAAAGTTTTGCAAATAAGCGCAAAATGGAAGTTGGCGAAAAATTAAAACAAGTGCATTTCTACCGCTAGAATGCGGTAGAAATACATAAAAAGTGAAAATAAAAAATAAACTAAAGCTAAACGGGTGCGGAAAATGAAAATAAAATGGGCAGCGTAACGGCTAGAAAGTGCGGAAAAATCCTAAATTAAACTAAGTTATAAAGCTGAAATATGAAAACATAAAATGAAAAGCACAAAAGTAGAACGAAAAATTACTTAAGTTCGACGCATTCAAATGGATTCCAAACAATATAAGGGAGAAAAAATTAACATTGTATTAATAAAAAAGGGTTACAAGGAAAGATAAAACAAACATCCTAAACTAAGCTAAGAGAGAGAGAGAGGGGGATAAATTTCCCTTACATAGCATGGAATCAAAATAGGCAGCACCTCCCCTAAGCAATTTGGACCAAAAAGATGGACAGAATTCTCATACAGCAGCTGCCCATTTATATGCAAAATTTCGGGTTGGTCACGCCCTAGGTCACGGGCGTGACAGGGGGGCGTGTCAGTACTGTTCATGAGCTGATTGGTGATTTGACTGGAGCTTTGACTTCGGCTGAAAACGTGGCGGTCACGCCCCAGGTCACGGGCGTGACAGGTGTCAGTCACGGGCGTGACTAGGGCGTGACGGGGAGCTGGATCTAGGGATTTGACGCGAGCCTTGACTTCGGGGCAGCCCACGTGGCGGACACAGGCGTGACAGGATTGTCACGGGCGTGACAGGGGGGCGTGACCGGGACAGCTGGCATCCTGATGTCGGCAGCGCTGACTGTTGACGAAGAGTTGAGTGCCGACATCGACACGGGCGTGACTAGCTTCGACACGGGCGTGACGTTGGGTGTGTCGGGCTCGGAATAGTGAAATTGCATTTTTGACTGGCTGATTACGTTGAGAGCCTGACACGCCCGTGTCGGGGGGTGACACGGGCGTGACAAGGCCGAAAATTATTTTTCCTGAAAAATTTCAGAAAACAAAAAAAGCTAAGTTAAAAATAAAAAATTACAAAAAAAGAAACAGTTTATTAAATAAAACAAACTAAAAAATATAAAAATAAACAAAAATGACTTAAATAAAATACGAAAATATAGGTATATTTACAACTCATCAAATACCCCCATACTTAAGCTTTTGCTATTCCAGAGCAAAAGTTGGAGATGAACCTATAAGGAATAAAAAAGAATCCTAAATTTAACTACCGCTTGATTTAATTGTACGAAAGATCGAAATGAATTTTCGGGGTTTCGGAATTAAATCCTAAATTATGAAAATGTTATAAATAGAGGAACCGTTTCAAAAATACTTCTAAACGAGAAAAATAGAAAGCGAAAATTATTTTGTTAGTTTAACAAAAATGGATTTGAATTATCGAAAAAACTATAGCTACAAAGAAATTAATAGGAAATAATTCAATTTAAAAATTATGCTCTCAAAAAGTTTTAGATTAATTCTAGAATCATGAAAAATGGATAAGTGGATTGGCGGTTATGAAGAGGGCTTTGATTTTTGAGGCGAGGTAATTTTTTCTCGAACCTCCATAATAATTTTTTTGAATAATTATGAAAATGAAATCTTATTTTCCTAACACACATTTTTTTTTCTTTCTTCATAAATATAAATAAACCCAATGCATATGTATAGGAGTAATGAATTTTATCCTCTTACTCCTAACATACAATCTTTTTAATTATTGGGTGCCTATGTTTGCGGGACGAAATCTTATCCCCATTGACATAAGATCTTTTAAGGGTGAGTGGGGAATCATACAGATTAAGGCATGAAAAAAAGGTGGATGGTTTAGTTTCTAAAAGAAAGCTAGAGTTTAATAAAAAAATTCGAGAGCAACCTTTTTAATTGGAACGTCCCCACGTTTCTAAAAGCATTAGTAGAAATAATGTAAAATCCATGAATGTTATTTTCTAACATAAAAATGTGCTTTTATTCAAAAAAGTAAGAAGTGAAAATGAGAAAGACAAGTTCCCTATAATAAGAAAAAGCCATAAAAAATTCTTTAAAATCTTAACCCCAGAAATTTAAGTCTATCGAGCTACAATTAATAAACGAATAGTAAATAAAGAATTAATTAAAATTCGCTTATAAATAAACTCGAAACGATTATTTTGGAAAGCAAAGAGGTTAAGAATTAAGGTATTCAAATTATTTATTACAAAATAAGTTTTTTTATTTTTATGAGTTTTTCTAATTTTTTTTTTGATATTTTGGGGTTATTATCATTATTTTTTGGAAATTTTTTTTAAAGGTTATGCAAATTTTTTGAGTTTTTTGAGTTATACAGATTTTTTTGAATTTTTGGATTTACAGAAATATTTACAAGAAAAGAGAGAGATTTTTTTACAAGATAGGAAAGAGAAGTGGAAATGGAGAAGAATATTTACAAAATATTTACAAAGTAGAAAAAGGATCGCCCGCGAACAGACTCTTATTTGTGGTTGGTTCGATGAGTCGAACATCGCGGAGCGATGTTTTAATTTTTTTTTTTTGAAAAATTTTAATTTTTATAATTAATATTATTAAAGCATGAAATTTTTTGAAGTTTTTAATTTTTGCAAAATTTTTTGGAATTTTTATTTAGTGCTTGAAATAAAAGGACAGAAAATAGGAAACACCCCCATACTTAAGTCCAACATTGTCCCCAATGTTGCACTAAGTATGAGGAACATGATATATATAAAAATCTAAGCAGTATGTACAAAATTTAAAATTAAAAACAGGGGTTTAGAAATCGTCCCTAAATCGCGTTCGGGGAAGCCCGTTAAGAATAAACCTGCAAAAGTTAAAAGAAATAGCAAAAATATAATATAAAAAACGAAAAAGAAAAAAATCGGCGAAAAAGGTGCGGGTGATAGGGGGCGACAAGTGGGTGTGACTCGGAAGCTAAGGCCTTAGCTAAGAGCGAGCGACCGATATGCGATCCCCTAGCGCTCACAATTGTGAAGCGCGCCGAAACGACAAAATAAATACCTAATTTAAATTTTTTTTTGTTTTATAAAAATTTTTCTTAGTTTTTTTTTTGTTTTGTTTTTTTTATTTATTATTATTTTTTATTTTTGAAAATAAAAATAAAATGAAAAAAAAGAAAATAAGATAAAGGCAAAATAAAATAAAGAAGAAAAATATATTATTTTTTGAATTTTTAAATTTTTTTTTGATGAAAAGGAAAAAAATTTCATCATCATTATTTATTTATTTTTTTTTTAAGTTTTTAAATTTTAAATTTTTATAAGTTTTTAAGTTTTTAAGTTTTTAATTTTTTTAATTTTTTAAGTTTTTTAATTTTTTAGTTTTAAATTTTTTTGATTTTTTTTTTAGTTTTAAAGTTTTTTAAATTTTTTTTTATTTTTGATTTATTTTTTTGTTAAAGTATTTATTATTAATATTAATATTGATATTATTATTATTATTATAAATATAATTTTTTTGGTGGCCATTTTGTTGTTTTTTTTTATATAAAAATAAAGGGTATAATTAATAGGTTTCAGGAATTCAAAATAGTAAGACGATAATTTCCCCGGCAACGGCGCCAAAAACATGATGGCTAAAACGCCGGCTCTTATTTAGGTGTGAATGTGGAGGTTTTTATTTATAAAAAGAAGAGTGTATAATTTTGTTAGAAACCGAGTTTTAACGAGAGGGAGGCAAGTGCACCTATCGCGTGTAGTACAGGATATTCCAGTGTGGAATATCGGGGTCGTATTGTTCTCGGGGCCGGCTTAGCTATATCTACTCTTTCCCTGAAAGCTTATTATTCTACCGATAATTTTTGTAGTTTTATATAAAAAAGGAAAATGACATAAAAATTATATAAAAGGCATAATAATAATAAGCATAAAAAGAAAGCAGGAAAAATGCAGTAAATAAATGCGGAAGTCCGATGACCAACTTAGCGCGACGCTATCAAAAAGAGAATTGAACTAAAGTAAACTTTTAATAAAAAGAGATCCTAATTTTCAAATTAATTAAGGCGGAGACTCGGCCGTGGAGGTTCCAAAGGAATGAGCTCACTTATCTCTAGGACTATCGCTCACCTGAACGCTAAGACTATTCGACCGATCGCTAGACCGACGAAGGATTCCTCTTAACGCCCGCATTACGCTGAGAACCCCGCTATTGGGTGGGGAACCCAATCCGGTAGAGTCGCACGCGTCCTCTCTCGAGGGTTAGCGCGGATCTCTCTTTACCCAAGGGCGATCGGTCCATACGCACCGGCCTCTCAGCGTTGCGTATGGATAACGGAAATAGAGCTCGCACATCGATATGCGGTCCTGCGCGTCGTTAACCCGGGGCAAATCTTAAGAAATTTAATTAAACTGAAAAACAGGAACTTTAGTTATTTAAAGCTGCTTTATCTGTCCCAATGCTCTTCGATATTGAGGGCTAAGGGCGGTTAGCCACTCATCGGAATGGGGACACTTACGCTAGAAAGTGATAAAAGAAAGCAGTAAGGAAAGCAGTAAGAAAGCAGAAAGAAAGCTGAAAATTGCAAGTCCTACCCAAACGAGTAGGACTGAAGAAAGCAGTAAATGCGAATCCCGGCTCGAGCGAGTGGGCGGGGGTAAATTAATCTCATACATGCACGCACTCTACAGAAAAGTAAACACACACACGCACTCTACAGAAAAGTAAACACACGCACGCACACAAAGTTTCCTACTCAAGTGAGTAGGAAGAAAATGAAAGCAGTAAAAAGACAAGTCCCACTCAAATGAGTGGGCGGAAAATGAAAGCAGAGCGCCATTTAACTCTTAATGAGTAAGCGAAAATAAATGCATACGCACACACTCTATAGAAATTGAAATAAAGCTATAAAATCTAACTCATACACGCACACACACTTGCAAAAATAAGAAAAAACAAAGTGACTGAAAAATTAAAACAACTGCATTTCTACCGCTAGAATGCGGTAGAAATGCATAAAAAGTGAAAATAAAAATTAAACGAAACTAAAAGTTGTGCAAATAAACGCAAAATGGAAGTTGACGAAAAATTAAAACAAGTGCATTTCTACCGCTAGAATGCGGTAGAAATGCATAAAAAGTGAAAATAAAAATAAACTAAAGCTAAACGGGTGCGAAAAATGAAAATAAAATGGGCAGCGTAACGGCTAGAAAGTGCGGAAAAATCCTAAACTAAACTAAGTTATAAAGCTGAAATATGAAAACATAAAATGAAAAGCACAAAAGTAGAACGAAAAATTACTTAAGTTCGACGCATTCAAATGGATTCCAAACAATATAAGGGAGAAAAAACTAACATTATATTAATAAAAAAGGGTTACAAGGAAAGCTAAAACAAACATCCTAAACTAAGCTAAGAGAGAGAGAGGGGGGGATAAATTTCCCTTACATAGCATGGAATCAAAATGGGCAACACCTCCCCTAAGCAATTTGGACCAAAAAGGTGGACAGAATTCTCATACAGCAGCTGCCCTTTTATAGGCAAAATTTCGGGTTGGTCACACCCTAGGTCACGGGCGTGACAGGGAGGGCGTGTCAGTACTGTTCATGAGCTGATTGGTGATTTGACTGGAGTTTTGAATTCGGCTGAAAACGTGGCGGTCACGCCCCAGGTCACGGGCGTGACAGGTGTCAGTCACGGGTGTGACTAGGGCGTGACGGGGAGCTGGATCTGGGGATTTGACGCGAGCCTTGACTTCGGGGCAGCCCACGTGGCGGACACGGGCGTGATAGGATTGTCACAGGCGTGACAGGGAAGCGTGACCGGGACAGCTGGCATCCTGATGTCGGCAGCGCTGACTGTTGACGAAGAGTTGAGTGCCGACATCGACACGGTCGTGACTAGCTTCGACACGGGCGTGACGTTGGGCGTGTCGGGCTCGGAATAGTGAAATTGCATTTTTGACTGGCTGATTGCGTTGAGAGCCTGACACGCCCGTGTCGGGGGGTGACACAAGCGTGACAAGGCCGAAAATTTTTTTTCCTGAAAAATTTCAGAAAATAAAAAAAGCTAAGTTAAAAATAAAAAATTACAAAAAAAGAAACAGTTTATTAAGTAAAACAAACTAAAAAATATAAAAATAAACAAAATTGACTTAAATAAAATACGAAAATATAGGTATATTTACAACTCATCAAATACCCCCATACTTAAGCTTTTGCTATTCCAGAGCAAAAGTTGGAGATGAACCTATAAGGAATAAAAAAGAATCCTAAATTTAACTACCGCTTGATTTAATTGTACGAAAGATCGAAATGAATTTCCGGGGTTTCGGAATTAAATCCTAAATTATGAAAATGTTATAAATAGAGGAACCGTTTCAAAAATACTTCTAAACGAGAAAAATAGAAAGCGAAAATTGTTTTGTTAGTTTAACAAAAATGAATTTGAATTATCGAAAAAACTTTAGCTACAAAGAAATTAATAGGAAATAATTCAATTTAAAAATTATGCTCTCAAAAAGTTTTAGATTAATTCTAGAATCATGAAAAATGGATAAGCGGATTGGCGGTTATGAAGAGGGCTTTGATTTTTGAGGCGAGGTAATTTTTTCTCGAACCTCCATAATAATTTTTTTGAATAATTAGGAAAATGAAATCTTATTTTCCTAACACACATTTTTTTTTCTTTCTTCATAAATATAAATAAACCCAATGCATATGTATAGGAGTAATGAATTTTATCCTCATACTCCTAACATACAATCTTTTTAATTATTGGGTGCCTATGTTTGCGGGACGAAATCTTATCCCCATTGACATAAGATCTTTTAAGGGTGAGTGGTGAATCATACAGATTAAGGCATGAAAAAAAGGTGGATGGTTTAGTTTCTAAAAGAAAGCTAGAGTTTAATAAAAAAATTCGAGAGCAACCTTTTTAATTTGAACGTCCCCACGTTTCTAAGCATAAGTAGAAATAATGTAAAATCCATGAATGTTATTTTCTAACATAAAAATATGCTTTTATTCAAAAAAATAAGAAGTGAAAATGAGAAAGACAAGTTCCCTATAATAAGAAAAAGCCATAAAAAATTCTTTAAAATCTTAACCCCAGAAATTTAAGTCTATCGAGCTACAATTAATAAACGAATAGTAAATAAAGAATTAATTAAAATTCGCTTATAAATAAACTCGAAACGATTATTTTGGAGAGCAAAGAGGTTAAGAATTAAGGTATTCGAATTATTTATTACAAAATAAGTTTTTTTATTTTTATGAGTTTTTCTATTTTTTTTTTTGATATTTTGGGGTTATTATCATTATTTTTTGGAAATTTTTTTTAAAGGTTATGCAAATTTTTTGAGTTTTTTGAGTTATACAGATTTTTTTGAATTTTTGGATTTACAGAAATATTTACAAGAAAAGAGAGAGATTTTTTTACAAGATAGGAAAGAGAAGTGGAAATGGACAAGAATATTTACAAAATATTTACAAAGTAGAAAAAGGATCGCCCGCGAACAGACTTTTATTTGTGGTTGGTTCGATGAGTCGAACGTCGCGGAGCGATGTTTTATTTTTTTTTTTTGAAAATTTTTAATTTTTATAATTAATATTATTAAAGCATGAAATTTTTTGAAGTTTTTAATTTTTGCAAATTTTTTTGGAATTTTTATTTAGTGCTTGATATAAAAGGACAGAAAATAGGAAACACCCTCATACTTAAGTCCAACATTGTCCCCAATGTTGTACTAAGTATGAGGAACATGATATATATAAAAATCTAAGCAGTATGTACAAAATTTAAAATTAAAAACAGGGGTTTAGAAATCGTCCCTAAATCGCGTTCGGGGAAGCCCGTTAAGAATAAACCTGCAAAAGTTAAAAGAAATAGCAAAAATATAATATAAAAAACGAAAAAAAAAAATCGGCGAAAAAGGTGCGGGTGATAGGGGGCGACAAGTGGGTGTGACTCGGAAGCTAAGGCCTTAGCTAAGAGCGAGCGACCGATATGCGATCCCCTAGCGCTCACAATTGTGAAGCGCGCCGAAACGACAAAATAAAGACCTAATTTAAAATTTTTTTTGTTTTATAAAAATTTTTCTTAGTTTTTTTTTTTTGAAAATAAAAATAAAATGAAAAAAAAAGAAAATAAGATAAAGGCAAAATAAAATAAAGAAGAAAAATATATTATTTTTTGAATTTTTAAATTTTTTTTGATGAAAAGGAAAAAAATTTCATCATCATTATTTATTTATTTATTTTTTTCTAAGTTTTTAAATTTTAAATTTTTATAAGTTTTTAAGTTTTTAAGTTTTTTATTTTTTTAATTTTTTAAGTTTTTGAATTTTTTAGTTTTAAATTTTTCTGATTTTTTTTTTGTTTTAAAGTTTTTTAAATTTTTTTTTTATTTTTGATTTATTTTTTTGTTAAAGTATTTATTATTAATATTAATATTGATATTATTATTATTATTATAAATATAATTTTTGGGTGGCCATTTTGTTGTTTTTTTTATATAGAAATAAAGTGTAAAATTAATAGGTTTCAGGAATTCAAAATAGTAAGACGATAATTTCCCCGGCAACGGCGCCAAAAACTTGATGGCTAAAACGCCGGCTCTTATTTAGGTGTGAATGTGGAGGTTTTTATTTATAAAAAGAAGAGCGTTTTATTTTGTTAGAAACCGAGTTTTAACGAGAGGGAGGCAAGTGCACCTATCGCGTGTAGTACAGGATATTCCGGTGTGGAATATCGGGGTCGTATTATTCTCGGGGCCGGCTTAGCTATATCTACTCTTTCCCTGAAAGCCTATTATTCTACCGATAATTTTTGTAGTTTTATATAAAAAAGGAAAATGACATAAAAATTATATAAAAGGCATAATAATAATAAGCATAAAAAGAAAGCAGGAAAAATGCAGTAAATAAATGCGGAAGTCCGATGACCAACTTAGCGCGACGCTATCAAAAAGAGAATTGAACTAAAGTAAACTTTTAATAAAATGAGATCCTAATTTTCAAATTAATTAAGGCGGAGACTCGGCCGTGGAGGTTCCAAAGGAATGAGCTCACTTATCTCTAGGACTATCGCTCACCTGAACGCTAAGACTATTCGACCGATCGCTAGACCGACGAAGGATTCCTCTTAACGCCCGCATTACGCTGAGAACCCCGCTATTGGGTGGGGAACCCAATCCGGTAGAGTCGCGCGCCTCCTCTCTCGAGGGTTAGCGCAGATCTCTCTTTACCCAAGGGCGATCGGTCCATACGCACCGGCCTCTCGGCGTTGCGTATGGATAACGGAAATAGAGCCCGCACATCGATATGCGGTCCTACGCGTCGTTAACCCGGGGCAAACCTTAAGAAATTTAATTAAACTAAAAAACAGGAACTTTAGTTATTTAAAGCTGCTTTATCTGTCCCAATGCTCTTCGATATTGAGGGCTAAGGGCGGTTAGCCACTCATCGGAATGGGGACACTTACGCTAGAAAGAGATAAAAGAAAACAGTAAGGAAAGCATTAAGAAAGCAGAAAGAAAGCTGAAAATTGCAAGTCCTACCCAAACGAGTAGGACTGAAGAAAGCAGTAAATGCGAATCCCGGCTCGAGCGAGTGGGCGGGGGTAAATTAATCTCATACACGCACGCACTCTACAGAAAAGTAAACACACACACGCACTCTACAGAAAAGTAAACACACGCACGCACACAAAGTTTCCTACTCAAGTGAGTAGGAAGAAAATGAAAGCAGTAAAAAGACAAGTCCCACTCAAACGAGTGGGCGGAAAATGAAAGCAGAGCGCCATTTAACTTTTAACGAGTAGGCGAAAATAAATGCATACGCACACACTCTACAGAAATTGAAATAAAGCTATAAAATCTAACTCATACACGCACACACACTTGCAAAAATAAGAAAAAACAAAGTGACTGAAAAATTAAAACAACTGCATTTCTATCGCTAGAATGCGGTAGAAATGCCTAAAAAGTGAAAATAAAAATTAAACGAAGCTAAAAGTTTTGCAAATAAACGTAAATGGAAGTTGGCGAAAAATTAAAACAAGTGCATTTCTACCGCTAGAATGCAGTTGAAATGCATAAAAAGTGAAAATAAAAATAAACTAAAGCTAAACGGGTGCGGAAAATGAAAATAAAATGGGCAGCGTAACGGCTAGAAAGTGCGGAAAAATCCTAAACTAAACTAAGTTATAAAGCTGAAATATGAAAACATAAAATGAAAAGCACAAAAGTAGAACGAAAAATTACTTAAGCTCGACGCATTCAAATGGATTCCAAACAATATAAGGGAGAAAAAACTAACATTGTATTAATAAAAAAAGGGTTACAAGGAAAGCTAAAACAAACATCCTAAACTAAGCTAAGAGAGAGAGAGAGGGGAATAAATTTCCCTTACATAGCATGGAATCAAAATGGGCAACACCTCCCCTAAGCAATTTGGACCAAAAAGGTGGACAGAATTCTCATACAGCAGCTGCCCTTTTATAAGCAAAATTTCGGGTTGGTCACGCCCTAGGTCACGGGCGTGACAGGGGGGCGTGTCAGTACTGTTCATGAGCTGATTGGTGATTTGACTGGAGCTTTGACTTCGGCTAAAAACGTGGCGGTCACGCCCCAGGTCACGGGCATGATAGGTGTCAGTCACGGGCATGATTAGGGAGTGACGGGGAGCTGGATCTGGGGATTTGACGCGAGCCTTGAGTTCGGGGCAGCCCACGTAGTAGACACGGCGTGACAGGATTGTCACGGGCGTGACAGGGGGGCGTGACCGGGACAGCTGGCATCCTGATGTCGGCAGCGTTGACTGTTGACGAAGAGTTGAGTGCCGACATCGACACGGGCATGACTAGCTTCGACACGGGCGTGACGTTGGGCGTGTTGGGCTCGGAATAGTGAAATTGCATTTTTGACTGGCTGTTTGCGTTGAGAGCCTGACACGCCCATGTCGGGGGGTGACACGGGCGTGACAAGGCCGAAAATTATTTTTCCTGAAAAATTTCAGAAAACAAAAAAAGCTAAGTTAAAAATAAAAAATTACAAAAAAAAACAGTTTATTAAATAAAACAAACTAAAAAATATAAAAATAAACAAAAATGACTTAAATAAAATACGAAAATATAGGTATATTTACAACTCATCAAATACCCCCATACTTAAGCTTTTGCTATTCCAGAGCAAAAGTTGGAGATGAACTTATAAGGAATAAAAAAGAATCCTAAATTTAACTACAGCTTAATTTAATTGTACGAAAGATCGAAATGAATTTCCGGGGTTTCGGAATTAAATCCTAAATTATGAAAATGTTATAAATAGAGGAACCGTTTCAAAAATACTTCTAAACGAGAAAAATAGAAAGCGAAAATTATTTTGTTAGTTTAACAAAAATGAATTTGAATTATCGAAAAAACTTTAGCTACAAAGAAATTAATAGGAAATAATTCAATTTAAAAATTATGCTCTCAAAAAGTTTTAGATTAATTCTAGAATCACGAAAAATGGATAAGTGGATTGGCGGTTATGAAGAGGGCTTTGATTTTTGAGGCGAGGTAATTTTTTCTCGAACCTCCATAATAATTTTTTTGAATAATTAGGAAAATGAAATCTTATTTTCCTAACACACATTTTTTTTCTTTCTTCATAAATATAAATAAACCCAATGCATATGTATAGGAGTAATGAATTTTATCCTCTTACTCCTAACATACAATCTTTTTAATTATTGGGTGCCTATGTTTGCGGGACGAAATCTTATCCCCATTGACATAAGATTTTTTAAGGGTGAGTGGGGAATCATACAGATTAAGGCATGAAAAAAAGGTGGATGGTTTAATTTCTAAAAGAAAGCTAGAGTTTAATAAAAAAATTCGAGAGCAACCTTTTTAATTTGAACGTCCCCACATTTCTAAAAGCATTAGTAGAAATAATGTAAAATCCATGAATGTTATTTTCTAACATAAAAATGTGCTTTTATTCAAAAAAATAAGAAGTGAAAATGAGAAAGACAAGTTCCCTATAATAAGAAAAAGCCATAAAAAATTCTTTAAAATCTTAACCCCAGAAATTTAAGTCTATCGAGCTACAATTAATAAACGAATAGTAAATAAAGAATTAATTAAAATTTGCTTATAAATAAACTCGAAACGATTATTTTGGAGAGCAAAGAGGTTAAGAATTAAGGTATTCGAATTATTTATTACAAAATAAGTTTTTTTATTTTTATGAGTTTTTCTAATTTTTTTTTTGATATTTTGGGGTTATTATCATTATTTTTTGGAAATTTTTTTTAAAGGTTATGCAAATTTTTTGAGTTTTTTGAGTTATACAGATTTTTTTGAATTTTTGGATTTACAGAAATATTTACAAGAAAAGAGAGAGATTTTTTTACAAGATAGGAAAGAGAAGTGGAAATGGACAAGAATATTTACAAAATATTTACAAAGTAGAAAAAGGATCGCCCGCGAACAGACTCTTATTTGTGGTTGGTTCGATGAGTCGAACGTCGCGGAGCAATATTTTATTTTTTTTTGAAAATTTTTAATTTTTATAATTAATATTATTAAAGCATGAAATTTTTTGAAGTATTTTATTTTTGCAAATTTTTTTGGAATTTTTATTTAGTGCTTGAAATAAAAGGACAGAAAATAGGAAACACCCCCATACTTAAGTCCAACATTGTCCCCAATGTTGCACTAAGTATGAGGAACAGGATATATATAAAAATCTAAGCAGTATGTACAAAATTTAAAATTAAAAACAGGGGTTTAGAAATCGTCCCTAAATCGCGTTCGGGGAAGCCCGTTAAGAATAAACCTGCAAAAGTTAAAAGAAATAGCAAAAATATAATATAAAAAATGAAAAAGAAAAAAAAATCGGCGAAAAAGGTGCGGGTGATAGGGGGCGACAAGTGGGTGTGACTCGGAAGCTAAGGCCTTAGCTAAGAGCGAGCGACCGATATGCGATCCCCTAGCGCTCACAATTGTGAAGCGCGCCGAAACGACAAAATAAATACCTAATTTTATTTTTTTTTTGTTTTATAAAAATTTTTCTTAGTTTTTTTTTTATTTTTATTATTTTTTTTTAAAATAAAAATAAAATGAAAAAAAAGAAAATAAGATAAAGGCAAAATAAAATAAAGAAGAAAAATATATTATTTTTTGAATTTTTAAATTTTTTTTGATGAAAAGGAAAAAAATTTCATCATCATTATTTATTTATTATTTTTTTTTAAGTTTTTAAATTTTAAATTTTTATAAGTTTTTAAGTTTTTTATTTTTTTAATTTTTTAAGTTTTTGAATTTTTTAGTTTTAAATTTTTCTGATTTTTTTTTTGTTTTAAAGTTTTTTAAATTTTTTTTTTATTTTTGATTTATTTTTTTGTTAAAGTATTTATTATTAATATTAATATTGATATTATTATTGTTATTATATATATAATTTTTTGGTGGGCATTTTGTTGTTTTTTTTATATAGAAATAAAGGGTAAAATTAATAGGTTTCAGGAATTCAAAATAGTAAGACGATAATTTCCCAGGCAACGGCGCCAAAAACTTGATGGCTAAAACGCCGGCTCTTATTTAGGTGTGAATGTGGAGGTTTTTATTTATAAAAAGAAGAGCGTTTTATTTTGTTAGAAACTGAGTTTTAACGAGAGGGAGGCAAGTGCACCTATCGCGTGTAGTACATGATATTCCGGTGTGGAATATCGGGGTCATATTTTTCTCGGGGCCGGCTTAGCTATATCTACTCTTTCCCTGAAAGCCTATTATTCTACCGATAATTTTTGTAGTTTTATATAAAAAAGGAAAATGACATAAAAATTATATAAAAGGCATAATAATAATAAGCATAAAAAGAAAGCAGGAAAAATGCAGTAAATAAATGCGGAAGTCCGATGACCAACTTAGCGCGACGCTATCAAAAAGAGAATTGAACTAAAGTAAACTTCTAATAAAAAGAGATCCTAATTTTCAAATTAATTAAGGCGGAGACTCGGCCGTGGAGGTTCCAAAGGAATGAGCTCACTTATCTCTAGGACTATCGCTCACCTGAACGCTAAGACTATTCGACCGATCGCTAGACCGACGAAGGATTCCTCTTAACGCCCGCATTACGCTGAGAACCCCGCTATTGGGTGGGGAACCCAATCCGGTAGAGCCGCGCGCCTCCTCTCTCGAGGGTTAGCGCGGATCACTCTTTACCCAAGGGCGATCGGTCCATATGCACCGGCCTCTCGGCGTTGCGTATGGATAACAGAAATAGAGCCCGCACATCGATATGCGGTCCTACGCGTCGTTAACCCGGGGCAAACCTTAAGAAATTTAATTAAACTGAAAAATAGGAACTTTAGTTATTTAAAGCATCTTTATCTGTCCCAATGCTCTTCGATATTGAGGGCTAAGGGCGGTTAGCCACTCATCGGAATGGGGACACTTACGCTAGAAAGCGATAAAAGAAAGCAGTAAGGAAAGCAGTAAGAAAGCAGAAAGAAAGCTGAAAATTGCAAGTCCTACCCAAACGAGTAGGACTGAAGAAAGCAGTAAATGCGAATCCCGGCTCGAGCGAGTGGGCGGGGGTAAATTAATCTCATACACGCACGCACTCTACAGAAAAGTAAACACGCACACGCACTCTACAGAAAAGTAAACACACGCACGCACACAAAGTTTCCTACTCAAGTGAGTAGGAAGAAAATGAAAGCAGTAAAAAGACAAGTCCCACTCAAACGAGTGGGCGGAAAATGAAAGCAGAGCGCCATTTAACTCTTAACGAGTAGGCGAAAATAAATGCATATGCACACACTCTATAGAAATTGAAATAAAGCTATAAAATCTAACTCATACACGCACACACACTTGCAAAAATAAGAAAAAACAAAGTGACTGAAAAATTAAAACAACTGCATTTCTACCGCTAGAATGCGGTAGAAATGCATAAAAAGTGAAAATAAAAATTAAACGAAGCTAAAAGTTTTGCAAATAAACGCAAAATGGAAGTTGGCGAAAAATTAAAACAAGTGCATTTCTACCGCTAGAATGCGGTAGAAATGCATAAAAAGTGAAAATAAAAATAAACTAATGCTAAACGGGTGCGGAAAATGAAAATAAAATGGGCAGCATAACGGCTAGAAAGTGCGAAAAAATCCTAAACTAAACTAAGTTATAAAGCTGAAATATGAAAACATAAAATGAAAAGCACAAAAGTAGAATGAAAAATTACTTAAGTTCGACGCATTCAAATGGATTCCAAATAATATAAGGGAGAAAAAACTAACATTGTATTAATAAAAAAGGGTTACAAGGAAAGCTAAAACAAACATCCTAAACTAAGCTAAGAGAGAGAGAGAGGGGGATAAATTTCCCTTACATAGCATGGAATCAAAATGGGCAGCACCTCCCCTAAGCAATTTGGACCAAAAAGGTGGACAGAATTCTCATACAGCAGCTGCCCTTTTATAGGCAAAATTTCGGGTTGGTCACGCCCTAGGTCACGGGCGTGACAGGGGGGCGTGTCAGTACTGTTCATGAGCTGATTAGTGATTTGACTGGAGCTTTGACTTCGGCTGAAAATGTGGCGGTCACGCCCCAGGTCACGGGCGTGACAGGTGTCAGTCACGGGCGTGACTAGGGCGTGACGGGGAGCTGGATCTGGGGATTTGACGCGAGCCTTGACTTCGGGGCAGCCCACATGGCGGACACGGGCGTGACAGGATTGTCACGGGCGTGACAGGGGGCGTGACCGGGACAGCTGGCATCCTGATATCGACAGCGCTGACTGTTGACGAAGAGTTAAGTGCCGACATCGACACGGGCGTGACTAGCTTCGACACGGGCGTTACGTTGGGCGTGTCGGGCTCGGAATAGTGAAATTGCATTTTTGACTGGCTGATTGCGTTGAGAGCCTGACATGCCCGTGTCGGGGGGTGACACGGGCGTGACAAGGCCGAAAATTATTTTTCCTGAAAAATTTCAGAAAACAAAAAAAGCTAAGTTAAAAATAAAAAATTACAAAAAAAGAAACAGTTTATTAAATAAAACAAACTAAAAAATATAAAAATAAACAAAAATGACTTAAATAAAATACGAAAATATAGGTATATTTACAACTCATCAAATACCCCCATACTTAAGCTTTTGCTATTCCAGAGCAAAAGTTGGAGATGAACGTATAAGGATTAAAAAAGAATCCTAAATTTAACTACCGCTTGATTTAATTGTACGAAAGATCGAAATGAATTTCCGGGGTTTCGGAATTAAATCCTAAATTATGAAAATGTTATAAATAGAGGAACCGTTTCAAAAATACTTCTAAACGAGAAAAATAGAAAGCGAAAATTATTTTGTTAGTTTAACAAAAATGGATTTGAATTATCGAAAAAACTTTAGCTACAAAGAAATTAATAGGAAATAATTCAATTTAAAAATTATGCTCTCAAAAAGTTTTAGATTAATTCTAGAATCATGAAAAATGGATAAGTGGATTGGCGGTTATGAAGAGGGCTTTGATTTTTGAGGCGAGGTAATTTTTTCTCGAACCTCCATAATAATTTTTTTGAATAATTAGGAAAATGAAATCTTATTTTCCTAACACACATTTTTTTTTCTTTCTTCATAAATATAAATAAACCCAATGCATATGTATAGGAGTAATGAATTTTATCCTCTTACTCCTAACATACAATCTTTTTAATTATTGGGTGCCTATGTTTGCGGGACGAAATCTTATCCCCATTGACATAAGATCTTTTAAGGGTGAGTGGGGAATCATACAGATTAAGGCATGAAAAAAATGTGGATGGTTTAGTTTCTAAAAGAAAGCTAAAGTTTAATAAAAAATTTCGAGAGCAACCTTTTTAATTTGAACGTCCCCACGTTTCTAAAAGCATTAGTAGAAATAATGTAAAATCCATGAATGTTATTTTCTAACATAAAAATGTGCTTTTATTCAAAAAAATAAGAAGTGAAAATGAGAAAGACAAGTTCCCTATAATAAGAAAAAGCCATAAAAAATTCTTTAAAATCTTAACCCTAGAAATTTAAGTCTATCGAGCTACAATTAATAAACGAATAGTAAATAAAGAATTAATTAAAATTCGCTTATAAATAAACTCGAAACGATTATTTTGGAGAGCAAAGAGGTTAAGAATTAAGGTATTCGAATTATTTATTACAAAATAAGTTTTTTTATTTTTATGAGTTTTTCTAATTTTTTTTTGATATTTTGGGGTTATTATCATTATTTTTTGGAAATTTTTTTAAAGGTTATGCAAATTTTTTGAGTTTTTTGAGTTATACAGATTTTTTTGAATTTTTGGATTTACAGAAATATTTACAAGAAAAGAGAGAGATTTTTTTATAAGATAGGAAAGAGAAGTGGAAATGGACAAGAATATTTACAAAATATTTACAAAGTAGAAAAAGGATCGCCCGCGAACAGACTCTTATTTGTGGTTGGTTCGATGAGTCGAACGTCGCGGAGCGATGTTTTATGTTTTTTTTGAAAAATTTTAATTTTTATAATTAAAATATTATTAAAGCATGAAATTTTTTGAAGTTTTTTATTTTTGCAAATTTTTTTGGAATTTTTATTTAGTGCTTGAAATAAAAGGACAGAAAATAGGAAACACTCCCATACTTAAGTCCAACATTGTCCCCAATGTTGCACTAAGTATGAGGAACAGGATATATATAAAAATCTAAGCAGTATGTACAAAATTTAAAATTAAAAACAGGGGTTTAGAAATCGTCCCTAAATCGCGTTCGGGGAAGCCCGTTAAGAATAAACCTGCAAAACTTAAAAGAAATAGCAAAAATATAATATAAAAAATGAAAAAGAAAAAAAATCGGCGAAAAAGGTGCGGGTGATAGGGGGCGACAAGTGGGTGTGACTCGGAAGCTAAGGCCTTAGCTAAGAGCGAGCGACCGATATGCGATCCCCTAGCGCTCACAATTGTGAAGCGCGCCGAAACGAAAAAATAAATACCTAATTTAATTTTTTTTTTGTTTTATAAACATTTTTCTTAGTTTTATTTATTTTTATTTTTTTTATTTTTATTTATTTATTTATTTTTTTTTATTTTTTTTTTGAAAATAAAAATAAAATGAAAAAAAAGAAAATAAGATAAAGGCAAAATAAAATAAAGAAGAAAAATATATTACTTTTTGAATTTTTAAATTGTTTTTTGATGAAAAGGAAAAAAATTTCATCATCATTATTTATTTATTTATTTTTTTTTAAGTTTTTAAATTTTAAATTTTTATAAGTTTTTAAGTTTTTTATTTTTTTAATTTTTTAAGTTTTTGAATTTTTTAGTTTTAAATTTTTCTGATTTTTTTTTTGTTTTAAAGTTTTTTAATTTTTTTTTATTTTTGATTTATTTTTTTGTTAATGTATTTATTATTAATATTAATATTGATATTATTATTATTATTATAAATATAATATTTTGGTGGCCATTTTGTTGTTTTTTTTATATAGAAATAAAGGGTAAAATTAATAGGTTTCAGGAATTCAAAATAGTAAGACGATAATTTCCCCGGCAACGGCGCCAAAAACTTGATGGCTAAAACGCCGGCTCTTATTTAGGTGTGAATGTGGAGGTTTTTATTTATAAAAAGAAGAGCGTTTTATTTTGTTAGAAACCGAGTTTTAACGAGAGGGAGGCAAGTGCACCTATCGCGTGTAGTACAGGATATTACGGTGTGGAATATCGGGGTCGTATTGTTCTCGGGGCCGGCTTAGCTATATCTACTCTTTCCCTAAAAGCCTATTATTCTACCGATAATTTTTGTAGTTTTATATAAAAAAGGAAAATGACATAAAAATTATATAAAAGGCATAATAATAATAAGCATAAAAAGAAAGCAGGAAAAATGCAGTAAATAAATGCGAAAGTCCGATGACCAACTTAGCGCGACGCTATCAAAAAGAGAATTGAACTAATGTAAACTTCTAATAAAAAGAGATCCTAATTTTCAAATTAATTAAGGCGGAGACTCGGCCGTGGAGGTTCCAAAGGAATGAGCTCACTTATCTCTAGGACTATCGCTCACCTGAACGCTAAGACTATTCGATCGATCGCTAGACCGACGAAGGATTCCTCTTAACGCCCGCATTACGCTAAGAACCCCGCTATTGGGTGGGGAACCCAATCCGGTAGAGTCGCGCGCCTCCTCTCTCGAGGGTTAGCACGAATCTCTCTTTACCCAAGGGCGATCGGTCCATACGCACCGGCCTCTCGGCGTTGCGTATGGATAACAGAAATAGAGCTCGCACATCGATATGCGGTCCTACGCGTCGTTAACCCGGGGCAAACCTTAAGAAATTTAATTAAACTAAAAAACAGGAACTTTAGTTATTTAAAGCTGCTTTATGTGTCCCAATGCTCTTCGATATTGAGGGCTAAGGGCGGTTAGCCACTCATCGGAATGGGGACACTTACGCTAGAAAGCGATAAAAGAAAGCAGTAAGGAAAGCAGTAAGAAAGCAGAAAGAAAGCTGAAAATTGCAAGTCCTACCCAAACGAGTAGGACTGAAGAAAGCAGGAAATGCGAATCCCGGCTCGAGCGAGTGGGCGGGGGTAAATTAATCTCATACACGCACGCACTCTACAGAAAAGCTAACACACACACGCACTCTACAGAAAAGTAAACACACGCACGCACACAAAGTTTCCTACTCAAGTGAGTAGGAAGAAATGAAAGCAGTAAAAAGACAAGTCCCACTCAAACGAGTGGGCGGAAAATGAAAGCAGAGCGCCATTTAACTCTTAACGAGTAGGCGGAAATAAATGCATACGCACACACTCTACAGAAATTGAAATAAAGCTATAAAATCTAACTCATACACGCACACACACTTGCAAAAATAAGAAAAAACAAAGTGACTGAAAAATTAAAACAACTGCATTTCTACCGCTAGAATGCGGTAGAAATGCATAAAAAGTGAAAATAAAAATTAAACGAAGCTAAAAGTTTTGCAAATAAACGCAAAATGGAAGTTGGCGAAAAATTAAAACAAGTGCATTTCTACCGCTAGAATGCGGTAGAAATGCATAAAAAGTGAAAATAAAAATAAACTAAAGCTAAACGGGTACGGAAAATGAAAATAAAATGGGCAGCATAACGGCTAGAAAGTGCGGAAAAATCCTAAACTAAACTAAGTTATAAAGCTGAAATATGAAAACATAAAATGAAAAGCACAAAAGTAGAACGAAAAATTACTTAAGTTCGACGCATTCAAATGGATTCCAAACAATATAAGGGAGAAAAAACTAACATTGTATTAATAAAAAAGGGTTACAAGGAAAGCTAAAACAAACATCCTAAACTAAGCTAAGAGAGAGAGAGAGTGGGATAAATTTCCCTTACATAGCATGGAATCAAAATGGGCAGCACCTCCCCTAAGCAATTTGGACCAAAAAGGTGGACAGAATTCTCATACAGCAGCTGCCCTTTTATAGGCAAAATTTCGGGTTGGTCACGCCCTAGGTCACGGGCGTGACAGGGGGGCGTGTCAGTACTGTTCATGAGCTGATTAGTGATTTGACTGGAGCTTTGACTTCGGCTGAAAACGTGGCGGTCACGCCCCAGGTCACGGGCGTGACAGGTGTCAGTCACGGGCATGACTAGGGCGTGACGTGGAGCTGGATCTGGGGATTTGACGCGAGCCTTGACTTCGGGACAGCCAACGTGGCGGACACGGGCGTGACGGGATTGTCACGGGCGTGATAGGGGGGCATGACCGGGACAGCTGGCATCCTGATGTCGGCAGCGCTGACGGTTGACGAAGAGTGGAGTGCCGACATTGACACGGGCGTGACTAGCTTCGACACGGGCGTGACGTTAGGCGTGTCGGGCTCGGAATAGTGAAATTGCATTTTTGACTAGCTGATTGCGTTGAGAGCCTGACACCCCCGTGTCGGGGGGTGACACGGGCGTGACAAGGCCGAAAATTATTTTTCCTGAAAAATTTCAGAAAACAAAAAAAGCTAAGTTAAAAATAAAAAATTACAAAAAAAGAAACAGTTTATTAAATAAAACAAACTAAAAAATATAAAAATAAACAAAAATGAGTTAAATAAATTACGAAAATATAGGTATATTTACAACTCATCAAATACCCCCATACTTAAGCTTTTGCTATTCCAGAGCAAAAGTTGGAGATGAACCTATAAGGAATAAAAAAGAATCCTAAATTTAACTACCGCTTGATTTAATTGTACGAAAGATCGAAATGAATTTCCGGGGTTTCAGAATTAAATCCTAAATTATGAAAATGTTATAAATAGAGGAACCGTTTCAAAAATACCTCTAAACGAGAAAAATAGAAAGCGAAAATTATTTTGTTAGTTTAACAAAAATGGATTTGAATTATCGAAAAAACTTTAGCTACAAAGAAATTAATAGGAAATAATTCAATTTAAAAATTATGCTGTCAAAAAGTTTTAGATTAATTCTAGAATCATGAAAAATGGATAAGTGGATTGGCGGTTATGAAGAGGGTTTTGATTTTTGAGGCGAGGTAATTTTTTCTCAAACCTCCATAATAATTTTTTTGAATAATTAGGAAAATGAAATCTTATTTTCCTAACACACATTTTTTTTCTTTCTTCATAAATATAAATAAACCCAATGCATATGTATAGGAGTAATGAATTTTATCCTCTTACTCCTAACATACAATCTTTTTAATTATTGGGTGCCTATGTTTACGGGACGAAATCTTATCCCCATTGACATAAGATCTTTTAAGGGTGAGTGGGGAATCATACAGATTAAGGCAAGAAAAAAAGGTGGATGGTTTAGTTTCTAAAAGAAAGCTAGAGTTTAATAAAAAATTTCGAGAGCAACCTTTTTAATTTGAACGTCCCCACGTTTCTAAAAGCATAAGTAGAAATAATGTAAAATCCATGAATGTTATTTTCTAACATAAAAATGTGCTTTTATTCAAAAAAATAAGAAGTGAAAATGAGAAAGACAAGTTCCCTATAATAAGAAAAAGCCATAAAAAATTCTTTAAAATCTTAACCCCAGAAATTTAAGTCTATCGAGCTACAATTAATAAACGAATAGTAAATAAAGAATTAATTAAAATTCGCTTATAAATAAACTCGAAACGATTATTTTGGAGAGCAAAGAGGTTAAGAATTAAGGTATTCGAATTATTTATTACAAAATAAGTTTTTTTATTTTTATGAGTTTTTCTAATTTTTTTTTTGATATTTTGGGGTTATTATCATTATTTTTTGGAAATTTTTTTTAAAGGTTATGCAAATTTTTTGAGTTTTTTGAGTTATACAGATTTTTTTGAATTTTTGGATTTACAGAAATATTTACAAGAAAAGAGAGAGATTTTTTTACAAGATAGGAAAGAGAAGTGGAAATGGACAAGAATATTTAAAAAATATTTACAAAGTAGAAAAAGGATCGCCCGCGAACAGACTCTTATTTGTGGTTGGTTCGATGAGTCGAACGTCGCGGAGCGATGTTTTATTTTATTTTTTGAAATTTTTTAATTTTTATAATTAATATTATTAAAGCATGAATTTTTTTGAAGTTTTTTATTTTTGCAAATTTTTTTGGAATTTTTATTTAGTGCTTGAAATAAAAGGACAGAAAATAGGAAACACCCCCATACTTAAGTCCAACATTGTCCCCAATGTTGCACTAAGTATGAGGAACAGGATATATATAAAAATCTAAGCTGTATGTACAAAATTTAAAATTAAAAACAGGGGTTTAGAAATCGTCCCTAAATCGCGTTCGGGGAAGCCCGTTAAGAATAAACCTGCAAAAGTTAAAAGAAATAGCAAAAATATAATATAAAAAACGAAAAAGAAAAAAAATCGGCGAAAAAGGTGCGGGTGATAGGGGCGACAAGTGGGTGTGACTCGGAAGATAAGGCCTTAGCTAAGAGCGAGCGACCGATATGCGATCCCCTAGCGCTCACAATTGTGAAGCGCGCCGAAACGACAAAATAAAGACCTAATTTAATATTTTTTTTGTTTTATAAAAATTTTTCTTAGTTTTTTTTTTATTATTATTATTATTTTTTTGAAAATAAAAATAAAATGAAAAAAAAAGAAAATAAGATAAAGGCAAAATAAAATAAAGAAGAAAAATATATTATTTTTTGAATTTTTAAAATTTTTTTTGATGAAAAGGAAAAAAATTTCATCATCATTATTTATTTATTTATATATTTTTTTTAAGTTTTTAAATTTTAAATTTTTATATGTTTTTAAGTTTTTTATTTTTTTAATTTTTTAAGTTTTTGAATTTTTTAGTTTTAAATTTTTCTGATTTTTTTTTTGTTTTAAAGTTTTTTAAATTTTTTTTTATTTTTTATTTATTTTTTTGTTAAAGTATTTATTATTAATATTAATATTGATATTATTATTATTATTATAAATATAATTTTTTGGTGGCCATTTTGTTGTTTTTTTTATATAGAAATAACGGGTAAAATTAATTGGTTTCAGGAATTCAAAATATTAAGACGATAATTTCCCCGGCAACGGCGCCAAAAACTTGATGGCTAAAACGCCGGCTCTTATTTAGGTGTGAATGTGGAGGTTTTTATTTATAAAAAGAAGAGCATTTTATTTTGTTAGAAACAGAGTTTTAACGAGAGGGAGACAAGTGCACCTATCGCGTGTAGTACAGGATATTCCGGTGTGGAATATCGGGGTCGTATTGTTCTCGGGGCCGGCTTAGCTATATCTACTCTTTCCCTGAAAGCCTATTATTTTACCGATAATTTTTGTAGTTTTATATAAAAAAGGAAAATGACATAAAAATTATACAAAAGGCATAATAATAATAAGCATAAAAAGAAAGCAGGAAAAATGCAGTAAATAAATGCGGAAGTCCGATGACCAACTTAGCGCGACGCTATCAAAAAGAGAATTGAACTAAAGAAAACTTTTAATAAAAATAGATCCTAATTTTCAAATTAATTAAGGCGGAGACTCGGCCGTGGAGGTTCCAAAGGAATGAGCTCACTTATCTCTAGGACTATCGCTCACCTGAACGCTAAGACTATTCGACCGATCGCTAGACCGACGAAGGATTCCTCTTAACGGCCGCATTATGCTGAGAACCCCGCTATTGGGTGGGGAACCCAATCCGGTAGAGTCGCGTGCCTCCTCTCTCGAGGGTTAGCGCGGATCTCTCTTTACCCAAGGGCGATCGGTCCATACGCACCGGCCTCTCGGCGTTGTGTATGGATAACAGAAATAGAGCCCGCACATCGATATGCGGTCCTACGCGTCGTTAACCCGGGGCAAACCTTAAGAAATTTAATTAAACTGAAAAACAGGAACTTTAGTTATTTAAAGCTGCTTTATCTGTCTTAATGCTCTTCGATATTGAGGGCTAAGGGCGGTTAGCCACTCATCGGAATGGGGACACTTATGCTAGAAAGCGATAAAAGAAAGCAGTAAGGAAAGCAGTAAGAAAGCAGAAAGAAAGCTGAAAATTGCAAGTCCTACCCAAACGAGTAGGACTGAAGAAAGCAGTAAATGCGAATCCCGGCTCGAGCGAGTGGGCGGGGGTAAATTAATCTCATACACACACGCACTCTACATAAAAGTAAACACACACACGCACTCTACAGAAAAGTAAACACACGCACGCACACAAAGTTTCCTACTCAAGTGAGTAGGAAGAAAATGAAAGCAGTAAAAAGACAAGTCCCACTCAAACGAGTGGGCGGAAAATGAAAGCAGAGTGCCATTTAACTCTTAACGAGTAGGCGGAAATAAATGCATACGCACACACTCTACAGAAATTGAAATAAAGCTATAAAATCTAACTCATACACGCACACACACTTGCAAAAATAAGAAAAAACAAAGTGACTGAAAAATTAAAACAACTGCATTTCTACCGCTAGAATGCGGTAGAAATGCATAAAAAGTGAAAATAAAAATTAAACGAAGCTAAAAGTTTTGCAAATAAACGCAAAATGGAAGTTGGCGAAAAATTAAAACAAGTGCATTTCTACCGCTAGAATGCGGTAGAAATGCATAAAAAGTGAAAATAAAAATAAACTAAAGCTAAACGGGTGCGGAAAATGAAAAATAAAATGGGCAGCGTAACGGCTAGAAAGTGCGGAAAAATCCTAAACTAAACTAAGTTATAAAGCTGAAATATGAAAACATAAAATGAAAAGCACAAAAGTAGAACGAAAAATTACTTAAGTTCGACGCATTCAAATGGATTCCAAACAATATAAGGGAGAAAAAACTAACATTGTATTAATAAAAAAGGGTTACAAGGAAAGCTAAAACAAACATCCTAAACTAAGCAAAGAGAGAGAGAGGGGGGGATAAATTTCCCTTACATAGCATGGAATCAAAATGGGCAACACCTCCCCTAAGCAATTTGGACCAAAAAGGTGGACAGAATTCTCATACAGCAGCTGCCCTTTTATAGGCAAAATTTCGGGTTGGTCACGCCCTAGGTCACGTGCGTGACAGGGGGGCGTGTCAGTACTGTTCATGAGCTGATTGGTGATTTGACTGGAGCTTTGACTTCGGCTGAAAACGTGGCGGTCACGCCCCAGGTCACGGGCGTGACAGGTGTCAGTCACGGGCGTGACTAGGGCGTGACGGGGAGCTGGATCTGGGGATTTGACGCGAGCCTTGACTTCGGGGAAGCCCACGCGGCAGACACGGGCGTGACAGGATTGTCACAGGCGTGACAGGGGGGCGTGACCGGGACAGCTGGCATCCTGATGTCGGCAGTGCTGACTGTTGATGAAGAGTTGAGTGCCGATATCGACATGGGCGTGACTAGCTTCGACACGGGCGTGACGTTGGGCGTGTCGGGCTCGGAATAGTGAAATTGCATTTTTGATTGGCTGATTGCGTTGACAGCCTGACACGCCCGTGTCGGGGGGTGACACGGGCATGACAAGGCCGAAAATTATTTTTCCTGAAAAATTTCAGAAAACAAAAAAAGCTAAGTTAAAAATAAAAAATTACAAAAAAAGAAACATTTTATTAAATAAAACAAACTAAAAAATATAAAAATAAACAAAAATGACTTAAATAAAATACGAAAATATAGGTATATTTACAACTCATCAGTTTCCTAAAGATCTTCCTGGGTTACCACCTCAGCGGGAGATTGACTTCTCAATTGAGTTGGTGCCAGGTGCTAAACCTGTGGCCCGCTCACCATATCGCGTCGCGCCAAAAGAGATGGCTGAATTGAAAGTCCAATTGCAAGAGTTGTTGGAGCAGGGATACATACGCCCAAGTATGTCACCTTGGAGCGCGCCTGTTCTATTTGTGAAAAAGAAAGACGGTAGTTTGCGGTTATGTATTGACTACCGCGAATTGAATAAGCTGACGGAGAAAAACAAATATCCGATTCCACGGATTGATGACCAATTTGATCTGCTGGCAGGATCAACGGTCTATTCCATGTTGGATTTGAAATCGGGATATTATCAGTTGAGGATTCGGGAAGGTGACATTCCCAAGACGGCGTTTGGAACACGCTACGGTCATTATGAGTTCACGGTAATGCCGTTTGGCCTATGTAATGTGCCTTCGGTATTTATGGATCTAATGCATCGAACATTCCGAGAGTACTTGGATTTGTTCGTGATTGTGTTTATCGATGACATCTTAGTATACTCTCAGTCGGAAGAGGATCATGCAAACCATTTGCGGTTGGTCTTGCATACCCTGCGGAGGAATAAGCTTTATGCCAAGTTCTCAAAGTGTGAGTTCTGGCTCTCTTCAGTAGCCTTTTTAGGCCATGTGGTAAGTGGAGAAGGTATCGCGGTGGATCCGTTGAAGATAAGTGCCATTCGAGATTGGCCAGTGATGTCTTCAGTGGCCGAGGTCAGGAGCTTCCTTGGGCTTGCGGGCTACTATAGACGGTTTGTGGAAAACTTCTCACGGATTGCTTTACCTCTGACCACGCTGACGAGAAAAGATCAAAGGTTCATTTGGACATCGGAGTGCACACGTGCTTTTGAAGATCTGAAGAGTCATTTGACCACGGCGCCTGTGTTGACATCGCCATGTGGTACCCCGTCGATGATTTGGAGTTGGCGGCGGTAATCTTTGCGCTCAAGTTGTGGCGGCACTATCTTTATGGCGTTAAAGTGGATATCTATACAGATCACAAAAGCCTAAAGTACTTATTGGATCAGAAGGATCTGAATATGTGACAAAGAAGATGGATGGAGTTCCTTGGGGACTACACCTTCGAGATTCACTATACGCCCGGGAAGGGAAATGTGGTCGCTGATGCTTTGAGTCGGAAAACTCCGGTACAGGCAAGCTGGTTGCAGAGGCATGATCAGCGTTTAATCCAGGAATTGGAAGCATTGGAGATATCTTGTGTTGACAAGGGGTCGTCGACCGATGCATGCTTGAACTGGACGGAGGTTCAATATGACCTTACAGACAGAGTTCGGAGAGCAACGGAGCTTGATGAAAGTCTCCAGCACTATGCAAAAGATGGGCCGGATGACCAATTCTCTTGGGATAACAGTTTTGTTACGAAGAAATGGTCGAGTGTGCGTCCCGAGTGTGGGTAAATTGAGGGAAGAGTTGATGTACGAAGCTCACTTTGCAAAGTACTCAGTTCACCCAGGGAGCACAAAGATGTACAGAGATCTGAAAAAGCTATTCTGGTGGCCCAGACTAAAGAAAGATATAGCACGTTATGTGGCTGAATGCCATACTCGTGCGTTGGTGAAAGCAGAATGCCAGAAGCCTGGCGGTTTCCTGAAGTCATTACCCATTCCGGAGTGGAAGTTCGATGACATTTCGATGGATTTCGTGCACGGGTTGCCGAGATCGCAACGCGGTCATGATTCAATCTAGGTGATTGTGTACCGGTTGACAAAAGTGGCGCACATCCTTCCAAACAAAAGAGACGATTCAGTGGAAACCTTGGCCAAGCTCTATGTGGAGCAGATTGTTCGACTGCACGGTGTTCCTCGGAACATCGTCAGTGACCGTGATGGGCGATGCACATCTCAGTACTTCATAAGGCAATCAAGGATCCAGCTCAAGTAGTGGAAAATGATCGGGTACCGGTCGAGTATGGGCTAACGACGTGGGTTCGACCCATTCGGATCGAGGATCGAGCCGAGAAACAGTTGCGGAACAAGGTGATCGGGATGGTCAAAGTCCGATGGGACAATTGTGGCCGTGAAGAGCTAACATGGGAGCGAGAGCAGACCATGCGAGCTGAATTTCCCGAGTTGTTTATAAAACTATAGACCGTATACCTTTTGTTATAACAGAGTTATCAAGTTATAGCATTGTATTTCCTTGTTTCTTTACCGTGCAAATTTCGGGACGAAATTTTATTAAGGAGGGGAGGATTGTAACACCCCAAAATCTCAAAACTGAATTTGAGGTGCAGGCTGTTTGACACGGCCTGGGACACGGGCGTGTCCCAGGGCGTGTCGGGGGTACACGGCCTGGGACACCGGCGTGTCCCAGGGCATGTCACTCAAGAAATAGGCGGATTGAGTCAGGGAAGTACACGGACCGGAACCAAGCCTTGAACACGGCCGTGTCAGATTTGACACGGGCGTGTCCGATGCCGTGTGCCTACCCGTGTACTACTTGTTGGTTTTGGAGCTCGATGAGGCAGGGGTGACACGGGCGTGTCGCATGACTGACACGGGCGTGTCAGGTCCGATACGGGCGTGTGATGCCCGTGTTCTGGTAGATTTCAGTCGGTACGAGTACCGCGTGTGCCGCTTAAGGGTACACGGCCTGTGATACGGGCGTGTCACAGGCCGTGTCAGCCAAAAAAGTGTCATTTTGGGAAAATCATGGCCGTTTCTTTTCTCTATTTGGATCCAAGGGCTCAGGTGATTCCTTGCTGGAATAAAACGCCAGAGGCTTGATGAAGAGTTCATTCTTCATTTGGCTAAGTGAAGAGAGAAAGAGAGAGGAGGAAGAAGAAGGAGGAGGAGATCAAACCACCGACGGAGCTCCCGTGGTCCGATTCGAGATCCGAGGCCAGCGCTGTGAAGGCAAAGCTGCTACGGTGCTTTCTCACCAGCTAGATTTCGATGGCTCCCAAGAGATCGTCAAGGGTAACGATCTCCCTTCTTGGACATGTGAAGTCCTTCTTTTCTGCATTGCATAGGGAAAACCCTTCCCCGCGAGTGTGCGGTGGGTTGTGGCATCCCTTGGGGTAGATATGTGAAGTCCCCCTTGTTAGAGTCCGGAATTGGAGTACAGAACTAGGCATGCTGTGTGAAGCCCATCTGGACATGTTGGTTTGGATTGGTGATGCTTGTTTGTATATCGGAGAAGACTCCGTGGTTATGGCTTGTTTTGCCTTGTGCCTACCTGTTGCTTGGTGCAGCAGGAAGTACTGGATGAAGTCCAGGAAATGAAGAGGGTTGGATGCAACTCTTGTGGCCGTGCGTTGCCACTTTTTGTGCGGTTGAGCCGTTGGGCTGCAACTCGATGAAAAGGCAGATTGCCGAACAGGAAAGGTGAAACCGACCCGCGCCTATAAATTGCCATGGATACTTCCGTATTCGAGGTGGCACTGCGACTTGAGCAACGGGGGGTGGCTGATCCGTACCTGCGTTATGTCCGTCTGACTGGTAAGCCTGGTTATAGGTTTCGTTGGAGCGCATAATGAGATTCTTAGGCCCGCGCGCCAAAAAGACTAGAATGCTCAATACCGTGTAAACGGTGGTGTTGACCCTGGTTTTCCGGTGCTCCAAGAATGTGCCCTGAGTGCACGGACTGTCGGGCCGTGTGGCCGACGGTTATGATGGCTTGAATGTGCCTGGGCGCACATAGTTGCTATTGTTGATACCATGCTGTGCAGGGAAAGAATGCTACTGCCCCGAGAAAGGGGTAGGATTGTTATAATTAGGTGAGCTGAATGCTGACCATTGCCGTGTTTGCCACCATTTTGGGTGGATTGTCCCTATGCAGGTGCTGGAGAGCCAAGTGGTAAATGAAGGGCTGGAGCCCTACTGCTGTTGCTGCTGCTGCTGCGGCTAGCCCTTGAAGGCTGCGCAAATGGTTTTGTGTGTTTTGCTTTTCCTCATGTGTGGCCGGCCTGTGCGCCGATGTTTGTAATCCATGTTGTATGGAAAGAGGAACTGTAAGGCCTTAAGGCCAACTCTTCACCTTTGTTGTACATTCAGTGGTTGTATATATAACTGTGGTTTATATATTGGACATTCCTGGTTAGAGTTCAATTTACAACTTAAAGCTTCCGCTAGCATGCTCTGAGTTAGGATACGTGTATGGTTTGGTATTATCCTGTGACCTCACCGTCTATTTGTGGCATATAGTGTGGGGCCCCGGCCGGACCTTCTACTATACGTCATGTAACGAATGGTGTCGTTACAAATGGATTATGTTTGTCTTACTCATATGAGATGAGTGAAGGACTAAGAAGTGTCAGGCATTGAGTGTGTTGAGAACACATTGCCAGGAGTTTAGTGTGTTGAGTCCACTCAGCAGGGCATTGAGTGCGTCGAGACCACTCGACAATTTGTCGAGTCAAGTGTTGATTCATCGAGTTGGCGTTGAGTGCGTCGAGACCACTCAACTATTCGTCGAGTAAAGTGTTGATTCATCGAGTTGGAATTGAGTTCACCGAGACTACATGACAATTTGTCAAGTCAAGTGTTGATTCGTCGAGTTAGGCATTGAGAGCGGTGAGTCCACTCGACGCTTCGTCGAGTCTAATATTGATTCGTCAATTCAAGTGTTGAGGACACTGCCAGGCATTGAGTGCATTGTTACCACTCAACGATTCATCGAGTCAAGTGTTGACTCGTCGAATTATATTCCATATATTAACGGTCTGCTGATAGCGATGACTTTCTGTTATTTATTCCTTTTGGTATAAATAGAATATGTCTCAGGATTTTATTGTGCAAGTGCCAAGACCGAGCCGCTTAGTGCTAAACCTGAGATGAAAGAGGCCGTCAAAAATCATTTATTAAAGTCCCAATCCTATCACCGTCGCTCAACCCATTTCCGACACCTATCATCGTCGCCTCTTCTAGAGCAGATCTAGTAGTATGTAAAGACACATAATGCTTTCCTCCGACCTAGATCTTGTGTGACAAGAGTCTAAGGGTTCTCCCATTAGTGTGGATCACCTGTAGATGTGTGGATATCATTCTACGCTCGGAAATCCAGCCACTAGTGTCCGCCGATTTTATTAGAGCATCTCGGTTGAGTAGAGACTCAATAATGCAAAGGTAAATTTTTTTTACAGCACTTTACTTCTTGATCAATATTCACTGCACGATACATATTTCTTTTGGGTTTTTTGTTCCTTATTCCACTGCTCACTAGTGTTGTCGCATATTAAAAAATCCAACAGAACTTGCATGGATTCGGCGGTGAAAGGTAATAATGGCCGCCCCTCCATAGATATAGCCTCCATACGACTATTTGAGCTTCAAAAAGCCCTCCCTGTAGTAAACTACGTCAAGAAGCGGCTTCCATACCCAAACCTCAACACTAAGAATTTCCTCACTCTTGGTCGACCAAGAAAAGGAAGAAGAGGGTCGCAAGTCAAGCTTAAAAAAATCCCTAACCAAGGTCAGTGAATGAGTAAGAGAAACAGAATAATGGAGAAAGACTGAAAAGAGGTACCTTCGACGGTGGCCCTAGCCGAACGATAGAGAGGGATATTGGAGAGGGGCTTCGTTTCTTCCTTCCAGACAACACACGGTTTAGCTCCTGACAGAAAGGGGGAGGCGAGAAGGAGGTCAAGAGGGTTTGTCGCTGCCCTAACAGACTAAGAGCAAGAGAGAAAGAGAGATTGGGAGAGGATGAAAAGACTGGGATAGGGTTAAGGGGAAAGGGTTAGGGTTTTAATCAAAACCCTAACTTTGTTTGCTATCTGCACCCCACCATGATTTTTTTTAAAATTGAGGTGTTAAAATTCTCTCCCCCTTAACGAAATTTCATCCCGAAATTTAAAGCACGAACAACGAAATGAAAATCGTCATACCTGAGTAAACAAACAAGGGTACTCCTACTTGATCTCTTCTAGCTCCCAAGAGAGCTCCCCGTGACTACAATTATCCCAACGAACTCTCATCAACTTGATGGACTTTCTCTACAACTGCCGAATATCGATATCAATGATACAAATCAGCCTTACCTTGGCAAATAGGCCACTATCCACCATCACACTATCAACCTCCAACACAGAATCTAGCACCCACCCCAGATTCCTCAACATAGAAGTATGGAAGACGTCGTGCAACCCACTCAGCTCTATCAATAAAGCAAGTCAATAAGTTGCTTAACCGATGCGCTCGGTGATCTCGAATGGCCCTAAGTACCTTAGACTCAGCTTTTTTAAGCGTTGAACCCTCAACACTCCCTTTAAAGGCTTTATCTTGAAGTACACCCAATATCCAACTATGAACTTCACGTTCTGGTGCTAAACATTATAATACTTCGCATGATGGTCTTGGGAAGTATACAACTGCTCTTGAATGATCTGTATTGACTCATTCACCTCATCAACCTCTTTGCGCTTCAACAGCTTGGTATCAACGGTCTCTTCCCATGCCAAAGGGGTATGACACCTCCTACCATATAATGCTTCGAACAGAGCCATATGAATAATTGCCTGATAACAATTATTATAGGCAAAGTATACCATATAGAGGTGATCTTCCCAATGCTTCCCAGAATCTAGAATGCACATATGAAGCATATCCTCCATCGTCTGATTTATCCTCTCAGTCTGCGGATGGAAGGTCGTGCTAAACTTGAGCTTTGTACCCAACCAATGATGAGCATGCCTCCAATCACCGGACGTAAACCGTCCATCATGGTCGCTAACAATACTGCGAGGGACGCCTTGTAATTGAACAATGTTCTCCATATATATAGCTTTGCCAGCTTCTCCACTAAATCACTTTTGTGATTCTGGATGAAATATGCGACCTTAGTCAACCAAACAACTATCACCCAGATCGAGTCATTTTTTTGCAATGACTTTGGTAACTCGTGCACAAAGTCCATGTAAATATAATCAAATTTCCACTCTAGTATGGGTAATGACTTCAAGAATCCTCTTAGCCGTTAACACTCGACCTTCACTAGCCCACACGTTTAGCGCTTTGCTATGAAAAGAGCTATATCCTTTTTCATGTCTGGCCACCAGAATAGTGTTTCATGTCTTGATACATTTTGGTACTCCTTGGATGAATCAAGTACTTGGTGAAATGCGCCTCGTACATCAATTCGTCTCGCAGTTTCCCATAATAGGAATGCATAGCCTGCCATTCCTCTGTAGTAGAACATCCTCAAGAAGAAACTCGACGTTCGACCCCTCAGTAGACTCCGCCAAATAGCATTGCATGATTGGATCAAATTCAAAGGCAGTTCTCATACGATAACTAATGTGATACTATACTTCCATCTAGCTCAAAATGGCAGTGGAAGACAATCCTCGGTCCAGATAAGTGATCCCCAAGGCCTTCAACTCACGCACCAAATGCTGATCGTGAGCCAAAATCCACCTCACCTGCACAGGTGCTAGACGACTCAGAGCATCTGCAACCACATTCCCCTTCCCAAGGGTATATAATATATCAAATGTGTAGTCCCCCAAGAACTCCATTCATCTTATCTGACGCATAATGAGATCTTTCTAATCTAGCAAGTACTTCAAACTCTTATGATCCATAAAGATTCCGATCTTCATGCATACAAGTAGTGTCTCCATACCTTCAGAGAAAACACCGCGGTTGCCAACTCTTAATCGTGGACTGGGTACTTTTTCTCATATACCTTCAACTGGTACGGACCGTACGCGATAACTTTGCCAAACTGATGCAAAACTCGGCCCAAACCATTACCCGAGTCATCATTGTACACCTGGTACCCTTCCAACCCACGAGGTGAACATAGAATCGGTGCGGAAATCAGTCAGGTTTTTAGCTCCTCGAAAGCTCGAGCACACTCTGGCATCTAGACGAACCGCTGATCCTTCCTAGTCAACATTGTGAGAGAAAGTGCAATTCACGAAAAGTTCTCAACAATGCACCTGTAATAACTAGCAAGCCCCAAAAAGGTCGAGACTTTAGCTACACTCCTAAGATTAGGCCACTCTCAGATCATTGCAAATTTTACCTGATCTACCACAATACCCTCTCCACTAACATTGTACCCTAGAAATGCCACAGATGGTAGTCAAAACTCGTACTTGGAGGATTTTTCATATAATTGATGACTCCTCAGAACTGTTAAAACTGTATGAAGGTGATCGACATGCTCTTCCTCAAACTGTGAGTGTATCAAAATATCATCATTGAAGACGATAACAAACAAATCTAGGTACTCCTGAAAAGCTCTATTCATCAAATCCATAAAGACAGATGAGACATTGGTAAGCCCAATGGGCTTCACCGTGAACTCATAATTCCCATAACGCATGTTGAAAGTAGACTTCTGGATGCCAGACTCTTGTTTCCTGAGTTGATGGTATCCATACTTCAAATCTAGCTTCAAATATACTGTGAATCCTACAAACTGATCAAATAGATCATCAATGCGGGGGATCAGATACTTATTCTTCTCTATCAACTTATTCAGCTCCCTATCATCTATGCACAGGTGCAAACTATCATCCTTCTTCTTCACGAAGAGCACCTGTGCGCCCCATGGTGACGAGCTCGGATATATATATATCTTTGCTCGAGCAATTCTTATAACTGTACCTTCAGCTCTGCCATTTCTTTTGGTGCCATAGGGTAAGGGGATCATGACACGGGTTTGGCACTCGACACAAGCTCAAAGCAAAAGTTGATTGCCCTCTACGGCAGGGCCCCAAGAAGCCCATCTAGAAAGACGTCTGCAAACTCTGCTACAACTGACATCTCACGTAAATTAGGTTTATGTTACGAAGTCTCTACTAATGCGAAAAATAGTTCCACGCCTTTTCGAGTTTCTTTTACTATTTGGAGGGCAGTCATTAGGTTGTTGCTTACACCTCGCAGACTCGTAAAACGAGTTCTGCCTTTGCATTTTCTGCTTAACAATACTTCTACTTATTTGCAATCAATACACACACCATGCTAAACATGAAGTGGTAGAGATGGGAGAAGTTCAATAAGAAGTTACTTCCCAAGGCAATGTTGAGATGAATCTAGAAGTTCAAATGACACTTGCTCCTCAACTTACTGTGACAAAAGTTCTGGAAGAAACTTACTAAGAAGTATGCACACTTCATACTAAAGTGGTGGAAGTAGAAGACCAATAAAATCCCATTCTCATAAGTACAGTTGCTGGGGAGCTAGTCCAGGAAAACTCTACCCAACAGACAGAAGTGATAAAATCCACTGAAGAGACTTAGGGGAAGTCAAATCTGGATGACTCTGCCCAAGGAAATCCTGCTATGGAAGAAGTTGAGAAAGTGATCTGCAAAGTGATAGCCTTCATAGCCACAATTCCTCCTGCTGAGGAAAGTTTTGATGAATTCATCCCCACTGGTAATGAGTTAGTGTTGTAGAAGGGAAAGAGTGTGCTGGAAGAACCAGAAACTACAAAGGGAACCTCACAATAGTCAACTACTGATTATCTGTATGAGGATTATGATCCTCACACAGGCCCCTTTTAGAGATTTGTTGAAGAAGACCCTAAACCCTTCACTAACCAACCAAGTGAAGAACCTGGTTCTTTCATGGCTCAACTATAACTAATGTTGAAAAATCAAAAGAAGCTGATAGAAACCTTTGTCACTACAATAAATATGGACATCAACCACATTATTTTGGCGACATTTGTTTAAACGTTGTAATTGTTTTTAGTTTTTACAATGTTTTTCATACAAAAACGTGTCTAATAATTTTCCCTCCAATTTTATTAATTATGAGTTTTTGCTTGAAATAAGACTAGATATTTTTTCTCTCCAGAATTTCCTATTACCAGTTTGATATTGCTAAGGATTGTCAAATTTTACACTATGAAACATGGCCAAAGTGGAACACATTTATTAACATAAATGCTGTTAATGTCAGGCGGTGGGTGTATAAAAAAACGTTGCGAAAACCTTTGGCGACGATTTTATTCGCGACGCCTGCGACATGCACAACGTTTATAAAAACATCGCAAAAATATTAGCGACATTTGAAAAACATCACCAATGCCTCTTAAAAATGTCGCTGATGTCCTTATTTGTTGTAGTGTGTGGAGAGAACAGTGCAAGGGGTTAGGGAGGAGCTGAATGGGAAAATTTCTGCTGTAGAAAAAGAGATGAATAGACTCTGCACTTCTTCATAAAGGTTGTAATTGTTGTGGACTATACAACTAAACGAAAATGATATGACACATCACGACATTTAGGCTATGATAATCAACAAGGAAGTTATTGGTGCCAATCTTCACCAAGCATTCCTAGCAACTCACAATAGGATGGCTGATAATTGAATGGCTATATTGGAACAAATGGACTTATGCAACCAATTCCTGGATGATCATCTCCTCTAGACAAAGAACATAATGGTTGTAGGGGTTAACATGTTGGAAAAGAAAATTACTGGAGCACAAGTAGCCGACCATCAAACTATATTTGAAGAACTCAAAAGGGGGAGATATTAGTAACTCATCATTCTGCACAACAAGCAATTTAGACCTCTAATTTAATCAGAGAATCCCTGAATCTTGAACCATTGCAGTATTCTCCATTGATAGATGTTCCAGAATCTTACCCAACTGCAAGCTATGATTACTTTCCTCCTGAGAATTATTAAGAACCTTGAGAAGAGTATGATAACCCTCCTCCAACCGAACAAGGTGAATCCTCATCAAGAAAAAGGAGAGCTGATCAGACTCAATGACAAAATAATGTTGGCCAGATAGAGAAGGAGGATTGAGATTTAGAATATGCCAGGGTATGAAGAGTGGATCCTGACGCGTAGACGCCAAGTGCACCGGTCACTCAAGTAATATATAATGTGGAAGTATCTCCCCAAGTATTGATCTATGAGGAACACAATAAGGTGGAGTTTGCTTTTGAGGAGGACTTGAGGTTGAAGGCCTCATGGATTTATAATGGAGCTTTAGATTTGTAGAAACAAAATAAAGTAAAAATAAATCAAATACTCCTATGCAGTTTGCTATGCACTGCTTCACTTGGAGAGATAGAAACTATGCAGGCTGTTATGTATGCTTCGTAAGATGGATGGATGAGTAGTCAAGCGGAGTGAGGGTCACAAACACCTCGTCGCAAAGCATGCAACTAGCAATTACTAACACGACAAACCAAACATGATAGGATGGAAAATGATGGCGCAACCTGGAACACATACAAGGACAAACAATCAATTCAACAACATGAATTTAACATTAAAGGCAGAAGTTCTTATGTGCACAACATCAATAAATGAAAAAGAAACTATCTAAACATAACCATTAAACAAGTGAAATAAGCAAACAAAATCGACCAAATCCGAAGCCTTGTTGAGGGTTTATGGTAGGAATCGCCGGGTTGTCAATTCGCACCCTAACTCGGTCCGCAACTGCATCCGGGGTAAAGGAAAGCTATCGCGTTCTCCTAATGACCCTTCCTCTTCATCTTATGACCTGATCTATTCTGGTGCATATCTTCCTTGCTTAATGAAGAGTGTAGGGATAGAATCCCCTTCCTTGAAGCTCTTGGATGATGGATGAGACATAGGACAAAAGCCCTAATACATGGAGGAGGAAGAGAGGAGGGCTCTCCCTTCGGCAAAAATGATAAAGTGGAGATGATGTCCAGTATTAGGGAAAACCTGCGATTATTTATAGAGAAATCGTTAGAATTTAGCCACACATGGTCAATCGCACGGTCATGCGATCGAACTGTGCGATATTTACGAAACCAAATACACAATAGGCCAAGGTTCCACCCATGCGATTTCCCTTCATACATAGTTGCATCAACCGTGCATGAACACAAATGCACCTGTAGAAATAAAAATGAAAATTCAGGGCTATCCATGAGACTTTGCGCTCTTCTTCTTAAACGACTGAATCCAACCGTGCATGAAGAAAACACACAATCAACAAATCGTAAAATTTTTAGAAAAACTAGGGCACTTGTGCGATTTTGTTCTCGCACGGTTGAAATCAACCGTGCGTGACCAAAATGCATGGGTAATGACATAACCCATATTTTCATCATAATGGCCGCGCACGGGCAAAACGCCAATGCGCAAAGAAAAACGCACGACCGTGTGATTCCTCAGATTTCACAAGTTATGTTAAGTACACCCCCAACCAGTCCAAAATGACACTAAAAGCTTCTAACAAATAATGGGGGAGCACCAAGTGCTTATCTCCAACAAAATAGAGCACAATTACATGCCACAATGGGTCAAAAATGTACACTGCGTGTAACATTATGAAATAAGTGAAATATAAGCAATAAAAACATGAATATGAAGTACTCGAGTGCAAAAACAAACCCAGATGAGTCTGAATAACCCTCTAAATATCGGACTCATCACACCCCCACACTTAACCATTTGCTTATCTCGAGCAAATCATCCCTCACATGGATGAGAGAAAACAATAGCTGGCTCTGAAATTGCAATGTCAGAGTACATGAAAAGTCGCATGCCTATACTCATAAAAATATAGCAGCAAAATTTCCTAATTATGCACAATAGTTTATATTTTTCTAAGCGTGTATCTATATTTTATTTCTACTCAATAATAGAATCACGGTAAATCAACCCGTCACACATAGGGAGAAAGTAGACTGATCACTGATGGGAGTATTGCCAAAGATTGGGGCTTGGGACAACCTCCAAAGGAATCCATCATTGTCAGTTAACATAAGCTCGCCCTTCCACACTCTCTCCATGACATTTGTTTAGTTCAACGCGCGAATCAGTAGGACTCGAGTTTTAAGATAGGGCTTGAATTTAGGTGGGATACACAAAGATACAATCGCTGGCTCAGCACACCCAACACAAAAGATCTAGAACTATAAAAACTATCCGTGCACAAATAATACATGCGGGTGCACAAAACCCCCAGACTTAGACTTGACCATATGGGTGTGTGCACTCGGTACTCCCAATACAACTTTTCACAAATATAATTTTTCATTCATCTTTTCTGTTTTCACTTTTATTTTTCAAACATTTTAATCAATTCATTTTTTTATTTTTCAAAACTATTTCAGCAAATTTTTCAATACAACACATCCACGCATTCACAATAATGAATTCACTACAATGACACCCAACATCAAAATGATAAATAACTATAACTTTGAGTTTTAGGTGTGCAATTAGGCTAGGATTCCTGGCATTAGTGAAATAACAGTGAAGTTGAACGAAAAAGATGGGGGTAGGCTCAACGGGGTTTGCAAGGATAAGATGATAGGAATGGTGCAAAAGCTCAATTGGGCCAAAATGATGCCCTACATCATACCCATGCAGTCAAACTAACCTATATCCATTCTTTAAGAATAGCTTGGGGGCAAGTTCTTAACCACCAAATAAAATCATCCTTCCTCCCGACTCAAGCAATACATGGCTAATGACCATCTACACACATCCCAACGCTACCGTCAGATTCAACCCGAGTTCACCATTTTTGAGTAGAATAAATAATATTTACGCGTAATTGAAAAAGTATAAACTAAAAGCATAAAGAAAAATTAATCCTACTAATATTTCTACGTAAGACACGAGCACTCGACTAGGAGCACTACAGGAGTCAACATTTTACACCATCTCACAATCTTAAGCTAGCATAGATATTTTCCCAAATCACACAAAAGAAATGAATTTAACTCACGACGCACTAATAGTTAAGCACGCACTCAAGCGGGTGCTGCGGTGTACAAACACTATGCAAAATAACAAAATAAATGAAATAAAAATACTTTTGGCATGCTATGAAATTGTGTGCATATAGTGCGTAACACAATCAATGACTCTCCCCAGACTTACACTATGCAATACAAAGCAATATATTGGAAAAACCCCTATGATTTATCTTAATAAATTATTTTTAGTGATTTTACATCCTAGGTTTATTACCCATAATGTATAATGAGGCTAATTTTGCCTTGGAAGTCCTAGAATGATATTAATATAAAGGACATAAGAAAGAGATAATAAATTTAAGAGAAAAGTCATGATTTGCCAACATGTGACGACTAGAAGTCATTGCAAATTTGACTGGAATTCGACGATACTTTGAATACAATTCAGAGTAAGTAAAATTAATAAGTCGACGACCTTCAAAAAATTATATCAATGAATACTTCGACATGATATTGAGGGAATGTCAACTACAAAGATATTTTTACAGATAGTTAGTATTCAATGTTGCTTCGATTAGAATTCGAAGTTACGTCAACTAAATTTCTTAATAGAATTTATTTTGACGTTTTCAATCATAATTATTTCCAGAAGGGGTTTGCATAAAAGAATCTTTGAGACATTAAAAGATGTCGTTCCATATATATATGATGAGATACAATAGAAAAATAATAATTATGAGTTATTATTGAATTCACACATCAATCATCAACTACCGACGATCAAGAAATTCAAATCAGATCGCGATAGTTTGATTTTGACAAAGAAAGTTCGGAAGATCATCATCAGCAATTGAATTTCTTCCATCAATCAATTGATTGTTAAAGTGTTGATTATTCTGCTAAAGAGAATTAGTTCTTCTTCTCAAGAGGAAATTGTATCAGATTTAGAGAAGATTAAAGGATAATCTGGAAATAGTGCTCATAATATTTGTGATTTTGATATTTAGATATTCATCATAAGCTCCAGATATCATCATTTCTAGTCCTCAAAAATCTACTAAGAGGACACAAAGAGAAGATTAATTTTATCACAAATCTTCTTTCATTCTCTTCTTACACTTAATGAAAGGAGTTTTGAGAATCCCTCTTCAAAGGATTCAAGGAGAGATTCTGGGATTCTCGTTGAGAAAATACTCAAGTTGTATTGGTTCAAGATATACTTATCAAGAGATCTGGTGTTGGTTCTAAGAGTCTCCTGATAAAAAAAACTCAGACAATGTGATAGTGAATTCCTACCAAGGGGGTAGAAGAGTGGATGTATCCAGATTGAGGGAGAACTACTATAATTTTTGTGTCTTTTGTGTTTCTCTATTTATTTTCAATTCTGTGCTGTGATTTTTTATATATCTGCATTTATTTCTGGTTGATTGTTAATGTATATGCAAATTCTTGTGAATTAAATTAAGTATTTGAAACAAAATTTTAACCTCTATTCACCCCCTCTAGAAAAAAATCTGAGGTAAATATCAACTAATCTCCTATTTCAATTAGTATTAGAGGGAGGTTGATCATTATTAGGTTAATCTAGAGGAGATTAATCAATAAAAGGTTACCACCTTGATCAAAAGATCATTTCAGTTGCTTTAGTATATTTATATTTATTTTTTCAAAAATTTCTTCAAATACATTCAAAGGATTTGCATCTAATAGGCCACTAGTTTGTAATCTTGAAAAGTTTACACTCTAGAAAACCAGAATCAGATTATACAGGAACTATATTGATGAAGGTATATTTGAATCAATTTTGATAGGACCACCAATGCCATACAGGAAGGATGTAGAGGGAAATATAACTTCAGAGCCTGTACCAAGAAGTGAATGGATAGACAGGTGAAGATGATAAAAGATTGTAATGAAAAATCTATGAAAATACTAGTTTCTATTATGTCAGATGATATATTTCAAAAAGTTATTGATTGTCAGTCAGCAAAAGGGATATGTGAATCACTTTCAAGAATAGTTGGTGGAAGTATAGATGAGAGAAAGGATAAAAGATCACTTTTAATCTCTCATTATGAGAATTTTCAAAATAAAATTGATGAATCTGTAGCAAAAATGTATGACAGATTCAGCATGATAATCATTAAGCTGAAGGGATTGAATAAATACATATCTCTCACTGAAATAAATAATAAATTACTCGTGTTTCTCATGTACATGATGAAAGATAGGGTAAGCTCTGACAAACTCTAGAGGGGGGGGGGGGTGAATAGAGTTTTTAAAATCTTTTTGATTTTTCGTGAAATAAGAAGTCTTTAATAAAATATGTTACTATGATATAGGTGTATGAATGTACAAGTGCAGCAAATGAACTAGAGAAAAGATAACTAAGCTACACAACAAAACATATCACAGTACAAGCACACAAGAAGATCACAGCCACACAGACAACACAAGAATTTTTATAGTGGTTCCCCAAACTTGGGTACATCCACTCTTCTACCACCCTAGGTAGGAATCCACTACAGGTTTTGATCAGGTGACTGCCACCAATGAGCTTTTGATCAGGTGCTCAAAAACCAACCCAAGTCTTTTGGAAGGAGACTTGCAACTAGAATAATTTTGAAGGGAATTAAAACCTTGTACAAATGTGGGGAAGAGAGGTTGATAGAAGTCTTCTTTTCTCAAGTCAAAATGAGAAGACTATGTGGATTCTGTGGTGTTGTCAAAGCTCCCCCTGAAATCTTGAATGGTTCAGGAGTGGAAGCTTTGCTAAGGGTGAGTAGGCCTTTTACGATATGATCATCTCTCCAGAGATCTTTTGACTGATTTGAATATACTTGTCACTTGTGATCCCTGAAAACAAAGAAGGTGAAGAAGAAAGACTCTTGATTGTGATTGTTGTTCTTTCTTCTTCTTTTGAGAGCAGTTGATTTTCTGAGAACTGTATGCACTGCACTTCTTGTTGATCTCAAAAAGTTTCTTTATTCACTTAATTCTGGCGGAGAGATGATCAGATTGATAACTGCCTCAAGGTCGAATTCAAAAACCTGTAATAAATGCTCAGCCGAAATCAGGGAAATTAAAACGGTAAGTATGCTGTCATATATTCTATTCTATGTCTGTCCCAAGATATAAGCAATTAATTCCATGGAGGATATTTACAATCAATGCTGCCAGTAACGACTCGATTCAAAGGATATAAGTGCATTGATTATCCAGGGAATTAACGGCCTATAATAGATATAAAATAAGGAGACAAAAAAGGAAAGAATTAATAACAATATGTCTTATAGTTTTCGTCGACTAGAGAACAGCTTTCGTCGACCTGTGATCAGCTTTCGTTGACCTGTGATCTGCGAACAACTACACTGCATAAACTCACATATACTGTGCTCTAAGTTTGTTGACCTGAGAATGTGAAATTAGTCGACCTTAGAGCTTAGTCAAACTGACAGCGTTGAGATAATAACACATCTGGTGTTGATTCGTTTGAGAGTGTTAAGTCATTGATAGCATTGAGTGATCTTTGGCTCTGAGTAAGCTTTGGCTTTGAGTGAACTATGGCGCTGAGAGATCTTTGGAGTTGAGAGTTGAAGAGTTAGTCGACTTGAGAATAGAGTTTGTCGAGCTCAAATTAGAGAATTTTATCTCTGAGTTAGTCGAGCTGAGCACGACTATCGTCGACCGGAGATCGACGAACGTAGATCTCCTGTTTCTAAAACTTGAATTCTCTAAGTCTTGAGTCTTTAGCAGTGCTGGAGGCTGTTCCTTTGTACTGTTGACTCTAAGGACTTGACCTAGACTCTAGAAAAACATAAAACTTGACCCGTCTATACAACATGGGTCACACCCTAAGAAAATAACCTAGCCCAAATCACTTAGGGGTTCCAACACATGAGATTCTAGAATTTGTTCCATCTGAGAAACAATGTGTCACAAAGAAATTATAACATATGCTTTGCTAGGAATGTTGAAGACATATGAACAACCACTAAAGAGTAGAGCTGAAATAGAAGCTAAGGAGAATAACTTAACTTCTAGAGAAAAATCAATTGCTTTCAAAGTTACTGAGTACGAGATATCTATTTCAGAGAATGAAACGTTTAATCTTCTGGCAAGAATATTCATAAAATGGAAAAAATCAGAAGGCTCTAGGATAAGAGATAGATATTAAGGCAAACCAAGGTTTGACAAGAATCCTAATAAGAAAAAAATCCGTTTCACATACAGAAAATCTGGACATATATCAACAGAATGTCCAGATCAGTAAAAGGAAAAATCAAGTAACAAGGATCAAAAGAAGAAATACCTGAAAAGAAAAGATAAGAAAAAAGGCAAAGTTTTTATTGCAAAAACCTGGAGTGATACAAGTTATGAATCTAGCTCTTCATCAAAAGAAGAAATTGCTACTGAAGAAGCATGTCTCATGGCTCTAGAGATAAAATAAGATCATTATACAAATGAGGTACCTGATAATTTTTATGATATTGACTTTACTTCAGAAGATTTTAAAGTATGTTTTAGAGAATTTTGTATAGATCAGATATAATTGGAAAAGGAAATTAAAATTTTAAGACAAAAATTAAAATTATATGAAGACTATCCTAATGATAATGAACAAATAGAATATGGTAAGATTTTAAAAATTGAGATTGATAACCTGAAGGAAAAGGTAAGTAAGTTAACTGAAGAAAACTATCTATTGAAAGAATCATTAGCAAAGGCAAAAGTCTTTGAAGACTCTTTGAATGGAAGGAGTCATCAACTTAAAAGTATTGAATTTTCTTCTGAAAAATTTTAATTAGTTTTCAAAGGGTTCTGTGAAGGTCAGTTAAAATCTAAACAACAAATTAAACATTTAAGAAAAGAATTAAATGAATTAAGATGTAAAGGTAATTATTATAAAATTATAACTATAGGGTTGAACTAGGAAAATTAGAGAAACAAATATCAAATCTAATTATTGAAAATAGAGAAATATAAATTAAGTTAGTTAAGATAAAAGATTTAGATATCATTTTGAAAGAATGGAATCATGAGAATTTAGGAGTTGGTTACTATGAAGAGCCTTGAATTTTATTGACACAACGTCGATATATATATATCAACGCTTGCGTCGATTATAACTATAGTCTTAATTTGTTGAATATAACTTGATGTAACGTGGACTAAAGAAAGGTGCGCTAAACTTTTGATGCCCTAATTTGTTGACATTTCATCTATTTTTTATATAATTCGTATTCTTTTCAAAACTCTTCTTCTTTCCGTCTCTCTATTTTTGCTTTCACATTTTCTCTGGTTTAGCAAGAACATTTGCAGGAAACATAATGACACCAAAGACAATTTTAGGATTCAGTGTAGATCTAGAATCATTCAGTGCAGTATCTGAAACTTTTCAAGAATCCTCAAACTATTCACTAATTCTAGTCTCAATAAGCTTATTTCAACAAGATGTAGACTTTTTGAGACAGAACTTGCAGAATTTGTTACAAGTGTTCAATGCGAAGAGGATGGTTCATTGACTAGAACAATTGCCATACAAAAAGTTCCTATAAAAGTAGAAATTATACAAAAGTCATTTGATCTCTTTTCAGGAAATGATTCTTCAGAACTATCAAAAGAAGAAATCAAAGATATATTATGAATTATGAACTAAACAAAGGATAAAGTTTTTGTTCTTAAGAAAATGGATATATCAGAGGAATATCAGTTCATGGCAGATATAGTTTATTTCTACTCAAAAATAGAATCACAGTAAATCATCCGGTCACACATATGGAGAAAGTAGACTGATCACTGATGGGAGTATTGCCAAAGACTTGGGCTCGGGACAACCTCCAAAGAAATCCATTATTGTCAGTTAACCTAAGCTCGCCCTTCCACACTCTCTCCACGACATTTGTTTGGTTCAACGCGCGAATCAGTAGGACTCGAGTTTTAAGATAGGGCTTGGATTTAGGTGGGATACACAAAGATACAATCGCTGGCTCGACACACCAACACAAAAGAGCTAGAACTATAAAAACTATCCATATACAAACAATACATGCAGGTGCACCACACCCCCAGACTTAGACTTGACCATATGGGTGTGCACACCCGGTACTCCCAATATAACTTTTCACAAATATAATTTTTCATTCAACTTTTCTGTTTTCACTTTTCTTTTTCAAACATTTTAATCAATTCATTTTTTTATTTTTCAAAACTATTTCAGCAAATTTTTTAATACAACACATCCACGCATTCACAATAATGAATTCACGACAATGACACCCAACATCAAAATGATAAATAACTATAACATTGAGTTTTTTGTGTGCAATTAGGCTAGGATTCTTTGTATTAGTGAAATAATTGTGAAGTTGAACCAAAAAGATGGGGGTAGGCTCAACGGGGTTAGTGAGGATAAGACGATAGGAATGGTGCAAAAGCTCAATTGGGACAAAATGATGCCCTACATCATACCCATGCAGTCAAACTAACCTATACCCATGCATTATGAATAGCTTGGGGGCAAGTTCTTAACCACCAAATAAAATCATCCTTCCTCCCGACTCAAGCAATACATGGCTAACGACCATCTACACACATCCCTACGCTACCGTCAGATTAAACCCGAGTTCACCATTTTTAGTAGAATAAATTATATTTATGCGTAATTGATTTGTAAAACTTCAACATATGATGCAATTCCTAAAATTCAATTACATTTAATGGGAGTTCTAGTGCTTGGAAAAAGGATTAACAGGGGAAAAAAGATAATAAAACTTTATTATATATAAATATAAACAAGGAAAGAATGCCTACTTGACTATAATGAGTCATGTTTTGCTGAAGAATTTTCAACATCTTTATATATCTAAGGGAATACCAATACTTGCAGAATGATGTGCCAATTCCACCCATTCCAATGGAATCTTTATTATCACTAGAGCAAATTATTCAAGGAGCTCGGACTGATTTATCATTATACTCAACTCATGCTGATGTTAGTAAAATAAATCTACACTTAGTCATTTCTTAAATTAGTATCACTCGAGCAGTAGAATTGAAGTCTATCCTTTATGCTTAAATAGCATGTTTCTCAAATAAAAATCACAGTGGATGTTATACAATCTCACCTAGATTTGATTACAACTTTAGTATAGTTTATGTAAGTAAAGATCTCTTCTTCCAACATTACAAGATCATTCTTAACCTCTCTTGTGTATGAGGTCAAGAAGGGGGAGAGTCAGTGTTGGGTCCATGGATCACAATGTCCTAGATTTTTAGAAGGCCCATAGGTCAATAATATACACATGTTTGTATCTTATATTTGTTCAAAGTTCATTGTATGCAGGGTGTATATAGTTACATTGATTAGACAGGTTGTCTAGGTCATAATAGTAGTGGGACTCAAGAAAGGATGTTGGATAAGCAAAAAATAGGCTAAGGGAAAAAGAGTTGAGTGAACTCACTTCACTCAATACCAGGAGTCTAAAAGCGTTGACAGGAGATCTAGCAGTCAAAGCCTCAGTATTGCTGACTTGAAATCTATCTAAGAACAGAAGTGTTGAGTAAAGGCAGTTCTCTCAACTCATACTCAAAAAGAATTCTAGTTAAGTGCAATATCATTGAGTGATGAAGGATCACTCAGTGCCACATCAATAAATTCAGCAAAGTAAGAAAGCATTGGGTGTAGAATCTTCCCTCAATGCCTTCATACAAGAAAATTCTACCAAGTCCAAAAGCGTTGAGTGATGAAGGCTTACTAAATGCCTTACTAGTTAGGATGTAAAAGTCAAATGCATTGAGTGTTGAAGTTTCACTCAATGCCTCAAGGTAACAAAATTTTTGTCAAGTGTTTTTGTGTTGAGTGACATGGCCTCACTCAACGCCTATGCAGAATGACTGAAAATTGTTAAGTCCTAAGTCACCAGGTCATGCTGACGTCATCCAAAATTCAATTATTACGGGACTTGCGTGCAAGATGACAAAAGGCGATGTATGACTTTAGTATAGTAATTAATGCAAAAGATTTGTTGTAGTTAACTATTTCGGCTGGACTATATAGCTCATAGAGCCATTGGATGACGAGTCATAAAAGGATCTTTTTGAGAAATCATAAGAAGCTTTTTGGTCATCTTCTTTGTCTCCATCAAGCAAGAAAATCCTTTACACTGGGATTAACAAGAAGGTCCGTGTGATTCGGACAAAGGCTAGCTTTTTAAAGAAATCAACATCTGAAAATTAATCCATAGTCTTCAACAGCAAGAACTGAGAACTTGGTTTCTGTATAAGAAGGAGAAGCTGAGCAAACTCAAGGGGCTGTACATATTCAAGGCCTCTGCACTCAACTCTTCTACATATAAGGCTTGAAGAAACAATGCTCTCCAATTGTCTTATCAGCACAAGCAGAAACATTCTAAAGATCAGCCATCTTAGTGTTGTGAAGTAGTTAGGGATGAGTTTACTTAGTTCAGAGAGAAGGCTTAGAGAAACTTTTCTCTTGAGTTAATCATCATCAAACTTTAACTCTTTCTGTAGGGTCATTATTGATCTGAGTTGTAAGCCTAAAATCTAAAGGCTGAGTGGTATGGTCCTATTGAGGATCTGAGGTGGGGCTTGTGCGCTTGAGGTAGGATCTTGGTTAATATCTGAGGTAGGAGATTTATTATATCTGACTGTAGGGCAAACCTTCTATCCTGAGTTGTAGGGTTTCTTCATAAGCCTGAGCTTAGTGATCTATAGGGTCATTGAGTTGTAGGAATAGAGATTACTCTGAGTGAGTAGGGCTGTCTCCTGAGGTAGGGCTTGGAGGATGCATGAGAGATCCCGAGGGATCTGTGTTGTAAGCTCTTTGAGCCAAGTTTAGAGAAGATTGCCTTGTCTAACACACTATTAGAAAGGTGGGATGGAAAGTGGATGTACCCATACCTTGGAGAACCACTATAAAAAATGGTGTGTTGTTCTTGATCTTGAAAGCTAACATAATAATCAAACTCAAAACTTACCAAAGTCAAAGAAAATTCAAAAGGACTAGAACACCAGTTAAAACCTCTGTAGGTGTATAACTACTCTTGAAACCAAGACTTTCAAGTGGTATCAAAGGGAGGTTGTTCAAAAAGGACTTAACAGTCTGAACAGATCTCCAAGTGTAGCTGAAGATTATCCCTATGAGTACAGGTGAGAACCATAAGGAGTTGAGCTCCATAAAGCTCCCTATTTATAGGAAAGAGAACTTTGGGATTTAGAAAGAAAGGGTTAGGCTATTCATGGAAGTCTCAAATTCAAAGATATTTATTACAGTTCAAGAGGGACCCTTAATTTCCATGAAGTTCTCAGTCATTGATGTCAATATCCAAACTCTAAAGAAGTACACTGAGATAACTAAGAATGAAGTCATTCTGATAACCATGGATAAAAGAGCTCAAAATATCATTGTCAGTGCTATAGATGACTCCAAGTTCCAGAACCCGGTCTACTGTAAAACTGCTAAAGAGATATGGGATTCTCTTATAGTATACATGGAAGGGACAAAGGAAGTGAGGGATGACAGAAAAGCCATCGTGAATAAGCAATATGAGGCCTTCAAACAAGGAAAGAAAGATTTCATAGCTGAATGCTATGAAAAGTTCTTCATAATAGTGAATAGTCTGATCACCTATGATAGACAGTTCAAAAACTATAAGTTAAATGGCAAGTTCTTGAGATCCCAAAATATTGAATGGGATATCAAGATCTGTGCCATTAGAGAAGTTGACAACTTGGCCAACACATTACATCAAAATTTGTTTGGGAAGCTGCTATTGTAACGACCTCCCCAGCACCACGCTCGCAAGGACGGCCGCCGAAACCCCCAGCACCACGCTCTAAAGGGTTCAGCCTAACCAGGTCTGCAGACCATGCACCCCAACCCCTCTCCATCTACAGGCGGGTTGTTGAGGCCAGGGATCGAACCCGAGACCTCCTTGATAAGGAGTTTTCAAACCACTCCTCATCACCAATTATTGCAGCTCAATTAGTGATGAGGAGTGGTTTGACAACTCCTTATCAAGGAGGTCTCGGGTTCAATCCCTGGCCTCAACAACCCACCTGTGGATGGAGAGGGGTTGGGGTGCATGGTCTGCAGACCTGGTTAGGCTGAACCCTTTCGAGCGTGGTGTTGGGGGTATCGGTGGCCGTCCTTGCGAGCGTCGTGCTGGTACAAAAAAGTGCACTTTTTGTAACGGTCCAGTCCCTCCAACCCTGCGGGACCCAGCTGGCACCGCCGGCCTACCAGAAGTCCAGACCCAGGCCCACTGCTGGTAGTCAGCCTATCACATCAAGCCTCCAGTTTAGGTTAGCCTAGGACTGCCCCCGGTATACCTCGTGAAGGGTTCTCAAAGGGCACTAGGAACTTTTATGGTAGCTGAAGCCCACCATTCCCTTTTGTAACGCACTTATTGTTATTGGTTATTACATGATTCCCGATCCCTTTAGAATTACTCTGGATCAAATCCTAATGTGTTTTGACCTTTCTCTCTCTCTCTCCACGGGAAAGACGATATTTCATCGATCCCGAGCACCTCCTAGGCTTAATGACTCCACTACCTACTCTTCCCAACTTCCTTTTTCAAATCCCATGAACTATCAATCTCATCCTCTTTGTACAACGCAAAGGCTATCACTACTTCTGCTGTTTTACGCTATGCAGACCAAACTATACTATATCATGTTCATGATAGAAGGTCCTTCAAGTTCACACCCAAAAGCCTTAAATTATTTACTGGAGTTCTATCATGACATAATTAGCCTAAATCTAGAAAATTATAATTTTCCTAATTAATTTGATATTTAATTAATTTTCCCAAAAGATTGGCCATGGGTAATTTTGAACATGAACTATATGATTTACTCAAGTAATGGCCACCCAAAAATTATGATCACTGAATAACAGAGAAATATCAGAAAATACTAAATTTTATGATTTTACAGAAAACATTTAGCCTCTAATTTATTTATCCAATATAATTCCAATAATCACATTTAAAGAAGGAAGTACAAAAATTATTCATAAGAAAATTATAGAAAAATTACTAAATCTTAATAATGAACAGAAAGAACCATTGTACAAAAATCATAATTTTTCTGTCTTACTAGACACAAAAATAAATTCAATTAAGTTTTCTTGGGAAACAATATTTAGTGAAGCAACCCCTATAAATACACCTCCAACAATTCCATAAAAATTCACAGAGCTTTATAACATTATAAAAGGTCCTCTGATTAAATATCATCAACTTCCAATAAATGGTTACTTCATGATAAATTCCTAAATAAATAATACAACTTGCTAAATTGTGAATGAAGTATCCAAAATAATAATCCTAAATTCAGAATAAAATTTCCAGAGCTTTATTATAACCTTAAAACATGATTGACACAACTTCATTCTAATCCAAAGTTAAAATGTTACATAATTAATTCTTCAAGGGAATCTATGATTGTGCACTTTTATAAAGGAATCAATTTGAAAGCTTATCCAAATACTATGTAACATGATTCAAAGTTTATTATGATTGTAAACATAGCTCTTACTATCCTCTCATGGAAATTCAAGATCATTTGATCTTTCAATTATTTCTTAAGGTGTAAAGGCCCGGAGTTCGCCGAACTCAATTTCTCCACCCAGCTTGCTCCCGCCTGGAGTTCGTCGAGCTGGTCCACCAAGCCTCATGCTCTCTTGGAGTTCGTCGAACTCATTTTCTTTTCTGCCCAGCTCGCGGCCGCCTGGATGTACAACCCCGTGTTCGCCGAGTGGGCCCACGACCCCAGGAGAGCAAACCAGAGGAGCCCGCGCCCGTATAAGAACAGCAAGTAGGCGGACTCAGAATGACAAACTTGCTCTCGCCAAAGCTAGGCAGACAAGCTGTGCGAGCAGCTCCACCTAGCTTGCACCTGCCTGGAGTTCGTCGAACTCAATTTCTCCACCCAGCTCGCACACGCCTGGTGTTCGTTTAGCTAGTCCACCAATCCTCGCGCTCGCCTGGAGTTCGTTGAACTCATTTTCTCTTCCGCCCATCTCGTGCCCGCCTGGAGTTCGTCGAATTGAGCTTGGATTTCGTCGACATAAGCCTCGTGCTCGCCTGAAGTTCGTCAAACTCATTTTCTCTTCCGCCCAGCTCGTGCCTTCCTGGAGTTCGTCGAACTCAATATCTCTGGGCTTTGGGAGTAACCATCTCAGAGCGGCCTGGCTCGCGCTTGCCTACAGAAGGAAGGCGGGCGAAAAAACAGGTCGTGTCCGCCTTTGGCACCGAGGAATGCCTCGGCACCCACCGTCTCGCACTCATTCTAGGGAGTTCGGCAAATAATAGTCGAGCTGGACCGGTCGGTCCCATGTCCGCCGAGGTTCGGGGAAGGCGGCGAGTTCCAGCTCTATTGAGCATTCGCCGCCCCAGGCGAGTGGAGGCGGCGAGTGCCAGCTCCATCGAGCACTACTCGCCCCAGGCGAGTGGAGGTTTTAGAGGTCCACTCGCCCAATTTTTCTATGATGTATTATTACCATTTTACCCCCATTGGCCTGCCTATAGCCCGTTAGAACAGCGTAGTTATGGTATTGGCAGACCCAGCTGGGTTGCACATAGCTATTCAAAACAGCGGAGGTTGGCTACTTGCAGGCCGATTTTAGAAATCTATAAATAGAACTAAGGAGCACCTAAGAAGGCTTGCTTACTTGTCTCCCAATCTTCTAGCGCTTTATGAGGCTGCCTTAGCTCGGCTCTTGGCTAGGGAGGGGAAGTGCTCTAAGATCTTCCTGGTGTGTTGTGGGGCCTCCGCACCGAGCCCATGGGTCAGTTCCTTATTCTTTTTCCTTGTCCTTTTGCTTTTAGGAGAGAAGTAGGTGCGCGATCACCCATTCCTGAAGGGTGAACTCCATAGAGACCCATTTTTTCAGTTTTATCATTATAGTGTGGTGAGTGTGGAGCGTGGTTTGTATAGAAAATCTTCAACAGGATCGATGACGGGAGGAGGAGGATAAGGCTCGGATAGGTCCGACTCGCCACCCCCCATCTCTCTCCACGGTTGGGATGTTCCAAGAATTTAGACGAGAGGTGCTTGGCCTCGTCAGGTTCGCACTTGGCGTGCATGCCGAGTACTCGACTCCAGCGGTGCCTGTGCTCGTAGACCTGGCCCTTGGCAAAGACGCTCCTGGAGGGCGAGCTGGGAAAGAAGTTGTACATAAAGGAAGAGGCGGCGAGCTCCCCAGGAGAGTGCCGGGCTCGGCGAGCGGCGGTAGGTTCGGCGAGATGGGGATGCGAGATAACCCAACTTGTGCAGTAGGGGGAGGCAGCTGCTTCAGCGAGCTGGTTTCTTCTGCCCCGGTTCCAGAGGGATTCACGGAGCCTATGATGTCCTACTACGCCGGGAAGGGAGACCCGGTACAACACGTCTAGTAGTTCGAGGACGTGGTATCGATTCGACAGATGTCAGATGGGTTCAAGTGCAGGCTCTTTGCCATCACTCTCAAGGAGAAGGCGAGAGAGTAGTTCCACCAGCTACCGACCAGCTCCATTTACTATTTCGATGACCTGCACCAAGGGTTCATGTTGAGGTTCTCCACCTCCAAGAGGAGGATGAAGGAGTCAGAGTCCCTGTTCCACATCAAGCAGGGGGGTGAACGATACCTTGGGGAGCTACGTGGATCAGTTCCAAGAGGAGGTCACCCAAGTCCAAGAGATTCTAGGGCACACCCTGATGATGGCCTTCACCCTGGGGCTGCAGTAGGGTTTCTTAAGAATGCAACAGAAGAGGGTGACACCCCTATCCTATGAGGAGCTAATGGAGAGGGCGGTAAGAGAAGTCGACGTGGAGGCATCGAATCCAAAGTTTTCCTGGAAGCTGGCCAGGTGGGCCTCGGAGGAAGAAAGGCCAAGAGGTGGCAGAGTTTAGGAGGAGAAAAGAGCTGAACCCCGGTAGAGGGAACAACAACAGTAGCAGCAACCCAGGTGGGGGCATTAGCAGCCAAACCATCGGCTAGGTTGGAGGCCGGAGTTGCAATACCAGGGGTCATAGAGAGTTTTCCAGGGGGAGACAATCGAGAGGAGGGCCAGGGTTAATTTTACCCTTCAGGCGGGAGGCAGGGCCAGAGACCACCTCTCCCCAACTAGAACCAGGATATGGCTATAGCCATGGGGGAGAGGAGGAGAGTGGCATGGAGGTGGAGAAGAGAGGTTAGGGAAGAGTTGACCTACTGTGACATCCATCAAGAGGAGGGGCACGCCACAAACACATGCCCGGAGTTCGTCGAGATGAGAGGAAAAAGGGAGCCGTAGCAGCAACAACACTGCTAGGAAGTGCGGATCGAAGATGTCATGCCTCCAGCAGAGGAGGACATGTGCGAAGACTGGGTAGATGTTTGGGCCCAGGGAGGGATCAGAGTGATCCACGGGGGTGGGGGGGGGGGGGGGTAGGTCGAGGCTTCCCACAAGGCAAGTCTCCACACCATGTACCGCCGGAGCATTGGCTCCATATCCCATAACCCACCCCTAGAGGAGAAGATCACCTTCTCACGGAAGGATATGCCAGACCATGAGGACCCCTTCTACAAAGTACTAGTCATCCAGATAGCGGTCGAGAACTTCACAGTATCCCAGATCCTCATCGATAATGGGAGCTCGGTCAACGTCATCTTCAAGAAGGCATTTGACGTGATGAAGGGGGAGGCCAAGAGGGTGCTGGCCTTAGATGGACCCTTGTTTGGCTTCTCTGGGGAGAGGAAGGAGATTGAAGGAGGAGTGGGACTACAGGTCACTCTAGGGGGGCTGTCCCACACCTACAGGTTCGTCATTGTGGATGCCCCTAGAAGCTACAATACCATCTTCGAGCGACCCATCATCAGTGCCTTCCACTACATTCCGTCATCCTTCTGCTGCATTCCGTCATCCTTCCGCTGCATTCCATCATCCTTTACATAGGAGAGTATCAGGAAGGGATGGACAGGAAGAAATTCAAGTACAAGTCGACGTACTATCTCATCAGCGATGAGAAACTATACCGAAAGAACCTCTCAGAGATGTGGGCGTGTTGCGTGGCCAAGAGGGAGGTCCAGAGGATCTTGGAGAAGGTTCACTCTAGGGAGTGTGGGAGCCACTTTGGGAGTCGGACCCTGGAGGGAAGGATTGTCAGGCAAGGGTATTTCTGGCCCACCTTGGGCCACGACGTGGCCGAGTTTAGAAAAAAGTGCCACAAGTGCCAGTTATATGCCCCCTCAAGTTGCAATGGGCCTAGCATCTCAGAAGTATCACTACTTCCTGGCCCTTCGCCATCTGGGGAATGGACCTGGTGAGGCCTTCCCCCAGGCCAGTTGGCAGAGGAGGTTCTTGCTCGTCATGATTGATTATTTTTTTAAGTGGTTAGAGGTGAAGGTGCTGACTAAGGTGACCTCCCAGGTTATCAGGAATTTTGTTTGGGGGGAGATCATCTACCTGCACGGGCTGCCGCAAGCCAATGTCATGGATAATAGACCTTAGTTTGACAGCGCCGAGTTCATCAGCTTCTACGGGCAGGTCGGGATTGACCTCAAATTTGCCTCGGTCCATCACCCTAGGTGCAACGGGCAGGTGGAGGCGGAAAACAAAATCATAGTGAACCTTTTGAAGAAAAAAGTTGAGAACTTGAAGGGTATCTGGGTGGATCAGCTCCCCTCGGTCCTTTGGGCCCTTAGAACCACTCCCAACACACCTACGTGAGAAACCCCCTTCAAGCTATCCCATGGATGTGAGGCAGTACTCCCGGTAGAGTTCTAGGTCCGGATGCCTCGGGTTGTTGATGCGGAGGAAGGAAGGGAAGAATGGAGAGCCTAAAATGAAGAGGAACCACGACTCTCCCTTGACATGGTGGAGGAGCTACGTGACCTATCCTCCATCCGACAAGAAGAAGTGAAGAGAAGAATGGCCAAGTACTTTGACAAGCACGTCAGGGTCAAACAGTTCGTAGAAGGGGACTTGGTCCTGAGAAAGGTAGATGCCGCGGGAAGATCGACCACTATGAGGAAGCTCAACCCCAACTGGGAAGGTCCAAACATTATATAGGAAGCATTGAAATCAGGATGGTACCGCCTTCGGAATGTGGAAGGCGAGACCCTAAGTTTCACCTGGAGTAGTGATGACTTGAAATGTTTTTACCCTTGAGTCTTGTAAGTAGTGTTCCATTTTCTAAAAAAGCTTCTCAATATGCCTACGCTCCTGCCATAATTCTTGAAAGTAGAAGTGTTCATTTCCCAGACCCCGAGCAGATCCCGATGCCAGGCTCTCACCTAGCTGGCAGGACTGGATGTAACTCGGTGGAGTCTACCTAGAACCAGAGCAGATCCCACTACTAGGCCCTCACCTATTTGGCAGGGCTGATGTCACTCGGCGGAGTCTACCCAGACCCTGATAAGATCTCGATGCCAGGCTCTCACCTAGCTGGCAGGGCTGGATGTCACTCGGTGGAGTTTACCCAGACCCCGAGAAGATCCCGCTTCCAGGCTCTCACCTAGATGGTAGGGCTGGATGTCACTTTGTGGAGACTACCCAGACCCCGAGAAAATCCCGCTGCCAGGCTCTCACCTAGCTGGCAGGGCTGGATGTCACTCAGTGGAGTCTTCCCAGATGATGGTTAAAACGCGCGGGTTTCTTTTTATTTGATTTTAAGATGAGTGGGATTTTATTTTATAAAAAAAAGAAGAGCGTTTTTATTTTGTTAGAAACCGAGTTTTAACGAGAGGGAGGCAAGTGCACCTATCGCGTGTAGTACAGGATATTCCCGTGTAGAGGAATATCGGGGTCGTATTGTTCTCGGGGCCGGCTTAGCTATATCTACTCTTTCCCTGAAAGTCTATTATTCTACCAATAATATTTTAGGTTTGATAAAAAAGGGAAATGGCATAAACATATAAAAAAGGCATAATAATAATAAAGCATAAAGCATAAAATAAAGTGCGGAAATAAATGAAGTGCAGAAGGACGACGACCAACTTAGCGCGACGATATCAAAAAGAGAATTGGAACTAAAATAACTTTTAATAAAAAGAGATCCTAAATTTCAAATTAATTAAGGCGGAGACTCGGCCGTGGAGGTTCCAAAGGAATGAGCTCACTTATCTCTAGGACTATCGCTCACCTGAACGCTAAGACTATTCGACCGATCGCTAGACCGACGAAGGATTCCTCTTAACGCCCGCATTACGCTGAGAACCCCGCTATTGGGTGGGGAACCCAATCCGGTAGAGTCATGCGCCTCCTCTCTCGAGGGTTAGCGCGAAGCTCTCTTTACACAAGGGTGATCGGTCCATATGTGCGGCCTCTCGGCGTTGCGTATGGATAACGGAAATAGAACCCGCACATCGATATGCGGTCCTACGCGTCGTTAACCCGGGGCAAACCTTAAGAAATTTAATTAAACTGAAAAACAGGAACTTCAATTATTTAAAGCTACTTTATCTGTCCCAATGCTCTTCGATATCGAGGGCTAAGGGCGGTTAGCCACTCATCGGAATGGGGACACTTACGCTAGAAAGTAATAAAGAAAGCAGTAAGAAAGCAGTAAAGAAAGCTGAAAATTGCAAATCCTACTCAAACGAGTAGGACTGAAGAAAGCAGTAAATGCGAATCCCGGCTCAAATGAGTGGGCGGGGGTAAATTAATCTCATACACGCACACACTCTACAGAAATTAAAATCACACACACGCACTCTACAGAAAAGTAAACACACACACACACACAAAGTTATCCTACTCAAGTGAGTAGGAAGAAAATGAAAGCAGTAAAAAGACAAGTCCCACTCAAACGAGTGGGCGGGAAATGAAAGCTGAGCGCCATTTAACTCTTAACGAGTAGGCGGAAATAGATGCATACGCACACACTCTACAGAAATTGAAATAAAGCTATAAAATCTAACTCATACACGCACACACACTTGCAAAAATAAGAAAAAGCAAAGTGACTGAAAAATTAAAACAACTGCATTTCTACCGCTAGAATGCGGTAGAAATGCATAAAAAGTGAAAATAAAAATTAACCGGACAAAAAGTTTTGAAAATTAAAACGAAAAGCTAAGTGCTCGGAAAATTAAAACGACTGCATTTCTACCGCTAGAATGCGGTAGAAATGCATAAAAAGAGAAAATAAAAATTAAACGGAGCGAAAAGTTTTGCAAATAAACGCAAAATGGAAGTTGTCGAAAAATTAGAACAACTGCATTTCTACCGCTAGAATGCGGTAGAAATGCATAAAAAGTGAAAATAAAAATAAACTAAAGCTAAACGGGTGCGGAAAATTGAAATAAAATGGGCAGCGTAACGGCTAGTAAATGCGATAAAATCCTAAACTAAACTGAGTTATAAAGCTGAAAAAGATAAAACATGAAAAGAACAAAAAAAGGAACGAAAAATTACAAAGATAGGGCGCTTCCAAATGAGATTCATGCTAAGCAAGAGAGAAAATAAACTATTTTTATTAAATAAAAAGCTATTACAAACTAAGGGAGGGGGGAGAAATTCTCTTACATAACATTTGGATCCAAATGGGCAGCACAACACCTTAGCAAAGTGGCCAAAAAAGGAGACAAGAAAAGCTTCCTGGAAGCTTGTATTTATAGACAAAAATTCGGGAGTGACACGCCTTAGGTCACGGGCGTGACAAGGGGGCGTGTCACTACTATTCATGAGCTGATCGGGTGATTTGACTGGAGCTTTGACTTCGGCTGAAAACGTGGCGGTCACGCCCCAGGTCACGGGCGTGACAGGTGTCAGTCACGGGCGTGACTAGGGCGTGACGGGGAGCTGGCTCTGGGGATTTGACGCGAGCTTTGACTTCGGGGCGGTCCACGTGGCGGTCACGCCCCAGGTCACGGGCGTGCCAGAATTGTCACGGGCGTGACATCAAGGCGTTAAGCGAAGTACAGTGAAATCTTTGAGTTTAGACTGGCTGATGATGCTGAGTGCCTGACACGCCCGTGTCGGGGGGTGACACGGGCGTGACAAGGCCGAAAAAAATATTTTTCTGAAAAAATTCCGAAAACAAAAAAGCTAAGTTAGAAATAAAAAATTACAAAAAAGAAACAATTTATTAAATAAAACAAACTAAAAAATATAAAAATAAACAAAAATGACTTAAATAAAATACGAAAATATAGGTATATTTACAACTCATCAAATTCCCCCATACTTAAGTTTTTGCTATTACAGAGCAAAAGTTGGAGATGATCCTATAAGGAATTAAAAAGAATCCTAAATTTAACTACCGTTTGATTTAATTGTAAGAAAGATCGAAATGAATTTCCGGGGTTTCGGAATTAAATCCTAAATTCTGAAAATGTTATAAATAGAGGAACCGTTTCAAAAATACTTCTAAACGAGAAAAATAGAAAGCGAAAATTATTTTGTTAGTTTAACAAAAATGGATTTGAATTATCGAAAAAACTTTAGCTAAAAAGAAATTGATAGGAAATAATTCAATTTAAAAATTATGCTCTCAAAAAGTTTTAGATTAATTCTAGAATCATGAAAAATAGATAAGTGGATTGGCGGTTATGAAGAAGGCTTTGATTTTGAGGCGAGGTAATTTTTTCTCGAACTCCCACATATTTTTTTTTGAATTGTTAGGAAAATGAAATCTTATTTTCCTAACACATTTTTTCTTCTTAAATATAAATAAACCCAATGCATATGTATAGGAGTAATGAATTTTATCCTCTTACTCCTAACATACAATCTTTTTAAACTATTGGGTGCCTATGTTTACGGGACGAAATCTTATCCCCATTGACATAAGATCTTTTTAAGGGTGAGCGGGAAATCATACCAATTAAGGAATGAAAAAAAGGTGGATGGTTTAGTTTCTAAAAGAAAGCTAGAGTTTAATAAAAAATTTTGAGAGCAACCACTTTAATTTGAACGTTCCTACGTTTCTAAAAGCATAAGTAGAAATAATGTAAAATCCATGAATGTTATTTTCTAACATAAAAATGTGCTTAATTTCAAAAAAGTAGGAGTGATAGTGAGAAAAACAAGTTCCCTATAATAAGAAAAAGCCATAAAAAATTCTTTAAAATCTTAACCCCAGAAATTTAAGTCTATCGAGCTACAATTAATAAACGAATAGTAAATAAAGAATTAATTAAAATTCGCTTATAAATAAACTCGAAATGATTATTTTGGAGAGCAAAGAGGTTAAGAAATGAGGTTTTCGAATTATTTACTACAAAAATTTTTTTTTGATTTTTATGAGTTTTTCTAATTTTTTTTTTAATTTTGGGGTTATTATCATTTTATTTGGAATTTTTTTAAAGGTTATGCAAATTTTTTTGAGTTTTTTTGAGTTATACAGATTTTTTTTGAATTTTTGGATTTACAGAAATGTTTACAAGAAAAGGGAGAGAATTTTTACAAGATAGGAAAGAGAAGATAGGAAAGATAAGTGGAAATAGACAAGAATATTTACAAAATATTTACAAAGTAGAAAAAGGATCGCCCGCGAACAGACTCTTATTTGTGGTTGGTTCGATGAGTCGAACGTCGCGGAGCGATTTTTCATTTTTTTGAAAATATTTTATTTATTATTATTATTAAAGCATGAAATTTTTTTTTGAAGTTTTTAATTTTGTAATGTTTTTAAGTTTTTTTTTTATTAAGTGCGGGAGAATAAAAGAACAGAAAATAGGAAACACCCCCATACTTAAGTCCAACATTGTCCCCAATGTTGCACTAAGTATGAGGAACGATATATATATATATATATATATATATATATATATATATATATATATATATATATATATATATATATATATATATATATATATATATATATATATATATATATATATATATATATATATATATATATAAGGAAAGCTAAACAGTTATGTACAAAAAATTTAAAAACAGGGGTTTAGAAATCTTCCCTAAACCGCGTTCGGGGAAGCCCGTTAAATTAAGACCTGCAAAAGTTAAAGTAAAAGCAAAAAAAATAAAACAGAAAAAAGAAAAATATAAGTTCGGCGAAAAGTGTGCGGGTGATAGGGGGCACGAGGGGTAAGTGAGTGTTATAAATGTGCGACGGATACGCGATCCCCTAGCGCTCACAATTGTGAAGCGCGCCGAAACGACAAAATAGATATATAAATATTTTTTTTTTTGAGTTTAATATATTTTTCTTAGTTTTTTTTTTAGAATTTTAAGTTTATGTCTTTTTTTTGTTGTTTTAATTTTTGAAAATAAAAATGAAAATAAGTTAAAGGAAAATAAAATAAAAATGAAAGATATGTTTTTTTTGTTTTTAATTTTTAAATTTTTGATGAAAAAATAAAAAAAATAAAAAAAATTTCATCACTTTTTTGATTTTTAGGTTATTTTCTTTTTTTTTAATTTTATTTATATATATATATTTTTTAATTTTATAAGTTGTTAAGTTTTTAGATATTTTTAGTTTTTTTTTTTTTTAGTTTTTTAGTTTTCTGATTTTTTTTTAGTTTTAAAGTTTTTAAAATTTTTCATTTTTAGATTTTTTTTGTTTATAGTATTTATTATTATTATTATCATTGATATTATTATTATAATAATAAATATAATTTTTTTGGTGGTCATTTTGTTATTTTTTTTATATATATATATATAGAAATAAAGGGTAAAATTAATAGGTTTCAGGAATTCAAAATAATAAGTCGAAATTTTCCCCGGCAACGGCGCCAAAAACTTGATGGTTAAAACGCGCGGGTTTCTTTTTATTTTATTTTAAGATGAGTGGGATTTTATTTTATAAAGAAAAAGAAGCGCGTTTTTATTTTGTTAGAAACCGACTTTTAACGAGAGGGAGGCAAGTGCACCTATCGCGTGTAGTACAGGATATTCCCGTGTGGAGGAATATCGGGGTCGTATTGTTCTCAGGGCCGGCTTAGCTATATCTACTCATTCCCTGAAAGCCTATTATTCTACCAATAATATTTTAGGTTTGATAAAAAAGGGAAATGACATAAACATATAAAAAAGGCATAATAATAATAAAGCATAAAGCATAAAATAAAGTGCGGAAATAAATGAAGTGCAGAAGGCCGATGACCAACTTAGCGCGACGATATCAAAAAGAGAATTGGAACTAAAATAAATTTTAATAAAAAGAGATCCTAAATTTCAAATTAATTAAGGCGGAGACTCGGCCGTGGAGGTTCCAAAGGAATGAGCTTACTTATCTCTAGGACTATCGCTCACCTGAACGCTAAGATTATTCGACCGATCGCTAGACCGACGAAGGATTCCTCTTAACGCCCGCATTACGCTGAGAACCCCGCTATTGGGTGGGGAACCCAATCCGGTAGAGTCATGCGCCTCCTCTCTCGAGGGTTAGCGCGAATCTCTCTTTACCCAAGGGTGATCGGTCCATACGTGCGGCCTCTCGGCGTTGTGTATGGATAATAAAAATAGAACCCGCACATCGATATGTGGTCCTACGCGACGTTAACCCGGGGCAAACCTTAAGAAATTTAATTAAACTGAAAACTAGGAACTTCAATTATTTAAAGCTACTTTATCTGTCCCAATGCTCTTCGATATCGAGGGCTAAGGGCGGTTAGCCACTCATCGGAATGGGGACACTTACTCTAGAAAGCAATAAAGAAAGCAGTAAGAAAGCAGTAAAGAAAGCTGAAAATTGCAAGTCCTACTCAAATGAGTAGGACTGAAGAAAGCAGTAAATGCGAATCCCGGCTCAAATGAGTGGGAGGGGGTAAATTAATCTCATACACGCACACACTCTACAGAAATTAAAATCACACACGCACTCTACAGAAAAGTAAACACACACACACACACACAAAGTTATCCTACTCAAGTGAGTAGGAAGAAAATGAAAGCAGTAAAAAGACAAGTCCCACTCAAACGAGTGGGCGGGAAATGAAAGCTGAGCGCCATTTAACTCTTAACGAGTAGGCGGAAATAGATGCATACGCACACACTCTACAGAAATTGAAATAAAGCTATAAAATCTAACTCATACACGCACACACACTTGCAAAAATAAGAAAAAGCAAAGTGACTGAAAAATTAAAACAACTGCATTTCTACCGCTAGAATGCGGTAGAAATGCATAAAAAGTGAAAATAAAAATTAACCGGACAAAAAGTTTTGAAAATTAAAACGAAAAGGTAAGTGCTCGAAAAATTAAAACGACTGCATTTCTACCGCTAGAATGCGGTAGAAATGCATAAAAAGAGAAAATAAAAATTAAACAGAGCGAAACGTTTTGCAATTAAATGCAAAATGGAAGTTGGCGAAAAATTAGAACAACTGTATTTCTACCGCTAGAATGCGGTAGAAATGCATAAAAAGTGAAAATAAAAATAAACTAAAGCTAAACGGGTGCGGAAAATGAAAATAAAATGGGCAGCGTAACGACTAGTAAATGCGATAAAATCCTAAACTAAACTGAGTTATAAAGCTGAAAAAGATGAAACATGAAAAGAACAAAAAAGGGAACGAAAAATTACAAAGATAGGGCGCTTCCAAATGAGATTCATGCTAAGTAAGAGAGAAAATAAACTATTTTTATTAAATAAAAAGCTATTACAAACTAAGGGAGGGGGGAGAAATTCTCTTACATAACATTTGGATCCAAATGGGCAGCACAACACCTTAGCAAAGTGGCCAAAAAAGGAGACAAGAAAAGCTTCCTTGAAGCTTGTATTTATAGGCAAAAATTCGGGAGTGACACGCCCTAGGTCACGGGCGTGACAAGGGGGCGTGTCACTACTATTCATGAGCTGATCGGGTGATTTGACTGGAGCTTTGACTTCGGCTGAAAATGTGGCGGTCACGCCCCAGGTCACGGGCGTGATAGGTGTCAGTCACGGGCGTGACTAGGGCGTGACGGGGAGCTGGCTCTGGGGATTTGACGCGAGCTTTGACTTCAGGGCGGTCCACGTGGCGGTCACGCCCCAGGTCACGGGCGTGACAGAATTGTCACGGGCGTGACATCAAGGAGTTAAGCGAAGTACAGTGAAATCTTTGAGTTTAGACTGGCTGATGACGCTGAGTGCCTGACATGCCCGTGTCGGGGGGTGACACGGGCGTGACAAGGCCGAAAAAAATATTTTTCTGAAAAAATTCAGAAAACAAAAAAGCTAAGTTAGAAATAAAAAATTACAAAAAAGAAACAATTTATTAAATAAAACAAACTAAAAAATATAAAAATAAACAAAAATGACTTAAATAAAATACAAAAATATAGGTATATTTACAACTCATCACCAGACCCCGAGCAGATCTCGCTGACAGGCTCTCACCTAGCTGGCAAGGCTGAATATCACTCGGTGGAGTCAACCCAGACCCCGAGCAGATACTGCTATCAGGCTCTCACCTACTGGCAGGGCTGGATGTCACTCGTTGGAGTCTACCCAGACCCTGAGCAGATCCCGCTACCAGGCTCTCACCTAACTGGTAGGGCTGGATGTCACTTGTTGGAGTCTACCCGGACCCCGAACATATCCCACTACTAGGCTCTTACCAAGCTGGCAGGGCTGGATGTCACTCGGTGGAGTCTACCCAGACCCCGAGTAGATCCCGCTATTAGGCTCTCACATAGCTGGTAGGGATGGATGTCACTCGGCGGAGTCTACCCAGACCCTGAGCAGATCCTGCTGTAAGGCTCTCATCTAGCTAGCAGGGTCGGATGTCACTCGATGGAGTCTACCCAGACCATGAGCAAATCCTACTATCAGGCTCTCACCTAGCTGGCAGGGCTGGATGTCACTCGTGGGAATCAAATTAGGCCCCCAACTGGCCAACAGGATAAAAAGTCTTGATGAACGTGGCGTCTAAAGCTGGGAGATTGACACTCGTACTACGGAAGAAAAAATCGCAGGGTCGCCGGGATGACCTTAACTAGTTGACGAGCCAGAAATTCCAACTCGAGCCTATGGTTCGGCGAGCTCCTAGAAAGCAACCAAGACGGCGAGAACTCAGACCGTGTCACGACCCCATGGAGCCCAGCTCGCGTGGAGCAAGGCTGCTTTGGTGCAGACTGAATTGGCTTTCTTGCTCTGCCTCGCGAATGGCTCGGCGAACCAGGACGAAGGACGTGTATCGCCATTCGTGGTACGGCTGACTATCACTCCTATAATTCCTAAGCTTAGTCCGGAATAGACATACGATCTAGCTCGTAAGCTGCGGGAAGGGATACAATGAATAGAAGAATCAAAACAAACTGTGAGTAAAAAAAGAAAAGACGAATTTACATTACAAAGAAGCATCATTATAGAACAGTTTAAGAGAGTACATTTTTTTGATCAACAAAAATTACAAGTTCTGGGGCTTGGACCACGCTCATATTACGGCAAACATATTTTAGGCGAGGCGCGAGTATTCAGCAAGGCAAGCCCCCGAGCGACGAGTCCTCCTAAATGGGATGGTGATGCAGGCACACACGTTGACACCGAATAGATCTACGTACAAACACGTATGCCTCTCTTCGATCAAATTCTACACTCGCACAATCGTTCAACGCAGCACCACGATAATTAATTTTATCAATTATATGCTAGTGTACGGGTAGCCAAACCGATTAGGATCGAACAAAAGCTATTGGACAATGTTCTTTCCGGCTAAATGGACCAACCCTGTCCGATCGAGCGAAGGTTGTACCAAAAGAGATCTACCAAAAGTATCGATTCTCAAATGGTAGATCTCTCCCAACAAAAGAAAATGAAGGTTCGCCAAACCCTCTCGAACTTAAAGGAAAATTAAGATGAACCACAAAATCAATCGATAGAAATCCACGAAAAAAATTCAATGCTATCAATCTAACGCCAAAGTAATTCACCACAGGAATTAATCTAAGAGATGAACACACAAGAGGTAGGAATATTTCGTTACCAATCGAAATGGATGATTCCGGTTTCTCTACTTGGATCACCCTTCACCGGCTCCGCCGGGGTAACGCCGGTATGAGAGGAAACTTGTCTTCCTTTGTCTCTTCACGCCGGAGTTGGAATCCACAAGGAGGCCACCTTATATGTCTTGGCTGATTTCACCACAAGGACAAGATGTGGTCGGGTTTGTAGAATGATTGGGGTCGGTTTCTTGAGATTGAGGTGGTCAATTTTGGGTGAGGTGGTGGCCGATTTTGAAGAGGAAGGTGGAAGGGTGGCGGCTAGGTTTTTTTGGTAGGGGGAAAGGGCTCGGTTTGGGTGGAGGGAATAAGGCTATGGCCGAATATTGCCAAGTAGTGGAGGAGTGGGGGCCGCAAATAGAGAGGGGAGGGGGGTGTTGGCCGGCGGCCAAGAGAGGGAAGAAAGGAAGGATGGACGAATTTTTCCTTGGAGGGAGACGGAGGAGGAGGAAATTCAAAGGCTTGAATTCTAGGGTTTATTTTTTTTCATTCATCTCTAATCAATATGAGAACCATACATGCCTATATATAGGCTTACATCAATGTTATGGCTATATGTAGCCCAAAATTAAAATGCAACACACACATTAACATAAAACATTTCATGAAAATGAAATAAACATTGCAATAAAAAGAAACGCTTCAAATAATTATTATTAGATTGGTTTGCGCCGAGAGCGGATATTATGGCATCGCTCCACATGGTCATCATGGTGCCGCAAGTCTTTATTTGGAGGTGGAGAAAGGACTTCCGTAAGCACGCCGTCATCGTCTTCAACATGTTGAGGGCCGTCGTCTCCATAAATCCTCCCCCGCTCAAAACTACTCATCACCGATGAGTTGGTCTGAAAGTACCAGTGCAGGAGAGCATCATCCAAAAGAACCACGTAGCAGCAAACAACACCACTTGGCGAGGAGATCACTTCATCTTCAAGTATCCTGTCATGAAAAAAGGTGGTCCTGACGAACCTTGGAAAAGCATCTGGCAATAAAGGAAAACAAGTTTCTATATCAACAACCAACGTACCTCCAGTGAAGACTGATCAAGAGAGCGATCCATGCACAAGCTCACTACCCAAACCATAAGAAAACAAGGTGGACCTTAACGGATAGGCAGATAACTCAAGTGGTGGAGAAACATATGACGTTAAATTAGAAACATTAAAAATAGGGAAAATACCCCAATCAGTGGATAACTTCAAATGATATGCATATTCTCCAAATTTCTTTAATATCCGAAAATGGTCCAACTCGCCAACTCGCCAACTTTCTATAGTTCCAGAAGGAAACCGTTTAGGGACGAGACGCACCAAAACTAAATTGCCAACCTCATAGTGAGGCGCTCTTTTATGTAAGCTAGCATGAAATTGATAAAATTTCATTTGTATGGTTAGCGCTTCACTAATGTGCTTATATAATTTATGAACATGAGAGGCATAAACTTGTGTGAGTTGACTTGTCTTATAAGACAGTGGTAACGAAATCAAGTCAAAAGGGACATGTGCTTTATATCTGTGCACGATCTCATTCGGCGAGCAACTAGTATGTGAATAATAATAAGACGCAACTTGATTGAGTAATTTTTTAAAAGTGCGCCTAAGTATATTACTACCGTGAGGTGTGAAACCATGTGCTACGTGGCTCAACCCAAATAAGGAGAATAAAGGGGTAAGTCAGTGGGCACGGGAGCCTTATAATCAAAGATGATTTTCATTGGCTCCAAATTCGTAGTTCTAAATTTATATTTAACATTTTCACGCTTGGCATGAAGATATGCCAAGGGGAACCGCTCAACATAAATAATATAGTTAGACGCTCCCGGGTGTGAAAAGATGTGCGAGCGATACAACTAATGGAGCCTAACCTTGGTCACTAACGGGTGGGAATGAGGGTCATCAAAAGGCGATGGATAAATGTGTTTGACTGGGTGTGGTATATAACTATGTGAAGGAGACGCCACATCCAGGGGCACAATAGCCAAAGAAGCAGAAACAAACGAGGATAGAACTATAGCCGGACACGTAGAGATAGTAAAATGTGACACATAGTCAGATCTACGCTGTGCGGTGAAGAGACCAAAAATTAGCGTGCTCAAATTACTAATATCTAAGCGCTGAGACAACGCCAATGTAGGAACTAATAGAGTGGGAACGTCACAACAACTCAGTCTAGGACTACCGTTTTCACGTCCTAAAATTATAACTAATGTGGGAACAAAAATAGGAGGAAGGGTCGGTAAAATCAAACCCGGGATAAAATCCAAATCAGAATTAATTTCACCTATCGGTGATAATATCAATGAACTCTCAGCCGGGGGTAAAACCAAAGAATCATCAAAAAATACCACTTCCTCGCTAACAATTTCTTCCAACAAACTACACAAGTCATTCAATTAGGAATCAGTACGGTCTCATAAATGGGCAAAATCGATCCAGACGAAAATTTTAATTCAGATTGAGCTTCAGACAAAGGTGGTAACATCAAATAACTATCGTTCAGGTTCGAAGCGCTAATATCATCCAAACATAACCCTCTCATATATAGCGAGTCTTCCCAATCAGTTGGGACATCCATTAAGTCAGGTTCATCAATGAAAATAGAGAAATTATCACTAATAGGCTCCTCAGGAATGTAAGATAAAGTCTCAGTGGGTGTAATCGTAGGCTCTAATGTGATGGGGATCGTATCCTGGAGAGGGCACTCAATACTAGGTTGAACAAACACAACACCAATAGGGCATGTAATAGGCAAAAAGATACTCTCACAGAATGGACTATCATCATCATCCAAAAAATTGTATTCTAGATCACTAGGTATGCCTTCAATGTCAGAATCATTAGAATTGTCGGGCACTATTGTACATGAAGGAATACTGTCACCTACATTATCAACTTCAACATCCAGATATTCTATATCCACATCAGAATCCTCAGTGGTATCAGTCACTATCTCAATGGGATTATTCGTCGATACTAAAGGAGCAGACACCCTAGTAGTAACCTCTTTCGAATTCAAATTTTGGGGTCTAATTGGCTTATGTTCCCTTGAGGTGGGGAAAAGCATACTTTGGGTATTACTACCTCTTCGGGGATAGGATCTATCCTGAGGCGTAAGGTCACTCCTATAAGAAGATACGGGTCTAGTGCCGTAACTATTCTTACTAACGGGTGTGGTGCTATTTATACATAGGTAGTCGGGTTGAAATTGATCCGAGAGTAGGCTATGCATGTGCGGCCAAGCATAACGATAGCTACCAACACATCGCTCTTTGTTTATCCAAAACAACTTGTCTTGACCTACTAATTGCTCTCGGGCAATGTTAACCTTTTTGTGGTAATCCCATAAGTGACAGTTAGAATTATTTTCTAATTCCTTAAGCCAATCTCTAAAAATTTGTGGACATCCTAAACCGTCATAAGTAGGATAAATGTGGTGTGGCCCAGGGGGTGGTTGTGCTACTTGGCTAGCCTTTAGTTGTTCAATCAAAACCTTAATCTCATCCACTACAGGGGACCGCACTGGTTTCCTAACGTTTGCCATAGAACCAAAAGATTTTACTCAGGAAACGTTAACGTCGTAGGCCATTTTAGTGAGAACCGGAGAGAATATCTCACCGGAACGGGTGCACATGCAATGAATAAATAACCTAGCCCTACTTAATTTTCAAAGATGTGATTGCTCCCGTTAATTACTTAAGATAACAAATGTATATTTTTTTATTTTCGTGCTGGAAATAGTATGAAGATTATTAAATAAATTTTTTTTATTTTTTGCTGAAAAAATAAAAATATAGGTCGCTATTGGCAGACAAGGAATATTTTTTTTGTAATTTTGGCAAATAAACGTGCAAGAAAAGTACGTGCTGAAGTGCAAATAAATGGGGGAGGGTGCCAATTAGGAAATTGACGTGAACCTCCCTCTGATACCAAATTGTTGCAGGCTTACACGTTGACACCGAATAGATCTACGAACAAACACGTATGCCTCTCTTCGATCCAATTCTACACTCGCACAATCATTCAATGCAGCACCACGGTAATTAATTTTTTCAATTATATGATAGTGTACGGGTAGCCAAACTGATTAGGATCGAACAAAAGCTATAGGCCAATGTTCTTTCTGGCTAAAAGGACCAACCCGGTCCAATCGAGCGAAGGTTGTACCAAAAAAGATCTACCAAAAGTATTAATTCTGAAATGGTATATCTCTCCTAACAAAAGAAAACGAAGGTTCCCCAAACCCTCTCGAACTTAAAGGAAAATTAAGATGAACCACAAAATCAATCGATAGAAATCCACGAAAAAAATTCAATGCTATCAAATCTAATGCAAAAGTAAATCACCACATGAATTAATCTAAGAGATGAACACACAAGTGGTAAAAATATTTCGTTACCCAACCGGAATGGATGATTCCGGTTTCTCTACTTTGATCACCCTTCAACGGCTCTGCCGGAGTCACACCGGTAGGAGAGGAAACTTGTCCGCCTTCATCGCTTCACGCTGGAGGTTGAATCAACATGGAGGCCACCTTATATGTCTTGGCCGATTTCACCACAAGGACAAGAGGTAGTCGGGTTTGTAGAATGATGGGGGTCGATTTATTGAGATGGAGGTGGTCGGTTTTTGGTGAGGTGGTGGCCGATTTTGAAGAGGAAGGTGGAAGGGTGGGGGCTAGTTTTTTTGGGTAGGGGGAAAGTGCTCGGTTTGGGTGGAGGGAATAAGGCTATGGCCGAATATTGCCAAGTAGTTGTGGAGGAGGAGAGGGGGCCGCAAATAGAGAGGGTAGGGGGGGTTTTGTCCGTCGGCCAAGAGAGGGAAGAAAGGAAGGATGGCCGAATTTTGACTTGGAGGGAGAAGGAGGAGGAGGAAATTCAAAGGCTTGATTAATTCTAGGGTTTTTTTTTCTTTCATCCCTAATCAATATGAGAACCATACATTATATATAGGCTTACATCAATGTTATGGCTATATGTAGCCCAAAATTAAAATGAAACACACACATTAACTTAAAACATTGCAATAAAAAGAAACGCTTCAAATAATTATAATTAGAATTGTTTGCGCCAAGGGAGAATATTATGGTGTCGCTCTACATGGTCATCATGGAGCTGCAAGTCTTTATTTGGAGGCGTAGAAAGGACTTCCATAAGCACGCCGTCATCGTCTTCAACATGTTGATTGCCGTCGTCTCCATCAAGTGGAAGGGCTCGTCGCCCTGCTTCGGTACCGGAAGGAATACGGCCGGTACTACGTCGCTCGCAGAAAGGTCCTCGCCCTCGCTCTTAATAAGGTCAGCTCGCTCCAATGTCTGGAAGGTGTACTTTGTTGCACCAGCGGTGTTCTTCTGCATCATGAACTCTAACTCGTACTCGGTGTAGTGTGCAAGCATGAAGCTGTTAGTTGATGGCAGCGGAGAAGCCGCTGTATCCTCTAACTCGTGCACCCACGCCTATAATGCCGCCCTTTCCTTTTTGAGGGAGACGATCTGGATGTCTCGATGGCTGGCCGTTGTCGCATCCTGCGAGAAGGGATAGGATGCGATAAACTTGAGAAGAGGAGAGGCAACCTGTAAGAGATAAGTGCTAGTCGAGGGACTTACCGCTCCCCTAGGTACTGGGCAACGACAGCATCAGCTGCATCCGCCCGCTTCTTCTAGAATTCCGCCTCCTCCTGGGCATGGCGGCGAGCCTCCTCCTTCTTGTTGACAAATTTTTTGAGCAACTGGGCATTCTTCTCCAGTTGAGTTAGTCGCCTGCCTGTCATGTGGGCCAGCTCCAGGCCATATAGCTAGGCCCGCATGCTTTTGTGCACGAGGACCTGCATGGCCTCCTCGTCATTGACTGCAGCGTCGTCCCGCGCGTAAAGACCGAAAGAGAAGTTGTAAGCCTCCCTGCTGATGGTATTCTGCTCCAGCCAGCTCGGCAACAGAGTGGAGATGATGGACCGGTTCGACTCCCTGTCCCACTGGATGAGGGGGTTTCCGAGTTCGTCGAGAGGTCGCTCGCCAAGGCCAAAGTTGTGGTGCGCCCTCGACACTGGCTTAATGGCTGGCTACGTATACTTTACAGGCTCGGAAGTACCAGCCACCACTCCAGGGGAGCTGCTGGTCGCGGCGGTCGCTGGAGCGAGATTCCCAGCTGGTTGATCTGTCGGGGACTTACCGTTCTCCTGACTCATAGGGGGCGCGCCGCCCGCGGTTTTTGGCTTCTTGCGAGGCAGTGACAGAGGCTGTTTGTGGCTAGGACGCTTCTAGATGGCAGGGTCTGCGACCTCCCGATGTGCATCGGCTGCAACCTTAATGCGGGTGAGCTCGCTGTAAGCGAGTCGCGTACTCTCATAAGGAGGGTGCAAGGGGATTTCCCGCTCGCCTGTGGGAAAGAAATATTAAAGCAGAAGAATGGTTGTAAAGAAAAAGGGGGAAAAGACGAATCGCTTACCTTCCCCGGGCGAGACAGGGGAAAGATTGTCCAGGTTCCTACACAGAAAGGAGACTTCGAAGTACTTCCCAGTGAAGAACCCGCACAACTCTGCTTCATGGCCCCCCAGGCTAGGGGGAGGTAGCTCGCCTCGCTGAGCTAGATTGACAAGAAGGGGACGTTGTTAAAGTCCCCTTTCAAAAAAACAAACTTCTTTAGCGAGTTATGGCTCTTGTTGATAGTCTCCCACACCTTGATATGGTTTCTGGAGAAGTGGGCGGTCCCATCCTTGTTCGCCCGGAAGGAGAACAGCTTGTGGAAGACCGCAAGGCTGAACTCGATCCGCTCTTCCCATAGGAAGAAGGAAAACCCGACCACCACCACGATGGAATTGGGGGTCATCTGCCCGGGGATGACCCCGATGTATTTTAGTGTTTGGCAGACCTCCAGCCATAGAGGAGCCGGAGACCCGCCTCAAAATGTGTCGTGGGTATGGCGAGCTCCTCTCCTGAGAGGTTGTTAATCTTCTCCCTCTTCCCAGGTCGCCTCGCCACAAAGCCTGGCGGTACTAAGTTTCCTAAGACATCCAGGAACTCGCGTTCGGAGATGGCGGCATGGAAAAAATCATGCTCGGAGAAAGTCCAGGCGCATTTGCTCTGCCCATCCGCATCGCCGCTGCTACCACCCATCTCGCGGGAAACTCACTGAGTGGGATGAGGAAGTTCCCGCAGGAAGCTGGCGAGTTGGGAGTCATATGAAGTAAAAATAAGGGAAGTCTTAAATGCGGTAGGTGAGAAGGGGTCGGCAGGGCCTATTTATAGAATTAAAAAGGGAGGGAAAACATTCCGCCGGCGGGAAAAGTGTGGATAGCAAAATATGCCCCAACGTTTCGAATTATAGACCCGCCTCGGATTTCTATCAGTTTGCCAATGTGTCACGTAGACTAAATGACCTTGAGTAGCTCTCATCCATGTCCACACAAGAGATGGGCGAGTTGCGACCCGAGCCCACCCAAAACAGTGGGCGAATCGCTCCGACTCACAATCTACGGGCGGTCGGCTCGCTTCCGCCTGAACTAAATAGGCAGGTTGGGCGAGCCGAGTCAATAACGTCACGCCCGCTTGAAGAAAAAATAGGTGAGCTAGAGTGCCCCGTCCACTCCCCAAGTAAACTAAGCATCAACACAGTAAAAGTAACACACCGCGAACAATCGTCCATTAGTAGGCGAAACAAGTCTCAAATTATTACAAACAAATTAAAATGTCCCGAATGAAGTCATTTCGCGACCCTACTCTGTGAACCGACCCAGGATGCGGATGCAACCCGTGCCAGGCAACCAATGGCAGGGAAGGGGTAAGTGGATCAGTACTGGATCCACTTCCAGCTACCTCGCCCTCGCGTGCCAGATCGGGGCAACAAGCGAGGGTAATGGTACTCGCAGACTGCCAACAGTTCCTGCTGCGCCAGATTGACCTGCTCCGAGGCATGCCTAAGCCACTCCTCGACACGTGTGATGTATACCCCCGGAGAGGTAACTCTGTCCCCATCAGCTAGACGCCTCGCCCCCTCCAGAACCACGAACCTCTCCTCCGCCTCAGCCTTTTCCTTGTCTACCCTATCAAAAACCTCCTACAATAGTAACGTGTGTTTTTGGAATAATCGCATCATCTTCTTCTTCATCTTCTCAGCATCCAGTTGGTCACCCAAGTACTCAGAAATGTGATCAGTGTCAGGGGGAGGCGAATACCCCTCGCTCATCTCGACATCGGAGGAGGAGATCGCGTTAAAACCTGCAGGGAGGAATTAGAAGGAGCGAGCAGTGGCAAACGGGCAAAAGTGAAAAGCTCACCTGGGGTCGGTACGTTACCCGCATCAGTAGCCAGTCGGGAGGTACTTGGCCGGCCTTGGAAGGGTTCGCTTCTAAGGGCAGCAAAGGTTTTCCCCAGGCCGGGAGGCATCGACGATGGAGGCTTCGTAGGAGGGACATGCTCCTAGGCCGAGGGGCTAGCAATCTGCTCAGTTATCAGAAGGGGAAAACGCCCTGATTCTCCCTTATCCTCTCCATCATTGCGAACCGATTCCTATAGAAAAGAGAATTTAGAAGTAGATTCATGAGTCGAACAGACGGGTCCGCATACCTCAGGGGCGACCTCATACCGGACGCCAAACTTGACGTAGGGGGATTGTTTGAGGGGGACCGCCCGCCCCTTTTTCCTTTTATCTACCTAAAGAGGGGGCCATACAATCTACGCGCTAGCCACGGGGAGACACTAAGAGCCAGCTCCCGAGTTCCCTCCCTCGCAGCCGCTAGGAGAGCCCGCATCTCCTCGAATATATGCATCGCTCGGCTATAGTTCGCGGAGAAGGGTGGGAGGAGGGGGAATTTTTCCAAAGGTCCGATGACATATTTATAGCACGAGGGTGCGGCCCCTCAAAATATTCTCTCCAGCTCAGCAAAGGACTCACCGAACAGGTAGGTTGGATGGTTCTTTCTGAGCTTGTCCAAGCTCAAAAAGTAGGGGATTATGTACAACCCCGTGTTCGCCGAGTGGGCCCATGACCCCAGGACAGCAAACTAGGGGAGCCCTCCCGCGTTAGAACAACAAGAAGGCGAACTCAGAATGACCAACTCGCGCCCGCCTGTAGTTCATCGAGCTGGTCCACCTAGCCTCGCGCTCGCTTGGAGTTTGTCGAGCTGGTCCACCCAGCCTCGTGCTTGCCTAGAGTTCGTCGAACTCAATTTATCTTCTGCCCAGCTCTCCCCTGCCTGGATGTACAACCCTGTGTTCGCCGAGTGGGCCCACGACCCTAGGAGAGCAAACTAGGTGAGCCCGCCCGCGTCAGAACAGCAAGCAGGCGGATTCAGAATGACCAACTCGCTCTCGCCAAAGCTAAGCGGACAAGTTACGCGAGCTAGTCCACCCAGCTCGCGCCCCCCCAGAGTTCGTCGAACTCAATTTCTCCACCCAGCTCGTGTCCTCCTAGAGTTTGTCGAGCTGGTCTACCCAACCTCGTGCTCGCCTGGAGTTCGTCGAACTCATTTTCTCTTTCGCCCAGCTCGCGCCCACCTGGAGTTTGTCGAGCTGAGCTTGGCTTTCGTCGACTTAAGCCTCACACTCGTCTGGATTTCGTTGAACTCATTTTTTCTTCCTCCTAGCTCGCGCCCGCCTGGAGTTCGTCGAAATCAATATCCTTGGGCTTCCGGAGTAACCATCTCAGAGCAGCTTGGATCGCGCTTGCCTACAGAAGAAGGCAGGCGGAAAACTAGGTCATGTCCGCCTCGGGCGCCGAGGAATGCCTTAGCACCCGCCATCTCGCACTCTCCCTAAGGAGCTTGGTAGACAATAGGCGAGCTGGACCGGTCAGGCCCGTATCTGCCGAGGTTCGGGGAAGGCGGCGAGTGCAAGCTCCATTGAGCACTCGCGGCCCCAGGCGAGTGGAGGTGGCAAGTGACAGCTCCATTGAGCACTGCTCGCCCCAGGAGAGTGGAGGTTTTAGAGGGCCACTCGCCCAGTTATTCTATGATGTATTTTTACCATTTTGCTCCCATTAGCCTGCCTATAGCCTGCTAGAACAACAGAGTTATGCTATTGGTAGACCCAACTGGGCTACACATCGCTGTTTAGAAAAACGGAAGTTGGAAACTTGCAAGTTGATTTCAGAAATCTATAAATAGACCCAAGGGGCACCTCAAAAGGCATGCTTACTTTTCTCCCAGTCTTCTAGCGCTTTCTGAGGTTGCCTTAGCTTGGCTCTTGGCTAGGGAGGGGAAGCACTCTAAGATCTTCCAGGTTTGTTGTGGGGCCTCCGCACCGAGCTCTTGGGTCAGTTCCTTATTATTTTTCCTTATCATATTGCTTGTAGGAGAGAAGTAGGTGCGCGATCACCCCTTCCCCAAGGGTGAACTCAATAGAGACCGATTTTTTTGGTTTCAATACTTTGAAAGTTGTAACTGAAAAAGTAACTGCTCTAGAAAAAGAGATGAGCAGAGGATTTGTAGAGATACATCATAATACTGATGAGCTTAAACACCTCTTCCAAATACGTGGGAAAGCTATAGACCACACCATAACAAGTATTGGTCAGGTGATGGATCAGTCAGTAACCTTAGTAAACAATGAGATCCAACATGAAAAGAATGTTCAAGAATATAGTTTCAAGATATTTGAAGAGATGGGCAAATTCAAAGAAGATGTTATTGCCACACTATCCATAGAAGTCAGAAGGGGGGGAAGCTAGGGAAAGAATACTTTGAAAAAAATCAGATAACAACATTGAAACTCTTTAAAAATCAAAGTTAACTAAAATTCATGCTGATGTTCAAAATCAAATAGATGGTGTCAAGTTTCACACCTATGATACTGTTGAAGTTGGTGACCGGGCGGTCTGGCGGTCTGGATTGGCGGGTTGATGACCGCGCGGTCTGGCGGTTTCCCTTCAGCGGTCTGGTTGCTGTGTGTTGCTGTCTGTGTTATAAGCGGTCTAACGGTTTGTCACTTGCGACTTGGAGACCGGGAGGTCTAGCGGTCTCACATGGAGATCTCTCTCTCTCTCTGACCATTCCCGAGCGGTTAGCCCTTCTGTCTAACCGTGCGGCTTGTGCGGTTTGTGTCTGTACAGTCCGCTTGTGTCACGTAATTTTTTTAGTCCCACATCTCTTATTTGTATTCTCTCTTCACTCCTCCATTCTATATAAGGGAGGCCATACCTTTGATATAGATACCTTTTTCGGATAATAAAGTTTCAGTTAAACCGCTTCCGGTTTGTTTTAGTTCGTTTCTCACATGGTATCAGAGCACTCGATCCTTTCCTCCTGATTGTGCGCCCTCCCTATCCGGGCGGCTTGCTTCGCCTGCTTGCGACCTATCCACGCAGTCTCTTTCTCTCCTTGTCCCTGTCCGCCGTGTGCGCGACCTCTTTGATCCTGTGCTTAGTCGCCGTACTTGTTCGCCGCGACCTGTTGCCCTGTTCTCCGCGACCTGTTGCCTTATGCCTTATTTTGCCTGTTGCTTCTGTTCGAGCGGTCTGTCTTCTAGCCGCTCGACTTCTATCCCTGTGCTTGATCTTGCGGCTTGGTCATGGCTTCTCTGGCCGCTGGTGTCTGACATCGTGACCGCTGCAGATCTTCTTCTTCCTAACCGCGTGGCTTGTTTTCTACCCACGCGGCTTGTTGCCTACCCGCGCGGCTTGTTGACTAACCGCGCGACTTCTTTTTTTGTTTGTTCCTATGGCTCTTTCTGATTGTTCTACTGCCACCACACCCGTCGGCAATCCGGCTCCTCCTCTTCCTCCTACTCCTTCCAGGTACATTGGCACCGTTTCCAAGCTAGTCGGCTTCAACTACCCGGATTGGAGAGTCTCTTTCACCTTTATCCTTCGCTCGCAACGCAAATGCCACCATCTCATTGATGACCCTCCTCCTACCACTTCACCTCTCTTTAATGACTGGGATACGAGTGACACTCTTGTGCGTACTTAGCTCGCTAACAACCTATCCGATGAGTGCCTTCCCGTCATCTGTCATGATGAGATGGTCAAGGCCGCTTTACTTCATCTGGCCGCTCGGTACTCCAAAGGGGCTCAGACGTCCCGCATCTATACGTTGTATGCAGACCTCTTTGCCCGACCTTCCTTGTCTCCTGTTGCTGCCTACCAACAAGTTCAGGCTCTTGGGGCTGATATTCTTCAAAATCTCCCCTTTTCTGCGGATTTGGCTCAACAACACAAGCACTTCCAGGAGCTTCTGGTTGTGTGTTATCTGCTCCGGCTTCCTGATACCTATGACATGATCCGTTAGCAAATTCTTGGTGAGGCGGAATATCCTACCTTAGATGCCACCACTGCCCGCATCGCCGCTATCACCTCTGTCCTTCAGCGCCCGCTTTTGCCCGCTCCTTCTTCACCAGACAACTATGCTCATCAAACTCAGTGGAGTGGCTCTAGTGACCGTAGTCACCATTCTGGCGGACGTACTTCTTCCCTCTACCTCTGCTCTCACTGTGGCCGAACCGAACATACTTCAGATCGCTGCTGGACAAAGCATCCCCATCTTCGCCCCTCTGGTGACTCCTCCGCCCCCTCTTCCAAGCCATCTACTTCTGCGGTCACATCATCAGGTAGTGCCCACGTGGTGACTCAAGGTAAATGGATTATTGACTCTGGTGCAATTAATCAAATGATGGGCAGTCCTCAGTGCTTCTCTCTCCTCGAACAGTATGATCGGTTGCCCCTGGTCCTCGTTGCAGATGGTTCTCCCTCCCTGGTTAATGGGTCGGGAGTGGTTCATGTAACTCCGTCCCTTCGACTAGTGGACACTCTCTATGTGCCCAAGTTTCTGTGCAATCTATTGTCAGTTACCTCTTTATGCAAGCAGCTTCAGTGTTCTGTGATGTTTACTCCGACTTCTTGTTCTTTTACGGATCCGAGCTCCCGACGGACGATTGCTACTGGGACTAAGAGCGGCGGCCTCTACTTACTCGACAACGTTTCCACTTTGTCCGCCTTCTCTTCTTCTTGTATAGATCTTCTCCAATGGCATCTCCGTCTCGGTCATCCTCCACCACAACTTCTACATCAGCTTCTACCCCACCTCCCTCCCTATAGCACTCCTCTCAACTGCGACGCTTGTCAACTTGGCAAGCACCACCATTCCTCCTTCCCGCCGAAGCAAGGTTGCAGATCCACTCGTCCATTTAGTTTAGTCCACTCCAATGTCTGGGGACTAGCTCCTACCCTCACCATTGGTCGGGGTAGTTCTTATTTTGTAACTTTCATTGATGATTTTTCTAGATGTACTTGGGTGTATCTCTTACGAGATCGCTCTGATCATTTTGATGTATGGCTCTCTTTTTATCATTTAATTAAAAATAAGTTTGGTGTTTCTATTAAAACATTTCGCTCTGACAATGCTAAAGAATACTTAAGTCATGCTTTTTCCTCTTTTTGTGTGCAACATGGCATTATTCATCAGACGAGCTGTGTCTATACATCCCAACAAAATGGGGTGGCGGAACGCAAGAACCATCACCTCCTCGATGTCGCTCGCACATTGATGACTCAGATGCATGTCCCTCGCTCATATTTGGGCTATGCAGTTCTCCTTACATGCTACTTCATCAATCACATTCCCTCCTCGGTTCTCCACGGGAAAACCCCATTCTCCATACTGTATCCGGGCAAGGAGCTTTTTCCTCTCCCTCTCCGAATATTTGGGTGCACTACATTTGTGCATGCCCCGTCTGCCACCCGTGATAAGCCCTCCCCTCGCTCCACCAAATGTGTCTTTCTGGGGTACTCCACCACTCAGAAAGGCTACTGTTGCTTTGACCTTGTTCTTCGTAAGAAGCTCGTCTCCGCTGACGTTACCTTCTTCGAGAATGCCTCCTACTTCTCGGATGACTCCTCTACTCTTCCCCAAGCTTCCTCTTCTCTTCCCCCAGCCTCTGATTCTCCTGTTATTCCCTTCGTTCCCTCCTCTCCTCCTGCGATATCCACCCCTACTCCATCTCCATCAACTCCTCACTCTCCGCCTCCATCTCCCTCATCTCCGCTGTCGTTGCTCTCTCCTCCAGGGCCAGCTCTCTCTTCCACGGATGCTCTGGATGCCGAGGAACCCAACGACCTAGATCTTCTTGTATCTCTTCACAAATGGGTGCAGACATTTACCCTACACCCCCTTGCTGCTGTTGTTTTATATGATCGTCTTACTTCTTCTCGCAGGGCCTTTGCGCTGACTATCTCTGCCACTGCCACACCTCGTTCCTACCAAGAGGACCTTGTTATTCCTCACTAGAAGATGGCCATGGATGAGGAAATGGCAACCCTTACGGAGCGGGGTACCTAGACTCTTGTTCCTCCTCCCTTCGGTACTGAGGTTGTTGGCTGTCGCTGGGTCTTTGTGGTCAAATTTAGCCCGGACGGCACTGTGGACCGTTATAAGGCTTGTCTTGTTGCTAAGGGATTTACTCAGACCTATGGGGTTGATTACTTTGACACCTTCTCTCTTGTGGCTCGTCTCAGCACTATACAGGTCATTCTCTCTTTGGCGGTCAATAAAGATTGGCCAATTTCCCAGCTGGATGTTAAGAATGCCTTCCTTTATGGTGATCTTCAGGAGGCCGTCTATATGGAGAAACCTCCTGGGTATGTTGCTCAGGGGAGACACGAGTATGCCAGCTGAAGAAGGCAATCTATGGTCTCAAGCAGAGCCCTCGAGCTTGGTTTGACAAGTTCAGCAGCATTGTGGCTGCCGTTGGTTTTACGCGCAGCTCTGCCGATCACTCTCTATTTATTCGCAAAACCTCCTCGGGACTGGTGGTTCTTGCTGTGTATGTTGATGATATTATTCTCACTGGCGATGACCAGGAAGGGGTAGCCTTGACAAAGCGCATCTTCGTCAACATCTGGTCCCAAAAGATATGGGCTCTCCGAAGTACTTTTTGGGGATCGAAATCTCTCGGAAGCCCAACTCCTTAGTCCTCTCCCAGCGTAAGTATGCCCTTGACCTTCTAAAAGAAGCAGGATTGACTGGAGCCAAACCTGCCCGATACCCTATGGCTATTGGAGAAGACAAAACCTGAGCAGATGATTCGCCTCTTATTTCAGATACTACGTGGTACAGGCATCTAGTTGGCAAGCTCATATATCTCACAGTGACCAGGCCTGACATTTCTTATGTTGTGGGCAAGGTGAGTCAATTCATGCAAGCACCCAGGGTGTGCTATCTTCAGTCCGCCTTGCGGATCTTAGAGTATGTCAAAGCAGCCCCTGGGAAAGGATTACTCTTTCAGAAGAATGGTCATCTGAGTGTTGAAGCATACTCATATGCGAGTTACACTGATGATAAAGGGGATCGCAAGTCTACCTCTAGTTTCTGTACCTTTGTTGGGGGAAATCTGGTAAGCTGGAAGAGCAAGAAGCAGTCTGTTGTTTCCAGGTCCAGTGCTGAAGCAGAGTATCAGAGTATGGCATCGACCACTTGTGAGATAAAATAGCTACAGGCTCTCATGCTGGATTTAGGAGAGGTCTACAACCATCCTCTACCTATGTTCTGTGACAATAAGGCTGTCATATACATCTCCAAAAATTCAGTCTTCCATGAAATAACCAAGCACATTGAGGTCAACTGTCATTTCATTCATGAAGAGATTTTGAAGGAACAAATTTGCACTCCCTTCATCACTTCTGATAAAGAGCTGGCTGACATCTTCACCAAGCCAGTATCCACCTCGTTTTTCCATATTATGACAAGCTGGGCATGATCGATATAAATGCTCCAGCTTGAGGGGGAGTGTTGAAGTTGGTGACCGGGCAATCTGGCGGTCTGGCTTGGCGGGTTGATGACCGCGCGGTCTGGCGGTTTCCCTTCAGCAGTCTGGTTGCTGTGTGTTGTTGTCTGTGGTCCAAGCGGTCTAGCGGTTTGTTACTGGCGACTTTGAGACCGGGCGGTCTAGCGGTCTCACATGGCGATCTCTCTCTCTCTCTCTTTGACCGTTACCGAGCGGTTAGCCCTTCTGTGTAACTGCGCGGCTTCTGTGGTTTGTGTCTATACAGTCCGCTTGTGTCATGTAATTTTTTAGTCCCACATCTCTTATTTGTATTCTCTGTTCTCTCCTCCATTCTATATAAGGGAGGCCATACCTTTGTAATAGATACCTTTTTCGGATAATAAAGTTTCAGTTAAACCGCTTCCAGTTTGTTTTAGTTCATTTCTCACAAATACAACTGTTTGGATGCACAATCAAATCTTTCCTTATTTCCAAGATGATCATAATGTTATTCCCCATAATCTGAATCCAATTGCTCAGCATCCTCCAATTCAGCAGCCAACCTTCTCTCCAGGATTTGAAGGCTCAGATGCACCACCTCCAGATTCTTATGCTCAAGTTTGGGAATCATAACAAACAGACGTGCCTCCTCAAGTTCATCCTGAAGTACAAATTCCTAAGAGAAGAAAATATGGTGATGGTGCCTCTGCCTGCAGGACCATTCCTAATCCAGAAGCATAAAAGAGAAGAACTTAAGAATTTGCCTAAATTTGGAGTCCAACTTCGAAATCTTTAATCCTTGATACTCTCAAACTTGTTATGGACTATAATAAAAGCATGAATGATCATTACAGCTCTCATGAGTTGAAACTGTATGAGAAATCCTTAACCAAGAGAAGTATTTATGACATAGAGTATGGAAGGAACAATCCAACGGCTTCTCATAAACCTCCAAAATACTATCCTAAACCTTTCAGCTACTAGAAGAGATAGTAAGAGAAGAAAGAGAGACACCACCACCACCAACAACAACAAAGCAAGGAATGATTGATGATCAATGGATTATTTTATGAGATTTTATTGAATTGGATTTCTGGACAATTCTATAAATATAAATCTTTAATTTTGATGATCTAATTTTCTTTTCATTGCTTAGAATTTAATCTTTATCATCACTGTGTTTACTGGTTACTTTATTTGTTTATCTTGATATAATTCACCTTAGTGTAAAGGGTTCTGACTTCTACAAATAGGGGGAGATTGTTGGGTATTATATCCACAATAACCTAGATTTGTATGAAGTCACACTTAAACTAAGATGAATTAAGTTGTATTTGATGCCGGGTTTGAGTTATGTGTTTGCATGATATAATTGCCAAGTGTAGACCAATATCAGTCTATAATGTGTCACCAAACACAAGACCATAAAATGTAATCCCTCATTGTGTGATCCATGGTGTTAACTTATGTGTAGGCTCTCTCTTGGGACACACTTAATTTTCAAAGCACTAAAGTTATAGGAGAAAGACCAGTTGCTGAATTCCTTGAAGAAAGAAAATTTTCAGAAAGCAAAAAATTTCGAAGTGTTTTTCTCGAGAAGTAACCTAAGTACTCAAGTAGAATTGTAGCAAGTACTCGAATAATCTAAGTCTAGTACTTTAGTAACTGAAGTAGTTCTTGAGAATACTTAATGTTAGTTCTCGAGAAGCTATGGAGTACTCGAGTAACACTTTCCTTATTCCCTATAAAAGTAGCAAACATGAGACTAAAAACAAGCCAGAACTTGAATAATTGAAAGTTTTATTATCCAAAAAGATAAGATTTACAAAGGTATGACCTCCCTTTTATAGAATGGAGGAGGGTGAAGAGAGTACAAATAAACAATGTGGGACTGAAAAATTTACAGAGCTGAGCGACTAGACATAAACAGACCGATCAGACCGCACAGTTATACAAAGGGGCTAACCACTCGACAACACCAAAAGGAAGAAAACAAGCAGCGGTAGGAGACCGCTAGACCGCTCGGACAATAAACATCAATTGTCTGGATATCAAACCGCTGGAGAGAGACCGCCATACAGTGCGGTCTTCAACCCGCCAAGCATAGACCGCCAGACTGCTCGGTCTCCTACTTCAACATTCTTGAGTTATCTGAAAAGTCTAGCTCAGAATTTTTCTAAGTCTAATACTTGAGAATCTTAGGACATTACTCGAGTAGTAGAAGACTTTGTCTCGAGTAACAGAAGTCTAGTACTCGAGAAGTATAACTCGTTCTTGAGTAGTGAAGCACTTGTTCTCGAGAAGTATAACTAGTTCTCGAGAAGTCAGTTTCAATTACTCGAGTAGCCAAAAATTTTCCAAGATTTTCTCTAAGTGTTGTTCTCGAGAAGCTTATACTCTTTTCTCGAGAAGCTAAAGTAATTACTCGAGTAGTATATTATCCACTCGAGTAATAAAGATTTTTTTCCTGAAATTTTTCGTTTAGTCTGATGGACATGATTTCAAACTTAATCTCAGTGATTATTGGTCCATGTGTACAGTATTTATGACTATGACCGTTAGACTTGTCCTATAAAAGGTATAATAAAATCGACTAACCTTAAGAAGGAGAACCTGAGAAAATCAGTATTATGAATCGTTTTAACATTCTAAATCGGGAAAAGCCGCCACTCTTCAGCGACGATCTTGCCTCCGCTTCTTCTCCGATTCCAATAATTAAAAGCAAGTAGAGATCAACAGATCAAGACGTTTTTATTTCTACAGATCCATCTCTTGATCGTGCTGATCCAAAGTCTTCAGATCCAAAAATTTCGGCTTGTCTTCTTCGATTTATTTTTGATAAAGCTTTAAAGTTCAAGAAAGAAGAAAGGCTGAAGATTCAAATCTGAGATAATTTTGTTTGTATATTTTTGTTTGCAACATCTTTAATCTTGTAGGATATTTTGACTCCGATTGTTGTAGGAAGTTTTTCTTCCGAGTGTAGATCCCGTTTTGAGGATCGAGTTGTAGGGGCGTTGCTCAGAGTCGTAGAATTGATTTTCAATCTGAGGTAATATTGAAGTAGCCGAGTCTAGCGTGTTGCTAGATTGGTGAGGTGGAGAGTGGACGTACCCAAGATTGGGGAACCACTATACATCTGATGTTCTCTGTGATTTGTTTGCTTATTTTCTGCGCTTCGTTCGTTTAATTTTTTATTCTGCAAAAGACGCATACCTCACCTATTCACTCCCCTCTAGGTGATTTAGGTAGACAACTAAAAACACCAGTCACTTTGCCATTGACTATTGGCATAACCCAAGTGTGTCAAGGGCAAGGATAAGGCTTCCAGTCAAGGCTGTTACAGGTAGACATGTTCATATTCAGGTTAACATGAACCAAGGACCCAATCAATTTTGGGTTCCTAAGGTAAACTGATCTGTATTTGTAAGATTGTCCAAGTACCCATACAATGTCATTATGGTACTTGGATAGTGGATGTTCCATACATATGCTTGGAACAAAGGGCCATCTTAAAAATTATACTTCAGTGTGTAATGGACCTAAAGTGATCTTTGGAGGTTCAGATAAAGGAGTTACCTAGGACTATGGTATGATCACCAATGACATAGTTTCTATCACAAAGGTAGCTTGTGTGAAAGGATTATAACACAATCTGATTAGCATAAGTCAACTGTGCGATATTGGCTATGTCATTGTCTTCAATAAGGATGAATGTCTGATCAAAAATATCAAGTGACCAAGAGGTCATTTTGACAGACACTAGGAGTGGAAATATTTATTGTTTAAACTTATTATGTTTAAGTACAGACTCACTAATATGTCTTATAACAAATGAGAAAGTCTCTTATTATGTGCAATGGTATAAGAGGCTTGCTCACTTGAACTACAAGACAATTAGGAAGCTCTTCATTGAAGGGCTAGTAAGAAATGGACCTAATTTGAGATGCACCAAAGAGGGCAATTGCTCTGCATGCCAAAATGGCAAGCAGAAAAAAGCATCCTAGAAAAGCATCAGGGCCAAGGATTCTGAGAGGTGTTTATACCTATTATATATGGACTTGTTTGGTCCTATGCTAGTTTATAGTCTAGGTAGGAAAGTCTATATACTTGTGATAGTTGATGACTATTCCAGATTATCTTTGGTTTTCTTTATTAAGAAAAGTCTGAAAACCTTGACATCCTTATGAACTTTGTTAGGCAAGTTCAAATTGAAAATGACAGCTCTGTGGTCAAAATTAGAAGTGACCATGGTACTGAATTTCAGTCTGAAGGCATGTCAATGTTCAGTGGAGAGCAAGGGATTCTTTAGGAGTTTTCTTCTCCAAGAACACCCCAGCAAAATGGGATTGCTGAGAGAAAGAACATGACTCTCATAGTGCCTGGCAGGACATTACTTAGTGATATATCTCTCCCAGAGTACTTTTGGGCTGAGGCAGTGATCACTGCTTATCATGTCCTGAATAGAGCTTCCAATAACAAGTATCACAAGAAGACTCCCTATAAGATTATGAAAGGCAGAAAACCAAATCTTTCCTATCTCAGGATCTTTGGAAGTAAGTGCTTTGTGTTAAATAATGTGAAGTCCTACTTAAATAAGTTTGTTGCCAAATCCTATGAGGGAATTTTTGTTGGGTATAATAACCATAACAAAGCCTTTAAAGTCTAGAACTTGAAGAACTAAGTTGTAGAAGAGTCTGTCAATGTAGTGTTTGAAGAGTTATTTATGATTAATAATAAGCTGCCAAGCTCCTTTAGATCTGCATGTGTAGAGGTGAAATGGATAATTTGACCATCAAGGATACTCCTTCTACTACCCAAGAGGAAGATAATGTTATGCTCATTCCTGAAGAAGATCCTAATATATAGTACATAGATGAAGACTTGGAGAATCCAACCATTGAATTTCATGATGTAGAAGAAAGATTGCCAGTAGCTGTTTGGCATTTCAGGGATCATCCCAATGATCAAATCAAAGTGATGCAAGCCAAGGTTTTAGAACAATGAGCAGAAGCCTTAACATTGCCATGTATTCAAGCTTCCTGTCTCAGGTTGAACCAAAGAGGTTTGAAGATGCCAACAAAGACCCATTTTGGATTATGTCTATGAAAAAAGCACTGAATTAGTTCAAGATATGCAAGGTCTGGAAGCTGGTTCCCAGACTAGATGGACATAATATCATTTGAATGAAGTGGATTTATATGGATAAACTTGATGAGAATGGTGTTATCATGAAAAATAAAGATTGACTGGTTGCTAAGGATTATAGATAAGAGGAAGGTACTGACTTTGATCAAACCTTTGCACTAGTTACTAGATTGGAAGTAATAAGACTATTCCTTGCATATGCTGCATATAAAGGTTTTAAGGTACACCAAATGGATGTTAAGTCAGCTATCCTAAATGGTAACCTAAAAGAGGAGGTCTATGTTGAGCAACCCTCAGGTTTTATAATCCTAACTTTCTTGATTATGTATTCAAGCTTAGAAAAGCTTTGTATGAGTTGAAGCAAGCCCCTAGGGCATGGTGTGAAACCCTGTCTAGCTTTATTTTTGAGAACAAATTCTGAATGAGAAAGATAGACACGATATTATTCCTTAGGGAAGTCAAGGGTAAGATAATTCTAGTCCAAATTTATGTAGATGACATAATATTTGGGTCTACTAATGATGGCATTTGCAAAAAGTTTACTAAACTTATGCAAGGGCAGTTTGAGATGAGCAGTATGGGTGAACTCAAGTTCTTCTTGGACCTCCAAGTTAGACAATAAGAGGATGGTCTATTCAACTCTCAGTCTAAGTTCACCAAGGAGCTAATAAAGAAGTTTGGAATGTAGAGTGCCTTCATAATGAAAACTCCTATGGGGTCAAGTGTGTCAATTGACAAGGATGAGACTGAGAAACCTATTGATGAAACCTTATATAGAGACATAATTGGCTTCCTTCTCTATTGGTCTACGAGTAGGCCAGAAATCATGTATGTTACATGTGTTTGTGCTAGATACCAGGCAATCCCTAGGGAGTCTCATTATTCTGCAGCAAAAAGAATTTTGAGATATCTCAAGGGCAAACCTTATATTGGCCTATGGTACCCTAAGAATAATGATTTTGAACTAATTGGGTATTCTGATGCATATTTTGCATGTTGAAGAGAAGACAAAAAAAACACATCAGGAACCTATCAATTTCTAGGAAGAAGACTTGTATCTTGGAGCAGCAAGAAGCAAACAAGTATTGCCATATCAACTGCTGAATCAAACTTCATCTTAGCTGGAAGTTGCTGTGCATAACTACTTTGGATCCAACATCAGCTCCAAGACTACAATCTCAAGCTAAGTAGAACTCCAATGTTTTGTGGTTCTTCTAGTGCAATCTATATTGCTAGGAATCTTGTGTCTCATAGCAGGACTAAGCACATAGAGATTAGATATCATTTTATTAGAGAGCATATGTTGAATGTAGTATTGATCCTTGTAGGATATCGAAGAAGATATGGACTAAGTTTCCAAGAGTCGAGTGCACTGAGTCTAAGTGTCCAGGCGACGAGTGTGCTGAGACCACTTAATGATGTTACTCAGGAAGTTCTGATTACAACTATCATTCAGGATTTGTCTCAACTATTGATCAACTCATGTAAAACATGACAGGTATGCGCCTCTCCACATTCTCAAATAGGGGTAAGTATAAATAGAAGTGCATGTGCTTAAAATAAAACATACTAATCCTAGCCCTTTTCGACCATTTGCCTCCCTACGACGAAATCTCGAGCAAGCTCCAGAAATTCAAAGGTTCATGGCGCCAAAACGAATGGATTTCTGTTTGAGGGTGCTGAGTTAGTGAAAACTGGATTCAAGGATATTATAGAGGAAGTGCAACTCGTTCTCCACTTACTACAAGTCGCTAACCTAGAATTCATCCTGTCGGAGCCAAGCTCGATATGGAAGAGAGTTCTCAAACTTTATTCGAATGATAATGTTTACTCATCCTCCAACAAAATCAAGTCATCTATCAGTGGACACAAGATCAAGATCACTCCCAGAAGACTGAGTAAAGCCTTAAATTTGCCCAAGTTCAAGTCGTCTGATGAAGAAGAAGATATAAATTAGGATGATGTGAAATCCGCCCTCAAGTGGTGTGGGCTTTCAAAGCATACCACTAGGTCTGTTCTGAGAAAGGAGATGAATTTAAAAGGTGTTAGAAACCAGACCGGGGTAGACAATAGCATCCACCGGTCCTGACCGACTGCAGTCGAATGGCAAGGCATCCCCAACAAAATCTCCCGCAAGGCTCCGAATTTTAATACGGGAATATTGCGGGTAGGTTGTTCAGGCCCGGGGCTTGATATCAGCACCTGCTAGATAAGAGGGGACTAGCACCGCCTACATCACCCAACTGCACTGCAGCGCACTTGGGTGATGGAGGCGGTGCTAGTCCTCTCTTATTTAGCATATGCTGGGATCAAGCACTGGGCCTGAACATCCTACCCGCAATATTCCCATATTAAAATTCGGAGCATTGAAGGAGATTTGGTTGGGGATGTTGTGCCGTTAGAATGCATTCGACAAGGACCCAGATTCCCAATGAGCTGCCCTGGCTTAGTTTCTAACAAAATAAAAATTTCTAGCAGATGTTATTGGGAAAGCTCTGATATGCAAGACAGGGTCCCATAAGAAGATCTCCAGAAATTTTTTTGAGTTAATGACAAGGATAATTCTATCCAAGAAAAATGTCTGGGGGAAGGTACTATTTGACAGAATAGTGGAATGTATCCCAGAGACAAACCTGGGAAGAATCTTGTCTCTGTACTTGCACAATTCTATCCCAGGGATCCTCAATGTTAGGCTAGGAACAAAGAACTATCATATGAGAAGGATGGAATCAAAAATGTTTGATAGAAGGGACAGGGTACTGCTGCTATATCAACAAAAAATTGGAAAGAAGAAAAAGGAAGTTGTAATCATCACTAAGGCAAGCTGAAAGTATCTAGTGTTAACCTAAATAACCTAGAGGGGGGTGAATAGGTGAGTTCTGCGTCTTTTTGCGGAATAAAAATTACTGACAAATATACACACAGAAATATAGAGATTTATAGTGGTTACTTAAGTTGGGTACATCCACTATCCCACCTCGCCTATCTACCACAAAGGGCTAGTTTTGGATACTTCACCTTTATTTGAGATAACAAATAATCTTTCAACTCGGAGCCTCAACTCCTATAACTCGAAGACAACGCTCCTATCACTCGGAGAATGAACTCTCCTATAACTCAGAGAACAACCTCTCCTATAACTCTGAGAACAACCTCTCCTACAACTCGATCCAAAAATAAGGATCCACAACTAAGAGGGAAAACCTCCTACATTAGAAAATAATTTACAGAAGAAAAGATTATAAATAATCTTCTATAGATCTGAAATCTTCGATCACTCGTTCCTCTAAAAGGTTGATCTTGAACGTATTGAAGAAAAAGAGAAACCGAAGGCTTTGAAGACTTGATCTGAACAAACAGATGAACTAGATCTGAGTAGAATTAGAATCTTCAGAGATCAATGATCTAGGCGACTTGTTTAAGGAAGAACGAATCGTACAACAAGAAGTCGTCGGCCTTGCAAGTTGAGAAGAATGTATCGTGCACCGACAAGGAATCTCCGTTCTTTATATTTCTTGTTTTATTAACAATAAGCACGATTAGGGTTGATTGAAATCCACCCTACATATATATATGAAACCTACTTCTGTAATGGCTAGAAACATCCTTCCTTATCGAGAAATTCAGAAATTACTGTACATGGCGATCTGGACAAATCGAGCCAAAAATTGGAAAATTGAAGAAATAACCCTTAGAATAATTTGTCGAGTATCATCGAGTATATACGGGTATACTCGTTGAAACACTTGGAAACTCTATGTAATTTACTTGGATAATTCCAGCCAAATCGATCATATAACTCAATGCTTGGTAGAAGAGATACTCGATGAATTTGACAAGCATCAGCTAGTCTACTCGAATAATTCAACGAGTATCGGCTAGCTGACTCGACACATGTTTAAGTGATATTCGACGAATATCACTTAGAGAAATCCAGAGAAGTAAAGTTGAGATGACTCGATGAATTCATCGTATATTGACATATATATTCGATGAATTCGACGAGTATCGATCAATACACTCGATGAATTCAGCATGTATACACGATGATACTCGACGTCTTTTACTTAACTGATTTCTAGGAATTCGGGGATTATTCCCTAAGTAAATACGAAAAATTCGAAGAGTGCCAATAAGCATACACGATGAATTCGATGAGTATTCATGAGTATACTCGACGAATTTGACGAGTATCCGTTACTATACTCGACGAACTTTACTTTGAGAAAATCTGTTCTTCTAAAAGCCACAATTTGTTCTTCTTTGATTCTTATAATGTACTTGAAGTAGAAGTACACCCCAATAGAGAGATTAAACATGAGTCAAGACCTTGACCTATACAATGAAGGATTATATTGTATAGTCCTATGTTTCAAGACCCACTGTAACCTGACATTGGGATGTACTTAGCAATATTGTCCTGCAAGCAAATTACTAGAAAACAACATCAAATACAAACTCAATTCATCTTAGTTCAAGGGACACTTCTTCAAATCAGAGTTATTGTGGTTACAATAACCAATAATTTCCTCCTATTTAAAAAAGTCAGAACCCTACAAACAATGGTGAATTGTACACATAATAATCTTAAAACTTGAAAAGAAATGAACATATAAAATTAAGAAATAATAGCATTCCCAGTCAAAACATTAAATAAATAAATATATATATATAAAGTTTTATATGGGGCAAATAATATCCACAATCATCAACTAAAAAACAAATCAAGTATGTTTGCCCTGGCTTTTCTGATATTGCCTATCAAAATAAGCTTTTGGCTTTGGATAATACTTTTGCGGAGCTGAAGAAGTATCTAGATCATCATATCTATATTTTATGAAGTGTAACCTTCTTTTAGCATTTACACACTCATGCTTCTGCCACTCCTCCCTGTTATAGTAATCCTGTCTATTCTCATTGTCCAAGTCGACCAATTTGAAGGTGTCAAGGATAATGCTCTTGGAAGTAGGACTCCAAACTTCAGCCATTTCTCTATTTGGCTCAGACCTAACGACAGATGGGCCTTCACCATATCTTCTTCTTTCAAGAGCTGGTTTAGATAAGTCTTAACCTATTCCAATTTCTGGTTCAGTAGTAACAACATATTGATCTTGAGATTCTGACCAATATTGAGTGTACTCCTTAGCAGGCTGAACAAAGTCATGTATAGGATCTAGTATCACTTGTTCTGGAATTCTGACTTCAGCTAACCCTAGAAATATCTCTCTATACATCCAGTTAAAGTTATCATAGCAATAGAAGTTTGCAGCCTTGAACTGAACTTTCATTGACACTTCTAGCACATTAACCTTAGTTTTCAATTCTTTCTCCCCCTTTCTGACTACTTTAAGCATTTTAGCTGCAATAACATTACTATAATAGACCATTTGGTCATCAAAGTAGTCCAAGGAATTGTGTCGACACCTGAATAAGGAGCTGTGTCGACACCCAGGAGTTATGTCGACACTAGAAGCAAGGCATGTGTCGATACCCAAGAATTGTGTCGACACCTGAAGAAGGCTTGTGTCGACACACACTCAATGCCATCTATCAACAACAACTATACTGAGTCTGAAAGGCTTGTGTCGACACATAGGACTTGTGTCAACACACACTCAACGGTGTCAGGACATACACTCAACGCCATCTATCTGCATCAGCTATGTCGAGACCAGGAGTAGTTGTGTCGACACTCAGGACTTGTGTCAACACACACTAAACGACGAATGGACATACACTCAACGCCATCTGTCTGCACCAGCTATGTCGAGACCAGGAGCAGTTGTGTCAACACATACAACAGAAGCTGTGTCGAGAAGCAGAAGAATGACTGTGTCGACACATTGAGTGTTGTGTCGACATCATAAGAACCTGTGTCATCACTGTCTATTTGTGTCGACACATGTGAAGTAATTTGCTGAGTGTTTCCTACTGAGATATAAAGTCATTGAAGAATCAACTATCACGGCTGTCATAAACAATAAGTCTGACACCTTTGTCAGAACTGTCAGAAGGTTGTTACAAACCAGATCATCCGGTAATCATTGAGAAACTCTATATAAAGGACTAATCCATGACAACCAGAAGAAGAAATTAAGCAATTATAGGGGAACAAACTAATATAGATCTAGAGAGAGAACTCAAAAACAAGAAAGGGGGAAACCCTTAAGAAGGCAGATCCTAAACAGTTTGCAAGAAAGATTCAAATCTAATTCTTAATCTAAGAAGGGAGCTATCTGAAGATCAAATTCTACACCAAGTGAAGATCAACCTCATTTTGTTCAATCAAGAAGCTTTGAAAAAGCTAAGTCAGGTTGGTTATGAAGTATACAGTTTATTCAAGAACTGATCAAGAAGCTCTCACAAATTGAGAGTTATTTCTGGGTGAAATTTATGTACAACTAAATCTTCTTTTTCCTTATAAGATCTTTTATAGATCTGGGTTGTAAGCCTCTGTTTATAAAGGCTGAGGTAGGGATGAGAGCCTGAGATATAGGACTCATGAAAGACTTAGTTGTAATCCCGATGATAAAGGCTGAGGTAGGGCTGTTGCCTGAGGTAGGGTTCTTGGGAAGAATCTGAAGTAGGACTTGTATAAGTCTGAGATGTAAGAACCTATCAGGTTCTGAGGTGTAAGATCTGTGGATCTGAGTTAGTGGAAGGAAGTTGGGATGAATCCTGTTCTCTACTGGATAGGCAAAGGGGGAAACTGGATTTACCCATAACTTGGGGAACCACTATAAATTTTGTGTACTATGCTGTACTGTGATTATTGTGCTGTGAATTGTATTTTCTATGCTGAGTTAGAACAAGATAATTGCCTAAATTTATTAAAGGAAATTAGAACCTATTCACCCCCCTGTAGGTGCCTAGGCTCTTGAAATCAAGTCTTTCCAGTGGTATTAGAGGGAGGTTGCTCAAAGATAGACCTAACAGTCTGAGTGAATCTCCAAGGCAATTAACAGATTTCAAGAATGGGTTCAAATGAGAATCAGAAGGAATTTGGATCTATGAAACTGCCTATCTGAAGGAAAGAATGCTTTGCCATATGGAAGGAAAGGGTCAAGTTGTTCATGGAAGTATCTGATCCAAGAATCTATATCACAGTACAAGAAGGTTCCTTCATTCCAATTAAGGTATCAGATCTGGATGCAAATGTTAAAACCCCAAAGAATTATTCTGAAATGATCAAGGATGAGATCATCCTGGCAATATTAGACCAAAGAGCACAAAACATTATTGTAAGTGCTATAGATGATGCCATATTTCAGAATCTAGTGCATTGCAAAACCTCTAAGTAGATGTGGGACACCTTAATTCTCTACATGGAGGGAACTGAAGAAGTTAGATAAGACACGAAATTTATGATGAATCAAGAATACGAGAGCTTTAGACAAGCCAAGTCTGACAGCATAGCTGAAGTTACAAGAAGTTCTTCAGGATAGTAAATGATCCGATGACCTATGGAAGAGTCTTCTACAAATATGAATTGAATGAGAAGTTTCTCAGATCACTAACAAAGGACTGGGACACAAATATATGTGCCATCAGAGAGGTGGCCAAACATGTTGATATACCTCCACCCACACTATTTGGAAAGTTTTTATCTTATGAAATGCGGCTCACTGCCAGAAAAGAGGAGGAGAAAAGCAGTAGGTCTGAGTACAAAGAGAATTAAGTAGCCATCAAGGCTGAAGGCACAAGAAAGGGTAGGAGAAAGTCTCCTTCTCAACCCAAAAGGAGTGCTGAGGCATAAGAAGAAAATCCTTACAACAACACATCAGATAGCCACACCTCTGATGAGGACTTTTCTGTCTTTACAAGGCAGTTTCAAAGGTTTATGAAAAAGAAGAAATGGAGAACTAGGCCATCAACATCCTTCTCCAAGGATGATTATTACAAGAAAAAGAAGACTTCCAAGGAGGACAGGTATGCCTCAAAACCTAGTAAATAAACTAATTCTAAGATTGTTTGTTATTGTTACAACAGGCCTGAACATGTCATAGCTGACTGTCTTGACAAGAGAAGGAGTCTAAGGACAAGAAGAAGCATCAAGTAAAAGGAAAGAAGGAGACATCCTTTGTTTCTTAGAAGCAAAAGAGTTGGACAGACTCTTCATCATCAGAATCAGGAGAAGAAGATGATGCAGAAGCATATGTTGGGCTGTTCTCTACAGAAGAAGATTCTAGGGAATTACAATTTCTACAAATGTTGGACTCCAAAAATAGAGTTGAAGACTATTGCTCTAAAGAGCTGATGGCTCTAGAAGAAGATGATCAGTGCCAGGATCAGCCTGGTCCAAGTAAGCTATACAGTTCTCCCTCATCTTCTGATTACTATACTAGATCAGAATCAGAAGCATCTACATCAAGAGGTGTAGATGGTTTTGAATCTGAGTGGGATGTATATCAACTCATTGATGAGTATGGTGGGTTGTTGCAAGCTCTGAAGAGGAGCAAGTTCCTTGTCAAGAAGAAGGCCAAGGAAATTGAATCTCTTAAGCAAGCTGTATCATATTCAACAAAGATGTTGGATTTGAAATTGAATGCGGTTGCCAAACTGAAAAACATAACTGTTATTCACATGGGCACAATCTCCTTCAAGGAAAATCACATCAAGAATCTGGAGGCAAAACTTCTGAAAGAAAAGGAGTTAGTGGCTAAATTCTCTAAGCCAAAGTCTGTCTTGCCCTTAGTAGACAATTTCATTTCTCAAAAAGGAAAGACAGGTCTAGGCTTTAAGGGAAGAATAAGGGCCACCAATTCTCATAGAAAAGGCAAAGCCCCAGTTCAGCCACTAGCCTCAAAGCCCCCTATCTTCTTTAGGAAAGTGATGCAACCTACAAAAAGGTATGATCATGATATTACTCATGGTCACTGTGACTATGGAGATCTCATTGGAAAGGGTGTATATACCAATAGTACACTCTATAAGCAAACTCATCAGGTTCTTAAGGAATCCTTGGGGTTTGCTGCTCCAGCACCTACACTTAAAAGGACTGCTAGCAACCAAGTTATGAAGTCTGTACCTAAGAGAATGTACAGTAGATTTGAGTGTTGGTGTTGTGGCAAGGTGGGCCACTTTGCCATGGATTTTTGGTTCAATACAAGTGTTAAAAATAAGAACAGCTTACCTGTCAGAAAAGCTGCAAGAAAGCATGATAGATTTCAAACTAACAAGAACCTAGGACCCAATAACAATTTGGGTTCTGAGGATAGGTAAATCTTTATTTGATACAGGTGAATCCAAGTGGCCTAACCCCTATATGGTACTTAAATAGTGGATATTCCAGGCACATGACTGGAACAAGAAGAATGTTGAGGGACTATGCACCCATAGAGAATGGACCCAAAGTAATTTTTAGTGGATAAGAAAAAGGAATCATCAAAGGATTTGGTAACATTTCTAGTAATTCTATTACTATCACTCAAGTGAATTTTGTGTAGGGTCTGAAACATAACCTGATTAGAATAAGTCAGCTTAGTGATCTAGGTTATGACATCTCTTTCCTCAAAGGGGAGTGCCAAATAAGAAGGTCAAGTGATCAAGAGATCATTATGACTGGCACTAGGAAAGGGAATGTATATTGTCTTAACCTTGATTGTGAGTATAACATCTCACCCATTTGTCTAGTTGCAGGCGAGAAAGCATCACAGTGTGTCCAATGGCACAAGAGGCTGGCTTATCTAAACTATAAGTTAATATGACAGCTATTTAGTATGGGGTTAGTGAGGAATGGTCCTCAAGTCAAGTACATTAAAGAGGGTTTTAGTTTAGCTTGCCAAAAGGGAAAACAGACTAAGGCTCCTTGGGAGGACTTATTTTCACCGGTCAAGCGGTTGACCGCATGAACACGGGACATAAATAAAAAAGGGAAAAAAGTCCTCCCAGACTAAGTCCTCTTTCCAAGTACTTGATAACAAAGATTTTATGAGATGTCTATATCTCTTACATATGGATTTGTTTGGTCATATACAAGTTTATATTCTAGGTGGGAAAGTATACACATTAGTTATTGTGGATGACTATTCTAGATTCACATGGGTTTTCTTCTTGAGGAAGAAATCTGAAACTCATACCGTCTTTCAAACTTTTGTTAGATAAATTCAGAATGAATTTAACAATTCAGTGGTCAAAATCAAAAGTGACCATGGAACTGAATTTCAGTCTGAGTGTATGATAAAGTTCTGTGAATAACATGGGATTCATCAAGAGTTCTCTTCACCTAGAACTCCCAAGCAAAATGGAGTTGCTGAAAGGAAGAATAAGACTCTTGTTGAGGCAAGTAGAACACTACTTAGTGACACTACTCTCCCTGAGTACTTCTGGGCTGAGGTAGTAAATACTGCATATCATGTACTCAATAGAGCTTCCATCAATAAGAAACATAAGTTGACTCCCTATGAGATTTTTAAAGGCAGAATACCAAACATTTCCTACTTCAGAATCTTTGGTAGCAAGTTTTATGTCCTTGTTAATGGTAAGAACTACCAAACAAAGTTTGCTGCCAAATCCCTAGAAGAGATATTTGTTGGGTACATCAATAATAGTATGGCATATAAGATCTACAACTTGACTACACATGTTGTAGAAGAATCTGTCCATGTAGTATTTGATGAGTCTAAGTTGATTAACAGTGAATTGTCTAGCTCTTCGGGTAGTTCTACAAGTTTAAAGGATAGCCTGGAAAACCTGACTACTAATGAAGAAGCACCTGCTAGGCTAGATGAAGAAAAGGATGCATGCTGTCTAGGGGGAGAACAAGATTCACTGGATGAAGAAGAAAACAGTGAGGTGCATCAGGATGAGGAAAATGAAGAAGGCCAAGAGGTTGGCATATTTCCTCCAGCAAGAAGACACCTGAAGGATCATCCAGCTCATCAAATCATTGGTGATGCAAGTCAAGGTGTACTAACCAGGAGAAAGAGCATGAACACAGTTCTATGATCAAGTTTTCTATCACAGATAGAACCTAAGAAGTTTGAAGAAGCCATGCTAGACACAAACTGGATTGATGCTATGGAAGAAGAGCTTAATCAATTCAGAAGATATGAAGTCTGGGAACTGGTTCCTATATAAAAGGATCACTATATTATAGGAACCAATTGGATCTACAGAAATAAACTTGATGAGAATGACACCATAATCAAGAACAAGGCCAGGCTAGTAGCAAAAGGCTACAGGCAAGAAAAAATGATTGACTTTGATCAAACCTTTGCCCAAGTGGCAAGGCTGGAAGCTATAAGGTTGTTTTTGGCCTATGCTGCCTATCAAGGTTTCAAGGTATATTAGATGGATGTAAAGTCAGCATTTTTGAATGGTGACTTAAAAGAGGAAGTCTATGTTGAACAACCATCAGGTTTTGTAGAGTCTCACTATCCTGACTATGTATATAGGCTTATGAAAGCCCTATATGGTTTGAAACAATCCCCTAGGGCTTGGTATGAAACCTTGTTTGCTTTTTTTATTGAGAATAAATTCTCTAGAGGAAAGATAGACAAAATACTATTCTTTAGGGAATCCAAAGGCAAGATCATCCTAGTCTAGATATATGTTGATGACATTATCTTTGGATCTACTTAAAACAACCTTTGTAGAAAGTTTGCCAAACTTATGTAAGGAAAGTTTGAAATGAGCAGTATGGGTGAGCTGAAGTTCTTCTTGGGACTTCAAGTTAGACAGACTGATGATGGATTGTCCATATCTCAGTCTAAGTTCACCAAGGAGTTGATTAATAAAGATGGAATGGACTCAGCCTCCACCATGAAAACTTAAATAGGGACAAGTATGCCTATAGGAAAAGATGAGGCAGGGAAACCTGTTGATGAATCTTTGTATAGAGGGATATTTGGCTCTCTACTCTACTTGACTGCTAGTAGACCTGACATCATGTATGCAACATGTGTTTGTGCTAGGTACCAAGAATGCCCAAAGGAATCTCTTTATACTGTTGTCAAGAGAGTTTTGAGATATCTTAAGGGCATAACTAATCTAGGTCTTTGGTACCCTAAGAATAGATTTTTCTTACTAACAGGCTTCTCAGATGTAGACTTTGCAGGATGCAAAGATGGCAGGAAAAGTATCATAGGAACTTGTCAATTCCTAGGTGGAAGGCTGGTGTCATGGAGCAGCAAGAAGCAAACAAGTGTAGCTATCTCAACTGCTGAATCAGAATATATAGCTGCAGGAAGCTGCTGTGCACAGTTGATGTGGATAAAGCATAAACTTGAAGACTATGACATCAAGGTAAGTAGAATTCCACTATTTTGTGATTCAACTAGTGCTATATCTATTGCTAATAACCCTGTTTCACACAGTAGAACTAAGCACATAGAAATTAAGTTTCATTTCATCAGAGAACATTTGGAGAAGGAAGATATTAGTCTAGAATTTGTGAATACAAATAATCAAATTACTGATATTTTTACAAAACCTCTGGATGAAATTAAATTCAATTATTTTAAAATTGAATTAGGTATGTTGAACCTAGACTAGGTCAGCACAAGCTTTCCTAAGTAGAATATGTAAGGAATAAATTTCTCAGGAAATTTGGGTAAGTATGAAAGTTTGTGTCAATACAAGCAAATTGTGCCGACACTCTCAGTATGTTGTGTCAACACAGAAACAGTATTTTTGTCGACACAATAATTGGTATCGACACACTCTGTCGAGACTTAACTAGCCCGTGTCGACACTGACACTAGTATTTCGACACATAGACGTGTCGAATAAAAATAGGTCTTGTCGAGATCCAAATCTTTTATGTCGACACATGTAAAATTATGTCGACTAGTATTATTACTAAGTAAAGTATGTCTTTTGAACTACCCTATACCAGCACACTATAAATAGAAGACGACAAAATCTGGTCGACTACGCCTTCAGAATTCTCGACTCTAGACCTTTTGTCAACATAGATGTTCTCTTCTTTTATTTTCTTTCTCTCTCTCTCTCTCGTCAATGGAGTCGCACCAGGAAGACAAGGTGAATGAAGGATATGAGCTGGTTTACGGGGGATTCGAGACAGCTTCTCAGGACATCAAGGGTGTTATTACCCTAATTTCCGAAAGTGGTTTGGAGTTTTTGGTCTCTGAAACTATAAGAATTTGGAAGAAGGAAGTTCTTGAATTCTACTCGTTTGCAACGGTGGATAATGGAGGAAAGAAGCTCAAAGACATAGTCCAGGATTCAAGAGTAAAACTAACACTTAAGACAATTAAGAAATCGCTCCAACTTCCCAAAGTTAAGGATGATGATGAAATAGTTCCATCCATGATAAAAGATGCACTAAGTTTGTGCGGGTTGAACCCTAATACAAAAGTTAGATCATCAATTACCATAAAGGGGATGAATTCCCAAGGTAAGTTTCTTTCTGAAATCATAGGCAAGGTAATTCTGTGCAAGACTGGTGGACATGACAGAATATCTGCCTATATGTTCAACCTAATGACCAGAGTCATTTTCACTGTAAAAACAGACTGTTCATCAGTGGTGTTTGACAAGATTCTAGAAGGAATAAAGAAGCCAAATCTGGGAAGGATACTAAGCTTATGTCTAGCTTCTACAATACCAGATGTTATGAACCACCTGCCAGGATCCAAGATCAACCATATGAGGAGGATGGACATGAGAATTCAATCCAAATTGGATAGAGTTTTGACCAAAGAGGTTTCTACTCCACAGAAACAGGTCAAGAATAAAAAGAAGAAGAAAGAAATTGTTCAACAAATAGAATCCTCCAGTGATTCTGAAGAAGAGGTAGTCTTCAGTTCAGATGAAGAACAACAACAAAAAGAAGATCAAAATCAAGTAGAGAGCAGTCAACACTAAAAACAATATATAATATCCACTCCAGGTGGAGAAAACCCTGAACCAGCAGTACAAGACACTAAACTATCTGAGCTGTCTGCCCAAGGGGGAGGCATTGCTGTAGCTACTCTGGAGAGTGAGTATATTGCTGATATAGTGATGGACATTGTATCATACATAAACAAAGAAGCACTGATCATTACTGAGAGGAGTTCTACTTTCCTTAAGGTTGTAATCATGGAGGTGATGTTGGATCCACAGCTGCTGAGCACAGCGACTGCCTACTAATATATATTTTCACTCAGTAGTGGATATAGCCACACTAGTTTACTTCTTGTTGCTCCAATAAACTAGCCTTCTACCTAAGAATGGACAGGTTCCAGTAGTGCTTTTCTTGTCTTCTTTGCAACCTGCAAAATCTGTATCTGAAAATCAAATTAGATCAAAATCCCTATTTCTAGGGTACCATAGGCCAAGATCTGGTGTGCCCTTAAGATACCTTAAGATTCTCTTTGCTGCAGAGTAATGAGATTCTTTAGGGCAGGCCTGATACCTAGCATAGACATATGTGGCATACACGATGTCAGGCCTACTAGCAGTCAGGTATAGAAGGGAGCCAATTATCCCTCTATACAAAGAATCATCAACAAGTTTCCCTGTCTCATCTTTTCCTTTTAGCATAATTGATCCCATGGGAGTTCTCATGGTGGAGGCATTCTCCATACAATATTTTTTGATTAGCTCCCTAGTGAACTTGGACTGGGATATGGACAAGCCATCATCAGTCTGTCTTACTTGGAGTCCCAAAAAGAACTTGATCTCTCCCATGCTGCTCATTTATAACTTCCCTTGCATAATTTTAGCAAACTTCTGCAAAGGTTGTCATCAATAGTTCTAAAGATAATGTCATCAACATATATCTAGACTAGGATAAGCATGCCCTTTGATTCCCTTAGGAATAGGGTCTTGTATTTCTTCCCCCTTGAGAATTGGTTCTCAATTAGGAAGTTGGACAAGGTTTCATACCAAGCCCTAGGAGCTTACTTTAGCCCATATAGAGCTTTCCTTAGCTTATAAACAAAATTGGGAGAGTTAGGATCTACAAAACTTGGTGGCTGATCCACATATACTTCCTCTTTTAGGTCTCTATTCAGGAATGCTGACTTGACATCCATCTAGAAGACTCTGAATCCCTGATGGGCTGCAAATGCAAGGAAGTTCCTTATTGCTTCTAGTCTTGCTTCTAGGGCAAAGGTCTGGTCAAAGTCTATGCCCTCTTCTTTCCTGTAGCCTTTAGCAACCAGTCTAGCCTTATTTTTGACAATAATGCAATCTTGATCCAACTTGTTCCTGTAGATACACTTAATCCCTATAACATTTTTTCCTTGTGGTCTGGGGACCAACTTCCAGACCTTTTATCTCTTAAATTTGTCTAGTTCTTCTTGCATTGATCCAATCTAGAACTGGTCCTTGATTACTTCTTCAAACTTTTTGGCTCTACTTGAGATAGGAAGCTTGAGTAGAGAGCTATATTCATGTTCCTTCTTCTGGTCTGGACTCCATGATTTGCATAACAAATAATTTGGTGTACTGTATGGTCCCTTAGATGCCTGGTAGCTGGAGGCAATCAGTTGCATCTTGATGATCTTCAGGGTTTTCAGTTAGCTGGTCTTCATTTTCTTCAGGGATGTTGTTTCCTTCTCTTGGAGTAGGCAGTCCATCATCATTTTCTTGGACTATGGGGGTAGTTTCCTTGATGGTTAGCTTGTCCATCAACTGCTCTATACTTGCAATACTATAAGAGGAGGAGCTTGGAAGCTCACAGTTAACCATGTTGGATTCATCAAATACAACATGCATTGACTCTTCTATAACTTGGATAGTAAAGTTGTAAACTCTATATGCCTTACTATGAGTACTGTACCCAACAAAGATCCCTTCATGGGACTTTGCAGAAAACTTAGTTAAATGGACTTTTCTGTTGTTGAGTACATAACACTTGCAATCGAAGATCCTAAAATAGCTCAGGATTGGGTTTCTTCCCTTCAAGATCTCATAGGGAGTTTTCTTGTGGCTCTTGGTGATAGAAGCCCTATTAAGGACATAGCATTCAGTGTTAGCTGCCTCAGCCTAGAAGTATTCTGGGAGGGATGAGTCACATAGTATGGTTCTACCAGCCTCTATGAGAGTCCTATTTTTCCTCTCAGCAATTCCATTTTGCTAGGGTGTTCTAGGAGAGAAAAACTCTTGATGAATCCCTAGCTCTTCATAGAACCTTATCATGCACTCAGACTGAAACTCAATGCCATGGTCACTTCTGATTTTGACAACAGTGCTATTGAATTCATTCTAAATTTGCTTAACAAATGTCTGAAAGACATCAGGGGTTTCAGATATTTTCCTTAGAAAGAACACCCAGGCAAATCTGGAAAATTCATCAACAACCACAAGGGTGTAGACTTTCCTACCTAGACTTTAAATTGGCATAGGACCAAATAGATCCATATGTAAGTGGTATAAGCACCTCACTGAGTCTTTGGTGCCAATTCTCTTAAAGGAGGTTTTAGTCTGTTTTCCCTTTTGGCATGCAGAGCAGATAACCTCCTTAGTGCATATAGACTTAGGCCCATTCCTAACTAGCTCATTGCTGAACAGCTTGCCTATAGTCCTATAATTTAGATGGGCTAGTATAATTCCCCGAAACTCAAAAGAGGAACGAGCAGCATTTAAGCCAAGTTTGGGTCCTAGTAAGGGTCACACGGCCTGGGACACGGGCGTGTCCAGGGCCGTGTCATGCTCAGGTTGGACGATTTTCTGCATGGTCGACGAAATGTAGTCGACGATCCTTGGAGGTTGAGAACACAGCCTGAGACACGGGCTTGTCTAGGGCCGTGTCCTGCTCGGGTTGTTTGCCGGGCTGTGTTACACGGTCTAGGACACGGGCGTGTCTGGCACATGGCATGTGACAAGGGGGTGTCACATGGCCGTGTCATGTTCGGGATGCGACAGTTTCAGTGTTTATTGGGGCACACAGCCCATGACATGGGCGTTTCCATGGTTGACACAGGCATATCCCAAGCCATGTCACAGGCCGTATCCTGTTCTGTATTTCCAGGTTTTCAGCGAGTGTGGAACACGGCCTTGACACGGGCGTGTCGCAAGACATGTTCAGCCTAGGAAATTGGTTTTAAGTGCGAATCATGACCGTTCGTTTCCTTCTATTGGTATCCAAGGGCCAAGGTTGGTCCTTGCTGAGTTAAAGCTAGGAATAGGGTTTGAAACCCTCATTACACTTTGAGTTTTTTCTTTCTAAAAGCTTTAGAGAGAGGGGAGAGCAAGGAATAAGGAGAAGGAGAGATCCGATCGTCGGAGGAGCTTCAGAGCCCCAAATCGCAAGCCGAGTCCAGATATATGGAGGTGAGACCGTTTCAGTGGTTTTCATCTGTCTAGATATTCATGGCGCCAAAGAGAACAACAAGGGTAACAATTCTCTTCTTGGACATGTGAAGTCCTATTCCTTTTTGCATAGCAAATGCCCTCCCATAAGTGAGCGGTGAGTGCGAGGTATTCCTCTAGGTAGACATGAATAGTCCCCGTTGTTTTGCATGTAGAGTCCGGAATCGAAGTACGGACATAGACATGGTGTATGAAGCCTACCCTAATAAGTTGGTCTAGATCAGTGATGTTTCATTGTGCAAGAATAGCCGGAGAAGACTCTGTGCCGATTGTGATCTTCAGGTTTTCTACGTGGTAGATTGCATCATGGAGTCTTGGGGATTAACCCCAAGGTGCACCCAGAAATCTTGGTAGAAGCAAAGTTCTACCATTTTTGTTGGCCTGGGAGTCAGCCTTGTACATAGCCGGGCTATGTACTGTTGTATGATTGATACATTGGGATTTGGTGAAGCTTGTCCCGCGCTGATGGCTAAATGGCTGTGGCGAGGTGAGAAACGGGCTGGTGGAACCTTACCCACTCCAAGTGGTTCAGTTCAAGATGGCTTGGAGACGAGTCTAGGCTTAGGCTGAAAGAACTTTAATGCTCACACTATTTGCGGTCCCGAGTGTGGTGGTGGACTGCAGAATGGACCGGGTTCGGACCGTGTTCACCGAGTAAGTGCCCTGAGAGCACGGGGTGTGCGGCCGTAAGTGCTTACACCTGTGGTGTAGTGTGCTTTTGTTTTAATTTCACTATATTGTTTGGCTATGCTACTAAACTATAGGGAAGGAACACCGCGACCTCAAATCCGGGGTGGGATTGTTATAATTTGGTAAGCTTTATCTGACCGTTGCATTTGTTTGCCACCGTTGCTGTGGATTGCTGCTTGCAGGTGCTGCTGATCCTAGTGGAAAATAGCGGGTTGAAGCCCTAGTTGCTGAGCCGTCCCTTGAAGGCCTTTGTGAATGTTTACTTTTATTCTCATGTGTGACCGACCTGCGTGTCGATGTTTGGAAGACATTATTTATTTAAAGTAAACTCATGTAAGGCCATAAGGCCAAGTACTTTGTGTATTTGTACGCTCATTCCTATTTTAGGTATTTAGTCGACATTCATGCTGTGGCTTGGGTTCTTATCAATGCAACATTTAAAATGCTTCCGCTAGAATATGCTATGTGTAGGACGTGTAATTTTGGAAGGATGGTTTCATTTAGTAACCCTTCGGTCTATCTGTGGTATATGGCGTCGGGCCCCGGTCAGACATACTGCTATATGCTAATGCGACAGATAGGGGTATTACAATTTGGAATCAGACTACTGGTTTCGGTCATGCTTAAATGAATTCGTGGGCGAATTCTTTTAAGGGGTGGTGAGCACTGGTGTGTGCGCCATCGTTATAACATAAAAAGAACCCATGAATGTCTACTTAGGAATGAAAATACACATGTTTAAGGAACCTGTGTGTTCCTATAATTTCTTTTTGTAATATTGTTCGGTGACTTAACGGTGTTTTGCACGTCTATATGTGACTAGGAGTGGTGCAGGGCCTTCAGAAAACCCGCATTCTGAGGCAAGTAGCGCACTGAATGATGTTCCTAAAACCCCTCCTTTGGCAGAAACCATAAGATTGGTGGCCGAAGCGGTGTTTGCAATTATAAATGCCCAGCCTATAAGGCAAATATAGCAACCTGCCCCTACAGTGGAGCAGGTACCGCTTCAAGCGGCAGAACCGAGAAGGGTTGAACAAGTGGTGGTGGAGACGTTTATACCTAGATGAGTGACTGAAAAGCATCTCAAACATGTTATGGGCTTCAATCCTCTGGTGTCTCGGGGACTGGAACCCCATATAAGGCTGAGGATTGGCTCTCTAGAGTAAAGAGAGTCTTGACAGCTATGGAAATGGAGGAGTGACAAAAGACCACCATATCCACATTCCTGTTGGATGGTGATGCAAGGTTGTGGTGGGAAGGTTTAGAGCTACACCACTATGGGGGAAGGCAACTCACTGACGTCTCGATGGAGGAATTTTCGAGACTATTCTTGGAAAGGTACCTTCCCTCGGCTCAGAGGATCGCAATGGAGAATGAGTTCCAGAAGTTGACGCAAGAAGATAGTAGCGTAGACGAGTACCTCCAAGAATTTACACGTTTGGGTTAGTACGCTAGCTCTACATTCACTGATGAGGAGCATAAGACAAACCGATTTTATGAGGGTCTGTGGGATGTCCTAAGGCTACTACTCTCGGGGCCTATGACGCAGGGTTTTCTAACCTTGGTCAAAATGGCCCGGTCGTTGGAGAAAGATCTGAGGAATGTACAAGCGAAGAAACACTCTAGTGCAAAGAGGATAGAGTTCAAGGTGTCGACTACCTCAAAGTCTTGGTTTTGTAAGTTTAATAAGAAGGCTAGGACTTCGAGTCCAGCCCCTTCTTCTGGTGCATCTGGGGAGACTACAAGCAGAACCCCGGGCGCATGCTAGAATTGTGGGAAGCCGGGGCATTTTGCCCGAAATTGCTGGAGCGGACGCCCAAAGTCCGAGATGAAGCCGGGAGCAACGTATGAGGAGAAGGGCAAAGCGGTGGACTCAACTGCATCACACGATGCTCCAGCCCAGCCTAGGGTTTATAATCTTGGCCAACAAGAGGCCATAAATCAAGCCGAAGTGGTGACATGTACGGTTTAAATTTATGGTTGTTTAGCTTTAAATACTTCTTACCTTGCGTATGTTAGCTTATTACTTCTTGTACTAGGCTTTGTTTTGATTTTCGAAAATCTGGTGAGATCACACTTCGATACGGGAGCTTCGTACTCCATTTTGTCCGAAGGATTTGTATCGCGCATTGGAGTACCTACTTCGAGGCTAAAGGACAAATTGGATGTGTTGTTGCCAAATGGGTGTTCAATGCGCATGGATAGAGTTTGTGGCATAAAGATACGGATTGGGAGTCAGGAGTTCTACTTGCAAGCATCGTTACTGCCGCTGGTGGAGTTCGACTTGATATTTGGTATGGACTGGCTCTTAGAGCAGTATGCATACATTGATTGCAATCCCAAGGAGGTCAAATTGGGAACTGGTCGAGAGACGACTTTTGTAGGCTTGAAAGGGTCGAGAAAGACTTTGATGTCTGCTCTTCAGGTGGTTATGGTTGTTCGTGTTGGTGCAGAGCTGTTTTGCACACTAGTGGAGACTTCGAAACCTAATCCTACTTTGGACTGTATTCCAGTGGTATCCGAGTACCCTAACGCGTTCCTTGACGATCTCCCTTGATCCCCAACTCAACGAGAGATCGACTTAACTATTTGGCTAGTGCTAGGTGCCAAACCTATGTTACGCTCTTCGTATCTGTTAGCGCCTAAGGAGATGGCGGAACTGAAGGTTCAACTTCAAGAGCGGTTGGAACAGTGTTATGGGCATCCAAGTTCATCGCCTTGGAGCGCACTGGTCCTATTTGTTAAGAAGAAGGCCGGAAGTTTGTGACTTTGTATTGATTATCGAGAGCTGAACAAAGTTAACGGAGAAGAATAAGTATCCGATCCCAAGGATTAACGATCTGTTTGATCAGTTAGTTGGGTCATCGTTGTACTCGAATTGGATCTTAAGTCTGGATATTACCAGCCGAGGTTAAGAGAAAGTGACATCCCCAAAAAAGCTTTCAGCACGAGGTATGGGCATTATGAGTTTACCGTCATGCCGTTTGGGCTGACTAATGCGCCATCCATATTTTTGGATCAGATGAACAGGATGTTCAAAGAGTACCTGAACCACTTCGTGATAGTCTTTATCGATGATATATTGGTGTACTCGCAGTGTGAGGAGGATCACTTTAAGCATCTGCATTTGGTGTTGGAGACGCTGAGGAGGAACCAACTATATGCCAAATTCTCCAAATGGGAATTCTGGTTATCCTCGGTGGCATTCCTTGGTCATATAGTTAGTGGAGAAGGGATTGCGGTGGATCTGGAGAAGATAGTTTTGATACAGGAGTGGCCTGTGCTGTCTACGGTAGCGGAAGTCTTAAGCTTACTGGGCCTTGCCGGCTATTACAGGCGCTTCGTAGAGAACTTCTCGCGGATAACGTTACCCCTCATGACTTTGACGAGGAAATATCAGAAGTTTGCTGGACGCCTGAGTGCGCACAAGCTTTCGAAGAGATGAAGAGACGGTTGACCACGGCGCCTGTTCTATGTTCACCGAGTGGGACCGAAGGTTTTGGAATTTATAGTGATTCTTAGGGCAGTGGTTTGGGTTGCGTTCTACTGTAGTATGGGAGTGTAATATCTTATGGCTTGCATCAGCTGAAGGTACACAAGTGGAATTATCCGGTCCATGACTTGGAGTTAGAGGCCGTGATATTTTCCCTAAAGCTATGGAGGCATTACCTGTACGGTGTGAAGGTCAATATCTACACCGATCACAAGAGCTTAAAATACTTGTTGGATCAATAGGATCTAAACAAGCTGCAACGGAGATGGATGCAGTTCCTGGGGGAATACACATTTAAGATTCATTATGTCCCTGGTAAAGGCAATGCGGTTGCTGATGCGTTGAGTCGCAGGGCTCCCGCGTAGGCAAACTGGTTGTCAAAACATGACGAGCGTTTGATTCGTGATTTGGAGGTATTGTAGATCTCTTGTGTTGACAAGCAGACGAGTGCTGAAGCACAATTGAACTTGACAGAGGTGCAGTATGACCTTCCTGATAGGATTCGGCAGGCTCTGGTTTTGGATAGCAACATGAAGCAGATCATTGATGAGACTTTGGATGGGTCAAATTCCCAATTTGGTGTTGTTGATGGACTGTTATGGAAGGACAGTTGTCTGTGTATCCGTAATGTGGGTAAACTACGGGAGGAATTGATGTACGAGGCTCATCATACCGAGTACTCGATTCACCCAGGGAGCATGAAATTTTATCGTGATATGAAGAAGTTGTTCTGGTGGCCAGGACTTAAGAATGACGTGGCACTTTATATGACGAATTGTCAAACCCGTGCCTTGATGAAGGCGGAGTGCCAGAAGCCCGGAGGTTTCTTGAAGTCCTTGCCTATCCCGGAGTGGATGTTCGACGATATTTCAATGGATTTTGTGCATGGGTTTCCAAGGTTGCAGAAGGGAAACAACACCATCTGGGTGATCGTAGATCGATTGATGAAGGTGTCGCACTTCATTTCGAATAGGAAGGATGATTTAGTGGATATACTTGCAAAACTCGATGTGGATAATATTGTTCGACTACATGGTGTGCCCCGCAGCATCGTGAGTAACCGAGATGGGCAGTTCACGTCCAATGACTGGAGGTTGGTGCAACAAATGTTGGGGACCAAGCTGAGTTTTAGCACAACCTTTCATCCGCGGACGAATGGTCAGACCGAGAGAGCCAACAGGATGATGGAGGACATGCTTCGCATGTGCGTCTTGGATTTCGGGAAGCAATAGGAAGATTACCTGTACTTGGTGGAGTTTGCTTATAACATCATATACCAAGCAAGTATTCAAATGGCGCCCTTCGAGGCCCTATACGGTAGAAAATATCTCACGTCATTATCATGGTTGGAAACGGGTGAGTCGAAGCTGTACAAACGATAAGAGGTGGAAGATGCCACTTCGTTGGTATGAACTATACGAGAACGATTGCTGATCGCTCGGGATAAGCAGGATAAATACTATAATGCCAAGCAACAGAACATTGAGTTCGATGTGGGCGACTGGGTGTATTTGAAGATTAAGCCATTCAAGGGTGTTTCACGTGTACGACACTTGAAGAAACTAAGCCCAAGTTACCTTAGACTGTTTGAGGTTCTGGAGCATATTGGTGAAGCAGCTTATCAAATGAAGCTATCGGTGGAACTGAGTGGTCTACACGATGTATTCCACATATCAGTGTTGAGGAAGGAAGTGCAAGAGCTGTCAGAAGTTGTTGCGGCCGATCAAGTACCCATCGATAATGGATTGACGACGAAGATCAAACCCGTTCGCATTGAGGACTTTGAAGTCAAGCGACTTCGTAACAAGTACATCAGGATGGTCAAGGTCAGTTGGGACAACTACGGTCGAGAGGAGCTCTCGTGGGAGTGAGAGCAGACCATGCTTGAAGAGTATCCCGAGTTATTTGATGGTTAAAACGCCGGCTCTTGTTTAGGTGTGAATGTGGAGGTTTTATTTATAAAAAAAGAAGAGCGTTTTATTTTGTTAGAAACCGAGTTTTAACGAGAGGGAGGCAAGTGCACCTATCGCGTGTAGTACAGGATATTCCCGTGTGGAGGAATATCGGGGTCGTATTGTTCTCGGGGCTGGCTTAGCTATATCTACTCTTTCCCTGAAAGCCTATTATTCTACCGAAAATATTTTAGTTTGGTTTAAAAATATAAAAATGCATAATAATAATAAGCATAAAAAGAAGCAGGAAAAAATGCAGTAAATAAGTGCGGAAGTCTGATGACCAACTTAGCGCGACGCTATCAAAAAGAGAATTGAACTAAAGTAAACTTTTAATAAAAAGAGATCCTAATTTTCAAATTAATTGAGGCGGAGACTCGGCCGTGGAGGTTCCAAAGGAATGAGCTCACTTATCTCTAGGACTATCGCTCACCTGAACGCTAAGACTATTCGACCGATCGCTAGACCGACGAAGGATTCCTCTTAACGCCCGCATTATGCTGAGAACCCCGCTATTGGGTGGGGAACCCAATCCGGTAGAGTCGCGCGCCTCCTCTCTCGAGGGTTAGCGCGGAGTTCTCTTTACCCAAGGGTGATCGGTCCATACGTGCGGCCTCTCGGCGTTGCGTATGGATAACGGAAATAGAGCCCGCACATCGATATGCGGTCCTACGCGTCGTTAACCCGGGGTAAACCTTAAGAAGTTTAATTAAATAGAAAATAGGACCTTTAATTATTTAAAGCTACTTTATCTGTCCCAATGCTCTTCGATATTGAGGGCTAAGGGCGGTTAGCCACTCATCGGAATGGGGACACTTACGCTAGAAAGCAGAAAAGAAAGATGTAAAGAAAGCAGTAAAGAAAGCTGAAAATTGCAAGTCCTACTCAAACGAGTAGGACTGAAGAAAGCAGTAAATGCGAATCCCGGCTCAAATGAGTGGGCGGGGGTAAATTAATCTCATACACGCACACACTCTACAGAAAAGTAAACACACACACGCACTCTACAGAAAAGTAAACACACACACGCACTCTAAGTTTTCCTACTCAAGTGAGTAGGAGAAAATGAAAGCAATAAAAGACAAGTCCCACTCAAACGAGTGGGCGGAAAATGAAAGCAGAGCGCCATTTAACTCTTAACGAGTAGGCGAAAATAGATGCATACGCACACACTCTACAAAAATTGAAATAAAGCAATAAAATCTAACTCATACACGCACGCACACTTGCAAAAATAAGAAAAACAAAGTTACTGAAAAATTAAAACAACTGCATTTCTACCGCTAAAATGCGGTAGAAATGCATAAAAAGTGAAAATAAAAATTAAACGGAGCGAAAAGTTTTGCAAATAAATGCAAAATGGAAGTGAGCGAAAATTTATAACGATGATATTTTCATTCTTAAATTTTTATAAAAATGGATAAAAAGTGGAATAAAGCTAAAAAGGGAACGAAAAGTTTGTACGATCCTAAACAGTTCTAAGTTAAAGAAAATAAAAACAACACATTTTAGACGTTTTTATAAAGTCCTTAAGAATGAAAATAGGATAAAAAAAGAAAAGCTAAAGCAAAAGAAATGCGAAAAATGAGAATAAAACGGACATTACAATGGCTAGAAATGCCGTAAAATTCCTAACTAAACGAGATTATAAAAGCTTTTAAAAGACAAAACATAAAAAGAACAAAAAAGGGAACGAAAAATTGCAAAGATAGGGCTTCCAAACGAACTTTTCATGCTAAGCAAGAGAGAAAATAAACTATTTTTATTAAAATCAAAAGTGATTACAACAAAGCTACAATGAAAAAGCTAATACAAACTAAGGGAGGGGGGAGAAAATTCTCTTACATAAGCCTTAGAAGTCATTTGGGCAGCATAACACCTTAGCAAAGTGGTCAAAAAAAGAGACAGAATTCTCATATAGCAGCTGCCCTTTTATAGTCAAAATTTCGGGTTGGTCACGCCCTAGGTCACGGGCGTGACAGGGGGGCGTGTCAGTACTATTCATGAGCTGATCGGGTGATTGGACTGGAAAGTTGACTTCGGCTAAAAACGTTGCGGTCACGCCCTAGGTCACGGGCGTGACGTATGTCAGGCACGGGCGTGACTAGGGCGTGACGGGGAGATGGATCTGGGGATTTGACGCGAGCTTTGACTTCGGGGCAGCCCACGTGGCGGACACGGGCGTGACACAATTGTCACGGGCGTGACAGGGGGGCGTGACCGGGACAGCTGACATCCTGATGTCGGCAGCGTTGACTGTTTGACTAATCGTTGAGTGTCGGCCTCGACACGGGCGTGACGGGCTTTGACACGGGCATGACGTTGGGCGTGTCGGGCTCGGAACAGTGAAATTGTTGAGTTTTGACTGGCTGATTGCGTTGAGAGCCTGACACGCCCGTGTCGGGCATGGTCACGGGCGTGACAGGGCCGAAAATTCAGTTTTCCTGAAAAATTTGAGAAAACAAAAAAAGCAAAGTTAGAAATAAAAAATTACAAAAAAGAAACAATTTATTAAATAAAACAAACTAAAAAATATAAAAATAAACAAAAATGACTTAAATAAAATACGAAAATATAGGTATATTTACAACTCATCAAATACCCCCATACTTAAGCTTTTGCTATTCCAGAGCAAAAGTTGGAGATGAACCTATAAGGAATAAAAAAAATCCTAAATTTAACTACCGCTTGATTTAATTGTACGAAAGATCGAAATGAATTTCCGGGGTTTCGGAATTAAATCCTAAATTATGAAAGTGTTAAAAATAGAGGAACTGTTTCAAAAAATACTTCTAAATGGAAAAAAGAAAGCGAAAATTATTTTTGTTAGTTTAACAAAAATGGATTGGAATTATCGAAAAATTTTTAGCTAAAAAGAAATTGATAGGAAATAATTCAATTTAAAAATTATGCTCTCAAAAAGTTTTAGATTAATTCTAGAATCATGAAAACTGGATAAGTGGATTGGCGGTTATGAAGAGGGCTTTAATTTTTGAGGCGAGGTAATTTTTTTCGAACCTCCACATTTTTTCTTGAATTATTAGGAAAATGAAATCTTATTTTCCTAACATTTCTTTTTTCTTTCTTCATAAATATAAATAAACCCAATGTATATGTATAGGAGTAATGAATTTTATCCTCTTATTCCTAACATACAATCCTATTTTAATTATTGGGTGCCTATGTTTGCGGGACGAAATCTTATCCCCATTGATATAAGATCTTTTAAGGGTGAGTGTGGAATCATACTGATTAAGGCATGAAAAAAAGGTGGATGATTTAGTTTCTAAAAGAAAGCTAGAGTTTAATAAAAAAATTCGAGAGCAAGCTTTTTAATTTGAACGTTCCTACGTTTCTAAAAGCATAAGTGGAAATAATGTAAAATCCATAAATGTTATTTTCTAACATAAAGATGTGCTTTATTTCAAAAAATAAGAAGCGAAATTAGAAACGTAAGTTCCCTATAATAAGAAAAAGCCATAAAAAATTCTTTAAAATCTTAACCCCAGAAATTTAAGTCTATCGAGCTACAATTAAAAAACGAATAGTAAATAAAGAATTAATTAAAATTCGCTTATAAATAAACTCAAAACGATTATTTTGGAGAGCAAAGAGGTTAAGAAATAAGGTATTCGAATTATTTTAAAAAAATAATTTTTTGATTTTTATGAGTTTTTTTTCTAATTTTTTTCATATTTTGGTGTTTTTATCATTTTTTTTGGAAATTTTTAAAGGTTATGCAATTTTTTTTTGGATTTTTGGAGTTATACAAATTTTTTTGAATTTTTATTTTTTTATTTTCAGAAATATTTACAAGAAAAGAGAAGATATTTTACAAGATAGGAAAGAGAAGTGGAAATGGATAAGAATATTTACAAAATATTTACAAAGTAGAAAAAGGATCGCCCGCGAACAAACTCTTATTTGTGGTTGGTTCGATGAGTCAAACGCCGCGGAGCGATGTTTTTTTTTTTTTTTTGAAAAATTTTAATTTTTATAATTAATATTATTAAAGCATTTATAATTAATATTATTAAAGCATGAAATTTTTTGAAGTTTTTAATTTTTGCAATTTTTTTTTGGAATTTTTATTTAGTGCTTGAAATAAAAGGACAGAAAATAGGAAACACCCATAACTTAAGTCCAACATTGTCCCTAAGGTTGCACTAAGTATGAGGAATAAGATATATATAAAAATCTAAGCAGTATGTACAAAATTTAAAATTAAAAACAGGGGTTTAGAAATCTTCCCTAAATCGCATTCGGGGAAGCCCGTTAAGAATAACCCTGCAAAAGTTAAAAGAAATAGCAAAAATATAATATAAAAAACGAAAAAGAAAAATTCGGCGAAAAAGGTGCGGGTGATAGGGGGCGACAAGTGGGTGTGACTCGGAAGCTAAGGCCTTAGCTAAGAGCGAGCGACCGATATGCGATCCCCTAGCGCTCACAATTGTGAAGCGCGCCGAAATGACAAAATAAATACATAATTAGTAAAAATTTTTTGTTTTATATATTTTTTCTTAGTTTTTTTTTTGAATTTTTAGATAAGTTTATTTCTTTAGTTTTTGATTTTTTGAAAATAAAAATAAGAAAATAAGAAAATAAGTTAAAGGCAAAAAATAAAAAATGAAAGAGATATATATATATATTTTTTTGTTTTTTTGTTTTTTTAAAAGTTTTTGATTTGAAATTTTTTGTTTAGTGTTAAATTTTTCTGAATTTTTTTTTGTTTTAAAGTTTAAATTTTTTTTTATTATTTTTTTTTTATTTTTTAATTATTTATTATTATTATTAATATTGATAGTATTATTATTATTAATATAAATTTTTTGGTTGATCAATTATTTTATATATATATATATATATATTAGTAAAAATAAAGGGTAAAATTAATAGGTTTCAGGAATTCAAAATAGTAAGTCGAAATTTTCCCCGGCAACGGCGCCAAAAACTTGATGGTTAAAACGCCGGCTCTTGTTTAAGTGTGAATGTGGAGGTTTTATTTATAAAAAAAAGAGCGTTTTATTTTGTTAGAAACCGAGTTTTAACGAGAGGGAGGCAAGTGCACCTATCGCGTGTAGTACAGGATATTCCCGTGTGGAGGAATATCGGGGTCGTATTGTTCTCGGGGCCGGCTTAGCTATATCTACTCTTTCCCTGAAAGCCTATTATTCTACCGAAAATATTTTAGTTTGGTTTAAAAATATAAAAATGCATAATAATAATAAGCATAAAAAGAAGCAGGAAAAAATGCAGTAAATAAGTGCGGAAGTCCGATGACCAACTTAGCGCGACGCTATCAAAAAGAGAATAGAACTAAAGTAAACTTTTAATAAAAAGAGATCCTAATTTTCAAATTAATTAAGGCGGAGACTCGACCGTGGAGGTTCCAAAGGAATGAGCTCACTTATCTCTAGGAATATCCTTCACCTGAACGCTAAGACTATTCGACCGATCGCTAGACCGACGAAGGATTCTTCTGAACGCCCGCATTACGCTGAGAACCCCGCTATTGGGTGGGGAACCCAATCCGATAGAGTCGCGCGCCTCCTCTCTCGAGGGTTAGCGCAGAGCTCTCTTTACCCAAGGGTGATCGGTCCATATGTGCGGCCTCTCGGCGTTGCGTATGGATAACGGAAATAGAGCCCGCACATCGATATGCTGTCCTACGCGTCGTTAACCCGGGGTAAACCTTAAGAAGTTTAATTAAATAGAAAACAGGACCTTTAATTATTTAAAGCTACTTTATCTGTCCCAATGTACTTCGATATTGAGGGCTAAGGGCGGTTAGCCACCCATCGGAATGGGGACACTTATGCTAGAAAGCAGAAAAGAAAGCTGTAAAGAAAGCAGTAAAGAAAGCTGAAAATTGCAAGTCCTACTCAAACGAGTAGGACTGAAGAAAGCAGTAAATGCGAATCCCGGCTCAAATGAGTGGGCGGGGGTAAATTAATCTCATACACGCACACACTCTACAGAAAAGTAAACACACGCACGCACTCTACAAAAAAGTAAACACACACACGCACTCTAAGTTTTCCTACTCAAGTGAGTAGGAGAAAATGAAAGCAATAAAAGACAAGTCCCACTCAAACGAGTGGGCGGAAAATGAAAGCAGAGCGCCATTTAACTCTTAACGAGTAGGCAGAAATAGATGCAAACGCACACACTCTACAGAAATTGAAATAAAGCAATAAAATCTAACTCATACACGCACGCACACTTGCAAAAATAAGAAAAACAAAGATACTGAAAAATTAAAACAACTGCATTTCTACCGCTAAAATGCGGTAGAAATGCATAAAAAGTGAAAATAAAAATTAAACGGAGCGAAAAGTTTTGCAAATAAATGCAAAATGGAAGTGAGCGAAAAATTATAACGATGATATTTTCATTCTTAACTTTTTATAAAAATGGATAAAAAGTGGAATAAAACTAAAAAGGGAACGAAAAGTTTGTACGATCCTAAACAGTTCTAAGTTAAAGAAAATAAAAACAACACATTTTAGGCATTTTTATAAAGTCCTTAAGAATGAAAATAGGATAAAAAAAGAAAAGCTAAAGCAAAAGAAATGCGAAAAATGAGAATAAAACGGACATTACAACGGCTAGAAATGCCGTAAAATTCCTAACTAAACGAGATTATAAAAGCTTTTAAAAGACAAAACATAAAAAGAACAAAAAAGGGAACGAAAAATTGCAAAGATAGGGCTTCCAAACGAACTTTTCATGCTAAGCAAGAGAGAAAATAAACTATTTTTATTAAAATCAAAAGTGATTACAACAAAGCTACAATGAAAAAGCTAATACAAACTAAGGGAGGGGGGAGAAAATTCTCTTACATAATCCTTAGAAGTCATTTGGGCAGCATAACACCTTAGCAAAGTGGTCAAAAAAAGAGACAGAATTCTCATACAGCAGCTGCCCTTTTGTAGGCAAAATTTCGGGTTGGTCACGCCCTAGGTCACGGGCGTGACAGGGGGGCGTGTCAGTACTGTTCATGAGCTGATCGGGTGATTGGACTGGAAAGTTGACTTCGGCTGAAAATGTGGCGGTCACGCCCCAGGTCACGGGCGTGACATGTGTCAGGCACGGGCGTGACTAGGGCATGACGGGGAGCTTGATCTGGGGATTTGACGCGAGCTTTGACTTCGGGGCAGCCCACGTGGCGGACACGGGCGTGACACAATTGTCACGGGCGTGACAGGGGGGCGTGACCGGGACAGCTAGCATCCTGATGTCGGCAGCATTGACTATTTGACTAATCGTTGAGTGTCGGCCTCGACACGGGCGTGACGGGCTTTGACACGGGCGTGATGTTGGGCATGTCGGGCTCGGAACAGTGAAATTGTTGAGTTTTGACTAGTTGATTGCGTTGAGAGCCTGACATGCCCGTGTCGGGCATGGTCACGGGCGTGACAGGGCCGAAAATTTAGTTTTCCTGAAAAATTTCAGAAAACAAAAAAAGCTAAGTTAGAAATAAAAAATTACAAAAAAGAAACAATTTATTAAATAAAACAAACTAAAAAATATAAAAATAAACAAAAATGACTTAAATAAAATACGAAAATATAGGTATATTTACAACTCATCATTATTCTACTCAGGTACGATTTTGTTTTGTGTATCTTTTCCTTTCTATAATTTCGGGACGAAATTCTTTTAACAGGAAGAGAATTGTAACGCCCCAAAACTCAAAAGAGGAACGGGCAGCGTTTAAGCCAAGTTTGGGTCTTGGTACGGGTCACATGGCCTGGGACACGGGCGTGTCCAGGGCCGTGTTGTGCTCGGATTGGACGATTTTCCATGTGGACGATGAAATGCAGTTGACAATCCTTGGAGGTCGAGAATACGGCCTGAGACACGGGCGTATCCAGGGTTGTGTCCTGCTCGCATTATTTGTTGGGCTGTGTTACACGACCTGAGACATGGGCGTGTCCCAGGGCATGTATGGTACATGACATGTGACACGGGTGTATCACATGGCCGTGTCCTATTCGGGATGCAACGATTCCAACATCGATTTGGGCACACGGCCTATGACACGGGCGTGTCCATGGTTGAAATGGGCGTGCCCCAAGCCGTATCACATGCTGTGTCCTATTCTTTATTTCCATGTTTTCGGCGAGTGTGGAAAATGGCCTTAGACACAGGTATGTCGCAAGCCATGTTCGGCCAAGGATATTGGTTTTAAGTGCGAATCGTGGCCGTTCTTTTCCTTCTATTGGGATCCAAGGGCCCAGGCTGGTCCTTACTGAGTTAAAGCCGGAATAGGGTTTGAAACCCTCATTCCACTTTGAGTTTTCTCTTTCTAAAATCTTTAGGGAGAGGGGAGAGCAAGGAAGAAAGAGAAGGAGAGATCCGGTCGTCGGAGGAGCTTTAGAGCCCCAAATCGCAAGCTGAGTCCAGATCAACGGAGGCGAGGCCGTTGAGGTGCTTTTCATCCGTCTAGATCTTCATGGTGCCAAAAGAGAACCACAAGGGTAATGATTCTCTTCTTGGACATGTGAATTCCTCTTCCTTTTTGCATAGGAAACTCCCTCCCGTGAGTGAGCGGTGAGTGCGAGGTATTCCTTCGGGTAGACATGAATAGTCCCTGTTATTTTGCATGTAGAGTTCGGAATCGAAGTACGGACATAGGCATGGTGTGTGAAGCCTACCCATACAAGTTGGTCTGGATTGATGATGTTTTATTATGCATGAATAGATAGAGAATACTCCGTGCCGATGGTTGTTTTCGGGTTTTCTACGTGGTAGATTGCATCATGGAGTCTTGGGGATTAACCCCAAGGTGCACCCAGAAATCTGGGCAGAAGCGAAGTTCTGCCGTTTTTGGTGGCCTGGGAGCCAGCATTTTATATAGTCGGGCTATGTACTATTGTATGATCGATACGTTAGGATTTGGTGAAGCTTGTCCCACGTCGATGGCTAAATGGCTGTGGCGAGGTGAGCAACGGGCTGGTGGAACCTTACCCACTCCAAGTGGTTCAGTTAAAGATGGCTTGGAGACGAGTCTAGGCTTCGGCTGAAAGGACTTTAATTCTCACGTTGTTTGCAACCCTGGGGGTGGTGGTGGACTACGGAATTGACTGGGTTCGGACCAGGTTCACCGAGTAAGCGCCAATAGAGCACGATGTGTTGGGACGTAAGTGCCTACACCTGTGGTGTAGTGTGCTGTTGTTGTACTTTCACTATATTGTTTGGCTATGCTACTAAACTGCAGGGATGGAACACCACCAACAAAAATCCTGGGGGATATTGTTATAATTTGTTCAGCTTTAGCTAACCGTTGCTTTTGTTTGCCACTGTTGCGGTGGATTGTTTCTTGCAGGTGCTGCAAAGCCTAGTGGCAAATAGTGGGTTGAAGCCCTAGTTGTTGAGCCGGCCCTCAAAGGACTTTGTGAATGTTTACCTTTATTCTCATGTGTGACCGTTCTACATGCCGATGTTTGGAAGACACTATTTGTTTAAAGTAAACTCATGTAAGGCCATAAGGCCAAGTACTTTGTGTATTTATACGCTCATTCCTATTTTGGGTATTTAGTGGACATTCATGTTGTGGCTTAGGTTCTTATCTTTGCAACATTTAAAATTCTTCCGCTAGAATTGTGCTCTGTATAGGATGTGTAATATTAAAAGGAAGATTTCATTTAGTAACCCTTCGGTCTATCTGTGGTATATAACGTCGGGCCCCGGCCGGACCTACTGCTATATGCTATATGTTATGAGATGGATAGGGGTGTTACAACTAGCCTCTTGTGCCACTGGACACAGGAAGAGGCTTTCACATCTGCAACAAGGCATACATTTGAGTCTTTGCTAGAACATATGAAATATAAACAGTACACATATCCACCCCTAGTTCCTGTTAAGATGACCTTTTGGTCACTTAACCTCCTAATTTGGCACTCATCCTTGTGGAATACTATGTCATAGCCAAGATCACAGAGTTGGCTAATGCTTATCAGGTTGTGTTACAACCCTTCCACATAGGCTACTCTAGTTATTGTGACTATGCCATTAGAGATCTTACCATAACCTCTAGTCACTCATTTTTTAGATCCACTAAAGATAACCTTTGGTCCATTCCTTAGTAGAGCATAATCCTTCAACATGCTCCTTGTTCCATTCATGTGCCTGGAACATCCACTGTCCAAGTACCATATATGGGTATGAGCACTTGGACTATCCTGGAAAATACACATCAATTAACCTTAGGACCCTAATTTTTATTGGGTCCTTGGTGCCTGTTAGACTGAAAATAATTCTTCCTGCCTACAGCTTTTCTGACAGGCAAGCTGACATTTGCTCTTTACACACTATGATTGTGCTAGCAATCAACAACAAAGTGGCATACTTGCCACAGCACCAACATTCATGGATGGTGTACCTTCTTTTTGGAGCAGGTCTAGTGGTTGTGTTAATAACAACTCTGGGTATAAAAGGAGTAGCATCAGTCTTGTTCTATGATTTTCCAGCCCTGGTCTGACAAGTGGTGGGTCTTGTAGTTGAAATACTTTGGATATCTTGAGCCCTTCTAAAAGCAGCTTTCTTTTCAGAAAGCATACCCTTGATGGCCTCAGAGATGCCCAGGTCAGGTCTAGTGATAGCCTTCGCCTTTATCTTAGAGTGGGCTAGAGGAATTTGAGAACAGTCAACAACTTTACCCTTGCCTGAAGGGGCTGTTGCACCAAACATAAATGGTCCACGATGGGCCATTTGTATTTTCTCATAGGCACTTACACCTTTGCTGTAACTTCCACCATATTGTGGAACATCTTTGTTCACACAAGATGGTATAGCATGATTCCAGTGAATATAAATACTCTCATGGTCATGGCTGTTGGAAGGAAATTGCACTATAACAAATTTTACAGGAGGCTTAGAGGTTAGTGGCTCCACTTGAGCTTTGCCCTTTCCCTTGGGATTAGCAGCTCTTGTCCTTCCCTTGAATCCCAACCCTTTCTTTCCCTTTTGGGAGGAGAATGAGTCTATCAAGGGAAACACTTTGCTAGGCTTGGAGTAGCTAGCCACTAGTTCCCTCTCCTTTTGGAGCTTTCCCTCAAGATTCCTGATTTGATTATTCTTGAAGGTTATGGTGCTCATCTGAATGATTGTCACACTCTTCAGTTTGCTAACTTCTTACATTTTCAGATCCAGTAATTTTGCTTATTCTGAAGCAGTAAGCTTTAAAGAGACAATTTCCTGAGCCTGATGTTTGGCCAAGAGCTTGCTCTTCTTTAGAGCCTGCAGAAGTTCACCATATTTATCAATCAATTGATTGATGTATCTCTCAGATTCTGATCCATCATCATCACTTGATGTAGAGGCACGAGAATCTGGAAATGATTCATAATCTGAACATGTAGAGCTAGTAACAAAAATTACCTTGCTTGGACCAGGCTGATCCTGGCTGATTTCTTCATCTGACTTAGCCATCAGCCCAAGGCAACAACTGTCATCTTCAGAATCCACCTCTGAATCACTATCAGATTGTGATAGAGGGGACCTGTCTTTAATCCTTGCATCAGGATGAACCTTCTCAGCTTCTTCTTCTAAAGCCGCCAGCCTATTGATGTAGTCCGCTTCTACATCTCCTTCTTCAGTAGAGTATAGACCAATGTAGGCTTCTTCTTCTTCTTCTTCTTTTTCTGACTATGATATTGAGGAGTCAGTTCAACTTCTTTTCTTTTTGGCAATGAGTGATTTCTCCTTCTTTCCTTTTTGCTGGTGGTCCTTTTTCTCACCGTGTTCCTTCCTTTTGACTGGCCAGTCAGCTATCATATGCACAGGTTTTCTGCAATGATAACAAGTTATGTTAGAGGAAACCTGTTTATTATATTTGGAACCATACATGTCCTCCTTAGAGGACTTTCTTCCGCCTTTGTAGTAGTCATCCTTGGGATGAGAGGAGGTGGAAGGCCTTCCTCTCTAGTGCATCTTCCTTAAGAACTTCTGGAATTGCCTAGTGAAGGCAGCAACATCTTCATCAGACCATTTGTAGTCTGATGCACTTCCCTCTGATCTTCCAGAATTAGATTCAACATCTCTCCTTAGTGGAGAGGGAGACTTTCTTCTGCTTTTGCTGGTGCCTTCAGCTTTGAAAGCTATAGTTTTGTCTCTTGACTGAGACTTGTTGTTGTTCTCCTCTTCTTTCCTTACTGCCAACTGCATCTCATATGACAGCAACTTCCCAAAGAGTGTGTGAGGAGCAGTGTCATCCAGCTTTACCACTTCTCTGATGGCACAAATTTTTGTGTCCCACTCTCTAGAGAGAGATCTAAGGAACTTGTCATTCAGTTCATAGTGACTGAACACTCTTCCATAAGTCTTTAGCTCATTAACAATCCTAAAGAACTTTTCATAACAGGTGGTTATGTTGTCCCCCTTGGATTGTCTGTATGAGAGTAGCGAACAGGCGATTAAAAACACTCTAGAAATTGGAATAATTGAAAGTTTTATTATTCAAAAAGTTATCATTTACAAAGGTATGCCCTCCCATTTATAGAATGGAGGAGAGAAGAGAGAATATATATACATAATGTGGGACTAAAAAATCAAAATACAAGGCTGGGTGACTAGAACAAAGAGACCAATCAGGCCGACAAGGCCACGCAGTTAGACAACACTAACCGCTCGGAACACCAGAGACAGAAGAGAACATGTTGCAGTAGTAAACCGCAAGACCGCAAGACCGTAAGGATACCAACAGCAACAGTCTGGACATCAATCCGCTGGAGACAAGCCGCCTAACCGCGCGGTTAACAACCCGTAGATTTTTAACCGCCAGTCCTCCCAGTCATACTTCAACACTCCCCCTCAAGCTGGAGCATAGATATCAATCATGGCTAGCTTGTCACAAATGTGGAAGAAGGAAGTAGAAACCGGCTTTGTGAAGATATCCACCAATTCTTTGTCGGAGGTGACGAATAGAGTACAAATCTATTTCTTCAGGACCTCTTCCCGAATGAAATGGCAGTCAACTTCTATATGTTTTGTTCTCTCATGGAAGACCGGATTTCTGGATATGTATATGGCGGCCTTGTTGTCACAGAACATAGAAAGAGGATAGTCGTAGACCTCTCCTAAGTCAAGCATGAGAGCACGCAACCATTTGAACTCACAGGTGGTTGACGCCATACTCCGATATTCGGCTTCTTCACTAGATCTGGAGACAATAGACTGTTTCTTGCTCTTCCAGCTCACAAGATTTCCTCAAATGAAAGTGCAAAAGCCAGATGTTGATTTGCGGTCACCTTTATCATCCGCATAGGTAGAATCTGAGTAGGCTTCAACCTTTAGATGACCATTCTTCTAAAAAAGTAACCCTTTTCCTTTTGCAGCTTTGACGTACTCTAATATCCTCAAGGCAGACTGAAGATGGCATTCTCTAGGAGCATGCATGAACTGAATAACCTTGCCTACATCATATGAGATGTCTGGTCTAGTCAATGTGAGATAAATGAGTTTGCCCACCAGACTTCTGTACCTCATGACATCGGATAGAAGAGGCGAGTCATCTTTCCATGTTTTGTCTTCTCTAGTAGCCATGGGACACCGGGTCGATTTGGCACCAGTCAATCCTGCCTTTTGTAGAAGATCAAGAGCATACTTCCGTTGAGAAAGAACCAAGGAGTCGGGCTTTCGAGAGATTTCTATCCCCAAAAAGCATTTATGGGAGCCCATAATTTTTGTGACAAGGTATTGACGAAGGTGTTTCTTTGTCAAGTCCACACCTGCCTGGTCATCGCCAGTAAGAAGAATGCCATCCATATACACCTCCAAAACCACCAGTCCCAAGGCAGTTTTGCGAATAAATACGGAGTGATCGGCCGAACTCCTTGTAAGGCCGATAGCAGCCACAATGCCACTGAACTTGTCGAACCACGCCCGAGGGCTCTATTTTAGGCTATAGATGGCCTTCCTCAACCGGCATACATGTGTCACCCCTTGATAAACATACCCAGGAGGTTGCTCCATGTAGACGTCCTCTTGAAGATCCCCATAGAAGAAGGCATTCTTCACATCAAGCTGGGAAGTAGCCCAATCCCTATTGGCGGCCATAGAGAGAAGAACGCGGATGGTGCTGAGCCGAGCGACCGGAGAGAAGGTATCAAAGTAATCAATCCCATAAGTCTGAGTAAAGCCTTTCGCCACCGGCCGGGCTTTGTAGCGATCCACAGTGCCTTAAGGGCAAAACTTCACAACAAACACCCAGCGACAGCCAACAACATCAGTACAAACTAGTGGAGGAACAAGGGTCCAAGTGCCCCTCTCAGTAAGAGTGGCAATCTCCTCATCCATGGCAGTTTTCTAGTGGGGAATAGCAAGAGCCTCCTGGTAGGTGCGAGGAGTGGTAGTTGCCGAGATAGGCAAAGCAAAGGACCTGCGAGAAGGAGTTAGCCGATCATAGGAAACAACTACCGCAAGCGGGTGTTGAGTACACGCCCGCACCCTTTTGCGAAGAGCAATGGAAAGATCCAGGTCGACGCGTTCCTCTGTGACCAGAGCATCCATGGTGGAGAAGGCTGGCCCGGGACTAGAGAGAGCTACGGAGGGGAGGGAGAAGGGGGAGGGGATGGAAAGGAGGGAGGAGGAGACAGAGGAGGAGATGAAGTGGGAGGAGAGACATCGATAGGCAGGGAAGGAATGGAGGTGGACGGTGGTGAATCAGATAGAGCAGGGAGAAGCGGGGATGCAGGAGAGAAGTAGGACGCATTCTCGAAGAAGGCAACAATAGCCTTTCTGAGTTGTAGAATAACCCAAAAAGACTCACTTGGTGGAAGGGGGGAAAGCTTGTCGAGTGTAGCGGAAGGAGCATGCACAAAGGCTGTGCATCCAAAGATACGGAGAGGGAGAGGAAATGGTTCCTTGCCCGGGTAAAGAATGGAGAATGGGGTCTTGCCATGGAGAACCGTAGAGGGAACTTGATTGATAAGGTAGCAGACGAGTAGAATAACATAGCCCTAGTAGGAATGAGGTACTTGCATCTGCATCATGAGAGTACGAGTGATATCAAGGAGGTGACCGTTTTTACGCTCCGCCACCCAATTTTGCTGAGATGTGTAAACATAGCTGGTATGATGAACAAGGCCATGTTGCATACAAAAAGAGGAGAACTCATGACTAAGATATTCTTTAGCGTTATCAGAGCGTAAAATTTTAATAGAAACATTAAACTGATTTCGAATCATACAATAAAATGATTGCCATACAAAAAATAATTCAGAGCGATCTTTTAATAAATACACCTAGGTACATCGAGAGAAATCATCAATAAATGTTACAAAGTAAGAATTACCCCAACCAACAGTGAGGGTAGGAGAAGGACCCCATACATCAGAATGTATGAGATCAAACAGACGAGAGGAGCTACGGCTCTACTTTGGCTGGAATGGGGAGCAGTGATGTTTTCCAAGCTGACATGCATCACAATTGGGAGGAGGACTGGTCAGAGGTAGGTGGGGTAGAAGCTGACGAAGAATCCGAGGAGGAGGATGTCCAAGGCGAAGATGTCATTGAAGCAGATCTATAGAAGAGGAGGAGAAGGCATGCAGAGCAGAAACATTGTCGAGAAAGTAGAGGCCGCCGCTCTCAGTTCCAGTAGAAATTGTCCGTTGGGTGCTCGGGTCCTGAAAAGAACAAGAAGTGGGAGTGAATAAGACGAAGCACAAATGTTGCTTGCATAATGTAGTAATAGATAACAAATTGCACGGGAACTTAGGGACATAAAGGGTGTCCGCCAAATGAAGTGACGGGGTGACTTGAACCACGCCCGTCCCGTGAACCTGGGAAGGCGAGCCATCCGCAACAAGAACCGGGGGCAACCGTTCATGCGTTTCGAGGAGAGAGAAGAATTGGGGGTTGCTGGTCATGTGATTCGTCGTATCAGAGTCAATCGGCCATTTACCTTAGGTAACATCATGGGCACTACCTGAAGTCATGGCCACAGAGGCAGAGGGCCGAGAGGTGCCGGAGGTGGAGGAAGATGTATCACCAGAGGGGCGAAGATGAGGATGTTTCTGCCAGCAGCGGTCAACAGAATGACCGATACGACCACAGTGAGAGCAAAGGAACCTAAACGAACTGCGCCCGCCTGACTGGCTGTGGCCACTTGGGCCACCCCGTTGAGCTTGATGAGCATAAGAGTCCTGGGGAGGAGGGGACGACCATAAAGGATGCTGGAGCAGCGAAGTAATAGCGGCGATGCGAGCCGCGGTGGCATCCAAGGTTGGAGACTCTGCCTCGCACAAGATTTATTGGCGGATCGAATCATAAGTATTCGGAAGTCGTAGAAGATAACAAACAACCAGGAGTTCCTGGAAGTGCACTTTTCAAAGGAACCCACTTATAATCTCATCCAAACCATATGTAGTATTTTTCAGTGGATAATATGGTTATGAAAATGACCTCTACCAAAATGTCATGCAATTACAATGTCATATGTGCCACTAGAAATTCCTAAGGTGTATGGACTCAAAAACATACCCAGTGGTTTAAGTGGTGTGCATGTGTCTAAATCCCACCATATCACTCCCTAGGGTGGAGATATCAGAGTTGGTCATTTGAAGGGGGAAACAAAGAAGTCTGTGCGAGCAGAACAGAGGTCGCGCGGATAGAAAGCAGGGAAGCCGCGCGAGTAGAATAGAGGTCTCACAGATAGAAAATAGGGAAGTCGCGCGAGTAAAAGGAGTCCGCGACAGCAGCAACAAGAGAGAAGAAACCGCAGCGGAAAAGAGAGGAAACTGCAAAGGTCACGATGTCAGCACACCAGCGGAAATAAGGGCCACGACCAGGAAGAAGATCAAAGCACAGGGGAAGAGGTCGCACGAACTAGGATGTTTGCAAAAAAAAAGAGGAGATCGTGCGAACAGTAAAGAGTTTGGGCGAACAAAGAATAAGTCGCGTGAACACAAAGAGTTCGAGGAAACGAGAAGAGAGATTGGAGAGACTGCGAAGACAGGTCGCAGAAACGAGGGAAAGAGGTCGCACAAACAGGGCCGCGACAAAGAAAGGAAACCGCACTGATAGGTAGGTAACCGGGCGAATAGAGAACGAAGCCGCGCAGATAGAAGAGACTAAGGATTCAGGTGGAATCGGTCGTTTCCTCTGATACCATGTGAGAGTAGCGAACAGGCGATTAAAAACACTATAGAAATTGGAATAATTGAAAGTTTTATTATTCAAAAAGTTATAATTTACAAAGGTATGCCCTCCCTTTTATAGAATGGAGGAGAGAAGAGGGAATACATATACACAATGTGGGACTAAAAAATCAAAATACATAGCTGGGAGACTAGAATAAAGAGACCGATCAGGCCGACAAGGCTGCGCGGTTAGACAACACTAACCGCTCAGCAACACCAGAGACAGAAGAGAACATGTTGCAGTAGTAGACCGCAAGACCGCAAGACCGTAAGGATACCAACAGCAATAGTCTGGACATCAATCCGCTTGAGATAAGCCGCCTGACCGCGCGGTTAACAACCCATAGATTTTTAACCGCCAGTCCGCCCAGTCATACTTCAACAGTCTGAAAGCCTCATACTCTTGGTTGAGCATGAACTTCCTATCATCTCTAACCTCATCTATCCCCTCCATGTAAATCACAAGTATTTCCCACATTTCCTTTGCTATTGTACAATGGATCAGGTTCTAAAGTGTATAATCATCAACAATACCCATGATGATATTATTTGCCCTCTTATCTATTGAGGCCAGGGCCAACTAATCCTTGGTCATCTCATCAAATGTCTTGGGGGTTTTGACATTAATATCTAGTGTAGAGACCTTCATTCGGTTGAATGGTCCTTCTTCAATAGTAATTTACATTCTAGGGTCAGCAGCTTCCATGAACTGCCACACCCTTGCTTTTAAGATGCCAAAATCTTCCTTCCTACAGATTGGAAGGCTCACAACACTCAGCTACCTATTGGTCATTCCTATACCCATGGAGATAGACTTCTTGCAAACCTTTGAGGTCTACTCAGACTGTTAAGTCCTTTAAAGAGTAACCTCCCTCTGATACCACTTGAAAGTCTTATTTTCAAGGTTAGCTAAACACCTTGAGGGGGGGGGGGGTGAATAGGTTTTTGTCTTTATTTTACCTTTTCTAATTTATTATAAGATTTCTGTGCCTGTGATTAGATTAGTTATCAGCTTTTAAGAATATTCAAAAATGACACAGTAATTTTATAGTGGTTCCCCAATCTTGGGTACATCCACTGTCCCTCTACGCTTACGTAACAATGTGTTAGATTCGGCTCTCCCTCCAAAACTCAACTACTTAATAGCTTACAACACAGATCCCGGAAGACCACACAAGTCACACAAACCTAATAATTAGGCACTAAGACAACTCTCAAGTCACAACGACTTTCACCCGACACAAAGTTAAACACAGGTCACAAAGACCTTAGCCTTTATAAAATACGCTTACAAATCCATATTCACCAAGAATCTTTATACAAGAAAGAAATAGAGAAAGATTATATGATTAGACACCAGATCAATAACTCTGTGTCATCTTCTTCCTGGACTGAGCAGATATCAGCCCAACCTATTATTGTTGAAGAAAATGATGTAGATAGTAGATTCTTTCTTCAAACAACTAACCTTCCTTCTGCAGAACTTGTAGATCTGCTCCCTCAGAGTGAATTCTGATCCTGATGTCGCAAATGGTAATTGCTCAGGCTATCTCCTTCTCAACAAGGTTCTCTGTGCAGAACTCCTTCTTCAGGCTTGACTAAAATATCAAGGAAGAAGATGGTATTCTCCTGCCCTTCTTCTCGTTTTTAGAAAACCTAGCTGAGGAATCAAATGTTCTCTTGGTTGTGTTGGTTGTTTTGCTCTGGCCAATTACTTCCTTTTATACTCTGAAGGCCAATCGAGCAATGGGCCCCACCATTAGGATTGATGGCTGAGATTAAGCTATCCAGCGCATCCATTCTGTTTAAATTTGATTTAACGGATCCTTGCTGTGTGTGGGCCCCAACACTTTATGATGGAAATATTCCTTGGAAAGTGCAGAAGATGATGACAGCTGGCCGCCAATGTCTTTGGCAACAATTTCGCACCATTTGAATTTTGGTTGATAATTTGACTTTGATGACGTCAACATGACCCATCATCTCTACACTTAGACAAAATCAATCATCAAAACCTAAGGCATTGAGTGAGTAGGTATCACTCAACGCCACAACACTTAGACAAAATTCTGTCTAAGTATTGAGCTCGACGAAATCTGAGCTCCGTTCGACGAATGTCGAGCTCAGCTCGATGAATGCAAAAGTTCAGTTCGATAAACTGCAAAATTAGGTCGATTAAAGGATGAACTGAGATCAACGAACTCCAGGATAAACTGAGTAATTTGGGCTCAGCTTGACGATCGCTGAGCTCAGTTCGATGAAGCTGAGTTTGATGAAAGTCAAGCAGTCCACGCTATTGGACTTAGCCAAATTTCTGCTCCAAGGAGTTGAGAGCGTCGAGAGCGTCGAGAGCATTGAGTGAGCTTACCTCACTCAACGCTATTTGCCTTAGCAAATATTTCTGCACCTTGGCATTGAGAGAAAAGCTCCACTCAACTCCAAACTACTTAATACAATTTTCTATTATCTGGCGTTGAGTGAGTAAGCTACACTCAATGCCTGTAGACTTAGTGAAAATTTTGCCCAACTTTTCTGAGGAGTTGACTGGCACAATAACACTCAATGCTAAAAGTTGTATGGCATTGAGTGAGTAGACTATAATAAACACTTTTGGACTTGGCCACATTTTCAGCCAATTTCTCTAGGCTTAGACTGACTTAGCCTGACTCATAGCCTTTTTGCTGTATTACATTGAGTGAGTAGACTACACTCAACGCCTGTGGACTTAGCCATATTTTAGGCAATCTTCCAGTTAGGATGAGACAGACTCAACGCTATATGCTATATGGCGTTGAGTGAGTAGACTACACTTAAAGCTTTTGTACTTAGAAAAATTTCTACTAGATATTATTGAGTCCATACCTCTAGCGTTGAGTGAGCTTACTCCACTTAATACCTGTAGACTTTGGTGATTTTTGGTATGTCCAGCAACCACTTAGTGTGTCCACATGTCCAATCAATATGATATGGACTACCTACACTCAAGACCTCAAATGCACATCAAATACAGTTGATGTGTGCGTCATTGACCTGTTTGACTTCTCACGAATCAGGGACATTGGGAACATTGGACCCAAGACTTATCCCTCAAGTTGGATCCTTTCCCCAGACTGGTAGAGCTACACGATGTGTACCGCCATCCGCCATTAGGGAAAAGGGAGCATTTTAGATCCATTATCCGAGACTCCGTGGTTGTTACTGCTAGGAGTGTCATGAGCCCGCAAGGTGAGTGTTCTAAGCAGTGAGGGTTTCCCAACAATGATTACACACAATACTGGCGCCCACCGTGGGTCCTTTTCGCTTGATCCAAATATTGGCAAATAGCCCTTATTTATGTTCTTCAATTTCTTTAATCAAATCCGGATTAAGTGGATCCTTTTCGCTTGATGTAAATATTGGCAAATAGCCCTTATTAGATCTCTTAAGGATTGGCGATCCTAAATGTTATATTCTTATTGTGGGAGAGAACAAGACTAATTTTGGATCATTCTTTTAGTCAAGTTCTTCTTGGATTGTGGTTGTAAACATTGCGTAATGAACGACAAATATTGGAGCGGCTAGGATCCATAATTTTAGGTGTTGTGAGTGTTGTGAGTGTTGTGGTATTGATTGATTAAGCAAGACTAACATGCGCTAAATTAATCCATGTGTTAAAGAACGTCAATCAAGAACTAAATCATTTGTTTGGAACCCATTATACGCCCGCTACGTGTTTGTGTTATCATCCCACCCTTGAGAGTGTTATAACAATTCTAATAAAATCGATAGCCTAGATTAATTTGGCATCAGAGGGAGGTTATTTCCGTATCGATCTTGCACTAGGATTCTATGGTACTTGCACTGCTTTGTAAGACAAAAGTCATTTTTATTCCTTTTACATTTTGTCTATTTTCTTGGAAACCTTGGTTGATTTGGTGATGCCTTACAGGTTACTCTCGGCTGTTACTTGGGAGCTCATCATTCTACATTTGGAGGCTGCCTTATTCCATTGCTCTCTCTCAGGCCACTCATTGGTGATGAGTGATTTTGAGCAGGGTAGGATTGATGGCGACGAGGTCTCGTGAATTTCTACTCAAGTATATACTATGTAGATAGGTATAAGCTAAAGTGATTTTAATCTGATGCAAGTGCACCTATCAATCATAGTATAGGAGAAATCTACATCTCATGTCGTATTCCTCAGGGTCTTTTCAAGTACTCGTACTCACTCTCACTCTATTATTGTTCCTATATGTAAGATTGGTTGTCACTCTAAATTAACATTACTCGGACAAATTGGATAAAGTGACATTGAGGATTAAGGATGGTAAAAAGCAGATAGTCTATGAGTAATCACATGAGAATATTCACTCATTAATTCAATTCTATGTAACCACGTATTAACATTATTATCAAATTCGTTGTATTGTAAGAGTTCAATCTTTATCGAATTCTCTCTCGAGCAATTCAATACCTAAACTTAAGTTGAGTAAATTTTCTCTCGAACAATTCACAACACTCAAATTTGCATTAATATAAAGTAACCCTGTCTAATACATAAATTCATGAAATCCTATCTCTAAGATACCATGAATCTCATTATCCGTATTGACGTTATCCAAACAACATATCTCTCGATCATGAAATTTGAAATAAAAAGAGAAAGAACACCAGAGAATGAAATTATAAACCATCATCAAAACCATCCAATTTCTCAGTCTAGAAGTTTGGGATTCATATAAAACAAATACTAACTTCAGATCTATGATCAATCTCTTTGTTTGAAACCACACATACAATAAAATACCACAAATCCGAAATGAAAACCAACATAAATGATTACTGAATCGGTTCAGAAAAATAAGTCTCATGCAAAATGTTAAATAAAGTTTAGATCCACTAAGAGAAGGGGGAAATTAAAAGAGATACATAAAAATTAAAACCATACGGATTATCTCCTTTGACTTCCCCTTCGCTTGAGTGCTCTACTTTCGTCCTCCAGAAATTTTCCAAGTCCTTGAATCCAAAAGTCCCCTTTCTATTTTTATGCAAGTTTTTATAGTCTTCTTGCAAACAGAGGTTGAACACGGGTTCCAACATGGTCGTGTCACAGACCGTGTAGGGTATGAAATGGTGCGTTTGGGCGGTTCGGTATGAAAAGGTGCGCCTAGTCATGAGTTGTGTCATTAGACACGGCTGGTAACACAGCCGTGTATTCTTCATGGCTCCACACACGGGTTGGTTTGGCATCAAATCTTTGATTCTTCCCGATAAGGACACGGGTAGTGACACGGTCGTGTCCCTAACCGTGTGGTGCTCTTGTAAATTTTTATGCCTTTTCTTCCAAGCTTTGTGTTCTTTCCAGATAAGGACATGGGTAGTAACATGGGCATGTCCCTACCCGTCCGTGACCAATCCAAGACCTTTGCCATCAGTCATGTTGGATCCGTGAACACCTCTGTTTGCTCAAATACTTTTAGTTTCAAGGACTGGCAATAGCTGCATTAAGAAGATTAATGAATAAATAAATAAATAACTTAATAAAGGAAATAAAGGAAAATCTATATTGTGCTCTTATATTCAGGATAATTAAAATTCTTAACTATTTTCATGCAATTATAACGAATGGAGGTAGATAATAGTGGTCATGATTACAAATATGATAGTAAAAAGGACTTATATAATTGTACCCTTCAAATACCCCCAGACTTAAGTGTTTGTTTGTACCTACGAAAACTAATTCAAGCATTTGGATTACCAATAATTAATTTTTCTTCTGCAAGCTGTTTGCTATGAATTCAAAGAGAAATTTGATGTTGTAATTGCATAAGAAATAGTATAGCAGACTTTTCTAAATACAACTTTATCTTAAAATTCCTCCCATATATCTCATAACTATCTTTCACTCTTTCCTAGAAATAAAATTACAATCATCCATAACAAATGTGAGGAGAAAATAACAATCTTAATAAGGTAGACATTAGTGTTTAAAAACTTATAAGTATCAATATTGATAGCCATAAGCTTCCCTTTTCACACCCTCTCCACAACACTAGGTAGGATTAGCAAGGTTGGATCCTTAAGACTTGTATTAGGATGTAACTTTTAGGCTTAGGATAAATGATTATAGGTGGGGTCATCAAAGATAAACTTGATGGTTCTTATCAAACCTAGATCACGATTGAGCCTCTTGCTATGTAATTACCCTAACATACATCAATATTATAAAAGCACCCCCATACTTCACAATTATTATACTTCCCCTTTTTTGTATTATTTTTTTCTTTCTTCAATCCTTTGTTTTTCTTCTTCTTTCTTTTGATACCTACTCATATTTTTTCTTTTTTTTCTTCACCAATAAATAGCTTATTAAAGTTCTTTACACCATCTGTTTAAATTTTGAAATTCACATATCAAAAGGTGTAAAATAAATGATAGATGTGCTAATAGGTAAGAATTTTGGGCCTTGGTGAATTTTAGTAGTTGTGTATCGAAAGAAATAGGGATTAGGTCCAAATTGGGTGTGCAAGGGTATAATGTTTAGGGTTTTGGGCTTGCAAGGCTCAATCTATCCAATGGGAGTCCTAAGTCATTTCCTCCCTAACTAATTAACTTATGCGAATGTTTTGAGAATCGCTAGGGGAAAGTTCTAGACACCAATACAGAATATTCTTCATTTTGATTCCCTAATACAAAACTATCAAAATGTTACACTCTTTGACTCGCTTTATTATAGATAATTATATTTTCTAAAATACAGTGATTGTTAGTTAATAATATAGAGGACTAATCTTAAAAATAAGTTATAAAGAGAAAATTAAGCTAATGAATTTCTATACATAATTACTAATAACAAATTTGTACACTTAATGAGTCTACATTAATTCATTTTAATCAGATGCCTAAGAAAATTAACTAGTGATAATCCCAAGTGAGTGACTTAATGAAAGCTTAAAAAGAAGCAAAAATAATTTTATTAGGGGGGCTTAATAATATTGAGTAAAAAAATAATAGTTTTTTTTATTTTGGCATGTTTCTTAACAAATTGTAATCATGTCCAAGAGTTAAATATTAGTATTTAAGAATATACACCCCCATACTTTAAATTTGCAGTGTCCTCAATGTAACGTAAAAAAATATGAATATCTTTGAGAAATCAAAAATAAATTACTGGGTCGGCAAGATCTGAAGGATCGTTAGGGAGGTGAGGGGAGCAGGGAGCTGTCGGTCGTGGATGAGAGATCTTCAAGTGATCCCTGATCTGAGCTATGACGGCCTCTGTCTGCTGCTGTGATTCCTCTATATGGTGTAAGCACGGTGAGATCACGATCTTATAAAGGTGATGAAAATCACATGAATACTGAGAGAGCTATCGAGGAGGAGGGGTAGAAGAATCTAAATGATGATAAGTAGACTGGGATGGAGGAATCAAAGGCTTGTCGAGGTCATGGTCATCATCGTCGAAATTAGAAGCAAGCTGATGTCCATGCCTCATAATAGAATAAACAAGTCCACCCTGACCCTGACGTGTAGTGATGAGACGAAGTGATCGAAGACTAGCCATAGTGATTGGAACTGTCCTCACTAGTACTGTCATCGAGGAATGGGAATCAAAGATATTCATGTTCTTCGCCAAGCCTGTGATGTAGAGTGCTACACAAATAGACCCAATACAGGAATTATCGGCCTAATAAAAAATTAAATGTTCTAACATATATCCCAAGTGAATGTGGTATTACGAAGATATGCTATAGAGGTAAAGAATATACTATATACTCACTACACCAGAGCTTTCTCCCCGGCCACTCAAAGTATGACTCAGTAGATGATGGATGTAATGAAGAGTGGGAGAATGCAACTTAGAGGCCTTAGACCTATTGGCCTCATATGGGGACATATCAAAAGCAAGCTGAGACCAAATATTGGCGGCGTGGTCATGAGAGGGGAGATCAAGGTGAAGTTCGGAATATGCAGCACTATAGAGGAAAGATTCCTCATACACCCCTAAATACGGGGTGAACTGGATAATAGAAAGTGTATAGGTGGTGCCCGCGACTCGAAATGAAATAATCCCTTCCTGCATGTTGGTCGTCTTGATGAAGGTTGGCTTGAGATTGAGGTAGAAAGATGACATAAACTCTAACATAAGTTCCTTAAACCCTAACTCATCAATATTAAAAAATTGTGCCCACCCCTATATAAACTAACTATTGTACTTCGTCAGCAAAATGGACCTCCTCTAAAATGTTCCAATAGATAGTACGAATATCCAAAAATTTCTTGGAATGGAGGCGATTAAAATGATTAATGTGTGATGGATCCGTAAACTCTAGGTGTGTAGCATTGCCGCGCGCTTCTGTAGATAACGCTGTGAGATTCGAACGACAATGGCGTCCCCCTTGCAATCGTCCTGTCGACATGATCTGTAGATAAGTTGAACGATTTAAATTAATTGGATTTTTGAAAAAAATCTATTTTGGATGGACAGAAAAGAAAAATAAAAAGCAATGTGTTAAGAAAGGGAAGAAGAAATGAATTAAGATTTCTTAGGGAAAGAAGAAAATGAAAAGGAATGAGAAGAGAAATAAAATTTAGAAGAATGAGAAAGAGAAGAATGAGAAGATAATGAAGAAGAATGAGAAGGGAGATGAAAAAAAATAGGAATTGAAAAACAAGAAAATGATAGAAATTTTACCTAGGAATATAGATCGAGATTAGAGGAGACGGATCCGCAAAGTTTGAAGGCAAAAATTCTCAACTGAGTTTGTGGCGTGAAGAGGGTGCTGAAAAATCGGGTTTTAACCAAGGATTGGAGAGGAGGAAGATGACTACCGGCATCACACACGGCCTTATATAATGTTTCGAACACGGGTTACGACACGACCGTGTGTGGACCCGTGTTCACTAATCAATAACCGCACAGTACACTGGTCTTGAAATGACGTGTGGTCTAATTGATGCAGAAGCAGTGCACCAGGCTAACATGGTCAACAAAACGCACGTGTGTGGACCCGTTTCCTACTCGGGAACATTGCATCATCGAACTCATTATCCTATACACAGGTGCGCACACGTCTGGGTAGTTATTCGTGTGGTGCTCGGGGAGATTTGACACGACTGCACACACGGGTGTGTGTCCACCCATTTGGTGCTCGGGATAAGTATGAGATAAATGGATCTAATGCGACATGACAAAGCACACAGGTAGGTGTCCACCCGTGTGGTGCTCGGGAAAAATAATTCTTACTTAGGTTTTAAATTGAACATGATTGAGTTAAAATTTTTTCATGAACGCGGCTTGGCACACGGGCGAGTGCAAACCCATGTGCTCCTATGAAATGGAATTACTTTCTAAGTGATTTTATAATGTTTTTATTCTAAAATTTAACTAAAAGTTTACCAAAGATAATAAAAACTTTGAAAATTTACTAAATAACACTTAATCCAAGTCTAGTCGGAGGCATGATTCTTGGCGAGTGAAATCTTGAGGAAACTCTCCATAATAAAGTTTTAATCAGTACCCGCTGACTTTAAAATCTCCCTTCTATGGGAAGGTTATTTCAATGGTGCCATAGAAAAAAACCTCTTTGACTTTGAAAGGTCCGAACTACTTAGACCTTAACTTCCCTGGGAATAAACTAAGACGGGAATTGTAAAGGATGACTTGGTCACCTTTTTGGAATGTATTAGGTTTTTGAGAAGACTGTCATGGAACAATTTAGTCTTCTCCTTATATATCCGAGAATTTTCATAAGCCATGGTTCTCCACTCATCTAATTTGTTAAGTTGAAGTTAACGTTTCTTCCCTATAGAATTGGTGTCAACATTCAAAGAGCGTATTGCCCAATATGATTTATGTTCTAATTCTATAGGCAGGTGACATGATTTACTATAAAGTAGTATAAAGGGAGTGGTCCCTATGGGCATTTTGTAGGCGGTCCTATATGCCCACAAACAATCGTTTAGTTTCTTAGACCATTATTTACTATTCCCTTCTATAGATTTTTCTATGATTCTCTTAAGTTCTCTATTTGAAACTTCAACCTGACCACTAGTTTATGGATGATAAGGAGTGGTTATACTATGTGTGACCCCGTATTTTTGTAATACTTTATCTAACTGTAGATTACAAAAATGTGTACCCCTATCGCTAATAAGCGCACGTGGTGTACCAAATCGTGCAAATAAGGATTTCAGAAATTGAATTACTACTCTACTATCATTAGTAGGGAAAGCTTTTTCCTCTACCCACTTCGATACATAATCTACAACAACCAAAATATATTTATTCCCATAATAAATTGGAAACGGTCCCATAAAGTCAATCCCCCATATATCAAACACTTCACATTCACGAATAAGTTTTTGTGGCATTTCATATAATTTAGAGATATTACCTGATTTTTACAAGAATCACATGAAAGTACATACCTTTGGGCATCCCTGAATAGAAGGGGCCAATAAAAACAAGAATTAAGAACCTCTTTAGCTGAGTGGTTTGCTCCAAAGTGACCACCTGTAGGGCCTGGATGACACTGCTCCAAGATTTTCCAACCCTCCTCCGCTGATACACATCTACGTATAATGGAATCTGCATATATCCAAAAAATATAAAGCTCCTCCCAAAATTAATATTTCAAGTTAGGAAAAATTTTCTTTTTATTCTGATATGAAAAATATTTTGGAAGGACCTTAGCCACAATATAGTTTGCATAGTCGGCAAACCACAGATAATCAATATTTATATTTGTAGATAATGCAAACAACGATTCCTCCGAAAATGTATCACTAATCTCAGACTCATCTAATATTGTTCGTAGTGGATTTTCTAAACGTGAGAGATGATCTGCAGCTAAGTTTTCTGCTCCTCATATATCCCTAATTTCCAAATCAAATTCTTACAATAAAATAACCCAATGGATTAAATAAGGTTTTGCTTCTGCTTTGGCAAGTAAATATCTTAGGGAAGAGTGATTTATGTATACTACCACCTTGGACAATGTTAAATAGGATCTAAATTTATCGAAGGCGAATACCACTGCTAAGAGTTCTTTTTTCATAGTTGATTAATTCTCCTATTCATTATTAAGTGTTTTGCTAGCATAATATATAGGGTGAACGTGTTTTTTTTAGCGTTGTCCTAAAACATCCCCTAGCACAAAACTGCTAGCATCACCCATGATCTCGAAAGGTTGAGCAAAATCAGGTGCGATCATAATAGGGGAATTAATTAATCTTTCTTTCAAAAACTCAAAAGCTTGCAGACACTCTTGATCAAAAATAAAAGGTGTGTCTTTCTCTAAAAGCCTAGTAAGTGGTTTAGTTATTTTATAGAAGTCTTTAATGAACTGGTGATAGAATCTGACATGACCTAAAAAGCTTCTTACTGCATTAACGGAGGTTTGTGGTGGCAACTTTTCTATGGTTTCAATCTTCGCTTTATACACTTGAAGTCCTTGGCTTGAGATCTTATGACCAAGTACTAACCCTTCTTGCACAATAAAATGGCACTTCTCCCAACTAAGTACTAGATTTGTTTCCATACATCTCCTCAGAACTTTTTCTAAATTTCTCAAACACAAATCAAAAGAATCACCAAACACAGAAAAATCATCTATAAAGACTTCCATAATATCTTCAATATACACATTAAATATAGCTAACATGCAACTTTGGAAAGTGGCGGGTGCATTACATAAACCAAATGGCATACGTCTATAGGCAAAGGTACCAAATGGGCAAGTGAATGTTTTTTCTCCGGGTCTTTTGGTGCTATAGGGATTTGGAAATATCAAGAAAATCCGTCTAAAAATAATAATAAGAATGGCCTAATAATCGTTTTAATATTTGATCAATAAATGGTAAAGGGAAATGGTCTTTCCTAGTAGCATAATTTAACTTCCGATAATCAATACAGATACACCAACCTGTTACTATTCATATTGGAATCAATTCATTCTTATCATTTGCTACTATTGCTAAACCACCCTTCTTAGGAATGACTTGTATAGGACTAACCCATGAACTATCCGAAATAGGGTATATCATTCCAGCATCTAACCACTTAACAATCTCAGCTTTCACTACCTATTTCATATTTGGATTTATCCTACATTGCGGTTGAATAGAAGACTTATAGTTTTCTTCCAAAAGGATCTTGTGGGTGCAAAAACTCGGGTTGATACCTTTTATATCAGTTATTTGCCATGCTATATATAACACCTTTATACTTCTTTAGCACAGTTATTAACTTTTGTTTTTTAGTTTCAGAAAGATTAGAAGAAATAATAGCTGGGTAAGTAGAATTAGATCCTAAGAATGCATACTCAAGATGACCCGGTAATTTTTTAAGTTCTACTATCAGTGGATCCTTAGTATTATTGTTAAGAACTTCAAGATCTCCTTGTGTAATCAAATTATACTCAATATTTCTATTCATCGAAACGGAGTTATCTAGATAATATAAATGTTCAACAATATCTTATTTTTGTGTTGTAGATAACTATTAATGATGCAAATCTCTAAAGGTTCTCTATAATATAATTCAGAATTCATAGAAGTCATAATATTATCAACACCATGACAAAACTAACAACAATCATCATTATCCAAAGATTGCTTCATTGCATTGTTGATTTGAAAAGTAACTTCATCTTCCCCTACTCGCAAAACTAATTTACCATCAAAAACGTCAATAAGAGCTCTAGATATGGATAAGAATGGATGACCTAGTATGAGTGGCACTTCTACATTTTCGTCCATATCTAGAATAACAAAATCAGCGGGGGATATAAACTTATCTAACTTAACCAATACATCCTCTACTATTCCTCTAAGATACTTAACCGAACGATCTGCTAATTGAATACTCATTCTAGTAGGGCTAAGTTCTCCTAGACCTAGTTTCAAATATAGTTTATAAGGCATTAAGTTTATACTAGCTACTAAGTTTGCTAAAGCTTTATTCACTTTTAAATCATCGATTAAACATGGAATTGAAAATGAACTGGGATCCCTATGTTTTTGTGGTAATTTATTCTGTAAAATAGCTGAACATTCTTCACTAAGTGTTACTAAAGATAATTCTTCTATTTTATTTTTATTTGAAATTAAGTACTTTAGAAATTTAGCATACTTCGGCATTTGAATGACTTCAAAAAAAGGTAAATTAACATATAATTGTTTAAACATAGATAAGAACTTACCATATTGCGCATCCATGTACTCCTTGTTTAGCTTCGATATATATAGTATTGTTGGTTGATACTCCTTCGATTTTGAATTCATCTCGTTCTATCTTTCGCCACTAGACTTCTCTTGGGGTGCTTCCTTTGTAAGCCTTTGGTATTGTAATTCCTTCCCACTCTTGAATTGGATTGCTTTTGCATGCTCCTTCGGGTTTGTTTCGGTATTACCCGGAAGTGTTTCTTGTTGTCTTTCAGATACCATACTTATGAGCTGACCTATCTAATTCTCCAAATTTTGAATAGAGCCCTCTTGATTCTGGAAAGCTACATCAGGTGTTTGCATGAACTTGGTGAATACATCTTATAATGATGGCTTCCTTTGCTCTGGTTACTGTGGTTCTCCAAACACAGGTTACTTGCCATGATTTCCTTATCCTCCCCAAGAGAAATTAGGGTGGTTCCTCCATCCTGAATTGTATGTAGAACTATATGGGTTGTTTGCTTGGTTGAAGGGAGGTCTGGTATTGTTGCCCATATAGTCAACATGTTCATGCACTTGAGGTTCACAACCAGATATTCCAGTAAATGAATGGTCCCATTATTGAGGTACAATGGAGGGTGATGCTAAAGATAGGATATCCATCTTATGATGAAGATTCTCAACTTGAATAGCTAAGGCAGTGACTGCATCCACTTCATAGATTCCTGAAGGCTTATTAGGCTTTTGTCTTACGATAGCCCATTGATAGTTGTTAATTGTCATGTCTTCCATCAACTATTTAGCTTCTTCTAGCATCTTATTGTTCAAGGTGCCTCCACTAGCTGCATCGATCATTTTTTTAGTATCTTGATTGATACGATTGTAGAAGGTTTGAATCTGAAGCCAGGGAGGTAATGCATGATGGGGACACTTCCTTAATAGTTCCTTGGATCGTTACCATGTATTATACAACGATTTAGATTCTAATTGAGCATATGTAGGAATGTCATTCCTTAGCTTTGCAGTCTTCGTTGGTGGAAAATACTTCATCAAGAACTTCTCAACCATCATATCCCATGTAGTGATTGACCCTCTAGGTAACGAGTTTAACCACTGCTTCACCTTATGCCTTAGTGAGAACGGAAATAACCTCAACTGAATGGCATCATTGTTAACGCCATTGATCTTGAATGTATCACATATCATTAGAATCCATCTAAGTGTGTGTTGGGATCTTCATCTTGCAGGACATCATATTGGACATACTATTGAACCATCTGAATAATGCTAGGCTTCAATTTGAAATTGTTGGCGTCAGTTGGTTGTCTAACAATACTTGACCCAGTACCCTGTAGATTAGGTCTAGTAAAGTCAGACTTGGTTTGCTCGTTCTGATTTGCCATGTTATCTGGATGATGATCTCCTAAGTTTACTATTTCCTCTTCTAAAAGTCCGTTTGAATTATCTGTGTTATCAGTTCTCAAGTCCCTTTGTGAGGTGTTGCGAATAATCCATTCCAGGTCAGGATTAAATGGTGTTTTCCCAGAATTTCTCCCCTAGTCATAGACTAACAGACTACAAAACAGAGATTAAGTGATATAATTATGAAATAAAATAATTTACAATTATATGTTAGTAATCAAAAAATTGGTAGATTAATAGAGTTTAAGCTTTCAAAATATTGAAAACGAGTCCCCGACAACAGCGCCAAAAACATGATGTGATAATTTCTACTCTAGTATAAACTATGTAGATAGGTATATGCTAAATTTATTTTAATCTCAGGCTAATGCACCTATCAATCATAGTATAGGAGAAATCTACATCTCGTGTCGTATTCCTCAGGGTCTTTTCAAGTACTCGTACTCTCTCTCACTCTATTATCATACCTATATTTAAAATTGGTTATTACTCTAAATTAACATTACTAGGACTAATTGGATGAAGTGATATTGGAGGATTAAGGATGGTAAAAACTAGATAGTCTAAGAGTAATCACATGAGAATATTCACTAATTAATTCATTTCTATGTAACAACGTATTAATAATATTATCAAATTCATTATATTATAAGAGTTCAATCTTTATCAAATTCTCTCTCGAGCAATTCAATACCTAAACTTAAGTTGTAAATTTTCTCTCGAACAATTCACAACACTCAAATTTGCATTAATATAAAGTAACCCTGTCTAATACATAAATTCATGAAATCCTATCTCTAAGATACCATGAATCTCATTATCTGTATTGCCATTATCCAAACAACATATCTCTCGATCATGAAATTTGAAATACAAAGAGAAAGAACACCAGAGAATGAAATTATAAACCATCATCACAACCATCCAATTTCTCAATCTAGAAGTTTGGGATTCATATAAAACAAATACTAACTTCAAATCTATTATCAATCTTTTTGTTTGAAACTGCACATACGAATAAAATACCATAAATCTGAAATGAAAACCAACATACATGATTACTGAATCGGTTCAGAAAAATAAGTCTCATGCGAAATGTAAATTAAAGTATAGATCCACTAAGAGAAGGGGGAAATTAAAAGAGATACATAAAAGTTAAAACCATACGGATTATCTCCTTCGACTTCCCCTTTGCTTGAGTGCTCTACTTTCGTCCTCCAGAAATTATCCAAGCCCTTGAATCCAAAAGTCCCCTTTCTACTTTTTGTACAGGTTTTATAGTCTTCTTGCAAACAGTGGTTGAATACGGGTTCCAACACGGCCGTGTCACCGGCCATGTAGGGTATGAAACGGTGTGTCTGGGCGGTTCGGTATGAAAAGGTGTGCCTGGTCGTGAGTTGTGTCATTTAACACGGCTGGTAATAGGGCCGTGTGTTCTTCATGGCTCCATATATGGGTTGGTTTGGCATAGACCTTTGATTCTTCCCGATAAGGATACGGGTAGTGACACGAGCGTGTCCCTACCCGTATGGTGATCTTGTAAATTTTTATGCCTTTTCTTCAAAGCTTTGTGATCTTTATAGAGATGGAAATGAGTAGTGATATGGGCGTGTCCCTACCTGTGCGTGCCCTATCTAAGACCTTTGCCATCAGTCATGTTTGATCTAGGAACACCTCTATTTGTTCAAACACTTTTAGTTCCAAGAACCTGCAATAACTGCATTAAGAAGATTAATGAATAAATAAATAAATAACATAATAAAGGAAATAAATGAAAATCTATATTGTGGACTTATATTCAGGATAATTCAAATTCGTAACTATTTTCGTACAATTATAACGAATGGAGGTAGATAATAGTTGACATGATTACAAATATGATAGTAAATAGGACTTATATAATTGTACTCATCATCCCGCCATGTGCTCGTGATGCTCGTGACCGTTTGAATTTTGGCGACGAAGTCCCGCCACTTGTTCATGATGATGTTGTAGATGTGGCCGTTGATCCCCGCCACAGAGAGTTTGTTGATTGGGACGATCATTGCCGCAAGCTTGAAGATGGAATTTTATCGCAACATCCACCGTTAATGACGTGCCAAATCTCCACTACATGTTTTGCATGTCGTCCAATGTTACCCTCATATAAAAATAGATGATTATAAATTATATATTTTTAAGCAATTTTATTTCTTAGCATTTTATTTCATACTATTGTTATTTCAATTTAATGTTTGAGATGGCCTGCTTATAACCATCTAGTTCTAGTTTATTTTTAAATCGTGGAGATGGAGTGGCGTATCCAATATATTGACTTGCTTTGGTAATGAAAAGGTAGATTGAATGAGAAAAAGAAAACCCTAATTCTAATTTTAGAATTCCCCCCTCTTGCTCTCCTCCTCCTTGGTTGCCGACCCCCTCCCCCTCCCCTTGGCTAGTTCGACCGCCCCCTCCCCTCCTCTCCTCCTTGGCACTATTCAGCCACCACCTTTCCTCCCTCCTCCTTGGTACTATTTGGCCACAACCTTTCCTCCCTCCTCCTTGGCACCAATCGACCACCACCTCTCCTCTCTCCTCCTTAACAACTTTCGGCCACCCTTCTCTACCTCCCCTGTCCTTCCCTCTTGAAGAAAACCAAGGAACTCTCCCTTAGCTCTTCCGTGGATCTCCTCCGATGACTCCGAAGAAAGCGGCGTGCGTCTTCTCTTTCCGGTGCGGCTCTGTGGAATTTAGTGGAAGTGGATCCTTCCACCTTCGCTATGTGTTTCCTCCACTCATCCTTGTGGACGAGTTTGAAGATCTATTGCTTGTGATTGGGTAACAAAAATCTCTACTCTTGTGTGATTCCCATCTTAATTAATTGGAGGTTGTGAGACATCGACTTTTATCCGCGGCTTTTGAATCCGTCATCTTTAAAATCTAATATTGTTGTTTATGTTCTTCAATTTCTTTAATCGAATCCGGATCTGGTGGATCCTTTTCTTTTGATCCAAATATTGGAAAATATCCCTTATTAGATCTGTAAAGGATTGGCGAACCTTAATGTTATATTAAGATTTTGGGAGCGAACAAGACTAATTTTGGATTATGCTTTTAGTCAAGTTCTTCTCGGATTGCGGTTGTGAACGTTGCGTAGTAAACGACAAATATTGGAGCGGCAAGGATCCATAATTTTTACTGTTGTGAGTGAAATTTATTACTTAAAGGTTTGCTAGTCACCTAGAGGGGGGGGGGGGTGAATAGGTCTTTGAAATTACTTAAGCCTTTTTGCTGTTTATAAGATTGGTGATCTAGAGCTTGTCCTAATTACCTATAATACAAGAAAGAAACAAGTAACACAAAAAGAACACAAGTATTTATAGTGGTTCCCCAATTTGGTGCATCCACTATCCATCCAACCTATCCAACTGATTGGTTGGAGTAGGCACAAACTCTACCAATATGCTCCTTAGATTTTATACCACAGGCCCTCAGCCTTACACACAAATTCTTTTCAGAATCCAAACTCAGAACCACAAGGGTTCCTACCTCAGAGCCCTGTAGTGCTCCTATAGCTCAGTGGTCCACTGACTACCTACCTTAGCCTTATTTTTAAGGCCTACAGATCAGGCTTCTCAGCCCTACAACTCAGACACACACCCCTACTCTTAGAGTGATGTAGCACTCCTACAAATCAGTACCTATCCAGTTACCTACATCAGTGCCCTTCCAAACACCTATATCTCAGCCTCCTCCACGACCTATAACTTAGTGACACACTTGTCACCTAGAGCTCAGTGACTCACCAGTCACCTACCTCAGGCACTAGTCCCTGCACTTAGGCTGGGAAGACAGCCCTACCTCAAATCCACACTTGGATCCTACATCAGAGAGCAACACTCTCCTATCTCAGGCACTTAAGCCCTATAACTCAGATCCACACTTGGATCCTACCTCAGAGAGCAGCACTCTCCTACCTCAGGAACTTAAGCCCTAGAACTCAGATCCACACTTGGATCCTAACTCAGTACCATAGTAGGGCACCTACCTTAGTGACTAATTAGTCATCTACTACTCAAGCACAAAGTGCCCTACACTTTGATTCAGATAAATCGAATCCTACAGAAAATAATCAAGTAAAATTGAAATATTGATGCATATATAAATCTCTGAGTCTAACTTGCTTGACTGAGAAGATATCAGTCTAGCCCACTTACTGTAGAAGGGATGAGTCTTCTTCTACAACCAACTTCTTCTTTGCTGCATAGGTGAGAAGATATCGGTTGTTGAAGGCATACACCCCTTCACAAAACAATCTTATCTTGTTGATAGATTGAATTAACCAACTTATTCTTCAAGGAATAATCCTGCTTAACTGGAAGAAGCTTCAGCTATCTTTGCCTTCTGGCTTTCACTGCTAGACTTTGCTTTCAAGTTTGTTAAAGAAGATGAAGTTTAGCCGCCTCTTTTTCATTTTCTGCTTTCATTCTAGTTTTTCATTCGTTAACCCTAATCTTATTTTCTTCTTTTCCTTTTATATCTGTTGATTTGAATCAACGGTATAATTTGAATGTGTGCCTAGTCAAGTATGGTGAGTGCCACCTCCCTCAGAAGAAGACAAATAGTAGCTTCCGACGCTACTGTAGCTTTCTCGCAACGACATGAAGTATTTAGACTGGGTGGGATGATCGTTGATCTAAGATCAATGAACTCAGTACTGAGCTTTACGAACTTCAGAATCTTCAACTTTAGCTTGAGCTCGATGAAAGGAGGGATCATGTTGATGACTTCTGAATCTTCAACCTTTAACCTGAGCTAGACGAAAGGTGGGCTCAGGTCAATGAACTCTGAATCTTTAACCTTTAACCTGAGCTCGATGATCTGTGAGCTGAGCTCAACAAACTCTAAATCTTCAACCTTCAACTTGAGCTCGACAAAAGACGGGCTCAGGTTGATGAACTCTAAATCTTCAACCTTTAACCTGAGCTCGACGATCTGTAAGCTGATCTCGATGAACTCTGCTTTTTGGACTTAGAAGATTTCTACTGGCTTTGTCTCAGCGGTTCCATCTCAACTATCTCAGCGATTTCTTCTTCACAGCTGAGACTCTTTTGTCTCAGTAGTTCCTTATCAACTGTCTCAGCGGTTTCTTCTTCACAACTAAGATAGTCTTCTATCTTAGAGGTTTAGCTGAGACCAACACTTGTCTTAATGATATGTGTTGAGCTTCTCAGCTATCTCAGCGGGTATGCCGAGACATTCTTATCAGCTGTCTCAGCGGTTATTCCTTAGTCAAATTATCTGACTTCCACCTTCCTCTTCCTGTTCACCTATCAGATCAAGCACAACCTGTAACGTCCCAATTTGCGCTAGGCCCCTTGATTGCGTATTTGAGTCAAGGGGGCTGTGGTGAGCCCAATGGGGGATGTGGGTGAACAGGTGCGGACGTGCGAGAAATGAGGAAAACAAGGCAAAACAGCATTTTTGGCTGACACGGGTATGGACATGGCCGTGTCCATACCCGTGTGCCTCATAAAAATAGGTTTACCAGTCAGAGAGGTACACGGGCATTGGACACGGGCGTGTCCCTAGCCGTGTGCCAAGGACACGGGTCGGGACACGGCCGTGTCTCTACCCGTGTGCCGCAACCCTGACCCGGCAGAAAGTGGTTCTGGGAGGAACACGGCCCTAGACACGGCATGCCACACGGCCGTGTCACCTGAACACGGGTAGGAACACGGCCGTGTGCCTACCCGTGTCTGCGATGTATAAAAAGGAAAAAGTTGGGAAACCCTAGCATTTCATCTCCTTTCTTCTGCCCCGAAATTCCTGAGAGGGTTCTTGGCTGGAGGAGGAGGAAGAGCTTGCCGGAGCCATCCTTGGAGGAATCAAAACGCCACCACCGTCAAGGGAAAAACAATGCCGCCGCGAAGGAGTGCGAGGCTCATGGCCGGCCATGGTGGTACCGCTGGACTTGAGGTGAGCTTCCTCCCCTCTCCCTTGGTGCTAGATCTATAGTTATTATAGGAGAGACATCGACTCCATAGAGTCTTGATGGTGAGGAGGAGAGTTCTTAGGATAAGCCATGCCTAGGTTTTAGGCTTAGTCTCCCTCAATCTTCTCATCCTCCAAAGTGGAGATGAGAGGGGTTTTCGTTGGGGGTTTGGCTTTGAAAGGAGAAATAAGGTTGGGTGTGATTTCTGGAGAAGTTTATGCGAGGTCGTTGCAAGGAAGAAGATGAACGGATGCCGTTCATCTCGCCTTAAGATGCGTGCTGAAATCTGATTTCTGCACGCGGCGACCTTCGTGGCCAATTTCGGAGGTGTTCTGGCCAGATCTGGGTGATCGACTCAACACAAAAGTCGTAGCCCTTGAAATTACCTTTCCAACGAGGGGTTGCTCGTTTCCATGCGATACCTGTAGCCACGGGAAAGCTGGTTCGAGTCCGCTGCGTTCGGGAAAATTCCTGTACAGGAAACTGTTTCCTGTACGTATTCGAGTTGAATTTCTGGTATGTTGCGACCAGATCTGGGCGATCGACTCAACACGAAAGTCGTAGCCCTCGCGAATACCTTTCCAACGAGGGGTTGTGCATTGCGATTGGATTCCTGTAGCTCCGGGAATCCCAGTTTTAGTATTGGACTATCCTATGTTAATGCACTTGTTAAATTATAATGTTAGCACTTTTGCAATGATTGTGACTTGCTCATGTGATATCTTGCTCCCATATAACTATAATGTCGTTGTTACTATAATTTAGTATGGTTACTTGTTTGGTTGTGTAATAAGGGATAACCATGCAACGGTAGAGAAATGGATTGGATGGGAAGGCTAGATATTAGGAGTTGCTATTGGTAAAGGATATATTTATACAAATTGGCGTTGAACATATCTAATGTACGTAGTGTTGAGGTGAAATCATTGAATAGGTGGGCGTGAACATGATGAACACTATGTGAAGAGTATTTTGTAACTGTAATCCGAGCCCAAGGGGTTTATTAACAACCGATGCTTAGAGTTGAAGTCTCCCTACGGGTAGCATCGAGTGAGTTGTTTTGGGGCATGTGATGTGCGACGATTCATCGTGTCGCGGTGTTGAGATAATGATTGTGGCAGGTCTACGGGTTCGCCAGTCGTCACACCGATGGGGGCCAATGAGTAGACCTTGGGCGGTAGGGTTAGATACTTGGTGTCCATAACCCGAGATCTCCTCCGTGCCATGAGAACGGTTGGGCTTGCACCTCGTGCGTTTCCGAGGTTCCATCCGGTTCGAAATCAAGGCCAGGTTGGGCTGTGATCTTGGTGCACATTTACCCAAGACCCCATCTGAGCCGTAGTACGCATGTGAGCTCCGCTGTTGTGTTCTTAGCGTTGAGGCGTACGGGGGCCTAGGATAGGTAGTGTGATACCACCTAGTAGTGGAGACGCCCGCTCCACTGTCGCCGTCTGGCCACGACGGACGACGCCTGAGAGGTTAGCTACCTGCTCGAAAAGTGGGAACTTCTAGTCTGTGTCGACATAGCAAGTTGCATGTGCGTGCGCATGAGTCGGTCATATCATAACATTCATAACATGTCATTCATTGCATACACAAGATCCTCATCGTATAAGTTTGTATGGGCACTCTCATACGATGAGTTACTTTACTGTTAAGCCGATCCTTAACTTATAAGTTTGTATGGGCACTCTTATAAGTTAAGTTACTATTCTGATTAATTATACCTGCTGTCATTTATATATTATTGATATTCGTAGAATTGCTAGTTGTGTAGCGTAGTTTATACTTCACCATATTTACTGTCACCTGCTTGTTTACTTGCTTATGTATATATATTGTACCTGTATTCCTTTCTTCGCCCGGTGCCGAGGAGTCGCCGGGGGAGCGGATGTGAAGCCACTTAGTCTTATGACTAACGGTTGCTACGTCTTCCTTTTTAGGAGGAAACCCCGCAGGTAGAGCGGCAACGGACTATGCAGCAGGACAGCCAGGCCCGGATGATAGGACCTGAGGTGGTGGTGCCATCGGCACCGTCAGTGACAGTAGTGAGTGTTTTCATGTAGCCGTTTGGCAAAACATTTCTAGACTCTTGTTTCTTTTGTGCAAGCCTGTTGTGCTTGTTATCTTCCGCTACTATTTTTGGACTTTAACTTAGCTGTGAACTGGACTGCTTTTAGCTTTACTTTTCTGTTATGGTTGGGTTGGCATAATCGTTGTGATATGGATTGTAGCCGGCGGAATAGGCGTCTTGTGGTAAAGGCTAACTCGTGTGTTAGTGCTACCGCAAGGCGGCTATTTCGGGCATAAGACTCCCCTCGTGCCGTGTGTTGTGTTCCGGGAGGGGGGTCTTACACAACCTATAGGCAATAACTCACGCATACATCAAATACATTATGTCCCTTAGCATGATTGGCGATTCCTCTTAAAATCATAAGGAACATTGAGGCGCACAATTCCCAACAATCTCCTCCTATTTGAAGAAGGCAGAACACTCATCCTTGCTAAGGTGCATCTACAAAAAAACATATCATGATGAGCCTAAAGGGACATTACCATGACAATTGGCCATCCCAGTATAGGATAACTCCCCCTAGGCGGGATGACATAACACTATGTTTGACTAACCAAAAGCACTAGTGAATTATCAATCACTATTAGTGTAATAGTATGATTAGTAGCAACAGGTTAATTAATCATTTATAAGGTAAACATTTTGCTAAAGATCTACCAAATCATTACCTTAGTCAAGCAATTGTAGTAAACTTGTGATTACAAGATATCTATGAAAGAATAACACATTCATTTTTCACAAATACATAAATGAGAGTTGCATTACACATTTATCACATCAATATAGTCATGACCAGCTCATCGTAATTTTATTTCTAAATATTTGGCATTTTTACACTTTTGATATTCATTACAAGACACTTATTACATGTTTTAAAGCATCCTAAGTCTTTCAGTCCCATCTCAGCTCTTCTTTGATGAACTTGAAGAAGCATCCTTGGTGACAGTAATCTTCTTCAAGTTTTCAGTTTTGTTCTTCTGCCTCTTGAAGTAAAGGAAAGGTTTTGGAATATATTTGGAAGAGATTTTCTTAGGATTGCTCTTCCTTACCAGATTTTCTTTGAATACTCTTTCTCTTAGAGAATTTCTTTCCAAATGCTTTATCAATTCCTCAGAACTATATACACTATTAATATTCTTTAGAATTTGTCCATGACATACCTAAGTATTTATAATGATTGATTTAGAGGAATCACTTTGCTATTCATAATATTGATCATCTCTGTTTTCAGCTCTCCTCTTTGCCATGAACTCTTCAGCCATTTGAGTTCCTTCCCTCTTTCTTCTGGCAGTAAGTTTTGCATCTTAGGCAACTCTAGCTTGTGTTGGAAAGTCTAGGTCCTCTGGCCTCTTTCTATCCAGGAGGGGCAGGTGTAGTGCCACCCTAGTGCCTTGAATTACATTGAAGGCTTGTTCTTTAATGAGTGCTGCTGTCTTATTACGGCTGCTCTCCCCCTTTCTGCCTTCTTCATAGATGGTACTTTGCAGGGTGGTGGTATTTACTTTATATTTGCTTGATATGAATTGGATTATTCTCTCATTGTCAGCAAGCAGTTCATTTTTTAGGAGTAGTGCCTCCTTCATAGAGTGGAAAGCAACATTTGTGACATCCAGATTTATATGATCTACTACACCCTTGATCACCTTATCGTTTGCACTTACATAATTCTTGATAGATCCTATGTCAGCTGCAAAGAGTTTTGGATTGTGTCTAGGGATTTCATGAGGGTGGTCAGTTTGATGCCAACAGTTCCATCCTTATCAAACTAGGTGGTGACCTATTTTTTATGTGAGTGATTTCTTCTTTATTTTCCTAAACTTTGGTTGACAATTCATGTAACACCCCGAAACTAAAAAGAGGGACGGGTGATGTTTTAAGCCCAGTCTGAATTTTGGAGCAGATGTCACGGGCGTGTCACAGGCGGGACATGGGCGTGTCACGGGCATGACACATGCGTGTTCGGCCACGGGTCATGTGGTCGATGTTTTGACTATCAGAGATCGTCGTGTTGAGGCACATGGCCTGGGACACGGGCGTGTCCCCAGGCGTATCACTTAGGGCAGTTTTCTGAGGCAGGCATACGGGCCATGACACGGGCCCTGACACGGGCGTGTCAAATTCGACACGGGCGTGTCGGGTGCCGTGTCGCAGGCCGTGTCCTTCTCGAGTTGGGAAAGCTGGCCGATTGCACACGGGGGGCGTGACACGGGTCTCGATACGGGTGTGTCACATGTGACACGGGCATGTCGGAGGCCGTATCGAATGCCGTGTGCTGGTTTTCGAGTCGGTCGAGACAGCGTATGGGTGACACGGCCAGGCACACGGCCGTGTTGCAACCCGTGTTCGGCCCAGATTTTATAATTTGAGGCCTAATCGTGGTCGTTCATTTCCTTGGCTTTGGATCCGACGGTGGGGGGCTGCTCCTGGGTGGTTTTAGCCGGGAATTAGGGTGGAATACCCCCATTTTCTTTTGGGCATTCTCTCTCTAAGGGTTTAGAGAGAGGGGAGAGCAAGGAAGAGGTTGGAGACCAAGATCCGGCCGCCGGTGGAGCGTCGGAGCTCCGAATCGCGATCCGGGTCCAGATCCGCGGAGGTGATGTCGTTGCGGTGCTTTCCAACCGCATAGTTTTTCATGGCGCCGCGGAAGAATGCAAGGGTAACGATTTCTCATCCTTGGGTGTATGAAGCCCTTTTTCCCTTTGCATAGGAAGCCCTCTCTCGTGAGTGAGCGAAGAGTTGGAGCGTTCCTTGGGGTAGATATGTAAAGTCCCCCTTGTATAGAGTCCGTATGCGAAAACGGATATAGGCATTGTGTGTGAAGCCTATCCGGACAAGTAGAGCCGGATCGGTGATGTTGCATTGCATATGAACCGGGGAAGACTCCGGGTGTTTGGGTGTTTTTTGGGTTTTCTACGTGGTAGATTGCAGCAGGGAGCCTTGGAGATTAACTCCAAGATGCACCCGGAAAACTGGGCAAAAGCAAGTTTTGCCAACACGATGGCCGGGGAGCCAACGTGAACATAACCGGGTTATGTGATTGTTGTGGCGGAAACGGGACTCGGTGAGTCTTGACCTACGCATATGGTTTAAATTGCCGTTGCGATATGAGCACGGGTCAGGCAGAACCGTACCCGATCTATGTCGTTCGGAGGGACCATTGGCATAGATGAGAGTGTTCGGCGGTCTATGGCTTAAATTGTCGTGACCAAGGCCAAGAAGACAAAATGCTCATATGGTTGGCCGTCCAAGGGGCGGTGGTGGAATGGGAACGTCTATGGCTTGAATTGACGTGACGTTGGCCGGTTCGCCGTGAATGTGCCCTGAGTGCACGAGGTGTGTGGCCGTGCGAGCCTACGCCTGTGATGATGTGTGTTTACACTAATAAATTGCCTATACTAATAAAGTGCAGGGAAAGAGCATCGCCGCCCCGGTTTTGGGGCGGGATCGTTATAATTTGGTCAGCATAGCTGACCGTTGCTTTTGTTTGCCACCGGGCGGTGGTTTGTTCTTGCAGGTGCTGCGGAGCCGAGCGGAAAATAGCGGGCTAAAGCCCAAGTTGCTAAGCCGGCCCTCGAAGGCCTAATTTTGAGTGTTTCATTGTAACCATGTGTGGCCGGCCTGCGAGCCGATGTATGAAAACACTTTTGTATCAAGCAAACTATGTAAGGCCTTAAGGCCATTTCTATTTTCTGTGTATTGGATCATTCCTGCGGTTGTTATTGTAGTGGACATTCATGCTGTTGGTAGGGTTCTTAATTGGGCACCTTAATTTTAATGCTTCCGCTAGGTGTTGTGTAGGGCGTGCAATTGGTTGAATGGTTTCAACGCATAACCAACCGGTCTGTCCGTAGTATATGGCGTCGGGCCCCGGACGGACCTACTGCTATATGCTATCCGACGGATAGGGGTGTTACAATTCATCCCTCAGTTTGGCAACTGATTGGTCAACATACTCCTTGAGGGTTGTGGTCTGAGCATCTTTGAGTGCTTTTATTTGGTTTACTAATTCCTCATTTGATATAGGGTTAGATGATTTATGGCTCGTAGGAGGAGTGATAACATCCTAAGTAGGGACTTGAGAAGGCTCCCCCTCAACTATAACACCTATAGAAGGAAACATTTCCTTAGTTAAGATTATCCTGGTCATGACATCAAACATTGACTTGGAGATTGTGTCATGTGATCCAGGTTTGCAGATGAGGGCTTTCCCTACTATATCTTCTAATAGTTTTCCTCTCTGATTGAAGAATTTTCTCTTAAGAGATCTGGATTTGGCCTCACTGTATTTACACCACTTGAGAGCATTGTCTCTATCCATGATGGTGGGTTCTTCTTTCTCGCTAGGGTTGACAGAGGGTAGATGAAGGGCTTTGCCTAGTCTTTTTGGATTTATCTTAATCTTGATGTTCCCAATCTTAGATTTCAGTGAGTATTGAGAGGATGACACCTTGACATTGGAGAAGAATCCAACTACCTCTTCTCTAAGAATGGTTGTGGGTTCAGAAAGGGTGTACTCTAAACCCGCAGTCTCAATCATCCACAACACTCCCTTAATCTATGGAGAGGCATGAATGAATCCATTGCTCACAATTTCATAGACCTCCTGAAGCTCCTTTGAGATCTTTGGCACCATCGAGTAAGTGTGGCAAGGCACTGAGAAGGTTTCGGTCTTGGCGACTAGGGTTATGGATTTTGAGAGCGATATGGCTTTTCGTTTCTTGTCGCCTTTATATATGTAATGGAAAAGTTTAATTACCTTTTTCATTTGACTTGCCAATTAAACATTTTTTAAACTTTACGACTTGCTCTACGATTTTTGTTATGATACAGGGCACATAGTGCCTGATTAATTTATAGCTTCCCTTACTGTCTGGATGTTCAATTTATTTGTCACACCATTATCCAGATATTTTATCAATTCTAAGTATGATTGAGACCTAACATGCTAGTAAGTCAATTTTATTGGTAATCTTATAATTCATTGATTTATATGTTATTTGAGCTATGAGAGAAAAGGCTACATAAGTTAACAATAAAGGTATTTATGAAGAATAATTGAATCATTGTTATCTAACTGGTGTGCTTGATTAGTTTTATACTAAGCACATCTAACTTTCATCATGAATATGTAAAATTAGTCTCTTAACAGAAGAGAGAGACTTACCTTGAGGCTTACTGCCTCTAGCTTTTGAGAATTATACTTTTAATAGCCTCAATCTTCATTTATTGACTTACATAGAGCATGTTCCTTGAGCATTCATCCTGTCCCAGACATTTTCCTGGAACATCCATTGTCCAAGTATCAAGTCTTATTTAGACAGGTACTTGGACTATCCTACAAAACAGAATACATTTACCCTTAGGCACCCAACAATAGTTGGGTCCTAGGTTCTTATTAGCATTAAAAAATTTTAGCCCAACTCTCTGCCTGGACTGAGCACCATTCTATCCACTAGCCATATTAAGTTTTTGCCAACATTTAATGGCAAAGTGGCCCACCTTCCCACGGCACCAACATTTATGAATGTTATATCTTCTCTTCAGGAACGAACAGAATTGCAGTCCATGAGAGATGCTAGTAGCTCCAGATTTTGCTAAAAAAGCATTACATGATGCTGCTTCCTTCTTCTTAAATGAAGGTGCTGAGAAACAAAATACAACTGGCCCTGGATGGGACAATTGTATTTTTGGAGCCTGCCATCTAGTGGTCTCTCTCATCTCTTTAGATACAGGATATTGGGATCCAAATCTAAAGAGCTTATCCTTAACTTTATGGCTGGAGTGGACAGAAACACTCCTGAGATAATGTGTCTTTAACCCACTGGAAGAGCACAAATTTGATTGATCCTCATGGGGAGGTGCAAACTTCAATGTTTTAGAAGGTAAATTCACCATTTGAAATATTGTCAACTTATTAGGGAATTTAGATTTGAATTGATGATTAATGTGATTACTACCCAGCTTCCCAGGGACTTGACAAGCTGCAGCTTTTGGCAACTGACGCTGTGACTGAGAAGGGTTAATCATAATCCCTAATTTCTCTGTGAACTTTTGTTCCATATATCTGATATGCTTATTCTTCTCTTCTAGAAGCTTGGTCTAACACTCAAGACTTGTCTTCAGTTCAGATACCTCATGATTCTTCTTATAAAACTCAATAGATTTATTGTTATAGAGTGTTTTATAAGGCTTCAGGACTTCAATCTCCTTTGCTTGCCTTTTAGCAAGATTTCTGCTCTTCCTTAGAGCATCTAGGAGTAGTCCATACTTGTTAATCAATTGATTGACATCAGTCTCAGATACTGAGCAATCTTCATCATAGGATGAAGATGCATCAGTGTTTGGACTGGTTTCATACTCAGTGGAAGATGAAAGAATGGAGAGAGGTTGTACCTTGATTGATTCTAAATTTGCTTGACTTCTTTCCTCTTTAGATATTGCCATCAGCCTCTGGCATCCATAGTCTTCTTCATCCTCCTCATTGTCACTGTCTGAGTGTGACAGAGGGCCTCTGATTCCTATCCTGGCAGCAGGATATTCCTCTTCTTCTTCTGGATCTGCAGCAATAGATATCAGCCCTATATAGGCTTCTTCCTCTTCATCTTTAGATTCGTAGGAGGAAGAATCTGTCCAGCTTCTCTCCTTCTTATCCACAAAGGACATCTCCTTCTTCTTGTCCTTATGGTGATGATGATGCTTCTTCTTCTTCTTCTTCTCATCCTCTTCCTTGTTCTTGACTTGGCAGTCAGCAATGACATGTCTAGCCTTGCTGCAAAAATAACAAATGACTTTAGATGAAAACTATTTATTGGATTTAGTGTCATACCTATCCTTCTTGGTGGACATCCTATAATAGGATGATGATGATGGTATATTCTCCCAGTACTTATTCTTCATGAACTTCTGAAGCTTCCTGGAGAATACTGCAAACTCGTCATCAGACATGTGGTTGTCTGAGGAATTATTCTCAGACAATTCTGAGCTGGTCTTAGCTTCTCTCCTTGGTGGAGAAGGAGTCTTTCTTTTGCTTCTTCTTGGGGCTTTTGCCATGAGGGCCACTGTCTTTTCCTTTGTTTTGGATTGACTTTCCTTCTCCTCTTCTTGTCTAGCAGCCAACTGCATTTTATAGGACATCAGCTTTCCAAAGAGTGTTGGAGGTGGAGTGTCTGTAAACTTAGCCATTTCCGTAATGACACAAATCTTGGTATCTTAGTCTCTATTGAGAGATTTGAGGAACTTGTCATTCAGCTCATTGTTGCTGAAGACCCTACCCTATGTTCTTAGTTCATTGACTGCCCTAAAGAACCTCTCAAAGCAGTCAGCCACCTTTTCAGATTTGCTTTGTCTAAAAGCCTCATAATCTTAGTTGAGCATGGAAATCCTATCATCTATAAATTCCTTAGAGCCTTCCTTGTAGACCACAAGTGTGTCCCAACTTTCCTTGGAGGTCTTGCAGTGTACTAGATTCTAGAAGGTTGAGTCATCAATGGCCCTGGCTATGATATTTTGTGTTCTTTTGTCCATGGTGGACAGAATCACCTCATCTCTATCAATATCTGTATATGCCTTAGGCACTGTCATAGTTGGATATATGGTGGAAGCCTTTGTGGGGACAAAAGGACCTTCCACTACTATAACATAGATCCTAGGTCATATGCTTTCATGAGTAGTCTAACCCTTTGCTTCTAGAGGCAAAATCCTCCTTTCCTGCAGATTGACAGTTTCATGGCCCCTAACTCCTTATAGTTCATTCCTAACCCCATGATTATATCTTCTAGATAACCTTGGAGGTATGCTCAGAATGTTAAATCCTTTTTGAGCAACCTCCCTCTGATACCATTTGAAAGTTATTACTTAAAGGTTTGCTAGTGACCTAGAGGGGGGGGGGGTGAATAGGTCTTTGAAATTACTTAAGCCTTTTTGCTATTTATAAGATTGGTGATGTAGAGATTATCCTAATTACCTGCAATACAAGAAAGAAACAAGCAACACAACAAACACACAAGTATTTATAGTGGTTTCCTAATTGGGTACATCCACTTTCCCTCCCACCTATCCAACTGATTGGTTGGACTAGGTACAAACTCCACCAATATGCTCCTCAGAGCTTACACCTCAATCCCTCAGCCTTACACACAGATTCCTTTCAGAATCCAAACTAAGAACCACAAGGGTTCCTACCTCAGAGACTTACAATGCTCCTACAGGTTAGTGGTCCACTGACCACCTACCTCAGCCTTATTTCTAAGGCCTACAGTTCAGGATTCTCAGCCCTATAACTTCAGGCACACAACCCTACTCTCAAAGTGCTGCAACATTCTTATAACTCAGTACTTATCCAAGTACATACCTTAGTGCCCTTCCAGGCACCTACTGAAAGACTTGATTTCAAGAGCCTAGACACCTAGAGGGGTGGGAATGAATAAGTTCTAATTTTCTTTAATAATTTTAGGCAAGTAACTAGATCTATCACAACGTAGAATATACAATACACAGCATAACATTCACAGCACAACACTATACCCAAGATTTATAGTAGTTCCCCAAGTTATGGGTACATCCACTTTCCCCCTTCGCCTATCTAGTAGAGAACTAGATTCAGCCCAGCTTCCATCCACTAACAGAGATCCACAGATCTTAAAATTTGAACCTGATAGGTTCCTATAACTCAAACTTATACAAGTCCTACCTCAGATTCTTCCCAAGAACCCTAACTCAGGAAACAACCCTACCTCAGCCTTTACCACCAGGCTTACAACTCAGACTTTCACAAGTCCTACACCTCAGGCTCTCAGCCATACCTCAGCCTTTATAAACACAAGCTTATAACTCAGATCTATAAAAGATCTTACATAGAAAAAGAATATTTAGTAATACATAAATTTCACCCAGATAGAACTCTCAATTGGTGTGAGCTTCTTGATCAGTTCTTGAATAAACTGTATACTTCAGATCCAACCTGACATAGCTTTTTCAAAGCTTCTCGATTGAACAAAATGAGTTTGATCTTGACTTGGTGTAGAAGTTGATCTTAAGACAGCTCCCTTCTTAGATTCAGAATTAGATCTGAATCTTTCTTGCAGACTGTTCAAGATCTGCCTTCTTAAGGGCTCCCCCTTTCTTGTTTTTGAATTCTCTCTTTGGTTCTGTATTGGTTTTGTTTCCCCCTTAATTGCTTAATTTCTTGTCTTGGTTGCCATGGATAAATCCTTTATATAGAGTTTCTCAATGATTACCGGCTGATCCGATTTGTAACAACCTTCTGACAGTTTTGATAAAGGTGTCAGACTTGTTGTTTATGACAGCTATCAAGACTTCAGTCGTGGCAGCTGATTCTGCAATGAATTTATATCTCAACAGGAAACACTCATCAAACTACTTCACATGTGTCGACACAAATAGACAAAGTATCGACACAAGTCTTGATGATGTCGACACAACACTCAATTTGTCGACACAGTCATTCTTCTACTTCTCGACACAGCTTCTGTTGTATGTGTCGACACAAGTCCTGTGTGTCGAAACAACTGCTCTTGGCCTCGACATAGCTGATACTGACAGATGGCGTTGAGTGTATGTCCAGACATCGTTGAGTGTGTGTCGACACAAGTCCTATGTGTCGACACAACTTCTCCTTCTCTCGACATAGCTGATGCTGACAGATGACATTGAGTGTATGTCCAGACATCGTTGAGAGTGTGTTGACACAAGTCCTGTGTGTTGACACAAGCCTTTCAGACTATGTATAGCTGTTGTTGATAGATGACACTGAGTGTGTGTTGAGACAAGTCCCGTGTGTCGACACAAGCCTTCTTCAAGTGTCGACACAATTCTTGGGTGTCGATACATGCCTTTCTTCTGGTGTCGACACAAATACTGGGTGTCGACAAAATTCCTGGGTATCGACACAGCTCCTGCTTCAGGTGTCGATACAATTCCTAACAAGTGTCGACACTTGTACTTAGAAATTTTCCTGTATTTCTTAAACTTGCATACTGAAACTCAAACATCCCATCAAATATAAATTGATGTATATCATTGAGTAATGGGAGGCTTCTCCAAATCTGGTACATAGTTTCCAATGTACCCAAAAATCTCTCCCTATTTGGAGAAGTCATAACCCTTAGTCAAACACAAACACCACATATAATAAAACAAAGAAAAATAGATGTTCATACATTTCCCTTCGGGTAATATATAAACATAGATAATAGTTAAACTCAATACTGAAAATGATTTCATTCATTAATCAGAAAATGGTTTAGGTTTACATGTTTCTGTAAAGAACAAAAATCAAAAGATTACATTGTTCTACATATTAGCCTATCTATCCTAAGATTGACTAGGCTCCTTGATTACAAATCCTTTTCCAGATCTGATCTTAGCCTGCACATTAGGTTCAGTATCATCAGCTGGTTTCTTTCCTTTCAGGTCTTTCTTCTTCAATTCTCCAGCCTTGATCCTTTGCCTTTCAAAATAGTGAAAAGGCTTTGGAAAGTACTTGCTAGGCTCCACAGAGTTAGCATGTAACTTCCCAGCTTCAGCACTCCTCTTATATTGAAGTATAGCCTCTTGCCTTGCCTGATACTTATTCTACTCTTGCTCAGAGTACCATTTGACTCTATCATTTGTCTTGTCCTTCACAGCTTTCCAGGCAGTTAAAATAATGTTCCTGGAGATAGGACTCCATTGATCAAAATCAGGCTTCAGTTCTTCCTGTTCTCTAAACCTTTTCTTGGAAAGCTGTACCTCCCTCTAAGCTTCCTGTGCAGCCTCTGACATTTCTACCTTTTCAATAATAATATTTTGTGCCTCCTGTGGAGGGCTATACATTTGCTGAACTTCTTGCAGGACTATATCAAAATCAGCTGGAGGATAAATGACCTGTGCAACCTCTTGCTGATCCCCTTCAATGTAGGCAGGTTGAACACCAGACTTAGTAGTATTATAATCATCACATTGGGGTGGAAATCCAAGTGTAGATCTGTTGGAACACCCTATTACTAATTTGGGTAAGGATCACTATGCTTGTCTTAGGAATCCCAGTTGACCTAGTTGTATAGTTGAAAAGGTCAACATTAGAATGAGTCTAGGGCTTAGAACTTAGGTTTGAGGCTGCCCCCAGGATCATTCCAAGATCAAGGTTGAAGAGCTTAGTCTAAGGCAATTTACGTCGAGCTAAGGTCGACGAATCGTCGAACTCCGTTCGACACTCTCTGAGCTCATCTTCAATAAAATGTCGAACTCCGGTCGACGTTCTTCGAGCTCAGATCGACTATCTGCTTTTGTCTAGCTTCTGCTGAGTCGTCGAACTCCCCTCGACTATCTTCTAGCTCAGTTCGACGATCCCTCCCTAAAGTTATTTCTCAGGTCTCTGAGCTCGGTTCGACGATCTTCAAGCTCAGATCGACGTTTTCTGTCTGCTTGTCCATTTAATCTCTGAGCTCAGTTCGACGATCGTAGAGCTCAGATCGACGTTTTCTTTAGAGAGATCGACGCTTTCAGGAATTCAAATGCTGCTGTTCTTTGGAATGTTTTTGAATATTATCATCATTTATGTCAGAAGATCTCCCAGCCATTTGTCTTTATTTCTGGAGCAAGTTTCAAGGAATTATTCAGAGAATGTTTGCTGGACTTTCCTCTAGAAGACAAGACTATTTTTGGAAGACATTTATGACTCCCAACGGCTAATTTTGGACAAGGAAACGTCAGAAAACTTTTATTCCTTTCTTCTGTGTTATTAAGATTTACAGAATACACAAGAAGAATAGACACAGAGATTGACAAGAAAAAAAAAGTGAACACACAGAATAGAGAATACTGATAGCAGAAGAACAACAGAAGAACTGTGACTCCAAAAATCTTCTTGCTGACTGAAAAGTGTTCACAATATCATCTCAGAACTCCAGACACCTTACCTTCAGCCTTCTTGCTGAAACCATCCTGTGCTGGAGATCAAAGTTCTGAAGACCTATCACCCTAGAGCAAAGCTTCCTTTCCTGAACCTTTCTACATCTCAGGGGGAGCTTTGACATCATCAATCCACTTGTGCTTCTCTCATTTGATTGAGAACAGAGAAGAAACCCTTCACTCTTATTTTTCTTTTCCTGCTGTAAAAGGGTTCTTGAACTCCCTTCAAAAGTTCTGTCTGGTTCTGAGAGCCTTGTCAAAACTCAGTGGTGGCAAGACACCTTATCAAAAAATCTAGTTTTGGTTTTTGGGCACCTTATCAAAAGCTCATTGGTGTCAGGACACCTGATCAACTCATCCTGAGTGGATTCCTACCAAGGGTGGTAGAAGAGTGGATGTACCCAGGTTTTTGGGGAACCACTATAATTTCTTGTGTCTTCTGTTTTGTTTGTGTGATTTGTTTGCTGTGTGCTGTGCTTTTTACTTCTTAGTTTTTAACTTCTTACTAGCACTCTACACTATATCATAAATTGAATTTTATATGTGCTGTTTATTTCAACTGTGAAAAATTATTTTAAAATACTCTATTCACCCCCCCTCTAGAGTTGAGATAGATCTTAGCCTCACTTTCAATTGGTATCAGAGGCAGGTTGGTTGCTCATACAGGCTAACACCTGAACCAAAAGATCCTTGATAAGATCAAGCTCTTAAGGGGATTATTTTCTCTACATCTTCCTTTTTATTTAAAGACATGGCACAGAACAAAGATTATGCAAGCACCAGACCACCAGTGTGCAACCTTTCTAAGTTTGCACTCTGGAAGGCAAGGATTAGATTATACATGAATTCTATTGATGAAGACATTTTCAATTCTGTCTTGACAGTTTGTCCAACTCCACCAGCAAGCTCAAGTACAAATGCTGTTCCACCTCCTTCTGGAACAGATGCAGATATAAAGAAGTGGAAGACTGCAGATGCTAAGGCTATGAACATCTTAGCCCAAATAATGTCTGATGAAATCTTTCAGAAGGTAGCTGAATGCCACTCAGCCAAAGAAATCTGGGACAAACTCTCTGAAATTGTCTCAGGATCTGCTGATGAAAGGAAAGATAGAAGATCTCATCTGATAAGCCAATATGAGAACTTCAAAAAGGGAGAAGCTGAATCAGTGGCTGACATGTACAATAGACTAAGTCTAATTGTCAATGAGCTAAAAACCCTAGACAAAGAAATCTCACTGACTGAGCTGAATGACAAAATCCTGATGTGCTTCCCCAGCACTTGGGATTCAAGAATCTGGCCAATTAAGGATGCCAGAAGTTTAAATGAGATTACTACTGAAGCTCTCCTGGGCAAGCTCAAATCCTATGAGCTGCTCATTAAAAATAGAGAAGAAGAACAAAAGGCTATCTCTCCAGCTACAAGGAAAGAAAAGACCATAGCCTTCAAAGCTGTAGAAGAGGAGCCTGAAGATAAAGCTACAGGAAATGATGAGCTCATAAGTCTACTGGCCAAAAGATTCTACAAGATGGCCAGAAAAGACTTCAGAAAGAGACCATACAAGGGTCATGATAAACCAAGGTATGATAAATCAAATAACAATAAAGAAATCATATGCTTTGGTTGCAGGAAACCAGGCCACATTGTGCCTGACTGTCCAGAAAACAAGAATAAGGACAAAAGGGAAAGAAGAGAAAGAAGAAAAGAAAAGGATTACAAGAAGAATAGCTCAGACAAAGCCTCCTCCAGCAAGAACAAACATACAAGGAAGGGCTTTGTTGCTGAGACATGGAGTGAGACTGAAGAGGAATCTGAAGCCTCATCCAGCTCCAGTGATGATGAGGATGATGCAGATGAAAAAGAATTTTGCATGATGGCTATCAATGCATCACAGCAAAACTCTGATGAAGAATCAGATTCAGATTCAGAAAGTCAACCAGATGAGGATCAGGTAATCAACTCTTTTGATTTTAATTCTGAAGACTTCAAAGATGAATTTAAGACACTGTGTCTAGATCTATTAAAATCTGAGAAGGAGATAATCTCTCTCAGGAATCAATTATCTGAGCATAGTGTCCTAAACTCAAAGAACCTCAAACTCTCTGAGGAGTTAGAATGTTGTAGGGAGGAGATAGCTTCACTGGAGAATGAGCTATCAAAGGCCAAAAAGTTTGAAGAATCCCTAAATGGGAGAAGTATCAGACTGATGGACATCACAAGCACAGTGAACTCTAGATTTAATAGCACACTGGGCTTGGGTGCTTCATCCAGCCAACCTATAATTTTGACAACTCCAATCAAGTTTGTCTCTGACAAAGGAAAGGGAGTAATAGAGGTACCCAGGAAGAATGCAGATCTGTCAGAGAAGAACTCAGTTCAACAGATGGCGTCGAGCAGAGCTCGACGATCGTCGAACAGAGCTCGACGATCTAACTACAGATCGTCGACCTCAGCTCGACGATATCCAAACTCTGGACCTCAGCATAATCGATCTTCGAACGGAGATCGACGATCTGACCCAAGATCGTCGACCTCAGTTCGACGATCGTCGAATAGAGTTCAGGCTTGTGAACACTCCTTCAATGGCACATTCAGACTCAATCCTAGAAGCTCCACATCCCAAGGCTTTAATCCCTATACTGAATGGATAGTACCTCCTAGGAGATACCATCCTGAAGGTTATAAGGATCAACCTGGGATGTCCTTTATTTCAGAATTCAAGGGATATCAACCTAGGCCCAAGGTTAACTGGGTCAAAAACAAATAAGCTGTTTTTGTGTAGGTGAAGACCTATCCAGCATCAAACCATCAATGGTATCTGGATAGTGGGTGCTCAAAGCACATGACAGGGGACAAGGATAACTTCACTTCCTTCAAAGCCAAGCTTGGACCCAAAGTAATTTTTGGAGACTCAAGCTTTGGAACTACAAAAGGATATGGTGTAGTCAAAATTGGCCTAGTCACATTCAAGAAGGTGGCATATGTTGAAGGACTCAAGCACAACTTGATAAGTATCAGTCAACTGTGTGATGAAGGATATCAAGTGACCTTCAACAAAGCCATATGCAAAGTCAAGTCAGTGGACAACACAACTGTGTTGAAAGGTAACAGAAGAGGTAACATTTACTTAGTGGATTTTCATTCACCAGTGGTAGATATTTGCCTGTTTAATTCCATTTCAAAATCTAATGTTTTATGGCATAAGAGACTAGGGCATATTAACCTTAGAACCATTGCTAAGCTATCTAAAGACAACCTTGTTAAAGGACTACGTTCTGGTCCCTACAAGAAGGAAGGACTTTGCAAGGCTTGTCAATTAGGCAAGCAAACTAAAAGTAGTTTTAAATCAATTAATAAGAGTGATTCACCTAGGATTTTGTACCTGTTGCACATGGATCTTTTTGGACCCATATCTGTGCAAAGCCTAGGAGGGAAGTCCTATACTTTAGTGGTTGTAGATGACTTCTCAAGATTCACTTGGGTATTCTTTCTGAGGAAGAAGTCTGATAACTTCAAGTGTTTGACAGATTTTCTCAAATGCATTCAGATTGAGTTCAACACTCACATTGCCCTGATCAGAAGTGATCATGGGACAGAGTTTGATTCTCTTCTCATGCAAGAGTTCTGTCAGAGTGAAGGGATCAGGCACACTTTCTCAGCTCCTAGAACTCCTCAACAAAATGGGGTAGCTGAAAGGAAAAATAGAACACTCATTGAATCTGCAACTACATTATTGGCAGATGCTCACTTACCTCTGTCCTTTTGGGCTGAGGCAGTGAACACCTCCAACTATGTGTTGAATAGAAGCCTGATACACAAGCTGAAGGGCAAGACTCCTTATGAATTGCTCAAAGGGAAGAAACCTAAAATAGGCTATTTCAAAGTTTTTGGTTGCACTTGTTTTATTCATAATAATGACAAGAAATATCTAGCAAAATTCCAAGCTAAAGCTGATGAAGGAGTGTTTTTGGGATACTCCATGATCAGCAAGGCCTATAGGGTTTATAATAAATCTTCCTGTAAAATTGAAGAATCTGTTCATATTATTTTTGATGAAGCTAACATGTCTTTCAAGGAGAAGAATGCTTCTACCATAGAACCTCTGCAGGTACATTCTCTAGCTGAAGACTTGAACAAACTGCAAGTTGCTGAAAAGAATGAGAGCAGTGATGATGAAGAAGAAGTTCAACATCTTGAAGAAAATCATCCTGAAGAGCCAGTTGCTGCTCCACTAGGGGAGACAACAACACAGGCTGGTGAATAATCAACACTCCCTGTTGACTTAGCAACAACAAGAGATCATCCAATCACCCAAGTAATTGGAGAGATCTCAGCTGGTGTGCAAACTAGAAGTCAGGTCAACCAAAACCTGATGCACACTTGCTTCCTATCTAAAATTGAGCCTCAATCCATTCAAGATGCAGAGCAAGATCCACACTGGATCATTGCAATGCAAGAGGAGCTGCATCAATTTGAAAGGAACAAGGTTTGGGAACTAGTGCCTAAGCCAAAGGATCATCCCATTGTTGGAACAAAGTGGGTATTCAGGAACAAGCTGGATGATCAAGGAGTTATAGTCAGAAACAAGGCAAGGCTAGTTGCTCAAGGGTACTCTCAACAAGAAGGAATAGACTATGATCAAACATTTGCACCAGTTGCAAGGTTGGAAGCCATCAGGATATTCCTAGCCTATGCTGCTCACAAAGGTTTCAAAGTGTATCAAATGGATGTAAAAAGTGCATTTCTCAATGGGGACATCAAAGAGGAAGTCTATGTTAGACAACCTCCAGGTTTTATCTCTCTAACTCACCCTGATTATGTTTACAAATTGCATAAAGCATTATATGGTCTCAAGCAAGCCTCTAGAGCATGGTATGAGACCCTAGCATGCTTTCTTCTGGAAAATGATTTTGTTAGGGGGAGAGTAGACCAAACTCTTTTTATTAGAACCCATAAGTCCCATACCCTGCTAGTGCAAATTTATGTAGATGACATTATTTTTGGTTCTACTGATTCAAAATTATGCAAAAAGTTTTCCAAGCTTATGCACTCTAAATTTGAAATGAGTAGCATGGGTGAGCTGTCCTTCTTCTTAGGACTGCAAGTCAAGCAACATGCTGAAGGCATATTTATTTCTCAAACCAAGTATGTAAAAGAGCTGGTTAAGAAATTTGGTATGTCTGATGCATCATGTATGAAAACACCCATGACCTCAAATGCTGTAGTAGATGCTGATGAACATGGGAAACCTGTTGATGAGACAACATATAGAGCAATAATTGGCTCTTTATTGTACCTTACAGCTAGTAGGCCTGATATAATGTTTGCCACATGTATTTGTGCTAGATTCCAAGTTAGCCCTAGAGAGTCACATTTAATCTTAGTTAAGAGAATTCTTAGGTATGTAAAAAGTTGTCCAAATCTAGGTATCTGGTATCCAAAAGATTCAGCATTTGATTTAACTGGATTCTCAGATGCTGATTATGCTGGATGCAGAATAGACAGGAAAAGCACCAGTGGAACTTGTCAGTTCCTTGGTGATAGACTTGTCTCTTGGTTCTGTAAGAAACAAACATCTGTGTCAACTTCAACTGCTGAAGCTGAGTATATGGCTGCAGGCAGTTGCTGTTCACAAATATTGTGGATACAGAATCAGCTCTTAGACTATGGCTACAACTTAGAGAAGTCTAAAATTTTCTGTGACAATACTAGTGCTATCTCTATAGCACAAAATCCAGTCCTCCATAGTAGGACAATACACATAGAAATTAGGCATCATTTTCTAAGAGATAATGTAGAGAAAAATAAAATTGAACTTCAATATATCCCTACTGATTTGCAAAGGGGAGATATTTTCACCAAACCTTTGGATGAAAAGAAACACAGTTTCTTCCTAAATCAGTTAGGCATGTTAGATGGAGGAAGCCTTAATTAAATTACAAGATTTTGATAAGCTAAAACATACCAAGACTAGGTCAAAAATTTCCTCTCTTTTTGTGTCTGTAGAATAAGTTCTGGCTCTGAACTGAGCTCGACGTTTTCCCAGAAAACGTCGAACGGAGATCGACGGTTCTTGAGGCGTCGATCTGAGTTCAGCGCCGCCGTTGAATCTAGGCTTTCCTTCTGTCTGATCCTTGGTCGTCGAGTGGAGCTCGACGCTCTCAATAACGTCGAACGGAGTTCGACGCTATTGGCGTCTTTTCATTTCCCTCTGTTGCCCAAATCGTCGAGCTGACTTCGACGCTTCTTCGAACTGAGCTCCACGATTTTCCTTTTTCGCGTCGAACCCTAATATAAAATCTTTCTTTCAGCCGTCGTTCTCCCTTTGCGCTTTCATACTCTGCAACTCTCTTTCTTTTCCCTCCAAATTCTCTACGCTTGGTCGTTTTTGGTTTTCTGTTGCAGGTGAATATGGCTGAATCAAGTGCTGCTATTGCTAAGATGAAGTTCGACACAGGCTTTGACATCGACATAAACTCCTTCGATGGAAGCGACCAGCGCTTCAAGGACATCCTAAACTTATTCCGAGAACAACAGCTGACTCCAATAATGACTACAAGGATGAAGATCGCCTCAGAAGAAATTAAAGAGTGGTGTTTTACCGCAACAGACGAGACTGAGAATTCTGTTGTCGGCACCATTAAGGGGACTCAGGTATTTCTATCCCCGGCTCTTTTAACAGAAGTCTTTCAACTCAGTACTGGAGAAGACTCCATTGAACTGTCTGGAGAGGAGTTTGACTCCATGCTGGATAGGATGGGTCACAATGCAGTAAACCCTAATAAGCTACTAAAGAAAAATCTGGCTATCGAATTTCAATTCCTGGCTGATGTAGTTGGGAAGGTGCTGTTGGCCAAGCATTCAGCCCATGACACTATTTCCAAATATCAGTTCTGCCTGATGGGAGCTTTATTAGATAAGAAACACCTGGACTGGGGCTCCATCTTCTTCACTCTGATTAAGAAGAAGATCAACAAGAATGCAGTTAGTTATGGGAGAATCTTAGGGGTCTTTCTGCACAACAGGTGCCCTGACCTATTAACCTCCTCTGGCATGTTTATCAATGCATCCAAGAGGCTTTCCTGTGCCCTCTTCAGTAAATGGGACAGGCAGATCATAAACCCCTCCAGGGCTGCTACAACACTTCATTCAGGCACAAGGACTATTTCAGTCACTCCTTCAGCAGAAGAGCTGCCTGCTTCCTCCCCTCCTCCAGCCATATCCACCCAAGTCGTCACCTCCTCACCACCAGTCACCACCATAATCATCTCATCCCCAATTACCATTTCCTCACCTATGCCATCCCCTCCTCTATCCACCTCTAAGGAATTCCATCCTCTCTTCTCCTATTCAACCTTCACCCTACCATCCTTCTCACTTACAGATGATTCCTTCATGGATGATTCACCCTCTACTCCTCCTGAGCCACCCTCAACTTCCTCCTTTCAACAACTGCTCCATGACATTCTCTCTCAACCCTCCTTCACACCATCTCTTACTTCCCCTATCTCCACCTCAACCTCCTCTATCTCCATTATTCCATCTTCTGAACCAACCATTCCCTCTCCACCTTTCTCCACATTTTCAGTTTCAGCCACCATCCCTCCATCCACCTTTGCCTCTACCTCTGCTCAAGCCCCACTTGAGCATGTGGATCTTCCTAGCTTGGCAGACAGGCTGTATGAGTTGCTATCTCCCAAGCTGATATCTCTACTGGAGTCTCCCCTGGCTCCACTCCTGAAGCAAGTACAGGAGCTGTCTACCAAGCTTGCCTCCCTCTCCTCCTCCCTGGCTATCACATCTTCTGTGTGCCTTGATTCACCTCTCTCTGAACCAAGGCAGGGGGAGATGCCTTATGAAGAAGTGGATGTGCCAGCTGCTGATATTATGTCTGCTCCAGCTCCAGCTCTTGGATGTGCTTTTGCACTGAATCTGCAGAGGCTGCTATCTATATTTGATACAGTCCATTTCAGCTATCTGCATGCAACTCCTGCTGAAGATTTGTCTAAGGCCATTGTGCCTGTATCTACCTGTGATCCCAGCCATATTGATTCCTACATCAAGTCCTGGAAGGCTGTGGATATCTCTGATGCTGCTACTAAGGCCACTGTGCCTCCTTCTGTTGAAACTGCTGCTACTGCTGACATAGAAATGATTCCAGCAACTGATGCTGATAAAACTGTTACTCTCTCTCCTCCTGCTCCTGCTGTTTCTGCAAAACTTAAAGCTCAAGAAGAGCTTATCAGAAGAATTGATGATCTGTATGATCAACATCAAAGTTCTGAGAGTGACCAATACAGGACTGATTCTGATGATTCTGCTAGAACTATTGCCAAGAAGAGAAAAGCCAGAAGTAAAGCAATGATGTCAGCCCCTCCTGCCAAAGCCAAAGACTCCAATAATATTCCATACTACATCCTGTATGACTGCCCCATCTCTGAGCCTTGGATGCAATATTCCAAAAATCAACTGAAAGCTATGAAGAAGAAGAGGAAACTTGACAAATATGAAAAAGGATCTTCTCAATATCAGCCTCCTCCTCCTCCTCCTCCAGATTCTGGCTCAGGTTCAGCCCCTCAAGCTCCAGTCTCCAGACACAGTTCTTCCCAGTATTATCAAAGATCATATCAAAGGGGACAGCATCAAAGAGGATATCAACCCAGAAGGGGTAATTACAGAGGAAATCAAAGAGGACAAAGATCCTATCAAAGGGAAGGACAAGGTCACCCTGACCCTTCTTCAGGTCCTTTTCCTTACAAGCTGAAAGACACAATTGTTTCCAGGACTCCTTCTACTGTTTCTGAAATCATCAACAGATATGAATCTCCTATTCCTTTTGAAGATCCTGAGAACAACCCTGTATCCTGGACAGCCAGAATGAAAGAATTGGCTGCCCTTGATCAAATAAAAAAAGGCCAGAGAACAAGGCAAGGATACTTCAAACATAACTACCTTATCAGAGCAGAGAAAGAAAGAACTGGAAAGATATGCATCAAGGAAATTTTTCAATCCAGAAGACTATATGAAGCTGCACCCTGAGGCTGTTGTTCCAAGGCCCAAATCTCAAACTTCTCTAGGTGCAGAGGATGACAGAAGGTCAAAGAAAGAAAGTCAGAATCCAAATAGAGAAATTTTATTTAAAAAGGGATCTGAAAGGAAGTGAACTGTGTAAGCTAAACATTTCATCCACCTTTGGATATCTGCTGATATTTATCTGTGATCTGCTTTACTGCTATATATCTTCTCTGCATTTTGTATTAGCTTATGTATTGTTGTTTGCTTTTCATTTCCTATGATTGTCTGTAAATAGTAATCCTAACCCAAATAGGGGGAGATTGTTGGAACACCCTATTACTAATTTGGGTAAGGATCACTATGCTTGTCTTAGGAATCCCAGTTGACCTAGTTGTATAGTTGAAAAGGTCAACATTAGAATGAGTCTAGGGCTTAGAACTTAGGTTTGAGGCTGCCCCCAGGATCATTCCAAGATCAAGGTTGAAGAGCTTAGTCTAAGGCAATTTACGTCGAGCTAAGGTCGACGAATCGTCGAACTCCGTTCGACGCTCTCTGAGCTCATCTTCAATAAAATGTCGAACTCCGGTCGACGATCTTCGAGCTCAGATCGACTATCTGCTTTTGTCTAGCTTCTGCTGAGTCGTCGAACTCCCCTCGACTATCTTCTAGCTCAGTTCGACGATCCCTCCCTAAAGTTATTTCTCAGGTCTCTGAGCTCGGTTCGACGATCTTCGAGCTCAGATCGACGTTTTCTGTCTGCTTTTCCATTTAATCTCTGAGCTCAGTTCGACGATCGTAGAGCTCAGATCGACGTTTTCTTTGGAGAGATCGACGCTTTCAGGAATTCAAATGCTGCTGTTCTTTGGAATGTTTTTGAATATTATCATCATTTATGTCAGAAGATCTCCCAGCCGTTTGTCTTTATTTCTGGAGCAAGTTTCAAGGAATTATTCAGAGAATGTTTGCTGGACTTTCCTCTAGAAGACAAGACTATTTTTGGAAGACATTTATGACTCCCAACGGCTAATTTTGGACAAGGAAACGTCAGAAAACTTTTATTCCTTTCTTCTGTGTTATTAAGATTTACAGAATACACAAGAAGAATAGACACAGAGATTGACAAGAAAAAAAGTGAACACACAGAATAGAGAATACTGATAGCAGAAGAACAACAGAAGAACTGTGACTCCAAAAATCTTCTTGCTGACTGAAAAGTGTTCACAATCTCATCTCAGAACTCCAGACACCTTACCTTCAGCCTTCTTGCTGAAACCATCCTGTGCTGGAGATCAAAGTTTTGAAGACCTATCACCCTAGAGCAAAGCTTCCTTTCCTGAACCTTTCTACATCTCAGGGGGAGCTTTGACATAATCAATCCACTTGTGCTTCTCTCATTTGATTGAGAACAGAGAAGACTCCCTTCACTCTTATTTTTCTTTTCCTGCTGTAAAAGGGTTCTTGAACTCCCTTCAAAAGTTCTGTCTGGTTCTGAGAGCCTTGTCAAAACTCAGTGGTGGCAAGACACCTTATCAAAAAATCTAGTTTTGGTTTTTGGGCACCTTATCAAAAGCTCATTGGTGTCAGGACACCTGATCAACTCATCCTGAGTGGATTCCTACCAAGGGTGGTAGAAGAGTGGATGTACCCAGGTTTTTGGGGAACCACTATAATTCCTTGTGTCTTCTGGTTTGTTTGTGTGATTTGTTTGCTGTGTGCTGTGCTTTTTACTTCTTAGTTTTTAACTTCTTACTAGCACTCTACACTATATCATAAATTGAATTTTATATGTGCTGTTTATTTCAACTGTGAAAAATTATTTTAAAATACTCTATTCACCCCCCCTCTAGATTTGAGATAGATCTTAGCCTCACTTTCAAGATCTGATGGTATTAGATACCAATTTTGCATGATCAGAGCTGGCTTTGACTAATATTCTCTCCCCCTTAATGACTTTTCTAGCTATATGATCTCTCAGATCATTCTTCTGAAACCTTACTTGATCAGCCAGATATTTTGTACCTTCTTTGTAGTAGGCTTGGAATTTAGTCAGGTGATTAGAAATAGTCTTTTGAGAAGCTATAATGGCTGTTTGGATAGCAGCTAGATCTGCTTGTATTTGCTTGAATACTTCAGTTTTCAAATCAGTAGCAATACTTCCCAGTTTTTTTAGAATTTCATCATGGGAGTCCTTGAGATTTTCATTTGATCTGAATTGATTTTCTAAAATATATCCTTGCTTGACTGTAATGTCCTCAACTTCAGTCTTTATCAGCTATTATTGCTCAGCCTAATATACTACAACATTACCTTCCTTATGGAAGCAATATGTCATCTCTTTCTTATTCAAATTGACTTCAAATCTGATGGATTAAGTGTCTTGAGCTAGCTGGAACTGCAGTTCTTTATGTGACTCATCCACATATTTCTCCAAAGACTGCTTTTGCTCATCCAACTTGACTTGCAGTTGGACCAGTCGTGAACTGAAGTCCATGCTTTGAGCAGCTGGTGGAGTGATTGTTTGTAAGGCTATCTTATAGCCTGTGCTCTTTTTCCTGATTACAAATAATTTTCTCTTTTTAGCCATGAAGGATTCTTCATCATCAAAAGATGGAGATGAGCTTTCTATATCTACAGTTTCTTTATTAACTTGGGCATCCAGTAGCTCCTCCCCCTCAGTTCCTTGTTTTTCCTTTTCTACTCTTTGCTGCTCCCCCTCAGTACTTATTGTAGATAAATCAGGGAACAGTTCCTCCAAAGTTATCTCCTGCTGTATCTGAACAAGAGGAACAATGTTGGCTTGTGAAGCAAAAGGTTCTCCCTGGACATCCAAATCTTTATCTAGGGCCATCTCTATACAAGAGATGCTCAATTGCTCATCTTGAGCTGTATATGTCATCTGCACATCTAGTGCTTCTTTGTTTATGTCTGATACAATGTCCATCACTGTATCAGCAGCATACTCACTCTCCAGAGTAGCTTTAGCAATTCCTCCCCCTTAGGCAGGTAGCTCAGATTGTTCAGTGTCTTGTAATGTTAATTCAGTGTTCTCTCCCCCAGGAGTGGAGGCCATCTGATGCTCTGGTTGCTGACTGCTCTCCACTTGAGATTGGGCTTCTTTTTCCTGTTGGTCTTCATCTCAATTGAAGACTACTTCTTCAGAATCACTGGAGTATTCTGCTTCCTGAACAATTGCTTTCTTCTTCCTATCCTTCTTGACCTATTTCTGTGGAGTAGAAACCTCTTTGGTCAAGACTCTATCCCATCTGGATAGAATTCTCATGTCCATCCTCCTCAAATGATTGATCATGGATCCTGGAAGTTGATTCATAATATCTGGGATAGTTGAAACTAAACACAAGCTTAGGATTCTACCCAGATTTGGCTTCTTAATTTCTTCTTGGATCTTGTCAAACACTACTGATGACCAGTATGTTTTTATATTGTATATGGCTCTGGTCATTAGGTTGAACATGAAGGCAGATATCATATCATATCCACCAGTCTTGCAGAGAATCACCTTGCCTATGATTTTTGAAAGAAACTTACCTTGGGAATTCTTTCTCTTCCTGGTAATTGACGATCCTACCTTGGTATTTGGATTCAATCCACACCAATTTAGTGCATCCTTTATCATAGATGGAACAATGTCATCATCTTCTTTAACCCGGGGAAGTTGTAGCGACTACCTGATCATCTTAAGTGTGAGTTTCACTCTTGAATCATGGACTGTGGCTTTGATTTTCTTTCCTTCATAATCCATAGTTGTAGACGAGTAGAATTCAAGAACTTCCTTCGTCCAAATTCTTGTCGGTTCAGAGACTAAAAACTCCAAACCATTTTTGGAAATTAGGGTAATCACACCCTTGATTTCATGTGAAGCTGTCTCGAATCCCCTGCAAACCAGCTCTTATCCTTCATTCACCTTGTCGTCCTGGTGGTGTGCCATTGACGAGAGAGAGAGAGAGAAAGAAGGGAAAAGAAGTGAATATCTATGTCGACAGAAGGTCTAGGGTCGAGAATTCTGAAAGCGTAGTCGACCAGATTTTGTCTTCTTCTATTTATAGAGTACTGGTAAAGGGTAGGTCAAAAGACACGCCTTACTTAGTAATAATACTAGTCGACATAATTTTACATGTGTCGACATAAAAGGCTTAGATCTCGAAAAAACCTTTTTTAGTCGACACGTCTATGTGTCGGGCAAACTTGTGTTAGTATCGACACCGGCTAGTCAAGTTTCGACAGAGTTTATCGACACCAATTCTTGTGTCAACACAAATACTATTTTTTTGACACAACATACTGAGAGTGTCGACACAATTTGCTTGTGTCGACACAAACGTTCTTACTTACCCAAATTTCCTGAGAAATTTTGAGCTTACATATTCTACTTAGGAAAGTTTGTGCTGACCTATTCTAGGTTCAACATACCTAATTCAATTTTAAAATAATTGAATTTAATTTCATCTAGAGGTTTTGTAAAAATATCAGCAATTTGATTATTTCTGCTCACAAATTCTAAACTAATATCTTCCTTCTCCACATGTTCTCTGATGAAATGAAACATAATTTCTATATGCTTAGTTCTACTGTGTGAAACAAGGTTATTAGCAATAGAAATATCACTAGTATAATCACAAAATAGTGGAATTCTACTTACCTTGATGTCATAGTCTCCAAGTTAATGCTTTATCAACATCAACTATGCACAGTAGCTGCCTGCAGCTATATATTCTGACTCAACAGTTGAGATAGCTACACTTGTTTGCTTCTTGCTGCTCAATGAGACTAGACTACCACTTAGGAATTGACAAGTTCCCGTGGTACTTTTATAACGATCACCAACTAAGCTGCAACTCAATTGGTGATAAGAAGTGAAGGAACTCCATAGTTAAGCGTGCTTGGGTGAGAGTAGTACTGGGATGGGTGACCTCCTGGGAAGTCCCCGGACGGCCCTACTTAACTTTTGAGTTCGCTCATAAAAGGGAGGTTGTGGCCACCAACAACCTGCCTGTGTGCTGGAGAGGGGTTGGGGTACTTGGGCTGCAACCTGGTAGCGTAGCCTAGAGCGGAGCCGTGATATTATCACATTGTATCAGCTAGGGGCGTTACAATAAAAGTGCACTTTTTATTGTAACGACCCGGGATTTGCCCCGCAGCCCCCCATGGCATCGCTACCGAACTAAAGCCCAAGCACCCCAACCCCTCTCCGGCCCACTGGCGGGTTGTTGGTGGACACAGCCTCCCTTTGATGAGCGAACTCAAGCAGCTCAGTTGGTGATGAGAAGTAAAGGAACTCCATAGTTAAGCGTGCTAGGGCGAGAGTAGTATTGGTATGGGTGACCTCCTAGGAAGTCCCCGTACGGCCCAACTTAACAGTCGAGTTTGCTCATCAAAGGAAGGCTGTGGCCACCAACAACCCGCTAGTGGGACGGAGAGGGGTTGGGGTGCTTGGGCTACAGCCCGGTAGCGATGCCATGGGGGGCTGCGGGCCAAATCCCGGGTCGTTACACTTTTCCTATCTTCTCTGCATCTTGCAAAGTCTGCATCTGAGAAGTCTGTTAGTAAGAAATATCTATTCTTAGGTACCAAAGACATAGATTAGATGCGCCCTAAAGATATCTCAAAATTCTCTTTTCAGCAGTGTAATGAGATTCCTTTGAGCATGCTTGGTACCTAGCACAGACACATGTTGCATACATGATGTCAGGTCTACTAGCAGTCAAGTAGAGTAGAGAGCCAATTATCCCTCTATACCAAACTCATCAACAGGTTTCCCTGCCTCATCTTTGCCTATAGGCACACTTGTTCCCATTGGAGATTTCATGGTGGAGGCTGAGTCCATTCCATATTTATTAATCAACTCCTTGATGAACTTAGACTGAGATATGGACAATCCGTCATCAGTCTGTTTAACTTGAAGTCCCAAGAAGAACTTTAGCTCACCCATACTGCTCATTTCAAACATCCCTTGCATAAGTTTGGCAAACTTTCTACAAAGGTTGTTTTCAGTAGATTCAAAGATAATGTCATCAACATATATCTAGACTAGGATGATCTTGTCTTTAAATTCCCTAAAGAATAGAGTTTTGTCTATCTTTCCTCTAGAGAATTTATTCTCAATAAGAAAAGTAGACAAGCTTTCATACCAAGCTCTAGGGGCTTGTTTCAAACCATATAGAGCTTTCCTAAGCCTATATACATAGTTAGGATAGTGAGAGTCAACAAAACCTGAGGATTGTTCAACATACACTTCCTCTTTTAAGTCACCATTTAGAAATGCTGACTTTGTATCCATCTGATATACCTTGAAACCTTGATAGGAAGCATAGGCCAAGAACAACCTTATAGCTTCCAGCCTTGCCACTCGGGAAAAGGTTTGATCAAAGTCAATCCCTTCTTCTTGTCTGTAGACTTTTGCTACCAGTAGGACCTTGTTCTTGATTATGGTGTCATTCTCATCAATTTTATTTCTGTAGATCCACTTGGTTCCTATAACATTGTGATCCCTTGGTTTAGGAACCAACTCCCAGACTTTACATCTTCTGAATTGATTCAGCTCTTCCTGCATGGCATCAATCCAGTTTGTTTCTAGCATGGCTTCTTCAAACTTCTTAAGTTCTATATGTGATAGAAAACTGGTACATAGAACTGTGTTCATGCTTTTTCTCCTGGTTAGAACTCCTTGACTTGAATCACCAATGATTTGATGAGCTAGATGATCTTTCAAGTGTCTTCTTACTGGAGGAAATCTGCCAACCTCTTAGCCTTCTTCATTTTCCTCATCCTGATGCACTTCACTGTTTTCTTCCTCATCTAGTGAATCTTGTTCTCCCCCGAGACAGCATGCTTCCTTTTCTTCATCAAGCCTAGCAGGTGCTTCTTCATTAATAATCAGCTTGTCAAGGCTGTCCTTTAAACCTATAGAACTACCTGAAGAGCTAGAAAATTCACTGTTAATCAACTTAGACTCATCAAACACTACATGGACAGATTATTCTACAACTTGTGTAGTCAAGTTGTAGATCCTGTATGACCTACTGTTATTACTATACCATACAAATATCCCATCTAGGGATTTGGCAGTAAACTTAGTTTGGTAGTGCTTACCATTAACTAGGACATAACACTTGCTACCAAAGATTCTGAAGTAGGAAATGTTTGATTTTCTTCCTTTCAAAATCTCATAGGGAGTCTTCTTATGTATCTTATTGAAGGGAGATCTATTGAGTACATGACATGCAATATTTACTGCCTCAGCCTAGAAGTACAAAGGGAGAGTAGTGTAACTATGTAGTGTTCTACTTGCCTCAATTAGAGTCCTATTCTTTCTTTCAATAACTCCATTTTGCTGGGGAGTTCTAAGTGAGGAGAACTCCAGATGAATCCCAAGTTCTTCACAAAACTTTGACATACACTCAGACTGAAATTCAGTTCCATGGTCACTTCTGATTTTTACCACTGAATTGTTAAATTCATTCTGAATTTGTCAAACAAAAGTCTGGAAGACAGTAGGGGTTTCATATTTCTGCCTCAAGAAGAAAACCCATGTGAATCTAGAATAGTCATCCACAATAACTAATGTGTATACTTTCCTACCTAGACTATGAACTGGCATAGGACAAAATAAATCCATATGCAAGATATATAGACATCTCATTGAATCTTTTGTGTCCAGTACTTGGAAAGAAGTCTTAGTTTATTTGCCTTTTTGGCAAGCTGAACAAACACCCTCTTTAATGCACTTGATCTAAGGACCATTCCTCACTAACCCCATATTAAATAGCTGTCCTATTGACTTATAGTTTAGATGAGCCAGCCTCTTGTGCCATTGGATACACTGTGATGCTTTCTCACTTGCAACTAGACAAATGGGTGAGATGTTATACTCACAATCAAGGTTTAGACAATATACATTCCCTTTCCTAGTTCCAGCCAGAATGATCTCTTGATAACTTGACCTTCTTATTTGGCACTCCCCTTTGAAGAAAGAGATGTCATAACCTAGATCACTAAGTTTACTTATGCTAATCAGGTTATGTTTAAGATCCTTCACATAAGCAACTTGAGTGATAGTGATAGAATTACTAGAAATGTTACCAAATCCCTTGATGTTTCCTTTTTCAGATCCACCAAAGATTACTTTGGGTCCATTCTCTGTGGGTGCATAGTCCCTCAACATTCTTCTTGTTCCAGTCATGTGCCTGGAACATCCACTATCCAAGTACCATATAGGGGTATGGCCACTTGGATCCACCTGCATCAAATAAAGATTTACCTATACTCATAACCCAAATTGTTATTGGGTCCTATGTTCTTGTTAGTTAGAAATCTTTCATGCTTACCTGCAGCTTTTCTGACAAGTAAGCTGTTCTTATTTTTAACACTTTTGTTGAACCAACAATCCATAACAAATTGGCCCACCTTACCACAACACCAACACTAAAATCTGTTGTACCTTCTCTTAGGTACAGACTTCACAACTTTGTTGCCAGCAGTCCTTTTAAGTGTAGGTGCTGGAGCAACAAACCCCAAGGTTTCCTTAAGAACCTGATGAGTTTGCTTATAGAGTGGCCAATTGGCACATACACCCTTGCCAATGAGATCTCCATACTCACAGTGACCATGGGTAATATCATGATCATACCTGTTTGTAGGTTGCATCACTTTCCTAAAGAAGATAGGGGGCTTTAATCCTAGTGGATGAACTGGGGCTTTGCCTTTTCTTAGAGAATTGGTGGCCCTTGTTCTTCCCTTAAAGCCTAGACCTGTCTTTCCTTTATGAGAAATGAAATTGTCTATTAAGGGCAAGAAAGACTTTGTCTTAGAGAATTTAGCCACTAACTCCTTTTCTTTCCGAAGTTTTGCCTCCAGATTCTTGATGTGATTTTCCTTGAAGGAGATTGTGCCCATCTGAATAACAGTTATGTTTTTCAGTTTGGCAACCTCATTCAATTTCAAATCCAACATCTTCACTGAATCTGATGCATCATGCTTAAGAGATTCAATTTCCTTGGCCTGATTCTTGACAAGGAACTTGCTCCTCTTCAGAGCTTGCAACATATCACCATACTCATCAATGAGTTGATGTACATCCCCATCAGATTCAGAACCATCCACACCTCTTGATGCACATGCTTCTAATTCTGATCAAGTATAGTAATCAGAAGCTGAGAGAGAACTGTATACCTTACTTGGACCAGGCTGATCCCGACACTAATCATCTTTTAATAGAGCCATCAGCCCTTTAATAGTCTTCAACTCCATTTATGGAGTCCAACATTTGTAAGAATTCTGATTCCCTAAGATCTTCTTCTGTAGAGAGCAGCCCAATATATGCTTCTGCATCATCTTCTTCTCCAGATTCTGAGAATGAAGAGTCTGTCCAACTCTTCTGCTTTTGAGCAACAAAGGATTTCTCCTTCTTGCCTTTTTCTTGATGCTTCTTCTTGTCCTTAGACTCCTTCCCCTTGTCAGGACAGTCAGATATGACATGTCCAGGCCTATTGCAGCAATAATAAACAATCTTAGAATTAGTTAGTTTACCAGGATTTGAGGCATACCTGTCCTCCTTGGAAGTCTTCTTTTTCTTGTAATAATCATCCTTGGAAAAGGATGTTGAGGCTTGGTTCTCCATTTCTTATTTTTCATAAACCTCTGAAACTGCCTTGTAAAGGCAGCAAAGTCCTCATCAGAGGTGTGGCTATCTGATGTACTGATGTCAGGATTTTATGTTTCTGCCTCAGCACTTCTTCTGGGTGGAGAAGGAGACTCTCTCCTACCCTTTCTTGTGCCTTCAGCCTTGAAGGCTACTGAATTATCTTTATACTCAGACCTGCTGCTTTTCTCTTTCTCCTTTCTAGCAGTGAGCTGTATTTCATAAGATGGAAGCTTTCCAAACAATGTGGGTGGAGGTGTATCAGCAATCCTGGCCACCTCTATGATGGCACATATCTTTGTATCCCAGTCCTTAGTTAGTGACCTGAGAAACTTGTTATTCAATTCATATGTGCTGAAGACTCTTCCAAAGGTCATTAGCTCATTTACTATTCTGAAGAACTTCTTGTAACATTCTGCTATGCTATCATACTTGGCTTGTCTAAAGCTTTCATATTCTTGATTCAACATAGATTTCCTATCCTCTCTAACTTATTCAATTCCCTCCATGTAGGCAATCAAGGTGTCCCACATCTCCTTAGAGGTTTTGTAATGTACCAAGTTCTGAAATGTGGCATCTTTTATAGCACTCACAATAATGTTTTATGCTCTCTTGTCAAATGTTGCAAGGATGATCTTATCCTTAGTCATTTCAGAAAAGCTCTTTGGGGTTTGCAGATTTGCATTAAGATCTGACACCTTCATTAGAATGAAAGGCCTTCTTGTACTCTAATGTAGATTCTTGGATCAGATGCTTCCATGAATAACCTGACCCTTTCCTTCCATATCCCAAAACTTTCTTTCCTGCAGATGGGCAGTTTCATGGATCAAAATTCCTCATGATTCTCATTTGAACACATTCTTGCTATCTATAAATTGCCTTGAAGATTCACTTAAACTGTTAGGTCTATCTTTGAGACCCCTCCCTTTGATACCACTTGAAAGACTTGATTTTATGAGCCTAGACACCTAGAGGGGGGGATGAATATGTTCGAATTTTCTTTAATAATTTTAGGCAAGTAACTAGATCTATCACTGTATAGAATATACAATCCACATCATAACATTCACAGTACAACATAGTACACCAGATTTATAGTGGTTCCCAAAGTTATGGGTACATCCACTTTCCGCCTTCTCCTATCCAGTAGAGATTTGGATTCAGCCCAACTTCCTTCCACTAACTTAGATCCATAGATCTTACAACTCAGAACCTGATAGGATCCTACATCTCAGACTTATACAAGTCCTACCTCAGATTCTTCCCAAGAACCCTATCTCAGGAAACAGCCCTACCTCAGACTTTATCACCAGGCTTACAACTCAGACTTTCATAAGTCCTACACCTCAGGCTCTCAGCCCTACCTCAGCCTTTATAAACACAGCCTTACAACTCAGATCTATAAAAGATCTTACAAGGAAAAATAATATTTAGTAGTACATACATTTCACCCAGATAGAACTCTCAATTATTGTGAGCTTCTTGATCAGTTCTTGAATAAACTGTATACTTCATATCCAACCTGACTTAGCTTTTTCAAAGCTTCTTGATTGAACAAAATGAGGTTGATCTTGAATTAGTGTAGAAGTTGATCTTCAGACAGCTCCCTTCTTAGATTCAGCATTAGATCCTAATCTTTCTTGCAGACTATTCAGGATCTGCCTTCTTAAGGGTTCCCCCTTTCTTGTTGTTGAATTCTCTCTCTGGTTCTATGTTGGTTTTGTTCCCCCCTTAATTGCTAAATTTCTTGTCTTGGTTGTCATGGATAAATTCTTTATATTGAGTTGATCAATGATTACCAGCTGATCCGGTTTGTAACAACCTTCTGACAGTTCTGACAAAGGTGCCAGACTTGTTGTTTATGGCAGCTATCAAGCCTTCAGCCGTGGAAGCTGATTCTGCAATGACTTTATATCTCAGCAGGAAACACTCAGCAAACTACTTCACATGTGTTGACACAAATAGACTAAGTGTCAACACAAGTCTTGATGATGTTGACACAACACTCAATATGTCGACACAGTCATTCTTCTGCTTCTCGACACATCTTCTTTTGTATGTGTCGACACAAGTCCTGTGTGTCGACACAACTGCTCCTGGTCTTGACATAGCTGATGCTGACAGATGGCGTTAAGTGTATATCTAGACGTCGTTGAGTGTGTGTCGACACAAGTCCTGTGTGTCGACACAACTACTCCTTGTCTCGACATAGCTGATGCTGACAGATGGCGTTGAGTGTATGTCCAGACATCGTTGAGTGTGTGTTGACACAAGCCTTTCAGACTCAGTATAGCTATTGTTGATAGATTGTAACGACCTTGGCCCATTTAGACCAGGCGCGGCCCGGCCCACCACGGCCCTTTAGACCGGGTGGTACAACCAGAATTTACAAGGCCTGTAGGCCGTACACCCCAAAGCATCTCGTTCCTATTTATTGACCGCCCGCATTGTTTCCACGGGGTTTCGAACCCGCAACCTTGATAAGAAGCCTTAAACACCGCTTCTCATCACCAACTGCACTGCATAAGATTGAATGAGGTCATCAGATTGCACGGTGTGCATGTTAGCATCTTTTCTGATCGAGACTCCCAGTTTACTTCTCGCTTTTGGCAGAGTCTACAGGAGGGTTTGGGTACAGATCTTAGGTATTCTACTGCTTACCACCAACAGACCAATGGGCAGATGGAGCGGGTGAATTAGATAGTTGAGGATATGATCAGATGCTATATTCTAGACCATGGTGGAGCGTGGAATGAGCGGCTGCGACTTATGTAGTTTGCATACAACAACAGTTATCAAGAAAGTTTGCAAATGGCTCCGTTTGAAGCTTTGTATGGGAGGCGTTGCAGAACTCCCCTGTTTTAGGCTGAGGCAGGTGAGAGACCCTTGTTGGGTCTGGATGCACTCGAGGAGATGGAAGTCACGGTGAAGCTTAATCGAGAAAAGCTTCGTATAGCTAAGGAGAGATATGAAAAGAATGCCAATCGGCGTAGGTCGGACTTGGAGTTTTCTATAGGGGACCTTGTGTTTCTTAAGGTTTCCCCAATGGTTTGAGTTAAGAGGTTCGGTAAGAACCGAAAATTGGACCCGAGGTATGTGGGCCCGTTTAAGATCGTTGAACGGATTGGCGTGTCAGCTTATAGGTTGGATTTGCCAGCAAACTTCCCAGGTGTTCATATTATATTTAATGTAAGCCAATTGCAGAAGTGTGTGCGCAGCAGTGGGCAAGTCTTGGATGTTTTTCCCCAATTGGAGCCTAATCTCTCCTTTGTTGAAGTGCCGGTCCGCATTTTGGATACTGAAGATCGGGTGCTGCGAAGGAAGTCCATCCTGATGTTCAAAGTTCTATGGAAGAATCAGGATTCTGAAAGCGCAACTTGGGAGTTAGATTCGGCTATGAGGGAGGCTCACCCTCAACTATTCCCCTGATTGGATCAGTATGTTTTCTTCTTGTAATGTTTGGCTTGTTACCTTTCCTTCTATAATTGAGGCATTGTGCGTAAAGTGTCGGGACAAAACTTTCTTTTAGGGGGGAGTGATTGTAACGCCCTCGATTTTTCTGCGATTATGTAATTCTTGCTTGTGTTACATCGATGCATTTTCTAGGCTTGTTCCATATGTGGAGTGTGGTCTTAACTCCTTAGAACTGAGTGGCCTATTTTGTAGTCTATTGGCAAGATCTCCCTAGCAAGCCGGGTCGTTTTGGGTGACCCGGTGTGGCCTCTCGGGGGATGCTTGTGTTTTGACTTCGGGTGGGTATAAGTCGAGTTTTGTTCGTCGAAAGTTAATTTTTACTTCGCCGTTGTGTTCGTAGCATGGAAATTTAGCTACGGTGCGAATTTCGTCGAATTCCGAGGATGTTCGGTTTTCGCTCCGTTTTGTTTTTTTATGAAAAAATAAAACTATTTAATAAATATTATATTAATAATTATTTTGAAAGGGTGCGGGTGCTTGGCGGTTTTGCCTTGTCATTTTATGCCTTAATTAATTGATTAGCTAATTAAGATTAAGAGGATGCTATATATAGGATAGTTAAGACTTAAGAGAACCGTTCCTGTTCATCTTCCTGAACCCGTCTACGGCTGTTCACAGAAAGAAGCAGAGAAACCGCCGAACCTGCTCCACTTCGGGCGCCGATTCCGGGAGTGTTTGTGGATGGAATTCGATTCCGAAAGCGGATTTGGATTGATCTCGCCTAAACCTCCATTCTTACGGTAAGAAATTCAGTTTTCGTTGTGTTTCTAGGGGTCTCGATTTTCTAGGGTTGTCTGTTTCCGCCATTAAAGCTCCAGATTTCTGCTTTAGGTGTTGCTATTGTTGGTGCCGAGTGAGGGTAAGGGAGGCCGACCAAGCTCCGCTGGAAATAGATGCAAGTGGTACTCTTGCCCTTGCCATGTAGTTGTCCTATTTTCTTATATGCTCAGTTAGCTTATTTGATACAACCGAACATTGCTTTAGCCACAGTCAGTTTCCTTTCCTGCACTATAGATGCTTTCTTTTCCTGTGCAAGAACCAGTGATGATGCCTAAGCCTGCTGTTAGAAAATTCCCTGTACAGAACCTTGCTCAAAACAACCGTGTATGTTCTCTGTTCATTTTTTTCCCCGCTGTAGCTTATTTGTTCTCGGGCTGGGGAAGGAAGAAGGGTTAGGTTAGCATTTTCCTGTGCCGTAGCTGTAGCCGGGTAGGAGTTAGAAGTTTCAACTCGAAAATTATGCTAGTCCTCATTATAACCCTAGAAATGTGTTTGGCTGTTAGATTAATATTACTACAGTAATAGACTTGCTGGAGTTAGCGTTGGAGAATTCAGGGCTTGGCATTGAGTGTGGTGCACACACTCAACGCCGGGTCTGCTTGGACTTGGCATTGAGTGTGGTGCACACACTCAACGCCGGGTCTACTTGGGCTTGGCGTTGAGTGTGGTGCACACAATCAACGCCGGGTCTGCTTGGCCTTGGCGTTGAGTGTGGTGCACACACTCAACGCCGGGTCTGCTTGGGCTTGGCGCTGAGTGTTGTGCACACACTAAACGCTGGGTCTGCTTGGTCTGTTCTTGCGGCTAAGTACTTTGGCATTGAGTGAGTCGACTACACTCAACGCCAAAGCTATTTTATCATTGAGAGTGGTGGACACACTCAACGCCGTAGTGTATTTTCGTGGCTAAGTACTTTGGCGTTGAGTTAGTCGACCTCACTCAACGCCAACGCTGTTTTGTCGTTGAGAGTGGTGGACACACTCAACGCCGCAGTTTGTTTTTGGCAGCTAAGTACTTTGGCGTTGAGTGAGTCGACCTCACTCAATGCCAAAGCTGTTTTGGCGTTGAGAGAGGTGGACTCACTCAACGCCACAGGTTGTTTTTGCGGCTAAGTGCTAAGGCGTTGAGGGAGTGGAACTCACTCAACGCCGTAGCTGTTTTGGCATTGAGTGAGGTTAGCTCACTCAACGCCATAGCCTATTTTGCTGAAGGCGTTGAGGGAGTGGACCTCACTCAACGCCATAGCTGTTTTGGCGTTGAGTGAGGTTGGCTCACTCAACGCCATAACCAGTATTGCAAAAGGCTTTGAGTGAGTGAACCTCACTCAACGCCATAGCTTTTTTTGCGTTGAGTGAGGTTTGCTCACTCAATGCCACCGTCTGTTTAGGCGTTGAGTGAGTGGGGCTCACTCAATGCCATGCCGTGTTGAGTCATCTCAATGCTTTTCCCTTACCTTGATTTTCTCTCCCGAGTGAATTTCCTTTGGTTTTGAGGTTCCTTGTCGGCTATGTTTTTCCAAAGGCTAAATCGTGGGTCGTGGTTAGTAGTGGTGGTTTGAAGCTCTTAATGGGGGTCGTGTTGTGTAATTTAGTCGTGGCCACCCTTTTCTTTTATTTTGCTCCAGGTATGGGCTGGGCAAGGGGGTGGGAGGTCCCTAGTGCTTTCACATATAGACCCTTGAGCTTATTTCTTGGAAATGGTGGTTGGGGGACTGAGTTTTCCTCCAACCCAGATCCGCGTTGTTTTTTCTACTACCATCTCTCATAATTTAGGGTGTTAGACGTCTCTTCCTTTGTAGATTACAACGTTTTGGGCTCATGGTAGACTTGAAAACTCTGCAGGACTTTTAGGCAGGGTTGCTGTTTCCTCGCGCAGTGTTTTTTTTCCTTTTTTTCTTGCCTTGGACAGTGGTGCTTTTTACGGTTACTTACTCTTCTTGCTTACCTTTTTACTTAACATTTCCGTACAACTTACTTGTTTAGCTTGCTGAGATATTTTTTTCTTCTTTGAATGTCTCAGGTTCCGGTTATTAGCCGATTAGCCGGCTAGTTGTGCTGTGTTGTTGCCGGTGGTCTCTCGTATTGTGGAGATCTGTTCTTTGGTCTTGTGAGGTAGTTTTGTGTTTCTTTCTTACAGACATACATACTTGCCAGTGGGTTCGTGTTAGTTTGTTGGCGCTCACTGGTAGTTTTACCTTGATACTAGATATGTTATCTTTTTGCTGCTACCTTTTTTGGAGATAGTCTACTTGCTCTGGGGATGATTTATACTAGGTTGCTAGTTACTTTTAAACCTAAAAATACTATTATAAGTATATCTCATGATCAGCATGTTTTATAAAACTCAAACCATATTTTTCCAAATAACGTAAAAAGATCGTTTTCCTATATATAGTATAAATTAAATATAGAGTCCTGCATAGTATAAGTTGTCCTCTAGGGCACTTATGCACTCTTTTGGGATGTCAAACCTGAATAAAGTATCTTCCGCAGCGTATTAGTATAGTTTTAAAATGTTGACTAGATGATCCACTGTGCCGAGGGATACGACCTTTAAAAATATAACTGATTTTCTAATCATTAAACTTATGAATTTTCATAAAGTAAAGTAGATGGTTTTGCCTGAGCGTCAGGAGTTATCCCCTGCTCGACGTGGCATCACGATGCATGTTTTCTCATACTCTGATGTTTTTTTAAAATTTGGAGAAAATGCGGGTTGTGACATAGATGGCGTTGAGTGTGTATCGACACAAGTCCTGTGTGTCGACACATGCCTTCTTCAGGTGTCGACACAATTCTTGGTTGTCGACACATGCCTTTCTTCTGGTGTCGCCACAAATCCTGGGTGTCGACACAGCTCCTGCTTCTGGTGTCGACATAATTCTTGGGTGTCGACACAACTCCTGCTTCAGGTGTCGACACAATTCCTTACAAGTGTCGACACTTGAACTTAGAAATTTTCCTGCATTTCTTAAACCTGCACACTGAAACTCAAACATCTCATCAAATACAAATTGATGTATATCATTGAGTAAGGGGAGGCTTCTCCAAATATGGTACATAGTTTTCAGTGTACCCAACACCTATAACTCATCCTCCTCCACAGACTACAACGCTGAGACACACTTGTCACCTACAGCTTAGTGACTCACGAGTCACCTACCTCAGGCACTAGGCCCTACGCTCAGGCTGGGAGAACATCCCTACCTCAGATCCACACTTAGATCCTACCTCAGAGAGCAGCACTCTCCTACCTCAGGCACTTAAGCCCTATAACTCAAATCCACACTTGGATCCTACCTCAGAGAGAAGCACTCTCCTACCTCAGGCACTTAAACCCTATAACTAAGATCTATACTTGGATCCTACTTCAATACCCCAGCAGGGAACCTACCTATGTGACTAATTAGTTACCTACCTCTCAGGCATAAAGTGCCCTACACTTAGTTAAAGATAAACTGAATCCTACAGGAAATAATCAAGTAAAATTTAAAAACTGACACAAAGATAATCTCTAAGTATAACTTGCTGGACTGAGAAGATATCAGTCCAGCCCACTTGCTGTAGAAGGGATGTGTCTTCTTCTACAGCCAACTTCTTTTTTGCTGCACAGGTGAGCAATTATCGGTTGTTGAAGGCTTACACCCGTTCACACAGTTATCTTCTCTTACTGATAGATTGGATTAGCCAACTTGTTCTTTAAGGAACAATCCTGCTAAACTAGAGGAAGCTTCAACTATCTTTGCCTTTTGCTTTCACTGTTGGACTTTACTTTCAAGCTTATCGAGGAAGATGAAGTCTAGCCGCCCTTTTTTCATTTTATGCTTTCGTTCTAGTTTTTCGTTTGTTAACCCTAATCTTCTTTTCTTCTTTTCCTTTTATATCTGTTGATTTGAATCAACGACACATTTTGATTGTGGGCCCAGTCAAGTATGGTGAGAACCACGTCCCTCAAAAGAAGACAAACAGTAGCTTCCAGCGCTACTGTAGCTTTTCCGCAATGGCATGAAGTATTTGTACTGGGCACGACGATCGTCGATCTGAGATCGACGAACTCTGTGCTGAGCTCGACGAACTTTAGAATCTTTAACTTTAGCTTGAGCTCGATGAAAGGCAGGCTCAGGTTGATGAGCTCTGAATCTTCAACCTTTAACCTGAGTTCGACGATAGGCGGGCTCAGGTCGATGAACTCTGAATCTTCAACCTTTAATCTGAGCTCGATGATGTGTGAGCTGAGCTCGACGAACTCTAAATCTTCAACCTTCAACTTGAGCTAGATGAATGGCAGTCTCAGGTTGATGAACTCATAATCTTCAACCTTTAACCTGAGCTCTACGATCTGTGAGCTGAGCTCGACGAACTTCGCTTTCTGTACTTAGAAGAATTCTGTTGGCTTTATCTCAGCGGTTCCTTCACAACTGTCTCAGTGGTTTCTTCTTCATAGTTGACAATCTTCTGTCTCAGCAGTTCCTTATCAACTGTCTAGCAAGTTTCTTCTTCACAGCTGAGACAGTCTTCTATCTCCGTGGTTTAGCTGAGACATTCTTCTCTTAACGATATGTGTTGAGCTTCTCAGATGTCTCAGTAGTTATGCTGAGACATTCTTCTCAGCTATCTCAGTTGTCTCAGCGATTATGTATTAGTCAAATTATCTAACTTTTAGCTTCCTCATCCTATTCACCAGTCCAATCAAGGACAACCTACATGCACCAACTCAAGCATACATCAAATACATTATGCCCCTTAGCATGATTGGTGATACCTCTTCAAATCCTACGGAACATTGAAGGGCACAATTCCTAACAGTGAGTGTTGTGTTATTGATTGATTAAACATGACTAACACACGGTAAATTAATCCCTGTGTTAAAGAACGTCAATCAAGAACTAAATCATTTGTTTGGAACCTATTATACGCCCTCTACATGTTTTTGTTATCGTCCAATCCTTGAGAGCGTTATAAATATTCTAATGAAATCGTTATCCTACATCATTTACCTTCCCATAGAATTGGGAGCTGCCTACTTCCACATCTGATTGAACCATGAGCCCAAAGTAAGTTTCTTCATCTTCATCGCTTGACTCACTTGAGTCACTATCGCTAAGAGTCTTTGACTTCTTTGCAATGAAGCTCTTCTCTTCCTTCCTCTTAACTTTGAGGGATCTCTTGACTTCTTTCTTGGATCATTCCTTATTTTTATATGGACACTCCTTAATCACGTGTCCTGGCTTGTTGCAGTAATAACAAACTATGTCAGAGGAGGAATGTTTGTTCGGTTTAGATTTATACCTATCTTCTTGGTTATAACTTTTCTTAGACCGATCACCATCACGATGTGATCTTTTGAAGTACGAGGAGTAGGATTGATTTTTCATTTGCCTCCTCTTATTGAGAAATCTTTTGAATTTCTTGGAGATTAGTTAGAATTCTCCATCAGACATCTCAGAGCCTGACGTGCTTGGCTCAGAATCTTCTTGGGCATCAGAAGCTCGTGTTCTTACTGGTGACATAGCTTTAGATTTTCTTGTCCCTTCGACCTTCAGAGATACCGACTTCTCTTTGCTTGAAGTCTTGCTACTTTGCTCCTCTTTCTTCACAATATTCATTTGTAGTTCATATGAGAGGAGCTTTCCGTACAGATTCTGGGGATCAATCTCTAGCATCTTTCTGAATTCCCTAATGGCAAAAACTTTAATATCCTAGTCTTTTGTCAGGGATCTTAGGAATTTGTCGTCAAACTCCCCATTAGTGAACGTACGACCATAGTTTCTGAGGCCGTTGATGATCTTAAATAATTTAGCAATTATATTATTAGCACCTTTCTTGAATGCATCGTATTCTTGATTCAGGAGAGATATACAATCGTCTCTAACTTCTTTAGTTTCTTCCATGAGAACTACGAGACAGTCCCAAATCTCTTTTGCAGATTTTTAGTGGAATAAGTTTTGCAGCATTGAATCATCCACTGCACTGGCTATGATGTTCTTTGCCTTTTTATCCAAGGATACTAGAGCAATTTCATCCTTAGTCAAGTCCATCATTTTATTTGGAATCATAACAATAGGATTTAGGCACATGGTTGTGTAGGAATGTGAGGTCCTTCTTCAACAATCTGAAATATACGAGGATCATCAACTTCCATGTAGAATCAGAAACTTTCCTTCCACATAGGGAAGTTCTCATTAGTGCACACTGATAACTTCGTCGAACACATATCCTTGCTTCTGTCCATTGCAACTGAGCGGTATCTCTTGACAACTAGATAGGAGATATTATTCTAGGTGTTAACCCTGTATCGAATAACCTCCCTCTGATACTAATTGAAAGTATCTAGTGTCAACCTAAATCACCTAGAGGGGTGTGAATAGGTGAGTTTTGCAACTTTTTGCAGAATAAAACTTACTAACAAATAAACAGACAGAAACACGGAGATTTATTAAGGTTCCACGAGTTGGGTACATTCACTGTCTCGCCTCACCTATCTACCACGAAGGGCTAGATTCGACTACTTCACCTTTATCTCAGTTTGCAAATAATCTTAAACTTTGGAGCCTCAAATCCTACAACTCAGATACAATGATTCTACCACTCGGAAAATGAACTCTCCTACAACATGGAGAACAACCTCTCATACAACTCGGAGAACAACCTCTCCTACAACTCGATCCTAAAATAAGGATCTACAACTCAGAGGGAAAAACCTCCTACTATAGAAAAAAATTTTACACAATAAAAGACTAAAAATAATCTTCTAGAGATCAAAAATCTTCGATCCCTCGTTCCTCTAAAAGGTTGTCCATGAACGTATTAAAGAACAAGAGAAACTGATGGCTTTGAAGACTTGATCTGAACACACGGATCAACTAGATCTAAGTATAATTGGAATCTTAAGATATCAATGATCTAGTCAACTTGCATAAGGAAGAACGAATCGTGTTGCAAGAAGTCATCGACCATGCAAGTTGCGAAGAACGTACTTTGCGCCAACGAGGAATCTTCATTCTTGATATTTCTTATTTTTTAACAATAAGCACGATTAGGGTTGATTGAAATTCACACGATATATATATATATATATATATATATATATATATATATATATATATATATATATATATATATATATAAGAAACCTTCTTCTGTAATAACTACAAACATCCTTCCTTATTGAGAAATTCAGAAATTACTGTGCACAGTTATTTGGAAAAACCGAGCCGAAAATATGAAAATAGATGAAATAACCCTAAGTATAATTTGTCGAGCATCGTCGAGTATATACAGGTATACTCGTCAAACCACTTTGAAACTCGACGAAACTTACTTGGAAAATTCTGATAATAAGTTTTGTAGTCTAAACTATTAGGGTATTTTTAGTTTTTTAATACACAAAAAATGTCTTGTAAGCTTATATATTGACCTCCTTTTATATATATTATTGCACTAATGATTTCTCTTCTTTTTGCAGATTTTCTCAAATTTCGGCCAAAATGACCTGACACGGCCACCTGAAACACCCTCCCTGGGCGTGTAACCCGATCCCGAGGAAGCTTGCTGGAAGAATAAAAATCCCGAGAGAAAACACCTGACACACCCCCCTGACACGCCCTCTCTAGGCGTATCCTTGGGCGTATAACCCTCATACCGAAGCCGGCTGCCGCATTTAAAGATTTTCCGCTGCTGCACGTCAACAGTACTGACACGCCCCCAACACGGGCATGTAACCTGGCGTGTTCGACCTTTTTCGATGACTGACGGATTTCCGACTAATGATTGAGACTTGAAATGCCTTACACGTCCCTCCTACATGGGTGTGTCAACCGAAGTACAAAAGAAATCATCATTTCTATCAGAATTCAGCTCCCGAGGTCAACCCCGTACCTGACACGCCCACCCCAGGCGTGATAGGGGACGTGACCATCCCGAAAAAAGTCTATAAATTCATACCTCCCACTTGTGTCCAACAAGTAGTTTTAGGTTGAGAGGGGAGGTGCTGCCCTTTTGTTTCTTGGAGTTTTCATGCTTCTCCTCTCCCTCTTTCTCATTGTAAGCTTTTTAATCCTAGTTTGTGTACTCCTTTTGTATTAGTTTTTGTAACTTCGTTAGTAGCTTAGTGTTGATGCTAGCTTATTTTTTTTTATTTCATTGCACTTGTAATCTTTAGTTTCAAGTTGTAACTCTCTTTAACATTAATATAAAGTGCCCTTTCTACTTTGTTTTCATAATTTTCTTCTACCCATCTCCCTTTTTCCACGTCTCCATGATTAACTAATCCTCCTTATACTCGATCTTGATGATCCGAGGTTCGAGTTGATTAAGTTATGATGCTTTAAGTTTACTTTTTCTTTTTAGGGTTTATGCCTTGGATTTACTCTTGAAAAATCATGTTTGGAGTTATATCATCGATATATAATTTCCATATTTTTTTCACTTAGCTAGCTGAGAGGCTCGTAGTTTGAAGTGAACAATCAAGAGTAAAGTGAGTTGCATGCACCCCTCGAGAGAGACAAACGTTAAATCTCCTTGATTGGAGTGAAATCCAAAAGTGGGGTTCACCGCGTAAAGCGAGCTTTAGGTCTCCAATTTGGACGAGAGTTCGGTCGGACCTTCCTAAACTAAGTTGGGACCGATTTTGAGAGAAGCGTGTACAAGCTTTGGGAACCTCCATGGTCAAGGTGCTTTACCCTATTAAGTTAGGGTTTATTATCGCATTTTTAATCGACTTTTGCCGAGGTGATTCTTGATCGAGTACTTTATTATTCCATCTTTTCAACCCCCAGTTGTAATCATTTTTATAGTTCTTATTTAGCTGCTAGTAGTTTTCTTTTTAGCGCAATTATTTCCTTTATTAATCGAAATTAGTTTTCTTTAACAAGCCCTAAAACAATCTTTTGATAAGATAATACTTTTCGTGTGATTAAGATTACTCAACGGTTCCCGGATTTTAAAACGACACTTGTGTCCCCTAGCTATAGTTCGAAAGGTATACTAGCGTAGTTAGATTGCTAGTTCGGTTTTTATTCTCTTCACCATTAGTAGACACCAAGTTTTTTGTGTCGTTGCCGGGGATCAACTTTTGTTTATATTTTGAAAACACGAACCTGTTACTTTTATCAGTTCTCTTTCTCACCCTCTTTCTTAAAAAAAAATAAATAAAAAATATAAATGCTCTTATTAGAAACCCGCTTCACAATTTTTCTACACCACCTAACTCTCTCGAAAAGGGCAATGTGGCTTAAATACCACTATCTTGTTTAGTACCTTGCGAACCCTTTATCGGGTAGCCCTTGGGAAGTTCAGGAGTTAAAACATTAAAAAAATCTATTTCAAAAAAATTTAGTAGTTCACTTTTTCTAGTTTATTTTCTTTTTCTTTATCTTCTCTTCTCCTAGTGCATGACCCGCAGAAATCCCACGGTTATTTTGGACTTGGACCATGAAATTGAGCGTACTCTTCGGAGAAGATCGTGATTTCAAGGTCTTACTCTCCATATACCGGTTGAGGATTCCGAGTCATTTTCTACTTTAAGAATGGAAGAGCCCATCGTAGAGGAAGCCCTAAATAGGCATATGTCCTATTATGCACGACTGAATCTATAGGCTACAGAATCAAGCATAGTTAGCCCTGCTATAGATAATAATAATTTTGAAATTAAGGCTAGCATAATTAAAATGGTGCGGCAGTATGCGCAATATGATGGACTTCAAGATGAAGATTCGAACACGCATATAACTAGCTTTCTTGAGATTTGTGACACCTTTAAAATCAATAGTGTTACGTATGATGCTATTAGGCTAAGACTCTTCCCCTTCTCTCTTAGAACTAAAGCTAAACAGTGGTTGATGACTCTGCCAAGAGGGAGCATCACCACTTGGGATCAACTAACCGAAAAATTTCTAACGAAGTATTTTCCTCCAGCTAAAACTACAAAACTTAGGAACGATATTTCTGACTTTTTTCAAATAGATTCTGAATCTCTTAATGAAACCTGAAAAAGATTTAAAGAACTCTTAATATGGTGCCCCCATCACGTGCTGCCTGTATGGTTACAAGTGCAGATTTATTATAACGGGCTAAATCAAAATACAAAGCAAATGATAGACGCAGCTTCTGGTGGTACTTTAAACCACAAAACCTCGAAAGCAGATCTTGAGATTTTCGAGGACATGGCAATGAACACATATCAGTGGAATGTTCCTAGACCTCGCCCAAACAAACTTGCAGGTATAATTGAAGTAGATAACGACTCCCAGCTAGCTCTACAAGTGGAAGTATTAAGTAAAAAGATAACGGAGATGACTGTTGCCTCCGTCCTTCAGGTATGGGAATCTGCAACTCCTGCCCCTGAACAAATAGATTATATTATTAATATGCCTAGGAATGTTTTTAATAATTTTTCTGCTGCAAATTTTCCTGCGCCGGGTTTTGCTTTTCCGAATAGTCATAATCCCGCTTTACTAAACCACACAAATTTCTCGTGCAGTAACCCTTCGAACGCAATGCGCCTGCCACCACAAAATGATTTTTATATACCACCACCACCTCTTTAAAATTATAAAAAACCTCCAAGCTTGGAGGAAATGTTTTCAAAATATATGAATGTTAATGACGCGACTATAAGATGCCTAGCCGGAACCGTTAAAATTCTATAAAATCAAGTAGGACAACTAGCTAAAATTATATCTGAGCGACTCGCCAAGTCTCTTCCTACCAATACCGAGCCCAACCCGAGAGAGCAAGCAAAAGCTATAACTCTTCTGAGCAGGAAGCAAGTTTCTGGTATGGTTAGCGAAAAGCCCGAGGCAAGCTCCGCCCCCGTTTTGAATATTCCACCACCTGCTGAAAAAGAAGTTATCACTCTGCTCTCTGCTTTTGAAAAAGATCTCGCTCCACCACCTATTTTTTAAATGATCCAACTCTACCATACCCTTCCCAACTTAACAAACAACGTCTTGATGATCAGTATACCCGCTTCTCAGAAATGTTTAAGAAAATCCACATAAATCTACCCTTCCACAAAGCAATTACCCAGATGCCAAAGTACGCTAAGTACCTTAAGGACCTCCTGACTACTAAGAAGAAGTTAGAGAACTTATCGTATGTCATTTTAAATGCTGAGTGCTCTGCGGTCTTGACAAACGGTTTTACAAAGAATATCAGTGATCCGGGTAGTTTTTTATACTGTGTGTCTTTGGTGATCTTTTTGTCAAGCATGCATTGGCCAATTTAGGTGCAAGTATCCACCTAATGCCCTTCTCGTTATTTAAGAAGTTAGGAATTAGTAGCCTCAATCCCACGCGTATGAGTATCCAGCTCGCTGATAGATCTGTTAAGTACCTGTTAGGGATAGTTGAGGATGTTCTAGTCAAAGTCGACAAATTCATCTTCCCGGTAGATTTCGTCATATTTGACATCGAATATGACGTCGAGGTTTCCCTGATCCTTGGCCAACCCTTCCTTGCCACTTCCCGAGCTATCATTGACGTAAGAAATGACAAGCTCTTCCTACGAGTAGACGTCTATAAAGTGACATTCTCTATCACCCCTTCGATGAAAAATACCCTGGAGAATGACGATTCCTATTTTTTCTTAGATACCTTAAGTGATGAATCTTCCTAAAACATTTCTGAAGATGAACTTTCTGATTTTTGTTCTTCCTCAACTCTTCCTACTGAAAGTCTATAAGAAACTGCCATGTCCATTGATTCAACCACTTCAAATTTTCTATATAAGTCAAAAGTATACGAAGATATTATTTTTGAAAAAGAAAGAACTTCCAAAACATCTTATGAAGAACCCCCTACCCTAGAATTAAAAGAACTACCTGAAGATCTCAAGTACGCCTTCCTAGAAAAAAATTCCAAACTGCCACTGATAGTTTTAGCTTACTTATCTGAATTACAAAATGACAAACTCCTTGTAGTTTTATGTAAACATCGTCGAGCTATTGCCTGGCAGATATCTGATATTAAGAGCAATAGCATATCTTTCTGCACCCACAAAATCTTAATGGAAGATAATTCGCATAATTCAATCCAACCTCAGCGCCGTATAAATCCAAATATTAAAAAAGTCATAAAGGGTGAGGTTATGAAACTCTTAGACGCAGAAATTATCTATCCTATTTCTGATAGTAAGTGGGTTAGCCCTGTCAAGTTAGTCCCGAAAAAGGGAGGGATAACCGTAGTTATGAATGAAAATAATGATTTAATCCCGACACGGACTGTGACGGGGTGGCAAATGTGTATTGACTATCGTAAGTTAAATGATGCCACCCGCAAGGACCACTTCCCATTGCCGTTCATCGATAAAATCTTAGAGCAATTATCCAGCCATAGCTTTTACTATTTTCTCGAAGGTCTCTCGGGGTATTTTCAAATTCCCATCTCTCCCGAGAACCAGGAGAAAACTATGTTTACTTGTCCCTTTGGCACCTTCGCTTACCGAAAAATGCCTTTTGGAGTATGCAATGCTCTAGCTACATTCCAGAGATATATGCTCTCTATCTTCGACAAGTACGTAGAAAGCATTATGGAGGTATTTATGGATGATTTTTTTTATGTTCGGTGATGCCTTTGATAATTGCTTAGAAAATCTAGAAAATGTCTTAGAAAGATGCGAAGAAACTAACCTTGCCCTAAATTGGAAAAAATGCCATTTTATGGTGAGGGAAGGGTTAGTTTTGGGTCATAAGTTTTCTGCGATAGGAACTTAAGTAGACATAGCTAAGATAGAAGTTATCGAGAAGCTGTCGCCGCCTACAAATGTCAAAGCTATAAGAAGTTTCTTAGGACACACTGGTTTCTACTGCCGCTTCAAAAAAGACTTCTCCTAAATTACCAAACCCCTTACTCAACTCTTAGAAAAAGACGCCCCATTCATTTTTAATGAACCTTACCTATCTGCCTTTGAAACAATTAAAGATAAGTTAATTAAGGCCCCTATTATGATAGCTCCGGTGTGGGACCTTCCCTTTGAAATTATGTGCGATGCGAGTAGTTTCGCGGTGGGAGCCATACAAGGACAACGATTATCTATAAACTTCCACCCCATCTATTACTTAAGTAAAACACTTACATCAGCACAAGAGAATTATACCACGATCGAGAAGGAGCTCCTAGCTATTGTTTTCGCTTTTGATAAATTTCATACTTATATTACGCTTTCCAAAATTATCATTTTTACGGACCACTCGGTCCTTAAGCATCTTCTTGCTAAGATAGATGCCAAGCCGCGTCTGATTCACTAGGTCTTTCTCCTCCAGGAGTTTGACTTAGAAATCCATGATAAGAGAGGAGCCGAGAATTTGGCCGCCGACCATCTCTCACGATTAGATAATCCGTATATAGAAAATTTTGATGAAAAATCTTTTAATGATTATTTTCCTAATGAGAAGCTGCTTTCAATTAACACTTCTCCTGCCCCCTGGTTTGCAAACATTGCAAACTATTTAGTGGCTCGTGTCCTCCTGAAGGACTTTTCCTCTCAACAAAAGAAGAAATTCTTTTTTGAGTTGAAGAACTATTTTTGGGAGGAACCGCATCTTTTTCGAGTTTATGCAGACCATGTGATAAGGAGATGTGTTTCTTTTGAAGAAGGATTAGATATTCTAAAAAACTTACATGAAGGACCGATTAGAGGTCACTATCAAACTGCTCGCATCGCACCCAAGGGGCTTTGCGCAGGTTTTTACTGGCCTAGCCTATTTAAAAACCCGCAAGCTTTTGTGAGTAGGTGTGATAGTTGCCAACGTTTGGGAAATATCCAATAAAAATGAAATGCCGCAAAATTATTTCCTCGAGTGTGAAGTTTTCGACCTCTGGGGAATCGATTTTGTTGCCCCTCTTCCTTCTGGCTTCAGAATCAAATTCATTTTAGTTGATGTAGATTATGTTTCTCAATGGGCTGAAGCCCAAGCTCTTCCTACTAACGACTCCCGAGTCATAATTACATTTTTGAAACAATTATTTTCTCGATTCGGTACGCCGCGAGCCATCGTTAGCGATATGGGTTCACACATTTGTAACACGCAGTTTTCAAAAATCTTAATAAATACGGCGTTACACATAAGCTTTCAACTTCCTACCATCCCCAAACTAATGGACAAGTCGAAGTAGTGAACAGAGAGATAAAAAGAATTTTAGAAAAGACTATTTCCACCTCTAGAAAATACTAGTCAACCAAATTAGATGATGCTCTATGGGCCTACCGAACAGCGTACAAAACTTCAATCGGATGTACGCTGTATCGGTTTGTTTTGGAAAATCATGTCATTTACCCGTAGAATTAAAACACCGTGCTTTTAGGGCCTTAAGGTTTTTAAATTTCGATCCCCACTCAGTCGGTGATTTTCGAAAATTCCAACTTAACGAACTCGACAAGTGGCGCACTTATGCATATGAAAATAATAAATTTTATAAAGAGCGGACGAAATGTTTTCACGACAAACATTTAAGGCACCCAAAAACCTTAAAACCGGGCAACCAAGTTCTTTTATATAATTCACATTTACATTTATTTATTGGAAAATTAAAGTCTCGATGGTCTGGGCCGTTTTCTGTTAAAGAAGCTTTTCCGTATGACACTATTTTAATTTCGTACCCTGATAAGGGAGATTTCAAAGTAAATGGGCAACGTCTTAAACAAAGGGCGCTCTTGGGAGGCAACCCAAGTTATTTTTTCTGTCTTCTTTATTTTACACTTTTTGCCCCGGACAGCTCCGATAAGCTGAAGCTTTTGCGATCGCCTGCTCCAACGCTGGTGAATCCATCACGAAGTCCAATGATGACATTTCAAGAAGTTCCAAAGTGCAAGCATGGGGGAGTGGCATCAATCAACATTCGCGACGCATAAATCCGGGGAAGTATCTGTTTTTCAATTCTATACTTTTATTTCTATTTTAATTTCTCTCTCTCCTTCCCCTCCTTTCTCCATTGAGGACAATGCCCATTTTAAGCTTGGGGGAGCATTTTCTCCTTCTCTTGTCTTTATTTTGTTTCCTTTAAAAAAACAAAAATCAAAATTTTTTTTATTTATATATCTTAAAAATCCATAAAAATATAATATCTTTAAAAATCCAAAAAAAGAGAATATTTCAAAATAAAAAAAGTATTATGTTACTTGTTTTTTACTTTAATAGTTTAAACTAATTTTGGTATTTCAATAGTACCCCTTGTTTTTGTCTTGTTTTTCTCAAAATTTCATATAACGACTTATGTAATTATAATATTTCTAATCATTCTTTTTAATTATGTTTCACAAGTAAAATATTGTCTATACTGTGTTTCTAATTCACGGAAGCATGTTAACGTGAATTTTTTTTCTAAAACTCGTATTTTTATTATGGTTTTTGTTCTTTATTTTCTTTACTTTCTTGAAAATCTTTCATCCACTATTTTCCTTCTCATTTTTGGATAATTTTTGTAATGTCAACTTTTGATTAGCGTAGTAGATGTGAACGATCCAAGTCGCCTATTATTTCTTTTTTCAAGATAATTTCATTGGTCTTCTTTTATTATCTAGGATTTGCTTTTTTAAAATTTTCAAAGCTTATGCTTTAGATAAATTTAGAAACATGAAAATGATTTAGGCCATTTTTGTTTTTGTTTGAGCCTTCTTGCCAACCTAAAATTTTTGTACCTAGTTATCCGCTTTTGAGCCTTTTTACGATTTCAATTGATAGCCCCACTTATCATTTCATGATCATCAAAGCTAAAATTTTCCAACCTATCTAATCACACTAACCGTTTGAGTTTCATAAAAAAAATCATGATTATGATAGGGTTATTTTGTAATATATTTGGAGAACTTTTTTAAAAAGTATGCTCAAAAGAAGTGTTTACTTTTGTTTGGCCAATTTAAAAATGAAAAGGAAAATTATTTTTGGCCTTTGTTTTGAAAAAAAAGGGAAAGAAAAGAAAATGAAAAAGAAAAAGAAAGAAAAATATTTTATTTGTGATGAAATTTTTGAAACTCTTTATTTTGGTTTAGTGTGATTTTTGAGCCTCCTTATTTATCTTTGAATTCCACTCCTAATCATAATCCTAAACCAAACATTTCGGTCCTAATAAGCCATTTATATTCATGTTTTTAAATTTTATTTATTAGCTAAGTAAAGAAGAAAAGTAAAATAGTAAAGTTTTGGATTTAAATTTAGATTTTTGTTATTTGATTGATATAGTTATAATGTGTCTCTTGGATCTAGTAACAACTCTATGCGCGTTTTCATTTCGTTGCTTTGCTTAAATTTATTTAAAGAATTTTGTTAAAATTTTTGATGATTTATTTTTGTTAGTAAAGTTTATAAATTGTTAAACCATATTTAAGTAATTATTTTAGGTTTATGTTTCACCATCTCCCTACTTAGAATTTCGCATAGTACTTGTGTAAGCATAATTAGAACTTTTTGATTAGTCACTTTTTATGTTAGCTAGTTTTTATATCTTTGCTTGGGGACAATCAAAGCTTAAGCTTGGGGGAATTTGATAATATGTTTTGTAGTATAAACTATTAGGGTATTTTTAGGTTTTTAATACACAAATCTTGTCTTGTAAGCTTATATATTGACCTCCTTTTGTATATTTTTATTACCACTAATAATTTCTCTTCTTTTTGCAGATTTTCTAAGTTTTCGGCCAAAATGACATGACACGCCCACCTAACACGCCCTCCCTGAGCGTGTAACCCGATCCCGAGGAAGCTTGCTGCTAGAACCCAAATCCCAAGAGAAAACACCTGATATGCCCCCCTGACACGCTCTCCCTGGGTGTGTCCCTTGGCATGTCACCCTTATCCCGAAGCCTGCTGCCGTATTTAAAGATTTTCCGTTGCTGCACGTCAATAGTACTGACACGCCCCCCCCCCTACACGGGCGTGTAACCGGGTGTGTTCCACCTTTATCCAAGACTAACAAATTTCTGACCAATAATTGAGACTTGACGTTCCTTACATGCCCCTCCTACATGTGGGTGTCCCAGGGCGTGTCCACCGACTTACCTAAGAAATCATCATTTCTGTCAGAATTTAGCTTCCGAGGTCAACCCTGTACTTGACACGCCCCCTAACACACCCACCTCGGGCGCGACAGGGGGACGTGACCATCCCGAATAAAGTCTATAAATTCAGGCCTCCCCCTTGTGTCCAGTAAGTAGTTTTAGGTTGAGATGGGAGGTGCTGCCCTTTTGTTTCTTGGAGTTTTTCATGCTTCTCGTCTCCCTCTTTCTCATTTTAAGCTTTTTAATCCTAGATTGTGTACTCCTTTTGTATTATTTTTGTTACTTCTTTAGTTGCTTTGTGTTGATGCTAGCTTAGTTTTTTTATTTCATTGCACTTGTAATCTTGGGTTTCAAGTTGCAAATCTCTTTAGCATTAATATAAAGTGCCCCTTTTTACTTTTCTTTCATAATGTTCTTCTACCCATCTCCCTTCCTCCACTTCTCCATGATTAACTAATCCTCCTTGTACTCAATCTTGATGATCCGAGGTTCGAGTTGATTAAGTTATGATTGTTTAAGTTTACTTTTTCTTTTTAGGGTTTAGGCCTTTGATTTACACTTGAAAAATCATGTCTGGAGTTATATAATCGATATATAATTTCCATATTATTTTCACTCTTAGCTAGATGAGAGGCTCATAGTTTGAAGAGAACACTCAAGAGTAAAGAGAGCTGCACGCACCCCTTGAGAGAGGCAGATGTTAAATCTCTCGAATTGGAGTGAAATCCAATAGTGGGGTTCACCGCGTAAAGCGAGCTTTAGGTCTCCGATTTAGACGAGAGTTTGGTCGGACCTTCCTAAACTCAGTTAGGCCTAAATTCGAGAGAAGCGTGTTCAAGCTTGGGGAACCTCCACGGTCAAGGTCCTTTACCCTATTAAGTTAGGGTTTATTATCGTATTTTTTAATTGACTTTTGTCGAGGTGATTCTCGATCGAGTACTTTACTATTTCATCGTTTCAACCCCTTATTGTAATCATTTTTAGTAGTTCTTATTTAGCTACTATTAGTTCTCTTTTTTAGCGCAAATATTTCCTTTCTTAATCGCAATTGGTTTTCTTTTAACAATCCCTAAAACAATCCTTCAATAAGATAATAGTTTTCGTGTGACTAAGATTACTCAATGATTCCCGGATTTTAATATGACACTTATGTCCCCTAGCTACAGTTCGATAGGTATACTTGCCTAGTTGGATTGCTAGTTTAGTTTTTATTCTCTTCACGATTAGTAGACACCATATTCCAGCCAGACCGATCATGTAACTCAACACATGGCAGGAGAGATACTCGACGAATTCGACGAGTATCAGCTAGTATACTCGATGAATTCGATGAGTATCAGCTATATGGCTCGACACATGTGAAAGTATTTAACATCTACCTAAATCACCTAGAGGGGGATGAATAGGTTATTTTGTGTCTTTTTGCGGAATATAAATTATTTATTAATTCAAGCACACAAACACAAAGATTTATAGTGGTTCCCCGTATTGGGTACGTCCACTGTCTGCCTCGCTTATTTACCATGAAGGAATAGATTCGGATACTTCAACTTTCTCAAATTATCATAATCTTACACCTCGGAGAACGCTCCTACACCTCGGAGAACAAACTCTCCTACACCTCGATCCACTACCGGATCTACACCTCGATCCACTAACAGATCTACAAACTCGATCCACACACAGATCTACAAACTCGATCCACTAACGGTTCTACAAATCTCGGAGAAAAAGCTCCTAAAAAAGTTAAAATAATTTTACAACAACAAAAAAAGTTATACTCTTCCAGATCTGAAATCTTTAGGGATCTTCCTTCTTGAAAACTGAAAATCTCGGTGACGAGGGTTGAGGAAGAAAACCAGAAAAAGCTTGATCTGAAAACTCAGGATCCGACACGATCAAGTAGATGTTGAATAATCTTTGAATCTTGGATCTGCCGAATCTTTTCTCCTTTTAGTCGCTGGATTGAGAGATGAGTGACAGAGAAGAATGACGATGAAGATGGTGCGGCTTCTCCCGAATTTTGGAAAGTGCGATTCTGATTACTGTTGTGATCATTCTTAGGGTTAACGAATCATCTGAAAAGACTATTTATAGATCATCGTTTAACGGTCATAAGTCATTAAGGAATGATCCATGTGGACCAATCATGAAGAACTTAGATTTAAATCGAAATCCTGTCTGAAGATTCAAAAAGAAAATTCTGCAACTCCATTTCTCGAGAAGAAGTACATTTCTCGAGAAATCATTTGCTTTCTCGAGAAAAGACATGGCTTTCTCAAGAAAAGACTTAATGAAATTTATATGAAGTAAAAACTTGATTTCTCGAGAAGGATATAATTTCTCAAGAAAAGTACTTAACACAAATTAAGAACTAAAGACAGATTTCTTGAGAAGGATATGATTTCTCGAGAAATAAATTGCTTTCTTGAGAAATGGCCTGACCTTCTCGAGAAATTTACTTAACAAAAATTCTGTGGACTGAAGTACTTATTTCTAGAGAAAGAACTTGATGTCTCGAGAAATATACTTGGCTTCTCGAGAAACACTTTTGATTTCTCGAGAACTACTTTCCTTTCTCGAAAAATGAACTTGGTTTCTCGAGAAATATTTATGGCTTTTCTCGAGAAAAGACATAGAGATAGTTTCAGACAATTTTCCGAGAAGTCTAACGATTTTTGGAGAATAGCTTGCTTTCTCGAGAAATGTACTTAGACTTCTCGAGAAACAGACTTAAATTTTCTCGAGAAAAGGGCTTAGAAACTTTTCAAAAAAAATTCTTTTCTTCTTTGTTGAAGACAAGCAACCCTTCTTTTCTTCTATTGCTCTAGTACTTAAAAATGAAGTGCATCCCAATAGAGAGGTTACATAGGAGTTAACACCATGGATCACATAATGAGGGATTACATTGCATGGTCCTGTGTTTAGTGACTCATTGTAAACTGACATTGGTCTACACTTAGCAATAATGACCTACAAGAACTCAACTAAAGAATAGCTTCAAATACATACTTAATTCATCTAGTTCAAGGGTGACTTCATACAAATCTAGGTTATTATGGATATAATATCCAACAATCTGCCCTTATTTGTAGATGTCTGAACTCTCTACACTAAGGTGAATTATATCAAGATAATCAAATAATTAACTAACAAGTAAAGCAATATATGCAATGAGAAATAAGAAAAAATAAGATCAACAAAATTCAAAATTATATATATATAGAGAGAGGTTGTCCGTAGGAATATCTTGGTCCACAAAATTCTATAGAACTGACAATCAAAAATTTATTTGAACTATTGTTGATGTTGTCTTTCCTACTTCTCATGTTGTCTCTTTTGATAACTAAATGGCTTAGGATAGTACTTTGGAGGTCTCGGAGGAGCAATAGGATTATTACGATCATATTAACAATCATAAATCCTTCTCTTAGTCAAAGACTTTTCATAGAGCTCCCAATCCTTGTGACTGTAATGATCATATGTTTTTTTCATTAAACTATACAACCAGCTTCAGAGTATCCAGAATAAGAGACTTAGAAGTTGGACTCCAAACTTCAACAAATTCTTGTTCTTTCTTCTTAGCAGAACCTTGACTGGGAATAGATCTGCTGGTAGAAGCACCATCGCCTTATTTCAGATTTTAAGTTAACTTGCTAAAGGACAATATAGTTTCATTCTTCATGAGAGCCTCCCCTATTGTAACCTATACTGAAAACAAGCTTGAGGAAATATGAAAGAAGCATATTGATATCATAGAACAAGCTTGAAGAAGCATTTGATATTTGACAAATTTTACTTGGGTAAAATTTTGTTCTATTGAATATGAGATCTTCTTCTTCCTTGAACCTCCTCTTGTACTTGGAATAGAAGTACACTCCAATAGAGAGATTATACGTGAGTCAACATAATGGCCTGTACAATGAAGGATTACATTATATAGTCCCGTGTTTACTAACCCACTGTAACCTGACATTGGTGTGTACTTAAAATTATAAACCTGCAGGTACATAACTAAAAATACAATATCAAATACAATCACAATCCATCTTAGCTTAACTGGACCCTTCTTCAAATTAGGGTTATTGTGGATATAATACCCAACAAGGGGGAATAAACCTCCTCACATAGGAGGATGCTCTCATCACTAACTTGGGAACGATGCACCAAATACTCCTGAAGTACTTGTGAAGACTCAACCCGCATAGGCTCAGATGAAGGAGGATTAAGAAATAAAGGAGATGAAAGAAATAAAAATCAAAAACAGGGGAGTGGTCCTTGTCTCACTCACGATAGGTTAAGGTAGTAGAATATCGTTGGTATCATCAAGAATGCTGCAAGGTTCGACGAGATCAAAAGTGGCCTCCTCCACAATTTGGAATTCCTCAACCGGTGTCGAGGTAATCTCCTCTTCACCTTGAATAAAATCCTCCTCCATAGGAGTGGGCACAACACTGCAGTTTCCTGCTTCTTCCTGCAAAACATCCTCAACAACAATGTTTGAAACAAATATAGTAATATGCACAGGTGAATGTAGAGTAACACTCAGATAAAAATCGAGCACTAATTCCTCATAAAGATTAAGATCCATACATGGTGATATATTAATAGGGGAGACCGACACAACCTTGTTTGGACATATATTAACCACGACTCTGTTGGGCGCTTCCACATCAATCCCTTCAAAACATGAAGGTGATATATAAATGTGACCAGAGGTAGAAGGTGTGATGTTAGAGATAGGATTTGGGACTATCCAGATATCAGACTCATCATTCTAGTCCAATTAGCAAAGGTACTTAGCATAATCCTTCAGAGCATGATTAGTGCTCCGACAAAACAGACACTATTTTGCATTCTTCTTCGATCCAAATACGGCTGGAGACGAAGTCAAAAATGGCATGTACGATGCATACGAGTATCCATAAGACTTAGGAACAATGTACGAGGTACCAAACAATGTTGGTGCCCGATACACTAACCCTTAGGAACTAGAGCTACTATCTCACATTGGACATCTATCACTAGCATGGGAGGTAACTCTACACTAATGGCAACAAATATTAAAGGCAACCCACATTGGGTGAAAATATCATAATTCAACAAAAAAACACTACTATGCGAACTACTACACCCAACAAAAAATCATTAAGGCAACCTATAATTAAAATAAGAAAAAGAAATACGAAGAAACAAGATAAAAGGAATGCTGATTACAAGGAAAGGGCTTCTATATCTCAACTCCCTATCTAGAAACTCACATGACTTTGCATTGAAACGTATGACCCACATCTCTTTAATTTGATAATATCAAAATCTCAAGTTGTATTTGATCATACTTATGTTGGGTATAGTGTACAGGTTTCTAGGTACAAAAAGACCAAGAAAATCAACTTCTGCCTCCTACCGCTGCACGCTAGCACTACTGCACCACGCTAGTGTGGGATTATTTTTGGACAGGCACTCTGTCACATAGTGCATAGCGCTAGGTCTACCTCCCGCATTAGCATTGATTTATTTATGGACAAGCTCTCTAACAACTACTGCGTGGCACTAGGTCTACGGCTCCGTACTAGCTCAAAACCGCAAAAGAAACCTGACGCACCACTGAGAAAATGGTTACAACCGGGCGCTAGCATCTTACCGCTCCGCAATATCATAAAAGTGGAAAAAATATTTTATTTTGTTATTTTTCCAAAATTGCTGGACAGCTGTCACCATTGCGCGAATCGACCTACCACTAGGCACTAGCACTACCATCGGCGATAGCGTATTTTTTCAAGACATGTAAAAGCATGCATTTTTTTCCTGGATGTGAGATAAAGGAGAATATTTCATTCTAGGGTTCAGACTCAATCTGGAGGAGGATGAACTGTCATCTCCATCGAAGTAAAAGCAGTATTTCTTCCTCCAACTCGTGATTGAAGAACTCTGGTGAATGAAATCTTCAACGACCATTCATTGTTGATTGATTGCAACAAGAATGAATTTCAAGAGCATTGATTGTGCACCATTCCTCAGAGGAGTTCTACATTTAAGTGAGAAATAACTCTTAAACTCTAAATTTTTCTTTTGTATTTTCTTTATTTTTATCTGATCTTGGTGTAAGGGAAATTGACATGGTGGTCGTCGAATTCCTGGGAGGAGTCTGAAGGAAATCATCATGGGAGGATGTCTAGATCTAGGAGATCTAGTAGGGATCTAAGACCGTTTCAGGGAGGAAGGTTAAGAGTCGGCTCGTTTATCTTCTTGGGAAGAAGAATGAGAACCAATCAGTCTTGGGAGGGACGGTATAGAAACCAAAAATTTTTTTATTCATCGCCTCCGATCTCTAGAGTCATAAAGATCTATTTCTGTTATTGTAAACAACTATTCTTATTTGGAATAAAACTATATTATGTTTATTTCATTTCAAAATCGTCGTTGTATGTTACTATAGGTTTGAGTGTTGTGTGACAAATCAGAAAACGAAGTTTTTACAAGAGAATTAATCTCTGTGACCTACTGCCCCGTGGTAGCATCCAGAACTTGTTTCTTGGAAAAATTCATTTTAATTTAAGTGATCTTTGAAAACCTTATTCACCCCCTCTAAAGTTGCTCTTCAGATCCAACAAGTGGTACTACAGCAGGGTTACTTCAAAAAGAACTAACATCCTGAAGTAAAATGGACAACTTGAATCATGCTTTCTTTGAGGGTCAAGGTGTGAGTAGACCTTCATTATTTATGGGGAGTGACTACAACCTTTGGAGAACTCACATGAAGATTTTCCTAATGACATAGAGCATGGACGTATGGGCCATAGTCATAAAAATACACCGCACCCACCATCACTGTAGGTGATCAAGTTTTGGAAAAACTACATGATAAATGGGATGATGCTGATAAACTAAGATGCACTAATAATGCTAAGGCCATGAATTCTTTATTCTACATGCTAGATAAAACTAAATTCAATAGAATCTATAACTATGAAATGACTTATAATATTTGGTGCTTACTCGAACTAACTCATGAAGGTACTTCGTAGGTGAAAAAATCAAAGCTAATTCGACTGGAGTCTGAGTATGAACAGTTCTGGATAGAGATCAATGAGGAGGTGGATAGCATGTACACTCGCTTTACTCAGATCTTCAATGCCTCAAGATCTCTTTGAAAGACCTTTTAAAATGGAGACTTGGTTAGGAAGATCCTGCGGTCTTTGCCTCCACGATTCAACCCTAAAGTGATAGCTATTACTGAATCTCATAACATCAACACCCTAGAGGTAGAGAGCCTCATTGGAAATCTGAATACCCATAAGCTCGAATGGAAAATACATGCCGAGGAGTATCCTATAAAGTAGAAGAAGAAGGCACTTGTACTGAGAGCGACAAAGGAAAATGAGGAAGAAGAAGAGTTTGATGACGAAGATGAAGGGAGCCTTTATGTGAGAATTTAGAAGATTCATGAAGAATGCCAAAAGGCAAGGGAAGTTCAAGAGATGTAACACCCCCTTCTGTCAAGAAGATTATAGCAGATGGTCCGGTCGGGGACCCACGACATATTCCATGGACAGTTAGTGGAGTTACGTATTGAGACCATAATCCGTAAACGCATCCTAACTCAAATTACATTCTAGCAAAAGATAATTTAATAGCTTAGAAACCAACCAAACGAATGCATACTAAACCCAAACTGGAATGATAACTAAAATACACAAAACGTTATGGCCTTAAGATATTACAAAAGTTCCTTCAAATAGAACTGTTTTACATACTTTGGCACGTAGGCCGACCACACATGAAACAGAAAATTGTAAACACAACTTCGCTTTGGCCTTCGAGGGCTGGCATAGCAACCATTGGCTTCACTCACATTTTATCCTCGGCTCGGCTCCGCTGCACCTGCACGAAACTAATCCACCCCAATGGTGGTAAAAAAAAGTAACAATCAACATTAGCTAACCAAATTATAATGACCCCACCCCACACCCGAGGCAACGATGCTCCTTCTCTGTAGGTAATTAACATAAATATATACTAGCGATAGAACATGTAATTTAAGCACAATTCACCACAGATGTTGGAACTACCAGCCACACTCCCAATGAACTAAGGGCACATTATCGGTATAACCGACATAACTAGGGTCACACCTCCATACTTAGCGATGGTCAGCATAATTTGAGCATTAACTAGTATTTCCGGGCCGAAGCCAAAGAATCGCTCCTATGGCTACAATAAAGTAATAGTGATCACCCGGATTCACTCTTTGACTCACTCCATGTCGAACAACATAGGGATGGGTATGGTTTTGCTCTTTCCCACTGCTTAAATCTTCGGGCACAACAAACCGCAATGCGGGTCAGCCTACCCTTTCCCAATCGCACAAAACATAACTCTGTTATGTTCCAAGACTGGCACTCATGCCCGCCTAAGATGGGCCCCTCGGGCTCTCAGCTCAACATAATAGCCCATAGGTCTCCAAGAGATAGGCATCACATTCTCAATGCCCCCCCAGGTCTCCAAGAAATAGGACTCATAAAACATTGCTCACTGGGAGCTACCGCCGGCGGTAGCACTACCGCCACATGGTAGGGGAAAGACTATCGATTTTTCCCCCAAAATAGGTGTTTTCTTAGAGGCACTTGTAAAACTCTCACTACAGCATCTGCACACCCCATGACTCCGTAAATCACACATTTACCATGAAATTTTCTCTGGCATACAAAATACATCACCAATCCAGAGCAACCTGCCCCGATGGGCTTCATACAACATGTTTATTCAGTACATTGATTCAAAATTCTAAATGCGAAGATAATAGGGATACTGCCAATCTACCCATCAGGAGAACTACTGTAAGACCCCCCCTCCCGGAACACAAGACACAGCACGAGAGGGGTCTTATGCCCAGAACAGCCGCCTTGCAGTAACACTAGCACTCGGGCTAGCCTATACCACAAGACGCCTATTCTGCCAGCAACAACCAATATCAACACATAATTGCCAACCCAACCATAATAATATAAGAAAGTCAATCCACACTAAGCATATATCCATAAGCATAACAAAAGATAAGCTAACAAGCTTCTACATAATCAGAGTACGTGAATATATTTGCCTCGAAGGGCTACAACAAAATCTCTCTCACTCACATCTGTAACCGACGGTAGCGACGGTACCGTCCCTTCAGGCCCTGTCATCCTGGCCTGGCTGTCCAGCTGCATAGCCTGCTGCTCCACCTGCGGGGTTTCTTCCTAAAAAGGAAGACGTAGCAACCGTTAGTCCTAAAAACTAAGTGGCTTCACATCCGCTCCCACGGCGACTCCTCAGCACCGGGCGGAGAAAGGAATAGGTACAATATATAAATAACAGTAGTACAACAAGTGAAGTGAGTATACATATCATAAGCAGCAACAACAATAGTGTATAATAAACAAGCTCTTATTTTACAAATCAACTATCTACAGCAGCAAGAGAGTATATAGCTATAACAGTAAGTAACTCAACTTATATGGATGCCCATACAAGCATATAAGTTGAGGGTCGTTCAGCAATAAGTAACTCATCGTATAGGAGTGCCCATAAAAACTTATACGATGAGGGTCTTATGTATGCAATAAAGTGTAATGCTATGAACGCAATGCAATGACACGCCCATGATCAAGCCATGCAATCGCTATGTCGACACAGACTTATAGTTCCTACTATTCGAGCAGGTAGCTAACCTCTCAGGCGTCAACCGTCGTGGCCAAACAGTGATAGTAGAGCGGGCATATCCACCACTAGGCTGGTCTCCACACTACCTGGTCTAGGCCTCCGTACGCCTCAACGCTAAGGACATAACAATGGAGCTCACATGCGTACTACGGCTCAGCGGGTTCTCTTGGGTAAGTGAGCACCAAGATCCTAGCCCCGAACTGGCCTATGCGTGACACGGAAGGAGCCTCAGAAATGAACACGAGGACAAAGCCCAACCGTTCACTTGGCACGGAAGGAGCCTCGGGACATGAACACCGAGGACCAAGCCCAACCGTCCAAGGTCTAGCTGTAGACTCCCATCGGTGTGACGATTGGCAAGCCCGTAGACCTGCCACACTATCCTTAACCCGGGATTACGACACCATGTGTCGACTCACACCACATGTAATTTCACAATATCGTGGCATGGAAGGAGCCTCGGGACGTGAACACCGAGGACCAAGCCCAACCATCCATCAATTACGGAAGGAGCCTCGGGACATGAATACCGAGGGCCAAGCCCAACCGTCTAACTTTACTCATCTTAATCTCATTCCAACTAGTGACAGTCAACACTGTAATTGTTACTTCCACAATGCTACCTGTAGGGAGACGACACTCTAAGCATTGGATTACTAATTCCCTTTTATCCATCCAACATACATCATGGCCATAGTTAAATCATTTATACATTTATCCAAATATATCTACCCAATTATGTCAGGTTCCTTCCTTCAATTAAACTTATCTACAACTCGTTATATGAATTTAGATTTATAACCTCAACTTATCACGTCACTATGATGATTATGTCAAAAGATTCCACCCAAGCCTCGAGTTGGATCGCAACATTAAATTCCACCACATCGCATTCCACGTTACACAGCCAATAATTTAGGTGCAGCCTTAATCCGGGCAGCCACTTCGACCAAGGATTCCCGAGGCTACAGAAATCCGACGAGTGCATGTAACCACTAGTTAGAAAGATAATTTTAAGGGCTACAACTTTCGTGTTTAGTCGAAAGCCCAGATTTGATCGTATCACACCAGAAATCCACTCGAAGCCTGCTGCGTACAGGATACAGATTTCCTGGGTGGAATTTCCCCCAACTACAGCAAATTCGAACAGACTTTCCCGTGGCTACAGGTTTTGCCTGGGAACGTGCAACCACTCGTTGGATAGATAATTTTGAGGGCTACGACTTTCGTGTTTAGTCGAAAACCCAGATATGACCAGAACACCCCCGAAATTGGCCACGAAAGTCGCTGCGTGCAGAAAACAGATTTCTGCACGCATCTTAAGGCGAGATGAACGGCATCCGTTCATCTTCCTCCTTGCACCAAACTCCCAAAATTTCCTCCAGAAAACCGTCCACCCTTATTCACCCTCACGAAGCCATATTTCTCTGCGAATCCTTCTCTCATCTTCACTTTGAAGGATGAAGAGGTTGGAGGGGGCTAAAGCCTAGAAAACAAACCTAGGAAATGCTTTCCTAGGAAATCTCCTCCTCACCATCAAGACTCTATGGAGTCGATATCTCTCCTAGAATATATATACAGATCTAGCACCAAGGGAGAGGGGAGGAAGATCACCTCGTTTCCAGCGGTACCACCGTTCTCGGCCATGGATCTAGTCGTTCTTCTTTGCGGCATCTCTCGCTTGGTGCGGTTGTTCTTCACAGCAAAGGAAGGAGAGGGAGAGAGAGAAAGAAGGCCGCCTCCAAGAGCTCCGCCTGCTTCCCTCGGCTCCGTCGGTTTCACGAGATCTATGATGATGACAAGAGTCGATCGGCGTAAAAGCTAGGGTTCGGCTTTAACTCCCTTTTATAAGCTGATGTATTAGGTTACATCTTCTGCCACGTGTCAACGCCTTATTAGACCGCCCATAATGGGTCATATTGAAGTGACCCGGTCCAAGGAACCATCAAGCGCGAATACCGAAATCCGGTTCGGTCCGCCTGTACAAGCCGGCGAATCTGCCTGGGCGAATAAAACACACAAGTCATATTCGGCGGGAATCATCTGTCATTCTCGATGATCGGCGAGAATCGTCAGGCATTCTCGACGAATTCGTCAGGTATCAACAATGATACCCGACGATTTTCCCTTAGCCTAATTTATCGGAAATCTTGCGTTGAGTGGGTTGAGTATTCCAGCGATACTCGACGATCGGCGAGAATCACCAGGCATTCTCGACGATTTTCCCTTAGGACATGCTTATCGGAAATCTGGCGTTGAGAGCGTTGAGTATTCTCATCGATACTCGACGATCGGTGAGAATCACCAGACATTCTCGACGATTTTCCCTTAGAACATGCTTATCGGAAATCTGGCGTTGAGAGCGTTGAGTATTCTCATCTATACTCGACGATCGGCGAGAATCACCAGGCATTCTCGATGATTTTTCCTTAGGCCATTCTTATCGGAAATCTGGCATTGAGAGCATTGAGTATTCTCATCGATACTCGACGATCGGCGAGATTCACCAGGCATTCTCGACGATTTTCCCTTGGGCCATTTCCTTTCGATCCGTTGGATATCACTCAACCCTACACTCCATCCAACGCACATGACACGTTTTGCCAGTGCGCCCCGAGCCCGAGTCAAGTCTCTTGACTCAAAACTCGTGCGAGGGGCCTAGCGCGAATTGGGACGTTACAACTACTTCTATGTGCTCGTAGAGCATCTACCCTCACATGCCAAAATAAAATACTTCATATATCCAAGGAGAAAGATTGTTGCCCTTGACGTTCATTTCAGTGCCATGAGAGAGAATATAGCCGGGTGAAGATACAGCATCCCATTTCCGGCTAGACCCCTGGAGGTGGTTCTGTCATAATAGAACCTTAGGAAACCCAGGAATTGAAGATTATCGACAAAAATTTCGAGTCAAGGGGTGGTCATGCCCGTGGCCGACCCGTCACGCCCGTGACCTAGGGCGTGACCCCTTCGACGATCGTCGACCTCAGGAAGATGATCATCGAGCTCAGAAATGTCAACATGGGCCTGACACGCCCGTGACCGGTCCGTCACGCCCGTGACCGGTCCGTCATGCCCGTGACCTTGGAATGGCGTTGAGTGAGCTAAGCTCACTCAACGCCATGGGCTGGATGGCATTGAGAGAGCTTAGCTCACTCAAAGCCATAAGCTGGATGGCGTTGAGTGAGCTTAACTCACTCAAAGCCATAAGCAGGATGGCGTTGAGTGAGATTAGCTCACTCAAAGCCATAGGTTGAAGGGCGTTGAGTGCACTGACTGCACTCAATGCCATCTGGTGTCGGCAGGAATGGAGTTGAGTGAGCTGAGCTCACTCAACGCCGTAGACTGGATGGCGTTGAGTGAGCTTAGCTCACTCAACGCCATAAATGGTCAGGAGGGATGGCATTGAGTGCGTTGAGTGCACTCAACGCCATAAGCTGAACGGCGTTGAGTGCACTGACTGCACTCATTGCCATTTGGTGTTGTCTGGATGGCATTGAGTGAGCAGAGCTCACTCAACGCCATAACCTGGATGGCATTGAGTGAGCTAAGCTCACTCAATGCCATCATCTAAAAAGACATATTCCGGGTGGCGTTGAGTGAGCAGAGCTCACTCAACGCCATAATCCGGATGGCGTTGAGTGAGCTGAGCTCACTCAATGCCATAATCCGGATGGCGTTGAGTGAGCTGAGCTCACTCAATGCCAGAGTCTGGAATGGCGTTGAGTGAACAGAGCTCACTCAACGCCGTAGCCTGATGGTGTTGAGTGATCTGAGCTCACTCAACGCCATTATACTTAGACTTTTTTCTTGCATTTTTACTTCTACCTGGGTGCTGGTTTAGCTGAACCGGGCCGGTTCAGGAGTTAGCCGTCTTCTCCAATAAGACCTGATAAGTTTCATTTGATTTAAGTTGACCAGTCATGCTATGCCACGTGGACCGCCGGTTTTGCAAAAGGACGGTTGCGTCCATGGCCGAAAGCTTGAAGTCACGGCCATCAATGGAATTTGATGCCATGACTCTTTCACTTCCCCTAGAACTGCTGGATTCAACTCCTCTCAGGGAGAGGAGGAGTTTCCAGCCCTCCTCCAGCTGTCAAAGAGCCGTTTCAGCCCCCCTCCATCATGGCCGAGCCACGCTTTTATGGGCCATTAATGGCCACCAGCTTTTGGCCGATCCACCTCCTTGCCTAAGCTTTTAAACTCTTTAGAGCCCCAAGGGGAGTTTTTCCCAGCTGTTACCCGAAGTTTTCGAGCCTCCCCTTGTTGTTGAAGAATTTCCGGCGACGCCACCACCGCGCAAATGGCTTCCAGACGGTCTGCACGCCTCCAGCCCGCGAACAAGGTCCTCCTCTACCTCTTCTTCTATGGATAGATCTTAAAAATCATTAGGAGAGATATCGGGCTCAAAAGAGCTGGATCGGGTGAGCGTTTCCATGGTTTTTCCGAAATTTCATGGTGGCGGGTTAGCCGGAAAACGCCTCTCCGGCGGCCGTGCCGCCGCCCGACGGTAGCCCTCACCTCAACAGAGGTGGTGGTGGTGGTGGTCGGCCAGGGAGACGGCTAGGTGGCCGGGAAATAGCTTTAGAAAAGCTACAGGAAGTGTTTGTTTTTCTGATGTTGTTCGGGTTCGGGTAAAGAAGAAGGTGAACAGTAGCATTTAATTATATTATATAATGTATAGTTAGGAATTAATTCCCTTTACTATACACTAGGTTAAAACTGAAAATTATAGCCCGTAGGTGCTGAAAGGTAAAACGTGGTCAACATAGAAAATGTAGCCCTTGAAGTCTAGTCTAATTTAAAATTAATTTCACTCGATTTGGAGTCCTGGTTAGACCACAACACACTTTTTGGTGAGGTCTATCCATAGGGCTGTCTTGACCTTAGAAAAATTCCCCACTCCAATCCAATCATCAAAATGACTTGAAATTTGGGGTGTGTCCTAATCTTACCTATATCTAGGTGTTATCTAAAAATTAGGATTTTTGGAAAATGTTTTTCTATTTTTTTTAGAAAAATTCAATAATCATAGCATAATTTAATTAGATAGCTAAATGACTTCCAAACCCTCCCAAATTTTGGTGAGTGGTCTCTGGGTGTAACATAAGGTTCTAGTAAAAATTTCATCTCATTTGGAGATGTTTTGTATAGGTTTTTATCCCACCCTAGGTTGATCCTTATAAGATAATTTAGGATCAAACACCCCCTTGGTATTTGAGTGGCCATATCACCTGAACAAGGGCTGATATTTTGGTCACTGACTTTTTAGGGCATGACACACCCTCCAAGGGAGTTTGGGTTGGTTTGGTGTAGGGTAGCCCTAGAACCCTAGGGAAAATCCCTTAATGGTGATTTAGGGGTTGTGAAGGTCATGGGGTCAAATGAACTTGGACTGACTTAAAATTTGGTGGAGAGAACCATAGGGCCAGTATAGTTCTCTGGACAAAAGTTTAGGGTATTTGGAGATAGCTAGGCCACCTAAAATCCTAACCCTAGTTTAGGTCACCAACTTTAATTTGAATTATTAAGCAATCTAATGAACTTCAAATCAAGTAAAATTAGAGTAGGGTGATTTTCTAATCTAAATGGTTATGTTATAATTTTGTTGAGTTTTTTGGGTTAATTTATACAGTACTTCATTTACAACCCTAGTTGTGCCCTAGATATTTATTTTGATTATTCTGGAATTTCTGTTTACTGGAATGTTATGAAATATTGGATTAGGGCATATTATATCATGTTATACCTTCTGTATTTTTCTTAAAAGTTTTATATGATTATTTTGGGTACATATCTCTTGAACGTACTAGTTGTGACATTTAGTCAAAAATACAAATAATGTCCAATTACTGTCTGAAAAATTATGAAATTTGGTCAGTGGGTGTTTAAAATTATGTTAGTCACCCTGTAATTTTATCTGGAATTTTAGATGATTAAAAATAGTATCTCCTTCTCTAAGCAAGGAAAATTAGTATTTTACATATAAAGAGATTCAGAGCCCAAATATTAGAAAAAAATTATGGGACTTGGTATCTGATGGTTTTAGGTCACCACAAAGCTTCTATAATTTTCTTAAGATTTTTGGACACATATTTACAGTACTTCCTTCATAATATAGTAGAAATAGCCTAAAACGGTAAATTAGGAAATATAGGCCTAAACACATCTGGAATTTCTCAAAACTTGGAATTGCTGTTTAAATGTCTCATAGGATTTTTATTGATTTTATGATGATTTATTGTTGGCTCATTAGTGCACTTCATGTTCATACTAGGGCATTTGGAATCTTAGAATAAATAAATTAAATGCCCGATAAATAGGAAAATTTGGAAATCTTGGTCTTAGCTATATTAGGTCGTGATAGACCTCCAGTAAATATTATAGGAGATTCGGAAGACAATTTGGAGTACCTCCCCTCATACTCCTCACGTATCTTAGGATGGTCTGCATGTAGTAAAACCACGGAAACTGAACTAGAGCGGATAATGAACTTTGGGAGATGGAATTTTGGGTAGTTGCCGGTTGGATAGGGCAAGCTAAGTTAAGTTCATTATTGGAGGTCAGGATAAGTAGAGTGCGAGACGGGTTAAGGTTAAGTGGCGTACGGGAACGACGAAGATCGTCCACCCCGGGTAGGAGTGGAAGACTCTTAATACGCTAGGGCTAGATCTAAAGCAACTTAAAAAGGGATCGGGTAATGGGTATCAACTAATAACAATAAGTGCCTTGCGAAAGGGAACAGTGGGCTTCAGCTACCATCATTGTTCTTAGTGCCCTTCGAGAGCCCTTCACGGGGAATACCGGGGGCAGTCCTGGGCTAACGTAAACTGTAGAAATAATAATCTAAAGAGAAACTAGTACGATTAGGGTTACACACACATACACCCCGTTAGCTAGGAAGGTAGAATAATTGGTTTGGTTGCCATTCAGACGGTAGCTCTGAAGGTAGATGCACGGACGGGACAGTCTGGGGAGCCGAGGGCTCGAGGGTTGGAGTACAGAATAAAGGTGGTGGGTCTTCGATATCTGATTGTCGTTCACACCGACATCGGTACGTTGACTCGGCGGTCTGGGACACTTAGCCAAAGAAAGTCTGGTGGATATAGCCAGCAGTAGTACGCGGATACTCTAGGTTGTGTTCTTCTAGGGGCGTATGGAAGGGCTAGGCCCGGTAGTGTGGATACCCACCCGCCTAGGAGTGGGGGGCCCGACCCACTGTCTCCATTTGCCACTACAGAGGTTCCTGGGAGTGAAGCTAGCTGCCCGAACAGGGGGAACTAAAGTTCTGTGCGCATAGAGTCGTGTGCGTGAGTTGCACTTTCATGAATCATGACATAGCATATCACTACACTCATATTTTCATACAACTGACACCCCAACGTATAAATTGGTATGGGACTTTTTATACGATGGGAGTCTTGTAGAAGACCCCTTAACTTATAAGTTTGTATGGGCATTCATATAAGTTAAGGTTACCTACTTATTTACTTGCTTGTTTACTTACTGTTCTCTAGCTGCCTTTTTATACAATTTCTACTTACTACTTCTCTTCTTTACCACTTACTACCATAGAATTGCTAGTTGTACTTTGTTCTAGATAGTTGTTAGAATAACTCCCCTGTCACCTGCTTGATTATTCTCCACCTTTGTAGCTTCCCTTTCCTCCTCTCCGCTCGGTGCTCAGGAGCCGTGGGGGGAGGGGTAAGGAATGATAGGGCTTAGTCTTTATGACTAATGTTTTTCGAACAACAACATTATAGGAGCTCCGGATGGGAGACAGGGATAGCAATCCAGGGACCGGTACCAGCAGAGTACGGTACGCATGGAGGTGGGTCAGTCTAGCACCGGTGCACCTGCGACCAGCTCCGTGAGTGATTAGTACCTTTATAGTTCTGCGATGAGTGATTTGTAGTGAGGACTCTGATGTACCGGGCTCGAGCCCGTTTATCTATATTTCATCTGAACCGTATCTTGCAGTACTTCTATTATCTATTTCCTGTTATTATCTACTGATGGACTGGATGTGATTTCACTTTTATACATGCTTCTGTGGACTTGTTTACATTTTTATATAATTACTTCTCTCTCTTATGATCGAAAAGGGCCGACAGAATTGGCATTTTGTAGTGGCGGCCTTCCCGTGAGTTGGTGCCACCGCAAAGCGGCAGTTCTGGGCTAAGACCCCGGTGTCAAAAAAGAAAAAAAGGGGGGGGGGGGTCTTACAATTGCTATGGACTTGCCTCCGCAGATCTGAACTCGACTCGCGACTCGGAGCTCTAAAACTAAAATAGTGATGAGATCTCCTTCCTCTTCCTCTTCACTCTCCTCTATCTCTGCCACTCAGAAGAAGTAAGGCACGAGAGAAAAATGAAGTGGAAATCAACATTCTCGGCCTTAAACTGAGCTACTGCTATAACATCCCTTAGACTTTTAGACCCCTAGGATGGTTTAGTCATGAATGGGTAATGAAAAAACCCTGGGAAGCACTAAAGGGTCAAATTCCACCCAATGCAACACCATAAAAAAAATTATACATGCTATGAGTTGACCTGAGTTGGACGGAAATCGTTGAGTAGAGCTCGATGATTTGCTCGATGAAATCATCGAGTAAAGATCGAGGAAACCATCGAGTATAGCTCGAAGAAATTGTCAAGCAGAGCTTGACGATCTGCTCGACAAAATCGTCGAGCAGAGCTCGATGAAAGCCTCGAGCAAAGTTGAGCGGAGTTTGACGAATGGAATAGACATGGAGGCTCCATAACTCCCACTTTTATGGGGCTTTTCTTCCTCTGAGGGAGAGGAGGAGTTTATGGAGGTGGCCGACCATTAATTTGGTTCAGCACCTAAATTTGGTTGAAACTGATGGGGAGGAGTTAATGACCATTAATGGAGTTTAATGACATTTGTGAATTACAAGCCTCCACTCACAAATTACCTCTTTAAAGACCTTCAACAAGGCAAGGGCAATCATTTCCCCTAATTACTTTTCATTTCCATTTGGGTTGGTGTAGAAGTTACAGAGGAGAAAGAAGCTTAGTGGCTGGAATGGTGAGGTGGCAAAGCGCGCGTCTTCAGGCCTTAAATCAGGTCCTCCTCTACTCCTTCTTTGTGGGCTAAATCATAGGATTCATTAGAGATAAGAATTGGGCTTAGTTGAGCCAATTCAAAGCTTCAAAATCCATAAAATTTTGGATTTGGGCTTCCTCTTGGGTTTACCGAAACCAGCCCCTCCGGCGGCCGTGCCGCCGCCCGGTGATAGCTCCTACCTCAACGGAGGTGGTGGTTGTGGTGGCCGGCCACGGAGGTGGTCAGGTGGCTGTGAAATATGGCTGGAACTTACTCCAGGTAGGGCTGATTGGGGCCCTTGGCTGGAGGAAGAAGAAAACCAAGAGCCACTCGATTTGCTTTAATATTTGTGCTAGATCTAGAATATTGAATTTCATTTTAGGTATTTTCCTGTCACATAATATTGGCTGTATGCGAATTTAAATTAAAAACACCTAGAGGCCTATTCAAATGACATGGTCTACATGAAAGTTGTAGCCTTATGAGTCTAGTTAATCTTAAAATTAGTTTTAACCAATTTGGAGTTCAGGTCAGACAACAACACTTGTTTTGGTGAGGTCTATACTGAGGCTTTATCAGAGATTGTTTTGAGTGCCCTCATCAATCCAACCATCCAAATGACTTGAAATATGGGCTGGGGGTCACTCCTACCTATACCAAAAACATATCCAAAAATGGGAGTTTTTGGAAAACATTTTCCTAAAGTTTTGTAGAAATTTAATAATCTATGTATGAATTTTTTAAGGGGTCTAATGAACTCTAAACCCACCAAATATCTGGTGTCTGACTCTAAGGGTCATGTAATGACTATGATAAAAATATCAACCCAATTTGCTTAGATTTGAATAGGTGTTGGTGAGACCAAAGTGTGGCCCTTTAAGGGTTAAGTAGGGCCAAAGTGAGCTTGCGGCATGGAGGGGCAAATTCTCACCCAAGGGGTTGGGACCTTGGCCAGAGCCCCATGGTTAGTTTAAATACCCTAACATGGAGTTTAAGGTGGATTAGGGTGGATTTTTCCTAGGACCCTAGTTCAAACCCTAAGGTTGAACTTTGGGGGTTTGTACAGGACATGGGGTGATATGTCCTTGTATGTACTTGGTATTTAGTCCATTTGATCTTAGGGTGGTGAAATGACTTAGAAAGGAATTTGGTAGTATTTGGACACAGGCACTCCACTTAAATCACTTGGAAATTATTTAGATCTATATACCTTAAGTAATAAATAAGGAGTCTTTTGACCATGGATCCTTATGAAATTTTTAGAAGTAATTTTATAGTGCTATTGACCTCTGAGATTTATTATATGATGTTTAGAAAAGAGTAGCTCATATTTGTTGGTATAATCTCCACCTTGCCCTTTTTGATGATTTTGAAGTAACCATGGTTAGATTAACTTAGAACGATATGAAACTCTGGCAAGGTTAATTAAATATCATTTAGAGACACTAGTAAATTATTTGGATCATTTGGGCATTTCCTCTTAGTAATTCATGTATAAAGTAAACTAGTGCACCATACATTAATAAATAGATAATAAATATTATATTTTGCTGGAAAATTATGTTACTTGGTCAGAGAATCTTTTGGGGCATAATAAAGCCTAGAAAATTTATTATATGTTATATTGATGAGTTTATAAGAATGTTGCTTCAAAATTTCACTTGAATGGAAGTAGTTAAGTATTTTTATACATGGCTCACTGACCTTAGAATTGCATGAAACTTTGTCAGTAGTGTTTTATGAACTTTATAAGGCTCTGGTGATTTTTATATAATTTTTGGACTATAATTGATGGTACTCCCTTCATTATATAAAATTATTTGAATTAACTTAAATTAATTATTTAGAGGTTATTACCTTTATGAGAATCTATGAAATTTGGAATTCACTTATATTTTGCTATCATACACTGTTCATAATTTTAGGTGGCCATAGCTTAAGAAAATCTAGTACTTCATGTTTAAAATTAACCATGGCCTAACTTTTGGGAAAATTTAATAAATGCCAAATTATTTAGGAAAATTATAAGTTTTTGGATTTAGGCTAAATGTGTCATGATAGACCCATAATAATTATCTTAGGGCATTTGGATGAAAATTTGGAGTACTGATGACTACTTTTAGTCATCCTTTTTGGGGTAATTTAGTAGCTTATTTTCCTAAGTTTTATATTAATTTTGTGTTTTGTATACTTGTTATGATGTTATTTTATGATTTGGTATAAAAATATATATATAGTCTTATTTTATGTATTATGTTAGTATATATTATGTTATGTTTAGTAATTATAATTAGTATTAGTTTATGTTGTGTAGTTTTATTTTAATGTTTTAATGTTCTTGATGTTTTGTTATTTCATTTTAATGTTTTAATGTTTTTATGTTATTTTTATTTTAAAGCTCTTGATGTTTTGTGTTTTAACTTTATTTATAATATAACTAATCTATGTTTGTTTTATTGTAGGAGCAGACCAAGCACAAGCCCAACCATCATTCAAAGCATGGCCGGCCACCTATCAAGCCCTACCCGAGCCCTTATTGCAGCCCAAGCATTGGTGCAGCCGGCCTTCACACTTTGGAGCAGCCCCTAGCCCAACCCGAGCCTATATAAAAGCCCAAAGCAGCCCCATGCAGCCCCTCCCACAAGAGCAGCCCACCTACACCTCCTACCCAAGCTCTTGGCCCACTTAAGCATGGAGCAGCCCACCTACACCTCCTACCTGAGCCCACCATGCAGCCACCCCCTTCTCTCTCTTTTATTATTTCCTTGCCACCTCATTATTTCATGCATGAATCATATTATTTTCTCTCCCCTCATTTAAATAACATGCATGAACATTTCATCCCATGTGGCCGGCCACACCATCTCTCTCCTCCTCTTTATTTCCCATTCAATCTCCCTTCCCATTACATATTTTTCATTAAATACATGCAAGCACTCCACACCATCTCTCTCCCCCCTCATTTATATCATGCATGAACCAATCTCCCCCTATGGCCGGCCACCCCTTGGGCTCCCCCTATTCGAGATGCTTCCCTCCCCTCCTATAAAAGGAACCCAAGTCTAAAGCTTAGGAGGTGGGATTGAGAATGGGCTTTTGGAGGTAGTTTTGGAGAGTTTCAATTCAAGATAGTTTATTGTAATTTTCTAGTTTGTTTTATTTCTTGTAATCTCATTTTTGTTAGTAATATAGTCTTGCTCTTTTTATTATCATGTACTCCTTTTACTTTTATTATAAGTAATATGAAGTCTTCTCCTTCTCTTATTGTCGTTTTCTTTTCCGTCATGCGTAGCTAATTTTCTCTTAGCATTTGATCATGAGGATCCATGATTTGAAATGAGATTTTTTTTTATTCCATAGTTTTATTTTTGCCAAATTCTACTCAGTCCTTCTTTGAATATTATTTCGTCGACTCCGTATTTCCGGTATACGGTAGTAGGCTTATGATCTCATATTCGAGTAGCCGAGAGGCTCGTGAATGTGAAAGATCACTCAAAGAAGGAAGGAGTTGAACGCAACCCTAGAGATAGGGCGACGTAAATCTTCCGGATTGGAGTCAAATCCAATAGTGCGGATCACTTCGATAATGCAACTTTAGGCTTCTTTGGTTTGTAAAGAGATTTCGATCAAAGAGTCTATAAGTTAGAAGGCCTAATGCTTTTGCGTGATTTTGTCTCATTTTCGGATCTGTCACGGCCGAGTTGGATTTGCAAATTTAAAACTATGCCCTTTTATTTTCTCGTTTCATTTCATGGTGAATCAATGATCAAGTGCTAGCCTTTTTTATGTAAGTTTTCGTCTCGCAATTTATCGTTCATTTTACTTAAAAAAATTCTCAAAATCCAACTATTTTCCGGTAGGATAATATTTCAAGCGTGAGTAGCAGTAATTGACAACCCCGTGTTTAAATACGACCTTGGTACTATAATTCGACAGGTACGCTTGCCTGTTCGGGTTTAGCCCATCATGTTTTTGGCGCCGTTGCCGGGGAGTTTTCTCGTCAATATTTTGAAAACGCTTGCGCTATTACTTCTACAAAAAGATCAAAAAAAAAATTTATTTATATATTTAAATATTTATAATCAACCCACTTCACTTTATTTCTACCCCACCTAAATTCTCTCGAAAAGGGTAAGGGGCTTTAAGCGCCACCATTTTACCTAGTACCGGGCAAACCCTTCACCGGATAGTCCTCGGGAAGTTCGAGAGCTAAGCCGTAAAAAAATCTATTCAAAAAAAAAATCCTTTCTTCTCTTTTTCTTTCTTTTTCAAGTTTTCTTTTTCGTTCTCCTTCATCTTCTTTGCTAGTGCATGACCCGAGCGAATCTGTCGCTACTTGTTGATTTGGACCCGAAAATCGAGCGCTCCTTTCGGAGACAACTACTATTCGGGGCTTCCACTTCTCAAACAGCGGTTGAGGATTCCTACGGGGATTGTAATTTTAATTCTTAGATGGGAGACCCTAACCCAGGAATGGCTCAGCAAAGGACTATGTCCGATTATGCTCGACCCAACTTGGAAGGGACAGAGACAAGTATTGTTCGACCTGCGATTGCGAACAATAACTTCGATCTTAAGCCTAGCATCATACAAATGGTGCAGCAATATGTACAGTTCGACGGATTACACGATGAAGATCCGAACTTGCATATTGCCAATTTTCTTGAAATCTGTGACACCTTTAAGATTAATGGTGTCTCAGACGATGCTAAAAGGCTAAGACTCTTCCCCTTCTACCTAAGAACCAAAGCCAAATAGTGGTTGAGTTCTCTTCCAAGAGGATCAATCACTACTTGGAACATTTTAACTGAAAAATTTCTCTCTCGCTATTTCCCCCCCCCCGCCAAAACTGCTAAGCTTCGAAATGATATCACCTCTTATTCTCAAATTGCTTCTGAGACCCTCTATGACACTTGGGAGAGGTTCAAAGAGCTTTTGAGAAGATGCCCACACCATGCTCTAACTGTATGGTTGCAGTTCCAGACATTCTATAATGGGCTAAATCAAGAAACTAAGCAGATGATAGATGCCGCTTTCGCTGGTTCTTTAGACCGCAAAACTCCGGAAGCCGCTCTTGAGCTTATCGATGACATGGCGATGAACACTTATCAGTGGAATTCGTCTAGGTCTCGCCCATCTAAACCTGCAGGTTTATTTGATATTGATTCGGTGACGCAACTGGCGATGCAAGTGGAAATGCTAAACAAGAAGATCTCGGAGATGACTGCCCCCTCCGCCACTAAGGTATATGAAAATGCTGCTGCTGCCGAGCAGGTGGATTATCTGGGGAACATACCCAGGCCTGCTTAAAATATTTCTGCAAACAATTTTTCTGCTTTTTCAAATTTTTCTTCCCCGCCTGGTTTTAATTCTTCTTCTAATTCGTATCACCCCGGATGGCGTAACCATCCTAATTTCTCATGGAGTAATAACGCTAACGCCGTACGCCCACCGCACGATTTTACACCACCACCACCACCACCGCAACAAAATTTTCAAAAACCTTCCTCTTTGGAAGAGATCCTCGCTAAATATATAAGCTCGAACGATGCCACTATTAGAAATATAACAGGATCAATGAAAAACTTAGAAAATCAGGTCAGTCAACTCGCCAAGGCTTTTCATGAGAGACCACCTGGAACTCTTCCCTCGAACACCGAGCCTAACCCAAGGGAACACGCAAATGCGATTTCCCTTCGAAGCGGTAAGGTTGTTAACGAGCCCACCACAAGGGAAGAGCCAAGGGTGATTGTCCCTCCTGTTTTTACTCCCACGGAAAATGACAACCTAGATCTTGAAAAAGAAAAATCTACATTTGAAAAAGAAAAGGATAGCTCTATTATTTCTGATTCTGAAAAAGAAAAAAATTGTTTTCAAAATGATGCTCCAATTGTTCTAAAAGAATTTCCGCCACCTCCTTATCCGGCTCGACTTAGGAAAGAAAAACTAGACGATCAGTTTCAACGCTTTCTTGAAATATTTAAACAAATCCACATTAATTTGCCATTTCATGAAGCTCTTAGTCAAATGCCGAAGTACGCGAAATATCTGAAAGATTTATTAACAAACAAGACAAAATTGGAAAATTTATCGCATGTAACGTTAAATGAAGAATGCTTGGCGGTCGTTAAAAACTCTACTCTTCCTAAAAAGATAAATGATCCGGGTAGTTTTTCAATTCCTTGTGTTTTTGGCGACCTTTTTGTAAAACATGCGTTAGCAGATCTTGGAGCGAGCATCAATTTGATGCCTTTTTCTTTATTCAAAAAGCTAGGTTTGGGCACTCTCAGCCCTACACGCATGAGTATACAGTTAGCCGATCGTTCGATTAAGTATCCGTTAGGAGTCATTGAGGACGTGCTAGTAAAGGTCGACAAATTCATCTTCCCGGTGGATTTTGTCATTCTCGATATTGAAGAGGACATCGAGGTCCCTCTTATCCTTGGTCGACCTTTCCTAGCCACCGCTCGCGCAATCATAAATGTGAGTGAGGGAAAACTTTTTCTGCACGTAGGAGATGAGGAAGTAACATTTGATATTAATAAATCGATGAAAAACTCTTTACAAAATGATGACTCTTGTTTTTTCATTGATGATTTAAAAGAAGACTCCTATTTCTCTCCAAATGATTTTTCTTCTTTTTTTGGACCCTCATCAACTATTTTTGAAAACACTGTTATGTCCATACAAGCAACATTCGAAAATGACTCTGATTCTGGACCAAAAAATCTTATTTTTGAAAATAATAAAAATTTACCAAATTATTTTGAAAAACCACCTGACCTGCAGAAAAAAATTATCACAATAAGAACTTCTGCCACCATAAAAATTTTAAACCAGGCGATCAAGTTCTTCTCTTAAATTCACAATTACACATTTTCTTTGGAAAATCTAAATCTCGTTGGTCTGGACCGTTTGCGGTCAAGGATGTTTTTCCTTACGACACTGTGCTACTTTCACACCCCGATAAGGGGGACTTTAAAGTTAATGGCCATAGACTTAAACTCTATTTCTCTAATGATTCTGTGACTCCTGCAAAGGAGAATCTTCTTTTTGATTCTTAGTTAATTATTTTCTGATGGACATTTTTATTTCTGGACATTTTTTTTATTATGAAACTCTTTTATTCAGACTTTGAACTATTGTAATAAAAAAACATTATCGGGCATCTGCCCACGGACTATCTATTTTTTTTCTTTTATTTTGCTCTTTCTACCGGAGGCCAATCAAGTCCATGATCGTGGTCGCCGCTCCGCCGCTGCTGATATCAGATGGATCAAGTCATACCTGCTGACGATCAAGTACTCTAAAAAGCAAGCATGGGGAGCGACATCCGCCTTCATCTCACGAACCCGGGGAAGTCCTGTTCTTTTTATTTACTTATTTTCCTGCATTTTTTTTCTTTTTCTCTTCTTCTCAGTCCCCTTCTCTTTTTCTTTATGTTTTCTTCATTGAGGGCAATGAAGAATTTAAGCATGGGGGGGGTCTAGTTTCTTTTGGTCTTTCTTTCTGTCTTTCTTCTTCCAAAAAGAAAAGAATTTTTTTTTGTTTTATATTAGTATAGTATTTTATGTTATGTCATCAAAATCCAAAATCCAAAAAAATTATAAAATATAAACCCAAAATAAATTAGAAAAACAAAAAAAATAACAAAAAAAGTGTGCTAAAATCGATTTGAAAAACAAAATCTAAAATTATTTCTACCTTTATTTTTATGTTGCTTCTAGTGAAGTGTAGGCCCGTGCGGTTTCTTAGTTCTATTTAGATTTCTTTGAAACGGTTTTCTAAACCTATCATTTTAACATAGTTTAGTTTTACTAGTTTCTTTTTCTTAAATAGAGGCATCCGGTTTTTATGTCATAAGTTAGCAATTTGTAGTTATGTCTTCTTATTCGGTTAGTTGCTTACGAATGGTTGCTAGGTATCATTTGCTCTTTTTCATTTGCGGGGTAGTCTTTCTTGGTGTCTAGAACTTGTACCAAGCTACTCTCGAAGCATTTGTGCCGTTTTTACGTTCTTTAGAAATGATTTAGGCCACTGTTTGAATAGTTTGAGCTTTTCGTGCCCACCAAAAACAAAACCCTTGCAAAACAATTTTGGGCCTTTTCTTTTTTTTTTCCTTGTTTTAGCTCCACCTTTCATTTCATGATATTCACCAAAGCCAAATACCTTTCCTATTTTTGCACTATAAATTTAAGCTTAAAAATTATTTTTTGTGGAAGGGTACTATTTTTGAAATGAATAGGAAATTCTCAAGCTTATTTTTGGGAGCTTTCTTATCAAATGTTATCCAAAAGAAAAAAATTGAGAAAGAAAAGTGAAAAATCAAAATCAAAAAAAGAATGCAAAAAGTTTATGTTTGGCCAAGTTTATAAAAGAAAAATATTCATGGCCTTGTTTTGTAGATTCATATTGGAGAAATGACATACTTGTTTTTATTATGCTTTATTTATTTTTGAGCTCACCTTGGTTTAGTGCCTAAAACCTTCATGTTTATCTTTGATTCCACTTCCTAATCATTTACCTAAGCCAAGTTTTAATGCCTAGTAGAAGTCCTAATGATCTTAGAACTTAATTTCGCGTAGTGGAGAAAGTGTGAACGTACAAGCCTATGGCCACCATCATTGATGGATTTCTTTGGAGGTTATCTTGGAGTGTTTTAGGGTTAATGTTTATCTAGCAACCTAGTAGTTTGTTAATGCGCCATTTATTTAGAACCTCTACTTTTGTTTTCCTTATTTTCATTTCTTTTGGATGCCTTGTTTTTAAGATTGAGAAATTAGTAGACTTTTCGTATGTTTTAATGAAATTTTTAGGATTCCACTTTCAAATTTTCTATTGTGCACTTCTCACCCCACTAGTTGATAATATGAATATTAGGATAGTTTAATTTTTCATGTTTTGTTTTTCTTAACTATGGAACCTAAAATAAAATATTTGTCTTTTGTTTTTCCCTAGTTCTTTATTTCTATTTGCTTGAGGGCAAGCAAATGTCTAAGCATGGGGGAGTTTGATGACTACTTTTAGTCATCCTTTTTGGGGTAATTTAGTAGCTTATTTTCCTAAGTTTTATAATAATGTTGTGTTTTGTATACTTGTTATGATGTTATTTTATGATTTGGTATAAATATATATATATAGTCTTATTTTATGTATTATGTTACTATATATTATGTTATGTTTAGTAATTATAATTAGTTTTAGTTTATGTTGTGTTATTTTATTTTAATGTTTTAATGTTCTTGATGTTTTGTTATTTCATTTTAATGTTTTAATGTTTTTATGTTATTTTTATTTTAAAGCTCTTGATGTTTTGTGTTTTAACTTTATTTATAATATAACTAATCTATGTTTGTTTTATTGTAGGAGCAGCCCAAACACAAGCCCAACCATCATTCAAAGCATGACCGGCCACCTATTAAGCCCTACCCGAGCCCTTGTTGCAGCCCAAGCATTGGTGCAGCCGGCCTTCACACTTTGGAGCAGCCCCTAGCCCAACCCAAGCCTATATAAAAGCCCAAAGCAGCCCCATGCCGCCCCTCCCACAAGAGCAGCCCACCTACACCTCCTACCCGAGCTCTTGTCCCACTTAAGCATGGAGCAGCCCACCTACACCTCCTACCCGAGCCGACCATGCAGCCACCCCCCTTCTCTCTCTTTTATTATTTCCTTGCCACCTCATTATTTCATGCATGAATCATATTATTTTCTCTCCCCTCATTTAAATAACATGCATGAACATTTCATTCCATTTGGCCGGCCACACTATCTCTCTCCTCCTCTTTATTTCCCATTCACTCCCCCCTTCCCATTACATATTTTTCATTAAATACATGCATGCACTCCACACCATCTCTCTCCCCCCTCATTTATATCATGCATGAACCAATCTCCCCCTATGGCCGGCCACCCCTTGGGCTCCCCCTATTCTAGATGCTTCCCTCCCCTCCTATAAAAGGAACCCAAGTCTAAAGCTTAGGAGGTGGGATTGAGAATGGGCTTTTGGAGATAGTTTTGGAGAGTTTCAATTCAAGAGAGTTTATTGTAATTTTCTTGTTTGTTTTATTTCTTGTAATCTCATTTTTGTTAGTAATATAGTCTTGCTCTTTTTATTATCGTGTACTCCTTTTCCTTTTATTATAAGTTATATGAAGTCTTCTCCTTCTCTTATTGTCGTTTTCTTTCTGTCATGCGTAGCTAATTTTCTCTTAGCATTTGATCATGAGGATCCATGATTTGAAATGAGATTTATTTTTATTCCATAGTTTTATTTTTGCCAAATTCTACTCGGTCCTTCTTTGAATATTATTTCGTCGACTCCGTATTTCCGGTATACAGTAGTAGGCTTATGATCTCATATTCGAGTAGCCGAGAGGCTCGTGAATGTGAAAGATCACTCAAAGAAGGAAGGAGTTGAACGCAATCCTAGAGATAGGGCGAAGTAAATCTTCCAGATTGGAGTCAAATCCAATAGTGCGGATCACTTCGATAATGCAACTTTAGGCTTCTTTGGTTTGTAAAGAGATTTCGATCAAAGAGTCTATAAGTTAGGAGGCCTAATGCTCTAGCGAGATTTTATCTCATTTTGCGGATCTGTCACGGCCGAGTTGGATTTGCAAATTTAAAACTATGCCCTTTTATTTTCTCGTTTCATTTCATGGTGAATCAATGCTCAAGTGCTAGCCTTTTTTATGTAAGTTTTCGTCTCGCAATTTATCGTTCATTTTACTTAAAAAAATTCTCAAAATCCAAGTATTTTCCGGTAGGATAATATTTCAAGCGTGAGTAGCAGTAATTGACAACCTCGTGTTTAAATACGACCTTGGTACTACAATTCGACAGGTACGCTTGCCTGTTCGGGTTTAGCCCATCAAGTACCTCCTGTCATGTACATCATATAGCTTAGGTTGGTCTGTATTTAGTAAAACTACGAAAATTATGATAACATGGGGGATGCTCATAGGAAGTGGGGAGTAGTGTATGATGGTTTGGTAAGATGAAAAAGTGATCTTCAATAAGAGTCATGATGAGGAGAGTGTTGGGTTGACTAGTGTTAAGAGGTGCTTGGGATCGACGAAAGATCGTCCTTCCTGTGGAGAGAGAGAGAGAGAGTAAAAATACACTAGGGTTAGATCCAGTATAATATTAAAAGGGATCAGGAATTGGGTAATAAGCAATAATAGTAAGTGCCTTACGAAAGGGAACGATGGGCTTCAGCTACCATCATAGTTCTTAGTGCCTTGTGAGAGCCCATCACCGGGAATACCTAGGGCAGTCCTGGGCTAATTTAAACTGTAAGAATAATCAATGTTTAAGAGTAACTAGTAATACTAGGATTTCACTTACACTCACACTCCCTGGTGTTGTGGGAGTTAGGTTTGGTCTCGTGAGTGGTAGGCTCGGTGGTTTTAGTGATTGGCAGGTTAGCCTGGCGAGCCGATGGCTCGGTAGATATTTGTGATGGGAGGGATAGTCTGAGGAGTTTTGGCTCGGTGGGAAAGTATATAAAGGTTTCATGTGCATAAGAAATAAGGTGGTGGGTCTTCGGTATTGGAGAGTCGTCACACTGACACAAATACGTTGACTCGGCAGGTGTGTTTTAGCACTTGTCCAAATAAAGTCCGGTGCACAGTCGAAAAGAGTACGCAGGAGCTTCTCTTAGTGCACCAGCGTCTAGGCGTACGATATGTCTAATTGGTAGTGTTGATACCAATATAGAGGTGGGCGAGGCTCAACCCACCGCTTCCGTTTGCCACTACGGAGGTATACTAGGAGGTTAGGCTCCAGAAAGGGGAAACTAAAGGTATGTGTGCACATAGTTAAGTGTGTGTATTGCACTTACATGATTCACATCATAGCATACTTGCATGTCAAAGCATCATCATTGCATATAACCCCTAACACCTATTGTATAAAGTGGTATGGGACACTTTATATAAAAGGCCTTGCAAAATGACCCCTTAGTCTATAGATTTGTTTGAGCATTCATATTGGTCATGGTTACTTACTTAGTTTACCTTCTCATACTATAGTTGCTCACTTGTTCTTGTGTATATTGTTGGATCCTTAGTTGGATTTGTCCTAGGTTCACTAAATTAGGTTGAGTTTGACCCACATTGTATAGCTAGGATCATGTTTAGTAGTCCTAGAGTTTAGGCTAGTCTTTGGGTTCAACCTTCATGGACCAGCCAGCAGAGGACCTCAATAGATTCAAGACTTAGAAGATTTAGAGATCAAAATTATCAGTTCAAAATTCTTCGAACTCAGCTCGACGATCGTCAATCGCAGATCGATGAACTCAAAAACCCTTCTCTGAGTTGAGCTCGACGATATTAGAGCTCAGGTCGACGATCTCTTCAGTCAGACAGATTCTCAGCTCAACAAACTCAAAGCATAGAATTAGTTAGTTATTCTCAGTATGCAGTTCGCAAAGCTCAGGTCAACGAACAGGAATTCTCAGGTTGACGAACTTGGAACCCCAATTGACGAATTCTATTCTGAGGTCGACGATTTCTGTCCTGAGCTAGAATGAGAAGTTTTCCTCACTTATGTCCCTTACTTTCTATATTATTTAGCAGTAATATCCCTGAGTAATCTATGCTCATATTCACTTGAATATAGTTGTTGTTGGCAGCATTAATTATGGTCTTCATCAGTGAAGGATCAAGCGCATACCCAACTGCACCAAAAGCCCGGACTGTTGGAGAGGGCGCTACTTAATTTCTTAAATAAGTAGTAAAGCGCCACGGGTCAAGTGAAGGAACACCGGACCCAACAATCCCCCCCGGCATCCAGCACAACTCGTCGGCTTAGAGGTGGGGTTACCACATGGCCCACATAGCTCAGAGGTGGGGTTACCACATGTCTATGGTTTGCCTGACCTGCCAGACCCACACAGTTAGAAGGGAAAAATTAGGATTTAATAGCCCCCCCCCCGTCTTAAACCCGTAACCTCCTCTGATACCAATTGAAGGATCAAGAGCATACCTAACTGCACCAAAAGCTCGGACTATTGGAGAGGGCGCTACTTAATTTCTTAAATAAGTAGCAAAGCGCCACGGGTCAAGTGAAGGAATGCCGGACCTAACAATTAGGTTAATTACTTGCTTATTTTGTTAGGGACAGTTGGGGAAACTCATTTAAGTCAACATTCCAGCCATTTCATTCTCCAGGGCATTCAACAATTAATGTCAGCAATTCAAATTTCAAAGAAGAAATTATTGACGGAAGAATATAAAATAGATTTTCTTTTTTCAGTAGGATATACACTCATCCAAACATTAGAAGAGGATATACAACACACAAGAATATACAAAGAAATATACTGAACATTCAGAACTCTCTCCCAGTGCAGAAAACATTTTGTTTTCTTCCTTGTCCATTCTGAAGACTGAAGAAGAACATCCATCACTATCAAGAGTCTTCTTCAACCTTCTCCTCCAGGAACATTCAAGGACAACATCTTGAATCAGTCAGAAAGTTTCAGGATTAATTCAGACAAGGCTGAAGACCTACACCCTGAGAAGGGCTCCAAATTTCTGAACCATCTCAACATCTCAGAAGGAGTCTTGACAACAGCGAATCCACTAGTCTTCTCTATTATATAGAGAAAAGTGAAGACATCATCACCTCCTCTCACCTCCTGTATAAAGGGTGTATTAACTCCCTTCAAAAGTTTATTCTTGGTTTTTGGGCACCTGATCAAAAGCCTAAAGGATTGTGAGATCTCCATGGAAATAGATCTTGTGGTGGCAGTCACCTGATCAAAAACCTGATAACATATTCCTACCAAGGTGGTAGAAGAGTGGATGTACCCAGGTTTGAGAACCATTATAAAATTCTTGTGTTGTCTGTGTGTGTTAATTTTCTTTCTGTTCTTATTGTGCTGTGAAAGATAGATAGATTAGTTTAACCTGGTTTTTATTTACTTCTATATTATTATTGGTATCACTTATTTTTACATAGATATAAATCTTAAAAACAGCCAAAGTCTTAATTAATCTATTCACCCACCCTTTAGAGTAAATCTTGTTTAACCCCCATCTTTCAATTGGTATCAGAGGAGTTTTCCATTGGTTGTACAAGCTAATTCTTGAACCAAAAGATGCTTTCTAGATCTAATTTTCTTTTCATAGTTTTTCAGTTATCACATAATGGTACATAACAAAGACTATGCAAGCACCAGACCTCCAGTTTGCAACTTAAATAAGTTTGCTATGTGGAAGGCAAGAATAAAGCTGTATATGAACTCTATTGATGAGGATATCTTTAATTCTATTTTGAAAGGACCACTAGTTCCAGTGGCAACATCTACTGCAAGTTCCAGCATACATGTTGTTCCACCACCTGAGTGGACAGATGCTCAAAAAAAGGCCAAAATAGCTGATGCAAAGGCCATGAATATTCTTGCTCAGACAATGTCTGATGACCTTTTCCAGAAAGTGGCTGAGTACACATCAGCTAAGGCTATCTGGGATTGCCTTAACCAGATGGTTGCTGGTTCAGCAGATGAGAGAAAGGATAGGAGATCCAATCTCATCTCATAATATGAGAACTTTAAGAAGAATGAATCAGAGTCTGTTAGTAACATGTACAACAGAATGAACTCAATCATCAATGAGCTATAGACTTTGGAGAAAGACATCACCCTGAAATAAGTAAATGAAAATATCCTCATGTGCTTCCCCAGCTCATGAGATTCAAGAATCTGGACTATCAAGGAAGCCATAAGTCTAAATGAGATTTCCACAGAATCTCTACTTGGAAAGCTCAAGTCCTATGAGCAATTGATAAAGTCAAGAGAGGCTGCAAAACAGAAGACTCCTTCATCCGGCAGAAAGGAGTAAAGTATTGCATTCAAAGCAAATAAAGAATCAGAAACCCCAACAACTAATGAAGAATTTCTAAGTCTCTTAGCAAAGATATTCTACAAGATGGGAAAGAGGGATTTTAGAAGAAAGTCATCAAGACAAGATGATAAGCTCAGGTATGACAAAATACCAACTAAAAATGTTGTTTGTTTTGGCTGTAGGAAGCCTGGACACTTCATCTTAGAGTGTCCAGAGAGCCAAAAGAAGGAGAGAAGAAGAGAAAAAGAAACAAGGAAACAACACTATAATAAGAACTCCACCAGCAAGCACAAAAGGAAGGAGAAAGGCTTTGTGGCTGAGACATGGAGTGAGACTGAAGATGAATCTTCATCTTCCAACTCCAGTGAAGATGAAGAGGAAGCAAAGGCAAAGGAGATTTGCCTGATGGCCATCAATGCATCAAGCAGTTGTTTAGAAGTAGAAGCTGAAAAATCAGACAATGAAGACTATGAATCTAAAGAAGATCAGGTACTGTCTTCTTTTGATTTTGATTCAGATGAATTTAGAATTGAATTTAAGTCCTTATGTATTGATTTAATTATTTCTAAAAAAGAGATTAAGCAACTTAAAGAAAGACTAAATGAACAAGAAAACGTGCTCTTTGAAAATAATAAATTAAAAGATGAAATAACTCTAGTTAATGAACAAATTATATCATTAAAAACGAATTTAGCTGAGGCTAGGCAACTTGAAGAATCCCTATATGGGAGAAGTATTAAGATGATGGACATAACAAGCATAGTCAATGCCATGCTTAATGGCAAGCTGGGCATAGGTGCTTCATCAAGCCAACCCCCACTAATTCAGAAAAATATCTTAACAACCCCTATAAAATTTTTTTTCTGAAAAAGGTAAAGGGAAAATTGGAGATAACAATCTCAATCAATCAAAACTTAAACAAAAGAATAAGAAAAGGAGAAAGAGTAATAAAAATATAAACCAGAACGATGTTTAGCAGATTTCTTCGAACTTAGATAAACGAAATGTGTATGGTTTGTTGACTAGAGATCAACGAACTCAGAACGCAAACTTCTATTATAACTATTCTTTGAACTGCGATCGACGAAACCAATATGTTTCGTCGACTAGTGATCGATGAAATTGGGGCCCAAAAAATGAATACTTTCATTCTCTGAGTGGAGTTTGACGAACTCATCCCCATTCGTTGACCTTAGATCGACGAACGTACTCGAATTCGTCGACCCCAGTTTATAATAACAAAAAACTTTAACTCCAACACACCATCTAATCAACCAAGACAAAACATTAATCCCTTTAACCAATAGATAATTCCACCTAGAAGATATCATCCCTTAGGTTACAAAAATCAACCAGAATACTCCTATATTTCTAGCTTTATTTATGTAAATCAACAAGGACCCAAGGTAACCTGGGTCAAGAATAGCTAATCTGTTTTATTGCAGGCGAATGACTATCCCACCATAGAGCAACAGATGTATCTGTATAGTGGATGTTCAAAGCATATGATTGGAAACAAGGACAACCTAATAACCTATAAGTCAAAGTTTTGACTCAAAGTAATATTTGGTGATTCCAATTATGGCCAGACTGAAGGATATGGAAAGGTCAAGATTGGAGCAGTCACCTTCAGGAAGGTTGCATATGTAAGTGGACTAAAGCACAACCTTATATCCATAAGTCTGTAATGTGATGAAAGGTTCCAGGTATCATTTAACAAAACTTCTTGTATTATTACTTCAGTTGATAACCAAGTAGTTTTAACTGGCACTAGAGTAGGAAATATTTATGTAGTTAACTTTAGGTCAACTAAAACTGAAATTTTCCTGTTTAATCAAACTAGTAACAATAATGAACTTTGGCATAGGAGACTAGGTCATGTAAACTTGAAAAACAATACTAAACTTTCTAGGGATAACCTTGTTAGAGGATTGCCTTCTTGCCCCTACAAGAAGGAAAGCCTTTGCAAGTCCTGTCAGTTAGGCAAGCAAACTAAAAATACTTTTAAGTCACTTAATAAGAGTGATTCACCTATGATACTGTACTTGCTACACATGGATCTCTTTGGACCCATTGCTGTACAGAGTCTAGGAGGGAAGACTTACACCTTAGTGATAGTTGATGACTTCTCAAGGTTCAATTGGGTGTTCTTCTTGAGAAACAAGTCAGATAACTTCAAGGTTCTTACAGATTTTCTGAAGAGCATAAGGATTGAGTACTCTACTCCAGTTACATTGATCAGAAGTGATCATGGTACTAAGTTTGACTCTTTTCTCATGCAAGAACTCTGTGAGAAGGAAGGTATCTGGCATTGCTTCTCTGCTCCTAGAACTCCTTAACAAAATGAGGTAGCTGAAAGGAAAAACAGAACACTTATTGAAGCTATCGACACATTAATTGCAGATGCTCGCTTGCCTCTATCTTTTGGGCAGAGGCTGTGAGCACAACAAACTATGTCATGAACAAGAGTTTGATACATAAGCTCAAGGGTAAGACCCCCTATAAACTACTCAAATGGAAGAAACCTAAAGTAGATTATTTTAGAGTTTTTGGTTGCATCTTTTACATTCATAACAATAACAAGAAATACATTAGAAAGTTTGAAGCCAAGGCTGAAATTGGAATTTTTCTTAGATATTCCCAAGTAAGCAAGGCTTGTAGGGTATATAATAAATCAACCATGAAAATGGAAGAGTCTATTCATATTTCATTTGATGAGATTAATATGGTTTACAAGGAGAAGATAGCTTCTACCAGTGAAACTTTGCAGGTACCTAACTTATGTGAGAAGTTGGATGAGTTGACCCTTACCAATAAGGCTGTTACACATCCTTCTCTGCATGTTGCTGAAGAAAGTGAAGATGAAGAAACTGAGTTCAATAAAGAGCAAACAATAGCTAAATTAATTCCACAAGAGGAATTAGCACCCCCAAGCTGTTGATCAACCAGCTCCTCCTACAGAGATAGTCACACTTAGAGATCACCCTGTATCTCAAGTGATTGAAGACTTATTAGTGGGTGTGCAAACAAGGCATCAACTCCACCAGGAAATGATGCATGCCTGCCTCATATCTCAAACTGAGCCCTAATCCATTAAAGATGTTGAGCAGGATCCACACTGGATCATTGCAATGCAAGAGGAGCTCAACTAGTTCGAAAGATGTAGAGTTTGGGATTTAGTTCCAAGACCCAAAGACTACCCAGTCATTGGAACTAAATGGTTATTTAAAAACAATCTAGATGCTCAAGGTACTATCATAAGGAACAAAGCCAGATTAGTTGCTCAAGGATACAAACAAGAGGAAGGCATAAACTATGACCAAACATTTGCACCTGTTACAAGGCTTAAAGCAATCAGGATATTGTTAGCCTATATTGCCTATAAAAGGTTCACAGTTTATCAAATGGATGTAAAGAGTGCATTTCTAAATGGTGAACCTAAAGAAGAGGTCTATGTGGAACAACCACCAGGATTTATCACTTCAACTAATCCCTCTTATGTTTTCAAATTGTATAAGGTTTTCTATGGTCTAAAGCAAGCTCCAAGAGCTTGGAATGAAACCTATGCTAGCTTTCTCTCAGAGTATAAATTTTCTAGAGGCATAGTAGATTGGAATTTATTTACTAAGTATCATCATGATAAAATCTTGTTATTACAAATATATGTAGATGACATTATATTTTGTTCTACTGATTCCAAACTATGCAAAAGGTATCTGATCTTATGCATTCCTAGTTTAAAATGAGTAGCATGGGTGAGCTCTCCTACTTCCTTGGTCTCCAAGTGAAGTAGTACCCTGATGGCATCATCATATCCCAATCCAAGTATGCTAAAGAGCTGATAAAAAGGTTTGGGATGGCTGATGCTTCAACTAAGAAAATACCCATGGCTACAAATACTGTGGTTGATTCTGATGAACATGGGAAACCTATTGATTATAAATTGTGTAGGGCCATTGTTGGGTCCCTGTTATATCTCATAGAAAGTAGGCAAGATATTATGTTTGCTACTTGTCTTTGTGCTAGGTTCCAGGTGAACCCTAAAGAATCTCACCTTATTTTCTTAAAAAGGATTTTGAGATATAAAAAGAGTTGTCCTAATTTAGGACTCTGGTATCCAACTTAGTAAGAATTTGAGTTAACTGGATACTCAGATACTGACTTTGCTGGATGTAGAGTAGACAGAAAAAGCACATTAAAAACATGCCAATTCCTTGGTTCTAAACTTGTCTCCTAGTTTTGCAAAATGCAAACATCTGTGTCTACATCAACAACAGAAGCTGAGTATATAGCAGCTGGCAGTTGCTATTCACAGATGCTGTGGATTCAAAATCAACTCCTAGACTATGGTTTCAACTTAAATAATTCAACTCTACTTTGTGATAATACTAGTGCAATTTCTATTGCCCAGAATCCAGTGCATCATAGTAGAACTAAGCATATAGAGAAAAGACATCATTTCATTTGAGAGTGTGTGGACAAAAAGAAAATTAATCTTGTCTACATCTACACTAATTTGCAAAGAGAAGACAACTTCACCAAACCCTTGGATGAAAGGAACCATCTGGTCTTTATAAATCACCTTGGTATGATCAATGGAGAAGCTTTAATTTTATTTATGTCTGTGGTCAAAGAATTTGCCACAGTTTGTCGAACGGAGATCGACGAACTGAGAAAAGTTCTTGAGATAATTCGTCGACCTGAGATTGTCGAACTCTCTGTATGAGTCATTTTTGTCAACCGGAGATCGACGATCTGGCTTCAGAAAATTTTCGTTGACCTGAGAACAACGAAAAGTTTTTCCTTCTTCAACTGAGATCGACAAAGTATTTTGTTAATAAAATATTTCGTCGACCTAAGATCGAAGAATTTTCCTTATTTCGTAGGACGGAGTTTGTCGCTTCATATTATGAAAACCTTATATCTAGGTTTTCTTCGAGGTCCATCCCGCGCTTTCTGTTTCCCTTGCACTTGCTCTCTCTGTTTCCTTTTGCAGGTGATCATGGCAATTCTGATGAGAACCCTTGCAGCGATGAAGTTCGATACTAGATTTGACTTAGACTTTGAGTCATTACAGCACTCAGATTAAATCTTCTTAGATATTTTGAAATTGTTTGAAGAACAGTAGTTGAAGAATCTTATGACAACAAGTATAAAGATTGCTGCAACAGAAATTCTAGAATGGGTTTTCACCTCCTCAACACCAGATGCCGATACAATGACAAGAACAATATCAGGTAACCTAGTTTCTCTCACCCCCGTCGTTTTATCTGAAATATTTGGATTAGTGAATGGAGAAGAAGATTTGGAAATATACAGTAATTAATATGCTAAAATGCTGATTTAGTTAGGTCATTCTGGAGATAACCCCAACAAGCTTCTGAAGAAAAACTTGTCCTCTGAATACAAGTTTCTAACCGATGTTGTGGGTAAGGTTCTGTTGGGCAAGCATACTGCCCATGATTATATAACTAGGCATCAATTTCTAGTGATGTGTGCAGTTGTGAATAGGAAGCCAGTAAACTGGGCTAAGATATTATTTGATCTGATAAAGAAGAATACCAAGAAATAGGTTTGCTTTGGAAGGATTCTTGGAATCTTCCTTCAAGAAAAGGCTAATGAATCCCTAGTCTCCCAGACTATATTCATCAATGCCTCCAAAAGGCTCATATGTGCCTTATTTGGTAGGTGGGAGAGGAATATTCCAAAGCCATCAAAGGCTTCTTCCTCTTCCAGGGCATCTGAGGATACCAGAGCTGTATCAGCTGCTCCCCCACCCCCTGAAGATGTCCCCTCCATCAGGATTCCATCCCCTCCACCTTTATCTCAACAACCAACAACTCCACAAGTTCAAACACCTTCAACAACCCTCCAACAAACATCCACATCTCAAGCCCATACACCAACACCTCCTGCTTCCGTAGTCCATCATCCCTTACCAGTTCAATCACCTGAAAACCAAACAACTACACCCCAATCTACAGTGCATGCAACTCCACCTCACACTCCATAACATGTCACTCCACCTTAATCCCCACTTCCTCAATATCTAGATGGCATCTGTCACAACCCGCATTTTCTCCGAATTAAGAATTATCAGAGTAAGAGAAAACACGCGTCATAATGCCACGTCAAGCAGGGGATAACTGCTGACGCTCAGGCAAATCCAACTACAATCTTTATGCAAGAAAATCATGTGCTTAATGAATAGAAAATCAGTTATGTTTAGAGTCCGTATCCCTCGGCTCAGTGGATCATCTAGTCCACAAAAGAAAACAATATTTAAACGCTGCGGAAAAATACTTTAATTAGGTTTTACACCCTAAAGAGCGCATAAGGGTCCCGAGAGAACCACTCATGCTATGCAAGACACTACACTTAGTTTATATAGTATATATAAGGAAACGGTTTTCGTACGTGATTTGGAAAATAGTGATTAAGTTTACAAAACATGCTGATCATGAGCTTCATTTATAATAATAATTATAGTTTAAAAATAACTAGCAACCTAGCATAAAACCTTCTCAAAGCAAGTAGACTATCTCCAGAAAAATAAATGGTAGCAGCAATAGTATATATCTAGTACAAGGTAAAAACTACTAGTGGGCGCCAACAACCTGACACGAACCCACCAGCACACATATATGTCTGTAAGAAAGTACTGAAAACAACCTCACTAATAAGGTAAACAAAACTCCAAAGTCCGGAAGTCCACCAACAACACCGCCTCCAACTAGCCACCAGACTGGCTACAGCTCAGAACCTGAGGCATTCCAAAAGAAAACAGAATACCTCAGCAAGCAAAAATCAAGGTAAAACTGCATGAAAGAGTCAACCAAAAGGACAAAATAACAGGAAACATGCAGTAGAAAGAGTCACAACTGTCCAAAATAGGACAACAAGAAATGCACAACGTGCAAAGAAACAGCAACGACCCAGCCCAGGAACAACATCCTGCAGGGCCTACTAGACTACCAAGAGCCAGAATGCTGCAAACTACCAAAGAAGAAACTTCTAACACCCTAAACTGCGGGAAATGTTAGTAGCAAAACCAACAACGAGGAACCGGATCGAAGGCAAACGCAGTCCCCCAATCCACCATGTCCAAGTCAAAAGCTCGAGGGTCAACACGTGAAAACACAAGGGACCTTCCACCCGACATGCCCAGCCCGTACCTGGAGCAAGAAATCCATGGGTGGCCTTGGCTATATCACACAACTCCACCCCCATAAAGAGCTACAACCACCACTACTAACCACGACACACGATTCGGCCTTTAGGAAAATAAAGAAAACGGCCGACAAGGAAAACCCAGAAATACAACTGGAAATCCACTCGAAAATGAAATACAAGGTAAAGGAAGAGTGTTGAAATAAACCAACACGACTAGGCGTTGAGTGAAACGCACTCAGTGCCTACCTAAACTTTGGCGTTGAGTGAGCTAGCCTCACTCGCCGCCAAAATAATGTTACTACCCACAAACCCACTAAAGAAAACGGAGCTCGACGACAGTCGAACGACCAAGGCAGAAGATCCAGAACTCGAGTAGTTGCCTGCCACTTGAGTATCTAAACTCCCGCACTCGAAACCATCTAAATTCGCCTATCAAAAGAAAATATACAAAGCGCATGATCAGTGACGCACGATCAGTGGTCGTGCGCACTCATCGGCTGATGATCGTGCGAAGCGAACCTGGAAAACCTGACAGAAAACCTAGCAATTGCGCACAATTAGTGTCGCACGATCAGTGGTCGTGCGCACTGTTGCCAGCGCTCGTGCGATTGCCCGAGACAGAACTTTGGAAACTGAAATTTATACGCGCACGAACAAAGGCACACGACCAGTGGTCGTGCGCCCTAAAGGTTGATGACCGTGCGCGGTCAACCTGCACCGTTTGGAATTTCCCGAACGACACGGAACGCGCACACGACTCACGCCACTGCAGTAGCAGTAGACAACTATCACGTCGCACGCTACTACCATTCAAACTATGCCGGACCATTCGAATAATATCTTAACGAAGGAAATTGGCAACCACACCCCCCCTCCTAACTCTCCCTCTCGGCTACACCCGAACCAGAGCAACAATCAAGAATAAAGGAAAACAACGGCTCCACGCCGACAATTTGGATTCCAAACATCACAACATAGGGGGGGTTTCAGTAGGAAGAACTAAGCCCTATAGTTAGCAAGAAAAAAATGAGAACAACAAGGCCTCTAACCTGGGCTAACCGGGATTTCAATTTCAGCAAATAAAATCAAAGAAAACACTTGGCAAGGGCAAGAATACCACTTGCCTCAAATCTCAGCGAAGCTTTGGACTGCTTTCCTCCTCTTCGCACGGATCAAAATGGCCGCAACACCTAGAACAAAGACTCGGCCATTAATGGCGGAAAACTTCCAAAACCGAAAATTCCAATCCTTCCAAAACTCCACGAAAATCGAATTTCTTACCGCAGGAATGAAGGTCTCGACGAGAGCAATCCGAATCCACTCTCGGAATCGAATTCCGTCCACAAACGCTCCGGGAATCGGCGTCCGAAGGGAAGGTAGGCGGTTACTCCGTTTCTCTCGTACAAGGGGCCGGCGGTTTCTTACGGGGAAGAAGAAGATCGATCCTTTCATTCTAATTCTACATATATATATATATATATATATAATTATATAATTATATTATTAATTACAAAATTACATAAAGCACCAAATCGACGCGAAAACTGAACTATCTCGGAATTCGTCGAAATTCGCACCGTAGCTAAATACCCACGCTACGAACACAACGGCGAAGTCGAAATTAACTTTCGACGAACAGAACTCGAGTTATACCCAAATAAAGCCAAACACCAACATCCCCCCGAGAGGCCACACCGGGTCACCAAAACGACTCGGTTTGCTAGGGAGATCTTGCCAACAGGCTACCAAACAGGGCACTCAGTTATAAGGAGCTAAACCGTACTCCACACATGGCACAAGCCACGGAAACGCGTCATCGTAATGCCAAACGAGAATAAAAATAATCGCTGAAAAAACGGGGCGTTACAGTCACTCCCCCTAAAAGAAAGTTTCGTCCCGAAACTTTACGCACAACCCTCCTACAAAAGAAGGAAAAGTAACAAACAGAAGTTACAAAGGGAAACATACCGATCAAATCAGAGAAACAGGTGAGGGTACGCCCTCCTCATGGCCGACTCTAGCTCCCAAGTCGCGCTCTCCAAATCCTGATTTTTCCATAAAACTTTCACCATCGGTATGGACTTCTTTCGCAGCACACGCTCCTGAGTATCCAAAATACGAACTGGCACTTCAATGAAAGAGAGGTTGGGCTCCAACTGGGGCACAACGTCCAAGAGTTGCCCACTGCTGCGCACACACTTCCGCAATTGGCTAACATGTAAAACATTATGAACACTAGGGAAGTTCGCTGGCAAATCCAATCTATAAGCAGACGCACCAATCCGCTCCAAAATCTCGAACAGGCCCACATACCTTGGGTCCAATTTCCGATTTTTACCAAATCTCTTCACACCAACCATTGGAGAAACCTTGAGGTATACATGATCCCCTACTAAAAACTCCAAGGCAGACCTACGCCGATTGGCGTTCTTTTCATACCTCTCATGAGCTAACCGAAGCTTCTCCCGAATAAGCTTCACGGCGACTTCCATCTCTTCCAGAGCATCAGGACCCAACAAAGGCTTCTCACCAGCCTCAGCCCAAAACAACGGAGTCCTACAGCGCCTCCCATACAAAGCTTCGAACGGAGCCATCTGCAAGCTTTCCTGATAACTGTTATTATAAGCAAATTCCATGAGTCGCAGACGCTCATCCCACGCTCCACCGTGGTTTAAAATATAGCACCGGATCATATCCTCAACAATCTGATTGACCCGCTCCGTCTGCCCATTGGTCTGAGGGTGGTACGCAGTAGAATACCTCAGATCCGTACCCAAACCCTCCTGCAGACTCTGCCAAAAACGAGAAGTAAACCGGGAGTCTCGATCAGAAATGATGCTAACCGGCACACCGTGGAGTCGGATGACTTCATTCAAGTACAACTCCGCTATCTTCTTCATCGGGTAATCAATCTTATAAGGCACGAAGTGAGCACACTTCGTCAATCTATCCACTATAACCCAAACAGAATCAAATCCTCTCGGGGATTTTGGCAAACCCGTAATGAAGTCCATAGATATACTCTCCCACTTCCAAGTCGGGATCTCTAGCGGAGTCAACTTACCACCAGGCCTCCCATGATCGGCCTTCACACGCTTGCAAGAGTGACACTCAGCAACATATCGGGCTATATCTCCTTTCATACCATACCACCAAGCAATTTGCCTTAAGTCACGGTACATCTTCGTAGATCCTGGATGGTAGGCAACGCTGGAACCATGAGCCTCACTGCAAATCATACTCTTAATGTCCCCAACAGCGGGAACGCAAAACCTGCCGCGGTACATCAAAGTACCTGCATCATCAATAGAAAAATCTGGCAACTCTCCCTTCTCTGTCCTGGTAAAAAGGTGCAACAGATCCGGATCGTCCTTCTGATGCAGTCTAGTCAAAGAAATCCAGGACGACTCTTCCACTGATAAGCTACTCTGCAAACTACAGCATCCAACTGAAATATCCATAAGGAGGAACTCCTCAACTAATCGATCGGCGGAGAGGTTAAAGATCTTTCCCGTCTTTCGGCTCAGGGCGTCGGCCACCACATTGGCCTTGCCCGGATGATACTGGATTTCTACGTCATAATCCGCCACATACTCAAGCCACTGCCACTGACGCAGATTCAACTCCTTCTGCGTGAACACGTACTTCAGGCTCTTATGGTCAGTAAAAATCTTGCACTGAGCCCCATAAAGTAAGTGCCTCCACAACGTCAACGCATAGATAACCGCTGCAAACTCAAGGTCATGCGTTGGATAATTCTTCTCATGAGTCTTCAGCTGCCTTGACCCATAAGCGATTACTTTTCCATCCTGCATTAATACGCATCCCAGTCCTATATGCGAAGCATCCACATACACATCATAATCCATGCCCTCAGTAGGAAGGGTCAGAACGGGAGCAGTACACAATCTCCTCTTTAACTCCTGAAAAGCTTCTTCGCACTTCTCGCTCCAAACAAAAGCCACATTCTTCTGAGTCAGCTTGGTCAACGGTGCGGCTATAGAAGAGAAACCCTCCACGAATCTCCTGTAATAGCCAGCCAACCCTAAGAAACTTCTGATCTCCTTAGGAGTATTCGGCCTACTCCAATCCGTCACTGCTGCAATCTTTTCTGGGTCAACCGAGATCCCATCCTTGTTCACCATGTAGCCTAAAAAAGAAACCTGAGGCAACCAAAATTCGCACTTGCTCAACTTGGCGAATAATTTGTGGTTCCTCAACTCTGATAGGACCAAACGCAAATGCTGCTCGTGCTCCTCAGCACTGCGAGAATAAACCAACACGTCATCAATGAAGACCACAACGAACTTGTCTAGGAAATCCTTGAACACTCTGTTCATCATATCCATGAAGGCTGATGGTGCGTTGGTCAGACCAAACGACATCACCAAAAACTCAAAGTGCCCATGCCTCGACCTAAACGCAGTCCGTGGAATATCTGCCTCACGGATCCTGAGCTGATGATAGCCCGAACGAAGATCGATCTTGGAGAACACCGTGCTACCACGCAACTGGTCAAATAAATCATCGATCCTCGGCAGAGCGTACCTGTTCTTGATAGTGACCTTGTTCAACTCTCTATAGTCGATGCAAAGCCGCATCGACCCATCTTTCTTCTTTACGAACAAAACAGGAGCACCCCAAGGCGACGAACTCTGCCTGATAAAACCTTTAGCCAACAACTCATCTAACTGAATTCGAAACTCCTCTAACTCACGAGGGGCCATCCGGTACGGCGCCTTAGCAATAGGACGCGTACCCAGCTCCAAATCAATCACAAACTCCACATCCCGCTCAGGAGGGATACCAGGAAGATCATCAGGAAAAACATCGGCGAAACCACGAACAATAGGAATCTCCTCCAAGCGTGGCACGCTAACAACGGTTCCAACCGCCGAGACTAAACAAACACAACAATCAGAAAGAAACAATCTCTGAACACATACCGCAGAGAGAATAGGAGAATCCTGACACGGATCAGCATACACGCTGCCGGGCTGACTGTCGTCCCTGATGAAGTCCAAGCGCTTTCCCTTGCACTGAATGACCGCATCATACCGAGAGAGCCAGTCCATGCCCAAAATGACATCGAAGTCCTCTAGATCAATCATCTTCAGATCCGCCTTCGCAAGAAAATCCCCCAACAAAACTGGGCAATCCAAAATACCCAAATCTGACAACACAGATTCACCAGAGGGAAACTTGACACGGAAGGAATCCCGAACACGATCTAGAGACAACCGATGACGCTCCACAAAGGCTCTAGCCACGAACGAGTGGGTAGCTCCGGAGTCAAACAGAACACGCGCCCAGCGGTTCTTCACCTTAAATTTCCCTATAGGAACGCACAAAGCTAAGGAACTAGCACAACAGTACCGCAAATAATCTAGTAACTAAACTACCAGGCTAGAAAGAAAACAACAAACTACTAACCTGAGATCACCTGGGTCGAAGTCTGAGCCTCCTCGGAAGAAATCACGTTCAGCTTCCCTTTTCCCTTGTCCACACGCTGAGGTGGAGGTAATGCCTGCAATGGAACTGCAGGAAGAGCTGACTGGACCTGAGGACACCTCGACTTAACGTGACCATTCTGCCCACACTGATTGCAGACTCTAACCCTGGACCAACACTGGGCTGTATCATGCCCGGATCGCTTGCAAACTGAACAGGAGACATCTCTCCCAGGAGCACCCTGAATAGCATGAACCTGCTCCTTCTTCTGAGATGTCGCCTTCTTGAAACACCTCTCAACAGGATGGCCTGACCGGCCACAAAAACTGCACACCACCCTGCTCCTCTTTCCCGGAACAGCATCGGGTACCAGGGGTTTCTTCTCCTCTACCAACTTCCTCTTATCCTTCCTCAACTGCTGGCCTCTGCTCTTCACCGTCAAAATGGCCTCAACCTTAAGAGCAGCCTCTACAACTCCAGCATAAGTCACTGACTCATAAGCACTGGCCAACTGCTGCACCTCACTCCTCAAACCACCGAGGAATCGCTTAACTCGATCAGCCTCAACGCTGACCAATCCAGGGGCAAAACGGCTCAACTTACTAAACTCTATCTCATACTCACCCACCGTGAGCTGCCTTTGCTTCAGATGGAGGAAGTCGTTCATGAGGCGGTCACGCTCGACCGAGGGTAAGAACTTCCTCAACAGCATCTCCTTGAACACTTCCCAAGAGCATCCGGCTACCAGGCTCTCCTTCTCTCTCAGCCACCAACTCTTAGCCAAACCTTTAAGCTGATAGGCGGCTATCATCACCCTCTGATCATCTGAAATCCCTGAGTACGAGAACATCTCCTCCATGGAGATCAGCCAGTCGTCTATCACCATGAAATCTGCCTTCCCATCATAAGTGGGAGGGCTCAGCCTCTGAAACTGCGAGATGAAGGCCATCTCTGCTGGCACCACCACTGGAGGTCTCAAGGGTGCAGGAGGAGGAGGAACAGCTAACCCCCCTGCAGGAACTTGCGCACCCTGAGCCTGCCCTGCCACAACTGCCACTAAAGACTGAATCTGGGCTTGCACCTCCTCCAACTGCCTACCCATAGCTTCGCTACTCTGACGCAGACCCTCGATCACCGCATCGTTCTGAGCTCCAGAAGATTCACCCTCAGACAGGGGAGTCGATCGAGTCGCAGGATGCCTAGCCATCCTAAAAATCAATACAATGCAAATCATATCCAAATCCCACGACTAGAACCGACTACCAGTACAGACAATACATATGTAGATATAGACTTAAAGCTGCTAAACTTGCTCTGAGAGTTTATCTCCTTCACAATAATTGGATGATATGCCCTAACCTAGGATGGTTAACCACCACCTCACTAACTCTTGTGCCTAGATCGGATGCATGAACTTATGTTAGTTTGAAAACTTATGTGTGTACATATGTCATCCTGCAAATCTTTAGCTCGGCGCGTTGTGCTTATGCAATGTTATGATATGCATGATTGTGCTATGCATTCTAAAAAAAAGGCCCTAATGCATGATATGAGCGGCGTACACATGAAAATGTTATGCATCCCATACTACATAACATTTCCATGCAACGAAAAAGAAACGTGCTAGTCGCAGTCATGTGGTGAGGTTATGCATCCCATACTACATAACCCTCACATGTAGCCCCTATGGTGGATCCATATACGAACACATATTATGCATCCCATACTACATAATATGCCCCGTATACTTCATGTTATGCTATGAGTGTAGTGTTCGTGCTTTTGCCAAGACGTGCTGATGACATATCGGTGTGTGAATGACATGATGCTGAACTACTAAAAGCATCCAAGGAAGGTTGCCCAACTAACTTGTCAAGCAACCTCCCTCTGATACCAACTGTCACAACCCGCATTTTCTCCGAATTAAGAATTATCAGAGTAAGAGAAAACACGCGTCATGATGCCACGTCAAGCAGGGGATAACTGCTGACGCTCAGACAAATCCAACTACAATCTTTATGCAAGAAAATCATGTGCTTAATGAATAGAAAATCAGTTATGTTTAGAGTCCGTATCCCTCGGCTCAGTGGATCATCTAGTCCACAAAAGAAAACTATATTTAAACGCTGCGGAAAAATACTTTAATTAGGTTTTACACCCTAAAGAGCGCATAAGGGTCCCGAGAGAACCAATCATGCTATGCAAGACACTACACTTAGTTTATATAGTATATATAAGGAAACGGTTTTCGTACGTGATTTGGAAAATAGTGATTAAGTTTACAAAACATGCTGATCATGAGCTTCATTTATAATAATAATTATAGTTTAAAAATAACTAGCAATCTAGCATAAAACCTTCTCAAAGCAAGTAGACTATCTCCAGAAAAATAAATGTTAGCAGCAATAGTATATATCTAGTACAAGGTAAAAACTACTAGTGGGCGCCAACAACCTGACACGAACCCACCAGCACACATATATGTCTGTAAGAAAGTACTGAAAACAACCTCACTAACAAGGTAAACAAAACTCCAAAGTCCAGAAGTCCACCAACAACACCGCCTCCAACTAGCCACCAGACTGGCTACAGCTCAGAACCTGAGGCATTCCAAAAGAAAACAGAATACCTCAGCAAGCAAAAATCAAGGTAAAACTGCATGAAAGAGTCAACCAAAAGGACAAAATAACAGGAAACATGCAGTAGAAAGAGTCACAACTGTCCAAAACAGGACAACAAGAAATGCACAACGTGCAAAGAAACAGCAACGACCCAGCCCAGGAACAACATCCTGCAGGGCCTACTAGACTACCAAGAGCCAGAATGCTGCAAACTACCAAAGAAGAAACTTCTAACACCCTAAACTGCGGGAAATGTTAGTAGCAAAACCAACAATGAGGAACCGGATCGAAGGCAAACGCAGTCCCCCAATCCACCATGTCCAAGTCAAAAGCTCGAGGGTCAACACGTTAAAACACAAGGGACCTTCCACCCGACATGCCCAGCCCGTACCTGGAGCAAGAAATCCATGGGTGGCCTTGGCTATATCACACAACTCCACCCCCATAAAGAGCTACAACCACCACTACTAACCACGACACACGATTCGGCCTTTAGGAAAATAAAGAAAACGGCCGACAAGGAAAACCCAGAAATACAACTGGAAATCCACTCGGAAATGAAATACAAGGTAAAGGAAGAGTGTTGAAATAAACCAACACGACTAGGCGTTGAGTGAAACGCACTCAGTGCCTACCTAAACTTTGGCGTTGAGTGAGCTAGCCTCACTCGCCGCCAAAATAATGTTACTACCCACAAACCCACTAAAGAAAATGGAGCTCGACGACAGTCGAACGACCAAGGCAGAAGATCCAGAACTCGAGTAGTTGCCTGCCACTTGAGTATCTAAACTCCCGCACTCGAAACCATCTAAATTCGCCTATCAAAAGAAAATATACAAAGCGCATGATCAGTGACGCACGATCAGTGGTCGTGCGCACTCATCGGCTGATGATCATGCGAAGCGAACCTGGAAAACCTGACAGAAAACCTAGCAATTGCGCACGATCAGTGTCGCACGATCAGTCGTCGTGCGCACTGTTGCCAGCGCTCGTGCGATTGCCCGAGACAGAACTTTGGAAACTGAAATTTATACGCGCACGAACAGAGGCACACGACCAGTGGTCGTGCGCCCTAAAGGTTGATGACCGTGCGCGGTCAACCTGCACCGTTTGGAGTTTCCCGAACGACACCGGAACGCGCACACGACTCACGCCACTGCAGTAGCAGTAGACAACTATCACGTCGCACGCTACTACCATTCAAACTATGCCGGACCATTCGAATAATATCTTAACGAAGGAAATTGGCAACCACACCCCCCCTCCTAACTCTCCCTCTCGGCTACACCCGAACCAGAGCAACAATCAAGAATAAAGGAAAACAACGGCTCCACGCCGATAATTTGGATTCCAAACATCACAACATAGGGGGGGTTTCAGTAGGAAGAACTAAGCCCTATAGTTAGCAAGAAAAAAATGAGAACAACAAGGCCTCTAACCTGGGCTAAACGGGATTTCAATTTCAGCAAATAAAATCAAAGAAAACACTTGGCAAGGGCAAGAATACCACTTGCCTCAAATCTCAGCGAAGCTTTGGACTGCTTTCCTCCTCTTCGCACGGATCAAAACGGCCGCAACACCTAGAACAAAGACTCGGCCATTAATGGCGGAAAACTTCCAAAACCGAAAATTCCAATCCTTCCAAAACTCCACGAAAATAGAATTTCTTACCGCAGGAATGAAGGTCTCGACGAGAGCAATCCGAATCCACTCTTGGAATCGAATTCCGTCCACAAACGCTCCGGGAATCGGCGTCCGAAGGGAAGGTAGGCGGTTACTCCGTTTCTCTCGTACAAGGGGCCGGCGGTTTCTTACGGGGAAGAAGAAGATCAATCCTTTCATTCTAATTCTACATATATATATATATATAATTATATAATTATATTATTAATTACAAAATTACATAAAGCACCAAATCGACGCGAAAACCAAACTATCTCGGAATTCGTCGAAATTCGCACCGTAGCTAAATACCCACGCTACGAACACAATGGCGAAGTCGAAATTAACTTTCGATGAACAGAACTCGAGTTATACCCAAATAAAGCCAAACACCAACATCCCCCCGAGAGGCCACACCGGGTCACCAAAACGACTCGGTTTGCGAGGGAGATCTTGCCAACAGGCTACCAAACAGGGCACTCAGTTCTAAGGAGCTAAACCGTACTCCACACATGGCACAAGCCACGGAAACGCGTCATCGTAACGCCAAACGAGAATAAAAATAATCGCTGAAAAAATGGGGCGTTACAGCATCCCCCTCCATAATATCTCATCCATACCTTCTTTTAATCTACTATCATCACCTCTCAATTCCCCATCATCCCATGATGAGCCCATGACATACATCCATCCTTCTATATCAACTCAGACACCCTTTGAGTTCATGCAAATGGATTCCCCTTCCATTACCTCTCTTCTACAAATCATCACTCCACTACTCAAACAACTCATAATAGAGGCCATTAAACCTCTTGTTGAATCCATCTCAATCCTCTCTGCTCTTCTGTCTACTGCCCCTACTATTCCTTCTTCTGGGGGCCTCGCTTCAGGACCCTCTAAAGCCAGGTAGGGGGAGATATCATATGAAGAAGCTCTAGTGTCTCCTCCAGTAGTAGTAGCAGCAGAAGCAACAACAGTTTTGCAGATTGTTGAGTTCCCAGCAACAAATGTACAGATGATTATAGAAGCTGAATCAGTTGATTTTGATATGTTGAGTGCAGATGAGCCAATTGATCTCCCAGAGATTGTGACTGTTGGTGATTGTTTTGTCAATCCCACAGTAGATTTATTTGGGTTATTAAAGTCTATTTATGCATATATTTATTTTCTTCCAAAAGTTTTCCAAGAGCAATCCATGGTTATAATTTGTTACACTGCACCAATAAGTCCTGAAGTTATTAATCAACTGAAGGAAAGTTTTGCTATTAAAATGATTGTTGAACCATCAGGCCCAACCTTTATTATGGATGATATCCCAATCAATAATTTGGATTATTTGATTGCTCAAGATGTGGCACAAGAACTTGAACTTATTCAGAATGATCCTGATTTAGATGAATATTTGTTGGCTGACAAAGATGTAGAAGATTATCAGATGGTCACTGAGAATATTGCTCCACCTGAAGATGATAAACCTCAAGCACTTCCTCAAGCTGAAAAACAAATCTCAAAAGAAACATTAAAGGAGATAGATGCAATGTATGACAAACATCAAGGATCTTCTGATGATGACATTGATGAAGAAGATTCTAATCAATCTAATGATCCCAAGGCCAGAAAGAAGGTTGCTAAGAAGAGAAAAGTTGTTCCAAAGGTTGCTCCTAAGCCAAATCCCACCAATGATACTCCATACTATATCTTGTAAAAGATTACTCCATACCCAGGGATGGCACAGTGGATGTGGCTATCTAAAAATGAGCAGAATGAAAGAAAGAAGAGAAGGAGGTACAGGTCTCCTCCTAAGCAATTTAGGAAAGACCCTCCTCCTCCTCCTCCATCTCCTGCAGCCTCTGGAAATGTATCTCAAAGATCTGCACCAGTCACTAAAACTATCAGAGACATTCCAACCTAGGCAGTCAGCAACAGTCATCTCAAAGAAAACCTCCTCCAGCTACATATAAGAGAAGTACTACAGACTCCTTTGATGATTCATAGAAGGACTCAATTCATATAAGCCCAGCATCTCCTCCAATACCATTTGTAGATCCAGAGCAGGAGACAACAACTAAAATGGCCAGATTTCAGGAACTGATAGGACTTTCTCAAATCAACAAAGCCAAAGCTGAAGGAAAGGATCCCTCTCAATATTCAACTATGTCATCATATAGGAAGGAAGAACTAAAGAGGTATGCCAAAGCTAACAAATTTTTCATGTTGATGATTATATGAGCCTGTATCCAGAAGCTGTAGTTCCAAGAGCCACATCTGTCAATATAATTGGTGCATCAGATATGACCATGACAAAGAAACAAGCTGCTAATCCTAATAGAGAAATCATTTCCAGACAGCCTTTTGAGAAGCCTGAGAAAGAAAAGCTTAAGCAGAACAAGTGATTTTGTTTATGTTTTATTCTTATTTTTTTTAAACTCTGTGTGTCTAATAATGAAACACTAATTTGTAAATATCTACTGAATGTTTTATTTCTGTCAGATATATGTATTTATGCTTATGATTGTTTCTTTTATTTGTTTTAGTGACCTCACCCAAATTGGGGGAGATTTTTGGATCCCTGGTTGGATTTGGGCCAGGTTCACTAAATTAGGTTGAGCTTGACCCACATTGTATAGCCAGGGTCAAGTCTAGTAGTCCTAGAGTTTAGGCTAGTATTTGGGTTCAACCTTCATGGACCAGCCAGCAGAGGACCTAAGTAGATTAAAGACTTAGAAGATTCAGAGATCAAAATTATTAGTTTGAAATTCTTCGAAATCATCTCGACGATCGTCGATCGCAGATCAAAGAACTCAGAAACCCTTCTCTGAGTTGAGCTCGACGATATTCGAGCTAAGGTCGACGATCTCTTTAGTCAGATAGATTCTCAGCTCGACGAACTCAGAGCACAGAATTAACAAGCTATTCTCAGTATGTAGTTCGTAGAGCTCAGGTTGACAAATAGGAATTCTCAGGTCGACGAACTTAGAACTCCGATCGACAAATTCCGTTCTGAGGTCGACGATTTTTGTCCCGAGCTAGAATGAGAAGTTTTCCTCACTTCTATCCCTTACTTTTTATATTATTTAGTTATAATATTCCTGAGTAATTAATGCTCATATTCCCATAAATATAGCCGTTATTGGCAGCATTAATTATGGTCTTCATCAGGTTAATTACTTGCTTATTTTGTTAGGGAGAGTTGGGGAAACTCATTTAAGTCAATATTCCAGCCGTTTCATTCTCCAGGGCAATATATAATTAATGCCAGTAATTCAAATTTCAAAGTAGAAATTATTGACGGCAGAATATAAAAGAGATTTTCTCTTTTCAGTTGAATATACACTCAGCCAAACATTAAGAGAGGATATATAACACACAAGAATATAAGAAGAAATATACTGAACATTCAGAACTCTCTCCCAATGCAGAAAACATTCTGTTTTCTTCCTTGTCCATTCTGAAGACTGAAGAAGAACATCCATCACTATCAAGAGTCTTCTTCAACCTTCTCCTCCAGGAACATTCAAGGACAACATCTTGAATCAGTCAGAAAGTTCCAGGATTAATTCAGACAAGGCTGAAGACCTACACCCTGAGCAAGGCTCCAAATTTATGAACCATCTCAACATCTTAGAAGGAGTCTTGACAACAACAAATCCACTAGCCTTCTCTATTGTATAGAGAAAAGAGAAGACATCATCACCTCCTCTATAAAGGGTGTATTAACTCCCTTCAAAAGTTTATTCTTGGTTTTTGGGCACCTGATCAAAAGCCTAAAGGGTTGTGAGATCTCCCTGGTATGTGGCGGCAGTAACCTGATCAAAAACCTGATAGTGGATTCCTACCAGGGTGGTAGAAGAGTGGATGTACCCAGGTTGGGGAACCACTATAAAATTCTTATGTTATTTGTGTGTGTTCATTTTCTTTCTGTTCTTGCTGTGTTGTGATAGATAGATTAGATTTACCTAGTTTTTATTTCCTTCTATATTATTATAGGTATCACTTATTTTTACTCTAATATAAATCTTAAAAACAGCCGAAGTTTTAATTACTCTATTCACCCCCCCCCTCAAGAGTAAATGTGGTCTAACCTCCATCTTTCATATACTTATACTGCTTTAAATACTTGCTCTGTTTATGAACACATGATAGACTAGTTCCGCCGCCACCTGCTTACCTTTGTTACTCTCCACCTTCATTACCTTCCCTTTCCTTCTCCCCGCTCGGTGCCTAGGAGCCATGGGGGAGGGGTGGAGGATGATAGGACTTAGTATTTTAGACTAATGGTCGTTGACCAAATCATTTTAGGGGACCGTGGAGCCGAACTAGGAGATGTAGTCGCAGAGCTCGGTGCGCTTGGAGAAAGGACAGTCTAGCACTGGAGTTCAGGCAGCAGGGACAGTGAGTCCTAATTATTAGTAAATATTATAGATTTGCTTCCGCAATTGAGTGATTTATAGTGAGGATTTTGATGTATCGGGCAGGAGCCCACTTTAGTACTTTGCTTTATCATTTCTGTGGACTCTCCCTTCATGGAGAATTATTTATATATATGTGATTCTGGTGGACTAGTTTTGAGTTTCATTTTACTCATGTACTTTTATACTTTTACTCTTCTCTTATGCGTTTTGTATGGCTGGCAGGATCGGCGTTTTGTAGTGACGACCTTCCCGGACTTGTTGGTGTCACCACAAACCGGCGTTTCTTGGCATAAGACCCCGGTGGTTTAAAAGAAAAAAAATGGGGTCTTACAACTACCACATGGTAACTATATACTGTTGCACGATACCTTAAGCATTAGATTGTTTCACAAGCCCACAACCCACAACCTCCAATCACACGCCGACATATGGCCATGCCGTAACTATCCTACTACCGCCGCACGGTACCTCACCACGGCGGCACGGTAGACGATGCGTTGCATCAATTCGTCGATTATGACGAGCAATTACTACCGACATGTAGTATCACTACCGCCACGCGATAACTCTCAAAGAGGAACTCCAAAATAATCGGCCATGCTACCGCTGCCGTTAACACTACCATCGTGTGGTAGCTCACTGAGAACTTTGCCGATTAATTTGACCATGATACCGCCGCACGGTATCAACCTATTTCTAGGCGGTATCTCTCATATAGAACCTACACTAATATCATAATACTACCATCTGTGCTAACCCTAATGTCGGGCGGTAGCTCATAGAATAAAACTCTTAGCTACAGGAAACTTGGGGTGTTACAAGAGATTTCTGAAGAAAGGTGCTGAAAGGAAGAGTAGATGGACCAAACCATCAAAGGGGTTCGAGAGTGATTAAGAAAAGTCTACTCCTAAGTGCTTTAACTATCGCTAGTCTTCGTATATGAAGAGAGACAGCCCAAAGCTACAAAATGAAGAAAAATAGAGGCAAGGCAGAGACAAAGGAAAGAGAAAAGTGCTCAAAGCATCAACCAAGGACGATGCATGTTCTTATAAGTCAAGCACTTCCGACTAAAGCAGTGAAGACGAGATGAATTTGTGCCTCATGGGGAAACATCACAATGACTCCGACAATGAATCCAGTGTCCATAGCGATACTGAGGTAACTCCTCCCACTTATGAAGAACTCCTTTAATTATACTAAATATTATGTAATAAATTAGATAATGTGAGTAATAAAAATAGTGTTTTTAAATATGAGAATAAAAAATGAAAAAGGAGTTGAAATATTTCAATAATGAATTAATTAAATGTGGAAAAGAGAAATTTGAGTGCCAAGAGTGTTCTCACTCTGTGAGCACAATAAAATAATTAGAAGAGAGTCTCTCTAAGACTTCCTCCAAACTTGAAATGCTTATCAAAGATAGGAAGGATTTGGAAAGGAAGCTTCAAACTTCTATAGGAAATATTGAATATGAAAAGAAACAATTCACAAACAGGTGTGTGATGCTTGTCACAAAAAACACAGCGTTAAAGGCTAAGATCCATGACCTGAACCATGCCATCTAAAAGTTTGGAATATGCCAAAAATCTCTTAATATGCTGTTGGGTTTTCAATGTCCGGGATCTGAAAAATTTAGGCTGGGATATAAACATTGTGAGTTACTACCCAATGGTATCCCTACCGATGACAATAACTCATCTTCATCTAACCTTGCTAAAAAACTTATGAATCATAAAGCTGGTCATAATAAATCTGGAAGCCTATATCCATCTTCTAGTAGGAGCCCCAATACAGTGCAAAAGACGATATCCACCGCCTATGTGAAGTATGCCAAATATAATAAGTTTGGTTATACTTCTGGCGCTTTCTTGAAGAGAGGAGTAAATAAAATTGCTCAAATCTGGATTCTGAAGTCGATTAACTATACTATGGGTGGAACAATTTGGGTAACCAGATCTTTACCCACATCCACTTTCTTAGTATGTTGGCAGGATGAGGACATGGAGAATGTGTGTTACTTATACTCCAGATGTTATAAACACATGATAGGTGATGAAGACAAGTTTCTTAGCCTAGAGAAGAAGAAAGGAGGCATGATGAACTTTGGGGACAATAGTAAAGGACACATTCTTGGCATCAACACTTTAGGTAATAATGTATTCTCCATTTCAAAGTATTGCTTGTTAAAAGGTTAAAGCACAATCTTATTTCAATTAGTCAACTTTGTGATAAGGGCTTGAATGTTCTATTTTAAACTGCTACTAATACATGCAAGATCATAGATGCAAAATCGAACTCTGCATTGCTAACTACGTATATAAATCATAATGTCTATATAATTAGGTTCGACTTCTTCTGATTTGAAATGCTTAGTTACTAAAAATGAAGAATTTGAACTTTGACATGGGAGACTCGGTCATTCAGGGAGTGAAAAAATAGTCAAACTATAAAAAAAACTAATCCGCGGACTTCTAAAGCAAAACAGAAGTTTGACTTCATTATGTGCTCCTTGCCAAAAGAGAAAATTTATAAAAACTTATTTTAAAAGCAAAAATGATATTTCCATGTATAGACCACTAAAATTATTTCACATGAATCTATTTGGTCCTCTTAACACTTGTAGTCTAGGTGGAAAATGATATACTTTTGTGATTATAGATGACTACTCACGTTTTTGTTGGATAAATTTTATTGCTAGTAAATCTGATGTATTCCTTGAATTTTCTAACAAAAAAATAAAATGCTTTAGGTCCAATCACGATGGAGAATTTGAGAATATTTTTTACTAATTTATATAACAACTTAAGAATTATGCACAAATTTTCAGCCCCATGGACTCCAAAACAAAACGACGTAGTAGAAAGAAAGAACGATGCTTGCCTAGTTTGGCTTGCCTCGATATTTTTTGGCTGAAGTGGTCATCACATGTTATGTGATGAACCGGATCATGCTTCACTCAAGTCCTAAGCTCACACCTTATGAGATATATAATGATAGAAAGTCGTCTGTGTCTTTGATGTAGTGACGTTCGTGATTCGGACGTGACTACAATACAGACTCTTAAACGTTACCGAACAAGAAATAAAAAGAGAGAACGCCGACTAAAAGCGAATGAAAAGGGGTCGGTTGGTTCCCAAAATCAGGGACTCGATACCACGTCCTTAGGACCTACCTCTCCAACAAGCACACAACTCACCGTAAGCCGGACTCGATACAACGTCCTTAAGACCTACCTCTCCAACAAGCACACAACTCACCGCACCTACACAAGCATCGAATCATTTCAATATAGCTGTTTCAAGCGCAGCAATAATTTATTTTGGAGCGGCGGAAAACCTTTAAGAGCGATCGAAATTCGAGTCGTAATTAATTCCCTTGTTGGCACATAAATTGCGCCGAACGGAAGAGCAAATCGAGGCTAGGCCACGTTGCACTCCCGAGACGGATCTACCCGTTCCGGACAACAAGAGATTCAATAACAACACCTTCAAATTCAGATTTTGCAAGTGACGGATTTAAAAATCACGGAAAAAATGGTGCATGAAAAACCTCCACAAACTAAAGCAAGAATCACACAAAGAAAGAGATTACCCAACCGGGATGAAATTTCACATAAAGATAAGGTGGGAGAATCACTCTCTCCACGGATCCGCTGGCATCACACCGAGGGGTTTGCAACCTTCTTCCATGGAGTCGCACCAAGGAAGCCGTGCCGGAGTCGCACCGAACGGATGGAGGGAGCAAGGGGCGGCAGTTTCACACCACACAAGGGGGGCCGGCAGTTTCACACCACCAAGGGGTCGGCGGCTTGGAGAAAGCTCTTGGCCGAAATTCTCAAAGGAGAGGGAGTTTTTGATTTCAAATATTCAATGATCATATTCCTCTTAAACACCTCCATAAATAGGAGTTTACAATAACTCTTAGCCCTCAATGATGGAGATGTAATCTCATCCATCCAAAAGACTAAATGCACACCAAAATAAAAAATTGTTGCAAATGAAAAAAAAAACACATGCCATGAATATAAAATTATCACTTAAACATAGGATAATTTTATATTCCAAAATATTAAATAAAGTGCATGAAATAAGAAAATTAGGCTAATTTTTCCATGGCTGTTTTAGCACGTCGCGGGCGGAGGTTGTAACGTGCACTTCCTTCAGCATCATCACGGCGTCTCAGATCTTTATGTCGTAGCGCCTCGGCAACCGAGTCATCATCAAGTAGCGGTGGCGCTGCATCAATCCTCCCCCACTCAAAATCACGTATCTCTGATGCGTGAGTGGAGAGATAGCGGCGGAGAAGCTCGGCATCCAAACGTTTAAGCTCTGTCGCGAGTACCTAAGAGTCATCTGAAGGGGGGCGGTCACGCCAACGGACGAGGAAGCGGTAAGTAGTACCATCCAGAATAGTGAATGCTTCCGCAGCGAGTATCATATCTGGAGTGAGAAATGTCCTGGGGAACCTGGGAAATATGTCAGCAGTAGGAGTAAAAGAAGGCAACGTACCATCCGATGTTATACCTACGGGGACCGAAGGAGAGAGATCATCCAAACTACCACTCCCCAACCCATTAGAATATCTGATGGTATAATGTTATTTAAGATTCTAATTAATTCATTCCAACTTCAAGTTAATTTCTTATTCCTTCCTATCCCATCTCAGCTGCTGATGATCCTGCATCAGTATTGCAAGATGATGCTGCAAATTCCATTGAAGATTTGGAATCCTATCTTAACCTAGACTGTGAGTCCTCACTCACATCTACTCCTCTTGTTCCTTCTTTTCAAGAGAAAATGGTCTCTTATAGACCTGAGTACCTTGATGACCCCTTGATCAAGGACTCTCTCTTCTTTTCCTGTATAGCACTCCTCGTGTGCCTTGCAGAGGTGTCTATCCCTGATGTCGCTAAACATCTAGAAGGAATTATAACCTCCTTCCAAGATGCAAAGTGGTATCCTGTGTAGATCTTCAGGTAACTCTATCAATTACCTGTTGCTGTTCACCTTGGGGGGAATATTTTATTCCCACTTGGTTGTTAACCTATCTTTCTTTATATGCAGGCACAATCAACACTACTGCTTCTGCTGCTGCTGCTGAAGAAGCTGAGGCTGTGCTAGATTTACCAGAAAAAGCCTCCAAGATGACTGAAAAGGAATCAAGCTCAGAACTGGTCCCCAGGATAGTTCCTGACTTTTATCCTAAATCAGAACTCTGGAAGAGCACTCCAAATGTTGATCTTGATGCCCTCCTTGAGCAAGATGCCATTGAGGAAGCAAGAGAAAGAGAAGATAGAGAAAAGCAGAAGGCTGAACATGCTATAGCTGCCAAGGATATCTCAAACCTAGACTTTGATGATTATGCTGGTAGAACCTCATCTCACTCCTCTGATGATGATGACTCTGAGGATTCTGATAGCTCCCAGAAAAAGAAAAAGGCTGTGTCTAAGAAAAGGAAAGCATCTGCTCCTCCTACTGCCAATCCAGACAAGGATGTTCCCTATTTCATTCTGAAGGGAATTGATCCCAAGAGCAAAGAATTTCGACCCTGGATGAGGCTCTCAAAGAATCAGACAAGAGAGAAGAAGAGATCAAAAAGATATGACACTCCTATTCAGAAATTCCCCCACAGAGGTCCTCCTCCACCTCCTGGTGCTGGAGCCTCTGGAAGTCTCTCTTCTGCCCCATCTGCAAGATCAGCCAGCTCTATCATCTTTCAGTCCTACCAGAGAAGGAGTAACCAAAGCCAGGGAGGCCAAGATGTATCAGGACAAGGAAGAAAAAGAAATGAAAATGTTCTCATGGAACAAATAAAGGAGATGACTTTTCAGCAACCTACTTTCTCTCCTCCTCCTTCTCCTAAAAAGAAAGTTCCAGAATGGAAACCTTCTCCTCCCAGGAGAGGTCCATCCTCCTCATCAAGGAAACCTGCTGCCTCTGAGACAAGTGAAACAAAAGGAAAAAGAGTGGTCTATTCAGAGAAATCCCACAAGAAGTTCATTGAACTTGCTCCTCCAAGATCTCTATATGATGAAACTAATCCTAAGAAGGCTGCACAAATTCCTTCTGACTCAAGCAAAATAGCCACAGCTCTTCAAAGGAACATGGAGATTGCAGCTCAAGCTGATACTGACAGACCATCCTCTCCATCAGATATGAGTGAATCTGAAAGAATTGCCTCTATGGCAAGATTTAAGGAATCTATTGCACTAAACATGATGGAGAGAGCCAAAGCTCAAGGACTAGACCCTACAGCATATACAACTATGTCTGAATTCAGAGAAAAGGAACTCAGCAAAATTCAAGTAAACCCTGAAATTTTCAATACTGAAGAATACATGAGGTTGCACCCTGCTGCAGTTCTACCAAGCTATGCTGAAAAGAAAATTATTGGTGAACACGATCTAATGCTATCCAAAAGACAAGCAGCAAATCCAAACAGAGAAATTATCTTCAAACCAGCTGTAATCCCAAAGAAATCATTTGATGCTAAAACCTCTGATAAATCTGCTTGATACTTTAGTTCTGCTGATTTATGGCTTTATGTTTTCCTGTGGATTGCCTGTGATTTAAATTTTTGGTTAATTTCTGCTTTTGTTATTGTGTGCATTACTTTTTAGATCCGATTGGACAACACAACCCAAATAGGGGGAGATTGTTGGTACCCTAGATGTGATTTGGCTTATGTAATCCCTTTCCAGCCCCTCTTGATCCATATAACTATATATGATCATGTTTAGGTCTTGTTTAGTTTCCCTAGGACAGTTTATAACTGACCTAGAGCTTAGGCTAGTAGTTCTAGATGTATTTTTTTGGTTAAGGCTTTTTCCGTTCGACCATCGTCGAACGAGGCCTCGCGATCGTCGATCAGTGGTCGACGATAGCAGGGCTATAGAATCGTTGAAGTCAAGACAATTATCGTCGACCGATGGTCGACGATCTCAGAGCAAGCTTATTATGCTCTGAAGGTTGGTCGACGATCTGCTATCAGCAGTTCGACGATCGTGGTCTTGCTTCACGATATCTGTCTCGACAGATCTCTGCCTTAGTCGTCGACATCATGAGATGTTCGACGATTTCTGTGTTAACAGATTTTCTCCTAGGTCGACGATATCTTGAGCTGGTCGACGATTGCCGTTCGACGATTTCTGTGATAACAGATTTCTGCTTTTAGTCGACGATCTGTTAGCTAGGTCGACGATCATCGAACCCCTGTTCGACGATTTCTGTCTGCCTTTATCTATTTGCACTTATTTTATTCCTTGGTTTATTTCCAAGTGTTTTAGCGTGTGGTTAGAAAAATTTTCTGAAGAATGTTTTTGCTAATTTATGGCTTAAATTCAAATGAATTACTTACCAAATATGTTAAGCATAAATTACGGGATTTCGTATTCTGATAAAGCATTTTTGTCTTATTATACAAAATATAGTGCCAGGCTGTATTCTAGCCGTTGGCGGTGTATGCTATTTCCAAGAACGATAAGTCTTTATGCTGAGATTTTTTTTATTCATTTATTTCCTTATTGGGACTGACAGAGAGCTAATAGGTCATTCTATTCCTATTGCTATATTCTATTTTGAGATAATCTGTTGCAGGGCTCGAGAATTCAAATCAATAGAGCCGTTCCAAAAGTTAAATGAGAAGACATATTTAAGAGAGATTTTTCTCTCAGAAAAATAAGAAGTTACAAATATAGAGAGATTTTTTGTGTGCTGGACTCTCTCAAGCATCTTCAGAGCAACTCTTCACAATCTCACAATCAGAAGAAGAAAAGTTTTCCTGAAGCATAAGCCCAGAGGAATTACTTTCATTCTCAAGTCTCCTGAGCATCTGCTTAGAGTTTTCAAGATTTCAGAAAGAGCTCAAGTTCTGCTTCAATTATTCCAGAATCTGAAGAACTGATAAAAATCAGTCTACAGATCTCTGAGGATTTAGTTTCAGTATATCTGAAACTCCTTCATCCTGAAGCAAAGGCTTTCCCTGGACTTCCACTGAGCCAGGGGGAGACTTTGATTCTTTAGAGAATCCACAAGTCTTCTCTAATCTGTATTAACAACAGAGAAGACAATCTAACCCTCTCAACCCCTTTGTAAAAGAGTTTTCACACCTCTTCAAAAGTGAACATTGGTGACAGGGCACCTTATCAACAACCTGTGGTTGAGCATCCTTATCAAAAGCTCAAAGGGTCTGTTTGATCTACCTGAATCAGATCATTGGTGACAGGGCACCTTAGCAAAAACCTGTAGTGGATTCCTACCAGGGTGGTAGAAGAGTGGAGTACCTATTAAGAGGGAACCACTATATATCCTGTGTCTCTCTGGCTGTTTTGTTTAAATTGCTTATTCTGTGGCTGTGATAGAACTACCTAGGATTGCTAGTTGCTGTGATAGGCTTATAGTTAATCTGAAATTTCAGTTAACTCTCTCACTTGTGGACTTCACTGTTTTAGGCTCTTAGGGTTCAAGTATCAGATTATTTATTCCGCAAATAAACTCCAAGGGAGCTGACTAGTTATTCATAAAATTTGAATACTCTATTCACCCCCCCTCTAGAGTAGTTTATAACTTATCCCCTCACTTTCAGAAATAGAGCCCACACATTGATATGTGGTCCTACGCGTTGTTAACACGGGGTAAACCTTATGTAGTTTTAATTAATGAGAAAAAGAGGACCTTTAATTATTTAAAGTCATTTTATCTGTCCCAATGCTCTTCGATATTGAGGGCTAAGAGCGGTTAGCCACTCATCGGAATGGGGATTGCTTAAACTAGAAAGCGATAAAAGGAAAGCAGTAAAAGGAAAGCAGTAAAGGAAAGCGGTAAAGAAAGCATTAAATTGTGAGTCCTACATAAACGAGTAGGCGGGAAATGAAAGCAGTAAATGACAAGTCTCGGCTCAAATGAGTGGGCGGGAATAAATGAATGCTGAAAAAGCTATCTCATACACACATGCACTCTACAGAAATTTAAACGCACACATGCAAGGTCATACTCAAATGAGTAGGAAGAAAATGAAAGCAGTAAATTGCAAGTCCTACTCGACTGAGTAGGCGGGAAATAAAAGCACGTCATTTAACTCTTAACGAGTAGGTGGAAATAAATGCGCACACGCACTGACTGTACATAAATTGAAAGAAAGCTATGAAAATTAACTAATACATGCACACACACGTACAAGAATGAGAAAAACTAAGTTACCAAAAAAGTAAAATGATTACATTTCTACCGCTAGAATGCGGTAGAAATGCATAAAAAGAGAATAAAAATTAAACGAGCAAAAAGTTTGGAAAATAAAAGTGAAAACAAAGTGAGCGAAAAATTAAAACGATAACTTTTTCATTCTTAGGTTTTTATAAAAGAGCTAAGAAAGTGAAAATGAAACTAAAAGAGAAAAAAAGTTTTACGTTCCTAAAAATCCTAAGATAAAGAAAATTAAAACCACCTTTTAAAACACTTTCATAAAACATATAAGAATGAAAACTTAAGAAAGAAGACGAAAACAAACTAAATCTAAACAAGTACGGTGCATGAAAATAAAATTGCGATTACAACGTCTTGAAATTAGTAGAATTTCCTAAAACTAAAGTACTTATAAAAGCTAAAAAGAAAAAACATAAAAAAGGAGAACGAAAAATCACTTAAGGTAGGTCACATAAATGAATTCCAAGCTATGCAAAGAGAGAAAAAAAACTAACATTTTATTAAATATTAATAAAGAGATTACATGAAAGCAAAAACAAACACTAAGTGGGCAGGGAGAAATTTCTCTTACATTGCATTAGAAGCCAAAAGTGCAGTACCTACCCTAAGAAAAATGGTAAAAAAAAGTGAATAGGAGAGCTTACTGAAAGCTCTTATTTATAGACAAATTTTTCGGGTGCGACACGCACTAGTCACGAGCATGATAGGGGCGTGACTGGACTGTGCATGATTCAATCCGGTGATTTGATGGCAGAGCTGACTTCGAGGATGTACACGTGGCTGTCACGCTCGTGTCAAGTTTGTCACGGGCGTGTAGGGGGGCGTGACTGGACAGCTGGGTGGAGGAAGTCAATTTGATCTTTGCTGGATGGAGGCAATGAGTGCTGTCATCGACACGGGCATGTCGAAATGAACACGGGCGTGACAGCTGGTGTCGAGGCGTTGAGTGTCGAGTTGATGGCGTTGAGTGTGTTCTGTCTCGACGGCATTGAGTGGTTTACACGGGCATGTCGAGTATGGACACGGGAGTGTCCCTCTTTGGTTGATGATGGCATTGAGTGGCATTGAGAGATGAACAGTGAAAGCATTATGTGGCGTTGAGTGACTAACACGGGTGTGTCGGTCATGGGACACGTGCGTGTCAGGTCAATTTTTTACTTTTTCCTGAAAATTTTAAAAAAATCAAAATAAACTTAAGTTAGAAAATATTTACTAAAAGAAGCAATTTATTGAATAAAACAAAGTAAAAAAAAAACTAAACTAAAATAACTTAATAAAAATAGTATAAAATTTGTATAATTACAACTTATCAGTATCCCTTGTATAAAATCCATGGCTATTCCCTCGAGCTTCCACTCCGGCACTAGAAGTGGCTGTAAAAATCCGACCGGACTCTTGCACTCCGCCTTTACGAGCTGGCAAGCCTCGCAATGCGTCACGAAGTATGTAATATCCTTCATCATACCCGGCCAATACATCGTCCTCTTCAGATCTGTCGCAATCTTCATGATCCCCGGGTGCACTGAATATCTGTTGTAGTGTGCCTCTGTCATGATATCCTCTCGAATTTGGCCTACTGCCTGTATGTAACATCCCTAGAAATTGAAGGTATACCTTACTCGAAGAGATCCGGGTACCTTTGCCGCATCAAGTCCCATGGATCCCAAGTGTGCTCCTCCTGCCCATGGGTCCTCCACAAGACCTTTACCATCGGGACCCTCTTGCGCCGCAAGACCCACACCACTGTATCATCGATCCTGTCCGGCTCCATGCTGAATGATCAATCTGAAGCTATCGGGCTATCTGTAGAGGAAATCAACTGCTCAAGTCGTAGTAGAGCCCTCCGAAGTGAAGAGACGTGGAAGACGTTGTGAATCCCACTAACTCCGGTGGTAGGTCTAGTCAATAAGCTAAGGGGTCGATCCGATCCTGGATCCTGTAAGGCCCCATGTATCTCGGACTGATTTTATTCTGCCCGCGAACCCGCGAGACTCCATGCATCTGCCGTATCTTCAAGAAAACGTGGTCTTCCACCTGGAACTCAACTTGACGATATCGCACATCGTAGTATTTGGCCTGCCTATTCTGTGCTTCAAGTATCCTATCCCAGATCAATCTCACCTGAGCATCTGTGTACTCCACGAACTCCAAGCCAAGTACCTTTGGATCCTCATCCTAGAACCAATATAGTTGTGTCCTGCACCTCCGACTATATAATTCCTCGAAATGGGTCATGCCTATGCTATACTGATGGTTGTTGTTGTATGAGAACTCGATCAGTGGCAACAGTCTCTCCCAGGGCTCGCCGCAGTCCAAAATGCATTGGCGCTGAAGAACCTCTAGTGTCCAGTTGGTGCACTCCGTCTGCCCGTCTATTTGAGGGTGGATGTCTGTGCTTAACATCATACGAGAACCAAGATAAGCCTGAAATGACCTCCACTCCTTAGACGTAAAACGTCCATCCCGATTTGACACGATCGTCCTGGGCACTCCATGGTAACGGACAAACTGCTCGAGAAACCTCCGCACTAGAACACTGACCGGAGCATCCTTTCTAAATAGAAAAAACCTGGCCGCCTTCATAAATCTATCGATGATCACCCAAATTGAATCATTCCTAGTATGTGATCGGGGTAGCCCATGTATAAAATCTATGGCTATGTCCTCAAACATCCACTCCGGCACTGAAAGTGGTTATAATAATCCAGTCAGACTCTTGCACTCTGCCTTTATAAGCTGGCAAGCCTCGCAATGTGTCACGAAGTATGTAATATACATCGTCTTATTAGGATTTGCCGCCATCTTTGTGATCCTCGGGTGCACTGAATATCTACTGCAGTGTGCCTCTGTCATGATATCTTCCTGAATTTGGACTCCTGCCGGTATGTAAACTCTGCCTCTAAAGCATAGCAGCCCAACTCTCAAAGAGTAATCCCTTATTGTGCATTCCTCCAAGGCCTTAAATATCGGTTCCATCCTCCCATCAAGCTTTTGCCCGTCCCTGATGCGATCCCGGATATCATTAGTGGTACTCATCGATGCAAGGTACTATTCATACAGCTCCATATCATACTTGGACACGAGATATACTTGCATCTCTTCCAACGTCTGCACCAGCTCCATAGCAATCAGCTGAGGTCCTGCTCCTGGTGTAGTGGCTCTCTGACTCAGAGCATCAGCCACCACATTGGACTTCCTGGGATGATAGTGCATGGTATACTAGCAGTCTGACAAGAACTCTACCCAGCGTCTCTGTCAGATATTCCGCTCCTTTCGTGTGTCCACGTACTTCAAATTTTTGTGATCCGAGAAAATATCACAATGGACTACGTAAAGATAGTGCCGCTAAATCTTCAGAGTGAAGATAACAACTCCCATCTCCAAGTTGTACAACAGGTAGTTTTTCTCATATTTCTTCAACTGTTTGGAGACATACGCTATCACGTGCCCATTCTGCATCAGAACAGAACCCATCCCCTGATATAAAGCATCTGTGAAATCCTTCCTTCCCAGATTGAAAGGGAAGGATGTGGCCGAGGTGAGCTGAGCCTTTAGCTCCAGGAAGGCAGCCTCACACTGCAGCATCCAAACAAATAGAGTCTCCTTCTTCATCAAAGATGTGAGCAGGAGGGAGATCCGAGAGAAACCCTCTACGAACTTTTAGTAGTAACCGGCAAGTCCTAGGAAACTCCTCACATCGTGGATGTCTTTAGCGGTGGCTAATCCCGTACTACCTGAACATTTGTCGGATCCACTGCCAGTCCTCCTCCACTAATAATATGGCCCAAGATGGCCATCTCCTTCAACCAAAACTGGCACTTACTAAACATAGCATACAACTTGTGCTGTCGGAGCTTATCCAGAGTCAATACCAAGTGAAGTTCATGATCCACCTCTTTCCTCGAATAGATGTGGATGTCATCAATAAACACTATGACGAAGACATCTAGGTTGGCCTCAAATACCTGGTTCATCAAACTCATGAACGTGGATGGTGCTTTCGTGAGCCTGAAGGGTATCACGGTGAACTTGTACAACCCATATCTACTGCTGAAAGCAGTCTTTGGGATGTCCACCTCCTGAATCCGCAGCTGGTAGTATCCTGACCTCAATTCCAGCTTCAAAAACTAGTGTGCTCTCTCTAACTGATCAAACAGGTCGTCAATCCTCGGTAGAGGATACGCGTTTCAGACTATTGATGAGTCTTATTTATATAGGGTTTTTCGGACTCATCTGAGCTTATTATCATGCATGTGCACTACTATTTCAGTAGGAAAAGTCATATATTTGATTAGGGCTTCACTTAGACATTTTTTACACTATTTCGGCCCATTTTTGTTTGCAAATTGCTCTGGGATGTCGGGGGTAAGTACTGGGGTACTCTCCGCACGGATTTGGTTCTTTTATGCTGTATATTGGTGATGGGGGCTTGTGCTTCAGCTTTGGTTTTGGTTGTGCAGGTGGTCAGTTTTACCCCAAATCTGGAATTCTGTTTTGTGGAAAAAGCATTGTCGTGTGATTCCTTAGCGCACGATTTCGTTGAAAGCGTGTGTTTTCTGCAGGTTTCTCTATAAGATTGACCAACCCATGAGAATTCTTCACGCATGATTTCTTCCGAACCGTACGCGAAGGAGAAACATGGTTTTCCTTGATGGAGACATTGCTGACATGGCCTCCATTGATCCCCGTCTGAGAGAGTTCGTCGATTGGGACGATCGCTGCCGCAAGCTCAAGGATGGGATCGACGTCCGCCGCCATTATATAAAAATATATAATTATAAATTAAATAATTATAATTATATATTTTTAATAATTTTATTTTTTTAGCAATTTTATTTTAGTATTTATTTCATGCTTAATTTTCATTTCATGTGTAATGATTGGTGCTTATAACCATCATATGTTGTTATAATTATTTCATTTCATGTGCTATGATGGGTGCATATTACCATAATATTTTCAATTTTCAATTTGAATTTTGAATTTTAAATGAAGGGTTGATTTAGTGGTGTAAGCCTATATATATGCCTTGATATTTGACATATTGTTTAGAGAAGAAGAATAAGAAAATAATCCCCCTAAAGATCTTTTGAGATTCTCCTTCCCCCTTGGCAAAATTCCGCCACCTCCCTCCCCCTCCTCCTCTTGGTCGTCGGCCTTCTTTCTCTCCCCCACTTAGTGGCTCGGCCACCTTCCACCTCCCCTCCTCCTCGTTCTCTCTCTTGAAGTTCTCATAAGAAGGTAACCCGAGCCCCTCCCAAACCCTAGTCGTCACAACCTTCATTCCCTTCAACTCTCGGCCACCCAACTCCACCACCAAAAACCGGCCACCCAACTCAACCACCAAACCCGACCACCAACTCCACCACCAAACCCAAGCCACCAACCCTTCCACCAACCCGAGCCTCCACCCTCTCCACATAATAAAATCAACCTACATTGGTTTGCCCTAGCCACCACCCTCCATCACTTGAGACAAAATTATTCTCCAACACTTTTTCTCTCTCCTCTTCAATAATATTGTCTTTCAAGGAACTCCCTCTCCAAGGGTTTGTCAAAAGGAGAAAATGGCGAGCGTCTTCATTGTCTGTTGCAGATTCGAGTAATTCTGCGTGGAAATAGAGAATATATCACCGTCATGTGCGCCTCCTCCACTCATCTTGTGGACAGATACATATTGGTATTTAGGTAACGCTTTTCTAAACCAACTTCGTTGAGTGCTTCTTTTTTATATTTTGTGAGAATTGGTGGAATAGAAGGCTGGTAATTTGTTCCGATTTATATTGAATATTCTGTTGGTTAAAATCTAATTTTCAAAGCATTTAATTCCCGAATAGTTTTCGTATTAATTGGAACAGGTAGATTTCGTGAGCACTAGAAGAAATCGGGTTCATCACCCTTGATTTCCCCTTTAGTTCAAGTGATTTGGTATACCCTCTATTAATTAATTTTGGATCGATTAGGACTTAATTTAAAATCACTTATTTAGTCTGGATATTCTCTTATTGGATGTGTGAACGTTTGCTCATAATTTAATTTGAATTGCTAATTGTCCTGTTCGGGTTGGTCCATTTCGCTTGAGCGAACATTGACATATAGCCCTTGTTCAATCTAAAATAATGGGTTGCATCCCTTTGCGTTGATTGTTGTGGAATTTGTGCCTCTAAATGCTTGAGTATTCGATAGTGCTAAGTAGAGAAATTGCGCGCTAGATATTTAAATAAATTGTCGAACATAAGAATGCGTAGTTTAATCCGTAGAACCCATGGGACTACATCAATTTGTTATCAGAGGGTGGTTCACGTCAATTCCCTAATTTGCACCCTCCCCTTTTTATTATTTCATTGTCACGCACTTGCATGTTTCTTGTCAAAATAATAAAACAAAATCTCTAGTTTTGGTTTGCCAATAGCAATCTAAAGTTCTCATTTTTTCTTAAAATTCAAAAAAATAAAATTCTGGAAATTTTCCATCATTTTATTAGTAAGAAATCAAAAATATATTTTATTTTTATTAATTCATTATTTTTATTAAATCATTACAAAAATTTTAATTTTGGTCTGCAAATAGCGGTGTATATTTTTATTTTTCAGCGAAAATAAAAAACAAATTTTTTTAATAATCCTCATAATTTTTCGAGAAAGAAAATCCAATAAAATATTTTATTGCCTTTGTTATTAAGAGGGAACAAATCCTTCTGTTGCATTTTATAAAGGGCCAGGTTCATTATTCATTGCATGTGCACAAGTTCCGGGTGAGTTTTCTCTCCGGTTATCATTATTTTGGCCTATGACATTTATGCTTCTCGTTTATATTATTTGTATGTTAATCCCATGGCTAAACAAACCCAAGCCTTGCAATCCTACCCTAGGAATTCCCACCCTCCCCACGCTTATCCTTTGACTATAATTGAGGCACCTACTTATGATGGTTTAGGGTATCCCCAAGTTTTCCTATACTGGGTTAAGGAAATAGAGTGCTACTATGAGTAGTACAATAGGACTGACGCGGATAAGGTGCGAGTGGCAAGAATAAAGTGGTTAGGTAGAGCTAAGATATTCTGGTTGAATGTGGAACGATGTCTGAGAGCCCAGAACGATTAATTACTTATTAGTTCGACAGACATGAAGACCATGCTGACTGAACAGTACGTACCTACGTACCATCAAACGCAGATGTTAGATGATTTGCCTACCATTAAACAAGGGAATAAGTCGGTCTCTAAAGTTGTTGTGGTATCTCTTGATTATGAGGATGACCTCGTAGGTGAGAGTATTCCGACATGTACGTTAGTGCTCGACGATTCTAATGAGTCTGAAATTGAGAATGGATACCAAGGTGATTTAGAAGACGATGTGTGGTATGATTGCGTTCCAATCTAAGAGAGTAGTACGTTGCCTATTACGTGCCCTACTAGCATTGTGTCTGATCACCCTATTATTGTATACCATCTCCAAGCTACGATCCTCATCGTGTTAGAGCCTACGATTACACCTAATGAGATTATATCTGAGTTATCTGAGGAGCTTGAGAGTGAGAATGTTCCTATTATTATTATGGATGAGTTACGATCTAAGGGAAGGGTAACTTTGGATGATATTGTTGTTGTACACCCGGATGAGAGTTCTTTGATGTCGACTCCGTTAGGTAAAAATTTTATCGATTCGGATTTTATCCCAGGTTAGTTCTTACTGACCCTTACCCCTATTTATTTTCCTATCTTAGATGACTTTTTAGGACGTGGAACCAGTAGTCCTAGTCTGAGTTTGTTTGTCACACCCACTTTATTAGTTCCTACTTTGACGTTGACTCGGCATGTAGATTTAACAATGTGGAGCGCACTAGTATTTGGACTATTCATCGAACCTCATAGATATGACTACACGTCACTTTTAACATTTCATTTTTCTGCATGTCCGATTACAGTTCTGTCCTCGAGAGTTTCTGACTTTTGGTCTATTGTGTATCTCGATGTGGCTTCCCCTAGTTATACTTATATACAACACCCGGTTACACGCATTTACCTACTGTCATTGGATGACCCTCATTTCCCCACATCAGTGACTATAGTTGGGTCCCATGAGTTGTTTCGCTCGCACATCTCTTCACATTCGAGGGCGTCCAATTCAATTGTTTATGATGAGCGGTTCACCTTGGCATATCTTCATGCCAAGCGTGAAAATATTAAACTTGAAAATAAGACTACAGTTTTGGAGCCCGTTAAAATCATCCTTGATTATAAGGCTTTTGTGCCACCTGACTTAACACCCTTATCCTTTGTGTTTGGGTCTAGTCATGTAGCACATGGATTCTCTCCTCATGTGTCTTGGATGTTAGTATTTATACTTATGTTATGTCGCATGCACTTCCATGCCTTTTCGAGACTGTCTAACGCTAGAGCTAGTGATTTGGGTTTAGTCTTGTCAAACTCCGAGCGGATGCCTTTTGGCTCCTTGACAAATTAATGCGTAGGAACGCCGACCCATCCATGAATATGAAGAACGTCGGATTTTATGCTTTTATTTTAGATTTTTATATAGCACCGGGTGTTTCACTTTATTTCAAGTTTCCGGACTTTTTACTGTACGTCTTGTTCCACCTGAGTGCCTTTCTCCATTCGCCTCTTCCTACCACTAAATATTCTCTTGGGATGGGAGTGTTTGTACTGTCGTGTCTATTTTCCATGATGACTCCTTGGTTCTTGAACCGGATGGTAAGATTCTTGTTTATTTTATTTTGCTTTACACCCTCCGGAGTTTTCTCGAAAATCTTGTTTTTTGTGTGATAGATAGGTTCTTAGTACTGATGGATGTTCATGCTACTATGACACGGATTGCGGGACAAGATTTTCCCCTTGTTGCTGTTGCTTCCGATTATTCCCCCCACACGGTCCACTCATCGGTGATGAGTAATTTTTAGTGGGGGAGGATTGATGGAGATGTTATTGACACTGCCGCCATTGATCCCCGTTTGAGAGAGTTCGTCGATTGGAACGATCAATGCCGCAAGCTCGAGGATGGGATCGACGTCCTCCGCCATTATATAAAAATATATAATTATGAATTAAATAATTATAAATAAATATTTTTAACAATTTTATTATTTTAGACATTTTATTTTAGTATTTATTTCATGTTTAATTTTCATTTCATGTGTAATGATGGGTGCTTATAACCATCATATGTTGTTTTAATTATTTCATTGCATGTGCTATGATGGGTGAATATAACCATCATATTTTCAATTTGAATTTTGAATTTTGAATGAAGGGTTGATTGAGAGGTGTAAGCCTATATATAGGCCTTGAAATTTGTCATATTGTTTAGAGAAGAAGAATAAGAAAATAATCCCCTAAAGATCTTTTGTGATCCTCCTTCCCCCTTGGCAAAATTCAGCCACCTCCCTCCCCCTCCTCCTCTTGGCCGCCGGCCTTCTTTTTCTCCCCCTCTTAGTGGCTCGGCAACCTTCCCCTTCCCCTCCTCCTCCTCTCTCTTCAAGTTGTCACAACAAGGTAACCCGAGCCCCTCCCCAACCCTAGACGCCACCACCTTCATTCCCTTCAACTTCTCGGCCACCCAACTCCACCACCAAAAATAGGCCACCCAACTCCACCACCAAACCCGGCCACGAACTCCACCACAAAACCCAAGCCACCAACCCTTCCACCAACCCGAGCCTCCACCCTCTCCACATAATAAAATCGACCTACCTTGGTTTGCCCAAGCCACCACCCTCCATCACTTGTGACAAAATTATTCTCCACCACATTTTCTCTCTTCTCTACAATAATATTGTCTTTCAAGGAACTCCCTCTCCAAGGGTTTGTCAAAAGGAGAAAACGGTGAGCGTCTTTATCGTCTGGTGCAGATCCGAGGAATTTTGCGTGGAAATAGAGAATATACCACCATCATCTGCGCTCCTCCACTCATCTTGTGGATGGATACATATAGGGATTTGGGTAACACTTTTCTAAACAAACTTCGTTGAGTGCTTCTTCTATATATTTTGTGAGAATTGGTGGAATAGACGGCTAGTAATTTGTTCTTAATTATATTGAATATTATGCTAGTTAAAATCTAATTTTCAAAGCACTTATTTCCCGAATATTTTTCGTATTAATTGGAACGGGTAGATCTTGTGAGCACTAGAAGAAATGGGGTTCATCACCCTTGATTTCCCCTTAAGTTCAAGTGATTTGGTATACCCTCTATTAATTAATTTTGTGATCGATTAGGACTTAATTTTAAATCACTTATTTAGTCTGGATATTCTCTTATTGTATATGTGAACGTTTGCACATAATTTAATTTGAATTGCTAATTGTCCAGATTGGGTGGGTCCATTTCGCTTGAGCGAACATTAGCATATAGCCCTTGTTCAATCTAAAATAAGGGGTAGCGTCCCTTTGCGTTGATTGTGGTGTAATTTGTGCATTTAAATACTTGAGTATTCGATAGTGCTAAGTAGAGAAACTGCGCGCTAGATATTTAATTTAATCGTCGAACATAAGAACACATAGTTTAATCCATAGAACCCATGGGCCGACGTCATTCCTATTGCTGTCTAGTTTTTTAGCACTCTGTGGTTATTCGTATAATTTGTTTACGCATGGGCAGAAGTTCCCGTGCACCAGTAAAATGCACGGTTCAACCTGCTTGCCGAGATCCTCAGCGCTCGGTGGTTACCCGTGCGATTTCCTTCACGCACTGGAAGCAGTTTCCGTGCGCGAGTAAAATGCACGGGTCAACGCATCTTCATCCGCAAGCTTTGTCTTGGAAGTTAATATCACACGATTAAAGCACGGTCATATGCCAAACCGTGCATGACCATTTTTCTTACTTGCTCGTATTTAAGTTCAGGAGTTGGCTGGAGCGAGGGACATTCCGCCATTTCCGCTCCTCTGAGCGGGAAAATCCTACAGCAGTCGCTTTTTCGTCTCTCCTCCTTGGAGAGCTCGTTCGACCACTGTTACTCCTCCAAACTTCACCACAAGCGAAGATCTTCCGCCATTCCCTTCATCTCCTTCTTAAGTGGATCATTTGGAGCTCCTTCTCGCTGCCATTGGAGAAATTTCTGGTGACTACCAACCTAAGCAGTTCATGAAGAAGATAGGGAAAACACATTTGAAGTAGGTGACAACACTTCATGATTCATCGGAAGTCAACCACTGACCGAGCATGGACGAAGACCGGCATCCTTTGAATCCAGCCAAGAATCGTGGCTAGCCTTCTCGCGTTTGGTTGTAAATCTCCTCATGACTCTCATTTGGATGGTGTTTCTTTGATTTGGATGTTTGCTAAACTTGCTAGGAACTCTTAACAATATTCATGTTGGTTTATTATTGCAAATGTTGTGGGAGTTATTAGTTTGGCTTTACTTCCTTTGCTTGCTTTGGGTAATTGCTTGGTGATGCCCTGCACTAACGAGTGTTAGGAGCTGCCTTGGCAAATAGTTCTTTCGAACCTCAATGGTTACGAACGCACGTCCTAATACTAATCGGAGTATTCCACCATTGAGAAGCGGTGAAGGCGACCCGCGTAATTAGTTTTAGTTTTTACAAAACAAAAACTCAACCCATAAACCTTTGATGCATTTGCAATCACATTCCTACGATAAAGATCACATGCCCAATCTGCACTCCTCGAGAGATTTGATACACAGAGGATAACTCCCCCAGTTTATTACTTGATGACGATCGGTGCACTTGCCAAGATTGCATCAAGTTTTTTGCGCCGTTGTCGGGCAGTGCAATAGTTTTGTGTATTTCTCTATTGGAAAAGTTATTGCAAGTGCTTTTTGCACTTTGATCGGTTTTTGTGTGTTGTATGACAGATCTAAACCCTAGGAATAGAGGTGAAGATCTTTGAGTTGATCATGAAATTACATGAGCAAGGCGAGCCCGTCGTCGTGCTGCTGCTTCTGCTGAAGGAAGAAAGAGAATGGAAGATTTAGTTCAAGGAGGAAATGGCCTTGGTGAACCGGTTGTTGAGGACTAGGAGAAGGTCTGACCCCGCATTAGGACAATGCGTGAATTCACGACCCCTACTGCGGGAGGTGTTAACCCTGGTTTTGGTCCGGCCATCGTGAACAACAACTTCGAGATAAAGCCCGCCATCCTCAACATGATCTGCAATAACACGCAATTTTCGGGCTTGCCAATAGAGGATCCGCAGCTCCATCTAGCGGCATTCTCGGAGATATGTGGCACCTTCCACTACGTCAGCATTACAGATGACGTGGTGAAGCTAAAGTTGTTCCCATTTTCGCTAAGGGACAAGGAAAAAATCTGGCCCCACACTATTGCTCCAGGGACTGCAACTATGTGGGAGGCTGTATCCTCGAAGTTCTTAGCCAAATTACACCCGATGGATAAAATAGTGAACACCTGAAGGGAGAAAGCCACCTTCTGACAGCTCAACTAGCAAACAATATCTGAGGCTTGGGAGTGATTTGCTGATCTGCAGCGTCGATGCCCCCAACACGACTATGAGCCGTGAAATTTGGCAGAAATATTCTTTTTTTGAGCCTAATTGCAGGGCCATGATCGACACGATGGATGGAGGCACTATCATGAACCTGACTCCCAATGAGGCTTTGCGGCTCCTTCATAACACCGCTTCTCATAACATGTGTTGGACTACTGGATGAAACACACCTAGGGGTGCGAGAAATTTGTTCAAGGTAAATGTGGTGCATCCTCGAGCTGAGGTAAGCCATCCTACAATGGATGGAATGATGTTTCTGACCAGATCGACTCCTCCTCCAGCTCAGGTGATGGTTATAATGTGTCAGGGTTGTCGAAACCCCAGCCATCATACATATGAGTGCCCAACTGGAGAAGCTTTTGCTGATCGCTCAGGTAGATCTGCTGACGAGAGTGTGAAATTTATAAATAACCAGAACCGCGTTGCTCCTTATAACAATTCTTATAACCCGAATGCGAGAAATCATCCAAATTTCTCCTGGAACAAAAATGCTCCAGGTTAAAGGTGGCGGGGAGACTAGCATTAGTTTGATGCTCAAGCTTCTAATAGCCAGCAGTGACAGCCGAAATTGGGTTATAATCAGAACGCGCAGGGGACGTGAAAGAGTGTGTTAGAAGAAATGATGGAGAAATTGGTGGAGATGGCTCAATCCAACATGGCCACTCAGACCGCCTCCATGAGAAACTTGGAGAGATAGTTGGGGTAATTGGCCTATGTGTTCTCTGAGCGTACTCGCGGCGCCCTCCGGAGCGACACGAAAAAATTCCCCGTGAGCAAGGTATGTGTGTATGGGAGTCAGATGAGTTTATTAAAAATGAAGTGGCTGTGAAGTGTGAAATAAATTAGGTAGAGACCGTGGCCTTATGTGATTTCGGATCTTCTTGCAATATTCTTCTTTGCGAGATGTCGAAAAATTTAATTTAAATATCGAGTCGAATGTCCGGAAATCACTCGTGCTAGCTGATGGGTTGGTGGTGAAGACCGACGGTGAGATAAAGGAGGTGGAAGTGATATTTAATGGGTCTACGGTAGTCACTGATTTCTAAATGCTAAGACCAATGGGGAATGCTTTAAAACCCATCTTAGGGGTCCCCTTTCTGAAAGATAATTGGGCGACGTTGCAGTTTAGCGCGAGCAGCATCACCTTCGCTTTTATGGTTGATGCGCATTTACCGCCGCCCCTTATCTCTATGATTCCGAATGAACCCGGAAAACTGTAGGATTTGATTGTTATGTTATTTGATGGTTTGCTTAGTGTTGTTGAGACAGGTGTGCTACAGGAAGTGGAAGTCTGTATGGTGAAAGTCAAAGGAATGTTGAAGATAGATGAAGGGGAAACAATATCGGAGTTAATTTTAGTGCAGCGAGTTGAGAATGGTAGTAGTGACCGTAGTGAGAGTCACGTTGCTGAAACTAAGGAGAGTAGCACGGCTGTTGAAAGCATGCATGAATTAGAATCAAAAACTTTTATTGACCCAGATAATTTGTGTAAATCTATAAAACAGGTTATATGCGCTGATCTATCACCCGCCGCGGGTGAGGAAAGGATGCCTCTGGAAGGAAAATCTAGAGCTACCTCTAAATTGGATGGAGTGGTTGTACGACCATGGCAGTCTCCATCCGTGGAATTGCTAATAAAAGAACTGCGAATGTGCAAGGCGCTGGATTTTGCCCTCAGGCGCAAGAAGGAAGAGGCAAGGGGCAGGGGAGATTCGTCTTCCTTGGGCTTTAAAGCTTATACTTCTCCCTCGTCTCGCATATCCGGGGGATCTATCACAAGTCAGCGGTTAGCTGAGATGTGAAGGATCTCTGGGCTTTCTTTTTTTTTCTTTTCTCTAGTATAATTTTTGTTTTAAGTTGTGTGTGAAGTTTTTGACTTTATCTTTGTGTACTGTACTTAATCTTTTGAACTATATATAAAACTGCTAATACAGGTATTTGGTCCACCTTAAGGACGGTAAAGAAAAGTGGCTCCTTGGAGACAACCCATTAGTTTGTTTTTGTTTTTTATTTGTGTGCACATTCTTTAGTATGGATTGTTGTGCTTGGAGGTATCTTCTTTGAGGGTAAAGTTCATTCGGGTCATGTACTATCGATTGAAATTATCGCCAATCTTCTTGTATGCTAATTTTTGAGCATTGTGTAACCCCTTCTACTTACCTGCTTTTTAATTCATGATCACATAGTTGTGTTATGATGTTTAGGCTATGTCTGGTGGGGAGATTTATGCGGGGTACTCACGCACGTGCATTTTACCATTGCCATACTAGAAGAATATATTCATTTGTTGTTTATGTTGATTGGAATTGCATACCACTGCACCACACATGAGCGTGTGCTTGAACAGGAGCACGTCGTGAGTTTTATCGTCACTAGTGTGCGATTTGGAAAATTTTGGCTCTGGCCTAGGATTGTGGGGCGGAGTAAAATGTTGCCTCCATGAGGACTCCTAATCGAGTTCTCACATCTCATTTAGGATTACGTATATGAATTAGATTCTTTTTATGCTTATAGTGTATTTTATTTCTCTTAGCGTAAATCTTGTTTATTCTACTTGCCTACTTCGAATCCTGTGTGAATCAAATGGTAGCATAGGGATGTGTGTCGACATCGCTAGCCTCGTATTGCTCGAGTCGGGAGAAAGGATTGTCTTTCTCGATGGCTAAGAATTTGCCCCTAGCTACTCTCGAAGCATGAGTACTTGGTCAGTCAAGTGCCTGTGTGATGTAGGCCGTCACTTTGTTCTAGTTTGAGCCTTGCTCTATTCCCAATGTCTATCTGTACTATCCTCGTTGAGCATGTGCCTTCCTTTGGCATCCCTACGCCTCACTACCAAAGCAATATAGCCTTTCCTACTCGCACACCCGAATGTGGTCTCTCGGTTGGTTTGATTTGTTGTTGTTTTGTATCAGTTTTGTGTGGTTATTATGCGGGAGCTTTGTACGGCTTGTGGTGTTTTCGTGTTTTTGGCTCGTTTGGTTATTTATTTAATTAAAAAAGGGGAAAAAGAAGAAAAAATAAATGAAAGGAATTGGAAATGAAAATTCCCAATATGGAATAAAAGAAAAACAAATTTGGTTGTAGAGTTGTAGATTCATGGTTGTGAAATTTGGTTATTTGGTGATAGTTATGTGTGTGCACAGACCGTTAAAAGTCCAAGTCTGGTGGTGCGGTGCAAGTCCTATGGATTCGCGCTTGAGTAAAACTAGTGCCGTGGAGAGAGTGTGAATGAGCGAGCTTATGGTCATCGAAATTGGTGGATTCCTTTGGAGGTTATCCCGATCTCTTGTTATAGCAATGCTCAACCCAGTGTTTTTCTGCTTTCTCTTTGCACGTGATCGAATGATTCCCCTCGATTCTATAGTAGAGTAGTAATAATATTTTGATACACCTTTAGAAATATATTGGTATTAGTGCATAATCGGAAATTTCTTCTACGGTATTCCTATGAGCGTGAGCATGCGATTTCACATGGTACTCCGCTACGCAGTTTTAAGCCAGCTATGATTTTTTTCCTCGCCCGCATTAGGGATGATTTGCTCAGGACGATCAAATGTAGAAGTATTGTGGTGTGATGTGTCTGATTTATATAGGGTTTTTTAGACTCATTTGGGCTTAATATCTTGCATGTGCACTACTATTTCAGTAGGAAAAGTCATATAATTTATTAGGGCTTCACTTAGAAATTTTTTACAATGTTTCAGCCCATTTTGGTTTGCAAATTGCACCGAGATGTCGGGGGTAAGTATTAATGTACTCTTCGTGCGGATTTGATAATTTTATGATGTATATTGGTGATGGGGGCTTGTGCTCCAACTTTGGTTTTTGCTGTGCAGGTGGTCAGTTTTCCCCAAATCAAGATTTCTGACCTGTGGAAAACGCACGGTCGTGCAATTCCTTAGCACACGATTTGGTAGAAAGCATGCGTTTTCTATAGGTTTCTCTGGAGGATTGACCAACCCGTGCGAATTATTCGAGCACGGTTTCTTCTGAACTGTGCGCAAAGGAGACGCACGGTTTTCCGTCTAGTTTTTTAGCGCTCTGTAGTTAATCGTGCGATTTGTTCACGCATGGGCAGAAGTGCCCGTGCACGAGTAAAACGCACGGTTCCACCTGCTTGGTGGGATTCTTATGGCTCTGTGGATACCCGTGCGATTTCCTTTACACAAGGACGGCAACATCCGTGTACGAGTAAAATGCACGGGTCAACGCATCTTCATTTACAAGCTTTGTCTTGGAAGTTAATATCGCATGGTTAACGCACGGTCGTGCGCAAAACCGTGCATGACCATTTTTCTAACCTGTTCGTATTTAAGTTCTTGAGTTAACTAGAGCGAGGGACATTCTTCCATTTTCTCTCCTCTGAGCGGGAAAATCCTACAACAACCGCTTTTTACTTTCTCTTTTCCTTGGAGAGCTCATCCGACCACCTTTCCACATCCAAACTTCACAGCAAGCGAAGATCTTCCGCCGTTCCCTTCAACTCCTTATCAAGAAGAGCATTTGGAGATCCTTCTTCCTGCCATTGGAGTGTTTTCTGATGAATACAAGCCTTCACGGTTCGTGAAGAAGACGGGTAAAACACCTTTGAAGTAGGTGACATCACTTCAAGCTTCCTCAGACGTCAACCAACGACCGATCCCGGACGAAGACCGACCACCTTCGAATCCGAACGGGAATCGGGGCTATCCTTCATGTTTTGGGTTATAAATCTCCTCTTTACTCTCATTTGGATATGGTTTCTTTTCTTTGGATATTTGCTAAACTTTCTTGGAACTCTTAACAATGTTCATGTTGGTTTATTATTGCAAATGTTGTGGTAGTTCTTAGTTTGGATTTACTTCCTTTGCTTGCTTTGGGTAGTTACTCGGTGATGCGCCGCACTAATGAGTGTTTGAGGCTGGCTTGGTGAAGAGGTGCTTTCGACCCTCAACGGTTATGACCGCACATCCTAATACTCATTGGAGTATTCCACCATTGCGAAGCGGTGAAGGCGACCCACGTAATTAGTTTTAGTTATTACAAAATGAAAAATCAACCCCCAAACCTTTGTTGCGTTTGCAATCACTTTCCAACGAGAAAGATCACATTCCCAATCTGCACTCTTCGAGAGATTCGATACTCGAAGGATAACTCCCCGAGTTATTACTTCACGATGATTGTTGCACTTACCGAGATTGCATCAACTGTCAGTCTATTTAGTGCCCTGTAATCGATACACAGTTGGAGTGTCCCATCATTCTTCTTAACAAACAACACCGGATGTTGGGTATATTGGAAAATGTGTACCTGATTTGGAGAAGCCTCACTTAGCTAAAAGATATACTTCAAGGTGTATTTGATGTTATTTTGAGTTTATATGTGTAGGTTAAGAATGTGCTAGAATGCAGGAAAACAATTCTAAGTCAATATGTCGACACCTGAGGAAGCTGTATCGACACTTCAGTAAGATTGTGTCGACATTTGGAAATGGCTGTGTCGACACTTAAGTGAGTTTGTGTTGACACCGGGAGGCAGTGTCTACACACAGAAGCAGAGTCGACATCAACTGTATCGACACCTGAAGGCAGTGTCGACACACAGAATTCTCAGTGTACATCAACTGTGTCGACACACAAGACTTGTGTCGACACTCAGCAGTGTTTCAACAATGTTGAGTGCTGAAAAGTGAAGAAGTGATTGTGTCGACACAAATAATCAGTGTCAACACATTCTCAAGATGCAGTGTCAAGAAGCTATGTCGACATCAAGGCAGCTATGTCGACAACACCAAAGTCTGTGTCCACACTTCAGTCACATGTGTTGACACATATTGACAGTTTGTCTTGACACTTTATGACAGTCAATCTCAACGCTTTGCTGACAGAGACAAAGTCTTAAGAACTGTTTGAGGACTTGACAGCTGTGACTTACAACAGGTTTACTGAAGCTGTCAGTCTTGTAAGAAGTTCGTTAGAAACCGGATCAGCCGGTTACTATGAGAGAAGCCTATAAATAGACGGACTGTGTCAAATCAATAAAACAACGATCTAATCAATCAAAATACAACTAACCCAACTATTGTGAGATTGATCTCTGATCAAGAAAGTACAAGTCACAAAGAAGAAGATCTTCGTGAGAAGATCGAAGAAGACGTTCTGAAGTAGTTATCTATTCAGATTCTGTCTAAGTTGAATTCAATCAAGAATTCAGAAGTATCTTCAAGAGGTTTGGAGAGAGAGAGATCTAGCTATTTGAAGTCAAGAAGGAGACAATCACAGGTCTCTCAAGAAGCAGATACTGAACTAATCAGTCAAGAAGATTCAGATCTATTTCTGGAATCTAAGGAGAAAGCTTCCAGTCAGTTATATTCAAAGGAAATCCAACTAAGTTCGGATTCAAGAAGCTATGAAGAAAGCTAAGATCAAGTTGATTTCAGCCATCAGCCTCTTCAAGGAGCTGATTGATGAGTTGTAAATATACTTATTTTTTAGTGTATTTATTTTGTCATTTTAATTTATTTTCATAGTTTTTAGCTTGTTTTATTCAATAAAATGTTTCTTTTTTGTAAAAATATATTCTAACTTAGCATTTTTTATTTTCTGAATTTTTCCAGAAAAAATATTTTTTCGGCCTAGTCACGCCCGTATCACCCCCCAACACGGGCGTGTCAGGCACTCAACGCCATCATCGAGTCGACACTCAACGATTTCACTGTTCAAGACTCAACGCCTTCATGTCACGCCCGTGTCCAAGATCCGTCACGCCCGTGTCGATGTCGGCACTCAACGCTTCGTCAACTGTCAACGCTGCCGACATCGAGCTGCCAGCTGTCCGGGTCACGCCCCCCTGTCACGCCCGTGACAATTCTGTCACGCCCGTGACCACCACGTGGGCTGCCCCGAAGTCAAAGCGCGCGTCAAATCCCCAGATCCAGCTCCCCGTCACGCCCTTGTCACGACCGTGCCTAACACCTGTCACGCCCGTGACCTGGGGCGTGACCGCCACGTTTTCAGCCGAAGTCAAAGCTCCAGTCAAATCGCCCGATCAGCTCATGAATAGTAGTGACACGCCCCCCTGTCACGCCCGTGACCTAGGGCGTGTCACACCCGAATTTTTGCCTATAAATACAAGCTTCCAGGAAGCTCATTTTGTCTCCTTTTTTGACCACTTCACTTAGGGGTTATGCTGCCCAAATGGATCAAAATGCTTATGTAAGAGAATTTTCTCCCCCCTCCCTTAGTTTGTTTTAGCTTTCTAGCTTTAGCGTTCATGTAATAGCTTTTTCATATATGAAATATTAGTTTTTATCTCCTTACATAGTATGAATGTTCATTTGGAAGCGCCTTTCTTAAGTGATTTTTCGTTCCTTTTTGTGCATTTTATCTTTGTTTTCAATTAAAGCTTTTATAATCTCGTTTAGTTAGGAATTTTACGGCATTTCTAGCCCCATTTTATTTTCATTTTTCGCACCCGTTTAGCTTTAGTTTATTTTTATTTTCACTTTTTATGCATTTCTACCGCATTCTAGCGGTAAAAATGCAGTTGTTCTAATTTTTCGCCAACTTCCATTTTGCGTTTATTTGCAAAACTTTTCACTCCGTTTAATTTTTATTTTCTCTTTTTATGCATTTCTACCGCATTCTAGCGGTAGAAATGCAATCGTTTTAATTTTCCGAGCACTTAGCTTTTCGTTTTAATTTTCAAAACTTTTTGTCCGGTTAATTTTAATTTTCACTTTTTATGCATTTCTACCGCATTTTAGCGGTAGAAATGCAGTTGTTTTAATTTTTCAGTCACTTTGCTTTTTCTTATTTCTGTAGAGTGCGTGCGTGTATGAGTTAGATTTTATTGCTTTATTTCAATTTCTGTAGAGTGTGTGCGTATGCATTTATTTCCGCCTACTCGTTAAGAGTTAAATGGCGCTCTGCTTTCATTTCCCGCCCACTCGTTTGAGTGGGACTTGTCTTTTATTGCTTTCATTTTCTTCCTACTCACTTGAGTAGGAAAACTTTGTGTGCGTGCGTGTGTTTACGTTTCTGTAGAGTGCGTGCGTGTGTACTTTTCTGTAGAGTGTGTGCGTGTATGAGACTAATTTACCCCCGCCCACTCGCTCGAGCCGGGATTCGCATTTACTGCTTTCTTCAGTCCTACTCGTTTGAGTAGGACTTGCAATTTTCAGCTTTCTTTACTGCTTTCTTACTGCTTTCTTTATTGCTTTCTAGCGTAAGTGTCCCCATTCCGATGAGTGGTTAACCGCCCTTAGCCCTCAATATCGAAGAGCATTGGGACAGATAAAGCAGCTTTAAATAATTAAAGTTCCTGTTTTTCAGTTTAATTAAATTTCTTAAGGTTTGCCCCGGGTTAACGACGCGTAGAACCGCATATCGATGTGCGGGTTCTATTTCCGTTATCCATACGCAACGCCGAGAGGCCGCACGTATGGACCGATCACCCTTGGGTAAAGAGAGCTCCGCGCTAACCCTCGAGAGAGGAGGCGCGTGACTCTACCGGATTGGGTTCCCCACCCAATAGCGGGGTTCTCAGCGTAATGCGGGCGTTAAGAGGAATCCTTCGTCGGTCTAGCGATCGGTCGAATAGTCTTAGCGTTCAGGTGAGCGATATCCCTAGACCAAGGTGAGCTCATATCTAAGGAACCTCCACGGTCGAGTCTCCGCCTTAATTAATTTGAAATTTAGGATCTCTTTTTATTAAAAGTTTACTTTAGTTCAATTCTCTTTATTGATAGCGTCGCGCTAAGTTGGTCATCGGACTTCCGCACTTATTTACTGCATTTTTTCCTGCTTTCTTTTTATGCTTATTATTATTATACTTTTTATATAATCTTTATGCCATTTTTCCTTTTTTATATAAAACTACAAAAATTATCGGTAGAATAATAGGTATTTCAGGGAAAGAGTAGATATAGCTAAGCCGGCCCCGAGAACAATACGACCCCGATATTCCACACCAGAATATCCTGTACTACACGCGATAGGTGCACTTGTCTCCTTTCGTTAAAACTCAGTTTCTAACAAAAATAAAATGCTCTTCTTTTTTATAAATAAAACCTCCACATTCACACCTAAATAAGAGCAGGCGTTTTAACCATCAAGTTTTTGGCGCCGTTGCCGGGGAAATTTCGACTTACTATTTTGAATTCCTGAACCCTACTATTTTTACCCTTTATTTCTATATCAAAAAACCAACAAAATGGCCACCAAAAAAAAATTATATTTATAATAATAATAATATTATTAATATTATTATTAATATCATAAATTAAAAATAAAAATAAAAAAAATTAAAATTTTAAAAAAAAATTTAAAAAAACAAAAAAAAAAATCAGAAAATTCTAAAACTAAAAAAAAAAATCATAAACTTAAAAAAAAATAATAAAAACAATAATAATAATAAAAATAAAAAAAAACTTAAAAACTTAAAAACTTATAAAAATTTAAAAACTTAAAAAAAAAATGTTGATGAAATTTTTTTCCTTTTCATCAAAAAATTAAAAAAAATTCAAAAAATATATATTTTTCTTCTTTATTTTATTTTGCCTTTATCATATTTTAATTTTTTTTAATTTTATTTTTCTTTTCAAAAAAATCAAAAACTAAAAACATAAACTTAAAAAAATCTAAAAAAAAAACTAAGATAAAACAAAAAAAAAAAAAATTTAAATTAGGTATTTATTTTGTCGTTTCGGCGCGCTTCACAATCGTGAGCGCTAGGGGATCACATATCGGTCGCGCTCACTTAGCTAAGACGTTAGCTTACGAGTCACACCCACTTGTCGCCCCTATCACCCGCACCATTTTCGCCGAATTTTTCTTTTTTGTTTTTTATTTTATATTTTTGCTTTTTACTTTTAGCTTTTGCAGGGTTATTCTTAACGGGCTTCCCCGAACGCGATTTAGGGAAGATTTCTAAACCCCTGTTTTTAATTTTAATTTTTGTACATACTGCTTAGTTTTTTTATATATATCCTATTTCTCATACTTAGTGCAACATTGGGGACAATGTTGGACTTAAGTATGGGGGTGTTTCCTATTTTCTGTCCTTTTATTTCAAGCACTAAATAAAAATTACCAAAAAAATTGCAAAAATTAAAATTTTCAAAAAATATTTTCATCCTTTAAATAATAATAATTATAATAATAATAATAAAAAAAATTTCAAAAAATGATACATCGCTCCGCGACGTTCGACTCATCGAACCAACCACAAATAAGAGTTTGTTCGCGGGCGATCCTTTTTACTTTGTAAATATTTTTATAAATATTCTCGTCTCTTTCCCCTTTTCTTTCCTATCTTGTAAAAATTTCTCTCCTCTTGTAAATATTTCCGAAAATTAAAAAATCAAAAAAAATTATATAACTCAAAAACTCAAAAAAAATTTGCATAACCTTTAAAAAATTTCCAAAAAATGATAAAAACACCAAAATATAAAAAAATTAGAAAAAACTCATAAAAATCAAAAAATTATATAAAAAAAAAAATAATAATTCGAATCCCTTAAATCTTAACCTATTTGCTCTCCAAAATAATCGTTTCGAGTTTATTTATAAGCGAAATTTAATTAATTCTTTATTTACTATTCGTTTTTTAATTGTAGCTCGATAGACTTAAATTTCTGGGGTTAAGATTTTAAAGATTTTTTATGGCTTTTTCTTATTATAGGGAACTTACGTTTCTAATTTCGCTTCTGATTTTTTGAATAAAAGCACATTTTTATGTTAGAAAATAACATTTATGGATTTTACTTTATTTCTACTTATGCTTTTAGAAATGTAGGAACGTTCAAATTAAAAAGGTTGCTCTCGAAATTTTTTATTAAACTCTAGCTTTCTTTTAGAAATTCATCCCTTCCACCTTTTTTTCATACCTTAATTGGCATGATTCCCCACTCATCCTTAAAAGATCTTATGTCAATGGGGATAAGATTTCGTCCCGTAAACATAGGCACCCAATATTTTAAAAAAAAGATTATATGTTACGGAGTAAGAGGATAAAATTCATTACTCCTATACATATACATTGGGTTTATTATTTTTTATGAAGAAAGAAAAAAATTATAAGTTAGGAAAATAAAATTTTATTTTCCTAATTATTCAAAAAAAAATATCATGGAGGTTCGAGAAAAAATTACCTCGCCTCAAAAAAATCCAAGCCTTCTTCATATTCGCCAAAGCACTTAGCCTATTTTTCATGATTCTAGAATTAATTTAAAACTTTTTGAGAGCATAATTTTTAAATCGAATGATTTCCTATCAATTTCTTTTTAGCTAAAGTTTTTTCGATAATTCAAATCCATTTTTGTTAACCTAACAAAATAATTTTTGCTTTCTATTTTTCTCGTTTAGAAGTATTTTTTTGAAACAGTTCCTCTATTTATAATACTTTCATAATTTAGGATTTAATTCCGAGACCCCGGAAATTCATTTCGATCTTTCGTACAATTAAGTTAAGCGTTAGTTAAATTTTAGGATTCTTTTTTATTCCTTATAGATTCATCTCCAACTTTTGCTCTGGAATAACAAAAGCTTAAGTATGGGGGTATTTGATGAGTTGTAAATATACTTATTTTTTAGTGTATTTATTTTGTCATTTTAATTTATTTTCATAGTTTTTAGCTTGTTTTATTCAATAAAATGTTTCTTTTTTGTAAAAATATATTCTAACTTAACATTTTTTACTTTCTGAATTTTTCCAGAAAAAATATTTTTTCTGCCTAGTCACGCCCGTGTCACCCCCCAACACGGGCGTGTCAGGCACTCAACGCCATCATCGAGTCGACACTCAACGATTTCACTGTTCAAGACTCAACGCCTTCATGTCACGCCCGTGTCCAAGATCCGTCATGTCCGTGTCGATGTCGGCACTCAACGCTTCGTCAACTGTCAACGCTGCCGACATCGAGCTGCCAGCTGTCCGGGTCACGCCCCCTTGTCATGCCCGTGACAATTCTGTCACGCCCGTGACCGCCACGTGGGCTGCCCCGAAGTCAAAGCGCGCGTCAAATCCCCAGATCCAGCTCCCCGTCACGCCCTTGTCACGCCCGTGCCTGACACCTGTCACGCCCGTGACCTGGGGCGTGACCGCCACGTTTTCAGCCTAAGTCAAAGCTCCAGTCAAATCGCCCGATCAGCTCATGAATAGTAGTGACACGCCCCCCTGTCACGCCCGTGACCTAGGGCGTGTCACACCCGAATTTTTGCCTATAAATACAAGCTTCCAGGAAGCTCATTTTGTCTCCTTTTTGACCACTTCACTTAGGGGTTATGCTGCCCAAATGGATCAAAATGCTTATGTAGGAGAATTTTCTCCCCCCTCCCTTAGTTTGTTTTAGCTTTCTAGCTTTAGCTTTCATGTAATAGCTTTTTCATAAATGAAATATTAGTTTTTATCTCCTTACATAGTATGAATGTTCATTTGGAAGCGCCTTTCTTAAGTGATTTTTCGTTCCTTTTTGTGCATTTTATCTTTGTTTTCAATTAAAGCTTTTATAATCTCGTTTAGTTAGGAATTTTACGGCATTTCTAGCCGTTGTAATGTCCATTTTATTTTCATTTTTCGCACCCGTTTAGCTTTAGTTTATTTTTATTTTCACTTTTTATGCATTTCTACTGCATTCTAGCGGTAGAAATGCAGTTGTTCTAATTTTTCGCCAACTTCCATTTTGCGTTTATTTTCAAAACTTTTCGCTCCGTTTAATTTTAATTTTCTCTTTTTATGCATTTCTACCGCATTCTAGCGGTAGAAATGCAGTCGTTTTAATTTTCCGAGTACTTAGCTTTTCGTTTTAATTTTCAAAACTTTTTGTCCGGTTAATTTTTATTTTCACTTTTTATGCATTTCTACCGCATTTTAGCGGTAGAAATGCAGTTGTTTTAATTTTTCAGTCACTTTGCTTTTTCTTATTTCTGTAGAGTGCGTACGTGTATGAGTTAGATTTTATTGCTTTATTTCAATTTCTGTAGAGTGTGTGCTTATGCATTTATTTCCGCCTACTCGTTAAGAGTTAAATGGCGCTCTGCTTTCATTTCCCGCCCACTCGTTTGAGTGGGACTTGTCTTTTTTTGCTTTCATTTTCTTCCTACTCACTTGAGTAGGAAAACTTTGTGTGCGTGCGTGTGTTTACTTTTCTGTAGAGTGCGTGCGTGTGTTTACTTTTCTGTAGAGTGTGTGCGTGTATGAGACTAATTTACCCCCGCCCACTCGCTCGAGCCGGGATTCGCATTTACTGCTTTCTTCAGTCCTACTCGTTTGAGTAGGACTTGCAATTTTCAGCTTTCTTTACTGCTTTCTTTATTGCTTTCTAGCGTAAGTGTCCCCATTCCGATGAGTGGCTAACCGCCCTTAGCCCTCAATATCGAAGAGCATTGGGACAGATAAAGCAGCTTTAAATAATTAAAGTTCCTGTTTTTCAGTTTAATTAAATTTCTTAAGGTTTGCCCCGGGTTAACGACGCGTAGAACCGCATATCGATGTGCGGGTTCTATTTCCGTTATCCATACGCAACGCCGAGAGGCCGCACGTATGGACCGATCACCCTTGGGTAAAGAGAGCTCCGCGCTAACCCTCGAGAGAGGAGGCGCGTGACTCTACCGGATTGGGTTCCCCACCCAATAGCGGGGTTCTCAGCGTAATGCGGGCGTTAAGAGGAATCCTTCGTCGGTCTAGCGATCGGTCGAATAGTCTTAGCATTCAGGTGAGCGATATCCCTAGACCAAGGTGAGCTCATATCTAAGGAACCTCCACGGTCGAGTCTCCGCCTTAATTAATTTGAAATTTAGGATCTCTTTTTATTAAAAGTTTACTTTAGTTCAATTCTCTTTTTTGATAGCGTCGTGCTAAGTTGGTCATCGGACTTCCGCACTTTTTTACTGCATTTTTTCTGCTTTCTTTTTATGCTTATTATTATTATGCTTTTTATATAATCTTTATGCCATTTTTCCTTTTTTATATAAAACTACAAAAATTATCGGTAGAATAATAGGTATTTCAGGGAAAGAGTAGATATAGCTAAGCCGGCCCCGAGAACAATACGACCCCGATATTCCACACCAGAATATCCTGTACTACACGCGATAGGTGCACTTGCCTCCTTTCGTTAAAACTCGGTTTCTAACAAAAATAAAACGCTCTTTTTTTTTATAAATAAAAACCTCCACATTCACACCTAAATAAGAGCCGGCGTTTTAATCATCAAGTTTTTGGCGCCGTTGCCGGGGAAATTTCGACTTACTATTTTGAATTCCTGAACCCTATTAATTTTACCCTTTATTTCTATATCAAAAAACCAACAAAATGGCCACCAAAAAAAAAATTATATTTATAATAATAATAATAATATCAATATTATTATTAATATCAAAAATAAAAATAAAATAAAATAAAATAAAATAAAATAAAAATTTTAAAACAAAACTTTAAAAAAAAAATCAGAAAATTCTAAAACTAAAAAAAAAAAAATCGAAAACTTTAAAAAAATAAAAATAATAATAATAAAAAAAAATTTTAAAAACTTAAAAACTTATAAAAATTTAAAAACTTAAAAAAATAAAAATTAAAAAATGTTGATGAAAGTTTTTTCCTTTTCATCAAAAAATTAAAATAAAATTCAAAAAATATATATATTTCTTCTTTATTTTATTTTGCCTTTATCTTATTTTCTTTTTTTTCATTTTATTTTTCTTTTCAAAAAAATCAAAAACTAAAAACATAAACTTAAAAAAATCTTTAAAAAAAAAAAACTAAGAAAAATTTTTATAAAACAAAAAAGCAATATTGGGGATAATGTTGGACTTAAGTATGGGGGTGTTTCCTATTTTCTGTCTTTTTATTTCAAGCACTAAATAAAAATTACCAAAAAAATTGCAAAAATTAAAATTTTCAAAAAATATTTTCATCCTTTAAATAATAATTATTATAATAAAAAAAAATTCAAAAAATGATACATCGCTCCGCGACGTTCGACTCATCGAACCAACCACAAATAAGAGTCTGTTCGCGGGCGATCCTTTTTACTTTGTAAATATTTTTATAAATATTCTCGTCTCTTTCCCCTTTTCTTTCTTATCTTGTAAAAATTTCTCTCATCTTGTAAATATTTCCGAAAATTAAAAAATCAAAAAAATTTATATAACTCAAAAACTCAAAAAAAATTTGCATAACCTTTAAAAAATTTCCAAAAAATGATAAAAACACCAAAATATAAAAAATTAGAAAAAACTCATAAAAATCAAAAAATTATATATATATAAAAAAAAATAATTCGAATCCCTTAAATCTTAACCTCTTTGCTCTCCAAAATAATCGTTTCGAGTTTATTTATAAGAGAATTTTAATTAATTCTTTATTTACTATTCGTTTTTTAATTATAGCTCGATAGACTTAAATTTCTGGGGTTAAGATTTTAAAGATTTTTTTATGGCTTTTTCTTATTATAGGGAACTTACGTTTCTAATTTCGCTTCTGATTTTTTGAATAAAATCACATTTTTATGTTAGAAAATAATATTTATGGATTTTACTTTATTTCTACTTATGCTTTTAGAAACGTAGGAACGTTCAAATTAAAAAGGTTGCTCTCGAAATTTTTTATTAAACTCTAGCTTTCTTTTAAAAGTTCATCCCTTCCACCTTTTTTTCATACCTTAATTGGCATGATTCCCCACTCACCCTTAAAAGATCTTATGTCAATGGGGATAAGATTTCGTCCCGTAAACATAAGCACACAATATTTTAAAAAAAAGATTATATGTTACGGAGTAAGAGGATAAAATTCATTACTCCTATACATATACATTGGGTTTATTATTTTTTATGAAGAAAGAAAAAAATTATAAGTTAGGAAAATAAAATTTTATTTTCCTAATTATTCAAAAAAAAAATATTATGGAGGTTCGAGAAAAAATTACCTCGCCTCAAAAAAATCCAAGCCTTCTTCATATCCGCCAAACCACTTAGCCTATTTTTCATGATTCTAAAATTAATTTAAAACTTTTTGAGAGCATAATTTTTAAATCGAATTATTTCCTATCAATTTCTTTTTAGCTAAAGTTTTTTCGATAATTCAAATCCATTTTTGTTAACCTAACAAAATAATTTTCGCTTTCTATTTTTCTCGTTTAGAAGTATTTTTTTGAAACAGTTCCTCTATTTATAATACTTTCATAATTTAGGATTTAATTCCGAGACCCCGGAAATTCATTTCGATCTTTCGTACAATTAAGTTAAGCGTTAGTTAAATTTAGGATTCTTTTTTATTCCTTATAGGTTCATCTCCAACTTTGGCTCTGGAATAGCAAAAGCTTAAGTATGGGGGTATTTGATGAGTTGTAAATATACTTATTTTTTAGTGTATTTATTTTGTCATTTTAATTTATTTTCATAGTTTTTAGCTTGTTTTATTCAATAAAATGTTTCTTTTTTGTAAAAATATATTCTAACTTAGCATTTTTTATTTTCTGAATTTTTCCAGAAAAAATATTTTTTCGGCCTAGTCACGCCCGTGTCACCCCCCAACACGGGCGTGTCAGGCACTCAACGCCATCATCGAGTCGACACTCAACGATTTCACTGTTCAAGACTCAACGCCTTCATGTCACGCCCGTGTCCAAGATCCGTCACGCCTGTGTCGATGTCGGCACTCAACGCTTCGTCAACTGTCGACGCTACCGACATCGAGCTGCCAGCTGTCCGGGTCACGCCCCCCTGTCATGCCTGTGACCGCCACGTGGGCTGCCCCGAAGTCAAAGCGCGCGTCAAATCCCCAGATCTAGCTCCCCGTCACGCCCTTGTCATGCCCGTGCCTGACACCTGTCACGCCCGTGACCTGGGGCGTGACTGCCACGTTTTCAACCTAAGTCAAAGCTCCAGTCAAATCGCCCGATCAGCTCATGAATAGTAGTGACACGCCCCCCTGTCACGCCAGTGACCTAGGGCGTGTCACACCCGAATTTTTGCCTATAAATACAAGCTTCCAGGAAGCTCATTTTGTCTCCTTTTTTGACCACCTCACTTAGGGGTTATGCTGCCCAAATGGATCAAAATGCTTATGTAAGAGAATTTTCTCCCCCCTCCCTTAGTTTGTTTTAGCTTTCTAGCTTTAGCTTTCATGTAATAGCTTTTTCATAAATGAAATATTAGTTTTTATCTCCTTACATAGTATGAATGTTCATTTGGAAGCGTCTTTCTTAAGTGATTTTTCATTCCTTTTTGTGCATTTTATCTTTGTTTTCAATTAAAGCTTTTATAATCTCGTTTAGTTAGGAATTTTACGGCATTTCTAGCCATTGTAATGTCCATTTTATTTTCATTTTCACACCCGTTTAGCTTTAGTTTATTTTTATTTTCACTTTTTATGCATTTCTACCGCATTCTAGCGGTAGAAATGCAGTTGTTCTAATTTTTCGCCAACTTCCATTTTGCGTTTATTTGCAAAACTTTTCGCTCCGTTTAATTTTTATTTTCTCTTTTTATGCATTTCTACCGCATTATAGCGGTAGAAATGCAGTCGTTTTAATTTTCCGAGCACTTAGCTTTTCGTTTTAATTTTCAAAACTTTTTGTCCGGTTAATTTTTATTTTCACTTTTTATGAATTTCTACCGCATTTTAGCGGTAGAAATGCAGTGGTTTTAATTTTTCAGTCACTTTGCTTTTTCTTATTTCTGTAGAGTGCGTGCGTGTATGAGTTAGATTTTATTGCTTTATTTCAATTTCTGTAGAGTGTGTGCGTATGCATTTATTTCCGCCTACTCGTTAAGAGTTAAATGGCGCTCTGCTTTCATTTCCCGCCCACTCGTTTGAGTGGGACTTCTCTTTTATTGATTTCATTTTCTTCCTACTCACTTGAGTAGGAAAACTTTGTGTGCGTGCGTGTGTTTACTTTTCTGTAGAGTGCGTGCGTGTGTTTACTTTTCTGTATAGTGTGTGCGTGTATGAGACTAATTTACCCTCGCCCACTCGCTCGAGCCGGGATTCGCATTTACTGCTTTCTTCAGTCCTACTCGTTTGAGTAGGACTTGCAATTTTCAGCTTTCTTTACTGCTTTCTTAATGCTTTCTTTATTGCTTTCTAGCGTAAGTGTCCCCATTCCGATGAGTGGCTAACCGCCCTTAGCCCTCAATATCGAAGAGCATTGGGACAGATAAAGCAGCTTTAAATAATTAAAGTTCCTGTTTTTCAGTTTAATTAAATTTCTTAAGGTTTGCCCCGGGTTAACGACGCGTAGAACCGCATATCGATGTGCGGGTTCTATTTCTGTTATCCATACGCAATGCCGAGAGGCCGCACGTATGGACCGATCACCCTTGGGTAAAGAGAGCTCCGCGCTAACCCTCGAGAGAGGAGGCGCGTGACTCTACCGGATTGGGTTCCCCACCCAATAGCGGGGTTCTCAGCGTAATGCGGGAGTTAAGAGGAATCCTTCGTCGGTCTAGCGATCGGTCGAATAGTCTTAGCGTTCAGGTGAGCGATATCCCTAGACCAAGGTGAGCTCATATCTAAGGAACCTCCACGGCCGAGTCTCCGCCTTAATTAATTTGAAATTTAGGATCTCTTTTTATTAAAAGTTTACTTTAGTTCAATTCTCTTTTTTGATAGCGTCGCGCTAAGTTGGTCATCGGACTTCCGCACTTATTTACTGCATTTTTTCCTGCTTTCTTTTTATGCTTATTATTATGCTTTTTATATAATCTTTATGCCATTTTTCCTTTTTTATATAAAACTACAAAAATTATCGGTAGAATAATAGGTATTTCAGGGAAAGAGTAGATATAGCTAAGCCGGCCCCGAGAACAATACGACCCCGATATTCCACACCGGAATATCCTGTACTACACGCGATAGGTGCACTTGCCTCCTTTCGTTAAAACTCAGTTTCTAACAAAAATAAAACGCTCTTCTTTTTTTATAAATAAAAACCTCCACATTCACACCTAAATAAGAGCCGGCGTTTTAACCATCACTGATCAAGAAAGTTCTTATCCCTTCTCTCTCAACAGGGGTAAGAGATTATAAAATCCCTTATCATATTCTATAGGATCTATTCATAGATCTGAGTTGTAAGCCTGTTTTATAAAGGCTGAGTGTAGGAGATTTGTTCTCTGAGTGGTAGGGCTGTTTGTTCCTGAGGTGTAGGAGAAGGTATTATCTGAGTTGTAGGCCTTGTGGCAAGGATGAGGTAGGGATTGTTAGCCTGAGTTGTAGGAATGTGGAAATATTCTGAGTTGTAGAAATCCTTCTGGATTCTGAGCTGTAGGATCTGAGGATCTGAGATAAAGGAAGAAGTTAGGCCGAATCTAGCATACTGCTGGATAGGTGAAGGGGGAAAGTGGATGCACCCAGACATTGGGGAACCACTATAAATACTGTGTGCAATCTGTGAATTGTGTAGCTATAGAATCTGTGATTGTGTGTGCTGAGTTTGCTGCAGATTTTTCTGTTTTATATTACAGCATTGAAGTGATATTCTGTCTTAATTTTAAAACAAGAATTAGAACTTATTCACCCCCCTCTAGGTGTTTAGGTAGTCTTGAAAGTAAAACTATCAAGTGGTATCAGAGGGAGGTTGCTCAAAGAAGGACTTAACAGTCAAAGTTAGATCCCTAAGGTAGAATCAAGAATCAAGAAGATGGGTTTTGGAGAGAATCACAAGGAACTAGGGTAAATGAAATTACACATCTGTAGGAAAGAGATTTTTGGAATCTGTAAAGAAAGGGTTAGGTTGTTTATGGAGGCCTCTGACCCAAGGATATATATCACAATAAAAGAAGGTCCATAAATCCCAATGAATGTGTCTGTTCTAGATGCAAATCAAAGAACTCTTAAAGATTTTTCTGAAATGACTAAGGATGAGATTATACTGGCAACTATGGATAAAAGAGCTCAGAATATCATAGTGAGTGTCATAGATGATTCTACTTTCCAAAATTTGATTCACTACAAAACCACCAAGGAAATGTGGGACACTTTGATTGTCTACATGGAGGGTTCTGAAGAGGTTAGACAAGACAGAAAATCTATGCTCAATCAAGAATATGAGAGTTTCAGACAAGATTAGTCTGATAGCATATCTGAATGCTACAAGCAATTCTATAGGATAGTGAATGAACTGATGTCCTATGGAAGGGTCTTCAGTACATATGAGCTGAATGAAAAATTCCTAAGATCCTTGACAAAGGATAGGGATACAAAGATTTGTGCCATTAGAGAAGTGGCCAAACTGGCAGTCATTTCTCCTCCAACCTTATTTTTAAAGTTACTATCATATGAAATGCAACTAATGGCTAGGAAGGAGGAAGAAAGAAATACAAAAGGCTTGCATAGAGAAAAGTCAGTGGCCTTCAAGATTGAAGCCACTAGAAAGAGCTGAAGGTTATCTTCATCACCTCCTTAGGAAGTTGCTGAAGTAATCTCAGAGAATTATGACAATCAGAACTCAGATTGCAGTGATTCAGATGCAGATTTTACTGCCTTTACAAGGGAGTTTCAGAGGTTCTTGAAGAAGAAGCAGTGGAAGTTAAGGCCCTCCACATCACAGCCAGTTGATGACTACTATCAAAAGAGAAAATCATCAAGAAAGGAAAGGAGCAGGTTTAAGCCCAACAAAGCTACAACATCAAAAATTGTTTGTTATTGCTGCAATAGGCCTGGACATATGGTGGTTGAGTGTCCAAAAAAGTGGAAGGAGTCAGCAGACAGAAAGAAGACTCAACAAAAGGGCAAGAAGGAGAAATCCTTTGTTGCTAAGAAAGAGAAGAGTATTACAGATCAATCCTCCTCAGATTAAGAATCTGAAGCTGAAGCATACATTGGACTATATGTAGCTAGTGAAGAAAATGAGTTTATGCAATTGCTGAACTCCATCTATGAACAAGAAGAACATTAGTGCATGGGACTGATGGCTGAATCAGAAGACAACAAGTGCCAGGATCAGCTTGGTCCTAGTAAGGTACAAAGTAATTCTAGAATTTCTGATTACAGTACTTATTCAGAGTCAGATTCAGCTGCATCAAGTGATGAGGATGGATCTGAATCTGAAGGAGATATTCATCAGTTGATAGATGAATATGGGGACTTATTGCAGGCACTTAAGAAAAGCAAAAACCTTGCCAAAACTCAGGCTAAGGAAATTGCAGATCTTAAGATGACTGCATCTGGTTTAGAGAAAGAATTGGATCAAAAAATGAATGAAGTTTCCAAGCTGAAAACTATAACTGTTATTCATATGGGTACAATCACATATAAAAATGATCTAATTAAAAGTCTGGAAGTCAGAATTCAAAAGGAGTAAAGATCTAGTGGCTATTTACTCTAAGACAAAATCAGTCTTACCCTTAATAGATGAGTTTGTGGCTCAAAAGGGTAAGGCAGGATAGCTTTAAAGGTAACACCAGGGCTGTCCAATTCAAGAGAAAAGGCAAAGCACCTGTCCAGCTAGTAAATTTTAAAGTTATTGTAATGTTTAGAAAGGTACAAGTGCCTTCTAACAAATATGATCTTGAAAATATTCATGGTCATAATAAGACTGATGTTCTGAATAACAAGGGTGTTAATGCCAATAAGTCAGCCCATGTCAATAAACCCCATGTTCCAAGGAAAACAGTGGGTGTAGCTGCAGCAGCACTAGCACAGAACAGAAATTTTTCTGCCAAAAATGTATCTAGACCTAGATACAATAAGTATGAATGATGGTGCTGTTGCAAGACAAGATATTATGCTATAGATTCCTGGCACAACACTAGTGTCAGGAAGGACAACAATCTACCTGTTAGAAGAGCTGCAGGTAGATTTGGTAAGCATGAAGCTAACTTGAACCAAGGACCCAAGACTTACTTAGGTTCTAAGGGAAAGTAATTCTTTATTGCAGGTAAGTCCAAGTTGCCATGCCCCTATATGGTACTTGGACAGTGGATATTCCAGGCATATGACTGGAACATAGGGGCTGCTGAAGGAGTACTCACCTATCAAGGATGGGCCTAAAGTAATCTTTGGTGGATCTGAAAGAGGAATCATCAAAGGATTTGGTAACATTTATTCAAACCAAATTACCATCACTCAAGTTGCTTATGTAAAAGGTTTTAAACACAACCTGATAAGCATAAGTCAGCTGAGTGATCTAGGATATGACATTTCATTTGTTAAAAATGGATGTAATATCAAAAGGTCAAGTGATCAAAAGGTCATATTGACTGGGTATAGAAAAAGAAATGTTTATTGTCTTGACTTTGTGTGTGAGAATAAGGTTTCTCCAATTTGTCTTGTAGCTGATGAGAGAGAATCTCATTGTGTGAAATGGGACAAGAGGCTGGCTCATCTTAACTACAAAACAATTGGCCAACTCTTTAGCAAAGAGTTAATGAGGAATGGTCCTTAGGTTAAGTGTATAAAGGATGGGATATGTTCAGCTTGTCAAAAGGGCAAGCAGACAAAACCCTCCTTTCATAGCCTTGAAAACAAGGATACAGTCAGGTGTCTATACCTACTGTATATGGATTTATTTGGTCCTATTCCAGTTCTTAGTCTAGGTAGGAAGGTCCACACTTTTGTGGTTGTAGATGACTATTCTAGATATTCCTGGGTGTTCTTTCTGAGACAAAAATCTAAAACCCCAAGTGTTTTACATAGTTTTGTCAAACAAATTAAGAATAAACTGAACAGTATAATGGTCAAAATCAGAAGTGACCATGGAACTAAATTTCAATCTGAAAGTATGACAAGATTATGTGAAGAATTTGGGATTTTTCAAGAGTTCTCCTCACCTAGAACATCTCAGCAAAATGGTATTGCTGAAAGGAAGAATAGGATACTGATTGAAGCTGGTAGAAATTTATTGAGTGACACTTCTCTCCCAGAATCCTTCTGGGCTGAGGTAGTTAGTACTGCATGTCATGTGATCAATAGGGCCTCTATTACCAAAAGCCACAAAAAGACACCCTATGAGATCATGAAAGGTAGAAAACAAAATTTATCCAATTTTAGAATCTTTGGTTGCAAGTGTTATATCCTTAACATTGGCAAGTCTTATCTAACTAAGTTTGCTGTCAAATCCCAAGATGGGATATTTGTTGGGTACAACATCAATAGTAAGGCTTATAAGGTCTACAACTTGATTACACAGGTTGTAGAAGAATCTGTACATGTTGTATTTGATAAAACTACATTAATCAACAGTGAGTTGCCTTGTAGTTCATGCAGTCCAACAGGTATAAGCGATAGAATGGACAAGATTTCCATTACAGAAGGCTCAACTATAGATGAAGAATTGGTAAATGATGGCTACTGTCCAGGGAAAGTACAAGACTCTCTAGAAGCTGATGACAACCAAGAGGTGCAGCATAATGAAGAAACAGGAGGTTTTCAGCCAGAAGGAAGTCTACCTCCAGCTGTAAGAAATCTAAAGGATCATCCAACAAATCAGATAATTTGTGATCCAAGACATGGAGTGCAAACCAGAAGCAGAAATCTTAATACAGTCCTGCACTCAAGTTTTCTATCTCAACTAGAGCCAAAAATTTTGAAGAAGCTCTCCAAGACCAACAATGGATTAATGCTATGCAAGAGGAGCTTAATCAGTTTAGAAGATGTAAGTTCTGGGAGTTAGGTTATAAACCAAAAGACCACAACATCATTGGTACAAAGTGGATATTTAGGAACATGTTGGATGAGAGTGGAGTTATTGTAAAGAACAAAGAAAGATTGGTTGCAAAAGGATACAGACAGGAAGAGGGAATAGACTTTGATCTAACATTTGCCCCAGTAGCAAGACTGGAAGCAATCAGGATGTTCCTTGCCTATGCAGCATATCAAGGCTTCAAGGTATACCAAATGGATACGAAATTAGCACTCCTGAATGGTGATCTAAAAGAAGAAGTCTACATAGAGCAGCCATCAGATTTTGTGGATTCTCTTAAACCTTATTATGTCTATAGACTTAGGAAAGAATTGTATGTGTTAAAGCCAGCCCCAAGGGCTTGGTATGAAACCCTGTCTACTTTCCTTATTGAGAACAAATTCTCATGAGGTAAAATAGACAAAACTCTATTCCTAAGGGAATCTAAAGGTAAGATAATCTTAGTTCAGATCTATGTAGATGACATAATTTTTGGGTCTACAGAGAACAACCTTTGCAAGAAGTTTGGCAAACTTATGCAAGGGAAGTTTGAAATGAGCAGTATGGGGGAACTTAAGTTCTTCTTGGGACTCCAAGTAAGACAGACTGAAGATGGCTTGTCCATATCCCAGTATAAGTTCAAGAAGGAGTTAATTAAGAAGTATGGTATGGAATCATCCTCCACCATGAGAACTCCTATGGGAACAAGTATGCCTATATGCAAAGATGATGCAGGTAATCCTGTAGATGAGTCTTTGTATAGAGGAATAATTGGCTCTCTATTATATCTCACTGCAAGTAGACTAGACATTATGTATGCTACATGTGTCTGTGCTAGGTACCAAGCATGCCCTAAAGAATCATATTATACTACAGTCAAGAGCATTTTGAGATATCTAAAGGGCACACCTAATCTAGGCCTTTGGTACCCTAGGAATGGAGATTTTCTACTAATAGGTTATTCAGATGCCGATTTTGCAAGCTGTAGAGAAGATAGAAAAAGTACTACAGGTACATGCCAATTCTTGGGAGGAAGGTTGATATCCTGGAGCAGTAAGAAGCAGACTAGTGTTACAATATCCACAGCTTAGTCTGAAAATGTGGCAGCAGGAAGTTGCTGTGCACAGCTGTTGTGGATTCAGCATCAGCTAAGGGACTATGGTATTCAAGTTAGTAGAACACCTTTATTGTGTGATTCTAAAAGTGTCATTTCTATTACAAACAATCCTATTTCACATAGTAGGATTAAGCATATAGAGATAAGATATAATTTTCTTAGAGAACATGTAGAAAAAGAAGAGATCTCATTAGAATTTTTAAAACTGATTATTAAATTGCAGATGTATTTACTAAGCCTCTGGATGAAACTAAATTCAATAGATTTAAAATTGAATTAGGAATGCTGACCATAGGTTAGTTTACCAAAAATTGGCTAAGTAAAATGGTGTCGACACATTCAGTAATAAAGTGTCGACACAAAGAAGTTATGTCGACAATTCAGGGAAATTGTGTCGACACAGAGTAAAAGTGTCGACACCTAAGGGACTATATGTCAACACATCCAGACAAGCTGTGTCGACACATCCAGAAGAGTTGTGTCGACACATCCAGAGAAGTGGTGTCCTCACTTTCAGACTTTGTGTCGACACTTCGAATAAGTGTCGACACAGAATTTCTATTCCTCGTCTTCATAAGTCAAGTGTCGACACATCATCAATTTGTGTCGACACATAGAGGTCAACTTTGTTGTCGAGACATTAGGAGTTTGTGTCGACACATTCCAACTGTGTCGACACATTTAGACTATTTTTGCCCGTCTTTTGACCTTCTTTGATTAGAAGGGTATAAATAGGTCAAGAACATATTCTGTCGACACGCTCACCAGGGTTTTGAGACAAAAACCTTGTGTCGACAAACTCTCTTCACTCCAACCAAGCTTTCTTCATTCCAATGGAGCCCAAGGTTGAAGACAACATCAATGAAGGGTATGAGTTGGTTAGGCATGCATTCGCCGATGCCGCAACGGATATCAAACAGGTCATTTCTCTTCTTGCAGACAACGGATTAGAATATCTTGTCTCTAAACCTACAAAGATATGGAAGAAAGAAGTATTCGAGTTCTATACTGCTGCATCAATGGACTCAACAGGATTGAAGATCAAATCCACTATACATGGAGAAAAAGTAAAGCTTTCTCAGAAGAGGTTGAGCATGATTCTCCATCTTCCTAGAATACATGATGAGGAAGAGGTCCCAGCCTCAAGGACCAGGGAGGCACTTCAATGGTGTGGATTGGATCCAACCTTAAAGATAAGAGCAGTCATCAACAGAAAAGGCATGAATCATCAAGGGAAATTCCTGCCTGAAATAGTAGGAAAAGTGATCTTATGTAAACCAGGTGGCCATAATAGGATATCGGCCTATATGTTTAGCCTGCTGACAAGGATAATCTTTAAGATTTACACCAATTGGTCTGCAGTACTGTTTGATAAGATAAAAAAAGGAATCAAGAAGCCAAACTTGGCAAGGATCATGAGTCTGTACCTAGCTTGAATAATTTCAGAGGTGATGCAACACATTCCTGGATCAAAGATAAATAACATGAGGAGAATAAACATAAGGTTATTCTCAAGATGGGATAGAGTTCTTTCAAAGGAGATGCTTGATGTGGATAGGCAAGAGCTAACGGAAAAAATACCAGCACATGACCTTTCTGAGCATGGTCATGAAGATGCACAAGAACAAGAGGCACAAGTTAGAGAACAAGTTCAGGATCAGACTGGGACTACCCAAGTCCAGGAAGAGACTATATCTACATAGGTGCAGGGGGAGCCAATTACTGCACAGTTGTAGGGGGAGACACATTCTGAACAGGTGCAGGAGGAAGAAAGAATCAATTTATCAGAAGACATAGTTTCTCAACCTGGTCTTGATATTTTGGAGTTGCTGCTGCGGCTGAGAAAGTACTATCTCCTGCTCACACTCAACAAGAATTCACACTTGAAGAGTTGTTTCCTAATCTTGAAGGAGCAGAAGATAAAATGGAGACCATAAGATTTGAGGGGGAGCAAGTAAGGATTGAGGGGGAGCAGGTTAATATTGAGGAGGAGCAACATGGTGCTGAGAAAGAAATTTCTTCCACTCCCTAAGAGAGAGTTAATATTGAAAGAACTTCAGAGTCTGAGCATGAAGAAGTCAGGGAGGCCAAGAAAAGAAAACTAATGGTCTTTAAGAGAAGAAGTCAAAGCTATAAGAAGGCTCTCCAAACAACTACTTCACAATCTACTTCTGATTTTGATTATAGCAAGCTTATGGTGAATTTACAAATGAAGTTGGATGAGCAAAGACTTGCCTTGGAAAAATATGTAGATGAAAGACATAAGGCTCTTCAATTTTATCTAGCCCAAGATATAAAATCTATCAGATTTGAGGTCAATCAGCATAAGAAAGAGATGACAGATTGCTTCCACAAGGGAGGCAATGCTGTGGTATTTCTTGCCAAGCAACAAGCAAAAATAAAGAAGCAAGTGGATGAGATTGCTGTCAAACAAGGCTATGTCCTTGAAAATCAAATTAGAATGAATGACAATCTGACAGAATCTCACAATGAGATAGTCACTGAGTTAAAAAATGCTGTTATTGGAATGACTGCTGCAAGGGCTAAATAAATGGAAGACTATGATAAGAAGCTACAGGATGCCCTTGATTCAGTTAAAACTATCATCACTTCATCTCAGAAGTTAATTAATGACAAGCTTCAAAAGTTAAAGCCATTTTTCAAAGATGGAGTCAATTACTTGGATGGGCAAATCAGATTTCAAAAAGATGACATAAGAGATCATATGACCAGAGAAGTCATAAAGGGGGAGAGTGTGTTAGTATTTCCTGGCTCTGATCATGCCAAATGGGTAACCACAACATTAGAGCCACTCTTGGATATCCACCCTTATGTGATGATGATAATGTGGCTGAGTCAGGTGTGTAAATAGCTCTACTTGAAGGTGATCAACCTGAGGTTGCCCAAGTCATTTACCCCCCAGCAGATATTGAAATGATACATCAACAAGTTCAGTCTATGTACAACCCTCCTCTACCAGTTACTAATGTTATTATTGAAAAGGAAGATATGCCTAAAGCTGGTCTGAAAGCTCAGCAAGATGCTCAATTATCAAAGAAAAGATTTAGAGAGCAGACAGAGTTAAAACTTGACTTTGAGCAATGGAGCCCCACTTCTAGAAATATCATATTAACTGCCTAGAAAGCTGTCAAAGACCAAGTTCATGAAAGGGATAAATGGTATAATGAGCAGGAGTGGCAAAAGTATGAGGCAAGGCAAGAAGTTATAGTACAATACAGAAGGAAGGCTAAGATAGGGAAGCTACCTCCTGATGCTCAAGAGCATAGCAAGTATTTCCCTAAGCCTTTTCATTACTTTGAAAGGCAAAGGATCAAGGCTGAAGCACAAAAGAAAGCTGAGTTGAAAGGCAAGAAACTCATTGAAGATACAGAACCTTCTGTGCAGGCTCAGATTAAACCAGGGAAAGGAATAGTCATAAAGGAGCCAGCCCAGCCTTAGTTTAGTTTTACTAGTTTTTGTCCAAGAACTATGTAATTGTTAGTTTGTTAAAGAAATAAATGTAAACAACTTGTAACAAACTTTTTTGAGTTAATTTACAAAACATTGTTCTGTGATCATTTTCTTTTACATCTTTATTCTGTGATGTAACTATGATATGTGTTTTGTTAATAAAGTACCCTGTAATATAATGCTTATGTACATCATCATGTTTATTTTCTAAGTGGTGTATATCATCGGCTAAAGGGTTATGACTTCTCCAAATAGGGGGAGATTGTTTGGTACATTGGAAAATGTGTACCTGATTTGGAGAAGCCTCACTTAGCTCAATAATATACATCAAGGTGTATTTGATGTTATTTTGAGTTTATATGTGCAGTTTAGCAATGTGATAGAATGCAGGAAAAAGATTCTAAGTCCATATGTAGACACCTGAGGAAGCTGTGTCGACACTTCAGTAAGATTGTGTCGACACTTGGAAATGGCTGTGTCGACACTTCAGTGAGTTTGTGTTGACACCGGGTGGCAGTATCGACACACAAAAGCAGAGTCGACATCAACTGTGTCGACACCTGATGGCAGTGTCGACACACAAAATTCTTAGTCTACATCAACTGTATCGACACACAGGACTTGTGTCGACACTCAGCAGTGTTTCAACAATGTCGAGTGCTGAAAAGTGAAGAAGTGATTGTGTCAACACAAATAATCAGTGTCGACACATTCTCAAGATGTAGTGTCAATAAGCTGTGTCGACATCAAGGCAGCTATGTCGACAACACCAAAGTCTGTGTCGACACATATTGACAGTTTGTGTAACATCCCATTTCTGGATAGACCCCTAGGAGTCGGTTGGTCGTGATAGAACCCTAGGAAGCCCAAAAACTGAAATAAATCGACCGAGATTTCGGGTCACGGGTTGGTCACGCTCGTGACCGATCTGTCACGCCCGTGACCTAGGGCGTGACTCCTTCGACGATCGTCGATCTCAGTGAGACGATCGTCGGGCGCAGAATTTTTCTGCTCGGGCCTGTCACACCCGTGACCTATGCGTCACGCCCGTGACCTAGGGCGTGACACCTTCGACGATCATCGATCCCAGCGGGACGATCGTCGAAACGTAGAATTTGCTTCATGGCCATGACACGCCCGTGACCCAGGTGTCACGCCCGTGACCAAGGGCGTGACACCTTCGATGATCGTCGATATCAGCGCGACGATCGCCGAGTACGGATTTTGCCTCATGACCATGTCACGCCCGTGACCCACATGTCACGCCCGTGACCAAGGGCGTGACCACCCTTCGACGATCGTCGATCTCAGTTCGACGATCGTCAATCCCAGAATTGGTCACCCGGGCTTGTCATGCCCGTGACCCATATGTCACGCCCATGACCAAGGGCGTGACCATCCTTTGACGATCGTCGATCTCAGTTTGACGATCGTCGATCTCAGTTCGACGATTGTCGATCCCAGAATTGGCCACCCGGGCCTGTCACGCCCGTGACCTATGTGTCACGCCCGTGACCAAGGCCGAAACGTCAGCCAGACTGGAAATTTCAATAACCGACGTTATAATCAATTCTGATTATGGGAAGTTAAGCCAGGAGTATTTATGGGCCGTTTCCTACTCTGATTATTTAATAAATTAAGGAAATGTTGGTCCAATAGGAAATCGCCACCTGGCAAACACCTCTTCATTTCCAGCATTTCAACTGCCTTGCCATAACCGAAACGTCATTAAGAGGAATATTAAAGGCCATGAATATTTCGTCCTTTCCCCTTCCCATTTGCTGATCTATAAAAGACTTCTAAGAGCAAGAGGAAAAGGTTACACGCTCCATCAAACTATTTCAGATTTCCCCCTTGCTGTTGAAGAATTTCCGACGATGCCACCACCGCGCCAATGGCTTCCCGACGCTCTGCACGCCTCCAGCCCGCGAACAAGGTCCTCCCCTCCCTCTTCTTCTGTGGATAGATCTTAGAAATCGTTAGGAGAGATATCGGGCTCAAAAGAGCCAGATCGGGTGAACGTTTCCATGGTTTTCCGAAAATTTCGTGGTGGCGGGTTCGCCGGAAACCGCCTCTCCGGCGGTCGTGCCGCCGCCCGACGATAGCCCTCACCTCAACAGAGGTGGTGGTGGTGGTGGCCGGCCAGGGAGATGGCTGGATGACCCGGAGCTATACATGGAGTACCTGGGGTCGATGGCTACTACTGATGATATTCGAGACCGCATCAGAGATGGGCAGATGCTGGATGAAAGAGCTGAGCCGATAATCCGAGCTTTGGAGGAAGGCATGACAGGAGATTACTCTTTGAGGGATGAGCTCCTGTGTTTCCGGGGCAGAGTCTACATACCAGCAGGAGGACGGATCCGGGAGGACATTTTGACGGAAGCTCACTGCAGCCGGTATTTTGTACACCCGGGGATCACCAAGATGGTAAAGGATTTGAAGAGGACGATGTACTGGCCGGGTATGAAGAAAGATATTACGTATTTTGTGACGCATTGCGAGGCCTGCTAGCTCGTGAAGACAGAGTGCAAGAACCCGGCAGGCTTGCTGCAGCCGCTTCCGGTGCCGGAGTGGAAGTTTGAGGATATAGCCATGGATTTCATACATGGGCTACCTCGATCCCGTGCTGGGAATGACTCGATCTAGGTGATAGTGGACAGACTAACAAAGGTGGCCAGATTCATTCCAGTGGCAAAGGACACACCGGTCAGTGTATTAGTACGGAGGTTCATTGAGCAGTTTGTGCATTATCATGGGGTACCCAAGACTATCATTTCAGATCGGGACGGGCGGTTTATATCCAAGAAATGGAGGTCAGTCCAGGCCCATCTGGGTTCTCGATTGACATTCAGCACGGCTTTTCACCCTCAGACCGACGGACAGACAGAGCGCACCAACCATACACTGGAGGATCTGTTGCGATTGTGTATTTTGGACCGTGGCGAGCCTTGGGATAGATTGCTGCCACTGGTCGAGTTTTCGTATAACAACGCTCATCAGTCCAGCATAGGCATGGCTTCCATACGAGACGTTGTCCGGAAGTAGGTGCAGGACCCCACTATCATGGGTTCAGGATGAGGACCTGCAGGCACTAGGCTCGGAGTTTGTGGGAGATACAGATGCTCAGATTAGATTGATCCGAGAAAGGATGTTGGAAGCTCAGAGGCAGACCTCGATCGGAAGAGAAGTAGTCCACAAAACCTTGGGCCACCCCCGTGCGAGCTTAGTTTGCGGACAAACTAGCAGCGGAAGCAGTGGTGTGCCCATGAGGGAAATCACATGTGAAAGTCCATCCTAACCTTTCTTATATTCCATTCATACATCCACTAACAAATGGAAGTTTTACTTGTAGCCTGCAATGAACCCTACACCACAGCAAGGGACACCCCAGGCACAGAATGAGGTCCCACCCCCGCCGGCTCCAGCTCCGTTCTAGTAGACGGAGATGGGGCAAACACTGACGGCCATTCTGGAGGCCTTCAGAGCTCAGCAAGCCCCGGCTCCACAGCCAAACCCCGGGGCCAATTGGATGACTGTGTTCCGGGGACTTTCCCCTCCATCTTACCAGGGGACGGAGTCTGTAGTATGTACGGAGGAATGGTTGGACACCATTTACGAGATGCTGGCAGGGATTCGATGCCCTACTGAGGAGGCAGTCGCTTTGGCAGTCTCCTGCTTAGAGTCACATGGAAAGAGGTGGTGGAAACCTCAGCTAGACACCACCTTTGCGGGGATGGACTCCGCTGATATTACTTGGGAGGAGTTCAGAGCAGCGCTCTTGGGCCATTTTGTACCTCAGTCGGCGAGGGATGACCTGGAGGATAGGTTCCTGCGGTTAAGGCAGGGGAACAGGACTGTGGTGGAGTACTATCAGGAGTTCACTCACCTAGCCCGCTATGCGGACGCTTACCAGTTAGACGATGCTGGCTATGCCCGGAGGTTTTACAAGGGGCTGCAAGATGACATGAGACAGGCCCTCCTTTTCGTCTCAGAGGGGAGTTTGGCCAGGATTCTGGAGATGGCTAAGAAGAGAGAGAGGCGGATCAGCTTACAGTGAAGAGCCGGAAGATACCGGCTGATGATACAGTGATGAGGTCGTAGAGACCGTCCCCAGGGCCAGGTTATTGGGGAGAGAAGGAACGGGGATCAGCCTCGTCAGGAGTTTGGGCAGGAGCAGAGGAGCCAGGGGGTGTTGGCTCCCTAGCCTATACAGATGTTGGAAATGCCAAGGACGACAGAGCAGCTACCGGTATGCTATCAGTGCAACCAGCCGGGGCATATCAAGAGGAACTGCCCTGTGAGGTGAGCACCCCCACCAGCACTAGCGGAGTACGGTGCGCATGGAGGTGGGACAGTCTAGCACCGGTGCACCTGCGACCAGCTCCGTGAGTGATTAGTAGTTTTATAGCTTCCGCGTTGAGTGACTTGTAGTGAGGACTCTGATGTACTGGGCTCGAGCCCATTTATCTATTTCCTATTATTATCTATTGATGGATTGGATGTGATTTCACTTTTATTTACATGCTTATGTGGACTTATTTACATTTTATGTTTAATTACTTCTCTTTCTTGTGATCGAAAAGGGCCGGCAGAATTGGTGTTTTGTAGTGGTTTCCTTCCCGTGAGTCGGTGCCACCGCAAAGTGGCAATTCTGGGCTAAGACCCCGGTGGGTTAAAAAGGAAAAAAAAGGGGGTCTTACAGTTTGTCTCGACACTTTATGACAGTCAATCTCGACGGTTTGCTGACGGAGACAAAGGCTCAAGAACTGTTTGAGGACTTGACAGTTGTGACTTACAACAGGTTTACTAAAGCTGTCAGTCTTGTCAGAAGTTTGTTAGAAACAGGATAGCCGGTTACCATGAGAGAAGCCTATAAATAGACAGACAGTGTCAAATCAATAAAACAACGATCTAATCAATCAAAATACAACTAACCCAACTATTGTGAGATTGATCTCTGATCAAGAAAGTACAAGTCTCAAAAAAGAAGATCTTCGTGAGAAGATCTAAGAATACGTTCTGAAGTAGTTATCTATTCAGATTCTTTCTATGTTTAATTCAATCAGGAATTCAAAAGTATCTTCAAGAGGTTTGGAGAGAGAGAGAGAGAGATCCAGCTATTTGAAGTCAAGAAGGAGACAATCACATGTCTCTCAAGAAGATTCAGATCTATTTCTGGAATCTAAGGAGGAAGCTGCCAGTCAGTTATATTTAAAGGAAATCAACCCAACTAAGTTCAGATTCAAGAAGATTTTAAGAAAGCTAAGATCAAGTTGATTTCAGCCATCAACCTCTTCAAGGAGCTGATCAAGAAAGTTTTTATCCCTTCTCTCTCAACAGGGGTAAGAGATTATAAAGATCCTTATCAAATTCTGTAGGATTTATTCATAGATCTGTGTTGTAAGCCTGTTTTATAAAGGCTGAGTGAAGGAGATTTGTTCTCTGAGTGGTAGGGTTGTATGTGCCTGAGTTGTAAGAGAAGGTATTCTCTGAGTTGTAGGCCTTGTGGCAAGGATGAGGAAGGGCTTGTTAGCCTTAGTTGTAGGAATGTGGAAACATTCTGAGTTGTAGGAATCCTTTTGGATTCTGAGCTGTAGGATCTGAGGATCTGAGATAAAAGAAGAAGTTAGGCCGAATCTAGCATACTGCTGGATAGGTGAAGGGGGAAAGTGGATGTACCCAGACCTTGGGGAACCACTATAAATACTGTGCGTAATTTGTGAATTATGTAGCTGTAGAATCTGTGATTGTGTGTGCTGAGTTTGCTGCACATTTTTTTGTTTTATATTACAGCATTGAAGTGATATTCTGTCTTAATTTTAAAACAAGAATTAGAACCTATTCACCCCCCCCCTCTAGGTGCTTAGCTAGTCTTGAAAGTAAACCTATCACCGGAGCTCCCCATGGTGAAGAGCTTAGCCAGACAAACATGGCTTCCACGAGCTCCTGCAGCTGGCTCTGAAACTCCACCAACTCCTTCGGGGTCATCCTGTAAGGAGCTCTGAATGGAGGCTTAGCCCCCGGCCCTAGTTGTATCTGAAAGTCCATTTCTCGATGCGGCGGCAACCATGGCAACATCTCTAGGAGTACATCAGAAAAGTATCGCACCACCGAGATATTAGTAATGGAATCCTTGTCCTCGGCCAACTAAAATAGGAGCTGATAGACTTCGTCTCCTTGCAGATGGGCCTTGATGGCCTGAATAGAAAAGAGTAGAAGACGGGAAGCTAAGATAATACCTTCGAAAGTTGTGTAAGTATCGCTGTATCTCAGTACGACCCTCCTTACTGGCAATCAATCTACTGTTGGTACCCGAGTTTGATTTGAGTTTAGTCTTGTCTTTGTTAGTCCCTTGACCCAAGAAATATCTATGGTCAATGGTTAGTAGTCTAGCTGTAGAGTCCTCACTTTTCCAGATTGAGAATTTGGTTAAGTAGTTTTTTCGTTCGACTATAGTCGAACGCTGATCGACGATCGTCTATCAGTTGGTCGATGCTTTGTCTGCGTTGATAGTTCGACTATCTGTTCTGATAGATCGACTATCTGATAGTTCGACTATTTGTTGATAGGTCGACTATCTGTTTTGCGTTGATAGTTTGACTATCTGTTGATAGTTCGACTATCTGCTTGGCGAGGTAGTTCGACTATCTGTTCTGATAGATCGACTATCTGATAGTTCGACTATCTGTTGATAGGTCGACTATCTGTTCCGCTTTGATAGTTCGACTATCTGTTAATAGATCGACTATCTGTTTCGTCTTGATAGTTCGACTATCTGTTGATAGTTCGACTATCTGTTGTCTTTGATAGTTCGACTATCTGTCCTGATAGTTCGACTATCTAATAGTTCGACTATCTGCTGATAGATCGACTATCTGGTTTGTTTTGATAGTTCGACTATCTGTTGATAGATCGACTATTCTTTTTCTGAGGTAGGTCGACTATCTGCTTGATAGGTCGACTATCTCTGTGCGCTTGATAGTTCGACTATCTATCCAAGATAGATCGACTATCTGATAGTTCGACTATCTGCTCTGATTGTTCGACTATCTGTCGGGGTAGTTCGACTATCTTTTTCGATAGGTCGACTATCTGGATCGTTCGACTATCTGCCCGATAGTTCGACGATCTCCGTGCGTCGTTCGACGATCTTCGAGGGTCGTTCGACGCTTTCTGTCTGCCTTTATATTTTGTATTTATTTATTATATTTAATTAATTAATACATTTTCTGGCACATTGTTTTAAGCTGTATGATAAAATTACCAGGAAATATTTGCTCCATCTCTTTTGCCTGAGTCAAATCTTTTTAAGATAAAGTTGTTTGTCTTATTAGCTGTCATTATAAATTACTTTATCTGTTGTCAGCCCTTTATAGCCGTTAGACTGAAAAGTCTTCTTTTTGCTATAAAGAGATTATTTCTGATGTGACTTTATTTAGTCCTTCTGCTATTTGATTTGAGCCTGCAGCTTCTTAGAAAGAGGTTTACTCCTTTTATAGAATGTTTTGCTGCAGAGATGGTTTTGTCTTCTTGATATTTACAGCCCAGGTCTCAAGGCTCAGAAGAAGACAAATAATTCAAATGGAAGAGAGCCGTTGCTTGCTGCTATTATATAAAGGACCCTTTGAAGAAGGATTCAAGCTAGCTATATAGCTAACCAGTTGTTCATTCAAGCTTTCAAGCCTTCATCAAGAAAAAGCTTTCTGCTCTCATCAATTTCCATCTAACTGAGAAGTGTTAAGATCTTCATCTCTTCTTCACCTGGGTTCTCCTGCTTTCAGGAAGTTCAAACTCAGAGATCTTTTGAAGAAGAAGAAGAAGAAGATAGCTGCTTGAAGATCTTTATTTTATTATTTAGTTTCTTCTTGTAGTTTTTCCTTCAGAACTTTCTGAAGAGTTTTCTGCACTGAAGCAAGACTTCACCTGGAAATCTTTGAGCCAGGGGGAGCCTTGATTCTTTAGAGCATTCTATCTCAGTGCAAGTTTTTGTGCTTCTCTAATCTGTGTAAAATAGAGAAGACATCTTAACTTTCTTCCCCCTCCTGTACAGGGTTATTACTCCCTTCAAAAGTATCCCTTGGTGGCAGGGCACCTGATCAAAAACCTGTGCTTGGTTTTTAGACACCTGATCAAAAGTCTAAAGGGTTTCTGAATCTACCTGAAGTAGATCCTGTTGGTGGCAGGGCACCTGATCAAAAACCTGAGTGGATTCCTACCGTGTGGGTAGAAGAGTGGACGTACCCAAGTTGTTTGGGGAACCACTATAAATTTCCTTGTGTCGTCTGGATTCCATTGTTTAATTCCTGTATTGTGGCTGTGATTAGATATAACTAGGTTGCTAGTTGCTGATTAGGTTTTCCAAGCCTTAACTGTAATTACAGTTAGCTTGAGTTTGTGCACATCACTTGTATTAGGCTCTAGGGTTAAATCTATATCTATAATCTTTTCATTCCGCACTTCACTCCAAGGGAGTTGGGTAGACCATTAAGTTTTGTCTAGTGCAAAATTTGATAACTCTATTCACCCCCCCTCTAGAGTAGTATCTATCCCTTCACTTTCAATTGGTATCAGAGGGAGGTTGACTGACTGTATAGGCTAACACCTAAGTCACAAGATCCTGATAGATACCAAGAGCTTATAGATATTCACTATCATGGCCCAGTCCAAGGATTATTCTAGCACCAGACCTCCAGCATGCAACTTAGCTAAGTTTGGCATCTAGAAGGCAAGGATTAAATTATATATGAACTCTATTGATGAAAGCATCTTTGCTTCTATTTTGTCAGGTCCCCCAAGAGCACCTGCTGCTGCTTCTGCCTCATCATCTGATATGAGTGCAGTGCCTCCTCCAGATTACAATGATGAATACAAGAAGGCCAAAATAGCAGATGCCAAGGCAATGAACATACTGGCTCAGACAATGTCTGATGAGGTGTTCCAGAAGGTGGCTGACTGCTCCTCAGCAAAGGCCATGTGGGACACACTGAACCAGATTGTAGCTGGTTCAGCTGATGAAAGGAAGGACAGAAGGTCCAACCTGATCTCATAGTATGAGAACTTCAAGAAAACTGATGCTGAATCAGTTGAAGCTATGTACACCAGGCTCAGCTCAATCATCAATGAGCTGAGGACCCTGGACAAGGACATATCATTGACAGAGGTCAATGATAAGATTCTTATGTGCTTCCCTAGCACATGGGATCTAAGAATCTGGCCCATCAAGGAAGCCAGAAGTACTAATGAGATCTCAACTGAAGCACTCCTCGGCAAGCTCAAGTCTTTTGAGCAAGTGCTGAAGACCAGAGAAGCAGAAGCTGAAGCAAAGACCCCCACTCCAATAAGAAAAGAGCAATCTCTAGCTCTTAAGGTTGCAGATGTTTCTGAAGGCAGCCAATCTAATGAGGAACTTATGGCATTGTTTGCCAAAAGGTTTCTCAAGATGGGGAGAAAGGAGTTCAGAAAGAAGTCTTCACGCTATGAAGACAAACCAAGGTATGATCGCTCTCCCGCTAAAGAAATTATTTGTTATGGTTGCAGGAAGCCTGGACATATCTTGCCAGAATGTCCAGAGGAGAAGAACAAAGAAAAGAGAAAAGAAAAAGAACAACACAGGAAGCACTCCAAGCCATCCTCCTACAAAAACAAGAAGAAGGAGAGAGGTTTCATTGCTGAAACCTGGAGTGATTCTGATGAAGAATCCTCCTCATCAAGCTCCAGTGAAGATGAGGAAGAGAAGAAGGCAAAAGAAGTTTGCCTAATGGCAATAGATGCCTGCAGCAACCACTCTGCTGCAGAGAGTTCTGATTCTGATGAAGAGATGCCTACAGAAGATGAGGTACTTTCTTCTTATGATTTTACTTCAGAAGAATTTAAATTAGAATTTAAATCTTTATGTTTAGATTTAATTAGCTCAGAAAAGGAAATAAAAGAACTTAGAAATAGGTTAGCTGACTCAGAATCAATAGCTACTGAAAACATTAGGTTAAAGGAAGATCTCACTACTTGTAGTGAAGAAATTAAATTTCTTAAAATAGAGTTAGCTAAGTCTAAGAGATTAGAAGAATCCCTTAATGGTAGAAGCCTTAAGTTGTTAGAAATTACCAGCATGACTAACACTAGGTCAGGTAATGATAAACTAGGCTTAGGAGCTTCTCCCAGTGAACCCCCAGTCCTTCTTAAAAATAATCTTTCAACTCCAGTGAACTTCATTTCAGCTAGTGGAAAGAAGAACACTGAGCAAGTAAATCTGGTTAATAAAACCTTAAATAAAGCTAAGAGAGAAAAGAGAAAGAAGTTCTTTAAAGAAATGCAAAGAGCGTCGAACGCCGCTCGACGATCGGAAGCTCCATGGTCGAACGAAGCTCGACGATCTGAGCGCCCATCGTCGAACGTCGATCGACGATTTCAATATGATTTTCAAAATCATAATCAATTCCATAGAAACCTAAATGAGAATAGAAACCCTAGGTTTGTTGACCCATCATCTGCATGGAGAATCCCACCTAGGAGATCTCACCCACTAGGTTATCACCCTCAGCCTGCATTCTCATATATTTCCAGTTTTTCTTATGTGAAAAACAAGGGACCCAAGGTTACCTGGGTCCACTTTGTCTAAATAATTGTCTTGCAGGTGAAGGCCTATCCAATCACTCAAAACAAGTGGTATTTGGATAGTGGATGCTCTAAGCATATGACAGGAAATAAAGATCTTCTGTCAAAGTTCAAAGCTATGCTTGGCCCAAAGGTTATCTTTGGAGACTCCAGCTGTGGTCAGACAGAAGGCTATGGCAAGATCACAATTGGAGCAGTTACTTTCAAGAGAGTTGCTTATGTCAATGGACTGAAGCATAATATGATTTCAGTCAGCCAGCTATGTGATGCTGGCTACCAGGTTTCATTTTCTAATTTCTCTTGCAATATTACTTTAAATAATAATGTTGTTTTAGTAGGTATTAGAATAGGTAATATTTATTTAGTAGATTTCAATTCATCTCATTCTGAAATCTGCCTGTTTAATGAAGTAACCCTTAATAATAATTCCCTATGGCATAAGAGGCTTAGCCATGTAAACCTTAAAAATATATCTAGGTTATCTAAACATAACCTTGTTAGAGGTTTACCTTCTTGCCCCTACAAGAAGGAGAGCCTATGCAAGGCTTGTCAGCTAGGCAAGCAAACCAAGAATTCTTTTAAATCTGTAAATAAAAGTGATTCTCCTAGAATCCTGTATTTATTACATTTGGACCTTTTTGGCCCAATAAATGTACAGAGTTTAGGAGGGAAGTATTACACATTAGTAATTGTAGATGACTTCTCTAGGTTCAGTTGGGTTTTCTTTTTGAGAACTAAGTCTGATAACTTCAAAGCCCTTACAGACTTTCTATTATGTGTGCAGACTGAGTACTCTACTCATGTGGCCTTGATCAGAAGTGATCATGGTACTGAGTTTGACTCTCTTCTCATGCAAGAATTCTGTGAGAGAGAAGGTAACAAACATAGCTTCTCAGCTCCTAGAACTCCCCAACAAAATGGGGTAGTTGAAAGGAAGAATAGAACACTCATTGAAGCTGCTAGTACATTGTTGGCAGATGCTAACATGCCTCTATCCTATTGGGCAGAAGCTGTCAGTACAGCCAACTATGTCTTGAATAGAAGTTTGATACACAAACTTAAGTGTAAAACTCCTTATGAGTTGCTTAAAGGAAAGAAACCAAAAATTAATTACTTTAGAGTTTTTGGCTGTATTGTTTATATTCATAATAATAATAAAGAATATATTAGAAAATTTGAAGCAAAAGCTTCAATGGGAATCATGCTTGGATATTCCCAAGTAAGCAAAGCTTATAGGGTTTATAACAAGTCTACCTGTAAAATTGAAGAATCTGTGCATGTGACTTTTGATGAGTCTCAGATGTTTTACAAGGAAAGGAAAATTCTCCTTCCTCCAGTTCTTTGCAGGTACCTGATGTCCCTCAAGAAATTCTTCAACTTTCAACTCTTCAGATCACTGAATCAGACAGTGATGAAGACATTACTGAAGCTGTTGTTGTTCCACCAACAGTAGATCAAATTCCTCCTGAGGAATTAATCCCAACTGTTGCTGAAGATCACATCCCACCTGCTGATATTGTCACACTTAGAGATCACCCCACATCTCAAGTGATTGGAGACATATCAGCTGGTGTGCAAACAAGACACCAATTAAGACAGGATGTGATGCATGCTTGTTTCCTCTCACAGGTTGAGCCCCTCACCTTTAAAGATGCAGAGCTAGATCCCTACTGGATCATTGCAATGCAAGAGGAGCTCAATCAGTTTGAGAGATGTAAAGTTTGGACTTTGGTTCCAAGACCTAAAGGCCAACTGATCATAGGCACCAAGTGGGTGTATAGAAACAAGTTGGATGCTAATGGAATTATAGTAAGGAATAAAGCTAGGCTTGTAGCTCAGGGCTACAGACAGGAGGAAGGTATAGACTATGACCAAACCTTTGCTCCTGTTGCAAGGCTAGAAGCAATAAGGATCTTCTTGGCCTATGCAGCCTTCATGAAGTTTAAGGTGTTCCAAATGGATGTCAAAAGTGCATTCCTGAATGGTGAGCTTAAGGAAGAGGTGTTTGTTGAACAACCACCAGGGTTTGTTTCATAAACTCAGCCTTCACATGTGTTTAAGTTGCAGAAAGCTCTTTATGGACTAAAGCAAGCTCCTAGGGCCTGGTATGAGACCTTAGCTTATTTCCTGTTAGAGCACAACTTTACTAGGGGAGTAGTTGATAGAACCCTTTTCGTCAAGCATCACAAGGACACAATCCTATTAGTTCAGGTGTATGTAGATGATATTATTTTTGGCTCCACTGATCCCAAACTGTGCAAAAAGTTTTCCAACTTGATGCATTCCAAGTTTGAGATGAGTAGTATGGGTGTGCTGTCTTACTTTCTTGGTCTCCAAGTTAAGCAAGATGCTGATGGTATCTTCATCTCCCAATCCAAATATGCCAAGGAATTGGTAAAGAAATTTGGGATGGCTGATGCTTCAGCAATGCCTACACCCATGGCTACTAATGTAGTTATTGATTCTGATGATCACGGCAAGCCAGTTGATCATAAGAATTATAGGGCCATTGTTGGTTCCCTATTATATCTAACTGCAAGTAGGCCAGATATAATGTTTGCTACATGCCTTTGTGCTAGATTCCAGGTCAACCCCAATGAATCTCATCTGATTCTTCTAAAGAGAATCCTGAGATACCTGAAGGGATGTCCAGATCTAGGACTTTGGTACCCAGCTGAGTCAGAATTTGAATTAATTGGATATTCTGATTCTGATTATGCTGGTTGCAGAGTTGACAGGAAGAGCACCTCAGGAACTTGCCAGTTCCTGGGAGAGAGATTGGTCTCTTGGTTCTGTAAGAAGCAGGCTTCTGTCTCAACTTCAACTGCAGAGGCTGAATATATAGCAGCTGCCAGTTGTTGTTCACAGATCCTGTGGATTCAAAACCAGCTTGTGGATTATGGTTACTCACACAAGAACACCAAAATCATGTGTGATAGTACCAGTGCTATCTCAATTGCACAAAATCCAGTGCACCACTCTAGAACGAAGCACATTGAGATTAGGCACCATTTCCTGAGAGATTGTGTGGAAAAGAACAAGATTTGTCTTGAGTTCATATCCACTGAGTTTCAGAGAGGTGATATATTCACCAAGCCTTTAGATGAACAGAAGCATCTGTTCTTTTTAGTTCAACTAGGCATGATTAATGGACGAGACTAAGTGTGACTATATCTGCCTATGTTGAAATCTGCTTGAAGATCGTCAAACGATGATCGAAGATCGTCGAACGGATTAAGCCTATCGTCGACCTCTGGTTAATGATAGCTTATCTGTTTGAAGATCGTCGACCGACGTTCGAAGATCGTCGAACAGGTTGAGCTTATCGTCGATCTCTGAACGACGACAGCTTGTTGTTTGAGAAGCCAGAAATAGTCGAACGATGGCTCGACTACTCTGCTTCTGAGCCGATCGTCGAACGACCGTTCGACTATCGTGTCTAGTATCTTTTTAATAGATCGACTATTTCCGGTCTAATATAAAGCCGATAGTCGACCTAGGTTAAAAGATCTTGTGTTTTATCGTCGACGGAGCGTGCCTTTTCGCATTCTGCTTTCCCGCTTGCGATTTTCGGGCGTTTCGTCTTCTTCGTCCTCTCCAGCTTTCTCGAGCTTTCTCCAGCGAATCAATGGCGGTTTCCCCAGCAGTTCTAACAGTCGTAAAGTTTGATGCTGGCTTTAGCGTGGATTTCGACGCGTTCAGTAGCTGCGATGCCGGAATCGTAGAAGTTCTTCAGCTATGCAGGGATCAAGGACTCGAGAGGTTAATGTCTGCAAGGATTAAGATAAACATCCCAGAAATCAAGGAATGGGCCTTCACGTCGTCCTCCACCGACGAATCGATGACAGGTACCATCGGCGGAGAAGAGGTAATCCTAACTCCGGCCGTTTTGTCTGAAATTTTTGATTTAATAAATGGTGAAGAGGATTATGAGCAAGACGCTCAGGAATTCGGAAGAATGCTAGTTGAGCTGGGATATGCTGAGGGCATTCCCACGAAGCTGCTCAAAGTAAATTTCCCTTCAAAATCAAGTTTCTTGCTGAGTTGGTAGGAAAAGTGCTCCTGGGTAAGCACTCTGCTCACGATAATATAACAAGGCAGCAATTCGCACTCATGTGTGCGATTGTTAATCGGAAAAGGATAGATTGGGCAGTAGTTGTGTTTGATTTAATAAGGAAAAAGACTGGTAAGAAGGAAGTCACCCTAGGAAGGGTCATTGGAATTTTCCTAAAGGAAAAATACCCCCAGCTGCTGAGTTCAACCGTAACAACAATCAACACAAGCAAGAAGATGGATCCCAACCTGTTCTCTAAATGGAAGAGAACTTTTGTGAAACCTGCTCCAGCAACATCTGAGGACACCAGGACTGAATCAGTCACTCCTCACCATGTTGAAGCTGGCTCAGCTCTTCCCTCCTCCTCTTCTGTTTTGCTGTCTGCCTCAGTTGAAGTACCATCAACTTCAGCTGAAGTACGACCTTCTCCATCTTCTGCTCTAGAAACAACTACGGTTGTTCCTCTTTCCCCTCCAGCTTCTCCTCTTCCTGCACATCAGACTAGGATATCTGCTCCTAGCTTTGATTTGTTAGGATCTGAGAGAATTCCTACTCCTCCTGTGTCTCCCATTCATTCCACAGTTAATTCTCCAATTAACTTTCCAGCTCCATCTCCTATTCAATCCCCTGTCCATACCACTCTTCATCCCAGCACTACTACTATATCTGCTGCAGCTCCATCCACTTCACATCCATCATCTTTTGAGATTACTCCTGAACTCATCTCCCGCATTATGGAGTTGATTACCCCCTCAATCAAGACCATGATTGAAGAGGCAATCGCTCCCCTTGTATCCTCCATTGATATCTTAACTGCCTCCATCAAATCTCTCTCAAAATCTGCTGAGCCATCTTCCTCAAGGGGCCTGGTTTCAGTCTCCACTGAAATCAGGCAGGGGGAGATGTTCTATGAAGATGCCTCAGAACCTCCTGCCTCCCTTCCAGCTATAACAGATACAGTCATGACAGCCCTGGAAGAGTCTGCTCTAGCTGAGAAAGAATTAGTTCCAGTGTTATCTGATAAGGAAATAGCTGATGGAATCATGATATCTGAAATTGCAGTAAAAGTCTGCCTAGAAGATCTCACCACTCCTGTGGTTGCTAGATTCCTAGAAGGAATTATAACTTCATATCTAGATGAATCATGGGAGATGGTCAAGTATGAAGGTAACTCATTCATCCGTTTTGTTGATGAGTCAATTAATTTGTTAGTTTGTGAATTCCTGGAAGGAATGATTTCTGTTTATTTAGCAGATCTGTATTCATAATTCTACAGATGTTATTAGAGAAGATTTATCTGCTCAGATAATAGAAATTGTCTCAGAGGCTGCCCCAAGTGTTTCTGATATCCAAGTAGATCCTGAATTGGAATCTTTTTTAGATGATAGAGAGGATGAATCTGAGAATCAAGATGAAGTCAAAGATGACACTCCTGTTCTGAGTGTGGAAGAAGTTCAAGCAAAAGCTGCCTGGGATTTAAGAGTACAGTCTTTGTTGGAAGAGAAAGAAAAGGAACTGCAAGTTGAAAAGTCAACCATCGGGATGACTCACCAGGGTTGGACTTAGATTCCCTTCTGGCTCTGGATGCCATTGAAGAGGAAAGAGAAAAATCTGCTCTGAAGCTTAAAGAAAAGGCTGTTTCTGAAGCCTATGATCCGTATGATAATCCTCCATCATCTCACTCTGATGATGAGGATGATTCTGATGTTTCTGAGAAGTCAAGGAAAAAGAAAGCTGCTTCAAAGAAAAGGAAAGCAATTGCTCCTCCTCCTCCCAGTAAAGATAATGATACTCCTTATTATATTTTGAAGGGCATTGACCCTAAGTCAAAGGAATTTCAGCACTGGATGTGGTTTTCAAAAGCAGAAAGAGAGGAAAAGATCTAAAAGATATGATAGTCCTGTCTCAAGATGGACTCCCAGAGGTCCTCCTCCTCCTCCTCCCAGTGCAGGAGCCTCTGGGAACCTATCAGCCAATCCTGCTGCCTCTTCTGGAAGATCTGCTTCTTTTCAGCCCCAGCCAAGACAAAGTTATCAAAGCTCGCAAGGCAAATCGTTTTCTGGTTCTCAAAGACAAGTGAATGAGGCTGTGGTTCAAAGACCAACCTTTTCCCCTCCTCCTTCTCCAAAGAAAAGAATTCCATCTCCAACACCAGTTCAGTCTGAGAAAACTGTTTCAAAAGGTAAATAGTTTACTTTGTTTTAAAATTTCTAGCAAGAACCTTTTGCTAAGTTTGCTTCCAATGTCTTATCTAGTTACTCAAGATAAAATAGCTGATGCTGCTCCTCCTGAGCCTGTTTATGAAAATCCTGAGCTTGATCCTAACTTTAGGATGGCTCGCTTTCAAGAACTAGTTGGAGCAGCTCAAATAAGAAAAGCTAGAGCAGAAGGAAAAGATACGACTGGTCTAACTACCATGTCTGCTTACAGAAAGAAAGAGTTTGAAAAGTTCCAGGTTAATCCTGAGATTTTTGATCCATCAAAATATATGGAAAAGCATCCTGAAGCAGTAGTCCCAAGAGCTGCAGAATTGAAGATCATTGGTGTGCAGGACCTGAAGCTGTCAAAGAAAGAATCTGATGATCCTCTAAGGAAAATCTCTTTTGTTTCTAGCTCTTCTGTATCTAAGCCTGACTCTGTTGATCCATAGTTTGATTAACTGCTGTGCTATATTTGTTTATCTGTTTGATAATCTGCTAGTTAATTGTTAACTATTTACTGTATTATTTTATTGCTCTTTAGCTAGCTTTATGTTTTAGATGTTAAGAGACTTAACTCAAATAGGGGGAGATTATTGGTACCCTAGTTTGATTTGAGTTTAGTCTTGTCTTTGTTAGTCCCTTGACCCAAGAAATATCTATGGTCAATGGTTAGTAGTCTAGCTGTAGATTCCTCACTTTTCCAGATTGAGAATTTGGTTAAGTAGTTTTTTCGTTCGACTATAGTCGAACGCCGCTCGACTATCGTCTATCGGCTGATCGACGATCGTCTATCAGTTGGTCGACGCTTTGTCTGCGTTGATAGTTCGACTATCTGTTCTGATAGATCGACTATCTGATAGTTCGACTATCTGTTGATAGGTCGACTATCTGTTTTGCGTTGATAGTTCGACTATCTGTTGATAGTTCGACTATCTGCTTGACGAGGTAGTTCGACTATCTGTTCTGATAGATCGACTATCTGATAGTTCGACTATCTGTTGATAGGTCGACTATCTGTTGATAGATCGACTCTCTGTTTCGTCTTGATAGTTCGACTATCTGTTGATAGTTCGACTATCTATTGTCTTTGATAGTTTGACTATCTGTCCTGATAGTTCGACTATCTGATAGTTCGACTATCTGCTGATAGATCGACTATCTGGTTTGTTTTGATAGTTCGACTATCTGTTGATAGATCGACTATCTGTTTTCTGAGGTAGGTCGACTATCTGCTTGATAGGTCGACTATCTCTGTGCGCTTGATAGTTCGACTATCTGTCCAAGATAGATCGACTATCTGATAGTTCGACTATCTGCTCTGTTAGTTCGACTATCTGTCGGGGTAGTTCGACTATCTTTTTCGATAGGTCGACTATCTGGATCGTTCGACTATCTGCCCGATAGTTCGACGATCTCCGTGCGTCGTTCGACGATCTTCGAGGGTCGTTCGACGCTTTCTGTCTGCCTTTATATTTTGTATTTATTTATTATATTTAATTAATTAATACATTTTCTGGCACATTGTTTTAAGCTGTATGATAAAATTACCAGGCAATATTTGCTCCATCTCTTTTGCCTGAGTCAAATCTTTTTAAGATAAAGTTGTTTGTCTTATTAGCTGTCATTATAAATTACTTTATCTGTTGTCAGCCCTTTATAGCCGTTAGACTGAAAAGTCTTCTTTTTGCTATAAAGAGATTATTTCTGATGTGACTTTATTTAGTCCTTCTGCTATTTGATTTGAGCCTGCAGCTTCTTAGAAAGAGGTTTACTCCTTTTATAGAATGTTTTGCTGCAGAGATGGTTTTGTCTTCTTGATATTTACAGCCCAGGTCTCAAGGCTCAGAAGAAGACAAATAATTCAAATGGAAGAGATCCGTTGCTTGCTGCTATTTTATAAAGGACCCTTTGAAGAAGGATTCAAGCTAGCTATATAGCTAACCAGTTGTTCATTCAAGCTTTCAAGCCTTCATCACGAAAAAGCTTTCTGCTCTCAACAATTTCCATCTAACTGAGAAGTGTTAAGATCTTCATCTCTTCTTCACCTGGGTTCTCCTGCTTTCAGGAAGTTCAAACTCAGAGATCTTTTGAAGAAGAAGAAGAAGAAGATAGCTGCTTGAAGATCTTTATTTTATTATTTAGTTTCTTCTTGTAGTTTTTCCTTCAGAACTTTCTGAAGAGTTTTCTGCACTGAAGCAAGACTTCACCTGGACATCTTTGAGCCAGGGGGAGCCTTGATTCTTTAGAGCATTCTAGCTCAGTGCAAGTTTGTGCTTCTCTAATCTGAAGACATCTTAACTTTCTTCCCCTCCTGTACAGGGTTATTACTCCCTTCAAAAGTATCCCTTGGTGGCAGGGCACCTGATCAAAAACCTGTGCTTGGTTTTTAGACACCTGATCAAAAGTCTAAAGGGTTTCTGGATCTACCTGAAGCAGATCCTATTGGTGGCAGGGCACCTGATCAAAAACCTGAGTGGATTCCTACCGTGTGGGTAGAAGAGTGGACGTACCCAAGTTGTTTGGGGAACCACTATAAATTTCCTTGTATCGTCTGGATTCCATTGTTTAATTCCTGTATTGTGGCTGTGATTAGATATAACTAGGTTGCTAGTTGCTGATTAGGTTTTCCAAGCCTTAACTGTAATTACAGTTAGCTTGAGTTTGTGCACATCACTTGTGTTAGGCTCTAGGGTTAAATCTATATCTATAATCTTTTCATTCCGCACTTCACTCCAAGGGAGTTGGGTAGACCATTAAGTTTTGTCTAGTGCAAAATTTGATAACTCTATTCACCCCCCTCTAGAGTAGTATCTATCCCTTCACTTTCATCTACGCATGGTTCCAGGCGAGCCATGCCATGCCCATGACGAGATCAAAATCCGACATCCTCAGGATCGTTGTCGGGGCCTCGAAGATTACACCATTAATGGTCACTCTCAGATTGAACTTGGCTGTAGACTGGATCTCCATCCCGTTGGGGAGGCACACCATTCTAACGACTCGCTCAAAGTTCTTGATCTAGTCCAGGTCTCTAACGAACTCCTCCGAGACAAAATTGTGTGAAGATCTAGTGTCAAAGAGGGTGTGGGCAGGCTTGCATGCACCATCACTATCCCTGGGTTAGTTATGTTTTTTCTCTTAGATATCTAGTTTCAGAGAATTTTCCTAATTCTACAGTTTTTATTCATGAAGTCTAGATTCTAGTAGGAAATGGAACTTATAATTTACTGGCATACCTGCTATCACTCTCTGCGGGTTTCAGGGTTCGGTTAGGTCTAAGGCATACACCTGTACTCTATCCTATCGGCGGTCTCCACCCTGTAACGCACGCCCTCGACTTCGTCCTTGACCACCAAATTGTCGTGCAGGTGGGGCATCCTAAAGTGCTGGCTGAGGTGCTTTCCTCATGGGGCAGTTCCTCTTGAAGTGCCCCGACTTGTTGTACTATAAGCATGTCTTTGCCTCCTCCACTGCCCTCGACATTCCCGTATATATAATGGCTGAGGAGCCAACACCATCGGGTTCCTCTACTCCTGCCTGTCCTCCTGGCGTGGTTGATCCCCATTCCTCCATTCCCCAATGACATGATCTCTAGGCTAGTCTCTCCTACCACCATTCATTGAGTCATTGGCCGGTCTCTTACGGACACGAACTATAAGATGGTATGCCTCCAGCTTCTTTGCCATCTCTAATATCCTAGCCAAGCTCCCATAAGTGACAAAGAGGTGGGAGGCCTCATGTCATCATGAAGGCCCTTATAGAACCTCTTTGCGTAGCCCACATAATCCAGCTGATATGAGTCTACAAAGAGGGCTAGTGTGGGAACACCCAGTAGTGCTCCAACACCGTCCTGCTGCCCTGCCTCAACTGCAGGAATCTGTCTTCCAGCTCATCCCTCGCCGACAGAGGTACAAAATTGAAAGACTTATTTCAAGAGCTTAGACACCTAGAGGGGGGGGGGGTGAATAGGTTCTAATTTTCTTTAATAATTTAGGCAATTAACTAGTTCTTACTTAGCACAGAAAATGCAAATCACAGTAAAGAAAACACAACACACCATACACCAGATTTATAGTGGTTCCCCAAGGTATGGGTACATCCACTTTCCCCTTTTGCCTATCCAGTAGAGAACTGGATTCACCCTAACTTCCTTCCACTTCCTCAGATCCATAGATCTTATAACTCTGAATAAGATTGGTTACTATAGCTCAGACTTATTAAGTCCTACCTTAGATTCTTCCCAAGAATCCTACCTCAGGCCTCAGCCTACCTCAACCTCTATTACTAGGATTGCAACTAAGACTATTACCAGTCCTACACCCCAAGCACTCATGCCTACCTCAGCCTTTATAATTTCAGGCTTATAACTCAGATGTTATAAAAGATCCTACAAGAAATTAATTGTTTAAGAGATATGAAGATATCACCAGATAGAACTCTCTATAGATGAGAGATTCTGGATCAGTTCTTGAATAAACTGAATCTTCATATTCAACCTGAAATAGCTATTTCAAAGCTTCTTGATAGAACAAAATAAGGTTGAACTTTACATGATGTAGAAGGTGATCTCCTGTCAGCTCCTTCCTTGAATTCAAAATAAGATCTGAATCTTCTCTTACGGACCGCTCTGGATCTGCCTACTTAAGGGTTTCCCCTTTTCTTGTTGTAAGATTCTCTTTCCCGAAATAGCTTGATTACTTCCTTTTTTTGTTGTTATTCTGGGTGTCAAGGATCAGTCCCTTATATAGAGTTTCCTCATGATTACCAGCTGATCCGGTTTGTAACAACCTTCTGACAGTTCTGACAAAGGTGTCAGACCTGTTGGTTATGACAGCTGTCGAGTCACCAGTCATGACAGTTGATTCCTTAAAGTCTTTACAACTATGCATGAACCACTCAGTAAACTGCTTCAGAAGTGTCGACACAAATTGACTAAGTGTCGACACAAGTCTTGACATAGCTGATGTAGACAAATGACGTTAAGTGTGTGTCGACACAAGTCTTGTGTGTTGACACAAATTTTTTTCAGGTGTCTACACAATTCCTGAGTGTCGACACAAGCCTTTCTTCTGGTGTCGACATAACTCCTGGGTATCGACACAACTTCTGCTTTAGGTGTCGACACAATTCCTTCCTTAGGTGTCGACACAACTTCTTCTTTAGGTGTCGACACAATGCCTCGGTGTCGATACAGGACTTGCTTCTAGTGTCAACACAACTTCTGGGTGTCGACACGATTCTTAATAAGTGTCGACACTTGTACTTAGAAAAATTTCTTGCAAACCTTACACCTGCACAATGAAACTCAAACATCCATCAAATACAAATTGATGTATATCATTGAGTAAGATGAGGCTTCTCCAAATCTAGTACATATTTTTCAGTGTACCCAACAATCTCCCCTATTTGGATAAGTCATAACCCTCAGTCAAAGATATACATCACTCATCATAAAGCATATAAAAATAGATGTACATACATTTCAGTGCAAGATAACATATAAACAATGTAAACAACTAAAATCAGTAGTGAAGCTAATTTTATTTATTAATCAGAAAATTCTTGGTTTACATGTTTTCTTTAGAACAAAAGCAAAAATTTACATTGTTCTACACATAAGCCTATCTAACATATTATTGACTCGGCTCCTTCACTACAATGCCTTTTCCAGATTTAATCTTTGCGTGCATAGTAGGTTCTGTGTCATCAGCAGGTTTCTTCCCTTTGAGATCCTTCTCCTTTAGTTCTTCAGCCTTTATCCTTTGCCTTTCAAAATAGTGAAAAAGGCTTGGGGAAGTACCTGCTAGGCTCCAGAGCATTATTAGTTAACTTCCCAGCTTTTGCACTCCTTCTGCACTGAAGAATGGCTTCTTGCATGGCTTGATACTTGTTCCACTCTTGCTCAGAATACCATTTATCCCTATCATAGGTCTTATCCTTTATAGCCTTCCAGGCAGTCAAAATAATATTCCTAGAAGTAGGGCTCCATTGCTCAAAATCTGGCTTCAACTCAGCCTGTTCTCTAAATGTTTTCTTAGATAGATGTGCTTACTTATGAGCTTCCTTGGCAGCCTCTAACATGTATACTTTTTCAATAATCACATTTGGTGCCTCCTGTTGAGGGTTGTACATAGTTTGCACTCCTATTGAACCATGTCAAAGTCAGCAGGAGGGTAAATAACCTGTGCAACTTCAGGCTGATCTCCTTCAATATTAGCAGGTTACACTCCAGACTCAGCAACATTGTCATCATCACACAAAGGAGGAAAGCCAAGTGTATCACTGATGGTATTATAAACCCATTTTGCATGATCAGAGCCAGCTTTGACTAATAATCTCTCCCCCTTTATGACTTTTCTAGTTATATGATCCCTTAGATCAGTCTTTTTAAACCTTATTTGATCAGCCAGATATTTTATACCTTCTTGATAGTAGGCTTTGAACTTAGTTAGGTAATAAGAAATGTTCTTTTGAGAGGCTCCAATGCCTGTTTGGACAGCAACTAGATCTTCTTGTATTTGCTTTGATATTTCAGTTTTCAAATCAGTGGAAATACTTCCTAGTTTTTTGATTATTTCTTCATGGGAGTCTTTGAGGTTTTCATTGGACCTGAATTTATTTTTTAAAGCATATCCTTGCTTGGTGGAAATGTCCTCAACCTCAGTCTTCAGCAGCTATTGTTGCTCAGCCAAATATACTACAACATTGCTTCCCTTATGGAAGCAATCTGTCATCTCTTTCTTATGTAGATTGACTTCAAATCTGATTGATTTTATGTCCTGAGCCAGCTGAGACTGCAGTTCTTTATTTGACTCATCCACATACTTTTCTAAAGACTGCCTTTGTTCATCCAATTTTACATGCAGTTGGACCAGTAATGAACTGAAGTCCATGCTTTGAGCAGGTGATTGATTGACTATTTGTAAGGCCTTTTTGTAGCCTGTTCTTTTTTTCTTGATTTCAACCATCTTACTCTTCTTATCCATAGAGGCTTCCTCATCATCAGAGGGTTGTGATGAGCTTTAAATATCAACTGTTTATTTATTAGATTGGGCATTCTGTATCTCCTCCAACTCTATTCTTGGAAGTTCCTTTTCTACCTGTGATTGCTCCCCCTCAGTCCTTGCAACTGGTAAATCAAGAAACAACTCTTCCATAGTTACCTCTTGCTGCATCTGTAAAGGAGGAACAAGGTTAGTTTGAAAAACAAAAGGTTCTCCCTGGACATCAAGATTTTTGTCCAGGGCCTACTCTATAAAGGAGATTCTTTCTTACTCATCATGAGCTGTATCTTTTATCTGCATATCTTGTGCTTCCTTCTCAGCAATTTCCAATGTTTCTTCGTTGATATCTAATACAATATCCATTACTATATCAGCTGTATACTCACGCTCTTGAGTAGTTGCATCAATTCCTTCCCCTTGAGCAGGTAGCTCAGAAAGTATAGTATCTTGTGCTACTGGTTCAGGATTTTCTCCCCCTGGAGTGTAGACTATATGTTGCTCTGGGAGCACACTGCTCTGCACTTGATCTTGAGCTTCTTTTTGTTGTCTGTCTTCATCTGAACTGAAGACTTCTTACTCTTTAGAATCACTGGAGGATTGTTCTTGCTGAACCATTTCTTTCTTTTTCTTATTTTTCTTGACCTATGTTTGTGCAGTAGAAACCTCTTTTGTCAATACTCTATCCCATTTGGATAGAATTCTTACATCCATTCTCCTCATATGGCTGATCTTGGATCCTTATATTTGGTTCATAACATCTGGAATTATAGAATCTAGACATAAGCTTAGGATCCTTCCTAGATTTAGTTTTTTTATTCCTTCTTGTATTTTATCAAATACTACAAATGCCCAGTCTATTTTTACAGTGAAGATGACCTGTGTCATTAGATTGAACATGGAGACTGAAACTCTGTCATGTCCACCAGTCTTACACAGAATTACCTTGCCTATGATTTCAGACAGAAACTTTTCTTGTGAATTCATCCCTTTCCTGGTAATGGATAATCCAACTTGGGTATTAGGGTTTAGCCCGCACCAGCTTAATGCATCTTTTGTCATGGATGGACTTATGTCATCATCATCCTGAACCTTAGGAAGTTGGAGTGACTTCCTAATCGTCTTCAGTGTATGTTTCACTCGGGAATCCTGAACTGTGCCTTTGATTTTTTACCGTCAGTGTCCATGGTTGCTGATGAATAAAATTCCATTATTTCCTTTTTCCAAATATTAGCTGGTTATTAGACCAAGAACTCCAACCAATTTTCGGAAATTAGGGTAATTAATTCTTGGATGTCTTGCGATGCTATCGTGAATCCACCACAAACAAGCTCATATCCTTCATTCACCTTGCCGTCCTTGAGGGACGCCATTGATGAAAGGGGGAGAGAGAGAAGAGAAGAGAAGTGAATTTCTATGTCGACATAAGATCTAGAGTCGAGAAATCTGAAAGCCTAGTCGACCAGATTTTGTCTTCTCCTATTTATAGTCTATTGGTAAAGGGTAGGTCAAAGGACGCACCTTTGATGGTTAAAACGCGCAGGTTTCTTTTTATTTTATTTTAAGATGAGTGAGATTTTATTTTATAAAGAAAAAGAAGAGCGTTTTTATTTTGTTAGAAACTGAGTTTTAACGAGAGGGAGGCAAGTGCACCTATCGCGTGTAGTACAGGATATTCCCGTGCGGAATATCGGGTCGTATTGTTCTCGGGGCCGGCTTAGCTATATCTACTCTTTCCCTGAAAGCCTATTATTCTACCGATAATTTTTAGGTTTGATAAAAAAGGAAATGGCATAAACATATAAAAAATGCATAATAATAATAAAGCATAAAATAAAGTGCGGAAATAAATGAAGTGCAGAAGGCCGATGACCAACTTAGCGCGACGCTATCAAAAAGAGAATTGAACTAAAATAACTTTTAATAAAAAGAGATCCTAATTTTCAAATTAATTAAGGCGAAGACTCGGCCATGGAGGTTCCAAAGGAATGAGCTCACTTATCTCTAGGACTATAGCTCACCTGAACGCTAAGACTATTCGACCGATCGCTAGACCGACGAAGGATTCCTCTTAACGCCTGCATTACGCTAAGAACCCCGCTATTGGGTGGGGAACCCAATCCGGTAGAGTCACGCGCCTCCTCTCTCGAGGGTTAGCGCGGAGCTCTCTTTACCCAAGGGTGATCGGTCCATATGTGCGGCCTCTCGGCATTGCGTATGGATAATGAAAATAGTGCCCGCATATCGATATGCGGTCCTACGCGTCGTTAAACCGGGGCAAACCTTAAGAAAATTTAATTAAATAGAAAAACAGGACCTTCAATTATTTAAAGCTACTTTATCTGTCCCAATGCTCTTCGATATTGAGGGCTAAGGGCGGTTAGCCACTCATCGAAATGAGGACACTTACCCTAGAAAGCAATAAAGAAAGCTGTAAAGAAAGCAGTAAAGAAAGCTGAAAATTGCAAGTCCTACTCAAACGAGTAGGACTGAAGAAAGCAGTAAATGCGAATCCCGGCTCAAATGAGTGGGCGGGGGTAAATTAATCTCATACACGCACACACTCTACTTAAAAGTAAAACACACACACGCACTCTACAGAAAAGTAAACACACGCACACACACAAAGTTTTCCTGCTCAAGTGAGTAGGAAGAAAATGAAAGCAGTAAAAAAACAAGTCCCACTCAAACGAGTGGGCGGAAAATTGAAGCAAAGCACCATTTAACTCTTAACGAGTAGGCGGAAATAAATGCATACGCACACACTCTACAGAAATTGAAATAAAGCAATAAAATCTAACTCATACACGCACGCACACTTGCAAAAAAATAAGAAAAACAATGTGACTGAAAAATTAAAACGACTGCATTTCTACCGCTAGAATGCGGTAGAAATGCATAAAAAGTGAAAATAAAAATTAACCGGACAAAAAGTTTTGCAAATAAACGCAAAATGAAAGTTGGCGAAAGATTAGAACAACTGCATTTCTACCGCTAGAATGCGGTAGAAATGCATAAAAAGTGAAAATAAAAATAAGCTAAAGCTAAACGGGTGCGGAAAATGAAAATAAAATGGGCAGCGTAACGGCTAGTAAATGTGATAAAATCCTAAACTAAACTAAGTTATAAAGCTGAAAAAGATAAAACATGAAAAGAACAAAAAAGGGAACGAAAAATTACTTAAGTTAGGGCGCTTAATTGAATTCCAAGCCATGCGAAGAGAGAAAAACTAACATTTTATAAATAAAAAGGCTATTACAAAGTAAAATAAAGCCAACATCCTAATTCAAACTAAGAGAGAGAGGGGGGATAAAATTCCCTTACATAGTATTTGGATTTCATTTGGGCAGCACCTCCCCTAAGCAAAGTGGTCAAAAAAGGGAGACAAGAAAAGCTTCCTGGAAGCTTGTATTTATAGGCAAAAATTCGGGAGTGACACGCCCTAGGTCACGGGCGTGACAGGGGGGCGTGTCACTACTATTCATGAGCTGATCGGGTGATTTGACTGGAGCTTTGACTTCGGTCGAAAACGTGGCGCTCACGCCCCAGGTCACAGGCTTGACAGGTGTCAGTCACGGGCATGACGGGGAGCTGGATCTGGGGATTTGACACGAGCTTTGACTTCGGGGCGGTCCACGTGGCGGACACGGGCGTGACACAAATGTCACGGGCGTGTAAGGGGGGCGTGACACGGACAGCTGGCAGCACGATGTCGGCAGCGTTGACAGTTGACGAAGAGTTGAGTGCCGACATCGGCACGGGCGTGATGAGCTTTGACACGGGCGTGACATCAAGGCGTTGAGCGAGGAACAGTGAAATCGTTGAGTTTTGACTGGCTGATGGCGTTGAGTGCCTGACACGCCCGTGTCGGGCATGGTCACGGGCGTGACAGGCCAAAAATTCAGTTTTTCTGAAAAATTTCAGAAAACAAAAATAAATTATGTTAGTATAAAATTTACAAAAAAAAGAAGCATTTTATTAAAGAAAAAAACTAAAAAAGACAAAAATAAAGTAAAATGACATAATTAAAATACAAAAATATAGGTATATTTACAACTCATCAAATACCCCCATACTTAAGCTTTTGCTATTCCAGAGCAAAAGTTGGAGATGAACCTATAAGGAATAAAAAAGAATCCTAAATTCAACTAACGCTTAATTTAATTGTAAGAATGATCGAAATGAATTTTCGGGGTTTCGGAATTAAATCCTAAATTATGAAAATGTTATAAATAGAGGAACCGTTTCAAAAATACTTCTAAATGAGAAAAATAGAAAGAGAAAATTATTTTGTTAGTTTAACAAAAATGGATTTGAATTATCGAAAAAACTTTAGCTAAAAAGAAATTGATAGGAAATAATTCAATTTAAAAATTATGCTCTCAAAAAGTTTTAGATTAATTCTAGAATCATGAAAAATGGATAAGTGGATTGGCGGTTATGAAGAGGGCTTTGATTTTTGAGGCGAGGTAATTTTTCTCGAACCTCCACATTTTTTCTTTTTGGATTATTAGGAAAATGAAATCTTATTTTCCTAACATTTTTCTTTCTTCATAAATATAAATAAACCCAAAGCATATGTATAGGAGTAATGAATTTTATCCTCTAACTCCTAACATACAATCTTTTTAATTATTGGGTGCCTATATTTGCGGGACGAAATCTTATCCCCATTGACATAAGATCTTTTAAGGGTGAGTGGAGAATCATACCAAGTAAGGCATGAAAAAAAAAGTGGAAGAGATTTTTTTTCTAAAATAAAACTAGAGTTTAATAAAAAATTTTGAGAGCAACCTCTTTAATTTGGACGTTCCTATGTTTCTAAATGCGTAAGTGGAAATAATAAAAATCCATAAATGTTATTTTCTACCATAAAAACGTGCTTTTATTCAAAAAAATTAGAAGTGATAGTGAGAAAAATAAGTTCCCTATAATAAGAAAAAGCCATAAAAAATTCTTTAAAATCTTAACCCCAGAAATTTAAGTCTATCGAGCTATAATTAATAAACGAATAGTAAATAAAGAATTAATTAAAATTCTCTTATAAATAAACTCGAAACGATTATTTTGGAGAGCAAAGAGGTTAAGAAATGAGGTTTTCGAATTATTTATTAAAAAATAATATTTTTTGATTTTTATGAGTTTTTCTAATTTTTTGATATTTTTTGGTTATTATCATTTTTTTGGAATTTTTTTAAAGGTTATGCAAATTTTTTTGAGTTTTTTTGAGTTATACATATTTTTTTTTTGAATTTTTGAATTTACAGAAATATTTACAAGAAAAGAGAGAAAATTTTTACAAGATAGGAAAGAGAAGTGGAAATAGACAAGAATATTTACAAAATATTTACAAAGTAGAAAAAGGATCGCCTCCGAACATACTCTTATTTGTGGTTGGTTCGATGAGTCGAACGTCGCGGAGCGATGTTTTTATTTTTTTTGAAATTTTTAATTTTTTTCAAAATTTTTTTTGAGTTTTTTATTAAGTGCAGGAAATAAATGATAGAAAATAGGAAACACCCCCATACATAAGTCTAACATTGTCCCCAATGTTGCACTAAGTATGAGGAACATGATATATATATATAAAACTAAGCAGTATGTACAAAAATTAAAATTAAAAACAGGGGTTTAGAAATCTTCCCTAAAAGGCGTTCGGGAAAGCCCGTTAAGTATTGTCCTGCAAAAGCTAAAAGTAAAAGCAAAAATATAATATAAAAAACGAAAAAGAAAAATTCGGCGAAAATGGTGCGGGTGATAGGGGGGCAAGTGGGTGTGACTCGTAAGCTAACATCTTAGCTAAGTGAGCGCGATCGATATGTGATCCCCTAGCGCTCACGATTGTGAAGCGCGCCGAAACTACAAAATAAATACATAATTAATAATTTTTTTGTTTTATATATATTTTCTTAGTTTTTTTTTTGAATTTTTAGAGATTTTTTTTTATGTTTTTAGTTTTTGATTTTTTGAAAATAATAAAAAAAAAGAAAATAAGAAATAAGTTAAAGGCAAAATAAAAATGAAAGATATATATTTTTTTGAATTTTAAATTTTTGGATGAAAAGAAAGATAAAAAAAATTTCATCATTTTTTTTAAGTTTTTTATTTTTTTTAGTTTTAAAGTTTTTAAGTTTTTTATGTTTTTAAGTTTTTGATATTTTTTTTTAAGTTTTAAATTTTTCTGATTTTTTTTGTTTTACAGTTTTTAAATTTTTTTTTTGATTTTTTTTTTAAAGTATTTATTATTAATATTAATATTGATATTATTATTATTATTAATATAAATTTTTTGGTTGAATTTTTTTTTTATATATATATTAGTAGAAATAAAGGGTAAAATTAATAGGTTTCAGGAATTCAAAATAGTAAGACGAAATTATCCCCGGCAACGACGCCAAAAACTTGATGGTTAAAACGCGCAGGTTTCTTTTTATTTTATTTTAAGATGAGTGGGATTTTATTTTATAAAGAAAAAGAATAGCGTTTTTATTTTGTTAGAAACCGAGTTTTAACGAGAGGGAGGTAAGTACACCTATCGCGTGTAGTACAGGATATTCCCGTGCGGAATATCGGGTCGTATTGTTCTCGGGGCCGGCTTAGCTATATCTACTCTTTCCCTGAAAGCCTATTATTCTACCGATAATTTTTAGGTTTGATAAAAAAGGAAATGGCATAAACATATAAAAAATGCATAATAATAATAAAGCATAAAATAAAGTGCGGAAATAAATGAAGTGCAGAAGACCGATGACCAACTTAGCGCGACGCTATCAAAAAGAGAATTGAACTAAAATAACTTTTAATGAAAAGAGATCCTAATTTTCAAATTAATTAAGGCAAAGACTCGGCCGTGGAGGTTCCAAAGGAATGAGCTCACTTATCTCTAGGACTATCGCTCACTTGAACGCTAAGACTATTCGACCAATCGCTAGACCGACGAAGGATTCCTCTTAACGCCTGCATTACGCTAAGAACCCCGCTATTGGGTGGGGAACCCAATCTGGTAGAGTCACGCGCCTCCTCTCTCGAGGGTTAGCGCGGAGCTCTCTTTACCCAAGGGTGATCGGTCCATACGTGCGGCCTCTCGGCGTTGCGTATGGATAACGGAAATAGTGCCCGCACATCGATATGCGGTCCTACGCGTCGTTAACCCGGGGCAAACCTTAAGAAAATTTAATTAAATAGAAAAACAGGACCTTCAATTATTTAAAGCTACTTTATCTGTCCCAATGCTCTTCGATATTGAGGGATAAGGGCGGTTAGCCACTCATCGGAATGGGGACACTTACACTAGAAAGTAATAAAGAAAGCTGTAAAGAAAGCAGTAAAGAAAGCTGAAAATTGCAAGTCCTACTCGAACGAGTAGGACTGAAGATAGCAGTAAATGCGAATCCCGACTCAAATGAGTGGGCGGGGGTAAATTAATCTCACACATGCACACACTCTACTTAAAAGTAAAACACACACACGCACTCTACAGAAAAGTAAACACACGCACACACACAAAGTTTTCCTGCTCAAGTGAGTAGGAAGAAAATGAAAGCAGTAAAAAGACAAGTCCCACTCAAACGAGTGGGCGGAAAATGGAAGCAAAGCGCCATTTAACTCTTAACGAGTAGGCGGAAATAAATGCATACGCACACACTCTACAGAAATTGAAATAAAGCAATAAAATCTAACTCATACACGCACGCACACTTGCAAAAAAATAAGAAAAACAAAGTGACTGAAAAATTAAAACGACTGCATTTCTACCGCTAGAATGCGGTAGAAATGCATAAAAAGTGAAAATAAAAATTAACCGGACAAAAAGTTTTGCAAATAAACGCAAAATGAAAGTTGGCGAAAGATTAGAACAACTGCATTTCTACCGCTAGAATGCGGTAGAAATGCATAAAAAGTGAAAATAAAAATAAGCTAAAGCTAAACGGGTGCGGAAAATGAAAATAAAATGGGCAGCGTAACGGCTAGTAAATGCGATAAAATCCTAAACTAAACTAAGTTATAAAGCTGAAAAAGATAAAACATGAAAAGAACAAAAAAGGGAACGAAAAATTACTTAAGTTAGGGCGCTTAATTGAATTCCAAGCCATGCAAAGAGAGAAAAACTAACATTTTATAAATAAAAAGGCTATTACAAAGTAAAATAAAGCCAACATCCTAATTCAAACTAAGAGAGAGAGGGGGGATAAAATTCCCTTACATAGTATTTGGATTCCATTTGTGCAGCACCTCCCCTAAGCAAAGTGGTCAAAAAAGGGAGACAAGAAAAGCTTCCTGGAAGCTTGTATTTATAGGCAAAAATTCGGGAGTGACACGCCCTAGGTCACGGGCGTGACAGGGGGGCGTGTCACTACTATTCATGAGCTGATCGGGTGATTTGACTGGAGCTTTGACTTCGGCCGAAACATGGCGGTCACGCCCCAGGTCACGGGCGTGACAGGTGTCAGTCACGGGCGTGACGGGGAGCTGGATCTGGGGATTTGACACGAGCTTTGACTTCGGGGCGGTCCACGTGGCGGACACGGGCGTGACACAAATGTCACGGGCGTGTAAGGGGGGCATGACACGGACAGCTGGCAGCATGATGTCGGCAGCGTTGACAGTTGACGAAGAGTTGAGTGCCGACATCGACACGGGCGTGACGAGCTTTGACACGGGCGTGACATCAAGGCGTTGAGCGAGGAACAGTGAAATCGTTGAGTTTTGACTGGCTGATGGCGTTGAGTGCCTGACACGCCCGTGTCGGGCATGGTCACGGGCGTGACAGGCCAAAAATTCAGTTTTTCTGAAAAATTTCAGAAAACAAAAATAAATTAAGTTAGTATAAAATTTACAAAAAAAGAAGCATTTTATTAAAGAAAAAAACTAAAAAAGACAAAAATAAAGTAAAATGACATAATTAAAATACAAAAATATAGGTATATTTACAACTCATCAACCTTACTTAGTAAAAAATACATGTCGACATAGTTGTACATGTGTCGACATAATAGACTTAGGTCACGAAAAAACTTAATTTTAGTCGACATGTCTTTGTGTCGACATATCTATGTGTCTACAAAGTTGTGTCGACACCTATTCTTCTATCGACACAGATACATATTCTGTGTTAACACATCCTTTTTTTGTCGACACAATATATTGAATGTGTCGACACAATTTGTTTGTGTCGACACAAACTTTGTACTTAGACAAATTTCCTGAGAAATATTGTGCTTACATATTCTACTTAGGTATGCATGAGCTGACCTATTCTTGGTTCAACATACCTAATTCAATTTTAAAATGATTGAATTTAGTTTCATCCAGAGGTTTTGTAAAAATATCAGCAATCTGACTATTTGTGTTTACAAATTCTAGATTAATATCTTCCTTCTCCATATGTTCTCTTATAAAATGAAACTTAATTTCTATATGCTTGGTTCTACTGTGAGATACAGGATTCTTAGTAATGGAAATATCACTAGTAGAATCACAAAATAGTGGAATTCTACTTACCTTGATGTCATAGTCTTCAAGTTGATGCTTTATCCACATCAACTGTGCGCAGCAGCTGCCTGTAGTTATATATTCTGACTTAGCAGTTGAGATAACTACACTTGTTTGCTTTTTGTTGCACCATGACACCAGCCTTCCACTTAGGATTTGATAAGTTCCTGTAGTACTTTTCCTGTCTTCTTTGCATCCTGCAAAGTCTGCATCTAAGAAGCTTGTTAGTAAGAAATCTCTATTCTTAGTGTACCAAAGACCTAGATTATGTGTGCCCTTAAGATATCTCAAAATTCTTTAAACTACAGTATAATGAGATTCCATTGGGCAAGCTTGGTACCTAGCACAGACATATATAGCATACATGATGTCAGGTCTACTAGCAGTCCAGTAGATTCGGGAGCCAATTATCCCTCTATACAAAGACTCATCAACAAGATTCCATGTCTCATCTTTGCCTATAGGCATACTTTTTCCCATTGGAGTTTTCATGGTGGAGGCTGTAACGCCCCTGATTTTTCGATGATTTTGTTTGGTTTTGGTATCGTCATATTTTTGATGTCATGGCGTTACTTTTAACGTCGGGTTGACGGCGCATCGCCGATAAGGCATTTTCGCGTCTGTTCGGTCGAGTCGGCCAATTTCTTGGATTTTTGTCGAAATCAGAAAATATTTCTATGAGGTTTAGGTTGAGTAATTTTAAACTTGCTCGTCAAGTTTCGTCGCAATCCGAGCATTTTTGGAGTCTCGGCGCGCGATTGAAGTTTTGAGTATTTATGTCATTGTATTTGGAAATTTTTATCTCAGGAATGGCTCGTCGGATTTAGGTTTTGGCTTCGCCGTTAGAATCGTAGCGCCAGTTTTCGCCTATGGTGTGAGTTTCGCTTAATTCGGTGCGTGTATGGGCCTCTGTTCTGAACTCGTGTCCCTTTGTTCAAAAAAATTTCATTTCAAGAATTTGCGCTTTGTTATCTCGAGTAGCCCGTTTCAGATTTCGATCGGACGCCGTTTTGGGGGTCAAAACGGTGTCGTATCAAAATATAGTAAACATCAAGTTTGTTCGTCTTGACGATAGCTACAACTTTTATGTTGACCACTTTTTGATTTGAAGCCATCTTAGGCTTCTATTTTTGATTTTCCCAAAACTGCTCGTAAATAAGCCTTTTTTTTGATTCCACTCGAGTATTTGCTCTTATACACGAGTATCCTTCATTTCACTCGAGTATTTTGCTCTTATACACGAGTATCCTTCATTCCTCTCGAGTAGTCATGTACAGTCTACGTTCGGGCGAATTGTTGAGGGTCAAATATGCATCGTATAGAAAAATGGTCAACATCAAATTTGTTCGTCTCGACGAGATCTACAACTTTCATGTTGACCACTTTTCGATTAGAAGCCATCTTGGACCCCTATTTTCGATTTTCCCGAAGCTGCTCATGTCCAGCTCGGGTAGACTTGATCTACTCGAGTATTATTGTACTATCTCGAGTATGTTACGTTCCTCTCGAGTATTTTGCTCTCATACTCGAGTATCCTTCGTTCCTCTCGAGTATTTTGCTCTCATACTCGAGTATCCTTCGTTCCTCTCGAGTATTTTGCTCTCATACTCGAGTATCCTTCATTCCACTCGAGTGGTTCTGTACAGTTAGAGTTCGGGCACCGTTTTGAGGGTCAAAACGGTGTCGTGCGAAAAAACGGTCAGCATGAAATTTGTTCGTTTCGACGAGATCTACAACTTTCATGTTGGACACTTTTCGATTTGATGTCATCTTAGACCTCTATTATCGGTTTTCCCGTAGCCACTCATAAATTACATGTTTTTTTTGTATTTAGACAAAAAAATTTATAAGTACTTTTACATAATATATATATATATATATGGACTTAGGTTTGATCAGAACTTCATCTTCTCCGATTCTTTTCCTCCCGAACCAGAGCGGCGTGAGCGTGAGAGAGAAAATACTCCGTGAACCTTCCGGTGGCCGCCGACGGAGCTCCGGTGCTCGAAATCCTCAACCGAGCGTAGATCTGGAAAGCTCTCATCGAGAGCTACGCCATCGTGGTAAATTTTTTTCCCTTTCTTTGAGTTTTCTCGTTAGGGTTTTTCAGCCCTAACCCCCTTTTCGACCATTTTTGTCTAGATTTCAACTTCCTCCGTCCTCTTTTGCCCCGATCTGTGACGTGGACTGATTTGGAGAACTTTTCCGGTAAAATCAAGGCAAGTGGTGGTCTCCCCTCATTTCTCCTTGTCCGATTTGATGGTAACGGTTTAGTCTTTTTGTTCTTTAAAATTTTTCTGCACTTTTTCTTCCAAGTTATTGTTACGATTAACCTTTTTTGGAGGATCACTCGATGTTGTAAGATTTTGTCATGGTGAACGTGATCTTGTCTATATATATTTATTTGTTCTTGAAGTGTCTTAATGGTGGCTCTAAATATCATACCTATCGTTTTGAGCATATTCGAGTTTGTCTAGGTTTGTAGATCGTTCATAGGGGTTGATCAACCATGTCTTGAAACTAGAAGTGTCAAGTAGAATCTGATGAGCCAAACCTCGGGATATATTTGTGTTGTGGTTTCTTTGGGTTTCTAAAATTTGCGGGAGTTAGTGGGCAAATCCACCGACCGCAAGATTGTTTACTTCATTAGTACCCCATGGGACTCTACTGGGTTTTGGGCATCTGCGGTGATTGGTGGAGTGTGCAAGTCTCCCCCGCGGTTAGACGGATTTTAACATCTGTGAGGGGTGTATCTAGAGAAGTGACCACCCTGCCCATGTTTATGAGTAGAGTTGACTACAGGTTACTAATAAAGTTTTGGTATATTCTTTCTTATGATTCAATCATGCTATCCCCTTGCTTCGGGTATCCTGCATGATTTGTTATACGTGATGATTCACGAGAGTTCTTTTCTTCTGATTTATTTCTCGAGTTTTATTTATGAACCTTACTTCAATGGTTTTGGTCTTGGGTTGGTACCCCTTTTGACCTTTAATTATTTTGACTTATTTTTTTTTTCCACCATTTGTACCCTCTTGCTGAGGTGTTCTGTCTTTGGAATGCCTCAGGATCGGAGCATTAGCAAGTAGCGGAGCCGGTTTTGGGAGCCCTTGCAGCAGCAGGTGGGCTGTGGTTTTTTTTCCCCTCGCCGCAGCGAGGTAGTTCGTTGTTTTGTTTTCTTTGCCTAGTTTCAGACCTATTCATACTGTGGGTTCGTGTCAGATTGTTGACGCCCACAGGATTGTTGATTTCTTTTGACACTTGCTAGCTGATGTGGTTTTCTTATGTTTGGTTTACATTACTTGCTCTCTGGGATGATTCCTTGCTAGGACTGCATGTTAGGTATTTTGACCTATAAAACCCTACTATTAGTAAAGCATACTTATCATCTCCTTCAAAACTAAGCCACTATTTTCTATTTAGCGTAAAGACTTTCCTACCCGTATTATAAATCTAGAGTTTGCATTGTATGAGTTGTTCCTCGGGGACATTTATACTTATGTAGGATATGAGAGTCAATTTAAATAAGTATTTTCCGCAAGCGTAGAATTTATATTTTTAAATCGTGAACTAGATGATTCACTAAGCCGAGGGATACGGCTACCATCATAACTTAAACTGGATTTTATTCATAAACATCTATGTTTTCTATTAGAATTGTAGAGTTTGGAGTTTTGCCTGAACGTCTGCAGTTATCCCCTGTACGGCGTGGCATCACGACGCGTATTTTCCCCTTGCTCTGATATAATTAAATTGTTGGGGAAAATGCGGGTTGTGACAGTTGGTATCAGAGGGAGGTTGCTTGACAATTGTTCGGGCAACCTTCCCTTGTTAGTGTTAGTTGTTTAGTGTCATGTCATACACACACCGATGTGTCATCAATATGTCTTGGCTGAAGCATGAACACTACACTCATAAGCATGATTAGAAGTATACGGGGCATATTATGTAGTATGGGATGCATAATATGTGTTTGTATATGGATCCACCATAGACGGCAACATGTGAGGGTTATGTAGTATGGGATGCATAACCTCACCACATGAATGCTCATTAGCACGTTTTCTTTTCGTTGCATGCAATATTATGTAGTATGGGATGCATAACATTGCATGTGTACGCCGCTCATAACATGCATTAGGGCCTTTTATAGAATTCATAGCACCACATGCATAGCATAACATAACATAAGCACAACATGCCAAGCTAAAGATTTACTTGATGACATATGTACACACATGATTTTAAATAAGAGTAAAGGATTCATGCATTCATATCATAGGCACATGAGTCAATAGGATGATAAGATATCATCCTGAGTAGGGCATATCATCATCATATAATCCCAGAGCAAGTGACAGCTTTAGCAAGTGTCTTTCATGTATGGTCTGAACTAGATTTGTTTGCCCTAGGCGTAGTCTAGGATGTTAATTGGGTTGTTGGTTTACCTTTTAGAAATGCCGCCTAAGCGTCCTGTAACGAGGTCGACTCCCCAGTCGGAGGGTGAGTCGTCAGGAGCGCAGAGTGATGCGTTGATCGAGAGTTTGCGCCAGAGCAACGAGGCTCTGTCAAGGCAAGTGCTTGCGATGCAATCGCAAATGGAATCCTTTTTGTCTGCCGCCCCTGTGCAGCAAACCTTAGTGCAAGACCCTATTGTGAATCGAGTGGTACCCGATACCCCTGCTCCTCTAGTGCCCCCGGTGACTCTACCACCAGAGATGAATTTTATTTCACACTTCCAGCGGCTGGGGCCTCCTACCTATGACGGAAGTGCAGACTTTATGGTTTTGGATGATTGGATCATCTCTATCGAGGAGATGTTTTCATATTCTGGGATTCTAGAAGCCCAGAAGGTTATGATTGCAGCCTATCAGTTAAAAGGCCTAGCAAGGAGTTGGTGGATTCGTGAAAAGAAGAGTCTGAAGGAAGGCTGTTCCTGGGACTCTTTTAAGGGAATGTTGCTGAAGAAGTTTCTGCCCTCGGTCGAGCAGGACCGTCTCATGAATAACTTCCTGCATTTGAAGCAGAGACAGCTCACGGTGAGCGAATATGAGATTGAGTTTAGCAAGTTGAGTAGATTTGCTCCCGATTTGGTAGCTTCGGAGGAGGGAAGAGTGAAACGTTTCCTGGGAGGACTAAGAAGTGATGTCCAGCAGTGGGCAAGCGCTTATGGAGCTGACAGTTATGCTGTGGCAGTGGAAGCTGCACTAAAAGTAGAAGCGATTGAAAATGCCAAGAACCGCGGTGCTGCGGCGAGGAAAGAGAAAAGGAAGGGTGTTGAGGATGGTAGCTCCAGGGCATCTGGCCCTTCTTCGAAGAAGAAAGGTAAGGAAGTGTGTAGTTTCTGCGGTCGTCCTGGCCACCCTTACGAAAGATGTTTCAAGAGAACAGCCACCCTGAAGAAGCAGCAAGTGCACGCCATCCAGGGTGCACCCAAGGGAGAGCTTGTATGCTCGTTCTGTACAAGGAAGGGTCATGATGTGAGTCGGTGCTGGATGAAGGAAAGGACCTGCTTCCAATGCGGGCAGAAGGGACACCAGAAATCTTCGTGCCCCCAAGCTCAATCCCCACTGCAGCCTGCCCCGCTTCGAGCTCTGCCTCCACCACCAACCCTAGATAAAGGGAAAGGAAAGCTGAACGTCATGACCAGCGAGGAAGCTCAAAACTCTACGCAAGTTATTTCAGGTTAGCCCCAGTCTATTTTATCCTTATTATTTATCGTTGTTGCCCTAGCTATCATTCGTTTAGTTATGTATGTTACGGTTTTAGGGGAGTTTAAGGTGCGGAATAGGTGGGCGCGTATTCTGTTCGATTCGGGTGCCACTCATTCCTTTGTGGCCATGAGGTTTGTTGATAAACATCGCATGGATGTTGATCAATTGAGAGACTCCTTCAACATCAAGCTTCCCTCCGATGATTCGGTGATATCCAATCAAGGAGTTCTGAGCTGCCCTATTCATCTTGGCAATTTTCTGGCCCTTGCGGATCTGATAATTTTAGACCTGGCTGATTTTGATGTGATTTTGGGCATGGACTGGCTGTCCAAGTATGATGCAGTCATCCAGTGCAAGGCAAAAAGACTGGACTTCAGGATGGACAATGGCCAACCTATGAGCGTCTATGGATTTCAGGACAGAGTTTCCCCTATCATTTCTGCGGTACGTGCTATAGCGTCTGGTTGCGAGGCATTTTTAGTTTCTATTTCTGCTCTGGAAACAGCTTTTGTTATACCACGTCTTGAGGATGTCTCGGTGGTGCGAGAGTTTCCAGACGTCTTTCCTGATAGTCTTCCAGGGCTTCCTCCTGAGAGGGAGATTGAGTTCGTGATTGACCTCGAGCCAGGCACTCGTCCCATCGCCAAAGCACCGTACCGTATGGCTCCCCGTGAGTTGGACGAGTTGCGTACTCAGCTCGATGAGTTGCTGAGGTGTGGTTTTATTAGACCAAGTTCTTCTCCGTGGGGTGCTCCGGTTTTATTTGTAAAGAAGAAGGATGGATCGATGAGACTTTGCATCGATTATAGGGAATTAAATAAGGTGACCGTTAAGAATAGATATCCCCTGCCAAGGATCGATGATCTGTTCGATCAGTTGCGTGGTAGCTCTGTATTTTCAAAAATCGATCTTCACTCAGGCTACCACCAGTTGAGGATTTGTGAAGAAGATATTCCCCGAACCGCATTCCGTTCACGGCATGGACATTATGAGTTTTTGGTGATGTCCTTCGGTTTAACCAATGCACCCTCTGCTTTCATGGATTTGATGAATAGGGTGTTTAAGGATTTCTTGGACCGATTCGTTATTGTGTTTATAGATGATGTCCTGGTGTATTCCCGCAATGTTGAGGAGCATACTCAGCATTTGCGTTTGGTTTTGTCGACCTTGAGGGAGCATAAGCTATATGCGAAGCTGAGCAAATGTGAGTTCTGGCTACCCCAGGTGTCCTTTCTGGGTCATGTTGTAAGCAAGGACGGTATTTCTGTAGACCCGACCAAGATTTCTGCCGTGATGGAATGGGAAAGACCTTCTACACCTAAGGAGATTAGGAGCTTCTTAGGCCTCGCTGGCTATTATAGAAGATTCGTGGAAGGATTTTCGGTGTTGTCTGCCCCTTTAACTAGACTTACTCAGAAGAATACTGCTTTCATTTGGAGCGATAAGTGTGAAGAGGCTTTCCAAGAGTTGAAGAAGAGACTGTGCACTGCCCCAATTTTAACCTTACCTACTGAAGGAGTCGAGTATGCTGTGTATGTTGATGCGTCACACATCGGACTCGGTTGTGTTTTAATGCAAGATGGTAAGGTGATCGCGTATGGATCAAGGCAACTAAAGATTCACGAGAGAAACTATCCTACGCACGATTTGGAGTTTGCTGCCGTAATTTATGCGCTGAAGCTGTGGCGACACTTATTGTATGGCGCGCTGTGCAAGATCTATACGGACCATAAGAGTTTGAAGTACGTCTTCACTCAGAAGGAACTGAATCTGCGCCAGCGTCGGTGGTTAGAATATGTGGCGGATTATGAAGTAGAAATTCTTTATCATCCAGGAAAGGCTAATGTAGTAGCTGATGCCTTGAGTAGGAAGACCGCTAAAATTTTTAATCTATCGGTACAGTCCTTAGTAGAAGAATTCTTGTTGATGAACATCGAGATTGGGAGTAGTTCTACGCCTGCTAGTTTGGAAACAGAAGCGCCCTCTTGGATTTCCCTTACAAGGGTGCACCAAAAGGATGATCCGGAATTGTTGCACCTCTGGAATAGGACTGAGAAAGGAGAGTTACCTGATTTTTCTTTGGACGAGCTAGGTACTCTGAAATATCGGGGTAGATTCTGTATTCCCGACATGGGTGACATCCGGGCTAAAATTTGTAAAGAAGCTCATGGTTCCAGTGTTTCCAATCATCCTGGTTCCACCAAAATGTATAAAGATCTAAAGCAAATTGTTTGGTGGGTAGGGATGAAGGGCGATATCGCAAAGTTTGTATCAGAATGTTTTACGTGTCAGCGTGTCAAGGCTGATCATAGAAGGCCTGGTGGTAAATTGACACCGCTTGATATTCCAAGTTGGAAATGGGAGAGTATTTCGATGGATTTTATCACCGGTCTACCAAAATCCCCCCGTGGGCATGACTCAGTTTGGGTGATAGTCGACAGATTGACAAAGTGTGCCCACTTTGTTCCGTTTAAGATTGGGTATTCGATGAAGAAGATAGCTGAGCTTTATGTTGAAGAGGTCATCAGGTTACATGGAGTGCCTGTTAGCATTGTATCAGATCGGGACTCCAGATTTACGTCTCGCTTTTGGAAGAGCTTGCAAGAGGGGTTGGGTACCGACTTGAGGTATTCAACCGCCTATCATCCGCAGACGAATGGACAAACAGAAAGAGTAAATCAGATCGTGGAGGACATGATTAGATGTTATATTTTGGATCATGGTGGTGCTTGGGATGAGCGTCTCAGACTCATGGAATTTGCTTACAATAATAGCTATCAAGAGAGTCTGCAGATGGCCCCGTTTGAGGCCTTATATGGGAGGCGTTGTAGAACACCCTTGTTTTGGGCTGAAGTTGGTGAGAGGCCGTTGCTAGGTCCGGAAGCCCTTGAGGAGATGAATTGTGCTGTAACTCATATTCGAGAGAAGCTTCGTGTAGCACAAGAGCGTTATGAGAAATATGCTAATCGACGAAGGGTTGACTTGGAGTTTGCCGTTGGGGACTTGGTTTTTCTTAAAGTTTCTCCGATGCCCGGAGTAAAAAGATTTGGAAGGAACCACAAGTTAGACCCCCGGTATGTGGGACCTTTTCAGATTCTGGAGCGCATCGGAGTGTCAGCTTATCGACTGGATTTACCTGTTAACTTCCCTGGTGTCCACGAGGTGTTCCATGTGAGCCAGTTGCGGAAGTGTGTTCGTAGTAATCGTCAAATTCTCAGCTCGGTGCCCCAAATTCAGCCCAATCTGTCGTATGTGGAAGAGCCTGTCCGCGTTTTGGAATTTCAAGAGCGTGTATTGCGAAGAAAGACCATCCCAATGGTTAAGATCCTTTGGAGGAATCAAGATGTCGAGAGCGCGACGTGGGAATTGGAATCAGCAATGAGAGAATCTCATCCGCGCCTCTTCGCCTAGTTCTGGTATGTTTATATGTTTTAGGTTGTGTTTGATTTCTTCGCTTTTGTTAGATTTTGGATTTGTATTAAGTTTCGGGATGAAACTTCTTTTTAAGGGGAGTGACTGTAACGCCCCTGATTTTTCGATGATTTTGTTTGGTTTTGGTATCGTCATATTTTTGATGTCATGGCGTTACTTTTAACGTCGGGTGTACGGCGCATCGCCGATAAGGCATTTTCGCGTCTGTTCGGTCGAGTCGGCCAATTTCTTGGATTTTTGTCGAAATCAGAAAATATTTCTATGAGGTTTAGGTTGAGTAATTTTAAACTTGCTCGTCAAGTTTCGTCGCAATCCGAGCATTTTTGGAGTCTCGGCGCGCGATTGAAGTTTTGAGTATTTATGTCATTGTATTTGGAAATTTTTATCTCAGGAATGGCTCGTCGGATTTAGGTTTTGGCTTCGCCGTTAGAATCGTAGCGCCAGTTTTCGCCTATGGTGTGAGTTTCGCTTAATTCGGTGCGTGTATGGGCCTCTGTTCTGAACTCGTGTCCCTTTGTTCAAAAAAATTTCATTTCAAGAATTTGCGCTTTGTTATCTCGAGTAGCCCGTTTCAGATTTCGATCGGACGCCGTTTTGGGGGTCAAAACGGTGTCGTATCAAAATATAGTAAACATCAAGTTTGTTCGTCTTGACGATAGCTACAACTTTTATGTTGACCACTTTTTGATTTGAAGCCATCTTAGGCTTCTATTTTTGATTTTCCCAAAACTGCTCGTAAATAAGCCTTTTTTTTGATTCCACTCGAGTATTTGCTCTTATACACGAGTATCCTTCATTTCACTCGAGTATTTTGCTCTTATACACGAGTATCCTTCATTCCTCTCGAGTAGTCATGTACAGTCTACGTTCGGGCGAATTGTTGAGGGTCAAATATGCATCGTATAGAAAAATGGTCAACATCAAATTTGTTCGTCTCGACGAGATCTACAACTTTCATGTTGACCACTTTTCGATTAGAAGCCATCTTGGACCCCTATTTTCGATTTTCCCGAAGCTGCTCATGTCCAGCTCGGGTAGACTTGATCTACTCGAGTATTATTGTACTATCTCGAGTATGTTACGTTCCTCTCGAGTATTTTGCTCTCATACTCGAGTATCCTTCGTTCCTCTCGAGTATTTTGCTCTCATACTCGAGTATCCTTCGTTCCTCTCGAGTATTTTGCTCTCATACTCGAGTATCCTTCATTCCACTCGAGTGGTTCTGTACAGTTAGAGTTCGGGCACCGTTTTGAGGGTCAAAACGGTGTCGTGCGAAAAAACGGTCAGCATGAAATTTGTTCGTTTCGACGAGATCTACAACTTTCATGTTGGACACTTTTCGATTTGATGTCATCTTAGACCTCTATTATCGGTTTTCCCGTAGCCACTCATAAATTACACGTTTTTTTTGTATTTAGACAAAAAAATTTATAAGTACTTTTACATAATATATATATATATATGGACTTAGGTTTGATCAGAACTTCATCTTCTCCGATTCTTTTCCTCCCGAACCAGAGCGGCGTGAGCGTGAGAGAGAAAATACTCCGTGAACCTTCCGGTGGCCGCCGACGGAGCTCCGGTGCTCGAAATCCTCAACCGAGCGTAGATCTGGAAAGCTCTCATCGAGAGCTACGCCATCGTGGTAAATTTTTTTCCCTTTCTTGGAGTTTTCTCGTTAGGGTTTTTCAGCCCTAACCCCCTTTTCGACCATTTTTGTCTAGATTTCAACTTCCTCCGTCCTCTTTTGCCCCGATCTGTGACGTGGACTGATTTGGAGAACTTTTCCGGTAAAATCAAGGCAAGTGGTGGTCTCCCCTCATTTCTCCTTGTCCGATTTGATGGTAACGGTTTAGTCTTTTTGTTCTTTAAAATTTTTCTGCACTTTTTCTTCCAAGTTATTGTTACGATTAACCTTTTTTGGAGGATCACTCGATGTTGTAAGATTTTGTCATGGTGAACGTGATCTTGTCTATATATATTTATTTGTTCTTGAAGTGTCTTAATGGTGGCTCTAAATATCATACCTATCGTTTTGAGCGTATTCGAGTTTGTCTAGGTTTGTAGATCGTTCATAGGGGTTGATCAACCATGTCTTGAAACTAGAAGTGTCAAGTAGAATCTGATGAGCCAAACCTCGGGATATATTTGTGTTGTGGTTTCTTTGGGTTTCTAAAATTTGCGGGAGTTAGTGGGCAAATCCACCGACCGCAAGATTGTTTCCTTCATTAGTACCCCATGGGACTCTACTGGGTTTTGGGCATCTGCGGTGATTGGTGGAGTGTGCAAGTCTCCCCCGCGGTTAGACGGATTTTAACATCTGTGAGGGGTGTATCTAGAGAAGTGACCACCCTGCCCGTGTTTATGAGTAGAGTTGACTACAGGTTACTAATAAAGTTTTGGTATATTCTTTCTTATGATTCAATCATGCTATCCCCTTGCTTCGGGTATCCTGCATGATTTGTTATACGTGATGATTCACGAGAGTTCTTTTCTTCTGATTTATTTCTCGAGTTTTATTTATGAACCTTACTTCAATGGTTTTGGTCTTGGGTTGGTACCCCTTTTGACCTTTAATTATTTTGACTTATTTTTTTTTTGCCACCATTTGTACCCTCTTGCTGAGGTGTTCTGTCTTTGGAATGCCTCAGGATCGGAGCATTAGCAAGTAGCGGAGCCGGTTTTGGGAGCCCTTGCAGCAGCAGGTGGGCTGTGGTTTTTTTTTCCCCTCGCCGCAGCGAGGTAGTTCGTTGTTTTGTTTTCTTTGCCTAGTTTCAGACCTATTCATACTGTGGGTTCGTGTCAGATTGTTGACGCCCACAGGATTGTTGATTTCTTTTGACACTTGCTAGCTGATGTGGTTTTCTTATGTTTGGTTTACATTACTTGCTCTCTGGGATGATTCCTTGCTAGGACTGCATGTTAGGTATTTTGACCTATAAAACCCTACTATTAGTAAAGCATACTTATCATCTCCTTCAAAACTAAGCCACTATTTTCTATTTAGCGTAAAGACTTTCCTACCCGTATTATAAATCTAGAGTTTGCATTGTATGAGTTGTTCCTCGGGGACATTTATACTTATGTAGGATATGAGAGTCAATTTAAATAAGTATTTTCCGCAAGCGTAGAATTTATATTTTTAAATCGTGAACTAGATGATTCACTAAGCCGAGGGATACGGCTACCATCATAACTTAAACTGGATTTTATTCATAAACATCTATGTTTTCTATTAGAATTGTAGAGTTTGGAGTTTTGCCTGAACGTCTGCAGTTATCCCCTGTACGGCGTGGCATCACGACGCGTATTTTCCCCTTGCTCTATATAATTAAATTGTTGGGAAAAATGCGAGTTGTGACAGAGGCTGAGTCAATACCATATTTCTTAATCAACTCCTTGGTGAACTTAGACTGGGATATGGAAAATCCATCATCAGTCTGTCTTACTTAAAATCCCAAGAAGAACTTCAGCTCACCCATACATCTCATCTTATACTTCCCTTGCATAAGTTTGGCAAACTTTCTACAAAGGTTGTTTTTAGTATATCCAAAGATAATGTCATCAACATATATCTAGACTAGGATTATCTTGCCTTTAGATTCCCTAAAGAATAGAGTTTTGTCTATCTATCCTCTAGAGAATTTATTCTCAATAAGAAAAGAAGACAAGGTTTCATACCAATCCCCAGGGACTTGTTTCAATCCATATAGAGCTTTCCTAAGCCTATATACATAATTAGGATAATGAGAATCTATAAAACCTGAGGGTTGTTCAACATAGACTTCCTCTTTTAAGTCACCATTCAGAAATGCTGACTTTACATCCATCTGATATACCTTGAACCATTGATAGGTAGTATAGGCCAAGAATAATCTTATAGCCTCCAGCCTTGCCACTGGGGCAAAGGTTTGATCAAAGTTAATCCCATACTCTTGCTTGTAGCCTTTTGCTACTAGTCTAGCCTTGTTCTTGATTATAGTGCCATTCTCATCAAGTTTATTTTTGTAGATCCACTTGGTTCCTATAATGTTGTGATCCTTTGATTCAGGAACAAATTCATAGACTTTACACCTTCTGAATTGATTCAGCTCTTCTTGCATAACATCAATCCAGTTTGTGTCTATCATGGCTTCTTCAAATTTCCTGGGTTCTATCTGTGACAAGAAACTTGAACATAAAACTGTGTTCATGTTCTTTCTCCTGGTTAGTATGCCTTGAATTGCATCACAAATTATTTGATTTGCTGGATGATCCATTTGGTGTCTTCTTACTGGAGGAAATCTGCCAACCTCTTGTCCATCTTCATTTTCCTCAACCTGATGCTCCTCATTGTCTTCTTCATCCAGTGAGACTTGTTCTCCCCCTGGATAGCAAGCATCCTCTTCTTCATCACGCCTAGCAGGTGCTTCTTCATTAATAGTCAGCTTGTCCAGCCTATCCTTTAAACCTGTAGAACTCCTTGAAGAGCTAGAAAATTCACCGTTAATCAACTTAGACTCATCAAATACTACATGGACAGATTCTTCTACAACTTGTGTAGTTAAGTTGTAGATCCTGTATGCCCTACTATTATTGGTGTACCCAACAAATATCCCTTCTAGGGATTTGGCAGCAAACTTAGTTTGGTAGTGCTTACCATTAACTAGGAAATAACACTTGCTACCAAAGATTCTGAAGTAGGAAATGTTTTGTTTTCTACCTTTCAAAATCTGATAGGGAGTCATCTTATGTTTCTTTTTGATGGAGGCTCTATTGAGTACATGACATGCAGTATTTACTGCCTCAGCCCAGAAGTACTCAGGGAGAGTAGTGCCACTAAGTAGTGTTCTACTTGGCTCAATTAGAGTCCTATTCTTTCTTTCAGCAATACCATTTTGCTGGGTTGTTCTAGGTGAGGAGAACTCCTGATGAATCCCAATTTCTTCAAATAACTTTATCATACATTCAGACTGAAATTCATTTCCATGGTCACTTCTAATTTTCACCACTGAATTGTTAAATTCATTCTGAATTTATCTAACAAAGGTCTGAAAAATAGTAGGAGTTTCAGATTTCTGCTTCAAGAAGAAAACCCATGTGAATCTAGAATAGTCATCCACAATAACCAATGTGTATACTTTCTTACCAAGACTATGAATTGGTATAAGACCAAACAAATCCATATGCAAGAGATATAAACATCTCATTGAATATTTGGTATCTAATGCATGGATAGAGGACTTAGTCTATTTTCCCTTTTGGCAAGCTGAACACACACCCTCTTTAATGCACTGGACTTGAGGATCATTCCTCACTAACCCCATGCTGAACAGCTGTCCTATAGACTTATATTTCAGATGAGCTAGCCTCTTGTGCCATTCGACACATAATGAAGCTTTCTTACCTGCAACTAGGCAAATGGGTGAGTTGTTAAACTCACAATCTTGGTTAAGACAATATACATTCCCTTTCCTAGTGCAAGTCAAAATGATTTCTTGATCACTTGACCTCCTTATTTGGCACTCCCCTTTGAGGAAAGAGATGACATAACCTAGATCACTAAGTTGACTTATGCTAATCAGGTTATGTTTTAGACCCTTCACATAAGCCACTTTAGTGATGGTAATTGAATCACTAGAAATGTTACCAAATCCTTTGATGATTCCTTTTTCTGATCCACCAAATATTACTTTGGGTCCATTCTCTATGGGTATATAGTCCCTCAACATTCTTCTTGTTTCAATCATGTGTCTGGAACATCCACTATCCAAGTACTATATAGGGGTATGGCCACTTGGATTCACCTTCATCAAATAAAGAATCACTCATCCTTAAATCCCAAATTAGTTTTTGGTCCTAGGTTCTTGTTTGTTTGAAAATTATCATGTTTACCTACAGCTTTTCTGATAGGTAAACTATTCTTGGTTGTAACACTTATGTTAAACTAGAAATCCATAGCAAAGTGGCCTACCTTGCCACAACACCAACACTCAAATCTGTTGTACCTTCTCTTAGGTACAGACTTCACAACCTTGTTTCCAGCAATCCTTTTTTGTAGGTGGTGGAGCAGCAAACCCAAGAATTCCTTTTGAACCTGATGGGCTTGCCTATAGAGTGCCATACTGGCATTTGCACACTTGCCAATGTGATCTCCATACTCACAGTGATCATGAGTAATTTCATGACCATACCTGTTTGTAGGTTGCATCACCTTCCTAAAGAAAATAGGGGGATTAGAGGCTAGTTACTGAACTGGGGCCTTGCTTTTTCCATGTGAATTGGTAGCCCTTGTTCTTCCCTTAAAGCATAGACTAGTCTTTCCTTTATGATAAATGAAGTTGTCTATTAAGGGCAAGACTGATTTTGGCTTAGAGAATTTTGCAACTAACTCTTTTTCTTTCTGAAGTTTTGCCTCCAGATTCTTGATGTGATTTTCCTTGAAAGAGATTGTGCCCATCTAAATGACAGTTATGTTCTTCTATTTGGCAACCTCTTTTAGTTTCAAATCAATTAGCTTGGTTGATTCTATTACAGCCTGCTTAAGAGATTCAATCTCTTTAGGCTGCTCCATGATAACAACCTTACTCCTCTTTAGAGCTTGCAACAACCCACCATACTCATTAATGAGTTGCTGTACATCCCCCTCAAAATCAGAACCATCCACTTCTCTTGAAGTTAATGCTACTGATTCTGATCAAGTAAAATAATCAGACTCTAAGGGAGAATTGTATACCTTACTAGGACCAGGCTGATCCTGACACTAATCATTTTTTGGCAGGGCCATCAGCCCTCTACAGCAATAGTCTTCCACTCCATTTATGGAGTCCAGTATTTGTAGGAATTTTAGTTCCCTAGAATCCTCTTCTTTTGAGAACAACCAAATATATGCTTCTACATCATCTTCTTCACCTGATCCTGAAGATGAAGAGTCTGTCTAACTCTTCTGTTTCTGAGCAACAAAAGATTTCTCCTTCTTGCCCTTCAGTTGATGTTTCTTCTTATCCTTAGATTCAGTCCTCTTGTCTGGACAGCCAGCTATGACATGTCCTGGCTTGTTGCAACAATAACAAACAATCTTAGAATTAGTTTGTTTAATAAGTTTTGAGGCATACCTGTCCTCCTTGGAAGCCTTCTTTTTCTTGTAATACCCATCCTTGGAGAAGGATGTTGATGGCCTGGTTCTCCACTTCTTCTTTTTCATGAACCTTTGAATCTCCCTTATAAAGATAGCAAATTCCTCATCAGAGGTATGGCTGTCTGATGAGGTATTATCAGGAATTCCTTCTTCTGCCTCGGCACTCCTTCTAGGTGGAGAAGGAGATTTTCTCCTTCCCTTTCTTGTGCCTTCAGCCTTGAAGGGAACTGACTTATCCTTGTACTCAGACCTGCTGCTCTTCTCTTCCTCCTTTCTGGCAGTAAGCTGTATTTCATATGATAGCAGCTTTCCAAACATTATGGGAGGAGGTGTATCAGCAAGCTTGGCCACTTCTCTGATGGCACAAATCTTCGTGTCCCATTACGTTGTCAGAGACCTGAGAAACTTGTCATTTAGTTCATATGTGCTGAAGACTCTTCCATATATCATTAGCTCATTAACTATCCTGAAGAACTTTTGAAACATTCAGCTATACTGTCAGTCTTGTCTTGTCTAAAGCTCTCATATTCTTGATTCATTAAATATTTCCTATCCTCTCTAACACCTTCTGTTCCCTCCATTTAGACAATCAGGGTGTCCCACATTTCCTTAAAGGTTTTACAATGTACCAGATTCTGAAATGTAGTATCATTTATAGCACTTACAATAATGTCTTGTGGTCTTTTGTCTAGTGTTTCCAGGATGATCTCATCCTTTGTCATTTTAGAATAGTTCTTAGGAGTTTTAATATTTGCATCCAGAGCTGATACCTTCATTGGAATGAAGGGTCCTTCTTGTACAATGATATAGATTCTTGGATCAGAAGCCAATAAACAATCTAACCCTTTCCTTCCATATGCCAAAAAATTCTTTCCTGCAGATAGGCAATTTCATAGATCCAAACTCCTTTTGATTCTCATTTGAACCTATTCTTTAAATCTATTAATTTTCTTGGAGATTCACTCAGACTGTCAGGTCAATCTTTGAGCAACCTCCCTCTGATAGCACTTGAAAGACTTATTTCAAGAGCCAAGACACCTGGAGGGGGGGGGGGGTGAATAGGTTCTAATTTTTTTTAATAATTTAGGCAATTAACTAGTTCTTACTTAACATAGAAAATGCAAATCACAGTACAGAAAACACAGCACAGCATACACAAGATTTATAGTAGTTCCCCAAGATATGGGTACATCAACTTTCCCCCTTCGCCTATTCAGTAGAGAACTGGATTTAGCCTAACTTCCTTCCACTTGCTCAAATCTACGGATCTTACAACTCAGAACCAGATTAGTTCCTTTAGCTCAGACTTATACAAGTCCTACCTCAGATTCTTCCCAAGAATCCTACCTCAGGCCTCAGCCCTACCTCAGCCTCTATTACTAGGCTTATAACTCAGACTATTACAAGTCCTTCACCTCATGCACTCAGCCCTACCTCAGCCTTTATAATTTCAGGCTTACAACTCAGATCTTACAAAAGATCTTACAAGAAATTAATTATTTAAGAGATATGAAGATATCACCAGATAAAACTCTCTATAGGTGAGAGCTTCTTGATCAGTTCTTGAATAAACTAAATCGTGAGATTCAACCTGACTTAGCTATTTCAAAGATTCTTGATAGAATAAAATTAGGTTGAACTTTACTTGATGTAGAAGTTGATCTCCTGTCAGCTCCTTACTTGAATTCAGAATAAGATCTGAATCTTCTCTTACAGACCGCTCTGGATCTGCCTAATTAAGAATTTCCCCTTTTCTTGTTGCCAGATTCTCTTTCCCGTAATAGCTTGATTACATCCTTTTTCTGTAGTTATTCTTGTTGTCAAGGATCAGTCCCTTATATATAGTTTCCTCATGATTACCGGTTGATCCGGTTTGTAATAACCTTCTGATAGTTCTGATAAAGGTGTCAGAGCTGTTGGTTATGATAGCTGTCGAGTCACCAGTCATGACAGTTGATTCCTCAAAGTCTTTACAATCAAAATGAATCACTCGACAAACTTCTTCACATGTGTCGACACAAATAGACTAAGTGTTGACACAAGTCTTGACATAGCTGATGTAGACAAATGGCGTTGAGTGTGTGTCGACACAAGTACTGTGTGTCAACACAAACTTTCTTCAGGTGTCTACAAAATTCCTGAGTGTCGACGATTGCCTTTCTTCTGGTGTCAACATAACTCCTGGGTGTCGACACAACTTCTGCTTTTGGTGTCGACACAATTCCTTCCTTAGGTGTCAACACAATTCTGGGTGTCAACACAACTTCTTCTTCAAGTATTGAAACAATGCCTGGGTGTCCACACAGGCCTTGCTTCTAGTGTCGACACAACTTTTTGGTGTCGACACAATTCTTCACAAGTGTCGACACATGTACTTAGAAATTTTTTTTGCAATTCTTACACCTGCACAATGAAACTCAAACATCCATCAAATACAAATTGATGTATATCATTGAGTAAGATGAGGCTTCTCTAAATCTGGTACATATTTTTCAGTGTACCCTACAAAAATGCTCCAAAGAGCTGCTTTGAACTCCTCCCAGGCAATATCTATGCAATCCATCCAAGCAAAGGCGGTGTCTAGGAGTGACTTCCACAATCACTTCACATGCAATTCCAAGAAGGAAACTGCCAAAGCCACTACCTCCTCGGTCGGGCATCGAATCCCGTCCAACATCTCGTAGATAATGTCTAGCCACTACTCGACATGAACTGCTGACTCCGTGCCATGGTAGTATGATGGAGAAAGCCCTCGGAAGGAACTTAGCCAGTTAGCCCTAGGATTTTGCTGTGGGGATGGAGCCGTCTAAGCCTTGAATGTCTCTAGAATGACCATCAGTGTCTGCCCCATCTTCGTATGTTGGAACGGAGTCGGAGTCGGCGGGGGTGGAACCATGTTCTTTGCCAGGGGTGTACCATGCTGAGGAGTAGGGTTTGTCGCAGGCTACAAGGATAATTCCAATTGTTAGTTTATGTACAAGTGGAACTAACGAAAAGTGGACTTTTGCTTGTGCTTCTCCCTTATGTGCACACCATCGCTATCACTACTAGTTGATGGCGACGATGCTGGTGCGACCTTGGATACCCGTCATAGAGAGTTCGTGGATTGGTATGATCGATGCCGCAAGCTCGAAGATGAAATTTTACCACAACATTTCTTCGCAACGCCGCCGCCGCTACATGTTCTGCTCGACGTCCACCGCCGCCATTAAATAAAATATATAATTATAAATTAAATAATTATAATTATATATTTTATCAAAAAAATTTTGCAATTTTTATTTAATGCAATTTTAATTTAAGCATTTTTATTTCCAAGCATTTCATTATTGTATTTTTTTCATGTCATGTAAAGATGGTGCATATGGCCATCATAGGTTTATTTTATTTTCAATGGTGGAGATGAATTGGTGTAGGCTATATAAAGCCATGTTATGATGGATTTAAGTAATGAAGAATGAAAAATTGAACCTTTGAATTCAAAATTTGAATTTCCCCCTTACCTCTCTCTTCCCCCTTAGGCAAAAATTCGGCCCCCCTCTTTCTCCAGCTCTTTATTGGCCGCCGGCCTCCTTCTCTCCCCCTCTTGGTGGTTTATCCACCATCTCCTTCCCCTGCTCCTCCTCCTCTTTGTGAGAATCCCCACCTCTACCTCTCCTTACTTCTACTCCAAGAATTTCGGCCAACCTCCTAGCCACCACCCTCTCTTTTACCTTCCAAAATTTCGGCCAGCATGTTTCCCTCTCTCCAAGGGTTTTGCAAAAAGGATGAAGAATGGCTCGCATCTTCATTGTCCGGTGCGGATCCGTGTACTTGCATGGAGATAGACTCAACCACTATCGTGAGTGCTTTCCTCAACTCGTCATTGTGGACGGATCTTTCTTGGATTTTGGGTAATGATTTCTCTAAATTATCTTTTGTGTGCTTCTTCTAAATTATTGTGAGATTTAGTTGAAAAAAAGGCTAGTAAATTGTTCTGATTTATATTGAAATTTTGTGCTAATTAAAATCAAAATTTTTAGCGTTAATTGTACGAATATTTTTTCGTATAAATTAGAGCTTGTAGATCTCGTGAACACTAGAAGAAATCAGGTTCATCACCCTTGATTTCCCCATGAGTTAAAGTGATTTAATATACCCTCATATAAATTAATTTTTGGGATTGGTTTGGACTTTATTTTTAAATCGCTATTTAGCCCAAATTCCTCTCTTATTTGGGTTTGTGAAAGCTAGCGAATAATTTTAATTTGAATTCCTAATTATCCATATCGGGTAGGTCCTTTTCTCTTGGGTGAACATTGGCATATAGCCCTTCTTCAATCTCTATAAGTGGTAGTGACCGTTTGTGTTGTGCATTGCTATATTGTAGGAGTCATTGCTAGTATTAGTTTTAGAGAAATATTGCTCGCTACGTAATTATTTTAATTATCTATCTTAAGAATGCGTAGTGTTTAATCCGTCAGAACCATGGCTCTGAATCAATTTGTTATCAGAGGGAGATCACGTCAATTTCCTAATTGGAACCCTCCCCCTTTTGTTAGTACGCCGACACACACTTGTCTAGCATGTTTATTTGTCAAAAAATTACAAAAAAAATTATTCTTTGTCTGCCTAAATTTTTATTTTTCTGCAAAAAAAATCCAAAAAACATTATTTAATAATCTTCATCTTATTTTCAGCAAGAAAATCCAAAAATATATAATTATCACACTAATTATTTAGCAGGAACAAACTTGTCTATCTTAGATTATATGGGTCAGAATCCTTAATTCATTGCATTCATGTGCACAACATCCAGATTGAGTTTTCTCTCCAGTTCTCACTGATATGGCCTATGATGTTTACGCTTCCCGTTTAGACTATTGGTATGATAAAGCCATGCCAAAACACACCCCAGCCTTTCCTTCAAACCATAGGAATACCAATCGTTCCTACGCTTATCCTCCTACTAGAATTGAGGCACCTACTTATGACAGTTTAGGGTGTCCCCAAATTTTCATAGACTAGCTTAAGGGAATAGAAATTGAATTTGATTACCACGACTGGGATGACCACCACAAGGTTATCGTATCTCGAGAGTGATTTGTAGGTCAAGCCCAGGGATTCTGGCTAAACGAAGAGCGTCGTGTTGGTACTTATAAACATGCTTGGCCGACAATGCGTAGCATACTCTCGGATCAATTTATCTCGCCTATCTCCGCACTACTAACACCAAGACTGTGAGTGAGTATTGGTATGGCGCTACGCCCATGGATTCCTATAGGAATGATTATATACCTAACGCTAGATTATTTTCCCCCAAAGGTCGGCTTGCCCATAGTGTACCTACTACCACCTTTACGGAAACCATTCCTAATAGATCATATGTCTTTGACTCAAAATATGTTACTACTTGAGCTTTGTCTCCTTTAGCCTCGACGTCTATGCCCTTTGAGATAGTGACTGATGCCTCTAGGGATTCTGATTGGGATATAATATCTCGGGATTTAGAAGTTGACCAGGTAGGTGAGAGTATTCCTTCATGTATGATAGTGCTTGACTACTCTGATGATTTTGATAGTGAAGGAATCCCTAGTGATTTAGAATATGATATATGGAATGATTACATTCTGATTTGTGAGAGTATTTCGTTACCTATTAATTGAACTGCTAGTGTTGTGTATGACCACACTAGTATTGAGTGCCCTCCCCAAGATACGATCCCCATTATGATAGAGTCTACAATCACACCCACTGAGATTGTATCCGAGTCATCTTAGGAGCCTGAGGGTTAGGATGTCCCTAGTTTTATTGTAGATGATTTACCATCTAAGGGAAGAGCACTTTTGGATGATTATTTTATTGTACACCCAGATGAGAGTTCTTTGATGATATCAAAATTGTGTGAAATTTATACTGATTTGGATGTTATCCCGGGATTGTTTTTGCCAACCCTTCCTCCTGATTATTTGCGGACATTAGTTGAATTTTTAGAACATGGAATCGGTAGTCCTAGCCTTAGTTTTTATGACAGGCCCACTATATTAGTTCCTACATTGGCGTTGTCTCAGCGCTTAGATATTAGTAAGTTGAGCGCGCTAGTATTTTGTCTCTTCACCGCACCCCATGGAATTGACTTCGTATCACATTCTACTATTCATTTTTCTTCGTGTCCGCCTACGGTTCTGTCCTCAACTACTACAGATTCTGATTCTCTGGAAATTGTGCCTCTAGATGTGTTTTCCTCTATATATACTTATATACCACACCCGGTCACATGCATTTGCCCACCGCCTTTTGATGACCGTCATTTTTGCACGTTAGTGACGATAGAAAGCCCCCTTGAGTTGTATCGCTCGCACATCCTTTCATATTCGAGAGCGTCCAACTCTATTGTTCATGATTAGCGGTTCTCCTTGGCATATCTTCATGCCAAGCGTGAGTATTTAAAATATAAAATTAAAACTACGAATTTGGAGCCCATTAAAATCATCTTTGATTATAAAGCTCCTGTACCACATGACTTAACCCCATTATCCTCCTCATTTAGGTCAAGTTATGTAGCACATGAGTTCATTCCTCATGTATCTAGGACATTAGTGTTTCATTTTAAGTTATTTCACACGCACTTCCACTCCTTTCTGAGACTGTCTGACACAAGATTTAGTGATTTGGGTTTAGTCTCGTCAGTCCCCGAGCGGATGCTTTCAAGCTCCGTTAATAAATTAATACGTTGGAATGCCGACCCATCCATGATTATGATGAACGTCAGATTTCATGCTTCTATTTCAGATTTTAATATAGCACAGGGTGTTTCACTTTATTTTAAGTTTCCGGACTTTTTACTGTACGTCTCTGTTCCACTTGAGTGGCTTTCTTTGTCGTTCTTCTCTACCACTACAAGTTCTCTTGGGTTGGGGAGTGTTAATGTTGTCGTATCTAATTTCCACGTGGACTCCTTATTTCTTGAAACAGATGGTAAGATTCAAGTTTTATTTCTTTTGCTTGACACCCTTTTTATTTTCCTCGGAAGTCTTATTGTTTCTTTGCTAGATAGGTTCTCAGTGCTGATGGATGTTCATGCTACTATGACATGGATAGCGGGGCCAGATTTGCCCCATGCTGCTGCTTCTTTTGACTGTTCTCCCCTCACGGGCCACTCATCGGTGATGAGTAATTTTGAGTGGGTGAGGATTGATGGCGACGATGGTGATGTAGTTATGGATCCCCATCATAGAGAGTTCGTGGATTGGGACGATCGATACCGCAAGCTCGAAGATGAAATTCTACCACGACGTTTCTTCGCTAATGCCGCCGTCGCAATATGTTCTGCTCAACGTCCGCCATCGCCATTAAATAAAATATAAAATTATAAATTAAATAATTATAATTATATATTTTATCAATTTTTATTTTTAGCAATTTATATTTAATGTAATTTTAATTTAAGCATTTTTATTTCCAAGCATTTAATTATTGTATTTTTTTTATGTCATGTAATGATGGGTGCATATAACCATCATAGGCTATTTTTTTTTCAATGGTGGAGATGAAGTGGTGTATGCTATATAAATCCATGTTATGAAGGATTTTAGCAATGAAGAATGAAAAATTGAAAATTGAATTCAAAATTTGAATTTCCCCCTTACTTCTCTCTTCCCCCTTAGGCAAAAATTCGGCCCCCCTCATTCTCTTGCCCTGTCTTGGCCGGCGGCCTCCTTCTCTCACCTGCTTGGTGGTTCGGCCACCCTCTCCTTCCCCTCCTGCTCCTCCTCTTTGTGAGAATCCCCACCTCTACCTCTCCTTCCTTCTACTCCAAGAATTTTGGCCATCCTCTAGCCACCACCCTCTCTTTTCCCTTCAAAAATTTTGGCCACAAAGTTTCGCTCTCTCCAAGGATTTTGCAAAAAGGAAGAAGAACGGCTCGCGTCTTCATCGTCTATTGCGGATTCGTGGACTCGCGTGGAGATAGACTCAATCACCGTCGGCAGTGCTTTCCTCCACTCATCTTTGTGGACGGATCTTTCTTGGGTTTTGGGTAACGATTTCTCTAAACCATCTTTTGTGTGCTTCTTCTAAATTATTATGAGATTTGGTTGAAATAGAAGGCTAGTAAATTATTCTGATTTATATTGAAATTGTGCTAATTAAAATCTAAATTTTAAGCCTTAATTGTCCGAATTTTTTTCGTATAAATTGGAGCGGGTAGATCTCGTGAACACTAGAAGAAATCGGGTTCATCACCCTTGATTTCCCCTTGAGTTCAAGTGATTTGGTATACCCTCATATTAATTAATTTTTGGGATTGGTTTGGACTTTATTTTTAAATCGCTATTTATTCTGGATTCCTCTCTTATTTGGGTTTGTGAAAGCTAGCGAATAATTTTAATTTGAATTGCAAATTGTCAGGATCGGGTAGGTCCTTTTCCCTTTAGCGAACATTGACATATAACCCTTATTCCATCTCTATAAGGGGTAGCGAACCTTTGCGTTGTGCATTGCTATATTGTTGGAGTCATCGCTAGTATTAGTGTTAGAGAAATATTGCTCGCTACATATTTATTTTAATTACCGATCTTAGGAACGCTTAGTGCTTAATCAATCGAAACCATGGGCCTGCATCACAAGTTTGTCCTATAACTAAGCTCGCGTGAGGTTGCCCATGGTTTTGTGGACTTCTTCTCTTTGGATCGATGTTTCCTCTGATACCAGTTTGTAAGACCATATTTTTTTCTCTTTTAAACCACCGGGTCTTATGCCCAGAATTACTGTTTTGCGGTGAGACCGACACTCGGGAAAGTCGTCACTACAAAATGCCAATCCTGCCGGCCTTTACAATCTCCAAGGAAAGAGAAGCATATACATAAACCAAACATATCCAAGTCTACTTATCACATATAAGATATATATAAGGAAATCACAGCAAGTCCACATGATAAAAGAAGTACTGAAATAGAACAGTACATAGTAATATAAATGGCCTTAAGCCAGGTACATCAGATCCTCACTACAAGAATCTCCCGGAAGCTAATAAAACTAACACTCATAAGGCCAAATGCCTGTGCTCCTGTACTAGACTGGCCCACCTCCATGTGCACCGTACTCCGCTGGTGTTGTATATCCTGTTGCTACTCCTTGTATGTCACAACCCGCATTTTCTCAATATTAAAATACTATTAGAGTGAGGAAAAATACGCGATCGTGATGTTACGCCATGCAGGGGACAACTACAGACATTCAAGCAACTTTTTCTCACATTGACTTTAAATAAAAAAAGGCTTATGATTTTAAGTTTAAAAACATATTGAAGTCCTTGAGTTTACTGACTATGTCCCTAGGTCGGGTGGATCAATTAGTCCATAGTGAGAAAATATAAATTTATGTAGTAGAAAATAATAAGTTTGATTCATTTGTTATACAATATTACAATGAACACATAACACTAAATACAATGAAGATATGACATCTAAATTTAATATATATAAATAAAAGAGATTTTTATAGCACATAAAAGTAGTATGTTTTATGGTTTAAAATTTATGTCATGACAACATTTCAGAATGCAGCTTTGTATACTTAAAAGTAACTACATGCTTCCTAACATAAAACCTTCCCAAAGAGCAAGTGTGAAAACTAGAAATAAGTAACAACAATAGAAGAAACAAGTAATCTAACACAAGAGGTCAAAGACTATGGGCATCAACACATGACACAAACCCATAGGAACACTGGCTATTCTAAACAAAAGTAACTACCTCAACACTCTGAGGTGGAAACAACTGGTTGCAATAACTCGCAGAACTAAAATCATGACTCTGTCAGCTTAACCTACTACTGCTCTGGACCTGAGGAATTCAAAAGAATAACACCTTAGAAGTAAGCTACGAGTGGTGCAAAAGAGTAAAAAGAAGAATAATAAACCTCAAAGTGAACGAGGGACAACAAAATGGCTGCAACAAAAGTAAGTAGCAAAGCAATAGAAATAAAACAAGCAATCTAGCTAAGTAGGAAAAATTAAACCACAATAACTTGAACAGAACAGAGCATCAAGTATCAGAAATTAATATATTTTATCCTTCTTTAATATCCATATTTTTCAGTATTTTAAATGAGACTGATCAGCTCAACAAGAAAGAGTATTGCACCGGGGAAAAAGGTCCACAAAGCGCACAAACCCAGCCAAAAGGCAACATGCTGAGGGAGAAACACCAACGCGTACAGACCAACGACTAAGGTAATGTGCTGGGGATGAAGCTCCACCACGCGCACAAACTAAGTCTTAAGGCACTATGCTGAGGGATAAACCCCAACGCGCATAGACCATAAAAAATTTCATTTAGTTACATATATAAAAATTTAGAGTTCTTTTATTAAACGTAAAATATCAGGTAAACAGACTATGACTCGACTTTGACGAAATTTACAACTTAAAAGGGTACTTAACAAATTAGACATACCCGACAAAATTTCAAAGGGGTGAACAAATGACTTGGACTAATAGATGAAGATTACAAGGGTCACACAAGGTTGGGGACGATCAAAAATAATAGGACAAACAAGATAACGCAACGATCAAAATGACACGACAATTTAAATGATGCGACTACTTTTTTACCAAATTTACGGAGAAATTTAGGGATAAATGTTTTAGGAAATTTAAACATATCAAATCTAAAAAAAAGAGACTAGAAATTGGAAGAAATGAGTTAAGATAGCAAGAACACCACTTGCCTCAGTTTCTACTCAAATCAGTCTTCCAAATTACTCCCCTCCATAGATCTACCCAAAAGAAGGCGCAGAAAACCGGAATCTTCAAAGATTTGGCCAAGATAGAGGTAGGGTTGAAAACCCAAATGCTAAAAAGTTCACAAAACAAGAAATACATACCACGATCGTGAAGATCTATGCGAGAGCTTTCCGGATCTATGCTCGGTTTGTGATTCCAAGCACCGTAGCTCCGATGATGTCCGCCGGAAGGTTCACGGAACTCGTCTCGCTGTCGCACTCTGATTTCGGCTCGAGGAAAAAGACCAACAGGGAGAAGAAGAAGTGATTGGCTAATTATATATGTATATATATATATATTGAAAATAACTATTATAATTATTATAATAATAATATCAGAGACGAATAAAAGAAAGATAAAAATTAGGGATGGATTTCGCGAGTGAGATTTCGTGAGAGGGAAGAATTTCCCGAGAGAAAAGAATTTCGCGAGAGAAATTTCACGAGGGAAATTTCACGAGGGAAACCATGCAAGGCATTCGTCGAACGGATTAGGGCTATATTTGTCGAACGAATTGGGGCTGCGTTCGACTAATCTGTGTTTGACTAATGGCTGTGTTCGACTAATCTGCGGTCGACTAATCTGCGTTCGACTAATCTACGTTCGAATAATTTGCGTTCGAATAATCTGCATTCGACTAATTTGGGTTTGACTAATGGTTGCGTTCGACTAATCTACATTCGACTAATGGCTGTGTTTGACTAATCTGCGTTTCACTAACGGCTACGTTCAACTAATGCTTTGTTTTTTTATATTTATTAGATATATAAAATATAATAATATTATTATTATTATTATAAATACTATAATGGGGGGTTGCGTTCGACGATCAGAGGAAGGGTAAAAATATTAATATTAATAATTATAATTATAATAAAAATCATATTATTACTATTATATTGTTGTACGGAGGGCATAAAATTAGCTCCATAGGCAAAAGCAGGTGCCACGAATTCAACGGCGATGTTAAAATTTAAATCTGATGCACCTTTCTCGAGATATAAATTTTTTTAAAGTTTACGGTGAACATTAACTATACAAAACATCGGAAATTCGCCGAGGCTCCAATATCGCTCGAAACTTGACGAGCAAGGAAAAAATTAATTAATTTAATTTCGTAATGCAAAATTTCCAATTTCGACCAGAATCCCAAGATTTGGTCGCCTTGACCCAACAAACGCAAATACGCACTAACGACAATGCATCGACATCTCATGGTAACGTAATGCCCTAACGTCATAATGACGTCACTATGAGGATAAAAAATTAACAAAAAAACTTGGGCGTTATAGTCACCCCTCCAAAAAGAAAGTTTCGTCCCGAAACTTGGAATACGAAACGAAATAAGAGGGTAGAAGGAGAGTCATTATAGAAGAATTCATTAAACAAGAGTACTAACAAGGGAAGTCTAGGAGAATAGTTGAGGATGAGATTCTCTCATTATGGATTCCAATTCCCAAGTTGCACCTCTAGCATCTTGATTGTGCCAGAGAACCTTAACCATCAAAATTGTCTTACTTCTCAGCACCCGATCTTGCGCCTCTAGAATACGGACGGGCTCTTCGACATAAGAGAGATTAGGCTGTAACTAGGGTACTGAGTCTAGGACATGTCGATCACTACGAACACAATTTCGCAACTGGCTCACGTAAAACATGTCGTGAACACTAGGGAAAGAATCAGAAAATTCCAGTCTAGAGGCAAGGACTCCAATGCGCTCTAGAATCTGAAAAAGTTCCACATACCTGGGATCATGCTTATGGTTCCTTCCAAATCTCTTAACACATAGCATCGGAGAGACCTTTAGAAAAACCATGTCCCCAACCGCAAAATCTAGATCAACCCTGTGCTGATTTGCATACTTTTCATATCTCTCCTGAGTTAGTCGTAACTTTTAACGAATATGCGTCACTGAATTACTCATATCTTCTAATGCTTCAGGACCAAGCAAAGGCTTCTCACCAACTTCAGCCTAAAATAGGGGAGTTCGACAATAACTCGTATATAAGGATTCAAAGGGCGTCATCTACAAGCTCTCCTGATAGCTTTTATTCTACACAAACTCCATCAGTCCAAGGAGTTTATCCTAAGCTCCCCCATTGTCCAGTATAGAGCATCTTATCATGTCCTCCAAAACATGATTCACTCTTTCAGCCTGACCATTAGTGTGAGGATGATAGGCAGTAGGATACCTAAGGTCAGTGCCTAGAGCTCCTTGCAAACTTTTTAGTAACGAGACATAAACCTGGAATCTCTATCTGACATGATACTCATAGGCACACCATGCAACCGGATGACTTCATCCAAATAAAGCTCAGTTATCTTTTACATAGAATAATCGATTTTGAAAGGCACAAAGTGGGCACACTTGGTTTGTCTGTCCACAAAAACCGACACTGCATCATGCCCTCGGTGAGTTCTTGCCAAACAGGTTTTGAAATCCATGGATAAACTCTCCCATTTCCAACTCTGTATATCTAAAGGCGTTAAATTACCACCTGGCCTACTATGAACAACTTTGACGCGCTGGCCAGTATAACATTCAGATACAAATCTTGCGATGTCATTCTATATACCTGACCACCAAATAATCTGCCTCAAATCTCTATACATCTTCGTAGAATAAGGATGATAAGCAACACTTGAACCATGCACTTCACTGCATATTCTTACCTGAATGTCCTCAACAGTGGGAATACAATATCTAACGCGGTACTTTAGGGTACCAACGTCATCAATTTAAAAGTCAGGTAATTCCCCTTACTCATTCCAACTGCGGAGGTGTTGCAAATCAAGATCGTCTTTCTGATGTAGCCTAGTGAGAGTAATCCACGAAGGCTCTTCCACCTCTAAGCTACATTGCGAAGCGCTACTCCCAACGGTTATGTACATTAACAAAAACTCTTCTACTAAGGATGGCACAGTGAGGTTAAAGACATGCACAGGCTTTCGGCTCAAAGCATCTGCAACAACGTTAGCCTTGCCGGGATGATAAAGGATATCAATTTCATAGTCCGCAACATATTCTAACAATCTATGTTTGTGCAAGTTCAGCTCTTTTGAGTGAAGACATATTTCAAAATTTTGTGGTTTGTGTAGATTTTGCATGACACTCCATACAAAAGATGCCTCCACAACTTCAAGGAATAAATGATGGCAGTAAATTCTAAGTCATGCGTGGGATAATTCTTTTCATGGACCTTTAGTTGCCTCAATCCATACACAGTCACTTTGCCGCCCTACATTAACACGGATCCGATTCCTACTTACGAAGTGTCCACATAAATAGCATACTCTACTCCTTCCATAGGCAATGCCAAAACTAGAGCAGAACATAATCTTCTCTTGAGCTCTTGAAAGACTTCCTCACAGGCATCACTACAAACAAAAGTTGCGCTCTTTTGTGTAAGCTTGGTCAATGGAATAAACAACACTGAGAATCCCTCCACAAATCTCCTGTATTATCCAGCCAACCCTAAGAAGCTCCTTATCTCCTTAGGCGATGAAGGTCTCTTCCATTCCAAAACAACAGCTATCTTTGCGGGATCCACTGAGATACAATTCTTGCTTACAATGTTCCCTTTGAATGACACCTGAGACAACCAGAACTCACACATGCTAAGCTTTGCATACTGCTTGTGCTCCCTCAAAGAAACCAAGACCAAGCGCAATTGCAAGATGTGAGCTTCTGCATTTCTGGAGTATACCAGGACATCGTTAATGAATATAACCACGAACTTATCCAGAAATTCCTTGAACACTCTGTTCATCATATCCATAAAAGCTAACAGTGCGTTCGTTAATCCAAATAACATTATTAGAAATTCAAAGTGCCCATATCGGGAAAGAAAAGCAATTCACGGAATATCTGAGTCACTGATTCTCAACTGATGGTAGCCCGAACGAAGGTCAATCTTCGAGAACACGGAACTACCTAGCAGCTGGTCAAACAAGTCATCAATCCTAGGCAACGGATATCTGTTCTTGATGGTCACCTTATTTAGCTCTTTATAATCTATGCACATCCTCATCATTCCATCCTTTTTTTCACGAAGAGGACTGGTGCACCCCAGGAGGAAGAATTGGGTCTAATAAATCCGCACCGCAGCAACTCATCCAACTGAGTACGCAGTACCTCTAACTCACGTGGCATCATGCGGTACGATGCTTTTGCAATAGGGCGAGTGCTTGGCTCAAGGTTTATAACAAACTCCACCTCTCTCTCAGGAAGAAGTCCAGCAAGACAAACAGAAAAAAACATCTGAAAACTCACGCACCACGGAAATGTCCTCAACCCAAGGCACAACAGGTACAACTTCCAGAATAGAAACGGAAATAAGGAAAGAATCGCAGCAAGACTTTAGAAATTTACGAGCACGTGTCGTAGAAATGATTAGAGATTCCTGACACGGCAAACCATACACACTCATGGCCTGGCCTTTGTCTCCTTTGAAATCCAAGCGCTTGTGCTTGCACTGAATGACAACATCATTTCTGGACAACCAGTCCATGCCCAAAATCACGTCGAAGTCTTTCAAGTCTAACACCTTCAGATCCGTAAAGGCTAGAAAACCACCTAGGAAGATAGGGAATTTTTGGATACCCTTACTTGGCATCACCAGCCCTCCTGAAGGGAATTTGATGTTCAGGGAAGTGTCTAACTTTTCGAGAACCCAGTAATGTCGGTCTACAAAACTCCTTACTACAAAGGAGTGAGTAGCACCCAAATAGAACAGAACGCGCGCCCACTTATTTTTCACCTTAAATTCTCCTAAACACATTGCGCACGCAACTAAAATACAGAAACTATAAATCTACCATAAGAGATTACTAGCTGATTCAAGGACTAAACTAAGATCACTTGAGTCGATGATTAGGCTTCCTCCTTGGTCAGCACATTAAACTATCCTTTTCACTTGTCCATATGAGGCGGGCGGCGGTAGAGTATGCAACGGAACTATATGAAGCGCAGGCTGGTTCTGTGGGTAATTAGCCCTCATGTGTCCTTTCTGGCCGCAGAGGAAACAAGATCCAGCCTTCTTATGATAACGGGCCGCATCGTGCCCACCATTCTGGAAATAAGTACAGATAGTGCCTCCCTTTGGTGCATCCTGGATCGCGTGTATCTGAGACTTCTTCTGCTCATCCATTATCTTAAAGCACTTTTCAAAAGGGTGGCCTGGATTACCATAAAAGCTACACGCTCCGTTTCGATCATTCTTCGCTGCAGGGACAGATGCCCTTGTACTTCCACCATCATCAGATTTCCTGTTGTCCATCTTTATATGGAATCCCCGATTCTTCGCATTATTTATCGCCTCAACCTCCAAGGCAACTTCTAATACTTCTATAAGGGTCTCAGATTTGTACGTGCTAGCCAACTGCTGGATGTCATACCTCAGACCACCAAGTATGCATTTTACTCTGACTTCTTCGGACGCTACCAGATCTTCGGAGAAATGACTGAGCTTGCTAAACTCGATCTCATACTCACTAATAGTGAGTTTCCTTTGCTTTAGGTGTAAAAAGTTGTTCATCAAACGGTCTTGCTCGACTGATGGCAGAAACTTCTTCTATAACATACTCTTGAACGAATCCCAAGAGCACCCATTAGTAAGATTCTCCTTTTCACTATTTCACCAACTCATCACAAGTCCTTTGAGCTAGTACGCTACAACCATGACCTTCTGATCGAAAGAAATGCAAGAATAAGAAAACATTTCTTCGATGGTGATGATCTAGTCATTCAATGCCATGAAGTCTGCCCTACCATCATATGTAGGAGGTCCTAGTCGCTAGAAGTGAGAAATGAAATTCTTCTCTAGTGGCAGTGCAATTGGGGGTACTAGAGCAGTAGGAGGAGTAGGAACACTTTGACCCACAACACGGTCCTGCACTATAGTTTGCTACCCGGCGACGAAAGCCAACAAAGATTATATCTGCGATTGCATGTCCACAATTTACCTTATCAGGGCCTCATTACTCTATCATAGCCCTTCAATAACTGCTTCACTCGGGGCACCAGAAGACTCACCCTCCGACTGGGGATTCGACCTCGTCACAACACGCATTGCCGGCATTGCTACAGAACAAACAAATATCTAGTAAAAACCTTGCCTAAGACATCACAAACTGGGAACATATTCCCTTAGCAAAATAGTTTCAGGGTCATATTCTACAGGTATGAACAAACGAGTAATCAATGACCTAGCTTAAGACACCTAAGCTAGTAAACTCGAATATCCTAACCTAGATCAGATCAGAAACAAACAGACTCAAATAAGATCGGGAACGAACAGATACTTGTTCTTGCTGTTACCTTACGCTGAAAAATTCATGAAATGATGTTATGCTTCTAACTTGTGCTTCTAGTATGAATGTGTGAATGTTCTGTTTCATTTCAAATCATGTGTATACATATGTCATCATGCAGATCTTTAACTTGGAAGCATCGAACAGATACTTCTATGCACTGCTATGCATTCTAAAAAGTCCTTAGTGCATGTTATGTCCAGCGTACACATACAATGTTATGCTTTCCATACCACATAATATTGTATGTAATGAAAAAGTAAATGTGCTAATGGGCATCCATGTGATGATGGTTATGCATCCCATACTACATAACCGTGACGTGTTGCCACCTATGGTGGGTCAATATACAAACACATATTATGCATCCCATACTACGTAATATGCCCCGTATACTTATTATCATGCTTTGAGTGTATTGTTCATGCTTCCATCAAGATCTACTGATGACATATTTGTGTGTGTATGCAATGAAATGATACGATTAGAGTTTTGCTTAAGGTAAAGTTGCTCGATGGGCTTTCCAAACCAACCAACCCTCATGCAAAACCTCCCTCTGATACAAACTGTCACAACCCGCATTTTCTCAGTATTAAAACACTATTAGAGTGAGAGAAAATACGCGATCGTGATGTCACGCCGTGTATGGGACAACTGCAAACGTTCAGGCGACTTTTCCTCACATTTAATTTAAATTCTAAGTTTGATTCATTTGTTATCCTATATGAGAATGAACACATAAAACTAAATGCAATGAAGATATGACTTCTAAATTTAATATATATAAATAAAAGAGATTTTTATACCGCTTAAAAGTAGTATGTTTTATGGTTTAAAAGTTATGCCATGACCACATTTCAAAATGGAGCTTTGTATACTTAAAAGTAACTACATGCATCCTAACATAAAACATTCCTAGAGAGTAAGTGTGAAAACTAGAAATAAGTAACAACAGTAAAAGAAACAAGCAATCTAACACAATAGGTCAAAGACTATGGGCGTCAACACCTGACACGAACCCATAGGAAAACTGACTAGTCTAAATAAAAGTAACTACCTCAACACTCTGAGGTGGAAACAACCGGCTTTAACAACTCACAACACCAAAATCACGACTTTGTCAGCTGAACCTGCTACTGCTCTGGACCTGAGGCATTCAAAAGAAGAACAGCTCAAAAGAAAGCTACGAGTGGTGCAGAAGAGTAAAAGGAAGACCAACAAACCTCAAAATGAACGAGGGACAACAAAATAATTGCAAAAAAAGTCAGTAGCAAAGCAATAAAAACAAAACAAGTAATCTAGCTAAGCAAGAAAAATTAAACCACAATAGCCTGAACAGAATAGAGCATCAAGTATCAGAAGTTCATATATTTTATCCTTCTTTAATATTTATATTACTCAAAATTTTAAATGAGACTGATAAGCTCAACAGAAAGAGTACTGCGCGGGGGAAAAATTTCCACACCGCGCACAAACCAAGCCCAAAGGCACCATGCCGAGGGAGAAACACCAATGCGCACAGACTAATGACTAAGGTAATGTGCCTTGGATGAAGGTCCACAACACGCACCGACTAAGTCATAAGGCACTATGCAAAGAGAGAAACCCCAACGTGCACAGACCATCATAAATTTCATTTAGTTACATATATAAATATTCAGAGCTCTTTTATTAAACTTAGAATATCAGGTAAACAGACTATGACTCGACTTTGACGAAATTTACAACTTAAAAGGGCACTTAACAAATTGGACATACACGACAAAATTTCAAAGGGGTTAACAAATGACTTGGACTAATAGATGAAGATTTCAATGGTCACACAATGTAGGGGGCGATCAAAAATAGCAGACGCATAAGATAACTCAACGATCAAAATGACACGACAATTAAAATGATGCGACTTCATTTTTCCAAATTTAGGAGCAATTTAGGGATAAATGTTTTAGGAAATTTAAATGTATCAAATACAAGAAAAAGTTACTAGAAATTGGAAGAAATGAGTTAAGAGAGCAAGAACACCACTTGCCTCGGTTTCTACTCAAATCAGTACACCAAATTACTCCCCGCCACAGATCTACCCAAAAGAAGGCGCGGGAAAGCGTAATCTATAAAGATTTGTCCAAGATAGAGGTTAGGGTTGAAAACCCTAATGCTAAAAACTTTACGAAATGAGAAATACTTACCACAATCGTGAAGATCTCATCGAGAGCTTTTCGGATCTATGCTCAGTTTGCGATTCCGAGCACCGTAGCTCCGATGGTGTATGCCGAATGGTTCACGGAACTCGTCTCGCCATTGCTCCCTGATTTTGGATTGAGAAGAAGACTAACAGGGAGAGGATGAAGTGATTGCCTAATTATATATGTATATATATATATTGATAATAACTATTATAATAATACTAATAATAATAACATAGACTAATAATAGAAAGATAGAAATCAGGGAGCGATTTCGCGAGAGAGATTTCACGAGAGGGAAGAATTTTGCGATAGAAAAGAATTTTGGGAGAGAAATTTTGCGAGAGAAAGCATGCAAGGCATTCGTCAAACGGATTGGGGCTGCATTCGTCGAATGTATTGGGGCTGTGTTCGACTAATCTGCATTTGACTAATGGCTGCGTTCGACTAATCTACGTTCGAGTAATCTGCGTTCGACTAATCTGCGTTCGACTAATCTGCGTTCTACTTATCTGTGTTCTACTAAGTTCGACTAATCTACGTTCGACTAATGGCTGCATTCGACAAATCTAAGTTCAACTAACGGCTGCATTCAACTAATGCATTGTTTTTTTTATATTTATTACATATATATAATATAATAATAATAATTAAAATAATAATATTATTATTTTTATAAATACTATAATGGGGGGCTCCGTTCGACGATCGGAGAAAAGGGTAAATATATTAATATAAATAATTATTATTATAATAAAAATCTTATTATAACTATTATATTTTTTACGGAGGGCCAAACGCATGCCGATCAAAATGAAATTTGCACCTTAGGCAAAAGTCGGTGCTAAGAATTCAATGACGACGTCAAAATAGAAATCTGACGCATCATTCTCGAGATATAATTTAGTTTTTAAAGTTTACGGTGAACATTAACTATACAAAACTTCGAAAATTAGTCGAGGCTCCAATATCACACGAAACGCGACGAAACTTGACGAGCAAGTCAAAAATTAATCTATTTAATTTTGTAACGCAAAATTTCCAATTTCGATAAGAATCCCAAGATTTGGTCGGCTCGACCCAACAAATGCAAATTCGCACTAACGGCAACGCGTCGACATCTCATGTTAACGTAACGCTGTGACATCATAATGACGTCACTACAAGGATTTAAAATTAACAGAAAAACTAGGGTGTTACATTGTCCCCCATCCGAGGCCCCTTAAATATTTGGTCCACCCACCGTTAGTCAAAGTGACTAAGCCTGATTTCTCCCAACCCTCCCCCAATGACTCCTAGGCACCGTACGGGAGAAGTGATAGGAAAGATACGAAGGAGGAGAGTGGTCAAAGCAGATGACGATGTACCTATTCTAGCAGGCATATAGTAAATCTACATAGTTGTAAAATAAAGGCAATCTAACAATTCTATAATAAGAAAATGGTAGAGTATACAAGTAAAACAGAGCAGCAGAATATGAAAAGTAAACTAAGAAATAAGTAACCTTAACTTATATGAATGTCCATACAGACATATAAGTTAAGGGGTCTTTTGCAAGGCTCCCTTCATATAAAAAGTCCCATACAATTTATACATGGGGTGTCAAGTTGTATGCAAGTATGAGTGAATTGAAATTTTATGACATGATTCATGCAAATATAATACACGCACTCAACTTTATACCTGCAGACCTTTAGTTCCCCATATTTGGAAGCTAGCATCACTCCTAGGAGCCTCCATCATGGCAAACAGATATAGAGGGTCGGGCCCCCCACTCCTAGCCGTGTATCCACACTACCAGGCCTAGCCCTACGTATTCCTCTTAAGGACACACCAGAGTCAACATGTACTATGCTGACCCACCGCTAGACTTTTCCATGTCTAAGTGTCCACCACACCCGCTGAGTCAATGTATCGATGTTGGTGTGAACGACCGTCAAATACCGAAGACGCGCCACTTTATGCACATGCAAACATGAATTTCCCGAGCCATCGGCTCCCTAGATTATCCTATCTGTTATAACTACCTTCCGAGCTTTTTGCTCGCCGGGCTAACCCGCCCATTTCCACAACCACCGAGTCTACTGCTCGAATAACCCAACCTTCCCCTCATCATGACTCTTAATGAAGCTCACATCTTCATCTTACCAAATCAGTATACAACTACTCCCAACTTCTTATGACCATCTCACATGTTATCACAAATCTGCTAATTTACAATGTGTAGACCAACCTAAGCTACATGATGAGTATGAAAGGTGACCCCTTCAAATATTCATCCAAATGTCCTAGAATTTTGTACTGGGGGTCTATCATGTCACATTTATACTAAATAAAGAAATTTGTAATTTTCCTTATTCATTTAACTTTTATTAAATTTTCCCCAAAATTAGACTATGGATGGTTTTGAACATGAAGTACTAGATTTCCTTAGGTTATAGCTTTTCAAAAATTATGGTCACTATATGATGCCAAAATATAAGGGAGTGCCAAGTTTTACAAACCTTCATAAATATATTAGCCCCTAATTGATTAATTCAATATATTTGCAGTAATTAAAGATAAAGAAGGAAGTACCACCAATCATAATCTAAAAATTACGCAAAAATTACCAGAGCTTAAACATATTCATAAAACATTACTGACTGGGTTTCATATAATTCCAAGTTAGTTTAACCATGAATTTGTCAAAATCATCAATAGGGGTAACAAAAAAATTATAACTACAAGTATGAGCTACTGTCTTCTAAACACCCTACAATAAATTTCAGAGACTCATAATGATATAAAAACACTTCTACATGTATTTCATAAAGATCTAAGGTCATATGACCCTTCAATTTTTCCATAAAAGGTATAGGCCTAAACAATTCCTAATTGACTTAAGTTCTGTGCCTAAGTTTAAAAGTCACCAAATTCCTTCCTAGGGCTATTCACCACCCTATGACCTCATGGACAAAAACCCAAGTCCATAAAAAGACATATCACAACATCTTCTTCACAAACCCCAAAATTTCAACCTTAGGGTTTGAACTAGGGTCCTTGGGCAAATCCACCCCTATCCATCTCAAAATCTATGAGGGGGTATTTAAATTAACCTTGGTGCTCTGGCCAAGGTCCCAACCCCTTTGTGTGAGTATTGGCCCCTCCATGACCCAAGCACACTTTTGCCCTAATTTTCCCTTAAAGGGCCACACTTTGGTCTCACCAAAACCTATTCAAATCAAACCCAATTGGGCTGAGATTTTTATGAGTCATATCATGACCCTAAGAGACAACCACCAAATATTTGGTGGGTTTAGAGGTCATTAGACCCCTTAAGTAATTCATACATGGTTTACTAAATTTTTACAAAAACTTTCGGAAACGTTTTCCAACAATTCCCATTTTGGGATATGTTATAGGAATATATAGGAGTGACCCCCATCCAAAATGTCAGGTCATTTGGATGACTGGTTTGATGGGGTCACACAATTTAATTTATGACTAGCCCTATGTATAAGCTTCACTATTTGGTGTGCTGTGGCAAGACCACTGACCCAAATTAGTTGAACCAAATTTTAAAATAAACTATACATCAAGGGCTACAACTTTATGTAGACCACTTTCACTATAGGGGAACCTAAGTATTTTTAATATTTAATTTTATCTACTGCTTAAACTGTGATAGAATAAATGAAAAAATGATATATATAAAATAAGCCTGCATGAATCTTAAAGCCTAACCGACGGAATCGGTTCATCTTCCCCAACGCGCAAACTCCCTAGATTAGCCCGTCCTGGCCATTTGAGCTGGCGATTTCCCGGCCACCCACGCATCTTCCCGGCCGGCCACCGCCACCACCACCTTCGTTGTGGTGGTGGCTGGCGAACCACGGTGGTAGGCCTACCGGTGGTGGCCGGAATAGTGTTTTGTGCATGGAATTGAAAATCTTGAAAACAAGCTCTCGTCCAAGCCGATCTTGTTCCCATTGGCCCCAATTACCATAATTTTCAAAAGTAGATCTACCACTAGAAGATAGGAGAGGGACATAACGTTCTGGCAAGAATGAATCCCTGCCGATCGATGGGGTGCCATTACCGGATTTTGGAGCTTCGGTTGCTCTGCAACAACATATCCAACTGCTTCGAATTTTTTAGGGGAAGGGTGAAAATGATTTCTCTTAGCCTAGGAAAACTTTTAAGATTGCTAAATGGGGAAGAGGGTGGGGGTATCACTAATGGCCATTAATGGTCATTAAGGTGCAATTTTGGCCATTGCAATTCTCCTCCCCTAGTCACTGCCATTGTCAGGAAAACCCTTGGCCTTCTCCTAACTAACGAGGGGAGATGATTCCAGCAAGAAGAGAGGGGCCCTTGGGCTTCCAAGCCATGAATGACCTTTACTCTCCACTTTCTCTCTCATCCATTAAAGGGAAAATGGAGCTTTTCTCTCTCCTAGTCATCAAGGCTGAATTTGATGACTAATTTTGCCTAAAGTCGCCCCACTAACCCATATTATTAATTGAAATAAGGATAGCCCATGTGGATTAGGCTTGAGTTTGAGTTAGCCTATTTGAGCTAGTTTGACCTAAAACTAGGGTGGAGTTGACCTTTGTCAAATTGACCTTTTGGGTTGGCCCCAATGGGTCCTTGGAGACCCGTTGACCTCCCTTAATGGTTAGGAAGGTGTAGGTTGGGTCCATTTAGCTAAGGGAAGGTCAATTTTCCCTATGTGGGTGAGTTTGACCTTTTAAGAATTAGTGTGAACTATGGTCAACTTGACCACTTGATTGCTCCCCAATGGATCCTTAGTGACCCTATGGACCACCCAAGGGGTTAGGGGTGTTGTGGTGGTGTCATGGAGTCAAGTTAGAGTCCTAAGGTCAAACTCTAGGTCTGGTGGTGAGGTTTTGCTATAGGCAGACCAAGGTGATTTTCACCTTGTATCTTTGCCCACTTGGTCTTTTGTGCTTCCTAGGGTTTTGTCATGAGCTAGTCATACCAAAACCACTCCTAGGGGTCTAGTTGTTTGAGGGATGTTACACCTTCAGAAAAACCATGTCCCCAAATGCGAATTCCAGATCAACCCTTCGCAGATTTGCATACTTCTCATAACGCTCCTGAGCTACACGGAGCTTCTTTCGAATATGGGTTACAACAACACTCATCTCTTCTAGGGCTTCTGGATCTAACCACGGTCGCTCACCAACCTCAGCCTAGAATAAGGGAGTCCTACAGAGCCTCTAATACAAAGCCTCAAACTAGTCCATCTACAAATTTTTTTGATAACTATTATTGTATGCAAATTCCATCAGTCTGATACGCTCGTCCCAAGTTCCACCATGGTCCAAGATATAACACCTTATCATATCTTACACAATCTGATTAACTCGCTCTATTTGACCTTAGTCTGCGGGTGATTTGTGGTTGAAAAACTGAGGTCAGTGCCCAACACTCCTTGCAGGTTCTACCAGAATCGGGACATAAACTTGGAGTCTCGATCTGACACGATACCCACTATCACAAGGTACAATTAGATGACCTCTTCTAGATATAACTCAATTATCTTCTTCATAGAATATCCAATCTTTAATGGTACAAAGTGCGAACACTTTATCAGTCTATCAACTATAACCCAAACAGAATCATTCCCTCGAGGAGATCTTGGCAGACCGATAATAAAGTCCATCGATATGCTCTCCCACTTCCAACCCGATATTTCCAATGGTGTCATCTTGCCACCAGGCCTACGATGATCCGCCTTAACACGCTTGGAAGTGAAACACTCCAATACAAACTTCGCTCTGTCATTCTTCATACCATACCACCACACAATCTATTCCAGATCCCTATACATCTTCGTAGATCCAGGGTGGTAGGCAACGCTAGAACAATGCTCTTCACTACAAATCTTATTCCGAATATCACCCATTACGGGGATACAAAATCTATATCAGTACTTAAGGGTACCGTCTGCACCAAGAGAGAAGTCAAGCAATTCTCCCTTCTCTGTCCTCCCTCGTAGATGCTGAAGATCTAGGTTTTCCTCTTGATGCAACCTAGTGAGGGTAATCCATGACGACTCTTCTACCTCAAAGCAATAAGGCCCAGCACTACTGCCGACTGAAATGTCCATCAGTAAGAATTCCTCCACCAAGGACTGCACGGTGACGTTGAAGATTTGCGCGGTCTTTCTGCTCAAGGCATTGATAACAACATTAGCTTTCCTTGGATGATAAAGGATCTCTACCTCATAGTCCGCAACGTACTCCAACCACCTACGCTGATGCAAATTCAACTCCTTCTGAGTGAAGACGTACTTCAAGCTCTCATGGTCTGTATAAATCTTTCACAATGCGCCATATAATAGATATCTCCAAAGCTTCAGGGCGTAGATCAAAGCCGTAAACTCTAGATCATGCGTATGATAATTCTTCGCATGGGTCTTCAATTGTCTCGATCCATACGCAATCATATTACCTTATTGCATCAAGACACATCCAACTCTGACTTACGATGTATCCGCATATGCGGCATACTCCACCCACTCAGTAGGCAAGGTCAACACTATGGAAGTGCACAATCTCCTCTTCAATTCTTGGAAGGCTCTCTCACACTCATCGCTCCACAAAAAAGCTATGTTCTTCTATGTGAGTTTAGTCATTCGGGCAGACATTACTGAGAACACTTCAGAAAATCTTCTATAATAACCTACTAACCCTAGGAAGCTTCTGGTATCCTTAGGTGTAGTAGGTCTCTTCCAATCCATAACAGCAAAGATCTTTTCTGGGTCAACTAAAATCCCATCTTTACTCACTACATGATCCAGAAAGGATACCTGAGGTAGACAGAACACACACTTGCTCAGCTTCGAATATAACTTATGCTCTCTTAGGTTGACAGGACCAAACGCAAGTGTTGGGCATGCTCCTCTGCACTCCGTGAATACACAAGCATGTCGTCAATAAATATGACTATGAAATGGTACAAGAAATCCTTAAATACTCTGTTCAGCATATCCATAAAGGCAGAGGGTCCATTTGTCAGTCCAAAGGACATCACCAAAAACTCAAATTTTCTGTGGCGAGATCGAAAAGTTGTCTGCGGAACATCTGACTCACGGATCCTTAACTTGTATTAGCCTTAGCGATGGTCAATATTCGAAAACATCATGCTACCACGCAACTGATCAAACAAATCATCTATCCTCGACAGCGAATACATATTCTTGATAGTTTCCTTGTTTAACTCTCTATAATCGATGCACGGCCTCATCGAGCCATACTTCTTTTTCACGATAGGACTAGAACACCCTAAGATGAAGAGCTCGGCCTAATAAATCCATTATGCAGCAACTCGTCAAGCTGAGTACGTAACTCTTCCAGCTCGCGTGGGGCCATACTGTTGGAACCCTAGTTTGGATTTGGGCAAGGAATACTATTAGGATGCTTTTAGATTGACCAAAAATGTATAGTCAGGGTCATAGGATTATTTCTAGGTCTGCCTCAAAAAGAACTCCAGAGAAATGTTGCATAAATCAGTTTTATCAAGAGCAGAAAATCAGTTCAACGATAGTCGAACTCACCTCGACGAACGTCGAACACAGGTCGACGAAACTCAGAGTTCAAACTTTGAGTTGAGCTCTACGAACTCCGAGCACCGGTAGACAATCGCTGAACTCAAAGCCAGTATCTCAGCTCAATGCAAAGATTATTCAGGTCGACGATCTCTGAGCTGAGGTCGACGAATAGCAGACTGAGGTCGACGAAATCTGTGCCATCTTACAGACAAATTCTGACAGTTGGCAGATTTTATTAAGGCATTTAATATATCTCAGAGTTAATGCTTTTAGCCGTTCAACAGCAGCAGTTAATGTGATTAATTCCCTAGCATCTTTCTCTCTCTCGGGAATGCCTTGGCCGCTTCAAGATAGAATTAATTCAAACATTTGAATCACGGCCAGGGGGAATATTTACGGTTTTGGAAGTTTGTAGGACAGAAGAACAAATATAGAGGAAGTGACTGACAACAACAAAAATTGTAATTAGAATAGAGATTATGAAGAACACAGCAGCTTTCTATCATACAGTGTTCTTCATCATCAGCTCCAGGCTTTTAAGAGACAACAATCAATATCAATCTAGAAGCTTGCTGGAGAGCAACATCAATCTGAAGGCCTACACCCTAAATCAAAGCTTCCTTCTTTCCTAAACAGATCAACATCTCAGGGGGAGCTTTGACACCATCAAGGATCCATAAAGTCTTCTCAAGGTGCTATTTGAGAAAGAGAAGACTAACATCACTTTCTCTCTCACCCCCACTTTTAAGGGTTGTCATCTCCCTTCAAAAATGATTACTGGTTACAAGTCTCCTAACAAAAGACTTGGGTTGGTTTTTGGACACCTGATCAAAAGCTCATTGGTGGTAGTCACCCGATCAAAAACCTGAGTAGATTCTTACCAGGGTGGTAGAAGAGTGGATGTACCCAGGTTGGGGAACCACTATAAATATCCTTGTGTTGTCTGGAATGCTTCCTTTCTTTCTTTTTATTTGTGCTGTGAATTTTTATATTAACTCTAGTTTAGAAGAAAATTAAGATCTATCCCTCACTTTCAATTGGCATCAGAGGGTCGTTCTTTGGTTGTACAGGCTAACACCTGAACCAAAATGATTTGATAGATTTTATATTTTGTAAGAGTTTTTCATGGCACAAAATGAAGAATGTTCAAGCACTGGACCTTCTAAGTGAAATTTGGATAAGCTTGCACTATGGAAGGCAAGGATTAGGTTTTTTATGAATTCTATTGATGAATCCATTTACAACTCTATTTTGTCAGGACACACTACTCTATCTGCAGACTCAGAAGCCCAAAAATTGCTAAAGATGGCTGATGCAAGAGCAATGGAAATCCTTGCTCAATCAATGTCTGATGATATTTTTGAAGGAGTTGCATAATGTATTTCAGCAAAAGAAATCTTGGACTCCCTCACAGCAATGGCTGCTAGAACAGCTATAAATAGAAAACATAATGTTGATACTTGGAGTGACTCTGAAGCTTCACCATGTACATCTAAGGATGAAGAATAAATAAGAGCAAAAGAGTTTTGTCTGATGGCAATAAATGCATCCTGCAATAGATCTGGTTATAAATCAGAAGTTGAAGAATCAGAAGCAGAATCAGAAGAGGATCAGGTTATCTCCTCTTTTGATTTTTCGTCAAAACATTTTAAAGAAGATTTTAAAATTTTATGCATTTATTTAATTAAATCTGAGAAAGAAATAAAACTTCTTAGGGAAAAATTAAAGACTGCAACTTCTGAAAACATGAAACTCAATGAAGCATTATAAATTGCTTCAGAACAAATAGCATCACTAAAATTAGTTAAAGATAAAGAAGAATTAATAAATTTCCAGATAATTTTTGCTCAACATAATTAATCCAACCAAGCTCGACGAAAACTACACTCTTCGTCGAACTGAGGTCGACGATCTCTGAACAGAGATTTTGATTTTAACTCTGGAAATTATGATCGACGAAAGAAATTTGCTTTGTCGAACCGAGATCGACGATCGTGAAACACAGAAAATAGATATTATCATTCTGTGAATTGATATCGACGAAATCGATTCCCTTCGTCGAACTCAGGTCGACAAAAATATTTTTCGTCGAACTAAGAATTTCAAAACAGAAATTTTTATCTTTTTGAAAATTATAATCAAACTCTAATATTCAAAAATCCTTTTACCCAATAGTTCATACCTTCTAGGAAATTTCATCCATTAGGTTACAAAGATCAACCTGAATATTCATTTATTTCTGATTATTATGAAAAAGAACCAGGACCCAAGGTAATCTGGGTCCAGAACTTCTAACCTCTTATTTCAGGAAAAGACCCTTCAAAGTAGGGGTAATTGTATAGGGGGAGACTGCTTTAAAGGATATAGCATCAGCAGTTTCAATTAAATTAGGGAGATTATGTCAAGGAAATTGTTGATTACAGCAGGGGCAACATATTTGAAACAAGCTTAGTTATAGACAAGCAACAGAACAGCTATAGAGCCTATCAGATGTTTTTCATATTTATATTTCAAAAATTTTGTTGTTGTATATTTTATTTCTCAAAGCACTCATTTTAAAATTTGCTTTGTTTTTCTTTTATGTAAATAGTATCCTCACCCGAATAGGGGGAGATTGTTGGAACCTTAGTTTGGATTTGTGCAAGGAATACTATTAGGATGCTTTTAGATTGACCCAAAATGTATAGTCAGGGTCATTGGATTATTTTCAAGTCTGCCTCAAAAAGAACTCCAGAGAAATGTTGTAGAAATCAGTTTTATCAAGAGCAGAAAATCAGTTCGACGATAGTCAAACTCAGCTCGACGAACTTCGAACTCAGGTCGACAAAACTCAGAGTTCAAACTCTGAGTTGAGCTCGATGAACTTCGAGCTCAGGTCGACGATCGCTGAACTCAAAGCCAGTATCTCAGCTAAACGCAAAGATTATTTAGGTCAATGATCTCTGAGCTGAGGTCGACGAATAGCAGACTGAGGTCGACAAAATCTGTGAAGTCTTACAAACAGATTCTGACAGTTGCCGGATTTTATTAAAGCATTTAATATCTCTCAGAGTTAATGCTTTTAGCCGTTCAATAATAGTAGTTAATGTGATTAATTCCCAAGCATCTTTCTCTCTCTCGGGAATGACTCAGCCGCTTCAAGATAGAATTAATTCAAACATTTGAATCACGGCCAGGGGGAATATATAGGGATTTGGAAGTTTGTAGGAAAGAAGAACAAATATAGAGGAAGTGACTGAAAACAACAAAAATTGTAATTAAAATAGAGATTTTGAAGAACACAACAGCTTTCTATCATACAGTGTTCTTCATCATCAGCTCCAGGCTTTCAAGAGACAATAATCAATATCAGTCTAGAAGCTTGTTGGAGAGCAACATCAATCTGAAGGCCAACACCCTGAAGCAAAGCTTCTTTCTTTCCTGAACAGAACAACAACTCAGGGGAAGCTTTAACACCATCAAGGATCCACAAAGTCTTCTCAAGTTACTATTTGAGAAAGAGAAGACTAACATCACTTTCTCTCTCACCCCCACTATAAAGGGTTGTCATCTCCCTTCAAAAGTGATTCCTGGTCGCAAATCGCCTAACCAAAAGACTTGGGTTGGTTTTTGGGAACCTAATCAAAAGCTCATTGGTGGTAGTCACCTGATCAAAAACCTGAGTGGATTCCTACGAGGGTGGTAGAAGAGTTGATGTACCTAGGTTGGGGAACCACTATAAATATCCTTGTGTCTTCTAGAATGCTTGCTTTCTTTCTTTTTATTTGTGCTGTGACTTTTTACATTAACTCTAGTTTAGAAGAAAATTAAGATCTATCCCTCACTTTCACATACGGTATGGTGCCTTAGCAATGGGGCGAGTACCAGGCTCAAGATCAATAACGAACTCATAATTTCTCTCAGGTGGGATACTAGGAAGACTAACTGGAAAATCATCCTGAAACTCCCGCACCACATAAAAATACTTGACACATGGCAAACTACTAACAGATCCTAAAATAGAAATGAGCTAAGCAAAACAATCGGAATCTAAGAGTTTCCGAGCACATAATCCAGAAATAATCGAGGAATCCTGGCACAGGAAGCCATACACACTCATGGGGTAGCCGTTGTCCTTCTTGAATTCCAGGTGCTTAACCTTGCACTGGATAACAACATCATAACGGGACAACCAGTCCATGTACAAAATCACATCAAAGTCCTCCAAGTTAAGCACTTTTAGATCTGCGAATGCGACGAAGTCTCTTAAGAGAATTGGGAAACTATGGATGCCCTGGTCTGACACCACCGAGTCACCAAAGGGAAAGTTAACACAGAAGGAATCACCAATAAGATTGAGAGGCAACCGATGATGCTCTACGAATGTCCTAGCCACGATTGAGTGGGTAGCACCGAAATCGAATAAAATGCTTGACATATGGTTCTTTACCTTAAACTCTCCTAAACAAAAGTGGATACATAACTATTCGAACAAAGCGGTAGGACAAAAGCTAAAAGCTAAGAGTTAGTTTAGAACCTAACCTGATATCACTTGAGTGGAGGTCTCTGCTTCCTCCTTGGTCATCATGTTCAGCTTGCCCTTTCCTTTGTCCAGATGCGGCGGCGGTGGCAGGTCCCATAGTGGAGCAGGCTGCAACGGATGCAGAGTCTGTAGGCAAGCAAACTTCATAGGCCCCTTATGCCCACATTTGTGGCAGGCACTATCCTTTAGCCAGCACTAACTCGCATCATGCCCCATTTTTCCATAGATAGGGAAAACCAGATCTCCTTTGGGCATGCCATGAATGGAGAGCACACGCTGCTGCTTTTGAGCTCTGATCCTCTTAAAACACTTTTCATAAGGGTGGACAGGATGACCACAGAAGCTACATGCTTCTCCAACTATCTTCTTGGAAGAGGGGCCAGATGCCCTAGGACTTCCATCATCTTAAGCCTTTCTCTTATCTTTTCTTAATGCAGCACCTCGATTCTTGGCGTTATCGATCACCTCAATAGTCAGAGCGGCTTCCACCGCCTCAACATAACTTTTAGCTCTATTAGTGCATGCCAACTATTTAACATTGCTTCAAAGTCCTCCGAGTAAATGCTTCACACTACCCACCTCTGATACTACCATATCAGGAGCAAATCTGCTCAACTTACTAAATTCGACTTCATATTCACTCACAGTGAGCTGTCTCTGCTTCAGATGCAGGAAATTTTTCACAAGGCGGTCCTGCTCTACCGATGATAGAAACTTCTTAAGCAACATTCCTCTGAAGGAATCCTATGAACACCTTTCTGTTAGAGTCTCCTTCTCTCGAAACCACCAGCTCTTAGCCAATCCCTTCAACTGGTAGGCACCAACCATTACTTTTTGGCTTGTATAGATTAATAAGTAAGATTGTTACATCTCCTCTATGGCAATAATCCAATCGTCCAATGCCATTAAGTCGGCTCTCCCATCATATGTGGGAGGTCCCAATCGCTTGAAGTGCGACATAAAGTTCATCTCTGGTGGAAGTAGAACTGGGGGCACCAGGGGAGCAGGAGGAACATGTTCACCTTGACCCACAGTAGCATCTTGAACCTCCGGCTATTGCCATGAGGCGGTAGTCAACAGCGATTGAATCTTAGATTGCATTGCAATCAACTGCCTTGATAGAGCCTCATTACTCTATCGTAGCCCTTCGGTTATAGCTTCAATCTGCACACCTTACGACTCACCCTCAGACTGGGGATTCGACCTAGTCGCAATACGCTTTTGCGGCATTTCTAAAAATACACATAAACACCTCATTAAAACCCTAACTTAAAACTAGGACTATAACACTTAGTTCAGATCATACTTGAATGGACACTTGCTCTAACTGCAAAATTTCTCTGGCATTTATAAATGATGATATGCTCTACTTAGGATGTTGTACTCTCATCCTATTGACTCTTGTGCTTATGATAAGAATGCCTGAATTCTTTATTCTTATTTAAAACCATGTGTGTAAATGTGTCATCATGTAAATCTTAACTTAGCATGCATGCTTATACGATGATATGTTATGTATGCAGTACTATGCATTCTAAAAAAAGGCCTTAATGCATGTTATGAGCGGCATACACATGAAATGTTATACATCCCATACTTCATAACATCTCATGCAATAATGGAGAAAACGTACTAATGGGCATCCATGTTATGGTGGTTATGCATGCCATAATAAATAACCGTCACATGTTGCCACCTATGGTGGATCCAGATACAAACACATATTATCCATCGCATACTACATAATATGCCTTTTAACTTCTTATCATGATATGAGTGTAGTGATTATGCTTCGGCTAAGATGTACTGATGATACATCGGTGTGTGTATGCAAATGAATGGGGGAATTAAAACATTATCAGATTGGTTGGTTCGACCAACTTGTCAAACCAACTATCACAACCCGGATTTTCTCTGCATTAAATAATACGTCAGAGTAAGATAAAATACACGTCGTGATGCCACATCGTGAAGGGGACAACTGCAAGCGCTCAGGCAGATACCCACCCTTAATACTTTTCATGAAAATCCATGAGTAATAGTTGAAAACATGATTTAAATTAAGTTTTAATTACCATGTCCCTCGGTACCGTGGACCGACTTGTCCGCTCTATTGGTGTAAATAAAAATATGCAGCGGAAATTACTTTGTTTTTTTACTCATTGTCTTATATGATCATGACAAACATTGATTACACATGTTATGAAGACCTCTACAATTGGTATATGCACGAAAGAACTTTTATAAACCTTTACAATACAGTGTTATTTATTTTGAAAGATACTATGTAATGATGGTATAAATCTTTTTAATTTTATACTTAAAATACCTAGCATGCAACTCTAACATACAACTTCCCAGAGAGCAAGTAAGCTATACAAAACAAGGGATAAAGTAAACTAGTAGCTAGCAAACTGTCCAAAATCGCAAACAAGTTGTAGACGTCAACAACTTGACATGAACCCACAGAAACACAGGAGTATGTCTGAACTAAGTAAAAACAAATCTATAACCAACAACCTACCTCACGATGGTGAAGTGAATAGTCAGAGCAACAACTGTTATGCTGAAAACACTAGCCCTAGCTCCACTAATAGATACTGTCCTGAACCTGAAGCATTCAAAAGAAGAACACCTCAGCAATAAAGTACAAGTGGCGGTAGGAAATCAAATGTAGAAAGGTAAACGACAGTCAACAAGGGTACCAACCCAAGACCGAATATACTGAAAGAAATGTACATTATGCATAACCAGTAAATAGTGAGGAACTTATGTGAGCATCCACGTATGCCAGGCTACAACAAATATGGTGGAGAGCAATATTCTAAAGGTACAACTATAATCTCACAACCTAAACATATATCAAAGGTCCTAATAGTTTAAAAGAAAATTTCAATTATTAACACTGGAAAGCACCCAGCAAATGTGGGGGGAGTTACCTCCGCCAACACACCCACATAATAAACTCAACAAGGGACCCAAGTAAAACACCGATAAGCATCCGATAATAGGGGAGAGACACCTCTGCCAACACACCCACCAACTCCACAAGCACCCAAGGGAAAAATTAGTGGACTCATAACTCGACACACCTAAACTGGAAAGTATATAGAAACTGGGGTGGGAGATACCTCCGCCAGCACACCAGCAGTAACCCAACAACACCTGGGAAAATCCTGTGAGGTAAAAAAGCTCAAAATACAGGATGCTACGGCAATGGTTTAGTATACTAGCACCAACAGCCATAAAACAACTACTTATATCTCGAGAATGGCAAAACCGACTAGACCCGACATCCCTAATTTTAGCATACGGATCTTACCAAGGCAATCATGCCTTATCGGATAATCAATGAGGCTCGTCGAACAACTCGTCAAATTGACTTGACGAAATGGAGGCTCACTTATTAAATGAAGAACCTTTACAACAGATTAACGACTAAGTTATCGGACTATATGGACTTAAGAGAAATTTCACTGTTGATTTTGTAACTAAGGACATCAATTTGTCGGGTAGAAAACAAGTGAGGATCAAAGCATGCCAAATACTTATTTTAGGTGGAATTAAAACGGTGAAAAAAATGATCATACATCAATAGGATTGAGAGGGAAGGAAGACAACCACCACTTTCCTCGATTTCGCACGGAATCATCCTCTGAAATACCCCATGTGGTAGATCAGTCAGAAAGAAGGCACGGCGAAGCAAAATCAATAGGAAATCGGCCAAAATGGCGGTTAGGGCCAAAAAACATCGCTTGAAAAGGTCCCTGAAATGGGAATACGTACCACACGCGCGTTGCTCTAGGCGAGAGCTTTCTGATATATGCTGTGTTGAAGATTTCGTCAACCGAGGCTACCGGAATCGCGGCCGGAAGTTCACGAACGGATGGAGTCATCGCCCTCACCGCTCTGGTTCGGTTTGGTCCTTTGGAGAGGAAGAATAGGGTTTTTTTCTTACCTTAAGCCTTTATATAGTTATTAATTATTAGATGGATAATAATGTTATTAATAAGAACAAACTTATGCACAGGAGCGCGAGAAATGAAAATCACGGCTTTAGATGGCTTCGTATTGAAAAGTGATAGCATGAAAGGTTTAGATATTGTCGAGACGAACATATTTCATGTTAAACATTTTTTTATTAAATGCCGTTTTGACGCTCAAAACTGCGCCCGAAAGTTTGCAAGAGGCGTAGGAACGAATTTACTGAGTGAAAGGATTTTTCAAAAAACCAAGATGGTTTTTCAAAAAACCATCATAATTTTTCGAAAAACCATCATGATTTTTCGAGAAACATCCATGATTTCTCGAGAAACCACCATGATTTCTCAAGAAAACACCTTAATTTCTTGAGAAATCATCTGATCTCTTGAGAAACAAGATTTCGACTTTTAGTTTTGGGAAAATGACGATATGAGGCTAAGCGCACCCTGATTCTAACGAAATTCGCACCGTAGGCGAATGTTGGCACTACGAATTTAACACAAAAGACAAAAGTAAAATCCCACGTACCGTTCTCGAGATATAAATTTCTAAAGTTTACGACAAACGTAAATAATAAAACAAAACTACAAACGTGCGCAGAGACTCCAAAAATGCTCCGATTGCGACAAAACATGGTGAGAAAAGCCAAAATTATTTAAAATAATTTTCCATCATAAAAAGAAACTTCAGTTTTTGACAAAAAAACCAAAAATCTTGTCAATCGGAGCTAACGGATACAGAAACGCTCTAACGATGTCCCACCGTCAACTTGACGTTAAAAGTAATGCCCTGACATCATAAATACGTCATTACTTAATTAATTAAATACCGTAAAATCGGGGGCATCATAGGTCTCTCCTGTGGCTGTGTTTTGGGTGGTCCTTAAGGCCCAGAGGACTGAAGGAAACTATTCTACCCAGCTCCCCTTCATGTTCTTAAATTACTTCTCCAAGAGGTTCACAATGATCTTGTTTGCTCCCTCCACCTACCTTTTGCTCCTGGGATGGTGGACTGACGCGAACCTGAGATCAATCCCCAGCTGCCCAAAAAAGATGATTAACTCCGAACTGGAAAACTAAGGCCCATTTTCCGTGATAATGGCCTAGGGCAGTCTATGTCGATAAATGATCTCCCCCTATGCAAAGTTACTGATTACTTGAGATGCCACCTTGACCAACACCTTCACTTCCAACCACTTAGAAATATAATCGATTATGACTAATTAGAAACTCATTTGCCCACTAGTCTGGGGGAAGGGTCCCAGGAGGTCCATTCCCTAGATGGAGAAGGGCCAGGGTGTCGTGATGAACATGAGATATTGAGCTGGTAGAAGTTGGAGAGGGGCTAACAACTGACACTTGTGGCACTTTTTCGTGAACTCAGCAGCATCATGGCCCAGGGTCGGCCAGAAATATCCTTGCCTAACTATCCTCCCCTCTAGGGTCCGGCCCATGTGTGACTCCCGCACTCCCAAGAATGGACCACTTCTTAAATCCTTGGGACCTCCCTCTCGGCCACGCAACATGGCAATATCCCTAAGAGGGTATTCCTATACATCTGCCCATCGCGCATGAGGTAGTATGTCGACTTATGCTTTAATCTCTTCTTGTCCATCCCCTCTGGGTACTCCCTTGTGGATAGGAAAGTTGCAAAAGGATCTATCCACGTGGGGTGCTGGTCCACCTCCATCAACTCCCCCTCCTCGATGGATGAGCAGAACAAGTCGATGATGGTGCTACCCACTCGGGGTTTGTGCTTGTCCAATTGATCAACCTGCTCATTTTCTTCCCTTGGAATGTGCTAGATGGAGAATGTCTTGAACATGCCGATTACACCCTTCACCTTTGCCAAGTACAACTGGAGAGTTGGCTCCCTTGCCTCAAACTCACCATTGATCTGGGAGGCTACCACCATGGAGTCAATGAGGACCTCCACATCATGCTTTGCCAGCTCCCTGGTGAAGCGCAATCCTGCTATCACTGCCTCATACTCAGCTTGATTATTAGTGATGGGAAAATGTACTACCACAATTTGATCGATCCTTGCTCCCTGGGGATCTCCAAGATCACCCCGACCCCCAAGGAATGCCTTCCTGAAGCGCCATCCACCATCACCTTTTAAGGGACCAGACGAGTGAGTTCTGCCTCCGCCACCTTGACCACATAATCAGCAAGAAAGTCCGTCATTGCCTGGGCCTTGATCGAGAGGCTGGGAATGAAGGATGTGTCAAACTATCTCAACTCTACTGACCACTTTGCCAACCTCCCTGAGTGCTCCACCCCCTCAAAGATGTTACATAGGGGGTGGTCAGTTACCACCCAGATATAGTGTGCCTAGAAGTAGGGTCTGAGACACCGAGACGAGATAACCAGTTCAAAAGCCAACTTCTCCAGAGTCAGATATCGGAGCTCTTCCTTCCTCAAGAACCTACTCACATAATCGATAAGCAACTATTTCTCCAAATCTTACCGGATCAAGATGGAGCTCAAGGCCTCGGCTCCCACCCCAAGATATAGGGACAATTCCCCCCCCCCCTTCCTTGGACCTTGGAGGAGCGAAGCCTGGGTCAATTGCCTCTTCAAGGCTTGGAATGCCTCCTCGCACTCCTTGGACAACTCGAACTTCTAACCCCCCCTTAATGCATTGAAGAAGGGGGGAGGGCTTCTCTCCCCCTCGAGAGATTAACATACTTAGCCAAACTAACTTTCCTGTTAGCCTCTGGACCTCCTTGGCATTCCGAGGCGACCCCAACTCCATGATCGATCTCCTTGATCTTATCAGGGTTGGGCTCTACCGCTGCTAGAGTAAGGAGGTGGACTAGGAACTTTCCCCTACTGGCCCTAAAGACACACTTAAAGGGGTTCAGCCTCATCTTTTACTTCTGCAGGGTGCCGAAGGTATCATCCAGATCCCGGAGATGAGAGCCCAACTCCCATATTTTGACTATAAGATAGTCTATTTACACGTCCAGGTTCCTCCACTTTGCTCATGGAATACCTGGTCCATCATATTTTGACACATTGCCCCCACATTCTTTAACCCAAATGACATCATCTTGTTGGAGTATCACCCATCCCCAGTAATGAAGGAGACATTTTTTATGTCGGGAGGGTGCATCAGGATTTGATGATAACCTGAAAAAGCATTTAAGAAACTCATCATTGTAAAACTAACGACTGAGTAAACCAGTGTGTCGATTCGAGGGAAGGGATAAGAATCCTCAGGTCATGATTTATTTAATAAAGAAAAATCAAAACACATCCTCCACCAGCCATCTCCTTTTTTAACCATTACAACATTGGAGACCCAGCTAGGCTATTGGATTTTGGATACGAAGCCAGCCTTGAGGAGCTTGTCCACCTCCTCCCTGATGGGCTCGACCAACTTGTACGTTGTAGACCTCTTCTTCTGCTGGATGGGGAGGGCTTCTTGATCCAGGTTGAGGAAGTGGCAGGTGACGTTCGCATTGATCCCCGACATTTCTATCGCGCTCCATGCGAAGACATCCACGTTTATCTGGATGCACTCCATCATTATCCCCTGGTCCTCCAGGCTCATCCCCCACTAATTTTCACCTTCTCCACCCTGCCTCCCTGTGTGAGAACCTCCATCTCCACCACCTCCTCAGATATCTCCAGCCGAGATTGCTCTTCCCACTCTCTAATAGCTCCCCCAATTGGGACCAGGACCTCCTCCTCATCATCCTCCAAGGCCATCACCTCGACCGTCTCCTCCAGAACTCATTCCACCACCTCCAACTGTGTACGAACCTCTTCATCCATATCCATCTCCTCAAACACTTCTTTAGCCTCCTGCCTGGACATCTCCTCCATCCTCCTCTCCATCTCATCGACTCCTCCCTACCAAGAGATGGATTTCACCGCGGTGATAGAGCACTCCCTTGCTTCCTAGGGGTCTCCTCGGACCCTGACCTAGATGCCCTCAACGTTGAACTTCAAGAACTGATGGAAAGATGATGGCATGCAGTGGAAGACACTAATGAGGGGCCGTCCGAAGATAGCATTGTAGCTTCTTAGTGCATCAACGATGACGAACCTGTAGTTCCTGGACTGCCTTCCCCCCAAGGTAATATGGAGTCCTACTCCACCTTCCACCTCCTTCCTCTCTCCTGAGGCCAACACCCTCCGGGCCTCCACCTTCATCTCATCAAATGCCATCTTGAAAATGACGTTGACCAAACTCCCATTATCGATAAGGATTCGAGAGAGTAAAATTCTCGACCGCGGTCTGGATGACCAACGCGTCGTAAAAAGGATCCTCATGATCCGGCATGTCCTTCCTAGAGAAGGTGATCTTCTCCTCCGGGGTTGGGGCTAGATATATTGAGGTAACGCTTCGGCAATACATAGTATAGAGACTTGCCTTCTGAGAAGCCTCAACATCCCCCTCCCCCATAGATCACCCCGATCCCTCCTCTGGCTACGACATCATCCCGGTCCTTATACCTGTCCTCCTCTCCCTTGGGGAGGGCCTCCTCAATCCACACCTCCTCATAGGGTTGCTGCTGTTTCTCCATGTTTCCCCTCATCTAAAGGAACTCCGGGCACATGGCTGTGGCATTACCCTCCTCTTGATGGAAGTCACAATAAGGCAACTCCACACTAACTTCCAGCCTTCTCCTCAATAGGCCTCTCCTCCTCCCCTGGGATATTATTATAGCCTGACATTGATCAGGGAGAGGGGGGCTCTGACCCTTCCTCCAGGATGGAGGTTTGAATTAACCCTGGCCCCCTGTAGTTGGTCTCCTCTATGAAAACCTCTTCTCTTCCCATGATCATGCCACTCCTTCTGCCTCCAGCTAAGCCGATTGTTCAGATCCTGGTGGCCCCACCTGGACTATTGTTGCTGCTACGACTCCTATTCTGTCTGCCAGGGTTCAGCTCTCCTCACCTCCTGATCTCTGCCACCTCCTATCACATTCTCCTCCTTCATGGCCCACCTGGCCAGCTTCTGAGAAAATTCCGAGTTCGACACCTCCTTATCGATCTCCCTCACTACCCTCTCCATCAGCTCCTAGAAGGAGAGAGGAGGTACACTCTTCAGTTCCATCCTGAAGAATCCCTATTGTAGTCGCAAGGTTAAGGCCATCATCAGGGTGTGCCCTTGCATCTCCTTGACCTGGGTGACCTCTTCCTAGAACCGGTCTATATAGCACCCCAAGGTCTCGTTCACCCATGCTTGGTGTAGAACAGGGACTCAGAATCCTTCTTACTCTTCTTCGAAGTGGTGAACCTCAACATGAACCCCTGGCATAGGTCCTCGAAGCAGTAGATAGAGCTGGCCGGTAGCTAATGGAACCAATCTCTTTCCTTCCCCTTGAGGGTGATGGTGAAGAGTCTGCATTTAAAGGAATCTGACATCTGTCTTATCGAAACCACATCCTCGAACCACTGGATGTGCTGAACTGGATAGTCCTTCCTGGTGTAGTAGGACATCTCAGGCTCCAAAAACACCTCTAGAACTAGGGCGGATGAAACAAACTCTCTGAAGGGGCTGCCACCCCCTGCTAGGCGAACAAAGCGACCTCGCTGCTCCACTTCATCGATCTGGCCCGCACTTGCCGAACTGGGGAATAACAATCCCTTGAGGAGATCTCTACCACTCCTCTCCTCTACTATATCCTTCCCAGCTCGCCTAGCTGAGGCATCCTCGCCTATGGCTAGGTCAGCGACGATTGGGACGACCGAGTCGAGAACTCGGCGTGCGTGTCGAGTGCGAACTTAACTAGGCTGATCACCTCCCACCAGAAATCCTCGAACATCCCGATGGTGGCGAGTTGAGGGGGAGGTGGCGAGTCGGCCCTATCAGATCCCTATCATTCACCTCCAGTCATCAAGATAGCAGAAGATTTTCGGTGTTGATCACGCTCCATGCTCACCGCACCAAAGTTTGAAACCGGAGAATCGGTCTCTATAGAGTTCGACACTTGGTGGAAGGGGTGATCACACACTTACGTATCTCTCACAAGCTAAATGACCAAAGTATTTGCACAAGTAACAGACCCAAGGCTCCAGCACAGAGGTCCCACCGCACACCCGGAAGATCTTAGAGCGCTTCCTCTCCTTAGCCAAGTGCTCCGCTAAGGATTCCTCAAAAAGCATAAGAAGACCAGGGCACAAGTAAACATGCCTTCTAAGGTATCCCCTGGGTTCTATTTATAGTTTTTTGAAAACGGTCTACCAATAGCTAACCTCCACTATTACAAACAGCTATATGCAGTATAGGTCGGCCTGCAAACTACATAACTCCCCTTTTTTGAAACACTAGGGGTTGTCCAGCGGAGGTGGGATGGTAAAAATACATCACAGAATATTGGGTGAGTGGCCATTTCGAACCTTCACTCGCCTGGGGCGGCGAGTGCTCGATGGAACTGGCACTCGCCGCCTCCTTCTACTCTGGGCGAGTCAGGCCTGGTCAACCCCACTTGCCCGCCACTTGCTTAGACCCTGGGGCGAATGCGAGCCCAATTGCTCAACTCTCCCATCATATATCCCACCCTGCCTAGAGAGTCGTAGAGGCTGCAGTGCTCTCGCCTCCCTCCCGGCTCGCCTAAGACTTGGACTGCCTGAGTTAGCTGGTCTGGCTCCATTCAATCCCACTCGCCGGATATTGTGTTGTACATAAACGTACAATCCGAGTACATGAGGTGAACTCGCGATCATCTACTAATCTCTGCAAAAGAGAAGTCAAAAGTAGGTAAATTTAAAATATAATGCGAGTACCTGAAGAGAACTAGAAAACACTTACTAATCTCTGCAAAAGAAAAGTCAAAAGTAGGTAAATAAACATATTACTGGAGTACCTGACGAGAACTCACGAACACCTACTAATCTCTACAAAAGAAAACACAAAAGAAGGTAAATTTAAAATATAACGCGAGTAACTGAAGGGAACTCACAAACACCTGGTAATCTCTACAAAAGGGAAGTCAAAATCAGGTAAATAAGCATATAATGTGAGTACCTGAGGTGAACTCACGAACATCTGCTAATCTATGCAATAAAAAATTCAAAAGCAGGTAAATTTAAAAAATAACGCAAGTACCTGAAGAGAACTCACAAACATCTGCTAATCTAAGCAAAGGAGAAGTCAAAAGCTGGTAAATAAACAAATAACGCGAGTATCTGAGGCGAACTCGCGAACACTTGCTAATCTCTTCAAAAGAGAAGTCAAAAGCTCGTAAATTTAAAATATAATATGAGTAACTGAAGAGAACTCACAAACACCATCTAATCTCTACAAAATAAAATTCAAAAGAATTTAAATAAACATATAATGCGAGTACCTGAGGTGAACACGCGAACATGTGCTAATCTCTGTGTTGATGGAAGAAATGCGCCTCTGGATCCTACGGTCAGAAAAGAGAGTGGAGGAAACTGTCGAGTAGCCGATTACAAGCGGTTAGAGAAAAGAATCAGAGCAAGCTGTAGGAAACGATGACAGCAGACTTCACCCACCGCGATAAATGCCACTCTTACGGCAGTCTTTCACTTGATTTAAACTGAAGTGGTTACGACCAAATGGGAAGAGAATGGGAAAAATAGAAGTCGGCCGGACAGTAGGCCACAAGGCACTGGACTTGAGACCGCATGTAACATACTGATTCGTGCTAGACCGCTTACATGTGTTTTGAGTCAGGAAAGTTGACCCAGTCTCAGGGTGTACTTATAGAAGGTGTCGAGTGATTCTCGACTAATATGATGAATTTCACTTAGAAGAGTTCTGGACACAAAAAGCATTGAGTGCATTGACTATTTGGCAGGCGTCAAGTGTGTTGAGTGATACTCGACGCATAAGAAGAATTTGACTTAAAATAATTCTAGATTCGGGAAGCGTCAAGTGCGTTGAGTTGACTTGACGCCATTCGAAGAAGCATCGAGTGATACTCGACGAATTAACTTCGAAAATATACTGGTTTCAGTAGGCGTCGAGTGAGTTGAGTGGTTTCAACGCTATTCGATGAGGCGTTGTGTGATAATCAATGCAAAAGAAGAAATGGATTTAGAAATATGCAGGTTTCAGCAGGCGTCGAGGGCGTTGAGTGGTCTCAACGCTATTAGACAAGGTGTTGAGTGATACTCAACACATTAGAAGAAATGGACTTGGAATAATACTCGTTTCAGTAAGTGTCATGTGCGTTGAGTGGTCTCAATGCCACTCGACAAAGCTTTGAGTGATACTCGACGAATGATAATTTAACTTAGAGAAAAATTCTGTATTCTATAGGCGTTGAGTGGTCTCGACGACATTCGACGAATCGTCGAGTGATACTCGATGATTTTGACTTAGAGCATTTTTCAGCCCAGACTATGTTTGTTGGTTCATATGTAAGGGCTATATCGGGTTTTCAGGATAAGCGCTGATTGCTCATTTGGACCTGGTCTTCTCAAAAAAGACCTATTTAAAAGTAATGATTTGCGGTCCAATGTTAGGATGACATGTGGGTGTGCATGTCTCAAAACCGAATCTTTCATATAAAAAGGGGAGAAGTGAGAAACCCTAGTCGTCACATCCATTTCTTACTGAGCCGTTACTTGTCAAACCAAACAGAGGAAGAGAAGTCGCCGGAGTCGGATTTATTGAGGAAAAAGCTCTCCATGTTCGTGAGGAATGATGCCTCCGAGGAGAGTGACGAGATAAATGCCGGAAATAAGGTGAGCTTCCTACCCCCTCCCTTAGTGCTAGATATTTATTTATAATGTAGGAGATATGACGACTCAAAAGTGTTGGACTTGTGCAATATGAAGATCTCCTATGAAGAGGCCATGTTAGGACCTTTTCCTAGAGATTAGTTGTCTTCAACCTCTCCTCTCTTCGTTGTGAAGATGGTGGACTTGGTTTCTTGAAGAAGGATGGTATTTGAGGTTGAATAACAGAGGGTGATGTGTTGTATGTGGTTTTGAACAAATGGATAAAGGAAGAAGACGAATCAATGTCATTCATTTTGCTTTAAAATGCGTGCTAAAATCTGTTTTCTGCATGCAACTGACTTCGAGCCCGTTTATAGGTGTGATAAGTCTGGATCTAGGTCTTGGGATGAAATGAAAGTTTTAGTCCTCCGAACAACCTTTCTAACAAATGGTTACATGTTTTCATAGGAGCTTCGTAACTCATGGAATATCCAGTCAAAGTTGCTACATGGTAACAACTTATGTGGAGGATGCTTTCGGGTTAGTGTATAACCGATTTTGGACTAGGTAGAAGAAACATAACATAATGATGGTTAGGTTTTTATGAGCCTGGTTATATATAGCTGAGATAAACAAATAGTTTGTAGGAATTTAATAAACAAATGGTTTGGGGAAACTAGTGACAAATGATTTGATAAGAATTGGTTGTGTAAATGGCTACTTATGAAATCCGGTAAGGATCTGGGCGATTATAATTCGATTAATGATATAAGTTTTGAAGGAGGGTGTGGTGCCCAATGATTGAATGCGTAATCTATAATAACGTTATCGTGCTTGATGAATACGTTAAGGGTTAATATATTGATGTGATAAATGTATGAATGCATTTTTGTTTGTGAATGCTTGATTATAAGCAAGGAATCAGATGAGGTAAATCTCATGGCCATGAAATGTGTTGAATCGTGATCTCAGCTATTGGATGGGATAATTTGTATAGTCCACTACTTAGAGTGTGTCTCCCTACGGGTAGTAGTGTGGGATTGTATGTTGTTCAGTGTGGCTTGCCACCTGTGTTGATGTTGAACCCTTTCGTGCTTCCGAGCACAAAAATTTGAAAGGGTATAACTGTGTGAGTATTTGACCATGCTGGATTGGTAATGATGTAAAGGGACTCGGTTGGAGACCTTGGTTGGTTGAAGTAAAAGCCATGTGAAATTACATGCGGTGTGAGTTGATATGCGGTGTCATAATCCTGGGTTATGGTTAATATGGCAGGTTAATGTGGCAGGTCTATGGGCTCGTCAATCATCACATCGGCGAGAGTTGATAGATAGACTTTGGATTGTGGGCCATGGTCCTCAGCTCTTTTTCCCTAGGCACTCTCCATTCCAAGTGGAGGTTTGGCCTTGGTCCTATGGTGATACATTACCATAGGCACCTTCCGTGCCACAAAGATTGGCCAGTTGGGCTGGGCTCTTGGTGCACATCTACTTGAGACCCCTTCAGATCCATAATTTATAGGGAGCTCTGCTGTTGTGTTCTTAGAGATGAAGCTTATGGAGGCCTATGCTTGGTGGTGTGTATGCCCCCTACTAGTGGAAAGCCCATTTCATTGTCACCGTCTGACCATAATGGATGGTGCCTGAGAGGTTAACTTCCTGCTCAAACAGTGGGAACTACAAGTTTATGTCGACATAGCAGTGTGCATGTGTGTGAGCATGGGTGAGTCATCAAATTGCATTCATAACATTACATTGCACCTCATAAGATCCTTATCATATAAGTTTGTATTTGCACTCTTATATGATGAGTTACTTTACTATTAAGCAAATGCTTAACTTATAAATATGTATGGGAATTTTTATATGTTAAGTTACTTTCGTATTGTAGATCTATATACTTTGATTGATGGATATTACTTATGTAGAACTGCTAGAGCATAATGTTGAAAATTATGTTATATAATGTTGCTAATACCACTCATGATATATATAAATTCTCCACCTACTTGTTATTACTGCTTATATATATTGTACCCTCTTCTTTTCTCCGCTGAGTGCCTAAGATTCGTCGGGGGAACAGAGGTGATATCCACTTATTCTTTTTGACTAATGGAAGCTACGTCTTCCATGTTATGAGGAAACACCACAAATACAGTAGTAGTAGGTTGTGCAGGAGGGAAGCCAGGCTAGGCTGACAGGGCCTGATACGATGTTATAATTGTTGTCAACAGTTACTGATGTGAGTTTTGAGAGACTTATGTTGTATCCCTTTGGGTAAATTATGTACACTGATATTATAGAAGATGTTGTTTTTTCTTATTATTATTATACGTGTTTGGAATTATATACTTGTGTGGATTTTGATTTCTATTTTATATTCTTTATGTTGGGTTGGCATGGATGATATTGGTTTGGATAGTAGGATAGGCTTCTTGTGGTACAGGTTAGCCTGTGTGATGACGTTACCACAAGGCGGCTATTCTGGGCATATGACTCCCCTCAACCGTGTGTTATATTCCGGGAGGGGGGGTCTTACAAATGGTATCATCTTTCAACTATCATGAACTTAAGAATTCATTGAACTATGGTGCCACCCCCATTCAATTGGTCAATTTGTGGACAAACTGACAATATTTGTGTGCCTATGTGTAATTTACACTAAATATGTCCAGTTTTTAACCTACGATTAGCCAACCTGACCTTAGGTTTGTACGTTTATGTGTAGATCCCGGCATGTGTAGAGCTAGTAGAGGGCACTTTCGCCCCTTCCATCCCTACCCAATTATAGCAGTTGAAGTTGGGATAGAGGCTTACGGCAATTCTGGATGCTTTCAGGTCTCAACAAGCCTCGGTATAGCAACAAGCCCCGGGCTCTAACTTGTTGAGTACTTTCCTAGCCCTCTCCCTCCTTATTTATTATGGGAATGAATCAGTTGTTCATACTGTAGAAAAGTTAGATACTGTGCCAGAGCTAGTGGCTGGAATCAGATGTCTATCCTTTATGGTTATGGCCTTATCTATGTCTGTCTTGGAAACGCACATGAAGAGGTGGTGGAAGTCCCTCATGGGTTCCACTTTCCTAGGATGAGTATACATGGAGATCAGTTGGATTGAATTTTTGGAAGCCTTCTTAGAAAACTTCATTCCCTGTACCGCTCAAGATGAGCTTGAGGAGAAATTTTTGAAGTTGAAGAAAGGATCCATGTCCGTGACAGAATACCAAAAGAAGTTTCAACACGTCGCTAGATTTACTGAATCCTATGAGTTTGACGACTGCGAGTATGCAAAATGGTTTTTCAAAGGCTTGAGAGATCCCGTAAGGCAAGCGTTTTTTATTATAGCATACGAGAGCTTATCAAAGATAATCGATATGGAGAAAAGGTTGTAGGCGGATAACTTAGGAAGTAGTAAGAGACACGCCAAGGGCATGATGGAAGAAGGCCCTAGCTTCACAAAGAGACACAAAAGTAGAGGTGGAAGAGGAAATCAAAGAGGTGGCGGCCGTTTCCACAAGAATCTTAGGATGGAATGCCCAACCCCGCATCTAGCACTACCATCACCTCAATAAATGTATCAGCAGCCTAGAGAGCAGTTCGGGCGAGTATGTTTCCAGTGCAATTAGCCGGGCCACATTCGACATTTTTTCCCATAGTTAGGAGGAGAGGCTCCTCCTATTTTTCCATTACAGCTCCACGAGGACAGCGAAAAGGTCGTGGTGGAGGACGAGGACCACGAGGAAGGAATCCTGAACCTGCTAGAGTACAGGTGTTTGCTCTTGACATGACTCAGGAGCGGAATCCTCAAGATGTGATTGCAAGTATGTTGAGAATTAATTAATTCAATATAAGCATTCGTCCCTAATTTCCCTAAGATGCGCTAGGAATCTAGCTTGAGTATTTAAAATTAATACTTAGGCACCGTGACCGTTAGTGGGAAACAGGATCACACCGTATTTGATACCATTGCCACGTATTTGTTTGTCTCGGCGGACTTCGTAAAAGACTTAGACGGTGTGCAATACTTCAATAGTATCGCTCGAAGAGTACACCTCCCAGAAAGCTCTGAGATGATTGTGTTTGTCAAGTGTGACTTTGAAGTATGTATTGGAGGAAAGATTTTTGAAACCCCTTTAATAGAGTTTAGAACTATAGAATTTGAAATTATACTAGGCATCACATGGTTGAACTGGCACCACGCTAGAGTTGATTATACGACAAAGCAATTCACTTTGAGGCATGAAGACTCTGAAGTCGTCTTCCAAGATATTAAATTTGCGTCTCGAATGTTGTTAACTTCAATCAAGGCCCTTAAGTCCCATATGAAAAGGGACGAAGTATATATGATATGTTTTGAATTAAAAAAGATGGCGACAAGTGTGAAAGACGTGCAGGTAGTGCAGGATTTCCCCGAAGTGTTTCCCGAGAAGCTACCTGGCTTGCCCCCACATAGAGAAGTGGACTTTCAAATTAAACTTGTAATGGGTGCGAAGCCCATCTCTCGGACCCCTTACCGAATGGATCCAATGGATCTCGCTGAGTTTAAAGTACAGTTACAGGAGCAAGTAGAATCAGGGTTTGTTCGTCCAAGGTCATCTCCCTGGGGAGCCCCTATTTTGTTAGTTAAGAAGAAGGATGGGTCACTACGGTTATGCATAGACTACCGAGAACTCAACCGACTGACGGTGTGGAACAACTATCCGTTACATTGGATCGACAAGTTAATTGATCAGTTGGTAGGAGCGCATTAGTTTTCCAAATTGGATTTGTGCTCAGGGTACTACCCGTTGAGAATACAACAGGAAGATATTCAGAATACATCATTAATTTCAAGATATGGATTATACCAGTTCACGGTGATAACATTGGGACTCACGAATGCCCCTTCAACGTTCATGAGTTTGATGAACATGATGTTTGAACCATATGTGGACGTCTTTGTAATCATCTTCATCAATGATATTTTGGCCTACACTAAGATGGAGGAGGAACACGCTGAACACTTTTCCTTAGTTTTGAAGAAGTTTAAAGTTCACTCATTGTGTGCTAAGTTCAACAAGTGTGAGTTTTGGCTCCCAGAAGTTGCCTTCTTGGGCCATGTCCTTAGCATCGCTGAATTAGCAGTAGACCCGACCAAGGAACGTGTTGTAAAGGAATGGTCAACCTTGAAGTTAGCTGCTGATATACGAAGCTTTCATGGACTTGCTGGATATTATCACAAGTTTGTGATGGGATTTTAAAAGATTGTTCTTCCTCTTACTTCCCTAATAAAGAAAGGCGTGACATAAGAGTGGACACCCCAATGTGAGACTGCATTTCAAGGGCAGAAGGATCGACTTATCGCCGTACCAATCCTAGCTCTCCCATCAGGAAAAGAAGGATTTTTAGTTTACATTAATGCCTTATATCAAGGGATGGCAGCAGTGTTGATGCAACATGGGCACGTGATCGCTTACGCATCAAGGTAGTTGAAGAAGCATGAGGTTAATTATCCAGTGCATGATTTGGAGTTAGGAGCAGTGTTGTTCGCCTTAAAGGTTTAGAGGCATTATTTATATGGAATCCACTTCGAAATCTTTTCAGATCATAAGAATTTGAAGTATGTTCAAACTCAAAAGGAGTTGAATTTGAGGCAACGATGGTGGTTAGAATTTTTGTGTGATTACGAGTTTATATTGAACTACCACCCCAGGAAAGCGGACTCCATAGCGGATGCTTTGAGCAGAAAAGTATAAGGGTTTAGGCCTGAGTCTTAGATGATGATAATGGAATTAGCTTGAGTGCTCACACAGATGGAGATCATCTTGGTGTGTAAGGATCATTCTGAGAAGTATACTGGGTACTTAACTACTATGATTATAGTTTGTGATATTTGAGATCGAATTCATCCAGAGAAAGGGATGGATGTTGCCCTGGCCCTTGTGATTAAGGCAACTGAGGATGTATCTATGAAAGAGTGTACTCTGAAAGACGGCCTCATTCATTTTTATGGCAGGCTCTACATTCCCATGGGCAGTGAATTCCGGGAAGATATCTTGAGAGAGGCACATTCCTCCAGGTATTCAGTCGACAACAACCTCTAAAGGATTGAAATTTTTTCCAAGAAGAAAACTAGTTTTTAATTAAAAAAAATTTTAGAATAACATTGATAATTGAACATTCATGTGTTTCAAAAAACTTGAAGTAACATAATTGAAGTCTAAGATTGTTTTTTCTAACATAATACACATGCCTCTATTTAAGATAAATTAGAAGTAGTTCTTAAAATAAGTCTCCTATCTTAAGAAGAAAAACAAAAGAAATTTTTTAAAACTTAAACCCGGATATTTAAATTTATCAATCTCTAATTAATAAATGAATAGTAAATAAAGAATTAATAAAATTTGCTTATAAATAAACTCACAACAAATTTTTTGGAGAGCAAAAAGGCTAAGAATGGTATATTCGACTTATTTGTTTCATAACAATAATGATTTTTTTAGGGTTATCATCTTTTTTTGTGTATTCTTGATTTATTATCTTTTTTTGGATTTTTGAACTTATTTCTTTAATATATACATATTAAAGAATGATTTAAAAAGGAAAAAAAATGAACTCTTTTTCTAAATTTTTTTAAGGTTTTAAAGCCAATATCTACTATAGAGGAAAGAAAAATTATTTACAAAGATGAGAGAAAAGAAGAGGGGGAAGAGAAAAGGGTATTTACAAAAACATTTACAAAATTATTTACAAAAAAATATTTACAAAGTAAAACTAAATATTTTTGGGATTTTTGTTTTATATATATTTTTTAATTTTTGATGTTAAAACAAAAATTTTTTTTGGAGTTTTCATTTTATAATTGTTTTTTTGTTTTGTTTTCAATTTTGTTTGTTTTTAAATTCTTAGGAGTGCAGAAAAGAAAGTATGAAAACACTCCATATTTAATTCTAACATTGTCCCCAATGTTGCAACATAATTATGAGGAACGAAAAGAGATGAAAAAGTACTATTTACAAAAAAAAGGAGGGTAGAAACTTCCCTGAAACATGTTCGGGGAGGCCCGTTTAGAAACCCTGAGGATCAATCCGTTTTGGATCGACCACCTCCTTTCTGCTACGGAGGGTTATATCGTTGATATTTACCCAAGGGTTGCGCTCAATATTCCCCGACAGTGCCCTGAGCGCACGCTCGGACATCATCCGCGCTAGTTGTCTATCCTATAGTTCTGAGATTTTTAGCGATCTGGTGATGTTCCGGATATTTGAATCGTTGGATGCGATGTATCTAGAAAATTTTTCATCCATCGGGGATGGTTTTTTAAAAGGGGGAGGCGGCAGAAATCCGGGCATAAAAGTGTTTGGCGGGTGCTGCGCGTTGTTCGCGTTGCTACATGAGAAGTTGGGGTGGTTCCTCTAACCCGGATTATAGTGGGTACTATAAGGGTAGTTGTTGGGGTTGAAGGAAGGCCGACCCAAATTTCCAATGTAGTTTACGAACTCTTCTACTACGATGAAGATAGAGGGAAGCGCCCAAGGATGAGTGGAGGAGGCATCAGATATTTCCGCCACCTGCTTTGTCAGCCTTTCAACTTGAAGGGCTAAGTGAGCAGTGGCATCCACTTTGAAAAGATCATCCGCCTGCTTGCAACAACCCGATGAGACGTTCCATTTGTAGGCATTCATGGGCATCTCTTCGATAAGAGCTTGGGAAACCTCGGGGGTCTTATTATTTTGAGTACCCACGACAGATGTGTCAATCATTTGACGCATCTGATAGTTAAGCCCGTTGAAAAAGATTTGGACATGTAACCACGTTGGCAGTGTGTGGTGAAGACACCTGCAGAGGAATTCTTTAAAGCTCTCGCAAGTATCAAATAGAGACTCGGAATTAATCTAAACAAACGAAGAAATGTCCGCCCACAACTTTGCAGTTTTTGCGGGCTGGAAATACTATGTTAAGAACCAATCCGCAAGCTCGAACCATGTGGTGATACTGTTGGAACCGATGTTTCACATTCCCTGTGTTTGAGAATAATAACTCCCAGGTTGTATTTGATCATGTCATGTGTTGATAGAGTGTGCTGGTTGACAGATGCAAGCAAAGGAAAAAGGCTCCTATGGATGCTAATGCTCGATGTTAGTCTTACCGCGCTGCGCTAGACTTTTGACGAACGTTGAGCCAGATTCGTCAAGACACTGGCCTACCGCTTGACGCAAGTACTACTGCAGGCGCTAACACAATGAATTATTTGGACTTAACGCTCAGGAAGAAATCAGCGCTAGCCCTACCGTGTTGCGCTTGCCGATTGGTGAATATCTACTCGATATTCTCGAATTGTTGCGTGTAACATTACCGTGCGGCAGAAGCTGTAACCGCGCGGTGCTAGCACAAATGAAAGACAAATATTCATTTTTGAATATTTCTTTCATGATTTGTAGGATAGCTGGCACAACATGCGCGCGAACCTACCTTCGGGCGCTAGCCTAACTGCCGTCGGTAGCCTATTTTCATGAAGATGTACAAAAGGCCACCTTGGTTTCTATGCCTTAGGAGGATTCTGATTTAAGGACTGAAGAACAATGGGAGTACGTGAATTTTGGGGTTCATCCTCCTTCTTGTAGACCGTTCCTAAAGTCTTCTTCGTAAGAGATGAAAGTTGTCTCCCTCCCATTAGTGAACGAAGAACCCCATCGATCCAAGATCTACATCGACTACGAAGAAACGACTGGTGGGGAGCAAATAAAGATCTCAAGTACTGGTCATAGATCGCTAAACAGAGAAGTCATCTAGAGGGAGAACTTTATCCTTTAGATTATTTACACTTTTATTCTTGTTATTTTTCCTTTGTCTTTAAACCGTGTGGATAGGAAAATCGAACGGTAAGGGTCGTCGTAATACGGGTAGGATTCCGCAGTAAATCAACCTGGGTATAGGGACGTCTAGATTGGAGGATCTAGCGGGGCTTTAAGACCCTTTCTTGTGCGGAGGTGAAGAGCCAGCTTGAAGACTTTTCTTGGAGGGAAAAGGAGAGAGCCAACCGGTCCGTGGAGCGGGTCGGTATAGAAAACAAAAAAGTTTTCATTTTCACCACCTTCGATCCTCGGTGTCACGGGGATCACAATTTTGTAATTGTAAAACAATCTACTATTAATTCTTAAAATGAAATATATTTTCTGTATTATTGCTTCTACGATTCTGCTGTGAACATTAGGTTAATTTCTTTTGTGTGGTGTACGAGCAAATTCGCACAGGAAATGAGTTCATATTCTTACCGTCAAGCGTTAGCTACCTAACGCCCCGCGATAGCTTCCAGAACTTGATTTCTACGGACGAAATTTTTTAAATTTCATTTAACGCATAAAACCTTATTCACCCCCCCCCCCTCTAAGGTTGGCCACTAGATCCTATAATTAGTATCAGAGGCGGGTTGTTCTAGAATGGTTTCACCACCAGGAATAATGGCCAACCTCAATCTTCAATCGATCAATGGGGATGAAAAATTGTACAATAAAAATTCATGTGAACCACCTTTATTTACCGGATCGAACTATAACGAATGGAGAACACTTATGAGAAAATTTCTTATTTTGCTAGATGTAGAAGTTTGGAACATGACTTGTGTCAAGCCCTCAAAAAAAAAATAAGCACAAATGCCATTTGAATACTAAAGCCATGAATAGTTTATTCTATGGGCTCGATGAAGACATTTTTAACTCATCTACACGCTTTCCACTGCATTTGATTTCTGGAAATTTCTTGATCTAACGTATAGTTCTCCTTCTATAGACAACAAAATAGATAAATTCCTTTTGGATCCAATTGGAGAGTCAAATGAAGAGCTACTTTCTAAGAAGGGGATCTCAAACACATCATGGAATGAGGAGGATGACAAAGGAACTGTGGGTTCAAATCAAGCCGTGTCCAAAAGAACAAAAACGATGTCAAACTCTTTTACTATGTGTAACTCTATCTATACATTATGTATGCTAGAAAATGTTTAACGTAGAATTAAGAAACTAAACATTATCAACTCAAAACTACGTTTAGAAAATCACCGGTTAAAAGCCAATGGAAATGTAGGATCTACTGTCTTCATGCCTAGTTATCCTGTGTGCTCTTAGGTAACCGTCCCACACCGTGTATAGATAATCACTGATTGGAAGAAAAATATAAAATTCTTGAGAAATAGCTCCTCTCTACAAAAGAGCAAAATGATAAATTATGTCTAGAAAACTCATCATTGAAAAGTGAGTGTGCTGAATGCAAAAATTATAAAGTCGAAATCGAAGAGATTGACGAGACATTCGATGAATTTAGGAGTGAGTATAAATCTCATATCGAATCTATAGTCTTGACTCTCAAAAACAGCACAATCTCATACAATAAAGCTATACATAACCTCAAACTGAAAAACAATGAACTTACTACAAAAGTCAACATGCTTAAAGAAATAATTATGAAAAACTCGCAAAGCCCAACTCCTAGGCTGCACATAAAACCGAAGAGCATGTTTAATATGAACCACTTTCTAAAGGATGGGTTAATCGAAGGGAGTAGAGAACGTCAAGCAAGTATAAATGAAAGTCCAAAACAGAAAAATCATCCTCACTTGCAAAAACCAGCTACTCCATTTATAAAATCAAGTGAACGCAAATATCCTTCAAATAATCATTATGCTACGAGTCATTATGGTGAGCATCATTATCTTTACCCAAAAAATATTTAAACACTGTTAAACCACAAACACAATTGTACTCAACCATAGTTCAACATGGAAGGACTCCTAGACATCTTGAAGGGAATTTGCAACATAAAAATAACATTAAACCAAAGTATGAATGGAGACCCAAAGTTCAAAATGACGCACCTATTCCACTCGAATGGGCCCATTCATCGTCATCTCCCCCATGGTTCATCACACCATGCTTGGGAACCCAATGGAACTGCAACACTTGGCTCTTTTTGGATACCTAAATATCTAATCCATTAATGTCATCCTATTAGATGAAGTAGTAGCTAACCTAAACGAAATTATTCGATAATCTACTTCACGATATGCAAGATATTTTTTTTTGCTATTTTTTTATTTTTATTTGTTTTTGAATCTGTTTAATCTTTTGCTTTTTTTTAAGCCAACATGCCATGAAAACTTTAGATATTTGTTTGCTATATGACTTTCTCATATTAAAATTAACGAAAGATCAATCTAACGGAACAAATTGTAATATAATTCATGTCATTTCAAAGTGGCCATAATTTACCTTCTATAAATAATCTATCATGTTATCTTGTGTTTGCTTCATATATCTCTTTGAGCCTTCATATTTTTAGAAAAACACAAGTTTTTTTAAAAAAATTATGTATACATACATAATTATAAAACAACTGAAAAGAATAAAAAATTATTTATCTCTTTGTGGGTTTATTGTTTTAAAAAATATAAAAAAGAACTTAAAAAAATAGTACGAGTATGAGGAGATAACGCATAACATATCAGGTGATAAACTACTACTCGCAGATCTCAGTGTTCACCGGTTTATTACATCACCAAAACATAAATGATAAAAACATGAATAATCCTCATTAGCTACTACTCCTCTGAAGAGGTGGGAGAAATATTGAGTTCCCCATGATCTTCATGAGCATTTTTTTCAGCCCCTTCACCTCTTTGGTTGTCTGCTTGATCTCCCGACCTTACTCATCCATCAGGCCATAGATGTCCCGACTGGTTCCCCTCAGGGACCCTGAGCGATGCAAGGTGGCGGTGATGAAGGTGCCCGTTCCCGTGCTCGTGAGCAAGATGGAATCTCACCTACCGTGTAGAACTGCAGGAAGCTGTGTAAGACCCCCCTCTCGAAACATAAAACACGGCACGAGAGGGGTCTTATGCCCAGAATAGCCGCCTTGGGGTAGCACTAACACTCGGGCTAGCCTGTACCACAAGACGCCTATTCTGCCGGCTATAACCAATATCAATATATATATGCCAACCCAACCAAAATAATATAAAGAAATCAAATCCGCACAAGCTAAAAGTCCAAAAGTACAGTAATAGAGAAGCTAAACATGCTTCTATATGTCCTTTCGAATGATTTCAACATAATATAAAACAATACGCATGAATGATAGTCTACAAATTTATATCAAGTCCTTTCATATAACTATGCTTGCTTCACAACTCGTTATATGAATTCAAATTAATAAACATCAACCTTCATATCACTATGATGATTACCACATAAGAGTTCACCCGAACCTCGAGTTAGATTGCAACATTAATTCCACCTAATATAAATCCATGTTATACACTACCCAGAAATTTAGGTGTAAAATAAATCTGGATAGCAACTTCAACCGAGGATTACCGTGACTACAGGAATCCGGTGAGTGCCTGTAACCCCTAGATGGAAAGGTCTTTCCATTGGCTACAACTTTCATGTTCAGCCGGCAACCCAGATCAGACTATAACCTACATGAAATTGGCTTCAAAGCCTACATCGTATAGAATACAATTTCTGTGTGCTTAGTCTACAGCCCTTTCTTCGATCAGACATTACCGTGTCTACAGGCTTTACTCGAATGCGTGTAACCACTCGTTGGAAAGGTAATTTCAAGAGCTACAACTTATGTGTTTAGTCAAAAGCACAGATCGGACCATGTCTTGCCTGAAAACTAATAAGAAGGTCGCTGCGTGCAGAATATAGATTCTGCACGCATCTTGAAGCGGAATAAACGACATCGGTTCATCTTCCTCCTCAAGCCGATCCCCCTAAATCGCAACCAGAAGTTCCTCCACCCTTATTCTCCCTCTCAAGGACATTCCTCTTCACGAAACCACCCTCATCATCACTTTGAAGAAGGGGAGGTTGAAGATGACTAGTCATTTGAACAAAAGTTCAAGATAGGCCTTCCTAAGAAACCTTCTCCTCACACATCAAGACTCATTTGAGTCAATGACTCGCATAAGAATATCTAAGGATCTAGCACCAAGGGAGAGGGGAGGAAGCTCACCTCATTTCCAGCGTTACCACAATTTCTGGCCATGGATCTTGTCATCCTCCTCGGCGGCATCGCTTTTTCCTTGACAGCGGTTGCGTTTCTCCTCCTTTATGGTTTGCTCCAGCAAGATCTCCTCCTCCAGAAATCTCCCACAAGAAAAAAAGGGTTTAAAAAAAAGAATGAGATTGCTAGGGGTTCACTTTTCCTTTTTATACAGAAGTGATACGGGTAGGGACACGGCTTTGTCCTTACCCGTGGTCAGTCCTGGAAAACGTCATCAGCGGTTTGACTGGCATTTCATGCTCATACACGGGTACTTACACGCCCGTGTCATTACCCGTGTCCAGGTGACCCATCCGTGGTTATGTCCATGTCAATACCCGTGTCCTGGTCAAGACACTTCTCGTCTTGCTTGCCTTGGAGCACACGGGTAGGGACACACCCGTGTCTTTACCCGTGTCCTTCTTTGGACAGACTGAAAGCCACTGAACACGGGTAGGGACACGCCCATGTCGCTACTCGTGTCCTTCTCGGGACATACCACTTACGGCACTAAACACGGGTAGGTACACGCTCATATCCCTACCCGTGTCCTTCTCGGGACACACCACTCAAAGCCATTTCACAATCACTTAGCACCATAGTCACTCAACGCAGCTGAGCATGGGTAGGGACACGCCCGTGTCCCTATCGTGTCAAGCTCAACACAAATTTTTAGCCTATATCCTTGTTCCCTGCGAGTGTGCAACTGATCGCCTGCACCCCCTTGAGCCTACACCGACTCTCTTGACACCAAAAAGACGCACAAGGGGCCTAGCGCGAATCGGAACGTTACAAATCCTATAAACAAAATAAAAGATTTCGTCCCCGAAATAAGGCTAAGGCTATGGGGAGTGAAGCATATAGAAAAACAAAATATTCTTTTAAATAAAATTACCTGGAGCAAAAAACCCCGGGTAGCGTCTTTGCATCAAATCCATTGGCTCCCATGTAAACTCCTCCTTCCCGTGATTAGACCATAGCACCTTTACCAAGGGAAAACTTTTGCGGCGCAAGATTCTTATCTCGTTGTCAACAATCCTCACCGGCTCCAGTCACACAGACCTATCAGAAGCTACAGCACCATCAGTTGTGGGGATGTATTGATCGGGCCGTAACAGCGCCTTCCGAAGTGACAACACATGGAACACATCATGGAGACTCCTTAGCTTGGGCGGTAGCTTCAATCGATAGTCTAATGGGCCAACCCTTTCCAGTATAGTATAAGGACCCACATACCTCGGGCTGAACTTCTTCACACCATACACCCGTGAAACTCCATGCATCGGCCGGATTTTCAGAAATACTTTATCACCCACTTGAAACTCCATCAGACGGTGCCTTGCATTATAATACTTCACCTACCGACTTTGAGCCTCTAACATGCGATCCCATATCAGCCTAACAACCGCATCAGTGTCATCTATAAAATCAACTCCCAAAGTCTTCGGGTCTTCATCTTGCACCCAAGACAAGGGGGTTCTACACATTCTTCCATAAAGGGCTTCATGGGGCGTCATGCCGATTCTCGCCTGATGGCTGTTGTTGTAGGAGAATTCCACCACGGGTAAGAGCCATTCCTACGGCTCTCCCCTATCCAACACACATAATCTCAACAAATCCTCCAATGTCCAGATGGTACGCTCAGACTGCCCGTCCGTCTGAGGATGGAACGCAGTGCTGAATGTAAGGCGCGAGCCCAAATATGCCTGTACCGCCTTCCACTCCTTGGAGGTAAAGTGACCATCAGGGTCATAAACTATCGTCTTAGGCACGCAATGATACCATACAAACTGCTCCACAAAGAGGCGTACCATGACATCCACGTAAGCCTCCATCTTCATAGGGATAAACTGGGCTACTTTCGTCAGTCAATCAACGATCACCCATACTGAATCATTCCCTGAGCGTGAGCGAGGTATCCCATATACAAAGTCCATGGAAATATCCTCGAACTTCCACTCGGGGATGGGCAATGACTGTAACAAGCCGCCGAGACTCTTGTACTCCGCCTTCACCCTTTGACAGTCTTCACAATGTGTAACAAAATATCGGACATCCTTCTTCATTCCCGTCCAACACATGGTCTTCCGTAAGCCAGCATACATTTTTGTAATTCCAGGGTGCACTGAATACTTAGAGCAATGTGCCTCTATCAAGATATCCTCCCGAATTTTACCGCCATTGGGAATGTAGAGCAGGCCGCGAAAATAAATGAGGTCGTCCTTTAGTGTGTATTTGTCGGTAGTCCCATCTTCGATTGACTTGATTGTTGGGGCCAGAGCCGTATCAACTCCTTGTTCACCTGGATTGGGTCCCGGATATCACAAACTATGCTCATGCTGGCCAAGTACTCCGTATATTCTGCCGAAGGAGCCTTAAATATCAAAGTAATATCCATCTCATCAATCATCTGAGCCAACTCCATACTCATCAATCGAGACTCTGGGCTCAAGCCTAGTATGTTTCTACTTAATGCATCGGCTACCGAGTTCGCTTTTCTAGGGTGGTAGTTCAAGGTGAACTCATAGTCGCGTAGAAATTCTAACCACCGCCATTGTCTTAAGTTAACCTCCTTCTAAGTATGAACGTACTTCAAGTTTTTGTGGTCTGAAAATATCTCGCAGTGGACGTCGTATAAATAATGCATCCAAACCTTCAACACGAACACTACTGCTCCTAGCTCCAAATCATGAACCGGGTAATTGATTTCGTGCTTATTTAATTGTTTTGAAGCAAAAGCAATCGCATGCCCGTACTGCATCAATACCACTCACATCCCTTGATATGACGCGTCCGTGTAAACTTGAAATCCTTCTTTCCCAGACGGAAGGACAAAGATGGGGGCGGAGGTAAGTCTATCCTTCAATTCTTAGAACACAACTTCACATTGGGGTGTCCACTCATACGGCACACCTTTCTTTGTTAGGGAAGTAAGAGGAAGAGCAATCTTTGAGAATCCCTTTACGAACTTGCAAGAGTACCAAACAAGTCCAAGGAAACTCCGCACATCGGCCGCCGACTTCAAGTGTGACCACTTCTATACGGCACACACTTTTGCCGGATCCACAGCTAGACCAGCCCCACTGATCACATGACCCAAGAAGGCAACCTTCTTAAGCCAGAATTCATATTTGCTAAATTTGGCGTACAAGGCGTGCTCCTTCAATTTCTTCAACACCAAGGTCAGGTGCTCGCCATGCTCCTCCTCCGTCCTTGAGTAGACTAGGATATCGTCGATGAAAACAATGACGAAGATGTCCAAATAGGGCTCAAATACCTTGTTCATCAGGCTCATGAAAGCCAAAAGGGCATTTGTGTGCCCAAACGGCATTACGGTGAACTCGTATAACCCATATGTTGAACTAAAGGCTATTTTCTGGATGTCCCCTTCTTGTATTCTCAACTGGTAATACCCTGAGTGCAAGTCTAGCTTAGAAAACCAATGCGCTCCCACTAGTTGATCGAAAAACTCGTCTATCCGAGGTAGCGAGTAGGTGTTCCGCACCGTCAACCGATTGAGTTCCCGATAATCTATGCACAAATACAGGGTTCTGTCCTTCTTCTTCACAAACAATACAGGGGCTCCCCAGGGTGATGAACTTGGGCGAACAAACCCCGACTCAACTAATTCTTGTAGTTGAACTCTAAACTCCGCGAGTTCTTTCGGGGCCATTCGGTAAGGGGCCTTGGATACAGGCTTGGCACCCGGTACGAGATTAATTTGGAATTCAACCTCTCTATACGTGGGTAATCCTGGCAGTTTCTTAGGAAATACCTCGGGGAAGTCCCGCACCACCCATACATCTTCTACATCCAATGCTACTTCCTTCAACTCGAACCAGATCATAAAAAATTCATCCCTCTTCATGTGGGATTTTACAACCTGAACAGATGATAACGTCAGACGAGGTGCGAAGTTAATACCTTGGAAGATGACGTCAGAGTCTCCATGTCTCAAATAGATCCGCTTCTCCGTGCAGTCGATCCTTGCAAAGTGCCAGTCCAACCACACCATGCCCAGAATGATGTCAAATTCCATCATTTTCAAGACAGTGCCAGGCGTAACGAAAGTCCTTCGCTTAATAAGTACCTCAAGCTCGCACTTAGCAATTGCAACCATATCTGAGCCGTTCGGAAGGCGTACTAGTCGGGCTATTCAAGTAAAATATTTCACACCCCCCATGTACTTAACGAAATCCTCGGGCACAAAGGAGTGTGAGGCACCAGAATCGAACAGCCCATAGGTCGTCTTTCCTCCAATTATCATGGTGCCTAAGTACCAATAATCAAAACTTATTGCTAGATAGCTAGTATGTCGTAAGCAACTTAAGTTTAACATAGAAAACATGAAAGCTTACTGCACGTACCTGCAATAACATTCTGGCATTTCCGTTCTTACGCCATGTCTAGCGTGTACACTTGATCCCGGGCAGGGCCGGGGTTACCTCCTCGCTTTCCTCGTCCTTGACCACGCATGTAACCCAGCCCTCGAAGGGCCGCCATAGGGAGAGCGGGAGGGGCGTTCTCAAATAATTACAGGCAATAGCGTCGAATGTGACCCGGTTGGTTGCATTCAAAACACACCAGCCTACGACGCCTCTCGAGTTGCTGAAATTGCTGAGGCTGTGGCGGTGGAGGCAACGCGGGCAGTTGCGGAACCGGATGGTCCACCCTATAGTTTCGGTGGACACGCAATCCACCTCTTTGATATCCTCTTCCTCCTCTAAAGTCCTGTCTCCTTTTATTGCTCGGGCCAGCTTCAATAACGCTCTCTGCAGGTCTCTTACCACTACTCAAGTGGTCCACCTCCAATCTTTTTTCCATATCGATAATCTCCGCCAAGTTAGCATTCACTATAAATAAAAGGGCCTGCCTAATGGGATCTCGCAGCCCTTTGTAGAAACGCTTGGCATAACCTCTATCATCTAATTCGTATGAGTCCGTGAACCTTGCGAGATGTTGGAACTCTCGCTGGTATTCCGTAACTGTCTTCGATCCTTGTTTCAGTAGAAGAAACCTCTCCTCAAGTTCATCTCGAGCGGATGAAGGAATGAAATGCTCCAAGAAAACATCTGAGAATTCGCTCCAACTTATCTCTATATAGACTCGGCCTTGGAAGGTGGAGCCCATGAGTGACTTCCACCACCTCTTAGCATGTAGCTCCAAGGTGGACACCGCCAATGATACAACCATGTTGGCTGGACAATGGATACAAGCCAATAACTCATGTACTGTGTCAAGCCATTTCTCTGTGCGCATGGCTGACTCTGTCCACACGTAAGTGGGAGGAGAGAGAGCCTGGAAGGTGCTTAGCCAGTTAGAGCCCGGGGCCTGTTGTAGTACCAGAGGCTGCTATTCCCTAAAAGAAACCAAGATGGCGGTGAGCGTCTTCCCCAACTCGGACTGTTGGAACTGAGGTTGTATGGAAGGGGTAGGAGTGCTCCCAACGGCTTAACACGCACATGAATCTATACGTAGAATGCAAACTTACGGTCAAGTTGGCTAATCTTAAGGTCATAATTTGACAAACTTAGTTTGAATTACATATGGGCACACCACGGCTTCCGCTAAGTCAGTTTGCCACCAAACTGACTAATCGAACGGGAGTGTCCCATTGTTGAATGACTTCTTTAATTGAGGATCGTGGAAAAATGATACCATTTGTAAGACCCCCCTCTCGGAACATAAAACACGGCACGAGAGGGGTCTTATGCCCAGAACAGCCGCCTTGGGGTAGCACAAACACTCGGGCTAGCCTGTACCACAAGACGCCTATTCTGTCAGCTACAACCAATATCAATATATATATATGCCAACCCAACAAAAATAATATAAAGAAATCAAATAAACACAAGCTATAAGTCCAAAAGTATAGTAATAGAGAAGCTAAATATGCTTCTACATGTCCTTCCGAATGATTTCAACATAATATAAAACAATGTGCATGAATGATAGTCTACCAATTTATATCAAGTCCTTTCATTCAACTAAGCTTGCTTCACAACTCGTTATATGAATTCAAATAAATAAACTTCAACCATCATATCACTATGATGATTACCACAAAAGAGTTCACCCGAACCTCGAGTTAGATTGCAACATTAATTCCACCGAATATAAATCCATGTTATACACTACCCCAAAATTTAGGTGCAGAATAAATCTGGACAGCAACTTCAAACTTGGATTCCCGTGACTACAGGAATCCGGTGAGTGCGTATAACCCCTCAATGGAAAGGTCTTTCCACTGGCTACAACTTTCATGTTCAGCCAGCAACCTAGATCAGACTATAACCCACATGAAATTGGCTTCAAAGCCTACAGCGTACATGATACAATTTCTGTGCGTTTATTCTACATCTCTTACTTCGATCAGACATTCTAGTAGCTACAGGCTTCACCCGAAGGCGTGTAACCACTCGTTTGAAAAGTAATTTCAAGGGCTACAACTTTAGTGTTTAGTCGAAAGCCCAGATCGGACCATTTCTTGCCTGAAAACAGCCAAGAAGGTCGCTTCGTGCAGAACACAGATTCTGCACGCATCTTGAAGCGGAATGAACGGCATCGGTTCATCTTCCTCCTCAAGCCGATCACCCCAAATCGCAACCATAAGTTCCTCCACCCTTATTTTCCCTCTCAATGTCATTCCTCTTCACAAAACCACCCCCATCATCACTTTGAAAAAGGGGAGGTTGAAGATGACTAGTCATTAGAATAAAAGTTCTAGATAGGCCTTCCTAAGAAACCTTCTCCTCACACATCAAGACTCATTTGAGTCGATGTCTCGCCTAAGAATATCTAAGTATCTCGCACTAAGGGAGAGGGGAGGAACCTCACCTTATTTCCAGCAGTACCACCATTTCCGGCCATGGATCTTGGCATCCTCCTCGGCGGCATCGCTTTTTCCTTGACGGTGGTGGCGTTTCTCCTCCTTCAAGGTTTGCTCCAGCAAGATCTCCTCCTCCAGAAATCTCCCACCAAAAAAATAGGGTTTGGGAATAGAATGAGATTGCTAGGGTTTCAGTTTTCCTTTTTATACAGAAGTGATACGGGTAGGGACATGGCCGTGTCCTTACCCGTGTTCAGTCCTGGCGAAATGTCATCAGCAGTTTGACTGGCATTTCATGCTCATACACGGATACTGACACTCCCGTGTCGGTACCCATGTCCAGGTTACACAACCGTGGTCATGGTCATGTCAATACCCGTGTCCTGGTCGGGACACTTCTGGTCTTGCTTGCCATGGAGCACACGAGTAGGGACACGCCCGTGTCTCTACCCGTGTCCTTCTCTGAACAGACTCAAAGCCACTGAACATGGGTAGGGACACGCCTGTTTCCCTACCCATGTCCTTCTCGAGACACACCACTCAACGCCACTGAACACGGGTAGGAACACGCCAGTGTTCCTACCCGTTTCCTTCTCGGGACACACCACTCAATGCCATTTCAGAATCACTCAGCACCATAGTCACTCAACTCCACTGAACACGGGTAGGGACACGCCCGTGTCCCTACTCGTGTCAAGCTTAACACAAGTTTTCAGCCTATTTCCTTGTTCCCCGCGAGTGCGCACCTGATCGCCTGCACCCCCTTGAGCCTACACCAGCTCTCCTGACACTAAAAACACGCACAAGGGGCCTAGCACGAATAGGAACGTTACAAGCTATATATAGGGTATGTAGTCCAGTCAATGGTTGGGTACTTCTCTGTCAGGATGCTCTGGATCACTCAACCCAGAGGCAGTGTGTTCACTCATTGGCGATCAGGAGAATTTAGGCAAAAAGTGTAGCGCATCATGGAAAGTATGAGATTTTAGATGTTGAAGGACTTCTGGACAAGAATGTAGAACGTCAGAATCGACAACTGGGCCGTGACCTTCCTAGTGTCCCCAGCATTGAACATAAGGGAATTTCATAATATATCCTGGATGATGCGAACATTGGGAGTGAGATTTTCTACCGAGGTAAAGAGATCTAATGCCCCTCCACACTATGAAGAACCTCATTCATCTCCCTCCAGTCCCTAGTTGTTCTATAGGACACCACGATGTCGAGGACTGGGCAGTTGGGGGTCCAGACATATTTAGTGTCAAGATCTGCATGGTTTATTGTGACTCTCTCGGTTCCAATGTAGGATTGGACACCCCCACCAAGGTGCATCTGAGCAGGATCCCAAAGGTTATTGTAGAATTCTCAGGTGAGGGAAGAGGAGAATTGAGAACTGGATGATATCACTCCGAGCACACCAGATCCTTCCAAGTACTCATAGATATAAGTATATTGCTCATCAACTTCTTTGATCATCAGAATGCTCACAGTAACTTCATCTATGGCTGGGAAGGTGGAGACCGGCACCCGGGACCTTTTTGAAAAACTATGGCGTGCAGACTGGGAGCACGACGAAGCCATTTCCTGAAAGTAAACCAAACACAAAAATCATCTCTGCAGCAAATACATACAAACAGGAAAATCAACGTTTTTTGTGTCATGACCAGTCTCTAGAACCTACCGTGGGGCGATAATGTGTTATCGCCCGACAGTAGTATGGCGGACTGTACCTCATCTTCTTCCACTGAATCTGTCCCAAAATCCCTAGTTTCAGTTCAAATCCCCTCTCGAACACAATAAAAATCATATATCAATGTGTTTGCTGAGTAGATCGGAGATTGTAGCCTATATCCGAAGAGAGAAACTCATCCAACATTGAAAATCATGGAAATACACACAGATGAATATTCAGCTCCGGATCTTACTAAGGAACGAGTTTTTTGAGAAAACTGGCCATTTGAAATTACCAAAGACATGTAATCCATGCATAGACAAGCCAGATCCATGAAAAACCAAGATGATCCGCATATAAAAAAAGGGGGGCCTTCACCCCACAATTTGTCGCAGATTGCACTCATAAACATGTGGAATCAAAACCTATAGATCTAAAATTTAAAACAAAAGAAATTTGAGAGAGAGAGGGAGAAAGTGAGTACCTTAAGGGAATGAAAATGAGTTGTAGGGAAAGAGAATGTAAGCAGTAGTGAGTGGAAGTGATCGAGTGTGCGGATCTAGCTCTGAATGAAGCCCCATATATTCCAAAGCTACTGCGGGGCGATAACGTTATCGCCAGTGGTAAAGCTTCTTTTTGTCCTATTGCTTAACTGCCCAAATACTTTCATCACGGTGCTAAATAGAAACATAAGCATTACTCATTACATTGTGTCACACATTAGCGGGGGCTTAGGTGTGTGCTCGCTAAGATCTCTAACCTGTAAATCACATCTTGTCCTTAATAGGGGAAGGCTACATTAGGTCCTTGTATGTTTCTTGGGGGAAAGAGTGTTAGGTTGTTCGGGTTCTTCAGTGTGGACATTGGATTAACACCCCACCCTACGACACGTTAGCAGCTCCTCATGCCCATCCATCACTTAGTAAGGGGCTAGGGTGATGACATAGTATTTGGGTCAACTGTGTCGTGAATATTCTCATGACTATTTCATTTATAGCACGAACGATGTCTCATACCTCATAGTACTTAACCACATGCATAACGTTTTATCTCGATATTTCTTCTTACTTCTTCTTCGTCTTTGTTTATTCCCGTTTATCGTGTCTCATTCACTTTGCGTGTGTTGTTTACCTGTGTTAACAAAAAAACATACAAACCGGGAAAAACCACTATATTATTATAATGCTATAAGCTCACATGACTGCAACATAGACCATAATGAGTACGTAAAATGTTTGAATTCAGTCTCTTTATTTGTGTAAACATTGTCCGCCAGTCATAGTGGGCTAAATCTATAAGTTCTTAACTATTGAGTGCGACAATACATGTTAATGTATGTTGAATATGCCTCTAGGTATGTGTGAGGATTTAGAGAGGGGAATGACTTCACACTATGCACTCATCCCTAGATGGAGCACATATATACAAATACTAGGCTTACATGCTATAACTCGTGATATTATATCTTAACCCGTTAGAGATACTTTGAATAATCAATGTCACAATCTATATGTGTTTGTATAATGATTAAAAACTTTAGTCCAACTCTCTAGTGCTAAGGTCCTATGTATATAAGTTAAAGTGTTTCTATCTAGGTGGTTAGATTTCAAATGACTTGGGGCTTCTTGAACTCAAAAATATATAAAAGTGATAGCTCAAAGAAAACTAAAAAGGAAATTATGCAATCTATCAAATTTCTTGTTAAGGACCCCCCCCCCCCCAACACTACTCATTCCTCCTAAAAAGTCTTTATGAGCATTGTGAGGATGAGCAGCTTGGTTCAAAGAGTCATTTCGATCTTGTGCATAGACCCAATCCTAACCTTTTTGCCCCTAGTTCAAAACTTGATATGACATAGATTATCATGTGTAAGACCCCTTTTTTTTTCTTTTTCAAACCCCGGGGTCTTATGCCCAGAATCGCACTTTTGGGGTGGAACCGACACTCGAGAAGGACGCCACTACAAAACGCTGATTCTGCCGGCCTTTTCGATCACTAAATAGAGAGAAGCAATACATTGTTATGAATAAAACTAAGTCCACAAGTCACATTTAAAATATGAAATGTCCCAATCACATCAAGTTCATAAATATTGAAACAAGAATGAGAGTACCGTACTGAAATAAAACAGCTTAACAGAAATATTAATGGGCTTAAGCCCAGTACATCATATCCTCACTACAATCTCTCGCGGAAGCTATGAGAAATACTAATCACTACCCGGAACTAGTCACTGGTGCTTCGGTACTAGACTGGCCCACCTCCATGTGCACCGTACTCCGCTGGTGCTGGTCCCCCTGCTGCCGGTCCCTGACTCCCATCCGGAGCCCCTGTAATGTTGTGGTCCGAAAACCATTAGTCAAAAAGACTTAGCCCTATCATCCCCTACCCCTCCTCCCAGGCTCCTAGGTACCGAGCGGGGAGAAGGATAGGGAAGCTATGAAGGTGGAGAGGTAAACAAAAGCAGATGACATGGAACTAAACTAGCAGTTTATATAACAGGTAACATAAACAATATATAGAATATGAACTAGGAACCTTGACTTATATGATCGCTTGGAATAAAACATAAGCCAATGGGTCTTCTACATGGCTCCCATCGTATAAACAGTCACATTCCTATTTATACGATAGGGTGTCGATTGTAAGCAGTTAAAAGATATTATAAGCATAACCATAACTTATAGACTTGGCCACACAAGCCTATAAACTAAGGGGTCATTTGGCAAGGCATAATGTATAGAACGTCCCATACCGACGTATATATTAGGGGTAAGGGTTGAATGATGATTTCATGGTATGTTATGATGTGGGTTAATGTTATGCAGGTGAAACACACACACACGACTCTATGCGCACAGACCTTTAGTTCCCCCTATTTGGGCAGCGAGCTTCACTCCCAGGAATCTCCGTAGTGGCAAACGGACACAGTGAGTCCGGCCCCCCACTACTAGGCTGGTATCCGCACTACCAGGCCTAGCCATTACGTACGCCTCTAGAAGAACACAACCTAGAGTCATCACGTACTATGCTGGCTATATCCACCAGGCTTGCGCTGGCCAAGTGTCCCCGACACTTCCGGGTCAACGTATCGACGTCGGTGCGAACGACAGTCCAATACCGAAGACCCACAACCTTATTTATATAACCAAAAATACTTCCGAGCCCCCGGCTCCCCGGACTATACCATCCGTCATAACCACGACCGAGCCTACCGCTCGTTCAACCATATCAACTAACCTCCCGGAATACCGGGGTGTGTTTAAGTGAATCACTAGTTATACTAATTGCTATTGAAGTTAATTATTCACACTGATGAGGTTAGCCCAGGACTGCCCCCGATATACCCGGTGAAGGGTTCTCAAGGGGCACCAGGAACTATGATGGTAACAATAGCTCAAAGTTGCCTTTCGTAAGGAACTTACTATTATTGATTGTAACCTAATTCCCATTCCCTTTAATGTTATAATAATTCTGTCCCTAGTGTATTTTGACTTGTTCTCCCTCCACGGGGAAGACGATGTTTCGTCGACCCCGAGCGCCACTTAACACTAGCCACCTGCCTCCTCTTCCTCTTGACTTCTAAGGATGCACTTATTTCACAATTCTAAATCAGTACTCTAGCATCTCAATTCTCTAAGTAATTCAGCCCCTATTGTGAATTTTGCAGTTTTACTAAACACAGACCTACCTAAGCTATATGATGTCTACAATGGGATGTACCCCAAATTTTTATCCAATGACCCTAAAATATTTAATGGAGGTCTATCATAAGATGTTTAATCTAAATCCAGAGGTTAACAATTTTCTTAATTAATTTGGTAATTAATAAATTTTCTAAGAAATCCAAATGCCCTAGTTTTGTACATGATGTACCATTTTCAGTCATGCAAAATACTTCACAAAATTATAATAAATACTAGGAATCTAGGTTACTGTAAATTCAAGGCCTCATAATTTTTCAGCATTATTTAAACCTCTAAACATAATTGTTGAACATAACTTACATTTATAAATATAATGAAATAAGTACTTCTAATACACTTCCAAAAATTCCATAAAAATTTACAGAGCTGTATAATCACATGGAAGGTCCTCTGACCAAATATCACAATATTCCAATGAGTGGTTAATTCAAAATAAATTCCTAAGTAGATAGTGCAATTTGAAGGGTTGTGAATGAAGTACTTTGTTTATTAATCTAAAATTCTTAACAAAATTTCCAGAAATTCTTAGCACTATAAAAATACTTTTACCAAAATTTCATTATGATTAAAGGTCATATGACCCACTTATTAATTCCTAGGTTGTAAAGACCTAAATATTTATTTAGTGGTTTAAGTGGGGTGTATGTGTCCAACTACTTCCTAATCCCTTCCTAGGGAATTTCAACCTCCTAGAATTATATGGACTAAATCCCAAGTCCATTCAAGAACATATCACCTTATGTCCTTCACAAGCTCCCAAAGTTCAACCTTAAGGTTTGAACTAAGGTCCTAAGGCAAACCAACCCATATCATCTCAAATTCCAGGAGATGGTGCTTTTACTAGCCATAGGACTCTGGCCAAGGTCCCAACCCATTTGGGTGAGAATTGGCCCCTCCATGTCCCAAATACTCTTTGCCCTAATGTACCCATTAAGATACCAAACATTGGTCACACCAAAACCTATTCAAATCAAACCCAATTGGGCTGGGATTTTTCTCAGGGTCAAATAATGACCCTAAGAGTCAGCCACCAAATCTTGGGGGTATAGAGGTAATTAAACCCCTAAAATAATTCATAAATGGTTTCTTATATTTTTACAAAAACTATAGGACAAAGTTCTCCAAAAATTCTCATTTTTGGATATGTTCTTAGGTATCGGTTCTAGTGACCCCCATCCAAAATTTCAAGTCATTTGGATGTCTGGATTGGTGGGGGCACTCCAAATACTAACTGGTGTAGCCTATGTATATACCCCACCAAAATGGGTGATATGGTCTCTTTCCTACTCAAGCTACAACTTTCATGTTGACCACTTTTCCTGTAGGTTGGCCTAAGTATTTTTAAATATTTAATTCAAAACCACCTAGTAAATAGGACAGAAATTAGAATAATAGGAATTAATAATTAAAACTAGCGCGAATCATAAAGCAAGATCTAAGGGCCCTGGCATTGTCTTCTTCCTCCAGCCAATGGCCATGATTTGCCCCACCTGGAGCCACTTCCAAGGCCATTTCCCGGCCATCCGGCCACTTCCCCGGCCAGCCACCGCCACCACCACCTTCGTCGAGGTGGTGGCTAACACCCGGCGGTGGTTTGGCCGCCGGAAGTGGTGGTTTCCGGCGATCCGACCACTCCATTTTATTTTAAAAAACCATTAAAATGCAGAAATTTTCTCACTCCAATCGGGCTCAATTGATCCCGATTCTTTGCCCTATTGATTCCTATGATCTAACCGAAGAAGAGGAAGGGGAGGACCTTTGCGGCGGTCTGTACTCGCGCCGATCTCCGAGTTGACATGGTCGTGGTGGTGGTGGTTGAATTTCTGCGATTACACAGTGGGATGGCTTGGCTCCTTTAGGTAAGGGTTGGAAATGAACCCCTGGAGTCCAGTGAAGCTTTTAAGATGAAGAGAAGGGGGAGGGGGTGGGTGTAGGTTGTCATGGCCATTAATGGCCCCTTTAGGAAAATTTGGCCATGGTGGGTGGAGGATGAGGAATGTCTCATTTCAGTCAAAGGCTAGCTGGTTTCAATGGGGCTTCACTCCCCTTGTCAAAGTGGATTGAATGGGGGAGGTTGGGGAAGGGGAAAGGTGAGCCTCAAAGTCTTCCCCATTACTCCCCTCTCTTTCTCTCTCTTCCATTTTTGGGATTTTTCTCTTTCCTACTCACAAAACCTGAATTTTTCTCCCACCTAGCCTTATGGAGGCCCACATGATCATGATATCAATGAGAATAAAGTTAGCCCAAGTGGATTGGGTTTGAGCTCGAGTTAGCCCATTTGAGCCAACATGACCTAACACTTGGGTAAAGTTAACATAGGTCAATTTGACCTTTTGGGTTGACCACAATGGGTCCTTGGTGACCCATTGGACTACCCTAACGTCTAGGTAGGGTTGGGTAGGGTTGAATTGGCACCTTGGAGGTCACTTGTCCCTTAGTAAGGGCACCTTGTCAAATTTAGGCCTATGAGGTCTTAGGTCAATTTGACCACTTTTGGTTGACCTCAATAGATCCCTATGGATCTAATTGACCTTATAATGAGTTAGGGATGTTGTGGTGGGGTCGTGGAGTCAAGGTGAAGTCCAATGGTCATCATAAACTATTGTTTAGAATTCTACTATTTGTAGACCAAGGTGATTTTCACCTTGGGCCTCATTCACCTAGTCTTTTGAGCTTCTTGTGATTTTGTCATGACCTAGTCATGAAAAAACCATACTTAGGGGTCTAGTTGAAAATGGGATGTTACAAATCCCAATATATATAAAAAAAATTCGTCCCCGAAATTGATGTTAAGCCTATGGGGTTCCTACTGAAATAAAAGCTTGTAGCATCCCTAAGAGTTGAGGGTATACCTGACTCAAAGAGTTCTGGGTACTTTTACTGCATCAAGTCCTGTGGCTCCCAAGTGTGCTCCTCCTGCCCATGGTTTATCCACAGAACCTTGACTAGTGGAACCTTCTTGTGTCGCAAGACCCGCACTGCCGTATCATCGATCCTGATCGGCTCCATGTTGACTGATCGATCTGAGGCCACTGGACATCATGTTATGGAAATCAGCTGCTCAGGGCATAGTAGATCCCTTCGTAGTGAGGAGACATGGAAGACTTCGTGCAATCTCGCTAACTCTGGCGGTAGCTCTAGTCTATAAGCCATGGGGCCGATTCGCTCCAGGATCCTGTAAGGCCCCATATATCTCGGACTGAGTTTCTTCCGCCCGCGAACCCGCGAGACTCCATTCATCGGCCGTATCTTTAAGAAAACCTGGTCTCCCACCTGGAACTCCACCCTACGATGCCTTGCATTGTAGTATTTGGCCTGCCTGCTCTGGGATTCCAACATCCTGTCCCGGATCAATCTAACCTAAACATCTGTATCTTCCACAAACTCTGAGCCGAGTGCATGCGGATCCTCATCTTGAATCCATGATAGTGGGGTCCTGCACCTCCGTCCGTATAATTCCTCGTAAGGGGCTATTCCTATGCTGGACTGATGGCTATTGTTGTATGAAAACTCGATCAGCGACAACGATCTCTCCTAAGGCTCGCCGCGGTCCAAAATACATAGGCGTTGAAGATCCTCCAATATACGGTTGGTGCGCTCCGTCTGTCCATCGGTCTGAGGGTGAAAAGCCATACTGAACGTCAATCGAGAGCCCAGGTAGGGCTGAACCGACTTCCTTTCTATGGATGTAAACCGTCCATCCCGATCTGAAACGATCGTCCTGGGCACTCCATGATAGCGAACAAACTGCTCGACGAACCTCAACATAAGAACTCTTACCGGAGTATTCTTTGCAAATGGAATAAATTTGGCTACTTTTGTCAGTCTGTCGATGATTACCCATATCGAATCATTCCCGGCACAAGACCGGGGTAGCCCATGTATGAAATCCATGGCTATATCCTTGAACTTCCATTCCGGCACCGGAAGTGGTTGTAGTAATCATGTCAGATTCTTGCACTCTGCCTTACCGAGTTGGCAAGCCTCGCAATGCGTCACAAAATACGTAATGTCCTTCTTTATGCCTGGTCAGTACATCATTCTCTTCAAGTCCGCTGTCATCTTGGTGATCCCCGGATGCACTGAGTATCTGCTGTAGTGAGCCTCTGCCATGATGTCCTCCCGAATCTGGCCTTCTGCCGGTATATAAACCCTGCCTTGGAAACATAGTAGTCTGTCTCTCAACAAGTAATTCCCAGTCGTGCCTTCCTCCAAGGCACTAAATATCGGTTCTGCCCTCGCATCCAGCCTCTGCCCGTCCCTGATGCGATCCCGAATATCATCGGTGGCAATCATCGATCCTAGATACTCCTCATATAATTCTGGATCGTCCTAGGACACCAAGGATATCTGTATCTCTTTAAATGTTTTTACCAACTCTAAGGCCATCAGCTGTGGGCTTGCTCCTGATATATTCGCTCTCTGGCTCGAAGCGTCTGCCACCACGTTTGCCTTCCCGGGATGGTAATGCATGGTGTACTGGTAGTCCGACAGAAACTCCACCCAGCGTCTTTGCCTGATGTTCAACTCCTTCTGTGTGTCCACATACTTCAGATTTTTATGATCTGAGAATATGTCGCAGTGCACACCACATAAATAGTGTCGCCAAATTTTTAGCGCAAAAAAAACTGCCCCCATCTCCAAATCGTGCACCAGGTAATTCTGCTCATGTTTCTTTAGCTGACGGGAAGCATATACTATTACGTGCCCATTCTGCATCAGAACGGAACCCATCCACTGATAGGAAGCATCCGTATACACCTGGATTCCTTCCTTCCCTGATGGAAGAGCAAGGATGGGAGCCGAGGTAAGCCGACCCTTCAGCTCCAGAAAGGCAGACTCGCATCGTGGTGACCAAATGAAATGAGACTCCTTCTTCGTCAGGGATGTGAGAGGGAGAGCAATCCGAGAGAACCCTTCTACGAACTTCCGATAATAACCGGCAAGTCCTAAGAAACTCCGAACATTCGTGGCCGTCTTTAACGGTGGCCAATACTATACTGCTTGGACTTTTACTGGATCTACCGCCAAACCCGCTCCACTAATAATATGGCCCAAAAATGCCACCTCTTTTAGCCAAAACTGGCACTTACTAAACTTAGCATACATATTATGCTCTTGAAGCTTCTCTAAAGTCAAAGACAGATGTCTCGCATGCTCCTCTTCAGTCCTTGAGTAGATAAGGATGTCGTCAATGAATACGATGATGAAGACTTCCAGATATTCCTCGAACACCCGGATCATTAAGGTCATGAACGCGGAGGGTGCATTCGTGAGCCCAAAAGGCATCACGGTAAACTCGTACAACCCGTATCTACTATTGAAGGACGTCTTCGGGATGTCTTCCTCTTGAATACGTAGCTGGTAGTACCCTGACCTCAGGTACAGCTTGGAAAACCAATGAGCTCCCTCCAGTTTGTCAAATAGCTCGTCTATCCTTAGCAAGGGATACGTATTCCGGACCGTCAGCCTGTTCAGGGCCCGGTAATCAATACACAACCGAAGTGTCCCATCCTTCTTCTTAACGAATAGTACCGAAGCTCCCCATGGTGAAGAGCTAGGTCGGACAAACCCGGCTTCTACTAACTCTTGAAGCTGGATTCGAAATTCCACCAACTCCTTCGGGGCCATTCGGTAGGGAGATCTGGATGCCGGCTTAGCCCCCAACATGAGCTGAATCTGGAAATCCTTCTCCTGATGCGGGGGTAGCACTGGTAGCTTCTCCGGGAATACATTAGCAAAGTCCCACACCACCGGAATATCTAGAATAGCATCCTTGGCCTCGTCCATCTCGAAAAGAACTTTATAAACTTCGTCTCCCTGCAGGTGGGCCTGACGGCCTGCACAGACAATAATAATATGTGGGAGGAGGGTATAATACCTTCGATAACAATAAAGGAGTCTCCGTGCCTCACGGTGATTCTTTTTGCCAAGTAGTCAATCTGGGCATATTTCCAGTATAACCATATCATGCCCAAGATCAAATCATAGTCCAACATCCTCAGGATCATCGTTGGTTCCTCAAACGCCTTCCCGCCAATTTCTGCCTCCATATTGCAATGGGCCATGGTAGACATCTCTGATCCATCGGTTAGACGTACCCTCCTTTAAAGGTCGGTGAATCGCTTCACGCCATCCAGTCCTTCCACGAAATCCTCTGACACAAATGAGTGTGAAGCACCCGTGTCGAAGAGAGTGTGAGCTGGCTTGCCGCTGATGAAAACTATGCCTGGAGTGATTAAGTGTTTTAGTATTCTAGTTATAGTTTTCTCTCTTAATTTCTAACTAGTATAAGTCTTTGAAACTATTTCTTAAGAAAAAAAAGTACTGGCATACCTGCTATAACCTGCTCCGGGTCCCGGGGCTGTGTCAAATCTAGAGCATACACTTGCTCCCTCTCTTGCCGGTGGCCTCTGCCCTGATATCCCCGTCCTCGGTCGTGTCCTCAACAACTTAACTATCGTGGAGGTGGGGCACCCATAAATGCTTACTGGGGTGGTCCCCTCATGGGGCAGTTCCTCTTGATGTTCCTCAGCTGGTTGCACTGAAAGCATAACTGTTGTTTATCCCCTATCCTCTGCACATCTCGTATCTGCAAAGGCTGAGGAGCCAACACTACCGGGTTCCTTGGTTCCTGTCTATCCTCCTTGCGGGGATGATCCCCATTTCTTCTCTCCCCAATGACCTTATCCCGGGGACGGTCTCTTCGGCCTCCAATCACCGCATCGTTTGACGGTCTCTTCCTGCCCCGGACCATAAGCTGATCTGCTTCCCGCTTCTTTTCCATCTCTAAGATCTTGGTCAGGGCGTCGTCAGAGATGAAGAGGAGGGCATCACTCATGTCGTCGTGTAGGCCCTTGTAGAACCTCTTCGCATATCCCGCATCGTCCAACTGGTATGAGTCTGCATAGCGGGTCAGATGAGTAAACTCTCGGTAGTACTCCAGTACAGTCCTGCTCCCCAGCCTCATCTGTAGAAATCTATCCTCCAGCTCGTCCCTTGCCGACTGCGGCATAAAATGCTCCAAAAGAGCAGCTCTGAACTCCTCCCAAGTAACCTGTGCACTATCCATTCCCGCGAAGGTGGTGTCCAGCTGAGATTTCCACCACCTCTTTCCATGCGACTCCAAACAAGAAACTTCCAACGGAACAACCTCTTCTGTCGGGCATCGAATCCCTGCCAGCATCTCGTATATATTGTCTAGCCACTCCTCCGTGCGTATTGCTGACTCTGTCCCCGGGTAGGATGGAGGGGAAAGCCTCCGAAAAGCACTCATCCATTTGGCCCCGGGGTTTGGCTGTGGAGCCGGGGCTTGCTGAGCTCTAAAGGCCTCCAAAATGGCCGTATGTGTTTGCCCCATCTCCGTCTACTGAAACAAAGCTGGAGCCGGTGGAGGTGGAACCATATACTGAGCTTGGGGTGTTCTCTGCTGTGGAGTAGGGTTCGTCACATGCTACAATGAAAATTCCAATAGTTAGAAAGCGTACGAATGGAATAAAATTAGGAGATAAGATGGAATTTTTACATGTGATTCCCCTTATGGGCACACCACTGCTTCCGCTGCTAGTTTGTCCGCAAACTAAGCTCGCGCGGGGGTGGCCTAAGTTTTTTGTGGACTACTTCTCTTTCGATCGAGTTTTCCTCTGATAACAGTTTTAAGACCCCATATTTTTCTTTTTCAAACCCCGGGGTCTTATGCCCAGAATCATCATTTTGGGGTGGCACCGACACTCGGGAAGGCCGCCACTACAAAACGCCGATTTTGCCGGCCTTTTCGATCACTAAATAGAGAGAAGCAATACATAGTTATGAATAAAACTAAGTCCACAAGTCACATGTAAAATATGAAATATCCCAATAAAATCAAGTCCATAAATATTGAAATAAGAATGAGAGTACCGTACTGAAATAAAACAGCTTAACAGAAATATCAACGGGCTTAAGCCCAGTACATCATATCATCACTACAATCTCTCGCGGAAGCTGTGAGAAATACTAATCACTCATGGAACTAGTCACTGATGCTTCTGTACTAGACTGGCCCACCTCCATGCGCACCGTACTCCGCTGGTGCTGGTCCCCCTACTGCCGGTCCTTGACTCCCATCCGGAGCCCCTGTAATGTTGTGGTCCGAAAACCATTAGTCATAAAGACTAAGCCCTATCATCCCCTACCCCTCCTCCCATGGCTCCTAGGTACCGAGCGGGGAGAAGGATAGGGAAGCTATGAAGGTGGAGAGGTAAACAAAAGCAAATGACATGGAACTAAACTAGCAGTTTATATAACAGGTAACATAAACAATATACAGAATATGAACTAGAAACCTTGACTTATATGATCGCTTGGACAAAAACATAAGCCAAGGGGTCTTCTACAAGGCTCCCATCGTATAAACCGTTCCATTCCTATTTATACGATAGGGTGTCGGTTGTAAGAAGTTAAAAGATATTATATGCATAACCATAACTTATAGACTTGCCCACACAAGCCTATAAACTAAGAGGGCATTTGGCAAGGCCTAATGTAAAAAACGTCCCATACCGACTTATACATTAGGGGTAAGGGTTGAATGATGATGTAATGGTATGCTATAATGTGGGTTAATGTTATGCAGGTGCAACACACACACACGACTCTATGCGCACAGACCTTTAGTTCCCCCTATTTGGGCAGCGAGCTTCACTCCCAGGAATCTCCATAGTGGCAAACGGAGTCAGTGAGTCAGGCCCCCCACTACTAGGCGGGTATCCGCACTACCAGGCCTAGCCCTTACGTACGCCTCTAGAAGAACACAACCTAGAGTCACCACATACTATGCTGGCTATATCCACCAGGATTGCACTGGCCAAGTGTCCTCGACACTGCCGGGTCAACGTATCGACGTCGGTGCGAACGACAGTCCAATACCGAAGACCCACCACCTTATTTATATAAGCAAAAATCCTTCCGAGCCTCTGTCTCTCCGGACTATACCATCCTTCATAACCACCACCGAGCCTACCGCTCTATCAACCATATCAACTAACCTCCCGGAATGCCGGGGTGTGTTAATGTGAATCACTAGTTATACTAATTGCTCTTTAAGTTAATTATTCATTCTGATTAGGTTTGCCCAGGACTGCCCCCGGTATACCCGGTGAAGGGTTCTCAAGGGGCACCAGGAACTATGATGGTAACAATAGCCCAAAGTTCCCTTTCGCAAGGCACTTACTATTATTGATTGTTACCTAATTCCCGTTCCCTTTAATATTATAATAGTTCTGTCCCTAGTGTATTTTGACTCGTTCTCCCGCCACGGGGAAGACGATGTTTCGTCGACCCCGAGCGCCACTTAACACTAGCCACCTGCCTTCTCTTCCTCTTTTTTTCTAAGGATGCACTTATTTCACAATTCCAAATCAGTACTCTAGCATCTCAATTCTCTAAGAAATTCAGCCCCTATAGCGAATTTTGTAGTTTTACTAAATGCAGACCTCCCTAAGCTATATGATGTCTACAAATGGATGTACCCCAAATTTTCATCCAATTACCCTAAAATATTAAATGGAGGTCTATCATAAGATGTTTAATCTAAATCCAGAGGTTCACAATTTTCTCAATTAATTTGGTAATTAATAAATTTTCTAAGAAATCCCAATGCCCTAGTTTTGTACATGATGTACCATTTTCAGTCATGCAAAATACTTCACAAAATTATAATAAATACTAGGAATCTAGGTTACTATAAATTCAAGGCCTCATAATTTTTCAGCAATATTTAAACCTCTAAACATAATTGTTGAACATAACTTACATTTATCAATATAATGAAATTAGTACTTCTAATACACTTCAAAAAATTCCATAAAAATTTACAGAGCTGTATAATCACATGGAAGGACCTCTGACCAAATTTCACAATATTCCAATGAGTGGTTTATTCAAAATAAATTCCTAAGTAGATAGTGCAATTTGAAGGGTTGTGAATGAAGTACTTCGTTTATTAATCTAAAATTCATAACAAAATTTCCGGAGATTCTTAGGACTATAAAAATACTTTGACCAAAATTTCATCATGATTAAAGGTCATATGACCCACTTATTAATTCCTTGGGTGTAAAGACCTACATATTTATTTAGTGGTTTAAGTGGGGTGTATGTGTCCAACTACTTCCTAATCCCTTCCTAGGGCATTTCAGCCTCCTAGAATTACATGGACTAAATCACAAGTCCATTGAAGAACATATCACCTTATGTCCTTCACAAGCCTCCAAAGTTCAACCTTAAGGTTTGAACTAAGGTCCTAGGGCAAACCAACCCCAATTCATCTCAAATTCCAGGAGAGGGTGCTTTTACTGGCCATAGGACTCTGGCCAAGGTCCCAACCCATTTGGGTGAGAATTGGCCCCTCCATGTCCCAAATACTCTTTGCCCTAATGTACCCCTTAGGAGACCAAACTTTGGTCACACCAAAACCTATTCAAATCAAACACAATTAGGCTGAGATTTTTCTCAGGGTCAAACACTGACCCTAAAAGTCAGCAACCAAAATCTTGGGGGTATAGAGGTAATTAAACCCCTAAAATAATTCATAAATGGTTTCTTATATTTTTACAAAACATATAGGACAAAGTTCTCCAAAAATTCTCATTTTTAGATGTACTTTAGGTATAGGTTCTAGTGACCCCCATCCAAAATTTCAAGTAATTTTGATTTCTAGATTGGTGGGGGCACTCAAATTTCTAACTGGTGTAGCCTATGTATAGACCCCACCAAAATAGGTGTTGTGGCAAACCACTTACCAAAATGGGTTCAAACAAATTTGCGATTAAACTAGACCTCATGGCCTACAACTGTCATGTTGACCGCTTTTCTTGTAGGTGGGCCTAAGTATTTTTTAAATATTTAATTTAAAACCACCCAGTAAATAGGACAGAAATTAGAATAATAGGAATTAATAATTAAAACTAGCACGAATCTTAAAGCAAGATCTAAGGGTCCTGGCATCGTCTTCTTCCTACAGCCAAAGGCCACGATTTGACCGACTTGGAGCCACTTCCAAGGAAGTTTCCCGGCCATCCGGCCACTTCCCCGGCCAGCCACCGCCACTACCACCTTCCTCGAGGTGGTGGCTAACGCCCGGCGGTGGTTTGGCCGCCGGAGGTGGTGGTTTCCGGCGATCCGACCACTCCAATTTTTTTTGAAAAACCATTAAAATTCAGAAATTTTCTCACTCCAATCGGGCTCAATTGAGCTCGATTCTTGGCCATATTGATTTCTATGATCTAACCATAGAAGAAGAGGAAGGGGAGGACCTTTGCGGCAGTTCTGAGTCGCGCCGATCGCCGAGTTGACATGGTGGTGGTTGTTTTGGTTGGATTTCTATGATTACACAGTGGGATGGCTTGGCTCCTTCAGGTAAGGGTTGTAAATGAACGCCTGGAGTCCAGTGAAGCTTTTAAGATGAAGAGAAGGGGGAGGGAGTGGGTGTAGGTTGCCATGGCCATTAATGGCCCCTTTAGGAAAATTTGGCCATGGTGGGTGGAGGATGAGAAATGTCTCATTTCAGTCAAAGGCTAGCTGGTTTCAATTGGGCTTCACTCCCCTTGTCAAAGTGGATTGAATGGGGGAGGTTGGGGAAGGGGAAGGGTAAGCCTCAAAGTCTTCCCCATTACTCCCCTTTCTTTCTCTCTCTTCCATTTTTGGGATTCTTCTCTTTCCTACTCACCAAACCTGAATTTGAATCCCACCTAGCCTAATGGCAGCCCACATGATCATGATATCAATTAGAATAAAGTTAGCCCAAGTGGATTGGGTTTGAGCTCGAGTTAGCCAATTTGAGCCAACTTGACCTAACACTTGGGTAAAGTTAACATAGGTCAATTTGACCTTTTGAGTTTACCACAATGGGTCCTTGGTGACCCATTGGACTACCCTAAGGTATAGGTAGGGTTGGGTAGGGTCGAATTGGCACCTTGGAGGTCACTTGTCCCTTAGTAAGGGCACCTTGTCCAATTTAGGCCTATGAGGTCTTAGGTCAATTTGACCACTTTGGGTTGACCTCAATAGATCCCAATGGATCTAATTGACCTTATAATGAGTTAGGGATGTTGTGGTGGGGTCGTGGAGTAAATGTGAAGTCCTATGGTCATCATAAACTATTGTTTAGAATTCTACTATTTGCAGACCAAGGTGATTTTCACCTTGGGCCTCATTCACCTAGTCTTTTGAGCTTCTTGTGATTTTGTCATGACCTAGTCATGAAAAAACCATACTTAGGGGTCTTGTTGAAAATGAGATGTTACAAATCCCAATATATATATAAAAAATTTCGTCCCCGAAATTGAAGTTAAGCCTATGGGGTTCCTACTGAAATAAAAGCTTGTAGCATCCCTAAGAGTTGAGGGTATACCTGACTCGAAGAGTTCCGGGTACTTTTGCTGCATCAAGTCCTGTGGCTCCCAAGTGTGCTCCTCCTGCCCATGGTTTATCCACAGAACCTTGACTAGAGGAACCTTCTTGTGTCGCAAGACCCGCACTGCCGTGTCATCGATCCTGATCGGCTCCATGTTGACTGATCGATCTGAGGCCACTGGACACCATGTTGTGGAAATCAGCTTCTCAGGGCATAGTAGAGCCCTTCGTAGTGAGGAGACATGGAAGACTTCGTGCAATCCCGCTAACTCTGGCGGTAGCTCTAGTCTATAAGCCAAGGGGCCGATTTGCTCCAGGATCCTGTAAGGCCCCTTATATCTCGGACTGAGCTTCTTCCGCCCGCGAACCCGCGAGACTCCATGCATCGGCCGTATCTTTAAGAAAACCTAGTCTCCCACCTGGAACTCCACCCTACGATGCATTGCATTGTAGTATTTGGCCTGCCTGCTCTGGGCTTCCAACATCCTGTCCCGGATCAATCTAACCTGAGCATCCGTATCCTCCACAAACTCTAAGCCTAGTGCCTGTGGATCCACATCTTTAATCCATGATAGTGGGGTCCTGCACCTCCGTCCGTATAATGCCTCGTAAGGGGCCATTCCTATGTTGGACTGATTGCTGTTGTTGTACGAAAACTCGATCAGCGGCAACGATCTCTCCCAAGGCTCGCCACGGTCCAAAATACATAGGCGTAGAAGATCCTCCAATGTACGGTTGGTGCGCTCCGTCTGTCCATCGGTCTGAGGGTGAAAAGTCGTGCTGAACGTTAACCGAGAGCCCAGGTTGGCCTGAACTGACTTCCTTTCTATGGATGTAAACGTCCATCCCAATCTGAAACGATCGTCCTGGGCACTTCATGATAGCAAACAAACTTCTGGACGAACCTCAGCACAAGAACTCTGATCGGAGTATCCTTTGCAACTGGAATAAATCTGGCTACTTTTGTCAGTCTGTCTACGATTACCCATATCGAATCATTCCCCGCACGAGACCGGGGTAGCCCATGTATGAAATCCGTGGTTATATCCTCGAACTTCCATTCCGGCACCGGAAGTGGCTGTAGTAATCCGGCCGAATTCTTGTACTCCGCCTTTACGAGTTGGCAAGCCTCACAATGTGTCACAAAATACGTAATGTCCATCTTCATGCATGGCTATTACATTGTTCTCTTCAAGTCCATTGTCATCTTGGTGATCCCCGGATGCACTGAGTATCTGTTGTAGTGAGCCTCTGCCATGATGTCTTCCCGAATCTGGCCTTCTGCCTGTATATAAACCCTGCCTCAGAAATATAGTAGTCCATCTCTCAACGAGTAATCCCCTGTCGTGCCTTCCTCCAAGGTACTAAATATCGGTTCTTCCCTCGCATCAACCCTCTGCCCGCCCCTGATGAGATCCAGAATATCATCGGTGGCAATCATCGATCCTAGATACTCCTCATATAATTCTGTATCGTCCTCGGACACTAAGGATATCTGCATCTCCTTAAATGTTTTTACCAACTCTAAGGCCATCAGCTGTGGGCTTGCTCCTGATATATTCGCTCTCTGGCTCAAAGCGTCTGCCACCACGTTTGCCTTCCCGGGATGGTAATGCATGGTGTACTGGTAGTCCGATAAAAACTCCACCCAGCGTCTTTGCCTGATGTTCAGCTCCTTCTGTGTGTCCACATACTTCAGATTTTTATGATCTGAGAATATGTCGCAGTGCACACCATATAAATAGTGTCACAAGATTTTTAGCGCAAAAACAACTTCCCCCATCTCCAAATCGTGCACCGGGTAATTATGCACATGTTTCTTCAGCTGACAGGAAGCTTATTCTATTACATGCCCATTCTGCATCAAAACGGCACCCATCCCCTGATAGGAAGCATCCTTATACACCTGGAATCCTTCCTTCCCTGATGGAAGAGCAAGGATGGGAGCCGAGGTAAGCCGGTCCTTCAGCTCTAGAAAGGCAGACTCGCATCGTGGTGACCAAATGAAAGGAGACTCCTTCTTCATCTGGGATGTGATAGGGAGAGCAATCCGAGAGAACCCTTCTACGAACTTCCGATAATAACCGGCAAGTCCTAAGAAACTCCGAACATCCGTGGTCGTCTTCAACGGTGGCCAATCACGTACTTCCTGGACTTTCGCCAGATCTACCCCCAAACCCGCTCCACTGATAATATGGCCCAAAAATGCCACCTCTTTTAGCCAAAACTGACACTTACTAAACTTAGCATACATCTTATGCTCTCGAAGCTTCTCTAAAGTCAAAGACAGATGTCTCGCATGCTCCTCTTCAGTCTTTGTGTAGATAAGGATGTTGTCAATGAATACGATGACGAAGACATCCAGATATTCTTCGAACACCCGGTTCATCAAGGTCATGAATGTGGAGGGTGCATTCGTGAGCCCAAAAGGCATCACGGTAAACTCGTACAACCCATATCTACTGCTGAAGGCCGTCTTCGGGATGTCTTCCTCTTGAATGCGTAGCTGGTAGTACCCTGACCTTAGGTCCAGCTTGGAAAACCAATGAGCTCCCTCTAGTTGGTCAAATAGCTCGTCTATCCTTGGCAAGGGATACGTATTCCGGACCGTCATCCTGTTCATTGCCCGGTAATCAATACACAACCGAAGTGTCCCGTCCTTCTTATTAACGAATAGTACCGGAGCTCCCCATGGTGAAGAGCTAGGCCGGACAAACCCAGCTTCTACTAAAACTTGAAGCTGGATTCGAAATTCCACCAACTCCTTCGGGGCCATTCGGTACGGAGCTCTGGATGCCTGCTTTGCCCCCAACACGAGCTGAATCTTGAAATCCTTCTCCCGGTGCGGGGGTAGCCCTGGTAGCTTCTCAGGGAATACATCAGCAAAGTATCGCACCACCGGAATATCTAGAATAACATCCTTGGCCTCGACCATCTCGAAAAGAACTTGATAGACTTCGTCTCCCTGGAGGTGGGCCTTGACGGCCTGCACAGACGATAATAATATGTGGGAGGCGGGTATAATACCTTCGATAACAAAAAAGGAGTCCCCGTGCCTCACGGTGATCCTTTTTTCCAAGCAGTCAATCTGGGCATGGTTCCAGTAAACCATGTCATGCCTAATATCAAATCATAGTCTGGCATCCTCAGGATCGTCGCTGGTGCCTCAAACGCCTTCACGCCGATTTATGCCTCCATATTGCAATGGGTCGTGGTAGACATCTCTGATCCATCAGGTAGACGTATCCTCCTTAAAAGGGCGGTGAATCGCTCCACGCCGGCCAGTCCTTCCACGAAATCCTCTGACACAAATGAGTGTGAAACACCCGTGTCGAAGAGAGTGTGAGCGGGCTTGCCGCTAATGAAAACTATGCCTGGAGTGATTAAGTGTTTTATTATTCTAGTTATAGTTTTCTCTCTTAATTTCTAACTAGTATAAGTCTATGAAACTAGTTCTTAAGAAAAAAAAGTACTGGCATACCTGCTATAACCTGTTCCGCGTCCCAGGGCTGTGTCAAATCTAGAGCATACACTTGATCCCTCTCTTGCCGGTGGCATCTACCCTGATATACCCGTCCTCGGTCGTGTCCTCGACCACCTAACTGTCGTGGAGGTGGGGAACCCTGAAATGCTAGCCTGGGTGGTCCCCTCATGGGGCAGTTCCTCTTGATGTGCCCCGGCTGGTTTCACTGAAAGCATAACTGTGGTTTATCCCATATCCTCTGCACCTCTCGTATCTGCAAAGGCTGAGGAGCCAACACTACTGGGTTCCTTGGTTCCTATCTATCCTCCTGGCGGGGCTGATCCCCATTTCTTCTCTCCCCAATGACCTGACCCTGGGGACGGTCTCTTCGGCCTCCAATCACCGCATCGTTTGTCGGTCTCTTCCGGCCCCGGACCGTAAGCTGATCCACCTCCCGCTTCTTTGCCATCTCTAAGATCTTGGTCAGGCTGCCGTCAGAGACGAAGAGGAGGGCATCTATCATGTCATCGTGTAGGTCCTTGTAGAACCTCTTCGCATATCCCTCATCGTCCATCTGGTACGAGTCCGCATAGCGGGCCAGATTAGTAAACTCTCGGTAGTACTCCAGTACAGTCATGCTCCCCTGCCTCAACTGTAGAAATCTATCCTCAAGCTCGTCCCTTGCCGACTGTGGGACAAAATGCTCCAAAAGAGCAGCTCTGAACTCCTCCCAAGTAACCTCTACACTATCCACTCCCATAAAGGTGGTGTCCAGCTTAGATTTCCACCACCTCTTTCCATGCGACTCCAAACAAGAAACTGCCAACGAAACAGCCTCCTCTGTCGGGCATCGAATCCCTGTCAGCATCTCATATATGATGTCTAGCCACTCCTCCGTGCGTATTGCCGACTCCGTCCCCTGGTAGGATCACTACAACAAACTGCACCTGTTGTAAGGACTGAAATATAACTAAAACACAGTTTGTTACTAATAGCTATATTTAGTAACGAATTTTTTCTGTTTTTACCAAAAAGTACTTTATGTAACGAATATTTTATAATTTGTTACAATAAAAATTAATTTGTTACTATAAATATAAGTATTTGTAACAACATTAATGTTACGTTACAAATAGTAATTTTTTCTCACAATATGTTTGGCCATTTTTAGTCCCACACCGCCAGTTAAAACATGAATTTTGGGTTTATATAGCTAATTCCACAATGAATTTTTGAAATATGCTGGGCTCATGGGCTCGCGGGCAGGTGCGCCGGCGTGCGACGGCGGGCAGCGTCGGCGGGCGGCGGCCGGCGGCGGTCGGCGGGCGGCGGCGGCCGGGCGGCGGGCGGCGGCCGGCCGGCGGGCGGCGGCCGGCCGGCGGGCGGCGGCCGGCCGGCGGGCGGCGGCCGACCGGCGGGCGGCGGCCGGCCGGCGGGCGGCGGCCGGCCGGCCGGCGGGCGGCGGCCGGCCGGCGGGCGGCGGCCGGCCGGCGGACGGCGGTGGCCGACCGCCGCCGGCCGGCGGCGGAATCTTTTTTACTATTGTAGCTAATTTATTGTAATGACACACATATATTCGTTACAAGAAGTATTAGCGTCGAGCTTTAGAGGACGACCGTTACATAAAGTTTTTTTCGTTACCAAAGAGTTTTTGTAACGATTTTTGATACTTATTGTAACGATTTAGGTCCTTACTATAAGTGCAATTTGTTGTAGTGGATGGAGGGGAAAGCCCCCAAAAAGCACTCATCCAATTGGCCCCGGGGTTTGGCTATGGAGCAGGGGCTTGCTGAGCTCTGAAGGCCTCCAGAATGGCTGTAAGTGTTTTCCCCATCTCCGTCTGCTGGAACAGAGCTGGAGCCAGTGGAGGTGGAACCATATTCTAAGCTTGGGGTGTTCTTTGCTGTGGAGTAGGGTTCGTCACATGCTACAATGAAAATTCCAATAGTTAGAAAGCGTACAAATGGAATAAAAGAAGGAGATAAGATGGAATTTTTACATGTGACTCCCCTTATGGGCACACCAATGCTTCCGCTGCTAGTTTATCCGCAAACTAAGCTCGCGCGGGGGTGGCCTAAGTTTTTGTGGACTACTTCTCTTTCGATCGAGTTTTCCTCTGATACCACTTGTAAGACCCCAATTTTTTCTTTTTCAAACCCCAGGGTCTTACGCCCAGAATAGCCATTTTGGGGTGGCACTGACACTCGGGAAGGCCGCCACTACAAAACGCTGATTCTGCCGGCATTTTCGATCACTAAATAGAGAGAAGCAATACATAGTTATGAATAAAACTAAGTCCACAAGTCACATGTAAAATATGAAATGTCCCAATCACATCAAGTCCATAAATATTGAAACAAGAATGAGAGTACCGTACTGAAATAAAACAGCTTAACAGAAATATAAACGGGCTTAATCCCAGTACATCATATCCTCACTACAATCTCTCGCGGAAGATTTAAGAAATACTAATCACTCACGGAACTAGTCACTGGTGCTTCGGTACTAGACTGGCCCACCTTTATGCGCACCGTACTCCGCTGGTGCTGGTCCCCCTACTGCCGGTCCCTGACTCCCATCCGGAGCCCCTGTAATGTTATGGTCTGAAAACCATTAGTCATAAAGACTAAGCCCTATCATCCCATACCCCTCCTCCCATGGCTGCTAGGTACCGAGCAGGGAGAAGGATAAGGAAGCTATGAAGGTGGAAAGGTAAACAAAAGCAGAAGACATCGAACTAAACTAGCAGTTTATATAACAGGTAACATAAATAATATACATAATATGAACTAGGAACCTTTACTTATATGATTGCTTGGACTAAAACATAAGCCAAGGGGTCTTCTACAAGGCTCCCATCATATAAACAGTCACATTCTTATTTATACGATAGGGTGTCGGATGTAAGCAGTTAAAAGATATTATAAGCATAACCATAACTTATAGACTTGGCCACACAAGCCTATAAACAAAGGTGTCGTTTGGCAAGGCCTAATGTATAAAACGTCCCATACCGACTTATATATTAAGGGTAAGGGTTGAATTATGATGTCATGGTATGTTATGATGTGGGTTAATGTTATGCAGGTGCAACACACACATATGACTCTATGCGCACAGACCTTTAGTTCCACCTATTTGGGCAGCGAGCTTTACTCCCAGGAATCTCCGTAGTGGCAAACGGAGACAGTGAGTCGGGCCCCCCACTACTAGGCGGGTATCCGCACTACCAGGCCTAGCCCTTACGTACGCCTCTAGAAGAACACAACATAGAGTCACCACGTACTATGCTGGCTATATCCACCAGGCTTGCACTGGCCAAGTGTCCCCGACACTACCGGGTCAACGTATCGACGTCGGTGCGAATGACAGTCCAATACCGAAGACCCACCACCTTATTTATATAACCAAAAATACTTTCGAGCCCTCGGCTCCCCAGACTATACCATCCGTCATAATCACCACCGAGCCTACCGCTCGGTCAACCATATCAACTAACCTCCCGGAATACCGGGGTGTGTTAAAGTGAAAAACTAGTTATACTAATCGCTCTTGAAGTTAATTATTCCTACTGATTAGGTTAGCCCAGGACTGCCCCCGGTATACCCGGTGAAGGGTTCTCAAGGGGCACCAAGAACTATGATGGTAACAATAGCCCAAAGTTCCCTTTCGCAAGGCACTTACTATTATTGATTGTTTTCTAATTTCCGTTCCCTTTAATGTTATAATAGATCTGTCCCTAGTGTATTTCTACTCGTTCTCCCTCCACGGGGAAGACGATGTTTCGTCGACCCCGAGCGCCACTAAACACTAGCCACCTGCCTTCTCTTCCTCTTGACTTCTAAGGATTCACTTATTTCACAATTCCAAATCAGTACTCTAGCATCTCAATTCTCTAAGTAATTCAGCCCCTATAGCGAATTTTGGCGTTTTACTAAACACAGACCTCCCTAAGCTATATGATGTCTACAAAGGGATGTACTCCAAATTTTCATCCAATGACCCTAAAATATTTAATGGAGGTCTATCATAAGATGTTTAATCTAAATCCAGAGGTTCACAATTTTCTCAATAATTTGGTAATTAATAAATTTTCTAAGAAATCCAAATGCCCTACTTTTGTACATGATGTACCATTTTCAGTCATGCAAAATACTTCACAAAATTATAATAAATACTAGGAATCTAGGTTACTAGCTTGTCGGCGCTAGGCCTCTTCTTCTATCGGATGGGACAGGCATCGACATTGAGGATGAGGCGGTGGCTGTTGAAAATTGTGAAGTGAAAGTGGGTGATTATGTAGTCCGGGCGTCCTGGGCGGACTGACCATGCGGACTGATGGTGTAGTATGGCGGTCTGTTGTTAGCGACCTGTGAAGTTTGGTTGGCTGCTGTGCAGTTTGAAATCCGCAGACTGCGTGGATTGTTTGTGAGTCCGGCTGTTGCGTGCTTGTGGCGGTTTGAAGGTTTGAGTCCATGGTCTTCGCAGACTGCGCGGACTGTTGTTATGGAGTCCGCGAGATTGACGATGGTCTTGTCTCAAGTTGCGATGGTGAGCCACATTTTTTGTGGCGGACTGGCCTTGGAGCTGGCGACCTGGCTTGGTGTCCGCTGAGCTCGCGCCATATGTTTGGCGGGTTGCTGGACTTGGTCACACACTGTGATAAGTCCAAGGTGTTCGCATAGTCCGCTGTGACCGTGCGGTCTACCTGTTGGTTGTGGACAGGTTGCAGGCTGCTTTGGTGTTCACAGAGTCCGCGAAGTTCGTTGTGACTGGGTGGTTTGCCTGTTGGTCGTGGACTTCTACTTGCGGATTGATGTAGTGTCTGCTACTCTGTGCGGACTGTCATCTCGCCTTGGTACTTGAAGTTTTGGCTTGTGTCCGTCCTTGTCCATGCGGACTGGGCGGACTGCCTCGTGCGGACTGGCTTCTGGCTAGCAGGTCTGCTATAGCAGCGATCTTGCACTTGTCGGCTAGCGGACTATATGCGAGTTCGGCATTGGTGATCGTGGACAGGTTGCGGGATGCTTTGGTGTTCACAGAGTCCACGAAGTCTGCTGTGAATGGGCGGTTTGCCAGTTGGTCGTGGACTTGTACTTGCAGATTGATGTAGTGTCTGCTACTCTATGCGAACTATCATCTCTCCTTTGTACTTGACGGCTTTGGCTGGTGTCCGGCCTTTTCCTTGTGAATTGGGCAGACGACTTTGTGCGGACTGGCTTCTGGCTAGCTGGTCTACTATGGCAGCGATCTTGCACTTGGCGGTTAGCGGACTATTCGCGAGTCCGACATTGGTAATACAAACAATGCAGACTCGGCGAACTTGTTGTGCTAGCTGCGATCAAGGGGCGGTTAGCCTATCTCATAGGGCGGTGACCACACTCCTCACCCTGCCTATAAAAAGGACCCACTGGCACTTCAATTGTAACTGAGTGAATAGTATGTTGAACTTGGATTAAGTTCTGCGGACTCGGTTTTCCTATTCGCGCAGATTAAGCATACTTAACTTGTTGCTGTTTGTAGGTGGCGCAGCTAGCACTTTGGAGCCAGGAGTTTGGTTTTTACTTCGGTCAGGCTCAGTGAAGTTTGCGGACTGCGTTCAGCGGTTTACCAGTTTTCTCTCTGCATCAATTTTCCAAGATCAATAACCTGATTTCTGGACTCGGCGGTTAGGCGATCTCTTCTCCAATTCGGCAGCAGTAGTAGTTCAGCAAATAACGGTATGTCCACGTGACCTCACGGTCTAGGCGAACTACGTTGGTTAGTTCGGCTTCAGCAACAGTTCGGGCGGTCTCTGCAACTTCTGCGGATAGGCGGTCTCGGCGTTCTCTAGTGTTCTTTCCGCCTGAATTGATACTTGTATTTATTCTGCTTTCCCTAGTGTACTGGCAAAATCATGTCTCTCCATGTATACCTCGCTCTGTAAAGAAGATTGATATAGACATGATCTGCTTGTCTCTGTCCTTGTATCTGGTTGATTGAGTTACTTCCTGGTTTCCGCTTGGTCAAGTTGTGATCTGGATAGTTCTGAAGATATTAATTTGGTGTTTAGACTATCTTGCTGAGCTTCTTGAGAAAATTCAACAGTGGAAAGCCACATCTGCATCGATAATCAGTATGTCCGTCGCGCTCCATGCGAAGATGTTGATGTTCTCTTGGATGCACTCCAACATCCTCCTCTAGTCCTCTGGGCTCAGTCATTCGCTGAACAACACTCTCTCTACCCTTCCTCCCTGGGTAAGAACCTCCATCTCCACCACCTACTGTACTGCTTCTAGTCAGGACTGCTCTCCCCACTCACCAGTGGCCCCCTCACTTGGGGGAAGAACTTCCTCCTCAGCTTCTGCCATGTCCATCACCACGGCTGGGTCCTCCAAAACTTCTTCCGCCCCTCCCCCACAGGTGCGGACCTCTTCCTCAATCCCCCCATATTCTCCCGCAGCCTCCTGGGAAGACAGCTCATCCATCCTCCACTCCATCTCCTCGGCTCCTCCTTGCTAGGAGATGGAGTTGATCGCGGTCACGTAGTACTGCCTCGCTATCTCGGGGTCTCCCTAGACCCGGACCTGGATGCACTCATTAAACAACTTGAGGCATTGGTGGAAGGAGGATGACACGCAGCGGAAGGAACTGATGAGGGGTCATCTGAATATGGCATTATAGCTGCTTGGATCATGCATGATGATGAACCTGCGGTTTCTGGATTGGCCTCCCAAAGTGACATGGAGACACACTCCTTCTACCTCTTTCCTCTTTGTGGAGAACCCGAACAGAGGCCCATCCGAGGACAACACCCTCCTAGACTCCAACTTCATCGTGTCAAATGCCTTTTAGAAGAAGACGTTGACGGTACTCCCATTATTCATGAGGATCCGGGAGACAGTAAAGTTCTCGACGGTTGCCTGAATTACTAGCGCATCACAGAACAGATCCTCGTGATCTGGCATATCCTTCTGGGAGAAGGTAATCTTCTCTTTTTGGGGTGGGGTTAGGGATGTGGAGGCAACACTCTGGTGGTACATGGTGTGGAGGCTTTCCTTGCAGGCAGTCTCGACTCCCACCCCACATGGATCACCCCGATCCCTCCTCAGCTTCCTACATCGGCCCTATCCTCGCACCTATCCTCCTCTACCCCCCAATAGGACTTCCTTAATCCATACCTCCTGGCGGTGTTGCTACTATTACGGGGCCTACTCCTGGCTTCCTCATCTCCAGGAACTCTAGGCAGGTAGTCGTCGCATGCCCTTCTTCTTGATTGAAGTCAGAGTAGGGCAACTCATACCTGGCCTACTATCGCCACCTATGGAATCCTCTCCTCCTCCTCTGCAGGGCTATCACCATAGCCTGATGTTGATCGAGGAGAGGAGGCCTTTGTCCCTACCTCTATCTTGGAGGGTTGAACTGGCCCTGCCCTCCTTTGCGGTGGTATCCTCCGTGGAAACCTCTCCTCTTGCCCTGATCCTTCCAGTCCTATTGCCTCAAACATAACAGATTATTCGGCTCCTGGTTCCCCCACCTTGGCTATTGCTACTCCATCTGCCTGGGCTCTGCCCTCCTAGACTCCTGCCCCTTGCCTCCACATGAATCCCTCTCCTCCTCCGCTGCCCACCTGGCCAGCTTCCTGGAAAATGCCGGGATCGATGCCTCCCCTTCGACTTCCCGAGCTACTCGCTCCATCAGTTCCTCAAAATACACCGGGGGCACCCGCTTCAGCTCCATCCTAAAGAACCCCTACTGTAGCCCCAGGCTGAAGGCCACTATGAGGGTGTGCCCTAGCATCTCCTGCACATAGAGTACCTCCTCCTAGAATCTATCCACGTAGCTCCCCAGAGTCTCATTCATGCCATACTTTACAAGGAATATGGAATCAAACTCCTTCTTCCTCTTATTGGAAGTTGTGAACCTCAGCAAGAAACCCTAGCACAGGTCCTCAAAATAGTAGATGGAGCTTGCCGGAAGTTGGTGGAACCAATCCATCGACTTCTTCTTGAGGGTGATGGCGAAGAGCCGGCACTTGAAGGCATCTGACATCTATCAGATCAAAACCACATCCTCGAAACATTGGATGTGTTAGACTGGATCATCCATTCCAGTGTAGTAGGACATTTACGGATCGTGGAACCCTTCTGGAATAGGGGCGGATGAGACCAGCTCAATAAAAGGACTCCCCTCTCCTGCTAGGCGAGTTGGGTGATCCCGCACCTCCACCTCGTTTGTTTGACCTGCTCTTGCCGAGCCAAGGAAAAAAGCTTGCCCCGACAGATCCCGCTCGCTGCCATCCTCTGCTGCTCCCTTTCCAGGTCTCTTGACGGGGGCATTCACGCGCAGAGCTGGGCCGACGACAACTAGGTCTGCGGGTGTTGAGCACTTGCCACAAGCCCCGAGTGAGAACATGACGAGGTTGCGCATCTCCTGCCTAAAATCCTCGAACATCTCGAGGGTGGAGAGAGGGGGTGAGGTGGCGAGTCTCCCCAGTCAGATCCTTGTCCTTCACCTCCAGCCATTCGACTCTCTAAGGTTTTTGGTGCTGGTCACTCTCCATGCTCACCGCACCAAAATGTTGAAACCGAGAATCGGCTACTGTGGAGTTCGGACCCTTAGGGAAGGGGTGACTACACACCTGCTTCTCCTAAAGATCTAGACTGACTGATGAATTAGAACTAAGAACTGGCCCAAGGCTCCCGCAAGGAGGTCCCACCAAACACCTTAAAGATCTTAGAGTGCTTCCCCTCCTTAGCTTGTGCTGAGCTAAGATCAACTCAGAAAGTGCAAGAAGATCTGGAAATTAGAAGACGGGAAAGCTTTCCCTCTGAGGTACCCCCTTGGGTCAATTTATCATTTTCTGAAAGTGGTCTGTCAATAGCTCAACTCCGCTGTTCTGAACGGATACATGCATCCCAATCCGGTCTGCCAACAACATAACTCTGCTGTTTGGGGGAATACTGGCAGACCAATGGGGATCGAATGGTAAAAATATCTCTGAGCGAGTGGTCCATGAAATTCCCACTCGCCTAGGGTTGCGAGTGCTCGATGCGGCTGGCACTTTCCGCCTCCCTATGGCCCAGGACGAGTGCGGGCCTGGCCTGCCCCACTAGCCTACTAATACCGTGAGCTAAGGGCGAGTGCGAGCCCACTTTCTCCACTCACCCTAAACCTTTTTACACCAATCTGGGCGAGCCGAGCAACCCAATACACTTGACATCCCTCCTGGCCGACTTGCCTTATTTGAACTGCGCCAAATAGTTGGACTGGCTCCTATCGAACCCAGTTGCTGGATATGGGGTTTTATAATAGCATATCTTGATATGCTTTGTCTGGCTATGAGAAATTGAATTGTTTGCAATTGCTATAGCGCTGGATGGGATGCAAAACAATGGAATTTCCTTAAACTTCAAGTTATATTTTCAAGTAGATTCCTTTTCCATAGAAGTTGTGTGCAACAACTGCCTATAGAGATGTACTCATACACAACAATAGAAATTACCACACAATTTTGCTTCTTGCTACTCAGTGAAATAAGCCTTCTTTCAAAGAATTAAAACGTTCCAGAGTGTTATTCCTATTATAACTCCCCGAAACTCAACATAGGGACTGGTGGCAATTTGAGCCAAGTCTGGGACTTGGTAGAGGTCACACGGCCTAGGACACGGGTGTGTCCCAGGGGCATATCATGCTCAGGTTCGATGATGATCGTGTGTTCAACGAACTTGTAATCGACGATCGTTGAACAGCGAACATAGCCTAAGATACGGGCGTGTCCCAGGCCGTGTCCTACTCGAGTTGATAGCTGAGTTTTGTCGGTTGAGTGATAAGGCCTGAGACTAGGCATGTTTGGGTCCGACACGGGTGTGTCAAATTCAACACAGGCATATTGAATACCTGTGTTCTCCTCGGGTTAGTGCTGGACCTGTGTCGATGGAGGAACACGCCCAGCTACACGGGCGTGTACTGGATGACACAGGCATGTCAAGCTTGACACGGGCGTGTCCAGAGCCCGTGTTATTTTTGGGACGCTACGGTTTTTGTGTCGATTTAGGAACGCGGCCTTGGACACGGCCGTGTCGCAAGACCTGTTCAGCCCAAGTTTTGGATTTTAAGTCTGAATGGGTGCCGTCCATTTCCTTATTTTGGGATCCAACGGCTTAGGTCTGTTCTTGCTGGCATATAATCGGGAATAGGGCTTAGAAACCCTCATTCTATTTGGGTTTTCTCTTTCTAAAGTTCTAGAGAGAGGGGAGAGCAAGGAAGAAGAAGGAATTGAGATTCGGCCACCGGTGGAGCTTCGGAGCTCTGATTCTCGATCCGAGTCCAGATCTGCGAAGGCGAGGCCGATACGGTGTTTTCATCCGTATAGATTTCCATGGTGCCAAAGAGAAACCCAAGGGTAACGATTCTAATTTTGGACATGTGAAGTCCTCTTTCTTCATAGGAAGCCCGCTCTCGCGAGTATGCAGTGAATGTGAGGCGTTCCTTCAGGTAGACATGAATAGTCCCATCTTTATTGCATGTAGAGTCCAAAGTTAAGATACGGACATAGGCATGGTGTATGAAGCCTACCCGGACAAGTTGGTCTTGATTGGTGATGATTCATTATGCATGATTAGCCAGAGAAGACTCCATGCTTTTGGTGTTTTCGGGTTTTCTCACGGTAGATTGCAACAGGGAGTCTTAGGGATTAACTCAAAGGTGCACCCAGAAAACTGGGTGGAAATGCATTTCTGCCAACTTGGTGGCCTAGGAGTCAGCCTTGAATATAACTGGGTTATGTGCATGTTTGATTGTTTTGGGACTCGGGGAATCATGACCTGCGCATAAGGCTTAAATTGACGTTGCGGTGTGAGCAACGGGTTAGGCGTAACCGTACCCACTTTGTGTCATTCGGTTAACGAGACGTATAGTACATGACACTTACCGTTGGCATAGATGGAGGAGCTTAGGCTTAGGCCGGAAATACTAAAATGCTCACGAGTATTGCCGTCCTAGGGGTGGTGGTGAGACCGCGGTTTTGACCGGGTTCACCTTATAAGTGCCCTGAGAGCACGGGGTGTGCGGCTATGTGTGCCTGCACCTATAGTGTTGTAATTATTCACTATAATGCTTAATATGCTAATAAGTGTAGGGAAGGAACGTCGCCACTACGAGTTTGGGGGTGAGATCGTTATAATTTGGTCATTTTTTAGCTGACAGTTACTTTTGTTTTCCACCGTTGCGGTGAATTATGCTTGCAGGTGCTACGGTGCGAGTGGCAAATAGTGGGCGAAAGCCCTTGTTGCTGAGCCGACCACTGAAGGCTTGTTTTGTTTACTTGTTTAATTCATGTGTGACCGGCCTGCGAGCCAAAATATGGAAGACACTGTTTTAAATTTAGTGAACTCTTGTAAGGCCATAAGGCCGGTACCTTCTATACTTATTAATTCATTCTTATTTGGGTTCGATAGTGGACATTCATGCTTGTGGCTGGGTTCTTATTTTGCAACTTAATAAATTGCTTCTGCTATATGCTCTGTGTTGTACGTTATGATTCGAAGAATGGTTCCAATGAGTAACCCTTAGGTCTGTCCGTGGTATATGGCATCGGGCCCCGGCCGGACCTATTGCTATATGCTATGTGACAGATAGGGGTGTTACAATTTGGTATCAGACTACCGGTTTCGGTCAGGCTAGATGAATTCATGGATGAATTCACTTTTAGGGATGGGGAGCACATGTGTGTGAGTCACTATTATAACATGAAAAGAACCCATGAATGTCCACTTAGGAATGAAAATACACATGTTTGAGGAACCTGCGTGTTCCTATTATTGTTTTTTGCAATATTATTTGGTCGCTTAATGGTGTTTTGTACAACTATAGGTGACCAGGAGTGGTGCGGGGCTGTCAGAACATCCAGTTTCTGAAGCAAGTAGCGCACCGAACGATGCGCCGACAACACCTCCTTCGGCTGAAACCATACGATTTATAGCTGAAGTAGTGTTTGCGATGATTAATGCACAGCTTGTGAGACAAGTGTAGCAGCCTGCCCCAGTTGTGGAGAAAGTACCTCTCCAAGCGGCGGAACCAAGGAGAGTGGAGCAGGTTGTGGTGGAGCCAATGATGCCTAGGAGAGCAACGGATAAACAACTCAAACACGTTATGGGCTTCAATCCTCCAGTGTTCTCGGGGACAGGAACCCCAACACAAGCGGAGGATTGGCTCTCCAGAGTTAAGAGAGTCTTGATAGCTACGGAGACGGAAGAGTGGCAGAAGACTACTATTTCCACTTTCTTATCTGATTGCGACTGTGGTGGGAAGGTCTGGAGTTACACCATTTGAGGGGTAGACAACTTAGTGACGTCTCGATCGAAGAATTCTCGATACTTTTCTTGGCTCGATACCTCCCCTCGACTCAGAGGATTGCATTGGAGAACGAGTTTCAGAAGTTGGTGCAGGGAGAGAGTAGCGTGGATGAGTACCTCCACGAATTTACACGTTTGGGTCAGTACGCTAGCTCTACTTTTGCTGATGAGGGGCGGAAGACGAATCATTTCTATGAAGGTCTGAGGGATGACCTAAGGCTACTGCTCTCACGGCCGATGATGCAGGGCTTCATGACCCTGGTCAACACGGCCCGGTCTTTGGAGAAAGATATGAAGAATGTGCATGCAAAGAAAGACTCAAGTGTTAAGAAGATAGAGTTTAAGGTGCCGATTACCTCGAAGTCTTGTTATCGTAAGTTCTTTAAGAAGGCTAGGACTTCGGGTCCAGCCCCTTCTTTTGGTACTTCGGGGGAAACTACAAGCCAGACCCCGACGCTTACTTTACTTGTGTGAATCCGAGGAATTTTGCCCGTGACTGTTAGAGCAGACATCCAAAGTTCGAGAGGAAGCAGGGAGCATCTTACGAGGAAAAGGGCAAGGCAGTTGAGTCAACCACATCCCATTATGCTCTCACTCAACCAAAAGTCTTCAATCTTGGCCAGCAGGAGGCCATCAAGCAAGCGGATGTGGTGACATGTATGGTTTAAATTTATAGCAATTTAGCTTTAAATATTGTTACCTTGTGCTTGTTAGCTTATTACTATTTGTATAGGCTTTGTTTTGATTTGTGATAATCCGACGAGAGCACTCTTCGATACGGGAGCTTCGCACTCCTTTTTGTCCAAAGGTTTCATATCACGCATCGGAGTCCCTTCTTCGATGGCGAATGACAAATTGTATGTGTTGTTGCCGAATGGGTGTTCTATGCGCGCGGACAGAGTTTGTACCGTAAAGATTCATATTCGGAGTAAGGAGTTTGACTTGCAAGCGTTGTTACTGCCGCTAGTAGAGTTCGACATTATTTTTGGTATGGACTGGCTTTCGGAGCAGAAGACATTCATAGATTGCAATCGTAAGGAAGTCAAGTTGGGAGCTGACCAGGAGACAACGTTTGCGGGTTTGAAGGGGTCGAGCAAGACTTTAATGTCTGATCTTCAGGTGGTCAAGGTAGTTCGTGCTGACACATAGCTGTTCTTCACGCTAGTTGAGGCTCTAAAGCCTAAGCCCGCTTTTGGTAGCATCCTAGTGGTGTGCGAGTACCCTGACGTGTTCCCGGACAATCTTCCCGGATTCCCACCCCAGCGGGAGATCGACTTCACTATTGAGCTAGTGTCATGTTCCAAACCCGTGTCACGCTCTCCTTATAGGTTGGTTCCTAAGGAAATGGCGGAGCTAAAGGTTCAAATTGAAGAGTTGTTGGATCAGGGTTATGTGCGTCCAAGTTCGTCACCTTGGAGCGCACCGGTCCTTTTTGTTAAGAAGAAGGATGGAAGTTTGCGGCTTTATATCGATTATAGAGAACTGAACAAGTTAACGGAAAAGAACAAGTACTCGATCCCAAGGATTGATGGTCTGTTTGATCTGTAGTCGGGTCATCGCTGTACTCAAAATTGGATCTTAAGTACGGTTTCTATCAGCTGTGAATAACAGAAAGTGATATCCCAAAGACAGCGTTCAACACGAGATATGGGCATTTCGAGTTTACGGTCATGCCGTTCGGGCTCACTAATGTGCCATCAGTGTTCATGTATCTAATGAACAGAACGTTTAGGGAGTACTTAGACCACTTTGTGATCGTATTTATCGACGACATATTGGTGTACTCACAGTGCGAAGAGGATCACTTCAAGCATCTGCATTTGGTTTTGAAAACGCTGAGGAGTACCGAACTACATGAAAAGTTCTCCAAATGCGAGTTTTGATTGCCCTTAGTAGCGTTCCTTGGTCACATAGTCAGTGGAGAAGGGATTGCGGTGGATCCGGCGAAGATAGTTACAATACGAGAGTGGCCTGTATTGTCTACGATAGCGGAAGTCCGGAGTTTTCTTGGGCTTGTCGGCTATTACAAGCGCTTCGTAGAGAACTTCTCGCGGATAGTGTTACCTCTCACGACTTTGATATGGAAAGATCAGATGTTTGTTTGGACGTCGGAGTGCGTGCAATCTTTTGAAGAGTTGAAGGGTCGGTTGACCACGACGTCAGTGCTAAGTTCGCTGAGTGGAACCGAAGGATTTGAGATCTACAGCGATGCTTCGGGCAGTGGTATGGGCTGTGTGCTGCTGCAACATGGAAGTGTTATAGCTTATGTCTCGCATCTGCTGAAAGTGCATGAGAGAAATTATCTTGTCCACGATTTGGAGTTAGCAGCCGTGATTTTTGCTCTAAAGCTATGGAGGCATTATTTGTACGGCGTAAAGGTCAATATTTATACCGACCACAGAAGCCTGAAATACCTGTTAGACCAGAAGGATCTGAATATGAGGCAGCGAAGATGGATGGAGTTCCTGGTGGTCTATACATTCAAAATTCATTATGTGCCCGGGAAAGGCAATGTAGTTCCGGATGCATTGAGTCGCAGGGCTACCGCGCAAGCCAACTGGTTTTCGGTTCATGACGAGCGGTTAATTTGGGAGTTGGAGGCATTAGATATCTCTTGTGTTGACAAGAAGACTAGCGCCGAAGCGCTATTGAACTGGACGGAGGTTCAGTATGACCTGACTGATCGTATTCGACAGGCTATAGACTTGGATAGCAGCATGAAGCAAATCATTGAGGCAGTTTCGGATGGGTCAAATTCCTAATTTACGGTTGAAGATGGACTGCTAAAGGAGGACAGTCATTTGTGTGTTCCAACGTGGGTAATTTACGGGTGGAGTTGATGTACGAGGCTCATCACACCAAGTACTCAATTCACCCAGGAAGCACGAAGATGTATCGAGATCTGAAGAAGTTGTTCTGGTGGCCAGGACTCAAGAAGGATGTGGCACTATATGTAGCAAAGTGTCAAACTTGCGCCTTAGTGAAGGCAGAGTGCAACAAGCCAGTGGGTTTCTTGATATCTTTGCCTATTCCGAAGTGGAAGTTTGACGATATCTCAATGGACTTTTGCTTGGATTGCCAAGGTCGTAGAAGGGAAACAACGCCATCTGGGTGATCGTATATCGGTTAACAAAGGTGGCGCATTTCATTCCGAATAGGAAGGATGATTCGATGGAGAAACTGGAAAAGCTTTATGTGGATAACATTGTTAGACTGCACGGTGTGCCCCGCAACATCGTGAGTGATAGAGATGGGCGGTTTATGTCCAATGACTAGAGTTTGGTGCAGCAAATATTGGGAACCAAGTTGATGTTCATCACAGCTTTTCATCCGCAGACGGATGGTCAGACCGAGAGGGTCAACAGGACGATGGAAGACATGCTTTGCTTGTGTGTCCTAGACTTCGACAAGACGTGGGAAGATCGTCTATATTTGGTGGAGTTTGCGTACAACAACAACTACCAAGCGAGCATATAAATGGCGCTCTTCGAGGCCCTATATGGTAGAAAATGTCGCACACCATTGTCGTGTTTGGAATTGGGTGAGACGAGGTTGTACAAAAAGTAAGAGGTGGAGAGCGCCACTTCTTTGGTAGAAACCATTCGAGAGCGTTTGCTGATCGCTCAGGATAGATAGGCCAAATACTATAATGCCAATCATCGGAACATGGAGATCGCTGTTGGCGACTGGGTGTATTTGAAGATAAAGTCGTTCAAGGGTGTTTCATGGGTACGATGCTTGAAGAAGCTTAGCCCGAGGTACCTTGGACCATTTGAGATCCTGGAGCGGATTTGTGAAGCGGCTTATCGTCTAAAGATATCAGTGGAGTTGAGTGGTCTAAGCAACGTATTCCACATATCAATGTTGCGGAAGGCAGTGCAAGAGCCTTCGCAGGTGATCGCGGTTGATCAAATACCGGTGGGCGAAGGGTTGACGACAAGGGTCAAGCCCGTTCGTATTGAGGACTCTGAAGTCAAGCGACTTCGTAACAAGGAGATCAGGATGGTGAAGGTCCGTTGGGAAAATTATGGTCAGGAGGAGTTCTCATGGGAGCGGGAGCAAACCATGCTTGAGAAGTACCCAGAGTTATTCCACTCAGGTACCGCTTTTAGTTTTGTGTATCTTTTCCTTTCGGTAATTTCGTGGACAAAATTCTTTTAAGAGGGAGAGAGTCTTAATGCCCTGAAACTCAAAAGAGGTACATGTGGCATTTTGAGCCAAGTTTGGGACTTGGTAAGGTCACACGGCCTGGGACACAGGCGTGTCCCAGGGGCGTGTTGTGCTCGAGTTCGACGATGTCCGTGTGTTTGACGAAATTGCAGTTGACGATCGTTGAACAGCGAACACAACCTGAGACACAGGCGTGTCCTAGGGTGTGTCCTACTCGGGTTGTTCGTCGAGTTGTGTCGGGGGAGAGACAAGGCCTAAGCGCAGGCGTGTTCAGGACTGACACGGGTGTGTAAAATTCGACACAGGCATGTCGAATACCTGTGTTCTCCTCGGGTTGGTGCTGGACCTATGTCGATGGAGGAACACGCCCAGCTATGCGAGCGTGTATTGGATGATACGGGCGTGTCAAGCTTGACACGGGCGTGTTGAGAGCCCGTGTTATTTTCGGGACATGATTGTTTCAGCATCGATTGAGGCACACAGACTTGGACACGGGCGTGTCACAAGCCCTGTTCGGCCCAGGTTTTGAATTTTAAGTGCGAATCGTGACCGTCCGTTTCCTTATTTTTGGATCAAATGGCTCACGGCTGTTCTTACTGGGATATACCTGGGAATAGGGCTTAGAAACCCTCATTCTATTTGTGTTTTCTCTTTCTAAAGTTCTAGAGAGAGGGGAGAGCAAGGAAGAAGAAGGAAGTGAGATCCGGTCATTGGTGGAGCTTCGGAGCTCCGATTCGCGATCCGAGTCCAGATCTGCGAAGGCGTGGCCGATACGGTGCTTTTCATCCGTATAGATTAACATGGCGCCAAAGAGAAACCCAAGGGTAACGATTCTCATATTCGACATGTGAAGTCCTCTTTCTTTCTGCATAGGAAGCCCGCTCTCGCGAGTATGCGGTGAATGTGAGGCGTTCCTTTAGGTAGACATGAATAGTCCCCTCTTTATTGCATGTAGAGTCCGAAGTAGAGATATAGACATAAGCATGGTGTGTGAAGCCTACCCGGACAAGTTGGTCTGGATTGGTGATGTTTCATTATGCATGATTAGCTGGAGAAGACTACATGCCTTTGGTTGTTTTCGGGTTTTCTATGCGGTAGATTGCAATAGGGAGTCTTGGGGATTAACTCCAAGGTGCACCCGGAAAACTCGGCGGAAATACATTTCTGCCAACTTGGTGGCCTGAGAGACAGCCTTGAACATAACTGGGTTTTGTGCATGTTTGATCATTTTGGGACTCGGGGAAGCTTGACCCGCACATATGGCTTAAATTGACATTGTGGTAAGAGCAACGGGTTAGGCAGAACAGTACCCGCTCTGTGTTGTTCGGTTAAAGAGACCTAAAGTACATGACACTTACCGTTGGCATAGATGGAGGGTCTTAGGCTTAGGCCGGAAAGACTAAAATGCTCACGAGTATTGTCGTACAAGGGGCGGTGGTGAGACTGCGGTTTTGATCGGGTTCACCGTGTAAGTGCCCTGAGAGCACGGGGTGTGCAGCTGTGTGTGCCTGCACCTATGGTGTTGTGATTATTCACTATAAAGCTTAATATGCTAATAAGTGCAGGGAAGGAGCATCGCCACCACGAGTTTGGGGGCGGGATCGCTATAATTTGGTCAGCTTTAGCTGACCGTTACTTTTGTTTGCCACCATTGCGGTGAATTGTGCTTGCAGGTTACTGCGGAGCCGAGTGACAAATAGCAGGTCAAAGCCCTTGTTGATGAGCCAGCCCTTGAAGACCTTGTTTTGTTTAATTGTTTAATTCATGTGTGACCGGCCTGCGAGCCGAAGTATGGAAGACACTGTTTTAAATTTATTGAACTCTTGTAAGGCCATAAGGGCGGTGCCTTGTGTACTTTGTAATTCATTCCTGTTTGGGTTCGATAGTGGACATTCATGCTTGTGGCTGGGTTCTTATTTTGAAACTTAATAAATTGCTTCTGTTAGACGCCCTGTATAGGACATTACGATTGGAAGAATGGTTTCAATGAGTAACCCTTCGGTCTGTCAGTGGTATATGGCGTCGGGCCCCGGTCGGACCTACTTCTATATGCTATGTGACGGATAGGGGTGTTACACCTATCATCCCTGCTCCTACAAAGTTAGCATCTAAAAAATAATTTAGCTTATAGTCATTACTTCTTGGGCACCATAAGCGAAGATTTGGTGTGCCTTTAAGGTATCTCAAATTCCTCTTTGCAGCAGCATAGTGAGATTCCTAAGAGTTCACCTGGAATCTAGCAAGGCACATGTTGAAAACATTATATCTGGTCTACTAGCATTAAGGTAGAGCTAAGATCCAATTATGCTTCTGTACTTGGTTTTATCAAACGGTTTCCCTTTCCTATCCTTATCTAGAGACATAGTTGAACCCATTGGAGTCCTCATAGAGGTTGCATTCTCCATTAAAAATTTCTTAAGTAACTCTTTTGTCAACTTCATCTGAGAGTTGAAAATTCCATCTTCAGATTGCTTCACCTAAAATCCTAAGAAATACTTCAGCTCACACATACTGCTCATTTCAAACTTCCCTTGCATCAAGTTAGAAAACTTTTTGCAAAGGTTGTCATCTTTAGATCTAAATATAATATCATTGACATATATTTATACTAGCAGGATCTTGCCTTTTACTTCCCTAAGAAATAATGTCTTATCTATCTTTCCTCTCGAGGACTTATTTTCAAGAATAAATCTAGATAGCATCTCATACCAGGCTCTAGGAGACTGTTTTAAACCGCATAATGCTTTATTCAAAAAATAGACATGATTAGGAAGGGTTGGAACAACAAAACCTTGGGGTTGTTCCACGTATACTTCCTCCTTTAAATTACCATTGAGGAAGGTTGACGTCACCTCCATTTGGTATACTTTAAAACCTTTGTGAGCGGCATACGATAGGAACAATTTGATTGCTTCAAGTCTTGCCACCAGAGTAAAAAATTTGATCGAAGTCGATTCCTTCTTCTTGTCAGTAACCATGAGCTACAAGCCTGACTTTATTCTTTATAATAACTCCATTTTCGTCCATCTTGTTTATGAAGACCCATTTTGTCCTTATAAAATTTTGACCTTTGGGCCTTAGTACCAATTCTCACACCTTATACCTTTCAAACTGATTGAGCTCTTCTTGCATCATAACGATCCATGAAGCATCCTTATTTGCTTCTTCGAACTTCTTCGGTTAAATCTGAGAAAGAAAACTCAAATGTAAGGCTTTATTATCTGTACCTCTTCTTTTTCTAACTCCTTCACTTAGATCTCCAATGAATATATCAATGGGGTGATCTCTTGAATTTCTTATCACTAGATTCCTTGTAGTTTCATTAAAAGGTTCTTCTTCTTCTGGTGCACATTATTCATCTTGATGCTCTTCATATTCAATAAAGTTCAGATCATTGACTCTGATGGAACTTGAGAGTTCTTCTTTAACCGCTTCTTCTAAGCTGCTCTTTTGGTTTTGAACCTGCATCTTCAATAAAAATACTAGAAGAGCTGCTATGAAGCTTAGTCGTTTCATCAATACAACGATGATAGACTTTTCTACAACTAAGGTTTTCTTGTTAAAAATCATATGTCTTACTATAGCTACTAAATCCTACGAAAATACCTTCAAAACTTTTTTCATCAAACTTAGTTTTGTGATACTTCTCATTATTAAGTACAAAGCATTTGCTTCCAAAAATTCTAAAGTAGGACACAGTTAGTTTTCTGCCTTTCAAAAGTTCATAAGGTATCTTACGATGATTCTTGTAGATTAAGTCTCTATTTTTCACGTGACAAGTTATATTTACTGCTTCAGCCTAGAAGTACACTGGTAATGAAGAGTCATTCAACATAGTGGTACTTGCCTTAATAAGGGTTCTGTTCTTTCTCTCGGCAACTCCATTTTGCTGTGGAGTACGAGGAGAGTGTTGGAACCCCAGTTTTTTTAGGCTAGGATTACTATTAGGATGTTTAGATTGACCCAACATGTATAGTCTAGGGTCATAGGTATTTCTAGGGTCATTTGCCTTAGAAGAATTCCAAAGTTTAGAAAATCAGTTCGACGAAAGTTGATCACACTTGGACGAATGCTAAGCTCAGCTCGACGAACTTAGAGTTCTAACTCTGAGTTGAGCTCGACGAAAGCTGAGCTCCGGTTGAAGAACTCTAACCACAACTCTGAAACTCCGGTTGACGAATGTCAAGCTCAGCTCGACGAACATTGAGCTCAGGTCGAAGAATATGAAGAATCAGTTTGACGAACTCCAGGCTCAGGTCAATGAAATGTATGCTGAGTTCGATGATTTCTAAGCAGTGTTTTAGGCATATTTCTTTGCAGATGGCAGAACAGTTTTAGGCTTAATTTCAGGCTATTATATATTCTGAAGGCAGAATAAAATCAAAGGCTTAATTACAGACAACCTTGACTCTGATATTTAATGCTAAATATTCTAATGAATATAGTTATTTAGAGGCAACATTAAATGTGGATTTATCACAATGTTTATTGTTAATTAATTCCCAAGGCAGTTACCTTCTCAGGAATTCTCCAGCCATTTCAGGGTTTATGAATTCAAATATTTGAATTCTTCTCATGATTCAAAATATATGCTCAGAAGTTTTCTGCTTCTAACAGAGACAGTTACAGTTTTGAGATACATCTTGTTTTATAGAGAATAGGATTTCTGCTTCAAGTTTTTTTTTTCCAGCAACAAATCTTCAATCTGAGACAAAAGTTCACATCTCTCAGAAACATTTACTAGAAGAAGAAGTTTTCAAAGAAGGCCTACACCCAGAAGAAAGAACTCCCTCACCTGATCATAAAATCTATTCAAATCAGGGGGAGCTTTCTGCTTCAATAATTCACTAGTCTTCTCAGAGATTATTGACAGAGAAGAACATCATCATCTTTTTGTTTATTCCATAAACTGTGTAAGGGGTTTTAACTCCTTTCAAAAGTTAGATCTTTGGTTCATAAGTCACCTGATCAAAATACTTAGGTTTGGTTTTTGGGCACCGGATCAAAAGCTCAAAGGGTTGCTAGATCTCTTATAGAAAAATTGATCTTGTGGTGGCAGGGCACCTGAGCAAAAAACTATGGTGGAAGGGCACCTGAGAAAACCTGTAGTGGATTCCTACCAGGGTGGTAGAAGAGTGGATGTACCCAGATTTATTGGGGAAACACTATAATCCTTGTGCCATCTATGCTGACTGCTTTCTTTGTTTGTGTGTTGTGATCTTGTTTATATACATATATATCACTATCTTTTTATCACTATAAAAACAAGTTAATAATTTTTAATACTATATTCACCCCCCTCTAGAGTAAAGATAAAATCTATCCCTCACTTCCAGGGAGGAAAACTCATGAAAGATATCTAGGATTGCATAGAACTTTGTCATGACACCAGACTCAAATTTTGTTCCATGGTCACTTCTGATTTTGAACATTGATCAATTCAATTTGTTTTGTATCTGTCAGATAAAGCTAGTGAAAGAGTCAAAGTTATCTTATTTGTGTTTCAGAAAGAATACCCATGCAAAACGTGAGTATTCATCAACAATAACCAATGTATAAGCTTTACCTCCTAAATTACGGACATAACATAGGACCGAATACGTCCATATGAAGGAGATATAAGCATCTAGAAGAATCTTTATCAATAATTCTTTCAAAAAAAGCCCGTATCTGCTTATTCATCTTGCATGCATGACACAGTATCTCTTTAACGTACTTAATATCAGGTGCATCACGCACTAAGTTATGAGAGAATAACATGGTTATAGTTTTAAAATTAATATGCGATAATCTTTTGTGTCATTGATCACAAACAGATGCACTATCTTTTGCCAAAAAACACACTGGTGTAGAAGACTTTAAGCAAAGAAAAAATAGACGACTTTATCAAGCACGTGTCCATGTAGAACTCAACCATATACCCTTTTGTCATATAATTGACTCATGCTTATGAAATTATGTTGTAATCCTTCAATATAAGCCACCTTTGTGAAACAGACTATACCATTAGTAATCATATTGTAGCCTTTTGTAATTCCTTTGTCGGAACCGCCAAATATTACTTTTGGGCCGTCTTTGACTGAGGTATAATTTTGTAGAAGGCTTCTTGTCCACGTCATATGCCTGGAACATCCACTGTCTAAATATCAAAAAGGATTTTTGTTGGCATTTTGACATACATGCATTCACAGACAAAATACCCTTAGTAACCCAAACAGATTTAGGTCCTTGGTTTATTGTTAGATAAACACCACTAGGAATGTTAACATTACGAGGGGTCATTCTTGCATTGTTAACTCAAGGAGTATTATAATTATTAGAATTGAACCAACAATTTATGGTGAAATTACAAATTTTTCCATAGCACCAACAGTCAAATCTGTTGTACCTTCTTATCTTCTACAATCTCACCTTTTGAATAGGAGGTCTTGCAGGAGCTATATATCTAGAATTGGAAACCTCACGAGAACAACATACGCTCGGCTTCTTTATCTCATGCGGCATTTTAGCAACAAGCCTGACCTTTTGTGCTTTCTTAGCACTCGGTCCATGAATGAATGGACCATAATATTGAAGGATGATCTCTTCATGAGATGCCTTGAGAGCACTTATTCCAAGATTTTTGTGATGGCTCCATCCTTAGTTATTCTTATTAGAGACAACGTATGTTGTTTTTGAAAAATGACCTTAGAATGTTTCAAGGTCATACCTATTTGTCAGAAGGATTACCTTCTTGAAGGAAAGCTGACTTTGAGGAGCCTTCCCTTTATCCTTAGCAGCATATTATCCAATCCCACTCTACTTAGAGGCTGAAAATCCATCAATGAGAGGAAGGATAGTCTTTGTCTTCGAGATGCTTTCTACAAGCTTCCTTTCAATCAATAACTTTTCTTCCATTTCATCTATTATCTTCTCTTTCAGACTTACTCGCTCAGTAGAGCATTTTAGTTCCTCTTTCAAGGATTGAATTTTGTCTCTGAGAGGGGTCAATCTCTTAATTTGCTCCCTCAGTTAAGATTCCAATGCCTTGAGAGATACAATCTCTTTGGTTTGTGATTTGACCACCTTACGACATTTGTCAAATCCCTTCAGTAATGCTCAATACTGTACAATTAAGTTTGAATCCTCCTCAAATGAGTAGTTTTCATGACCATTGCATGTTGTATCAGTTTCAGATATAGGAGTATGTGAATTTACCTTCCTAGTATATTGAGAGTCACAGTTATCCTCGTCAGTATCTGTTTCATCCGTGCCTGACTCACTTGCGTCGCTATTGCTGAAAGTCAATGAATTTCTAGCGATAAAGCTCTTTTCTTCTTTCTTTTTTGTCTTTAAATGATCTCTTTTCTTCTTTTTTTGATCCTTTCCTCTTTTTGTGTGTGCAGTCAACGATCATGTGCCCTAGCTTATTACAATAATAATAAAGTATGTCAGAACAAATGTGTTTATTTTGTTTCAGTTAATACATGTTGTTGATGTTGTTGTAGCTCTTCTTGTGATGATCACAATCCCAACAAGATTTTCTATAATTAAAATAGGAGGGCTAATTTTTCATTTGCCTCCTTTTGTTGAGCATCCTCTTAAACTGTCTAGAGAGTAATAAAAACTCATCATCTGACATTTAAAAATTGGAGGTGCTTGGCTCTAAATCTTCATGTTCATTTAAAACTTGTGTCCTTGATGGTGAAATAGCTCTGTCTTTCCTTGACCCTTCGGCCTTTAGGGTTATAGACTTCTCTCTGACTAAAGTCATGCTTCCCTCTTCTTCTACCTTTTTGGTGTTTAGTTGCAGCTCGGAGAAATTAGCTTCGCAAATAAGTTTTGTGGATCTATCTTAATCGGAATACAATACTCCCTTATAGCACAAACCTTAGTATCTCATTCTTTGGTCAGGTATCTCAAGAATTTGTCATTAAGTTCACCATCAGTTAACACACAACATAATTTCTTAGGTCGTTGAAGATCATAGAAAATTTTTCACAGTAATCAAATATAGTGTCCCTCTTATCTTGCTTGAAAGCCTTGTATTCCTGATTGAGGAGGGATTTCCTATCATCCCTGACTTTCTCCATTCCTTCCATAAGAACAATCAGAGATTGCCAAATCTCCATAACATACTTACAATGGATTAAGTTTTGCAGCATTGAACCGTCCACCGCACTAGCAATAATGTTCTTCACCTTCTTATCCAGAGCAACGAGAGTAATCTCATCTTTGTTCAAGTCTATCATCTTTTTAGGAACCATCAGATTTGGATCAATTATTTACAGGTTCATAAGAATATGTGGACTTTCTTCAATAATTGTGAAGATTCTGGGATCACAAGCTTCCATGAAGAATTTAACTATTTCCTTCCACATAAAGAAATTTTCCTTGTAGCACACTAACAGCTTCATCGAGGATAAATCCTTGATCTTGTCCATTCCAGACGTGCTTGTCTCTTTTGATAACTATATTAGGATCTATTCAAAGTGTTAACCTTTTAACGAATAACCTCCTTCTAATAGCAATTGAAAGTATCTAGTAGTCGACCTAAATCACCTAGAGGGGGTGAATAGGTGAGCATTGCGGCTTTTAGCGGAAATAAAAAATATAACAAAGTAAATCACACAAAATAAGAAATCACAACATAGCGCCTCATAGACACAAAGATTTATAGTGGTTCCCCGAAGATGGGTACGTCCACTTTCCCGCCTCGCCTATCTAGCACTTCGGGTTAGACTCAGCTACTTCACCAAAAACTCAGATTATAACAATCTTACACTCGTAATATATAACTCCTACAATCTAGGAGAACAACTTCCCCTACACTCGATCCTTCAACAATGATCTACAAAAACTCCGAAGAACAAACTTCCTATAAAGCAATAAGAGAAATATTTGTTGGAAAACAATCTTCTTTCTTATATTTGAAAACAGTCCTTCATTGCGTGAAAGCTTTGACTGAAATTTTGAAGTAGAAGAAGAAGGATTTGAAATATAAGAACACAGATCTGATGTAAGAAACGATGAATCTCTGAAGGTATATGAATCTAAAATCTTGAGATCGATCGAGTCTTTCTTTGTAGGAGGAATCACAGATCAGGAGAGCTGTAGGTGTCGAAGTTCTTTGTGAAATTGAATTTGAATTCCCGATCATTTATAGCAAAAGACAATTAGATCAGCGATTAGGGTTTTTTGTAATATCCTTTGACTATATATAGGTGATTCCTCACAAACGGCTCAATTTTGAACTTAGTTCTATCGTATATGTGTATTGTATATGGAGGAAGCCCTAATTCTGGAAATCCATTAAAACGAGAACGAAAATTGAACGAAAATTGTTTAAGACCAAATTCGTCGAGACATCATGTGAACTCTCCAGACCACTCGATGAACCAGTCATAAATACTTGAGAAAGAGCTTGTGTGAGATGTTTGGACTTTACGAGACCTTTCGACGAATTAGCTATAAGCTCTCGAGAGTACTCGACGAATTTTGTTGAGTACACGACGAATTTACATGAACTGGCTAAGTCTTTAAAATTTCTCTGGAACCTTAAGGAATTTACCATGACTTCTCGAGAGTACTCGACGAGTTTCATGAGTACTCATGTAAGTACTTGACGAATTCGTCGAGTATATACGAGAGGTCTAAGTTGCTTTAACTTAACCGTTCTGGACAACGGTTCAAAGTGATCCTCGAGTACACCCGATATTACTCGACGAATTCTATGAATGCTTATGTGAGTTCTCAATGAATTGAACGAGCCCTCACGAGATCACTCGACGAAATGAATTAGTAAGGTTCTGCAAATTCTGAACAACTTCCTTTGTGATGTTAGATGAAGTACACCTCATTATAGAGATTACGCATGGGTCAACTTTATGTTCTATACAATGAGGAATTACATTGCACAGTACTTTGTTTGGAGACCCATTGTAACTTGACAATGGTTTGTACTTGGCAATTAAGACCTGCACCAAACAAAACTAAAACTAACATCAAATACAAACTGATTTCAACTTAGTTCAAGGAACACTTCTTCAAATCAGGGCTATTGTGGATACAATACCTAACATCTTGGAACCACCCATTGTCTCTTATTGCATCCTCCCTCGAATTTACCCTACCATGCCAGCGAGTGAACCTTCATCCCCCCACCAGCTAGTAAGAGCATGGTAAGAGGGATCTGCTCGGGGCTATCATTTAACCAAACCATTCATAACATCCTACCACGAAATGAATTTCATTCCTACCGGCTAATGAGAGCTCGGTCAACAGGATTTGCTTGTGGAAATCATTCAACCAAACCTTTCTTAATATCCTATCACCGAGTGACTTCCAGACATACTGGCTAATTAGAAACCGGTTAGCGGGAAATGCTCGTGGTCATCATTCAACCAAACCTTTCATAACATCCTTCCACCAAGAGACTTCCAGTCCTGTCATCTAGTGGGAGCCCGGTCAGCAGAATCTTCCCGTAGACATTATTCAACCAAACCTTCCATAACATCCTGCCTTCGAGTGACTTCCAGTACTTTCAACTAGTGGGAGCCAAGTAATTAGGATCTGCTCATGGCCATCATTCAACCAAACCTTTCATAACATCCTGCGATCTAATGGCTTCCAGTCTTTCTGGCTAGTGGGAGTTTGGTAAGAAGGATCTGCTCATGGCCATCATTCAACCAAACCTTTAATAATATCCTTCCACCAAGTGAATTCCATTCCCAACGACTAGTGGGAGCCCGGTCAGCGAGATCTTCTCTTGGCCATCATACAACCAAACCTTCCATAACATCCTGCCACTGAGTGACTACCAGTCCTGCCGGATAGTGGGAGCTCGGTCAGTGAGATCTACTCGTGGCCATCATTAAACCAAACATTTCATAACATCCTGCCATCAAGTTACTTATAGTTATGCTAGCTAGTGGGAGATCGATCAGTGGGATCTGCTCGGGGCCATCATTCAACCAAACTTGTCATTCTAACAAAAAAGAAAAACAAACAGAAAAAAAAGTGTCATAAAGACTAACATTCTTATTATTCAATTTTATGGATAAAAATGTATAAAGTCATCACCACTCAAAGTGTGACTGATGGTCACCCCCTCCATATTTTGGAAGCGCTATCCCCTGACTGCAGGGCCTCCTCAATTATATAGGGGACCTCCCAATTGGGATTGAGTTCCCTATAATCCACTGACCTCTTGGCCACATCGACCTTCTTTTGGACGAGGCCCCCTTTACAAACTACTTGACTCGGATATATTTATCAAAGTACCTGGCCATCCGGCGCTTGACTTCTTTCTGAATGATGGTTGGATCATGCAGTTCCTCCACTAGGTACAGTGAGAGTCACAACTCATCTTCATTTTCCACTCTCCACTTAAAGTGAAGGGATAGATCACACTAACTCTAGTGGGGGGAGGTGAATAGAGTATTAAAAACTTTTGATTAATTTTTATAGTGGATTAATAAAATAAGTGATATCTATATGTAATAGGCAGAAATAAAAAAAGAAAATCACAGCATAGTGTTGGTACCCTAGTTTTGATTTGAGTTCAGTCTTCTCTTTTAGTCTCTTGACCCAAGATTTATCTATGGTCAAAGGTTAGTTTGCCCTAGTTTAGTCTTGTCACTTTTCCAGATGAATATTTGGTTAAGTTGTTTTTCGTTCGACTATGGTCGAACGCCGCTCGACTATCGTCTATCGACTGTTCGACGATCGTCTATCAGTTGGTCGACATTGTGTCTGCGTTGATAGTTCGACTATCTGTTTGATAGGTCGACTATCTGTTGTGTTTGATAGTTCGACTATCTGCTTGGATAGTTCAACTATCTGATAGTTCGACTATCTGTTTGATAGGTCGACTATCTGTCCGCTTTGATAGTTCGACTATCTGTTTGATAGGTCGACTATCTGTCCGCTCTGATAGTTCGACTATCTGTTTGATAGGTCGACTATCTGTCCGCTTTGATAGTTCGACTATCTGTTTGATAGGACGACTATCTGTTCTCTTTGATAGTTCGACTATCTGCTTGGATAGTTCAACTATCTGGTAGTTCGACTATCTGTTGATAGGTCGACTATCTGTTCTCTTTGATAGTTCAACTATCTGTTGATAGGTCGACTATAGGTTTCATTTGATTGTTCGACTATCTGTTTGATAGGTCGACTATCTGCTTTGTTTGATAGTTCGACTATCTATTTGGATAGTTCAACTATCTGATAGTTCGACTATCTGTTTGATAGGTCGACTATCTGTTTGCCTTGATAGTTCGACTATCTGTTTGATAGGTCGACTATCTGTTTGCTTTGATAGTTCGACTATTTGTTTGATAGGTCGACTATCTGTTTTCTTTGATAGTTCGACTATCTGTGAGATAGGTCGACAATCTATGTTGCTTGATAGTTCGACTATCTGTTTGGATAGTTCAACTATCTGATAGTTCGACTATCTGTTGATAGGTCGACTATCTGTTTTTCTTTGATAGTTCGACTATCTGTTGATAGGTCGACTATCTGTTTTGGTTGGTAGTTCGACTATCTGTCTTGATAGATCGACTATCTGATAGCTGTACTATCTGTCCTGATAGTTCGACTATCTGCTGAGGTAGTTCGACTATCTTCTTTGATAGTTCGACTATCTGTATCGTTCGACTATCTGTCTGATAGGTCGACGATCTCTGTGCCTCATTCGACGATCTCCGAGGGTCGTTCGACGTTTTGCTGTTTGTCTTTAATAATTTTGTCGTCTTCTATGATGTGATTTATTTCATATTTATTTTGGCATATTTTATAAAAGATTATTTGAATAAAGTTGTGATATTATTTCCATGCAATATCTGCTCCATTCCTTATGCATGAGCTAATCTTTTTCTGACAAAGTTGTTTGTCTTATTAGCTGAGATATGATTTCTGCTTTATCTGCCAGGCTGTCCTTTATAGCCGTTAGACTCAAAAAGTATTCTTTGGCCGTAAAGTGTCTCTTTTGATGTGACTTTCTCTAGTATTATTTTATCAGAGTTACTTGCAGCTTCTTAGAAAGCTTTATCCTCTTATAGGATATCTGTCTGCAGTATTTGTTTTGCTTTATGCTATTTGCAGCCCAGCTTGCAGATTTCAGTAGAAGACAAAATTCAAACTCAAATTAGAGTCGTTGCTGCTGATGCTATATAAAGAATTCTTTGGAGAAAGAAATCAACTAGTTCACATAGCCAAAAACCAGTTCATTTAGGAAAAGGAGTTCAAAAGCTAACAAGCAGCATCCAAGCTTACAACTTATAGTTTACAACTGCTCTCAGCTCGTTGACATCTAACTGAGAAGAAGTTTTAGTTCTTCACTCTTCTTCAACCTGAGTTCTCCTACCTCCAGGAAGATCTTCACTTAGAGCTTTTTGAAGAAGAAGAAGAAGAAGATAGTTGCCTGAAGAAGAATTTTTCAATTCATATTTATTATCTTCTTGTAGTTTTTTTCCTTCAGATTTTCTGAAGTGTTTTCTGCACTGAAGCAAGACTTCACCTGGACATTCTTTTAGCCAGGGGGAGCCTTGACTCTTTAGAGCTTTCTAGCTCAGTGCAAGTTCTTGAGCTTCTCTAATTCTATTTAAAATAGAGAAGACATTTTAACCTCCTTTCCCCCTCCTGTAAAGGGTTATTACTCCCTTCAAAAGTATACCTTGGTGGCAGGGCACCTGATCAAAAACCTGTGTTGGTTTTTAGACACCTGATCAAAAGTCTAAAGGGTCTCTAGAACTACCTGCAGCAGATCTTGTTGGTGGCAGGGCACCTGATCAAAAACCTGAGTGGATTCCTACCTTGTTGGTAGAAGAGTGGACGTACCCAAGTTGTTTGGGGAACCACTATAAATTCCCTTGTGTCGTCTGGTTGTTTGATTTATTACTTGTGCTGTTGGCTGTGATTAGTTTTAAATAGGTTTGCTTGTTGTTGTTTAGGATCCCAAGCCATAACTGTAATTACAGTTGGTTGCCTCTTGTGCACAACACTTGTGTTAAGCTTTAGGGTTACTTCTCAAATATCTATAACCTTCATTCCGCAATTAATTTCAAGAGAGTTGAGTAGACAATCAACTTTGCTAGTGCAATTTTTGATTACTCTATTCACCCCCCCCCCCCTCTAGAGTAGTATATATCCCTTTTCTTTCAATTGGTATCAGAGGGAGGTTGACTGACTGAATAGGCTAACACCTAAGTCACAAGATCCTGATAGATACCAAGGATTATAGATATTCACTTTCACTATCATGGCCCAGTCCAAGGATTACTCTAACACAAGACCCCCAGCATGCAACTTAGCTAAGTTTAGCATCTGGAAGGCAAGGATTAAATTATATATGAACTCTATTGATGAGAGTATTTTTGCTTCTATTTTGACAGGACCACCAAGAGCACCTGCTGCAGCTACTGCTTCATCATCAACTGATATGAGTGCAGTTGATGAGTTGTAAATATACCTATATTTTCATATTTTATTTAAGTCAATTTTGTTTGTTTTTTGTCTTTTTTTATCTGTTTTATCCAATAAATTGTTTATTTTTGTAAATATTATTTCTAACTTAGCTTTATTTTATTGCAGAAAATTTCCCGAAAAATTCCAAAAATAGTCAAAAAGTTGACTGACACGCCCGTGTCACATGACCGACACACCCGTGTCATGCCCTCGACGATCGCCGGCCACAGGTGCCAGCTCGACAATCGGCGATCATCAAACCCAGCTCGACACGCCCTTCGACACGCCCGTGTCAAGGTGTGACACGGGCGTGACCTTGCCACCTGGCCCGACGTGACGCGCGCGACTTTGCGGCCGGACCGCGCCCAGATCGACCTCCCCGACACGCTCCAGTCACGCCCGTGACTGACACATGTCACGCCCGTGACCTAGGGCGTGACCGCCACGTTTTCAGCCGAAGTCAACTTTCCAGTCAAATCACCCGATCAGCTCATGAATAGTGTCGACATGCCCCCCTGTCACGCCCTAGTCACGGGCGTGACCAACCCGAAATTTTGCCTATAAATAAGAGCTTCCAGGAAGCTTATTTTGTCCACTTTTTTGGTCCATTTTACTTAGGGGAGGTGCTGCCCGTTTGGCTTCTAAGCTATGTAAGGAGAATTTCTCCCTATCTTTCTTAGTTTGTATTAGGTTGTTTGTTTTAGCTTTTTCATGTAATAGCCTTTTTATTCAATAAAATGGTAGATTTTCTATCTTGCAAAGTTGAAATGTTCAATTGGAAGCGCCCTTCTTAAGTAATTTTTTCATTCCCTTTTTGTGTTTCTTTTATGTTTTCATCTTTTTAGCTTTCATAACTTAGTTAGATTTAGGATTTATCGGCATTTCTAGCTGTTGTGCCGTCCGTTTAGTTTTCATTCTCCGCACTTTTTAGCTTTAGCTTTTTCTTCTTTATCATTTTCATTCATATAAGTTTTATAAAAACTCCCCTAAAAGTGTTCGTTTTTATTTTTTTTAACTTAGGCTCTTAGGAATGTAAAACTTCTCGTTCCTTTTTAGTTTTATTCTCACTTTTTTGGAGGTTTTATAAAAACTTATGAATAAAAATGTAGTCGTTATAATTTTTCGCTCACTTCATTTTAGCTTTTTATTCGTAAAACTTTTAGTCCCTTTAATTTTTATTTTCACTTTTTATGCATTTCTACCGCATTCTAGCGGTAGAAATGCAGTCGTTTTAATTTTCTGAGCACTTTGTTTTTCTTATTTTTGCAAGTGTGTGTGCGTGTATGAGTTAGGTTTTACTGCTTTATTTCAACTCCTGTAGAGTGCGTGTGTGCGTATGCATTTATTTCCGCCTACTCGTTAAGAGTTAAATGGCGCTCTGCTTTCATTTCCCGCCCACTCGTTTGAGTGGGACTTGTCTTTTTACTGCTTTCATTTTCTTCCTACTCACTTGAGTAGGAAAACTTTGTGTGGGTGCATGTGTTTTCATTTCTGTATAGTGCGTGTGTGTGTTTTACTTTCAAGTAGAGTGCGTGCGTGTATGAGATAAATTTACTCCCGCCCACTCATTTGAGCCAGGACTTGCAATTTTATCGCTTTCTCAATTATGTAGAGTGCGTGCGTGTAGGAGATAATTTTACCGCTTTATTTATCGCTTTCTTCAATTAAGAAGAGTGTGTGCGTGCGTGCATTTATTTCCGCCTACTCATTTGAGTAGGGCTTGCTTTATTTAATTTTCTTTATGGTTTTGAAGTGTGCGTGAGTGCCTGCATCAATTAGCCTTCAATTTATCTAATTGTCTTATTTTTTGTGTTTTCTCTTATAATTGTTCAGTGCTTAATTTAACACTCACGCTTCACCTAAAAACATAAAGCCGTCCCCATGCCGATGAGTGGCTAATCTCTTTTAGCCTTCGGCATCGAAGAGCATTGGGACATAAAAAATGATTTGAAATAATTAAAAAACTTTATTTTTATTTTAATTTAAGGACTTAAGGTTTACCCCGGGTTAACGACGCATAGGACCACATAATCGATGTGTGGGCTCTATTTCCGTTATCCATACGCGACGCCGAGACGCTGCACGCATGGACCGATCCCCCTTGGGTAAAGAGAACTGCGTACGCCCCCTCGAAAGAGGAGAAGCGTAGTTCTGCTGGATTGGGTTCCCCACCCAATAGCGGGGTTCTTAGTGTAAAGCGGGCATTAAGAGGAATCCTTCGTCGGTCTAACGATCGGTCGAATAGTCTTAATGTTTAGGTGAGCAATATTCCTAGAGATAAGTGCGCTCATATTTTTGGAACCCCCACGGCCAAGTGCCTTTTATTAAATTAAAAACAAAGTTTAATAATTGTTAAGAATTATTTTAGTCTTAATCGGATTCGATGCCGAGCGTTAACCCTTCATCGAACTAACTTAGCAAAATTCAGCTCTCTTTCTTTCCGTTTTAATTAAACTAAAAAATCCCACCTTACTGATAGTAAGATAATAGTGTTCCTGGAAGAGTAAATATAATCAACGCGTCCCCGAGAATAATACGACCTCGGTATTTTCCCTTTTTAGACCCCGCAGAATCTATCGGAGAACCCTCTTCTTCTTCTATGGCCGACCCGAATAATGCCCAACCGGCCGAGCGTAGTATGTCTTACTACGCTCGGCCCAACTTGGATGATACGGGGTCGAGTATTGTTCGGCCCGCTGTGGCCAACAATAATTTTGAAATTAAGTCAAGTGTGATTCAAATGATCCAAAATGCCGTGCAGTTCGACGGACTGCCGGATGAGGACCCCAATAATCACTTGTCTAATTTTCTTGAAATTTGCGATACTTTTAAAATTAATGGTGTCACTGATGACGCCATTCGTTTGCGCCTTTTTCCCTTCTCTCTTAAGTCCAAGGCTAAGGCGTGGTTACTCTCCCTCCCGCGGGGATCCATCACGTCCTGGGCGGAATTGGCTGAGAAATTCCTTACGAAGTATTTTCCGCCCGCGAAAACTGCAAGACTGCGGGCAAACATATCTTCGTTCGTCCAAAACGACTCCGAGTCTCTTTACGAGACTTGGGAACGCTTTAAGGAGTTTCTCCGCCGGTGCCCGCACCACGCTCTGCCAACGTGGTTGTAGGTACAAATTTTTTAAAATGGAGTGAATAGTCAGACGCGTCAAATGATTGACGCGGCTGCCGGGGGCACTCTGAACAATAAGACCCCCGAGGCCGCCCAGGCCCTTTTTGAGGAAATGGCGGTGAACGCCTACCAGTGGAATGTCCTGCGGGCACGCCCTAAGCAGGCGGGCATTTTTGAAGTGTATGCCACTGCTCAGTTAGCCCTCCAAGTGGAAAGGCTAACTAAGCAGGTGGCGGAGATGTCTGTTGCCTCCTCCACTCCGCCTTGTTTTCTCCCCCCCCCCCTCCAACATCTGCGTAGTCGACGAATTCGTGGACTATATGGGAAATCCGGTGCGTCCCTCATTTCAAAACAACCCTTATAGTAGCCACTATAATCCGGGTTGGAGGAACCATCCGAATTTCTCTTGGAGCAACCCGAACAATGCGCAGCGTCCCCCTCCCCCTCCTTTTGTGCCAACATTTCCTCCTCCCCCTCCTATGAAGCCATCCCCGGTGGAGGAAAATTTTAATCGTTATGTCGCGTCCAATGAGTCCAATATCCGGAACATCACCGGATCGCTAAAAAATTTAGAACTCCAGGTTGGACAGCTGGCGCGACTTATGTCAGAACGCGCCCTGGGGGCACTGCGAGGGAACACGAAGCCCAATCCAAGGGAAACCGCCAACGCTATGACCCTCCGTAGCGGTAAGGAGGTGGTCGAACCAAAACGGATCGATCCTCAGGTACATATTTCACCTCCGACCCCTCTTCCCTCTTCTTCGATTACGCAACCCTTACCGATTTTTAACGACAAAACTATTTTAAACAAGGCGTTGCCCTACCCGCATAAGTTAGATAATGAGCGAGTAAACGCGCAATATGAAAATTTTATTTTATTACTTAAACAAATTCATATTAATGTTCCTATTTGCGAGGCTATCTCGCAAATGCCTAAATATGCGAAATTTTTAAAAGAACTACTTTCTAATAAACGCAAACTCGAGGATATTTCGCATATATCTCTCAACGCTGTCTGCTCGGCGGCTCTTACTAGTAAATTGCCCTCAAAACAAAACGACCCGGGACGGTTTTCCATCCCGTGCCTTTTTGGCGATGTATTAGTAAAATACGCCTTAGCAGACTTAGGCGTGAGCATTAATTTGATGCCGTTCTTGCTCTTCCTGCGTTTAGGTTTGGGTACTCCTGCTCCTACCAATATGCGCATCCAACTAGTGGATCGCTCGGTTAGGTTCCCCATCGGGGTTGTTGAGGATGTCCTTGTCCGAGTAGACAAGTTCACCTTCCCGGTGGACTTCGTCATCTTGGACATCGAGGAAGACGCCAACGTACCAATAATACTTGGTCGCCCTTTCCTCGCGACCTCACGTGCATTAATTGATGTAAGTAATGGTCAGCTTCTCCTTCGGGTAGGAGACGACCAAGTTACTTTTTCTATTAACTCCTCTATGGAAGACTCGTCGCCGAGCGACGATTTCTGCTACTCTTTAGATTCTTTTTATGGAGATTGTTCTTCTCCGGTTTTCGAGTCCGAATTTTTAAACGAAAATATTTTTTCGATCGAAAATTTTTATTGCGATGAGGACGAGTCTACGAATATGCCTTTTGAACCTATTGGTTCAAAAGACATTAGCACTAAAACCTCACTAGAAGAACCGCCCATCCTGGAACTCAAACCATTACCCGAATCCCTAAAATACGCCTTTTTGGGGAAAAATGATACACTCCCGGTAATCATTTCTTCGTATTTAAGCGATTCGGAGACCTCCGATTTATTGGAGGTTTTGCTTAAACATCGCCACGCAATTGCGTGGCAAATTTCTGACCTAAAGGGGATTAACCCTTCTTTCTGCACTCACAAAATTTTCTTAAACGATAATTGTCACAAAACCATTCAGCCGCAGCGGCGTCTTAACCCAAACATGAAAGACGTCGTGAAAGCTGAGATAATTAAATTATTAGATGCGGGGATTATTTATCCCATTTCTGATAGTGCATTGGTTAGTCCCATTCATGTCGTGCCCAAGAAGGGCGGTCTAACCGTAGTGGCGAATGAGCACAACGAGCTCGTCCCAACTCGTACTGTTATGGGTTGGCGTGTGGTCATCGATTATCGCAAACTTAATGATGCCACCCGCAAAGACCATTTTCCACTACCGTTCCTTGACCAAATTCTTGAGCGTCTTTCCGGTCATCCTTTTTATTGTTTTCTCGACGGTTTATCGGGGTTTTCCCAAATCCCTATTTCCCCTGAAGACCAAGAGAAAACAACTTTTACTTGCCCCTTTGGCACCTTCGCCTATCGAAGAATGCCATTTGGCCTCTGCAATGCGCCGGCTACATTCCAAAGATGTATGCTAGCAATTTTTGGTGAGCTAGTAGAAGATATTATGGAAATATTTATGGATGACTTTTCTGTATTCGGATGCTCATTCCCGGATTGTCTTCGCAATCTCGATCGCGTCCTCCAGCGATGCGAGGACACGCATCTTGTTTTAAATTGGGAAAAGTGTAACTTTATGGTTCGAGGAGGTTTGGTCCTCAGCCATAAGATTTCGATTAAGGGGATAGAGGTAGATAAGGCCAAAGTTGAAATCATAGAAAAGCTTCCTCAGCTGACAAACATAAAATCCATTAGGAGTTTCTTAGGCCACGCGGGCTTTTATAGGCGCTTCATTCAAGATTTTTCAAAAATAACAAAGCCGCTTACTCACCTCTTGGAAAAGGAATCACCTTTTGTATTTAGTAGCGATTGCGAGTCTGCTTTTAATTTTATAAAACAAAAACTTATCAATTCTCCAATTCTAGTGGCCCCTAATTGGTCCCTTCCGTTCGAAATCATGTGCGACGCTAGTGATATTGCCTTAGGCGCCGTTCTTGGCCAACGCGTTGAAAAACATTTTCATCCTATTTATTACACTAGCAAGACGCTCACTTCCGCACAAGTGAATTACACGATGACGGAAAAGGAACTCTTAGCCGTAGTTTTCTCTTTCGATAAGTTTCGCTCGTATCTTACGCTATCTAAAGTTATCGTTTTTACCGATCACTCCGCCCTTAAATATTAACTAGCCAAAAACGACGTGAAGCCCCGCCTTCTTCGATGGATTCTCCTCCTACAAGAGTTTGACTTGGAGATCCGAGATAAGAAGGGCGCGGAGAATCTAGCGGCAGACCACCTCTCCCGTTTAGAAAATCCGGGTGCGGAAGCGCTCGTCGAATCTGAAATAAATGACAGATTTCCCGAGGAACGCCTTCTCGCCATTCATTAGTCTTCGTCATCTTCGCCTTGGTTCGCAGATTTTGCGAACTACTTAGTCGCGCGGGTACTTCCAAAAGATTTTTCAAGTCATCAAAAGAAGAAATTCTTTTCCGACTTGAAAAATTTCTTTTGGGATGACCCATTTCTTTTCCGTATCTGCGCGGACCAAGCAGTTCGAAGATGCGTCGCGGGAGTGGAGTGCACTCAAATATTGAGGCACTGCCACGAGGGTCCAACCGGGGGGCACTATCAAGCCAACCGGACCGCTAGGAAGGCGCTAGAGGCGGGCTACTTTTGGCCCACTCTCTTCAAAGACGCGCATAATTTTGTGCGCGCATGCGATAGCTGTCAGCGGTCGGGTAACATCTCACGTCGCGACGAGATGCCCCAAAATATGTTTTTAGAATGCGAAGTTTTCGATTTATGGGGCATAGATTTTGTTGGCCCCCTACCTCCTTCTTATAAAAATATGTATATTTTAGTAGCGGTCGACTACGTATTACGGTGGGCGGAAGCGCAAGCTCTCCCCACCAACGATGCGCGAGTCATCGTTACATTTCTAAAAAAATTATTTTTTCGCTTCGGCACGCCTCGCGCTATTGTTAGTGATAGGGGAACGCATTTCTGTAACGCTCTAATGGCTAAGACGTTAGCTAAATACGGAGTCACGCACAAACTTGCCACCCCCTACCACCCGCAAACAAGTGGCCAAGTTGAGGTAGTAAATCGAGAGATAAAACGCATATTAGAAAAAACCGTTTCACTTAATAGGAAAGATTGGTCCGCTAAGCTCGACGACGCGTTATGGGCGTATCGTACGGCGTACAAAACCGCTACCGGTTGTACCCCGTTTCGATTAGTCTATGGCAAAGCGTGCCATTTACCCGTAGAACTGGAGCACCGCGCACTTTGGGCATTAAAACTCTTAAACCTCGACTCTAACTTAGCCGCTCAGAATAGAAAACTGCAACTAAACGAGCTCGATGAATGGCGTGCGAACGCTTACGAGAGCAATAAGTTCTATAAGGAGCGTTCTAAGTTTTATCACGATCGAAAAATTAAAACCACCAAAATTTTTTCTCCGGGCGATCTAGTCCTTCTTTATAATTCTCGTCTTAAACTTTTTCCTGGCAAACTCAAATCCCGTTGGTCCGGTCCCTTCTTAGTTGAAGAAGTTTTTCCATATGGGACCGTACTCGTCTCCCACCCGGAAAAAGGCTCGTTTAAAGTAAACGGTCATCGATTAAAGACTTACATAGCGGGCGACCCTGTGATCGAGTATAGCGAAACCATATCCCTCCTCGACTTATAAACCCGCCACTATAGTCAAGCTACGCGACTATAAACAAAGCGCTCCTGGGAGGCACCCCACGTATATTTTTTTACGTCTTTATTTATTATGTTTTCTATTTTTCTAATAAATGCAGGGTTTCTAATGGGATTCCCCGAGCGCGGATCAGGGATGTTTTCTGCCCCCCTCATTTTCTTTTTTTTGTACATATACCTGCTGTCTTGTTCCTCATGCTTAGCATACAACATTGGGGACAATGTTGGATCTAAGTATGGGGGTGTTTTCGTATTTTCGTACTTTCTTTTTCGCTTACAAACAAAAAAAACAAAAAAAACAAAACAAAAAATTTTTTAAAAAAAAAAACAAAACTTCAAAAAATATATATATAACACAAAAAAATTAAAATTTTTTTGAAGTTTCATTTTTGAAACTTTGACTTATTTTTAACTCGGTCCGCGAGATCCGGCTCATCGAGCCATCCACACAACGAGTCATCTCGCGGCTACCTAGTTTGTATTTTTGTAAATATTCTTGTAAATATTTTTATAAATAATTTTTGTAAATACTTTTTGTAAATATTCTTTCTCTTTCCCCTCTCCCTTTTTCCCTCTCATCCTTGTAAATATTTTTTATTTTTCCCAAATTTTTGTAAATAGAATGAAAATTTCATTAAAAATACAAAAAAATTCACAAAACTTAAAAATCCAAAAATTTTTATTTTCGCATTTTTTCTTTCTTTTTAGTATGTATATATTAAAGATATAAATGAAAAAAAACAACAAAAAATTTGTTATGTAAGTTTTGAAACAAATAAATCAAACATTTCATTCTTAAGTTTCTTCTTATCCAAAACTTTCGTTTTGAGTTTATTTATATGCGAATTTGATCAATTCTTTGTTCACTATTCGTTTGTTAATTATAGATTGAAAAATCTAAATAGCCGGGGTTAAGTTTTAAAAAATTTATTATACTTTGTTAAAAATAGGGGACTCGCTTTAGGCACTACTTCTAATTTTTCATAGATAAGAGCATGTGTACCATGTTAGAAAATAACGACTATAGAATTCAATTATGCTTGCTTTTAGCTTTCTGAAAAATTGGAACGTACAATTTATAAAGGTTGCTCTCAATTATTTTTCAATTAAAAATCTAGTTCTCTTTTCTCCCCTTACTTATCATAACCTACTTGGTATGATAAAAATATTTCCCCAAAAAGAAAAAGATCTTATGTCAATGGGAATAAGATTTCATTCCTTAAACATAGGCACCCAATAAATTAAAAGATTATACGTTACGGAGTAAGAGGATAAAATTCATTACTCCAACACATATACATTGGGTTATTTAAGAAGAAGAAAAAATTTTATGTTAAGGAAAATAAGATTTCGTTTTCCTTTAACATCCAAAAAAAATGGAGGTTCGAAAAAAATAACCTCGCCTCAAAATCCAAGCATCTTCATAAACCAAAATCAACCCCCCTTAGCCAATTTCATGACTGTAGAATTAATTCTAAAATCTTCTTGAGAGCATAATTCGTAAATTGCATTATTTCCGATAACACTCCTATAAGCTAAAGTTCGTATAACTCCAAACTATTTTTTGTTAATCTAACCAATACAATTATTGTTTTCTATTTGATTACATCAAGAAGTCTTTTGGCCAAAACTTTTGCCCTGTTTAAATCATCTAAATAATTTTAGGACTTAACTCTTATACCCCGTATATTTTTATTTGATCTCTCTTATAATTAATTTAGCGGTAGCAGAACTTAGGGTTTTTTATTATTCCTTATAAGTTCACCTCAAACTTTTGCTCTGGAATAGCAAAAGCTTAAGTATGGGGGTGTTTGATGAGTTGTAAATATACCTATATTTTCGTATTTTATTTAAGTCAATTTTGTTTGTTTTTTGTCTTTTTTTATCTGTTTTATCCAATAAATTGTTTATTTTTGTAAATATTATTTCTAACTTAGCTTTATTTTTATTGCAGAAAATTTCCAGAAAAATTCCAAAAATAGTCAAAAAGTTGACTGACACGCCCGTGTCACATGACCGACACGCCCGTGTCATGCCCTCGACGATCGCCGGCCACAGGTGCCAGCTCGACGATCGGCGATCATCAAACCCAGCTCGACACGCCCTTCGACACGCCCGTGTCAAGGTGTGACACGGGCGTGACCTTGCCACCTGGCCCGACGTGACGCGCGCGACTTTGCGGCCGGACCGCGCCCAGATCGACCTCCCCGACACGCCCCAATCACGCCCGTGACTGACACATGTCACGCCCGTGACCTAGGGCGTGACCGCCACGTTTTCAGACGAAGTCAACTTTCCAGTCAAATCACCCGATCAGCTCATGAATAGTGTCGACACGCCCCCCTGTCACGCCCTAGTCACGGGCGTGACCAACCCGAAATTTTGCCTATAAATAAGAGCTTCCAGGAAGCTTATTTTGTCCACTTTTTTGGTCCATCTTACTTAGGGGAGGTGCTGCCCGTTTGGCTTCTAAGCTATGTAAGGAGAATTTCTCCCTATCTTTCTTAGTTTGTATTAGGTTGTTTGTTTTAGCTTTTTCATGTAATAGCCTTTTTATTCAATAAAATGGTAGATTTTCTATCTTGCAAAGTTGAAATGTTCAATTGGAAGCGCCCTTCTTAAGTAATTTTTTCGTTCCCTTTTTGTGTTTCTTTTATGTTTTCATCTTTTTAGCTTTCATAACTTAGTTAGATTTAGGATTTATCGGCATTTCTAGCCGTTGTGCCGTCCGTTTAGTTTTCATTCTCCGCACTTTTTAGCTTTAGCTTTTTCTTCTTTATCATTTTCATTCATATAAGTTTTATAAAAACTCCCCTAAAAGTGTTCTTTTTTATTTTCTTTAACTTAGGCTCTTAGGAATGTAAAACTTCTCGTTCCTTTTTAGTTTTATTCTCACTTTTTTGGAGGTTTTATAAAAACTTATGAATAAAAATGTAGTCGTTATAATTTTTCGCTCACTTCATTTTAGCTTTTTATTCGTAAAACTTTTAGTCCCTTTAATTTTTATTTTCACTTTTTATGCATTTCTACCGCATTCTAGCGGTAGAAATGCAGTCGTTTTAATTTTCTGAGCACTTTGTTTTTCTTATTTTTGCAAGTGTGTGTGCGTGTATGAGTTAGGTTTTACTGCTTTATTTCAACTCCTGTAGAGTGCGTGTGTGCGTATGCATTTATTTCCGCCTACTCGTTAAGAGTTAAATGGCGCTCTGCTTTCATTTCCTGCCCACTCGTTTGAGTGGGACTTGTCTTTTTACTGCTTTCATTTTCTTCCTACTCACTTGAGTAGGAAAACTTTGTGTGGGTGCGTGTGTTTTCATTTCTGTAGAGTGCGTGTGTGTGTGTTTTACTTTCAAGTAGAGTGCGTGCGTGTATGAGATAAATTTACTCCCGCCCACTCATTTGAGCCGGGACTTGCAATTTTATCGCTTTCTCAATTATGTAGAGTGCGTGCGTGTAGGAGATAATTTTACCGCTTTATTTATCGCTTTCTTCAATTAAGAAGAGTGTGTGCGTGCGTGCATTTATTTCCGCCTACTCATTTGAGTAGGGCTTGCTTTATTTAATTTTCTTTATGGTTTTGAAGTGTGCATGAGTGCCTGCATCAATTAGCCTTCAATTTATCTAATTGTCCTATTTTTCGTGTTTTCTCTTATAATTGTTCAGTGCTTAATTTAACACTCATGCTTCACCTAAAAACATAAAGCCGTCCCCATACCGATGAGTGGCTAATCTCTTTTAGCCTTCAGCATCGAAGAGCATTGGGACATAAAAAATGATTTGAAATAATAAAAAAACTTTATTTTTATTTTAATTTAAGGACTTAAGGTTTACCCCGGGTTAACGACGCATAGGACCACATAATCGATGTGTGGGCTCTATTTCCGTTATCCATACGCGACGCCGAGAGGTTGCACGTATGGACCGATTCCCCTTGGGTAAAGAGAACTGCGTACGCCCCCTCGAAAGAGGAGAAGCGTAGTTCTGCCGGAATGGGTTCCCCACCCAATAGCGGGGTTCTTAGCGTAAAGCGGGCATTAAGAGGAATCCTTTGTTGGTCTAACGATCGGTCGAATAGTCTTAATGTTTAGGTGAGCAATATTCCTAGAGATAAGTGCGCTCATATTTTTGGAACCCCCACGGCCAAGTGCCTTTTATTAAATTAAAAACAAAGTTTAATAATTGTTAAGAATTATTTTAGTCTTAATCCGATTCGATGCCGAGCGTTAACCCTTCATCGAACTAACTTAGCAAAATTCTGCTTTCTTTCTTTCCATTTTAATTAATTAAAACATCCCACCTTACTGTTAGTAAGATAATAGTGTTCCTGGAAGAGTAGATATAATCAATGCGTCCCCGAGAATAATACGACCTCGGTATTTTCCCGAATACCGAGTACTACTTGCGATAGGTGCTCTTGCCTCCTCTCGTTAGAAAACTCGATCTTCTAACCGGCCCGCGGAATCTGACCATTTCGAACCAACCATAGTAGGTCTCTATTCCGCGGCCATCAGCAGTGCCTCCTCCAGATTACAATGATGAATACAAAAAGGCAAAGATAGCAGATGCTAAGGCAATGAACATTCTGGCTCAGACAATGTCTGATGAAGTATTCTAGAAGGTTGCTGACTGTCCCTCAGCAAAAGCAATGTGGGATACACTAAACCAGATTATAGCTAGTTTAGCTGATGAAAGAAAGGACAGAAGGTCCAACCTTATCTCCCAGTATGAAAATTTCAAGAAAACTGATGCTGAATCAGTTGAAGCAATGTACACAAGGCTCAGCTCAATCATCAATGAGCTGAGGACTCTTGATAAGGATATTTCATTGACAGAGGTCAATGATAAGATTCTTATGTGCTTCCCTAGCAAATGGGATCTAAGGATCTGGCCTATCAAGGAGGCCAAAAGCACAACAGAAATCTCAACAGAAGCCCTTCTCGGCAAGCTCAAGTCCTTTGAGCAAGTGCTGAAGTCCAGGGAAGCTGAGGCTGAAGTAAAGACTCGAACTCCCACAAGAAAAGAGCAAACCCTTGCTCTCAAAGCTGCTGATGCTTGTGAAGGAAGCCAGTCCAATGAGGAACTAATGGCATTATTTGCCAAAAGGTTTCTCAAGATGGGAAGGAAAGAATTCAGAAAGAAATATTCACGATATGAAGAAAAACCAAGGTATGATCATACTCCTACTAAAGAAATAATTTGCTATGGTTGCAGGAAGCCTGGACATATTCTTCCAGACTGTCCAGAGGAAAAGAATAAAGAGAAAAGTAAAGACAAGGATCAGCACAGGAAGCATTCCAAGCCATCCTCCTACAAGAACAAAAAGAAGGAGAGAGGTTTTGTTGCTGAAACCTGGAGCGATTCTGATGAGGAATCTTCCTCCTCAAGCTCCAGTGAGGATGAGGAAGAAAAGAAGGCAAAGAAAGTTTGTCTGATGGCAATTGATGCCTGCAGCAATCACTCAGCTGCAGAGAGTTCAGATCTGATGAAGAAATGCCAACAGAAGATGAGGTATTGTCTTCTTACGATTTTACATCTGATGAATTTAAATCAGATTTTAAATCTTTATGTTTAGATTTAATTAGTTCTGAAAAGGAAATAAAAGAACTTAGAAATAAACTAGCTGAATCTGAATTAATTTCTATTGAAAACATTAGGTTAACAGCAGAACACACTAATGCTAGTGAAGAAATAAAATTCCTTAAGAATGAATTAGCTAAGTCCAAAAGGTTAGAAGAGTCTCTGAATGGTAGAAGCCTTAAGCTGCTTGAAATAACCAGCATGTCTAACACTAGGACAGGCAATAACAAATTAGGCTTAGGAGCTTCATCTAGTGAACCCCCAATTATTCTTAAAAACCATCTTTCAACTCCAGTGAATTTTATTTCAGCTAGTGGAATAAAAAACACTGAGCAAGTTAATCAGGTTAATAAAGCTTTAAATAAAGCTAAGAGAGAGAAAAGAAAATAAAAATTTAAGGAAATACAAAGTGCGTCGAATGCTGCTCGACGATCGCAGGCCTAGTGGTCGAACGGAGATCGACAATCTGAGCACCCAACGTCGAACGTTGATCGACGTTTTCAACATGAATTTCAAAACTTCATCCAGAACTTTAAAACCCGAATGTAAATAGAAACCCTAGGTTCATTAACCCATCATCTGTATGGAGAATCCCACCTAGGAGATCTTACCCGTTAGGTTATCACCCTCAACCTGCTTATTCATTTATTTCCAGTTTTTCTTATGTGAAAAACAAGGGACCCAAGGTTACCTGGGTCCATAATGTTTAATTGATTTATTTGCAGGTGAAGACCTATCCTATCACTCAGAATAAGTGGTATTTGGATAGTGGTTGCTCCAAGCATATGACAGGAAATAAAGAACATCTGTTAAAGTTCAAGGCCAAGCTTGGCCCAAAGGTAATCTTTGGAGATTCAAGCTGTGGTCAAACTGAAGGCTATGGTAGGATGACAATTGAAGCTGTAACATTCAAGAGAGTTGCTTATGTAACTAGACTGAAGCATAATCTCATTTCAGTAAGTCAGTTATGTGATGCTGGATACCAGGTATCATTTTCTAACTCTCTTTGTAATATTACTTTAAATAATAATGTTGTGTTAGTAGGTATTAGACAAGGTAACATTTATTTAGTAGATTTTAACTCAACTCACTCTGAAATCTGCTTATTTAATGAAGTAATAAATAACAATACCTTATGGAATAAAAGGCTTAGCCATGTTAATCTCAAGAATATATCTAGGTTATCTAAGCATAACCTTGTTAGAGGTTTACCTTCTTGCCCCTACAAGAAGGAGAGCCTATGCAAGGCTTGTCAATTAGGCAAGCAAACCAAGAATTCATTTAAATCAGTAAATAAAAGTGATTCTCCTAAAATCCTGTATTTATTACATTTGGACCTATTTGGCCCAAAAAATGTACAGAGTCTAGGAGGGAAGTATTATACCCTAGTCATTGTAGATGACTTCTCTAGATTCACTTGGGTGTTCTTTTTGAGAACTAAGGCTGATAACTTCAAAGCCCTTACAGATTTTCTATTATGTGTGCAGACTGAGTACTCTACTCATGTGGCCTTGATCAGAAGTGATCATGGTACTGAGTTTGACTCTCTTCTCATGCAAGAATTCTGTGAGAGAGAAGGTATCAAACATAGCTTCTCAGCTCCTAGAACTCCCCAACAAAATGGGGTAGTGGAAAGGAAAAACAGAACCCTGATTGAAGCTGCTGGCACATTATTGGCAGATGCTAATATGCCTCTTTCCTATTGGGCAGAAGATGTTAGTACAGCCAACTATGTCTTGAACAGAAGTCTGATACACAAGCTTAAGTGTAAAACTCCTTATGAGTTGCTTAAAGGAAAGAAACCTAAAATAAATTATTTTAGAGTATTTGGTTGTGTAGTTTATATTCATAATAATAATAAAGAATACCTTAGAAAGTTTGAAGCAAAAGCTTCAATGGGAATTTTTCTTGGATATTCCCAAGTAAGCAAAGCTTATAGGGTATTTAGTAAATCTTCTTCTAAAATTGAAGAGTCTATTCATGTGTCTTTTGATGAATCTCAAATGTTTTACAAGGAGAAGGAAACTTCCCATTCCTCAAATTCATTGCAGGTACAAGAATCTAGTAAAGATGTCACTCAAGAGATTCTTCATCTTTCAACTCTTCATATCACTGAATCAGTTAGTGATGAAGATATTGCAGAAGCTGTTCTTGTTCCACCAATAGTAGATCAAATTCCTCCTGAGGAATTAATCCTAACTAATGCTTAAGATCACATCCCACCTGCTGATGTTGTCACACTTAGAGATCATCCTACATCTCAAGTGATTGGAGACATATCAGCTGGTGTTCAAACAAGACATCAGTTAAGACAGGATGTGATGCACTCTTGTTTCCTTTCACAGATTGAGCCCCTCACCATTAAAGATACTGAGCTAGATCCCCACTAGATCATTGCTATGCAAGAGGAACTCAATTAGTTTGAAAGATGTAAAGTATGGACTTTGGTTCCAAGACCTAAAGGCCAACTGATCATAGGCACCAAGTGGGTGTATAGAAACAAGTTGGATGTAAATGGAATCATTTTAAGGAACAAAGCTAGGCTTGTAGCTCAGGGCTACAGACAGGAGGAAGGTATTGATTATGACCAAACCTTTGCTCCTGTTGCATGGCTAGAGGCAATAAGGATCTTTCTAGCCTATGCAGCCTATATGAAGTTTAAGGTTTTTCAGATGGATGTCAAAAGTGCCTTTCTAAATGGTGAGCTAAAGGATGAGGTATTTGTTGAACAGCCACCTGGGTTTGTTTCATCAACTCAGCCCTCATATGTTTTCAAGTTGCAAAAAGCTCTTTATGGACTCAAACAAGCACCCAGAGCCTGGTATGAGACTCTAGCTAATTTCCTGTTAGAGCACAACTTTATTAGGGGAGTAGTTGATAGAACCCTCTTCGTCAAGCACCACAAGGACACAATCCTGTTAGTTCAAGTGTATGTAGATGACATTATTTTTGGTTCCACTGATCCCAAACTGTGCAAAAAGTTCTCTAACTTGATGCATTCCAAGTTTGAGATGAGTAGTATGGGTGAGCTGTCTTACTTTCTTGGTCTCCAAGTAAAGCAAGATGCTGATGGCATCTTCATCTCCCAATCCAAATATGCCAAGGAATTGGTAAAGAAGTTTGGGATGGCTGATGCTTCAGCAATGCATACACCTATGGCTACTAATGTAGTTATTGATTCTGATGATCAGGGAAAGCCTGTTGATCAAAAGAATTATAGGGCCATTGTTGGTTCCCTATTGTATTTAACTACAAGTAGGTCAGATATAATGTTTGCTACATGCCTTTGTGCTAGATTCCAGGTCAACCCCAAGGAATCTCATCTGATTCTTCTCAAGAGAATCTTGAGATACCTGAAGGGATGTCCAAATCTAGGACTTTGGTACCCAGCTGAGTCAGAATTTGAATTAATTGGATATTCTGATTCTGATTATGCTGGCTGTAGAGTTGACAGGAAAAGTATCTCAGGAACTTGTCAGTTCCTGGGAGAGAGATTGGTCTATTGGTTCTGTAAGAAGCAGGCTTCTGTCTCAACTTCAACTGTAGAGGCTGAATATATAGCAGTTGCTAGTTGTTGTTCACAGATCCTGTGGATACAAAACCAGCTTTTAGATTATGGGTACACACATAAGAACACAAAAATCATGTGTGATAGTACCAGTGCTATCTCTATTGCACAAAATCCCGTGCACCACTCTAGAACGAAACACATTGAGATCCGGCACCATTTCCTGAGAGATTGTGTGGAAAAGAACAAGATCAGCCTTGAGTTCATATCCACAGACCTTCAGAGAGTTGATATATTCACCAAGCCCTTAGATGAACAGAAGCATCTATTCTTTTTGGTTCAACTAGGCATGATTAATGGAAGAGACTAAGTGTGACATCTGCCTTGTTGAAACTTGTTTGAAGATCGTCGAACGACGTTCAAAGATAGTTGATCGGATCAAGCCTATCGTCGACCTATGGTTGATGATAGCTTATCTGCTTGAAGATCGTCGACCGGCGTTCGAAGATCGTCGAACAGGTCGAGCCCATCGTCGATCTATGGTTGACGACAGCTTGTTGTTTGTGAAGATAGAAATAGTCGAACGATGGATCGACTACTCTGCTTCAGGAACGATCGTCGAACGACCGTTCGACCATCGTCTCCAGTATCTTTTAAATAGATCGACGATCATTGTTTTAATATAAAGCCGATAGTCAACCTAGGTTAAGAGATCTTTCTTTTTATCATCGACGGAGAGCGTCTTCTCGCATTCCGTCTTCCTCCTTGCTCTTTGTCTCGCGATTTTTGCCGTTTTGCCTTCGCCGTCTCCCTCGTCTTCTCCAGCCCCTTCAATGGCGATAGCTCCAGCGCTCCTAACAGTGGTGAAGTTCGATGCAGGCTTCAGTGTGGATTTCGATTCCTTCAGTTGCTGTGAATCTGCTATAGTGGAAATTCTCAATCTATGCAAAGATCAAGGTTTGGAAAGGCTCATGTCCTCCAGGATAAAGATAAACATTCAAGAGATCAAAGAATGGGCATTTACTTCGTCCTCAAATGATGAATCCATGATCGGAACAATTGGCGGAGAAGAGGTAACTTTGACTCCCGCCATTTTAACTGAAATTTTTGGATTGTTAAATGGGGAAGAAGATTACGAGCAAGATACCCTAGAGTTTGGGAGAATGCTGACAGAGCTGGGACATGCCGAAGGCATTCCCTCTAAGCTGCTTAAGGTGAATTTTCCGTTTAAGATTAAGTTCCTTGTTGAACTCGTCGAAAAAGTGCTACTGGGAAAGCACTCTGCCCATGACAACATTACAAGGCAACAGTTTGCCCTAATGTGTGCAATTGTGAACAAAAAGAAGATTAACTGGGCAGGAGTATTGTTTGATTTAATAAGGAAAAAGAACAGCAAGAAAGAAGTCACCCTAGGTAGGGTGGTTGGGATTTTACTGAAGGAAAAATATCCCCATTTGTTAGTTTCAGCTGCTACCTCCATCAATGCCAGCAAAAAGATGGACCCTACCTTGTTCGCCAAGTGGAAAAGGACTTTTCTGAAGCCCGCTCCAGCAGGGGTTGCTCCAGCTGCATCTGAGAGCACCAGGACTGCTTCAGTCGCTCCCCTCCTTCAAGAAGCTGGCTCAGCAAATATCTCCCTTCCATCTTCTTCATATGCATTACCGTCTACTTCAGTTGAAGTTCCATCAACTTCAATTGAAGTACGACATTCTGCTTCTCATATTCCTGATTCATCTACAATTCTCCATGCATCACCTCCTGCATCTCCTCTCCCTTCTCATCTTGCTGGGATCTCACATCCCAGTTTTGATTTGTTGGTTTCTGAGATTTCTACTCCTCCTCAATCTCCAATTCCTTCTTCAGATCATATTGATCATCTTGCATCCACCCATCCATCTCTAGCTCACTCTCCATCTCCAGTTCACTCTCCAGTTCATCAAGAATACACCATTCCTGCTGATCATCCATCCACTGAGATTCCCCCACCTTCATCATTTGAAATCACTCCAGCATTCATTTCTAGCATCTTGGAGTTAATTACCCCCTCAATCAAAATTATGATTGAAGAGACAATTGCTCCCCTTGCTTCCTCCATCTCTTCTTTGACTGCTGTTATCCAAGCTCTATCAAAATCTGCTGAGCCCTCTTCATCTAGGGGCCTGGTCTCAGTTTCCACTAAAACCAGGCAGGGGGAGATGCTTTATGAAGATGCCTCTGTGCTGCCCTTGGCCTCCCCTCCAGCAGATCCTCCTACAGTTCCAGAGAAAGAGATAGAAGAATTAGCTCCTCCTCCATTGACTGAAAAAGAAATTTCTGATGCCATAATGAAGTCTGAATTCATTGTCAAAGTTTGCCTAGAAGAATGTTCTACTCCCCTGGTCGCCCTATACCTAGAAGGAGTTATCACTTCCTTTATAGATGAATTATGGGAGTTAGGACACTCAAAGGACAATTCTGAAGGTATCCCTTTTACTCAATTTTTAGACTTGATAACTGATATGCTAGTTTGGGAATACCTGGAAGGAATGATTCGATGTCATTTAGCAAAATTTTATTCATAATACTACAGATAAAATGGAAGAAGTATTAGATGTTCAAGAGCCTGATCTCCAACCAGCTACAGAAGTTCAAACTGAACCAGAACCAGCTGTTCAAGTTTCTGAGGCTGCTCAGCCAGCTCAGCTAGCAGTGCAAGTAGAACTGGTCACCATGACAGCTTCTGATCAACAAGAAAAGGCTTCAGATGCTCAAATTGAAAAGTCTACTGTATGGGATGATTCCCCTGGATTGGATTTAGATGCTCTCCTGGCACAGGATGCCATGGAAGATGAATTAGAAAAAGCTGCCCTAAAAGAAAAGGAAAGAGCTGTGCAAGAAGCGATTGATCCATATGATCTTCCCATTTCTTCAAATTCTGAGGATGATATTGATTCTGATGAATCTGATGAGTCTAAAAGAAAAAGATCTGCTAAAAAGAAAAGGAAAGCTGTGGCTCCTCCTCCTCCAAATCCAGATAATGATACTCCTTATTATATCCTGAAAGGCATTGATCCTAAATCAAAAGAATTCCAACACTGGATGGCATTTTCTAAAAATCAGCAGAAGTAAAGGAAGAAGTCAAAGAGGTATGATAGTCCTATCCCAAGATGGACTCCTAGAGGTCCTCCTCCTCCACCTCCCGGTGTAGGAGCCTCTGGAAACCTATCTGTAAATCCTGCTGCTCAGTCTGACAGGTTTAACCCATCTCAGTCATCACAAAGGAAAAGTTCTCAAGGATATCAAGGTAAAACGCATTCTGGCTATCAAAGACTTGATGCTGATGTTAAGGAACAAGTAAAGGAGGTGGTGTATCAAAGACCAACTTTTTCTCCTCCTCCTTCCAAAGAACTCAAGAGCTCAACCTCTCCAAAGCCAGATCATGCTGTGAAGGCTGTTTCAAAAGGTAAGCGAATTATTTTCTCTGAAAAATCTAGCAAGATATTTGCTGAGTTTGCTCCTCCTTCTTATCTAGTTATTCAGGATAAAGAGCCAGCTAAAAGTCTGCTAGACATGTCTATTAAGTTTAAAGTTGTGAAATCTGTTGATACATCTTCTGAAAATGTGTATGAAATCCCAGAGCTTGATCCTAATTTCAGGATGGCTCGTTTTCTTGAACTTGTTGGTTCAGCTCAAATTAAGAAAGCTAAAGCTGAAGGCAAAGACACTGCAGGATTAACCACTATGTCAAAATTCAGAATGAAGGAGCTTGATAAATTCCAGGTTAGACCTGTGGTATTTGATCCTTCAAAATACATGGAAAAGCATCCTGAAGCAGTTGTCCCAAGAGCGTCAGAATTGAAAATCATTGGAGAACAAGACCTGAAGTTGTCAAGGAAAGAAGCCCAAGATCCTTCTAGAAAGATTACTTTTGTTTCTAGTTCTTCTGAACCTAAACCTAATTCTGAAGCATCTTAAAATTTCATTGATTAACAGTTATTTGCTTATCTGATTGATTGATGTTATCTGCTTAATTATTATTTTTTCTTCATGCATTTTTGTTTATTTTCAGTAATTAGTTTTGTGTTTAGTTGTTGAGAGACTTAACTCAAATAGGGGGAGATTGTTGGTACCCTAGTTTTGATTTGAGTTCAGTCTTCTCTTTTAGTCTCTTGACCCAAGATTTATCTATGGTCAAAGGTTAGTTTGCTCTAGTTTAGTCTTGTCACTTTTCCAGATGAATATTTGGTTAAGTTGTTTTTCGTTCGACTATGGTCGAACGCCGCTCGACTATCGTCTATCGACTGTTCGACGATCGTCTATCAGTTGGTCGACATTCTGTCTGCGTTGATAGTTCGACTATCTGTTTGATAGGTCGACTATCTGTTGTGTTTGATAGTTCGACTATCTGCTTGGATAGTTCAACTATCTGATAGTTTGACTATCTGTTTGATAGGTCGACTATCTGTCCGCTTTGATAGTTCGACTATCTGTTTGATAGGTCGACTATCTGTCCGCTCTGATAGTTCGACTATCTGTTTGATAGGTCGACTATCTGTCCGCTTTGATAGTTCGACTATCTGTTTGATAGGACGACTATCTGTTCTCTTTGATAGTTCGACTATCTGCTTGGATAGTTCAACTATCTGGTAGTTTGACTATCTGTTGATAGGTCGACTATCTGTTCTCTTTGATAGTTCAACTATCTGTTGATAGGTCGACTATAGGTTTCATTTGATTGTTCGACTATCTGTTTGATAGGTCGACTATCTGCTTTGTTTGATAGTTCGACTATCTGTTTGGATAGTTCAACTATCTGATAGTTCGACTATCTGTTTGATAGGTCGACTATCTGTTTGCCTTGATAGATCGACTATCTGTTTGATAAGTCGACTATCTGTTTGCTTTGATAGTTCGACTATTTGTTTGATAGGTCGACTATCTGTTTTCTTTGATAGTTCGACTATCTGTGAGATAGGTCGACAATCTGTGTTGCTTGATAGTTCGACAATCTGTTTGGATAGTTCAACTATCTGATAGTTCGACTATCTGTTGATAGGTCGACTATCTGTTTTTCTTTGATAGTTCGACTATCTGTTGATAGGTCGACTATCTGTTTTGGTTGGTAGTTCGACTATCTGTCTTGATAGATCGACTATCTGATAGCTAGACTATCTGTCCTAATAGTTCGACTATCTGCTGAGGTAGTTCGATTATCTTCTTTGATAGTTCGACTATCTGTATCGTTCGACTATCTGTCTGATAGGTCGACGATCTCTGTGCCTCGTTCGACGATCTCCGAGGGTCGTTCGACGTTTTGCTATTTGTCTTTAATAATTTTGTCGTCTTCTATGATGTGATTTATTTCATATTTATTTTGGCATATTTTATAAAAGATTATTTGAATAAAGTTGTGATATTATTTCCATACAATATCTGCTCCATTCCTTATGCATGAGCTAATCTTTTTCTGACAAAGTTGTTTGTCTTATTAGCTGAGATATGATTTCTGCTTTATCTGCCAGGCTGTCCTTTATAGCCGTTAGACTCAAAAAGTATTCTTTGGCCGTAAAGTGTCTCTTTTGATGTGACTTTCTCTAGTATTATTTTATCAGAGTTACTTGCAGCTTCTTAGAAAGCTTTATCCTCTTATAGGATATCTGTCTGCAGTATTTGTTTTGCTTTATGCTATTTGCAGCCCAGCTTGCAGATTTCAGTAGAAGACAAAATTCAAACTCAAATTAGAGTCGTTGCTGCTGATGCTATATAAAGAATTCTTTGGAGAAAGAAATCAACTAGTTCACATAGCCAAAAACCAGTTCATTTAGGAAAAGGAGTTCAAAAGCTAACAAGCAGCATTCAAGCTTACAACTTACAGTTTACAACTGCTCTTAGCTCGTTCACATCTAACTGAGAAGAAGTTTTAGTTCTTCACTCTTCTTCAACCTGAGTTCTCCTGCCTCCAGGAAGATCTTCACTCAGAGCTTTTTGAAGAAGAAGAAGAAGAAGATAGCTGCCTGAAGAAGAATTTTTCAATTCATATTTATTATCTTCTTGTAGTTTTTTTCCTTCAGATTTTCTGAAGTGTTTTCTGCACTAAAGCAAGACTTCACCTGGACATTCTTTTAGCCAGGGGGAGCCTTGACTCTTTAGAGCTTTCTAGCTCAGTGCAAGTTCTTGAGCTTCTCTAATTCTATTTAAAATAGAGAAGACATTTTAACCTCCTTTCCCCCTCCTGTAAAGGGTTATTACTCCCTTCAAAAGTATACCTTGGTGGCAGGGCACCTGATCAAAAACCTGTGTTGGTTTTTAGACACTTAATCAAAAGTCTAAAAGGTCTCTAGATCTACCTACAGCAGATCTTGTTGGTGGCAGGGCACCTGATCAAAAACCTGAGTGGATTCCTATCTTGTTGGAAAAAGAGTGGACGTACCCAAGTTGTTTGGGGAACCACTATAAATTCACTTGTGTCGTCTGGTTGTTTGATTTATTACTTGTGCTGTTGGTTGTGATTAGTTTTAACTAGGTTTGCTAGTTGCTATTTAGGATCCCAAGCCTTAACTGTATTTACAGTTGGCTGCCTCTTGTGCACAACACTTGTGTTAGGCTTTAGGGTTACTTCTCAAATATCTATAACCTTCATTCCGCAATTAACTCCAAGGGAGTTGAGTAGACAGTCAACTTTGCTAGTGCAATTTTTGATTACTCTATTCACCCCCCACTAGAGTAGTATCTATCCCTTTTCTTTCAAACAACAAGTAGAGCAACCAGATGATACGAAGATTTTATAGTGGTTCCCCTAAAACTTGGGTACATTCACTCTTCTACCACCATAGTAGGAATCCACTATTGGTTTTTTATCAGGTGCCCTGCCAGCACAGGTTTTTGCTCAGGTGCCCTATCACCATAAGATCTATTTTCAAGGGAGATCTGACAACCCTTTGAGCTTTTGACCAAGTGCCCAAAAACCAAACCAAGTCTTTTGATCAGGAGACTTGACAACCAAAGACTAACTTTTAAAGGGAGTTAAAACCCTATACATAGTAAAGTAAAAAGAAAATTGATATTGTCTTCTCTTTCTCAAAGTTCTGAGAAGACTAGTGGATTGATGTTGTTATTGTCAAAGCTCCCCTTGAAATGTAAAATTTGTTCAGGAGAAAGAGAGCTTTGCTCAGTGTGAAGGCCTTCAGAATGCTTGAAGATCTTCAGGGACCTTTTAGACAGAAGTTGATGATTTTGTCTCTTTAAATTCCTGAAGAAAAAAGTGTATGCCTGACTTCTTGGTTATCTCTATATTATTATTCTCTGTATTACTTCTTCTATGTATCTCTGACTAGAAGAAGAAAACCTTATATATTACTTGCAGTTTTTAGAAATTGAAATTTGAATTCCTTTTCCTTGATTGACTGCAGAAAATCTTGGAGTTGAACAGCTAAAAAAAATGTCTTTATTGAGTTTCCTCAAATGTCCCAGTAAATAAGTCAAGTAACAACTCTGTGAAAACAATAATTAATGTTACCATGGAACTGCTATATTCATAAGACTATTGAGCATTAATTACCAGAACATTACAGACATAATATAATCAAATTTGAAAAGATAGTTGATCTAAGAAATTGAAAAGGAAAAACATCGAGCAGAACCTGGAAGGAAATAGTCGAACTTAGGAATATTTCGTCGACCTGAACTCCAAGTTCGTCGAGCTGAGAATTTTCCTTCATCAAGCTGAGCTCAGCGATCATCGATCAGAAACTGAACTGCCAATCTGAGTTCCAAGTTTGCCGACCAGAGAAAGACTTTCGTTGAGCTAAACTTCTGATATGAGATCAGAGATCATCGATCTCAGCTGGACTTTCGTCGAGCTCAACTTAGAAAAGGAACTCTGAGTTCATCGATCTGAGATCAACAATCGTCGAGCTAAGTTCATCTATCGTCAAACTGAATTTCTGAAAACTTTTTAACTGCATTTCCTTGAAGCCTTTTGTCTCTAAAGTCTGGATTCTATGAAGTCTTCTGAAGGCAGGTTAACCTAATGTGACTAACCTTAACACTAGAACTGACAAATGAACCTAGGCTATACATGTTGGGTCAACAAATTATTCCTATAGTGAACCTAGCCCAAATCAACCCTAAACACAGGTGGGGTTCCAACAATCTACCCCTATTTTGGTGAGGTCACTATGAACAACAATAAAAGAAAAATCACAAAGCATAAAATAATATCTGGCAGAATTATAATGTTTCAGTTGATATAAATAGAAGTTCCTTGTGACATATTTACAATAAATAAAAGTTAAAGTCCAAAAACAGAAATGAAAAACTGTCAAACTCCTTTTGAATCATCCTGTGAAGTTCCAGTAAAAGGTTTGTAAAGATAATTTCTCTATTGGGATCCATTGCTTGCTATTTTGACATCTTCATATCTTCTGCTCCAATAATTGTCACAGAAGCAGCTCTAGGTACAACTACTTCAAGATGTAGAGACATGAAAGTATCAATATTAAAAAGGTTCTGTACCTGGTATTTGTCCAGCTTTTCTGATTTGAGAGATTCCTATAAGTTCTTTAAATCTGGCCATTCTAGAAATGGGGTCCTTTTCTGGATCACAAACTGGAGACGGAGGCCTTTTTGGACTAGATTTGTCTTTTTGAATATCTTGATCTTTCTGCTGGCTGCATTTACTATCAGACTACTACTATTATTGTGATTGTTCTCTCTGAGACTGAGTATCTAATCTAGAGTGTATTTCTCTACTACTTTGAGTTGATCTAGATTTATAGGAGTGAGAAGTAGATCTTTGACTTTGAGAAACATTGCCTGAAGATCCAGCTGCAAGAGAAGGAGGAGAAGGAGGACCTCTCCTGAATTGAGGTGGAGGAGAGTATTTCCTGCTCTTCTTCCTTGATTTCATTTCATTCATAGAAAATCTCATCCAGTTGGGGGTGTTTGTAGTGAGAGTAATGTTATCCAGAATATAATAAGGAGTATCAGCAGTTGGATTTGTCTTTGGATCAGCTTTGGGAGGAGCCTTATTCTTAGCTTTTCTCTTTTTGGAACTAGTGTCCTCAAAGTCATCAGAATCTTCTTCTTCATCATCATCAAATGCATTTGCAGGATTATCATAAAGAGCATGAATCTGTCAAAGAATATCATCATAAAGAATTGGATGAGACTGAGGCTGTATATTTGTATATTTTATATCAGCCTTAAGCTGTACTTGAACTTCTTATTCTATAACATCTGTGTCTATATCTTGAAACATAAGTTCATTAAGATCTTACATGGGCGACTCAGCCCATCCAAAAGTTGAAGGAGAAAAATCCTTTGACTCTGAGTTTGTTATTATCTCAATAATAATATCAGAAGCTGAAAACATGTCCTAAGTTATTCCAAAACTTCAGGACTGATAGGAGCTGTATAGCAGACTATGTCTTTAGAAGAATCATAAACTGTATCCACAACTAGTATATTACTGCTATAAACTATATCAAAAGAATGTAATAAATAAACAATATTAACTCTGGGATTTATAATGAAATCACTAATAGTATTTATTACTGCATCAACTGGCTCTTCTGCTAAACAAAACATCTTTGAATCATCAACAAGAATTTTAATGATCTCTGGAATTTCTGGAATATCTATTGCTACTGCTAGCCATCGGGCTTGGTTTGACAAGTTCAACGACATTGTTGCGGCCATTGGTTTTTCTAGAAGTTCAGCCAATCACTCCTTATTCATTCGCAAAACTCCCTCTGGTATGGTGTTTTTTGATGTATATGTGGATGATATTCTTCTGACTGGCGATGAACAGGCTAGGGTAGCTTTGATAAAGAAACACCTCCGGCAACACCTAGTCACTAAGGATATGGGCTCCCCCAAATACTTTCTGTGGATTGAAATCTCTCGGAAGCCCAACTCTTTAGTTCTCTCCCAACAGAAGTATGCTCTTGATTTGCTAAAAGAGGAAGGGTTGACTGGTGCTAAACTTGATAGATGTCCCATGGATACTGGGGAAGACAAAACTTGGATAGATGACTCGCATCCTCTATCCGATTCTTCGAGGTTCCAGTTTCTTGTTGGCAAACTCATTTATCTCACATTGACAAGACCTGACATCTCCTATGTTGTAGGCAAGGTTAGCCAATTCTTGCAAGCTCCTAGGGAGTATCATCTACAGTCTGCCCTGAGGATATTAGAGTTTGTTAAAGAAGCTCCAGGGAAAGGATTGATTTTTCAAAAGAATGGTCACTTGAGGGTTGAAGCGTACTCAGATTCGAGCTATGTTGATGATAAAGGAGACCACAAGTCAACATCGGGTTTTTGCACATTTGTTGGAGGAAATCTTGTGAGCTGGAAGAGCAAAAAACAGTCTGTTGTCTCCAGGTCTAGTGCAGAAGCGAAATATCGTGGAACTGCTGGAGGAGCTTCTTCATAGAACATCTCCCCCTGCCTGGTTTTTGAGAGTCCTGAATCCAGGTGATGGAGCCGACTTCCCACGACATGTGGCCAAGGAGCGTCCTCCCTCCGACGATGATGGTGACCCGGTAAATTTGAATGAAGACGTTGTTGATGCGGCCGCCATTGATCCCCATCGGAGAGAGTTTGTGGATTGGGATGATCGTTGTCGCAAGCTCGAGGATGGCTTTTCTTCCGCGATGCCACCGCCACCTCCGCCACATGTTTTGCTCGACGTCCGCCGCCATTTTATAAAAATATATAATTATAAATTAAATAATTATAATTATATATTTTTAATAATTTATTATTTTAAGCAATTTTATTTCAAGCATTTTTATATTTATTGCATTTAAATAAGTCATGTAATGATGGAGTGCTTATAACCATCATTGGTTGTTTTTATTATTTCATTTCTTGTATTATGATGGGTGCTTATAACCATCATAATTTTCATTTTGAATTTTGAATTTTGAATGTTGATTGGAGGGAGATTGAGTGGTGTAGGCTATATATAGCCTTGTTATGAAGGATTAATTAGTGAATGAATGAAAATTTAAAACCTAATTCCTCTCTAAGAGAAATTTCGGCCAAAGAGAACTCCTCCTTGCCGCCGCCCCTTGGCTTGTGGTGTGAAGCCGCCGCACCCCCCCTTGCTCCCTCCATCCATTCGGTGCGACTCCGGCGCGGCTTCCTTCGGTGCGACTCCTTGGAAGAAGGTTGCAAACCCCTCGGTGTGACGCCGGCGGATCCGTGGAGAGAGTGATTCTCCCACAATTATCTTGTGTAAAAGTTTTCTGGTTGGCGTGACACGAAGAAGGCGACGAATTTCTCTCCCTCCGTCGTATCTCCGGTGGTGCCGTTAAGGAACGATTCTAGTCGAGTGAAACCGGACTCATCCCATCCGGTTGGGTAACGAAAATTTCAACTTTATGTCTTTCTCTTCCCTTGATAATTCTTGTGGCAGTGGCAAACTGCGTGGCTTGTGTAACGCTTGATTTTTCGTGGTTTAATTTATTTTAGTTATTGTCTTGTATACCGTATTTTCGTTTAAGTTCGTGAGGCGTGGCGGCCCTCGTATGTATTTTGTTGGGAGAGAACCATCCTTGCCCGAATCGTTTGTTTTCGGTGGTTTCTCTTTTGGTACAACACGCTAGATCGAACCGTGTGGGTTCTTTTCGCTTGAGAGGACCTTGGCCTATCGCCTTGGTATTATCTAAGGGGCTTTGCGAACCCCACGTAATTGTTAATCTAATAATAATTTTAATCGATCCGCTGCTACGTTAAATGCTTGAGTGTGACGTGAGAGTTATCAGAGAGCGTCACGTTAATTTGTCGTCCACCAAAACGCTCGAAAGAGCGGGCCTACATCAATTTGGTATCAGAGGCGGTCGTTTCAACTCCCAAGTTGCAAACATCCTCTCTGCGTTCTTCGTTGGTCGATCTCATCTTTCTAGGATCTGAAATTTTCGGATTGGTCTGCGTTTAGTAAAACCCTTCTTAATTTTAAACTTGTCAAAAAAATCTGAAAAAAATTCTGTAGCATCTTGCACTTATTTCCAGCAACATTAAAACAGAAATTTTTTCGATTCGTCCTCGTTAGGTCAGCCTGAAAATTGGAACATCGTAATTCTGTCTAGTTGGTCTGCAAATAGCGGGCTGAAATCTTTATTTTTCAGCAAAATTTCAAAAAAAAAATAAAAATTTAAATCTCAAAATTCAAATTTAAAATTTAAAATTTAAAATTTAAAATTTATAAAATTTCAAATTTTCAAAATTAAAATTTCAAAATTTAAAATTATTTCAAATTTCAAATTTAAAATTTCAAATTTCAAAATTCAAAATTCAAAATTCAAAATTCAAAATTCAACTTCAAAATTCAAAATTCAAAATTCAAAATTCAAAATTTCAAATTTCAAAATTTCAAATAATAAAATTCAACATTTCAAATTTCAAATTTCAAATTTCAAATTTCAAATAATAAATTTCAAATTTCAAATTTCCAACTTCAAATTCCAAATTCCAAATTTTTCTCAAAATTTGAAAAAAAATAATAATATTGGTCTGCAAATAGCAGCCTAAAAATGTTAGTTTTTCTCAAAATTTAAAATTTAAAATTTCTGGTATTTCTCCATCTAATTATTAGTAAGAAAACAAAAAAAAATTTTATTTTTCATTCAGTAATTAGTTTTATTAATTAATTTGAAAATTTCGTATTTGGTGTGCCAATAGCCGGCTAAATTTTATTTTCTGCAAAAAAAAAATCTGAAAAAATAAATTAATAATCCTTATAATTTTCTTGCTCAGAAAATAAAAAAGTATGCATGTATTATTTTTTGAAACTAGCGGGAACAATTAATCTTTGAGATTTAATTAGGGCCAGTTTACTTTTCTTTGCATGTGCACAAGTATCGGATCGAGTTTACTCTCCGGTTCTCACTAAATGGCCTATGACGTATATGCTTCTCGGTTAGACTATTCCTATGCTAAGGATATGGCTAAACAAACCCCTAGGGCACACCACATTTATCCTACTTATGACGGTTTAGAGTATCCCAAAAATTTTAGAGACTGGCTTAAGGGATTAGAACAATATTTTAATTATCACTTATGGGATGACTACGAAAAGGTTAGCTTTGCCCGAGAGCGATTAGTAGGTCGGGCCCGATTATTTTGGTTAAATGAAGAGCGTCGTGTTGGTAGCTATCGTTATGCATGGCCGCACATGCGTAACCTCCTCTCGGATCAATTTGATCCCGCCTACCTGCGCACTAATAGCACCACACCCGTTAGTAAGAATAGTTACAGCACTAGACACATATCGGCTTATAGGAGTGACCCTATGCCTCAGGATAGATCTTATCCCCAGAGAGGTAGTATTACCTAGAGTGTGCCTAGTCCCACCTATAGGAAACATAAGCCATTCCGACCCAAAAATTTGAACTCGAAAGAGGTTACTATTAGGGTGCTTGCTTCCTTAGCCTCGACATCTAAGCCCTCTGATATAGTGACTGATACCTCTGAGGATGCTTTTGTGGATATAGAATCTCTGGAAGATGAAATTAATCAGCTAGGTGAGAGTCTTCCTTCACTTACGATAGTGCCTGACTCTCCTGTTGAACCTAAGGATGTGATTAGGACTGCGCCCGTCACTGAGGACGAGGCAAGTTTCACTGACGCTTTTAGTGACGTTGAGGAGATTGGTTACCCTAGTGACCTAGAAGAGGATTTCTCCCCTGAGGAATCATCTCCAATCCCCTTCGACGATAATTTAGTCATGGAATCTTCTGTTGACCCTGAGCTAGTAGACATTCCGGTTGAGTCGGTAGAGTCATCCGATGCTGAGAGCTTACATGTCACTGATTTAGGTGATGACTTGCTAGGATCCGACGTTATATTGGTTGACCCAGGATTAGTAGAGGTTTCTACGGTATTGGTAGAGTCACCTTGGGATGGATGTTCAGTTTGGGATAAGCTTAGTGTGATACATCCGGGAGTTAGTCCTTTGACGTTATTATCGTCGCTTGGAACTCAAGCTAATTATTATACTCCCCTGGATTCGATTTGCCCATCCCCCTATTCTTACTTAGACGATGTCCCCACCTCATGGGAAGAATTATGTTTGGATGACGATAGCACTGAGGGCCCAACTGACTTTTCTTTGATGATAGCCCCTTCGCCTGAGGCCCAAGTTAGTTTGGAAATTTTATCGGATACGAATTTGCCTACTATTGAGACGATCACTGTTTCTGACGTAAGTAAAATTTCTAATGATTTGGTGGATTCATTCTATGGAGAAACGTTAACTGAGGATGAGTTTTCAGTGAGGACGAATCCACTATTCGAGTTTACTTTTGATTTTAAAGGCTTGCAACCGGAGGCATTCTCTTGAACGCTTAATCCATGCTTTGACGTTGAGTGTGACTTGGTTCCCCCTACGGAGTCAACCCTATCGACTCTCCCTCCGGTTCCCTTAGCTCGAGTTGATGATTTAGTCATTTCTAGCCCTTCATATTTAGAGAAGTTTATTATTCCCGCCATCCCGTTAAACTTACTTAGAAGGACGTGGGCGAACGTAGTTGATGACGAACGTTTTCCGCTGACTATTTATTATGATATTTTTAAATCAAAATTTAATTTTAAATTTAAAACGAAAACGTTGGAACCCACTACGTTAATTTTTGAATTTAAAGCACATGTGCCACCGGACATAATTCCGTTATTTTATTCTATTAATTCAAGTCATGTGGCACATGGGTTCTCCCCTCATGGTTTTAATTTAATTAGGCGCATTTTTAATTTCTTGACCCTTCTAAATGCGTCCTTTAAATTACTTGCGAGGTTGTTTCGAATAGTCTTCCACCGTTATGTGAATGGTTTGGTTTTGATTTGTCTTACCCCTAAACGGATGCCCCCTGGCATTTTAGAAATATTAACGAATAGGCTAGTCCATTTTTTACGAATTTTACGGAAGTTTGGTGACATGACATTCCTGATAAAATTTTCCACTGATTGGGGCATAGCTCCTATTTTCATCGTTATATACTTTACGCTTTATGCTTTAATGCCACCAGAACTGTCTACCTCTCCGTATATATTTTCCACTATGCTTTCTATTGGGTTGGGTGGTGATAGTTTTCTAGGATCGTTCCCCTTCTCGGTCTCCATCGGAGGTACGTTGGTGGATGTTGTTGAAATTCTTTTTCCTTCTTTGGCTAACGCGTATTTGAGGTCCCTCCAAGACCACCTTTTGCCTTGCAGGTTCTTCTTCCCCGCTGACGACCTTCCAGGCGAGTACAAACAGGCATACTCATCAGTGATGAGTATTTTTAAGAGGGGGAGGATTGATGGAGCCGACTTCCCATGACATGTGGCCAAGGAGCGTCCTCCCTCCGACGATGATGGTGACCCGGTAAATTTGAATGAAGACGTTGTTGATGCGGCCGCCATTGATCCCCATCGGAGAGAGTTTGTGGATTGGGACGATCGTTGCCGCAAGCTCGATGATGGCTTTTCTTCCGCGACGCCACCGCCACCTCCGCCACATGTTTTGCTCGACGTCCGCCGCCATTTTATAAAAATATATAATTATAAATTAAATAATTATAATTATATATTTTTAATAATTTATTATTTTAAGCAATTTTATTTCAAGCATTTTTATATTTATTGCATTTAAATAAGTCATGTAATGATGGGGTGCTTATAACCATCATTGGTTGTTTTTATTATTTCATTTCTTGTATTATGATGGGTGCTTATAACCATCATAATTTTCATTTTGAATTTTGAATTTTGAATGTTGATTGGAGGGAGATTGAGTGGTGTAGGCTATATATAGCCATGTTATGAAGGATTAATTAGTGAATGAATGAAAATTTAAAACCTAATTCCTCTCTAAGAGAAATTTCGGCCAAAGAGAACGCCTCCTTGCCGCCGCCCCCCCTTGCTCCCTCCATCCGTTCGGTGCGACTCCGGCGCGGCTTCCTTCGGTGCAACTCCTTGGAAGAAGGTTGCAAACCCCTCGGTGTGACGCCGGCGGATCCGTGGAGAGAGTGATTCTCCCACAATTATCTTGTGTAAAAGTTTTCTGGTTGGCGTGACACAAAGAAGGCGACGAATTTCTCTCCCTCCGTCGTATCTCCGGTGGTGCCGTTAAGGAACGATTCTAGTCGAGTGAAACCGGACTCATCCCATCCGGTTGGGTAACGAAAATTTCTACTTTATGTGTTTCTCTTCCCTTGATAATTCTTGTGGAATTGGCAAACTGCGTGGCTTGTGTAACGCTTGATTTTTCGTGGTTTAATTTATTTTAGTTATTGCCTTGTATACCGTATTTTCGTTTAAGTTCGTGAGGCATGGCGGGCCTCGTATGTATTTTGTTGGGAGAGAACCATACTTGCCCGAATCGTTTGTTTTCGGTGGTTTCTCTTTTGGTACAACACGCTAGATCGAACCGTGTGGGTTCTTTTCGCTTGAGAGGACCTTGGCCTATCGCCTTGGTATTATCTAAGGGGCTTTGCGAACCCTACGTAATTATTAATCTAATAATAATTTTAATCGATCCGCTGCTACGTTAAATGCTTGAGTGTGACGTGAGAGTTATCAGAGAGCGCCACGTTAATTTGTCGGCCACCAAAACGCTCGAAAGAGCGGGCCTACATCACCAGGACCTCATAAGAAGAAGGGATAGAGGAGGAGACAGCAAATTTAATAGATAGAAGAGAGATAGAAGTAGCTATAGGGGCAATAACCTCATCTATTAGCTTCTTAAGAGAGGGAGTGATGAACTGAAGAAGATCTTGTGCTATGTCAGAGAAGTTTAGATAGAGGGGTTCATGAGTAGATGGGGTATAGGTGGATTGGTGACCACAATTTGAACAGACAGAGAATCCTTGAGGGAAGCATATTTGTTGGAATTTTGGGAATGTGGATGGAATGTTGGATGGGGGGATAGCATCATGTAATTTATCCTGAATAGGGGAATATTGTGAAGAAGGTTGTGGAGATGGAGATGACAGTAGATTGAAATTTGGTTGGGTAGAGGTGGATGGATTGTCATCAAGATGAGATGGAATTGGAGATTGAGGAGGTGGAGATGGTGGTGTATCCTCAGAAATATGGATTGGTGATGGTGATTGTGATGGTGAGACTAGAGGAGTGGAGGTAGAGGGTTGTTGAAGTTGGGTTAATGAATGAAATATTGAATGAGGTGGAGATGGAGGATGAACAGGAGAGGGAGGAGCAGGAGCTTCTTCATGAGTTGGGGGAGTGGTTGAATCAGCCCCGGTGTTCTCAGAAGCTAACTTGGAAGAGGAGGCCCTTGAGGGATTGGTGATTACCCTCTCCCATCTGCCAAAGAGGGAAAAAGTAAGGCTCTTTGAGGCATTAATGAAAATGGTCTGGGAGACCAATAACTATGAAACCTTGGCTTGCAGAAAGATTCCCCGAGTCCTTCCAAAACTCACATCCTTCTTATTGATTTTCTTCTTAATCAAATCAAACAAAATTCTTCCCCAGTCCACTGATTTCTTATTAACAAAGGCACACAACAGATAAAACTATTTCCTGGAAATATGATCATGAGCAGAGTGTTTTCCTAACAACACTTTGCCAACAACATCAACCAAAAATCTATATTTTATAGATAGATTTTTCTTAAGGAGGTGGTTATGGTTTCCTGCAGTATGACTTAACCTTTCTAGCATTTTACCAAATTCATTACTAGATAAATCTATTTCATCTTCACCATTAACAAATCCAAAAAATTCAGTCAAAATTTTTTGAGAGAGAGAAACCTGGTTACAAGATATCGATACAATAAGAACTGGAGTATCTTGAATCATTGTCGTGAAAACCCATTCTTTAATCTCTAACACTAATAGTTTTATCCTGTTCATCATGAGGAACTGCAGATTTGGACCTTCAAAGAGTTTCAGAACATCTTGGAATATTTGATCTGAGTGAGAGAACGATTCCAAATCAATATCAAAGCCCTCATCAAACTTCATGGCTGCGAGTGTAACGCCCCAAAACTCATTAAGGAATGGATAACATTCTAATGCCAATTTGGTGCCTTATTAGGTTCACACGGCCTGTGAAACGGGAAAGTCCAGGGTCAGGTCGCGCTTGAGGTCGACGAAATGCAGTCGACGATCCTCGAAGTCAAGCCAGGACGGGAACACGGCCTGTGACTTGGGCATATCAAGGGCCGTGTCCAGCTCTATATTATGTCAGGCTGTGTCGAGTGAGTTACACGGCCTCGGACACGGGCCTTTCTAAAGGCGTATCTGGAACACGGCCTATGACATGGGCGTATCGCATGGTCGTGTCCTGTTCCGGATGCGACAGTTTCAACGTCGATTGGGGCACATGGCCTATAACACGGGTGTGTCCATGTTTGACACGGGCATGTCCCAAGCCATGTCAGAGGCCGTATCGGGTTCTGTTTTTATTGGTTTACGGTGAGTGTGGAACATGGCCTATGACACGGGCATGTCACAGGCCGTATTCTGCCTAGTAAAGTTACTTTTAGGGTGGATCGTGGCCGTTCATTTCCTTCAAATAAAATCTGACGACTCAGCTTTTACCCTACTTGTATAAGATTGGGAATATGGGTGAAACCCTCATTTATCATAAGGCTTTCTCTTTCTAAAAGAGAAAGAGAGAAGGGAGAGCATGGTAGAAGGTGAAGGAGGAATCTGGCCGCCGGTGGAGCTTCAGAGCCCCGATTCTCGAGCCGAGATCAGATCTGTGGAGGAGAGGCCGTTGCGGTGCTTTTCATCGGTCTAGATCTCCATGGAGCCAAAGCAAACTGCAAGGGTAACGATTTTATTCTTGGACATGTGAAGTCCTCTTCCCTTTTGCATAGGAAACTCCCTCTCACGAGTGAGCGGTGAGTGCAAGGTATTCCTTCGGGTGGACATGAATAGTCCCCGTTGTTTTTCATATAGAGTCCAGAATCAAAGTACGGACATAGGCATGGTTTGTGAAGCCTACCCGGACAAGTTGGTCTGGATCAGTGATGTTTTCATTTTTCTTATAGTGCCGGAGAAGACTCCATGCTGTTTGATTTTCGGGTTTTCTACGTGGTAGATTGCAACAGGTAGTCTTGGGAATTAACTCCAAGGTACACCCGGAAATCTGGGCAGATCTGAAGTTCTGCCGTTTTGGTGGCCTGGGAGCCAGACATGTACATACACGGGTTATGTACTATTGGATGATCGATACATTGTGAAAGTGAGGATAGATACAACTCTAGAGGGGGGGGGGGTGAATAGAGTAATCAAAAATATGACAATCTACTCAACTCCCTTAGAGTAAATTTGCGGAATGAGTATATAGATATATGAAACCCTAGAGCCTAACACAAAGTGAGGTGCACAGGAGAAAGCTAACTGTAATTACAGTTTAAGCTTTAGTCCTAACACAGCAACTAGCAATCCTAGTTAATTCTACTCACAGCCACAGTGCAGTAATTAAAGTAAGCAACACAGACAACACAAGAAGATTTATAGTGGTTCCCTCTCAATAGGTACATCCACTCTTCTACCACCCTGGTAGGAATCCACTACAAGTTTATGTTTAGGTGCCCTGCCACAACCTGATCTGATTCAGGTAGATCAAGTCAACCCTTTGAGCTTTTGATCAAGAGCTCAAAATCCAACACAGGTTTTTGCTAAGGTGTCCTGCCACCAAGGTTCACTTTTGAAGGGAATAATAACCCTTTGTACAGGAGGTTGAGCATAAAATCAATGAAATAATCTTTAATAAAATCAGCCAGATATATAAGAAATAATTCACAGAAGAGAAAGAGTACAATATCTCTAAATGCAGATAAAAAAGATAGTCGAACGAATCACGACGATCGTCGAACTATTAGAGCAGATAGTCGACCTATCAGAACAGATAGTCGACCAACAAGAAATCTGTCGGGACATAAAAAGTCGAGCAGGACTCGACGATCGATGATACTGAGACCACAGATCGTCGAGCTTAACAGAGATGAACTAACTCAGAGATAGTCGATCTACTGTCTGACGATAGTCGATCAACTTATACACGATAGTCGAGTGACGTTCGACCATAGTCGAACTAAAAAACACTTAACCAGATTTTCAATTTGGAAAAACAACAACTCTACACAACTGGTAGGATCTAACCTAAATCTATCCTTTGACCATAGATAAATCTTGGGTCAAAAAAAAAACTAATTGAGAAGACTTAACTCAAATCCAAACTAGGGTACCAACATATTGGGATTTGGTGAAGCTTGTCCCATGTCGATGGCTAAATGGCTGTGGCGAGGTGAGCAACGGGCTGTTGCAACCTTAACCACTCCAAATGGTTCAGTTAAAGTGACCTAAGGTACATGGGACTTACCGTTGGCTTGGAGAGCGAGTCTAGGCTTCGACTGAAAGGACTTGAAGGCTTATATTGTTTGTCGTCCTGGGGGAGGTGGTGGACTGCGGAACAGACCGGGTTCGAACCGGGTTAATAAAGTAAGTGCCCTGAGAGCACGGGGTGTGAGGCCGTCCGTGCCTAAACCTGTGATGAAGTGTGTTGTTGTTGTACTTTCACTATATTGTTTGGCTATGCGACTAAAATGCAGGGAAGGAGCACCGCCACCCCAAATCCGGGGTGGGGTCATTATAATTTGTTCAGCTTTAGCTTACTATTGCTTTAATTTACCACCGCTGCAGTGGAATGTTAATTGCAGGTGTTGCAAAGCCTAGTGGCAAATAGCGGGCTGAAGCCCTTATTACTGAGCCGACCCTTAATGGCTAATGCAAACGTTTACTTTTATACTCATGTGTGACCGGCCTGCATGCCGATGTTTGGAAGATACTTATTATTTAAAGTAAACTCTTGTAAGGACATAAGGCATAGTACTTTGTGTATTTGTACTCTCATTCCTATTTTGGGTTTTTAGTGGACATTCATACTGTGGCTTGGGTTCTTTTCTTTGCAACATTTAAAATGCTTCCACTAGAATGTACTCTGTGTAGGATGTATGTTATTGGAAGGATTGTTTCATTTATTAACCCTTTGGTCTGTCTGTGGTATATGGAGTCGGGCCCCAGCAGGACCTACTACTATATTCCATGTGACGGATAGGGGTGTTACATTTTGGTATCAAACTACCAGTTTCGGTCTTGCTTATTGGAATTCGTGGGCGAATTCTTTTAAGGGGTGGTGAGAACATGTATATGTGTCATCGTTATAACATAAAAAGAACCCATGAATGTCCACTCAGGAACGAAAATACACATGTTTGAGGAACCTGAGTGTTCCTATAATTGTTTTTTGCAATTTTGTTCGTTCACTTAATGGTGTTCTGTACGTCTATAGGTGACCAGGAGTGGTGCAGGGCCTTCAAAACACCCGCATTCTGAGGTAAGTAGCGCACCGAATGACGTGCCTACAACCCCTCCTTCGGCAGAAACTATAAAATTTGTGGCTGAAGTGGTGTTTGCAATGATAAATGTCCATACAGGAGGTCAAATGCAGCAGCCTGCCCCTATAGGGGATCAGGTACCGCTTCAAGAGGCAGAACCTAGAAGGTTGAACAAGTTATTGCGGAGCTGTTCATACATAGAAGAGAAACCAAAAAGTAGCTCAAACATGCAATGGGCTTTAATCCTCCGGTGTTCTCGGGGACTAGAACCCCATCCCAAGCTTAGGATTGGATCTCCCGAGTAAAGAGAGTCTTGACAGCTATGGAAACGGAGGAGTGGCAGAAGACCACCATAGGCACTTTCGTGTTGGATGGAGAGGCAAGGCTGTGGTGGGAAGGTTTAGAGCTACATCACATGGGTGGCAGGCAACTCACGGACATCTTGATGGAGGAATTTTCTAGACTATTCTTGGCAAGGTATCTTCCCTCAGCTCAAAGGATCACAATGGTTAATGAGTTCTAGAGGTTGATGCAAGGATAGAGTAGCGTATACGAGTACCTCCACGAGTTCACACGGTTGGGTCGTTATGCTTGCTCCACTATGGCTGATGAGGAGCATAAGACCAACCGGTTCTATGAAGGTTTGCGTGACGACCTAAGGCTACTACTCTCGGGGTCTATGACATAGGGCTTCCTTACCCAGGTCAATACGGCCTGGTTGTTGGAGAAAGATCTGAAGAATGTGCAAGCGAAGAAAGACTCTAGTGCAAAGAGGACGGAGTTCAAGATGCTGACCTCCTCAAAGCCTTGTTTCCATAAGTTTAATAAGAAGGCTAGGACTTCCAGCCCCTTCTTCTGGTGCACTGGGGTGACCACAAGCCGAAGCCTGGGCGCATGTTATAATTGTGGGAAGCCGGGACATTTTGCCCTCGATTGCTGGAGCAGACGTCCAAAGTCCGAGAATAAACATGGAGCAACCTATGAGGAGAAGGGCAAGGAGGCGGAGTAAACTGAATCACACTATGCTCCAGCCCAACCTAGAGTTTATAACCTTGGCCAGCAAGACACAATAAAGCAAGTTGATGTGGTGATAGGTACGGTTTAAATTTATAGAAATTTAGCTTTAAATACTTGTTACCTTGCGCATGTTAGCTTATTACTGCTTGTGCTAGGCTTTGTTTTGATTTTCGATAATCCGACAAGAGCACTGTTCGATACGGGAGCTTCGCACTCCTTTTTGTCCGAAGGATTTGTATCACGCATCGGAGTACCTTCTTCGATGGCAAAGGATAAATTGGATGTTTTGTTGCCTAATGGGTGTTCAAAGCGCACAGATGGAGTTTGTTGCTTAAAGATACAGATTAGGAGTAAATAGTTCGACTCGCAAGCATCGCTACTGCCGTTAGTGGAGTTCGACGTGATTTTTTGTATGGACTGGCTCTCGGATCAGCAGACATACATTGATTGCAAACGCAAGGAGGTCAAATTGGGGACTGATCGTGAGATGACATTTGCAGGCTTGAAAGGGTCGAGCAAGACTTTTATGTCTTGTCTTCGGGTGGATAAGGCAATTCATGCTGGTGCAGAGCTGTTATTAACACTAGTGGAGGCTTTGAATCATAAGCCTAGTTTGGATAGTATTTCAGTTGTATCCGAGTATCCTGACGTGTTCCTTGACGATCTCCCTGGAGTCCCACCTTAGCGAGAGATCGACTTCTCTATTGAGCTAGTGTCTGGTGCTAAACCCGTGTCACACACTCCGTATCGGTTAGCACGTAAGGAGATGGCAGAATTGAAAGTTCAACTTCAAGAGCTGTTGGAACAGGGTTATGTGCGTCCAAGTTCATCGCCTTGGAGCGCACCGGTCCTCTTTATTAAGAAGAAGGACGGAAGCTTGTGATTCTGTATTGATTACCGAAAGTTGAATAAGTTAACGAAGAAGAATAAGTATCCTAACCCAAGGATTGACGATCTATTCGATCAGTTAGTTGGGTCATCGGTATACTCGAATTTGGATCTTTAGTCCGGATATTATCAGTTGAGGATAAGAGAAAGTGACATCCCCAACACAGCTTTCAACACGCGGTATGGTCATTATGAGTTCACCGTCATGCCATTTGGGCTTACTAATGCACCATCCATGATTATAGATCTGAAGAACAGAATGTCCAGAGAGTACCTAGACCACTTCGTGATAGTCTTTATCGACGATATATTGGTGTACTCGCAATATGAGGAGGATAACTTTAAGCATCTGTATTTGGTGTTGGAGACGCTTAGGAGGAACAAACTGTATGCCAAGTTCTCCAAATGTGAGTTTTGATTGTCCTCGGTTACGTTCCTTGGTCACATAGTTAGTGGAGAGGGAATTGTAGTGGATCCGGCTAAGATAGTTGTTATACAGGAGTGGCCAATATTGTCTTCGGTAGCGGAAGTCCGGATTTTTCTTGGGCTTGCCGGCTATTACAGGCGCTTCATAGAGAACTTCTCGCGGATAACGTTACCCCTCATGACTTTGACGTCGAAAGATCAGAAGTTTGTTTGGACGCCTGAGTGTGCACAAGCTTTCGAAAACTGAAAAGTCGATTGACCACAGCGCCTATTCTACGTTCGTCGAGTGGGACCGAATGTTTTGAGATTTATAGTGATGCTTCGGGCAGTGGTTTGGGTTGCGTTCTACTACAGTGCGTCAGCTGAAGGTACACAAGATGAATTATCTGGTCCATGACTTGGAGTTAGCGGCCGTGATATTTGCCCTGAAGCTGTGGAGGCACTACATGTATGGTGTGAAGGTCGATATCTTCACCGATCATAAGATCCTGAAGTACTTGTTGGACCAAAAGGACCTAAACATGCAACATCAGAGGTGGATGGAGTTCCTGGGTGACTACACCTTCAAGATACACTATGTGACTGGGAAAGGCAATGTGGTTGCTGATGCATTGAGTAGCAGGGTGATGAGTCCATATTTTATACTTAATTCCGGACTCATCTAGGCTCATTTGCATGTCTTTGCACTACCATTTAGCGCCATTAGCACTCCTTTTCGTTCGCTACGGCATTCAAAGTCTTGTGCACCTTTTTAGCCTATTTCTGTGTGTGTGTGTATTTCCCCTTTTTGCTTGCATTTTATTAATGTCTGTGACTGCCATGATTGACAACCCGTCCAGTTTTCCTGCAGGTTCGGGGATCGTGTGGGCGTCCGGGATAGGGCTTTCACCATTTTTTGGCAAGGGAGTCAATGTTCGTGCGTTTTTACCCACGCACGACCATCGACCTCTTTGGCGCACGATCATCGGTCGTGCGCAATCATGACCTCTTTTGTGAAAGTTCTGTCCCGCCATATCGCACGATCACCAGCTATACCGTGCACGATCACTGCTCGTGCGTTGCCGATTGTGCGCAGTCATGACCTCTTTTATGCAAGTTCTGCCGCTATATCGCACGATCACGGGCCATAGCGCACACGACCACTGGTCGTGCGCCTGTGATCGTGCGCAGTGTTTAATTCTGTTTTCTATAAATAGCGCAGGTCTCGCCCAAATAAAAGGATCCGCGATTTCTTCCGCCGTTTTTCGTCCCCGATGAAGGGTTCCGCCATTTCCCTTCATCCTCCACCTAAGGGAGAGGCTCCGGGCAAGCTTTCACCTCCAAATCCAAGTCGGAGCTTCCTCTCGGCCTCCGCCATCATCTCTTGGGCTTATTTCAAGCTTCAACGCCATATCCACCAAGAAAGGGGAAGCTTGCAACCTTCTTCCGCTATCGTGACACGAAGAAGACGGGCCATTGGAAAGTGGTGACAACCCTTCTCTACCCCGGACGCAGTTGAGGACCGAGCTTGGATGCGGATTGACAACCCGACGATTCCAACCGTGAATCCTCAGCAAGACTTCAGATGCGGTCGATCTCTTGTCTTGTTCTTCCTTTATTGTTTTTATGTGTTGTTGTAAACTTCATTTATAGATGATGTACGCTTAATTGTAGAATACATTTATATGAAATCATGTCTATGTGATTTGTATTTTCGTTATATATTGCTTGAGGTGCGCCTTGCTCCTTCCACCTCCATCAACCCTTGCCGCACTAGCAATTGCTAGTGGCGTGCATTGCAAAGAGGTGCTCTCGACCCTCATTCCGAAAGCCTACTCGCCCATCTGCCTAGTGATTCGGTGCATAGCGGCCCGACTAGTCTTCCATCCCGCCTGGCGAACCTTCGCATAGCGGCATTGCATAGGAGTAGTTGATAGTGTTTTATTTTCTTTTACCGCAACAATCTAAACCCCCATCGTTACCTCCGACCTAAGGACTTCAATCTCAAGTCCTCCTCGAAATTAACTCCACCTTACTGTGTTCCTTGTGAGATCGATACTTGGGAAAACTTGCCCATTTTATATTACTTGTGCGACCGATTCACTGCCGTGATCTTATTGCATCAAGTTTTTGGCGCCGTTGCCGGGGAACACAGACGTGTGAGTTTTTGGAGAGGGAGATTATAGATTGAAGCCTTTTTCCATCTATTCATTTCATGTTTTATTTTTCTTTGCTTTAGTTTTTATAATTTGTTGCTTATTTTTCTTTATTCCTTTTCTAATTTTGATATTTCAGTAGTAGGTATTCCTTTTTATTTATCTGCTTGTGTGTAGTTAATTTTTGTCTTAGAAATTCTCGTGGTGAATTATTTCTTGCTGCGCCATTTATTCTTATGCGAATATCCGTTGCCGTTGGTGCGGGGATTATAGGCATAGCAGTGATGAGTGCCCCAATGAAGAATGGGAGCATAATTCTCATGGTTCAGTGTATGGAGCACCGTTGTCTTATGGTACTTCATACACCGTATACCAGTCTTATGGTCACTACTCTTCTCCGCCTTTACCTTTTTCATATTCCTCTCCGGTCTCACCTGAACCGAGGAGTAATGGAAAACGGTGTTTGTATTGTCGTAGCACCGACCATGTGTTGAAAGATTGCGCAGAATTTCAGCGCCAGTTGGAGGCGGATGATGAACCGAATATCTGAATTGTCTCATCCACCTCTCAAATGGCTGCTCCTTCTGATTCTGATGATGTATTCGCAGTACCACATTGTCTATGGGGGATTGCTGTGGATACACCCATCAGACTTTCTACTGATCTATGTGACGACATTGCGGTACCGTCGCCCTCTATACCTTCTTCCCCTCTTCTTGATTCACCCCTGGAGGAACCTGCACCTATTTTCTCTGATGTTGTTGTTCCTCTGCTTTATTTGCAAGAATCATCTACTCCTCTTTTTAGTGAGTTGGTTGATGATGTTGTGCCCTTTGGAGATTGGGAACATGAGGATGTGCCATGGTGTGACGAGGACATTATTCTCTTCAATGGAGAGTATTATGTCTTGGAACATGGTGACGCACCGAGGTGTGTTGATGAGGAGATCCTTGCTGATGAGGAAGTTTCCACTTCCTTGTTGGTTGAGGAGGTCCAAATCACCACCAAGGACCTCATGGTCTCAGCTTCCGCTCGCCATGACTCACATGACACCGACAGTGATCTATGCTTGGATCTTGCTGAGAGTGATTCCGGGATCACTCTCCCTATTTCTGATTCTTTTAGTTTCTCTTCTACTTTATTTCTTGATCCCCCTTCTTTATCTGAGCCTGTGCAGGTGAAATCTCCACGGGTATGTGAGGTTGTTGATGCGCATGGAATTTTTGCCGCTGCCGTCGCTTCCTACAAACTGGTGGTGGACGATACCTTGCTAGGCAAGGATATTTTTTGTGGTGAGTTGAGTGAGGACCAGTGCTCCTCCTCATCTTACTTCCTATTTCCTCTACCTGTGCGTCGCAGGTATTATTACTCAGGTAGAGGGGTAACTGTTCTATCACCGTATCGATACCCGTTACCGACACGGATATTAGGACAGTTATCTGTGCACTTTTCTTTTCATAGGCCCATTAGCTAGAACTTTTCTTTTGCTGAATAAGTCGTGCTGGGATGACAATAACCCCAGTACTTATCTTTCATTTTCTGCATTTTTTTTACGTCTAGCTTAGTTTAGTATTTATTATTATTTTTTTCTTTTCTTTTGTTTTGTTTTTGCGGAGCTCACCCCTGTAGGTTTCCGTTGCGAATTCATTCTGGAGGGGTTGTGATTCTTCGTTTGGCGGGCCTGCTTCAGTTTTTCATGCGTCTTCTGGTATGCTCATTGGCTGATCATTGGGTAACCTCTTCCCTTAGCTCATTCTGATTTTAATTTCTTTATCATATGATGTGTTGTTTAGTTTAAGTCTGGGGGAGAGCAGTACTGTTACCTTTTGCACGCGCACATTTCATGTGCATACTAGAAGCTTTTACATTTTTATTTTGATTATTTCATTGTATTGCACACCACTACACCCACATGAGCGCGTGCTTAACTTTTTGCGTGTTGCGAGTTAAACTCGTGTCTTTGTCAGATTTTGGAAAATTATGGTGCTGGCTTAGGATTGTAAGACAGAGTAAAATGTTGGCCTTGCTGTGTTCCTAGTCAATTGCTCTCGTCTTGTATAGAAATTTGAGTAGATTTAATTTTTCTTTATGCTTATAGTTTTATAATTTTCTATTCGCGTAAATACTTTTTTTTCTACTCAAAAGTTGGTGAATCCGGTGTTAATCACACGGTAGTGTAGGAATTTGTGTAGCCGTCACTAGACTCGTTGTTTTCGAGTCGGGAGGAAGGATTATCTTTCTCGGTGGCTAAGAACTTGCCCCAAGCTACTCTCGAAGCATTGGTACATGGTTAGTCTAGCGTGAGCGTGATGTAGGCCATCATTTTGGCCCGGTTGAGCATTGTACCGTTCCTAACGTCATATCCTCGCTAGCCCCGTTGTGCCTACCCTCCTTTTGATTCAGCTCCACCTTTATTTCACCAAAGCCTTATAGCCGATCCTAGTCGCACACCCAAGTCGAGCTTAGTGTTTTACATGTTTATGTTGGGTTGTGATGTGGTATTATTTTTCGTGAAAATGTGGAAGTGCGCCCAAGTATTTATTTGCTGAGATTTTGATAATAAAAAGAAAAAAAAATGAATGAAATGTTTGTAAAAAAAAATGAAAGAACAAGTTTAATTGAAAATCTTTTTGGAGATGATTTTGATTTGGAGTAGGCGGTGTACACACCCATGTTGTAAAAATTAAGTCTATGGGTGTTGTGTACTTGTTTATATTTTGGATTAGCGGAGGATATCTTTTAGGCTAGCTCATTTGGGTTAGGTGTTTAGCCTTTCTGTTTATCATTGTTTACCTCACCGTAAACCAAGCCCCGTGATTATCCTAAAGTACTACAGATTTGCGCTTGAGTCAAACTAGTGTCGTGGAGAGAGTGTGAACGGGCAAGCATATGTTCTCCGACATTGGTGGATTCCTTTGGAGGTGATCCTGAGCCCCGATCTTTGGCAAAGCTCACCTTAGTGGCCAGTCTACTTTCTTCCTATGCGTGACCGGTTGATTCACCGTGATTCTATTTTTGAGTAGTAATAAAATGTTGATACGCATTGTGAAAAATATAAATTATTTTGCATACTTAAGAATTTCTTCTATTGTATTTTTATGCACGCGAGCATGCGACTTCGCATGGTACTCCGTATTTCAATTTCTATGTCAGCTAGATTATTTTCCCTACCTGCTTAGATAGTGTTTGCTCGGGGCGTGCAAACAGTTAAGTCTGGGGGTGTGATGAGTCCATATTTTATACTTAATTACGGACTCATCTGGGCTCATTTGCATGTCTTTGCACTACCATTTAGCGCCATTAGCACTCCTTTTGGTTCGCTACGACATTCCACATCTTGTGCACCTTTTTAGCCTATTTCTGTGCGTGTGTGTATTCCCCTTTTTGCTTGCATTTTATTAATGTCTGTGACTGCCATGATTGACAACCCGTCCAGTTTTCCTGCAGGTTCGGGGATCGTGTGGGCGTCCGGGATATGGCTTTCACCATTTTTGGCAAAGGAGTCAATGGTCGTGCGTTTTTACCCACGCAGGACCATCGACCTTTTTGGCGCACGATCATCGGTCGTGCGCAGTCATGACCTCTTTTTTGAAAGTTCTGTCCCGCCATATCGCACGATCACCAGCTATACCGCGCACGATCACTGCTCGTGCTTTGCCGATTGTGTGTAGTCATGACCTCTTTTGTGCAAGTTCTGCCGCCATATCGCACGATCACGGGCCATAGCGTGCACGACCACTGGCCGTGCTCCTGTGATCGTGCGCAGTGTTTAATTCTATTTTCTATAAATAGCACAGGTCTCGCCCTAATAAAAGGATCCGCGATTTCTTCCGCCATTTTTCGTCCCCGACGAAAGGTTTCGCCATTTCCCTTCATCCTCCACCTTAGGGACAGGCTCCTGGCAAGCTTTCACCTCCAAATCCAAGCCGGAGCTTCCTCTCGGCCTCCTCCATCATCTCTTGGGCTTATTTCAAGCTTCAACGCCATATCCACCAAGCAAGGGGAAGCTTGCAACCTTCTTCCGCTATCGTGACACAAAGAAGACGGGCCATTGGAAGGTGGTGACAGCCCTTCTCTACCCCGGACGCACTTGAAGACCGAGCTTGGATGCGGATTGACAACCCGACGATTCCAACCGTGAATCCTCAGCAAGACTTCGGATGCAGTCGATTTCTTGTCTTGTTCTTCCGTTGTTGTTGTTTATGTGTTGTTGTAAACTTCATATATAGATGATGTACGCTTAATTGTTGAATACGTTTATATGAAATCATGTCTATGTGATTTATATTTTCGTTATATATTGCTTGAGGTGCGCATTGCTCCTTCCACCTCCATCCACCCTTGCTGCACTAGCAATTGCTAGTGGCGTGCGTTGCGAAGAGGTGCTCTCGACCCACATTCTGCAAGCCTACTTGCCCATCCGCCTAGTGATTCGGTGCATAGCGGCCCGACTAGTCTTCCATCCCGCCTGACGAAGCTTCGCATAGTGGCGTTGCATAGGAGTAGTTGATAGTGTTTTATTTTCTTTTACCGCAACAATCAAAACCCCCATCGTTACCTCCGACCTAAGGACTTCAATCTCAATTCCTCCTCGAAACTAACTCCACCTTACTGTGTTCCTTGTGAGATCGATACTTGGGAAAACTCGCCCATTTTATATTACTTGTGCAACCGGTTCACTGCCGTGATCTTATTGCATCACAGGGCTCCCGCATAGGCCAACTGGTTGTCAATACATGATGAGCGTTTGATTCATGATTTGGAGGCATTGGAGATCTCTTGTGTTCACAAGTAGACTAGTGTTGAAGCATAACTGAACTGGACATAGGTGCAGTAGACCTTGCTGATAGGATTCGGTAAGCTCTGGATGTGGATAACAACATGAAGCAGTTTTTGGTTGAGGCTTTAGATGGATCAAATTCCCAATTTAATGTTAAGGATGGACTGTTATGAAAGGAAAGTCGTTTGTGTGTCCCAATTGTGGGTAAAATATGGCAGGAATTGATGTACGAGGCTCATCATACCAACTACTCGATTCACCCGGGGAGCACAATGATGTATAGAGATATGAGAAATTTATTCTGGTGTCCAGGACTTAAAAAGCACGTGGTACTATATGTGGCGAAGTGTCAAATGTGTGCTTTGGTGAATGTAGAATTCCAGAAGCCTGGAGGTTTCTTGAAGTCCTTACCAATCCCGGAGTGGAAGTTCGACGATATTTCGATGGATTTTGTGCACGGGTTGCAAAGGTCGCAGAAGGGTAATGACGCCATCTGTGTGATAGTAGATAGATTGAAGAAAGTGTAGAACTTTATTCCGAATAGGATCGATGATTCGTTGGATAAGATAGCAAAACTCTATGTAGATAACATTGTTCGACTGCACAGTGTGCCCCACAACATCGTGAGTGACCGAGATGGGATCTTCACGTTCAATGACTAGAGGTTAGTGCTTCAAATGTTGGGAACCAAGCTGAGTTTTAGCATGACCTTTCATCCGCAGACGGATGGTCAGACCGAGAGGGTCAACAGGACGATGGAGGACGTGCTTCGCATGTGCGTCTTGGATTTCGGAAAGCGGTGGGAAGATCACCTGTACTTTGTGGAGTTTGCCTATAACAACACCTACCAAGCAAGTATTCAATGACGCACTTAGAGGCCCTATACGGTAGAAAATGTTTCACGCTGTTGTCATGGTTGGAAACGGGTGAGTCGAAGCTGTACAAATGACAAGATATGGAAGACGCCACTTCATTGGTACGATCTTTACAAGAACGGTTGCTGATTGCTCAGGACAGGCAGGCTAAATACTATAATGCCAAGCATAGGAGCGTTGAGTTTGCTGTTGGCGACTGTAATTTTGGGAAAAAAATTATTTTAAGAGGGAGAGAAGTGTAACAACCCAAAACTCATTAAGGAACGAATAGAATTCTAAGGCAAATTTGGTACCTGATTAGGTTCACACGGACTGTGACACGGGCGTGTCTAGGGCCGTATCGTTCTTGAGGTCGATGAAATGCAGTCGAGGATCCTCGAAGTCAAGCCAGGTCGGGCACACGGCCTGTGATACAGGCGTGTTAAGGGCCACGTTCTTCTCTGTGGTATGTCAAGATGTGTCGAGTGAGTTACACGACCTCGGACATGGGCGTGTCCAAAAGCGTGTCTGGAATACGTCCTATGACACGGGCGTGTCACATGGCCGTGTCTTGTTCGAGATGCGATAGTTTCAACATCGATTGGGTCACACAGCCTATGACACGGGCGTGTCCATGTTTGACACGGGTGTGTCCCAAGCCGTTTCAGAGGTTGTGTCCTGTTCTGTGTTTATTGGTTTACAGAGAGTGTGGAACACGGCCAATGACACAGTCATGTCACAAGCCGTGTTCGGCTCAGGAAAGTTATTTTTAGGGAGGATCGTGGCCATTCATTTCCTTCAAATAAGATCTGATGGCTCAGCTTTTCCCCTGCTGGTATAAGGCCGGGAATAGGGGGTGAAACCCTCATTTCTCATAAGGCTTTCTCTTTCTAAAAGAGATAGAGAGAAGGGAGAGCAAGGTAGAAGGTGAAGGAGGAATACGGCCTCCGGTGGACCTTCAGAGCCCCGATTCTCGAGCTGAGTCCAGATCTGGGGAGGCAAGGCCGTTGCGATGCTTTTCATCTGTCTAGATCTCCATGGCGCCAAAGAGAACCGCAAGGGTAATGATTCTCTTCTTGAACATGTGAAGTCCTCTTCCCTTTTGCATAGGGAATTCCCTCCCATGAGTGAGCGGTGAGTGCAAGGTATTCCTTCGGGTGGACATGAATAGTCCCCGTTGTTTTTCATATACAGTCCGGAATCAAAGTTTGGACATAGGCATGGGGTGTGAAGCCTACCAAGAAAAGTTGGTCTGGATCGGTGATGTTTTTATTATGCTTGTAGTGCCGGAGAAGACTATGTGCCGTTTGCTGTTCGAATTTTCTACGTGCTAGATTGCAACAGGAAGTCTTGGAGATTAACTCCAAGGTGCACCCGAAAATCTGGGCAGAAGCGAAGTTCGACCGTTTTGGTGGCCTGGGAGACAGTTACGTAAATAGTCGGGCTATGTACTGTTGTATGATAGATACATTGGGATTTGGTGAAGCTTGTCCCGCGCCGATGGATAAATGGCCGTGGCGAGGTGAGCAATGGGCTGGTGGAACCTTATACACTCCAAGTGGTTCGGTTAAAGCGACCTAAGGTATATGGGACTTACTGTTGCCTTGGAGAGCGAGTCTAGGATTCGGCTGAAAGGAATTTAATGCTCATGTTGTTTGCTATCCTAAGGGCAGTGGTGGACTATGGAACGGACCGGGTTTGGACCGGGTTCACCGAGTAAGTGCCCTGAGAGCACGGGGTGTGAGGCCGTCCGTGCCTATACTTGTGGTGAAGTGTGCTATTATTGTACTTTCACTATATTGTTTGGCTATGCTACTAAAATGCAGGGAAGGAGCACCGTCACCCTAAATCTGGGGTGGGGTCATTATAATTTGGTCAGCTTTAGCTGACCGTGGCTTTTGTTTGCCACCATTGCGGTGGAATGTTAATTGCAGGTGCTGGGGAGCCTATTTGCAAATAGCGGGCTGAAGCCCTTGTTACTGAGCCGGCCCTTGAAGGACAATGCGAACGTTTACTTTTATACTCATGTAACTCCCCAAATCTCAAGAGTGAGTGCAGGCTAGGCAACATGACCTGGGACACGGGCGTGTCCCAAGTTGTGTCCTGCTCTGTGTTGTCAAGTTGACACACAGCCCGCGAGTGCTCGACAAAATGCACTCAACGTTTGTCAAGAGGGCAACACGGCCTGGGATACAGGTGTGCCCCTAGCCATGTCCAGCTCTGTGTTGTCTCGAGTGCTCGACGAAAGGCTCTCGACGTTTGCCGAGAGGGTATATGGCCTGCGACACGGGCGTGTCCTAGGCCGTGTCCTCCTATGGGTCGACCAACTTCACTCGACTAAATGCACTCGATGATCCTCGAGAGGCTAGTCGAGTTGGGTACACGGCCTATGATATGGGTGTGTTAGAGGTCGTATCCTTCTCTGGATTTGGCCAGGGCAATTAGGCCTGGTGACCACGGGCTAGACCCGGGCGTTTCCAAAGCCGTGTCGGGGGCACACACCCTGTGATACGGGCGTGTCACATGACCGTTTCCTATTCAGGTTAAGTCATTTTGTGTGCCGCTTAAGGTACACGGCCTATGAAACGGGCGTGTCACAAGCCATGTAAGCTCAAAAATAGAGGTTTCAGGGCGATTTGTGGTCATTCATTTCCTTCACATAGGATCTAATGGCCTAGGGATTTCCCTACTGTCTTAAGGCCAGGGGTTGAGAGATAACTATCATTCGCTCTTGGTCAATCTCTTTCTAAAAGAGATAGTGAGAAGGGAGAGCAAGGAAGGAAGAGGAGAAGGAATCCAGCTGCAAGTGGAGCTTCAGAGTTCTAAATTGAGAGTCGAGTCCAGATTTGTGGAGGCAAGAACGTTGCGGTGCTTTCTATCCGGCTAGATTTTCATGGTTCTAAAGAGGTCGTCAAGGATAATGATCTTCATTCTTAGACATGTGAAGTCCTCGTTTTGGCATGTATATGGATTTCCCCCACCAAAAGGTGGCTTTTGAGGGATTTCCTTGGGTTGATTATTGAAATCCCCAGTCTTGCATATAGATCCGGAAATGTGTAGTACGGAATAGGCATGTTGTGTAAAGCCCATCTGGACAGGTTGGTCTCGATTGGTGATGTTTCATTTTGCGCAACGGAGAAGACTCCGTGTATATACATGTATATTATGGAGTCGATGGGTTATGCCTGTGAAGGGTAGTAACAGGAAGTACCGGACGAGAATTCCAAGAAAATACCCTCGTGATTCTTGTGTTTTATGCTATGTTCGGGTTGAGTTTTGGTGCAGACAGAGAGTTTTGTTGAACCCGCCAAGCGACCGCGAGGAACGCTGGCCCTAACTCCCTTTTTGGATTGTGAAGCCAGTCCTTGGTGGACAGTGTGGCTATTGTGAGCAGTGTGCTCTTAAAAAGGCTTAGTGCCGAACAGGAAAGGTGAAAATGACCCACACTTATAGATTGGCCTCGAGTACTTCGGTATTCGGTGATGGCAAGGCGACTTGAGCAACGGGGGTGGCGGATCAGTACCTGCGTTATGTCGACTGTACAAGAGAGTATCAAGGCATTTAGCTCTCGTCAGTGGCATAATGAGAGTCTTAGGCCTGCGCTCCATTAAGACTAATTGCTCAAACTTTACCGTTGGGTTTCGGACCTTGAAAGGTGGTAGGACCCTGGTATTCCGGTACACCAAGAATGTGCCCTGAGTGCACGGATTGTCGGGCCGCGTGGCCGGTGTTTGTGATGTATTGGTTGTGCGTGAGGGAACAATGTGTCATATATCTGCTTGTGAAATGTTATGCCTATAGGGAAGGTATGCCACTTCCCCAAAAAAGGGGCAGGATCATTATAAATTGGTCAGCTGAATGTTGGCCGTTTCCTTGTTTGCCACCATTATAGTGGGCTGTCACTATGCAGGTGCTGGAGAGCCGAGCGAGAAATTGAGGGTTGAAGCCCCTACTGTTGCTACTGTTATTGCCGCTGGCCCTCGAAGGCTGAGCAAATACTTTTGTTATGTTCATGTATGGCCGGCCCGCATGTCGATGTTCATAATCCACACTTATAAAGCGTAACTATAAGGCCTTAAGGCCAAACATTTATGTATTTGATGTACATTCCTACGAGAGTATATATAAATGTGGTTGTTTATTTAAGTGGACATTCATGTATGGAGTTCAATATTAACGCTAAAATCTTCCGCTAGTTTGCTCTGTGTTAGGATGCGTACCTATTTTGGTATTAAACTGTGACCTCGCCGCCTGTTTGTGGCATATGGTGTGGGGCCCCGACCGGACCTTCTATTATATGTTATTTAACGGATGGGGTCATTACATTTTGGTATCAGAGGGAGGTTTTGATCCTCCAACTAGTGGGTTATGGGACCACCATGCTTCCGCTGCGCTAGGGTCGTTATAAATTTGTTAGCTGAATGCTGACCGTTGCCTTATTTATTACCGTTATAGTGGGTTATCCCTATACATATGCTGGAGAGCCGAGCGGGAAATAGAGGGCTGAAGCCCCTGCTGGCTTTGTTGTTGCTGCCGCTGGCCCTCAAAGACTGAGCAAAGACTTTGTTATGTTTATGTGTGGCCCACCTGCGTGCCGATGTTCGTAATCCACACTTGTAAAGTGTAACTATAAGGCCTTAAGGCCAAACGTTTATATATTTGATGTACATTCCTACGAGTGTATATATAAATGTGGCTATTTATATAAGTGGACATTCATGGCTGGAGTTCAATATTAACATTAAAATCTTCTGCTAGTATGCTCTGTGTTAGGATGCGTACCTGTTTTGGTATTAACTTGTGACCTCACCGCCTGTTTGTGACATATGGTGTGGGGCCCTGGCCGGACCTTCTATTATATGTTATTTAACGGATGGGGTCGTTACATTTTGGTATCACCTTGTCTCGGTCTTCCTCTTTCGAATTCGGGGTCGAATTATTTTGTGGGCTTGCGAGCACGTTTAAGTGCGACTCGCTTTAACATTAATGAACTCTTGAATGTCCACTAAGGAATGCAAATACACTTGTTTGAGGCACCTGCGCGTTCCTATATTGTTGTGATATCTTGTGCAAGGTCACTAATGTGTGTCTTGTTCACCTTTAGGTGACTCGTAGTGGTGCTAGGTAGTCCGATCCCCAGCATTTTGATGAAAGTGCGGCCCCATCTAAGGTGCCTACACCTCCTCCTTCTGCGAAAATAGTCCGCTTAGTTGCTGAGGCGCTATTTGCCATGATTCATGCACAGCCTATTGGACAAGACAAGTCAGCATTAGTGCCACAACGGTTTGATCTAAGGACCGAACCGGTTAAGATTGTTGACCCTCGAGCAGTTGAACAACAGTTGAAGTAGTTTATGAGCTTCAATCCTCCTACATTTACGTCTGTAGGAACCCCAATGCAGGTAGAGGATTGGTTGTCGCGCGTTAAGCAAGTATTGACGGCGATAATGACGGAGGAAGATTAGAAGGTCACCTTGGCCACCTTCTTGTTGGAAGGAGAGGCTCGGTTATTGTGGGACGAGATAGAATCGGCAGTTAATAGAAGTCTCGATCGAGGAGTTCTCGCGACTATTCTTGGCAAAGCACCTAACACAATGTATCACCATGGAAAATGAGTTCCAACATCGAACGCAAGGAGAAAGTTGTGTTGATACTTACTTGCATGAGTTAATAAGGTTGGGATGTTATGCAGGGTCTATCTTCGTTGATGAACAACGGAATACCAATAGGTTCTACGAAGGGTTGTTGGATGAGCTGAGATTCTAGCTCTCAAGTTCGGTGAACAAAGGGTTTAGGGCATTGGTCGATACGACTTGTGTGCTGGAGAAGGATATGAAACGAGTGCAAGGAAAGAGGGACTTGTCTGTGGCAAAGTCTGAGTTAAAAGCGCCCCGTTCTGTAAAATCGTACTACCAAAAGAAGTGGGCCAAGAGATCCAAATCTTCGGGACATGCTCCTTCTATGGTTGCGTCAGGGGCAACGTAAAGGCCAGAGTCTCGTACCTGCTTTACATGTGGAAAAGTGGGACATATAGCCCGTGATTGTCAGGTTGGTCTACAAAAGGTGGAAAAGAAGACAGGAGCGTCTTATGCTTAGAAGGGAAAAGCAATGGTGGAGTCCTCTGCATCCCAGGCGCAGCCCCGAGCATATAATCTTGGCCAACAGGAGGCCATAAAGCAAAGTGACATCATTACATGTACGATTTAAGATATTGATTGCTTTTTAAATTACATAACTTGTGTGTAGCTTGTGTATGATGTGTTTGTCTTAAGCTTTGTTCTGATTCAGAATAATCCGACGAGAGCACCTTTTGATAAGGGTGCTTCACATTCATTTCTATCTAAGGACTTTGTTTCATTAATCAGAGTACCTAGTCATACTACGACAGATAGTATAAAGGTGTTATTACCAAATGGATGTGTGTTGCTTGTAGATAGGACCTGCTATGTGGATGTGCAAATAGGAAGTCGAGATTTCTATTTGAACGCATTTGTGCTACCGATATCGGAATTTGATGTGATCTTTGGTATTGACTGGCTCTCGGAGTAACCTGCCGTTATTGATTGCAATTCAAAGGAGATCACACTGGGCAAGAGTACCGAGCATGAGACTAAATTTGATGGTATACGAGGAGTGAGCGAGATCTTAGTGTCTTCTCTCTAAGTTGTCAATGCTGTTCGGAAAGGCGTGGAGTTATTATTCATGCATATTCAAGCTGTTGAGCCAAAGACCAGTGTGAGTGATGTTTCGATTATATCAGAGTTTGTTGATGCGTTTCCAAAAGACCTTCATGGGTTACCACCCCAGCGGGAGATCGACTTCACTATTGAGCTGGTGCGAGGTGCAAAACCTGTTGCCCGCTCGCCTTATCGTGTAACGCCAAAGGAAATGGCTGAACTGAAAGTTCAATTGCAAGAATTGCTACAACAAGGATACATACGCCCAAGTATGTCATCTTGGAGCTCCCCTATTCTTTTTGTGAAAAAGAAGGATGGTAGTCTGCGGTTGTGTATTGATTATCGCAAGCTGAATAAGCTGACAGAGAAAAATAAGTATTTGATTCCACGGATAGATGACTTGTTCGATCAGCTAGTGGGAAAAACCGTCTATTCTAAATTGGATTTAAAATCTGGATATTACCAATTGAGGATTCAGGAAGGTGACAGATGTGGGCAATACGAGAGTGGGCAGTGTTGTCTTTTGTGGACGAAGTCAAGAGTTTCCTTGGACTGACAGGCTACTATAGACGTTTTGTAGAAAACTTCTCACGGATCGCTTTGCCTCTTACCACATTTACGAGGAAGGATCATTAGTTCGTTTGGATGCCGGAGTGTGCACGAGCTTTTGAATAGTTAAAGAGTCATTTGACCACGGCGCCTGTATTATCATCACCATGTGGTACAGATGGCTATGAGATTTATAGTGATGCTTCAGGGAGTGGCTTATTATGCGTTCTTCTACAGTTTGGAAAGGTGATTGCTAATGGCTCACGCCAATTGAAAGTGCATGAGCGGAATTCCCGTCCATGACTTGGAGTTGGAGGCGGTGATCTTTGCACTTAAATTGTGGCGACACTATGTATATGACGTAAAAGTCGATATCTTTACAGATCATAAGAGCCTAAAATACCTGTTGGATCAGAAGGATCTTTATATGCAACAATGAAGGTGGATGGAGTTCCTTGGGGACTACACCTTTGATATTCACTATAATCTCGGGATGGGAAATGTGGTCGCAGATGCCTTGAGTCATAGGACTTCGATAAGGGTAAATTGGTTGCAGATGCATGATGTGCGTCTGATCCAGGAGTTGGAAGCGTTAGAGATTTCTTGTGTTGACAAGAATTCCACAGCCGATGCATGCTTGAATTGGACGGAGGTTCAATATGACCTTGCGGACATGGTTCGGCAAGCAATAGAACTTGATGAAAGTCTCCAACGCTATGCAAAGGATGGGTCAGATGGACAATTCTCCTGGGATAACGGCCTTTTACGGAAAGAGGGCCGTTTGTGCGTCCCAAGTATGGGTAAGATAAGAGAAGAATTGATGTATGAAGCTCACTTTACAAAATACTCAATTCACCCAGGGAGCACAAAGATGTATAAAACATGAAAAAGTTGTTCTGGTGGCAAGTATTAATGAAAGACATAGCACATTATGTGGCTAAATGTCAAACATGTGCCTTTGTGAAAGCGGAATGCTAGAATCCTGGAGGTTTCATGAAGTCGTTACCTATTCCGGAATGGAGGTTTGATGAAATTTCGATGGAGTTTGTGCACGGTTTGCCCAGATCTCAACGTGGTAGTGATTCAATTTGGGTGATCGTAGACCGATTGAGGAAAGTAGCTCACTTCCTTCCAAACAAGAGGGATGATTCAGTTGAAGTCTTGGCCTTACTTTATGTTGAGCAGATTGTACGATTGCACGGTGTTCCTCGTAGCATCGTAAGTGACCGTGATGGATGATTCACCTAGAATGAATGGAGGCTAATCCATCAATTGTTGGGAACAAAGTTAACATTCAGTACGACCTTTCATCCCCAAACTGATGGACAGACTGAGAGGACCAACATAACGATGGAGGATATGCTCTGAATGTGCGCCTTGAATTTGGTTAAGAGGTGGGAAGATCACCTCTATATGGTAGAGTTTGCCTATAATAATAGCTACCAAACGAGCATAAGTATGTCACTGTTTGAAGCCTTGTATGGTCGGAAATACCGTACACCATTAGCTTGGGCAGAAATAGGTGAATCTAAATTGTATAAGTGTAAGGAAGTCGAAGAAGATAATTCTACGATACAATCTATTCGGGAGAGGCTATTGATAGCCCAGGATAGACAAGCTAAATACTATAATGACAAACATCAGAACGTGGAGTTTGCGTAGGGCGATTGGGTACACTTGAAAATCAAGCCCTTCAAAGGTGTGTCCAGGATTCAGCGTCAAAAAAAGGTAAGTTTGAGATATCTTGGTCCGTTTGAAGTGGTGGTACGAGTTGGGGAATCTACCTATCGGAAAACTCTTTCGGCAGAATTGAGTGGATTGCATGATGTGTTCCACATAACAGTGTTTCGAAAAGCAGTCAAAGATCCAGCTCAAGTAATTGCGAACGATCATGTACCGGTCGACTTTGGGCTAACAACAAAGGTCAGGCCCATTCGGATCGATGATAAAGTCGATAAACAGTTATGGAACAAGACAATCGGGATGGTCAAGGTCCAATGGGACAACTGTGGCCGTGAGGAGATAACATGGGAGTGAGAGCAGACCATAAGAGCTGAATTTCACATGTTGTTTGTGTAAACTGTTGTACAGTGCGTGCCAATTGTATCAAACTTTTGTGAAGTTATAACATCTTGATTGCTGTTTTCCTTACTGTCTGGCTCTGTGTTATCGAGTTGACACACAGCCTGTCGAGTGCTCGATGAAATGCACTCAAAGTTTTTCAATAGGGAAACACGGCCTGGGACACGGGTGTGTCCCAAGCCCTGTACTGATCTGTGTTGTCTCAAGTGCTTGATGAAATGCTCTCTATGTTTGTCGAGAGGGCACAAGGCATGTGACACTGGCATATCCTAGGTCATGTCCTACTATGGGTTGATGAACTTCACTCGACTAATTGCACTCGTTGATCCTCGGGAGGCAAGTCGAGTTGGGTATGTGGCCTATGACACGGGCGTGTCAAATGCCACGTCCTTTTATTGATTTGGCTAGGGCAATGAGGCCTGGTGAAGACGGGCTGGACACGGGCGTGTCCAAAGCAGTGTCAAGGCACACGACGTGTGACACAGGCATGTCATATGGCTGTGTCCTGTTCTGGTTAAGTCGATTTGTGTGCCCCTTAAGGTACACGACCTGTGACACGTGCATGTCACAAGCTGTGTCAGCCCAAAAACAGAGGTTTCAGGGCAATTTTTGTCCGTTCATTTCCTTCACAAAGGATCCAATGGCCCAGGGCTTTCCCTGTTCTCTTAAGGGCAGGGGTTGAAATATAACTCTCATTCACTCTTGGCCATTCTCTTTCTAAAAGAGATAGTGAGAAGGGATAGCAAGGAAGGAAGAGGAGAAGGGATCTGGCCGCCGGTGGAGCTTTAGAGTTCCGAATTGAGAGCCGAGTCCAGATTTGTGAAGGCAAGAGAGTTGCGGTGCTTTCTATATTGCTAGATTTCCATGGATCCAAAGAGGTCGTCAAGGGTAACGATCTTCCTTCTTTGATATGTGAAGTCCTCGTTTTGGCATGTATATGGATTTCCCCCACCAAAAGTTGGCTTTTGAGGGATTTCCTTTGGTTTATTCTTGAAATTCCCAGTCTTGCATATACATCCGGAAATGTATAGAATAGAATAGGCATGCTGTGTGAAGCCCATCTAGACAGGTTGGTCTGGATTGGTGATGTTTCATTTTGCACACCGGAGAAGACTCTGCATATAAATATGTATGTTGTAAAGTCGATGGGTTATGCCTGTGAAGGGTAGTAAAGGAAGTACTGGAGTAGAATTCCAAGAAAATACCCTCGTGATTCTTGTGTTGTATACTATATTTGGGTTGAGTTTGGGTGCAGAAAGAGAGTTCTGCTGAACTCGCCAAGAGACCGCGAGGAATGCTGGCCCAAACTCCCTTTTTGGATTGTGAAGCCAGTCCTTGGTGGACAGTGTGACTATTGTGAGCTGTGTGCTCTTAAAAAGGCTTAATGCCGAACAGGAAAGGTGAACCCAACCCACGCCTATAGATTGGCCTTGAGTACTTTGGTATTCGGTGATGGCAAGGTAACTTGAGCAACGGGGGATGGCGGATCTGTACCTGCATTATGTCGACTGTATAAGAGAGCGTCAAGGCATTGAGCTTTCGTCAGTGGCATAATGAGAGTCTTAGGCCTGCGCTCCATTAAGAATAATTACTCAAACTTTACCGTTGGGTTTTGAACATTTAATGGTGGTGGGACCCTGGTATTCCGGTATATCAAGAATGTGCCCTAAGTGCATGGAGTGTCGAGCCGTGTGGCTGGCGTTTGTGATGTATTGGTTGTGCGTGAGGGCGCAATGCGTGATATATCTGCTTGTGAAATTCTATGCCTGCAGATAAGGAATGCCACTACCCCGGGAAAGGGGTAGGGTCGTTATAAATTGGTCAGCTCAATGCTGACCGCTGCCTTATTTACCACAGTTATAGTGGGCTGTCCCTATGCAGGTACTGGAGAGCCGAGCGAGAAATAAAGGGTTGAAGCCCCTGCTGCTGCTACCGCTGGCTCTCGAAGGCTGAGCCAAGACTTTTTTATCTTTATGTGTGGCCGGCCTGCGTGCCGATGTTCATAATTCACACTTGTAAAGCGTAACTATAAGGCCTTAAGGCCAAATGTTTACGTATTTGATGTACATTCCTACGAGAGTATATACAAATGTGGTTGTTTATATAAGTGTATATTCATGGCTGGAGTTCAATATTAACGTTAAAATCTTCCGTTAGTATGCTCTGTGTTAGGATGCATACCTATTTTGGTATTAACCTATGACCTCGCCGCCTATTTGTGGCATATGGTGTGGGGCCCTGGCTAGACCTTCTATTATATGTTATTTAACGGATGGGTTCATTATAACTCATGTGTGATTGGCCTGCGTGCCGATGTTTGGAAGACACTTATTGTTTAAAGTAAACTCTTGTAAGGCCATAAGGCCATGTACTTTGTGTTTTTGTATGCTCATTCATGCTTTGGGTTTTTAGTGGACATTCATGCTATGGCTTGGGTTATTTTCCTTGCAACATTTAAAATGCTTCCACTAGAATGTGCTCTATGTAGGACGTGTGTTTTTGGAAGGATGGTTTCAATTATTAACCCTTCGTTCATTCTGTGGTATATGGCATCAAGCCCTGGCCGGACCTACTGCTATATGGCATGTGATGGATAGGGGTGTTACAACGAGGATTGCTGGAGAAACCGCCATTGCTCTGCAAAAACAATTAAGAGATCAAGTGCAAAAGAACTAGAAAGCGCGGGATGGAGTTCAATGAAAACCCTATTATATGTTTTTAGAAGGTGAAACGACGAACTCCATCCAACGCAAAAGAAAAAACTTTGAACTCAGGTCGACAAAAAATTCCATGAGGAAATAATAGCGTCGATCTCAGTTTGAAGAGGGGGAAAATAGTTCGTCGATCTTAGGTCGACGAAATATTTTCTGAAGCAAGATCGTCGATCTCCGTTAAACGAAAATGACTTCACAAAGATATTTTGTCGATCTCAGTTCGACGAAAATTCTCAAGATGAGTTCACAGATTGTCGATCTCCGTTCGATGAAGTGTTATCAATTCTTCGACCTTTGACAGAAATCAAATTAAACTTCTCCATTAATCATACCTAGCTTATTCAAGAGGAACAGATGTTTCTTTTCATTCAAAGATTTGGTGAAGATGTCTGCTCTTTGTAAATCAGTAGAGATTTAGACATGATTAATTTTCTGTTTGTCCACACAATCTCTAATGAAATGATGTCTAATTTCTATATGCTTGGTCCTACTATGATGCACTGGATTTTGTGCAATGGAAATTGAACTGGTACTGTCATAAAATATAGTTGAATTATTTAGATTGAAACCATAATCCAGGAGTTGGTTTTGAAACCACAAAATTTGTGAACAATAACTACCAGCTGCTATATATTCAACTTCAATAGTTGAAGTTGACACATATGTTTGTTTCTTACAAAACCAAGACACAAGCCTATCACCAAGGAACTGGCATGTTCCTGATGTGCTTTTCCTGTAGACTCTATATCCAGCAAAGTCAGCATCTAATAATCCAGTTAATTCAAATTCTGACTCAGCTGGATACCAGAGTCCTAGATTTGGACAACCCTTTATATATCTCAAAATTGTTTTTAGTAAAATAAGGTGAGATTCTTTAGGGTTCACTTGAAACCTAGCACAAAGACATGTGGCAAACATTATATCTGGCCTACTAGCTGTGAGATACAATAAGGACCCAATAATAGCCCTATATGTTTTTTGATCAACTGGCTTGCCCTGCTCATCAGAATCAATCACAGCATTGGAAGTCATATGTGTTTTCATAGCAGAGGCATCAAACATCACAAATCTCTTAACTAGCTCCTTAGCATATTTAGATTGGGAGATGAAAATGCCATCAGGGGATTACTTCACTTAAAGACCAAGGAAGTATGAAAGGTCACCCATGCTACTCATTTCAACCTTGGAATGCATCAGGTCATAAAATCTTTTCATAGTTTGGAATCAGTAGAGCAAAAAATGATGTCATCTATATATATTTATACTAACAAAATTTTATATTTATGATGCCTGAAAAATAAAGTCCTATCTACAATGCCCCTAGAGAACTTATGCTCTAAAATAAAGATAACTAAGTTCTCATACCAAGCTCTTGGAGCTTGCTTTAAACCATAAAGAGCTTTATGCAATTTGAAAACAAAAGAGGGATGAGTTGGAGAGTTAAAACCTTGTGGTTGATCTACATAGACTTCCTCTTTGAGTTTACCATTGAGAAAGGCACTCTTGACATCCATTTGATAGACTTTGAATTTCTTGAATGCTGCATAGGCAAGAAAAATCATGATAGCTTCCAGCCTTGTAATAGGGGAAAAGTTCTGATCATAATCAATTCCTTCCTCCTGAGAATAGCCTTGAGCTACCAAACTTGCTTTGTTCCTTACAATAGCTCCTTGTACATCCAATTTGTTCCTGAAGACCCATTCAGTTCTAATGACTGGGTAGTCTTTGGGTCTTGGAACTATATCCCAAACTCTGTATCTCTCAAATTGATTGAGCTCCTCTTGCATTACAATAATCCAGTGGGGATCTTGCTCAGCATCTTCTATGGATTGAGGTTCAATCTGAGATATGAAGCAAGTATGCATCAAATATTGGTTGAGTTGCTGCCTTGTTTGCACACAAATAGATATGTCTCCAATCACTTGAGATATTGGATGATCTCTAAGTGTGACAAGATTAGTAGGAAGAGTTGGTTCATAAATATCTTGGGGAATTAATTCCTCTTATGGAATTAGGTTAGCTGTTGTTGGTTCAACTATTCCAACAATTTCTTCTTCACTCTTTTCATCAATCAATGGAGAGGGATGCAATGTAACCTCTTGGGTGAGGTTTAAGTCATCCAATTTCTCAGACACAAGGGGTACCTCCAAGTATCTCTGGTAGAAGAATCCTTCTCCGTGTAATACATGTTAGCTTAATCAAAAGTTATATGTACTGATTCTTTCATTTTTAAGGTTGATTTATTAAATACCCTATAGGCCTTACTGACTTGGGAATATCCAAGAAAAATTCCCTCTGCAGCTTTGGCTACAAAATTTCAAAGATATTTCTTGTTATTATTGTGAATGTAACATCTAAAACCAAATTGTCTAAAATAATCTATTTTAGGTTGCTTCCCTTTAAGTAATTCATGGGAGTCTTGCCCTTAAGTTTATCTATTAAACTTCTATATAGAACATATTTTACTGTGCTTACAGCATCTGCCCAAAAGGATATGGGCAAGTAAGCATCTGGAAGCAATGTCCCTACATCTTCAATAAGGGTTCTATTTTTCATTTCTGCTACCCCATTTTGTTTAGGAGTTCTAGGAGCAGAGAAACAATGTCTGATACCTTCTTTCTCATAGAATTATTGCATAAGAAGAGATTCAAACTCATTACCATGATCACTTCTGATCAATGCAACTAGAGTACAATACTCAATCTTTATGCTCCTAAGAAAGTCTGTAAGAACTTTAAAGTTATCTGGCTTGTTTCTCAGAAAGAACACCCAAGTTAATCGAGATAAGCCATCTATAATTACTAAAGTGTAAGATTTCCCTCCCAGACTTTGTACAACAATGGGTCCAAAAAGTTCCATGTGTAAAAAGTAGAAGATTCTGGGTGAATCACTCTTATTAATTGATTTAAAACTATTTTTAGTTTGCTTGCCTAATTGACAAGCCATGCAGAGACTTTACTTTTTGTAGGGGACAGAAGGCAATCCTCTAACAAAGTTGTCCCTAGATAGTTTAGCAATATTTCTTAAGTTTACATGTCCTAGTCTTTTATGTCATAATTCATTTGTATTACTAATTTGATTAAATAAGAAAATCTTTGAACTAGCTGCCTTAAAATTTACTACATATATGTTGCCTATTCTAGTTGTTGTTAAAACAATTTCATTTGAATTAGAAGAAATAATGCATAAAGACTTGTTAAAGGTTACCTGATAACCTTCATCACATAACTGACTTATGGATATCAGGTTATGCTTGAGACCACTCACATAGTCTACATTCCTAAAAGTTACAGCTTTAACTTTAACATTTCCATATCCTTTTGTTTTCCCACAGTTTGGGTCTCCAAAGATCACCTTTGGTCCAAGCTTTGATTTTTATTCTGTTAGGTTTCCCTTGCTGCCAGTCATATGCTTTGATTATCCACTATCCAAGTACCACTGTTGCTCAATGGTATGATAGTCCATCACCTGCAAGAAAATAGATTAGGTATTCTTTACCCAGGTAACCTTGGGTCCTTGATTATTCTCAAATTTATAACTAGAAATGTAAGAATAATCAGGTTGGTCTTTATATCGTAAGGGGTGAAATATTCTAGGTGGAATTATCCACTGGGTAAAGGGATTAACAAGTTTTGGTTTCTGATATTTAGTTTAATAGAAATTGAAATTTCTGTTTTCAAAATTTGAGGTCGATGAATTTAGTTGAGTTCGTCGAGCTGAGGTTGATGAAAAGTATTTATGTCATCGATCTCAATTCACAGAATGATAATGCTCATTTTCTGCGTTCCACGATCATCGATCTCTGTTCGACGAAATGTATTGATTTTGTCGAGCACCCATTGTTGAGTAATCATACCCAAATTCTGGGTTCAGAGTTCGTCGATCGCCGTTCAATGCAAAATACTGATCTCGTAGATCTAAGTTTGACGAATTTTGTTTAACATTATTTTTATGAGATTTTTTATGTTTCTTTGATTTATTCTTTGGTAAGATTTCAGTATTTGTATTTGTAAGTTATGAAACTTCTTTTCCTTTTCTTTAGCAGAGATTAATTTTATGGGGGTTGATAAAATATTTTTCTGAAGAATAGGTGGCTGACTTGATGAAGCTCCTAAGCATAGTTTACCATTAAGCCTAGCATTTACTATGCTAGTGATGTCCTTAATTTAATACTTCTCCCATTAAGGGATTCTTCAAATTGTTTTGCTTCATTTAGTTTAGTTTTTAATGAAATATTTTATTCTAAAGTTAATTCTAATTCAACTTTTATTTTGATGTTTTCTGAAAATAGATTGTCATATTCAATTTGTTTTTCTCTGAGAATTTTGATTTCCTTCTCAAATTTATTTAAGTCATTACATAGAAGTTTGAATTCAGTTTTAAATTCATCAAAAGTGAAATCAAAAGAAGCTATTACCTGGTCCTCTTTTGATTCAAATTCTTCTGCTGATTCTTCAGCTCCTGAGTGACTGCATGATGCATCAATTTCCATCAAGTAGATCTCGCTTGCTTTAGCCTCTTCTTCATCCTCACGGGAAATTGATGAAGTTTCTTCTTCTGAGTCAATCCAGGTCTCAGCCACAAATCCATTCTCGTTCTTCTTGTATTTGTTGGAGGAGGGATTGCTGGAGTGCTTCTTATACTCGTTTTCTTTTCTTTTGTCCATCTTTTGAGCCTCTGGACATTCTAGGAGAATGTGTCCTTGCTTCCTGCATCAATAACAAACAATTTCCTTGGTATGAGTCTTATCATACCTTAGCTTGTCCTCATTTCTGGTTGACCTTCTTCTGAAGTCCTTCTTAGCCATTTTGTAGAATCTTCTAGCTAATTGACTCATTAGCTCTTTATTGGCATGTTGAGCTTTTGATTCTTCAGATACCTTGAAGGCAATACTTTGCTCCTTCCTTCCTAAGGTAGGAGTCTTTTGTTCAGCTGCTTCTCTGGTCTTAATAAGCTGCTCAGTAGACTTGAGCTTGCCTAATAATGACTCAGTAGAAATCTCATTTAGGCTTCAAGCTACCTTGATTTGACAGATCCTAGAATCCCATGTGCTGGGGAAGCACATCAGAATCTAATCATTAATCTCTATTAATGAGATGTCCTAGTTCAGAGTTTTCAGCTCATTGATTATGATGCTGAGTCTGTTGTACATATCAACAACTGATTCTGCTTCTTCTTTCTTGAAGTTCTCATATTGAGAGATCAGATGTGATCTCATGTCTTTCCTTTCATCAGCAGATCCTGCTACCATTTGGTTGAGGGAATCCCAAATGGCTTTTACTGATGTTCATTCTGCCACTTTTTGAAATATATCATCAGACATAGTTTTAGCTAGGATATTTATTGCCATAAAATCAGAAATCTTAGCTTTCTTCTGTACATCAGTCCACTCAGGTGGTGGAATAGTAATGGTGCTTGTAGTTTCCACTGGTAGTGGGGCACCTATCAAAATAGAATTATAGATGTCTTCATCAATTTAATTCATATACAGCCTAATCCTTGCCTTCCAAAGTGTAAACTTGTTAAGATTGCATGTTGGAGGTCTCGTGCTTGAGTTCTCCTTATTTTGTGCCATGATATAAAAGGATAATCGAGTAAATGAGATCTATCAAAGATCTTTTGGTTCAGGTGTTAGCTTGTGAAACCAAATAACCTTATCCCTCTGATACTAATTGGAAGTGAAGGGATAGATCACACTAACTCTAGAGGGGGTGGGGATGAGTAGAGTATTAAAAACTTTTGATTAATTTTTTAGCGGTTTAATTAAATAAGTGATATCTATAAGTAATAGGCAGAAATAAAACACAAAAAATCACATCGTAGAAAAACAACAAGTAGAGCAACAAGACGACACAAAGATTTTATAGTGTTTCCCCTAAAACTTGGGTACATCCACTCTTATACCACCCTGGTAGGAATCCACTATAGGTTTTTAATCAGGAGCCCTGCCACCACATGTTTTTACTTAGGTGCCATGTCACCACAAGATTTATTTTCAAGGGAGATCTGTTAACCCTTTGAGCTTTTGACCAGGTGCCCAAAAACAAAACCAAGTCTTTTGATCAGGAGACATGACAACCAAAGACTAACTTTTAAAGGGAGTTAAAACCATGTACACAGTAAAGTAAAAAGAAAATTGATATTGACTTCTCTTTCTCAAAGGTCTGAGAAGACTAGTGGATTGATGATGTTGTCAAAGCTCCCCCTGAGATGTAGAATTGGTTTAGGAGAAAGAGGGCTTTGCTCAGGGTGAAGGCCTTCAGAATGCTTGAAGATCTTTAGGAAACTTTCAGACAAAAGTTGATAATTTTTTCTCTTGAAATTCCTGAAGTAAAAGTGTATTCCTGACTGTTTGGTTATCTCTATGTTATTATTCTCTGTATTACTTCTTCTCTGTCTCTCTGACTAGAAGAAGAAAACCTTATATATTACTTGTAGTTTTTAGAAATTGAAATTTGAATTCCTTTTCCTTGATTGACTGCAGAAAATCTGGGAGTTGAATGGCTAAAAAATATCTTCAATTAATTTCCTCAACTGTCTTAGTAAATAAGTCGAGTAATAACTCTATGAAAACCATAATTAATGCTGCAATGGAATGGCTATATTCATAAAAGTATTGAGTATTAATTACCAGAGCATTACAGAGATAATATAATAAAATTTGAAAAGATAGTCGATCTGACAAACTGCAAAGGAAAGACGTTGAACCGAACCTGGAAGGAAATAGTCAAACTCAGGAATATTTCGTAGACCTGAAATCCAAGTTCGTCAAGCTGAGAATTTTCCTTCGTCGAGCTAATCTCAGCGATCATCGATCTGAAATGCCAATCTGAGCTCCAAGTTCGTCGACCAGAGAAAGACTTTCGTTGTGCTAAACTTCTGATATGAGATAAGAGATCATCAATCTCAGCTAGACTTTCATCAAGCTCAACTCAGAGAAGGAACTCTGAGTTTGTCGATCTGATATCGACAATCGTCGAGCTGAGTTCAGCTATCGTCGAACTGAATTTTTGAAAACTTTTTAACTGCATTTCCTTGAAGTCTTCTATCTCTAAAGTCTGGAGTCTCTGAAGTCTTCTAAAGGCCGGTTAACCTAATATGACTAACCGTAACCCTAGAACTGATAAATGACCCTAGGCTATACATCCCATTTTCAAATTTGACCCCCCTAGGAGTGACTTTGAGCATGCCTGAGGTCATGGCAAGTCCTTAGAGAGCCAAAAGAACCAAAATGATCCAAGAAATTAGTGTGAGCAATTTTGGTCTGCATTTAGTAATTTCCTAAAACCCTGGATTTGGGAGGCTTAGTAGGATTAATATGGCTCTAAGCCCCCCCCCCCATTAAACATCATGTGGGCCCAATGAGTCACTAAGGACCCAGTTGGGTCAACCCTAGTGGCCAAAATGACCAAGTCAACCTTTGACCCAAGTCAAGTCAACCTAGCCTATTTGGGCTAACCCATGCTCAAACCACTCACTCCCCTAGGCTAACCAGAAATTGAAATGGTTGCCCACAGCTCATAACTTGTCCAAATGACTTGAAATTTGGACTGGAGATCTATAATATGTATATCGAGAGGCTGTCCAAAAATGAGAATTTTTGGAGAACTTTTGCCTAAAGTTTTTTGTAAAATTTTAATAAACATTATAAAATTAATTAGGAGATGAAATTAAGTCCAAACTCCCCCAAATTTTGGGTGGTGGTCCCTGGCATCAATGTTAAGATCTGTACAAAATTTCAACTCAATTGGTCGAGTTTTGAATAGGGAAGTATCAAGTCCTAGATAGGTCTTGGTGAGGGATACTTTGGGGAAAAGTACGGTTGGAAATGGAGTGGACAAATCTCCTCAAAAGAGGCTGATGTTGTGGCCACTGATTTGTTGAGTCTATGTCTACCCTCTTGGGTAACATGGTGTGGATTAGGGTGGATTTTACCCTAAGAGATTGGCTCAAATCCAGTGGGTGGGAGTTTGAGGTTTGTGAAGGACATAGGAGCAAAAGCTCTTGTATGCCCTTGAAATTTGGAGGAGAGTGGGATGATATGATGAAAACCCTCTGGTTGAAATAGTGAAGGAATTGGAGGTAATTAGGTACCTCGAAAGTTAAGATTTTGGATTAGGATAAAAATGTAATTTAGTTATTTTAAGCACTATATCTAATCCAAAAATTATGAAACTCGGGAGGAGGGCGTTTTAGGATGTTTTAGACTTATGGTAATTTTCCTGGAATTTTATGATTAATAAATATTATACTTCATGTGTTAAATGATTATTAGCCCGATTTGTTGTTTCAATTATTTGGAAGTTTTAAATTAATTATAATCAGTTAAAATTCTGAATTTAGATCTTGACTAGTAGAACATTGATCCCTGAATTTTTTATAGAATTTTATGTTGAGAAATTTTAGAGGTTCATTCACAATGTTTTAATATGGGCTTTTGAGCATAAAAATAAATTAGGGCTTGTACAATTGCTGGAAAATTATGATAATTGGAACTTAAGGTTTTTAGGCCCTTTTATGTCACTGGGAATTAATTGGGAATTTTTAGAGTTACTGTTATAGCACTTCATTCACAAAGCATGTTAGATTGTAATTTAGTATTTGATTTATTATGATTTAATTACCAGCAAGAAAATTATGGTATTCTGTCAAAGTTATTTTCATGATAAAACCAACACCCTTTATTTTATTTGAATTATTTGGAGGACAAATTAAGGTAGTTTTTCATTAAGCTTGAAATAACTGAAATAATGATTAAATAAGTTTAGGCCCTTGAAAATCATTGTAAAACTATCAAACTTTGGAAACTTGATATTTAGGCCTACTATTATTTACCTTAATTTTGTGATAGCTGGAATCAACTAGAATGTTATACCTCTTGTTCAAAATGATGATATTAGACCCTTAAGAATAAATAAATAAGTTATCGGATGGATTACGAAAATTCCAATATTTTGGATTTAGGCAAATCTTCTTAGGATAAACCCCTGATAAATAAATTGTGGCATTTGGATGAAAAAGTAAATTACGTGTAATCTTGATTATCGTGTAGCCTAGGTGAGTCCCTAGGAGGTTTGGTTTAGCATTGATGGTAGTTGGAAGATTAAGTGTTACGCGGGTATGGCGGAAGACCGTCTTTCCGTGTGGAGAGGGTGAAGAGTCAAGCTACCCTAGGTTTAGTTTAATTTAACTCTTAAAGGGAAAAAGGTAAGGTGAGAAACCAATTAAAGTAAGTGCCTTGCGAAAGGGAACTTTGGTCTTGTCATACCATCGTAGTTCCTAGTGGCTATTGAGAAACCTTCACAGGGCATAATCCGGAGGCAGTCCTGAGCTAACGTAAACTGCAAACTAAAAGAAAGAGAAATTAGTTAAGTAGGGACTTACACGGCACGCACTAGAAGGCTAGGAGATTGAAATGATGAGTCATCCCGAGGTGTTCAAAGGGATGGCATTGGGAATCGAGCTGGAAGGGTTTTTAGTCCAGGGAGCTTTGGCTCGGTTGATAGTTGACACGGACGGGTTTGTCCGGGGAGCTTATGCTCGGGATTTTATGTTGTTACGGACGGCTTGACCGGGAGTTCTTTTGACTATTTGTGTTGTTTGGTTACTCACTCTATAATTGTTGCATGTGCATAAAGTTAGGATAACTAAGGTGGTGGGTCAGCGATATTGGTGAGTTCGTTGCACCGGCACCAATATCGTTGTCTCGGCAAGGTGGTTAGCACATTGCCAAGGTTAAGTCCGGCGGTCCATACCCGGCAAGAGTACGCGGTGTTCCACCTCCTACACCAGGCGTTGAGGGCGTACGATAGGTCAGACCGGTGTGCATAACTGGTTTTGAGGTGGGGTAGGCCCGACCCACCGCTTCCGTCTGCCACTACGGAGGTATCCTGAGAGGTAACGGCTCCGAAAGAGGGAACTATAAGGTTTGTGATAGTTTTACTTTCAAGACAACCTAAACACCTAGAGGGGGGGTGAATAGGTTCTACTTTTTTTATAAAAACTTCTAGGCAGAATTCAATTTAATGGCTAACACAATAATCACAGCAATCACAGAAAATAAAACATCACAGATTGCACAATGATTTATAGTGGTTCCCCAAGGTCTGGGTACATCCACTTTCCCCCTTCACCTATCTAGCAGTATGCTAGATTCGGCCAAACTTCCACTAATCTCAGATCAACAGATCCTACAACTCAGAACCCAACAGGTTCCTACAACTCAGGCACAACAGCCCTACCTCAGCCTTGCCCCAAGGCCTACAACTCAGAGAAGTTCCTTCTCCTACACTCAGGCAAACTGCCCTACCACTCAGAGTTCAACACTCCTACACTCAGCCTTTATAACACAGGCTTACAACTCAGATCTGTGTAAACAGATCCTACAGAAATATGGAAAATATTATTTAACTGTCTTGCCTGAATTGAGAGAGAAAAGGCCAAGACAATTCTTGATCAGCTGATGCAATCAACTATATCTGAGCCTTCTTTAAAGTTTCTTGAATATGAACTTAGCTGAGTTGATTTCCAAACAGCTTCTTGAGAATCCACTGGTGGTTTCTTTCTTCTTCTTCAAATTCTGACTTGATCTCTCTCTATCCAGCACTTTGAATGATTCTTCTAAATTCTGATTAGACCTCTTCTTTGATCTATCCTTAGATAGTCTTCTTTGATCTTCCGGAGAAGATCTTCTTAAGTGCCTAGCACTTTCTTGAAATGAATTGGATTGTAATCCTTCTCAACTTTTTTTGATTTTTATTAATGTTTCAAAAGTTACTTTCTCCTTCTGAATCTGTCTATTTATAGACATTCTTCATGGTAACCGGCTGATCCGATTTCTAACCGTTTTCTGACAAGTCTGACAGCTTCAGTTAACTGGTGGCAACCCACAGCTGTCAAGTCTTCAAACAAGTCCTGTGCCTTAGTCTTGAACCATAAATTGTCGAGATAGTCTGTCAGAAAGTGTCGAGACCATCTGTCTATTTGTGTCGACACAATTGACTTTGGTGTCGACACAGTCTTCAGTGATGTCGACTAAGTTGCCTTTGAGTCGACACAGCTTCTTCTGAAAATAACTTGGTCTTGACTCTTCAGTGTGTCGACACAAGTCCTGTGTGTCGACACAGTTGTTGTAGAATCATAACTTAGTAAGTGTCGACTTAGCCTTCAGGTGTCGACACAGTCTTCTTTTAACTTTGCTATAATGTGTCGACTCAATCACAAGGTGTCGACACATTCTGCTGGTGTCGACAAACTTGAGGTCGACTATATTCTTTTGTGTCGACACATTGTCCCAATGTTGAGGTCGACACTTTTCTTCTGTGTCGACACAAATTTCCAGTGTTGTGTCGACTTACTTCTTCTGTGTCGACACAAATTCCCAGTGTTGTGTCGACTTACTTCTTCTGTGTCGACACTTTTTCCCAGTGTAGTTGTAGACTAACTGCTATGTGTCGACACTGCTTCCCAGTGTTGTGTCGACTATTTTCTTCTATGTGTCGACACTGCTTCCTCTGTGTCGACACTTGGACTTAGAATTTTTCTACATACTTTATCAATTCTTCACCTGCACATGTCAACTCAAAACAACATCAAATACACCGTGATGTATATCATTGAGCTAGGTTGGGCTTCTTCAAATCAGGTACACATTTTCCAATGTACCCAACAATCTCCCCCTATTTGGAGAAGTCATAACCCTTCTAGCCAATGATATACACCATTTATAAACAGTACTAAATGATGATATATGACATGACAGGAATACTTAATATAAACAAAACATAAACAAAACAATCCATCACAGAATGCACATTATAATATGCCAAACAACATTTTGTTTATAACTGGGTAATGTTTGATTACATTATTTTACATTTAATGATTACATCACAACATTACAAAACACTATGAAGGAACTTAAAACATAATCAGGATTGATCAGGCTCTCTAATTATAATCCCTTTGCCAGATTGAATGGTAGCTGTCACAGGAGCTTCTGATTCTTCAACTATCTTCTTTCCTTTTAGATCAGCTTTCTTCTGAGCTTCTTCCTTGATCCTTTGCCTTTCAAAGTAGTGAAAAGGCTTTGGGAAGTACTTGCTTGGCTCCTTAGCATCTGATGGCAGCCTTCCCAGCTTAGCTTTCCTTCTGAATTGTACTATTGCTTCCTGTCTTGCCTCATACTTCTGCCATTCTATTTCATTATACCACTTCCCTCTCTCATGAATTTTGTCTTGTACAGCTTTCCATGCAGTGAGTATTATGTTCCTTGAAGTAGGACTCCACTGCTCATAATCTGGCTTAAGTACAGCCTGCTCTCTGAATCTCTTCTTTGCTAATAGAGCTTCTTGCTGTTCTTTCAGAGTAGCCTCAGGCTTATCAACCTTCCCAATGACAATATTAGTAACCTCCTTTGGAGGACTATACATGCCTTGAACCTGCTGATCAATCATGTCAAAATCTGGAGGGGGGTAAATGACTTGGGCAACCTCAGGTTGATTGCCTTCAAGTAGATTTGATTGTATTCCTGACTCAGCCACCATAGCATCATCACACAATGGGGGATATCCCAAAGTGGCTCGGATACTATTGGTCACCCATTTGGAGTGCTCTGAGCCTGCATGAATTAGCATCCTCTCCCCCTTTATGGCTTCTCTAGAGACATGGTCTCGTAGATCTTCCTTTTGAAATCTGATTTGGCCATCCAAATAATTCACACCCTCTTTAAAAAATGGTTTTAACTTTTGAAGCTTTTCAGATATTTCTTTTTGAGAGGTTGTGATGGCAGTCTTAACAGAAGCAATGGCAGCTTGAAAATTCTTATCAAATTCTTCCCTTTCTTTGGCTCTATCTGCAGGCAGACCTGGAACAATCTTCTTTACCTCCTCAATGATCTCATTATGAGATTCAGTTAAATAATCATTCATTCTTAACTGATTTTCCAATACATAGCTTTGCTTCAGAGCAATGTCATCCACCTTTGTAGTAATAACCACCTGTTGTTGAGCTAGATAAACCACAGCATTGCCACCCTTGTGGAAGCAATCTGTAATTTCCTTTTTATGCATGTTGACTTGAAACTGGATGGACTTTATATCCTGAGCTAAGTCAAACTGAAGTGACTTGCTATTTTCATCAACATACTTTTCCAAAGCCATCCTTTGTTCATCCAATTTTACCTGTAGATCTACCAGAAACATGTTATAATCAAAAGCTGGAGATACCTATAGAGGTGTTGTCTGTAAAGCCTGCTTATAATTCTTGCTTCTTCTCTTAAATACAACAAGTTTTCTTTTCTTTGCCATCCTGGCATCTTCAGTTTCAGTTTCAGATGAAGTATCTAAATGAATTCTTTCTTGAGGAGGATGAATTGTATCTGTCCCAGTGACCTGTTGCTCAGCTTCAACAGCCACTTGCTCCCCCTCAACTTGTGCCTCAACTTCAGCTTCCTGATCAATTTCCATACCTATTGACTTCTCAATTTCTTGTCCACCTCCTACTTTATCAGTAGTAGTATCATCATCAGGGAATAACTCCTCTAGAGTAAATTCCAGTTGAGCTGTAACTTCTGTAGCAGTTAAATCTTGAGATAAGTTTAACTGTGCTTCCTCTTGCACTTGTACTTCAGTATTTGTAGTATCTAGAGGAGGAGTGGACACTAGCTCTTCCTGAACCTGTGCATTAATAAGAATATGAGCAAAGTCTTTTATAGTAAAATACATTAGCTCCCCCTACACATGTACCTGATCAGGTGCAGATACATTTTGAGCAGGAGTGGAAACTGGCTCCCCCTGCATTTGTGCAGGTGTTGACACTTGCTGGACTATAGTTGAGTCTGGCTGATCTTCAACCTGTGTCCTGAGTGGGTCTTCTTGTTGTTGTTCAGTTTCTTGAGTTTTAGAAGGGGATTTCATAGGGGTGTCTGGCCTGCTCTCTTCAGGCATATCCTTGGACAGCACCCTATCCCATCTAGAGAACAGTCTCATATCCATCCTTCTCATATGATTGATCTTAGTCCCTGGCAGTTGCTGCAGCACTTCAGGGATCACTCCAATGAGATATAAGCTCATGATCCTGGCCATGTTAGGCTTCTTGATTCCTTCTTTGATCTTGTCAAAGATCACTCCTGACCAATCAGTAGGAATTGTAAAAACAATCCTGGTCATAAGGCTGAACATATAGGCAGAAATCCTATCATGTCCACCTGTCTTGCAGAGGATCACTTTCCCAACTATTTCAGACAAGAACTTTCCTTGCTGATTCATACCCTTCCTGTTGAATGCAGCTCCAATCTTCAAGCCTGAGTCCAGTCCACACCATTAAAGGGCTTCCCTTGTCTTAGAACTAGGAACTTCCTCTTCATTCTCAACTACTTGCAATTGAAAGATCTTTCTTAAACTTCTTTGAGTAATCTTCACCTTAGTCCCTTGTACAGTGGACTTAATCTTGAGGCCAGTCGAGTGGACTGATGCAGAGACAAAGAACTCGTGCACCTCCTTCTTCCAGATTTTAGTTGGTTCTGAGATGAGAAATTCTAACCCTGACTCAGAGAGGAGGGTGATAACTCCTTGAACATCTGGCGGCGCCTCTACAAAGGCCTGGCGCACCAACTCATACCCTTCATTAATGTTGTCTTCAATCCTTGGCGCCATCGTTTCGTCGAGAAAGCTTGAGAGAAGAGAGAAAGATAGACTGTCGACACAGGGTTTTAGCCTCGAAAACCTTGGAAGCGTGTCGACAGAAAGAGTTTTTGACCTATTTATAGCTTCAGTTGAAAGAAGTTCAAAAGGCGCCAAAAACAGTCTAAATGTGTCGACACAGACGGAATGTGTCGACACAAACTTCTATTGACTCAACATTACTTCAGCCTACTATGTGTCGACACCAATTTGTGGTTATGTCGACACCTTGGATACATAATAGAAAGACAGAAATTCTGTGTCGACTCTAAGGATAAGTGTCGACACATATTCTGTAAGTGTCGACACCATTATCCTGGTTTAGTCGACATTACATTTTTGGTTAAGTCGACAATATAACTCTTAAGTGTCGACACATATTCTCTGTGTCGACACAATATTTCTGACTTGTCGACATTATTTCTCTGAGTCGACACATTATTACTGAATGTGTCGACACATTCTTACTTAGCCAATTTCTATTGTTATTACTTAACTTACTTAAATCCCACTTTAACTGCATTGTTAATGATTTTGTTAATACATTAATCAATGGTTAACATACCTAATTCAATTTTGAATTTGTTGAATTTGGTTTCATATAAAGGCTTAGTAAATACATCTGCTATTTGATAATCTATTTTTACAAATTCCAATGAGATGTCTCCTTTTTCTACATGTTCTCTAAGAAAATGGTATTTGATTTCTATATGCTTAGTTCTACTATGAGAAACTGGATTATTAGCAATAGAAATAGCACTCTTAGAATCACATAAAAGGGGTGTTCTACTTACCTGAATACCATAATCCTTAAGCTGATGCTGCATCCATAATAGCTGTGCGCAGCAGCTTCCAGCAGCAACATACTCTGACTCAGCTGTGGAAATTGCCACACTAGTCTGCTTCTTACTACTCCAAGATATTAGTCTTCCTCCCAGGAATTGACAAGTACCTGTAGTACTCTTTCTATCCTCTCTACATCCTGCAAAATCTGCATCTGAATAGCCTGTTAGTAGAAAATCTCTATTCCTAGGGTACCAAAGACCTAGAGTAGGAGTGCCCTTTAGATATCTCAGAATCCTTTTGACTGCAGTATAATGAGATTCTTTAGGGCAGGCTTGGTACCTAGCACAGACACATGTTGCATACATAATGTCAAGTCTACTAGCAGTGAGATATAGTAGAGACCTAACTATTCCTCTATACAATGATTCATCAACAGGTTTACCTGCCTCATCTTTGCATATAGGCAAACTTGTTCCCATAGGAGTTCTCATGGTGGAGGATGACTCCATACCATATTTCTTAATTAATTCTTTGGTGAACTTAGACTGGGATATGGACAATCCATCAGTCTGTCTTACTTGGAGTCCCAAGAAGAACTTAAGTTCTCCCATACTGCTCATCTCAAACTTCCCTTGCATAAGTTTGGCAAACTTTTTACAAAGGTTGTTTTCAGTAGATCCAAAGATTATGCCATCAACATAGATCTGGACTAAGATGATCTTTCCTTTGGATTCCCTAAGGAATAGAGTTTTGTCTATCTTTCCTCTTGAGAATTTATTCTCAATGAGGTAGGTAGACAGGGTTTCATACCAAGCCCTTGGAGCTTGTTTTAACCCATACAAAGCTTTCCTAAGCTTATACACATAATCAGGTTTAAGAGGATCTACAAAACCTGATGGCTGCTCTACATATACTTCTTCTTTAAGATCACCATTCAGAAATGCTGACTTCAGATCCATCTGGTATACTTTGAAGTCTTGGTCGGCAGCATAGGCAAGGAACATTCTGATTGCCTCCAGCCTTGCTACTGGAGCAAAGGTTTGATCAAAGTCAATCCCTTCTTCCTGCCTGTATCCTTTTGCAACTAACCTTGCTTTATTCTTCACTATTATCCCACTTTCATCTAGCTTGTTCCTATAGATCCACTTAGTGCCAATTATGTTGTGGCCTCTTGGTTTAGGAACAAGCTCCCAGACTTTGCATCTTCTAAATTGATTCAGCTCCTCTTGCATAGCATCAATCCAGTGCTGGTCTTGGATAGCTTCTTCAAACTTCTTAGGTTCCATTTGAGACAAGAAACTTGAATGCAAAACTATGCTTTGATTTCTGCTTCTAGTTTGCACTCCTTGTCTTGGATCACCTATTATCTGATCAGCAGGATGATCTCTTAGATATCTTATAGCTAGAGGAAGATTCCCTTCAGGTTGAGCATCTCCAGCTTCTTCATTCTGCTGAACCTCTTGGTTTTCATCAGCTTCCATTATCTCTTGTACTCCCCCTGGACAGCAGCCTTCATTTTCCAATGCTCCATCTTCCTTTGAAGCTTCAGCAATGGAGAGCTTGTCCATCTTCTTGCTTATACCTGTTGAGTCATTTGATCTACAAGACAACTCACAATTGATTAATCTTGTTTCATCAAATACAACATGCAGAAACAGGAGGATAGACTGGCATATAGGCTGGTAGATAAGCTTGCGGAGTCTCCAATGCTAGTGCTGGATTGACTGGAGGAACTGGTGCTGCTGCAGATTGCATTTCTAATCGCTGCGTGATAGCAGCTAGAGTACGGTTGATTGCTTGAAACTATTGGGTAGTTTCTCTGTGAGATTGCTCCAAGGCTTCCTAGAGAGGATCTTCACTAGGACTTGAAGGAGCAAGGTTATCGGCTGGTTGATGGTCTGACATGAGTAACCATTGATTTTCACTGTCTGTTCGAGATCTGAAGGCCGCTTGTTAACTGTTGATGCGCAAAAAAAGAAGGTAGGCGCGGGCACCAACAGTTAACAGGTGTTCGGTCTCACAAGCGAGGTGAAGAGATTGTGGGGATAGAGGAGAGGTTGTTGAGGATTCGGGGGATACCAGAGAAGGTTGATCAGGAACTGTCGAGTAGATGGTTACTTTGATGATTAGGCTTTGATGGTTGATGTAGTTGCTGAGAGAGGAGAGGAGAAGAGAGGAATAGAGGACGCTTGCAGTGGCAACAACAGACTTTGCCTACCGCGGCCTAAATGCCACTCTTGTGACTGACTTTCATTTAACTATGAATCAATATTACAGCTTGAGTCGAGTCCTTTACCTAAGCAAATAAAGGGTACAAGGGGAACCTAGCGGCTAAGGAAAGAAGATTTCAGTGGTCGCACGGTTTGACCAGAGAGGTTGGTAGACCGCGCGGTTAGCTGATCCCGCAGCTGCTAGCCTAAGCCGAGCGGACTCTGCGATCAGGCCGAGAAGATAGGTGAGGTTGCCCGGACTGAGAGTTGGAGTCTGTAGGATTTGATGCCTTGACCTTGTTTTTTGTTTTCCTCTCCCCCCGTCGTGCATGTAGAATGAGAGGTATGGGGGCCTATTTATAGGCTCGGGCTGCAGACAATCCTGGTAACGTTACCCCCAGTATGTCGGTGAGTTGTGCGAGTAGATAGGGAGTCCGTCGAGTCCGCGCCATGTTGTGCGGTTAGGAACTTGTCCACGAGTTGATCTTCTATTGGCGGACTAGGATGAGTCTGCTTCTGATGTATTGAGCGAGCCCGCGCCGAGCTATGCGAGCTGAGGAGTAGTCCTCCTGCTGTTGGGAAGAAGCAGGTGTTGGGAAATTGGAGGGCTAGTTGGAGGACTGCAGAATGAGTCTGCCTAGCCCGCTGCAGACAGGATGAGTTTATCTACTGGAGTCTTGTCCCCCTACTGGGCGATAAGGTCTTGGCGACCTGGCGGACTGAGGAGGCAGGTCGTGCATGTTGGCGAGGTGGAGCAGGTAGTCGTTGCTGACTGGCGGCCTGGAGGCAGGTTGCCATTCCTGACTGGCAGCCTGGAGGCAGGTTTTCATTCCTGCTATACGGCGAGCTGGAGGCTTGTCGCCGCTGCTGATGGTGGGCAACCTGGAGGCAGGTCGCCATTGTTGTCTGGCGGTGCACTTGAGTTAAGTCTGCCGCCTTCTGCCGAATAGAAGGAGCAAGTCGCACCTGTTAGGCAGGCGACCTGGAAGCAGGCTGCTTGTTGGGAGGCCTGAAGCTTGTTGTGTACTGTCGGGCAACCTGGAGGCAGTTCTTCTACTTCTTTGCGGACTAGTATGTAGTAGAGAGCAGTATGCAACAGTCGAAGGGTGGTAGCATGGTAATAACGTAGCCTTGTTAGACGAATGACCTGCAGGAGCAGGCTTGAGAGCAGACCGTACCTCCTACTGAGCATGTGGTTAACGAGCGGTCTGGGCAGATAAGAATGCGAGTCCGCCACTTAGTTGGGTAGTTCGCGCCTGTTGGAGTAGAATGAACCATTGCGCGGTTAGCTGACCCAACCGCGCGTTCTGTAGGGGCTGTTTGAGGAAGCAATCTGCAGCCCCTTCAGAACAAGTGGCCGATGCACGACCTGGGCGGTCAGGATGGGGAGACTGCCCTGGCCGCGCAGCCTAAGAGGATAGAGAAGTCTTTCCTCCCATCCTTAAAAAAAAGGGTTGAAAGGCCACGACCTCTAGGGGGAACCTAGAGCAGGCCGCAACTTACAAGTTAGCTACCTTGGGAGGGATAACCGATTTCTGGGTTAATAAAAACTGTCCAAGTGGTATTCAGCCAACTCAAATAGTCAGGTAGCTTGTCCAGATGCATATCTATTGCTGAAGGAGTGAAAGCAGTGAAAGAACAATTCTTCCATCTCTTCACAGTACAAGGAAGAACACAATAACTCTGGGATGATGCTCTCTAAAGGAGACAGCAAGGCTAGGCTTGTCAGAGTCGACTGCCCAGTCAGATAAAAGGAGAACAGGTGAGAAGATGCACGTCCACCACAGGGTGCAAGGTAGATAGGACAAGCAAAGATAGAACCTATCAAATCCTATGAAGAAGACTAACTACTTGGAGCTGCAAGAAAGAAACCAGTCTTCAATATCAGCTCCATGGTATCAGGACCACATCCTCCAGATAAGTAGAACTACCTTATATTGATATTCTACTAGTATTATCTAAATTGCTAGGAATCCTGTCTTTCACAGCAGGACTATGCATATGTAGATTAAGTATCAGTTTGTTAGGGAGCATATGGAAAAAACTCAATCCTGAGTTTGTCCTCACTGATAAGTGGCTAACATGTTTATCATGCCACTAGATGAAGTCAAGTTCAACACCCTCTAGGTTGAGATTGGGTATGTTGAACTTGGTATAGCTTCAATTGCTCCATATTATACTTGTGTTGCAGGATTTACTTCTCTTGCAGGTAGACAAGTCCTTGATGTGACATTAAGACAATAAAGACCATTAAGTGGTATCAAGACTAAGATGGACTCAAGTGTCCAACAGAGAGAATGAAAGTGATGCTTCTGTTGAAGGGGAGCAAGTACAGCACCTGCAGAAATTATGATAGGAAATGCTCCTATTTAGGGGGAGCATGTCCAGCATTTGCTGAAACAAGATCACCCTCCTATTAAGAAGGAGCAGGCAGATGTTGTAGTAGATCAGCTGTCACAACTGCTGATTAGATTGTCCTAAGGACAATGCACAGACTAAGGGGGAGATTATGTATGACTTAGTCATAATCTTCTCTGAGTCTTAGAAGTTCTGATGCTGGAGAAGAGGAATAATCAGCACAAGTGTAACTATGTTAGCAGCTAGTTCAAATGCTGCAGTGTTGTGTTGCAATAATGTATCAACACAAAAGGTATGACTCCTAATCAAGTAGATTGTTCACTAAGATAATTTCTGTAGTGACATCAACATGAGAATTTGGCTAGGATCAAGTAACAAATTCTCTCTTGATCCCATCACCTCCCTCAATAGACATACCTATTGAAGAATTCAGAAAGTGGGAGAATGTGTAGCAATATTGAAGAAGAGAGGTGTGACAACACTTTTAATGGGGGAGATTGGAGATGTGGAAGCAATGATGTATAAGTAATACTTGACATGACTAGGTCATGTTGAGTCCGTTCATATTACTTGAAAAGATTCAAGTAGTATAAGAAATGCAATGACTGACTACATGTTAAGCCATGATTCTGCCAGTGCATATTATGAGGTAAGTGCTTCTAGTGGTGCTTCACTTAAATATTAAGTGGTATAAAGGAGAGTGCATATTACTTGAGCAATTGTTCAAGTAGTATAAGGATGCATTGACTTGACTTATTTAGTCAATGCAGTTAAATGTAGTATAGTAAATTGATATGTTAAAACCTTCATAGCATAAGCTAACAGTTATAGCAGATTATAATCTACAGCTGCATGAAATTATTATGCTTATTATATTAATGCCTCTTAGTATTGTTGGGTGTTCTGCCTTCTTCAAATAGGGGGAGATTGTTGGGTCTATTGCCCACAATGTTCCCTAGATTGTATTTGAAGAGGCATCTCCATCAACACTAAGAGAATAGTTGTATTTGATGTTGTTTAAGCTCATCATGTGCTGGATGTTCCATGAAACAAGTCTAGATAGATTGTCTAAGTAATGTGACAAGTGGTCACAAAGTGAAGATGCTGGAAAGGCAGGAATTTGCCTAAGTCTGCAGGCGTGGAGTGAGGTAAGCTCACTCAATGCCAAAAGTCAAGGAGCAATTGAAAATACAGCTAAGTCCACCGGCATTGAGTGGAGTAAGCTCACTCAACGCCAGAAGTAAGGAAGAATGTTGGCAAGCTAGAAATGTGGCTATATCCACAGGCGTTTAATGCAGTTGACTCACTCAACGCCATATAACTAAAGGCAAAAATATGGCTAAGTAGTTTGGCGTTGAGTAATGAAGACACAGTGAACTCCATACAGCAAAAAGCTGTTAGTCGAACTGAGTTCAGAGTTCGTCGAACTGAGTTCAGAGTTCGTCGAACTGAGTTCAGAGTTCGTCGAACTGAGTTTAGAGTTCATCGAACTGTGTTCAGAGTTGAGTGAGGCATGCTAACTCAACACTCTCAGCGCCTAAGATGTTGTAGAGGCAGAAAATTGGCTAAGGTAAAAAGCGTTGAGTGAGGTGTGCTCACTCTATGCTCTCAGCGCCTAAGATGCTATAGAGGTAGAAAACTTGCTAAGGCAAAGAGCGTTGAGTGAGGCGTGCTCACTCAACGCTCTAAACGACTAAGATGCAGAAAGCTTTTCTAAAGCAAAAAAGCATTGAGTGATGAAGACACACTCATCGCTCTCAACGCCAGAGAAGCGGGAAGATTTTGTTAAGGCAAAAAGTATTGAGTGAGGGTTGTTCACTCAACGCTCTCAATGCCTAGATAGACAGAAATCTATCTAAGTGTTTTGGCGTTGAGTGAGGCTCACTCACTCAATGCCTAAACTAATTGAAAGTCTTGATTTCAAGAATAACTAAACACCTAGAGGGGGGGTGAATAGGTCCAATTAAAAATCTTAGGCAACTTATCAATTAAAATCACAGCACAACAATCTTATCACAATCAATATAAGCACAGAATACAATACAGTACACAGTGATTTATAGTGGTTCCCCAATTGATGGGTACATCTACTTTCCCCCTTCACTTATCTAGCAGTATACTAGATTTGGCCAAACTTCCTTCTATCTTTCTCAGATCCTTAGATCTTATAGCTCAGAGCCCAACCGGCTCTTACAACTCAGACGCAAGCCCTACCACTCAGATCAACAATATCCAACAACTAAAGTTCTTCCCAAGAACTCTACCTCAGAGTTACTCCACACTCCTGCAGCTCAGGAAATTCTGCCATACCTTAGTGTGAATCCACACACCTACTACTTAGAAAACTTATGCCCTACCTCAGCCTTTATAACACAGGGTTACAACTATGGCCTTGGCCTTACCACTCAGATTCAAAATGAATCTTACACAGAAATATTCAAGATAATGAATTACATACACCAGAGAAAATTCTCTGTGCCTGTCTACCTGGACCAAGCAGATGTCAGCCCTAACTTCGTCTTCACAACAACAAGATGATACAACGCTCTTGAAATGATGTCCAGCTTGTTAGGAATCAACTAGCAGATGAATATGCTTCTTCTTCTTCAGGAATATCTCCTGATTTGGACTGAGCAGATTTCAGCCCTTCCTTCTTCTTTGATCCAGCGAATTGATCTTCAGATTCTAGCTCGTCTTGGATCGAGAAGATAACTTTAGCTAGGGCATGCCTAGGCTGATTCATCTCTCTCAGAGGATTACTCTGAACCTGCTGGAGTGGATGTTGATTGCACTAGCAAACTCAGAATCCCTTCAGATTTGAACTTGAGGTTCTTTGCTTCTACAACAATGGCGGATGAAGATGACGAACTCCACTCCTCGTTTTTTAAAAAAGTTAATCAGAAATTAATCCAATCATCCTTAATAGATCTCAATCTCTTCTGCTATTTATAATCCCATCACATTGGTGAGATGATCGACACGTGTCTTAATTTTAACGGTGGTTAAAACCTCAACTTTATTAACTTGAGATCCACTGTAGACTGACGGCGACATTAATGTCGATTTGCATCGAATCTGAACTTTGTTGACTTGTTGACTTTGCTGAGTCAGCATCATTCTGGACTTAGCCAAAATCAACTTACTTTTCTGAAATCCCGTGTTCAACGAACTTTAATCTCATCTCGACGAACTATGAGCTCTGCTTGACGAAACAGTGAAGCTGAGATCGATGAATTCTCTCTGCGCAATTCTTTCTTCATGTGAAGGTTAAGGTCGACGAACTTCAAGCTCAGTTCGACGAAACATGAACTCAGCTTGAGGAAACAGTGAAGCTGAGATCGACGAATTCTCTCAGCCCAGTTCTTTCTTCAGGTGAAGGCTGAGATCGACGAAATCTGAACTCTGGACGATGAACTCTGAACTCCTGTCGATGAAAGGTGATAGCTGAGTCCTTCTTATAAGTAAAAGTTGTGATCGACAAACTCTGAACTCCGGTCGATGAATGGTAGACTCAGTGATTCTGGACTTAAAAACTTGTTGGATTCTTCAGCTTTGCTTGATGGCGTTGAGAGAGCTGAGAGCGTTGAGAGCGCTGAGAGCGTTGAGAGCGTTGAGTTCATTCAACGCATCTGGACTTAGCCGATTTTCTGGATTCTTCACAGTAAGGCTTTGACAGGATAACCTTGACTCAACGCTTCTAGATGTATGTCGTTGAGTGAGTTGAGCTCACTCAACGCTTCTGGACTTATCTGATTTTTTGGATTTACAATACTGTCAGCTTTGACTGTCAGCATTCTCTCACCACTATTAGCTTAATGGCATTGAGTGAGCTTGTCTCACTCAACGCTTTTGGACTTAGGTAGTTTTTTGTATTTGCAACTACTATCAGCTTGACTGCCTGCCTTCTCTCAGCACTATTAGCTGAATGGCGTTGAGTGAGCTTGCCTCACTCAATGCTTTTTGACTTAGGTAGTTTTCTGAGTTTCCAGCTCCACCTTAAGTCCACCTGTCATTATCTCTTGAACTAGATGTCCAATCATTGTGTCAAATACTAACCTGTATATATGAACTTAACCATACATCAAATACAACTAGTCATGTAGCTGCTGATACCACTAGAGAAGAAGCATCTTCTCTCATCTTGCTTTCAGCTAGGTTTGCAGCACCTATAAAAAGAACATACCTGTACTAAGCATAATACCTTAGGGAGCACCTGAAGCTATTCTAAGTTTAACATACCCAAATCAATTTTGAAGGTGTTGAACTTGGCTTCATCTAATGACTTAGTGAAGATATCAGCCACTTATTTGTTAGTGGAGACAAACTCTAGGCAAATGTCTTCTTTCTCAACTTGTTCCCTAATAAAATGATACTTAATATCTATGTGCTTAGTCCTGTTGTGTGAGATAGGATTCCTAGAATTAGAAATGACACTAGTAGAATCACAATATATAGGAGTTCTACTTATCTTAAAGTCATAGTCTTCAATTTGATGTTGTATCCACAGCAATTGAGCACAGCAGCTAACTGTTGCAATGTACTCTGACTCTGTAGTGGAGATAACAACACTAGTCTACTTCTTATTGCTCCATGACACCAGTCTTCCACCTAGAAATTGACATGTAACAGTGGTACTTTTCATGTCTTCCTTACAGCCTACAAAATCTGCATCTAAAAATCAAGTTAGCTCAAAATCTCTATTCCTATAGTATAGACCAAGATCTAGTGTCCCCTTTAGATAACTTATAATTCTCTTTACAGCAGAATAATGAGATTCTTTAGGGCATGCATGATACCTAGCACAGACACATGTAGCATATATGATGTCAGGCATACTAAAAGTCAAGTATAGAAGGGATCCAATTATCCCTCTATACAAAGACTCATCAATAGGTTTCACTATCTCATCTTTGCCTACAAGCATACTTGACCCCATTGGTTCTCATGGTGGAGGAATTTTCCATACCATATTTCTTAATAAACTCCCTTGTGAACTTAGACTGGGATATGGACAAGCCATTATCTGTCTGTCTTACTTGGAGTCCCAAGAAGAATTTTAGCTCACCCATGCTGCTCATCTCAAACTTCCCTTGCATAAGTTTGGCAAACTTCCTACAAAGATTGTTTTTAGTAGATCCAAAGATAATGTCATCGACATATATCTGGACTAGGATTACATTGCCCTTAGATTTCCTTAGGAATAGGGTCTTATCTATTTTTCCCCTTGAGAAATTGTTCTCAATGAGGAAAGTAGATAATGTTTCATACCATGCTCTAGGGGCTTGCTTCAACCCATATAGAGCTTTCTTAAGCTTATAAACAAAATTAGGAAAGTGAGGATCTACAAAACCTGGTGGCTGATCCACATATACTTCCTCTTTTAAGTCTCCATTCAGGAATGCTGACTTCACATCCATCTAGAAGACTTTGAATCATTGATAGGCAGCAAAAACAAGGAATAACCTTATGGCTTCCAGCCTTGCTACTGGGGAAAAGGTTTGGTCAAAATCTATTCCTTTTTCTTGCATGTATCCTTTTGCCACCAATCTGGCTCTATTTTTGATAATAATTCCATTCTCATCTAGCTTGTTCCTGTAGATCTACTTTATTCCTATGACATTATGTCCCTTTGGCCTGGGAACCAGCTTCCAGACTATACACCTTTTGAACTGGTTCAGCTCTTCCTACATAGCTCCAATCCAGTAAGAGTCTTTGATAGAATCTTCAAGCTTCTTGGGCTCTATTTGTGATAGGAAGTTTGAACATAGAGCTGTGGTGATGCTCTTGCTCCTTGTTTGGACACAATGTCTTGCATCACCAATGATTTGGTGTGTTGGATGGTCCCTCAGATGTCTCTCAGCATGAGGCATTCTTGCTTCAGCTTATTATTCTGCATAATTCTCAGCTGGCTGAACTTTATTATCTTCAGTTGGCAGTACTTCATCCTCAGCTTGTGAGTCTTGAGCTCCCCCTGGACAGCACCCATCTTCTTCCTCATCTTGTCCTGCTGGATCCATATCCCTGATGGTAAGCTTGTCCATCACATCCTTTAAACCTGCAGAACTAGAAGAGGTGCTTGGTAGTTCACAGTTAATTAGGTTTGACTCATCAAAGAGAATATGTACTGATTCTTCTACAACTTGAGTAGTCAAGTTATAGATCCTATATGTCCTACTATTGTTGTTGTACCCAACAAATATCCCTTCTTGGGACTTGGCAACAAACTTAGTTACATAGGACTTACCATTGTTTAGAACATAGCACTCGCTACAAAAAATCCTGAAGTATGATAAGTTTGGTTTTCTGCCTTTCAGAATCTCATAGGGAGTCTCCATGTGGCTTTTGGTGATGGAAGCCCTGTTAAGGACATGACATACAGTGTTTACTACCTCAGCCCAAAAATATTCTAGGAGTAATGTGTCACTTAATAAGGTTCTACCAGCCTCTATGAGAGTTCTGTTTATCCTCTCAGCAATCCCATTTTGCTGGGGTGTTCTAGAGAGAAAAGAACTCTTGATGAATCCCAAGCCCTTCAGAGAATCTTGTCATGCATTCAGATTGAAACTCGGTCTCATGATCACTTTTGATTTTGACCACAGTACTGTTAAGTTCATTCTGAATTTGCCTAACAAATGTCTGGAATACATCAGGAGTTTCAGATTTCTTCTTTAGAAAGAACACCCAGGTAAATCTAGAAAAATCATCAACAACCACAAGGGTGTAGACTTTCCTACCTAGACTATGAACTGGCATAGGACTAAATAGATCCATATGCAGGAGGTATAAACACCTCACTGATTCTTTGGTATCAAGGTTTTGGAAGGAGGTCCTGGTCTGCTTGCCCTTTTGGCATGCTGAGCAGATACCCTCCTTGATGCACTTCACCTTAGGACCATTTCTCACTAACTCTTCACTAAAGAGTTTGCTTATGTTCTTGTAATTCAGATGAGCTAGCCTTTTGTGCCATTTGACACAATATGAAGATTTCTCATCTGCACCTAGGCATATAGGAGAGTCCTTACTCTCACAAACAAAGTTGAGACAATAGACATTTCCTCTCCTAGTGCCTGTCAAGATGACCCCTTGGTCACTTGAACTCCTAATTTGGCACTCATCCTTGAGGAAAGAAATGTCATAGCCAAGATCACATAGTTGTCTTATGCTTATCAGGTTATGTTGCAAACCTTTCACATAAGTTACTTGTGTGTTAGTGATTATGTCATTAGATATCTTACCAAACCCTTTGGTTACTCCTCTTTCTAAACCACCAAAGATGACTTTGGGTCCATTTTCAACTGGAGTGTACTCCTTCAGCATGCTCCTTGTTCCAGTAATATGCTTGGATCATCCACTGTCCAAGTACCATATAGGGGTATGGCCACTTGGACTTACCTGCAAAAAATAAATCATCTTTCCTTAGGACCCCAATTCTTATTGGGTCCTAGGTGCAGGTTAGTTTGAAATTGAACATGCCTACCTGCAGCTCTTCTGATAGGTAAGCTGGCATTATCTCTCTGGACACTCTTATTGTGCCAGCAATCAATAGCATAGTGGCCCACTTTGCCATAGCACCAGCACTCATAAATATTATACCTTCTTTTAAGGGCTGGCTTTGTAGCATAGCAGTCAGCAGCTCTCATTCCAGCAGGTACAGCAGCCTTTTTCTTAAGTCTTCCAGCCACAACCTGATTTGGGATTTGTATGGCAGCAGAGGTACTAGGGATATCTTGGACCCTATCAACAGTTGCCTTCTTTTTATAGTGCAAGCTCCTGATAGCTTTAGATATACCCAAGTCTGGTGTGCTGATAGACTTTCCTTTATTCTGATTGTGGACTGACATACTTTGAGAATGGGCTGCAACCTTATTTTTTGTGTTGGGGTTGGTAAACCAAAAACAAATGGTCCAGGATGGGCCATTTGGATTTCTTCATGGGCTACCTTGTCGGCACTAACACCCTTGCCATTCCTAACACCATACTCCCAGTGAGCATAAATGTTCTCATGGTCATACCTGTTAGATGGTAGTTGTTAGAAATGAACAAGACAGAAATTTTATTATCCAAAAAATGTATCTATTACAAAGGTATGGCCTCTCTTTTATAGAATGGAGGAGAAGGAAGAGAATACAAACTAGAGATGTGGGACTAAAAATATACAGGACAAGCGAGTATACAAAAAACAACCCGCACAAGTCGCGCGGTTAGAAGAGAAGGGCAAACTGCTCGGCTACCACCAGAGAGAGAGAAGTCATCGTGGGAGACTTCTAGACCGCCCAGTCTCCAATTCGTCTGCGACAAACCGCTAGACCGCTCAGACTCCAGACAGCAACAGCCCAGCAACCAAACCGCTGAAGGGAAACCGCCAGACCATGCGGTCTTCAACTGGCCAAGACAGACCGCCAGACTGCCCGGTCACCAACTTCAACACTCCCCCTCAAGCTGGAGTATATATATCGATCATGACCAGCTTGTCGCAAATATGAAAAAACGAGGCGGCTACTGGCTTGGTGAAGATGTCAGCCAGCTCTTTATCAGAAGTGACGAAGGGAGTGCAAATTTGTTTCTTCAAAATCTCTTCACGAATGAAATGACAGTCGACCTCAATGTGTTTGGTTCTTTCATGGAAGACCGGATTTTTGGAGATGTATATAGCAGCCTTGTTATCACAAAACATAGGTAGAGGATGGTTGTAGACCTCTCCTAAATCCAACATGAGAGCACGTAACCACTTTAACTCACAAGTGGTCGACACCATACTACGATACTCCGCTTCTGCACTGGACCTAGAAACAATAGACTGCTGCTTCTTGCTCTTCCAGCTCACCAGATTTCCCCCAATAAAGATGCAAAAACCTGAGGTGGACTTGCGATCCCCTTTGTCATCAGCATAACTCGCATCTGAGTATGATTCAACCCTCAGATAACCATTCTTCTGAAAGAGTAGTCCTTTCCCAGGCGCTGCTTTGGCATACTACAAGATCTGCAAGGCGGACTGTAGATGGCACTCCCTACGAGCTTGCATGAATTGGCTCACCTTGCCCACCGCATAGGAAATGTCAGGCCTGGTCACTGTGAGATATATGAGATTACCAACTAGACGCCTGTATCGCATAATATTTGAAAGAGGAGGCGAATCATCTGTCAAGGTTTTGTCTTCTCTAGTTGTCATGGGGCATTGGGCAGGTTTTGCTCCAGTCAACCCTGCCTCTTTTAATAGATCAAGAGCATATTTACGCTGAGAGAGGACTAAGGAGTTGGGCTTCTGAGAGATTTCGATCCCCAAGAAGTACTTCAAAAGGCCCATATCTTTCGTGATCAGATGTTGACGAAGATGCCGCTTTGTCAAGGTTACCCCTTCCTGGTCATCGCAAGTGAGAAGAATATCATCGACGTAAAAAGCAAGAACTACCAGTCCGAGGAGGAGGTTTTGTGGATGAATAGCGAGTGGTCGGCAAAGCTTTGCCCAAACCCACGGCCGCCACGATGCCGCTGAACTTGTCAAATCAAGCTCGAGGGCTCTGCTAGAGGCCATAGATTGCCTTCTTCAGCCGGCATACTCGTCTCTCCCCCTGTGAGCAACATACCCAGGAGGTTGCTCCATGTAGACGGCCTCCTGAATATCACCATAAAGGAAGGCATTATTGACGTCTAGCTGGGAAATAGGCTAATCTCTATTGACCGCCACAGAGAGGAGAACCCGGATAGTGCTGAGACGAGCCACGGGAGAGAAGGTATCAAAGTAATCAACCCCATAGGTCTGAGTAAAGCCCTTAGAAACAAGGCGGGCCTTATAATGATCCACATGGCCGTCCGGGCCAAATTTGACCACAAAGACCCAGCGGCAGCCTACAACATCTGTGCCGAAGGGAGGAGGAACAAGAGTCCCGGGTCCGCTCAGTGAGGGTCGCCATTTCCTCATCCATGGACGTCTTCCAATGAGGTATAGCAAGAGCCTCCTGGTAGGAACGGGGTGTGGCAGTGGTAGAGATAGATAGCGCAAAGGCTATGCGAGAAGAGGTGATGATCATATGAAACAATAACAGCAAGGGAGTGTAGGGTACACTACGCACCCCTTTGCGAAGAGCAATAGGAAGATCCAGGTCGGTGGGTCCCTCGACATCCGGAACATCTGTGGCGGAGAGAGCTTGCTCGGGAGTAGAGGGTGACGGCGTCAGAGAGGAGGGAGACGGTAGTGGAGAAGAGGGAGAGAGAGGTGGAGGGAGAGGAGTGGATGTAGACGGTGTAGGATGTGAGACTGTAGTATGAGACAAGGGGACGAAGGGGACAGCAGAAGTATTAGAAGTTGGAGGAAGAAGAGAGGAGTCATCCGAGAAGTAGGAGGCATTCTCGAAGAAGGTGACGTCAGCGGAGACAAACTGCTTACGAAGAACGGGGTCAAAGCAACAATAGCCTTTCTGAGTGGTGGAGTACCCCAGAAAGACGCATTTGGTAGAGCGAGGGGAGAGCTTATCACGGATGGCAGATGGAGCATGCACAAAGACAATGCACCCAAAGATCCGGAGAGGGAGAGGAAAAGGCTCCTTGCCCGGATACAGAATGGAGAATGGGGTATGCATGTGGAGGACCGTGGAGGGAATGCGATTGATGAGGTAACAGGTAAGGAGAATAGCATAGCCCTAATAGGAGCGAGGAAAATGCATCTGGGTCATCAAGGTGCGAGCGACATCGAGGAGGTGACAGTTTTTGCGTTCCGCCACCTCATTTTGCTGGGAGGTATAAACATAACTAGTCTGATGAATAATTCCATGTTGCACACAAAAAGAGGTAAAAGCATGAATCAAATATTCTTTAGCATTATCTGAGCGAAAGGTTTTAATACAGACACCAAATTGAGTTTTAACAAACTGATAAAAAGAAAGTCATACATCAAAAAGTTCAGAGCGATTTCGTAAGAGATACACCCAAGTATATCTAGAAAAATCATCGATAAATGTAACAACATAAGAACTACCCCGACCAATGGTGAGGGTAGGAGAATGTCCCCAGACATCGGAGTGGACTAGATCAAACGGACGAGTAGAACCCCGACCTTGCTTCGGCGGGAAGGAGGAACAGTGATGCTTGCCAAGCTGATAAGTGTCGCAGTTGAGAGGACTACTGGAAGGAGGGAGGTAGGGCAGAAGCTGATGTAGAAGCCGTGGAGGAGGATGACCGAGGCGGAGATGCCACTAGAGAAGATCCATATAAGAAGAGGAGAAAGCGGACAAGGCAGAAACGTTGTCGAGGAAGTAGAGGCCGTTGCTCTCAGTCCCAGTAGCAATCGTCCGTTGGGAGCTCGGATCCTGAAAAGAACAAGAAGTCGGAGTAAACGACACAGAGCACTGAAGCTGCTTGCATAAAGAGGTAACCAACAATAAATTGCACGAAAACTTGGGCACATAAAGATTGTCCGCTAGGTGAAGAGACAGAGTAACATGAACCACTTACGACCCATGAACCGGGGAGGGAGACCGTCTGCAACGAGGACCGGGGGCAACCGATCATGTTGTTTGAGGAGAGATAAGAACTGAGGATTGCCCGTCATGTGATTAGTCGCACTAGAGTCGATAAGCCAGTTACCTTGAGTCACCACGTGTGCACTACCTGTTGATATGACCACGGAGGCAGACGGCTTGGAAGAGGAGGCGGAAGAGTCACCCAAGGGGAGAAGATGGGGATGCTTCATCCAGCAGCGATCCATAGTATGGTCGGTGCGGCAATAGTGAGAGCAGAGGTAGCGGGAAGGAGCACGTCTGTCGGACTGGTGACTGCGGCTACCAGAGCCACTCCGTTGATTTTGGTGAGCATAGTTGTCCGGTGGAGGAGAGCGGGCAGAAGAGGGCGCTGAAGGAGAGAGGTGATAGCGGCGATGTGGGCAGTGGTAGCATCTAAGGTATGAGATTCTGCCTCACCCAGAATTTGCTGGCGGATCATATCATAAGTATCAGGAAGCCACAGAAGATAGCACACAACCAGAAGCTCCTGGAAGTGCTTGTGTTGTTGAGCCAAATCATAGAAAAGGGGCGATTCTGAAGAATCTCAGCCCCGAGAGCCTGAACCTATTGGTAGGAAATAGCAGGAGACAAGGTAGGACAGGCAAAGAGGTCCGCATACAACGCATAGATGCGGGATGTCTGAGCCCCCTTGGAGTACAGAGCAACAAGATGAAGCAAAGCTTCCTTGACCGTATCATCATGATGGATGACGGGAAGGCATTCATCGGATAGGCTATTAGCGAGCCAAGTACGCACAAGCACGTCGCTTGCATCCCAGTCATCAAACAGAGGGGAAGTGGGAGGAGGAGGAGGTTCATCAACGAGATGGTGGTGTTTGCGTTACGAGCGAAAGATAAAGATGAAAAAGACACTCCAATCCGGGTAGTTGGAGCCGACAAGCCTGGAAACGGTGCCAATGTTCCTGAAAGGAGTAGGAGTAAGAGGTGTAGACGGATTGACGACAGGAGTGGTGGCAGTAGAAGCATCAGAAAGAGACATAGGAGAAAAATAAGGAAGTCGTGCAGTTAGGAGACAAGCCGCGTGAACAGGGAAAATCGCGGTAGATAGGAGAAAGAGAGCTGCAGCGGTCACGGTGTTAGACACTAGCGGAAAGAAAAAAACCACGACCAAGCTGTAGAACCAATCAGAGGGAAAGAAGTCGAGAGGCTAGAAAGCAGCCCGCACGAACAGAAGGAAGAGAAGACCACGCGAATATAAAGGAGTCCGCGGGAAAATGAACAGGGCATGCGAGTAGAACAGAGGTCGCACAAAGAGGCCGCGCACACAGAGGGAAGCAACAAGAAGAGAGAAAAAGAGAACGAGCGAACAGACAGCCAGAGAGGAACAAGCCGCGCAGACAGAAAGAGGAACCGAATCAGAGAAGACAGAAAAGATCGAGTCCTCTGATACCATGTTAAAAACGAACAAGAGCAAACCGGAAGTGGATTAACAGAAATTTTATTATCAAAAAAATATATCTATTACAAAGGTATGGCCTCCATTTTATAGAATGGAGGAGAAGGAAGAGAATACAAACTAGAGATGTGAGAATAAAAAATTACAGGACTAAGCAACTATACAAAAAACAACCCGCACAAGCCACGCGGTTAGAAGAGAAGGGCTAACCGCTCGGCTGCCACCAGAGAGAGAAGTTGTCATGGGAGACCGCTAGACCACCAAGTCTCCAAGTCGTCTGCGACAAACCGCTAGACCGCTCAGACTCCAAACAGCAATAGCCCAGCAACCAAACTGCTCAGGGAAAATGCCAGACCACGCGGTCTTCAACCCACCAAGACAGACCGCCCGGTCACCAACTTCAACAGTAACATTACTTTCCTGAAAGGAATTGGAGGCTTAGAGGTAAGTGGCTGCACTGGAGCTTTGCCCTTCCCTTTGGAATAGGCATCTCTAGTTCTCCCTTTGAAGCCTAACCCCTTCTTACCCTTTTGGGATGAGAAGGAATCAATCAAAGGCAATATTGAACATGGCTTTGAGAACTTAGCCACTAGCTCCTTCTCCTTTTAAAGTTTACCTTCAAGATTCCTAATGTGGTTATTTTTAAGGTGATTGTGCCCATTTGAATAACAGTGATGTTTTTCAGCTTGCTGACTTCTTTTATCTTCAGGTTCAGCATGTTTGTAGAGTCTGAAACAGCCAGCTTTAGAGAGGAAATCTCCTCAGGCTATTTTTTGGCAAGGAACCTGCTTCTCTTCAGTGTTTGCAGGAGTTCACCATAATCATCAATCAATTGATTGACATCTCCTTCAGATTCAGAATCATCTTCATCTTTTGATGCAGATACTTCTGATTCTGAACTAGTTACATAATCTGACACAGAAGGTGTAGAATATACCTTACTAGGGCCAGGATGCTCCTGGCTGGGCCCTTCCTCAGTCAAATCTATCAGCCCAAGGCAATGGCTTACTTCTTCTCTTTCTTCAGATCTGGCAGCATCATCAGCTTCTCAAAAAATTGCAGCCAGCGTCTCTAAGAAGTCTGCTTCTACAGATTCTTCTTCAGCAGTAAATAACCTAATGTAGGCTTCAGCTTCATATACCTCTTCTGACTCTGATGATGAGGAGTCATTCAAGCTCTTTTGCTTCTTGGCAATAAAGTACTTCTCCTTCTTGCCCTTCTGTTGATGTTCCTTCTTTCCATCAGCATCCTTTCTTTTGATAGGGAAGTCAGCTATGACATGCCCTGGTCCAATTTAAAATCTTAGGCAACTTATCAATTAAAATAACATCACAATAATCTTATCACAATCAATACCAGCACAGAACACAGCATAGTACACAGTGATTAATAGTGGTTCCCCAATTGATGGGTACATCCTCTTTACACCTTCGCCTATCTAGAAATATAATAGATTCGGCAAAACTTCCTTCTATCTTTCTCAGATCCTCAGATCTTACAGCTCAGAGCCCAACCGGCTCCAACAACTCAGGCGCAAGCTCTACCACTCAGATCACCAAGATCCTATAACTCAAGTTCTTCCCAAGAACTCTACCTCAGAGTGACTCCACACTCCTACAGCTCAGACAATTCTGTCCTACCTCAAGTGTGAATCCACACACCTACTACTTAGGCAACTCCTGCTCTACCTTATCCTTTATAACACATGCTTACAACTTAGGCCTTAGCCTTACCACTCAGATTCAAAATGAATCTTACACAGAAATATTCAAGATAATGATTACAGTCACCAGAGAAATTTCTTTGTGATTGTCTACCTGGACCGAGCAAATGTCAGCCCTAACTTCATCTTCACAACAACAAGATGATACAGCGATCTTGAAATGATGCTCGGCTTGTTATGGAATCAACTAGCAGATGAATCTGCTTCTTCTTCTTCTTCTTAAGAAATATCTCCTAATCTGGACTGAGCATGTTTCAGCCCTTCCTTCTTTTTTGATCCAGCGAATTGATCTTCAGATTCTGGCTCGGCTTGGATCGAGAAGATAACTTCAGCTAGGGCACGCCTAGGCTGATTCGTCTTTCTCAGAGGATTACTCTGAACCTGCTGGATTGGATGTTGATTGCACTAGCAAACTCAGAAGCCCTTCTGATTTGAACTTGGGGTTCTTGGCTTCTACAACAATGACGGATGAAGACGACGAACTCCGCTCCTCATTTTTTTCAGAAAGTTATTCAGAAATTAATCCAATCATCCTTAATAGATCTCGATCTCTTCTGCTATTTATAATCCGTCATATTGGCGAGATGATCGACACGTGTCTCAGTTTTAACGGTGGTTAAAACCTCAGCTTTATTAACTTGAGAACCATTATAGACTGACGACGACGTTAATGTCGATTTGCATTGAATCTGAACTTTGTTGACTTGTTGACTTTATTGTGTCAGCATCATTCTGGACTTTGCCAAAATCAACTAACTTTTATGAAATCCTGTGTTCGACGAACTTTAACCTCAGCTCGACGAACTCTGAGCTCAGCTTGACAAAACAGTGAAGCTGAGATCGACGAATTCTCTCAGCACAGTTCTTTCTTCAGGTTAAGGCTGAAGTCAACGAACTTCAAGCTCAGTTCGACGAAACCTGAACTCAGCTTGACGAAATAGTGAAGCTGAGATCGACGAATTCTCTCATCCAAGTTCTTTCTTCAGGTAAAGGCTGAGATCGATGAAATTTGAACTCTGGTCGACGAACTCTAAACTCCGGTCGACGAAAGCTGATAGTTGAGTCCTTCTTATAGATAAAAGTTATGATCGACGAACTCTGAACTCCGGTCGACAAAAGCTAATAGCTCAGCTCGACGAATGGTAGACTCAGCGATTCTGGACTTAGAAACATGCTGGATTCTTCAGCTTTCCTTGATAGCGTTGAGAGCATTGAGAGCGCTGAGATCTTTGAGAGCGTTGAGTTTATTCAACGCATCTGGACTTAGCCGATTTTCTGGATTCTGTAGAGTAAGGCTATGAAAGGATAACCTTGACTCAATGCTTCGAACTGTATGGCGTTGAGTGAGTTGAGCTCACTCAATGCTTCTGGACTTAACCGATTTTCTGGATTTGCAATACTGTCAGCTTTGACTGTCTGCCTTCTCTCAGCATTATTAGCTGAATGGCGTTGAGTGAGCTTGCATCACTCAATGCTTTTGGACTTAGGTAGTTTTTTTGTATTTGTAATACTGTGAACTTTGACTGTCTGCCTTCTCTCAGCATTATTAGCTGAATGTCGTTGAGTGAGCTTGTCTCACTAAACGCTTTTGGACTTAGGTAGTTTTCTGAGTTTCCAGCTCCACCTTGAGTCAACCTGTCATTTTCTCTTGAACTAGATGTCCAATCATTGTGGAAAAGACTAACTTGTATGCATGAACTTAACCATACATCAAATACAACTATGTTTATCTCATTGACATGGTTAACATCATCAAATCAGGGCCATTGGGATCAATGGACCCAACACTAATGTTGGTTGATTTTTGGCTAAGTCCACAGTTGGTCATGTCAGCAAGTCAACTAGTCAACAAGATTCAAATTAGTGGCGAGATGACTACAGTACGCGACAATTGTGGCCGCAGACCTACTGTACGAAAGTTGGCGTTAAAGCAAGGTTGTTGCAGCCATTAAATGTATGGGGCCCACTGCTTAAAGAGTCGTTGAGTCATAATCAATAAGAGGGAAAGGCTTTATAGAGGAAGACAGCTTTTGAGAGGAGCCATCAGGTCGTTCTTCTTCACCGCCATTGTTGTTGTGCTGAAGAATAAGAAGCTCAAGTCAGCAAGACCAAGAGCAAGTCGGATGTTGTCTTCTTCATCGACAATTAGCAAGTTCAGAGTTAATCTCTTAGAAAAGGAAAGTTGCCAAGGGAGAAACCCTAGTTGCAGGATCTAAGTTCTAAAGCAAGTTAGCTGGTGTCATTTACTCCTGCACAAGAAAGTTCAGAAGGGGTTCTTTATGAAGGAGAAGAAGAAGCTAAAGCTTGTTGAAGAACAATCAGAGCAGATAAATCATTTGTCTTCACCAATAAGTGCAGAGAAGGTCCTTGAGAAAGGAGAAAGTGGCAGAGCCATCTGGTTTTCTGCAGTCAAGAAGATAGAGCTGAGTTCATCTCTGCTCAGTTAGCAGCAAAGGGAAAAAACACTAGCTGTAGTTACTTTACAGCTCAAGTTAGCCTAATCTTGAAGATATAATCTTAGGGGCTGTGAAGAAGGGGTTAGGGCTAAGATTTTCTCAACTCAGGTAGCGGCAACTAGCTGCAGTAACTTCACAGTTCTAGCAGGAAAAATCCCTGGTGCTGTGAAGTAGAAGTTAGGGCTGAGCTTCAGGCTCAGTTCAGAAAGGGGCAGAACATTGTTCTCCAAGTCCTTTTAGCTCATGTAAATATATACTTGTTGTTGTGGAAGTAGTTAGGACTAAGTAATTCTTAGTTCAGTAAAGGAAGATTGAGGAAATAAATTCCTAAAGTCATAGTTGGGCTGAGTTTATCTCAATCAAGAAGCTTGACATAGAGAAACATCTCTTATGTCAAGAGTAACCACATAACCCACTTTTATCTTGTAGGATCCTTTTGGATCTGAGTTGTAGGGCTTAACAGACTGAGATTGTAGGTGAGTCATTCTCACTTAGTAGTAGGGCACTTGTGCCTGAGGTGTAGGATCCTTTGGATCTGAGGTAGGGATGTCCTCCCAGCCTGAGGTAGGTGATCTTAGGATCACTGAGTTATAGGGCCTTGGGCCTGAGAAGTATGCCTTAGAAGAGACTTAAAGATCATAAGGGATCTGAGGTGTAACCTCTTTGGAGACAGTTTTAGAGAAGTGCCTAGTCCAACAAGATAGTTAGATAGGTTGGAGGGAGAGTGGATGGACCCTTGTTAGGGGACCACTATAAATCTGTGTGTGCTTTTCTGTGTTATTTTCTTTATTGCAAGTTGCATGTCTTGAAAGCAGAATTGAATCAACTAATAAAGCACCTAAAGTAAGGAAAATAAAAGATAGTCACTAAGTACTAATAAACTTATTCACCCCCCCCCCTCTAGGTGATTTAGCTATCCTTGAAAACAAAGACTTTCAAGCATGTGTGAGCTCAAGTTCTTCTTGGGACTCTAAGTAAGACAGACTGATGATGGCTTGTCCATATCCTAGTCAAAGTTCACCAGGGATTTGATTAAGAAATATGGTATGGAGAATGCCTCCACCATGTGAACTCCCATGGGGTCAAGTATGCCTATAGGCAAAGATGAGGCAGGGAAACCTGTTGACAAGTTTTTGTATAGAGGGATAATTGGCTCCCTTCTATAATTGACTGCTAGTAGGACTGAAATCAAGTATGTTACATGTGTCTATGCTAGGTATCAGGCCTGCCCTAAAGAATATCAAAAAAAATTTAAGGTATCTTAAGGGCACACCAGATCTTGGCCTATCGTACCCTAGGAATAGAGATTTTGATCTAACAGGATTTTCAGATGCAGATTTTGAAGGCTGCAAGGAAGACACGAAAAGTACTACTGGTACATATTAATTCCTAGGTGGAAGACTAGAGTCATGGAGCAGCAAGAAGCAAACCAGTGTGGCTATCTCAGCTAAAGAGTCAGAGTACATTTCAGCAGGCAGCTGCTATGCTCAATTATTGTGGATTCAGCATCAGCTTGAAGATTATAACATTAAGATAAGTAGAACTCCTCTTTATTGTGATTCTACTAGTTATTCCATTTCTATTACTAGGAATCATGTCTCAGACAACAGGACTAAGCATATAGAAATTAAGTATCATTTTATTAGGGAGCATGTAGAGAAAGAAGAAATTAGCCTAGAGTTTGTCTCCACTAACAAGCAAGTGGCTGATATATTCATTAAGCCACTAGATGAAGCCAAATTCAACACCTTCAAAATTGAATTAGGTATGTTGAACTTTTAATAGCTTCGGATACTCTCTTGTAACACCCCAAAATCTTAAGATGGAGTCAGGCTGGGTGATATGGCCTGGGACACGGGCGTGTCCCAGGGTGTGTCCAGTGAACACAGCCTGGGACACGGGCATGTCCCAGGGCGTGTCCTTTTCTCGAGGCGTCGACTCAAGTTCTCGAGAAATGATCGTCGAGAAGCGAAACGGCCTGGGACACGGGCGTGTCCTAGGGCGTGTCCTGCTCGGGAGGTTATTGAGTGGCGTTGAGTGGCACTGAGAGGAATGGCGTTGAGTGGCGTTGAGTGTGGAACACGGCCTATGACACGTGCGTGTCACTGGGGCGTGTTGGGCACACGGTCAGGGACACGGGCGTGTGCCTTAGCCGTGAGCTTCTCGGGTGATTTGGGCCTGTGTTGAAAAGGGTGACATGGCCAGTCACACGGCCGTGTCAAAGTTTACACGGGCGTGTCTGCCCTGTGACACGGGCGTGTGGAGCCCGTGTTCTGGTTCATTTTGAGTCGGTTCGTACACCGCTTGGGGGACACGACCTGGGACACGGGCGTGTCACAGGCCGTGTCAAGTCAAAAATGGAATTTTGGCAAATCTTGGCCATCCAATTATTTTTATTTGGATCCAATGGCCCTGGTCTTTTCCTACAGTGATAAGACTGAGTATTAGCTTCTTCTCTCATTCTTATCAAGAGAGAAAAAGAGAGAGAGCTTGGAGGAGGAGAAGAGCAAGGCTTTGGTGGTGCTCCCGCGGTCTGATTTGAGATCCGAGGCTAGTTTAGTGGAGGCAAAGCTGCTGCGGTGCTTTCCAACCGGCCAGATTTTCGATGGCTCCCAAGAAATCGTTAAGGGTAACAATCTTCCTTCTTGGACATGTGAAGTCCTCCTTTATGCATAAGTAAGGAATCCTCTCCACCAAAAGGTGGAAAAAGTGAGTGATTCTAGTGGGTGATAGTTGATATCCCCAGCTTGAGTTTGCATATAGACCCGGAAAAGTGTAGTACGGGATAGGCATGTTGTGTGAAGCCCATCTGGACATGTTGGTCTAGATTGGTGATGTTGCATTTACGCACCGGAGAAGACTCCGCGTACACTCGTGTAGTTAGTGGGGTTGTTGGGTTATGTCTGTGAAGGGGAGTAGCAGGAAGTACTGAAATGTGGAACTCCAAGAAAATTCCCTTGCGCTGTTTGTGTTGTGGCTACGATGTAGCCAGTCCTTGATGGACGATGAAGCCAGTCCTAGTTGGATAGTGTGGCTATTGTGAGGCAAGTCCTTGGCGAAAGTTATGGCGATTGGGAGCTGCGAGCTCAAGAAGGCCTCGTGCCGAACAGGAAAGGTGAAGCCGACCTGCGCCTTTTATTATAGCCGCAAGTACGATGTGCTTGGTGAGGGCAAGGCGAGTTGAGCAACGGGGGGGTGGATCTGTACCTGCGTTATGTTGACTGTACAAGGAAGTTCCAAGGCATTGGGCTTTCGTCAGTAGTATAATGAGAGTATTAGGCATGCGCACCATTAAGACTAAATGCTCAATGGTGTTGATCCTGGTTCGCTGGTGTACCCAAAAGTGTGCCTGAGAGCACAGATCGTCGGGCGGGTGGCCAATGGTTGTAATGGATTGATTGTGCGTGAGAGCATAAGATGTATATTATCTGTCAATTGATGTATTGCTCTGCAGGGAAGGAATGCCTCTGCCCCGGGAAAGGGATAGGATTGTTATAAATTGGTAAGCTGAATGCTGACCGTTGCCTTGTTTGCCACCTTCTGGGTGGATTGTCCCTGTGCAGATGCTGGAGAGTCGAGCGAAAAATGAAGGGCTGATGCCCCTGCTACTGTTGTTGTCGCTCTTGCTGTTGCTACTAGCCCTTGAAGGCTAGCTTTTGTATTTTCTATTATTCATGTATGGCCGGCCTGCGCGCCGATGTCTGTAATCCATACTGTTTCAAGAGGAACTGTAAGGCCTTAAGGACAAACTGTAGTATTTGTTATGCCCTCATTTGAGTGGTTGTATATAACGTTGGTTTATATATCTGGTGGATATTCCTACTATGAGTTCAGCTACTTGTGTGTCTATTCCACTAGCATGCTCTGTGTTAGGATGCGTTGATGGTATTATCCTATGACCTCCCCGTCTGTTTGTAGCATATAGTGTGGGGCCCCGACCGAACCTTCTATTATATGTTATTTAACGGGTGGAGTCGTTACATTTTGGTATCAGCTTGTCTCGGTCTTCCTCTTTCGAATTCGTGGTCGAATTCTTTTGTGGGGTGGCGAGCACGGGTCTGTGTGAACCGCTGTAACTCTAGTGAACTCTGGAATATCCACTAAGAAATGCAAATACACTTGTTTGAGGATTCTGCGCGTTCCTATTTTTGTTGTTATTGCTTGCGTATTGTCGCTAATGTGTGTCTTGTCCACCCATAGGTGAATCGTAGTGGTGTTGGGCAATCTGAGCCCCAGCGCTCTGATGAGAGTGCGGCACCAGCTGAGGTGCCAACACCTCTTCCATCTGCGGAAACTGTTCGATTAGTTGTTGAGGCTCTATTTGTGATGATTCGGACGACCGGGCAGGCGCTGCCGGCAGTGGTGCCAGATCGTGTTTGTGTCCGACCCAAACCGGTTGAGGCTGTGGATCCGCGAGCAGCTGAACGACAATTGAAGCAATTCATGAGCTTCAATCCGCCTATGTTCACGGGACTGGGATCCCCAACGCAGGCAGAGGACTGGTTATCGCGAGTCAAACATATTTTGATGTCGATCAGGACGGAGGAAACTCAAAAGGTCACTTTGGCCACCTTCTTGTTAGAAGGATATGCGAGGTTATGGTGGGACGAGGTTGAGTTACACCATTTGGAGGGCAGGCAATTGACCCAAGTATCGATTGAGGAGTTCTCTCGTATGTTTTTGGCTAAACATCTTCCAGCGGCACAACGCATTGCTATGGAGAACGAGTTCTAGCGGCAAACGCAAGGAGAGTCTAGCGTTGATGCGTACCTACATGAATTTACAAGATTGGGATGGTATGCAGGAACAATCTTCGTCGATGAACAAAGAAAAACAAATCGGTTCTATGAAGGATTGCGGGACGAGTTGAGGTTCTTGCTTTCTAGTTCAGTGAACCAGGGATTTCAGGCTTTGGTTGATACGGCGGGTGCGCTGGAAAATGACATGAAGCGGGTGCAAGGCAGGAAAGACTTGGTTGTGGCAAAGCCTGAGTTCAAAGCACCGCTCTGGCAAATCGTACTACCAGAGAAGTGGGGCAAGAGGTCCAAGCCTTCGGGGCAAACTTCTGGGACGGTTACATCGGGAGCAACATCGAGGTCGGAGTCTCGTGCATGCTTTATGTAACACCCAGAAATCTAAAAAGCCAAAGTGGGATTCAGGTTGGCTGACACGGCCTGAGACACGGGCATGTCTCAGGGCGTGTCAGGTGTACACGGCCTAGGACACGGGCGTGTCCCTATTCTCGACGAGTACTCGAGAACTGATCGTCGAGTGTGGAACATGGCCTGTGACACGGGCGTGTCACAGGGGCATGTTTGGCACACGGCTAGGGACACGGGCGTGTGCCTTAGCCGTGTCCTGCTCGGGTGATTTTGGATATCGTGTTACAGGGGTGACACGGCCAGAAACACGGCCGTGTACTGGGTGACACGGGCATGTCAGGCTTGACACGGGCGTGTCAATGCCCGTGTTCTGGTTTATTTTCAGTCGGTTGTGCACCGCTTCAGGAACACGCCTGTGACACGGGCGTGTCACAACCCGTGTTCGGCCCAGGAAATCAAATTCAGGGCTAATCAGAGTCGTTCAATTTCTTTGACCAAGATCCAATGGTCTGGGCTCTTCCCTGGGTTGATAAGGCCGGGATTGAAGAGAAGAAAGCTCATTTGAGTTTCATCTTTCTCTTTCTAAAGTTAAGAGAGAGGGGAGAGCAAAGCAAGGAAGAAGAAGAGGAATCCGGTCACCGGTGATGCTGCGGTGGTCCAAATCGCGAGTCGGGTTCGGATTTACGAAGGCAAGGCTGCTGCAAAGGCTTTCATCCGTCTCAATTCTCTCCATGGCTCTGAGGTGACTTCCAAGGGTAACGATTTCCGTCTTGGACATGTGAACTCCTACTTTCTTGCATTTGCATAGGGAAAACCCGTCCCCGCGAGTGTGCGGTGGGTTGTGGTGTCCCTTGGGATAGATATGTGAAGTCCCCCTTGTTAGAGTCCGGAAATGGAGTACGAATCTAGGCATGCTGTGTGAAGCCCATCTGGACGTGCTGGTCTGGATTGGTGATGCTTGTTTGCATTCGGAGGAATCTCCGAGTATTTGATTGTTTGTGTGCAATCTGTGGTGCATACCTGTCACTTGGTGCAGCAGGAAGTACTGGAGGAAGTCCAGGAAATTGTGAGAGTTGGTTCAACTCTTATGACCGTGAGTTGTCACTTTATGTGGTGTTGAGCCGTTGGGCTGCAACTATATAAAATGAGGCTTCGTGCCGAATGGGCAAGGTGAAACCGACCCGCGCCTTTATTTGTGGCCTCAGGTACGATGTACTTGGTAGTGGCAAGGCGGTTTGAGCAACAGGGGGTGGCTGATCCGTACCTGCTTTATGTAGGATGGACATGAGAGCCCCAAGGCATTGGACTTTTGTCAGCGGCATAATGAGAGTCTCGGGCCGTCGTGCCAGACTAAATGCTCATTGGTGGGATCTGGTGTTTCCAGTACACCCGAATGTGCCCTGAGTGCACGGAGCGTCGGGTCGTCGTGCCGGCGTTTGTGATATGTATTGACTGTGCAGTCGTGCATGTCTTGCGTGGGTTGCTATACATACTGTTGAAACATGCTTTGATGGGATGGAATTCTGCTGCCCCGTGCCAGGGGCAGGGTCGTTATAATTGGTCAGCTGAATGTTGACTGTTGCCCTGTTTACCACTGCTTGGTGGATTGGTTCTTGCAGGTGCAGGAGGTGCTGGTCCGAGCGGGACTTTGCGGGCTGAAGCCCAAGCTGCGTTGCTGCTCTAGAAGGCTTTATTTTGTTTCTTCTTGTTCATGTGTGGCCGGCCTGCGTGCCGATTTCTGTAAACCACACCTTGTTAAGAGAAATTTGTAAGGCCTTAAGGCCAGATACTTTGGTTGTATACATTCCTATGTTATAGTGGACAGTTCTTGTTACTCTTGAGTTCAAGTTTTCAACCGCGAAGCTTCCGCTAGAATGCTCTGTGTTAGGATGCGTTGGTTTTGATAGTATTTCGTAGCGTCTCTACCTGTTTGTGGAATATGGTGTGGGGCCCCGGCCGGACCCTCTATTATATTCTTCTTGACGGGTATAGGTGTTACAATTTGGTATCAGCTTGTTGGTCGATCTCTTCCGAATTCGCGGACGAATTCTTTTGAGGGGTGGCGAGCACGTGTTAGTGCTGTCGTTATAACACTTAACTTGAACTCAAGAATTTCCACTAGGGAATGCGAATACACTTGTTTGTTGAACCTGTGTATTCTTTTTGTATGTTTGTCATTTTACTTGGTCGCTAAATTGTGTGTTTTACACATATAGGTGACTAGAAGTGTTGCGGGTCAATCCGAACCTCAACATTCTGTAGAAAGTGCGGCACCAGCTGAGGTGCCCACACCTCCTCCATCCGCTGAAACGGTACGTTTCATCATGGAAACGGTACTTGTTGTGATGAATGCTCAGCAGGCTGGGCAGGCACGTCCTGCAATGGTGCCAACGCATGCTGGGGTACGACAAGAACCAGTAGAAGCTGTAGTTGATCCGCGGGCAGCAGATCAACAATTTAAGCAATTCTTGAGCTTCAATCCTCCACAATTTACTGGGGCAGGGTCACCGGCCCAAGCAGAGGATTGGCTTGCAAGGATCAAGAGGATCATCAGAGCGATCAAGGTTGAGGAGGGACAGAAGGTTATGTTGGCCACTTTCCTACTGGAAGGAGAGACTCGTTTATGGTGGGATGAGATTGAACTGCATCACTTGGCCGATAGACAACTTGCAGAGGTCTCGATGGACGAATTATCTCGGTTGTTCTTGGCACAACATCTACCAATGCAGCAAAGGATATCGATGGAAATGGAATTTCAGCGGTTAACCAAAGGAGATCGTAGTGTGGATGATTATCTGCATGAGTTCACACATTTGGGAAGATATGCAGGTACAATCTTCACCGAAGAAGAGCGTAAGACTAGTAGGTTTTATGCGGGACTGCGAGACGAGCTGCGGTATTTGCTCTCGAGTTCTGTGAGTCAGGGATTTAAGCCTTAGTCTGTACGGCTCGGTCTTTGGAGACGGACATGAGAAGAGGGCAGGCAAAAGGGACCTTAGCTGTGATAAAGCCAGAGTTAAAGCTGTCGCATCCGGAGAAGTTTGGGTACTGTAAGAGATGGGGAAAGAAGTCCAAGTCTACTGGACAAGCTCCTTCTGCGACTGTGACAGAGACATCTGGGATTAGATCTCGCACTTGTTTTACGTGCGGGAAGTTGGGACACTTCGCACGTGATTGCCGAGTTGGTCCTCCAAAGGGTGTCAAGAAGACGGGAGCGTCTTATGCGGAGAAAGGGAAGACTGTGGTGGAGTCTTCTACCTCGCACGCACAGCCCAGGGTCTTCAACCTTGGACAATAGGAGGCCATTAAGCAGGCGGATGTCGTCACAGGTGCGCGCAGTTTTTAATGTTATGTTATACTATGTGCTGTGCTTGTTTTGATTGTGATGTTTTAGGGTTTGTCCTTATACAAGAGTATCCGGCGCAAGCACTGTTTGACATGGGTGCTTCACATTCGTTTCTGTCTGAAGATTTCATCTTTCGTGTCGGGGTACCTATCCGGACCACGACAGACAGTATAAAGGTGTTGTTACCTAACAGATGTTTGATGTGCCGGATAAATCTTGCGGTCTTGAGGTCAAGATAGGGAGTCGGGAGTTCAAGGTGAAAACATTAGTATTGCCGATCAAGGAATTTGATATAACCTTTGGTATGGACTGGCTGTCAGAGCAGCGTGTCTATATAGATTGCACTTCAAAAGAGGTCACACTCGGGCAGAATACCAAACAAGAGACCAAGTTCATTGGTATACAAGGGATGAGTGGGATGTTGTTATCTGCTCTCCAAGTCGTTAAGGCAGTTCGGAAGGGTGCGGAGTTGTTCTTCACACTCGTAGAGGCGGTGGCGCCGAAGGCCAGTGTGAGTGAAGTGCCGATTGTGTCGGAGTATGCTGATGTGTTTCCAAAGGACCTTCCGGGGTTACCTCCCCAAAGGGAAATCGACTTCGCTATCGAGCTGGTGCCGGGTGCGAAACCTTTGGCCCGTTCGCCGTATCGGGTAGCGCCAAAAGAGATGGCTGAACTGAAAGTTCAGTTGCAAGAGCTGTTGGAGCAGGGATACATATGCCCAAGTATGTCACCTTGGAGTGTGCCTGTTCTTTTTATGAAAAAGAGAGACGGTAGTTTGCAGCTATGTATTGATTATCGCGAACTAAATAAGCTGACGGAGAAAAACAAGTATATGATTCCACTGATCGATGACTTGTTTGATCAGCTAGCGAGCTCAACCGTCTATTCCAAGTTGGATTTGAAATCCGGGTATTACCAATTGCGGATTAGGGAAGGTGACATTCCCAAGATAGCGTTTGGCACACGCTACGGTCACTATGAGTTCATAATGATGCCGTTCGGCTTATGTAATGCGCCTTCGGTATTCATGGATCTCATGCATCGAACGTTTTGCGAATACTTGGATTTGTTTGTGATTGTGTTCATTGATGATATCCTCGTGTACTCACAGTAGGAGGAAGATCATGCAAACCATTTGCGGTTGGTATTGCATACCTTGCGGAGAAATAAGCTGTATGCCAAGTTCTCTAAGTGTGAGTTCTGGCTCTCGTCGGTGGCCTTTCTGGGCCATGTGGTAAGTGGAGAGGGCATAGCGGTGGATCCGACAAAGATAAGTGTCGTTCGTGATTGGCCAGTGATGTCTTCGGTGGCCGAAGTCAGGAGTTTTCTTGGACTGGCAGGCTACTATAGACGATTTGTGGCGAACTTCTCCCGGATTGCTTTGCCTTTGACTACGTTGACGAGAGAAAAGATCAGAAGTTCGTTTGGACGCCGGAATGCGCGCGAGCTTTTTAGGAGCTAAAAGGTCGTTTGACCACGATGCCTGTTTTGATGTCTCTATGTGGTACAGACGGTTTTGAGATATACAGCGATGCGTCAGGAAGCGGCTTAGTCTGCGTTCTCCTGCAGTTTGGCAAGGTGATCGCTTATGGCTCACGTCAATTGAAAGTGCATGAACGTAATTACCCCGTCCACGACTTGGAGTTGGCGGCGGTGATCTTTTCGCTAAAGTTGTGGCGGCACTATCTTTATGGCGTGAAGGTAAATATTTATACAGATTATAAAAGCCTAAAGTATCTGCTTGATCAAAAGGATTTGAATATGCGATAAAGGAGGTGGATGGAATTCCTAGGGGATTATAACTTCGACATTCACTATGTTCCCGAAAAGGGAATGTGTGGTCGCTGATGCCTTGAGTCATCGGACTCCGGTGCGGGCAAGTTGGAAGCGTTGGAGATATCTTGTGTGGAAAGGGATTCTTCGGCCGATGCATGCTTGAACTGGATGGAGGTTCAATATGACCTTGCGGACAGGGTTCGGCGGGCAACGGAGTTTGATGAAAGTCTCTAGCGATATGCAAAGGAGGGGGTCTGGTGACCAATTCTCCTGGGATGATGGTTTATTACGGAAGGATGGCCGATTGTGCGTCCCTTGTGCGGGTAAATTGCGAGAAGAATTGTTATATGAAGCACACTTTATAATGTACTCAATTCACCCTGGGAGCACAAAAATGTACAAGGACATGAAGAAATTGTTCTGGTGGCCCGGTTTAAAGAAGGACATAGCCGTGTATGTGGATAAGTGTCGTACTTGTGCTTTGGTAAAGGTAGAATGTCAACGGTCGAGTGGTTTCCTAAAATCGTTGTCGGTTCCGCAGTGGAAGTTTGAGGATATTTCTATGGATTTCGTGCACGGATTGCCGAGATCTCAACGTGGGAATGACTCAATCTGGGTGATTGTAGACTGGTTGAAAAAGGTAGCTCACTTTCTACCGAACAAGCGGGACGATTCAGTGGAAATGTTGGCAAAGCTCTATGTGGAGCAGATTGTTCGATTGCACGGTGTTCCCTGGAGCATCGTAAGTGACCGAGATGGGCGATTTACTTCGAAAGATTGGAGGCTAATTCATCCGCTGTTGGGCACGAAGTTAGCATTCAGTACGGCCTTTCATCCGCAAATGGATGGCCAAACTGAACGAACCAACAGAACAATGGAGGATATGCTCCGTATGTGCGCCCTGGACTTCGGTAAGAAATGAGAAGATCTTCTTATTATGGTGGAGTTTGCCTATAATAATAGCTACCAAGCGAGTATCGGATATGGCACCATTTGAAGCTTTGTATGGTCGCAAGTGTCGTACACTGTTAGCTTGGGCAGAAACTGGCGAATCCAAACTTTTGGGACAAAGGAAGTCGAGGATGCTAACTCAACAATACGCTCTATTCGAGAGAGACTACTAATAGCCTAGGATCGGCAAGCCAAGTATTACAATGCTAAGCACCGGAACGTGGAGTTTGCGGTGGGTGACTGGGTCTATTTAAGATTAAACCCTTCAAAGGCGTATCTCGGATTCGGCAGTTGAAAAAGCTAAGTTCGCGATACCTTGGTCCGTTTGAAGTGGTGGAGCGAGTTGGGGAAGCTGCCTATCGGCTAGCTCTTTCATCGGAATTGGGTGGACTGCATGATGTGTTCCACATCTCGGTTCTACGAAAAGCAGTCAAAGACCAGCTCAAGTAATTGAGAAATGATCGGGTGTCGGGGTTGAGTATGGGCTAACGACAAAGGTGAAGCCTATTCGGATCGAGGATCGAGCCGAGAAACAGTTGCGGAAACAAAACGATCGGGATGGTCAAAGTTCGGTGGGACAATTGTGGCCAAGAAGAGCTAACATGGGAGCGGGAGCTGACCATGCGAGCTGAGTTCCGAGTTATTTGTGTAAACTGTTTGCTTGTCTTTATGGTGTTGCAACATATATATAAAAGTATCACTTTTGTGTCATGCTTGCAACT